>OX345710.1:0-4800000 GCA_947044815.1 Apomyelois bistriatella | reverse complement strand
ATCGATATAAATCATCACAACAATAATTTTATGTATATAAATGTATAGGTAACTATGTACTTAAAAATATATATATTATGCTTAACTTGTCGTACAAAACGAGATTAGAACACAATAGTAGGGTACGTCGTCGTCGCGCGTCGTTCAGACCAGACGACGGACGCGCGCGCGCGCTATCTATATACTTACAAAATGGAGGTCGATGACGTCACACACAGAAAGAATGACCTTGCTTGCCTTGCTCGATATTGTTCGAGAGACGCGAAAGTTTGAACGGCTGATGGGTCTTAGTAAGCTTAAGCGTAACGTAAGCTTGATACCTAAATGAATGGTCTGTCTTCCATCGACAAGTCCATTACCATGCTGATTTCTAAAATCTGATATATATTTTTTATATAAATAAATTGTTAATACTTCAATCATGTTAGGTACCCACTTATACCACCACTGAATATAAATAAAAAGCTAAATCACAAATTATCTGTTATATTATAGTATAGATATTAGTATCTTTTCAGGCATGATCGGGGCAAGATAGGGGCATGTCTCATTGATTGATTGATATACAGGGTGTTTGGTAGATGGATGCAAAGCCTTAAAGCAGAGTTAGTATAGACCATTAAAATAAAACTTGTCATTATATGATAAGGGCCAGTTTAAAGATAAAAGGATTTATGTTTTATTTTATTGTAATAAAGTAATGTGCCATGAAACTTTTTTTAAAGATATTTATTTGAAGATAATTTTTTTTTCTGACGACTAGCTATTTAAAAAAACGTGTGAAGCTACTTATTTAAAAACATGCCTGATCATGGCTCTTTCTTTGACGGTATCAACAATGCGGATAGGTCACAAACTACAAACCAAATCAAGGGACTTTAAATGGAAATTATTTTTTTTTACTGCAAAATTCTTTTCTTTGTTTATTTGTTACCTCTTCCTTCATGCTTTATCTACTGAACCAATCTGCTTGAAACTTCGTATACACATAGTAAGGAGTACTGAGAAGGACGTAACTTTTATCCCGGGAAAAAGCACTGTTCCCGAAATCCACGCGGGTGAAAGCTAGTTATTTAATAAAATAATTAAAATTACTTCCCATTGTCCCCGTATGCTATTTCCTCAAAGGGGACAATGGGAATAATTAAAACTATTTTCGCTCAGTGTCGAAAGATGTGGGGATTGTTTTTTTTTTCACATATGTCTAGGTACGTACCTACTTAGTAGAGATTTCTGAAAAATAAGTGACATTTGCTAAATTGCTACTAGAAAAAGTTAGGTTGGAAGTTGGAACAGCGAACCGTTCAGAATCGACTTGCTTGAAAAATAAACAATCCTAGGTGATAACTCGGTAAACACTAGCGCCACCGTCATTTAAAAATCACTACCATCGATAAAATATTATACTTTAGTAATATTTTATCGATGTCACTACTCACTGGAAATACAAGTTATCAAAAATCCCTCTGCTCTAATTAAGGTTAATAAGAAGAAAATACTTATGAAAATAATTGAATACTTTTATTAATTTGTTTTTGATTCAAATAAAACAATCATCAATGTATTTATGAAATTATTATAGGTAAATTAAGCTATCAAATATCATGGTATCTATCAGTCCAATTTTATTATACAATTTAGATGTTTTTTGTTCTTACTTAAATGTACTACATAATATAGAAAGCAGTGAAAGAAAAGGAAATTACGACATCTTACAGAAATTCAGTGATCAGCTGACATAAATTTGTATTGGGAGGGCAGGGCTAAAAATTTGTCGTAGTACCTATTTTGATCACACTGTGAAAATTTAGTTCGTGTAGATCATACTGTGTAAACAATTAATCAAGTACCTAACAAGAGTCGTACTCTAAAGTATTCCCATTGTCCACCACTGGTAAACAGCGACACTTTACAAATGATTCCCGTTGTCCACCAGTGGTGGCAAACTGGATTTTTTTTTTTTTTTTTTTTTTTTTTTTTTTTTTTTTTTTTTTTTTTTTTTTTTTTTTTTTTAAAGTTGTGGTGTTGTCTTACCCTAAGAGATTATATTAATAAAGTTCAATTTAAATAATTTCTACTGAAACAATTCACTGTGTTCTAATTTTAGCTATGTTTTTAGTCTATCATCACAGTTTTCAAAGTGAGACTTATTTATATATTTTTTAAAATGCCATCCTCGAGGCTTCCTTAGTACCTTTCGACCATATTAATATAATCTCTTAGGGTAAGACAACACCACAACTTTAAAAAAATTCCAGTTTGCCACCACTGGTGGACAACGGGAATCATTTGTAAAGTGTCGCTGTTTACCAGTGGTGGACAATGGGAATACTTCAAAAAGTTATGGTGTTCGTTGTCCCCCAGTTACAGCAACAAATTAAATCATTCCCGTTGGTCACCAGTGGTGGCTATTGAAATAGGGAATTATCGATTATTATTATTGCAAATTTCGAAATTTTAAATTGTTTGGTTCACACGTGGTTGATTAAAATCACGGAAAATACTAAAATAAATTACTGGAGTTTCCTATAAGGAACAATAAGATTTCTAACCGTAGGTCGACCGCCTATCTCGATTCTCTCCTCTCGTAATGGCTACTTGTATCGCTTTCGCCACATTTCGCTCCGTTTTATGCACAAAAAGCCTTAAAAAATTTTTTTTTTGGCCAATGTTAACAAAATAATTTTTTTTTAAGCGTTTTGAGCGTTAGACGGAGCGAAATGTGGCGAAAGCGATATAAGTAGCCATTACGAGAGGAGAGAATCGAGATAGGCGGTCGACCTACGGTTGAGATTTCAAGTGACCAAAGGGTTGTTCTTTGCGCAGAGAATAAGCAATGCCATACAACGTGGCATTGCTGCTAGACTTTTGGGAACATTTTCCGATGGCAATAATTTGCGGGAAATATTTTATTTATAAATATTTTTATTTGTTAGTTTTTTAGTTTATAATAAAGTTTAGTGGAGGCCATCTATGTAATGTTTAAGAATACGGGTGTAAGTGTTCAAAAATACTTATATCTAATGCAGATTTTCACATATATTTGTGAAAATCTTATGTCTAAGTATGTGGCACTTTGTTCGATCTTAAATCTCACTGTTTACTGCTTAGTTTTAATCAAACACCCAAAATACAATCGTCCTCTTTATCACCTTCTTCAGCACGTTCGAATTTGAGAGTCAAAACATTTTCAACAACAGCTCCAACCGTAGGAATTGCAGAAGGCATGACTGATTGTGTTGGTATTTGTACCTGCATAGCAGGTGGTAATAAAAGTGTACTATCATTCGAAATATTAGGATTTTCTGCTGTTGTTTGATCTAGATTTTTTACCTGTTTTGTGTCAATAGATTCAGATAGATAGGCATATGGACTGCGTAAATGCTTTATTAAGTCCTGTGGCAACTGAGCTATGGGTATTACAGTAAGATTATTTGGTAATGCTAAATTTAATTCATTTGACGTCAGCGAATCAGGTCGAACTACTGGTTGAACTAACGGGAATATAGAAGAACTCGGTGGGTCTGTCCCTGGAACCATAGCATTGATACTTGTAACTTTTTCTACCAACTTTTCTATTCGTTTTTGTTTAGGAGGAGGTGAAGTTCCTTTTTCTGCAGTCTTTCTTTTCATACTTTCTCCTTGATTATGTGGAATGTATGGGACATGGTCAGCCACACTTTTCTGACAGTCTAAAATATTCAGGTCTGTCCACAAATCAGTGCCTGCTTTCGAAAGAAATTCATATGAAATTAAATACTGTTTTCGTTTTTCAGCATTTAGATTTGTAAAAGATTGATACAGATCTTTATCGTGTTTTCCGTCGTTTCTTAACAAAGAAATACTCGTATTATTCAATACAACAGGACGTGAATGATTTTTATTATATCGATTTTCTATGTTATTCTTAGTCGCATTTTTACTTTTTACAGAAGTATCTTCTATACTGTTAGATTTTTTATGCGTTTTATCAAGTTTGTTACTTTCAATATTTATTTTACTAAATGATTTATTATTAAACAAATGATTAACATCTATTTTTTGAGTTAAATTGTGACCAGATAATTTATTATTAGCGAAACTAAGAATTTCTTTTAATATTAGCAAATTTTCCGTTGTTATATTTTCCGGAAGAGTTCTGGTTTGTATCTTAACTTTTCCACCGGGGAAAATCATAAGTTGCAAATCTTCAACATTTAAATCAATAAAACTAGGAGTGCCTTCGTCATATCGTATCTTATTATTACGTATACTTGTGTTTTCATTACTTTCTACTTTACTGTGTTCCGCTGTGATTGGTTTTAAAACAACAATGTTTTTAGGTTCTTCAATTTTCGTGTTGTCATCGCTTGATTTTATATTTTTGCGAGGACGAACTTTTTTCTTTAAACTCTTTTTGACATGTTTGGGATATTTGGGTAGATGTATTGAGGCCAGTGTCCCTTTATTAGAAACTGGCATAGGAAGTTGTAAAGCTTCACATTCGACACACTTATCTAAATCAAAATTAGATATATTCGTAAGATATTTAGCAAGGCTAGACTGGCCTATTTTAATCAATCTTAAAATATATTTCTTATATTTGTCTAAACAACAAATATTATCACTAAATTGAAAATTTAAGTAGCAAAGCATTTTCTTAAAATACTTAATTGTAAAACGTGAGTCATATTTATGATTTATTTCTACAATGGTATTAATTAAACCATCATCTTTAATACAGTAGGCCAGTGCTCTACTTTGACTTAATTTTAAATTTAAATAGGTGTTTTTATTTCCACTATTTGTCTTGTAAATTTGTTTTCTCTTTGGTATATAAGCTAAAGCATTGTCAATTATATTATTTTTTTCAGCAGGATTTTTTCTTATTTTGATTAATAAGCGTTGGTGCCATTGGCTTTGAAAATAATTTCTATTTTGCAGTAAAACTGGTTTTGTTTTGAGTGGCTTATAGCCTATGAGTTGGTTATCACCGTCCTTAATTTTACAACAACATGTACATTTTCCCGGATCACAGCCATGAGATTTTCTCATAAATGCTTGCAAAATAGAACTGAACTCCTGCAGACTTTTATGTCTAATTCTTTCTTCTCGTTTATACCAACAACAATTATTTATATCTATCTTGATTCTTTTCTGATCAGTTATACTACTTAGATTTTTGCTTTCAACTTGATAAAAATCTGTAGGAACGCCATCTTTGTTTATAAAATATACATCATAAAATAACAGGTTTAATGTATTAATTACTATCATATAGTCTTTTATTTGGTTTTTCAAATCTTCAATGCCGATAAAATCGGCCGTTTGAGTTGATACACTAGGAATTATATCAACTTCATCAACTGTATCAGATGATAATGATAGCACTTCAGAATCATCTTCAGAAATGATATCAATGTTTTCAACTTCATTTATTAAAAGCTTTTGCTGTCCTAGATTTTTATTCATGCGTTGCGTTTCACTATGATCTGAAACCATTTTATTGTAGTTAAACAAGTTTTTCAGGAAGTTATTAAATTTAACCAAACATTTCCTCTTTTTCTTCTTTTTGTATTGACCGGTCCACGAAGGTTTGCTTTCACAAACAATACTATCCAATATATGTTTTGGACTCATAATCGTTCTAATTTTTTTTTTAAATACAAGCATATCATCTAATTTTGTAGTATAAATAACTAGCTCTTTTTGCATCATATCGTTTAGCAGAGAACTGCGCGCCAGTAATAAGTCTTCTAAATTTATAGATGCATTTTCGTCAAAGTGCTCGTTGAAGGAGACCCCAACAATAGATTCTGTAAAATAAAACAAAAAATTACCTAATTTGCAAATTTTAATTTCATTTCAGCCTTACATTTATTTGACGACCTCCGTGGCGTAATGGTTAACATACCTGACCGCTACTCAGGAGGTCCCGGGTTCGAACCCCGGTCAGGTCAAGATTAAAAATGATCTTTTTCTGATGGACCTGGGTCTTGGATGTTTATCTATATATGTATTTGTTATAAAATATATTATCGTTGAGTTAGTAGCTCATAACACAAGTCTCGAACTTACTTTGGGGCTAACTCAATCTGTGTAACTTGTCCCTATATATTTATTATTATTTATTTATTTAAACCACATGATACATTTTAGAACTAGGTCTACCTACTTACCTAGTTCTAAAATGTATCATGTGGTTTGTAGGCTTAACTGAATTAGGCAACCCTATTTATACCTACTTTGTTAACCAGCATAGGAGGTTAAGATGACCCCAAGACCAGTCAAATATTTTTTTTTAATTATCTACAGAGTACCTAGTTATTAGTGATACGGTATAACTATCACTGATACCTATGTATAAAGAAAAGAGATTAGGCCATTTTTCAAGCTCTGAAAACGGGGACACAATGAAAATAGGCAAACATAACCTCAACACAACAGTAAAATTTCTACACTTTTGTTTGTGTATCAGTCGAATAGGTAGGTAGGTACCTTACCTATATGTTCTGTCGAAGCAATGAGTAGACGAACTAGGTAGGTACCTACCTACTGTGTTTCGAAATTGAGCCTCTGTCGGAATAATAAAATTAACTGTCGAAATTCAGAATGACACTATCACAACAACGCTAAACGTCAATTAATATATTATTGCACCACATACTTACCTTCTTTGACAAAAATTCCCATTTCGTCCTCAACTTTTACAACAAAATCCTGTTCTTTATCCATTGTTGTTATATATTGTGACAGAAGCAGCAGATTGAGCGACACTGATAAATCCACTGGTTCACTGATATGATAACATAAATAAAACTGAACATAAATCAAACAACCAAAGAAAGATATAATCACTACAAACAACAACACAGTTGAACACAGGCCGTGGCCGACCGTCGTTCGTCGTCGTCGTCTAGTCGACGAGCGGGCGCGGATGACGAAACGACACGACGCGCACGGCATGAGTGAGGGGGGAGTGGATGAAGCAGAGCCGAGCATGCAATGACGAAGCGGGCGCGCGGGGTGGGGCCTGCGCGACGGGACGGGACGGGGGGGCACGGCACGTACTTGCACGTACCGCGGGGCAGCGCGGGAAGCGGGAACAACCAAACAATACAGACTAATCAGTAATAGAATAGACAAGACAGAATTTGCAGAGAAGTGAAAAGAATAGGCAGAAGCGTGAATGGGCCCACGCACCTCCATGTCGTTCATGGAACGACAAAGGTCACGTGACGTTTTACTTAGACAGAATAACAACATCAATGAAAGTAATTTAGTAGGTCTGCCTACGTGAGATTACTTTATTTCTTTAAAAAAAATAAGTGAAGTACATAGGTATCTAAAAAAAAACTGCCTATTTATTGCACCCACAGATTTGTTGCACCATAAAAATAAATAAATATACCTACCTACAAAATATCATATAACATCACAAAGACGGATCTCTGCCACAAATTAGAAAGAAATGTTCTCTTCCAGTCAACGTGGTTCCACCACAGAGAAAATACTTAGGTAGGTAACTATACCTACCTACCTACCTCTTGGGATTTTAATATTCTGTGGTTTGGTTCGATCGTCTCCATAGCAATGATGATTTGTTTATCGTGTGAAGTCCTCCCAAGAACAAAGTTTATTGTAAACATGGAAATGTTCATGTTTTCCTGCAGAAAAATGGAAAAAGGATACGACAACCTTCAATCCCACCATGGCACATAACATTTGAAGCTAAAACTTGTAGTTTTATATTACGGCGACTTAATTTGCGTAAGTTGTACTTAAGTAGGTACTAGTATGAAGTTTCTGTAGGTGGCAATTAGAAGTGTTGCTTTGTCATTTGTTTTATTGATTCGATTGTTTTTATTAGATAACTTAAAAATAAAGGAACTTGCAAATAATAGAATCCACCCCTAAAAGGAGCTAGCTAGCTCTTTTTTGATGATGATGACTATGTACTTATGTTCTTAGAGGGGAGGAGCTCGATAGCCTAGCGCGACGCGCGTGTTCGTATTACTCGCACTATCGTTACGGACTTCGTAACGATAGTGCGAGTAAAGCGACGGCGAGAGAGACGTAACGCGGAGGTCAGACGGCAGTCGCTCCATTGTAATAACCAGTTCCGCCAAATCAGGATCAAATAGCATACCATGGGCTCTGAAGCGTATATAAGCTGAGACGGGAAACACGCTCGGACGAAGAAAGAACATCCATTCCAGAGGCTACTGATACATCCCCTATACTTTGAAGAGATTATGGCCCTTAATGCGCAATTCCGACTCGCACCTAACAGTCTTAGATTTTCCAGGAGTATGGGCAGCGTTGTAGGGAAGATCAAGGCGGCAGGCGGTGTGAAGTCCGCAGGTTCGGTTCTCGACCGAGTCATATCACAACCCCACACCGAAGAACACACCGTGTTATATAAGCTGGCTGATTATAAAAAGGGTAGGTACCTAAGATATGTTTCTTTTCCCCAGAGAGGGAATAATTCTGTGGGAATGGCATGTGGGATGGGAACATAAGAAACCGTATCGTTACGCGGCAGCCTACTATCGCTTGTGTAAATGGATTAGAAGACGGAGGAAGATTTCCAAAATGATTACCATATCAGTCGGTCGGCCCCTCTGGAGGTCCTGGACTTATAATTTCTCTTTGTGTCATTTATTTTTACAACCCCAGTACTTACATGTATGTACGTACTTACATACATAAGTATAAATCATCACTTTTTCGCAAAGTTAGGCAGATCTTTACAAACCTATCCCACGCCACCTTTCCACCTCCACAATCATTAGGTACTCTCGATTTCGTGTACTAAGTATCTTTACAGGATAGTATGCGTGAAAAGCTAGCTTTGGAGAAAGCCGCCGCCGGTGAGGAGTCGGCAAAGGAAGTAAGGCGATAGACTCGCCCAACAACGCCTCCTCTGAAGACTGCAACGACAGCAACCGCTTCCAGAAAGTTCTAATATCTTCCTTATTCATAAATCATAAATCATTTATTTGCACGTAAATACAGGAAATTGAGGTCTGATTATTATGGAATAGAACATGTATTTTACCTGCATGCAGGCATGCAAATATTAAGTGTCTGGAGACAATACAGTATCTCCGCCAATACGACTTGAAAGAACTAAATTTAAAACTATTCAAGACATCTGCGATTATATTTTTGTTTTATTTTATTCCTTAGGTGGACTACTGCTAGAAACGTACGCTAAAGGAGGTATGACAGCTGCTGAGAAGTTGATTAGAGAAGAATTCGCACCTTACATGTACGCCGGGGGGCGTGGGAGAGTCATCAACCGCGCGGAGTACCTGAGGTGGAAATTCAGAGACCATGAACAGGTATACATTCACCATACATCCGCCGAGTCAGGGATTCTTTAAACTTTCTTTGTGCAGTGATACTCATGGCGTTTTTCCAAAATTCATGTAATGGATGTCTGCATAAACACGGCTGGGTTTGGCGCTGTCGAAATCAAATTAAGTATGATTCTTCTTGATCTTAGCGCCTTCCCGGTTGCATCCTCAGCTGGTTGCCTTGGAGCCCACTCTTTTACTACTCCACTTCATCTAGAATACTGTATGCAAATAGTATTTGGTGATGTGACTCTACATTTTTCTGAGATAAAAGGTACCCAATATCCTCTCAAGTGTAAGAAATTTCAAGAAGAATGTTCAGAAGACATAATAGTGAAGAGTTTTGCATCAAACTTTCGCATTTAGAATCAAGTTATTTTGCACACAGTGAGATTATTACGACAGTGGAACGTAACTTTTGGGCTGCAATTGCTGCATATCCCACTTTCGGATAATTTCTCTGTTCTATGTTTATTTATGTATCTACCTAGGTCGTTCTCCCGATAGAAGCGTCCCTGTCCCCGCACGATCCCCTCGCCAAATGGGAGGACCACATGGCATGCTGGCAGATGTCATACCGTGGAGCGTTAGGAGAGTCCTTGCTGCACGTGCTCATTATTTGTGATACAAAGGTGAGAGTTAGAGCTAATAGGTTAGCACCAATAGCTAGAGGTAAGTAGAATTAGGGTTAATACCTGCTGGTCGTAAAAAATGAGATAATGTTAAGACTCGTAACATTATCTTACTTTTAGGTACGACATCAAATAAATAAAATGAGGTTCGTTCAAACATAAAACTGCTGAACGAAGCTGAACTTAGCCTCAATAGTCGCAACTGCATGTTATAACTTATAACATGCCTTGGACACGTTGCTGCCTGATGGGAAAACAAGTGAGTGCCTTATAAGGCTCTACATTCCATGCTAGATTACGAAAGTAGGTATGTCCAAAACTAAGATATAACCCGTGGGTGTCAGTGAGCTTGGTCTTTAAATCAAGCACGCCAGGAAGTAGAGTTTAGTACCAGTACCCTTATAGGCGAGTACATCTCTAGAGGGTTACCTTTTTGGCTCTCTCTACTGGCTTATAGGGGTAACAAGATTTGATCTGTTTGCAGATTCACACAAGATTAGCAAGAACTTTGGTAAAATGTTTTCCAAAATTGTCGTTAGATGTCGTCGAGGGCGAAGAATATTTAGGTAAGTATGCCAAGGACTCATAATTTTACCTCATCTCATCATTTTGTGAATGATCATACAATAATTAGTAACTGAGAAATAACTAGGGGCGGCAATTTTACCATTAGGTCCTTATTGCTTTAGAAAGCACTTGTTATCCTTGCTCCCTAAATAGCAATTGTTTTCATCAACATACGTCAGATGCTTTACGAAGATTAAAATAATTTGACACTATTGGCCAAATATGGAAAATCATGTAAAAAAAGAATAATGAGCAGCTGGAGTGATACAAATATTGTGTTAATGCGACAGGTGCCAGCTCTCTACACCTAGCTATCGCGTACAGCAACAACGAATTAGTCCAAGACCTGGTGGAAGCAGGAGCAGATGTTGGACAAAGAGCTATTGGTAAGTAAAGGTGACAACTTGATAGAAGTGTGTGTGTGGAATGTACGCTAGTAGTGCAAGAGGAATAACTATACCTTAGCTTAGGTTGAAAAAAAATCCCTGGCGTCAACCGCGCGCGATTTCCTAATTCTATGAATATAAGTATGCGTTATTTGCGGAGCCCAGTGAAATGCTTGTGCAGAGTTCGTCAATACCTTCCAAATAGAACTTAATAATAATAAAAAAGTCGAAGTAGCTTCTTAAATACATCAATTAATCTGACTTAGTGAGAATGTTAAAGAGAGTAAAATGAATGCTAATAAACTGCACCATTCAGACCAGATATGCCTAATTTCAGGCAGTTTCTTCCTTCCTCGGGACCAGCAGCGTGTACCACCAGCCAGGCAGACCAATTACGAGGGCCTGGCGTATCTTGGAGAGTACCCGCTAGCCTGGGCTGCCTGCTGCGCCAACGAAGCAGTCTATAATCTTCTGCTAGACTCAGGAGCAGACCCTGATGCCCAGGATTCCTTTGGGAACATGATACTGCACATGGTTGTGGTTTGTGATAAATTGGTAAGCATAGAAGCTTTTTCAGGACTTGCCAAACTATAGCTTGATCGTTGTAAGGATGACTCTCTTCTTTGCGATAAGCTTGAAGCTTGAAAATTCGACATTTTAAGAAGGAAGTATATAAGCTGTTAATGTTCTAGCTTATTTCGGTTAATCTATAAATTTGAATTCGAAAGATATAACCTCGGATACAACAGACTCATTATAAACATTTTCCTACACTACGAGTAGAACTTACACAACAAATTCCTATTGTAGGACATGTTTGGCTACGCACTCCGGCACCCCAAGGTCCCAGCCAGCAACGGCCGCATGAACACGGCCGGCTTCACGCCCCTTACCCTGGCCTGCCAACTCGGCAGAGCCTCGGTCTTCAGGGAGATGCTCGAGCTCTCCGCGAGGGAATTCTGGCGATATTCCAACATCACTTGCTCTGCTTACCCTCTTAATGCCTTAGACACGTTGCTGCCTGATGGAAAAACAAGTGAGTTTAATTTTTTGGTCAATGAAAACATAAAAATTTAACGCCTTGCCAGTCTCCTTTCGACCCAAAAAGTGTGTTGATATTCTAGTTCGCTAAAGTGTGATAAAATTCTGAGCACAGCTTGGTTTCTAAAATGTTATGACTGCGTGATTATTATGTCCAAGAATTTAATCATTCCGAACTATTAAAATCAAATAGGCTACCCAAGTTTACGAGCACTTGGTAAACTTATAAGTCAAATATTCTTCCATTGACATCAGTTTTAAATAAATAATTGTCTGTTCTGGGCTTTAAGATTATAGAGTCGTCAAAGAACTTTCTCAAAACTAAAATCAGAGAAATTAAACTATAAAATAAATAGTTACCTATATTTTTTTCCTTGCTGTAGATTGGAATTCTGCATTGTTCATCATTCTGAATGGTACAAAACAGGAGCATCTGAACATGTTGGATGGTGGCATCATTCAGAGACTACTTGAGGAAAAGTGGAAAACCTTTGCAAGGGTAAGTTCGCAGCCTTGAAATAAGAAAAAGATAGTCGTCCCTAGAGAAAGAAACAATTGAAGTATTATTAATAACCTTTATTTGGCTGTTCATATACTTCGTTAAATTTAGTTTATGATTATTTTTTATGGTGCCTCTTTTTCTAGATCTTTTAATATTACAATAAATACAAGCTTTATAATAATAGTTATCTTTCGACGTTTCATGAACTGCTATTGCAGAACTTGTGCATTTTTATATTGGTGTGTTGTGTTGTCCTGATTTATGTGTGTGTGTGTTGTATTGATACAAAACAAAATGATTTATCTATCTATGCTATCACACTCTTTCTTACCATGTTTTGATTCAATATCAATATAAAGATAGCCATATGACCATTGACCATGGGAAACTTTTAGAAAAAGTTTCTCAAACGCCTGATGATTCTGATGCTGCACCTGCTCCTCCTGTCCGTGGCGGTGTACCTCCGCCACAGCAGCGCGGAGGCCGAAGCCAACCCCGACTGGGGGCTCGAAGTCACCGACGCCAGGGGGGGATTGCGGTTGGCCAGCGAACTCGGAACCATTATCAGCACTCTCTGTTACATCATTCTGCAGCAGGGAGATGAAATCAAAAACCAGGGACTTGTTGCCTATTTGAAACAACTGGTAAGTAATGAGCGATTGTTTGGTTTCCTCTGATTTTCAAATCCAGAACGTAAGTAGAGAAAATTCTCACAGAAATTCTGATGTGACTATTGTACTCTGACTCTGATAGATAAAACTTGAAAAAATCGTTAAGAACATACCTTTTACGTACCTAAGAGATAAGTTTACCATATAAATGCCATTATCGACATGATACTTCCAGATTCACGAGCCTGCAAAATTTGTCTTCCTTTCGTCAAACATACTCCTTCTGGCCTGCATCCCGGCGCGACTGTCCAGACAAAGCATGGTGGAGGAGGCGATACTCATCTTTGTGCTGCCCGGCTCTTGGTTCTTACTGATGTTCTTTGCGGGGTGAGAATAATTCTTCCTTATTATCTCATTTATTTTCCTTCTTTAAAGATTAGATACTTGGATTAAGTACACAGTATCTGTAGCTTCCTAATGTCCAATGATAGCAAATGCACGCAGTCACTTTCGTGATCTAATTTTGCAATCTGCTTAGACGGCTCTTTCTTCAACCATATTTAACACTTTTGAAATATAAACGAAAAGTATTTTTACCTAACATCATCATAGGTAGGTGTAAGTGTCATAATGGTCAATCGATCATGCACATGCTGGTTTCAGAGTTCTTTTGTTTATATTATTCAGAGGTGTTTGTACCTATTATACGTACAAATACCTTTCCTTTAGAATAAATTTCAGACGTTGTCTCCACACTGACCGACAGTCTTGATGTATTGAGTTTACAAACAGGTCGTGATTATATGTCATACTATTGGGATTGAGACAGATCGGGCGAAGTGAATCCCGGGCTTAATTTGTCTGTTTTGTAAATCGTAAAGTATTTTAATGTTCCTTTCAGTGCTATAAAATTGACCGGCCCTTTTGTGACCATGATCTACAGCATGATCACCGGCGACATGTTCACCTTCGGTATCATCTACTGTATCATACTTTTCGGGTTCTCGCAGTCCTTCTACTTCTTGTATCGAGGTTAGCTTGTTTTATATCATTACTAGCTTTTGCCCGCGGCTTCGCCCGCTTGAACTTCCCTCGGGATCTTTTTCCCGGGATAAAAAGTATCCTTTGTCCTTCTCCTGGCTCTAAACTACCTCCCTGACAATTTTCAGCTAAATCGGTTCAGCCGTTCTTGAGTTATAAGTGGAGTAACTAACACGACTTTCTTTTATATATATAGATAATATTCATCAACTGAATAACTTTAGTAATGAAATAAATATGAAGTATTACCGTTTCAGGTTTCCCCAACGTTCATACTACATTGTTTTCTAGCTATCCTAGCACGTGGATGGCATTGTTTCAAATCACTCTTGGTGATTATAGTGTAAGTTATTCAATCTTAACCATAAACACAAGTTCATTTAGCTTTATTGTAACTTTTTTTATTAATACTGTTATATTTTCTGCAGTACACAGACCTTGGTTTAACAACATACCCGAATCTCGCGAAGACTGTTTTCGCAGTTTTCATGGTTTTTGTGCCGATCCTACTATTGAACATGTTGATTGCCATGATGGGCAATACGTATGCGCACGTTATCGAGCAATCAGAGAAGGAGTGGGTCAAGCAGGTGAGCATACACTTAAATTTTACAGTATGTAAATTATTTTATAAAAGACTGGACCCAGGTGAGATCCTTGAGAGACTCCACGATTTTTTAATTAAACAATGTTTTCATTATTTTTTCAGTTACATATTTAATTTTTATATCTGGGGTTAAATCTTTCATGGTCTTTTCATTATCTTTCATGTAGATACCCAATTTCATAATACATGTTTCATTCAATGAAGTTTAAATTTATCTGTGAGTTCAACGTCTTCAAATGATCTATGAAAATATTGACAAAATCTTTATAAGCCGTTTACACCAGACGTTTAAACCTAAGCATTATATCTATACGTTATGTATGTAAAATAGAATAGGAAGTAAAATTTGCATATAAATCCATACTTCCATACTAATATTAAAAATGCGAAAGTCTGTCTGTCTGTCTGTCTGTCTGTCTGTCTGTCTGTCTGTCTGTCACCTCTTCACGGCTAAACTGCTGGACCGATTGTGTTGAAATTTGGTAGGGATGTAGTTAAGGACCTGAGGTCAAACATAGGCTACTTTTGGGCGCGATATAACCGAGTCCTATGCGGGCGAAGCCGCGGGGAACAGCTAGTATATTATAAAAATACTCACTTACCTACTTATGATACTGCAGTGGGCGAAGATAGTAGTATCTCTTGAGCGATCAGTAGCACAAGAGGACGCGCATCGGTACCTTCAGGAGTACTCCATAGGACTTGGACCCTCGGACGACCCTCGCTACGAGCAGCGGGCTGTCATGGTCATCAAGTGCAAGCCGAAGACCAGGGCTAATCAGAGGAAAGGCGCGTTAACTAACTGGAAGGTAATAAAATGAGAACACAGTGGAATGCATTTATGAAGACTACAAGTTAAGTGGACAGAAGACTATCTTCCTTGTAGAAAACGCTACTTTCTGGATCATCACCATCCTATTGTTTTTTCCGCCCGTATGGATTGAAGCCGTGGGTCCACTTAAATTTGATATCTTAACTTAAAATATCAGCACTATTTTTTAACCTGAGGTTATAATCCTCTCCTGATTTTGTGGTTATCACATTGCTGATCTACTAGGCTTACCTTTAACTTACTTAATTTTGTGCTATTACTTAATTCTTACTTTATGTTATGTTTTTTGATGAATTTTCATTATGTTTTAACTTATACCCGAACGTTTATTCTTTTACTCAGCGTGTCGGTAGAGTAACGATAGCTGAACTGCGGCGAAAGGGAATCAGTGGTGAAGAGCTGAGACGGCTGATGTGGGGCCGGGTCTCTATATCAACACCGACTAAAGTGCCGTTGCCGTAAGTTTCCATCTCACTTACTCCACAAGCTAGGTAAGAAACAACCATAGCTTTACTAATAGCTTCATACCAGGTGGCCTACTACCATCTCTTAAAACCATGCAAGATCCACTGAGTGAAGGAGATGTCGCTTTACATCTTGTATTGCGCTGACTCATTTACTCACTGGATCTTGCATGGTTTTAAGGGTAGTAACCCCCCAGGATATGATTATCGTAATTAGTAAAATTTTAGTCGAATTTAGTGGTATTGGACAGTTTCCCATGGAACATCATAACTGCGATTCTTGACAGAAGTTCGGTTCAATTTTGCGGAGACTAATCAAGTAACTAACTTATACTTTTAAAAAAATGAGAAAGTAGTGTAATGAGTATGTGTTGTAGCAATGTACTTAGTACATTTAAACACGAACTTCGGTATTGCAGAAGACGAGGCGCGGCGCCTCCCCCTGACTGTGTACCATCAGATGCAGTGCTGTCATCCGAAGTTGGAGATACAGTCGCACCAGCACTATCATCAGCTCTTAACGTTATGGCATTCACTGAACTAGAACTTGGTACAGCTGGTAAGTTGGCTGTAATGGATATTAAACTAGGAAATACAAGTTCTGAAGTGAAGCTAATGTCAAGTCATAATGAAATTCGCAGATGTTGTTCTGAGATATCTATTGCTCTAAAATTTAACTTTGTTTGATGTACTTTTAATCTGTATGCTTTCTCTGTCGCATTGGTACTAATAACTGTATTGACATTGAAAAAGTGGAAAAATAAATAAATAAAAAATAATTGGCTGATGCAGTTTTGACAACTGAAGTAAGAGGTATAAATGCTTCAGCTTTGAATGTTATGGCAACCACCGAACTAGAACTTTTGTTACTGCTGGTAAGTTTGCTTTGAATTATAATAACTTAACTACAGTTAAAAACAGTGTATTAAGGCTAGTCAAGTCATCATTTGCTGAGGCGGTGCTGTCAGTGAATACAAGAGAGAAGACCGAGAAAATTGCACAGCTGGTAATTTTGCTTTGAAAAATACATAAATTTCATCGTTGGCTGCTTCATTGCTGTGCTGAAAACAGAAGTGGAATATGCACTTTTTGCAGTTATAATAAAGCTAAAATTTATTTCCAGTTCTAGTAAGTGCCGTTGCCGTAAGTTTCTATTTCACTTATTCCATAAGCTGGGTAAGAAACAACCATAGCTTTACTAATAACTTAAATACTAAGAGTACCTAAATGTTGAAATTTCTTGCCAGAACCACAAAAACAACCAACTCCAGATCTACTAGTCAACGGGAAGACCGCGCCAAAAGTACCAACTTCAGCGATTCCCATTCAACAACCACTCACTACTCCTAACCAACTGAATGTGCCTGCTCAAAATATTCAGCCACCTTCAACCGTTCCAAGTAAAACAAGTTTAGAAACAAAACCAGTTACTACAGCCAATGTGACTTCAGTTGGAATCACCCCAGTTGATAATAGAGCACAGACTATTTCAATCCCACAATCAGGACAAGTTCAAGGGGTTGTGCAGGCAGCTGTGCCTCAGGAAATTCTTGTTGAGGGTATGTTTAGTAGTTTAGTAAGAGTATGTTTACATAAAATGAGTAAAATAGTATTTTTGAAATTGGTCCAGTTGCCTTAGGTTTTTTATTTATCAGTCTAATTTTTTATCAGTTGACTTGCTTTTGAGCTTTGACGGTAACTTATGAGATTTAATTCTTGTTTCAGTACTTCATGAAACAACAAATGCCTTATCAAATTCTAGTATCAAAAAATCAAAAGTACCATTACGTTCGCGAATCAAAAAAATAATAATAAAGAAAATACCTTTCTCCGTTAGTTCCAGAAGAAGTGTTCAGGGACTACTTTTACGAGCTGATGACCCTGGTTGAGAAGCAGGGCCCTAATGATCCTCATGTCAAGGAGCTGGCGGTGAAAGCCGCTGATCTGACCGGAATACCCGAAATCGACATCAACGTTAGCGTAAGTAATGCTAAAACCAAACTTGAATTAACTTCTTATATTCTCCAAATACTTAATTTGCTGAGACTTTCGGAAACCTCGGCTAGTACCAGGGGGGTTACCACCATCTCTTAAAACCATGCAAGTTCCAGTGAGTAAGGGAGATGTCGCCTTACCTCATGTATTGCGCTGTCTCGCTTACTCACTGGATCTTGCATGGTTTTAAGTGATGGTGGTAAGCCAACAGACGTACACAAGGAACAGCGGCGTCAGCACAGAATAGAATACTTATAATAAGATTAGTACGTCGTTGTCGTATCAGGTTACACAGTTGAAAATGTAGAGTTCTTCCCAGGTATTTATTTTAAAACTATCTTTTGCACGCGTGACTTTTCCTCGGGAACAGTGCATTTTCCGGGATGAAAGGTACCCTAAAAATTTCGCATACGCATTAGAAGTATTGAGAAGGACATAACTATGTCCTTTTCAATACTTCTATGTGTATGCGAAATTTCAGGAAGATTGGTTCAGTAGATAGAGAGCATTTATAATATTAGTTAGGATAGGATCAACAAACCAATCGTGCAGGTGACTTAGTTGCTTCTGTGGTCCAGAGCTTAAAACTTTCGCGGACAGTAAACGAAATAACAATAACAGTAAATTGTTATCTACAGTTGTAAGTAAATGTCCTTGGGACGATGTCGGTGCGCCGGGTCATTTGACTGTATATAACAAACATGATACTTGCCTTCATTTTTAACCCCCGACGCAAAAAGAGGGGTGGTATAAGTTTGACGTGTCTGTCTGTCTCTGTCATCATAGCTCCCGAACGGATGAAGTTATTGCAATTTAGTTTTTTTTTTATATTAAAGGTGACTTATGAGCGCTTAGACATATTTAATGAAAATAGGTTGAGCTGTTACAAATCTCTGGGGGTGTAAGTGGGGAAAATACCTAATGTCTGCAAATAATATGTGGGTAACTAAATGAGTCGACGATAAAACGTGTCGTGGGTTTTTAAAAATTTTAAAATTTAATTTTATTTAGATGGCAGCAAAGTCGGCCCGCAAAATGGCGGCTGGGGCCGTATCAGGCCTGTTCGGGGTGGTCGCCGACGCGCCCGCGCCCGACGCCGGCTGGCGGCGCGAGCGGCAGGACCACAGTGACAGTGACCCTATTTCTGGTAGAGTTCGTTGAAATCTGACACTTACTGTATGTAAAATAGAGATCATTATCAACAGGAAATGTTAAAAGCAGGAAATCGGACCCTGGGCTTCGAAGCAGTCAGCTGAGGAAGCAACCGGGAAAGCGTTAAGGTGTGTGAGAGAGAGTGATTATTATCTACATTACAAGAAAGTCGCGTGCCAGATTGTCAAATTCAAGTGGAAGCAAATGTGAAATTGTGGTGCGAAAAGATTTTGACATAGAGTTAAGAAAGTATTACAGTGACCAATCTGATAAAACGAAAAAACCGGAATGAATATCTATTGTGTTGTGTAGAATCAGTGTTGCTGGGCCGCGCGTCCCGCGCTCGCCGCGCGCGCTCGGCCTCGCGCCGCGCCGCGCCGCCGCCGCCGCACCTCTACGTGCCCGCCAGGTGACGTACACACATCCATATCGTCGGATAAACTAACAGTTATCGTCATTGTATTTTTATTATTTTCTAATATTTGTGTTTTTTCGGGTATTTGGGCATAATATTGGCGGATTATTATTCGCAAAGTGTTCGTGAACAAGCGTGAGTGAGAGCGGGAAGTGGTACAGTGTCGAAAATCTCCAAGTTATAGCTAAGTGAAATTTTTCCACAGCTTCACTTAGCCCTCTGAGATATTATATATTCTGTGCCTCTGACTAGACTTACTTACTTGACTGGTCTGGACTAGACTACAGACTTGATTTGACTAAAGTAAGACTGAAGAAAATTAATAAATTCAAAAAAGGCCTTAAAGGAATAGTTTCCATGGCCGTAAAAAGTATTTATTTAAATAACATCACGCCTGTTCCCCGTAGGGGTGGGCAGAGACTAGATTTCAATTGGCAAAGATCCTTATACCTCCCTCGCTTCCTCCACACTCATCATAAACGCTCGCCGATTTCGAGTACTCCTCATGTCCCCCTTTTTCAAAAGTTTTGCGTCTTGTACCTACTTACTTACGTACCAACTTAGAATAGGAAACACTGATGTTTAACCCGTTGGCTCGCTGGAATCCAGACAATAGAAACACAATTGTTATGTGACATGTGTGAGCATCCTGAACTTTTATTAATAGACAATCTAAGTAGGTACTTGTTTTGTTAACTCTTCGTTGCTTTTTCAGATCCATGTATCTCGTAGCGTCAGAGAGCAGTGCAGTAGAAAGTGACGCGCAGTGGGACGAACCGCCTAGTTCTGGAAACAGCTCGTAAGTTTCAGTCACCCAAAATATTAACTTACCTAGTAGGTACTTTGGTAGGAAAAACATTTAGGCTGGCAAGGGGCGTCAAGATTTGTATGGCCCATTGGCGATAAATATATAAATCCATCACTAATAAAGTACTCGACAAATGACCTTAGTTCTTCCTTGCTACTAATATGTCCATACCAAAGAGGTTGATCTGTGAAACCAAACATTCGCTTATCTTTTAACTTTTTAACATAGGTGAAAGGCTTTAAAAGGCCGTGATCTCGATAATCTACAGCATCATTGTGAAGCCAATGTGGCAGGTCTTCATCAGGTTTATGTTTTTGCAGAGCGATCGGAGGTAGAAGAGACGAAACGGCACGGCTGAGAGCAGCTCGACCTCTTTGCATCCAGCATGCCACTGGACAACCAAACGTAGAACACTCACTTTACATTGTGGGTAAGGTTACTCTACTACTCATTGCTTATGATGCACAGTACTTTTAATGAGTTTATTACGTTCCTGAAACCGAAACGTAGGTTTCTAGAAATTTTTACTTGGAAATTAGTTTGTTAGTGTGATGTATGTTTATAATCTGTGACATCAAGCAGCCAGCCGGATACAGATTAGGTATGGCCACTCACGCTCTGTTTTTGTTTCCTTTGTCTTCGAATAAACCTCCATTGCAATATAAGTGTTTTACTTTACTGCCATCCCAATAATTAATTATGGCTGCAGTGACTATCAGGATATATAACAGTTAGTAGAACCTAGAACGCGCGTGTACGCTCCCCATACGAACCAGTAGTCACAGCCAAGCGTTGTTCGACTTCCACCGTGCTAAGCTTAATTATATAACTGGAGCTAACCGAGCTTGGTTTTAGGTTATTTTCGTCTTTTACGAAAGGCCTACTTTTAATAAATTTAGCCTGCTTTTAAAATTACAGGAACTGGAAGCGGAGTAGAGGTTGAAAGTGCTGCTCCAGTATTGTCTAAGGAAAAGAAGAGAATGCGGCCTAAAACTGCCAGACCACGGAGAAATAGGTGATAAATTATATTAATATACACTTTAGTTAGGTAGTACCTACTTACCACCTAAGGCTATCTCTTTCATCATAACGTATTATTTGTATTTAGTCGCGCACTCGTGCGCAATGTCGTGTTTTTTTGTTGTTGTAAGTGCAGTCATTACTATTTTTCCATTGCCTCCGACTCACCACAGAATAAAGAATATTTATCGGATAAGTATATTAAGACTACCACAATAAGGTAAGTTAATGGTACGGGTGGTCCGGCGTGAAATTTTTATCTTGTCCACTTCCACGCCTGTTGGTTGGAATAATAATCAATCTGAAAATACACACATAAGTATCATACATACATATACGACGTCACATAAAGGAATCGCCTTTTACCCGTCGTTCACGCCTAGGAGTGGAGAGCGTTTCGTCCACTAGGATCCCCGCGAACTCATCCGTTTATCAGAATCCCCTTAAATAAAAATAAGTGTGAAAAGATGCCATCACAGACAGGCTTCAGTCAGTGGCGTCATCATCCCGCGCTACCATATGGTAGACGTAGAATACTTAATAGACATGGCTTAGCTAGCTTACATAGGTATCACCTACCTACCTTTTTAAATGAACAAAATTTGCACTAGGTTCTACGATCGAACTTTTGAATCAAACTAGATTATACCTACGTGTGTTGCGCCACAGCCCGGCCCGGCCACAGTCGAATATGTTATTCTACCTAGTTAGAAAGAATGATGGCGAAATTTGTACGAATAAAAATTTAAATATAGAGAACTTAAAGTAAATCGCATTAGTAAGTATACTTCACTCGTAACATGTTTACCACCACAAAAAAAATTAAAACCCCAGGGTTATTTTAATATTCCATTTTATAAAAGTCGACCTTTAATTTGGTTTTCATTCGCCATTTTTATCGCAACTGAAACATTATGTCACCCTGACAGTTATTAGCAATGTCAAAGCGATATTGACGGTTCATTATGGTAGGTTAGATTCATCGATTTAGTACCTGCGGGGCTATACTAGCCAATTTAGAAGGTTTAACTACTACTATAGTAAGCCACCTGGGGGGGTTACCATCAACTTTTTAAGTAGCAGGCTCACTATCAAATGGTTTACTACCATCTCTTAAAACCATACAAGAACGAGTGAGTAGGCGAGACAGAGTAACACAGTAAGACGTCATCTCCTTTCATCATGTATTACGCTTTAAGAGATGGTGCCTTCCACCATCTCTAATAACCATGCAAGAATGACTGAGTAAATGAGATGTCGCCTTACATCATGTATTGCGCTGTCTCACTTACTCACTGGATCTTGCATGGTTTTAAGAGATGGTGGTAGGCACCCTGGAATGTGTTCTTGAGCCACCAATTTATGTAACAAATGCCCTTATTTTTTGTATATCTTTCGTACAAATTCTACAATGAATATTTTTCTTAATAGGTACAAAAAATAAATAATTTCACTGTTAGTTTGGTGTAAGATTTTGTTTGGCGTCGAAATGGCCAAACAAAGAAAAAATTGCCACGTTGCCAGAAACAAAAATATAAAAAATATCATTGGTCCTTTTCTTACTCATGGACTTCCCTATTTCGCCATCTCACTTTTTCACCAAGTAAAAATTAATTGCTTAATCACAGGTACAACTACTTAATCTATGAACCTAACCTACCATAATGAACTGTCAATACCGTTTTGACAATGCTAACAACTGTCAGGATGACATAATGTTTCAGTTGCGACAATAATGGCGAATGAAAACGAAGCTAAAGGTCGACTTTAAAAAAATTAAATATTAAAAAAACCCCGGGGTGTAAAATTTTTTTGTGGTGGTAAACATGTTACTAGTTATGTATCCTTACTAATTCGATTTATTTTATGTTATCTGTATTTCAATTTTTTATTCGTACAAACGATGTATGGAGTTTCGCCATGACTCTTTCGTCTGTTCCCGGTTGTTACCACTGGCTTTGTCACAACTGTGTGGTCCGGCGGGAAACGAAGTGGACAATAATACCACAATAACAATACAATACTAGAGGTGGTCCGGAGCGAAACCTTTGCTCCGTTCATATCTCATTAACTATCCTTATATTAGCAGTAGTTAGTTCTTAAGTTCGTTTGACCAGACTCTATTAAAACCCAAGTGGAGAAGTATGGGAATAATGAATAGTTAAGTACTTAAATTTTTATACTTAAAATCCTCAGGGTGTCTCCAATTCAGGAGACGAGCCCGCTGCAGCCGTGGGCCACCGCGCCGCTGTCTCGGCTGTCCAGGCTGATGCGGTCCAGCAGCGGCTCCACGGCATCGCTCGCCTCGCAAACTTCCAATGAGCAATCTCCTCCGAGATATTAAACAAATGCGGTCATTTCGCGAATCCAAGTTCCTTGCATGAACATGAAGGGTTCTAAGAGAAGATTCCAGATTCCTTAAGGGTTGGCAAGGCGCTCGCTACACTTCTGTTTTAGTTGTATCGTAATGAAGAATAATAATGGTATTAATATCTTCCTAACAGACTAACTAGATGCGCCCCCTACGTGGGCACCATACATAACTATTTACTACCATATTTAAAAGTTTTCAAAGTTATTACCGCCATGAAATAAGTTTTTTTAAATGAAGATTTAGATTTGACCAAAACACCAATCGCCGAATGGGGAAATCATGACATAGGCGATACGGCTAGCAACCCATTACTATTGAATTCCTGTTTCAACTACCATTATGCTAAACGTGGCCTAAGGTCTTATGGCTCTAGGCTCTGTCTACCCCGTATGGGATAAAGACGTGATTATATGTATATATGTACCAATCAGCATGTGGCGCCTAGTAAATAAGTCATGTTCACTAAAATAAGATAATGTTATTACTTGTTTATTAAAATTGTTTATAAATAAAGAAACGCATGGAGTATAGTTTTACTAGCATTAACTTTCAATTTAAATATTTTTTAGTAGACCTAAAGTACATGTTTTTCAAATATAACAACAAATGTGAAGCGCTATAAATAGTAGTATCAAATTTAAAATCAAAATCGGTTCAGTAGTTTTTAAGCAAAAGTAACAAGTTACTTTCTCATGTACATTAGTGTGAATCACAACAACCCAGTGCACAGATATAAATAAAAATAAACTAAAAGCAAAGTGATGTCAAGTACAACTGAAAGCAATTAATTCAAGTAGATATCTAAGTTACAAGCTACATGTTTAGTATGATGAAATAAAACAATGTGATTCAATGTTTTGAACTTGATTTATTCATCGCCAACCACTGAAAACTAATACGATTCAAGACATGTGTACCACATTAAAAAAATGATGGGAAAAGATGATTCATTAGAGAAAAGGCAAGATATTATACATTAGAGAAAATGGCACACGTTGCAAAAGAAAAGCATGTTAAATTTCATAGCTATTAAACATACACTGTTTAAAATAAATCATATATAAAGAAGTAATTTCACACAAAAATAAAATCAGTCCGGATCCGGCCGCATCCAAAACGCATATAATGAAAACCTTAAATCTAGTGCTATCTCTGTTTAGTTTATAATGAATAGCACGATTGAAGTCATAAATTGAAAAAAAAAACTTGCTTATACGAAATCAAAATAAAAAAGGGTTAATTTAGAAAATGGTAAGATCAGTTTTCTTAAATTAATAAAATAAAATTTGGTCAGTATTTTTTTCAGGAGTTTCAAATAGCACTTCTTATTTACCTACTGTCTGAGACGTGGTGGTGACCACTTTGGAACAATTAAAGAGAAACCGTCCTATTCCCGGTTGTTACCACTGGCTTAAATTATTAAAAATAATCCTGATAATTAAAACTAGGGTTGGGCCCTAGTGCGCCCCGTGGGGTTTTCACAGTAAGTTAATATTTTATTTATTATTGAATTTGATTGGAGGGTGCTGGTCATATAAATAACTACTCACTAAATTATTTTATTACAGATAGTGCGCGAGTTGTGTGCAGAGCTCAGAAATGCAAGTGTTAAACCTTCTAAATTGGCTAGTATTATTTGATTATATTACAAGACAACAAAAAAGGACTAATGTCTTTAGGGCTCATGTCGTATGTCTGCAGCACACATCCCAAGAAAATATGTCGCCATTTTCTGCGCTTGATGAATAATGTCACCTTTTTGGGACAGTCTTGGTAAAAACAATTGACATAGGGTTGCAAACTTTCAGGGCGTCGATTCTGCTAACGTTAAGACAAAATCGTATCAAAATAGTGTTTCAATAGTAGTGCTTTTTACACACTATTTACAAGAGTTATGACAGTATGATGTGATGTGAATGTAGTGTGTGGTGTGATCATCAAAAGTGATATAAAAAAAATATACATTTCTTGTAACTACCTAGTGTGTAAAAAAGCACTACTATTGAAACACTATTTTGACACGATTTTGATTTAACGTTAGCAGAATCGGCCCCCAGGTCATTGTAAGCGACAAAACTCATAGCTGTTAAGGACAACACTATATTGTCGTGGAAAGCGAAGTGTGCCGATGTCTGGTGAGCATGTCGTCCGCCAAGTGCACAGGGGATCTTCGTGTCATAAGACAGGATCCGATTAAAGAAAATTAAATGAAGATAGGTATCACAGAGGACATTTTATTCATTCAAGGCATTTGCCCCTCACAAACTTCAGGCTCCGACTGCATTCAACTCACGCGCTATCTGTACATACTTTCATTTTGCTTTACCAATCGTCTCAGTCCGCTATTGCGAAAAACGTGTTAAAGAATGGCAAATATATGTTTGTTCGAAGAAATGAGCACAGGTTGATTATCAGCTTTCAAATAAATACATACACACAGTTATATTTCGGTTTCGGTGACGCTCGTAATTTTTAATGGTTTAACAGTAAGGCCCAGACTACTTTCTAGAAGTTACTTCAAGTTTTAGTATTCATAAAGATTAGTTTTAAGATGACTTTTATATTTACATACTTACTTTCGTCTTCAATACTTATCCCAATTTTACCTCTGCATTAGTGGCACAGTCTCGTTCTGTCGGCTTTTTATAATATGTTTCTATTTACTATGTATCGTTGGCAGTTAGGTCTCGCACCTTTAACAGACCGACAACAAATGATGGCAGATGTATAATAGAAAATGATCACATAACATGACATAAATAGGGCATACAAAAAAACAGTACAATACAAAGTACAAAAATATTAAAATATACACTGTGGGTGTAGAAGGTTTGGCATAGTATCGATATCTGCCGCGGTCTGCCGGTACTGTCGTCACAACACTGTGGAAAGCACATGGAAAAACGCAAATATAAGCCACAGACATAATATCAAATAGAAATCTACACGATATCAATGCAGATGACAAAACCTATCAGAAAGTTCATAATATGAAAATAAAACTATCATAAAATGCATATAACATTATCAAATCATACATGATATGAGACGGATATAGATATACAGTGCTGTAATATCTTGTTAGGGTCACTTACCTCTGGGGGTCTGTGAAGAGAAATCATAGTTAGAAATAAAATGAACACACGATATGTGAATAACATACACTTTATATCTTAAACATAATACAGGATGGTTGCGACCCGTGGTCTCGGCGACGACTTTCGAACATTATCGAGGAATGTAGATAGGTTTACATTACCTTCGTGTACACTACGCCTAACTCAATTACCAAAGCTAATATTAGACGAAAAAATACATATTCTAAATTATTTAATTGAGTTTTACAACCTACATATCCGTGAGAATTTCTGAAGTATATCCTAGTTTTAAGACTGTAGTTGGACGTGAGATTTTAGCTTTACATCATTTTGATACAATAAGGTTTAGAAGGTACATGTAAAACTAACATCAGCCCGTCGCGTCGTATACACACAATAGTCGACGTGTCACAGTGTACCAGTCTAACAGTGCATTTACCTCGACTCCTCAGGGCGACGAAGTCATTCACAATTGTTCCTTTCTCTTATGCTCCGTGGTACCCCGTTTCTTACATCTTTACAAGCAGTGTGGCATTCTATAGTTATTACCTGGACAGATTTTCAATAGACATTCAGTAAGTACACGCATGAACATACACAATCGAAATAAACGAGAATTGACCACACAGCCGTTATATAATAAAACGATTCGTAAACAGGTATCTAGGAAATAATCTCAGTATATGACATTCAGTAATTATAACCTTCGAATAAGGAATTGTTATATGATATGTGCCGTGAGGGTGACTAAATCAGCGTAGGCGTTCCCTTCACATCATGGTTGAGGCGAGCGGGCGTCGGTGGAGACAGGACGTCCGCATGAGTAGACATACGGAATAGAGGGAAGGCTCTATATACGACTGCGCCGCGATCGGTATAGTCAAAAAGTAAGGTGAGTGAGCACTAGCTCGTGCCCAAACCGTTTTGTTATTCAACCTTTTAATAAATGTACCAGACTATGCGCAGTTAAAAGTTTACTCCCAGTTCCGTATATCTACTCATGTGGTACAGCACGGCGTCCTAATCATTTTTCAGATATTAATAACGTCATTTAAATTGCTATTTTTTCCGCCACGACATCTGCTGCCACTTACCACCGCTTTTTATGCGAACGGGACCTTGGGGGTTACCATGATCTGTTTAAATAGGTCCGAAACGAGTAAGCGAGATGGCGCATTATATAATTTAAGGCAACATCTCGCTTACTCGTTTACGGCCTGCTTAAACCGTTCACGGTACCCACCTATTATTGTATGGACCTGAAACAGACGCGACATTGGTTCCATTGCGTTCACACAACCCCGCGCTGGCCACGTCGAATTTTATATGAGAGAAAAGCGGCCTAGATTCTAAATATAATACAGAAAAACTAATATTTTCATAATTAAAGAGACTAATCTCTACCAATTCGTTGTCAGGCCATTTCCTCTCACACATCTTGCTGCTGTCTTCAATCGAACAGCAATGATACCAATGTATTTTCTTCGTATATTTGTTGAACAGTAAAAGCAATAATTTCATCATAAATGTCATGGAGATTCATTCGAAAATTCGTAGTAATACTTTACTATGATATCTACTGCGCTCTTAGAGTATGCGAGAAATGTGTGATTAATTTACTTTCTTCTAGTCATCTTAATCAGCATATTTACGGTACAACAAAAGCTAGAAGGCTTTCGATAGATATATTTCAATTATTGTTTTACGTTACTTGGAAGAAAAAGGGGCAAATAATATGTTTCAGGTCCATCAAAATACTGATTTAATAAGTGATTCTGCCTTGAACAAGTCATTTTGCTTAACATAATAGTTTAAAACTAAATGTCGTCTTCCTCGTGTGGTGACGGGCGTCCCGCTCTCTGCAATCAGAACAAACAAACATGGCAAAAAACAGGAAAATAGTAGTTTTTGGCGGAATTTTACTTTTTTTTTTGGTAATTTTTTGCGTAATGCGTTGTCGTGAGCAGGCAACCCCGGCACTGGTCTATCTGCAACACTACATACACTAACAATTGTAAACATTGTATAGCAGTGTCAAATAGCCGTGCATTAGTTGATAATGTGACATTATGTGTACAAGTGACAGTAGCCAGTCTACGATCTAACTTATCTATGTTAGTACATTATTAAACAGGATTATATTTATAAAAAAAAAATTATTGATAATGTTGCTGCAACTATGGAAAATAAAACTGAAGATAGTCAATTTGCTTCTGAATATAAACAGCTGTTGTTATGTACCTAATAGTGAAAACTTTTAATTTTAACTTTAATTTCTTATAATATAACAAAATGAATGTCTGAATTCGCAAATTATTTTATTCAAAATTATTATGATAATATTACCAGGGTGTGCATGGTCGATTCACCGTGAAACTTACACGAAATGATAATTACAATAATGTAAAGGGCGTACTTAAAGTCATAGACTTTTTCTACCAGTCTATCAAGAAATGATCGCACAACAAAAGCAGTTCATAAGTACGTTGTTCTGATTTCGTCTTCACACGATTTTTAACCACCATTATAAAATTAACACAGCATAAAAATTAAGCAATAAAAATAATAGCAAATAGGTATAACATAAATAAAACACAATTAAAATCAATCAGCTATGTCACATATACACTATATCTACATTACCACTAATACCACAGCATTACTACAAAATTGCAAATACTATAGCAATAAAATCATATCAATATAAAAAATAATATATTTGTATTTGCATGCAAACTGAAAGAGAATTTACATATTAACAATATGCCTGAAATTAAGGAATTATTTTCATATACCAGTACCCATAAAAATAATATAAAACATGCACATATTATGTCAAAGATTAATATAACTACAGGTATAAATAATGGATATAAAATATGTCCTTAGCATAATAATATTTATTCAATGTCACCAAGCCATCAAAAAGTTGCAAATACATAGGGTAGGCGGTAATTCCTGCTCGCCCTAACGCGTTACTACAATCTATATTGTGTATAGATATCTGAACACTTACCTATTACCAAATTTTTATTAAAATATTATTATATGTTTTACACGGATTAGGGTTTATTTTATAAATGCTAAATCTGACTCAAAAACTGATCTATAGACGTGTGTCGTAGGATCGATAAACAGCTATATTACTTTACATATTTTCAATTGAATTTTATTAAATGTAAAGGCGTTAGTGCAGTTTTGTATGAATACAGTATACTAAAAGTAGGCGAGTTTTCTTTATACTATTTTATAATAAGTACTAATAACTATAATAAGAAGAATTGAAAATAAACAGTTTGGATTTGAATACGGGACTGAACACATGTTTAAAAATAGTATTATGTTATCTGTGCTATAGTAAACCACTAGTTGGTATATATAAACTAAACGTATTATATACCTAAACCTTCCCTGGGAATCACTTTATCTATTAGTGAAAATCGCATGAAATTGTTATTGTATTGTTAGTTTTTAAGGTTTGCGTGCACAGACACAGTGCGGGCGACTGCATTTTATACTAATATATAAAGTATGTATGTTGTATAGATGTATAGTTACAAATAAGTGTTCAGACATCGTCAACACAAACAACAATAATTCCAATAGGTCACTTACCGTTCACTGCTGCTGTTCGGGCGCAGCTCCGCCCGGGTACGGGTAGGGCGCGTACCCGGGGTACACGGCGCCCGGGTACACCGGGTACTGCGGGTAGCCCGGCACGCCCGGCCCGGGCGCGGCCGCCGGACCGGGCGCCGGCGCCGGACCGGGGGTGCCGCCGCCGGACGACTGCGCCGCTTGTTGCTGAGAGGAGAATTCGTATGGATATAGTTATGAACTAGGAGTCAAACATAGCCTACTTTCGGGCGCGATATAACCGAGACGCACGCGGGCGGAGCCGCGGGCAACAGCTAGTGTACAATAAAAACATAGATACATCCTCGCATGATGACCGCTAAGTAATAGAGGTTGTCATAAATTATAACTCCCGTATTAAGAAACGTTTGTTAAGGGGCTATCATAAGCCAACTAGCGCCACCAATCATTTTATTTATTTTACTTTAAAATCCAAATAGAAAAAATCTAAGATAAGCAGGTCGCTAGTAAATAACTTCTAGTATTTTTGGTATTACTTTTTATTATTTTATTATCAATGATACAAAGAAAAAAAAACTCATAACCTTTATGAGGTTTTTTCTGAATTATCCAAAGGAAAAATAATGAGCATATCCAAATTAAAGTAAAATAAATAAAATGATTAGCGGCGCTAGTTGGCTTATGATAGTCCCTTAAGCCCATCGTAGCTAAAATGTGTCTCTTTCTTTCATGTGAAATGACGTAAGAGATAAAAATCAAACGTTTCTTAATATGGGTATGAATACAAGATTAAATCACTGACAATCCTAGCAGTAACGTACCTTTAGTTTGATCTGGGCCTCGATGGCCTCGGCCTCCTTTATCTTGCCGATGTTGCGGTAGTACTCCGCCCACTGCACGCTGTAGTCGGGGGCGGCGCCCCCGGGGGCGGCCCCGGGCGCAGCCCCGCCGGGGGCTGAAGGAGCCGGCGCTGAAGAACCGCCTGTATCGTATGCTTACGTTAGTTTTACTAGTAGTATCTAAATCTATCCAATCCAACTAATATAATGCGAAAGTGAGTTTAAATATTTGTTTGTTTATCTGTTTGTTTGTTACCTCTTCATGTCCTATCTACTGAACTCATTTTCCTGAAATTTGCCATACACATAGCTAGCAGTATTGAGAAGGACATTGGATACCTTTCATTCCGGCAAAAAGCACTGTTCCCGAGGTAATCTCACGCGAATCATATACTTACTTTAATTTTACTAGTATATAAAAAAAAAATTCTAGTAAATAAATCAAAAACGACACCATTGCAGTATTACTATAACTTAAATTTGGGTTTTCTTATCCCAAAATGAGTTTCGTATTGTAATCGCCTTTTAGATAATTCATCTCAATACCCTGCTAGTTAAAAATCTGCCATTTTATGTTTGTTTATATACACTGGCACAATGAAATGCTCGGTAATTTTTTAGATTTATTGAAGTATTTTTTAAATATAAGAGTTTTATATTGTAAGGTCCTTTTCGAAATACCAAAACATCAAGGTCTTTTCAGCGACAAAAAGAGAGTTGTACTCGCTTAGTGACTGTACAGTTAACTAAATGTACTTCTTATAATTTTTTCTATAATCTGTAAGGAAAAACCTACAGTTTTTCACAATTTTAAACCCAATTACTTCAGAGATAGCTAGTGCTAGTACAAAGTTTCTATCATTTCACAAAAATTACTTCCACCTACCCTCCTTATGTGATTTACTAAACTAAAGCGGCATGGCGATGAATCTAGATACTCACCATGAGGGCTGTCTGCTTGTTTGCTGACTAAAACATAAAAATCACCATCAAAAACGACGATCCAAAACTATTTGGGTTTAGTTATTAAGGTGACTTTCAAGGAACAATTGCAAAGGATAGTCTACACTATATTCTACAGGCGTGATATCACTATTACTACATAGTATAAAACAATGTCACTTTCTCTGTCCCTATATCCCTTTGTATGCTTAAATCTTAAAAACTACGCAAAAGATATTAATGCGGTTTTTTAATACATAGAGTGATTCAAAAGGAAGATTTTTATGCGACACTGGGGCGGGTAGCTTATGTATGTATATTCTTACTTCCAGTGCCTCTCCATTACTGGTAGTAGGCCGTCAGTCTCGCACTCATTTCTGTCTATCGCCAAACGCAACAATTATTCTACGTTGGCGATACCAGTCCACTGTAGCCACGACTTCTTACGTCCATCTACACGTCTTGCCTTCTATACTATAATCCATACTAATTTTATAAATGCGAAAGTCTGTCTGTCACCTCTTCACGACTAAACTACTGGACCGATTGTGATGAAATTTGGTATGGATATAGTTATGCACTAGGAGTCAAACATAGCCTACTTTCGGGCGCGATATAACCGAGGCGAACGCGGGCGGAGCCGCGGGAAAAGGCTAGTACCGGCGAGTACCCTATACTACTAGCTGACCCCGCAAACGTTGTTTTGTCATATAAATTACTTCTAGGTAATTTAAGGGTGAACAACCCCTATCACTTAGGGGTATGAAAAATAGATAGTAGCCGATTCTCAGACCTACTTTACATAGATACATAATTAAAAAAAAAAAATCAGTAAAGCCGTTTCCGAGGAGTAAGGTAACTAACATTGTGACACGGGAATTTTATATAATAAATAATCCTACTTATATAATAAACGCGAAATATTGTATGGTTGTAAAATGCCTTAACCGATTTGGCTGAAATTTGGAATGTAGATTGCTTAGACCCTGGAATAACACATAGGCTATATTTTATTCCGGAATTCGGAGCGAAGCCTCGAGCAACAGCTAGTATTATAGTAAATAAACCACTTTGCCTGTTAACTATATTATGACTTAGTTTTTTAACATACCCGTAACCATTTGCATGAACTGGTGGCGGAAGCACACAAAGTAATTAAGTAAGTACTTGGTATTATGTCTTAGGACGCAATTTAACTTGATCAGTAGTATTCAATCCATTGCTGTGAGTAGTCCAGTTGTGATCTGCACAGCTAGAAGGGTATATAATTCAAAAACAACACAAACTCACCTGTTGTTCTTGTTGTTGCTGTTGTCTTTGTTGTTTTGCTTGTTACTCAATCGCCTCTGATTCTTGCACGCAGCCCATTGACCGGTAGTAATCTTTCCACTGCTGTGAGTAGTCCAGTTGTGATCTGCACAGCTAGAAGGGTATATAATTCAACAACACAAACTCACCTGCTGTTGTTGTTGTTGCTGTTGTCTTTGTTGTTTTGCTTGTTACTCAATCGCCTCTGCTTCTTGCACGCAGCCCATTGACCGGTAGTAATCTATCCACTGCTGTGAGTAGTCCAGTTGTGATCTGCACAGCTAGAAGGGTATATAATTCAACAACACAAACTCACCCTGCTGTTGTTGTTGTTGCTGTTGTCTCTGTTGTTTTGCTTGTTGCTCAATCGCCTCTGCTTCTTGCACGCAGCCCATTGACCGGTAGTAATCTATCCACTGCTGTGAGTAGTCCAGTTGTGATCTGCACAGCTAGAAGGGTATATAATTCAACAACACAAACTCACCCTGCTGTTGTTGTTGTTGCTGTTGTCTCTGTTGTTTTGCTTGTTGCTCAATCGCCTCTGCTTCTTGCACGCAGCCCATTGACCGGTAGTAGTCTATCCACTGCTGGGAGTAGTCCGGTTGTCCGGTAGACGGGTTGATCTGCATTTGTTGCTGGAGACAATGTTATGCTTTCACAAACAAGAGTGGGGAGATACTACTTATAAAACTTTATTAAACAAGTAAAATTACTCTTACAATTATAGCATTCTCTCCCAATCATAAAAAAAATGGTTTTCTTTTTACAATATTCCAGTAATTAACTTATTTTGTCAATTTTGTATTAAGTAACTACAACGGCTTAATGTAAATGTTTTGAACTATAGTTATTCCTAATAATAGTGTTTAACTGTGTATATATCGTAGCAAAATCATTAACATATTTTTGTAAATGTTGTCTTAATTATTGTTTGTACCTAAACTTTTTTTATTGGTAGTGTTTAGGTGATTAGTTGTGTTTTACATAAGAGCAAATCAGTTTCATAATCAATTCTAGACTGCTTTGCTTGGTTGTTTAAAGCCAGCATTCTCAAGTGGAATAAAAATAAATTTGCTCACTTATGTAGCTAATAAATAAAAAAAATACTTCACATTTTATCTATTTCTATTTTAATCTCTCTCATCTTAGCGCTTTCCCGGTTGCTTTCTCAGCCGATTGCTTCGGAGCCAAGGGTCCGCTTTCCTACTTTTTCTCCTCCACTTCGCCCGGTCTTCGGGATCCTTAGTTGTGAGACCATTCGCACGCATATCGTTTACTGCAACGTTGGCTCGACGTTGCACATCTATTTCTATTTTAATATTAAATAACAATATTTAAATATAGAAAATAAAGAAAGTTGTAAGATATGTATCTACTGAAATGCTTATTATCAAATTGTTTTCATCCCTTCTATTCGAAATGTTCAACTTTGCTGCCCCAAAAGGGGGACCAAAGTAAGTCTTTTCAGATAGGGTTTTTTAGCGGGCAATAATGAGTTTCAAATTTGGAACAAAACAATACGGTCATGCCGAGTGCACATATTATGAAAAATAAAACACTGGCTGGTAAGAATAAACGCAATCATCGGATAAAATAAATTTCTCATAGAGCGAGATGAAAAGTAGTGTATCATTCGGGCGCAAACATATTTTTGGCTCGGGCGATGTACTTTAAATCCCTCTCTCCGTTCAGGATTCAAAAATCGCCCTCGTCGTAAAAATATCATTTTGCTCCCTTGTGATACAATCTACTATTAATCACCTGCGGCTGCTGGTTGGGCTGGTGCCAGTGCGGGTTGTACCCCCAGGCGGGCGGCTGCGCGCCCCCGCCGCCGTAGAAGTCGCCCCCCGCCGCGCCGCCCCCGCCCCCGCCGCCGCCCGCGCCCCCGCCGCCGCCCATGTTGCCGCCCGGACCGCCCGGACCGCCGGGACCGCCTTCCGACACGAAGTTTATTGGCTGGTGGGGTTGGAAACAAAAAAAAATTGGAGGGTCTGTTTGTACTTATATTCTATAATCTGTTTTTTTTTGTATATAGGCCTTAAAGGACCTGTTTCTAGGGCCGTAAAAGATATGATTAAAAAATTTTTTTAAGAATTTGAAAGTAAATAAATATTTAAATAACCACCTAAATATACCAAAATAACATTTTTTTACAATTTTTGTCTGCCTGTCTATTTGTTCCGGGTAATGATTGGAACGGCTGAACAGATTTTGACGAGATTTTCACTGGCGGATGGCTGATGTAATAAGGAGTAACTTAGGATACTTCAATTTTACTAATTATTTCGTTAACTGCGACTTAAACAATACAAATGAAGTAGACAAATAAATTATTTTCTTTATGTTATACAAAGTATTCCATTGAATAGGTGTCTTTATATTGTATTGAAGACAATCACTGTCAACCTTCTTGATTGTTCGATAAAACAACATTTCGTGCTTCTCACAGCACATTAGATCATTTGGTCCCGACTCTTGGTGATTGTAAAAGAAACCATATCAGAGACCAAGGCGTCGGTACCTTAAAAAGGACACCAGAGTCTACACTGCGCAATGTTCAACTTAAATCTAGTAATCCACTGGATATTACATAAATAACCGAATCTTGATCCAGTAGTTACGTTATCCGACAGACTCTGTAATAACATAGTGGTTGTATGTACGCATAAGCCACGAAAACCGGTATTTTTAGGACCAAAAACATTACGCTCTTTAACCCGTCCGCTCAGGATGCGCACACATGTGTCACATGACAATTGTTTTTCTATTGTCTGGATTCCAGCGAGCCAACGGGTTAACCAGATAAAATAACAGTCGATTAAATGCTCCTAAATACCAGGTTAAGACTGTTATTTTTTGTAGAACACCAGTAGAGCAGAACCGTAACGATATAGGTCGCTATTAAAAAAGGTATATGGACAAAAAAATGAGTTGGCTAAAGATTTTAAACAGGATTCTGATTCCTAATCCCTTATCTTCTTAGCTGTCAGCCGAATTCAGTGAGACAGGTAGCTCTGAAGACTCACCATATTGACTTTCTCCATGATGAGCCTCTTGCAATTCTCGACGGCCTCCGGGTGACCTCTGATGTAGAAAGTGCGGTTATTTCTATCGGAGCCCGTCGCCCTGCGATCTACTTCGCAGTGAGCGCCGGTTTGCGCGTTTATTTGTTTGATTACTTCACCCCCTAAAAAGAAAAATAGTTTTGTAATGACTATTAAAATAAAATTAATAATTTAAAAACTTGTATGTTATGCGCATTATTTCAAGATTTTTTACAGCTAAGATATTAAAGTTAATTGACTTATAAACTGACACAACTTTGCTAACATACGTCGTTTTGTTTTTTTTAAGGGACAAATCACACAGATTGAGTTTGCACCAAAGTAAGTTTGAGACTTGTGTTATACGATACTAACTCAACGATACATATTTTATACAGATAAACATCCAAGAAACATTAGAAATGATCATTTTAGGAGTACCCGAAATCGGCGAGCGTCTATGACGAGAGTGATGAGTGTGGAAGAAGCGAGAGAGGTATGTAAGGATCGTAGCCAATGGAAATCTCTAGTCTCTGCCTACCCCTACGGGAGACAAGCGTGATGATATGTATGTATGTATTTTTCATCTTGACCTGACCGCAGATCGAACCCGGGACCCCCTGAGTAGCGGCCAGGCATGTTAACCATTACGCCACGGAGGTCGTCTATAGTAGTGTTAACATTACTTACCCCTGCCTATGATAAGTCCGCACTTTAAGTTGGAGACGGTGAAGGTGACCCTGATCTCCTGGTTGTCCTGCCACTGCTGGTAGTCGCCGCGGTCGCCGTTCCTCTGACCCGAGCCGCCTCGGCCTCGGCCGCCTCCTCCAGTCCTTACTTCTTGATCTCTTCTCTAAACAACAATAAAAAATAAAGGTAAGATGTCATTGGTATGGGCTATCATATGAAAGGGTTTTTTTTTTATTTATTATAAACAAAAACATCATACAAGAAAATTTACATTTACATGCTATCCTAAAACCACGAAGGTTTGTCTGGATGCACTGCGATCTGCATACAATCCATCCAACCACTTAGATAAATACATAATAATTATTAACTTAAGTGTAACACATAAATCATAAAAACATAATCTTAAACAATATCAGCAAAATAGGTACCTGTGCAGCTATATTACCAGCCGCGAATACAATGAATGGTGCAAAACTGGTTTATAACGAAGCATCTATAGGTTGTTTGAGAAATAGGATTTTAGTTTATTTTTCAAGACCCAACGCCTTCGAGCAAGACGGCTTCCGTACCAGAAGGAAGTAGCCTTAGCGATATTTTACTATTCCTATATATCTTGCATTTTTTGCGAGGGGAAAATACACTCTGCATACCTACATATACTGTAATGATGAAACTTACACACTTTAAAAAATGAAACAAAATAGAAAAAAAAACGTGCTCAATTAAAGCACCTAATTTTCGTTAAACAAAACGATCGAAGCTTCCTTAAGGTACCTCTCGAACAACCTTATATTTTGATAGTTCGTTCATCACCTCCAGTGAGTAATTCCCTTAAGGTGAGGAAGCTAGTGTCAACTATGAATACCATTGAGGTCGAGTGAGGATGAGTTTAAGGAAACGTTTGAAAATATGGGTGTAAAGGTCTTCATGAAATGCAAGATACTCCATGATTTAATGAGATTAAAAATACTTAGTTTATATGGAATATTGGTTTTATACTTACATTTACACTAGAAATAAGGTCTTCGATCATCTGTCTTGCCTGTTCAACTTGATGTGGTTTACCTTGTAAGTAACACCTATGAAAAAGGTTTTAGTAAGAAAATGTCCATTACAATTTAAAATAGTAGTTTAGATAAGTTTAATACACATATTAACAGAAAACAACAGTCATAAAAAACAGAATATTATTCTGTCATATGTTCGCATCAAATGACAACATTCTTTTTGTGTGTTTGGATAAACACAACACGAAAAAAGACAACTATTGCTACCTATGACATGAGACAGTCTTATATCGCCGTCAATGACACGCAGTGTGTTCTGTTTCGTTCTATGGTTCACTAGTAGAGAATGCAATATTTAGCATACATGGCATTAATTCCACCATTTGTACACTTAAGTTTTAATGTACTATTAAGTTAAATTTAAAAAATACATATAATATATCAATTGCAAAATTTTAACAAAAATACCTCTTATCCCCAGGGCCATCGTCCCTTTCCTGATGAAACTGCACTCTGCAGCCCGTCTCTGCCTGTATTTTCTTGATCATATCTCCTCCGCGACCAATCACTACACCTACTGCAATCTTTGGCACTAACACCTGGTAACAATCAATGGAGGTTAGGCATACAGATCGACATGACAGTGGATGGAGTCAAAACACTATTCTGATCTATATCATCACTATCACTACATAGTATAAAACAAAGTCGCTTTCTCTGTCCCTATGTCCCTATGCTTGAATCTTTAAAACTACGCAACGGATTTTGATGCGGTAATTTTTAATAGGTAGTGTGATTCAAGAGAAAGTTTTTTATGCCCATGTGAAGCCGAAGCGGGCCGCTAGTTTTAAATAAATTACATAAAACCGTATAAGTTAATTCAGATATTTCTATGTTGTAAATATTAGTATTTTAAGATTTCCATACATCAAATTGAAAAAACAGAATTCTAATTATTAAGGTCAGATTAAGGTTACAATAGGACACCTGCTGACATCCCAGAATGCCCGAGCTTGACGATTTGTACACACTTGACGATTTGTATAGCACCAACAAACACTATACAGGATACAAGATGCTTAATTTTGGGCTCTAATAATATTTAAATAAATTAAGAGGTTAGAATTTATGGCATGCAATTAGCAACAGCAAGTATTTAATAAAATATTACTAGCATTTGTGTGATTCACCGTGTAATGGAGTATACATAAACTACACAACACGCACAACTACTCACTATCATTTCAACGACTCGTTGTGCGTTTGTGACGAAACACACTCAAAAAAACTATTTATAATCTGTTTAAAATTAAATCTGTGTATGATTCGTCCCTCCATCAATGAGTACTTTTTCACATTTTTAGTGACTTTAGGATCCAAATCATGACTTCACTTCTTATACATTCAATCTAATAATATTTCGCGATTGTAGAAAACAAACTTATTCCGAGGACACAACAACAACAGAATCACTACTCCCCAAGCACTTGCTCAACATTGAAAATGTTGAAATGTAAATTTATCTTTTTCAAAACATCTAAGTACTAATATAATAAAGCTGATTGTTCAACGCTATTAACTTTGGAATACCTAGTCGGATAAAAAAAAATCTCCAATATACGGTGAACCACATAATAACAAGTCATTTACTTCCATCCCCTCTACCTCGGTAGAGTTCCCGTGGCCGTTCCCTTGTTCCTGTGGCGAGTACACGTCATCATACTGTCTCGGGGGGCCACCACCCTGCATGTCCTTGTCCGCTAGCAGCTCGAAAACTAGCTGCTTGGCGTGCTCCACTTTGGATGGGTCGCCTGATATGCGAAGGGGTTTCTCCTGTGTTGATGTAGAATTGCTAGTTTAGTATTCATTCATATTCTTTAAGTCACAAAGTCTATACAGAATAGTGCCAGTTTCCCGAAAAACATTACAGAAAGTATAAAGTCTTAATTGCAACATAGGAAATACAATGGGATATATTATCGTCAAAAAAATTAAGATAATGAAACAAAGAATGGTTCATACAACTATGCTGACACTGGTACACATAGTATGATATTTTTAAATTTTTACTACTGCAATCTGTCTCTGATTGGACATTAAGCAGTATATGTATAGTATGTCTAAAAGGTGTAACATAGGAAAAATGGGAATAATAGTATTAAGTAGAGGAAACTTCAAATAATATTTCACACTTATGTAAGTGAGCCTTTCTCGTGTCTTTCTTCCATATTTCTTACTTCTAGCAGTAAAAGTGACCAAGGGTGTTATAAAAAGGTCAGCAAGGAGTATGTGACACCCTTAATGTAACAGACGGGTGTAGGTGGGCCTTGTGCCTTTTTGCCTGTTATAAAAAAAATACCCAGATACATGAATTTGAAAAAAATATTGGACTAATTGAACAAATATGAGAACTTACATATTCCGTATTAGGTCCATCCTGTATGACGACCATTTTCGCTCCAGACTGTTCCTGTAGCTGCTTGATCGTCTTGCCATTCTTGCCAATGATGAGCCCCACTTTAGGGCCCGGTAACATGATTTCTTCCTGCATTTAAATAAGTAATATATACACCTCCTTTACTCAAAAAAAAAAAATGAAATGCTTCAATTTTATTTCAAAATAATGTGAATGAATATATATCTCGAGATATTAAAAAACATGAACCCAATATAAATGTTTATTCCAATTGTGTTTGGTCTCTTAGCAATATTTGACATTGAATGAATGAACATGTCAAAATTTATTTTTAATAGAGGTTTAAATGATTTATACCCCATAGACAAAAATTTCAGCCTATTTTGTTTGCATACAGTATGCCATCATGTGCAGAAGGTTGGCTGCAATGTTGGAGTCTTATTATAATTGTAAATATCTTCTAGTTACCTTTGTTCGAAAAAGAAATAATAATAAATATATAGGGACAAAGCACACATTCATTTATACAATGATTATACTTAGACACTAGGACTGAAGAAGATTAATAAATTCAGAAAACGCCTTAAAGGACTAGTTTCCATGGCCGTAAAAAGTATTAAAAAAAACTTACAGTAGTGGCCAGCCCTCCCCCTCGCGGCATGGGCGGCATGTTGTTCCCTCCGCCGCCGCCGCCACCGCCCCCTTGTTGCTCTCCGTATTGCGCGGATGCGTTTTCGCGTCCACGATGGTTCACTATTTGGTTGACAAGTTCCCTGTACAATGATCTATATTAGATTGTGTGGTAAATCAAATAAATAACGACATAATCAACTTAAATGTTATCAGTCAAAAAAACACATGGTTCCTTACAGTAATCTAACAATTAACACCTGCAAATTAACTGTTGAGCACTACTATTTATGAGTGGATTAATAAAATACAAAGTAAAGAATTTAAGAATATTTAAAGAAAAAAAAGCGCAGGAGCTCTGTTTTCAAATATGTGACTCACTCAAAAGTGGTGTTTTGAGTTATTTTCAATCTTGCAAAAGCATAAATATAAATTAAAATAATTTGACGCACTGTAATGGTATAATATTTTGACGGTGCAATATAGTGTTTTTACTTACAAAATTAAACCAATTTTTTTTTTTCTAATTTGTTCTGTGTCACTGTGACCTGTCCTAAGACATACAATAATTTTACAAAATCATCTGTATTTTGAGCGTCAATAATTTAGTTATTATTTATAACAAATTTGAAATTAAGAAATACAGTGATATGGTGCAATAAAGTGTTCCTTAATCTATTCATCTACTTACTTGGCCCTCTGTATGGCTTCCCGCGAGCCAGTGAGCGTGCACACCCTGTCAGGCTGGCCACCGGAATCTGGAGCCATCTGGATTTTGCAGCCCGATTCCGCCTGCAGACGGGTTATTTGTTCTCCACCGCGGCCAATAACTACAAGAGCAAATAATGTGTGTCAGTTGCTCCTCTTATATTTTTTACAAATGAACAAATTGGCATTATTAAACTTTGGTATCTAAATTGATTAGACATCACTTGAATTGCTAATCACTGTTATAATAACATATCTTTTTCTATCGCAGAAACCATAATCTTGTACAGTGCTATCATGAAGTTGTATCACTATCATACTTTTATTCTATCATCTTCGATTCGGTGGTACTGGTTATTACAATGGGGGGACTGCCATCTTGCCTCAATATAATCAGTTAACACTGCACATCAAGCCTAGAATTTGAAGGTGACTAAAAGGCTCACTGCCAATTTGGATTATGGTGTACATGACCTTCAGCTATGAGGAACACAAATTAATAAGAAATTCCTTTAACATGTTTGCGGACATTTTTAAAACACAATAGAAATTTTATTGTTATAACTGCTATAGCAGTTGTGTGTCCGCTAATGTGTTAAAGGAAGTATTTTTAAACTTACTGAGCCCAATACATAAATCAGTTTATTTCATAATTATAATAAATCAATATTCAAAAAAATTTATAAATAAATTACTTCTTCAAACGTGCCACATTCAGGCAGTGTGCCCAGAATACTAGCAGCATTTCCCGGCTGGACTGCTAAGCTTATATGCTGAGCAACCATCTTGTTGAGTCTCTGATGTAAACTGAGTCTTTAGGAAGGAGTGGAAATGGTACGACTAATGATAATTTGATTGTCAAACTTACTGAGTCCAACCATCTTGTCGGGTACCCTGATGAAGTCATTGAGTGTTTGGTCTGGCATGCCGGGCGGGCCTGGAGGAGGAGCGGCCGGCGGAGCGCTGTTGGCGATCCGAGCCGCCGCCGCCGCCGCTGCAGCCGCCGCTGCCGCGCTTGCTGCTGCTCCACTACAAAGTTTGTATTCATTTATCTACTGTTTACTAACTGGGCCAGTGACGTGGAAATAGACAAGTTTTTGTTCAGTTCGTAGATTTTATGAAAAATATTCTAAAATCAAAGTAGCCCAATTTACTCCTTATTACATCAGCTATCTGTCAGTGAAAGTCTGTCTACATCAGTCCAGCACTTCTAGAGTTTAGCTACAAAGAAGTTTAGAACAGACAGACAAAAATTTTAAAATTGAGTGGTCAATCTTGAGATGCATATATGTGTATACTAATACACCTGTCTAGTGAAAGTTGGACTCGCACACTAACATCCATATTCTCAAACGATTCCTCAAAATCGACTCATCCTCACTCGACCTCAATGGTATTCATAGGTGACACTAGCCTCTTTACCTTAAGGAAATTACTTACTGGAGGTGAGGAACGAACTGTCAAATATAAGGTAGATTGAGAGGTACCTTAAGGAAGCCTCAAAGTTTCGTTTAACAAAAGGTAGGCGCTATTATTGAGAACCAAATTTAAAAGAACTTGTACCTACTGTAATAAGTTCTTTGTGTTTTAAGTATTTTGTTGTTTTATAATAAATCTATGCCAGTAAGCTAAAATTGAAAAAGAAACTTTGTCAAACACTATCTTTACGTCAAAAAGTTAAACGGTTTACCAACATACAGAAATAAAACGGGACGTCATTCCTTGACTCATCCTCACTGGAGGTTCCTCAAGGAATCACTTATGAATACCGTTTTCAAGGAAAGTTGGACGACTTCCTTGAGGCGTCCTCTAATGAGGTTGAGTGGAGGCCACCTATGAGGAAACGTTTGAGAATATGGGTGTAAGGGTTCTGTGGCATTATCTATACAAAACGGCCCCACTTTATTCATTTTATCACGTTTTTAGCATTAAAGAAAATTAATTTTAACAAACAAATTATAGGAAAACAAAAATCTCAAAATAATGGTATGGAACAGTATTAGATTGTTCAAGGTGCCTATAGGTAGGTAGGTAGGTTAAGGTGTGTTTGATGTCTATCTCAACTTGGTAGTCAAGAGCTGTGTGTAGATACATACACAAATTAAAGAAAGTGTTAGCAGAAAAACCATGAGTGCACTTACTGGGCTTTATTTTTTTCTTTTGACACCAAAATAAATGTTGATACCAAAGATAGTAAGTAAAAGACACTTGAAGCTGCACTTAACAAACAATATCACTTCATCACTTAATGTGTACAAACAATAGGATAAATTAACAAAGCTTAGTGCATAAAAAGGGCGGGAATGCGAGACACATTCTATCTTTACCCAAAGCAACTAAAATCTAAAATATTTACCTCATTGCTTGCTGTTGTTGTTGATAAGAGTTGTCTAAAGCAGCCGCTTTTTTTGGAATGGGTTCAGCAGATGAGCTTTCTTCCAATGGTCTTTTGCCACCTAGTTTTGCTGCAACCTACGAAAAATGCACTTTTGAAAACTACAAACAGTAAACTACTAAAACAGTACAGTGTTGCTTATTTTAAAAATAAAAATCCGTAGGTAATGAATTATCATTAAAATGAAAGAAAAGCGGATTATTAGGTTAGAGTAAAAGTGATAGACGTTTTTTATTGACAAGATAAATAGAATATGACAGAAAAGAATACGCAACCAGATATATATCAAAAAGGTATGAAAACATAAATATTAACCGTAAAATAAAATGCTACAAAATTGCTGAATGTGCAGATAGACTCACCAATCTTGCACGTTGTAGAGCATTCGCATATCCCGGCGTCTGGCTATTATTTTGAAGCGTAGCCATAGAAGGATAATCACTCATGTTTGAACTAATAAACACATTCAATTGTGAAATACGCGAGCCATCAAAAAAGGATCTAGAGATCCAAAATTATTTTTTTGGAGTTGGTTTGTCTCGCAAACGAGCGAGGAAGACGCGGACCATAGACAAATATAGACATGAGCGGTGAAGTAAGTAAATGCGCCAAATCCGAAAATTTTTAAAAAAATCAATGTAATACCTCAATATTCACACCTTCTTTGAAATAGACGTGAAACAATAAAATTTATTAAATCCTATTAAAGATTTTAATACTAATGTAGCATTCCTCCGACATTTTATTTTGTTAAATAAATTATTGTAGGTGTAGGCATTGTAGCTATTAAACGACAATATGTATTGTCTATGGTAACATTAAGAATTTTGCGTTTTGTTTATCAAAATTTGGTGGGCATGTAGTAAATAACAATAGAGTTTTTAAATTCGTTGGGCATCAATATCAGTTCGGTAGTTTTTAAAACATCAATAAATATGTCCACACATATTCGTTATTGAATTCTATACACCCAATTTTCCACAAATATTAACCCCAGTTTAAAAGGTATAGTTTTTTTTCTTGCACACCCAGTGCCTGACATCGAGATGTAGACCACACCCAGTGTCTGACTCCGAGATGTAGACCACACTCAGTGTCTGACATCGAGATGTTGACCACATCCAGTGTCTGACATCGAGAAGTAGACCACATCCAGTGTATGACATCGAGATGTAGACCACACCCAGTGTCTGACATTGAGATGTAGACCACACCCAGTGCCTGACATAGAGATGTTGACCACACCCAGTGTCTGACATCGAGATGTTGACCACACCCAGTGTCTGACATCGAGATGTAGACCACACCCAGTGTATGACATCGAGATGTAGACCACACCCCACTGGGTGTGGTCTACACCACAGTTGTTGACCACATCCAGTGTCTGACATCGAGAAGTAGACCGCACCCAGTGTATGACATCTAGATGTAGACCACACCCAGTGTCTGACATTCAGATGTAGACCACACCCAGTGTCTGATATTGAGATGTAGACCACACCCAGTGCCTGACATCGAGATGAAGACCACACCCAGTGTCTGACATTGAGATGTAGACCACACCCAGTGTCTGACATTGAGATGTAGACCACACCCAGTGCCTGACATCGAGATGAAGACCACACCCAGTGTCTGACATCGAGATGTAGACCACATCCAGTGTCTGACTCTGAGATGTAGACCACACCCAGTGCCTGACTCCGAAAAGTTAACCACACCCAGTGTCTGACATCGAGATGTAGACCACACCCAGTGTCTGTCTGCGAGATGAGACCACACCCAATGCCTGACATAGAGATGTAGACCACACCCAGTGTGGGGTGAGACTTCTGTATGTTATTACTATTAAGTATTCTGTGCTGCTGCTGTATGCTGTGCTGGTGCTTCTACCAGCCCAATGTATTGAAAGATTTAATCCATATCCATACTTCCATACTTCCATATCCATACTAATATTATAAATGCGAAAGTCTGTCTGTCTGTCTGTCACCTCTTCACGGCTAAACTGCTGGACCCAATGTGATGAAATTTGGTAGGGATGTAGTTTACGACCTGAGGTCAAACATAGGCTACTTTTGGGCGCGATATAACCGAGTCCCACGCGGGGCGAAGCCGCGGGGAACTGCTAGTCCATTATAAATTGAAAACTGTCCAAGTTTCATTTAACGTGTTTCTCATTATTTTTAATGTCAAGCTCAAATAAATATATATGCAAATTAATATATGTATGTAAATTTCTTTAAAATTTTGAAAGTAAGTACTTAAGTAAGTTTAAAATTTATAATGTAATATCCATCCATACTAATATTATAAATGCAAAAGTCTGTCTGCCTGTCTGTCTGTACCACGCGGAGCGAAGCCGCGGGGAACAGCTAGTATAATATATATAGCTGTTCCCCGCGGCTTCGCCCCGCGTGGGACTCGGTTATATCGCGCCCAAAATTAGCCTTTGTTTGACTTCAGGTCGTTAACTACAACCCTACCAAATTTCATCACAATCGGTCCAACAGTTTAGCCGTGAAGAGGTGACAGACAGACAGACAGACAGACAGACAGACAGACTTTCGCATTTATAATATTAGTATGGATTAGTATGGATATGGATAATTTATGTCATTTCATATACATATATACTATACTTATTTGAAATCCTCATAATAAGCCATTACATTCGACTTTTTTAAAATTTAAGTAACAATAAAACACGGACAATATATAGCATACTAGCTTTCGCCCGTGGCTACGCCCGGAATTAAAGGTACCCTTTGTTCTTCTCAATACTTCTAACTATGTGTACTTTGATTGGTTCAGTGGATAGAGCGAGAAAGCGTAACAAACTAACTTTCTTATTTATAATCTTAGTATGATATGTATGAAATTCAGTCATTTTTCCAGTAATATAGACCAAGACAAAGAGAAGACAAGTCCTTATTTCTGTGAGTTTATTTTAGATATTTTAGGTCTAGTAACTTCGGAAATGAGGGATCTAACAGTATTTTTCTTCATTCTTTCCTAAATAATTTCAAAAATAGACTTGATTTTTTAATAAAATATTGAAAATTCGTCCTCATAAACACGATCCACATAAAACTTTTTTAAAACTACTTTATTCTTAAGGTATGGGGTATACCCATACCTAGGTTTTACATTTCTTTTATTTTTGTAATTTTAATATATAATTAGGTTTACACATGTGTACCAAATTTAAAACTCTAGGTTCAGCCATTAGGTTCATAGTCATAGGTAGATAAAATTGGTTGCAACAGGCGAAACAGACAGACACCATTGTTATCCTAAAATGGTCCTGTTTGTAATTTTTATGTACGGAACCCTAAAAACATTTGTATAATATGTAATGAACGAATACAATAATAGTTTCGTACCTAAGCTGGTGACTTTTCAAGATGCTTGAACATCTAATTAGGAGTTGACCTTTAAGCTACAATAGCAATCACATGTTAAAATTGTTTTTTATCCATTTCAATATATTATAACTTATAGCTCATAAGCCACGTCAAAAGCATTCTAATATAAGAATTTTTGTTTCTGCCCAGCGAACGGACGTTTATCGGGTGCATATCGGGCTTAAATTATTTTTGCCCTTTCCGCCCTAGTTTTTGACCACTGGGCAAAAACGTCGACTCATCTCTAGTCTCACCCATTTACTCGGTACGTGCGATCAAAGCAATAGTTTCCAAATAAAATGAAAATGACTGTGACATACGGACAGATGGAAAGGTGGCTTACTATCATCACTAAAAACCATGCAAGTTCCAGTGAGTAAGCGAGACAGCGCAATACATGATGTAAGGCGACATCTCCCTTACTCACTGGAACATGCATGGTTTTAAGAGAATGTAGTAACCCCCCAGACGGGTGAGACGGACGCACGGACAGACAAATGGACGAACGGATAGACGGAATTCCGTTTTTGACATTTGGCTACAGATACCTAAAAAATAATTTATTTCAATTTAAATTTGAGGTATTTAGTCAGAAACTCAAAATTCGTAATAATAATTTAAATATATCGCTAGGGTCCTAAATTGGAAATAAACATAACAAACAAAACGCATTCATTTTTTTTCTATGGTGCGTGCATTTGTGTTGTCCGGTGTTTGAAGACGCTTTGGAATTCGCTTTCAATTTCTTCGTAGGAAAAATGTCGGGTGATACCGATAAAGCGAAAATCAGTGATAATCAGGTATAGTTGTGAAATATGTTTATGTATTAATTTTCTACATAATAGTGCGCGTGTAATAAGAAGATTTTGAGCAGTGAAGTGGTGTTAATTCTGTGTTATATCACTAATGTTTGCCTGCGTCGCAACATGGCTGACAGAACGTTTGCTTCCCGCTAAACGCGGGAACTACGCCACGGAGGGTTGTGATATTTGTCAATATTTCGCAATAAAAACTGTGAATGCCATTATGATCGGTTATCGAAACTGATTCTAATGGGATATATTTTGTAAATTCGTATATTTTTGCCACCCCCGCCCCTTTGCATTTGATTGCAGGGCCTTTGTTAATGTGCACGATATAGTATGACATTGATAGGAAATCCGCATGACCTTGATATTTCGTTTCTTGTGATTATTCAATTTTATAAGCGGCCTAATATGTTGTTATTCCATTGCCGCTGCTTCGCATCTCATTACTCGCGCTCCGAACGCGGCGAGCGATGTAAATAAAACAGGTATCCTTTCGGGGGCCTTTATTGCTGACCTCCAAATTTTTTTTCAGAATAATAATAATATTTTGTTTGCATTTACCGATTATGATTTTCTTAAATTGAAAAAGTTATTGTGGTCCTGAAAAGCAATCAAATCAATATCAAATGCATGTCACTGATTCAGACATGACATGACTGTGTAGATACCTATATAAATTTGCTAGTTATGTATAGATAACCGTAGTCTCGATGTGTTACATACATACCTAGTTGCTATGTATTCAGCTGTATACAACTTGACTTGAAATTTACTTCATTGTAATGGAAGACTTATTGTCTATGAAGATAAGGTCGACTTTCCATTGGCGAATTTTATTTAAGCTGACGCTTAGTTGTGTGAAGGAAATTTGACAAACACTCGTAGAAATAATATATATGAATGTAGTTAGAAAGTATTGTTAATGTATTTGCCAATAAATTCTAGATTGGCTGCATTAAATTGGATAGTTCACATTTAGTTGTGTTTATATTGTCAAGATAAGGTGCATTATAAAGGAGATTAAAAAATATATGGGTACACATCTATGCAAACCCGGGGTCTGCAGTTAGTATTCATTGTGGTTCTCAGCACTAGGGCTTACTTATCTGTAAAATCTGTACACCTTAATTTTTTTTATCAAAATTATTTAAAGGTTAATTGGATTGGATATATTTGTAAACCTTAGATCTCAAAATTTCCTATTTAGATTTATTTGTGATTGTTTTCCTGAATAGCACATCAGTAATTTTACTTGTTTTAATCTTTAATACTTACCTACATAAAAATGATCATGGATTAAAAAAAAAAGGGTCACAAATTCAGTTGTAAAGCATTAAAAATCATTAAATTCAGAGAATGTCATGGGAACTTGATTGTAAATAATAAATTGTAATTCACAAAGTAGGAGTAATAATATACATATAGAAGAAAAAAAAGAATTAACATCATATATTGGGTTTATTATATGATTGGCACAATAAAAAGTTTTATATTGTGTTTGACGAAGTTCTATAACTTTATTTATAAAGTATATTATTGTTAATAAAGTTTCAGATTCAACTAAGAATCTTAAACATGACCTAAGATACACATAAAATATCAAAGAGTAGGTAAATGAAAATGTATATTTCACTGTAAGTCAATTTGTACTTAAACATTTCATTTCCCTCTTTTTCGATGATCGTGTATGACAGAACCATATAAAAATACTTGTAGAGTATCCAAACTAGCATTAACATATAGGGTGTATAGATTATGTACCTGAAAAAGATTTCTATGTACAATTACAAGAGCCTAAAATTAAGGTAGGGATAAGTCCTAATCAAATTTCAATTTTTTTCATAGGATGAAGACAAGAAATCTGCAGCAGGTGATGAGCACACCACAGAAGACGAGTCCTCACAGGACTCCAAGGGTGAGTCGCTGGCTCAAGAGCCAGAGGCCCAAGGTAAACCCGATGTAGATCAACCTAAAACGGACGAGACACCACCAGATTCTGAAGGTCAGGGCAAAATTCATGTGGTTGAGTGATCCGTGTGTACATTGGTGTTCATCTACATCGCAACTAACTTATGGGCTGCTGTTTTTGTGGTTACAATTCTTTGTGTTGCACAACTTCTAATATCAAATATGAAACTTAATGCTTAACCCAAAACCCTGTTTCTAGCATTAAGTCCTTTTGTTCAATAAGTTTTAGATAAATTGATTAAGAGTCATAGAATAAAATAATTAACTAAATATAATTTGGCACAAATTATTTTCCTAAGAATCACTTTATCCCGAAAGAGATATATTTTCTGATGTGTCAAATTTGTAATTCCTGTCTTGCGCAAGGGATCAAATATGGTAAGTGCCTATAAAAGTTCATACAAAGTTAAATTTAAAATCACTATCGTCACCATTTGTTAGTTAAAAAGTATTACAAAAGTTGTGTTTCGCAAAAAATGTAATTGGTCATTATTCATTATTTTTAATGCCTTTTTTCAAAGGCAGAGCAGGTGAGTCATACGAAAACACATGTTTTGGTTCAACCTGTCCTGTTCCGCCTGTTCATCAGTTCCGTCAGTCACGTCTTTGCATTCATATTTTGTCCTCGTCCTCTTTGTATTTAGGGCTCTTATATGTCATTTCCTCCATTACTTATGGCTAGTCTAGTAAGGTAATGTAGTTATCTTAGTGGTGGTAAATTCGCGTTGATATTATCCAGAAACTTCGACACCTTTGATTTTCCTATGATATCATATTACTAACTTTTGCCCGCGAGGCAGCTAGGCCCCACCTACTCGATTTAACTGCAACAAAAAGTATAAATAAAGTTCCATTATAATATTAGTAATGGTAAGGCAGCATTAGCATTTCATCTACTTTATAAATAAAAAATTACAAAGTATCAATCATATGCCTATTTAATTCTATTAATAAGTTGGCTCCTTCAAAACCGCTAAATGCCGATTGTAGAAGCCGCGACACACAAGTGCGCACGCTCGTGCAAGAAGTGTAAAGGTTCCTGGGCAGGGAGGAGAGCAAGCGGGCAAATTTTAGTACAATACTCAATTCCTGCTGGCTGCGCTGCCGTGGCATACCCGGCCTTCACATCGGATAGAGCGGCGTGATCACACGTCACGCACGCACATATTACGCGGTAACTCTTGCACACCCCCAATGTTGATCAGTCATCTGACAAGAGCATTAGCGAAAATTTGTTGGACAACAGCAGTTCTTCTGATTAAGATCCGTTATGGTTGCTGCTAAGAGTGCCAAGCCATAGTGATAGAGAAAGACAGAGAGAGTGATATTTATATTGTATGACAGAAATGAGGAGTTCTAATTTGCCGAGATATTATTGCAATATAAACACTGTAAACCCAAACTCTGTAATTTGTTGTGCAGCATAGGTGCTCTACTCTGTTTGTCAGTTAGGTGCGGTTCAGCGTGTGCGTCCGGTGTGGCATCTTTCTTATATTTTAATACAACTGGTGCATGCGCATTGCGCACGTTACTTCACGCTACGCATTTGGTCTGTCCCGGCCGTTATATACTTTCGTCTAAACTTCGTGAGCTATAGTCCATGCAAGAACAGTGGATGTTTATCATAAAAGTTCCTATTTTAATAAAAAGAAATATAATCATTAGATTCATAGAGTGCGCGCTAGAAATAGGTAAGATGAGAACGAGAGCAGATAGTTTTAAGCGGAGGCTTAGTTTTTAAAGTAATAAAATCATTACAAAGTGAATGTCATAAAAAAACGGACATTGTATTCTCAAATCCACACATAAAAAACTAATCAGCTTACGCGCACATACACACTAATAGATTTAAATATAGTTTTTTTGTTTTATTCCACTACTTCTTTGCCTATTAAATAAAGTGGCGAAAGTTCTAATGATAGAAAGAACCTAGCCGCGCCTAGATACCTAGTTGACAACAGGTTTTTTTGCAAAATAATGTTTCGCTTGCATATATCGTTATGACTTTCTTATGACGACACTATTCAGAATATGCTGATAACAGACGTTCTTAAATGCGCTTCTTTCATTCTTGTAAGTACCTATATCCAGAATATCAATTCCGCTGTCAGACTGTAGCGGCGGTCCCCACTTCTGTCTGTGATTGTTTTAGTTTCCTTTCCATTGACTTTGTCTAAGTACCTACCTACTAAACCTGTCGTTCCTCTCATCTTTTTCATAGCTCGTTTACCTGCTTACCTTAACTCGTCTGATTTGTAATTTAACCCGCTTGCTTACTAACTCGCCCATTGATCTACCACATAATTCGTTTTTTGTCATTATAAAACATTATAAAATATGCAATTTTAATAGTTAAAGCTAGATTGTCTCTGTGACTATTTTCGCAAATGACGCGTGATAATTTCTTTCATTTCACGTTGAATATAGAAGAAGTAAGGTTGTAAAAGACTGCAGAAGCTTATATCTCAAGAACACCAGCCTCTCCCAAGGGCAAGATCACGAGAATTGAGAAAATTTAAAAATAATAAACCTTTGGTACACAAGTGCCCCTCATTTCATGTATTTATTTTAATTAGTCTTTGTTTGTCTCATGCAGGCGACGCAAAAGCCACTGCCAACGGCAAGAGCGATGACGCGGCCGCAGACGATAAAGATGAAAAGGATGAAAAGACCGACGGTGATGTTAAAAAGGTTTGTAAACAGATTGATTTTTAGATTAGATTGTTTTTTGTTTATTTATTTTTTATTAGAAATCAAGGCATATACGTTGAACGCAGGGCTACGTTAATTCTCTTGCGCGCTGCAAAATTTTTTTACTAGGTTCTTTCGAAACAGTGCTCTAGCATCCTTTATCAACATACTAGTGCTTTTCGGGTTGGGTTGGTAAGATAGATTATACTTTCATTATAGTACAGTACAGAGAAGGCTGAGAGTACACGAAGCGAGATCTATGTTTGGCAGTGGAGGCGGCAATATAACCAAAGATGTAGTGCAGGAGAAGCGTCTGCAAAACTCTAAAGCGCTAGTTTTTCTTGTGAGTTATGACACGTTTAGGAATTTACCCAATTAACGTTATGTCTAGGAGGAAAATGGCGAGACGCATGATGACGATGACAAAGATGACGTAAAGGAAAACGACAAGGCCGCTAAGAAACCAGCTCCTAAGAAAAAGCCCAAGAAAGAGGTAAGTGAAAAGTGTCTAATTAAATTATTACTTAGCTTTAGGTCTCAACTTCATCGGTATAGTATGTAAGTCCGCCATAATGCTGTATAAGTTTAAAATTGTATGACGGGCTACCAGCTTCATACCACAGTGTTGTGTATTTTATTTCATGGAACTACACACCTGCAATGGTTTCCGCGATAAATGGTCACTGAGCAAAAATTGTGAGATAGAGGTGCACTTAACGCTGATGGTCACAGGCTTTGAAACTAGGATTGACACGTGACGTGGGCGATATCTGGAGATTGCAAAACAGTTACACTGATTTCGATTTTTTTATGCCAATATTTTTTATTTTCTAGGATTTATTTCTGTATGGGATAATTTTATGTTAACAGGACACAGAAGAGGAGGAAGAGGATGAAGAAGAAGAGGAGGATGAAGAGGGTGAGGAGGGTGATGAGGAAGAAGATAGAGAGGATAAGAAAAAGCCTAAGGAGAAGTAAGCCTACAGACATTTAAATCTTAAAATCTCCGTCACACTTTTCAGTGAAAAGCCTTTGATTTGATGGTAGTTAGGGATATTAATATTTAAGCTCTCGCTAGTTAAAGTGCCTGAGAGTCTCATAGGCTATGTTTTATTTATATACTTCATTTTTTGTCAAGATTCCTTTCCATTACTAATAATTTTATTATTTGTAATACATAGAGTAAAGAAACCAGCAAAGAAGGCAAAAGATGAAGACGATGAAGGCGACGAGGAGGAAGGTGATGAGGAGGGCGAGGAGGAGGAGGAGGAAGAAGAAGAGGAGGAGGCGCCTAAACCTAAGCCCAAGAAAGAGGTAATTTTTGTAGCATTCAGTTACACCCATAATAGTCTATGATTGTCGTGCAATAAACAGTAAGAAATATGTTTCACTTCGCTTTATAGTCTACTAGCTGTTCCCCGCGGCTCCGCCCCGCGTGGGACTCGGTTATATCGCGCCCAAAAGTAGCCTATGTTTGACCTCTGGTCGTTAACTACATACCTACCAAATTTCATCACAATCGGTCCACCAGTTTAGCCGTGAAGAGGTGACAGACAGACAGACAGACAGACAGACAGACAGACAGACTTTCGCATTTATAATATTAGTATGGACTAGCGACCCGCCCCGGCTTCGCATGGGCATAAAAACCTTCCTCTTGAATCACTATCTATTAAAAAACCGCATCAAAATCCGTTGCGTAGTTTTAAATATTTAGGGTCGATTTCACCAAATAAGAGTAAATTTTACTCGAGTGTATACGAGCAGTTACCCCTAGGATAACATATTTTTACGTTTCACCATAGACTTGATCCAAGAATAAACGATTATGCTGGAGTAAATCTCTACTCCGCCAATTTTCAACGAACAGCGAGCTTATACTAAGGATAAGTTCAATATGGCGTCCAAGTGTCATTGTTTCAACAGCTGATTCTCTGGCGCGCTGACATAAAAATAATATTAGGTATAATATTTATATATTTTACCCATAGATTAAAAAAAAATTGCGTCACTTAGGGTCGATTTCACCAAACATGACTTAACTTGAGAATAGCTATCCACGGAATATATTTATTCTTCCATTTAACTCTTGGATAACTTCGTCCACGTTCCACCACTTTACACCAGATTAAATTTACTCTCGGATAGTTACTCTGTGACAGGGAGTGAATCCGAATGATTAAAATGAATGACTGTATAAGTCGCCCAAATGCAATTGCTCGTTTATCCTCTAATAAATAAAGTGTATTTCGTATTATTATATTCGATAGGGTTATACCTATGTCAAAAGTGTCAAAACGAGATATTCTTACAAAGTAAAATCAAAGAAGTTCGATTCGCGTGCGGTCTTTTTAGTGACGCAATTTTTTTTTTATCTATGGGTAAAATATATAAATATTATACGGATTATACCTAATATTATTTTAATACCAGCGCGTCAGAGAATCAGCAAAAAGCAAATTTTCTCACTTGTAGAACAAAAAACATTGTCACCAAATTATTATTGACATTCAAATGATGATATAAAATGGTATGGGTATGTTAGTGTGGACCATAGGTATACTGCTAAAAGGTTGTGTGGCGATTTTTGTGCTCAGCGAGATAAATTTTACTAAGATGTGTCAGGATATGACGCGACCTGTACCATTCAAGCTTTATGTAAATGGTAACACAGTATATTTGTTTGTAGCCCACGGAACCCCCAGTGCCGTTGCCGGCCGGCAAAGGCATCCCTCTCGGCCACATCAGCAACGTTGAGATATCTCTATCGCGGTTCAAGACTCAGGATCAGAAGTTGTTACACCAGTACTTGTATGGCGTAAGTACAATTAAAAGGATTCCAGTGATGTTGATTTAAAAAAAGAAGTTTGATTTTCAAATTAAAAAGAGTTAAGAAATGCTTTAAATTCTGAAATCTGATTGTATCCTTTCAAACAAAGAGTTCTATAAATCTGTTTTTAAATTGGCAGTGATATACAGCGACAAACATAAAGTGAAAATGGATTCAGTTTCCTGTAGGCAGAGACGAGACTAAAGATTTCCATTGGCTACAATACAAACTCGAACAGTTTAACTAAAAAAAAATTAAGTCATCGATATAATGGTACAAGTTATAACTTTCTCTCATACAGCAACTATGTCTGGACCGCAACGTGAAACGGAACATAAAGAAGTTCAAAGGCTACGAGTGGGCCATTGGCTCGTCGGACTACAAGGCCAAACTCGAGGAGACCAGCAAGATGGAGATGAAGCAGCTTAGGACCATGTGCGAGATGTTGGACCTGGACAAGAAGGGTAAGTTAGATATATGCTTATACTATGAACAAAATAAATAAATATATCTTTTAATGATTGTTTTTTTTTCGTTATTGTAGATGTTTTTATATTTTTTTGTTTGATTGATTATTTATAAATAATTAATAGCTACTAATATATGAAAATCAAAACTGTGTTCACGAGATCTAGCAAAGAGTTCCTTTCAGCAAAATTTTTAAAACTTTGTAGCTTCTCGACGCACAAATTTAATTTTTCCACATAACTGTGACACTCTTGCAGCTAAATTATAGATATTGAAATAAATAAGTTTTATGAATTTTAATGAAACTTTTGCTCCAAGCAGACTGAATACACTATACTAACATTTGTAACCCCATTTATACATGTACTCTTGCAAAATAATAGATTATTCTATACATTGGCTCAAATTTTGTAAATTGACGTTTTTGGAGAAAATGCTGTAGTGGAGTTTGTGGTGCCGCTGTTTCTCCACTTGCGCTTTTCCCTTAAACTTTATATAAGTAATGATTGATGCTAATAAGTGGTAAGAATCACAACTAATATTATAAATGCGAAAGTGAGTTTGTTTGTTAGTTTGTTTGTTACATTTTCACACTATCTACGGCTCACCCGCGTGTAATTCCCGATAAAAGATATCCTATGTTTTTCTCAATATTTGTAACTATATGAGTATGCGAAATTTCAGGAAGACTGGTTCAGTATGTAGGGCGTGAAGGCGTATCTAACAAACAAACAAATAAACAGACAAACAAAATCACTTTCGCATTTATAATATTAATAATTTGGGATAAACAATTTTTTTTTTCATGTTTACTGACATATTTTATTGCCATTTGGATAGTGTGACGGGAGCGATAGGGATATTGCTCGACCGCCACAAAGGGAAGATCTTCCCGCCAGGCCGGGTGTCATTGCCTGGGGAACCGCGGCTCCGACGATGTCTTGTCGGAGATTGTATTTATGCTCCAATCCGTAGAAACTTTGCAAGCGCGATTTAGACTTTCATAGTAATTTTGCCGTTTTGTATGCAAGCTCGATTTTCTTGCTTTTAACGCCATCTCTTGTGCGACTTTGGTAGTTTGTTTGTTGTGGCGCTAGTGTCGCCACAGGACTCCCTTCCAAGACTGAAGGTCTGATAATCTTCATGTGCAGTCTGTGCTTAGATGTAGCTTGCAAGTGCCAGTTGCTTGACGTCCCAGTGAGTCGGGTACGTAGTTGCTGCTTGCTCGAAAGTCCCAGTAAGTCGGGTGTGAGCGGTTTGCGTTGCGTGCTCGTAGTCTGCGGTGAGTCGAGACTGTAGAGAGCGATGGTGACTTTGTTGGCGCCGGTAGATGTGATGCAGAACTGCCACGCTGGAGTTTTTGTTTGTTTGTGGCCGCCGATGAGTACCAGACGTGGGCTGCGGTGGTTGTGCCGGTCGCTGAAGTCATTGAGAGTGAGGGTGTGGTTGCAGGACCAGGAAGCTCGGTGAGTCGGCTGCGTTGGACCTGGAGATACCCCGTTGTTGTTGGCTTGCTGTGAGACTGCTTGCTGCTGACCTGATGATGAGGCTTGAGAGGTTGAGTGATGATGTTGGATTGGAGAGTGATGATGAAGAAGGCTGCTCGGAGAAGGTTGGTTTTCAATCACGTCGGGGTCAGTTTGGATAGTGTGACGGGAGCGATAGGGATATGCTCGACCGCCACAAAGGGAAGATCTTCCCGCCAGGCCGGGTGTCATTGCCTGGGGAACCGCGGCTACGACGATGTCTTGAAAATTACACAATTAATAGATGAATAATTCGATTTCATTAAAAATGGTTACCGGGCTAGGTGGTGGCATAAACAATTAGATTTCACTCAAAGTGGTCACCGGGCTACGTGTTGGATAAACAATTAGACTTCACTGAAAATTATCACCGGTGTAGGTGGTGCGTCGGAGCTATCGACCCGGCTGGTGGGGTTCCTGCAGCAGCCGGTGGCCAACTCGCCGCACGCGCGCGGCTCGGCGCGCTCGGCGCCCGCCACGCCCGCCGCCGCCGGCGGACGCCCGCGACGCTCCGCCGCCGTCAAACTGTCCAACAGAGGTAACTACACAGTGTACACCGGCGGGGGGGTTCCTGCAGCAGCCGGTGGCCAACTCCAACAGAGGTATAATACCCGGCACATAAGTTGGACACAAACGGGACGGGCTACTGCGGCTACTGCGCATTCAAGGTCATTTCAGTTCATTGCCAACTTATATGCCGCGAACGAACTAAAGTAGTTGTAAAACTTATCTTTCACAATCAATCTGAGCGTCGATTCTGCTAACGTTAATCGCAATCGTTTCAAAAACCACCGCTGATGGTCACACCACAAACTATATGATATATTCGAGTGGGTTCTCAAATGAAAACGCATCACGTGCACATAAAAAAATAATATGTTCAATGAAAATCGGTTGAGCTGGGAAAAAGATAAGTGGGGAAAATACCTAATGTCTGCAAATAATATGAGGGGGGGGGGGGGGGGGGGAAATCAGTCGACTAGAAACAAAGAACAACACCCCTGTAGTTTTACCTAGAAAGATACTGATTGACCCTGCTTGTTCTTTTCTCTTTTTTAACTAATTTAGTGATTATTCAATTGCAGAAGTTTAAAGAAAAATTACGAGAAAATGAAAATTATTATTTACAACCTATTTTTTTTATCGTAGGTTACTCAGATGAGGAGTACGAAAGTGAGCAAGAAACTAAAGTCAAAGGACCTAAATTGCCTAAGGATGGTTCAGAAGACTCGGATGTAAGTATTAGTAATCTGTATTTTTTGGTTAATGGAGTCTATTTAGATTAGTTTTATTTTTAAATTGAATTCATTTTGACGTTACTTTTATATCCTTAAATAAGCAAAAATTTACACAAAATAATTTCTAAATTTGCTTTCAAGATTAATCAGTTTATTTAAATTGCAAGATTTTAAACAATTTTACAAATTAATTAAATGTTGTCATCATAGTAGTTCTTAAGTATGAGTACTCTTTCGTTTATACATTTTTTTTTTCATAATTGAAAAGAGAGTAAAATATTTATTTAAACACGTTTTTGGGTTGTACATCCAAGCTTTTATAATGGAACAAGTAAATAAAACGATAATGTGTGTCAGGGTTCATTCAACCCGAGTGGGTCTGAAGAAGCAGATTCCGACTTCGACCCGGAAGGCGGCGAGGGCGCCAGCGGCGGCGGGGGGAGGAAGAGGAAGAGCACCGGCGGCCGGCGGCGGTCCGCGGGGAAGCCGGGGAAGAGGGGGCGCAAGCCCAAGGGGAAGAAGGGGAAGGTACCACACATTCACATACTATGGATAAGTGGGAACGGGCAGGCAGGCACTGGATGCAGGCCGCTTGCAACCGGTTGTTCTGGAAATCCTTGGAGGCCTTTGTTCAGCAGTGGTCAGTCTGCGGCTGAAATGATGATGAAGTGAGAAAAGTTGCACAATGTCGGAGGAAATGGAGAGAAACTAGCACGCAGGGTAAGAAGGGGAAGGTACGACACATTGACAGAGACTAGGGATGTGAGAATAGTTTCACGGTGTCAGAGGAAATGAAGAGAAACAAGTTTCATGGGTAGGAATAGGAAGGTAGGTCACATTGACATAGTTAGAATTGTAATAAGTTTTACAATCTCAGAGGAAATGGAGAAAAACTAGCAAGCTCCAAGGGTAAGAAGGGGAAGGTAGGTCACATTGACATAGTTAAGAATTGAAAAATGTTTCACAATCTCAGAGGAAATGGTGAGAAACTAGCAAGCTCCATGGGTAAGAAGGGGAAGGTAGATCACATTAACATCTACAGGCTATAAGTGAGAGGAACACAGTTGCACGATGTCGCTCTGCGGTGGAAATGGAGAAGGCGAGCAAGGGAAAAAGAGAAACAGTTGATCCCATATCACGAACCGAACTCCGTCACTTGTTTGACTGAACTTTCTCTATTCATCATTAGGAATTCCTGTATTTTCTATAACACGTTGTAATAAAGTTTTGTATTGTATTGAAGTTTGAAAGCCGACACAGAATTTGGCCTTAGACACGGTTAAATCAGTATTAGCGGGCGTCACCAGCAGCGTATAAAAAAGGAGTGATTATAGTTAACTTGGGTGAGCTTTTGAAGCCCCTTATATTTAATTTATTTTTATTTGTATACTAGTGACCCGCCCCGGCTTCGCATGGGCATAAAAACCTTCCTTTTTAATCATTATATCTATTAAAAAAAACCGGATCAAGATCCGTTGCGTAGTTTTGAAGATTTAAGCATACAAAGGGATATAGGGACAGAGAAAGCAACTTTGTTTTATACTATGTAGTGATTTATTAACACCTTTATATAAAAAATTTGTTTTAAATAAATAAACAGAGTATATTAAACAAAATATACATTTGAATACAGAGTGTCAGTAAAGGCCGCGGCAAGCGGGCCAAGTCGGAGAGCGAGGAAAGCGATAAGTCTGAGAGCGAAAGCGAGCAGGAGTCTGGAAGCGAGGGAGAGGAGTCTGATGTAAGTTCTTTTAATGTGACTTTTTTTTATATATAATGACATTTGTAAATTATCCCTTTATAAATAAAGGCTGAGATTAGGTAAGAAACTCGGAATCTATGTGATGTTTCTTGAATTTAAATAATTGTTTGTTAGTTATGGTGCAGATTTAGTGTATCTATATCTAAAAAAAAAACATTCCGACGAATTGAGAACCTCCTTTTTTTTGAAGTCTGTTAAAAAAGAAAGTGGTATTAGTTATAACACTTATAACTCAAGATCTACTTAACAAATCGTTCTGAAATTTTGCATACACATAGAAGTATTGTAAAGGACACAGGGCATAGACAAATTACCTTTCATCTCGGGAAAAAGTAATGTTCCCGAGGGAAGTTCACGCGGGCAAAGCCGTGGGCTAGAATAAATGAAGGACATATTAATATATACCTACGCCTTCATTCTATTTTGTCTATATGTATGTGTTGTATATATGTGTGTAGGAGCCGAAGTCCAAGCGCGGGCGCGGCGCGGTGTCTGCGAAAGGCCGCAAGCCGCCCGCCAAGCCCGCCAACGCCAAGGCCACGCCCGCCAAACGGAAAGCGCCCACGCCGCCCGGTACGTTACATTTCAATTATTTTTTTCATATTGAAATTCTTTTTTACTAACTTTTTATGTTGAACTGGACGTCTTTGTTAATCTATATTGATGATGGGTTGTGTCTTGTTATTTTGTTTTTTGTGGCTGGATTGTCATTGCAGATTGTGTTTGGGGTGCGGTTATTGTGCTGAGTTTTGCGTTCAATATTCATAAATAGGAATTAATTTTAAGTATAAACATAACATTTGTTTAGACGAGATCTTCAGATTAACAAATTCACCTTTTCAAGGCATTGCAGAAATACATACTGCAATTACATTTTAGGGTCCTTTATCCCGGGAAAAAACACTGTTCCCGAGGATATTTCACGCGGACGAAGCCGCAGGCAATTGCTAGTTATTATTATAGTTTTATCCTCCCAACAGCTAAAAAGAAGCCAGCCGGGAAGCCCGCAGGTCGGCCGGCCAAGAAGGGAGGGAAAAAAGCCTCTTCCGAGGAGGAGTCCGGGGAGGGAAGTGAGGAGGACGAGGAGGAGGGCAGCGAGGAGGAGAGCGGGGAAGAGTCCGACTCGCCCGCAGACAAGAAGGCCAAGCGGCCGCCCACGGTAATTTCTTTAGTTACTTGCCTGCATTAGAAGTAGGTTATGCTACTCTCTGGCCATTCATAAAAAAGGTAGCAGATGTGAATTATATATGTCAATGTCTGAAATCATGATTTATAAAAATAACAACAATATACATGTGCACACACACAAATGAGTAGAGAGGCAGCATGATGGGCAGGGACAGCGACATTCCATTTTCCGTCACGACAGCGGCTTAAATATTCTCATATCATACATTTTTTCAACTCGGTACCGTGTTTCTACAAGTTATAGTTTTCGCTTTACTTAGTACTTATGAAAAATGAAACTTTTTCTTTACTGCCAAAGCTCGCTAATAAATGTTTCACATTAAAAATCTCGTCAATTTGACGACCTCCGTAGCGTAATGGTTAACATGTCTGCCCCCCACTTAGGATTCGATCCCCGGATAGGTCAAGATGAAAAATTTTTTTTTTTTGATTGGCCTGACTTGGTTTTTATCTATATAACATATAAATATCGTTGAGTTAGTATTCCATAACACAAGTCTCGAACTTTGGGCACCGTTGAGGTTAACTCAATCTGTGTGATTTGTCCCTATATATTTATTTATGGATTATAAAAAAAATTGTGCCTTACTTTTATACATGAAACAGTATTAACAAACTATCTAAAGATACTTAAAATGTGTCCAGGACGATGAAATCAAAAAGTACGTGAAGGAGATCTTGGAAGGCGCGAACCTGGAGCAGATCACCATGAAGACGGTCTGCAAGCAGGTCTACAGCCACTACCCGGACTTCGACCTCGCGCACAAGAAGGACTTCATCAAGGCCACAGTCAAGTCGGTCAGTATACATTATCACACTCGGATGTCTGTCTGTCTGTTTGTTCCCGGCTGGCGGTCGCATTTCTGTGCCCCTAGTATGAGTTTTTCTTAACGCAGACGCTAGCGACTGCGTTAGCGATTTAGTATGGCAAACCTGTACAGCGCCTCTGGCGGATAGTAAGGCAACTAAGAAATTCTAGTTGTATTGTATTTCTAGATCCTAATGGAACACGTTTCATACACATTTTTTTGAAAGTAATTGTCGAGAATTTTTTTGATTGGGGGCTAAATGGAGGCTAAAAAGGGGAAATTTTCTGTAGCGTTATTTATGAACGGATCCTAACTAAACGTGGCACATGTGTTCTGGAGAAGAATATAAACGGAGGAGGGTCGCGAGGTCTATTTAGTTTTATTATTTAATCTTATTGAAAAAATACATTTGTATATTACAATAGGCGGACTTAATGTTAAAAGCATTATCTAACAGTCAACCTTTGGGTGGGGCAGGCAGAGATCGAAATTGTCGCTTCATACAAATTCACTATATTTTTTTATATTTTCACGGACCTGGATACGAGTTCTTAAAGGCCTTTTTTCAATTTATGTAACATTAGTCCTACTTTAGTCAAGTCCAGTCAGTATTCAAGTCTAGTAAGAAGACTACTACCAATTTACTAGAAATGCACCGGTGAAATATAAAGATCATGTCTTACTTTAGGACAAATCTATGACTGTGTTGGACTTCACACAACTGAATTTTTTATTGCTTCATTTATTAAATTATCAAAATAATATTGCATGAATATTAAATGTTTTATATTTATTTAGTTTTTCTTTTTTGTTTGTTGCAGTGTATTTAAGTTAGGAGTTAAAGGCGGAGTGTAGATGTCTGCATAGTATACCTATAGTTTATAAATGGATAGTTATATATTATTACAATAATAATATATTATGAGAAAGATAATAAACTGATTGACGTGGAATGGATATACACCTGCTTTTTCCTACAAGGTAGTTATTATTTTTGTTTTTATGCATGCATTTTTTTTTTGTTATTTTAGGCTTTTTTATGTAGGTCCCATCCAATTATTATTTGCTAGCTAATTATTTTTTTTCGTATTTGTGGAAAATTGCAATATTCATTTTTATTAGGTTCATACAGCCATGTTTTATCACATGTTTGATTGAACCTCCTTTCGCCAATACAATTTATGCATTCTCATTTATTTTTTATTTTTATAATAATAATTATTAAATGCTATGCAATAGCTTTACCGCGGCTATTTTTAACGCAACATTATTTTTCAGCTCATATCATCGTGAGCAGTGACCGCTCGGCCGCAAAACATTCATAGTCAAGTAAGCCACGCATCTTAAACTCTAGACTAATGTACCGACACTGCGGCGATCGGCTTCTACAAACATTGCACTTTATCATTTTCCCTGCTATGTTTACGATATTTTTGCCAGTGGAAAGAAACTATCATTGACAATGTTTGTCTATGCTGTGTCCAACTGCCAAAAATAACGCACACATTGGCCTGGTGGCTTACCACCATCTCTTAAAATAATGCAAGAACGATTGAGTAAGGGAGATGTCGTCTTACATCATGTATTGCGCTGTCTCGCCTACTCACTCGTTCTTACATGGTTTTAAGAGACGATAGTAAACCCCCCTGTAGTTATCATTGTCCAGAAGTCGACGCGTCGCGGGGCGGATTGTAATTTTATGTTGTAGGAATAATTCCCTAGTAATAAGTGTAATCCGAGTTACTGTAGGGCTTAAGGACATTTTATTTTTCACGTGCCTGTAATAGGGTCTCTAGTGATATATCACAAATTCCTTTTGTTTCGTTGGTTGCGCGTTGAGTGTCCCTACATTGCGCAATCTTATTTTTTTACAATTATTTTTAATATTATCACCAAGCAGCCGGGACCACAGTTACGTTTTACGCACTCAATGCGCGGACGTCAGTAAAAAAAGTACATGTTTTTTCTTTTTTTTTATGCTTCCAATTTGTACAAATTCGAAGTTGGTGGCTATCTCGGTAGTTTCCTTATATAAATTGTTATTCACGGAATTTGGTCAGTAAGCTTATTTTGTTAACTGCGTTAAGTGTTCTCTAGAAGCCTGGCACTATCGCAAAATAATGCTATTTGATTAAGGATAATAAGTGTTAAGATGTGTAAATATACCCAGGACTTGCAAATGGGGCTATGCTCGTATTTTTGTGGACAGCGTATTGGTTCTGGTTTGTCGATGTTGTATCAGGATGGCTGTATATTTTTCTAACTAATTTTACAGCATTTGCAGCTATGTGAAAATAACTGTGTATTTCAGTTGTACTTTTGTGATTATCGGCCGGCTGAATATTCTTGAACCTATTGCAAGTAGGTAATTAATATCTTTCTAGACAGGGATAGAACGATACTCAAGTAATTTATTAGTTAACATCGCTTGTGAGTCTAGCTGTTCTTACTTTTGAGTAGATTGAGAAAATTCTTTTTGCATATAAAAATAAACGTGTTAATGTTACCAGTTGGGTACGTAAATTTTTAATATATTGTTGATACAATATCGACAAATAAGATGGTGAAAGCGCATTTAGTCGAATCAAATACGGGAGGTATATTTATCTTCCATATATTTTTATATTTTGGGATAAAATATTATTTTTAGGGCAAGTGGATACGGCAATGTTTCTATTACAATATTATGAAATTGTTCTTTTTTTTTATCATAAATAGCAATTACAATCCGTATATTTATTTTTATAATAATAAGTTGAGTTATAATCATTTTATTGATAACATAAATCAACGTTGTTATCGACGATTTATTAGTATTAAATTAGTTATGTTCTTGACCGCTTTTTTTATTATTATTTAATTTATTTTATGAATTCATGTCTATGACGCACTAGAGAAGAATTACGACTCTTGTTATTATAAAAAAGATTAGTAACGTTTGCCGTTTTCACTGCTGACAAAATTGTAAATTATTTGTAATATTCCTAGACCCATTGTTCAAAAAATCTGGATTATCACAGGTAACATACTTAACGTAATAGTGCAATAAGATACAATAGAATCAATCTGTAATCGAGATACAATAATCTCGAACCATATCAATATTTCGTGGTCGTCTGATGTAGTTTATGTGTACGTTTTTATTACAATGAAATAGAGAGTAGTCGTTGTCTACGTCTGTTTAATTTACGTTAGGTGCTTCACAGCATTTGTTTTCTTGTGGCCGAAATTGTCGCTAAGTCCGTGGTTGAGCTAACACTATAGGTTTACTGGGTTTGGGCGCGGCGAGATGTCGAGCAACGCGCGAGACATTAGAGATGCCCTCTGTCTATATTCGATGATCTCTAATCGACTGTCGCGTTGATGACATCCCTATTCCTCTCGAATGGGCCTGTCCAAAAAGTTTATCCTAAGTCGATCTACACGAATCTCTCGGCGCATCCAAACCTCCTAGTTGTAAGCTAGGATTAATCAACATTAAATGTGTATTTGTGAATTTTAACCTATTTCGGTTGACGTTTTTCTTTATAAATGTGTAAATGGTTGAGATCAGTAGCGGAGTAGTGACACGGAGTGATAGAGTGACTGGTACCCCCCCTTTTACAATTGGAGTATAGATAATAAATAAATAAAAGTTTGATATGTCTGTTTTATTTACGATCTCCTTTCCTTAAGTATAATATGTATACAGTATGATACAGTAAAAATACAAACACATTTACATATGACCACTTATATCTAAAATACAAAAGGTTTATTGTACATTTTTGGATTAAACTTATTTTAAAAACAGAAGAGATCCAATATGTAATTCTTACATGGACGGAGTACGCAGACTTCGACTTTTATATCTACAATAGCGACTAACATAATTTACGATAAATATAAGTAATTACTAACAGAATATGAGTACATGCTCGTTCAGAGTAAATATGATCACTGGCTTCGATACATTAAACGGTATTATTGTCAATTATATTATGACTTCTTTCTTGGATTTGCCTATCTACGGTTCGCTATAACTAGCAAATGCCCAATAGGTTCAAGAGATCCCCTACAAAATAGGTTAGCGCTTCGCTTCCATCTTGTTCCGGACGCAGCGCCTGCGCTCCGGACACGCATACATACACCATTCACCTCGTAGTAACATTTCAAGCGCGGTGCGAGTACTGGAACGAGTACGTACAACATGTAAGCGGGGCTTTGCACTTGCGAAAACGCCGAGAAAACAGAAGCTGTTTCCGAACGAGTAGCCGTACTCTATCAAAGTGACCGTTTCGCATATTTAACTGTATACAAGGTGGACACAAATCAACTGCAAATATTTTAGAGGCTATTAAAAAAAAAGTTAAAATCTTGTGGATTTTGATCTCCCAGGTGATTTAGGGAAACAAAAAAGTGGAATAAAATCTAGTGGATTGTGATCACCCAGGTGATTTGCCATCAGGTGATTTCAGGAAACAAAAAAAATGGAATAAAGTCTAATGGACTGTGATCACCCAGGTGATTTGCCATCAGCTGATTTCAGGATACAAAAATGTGGAACTTGATCACCTAGGTAATATCATCCAGGTGATCAAAGTGGAATAAACCATAAAGGCAGATTCAGACCACTATACTGAACAACTTTTCCAAACAAACTTATATCGAAATATGAATTTTTTTTACTCTCCATTCTAAACTAGATCAGCTGATTCTCAATTTGTATGGAAGGTCAAAAAAAATTTTTCGTATTTCGACAAGTTTATTTTGGAAAGTTGTTCAGTTTGATGGTCTGAATCTGCCCTTAAAATATTTGCAGTTGATTTAAATTCACCCTAAATAAATCACGAATTTGCTCGAGTTCAAAAGATCCCCTACAGCTTAGTCTCGGGCTTCGCCCCCAGTTTGTTCCGCGCGCGGCGCCGCCGCTCCGGACACGCGGACAGCTCGTGCCGCGCCTCGTCCCGCGGCAACATGTCGGGCGCGCGGTGCGAGTACTGGAACGAGTACGTGGGGCTCTGCACTTGCGACGACGCGGAACAGTTGGAGTCGTTGTCCGCGCTGTCCACGTCGCCTGAAACAGGATTGGTATTAGGTATTTTAAACTAATATACATGTATGTCCTGCGATTTTATTCCCCCCCCATGTTAAAAAAAAATATTAAAATGACAGGATAGGATATTCATATAACTTAATAAATTAAGTTTACCACCACTTCCAAAGTGCAAGTGGAGAAGAAGCGGCGCCACAAGTTTGGTAGTTCCAACTTGTATCTTTATTAAACCTAATACCTGAACAGCAGTTTCAGCATTGGTGTGCTGCCTCTGTGGTCCAGTGGTTAAGGTGATAGTACCCAGAGGTCGATTCCCGCGGAAAGAATACTTTGTTTAGTTGTTATTTTATGATAATAAAATGCTTCGGAAGGCACGTGAAGCCGTTTGTCTCGGCTGCCATCTGGTAGTCGTTAAAGGAACCATGTCAAAGACCCAGAGGCGGTTTCGAAGATCTCTAGACACAGGGTCGATTAACCCTGTAGTCTCATACGATATGAAGATGACTGGAAGGCATGTGTGATGGTTTATAAACTGATACTAAGGGATTTGTTTGGACTTCCTTATCACTTGAAAAGCAAGCGTTCTATAATATTTTCAAACAAGTCATAATTACCGTCGCTACTGTTGTTACTGGGTACGTGTGCGTCTCTGAGCCTCGGCCGCCGCCGCCAGTAGCGGAACTCTCGCGGTAGCGTGTATGATCGCGGCAGAGATATCTGAAAATAAATCACAATAGTTCAGTAGAGTGCAAATTCGGAAAAAAAAATCGAAATTATCTACTGCTCTGGAGCTGCAGAATTTCTGATGTCTGATTCTCAGCGTGCTAAAATATTGACGCATTTTTTGTTTAAAAAACTTGTAGGCAAGCCATTTTAAGTAAGCGCGCCATATTCCTTCACTGTCTCCGCTCTAGCGTTCTTTTTATATGACGCGCCCTGTACCTGGCTATCGATGTCGCTGGGCGGGCGCGGCGTGTCTCTCGGCGTGTCTCGCGCCGGAGACTCCTCGCCGCTGCTGTGGGCCGCGCCTGCCGCTCCTGAACACCCTGGTATATCTTCCTTTTTTCTGTTCCTACAAAAAAAACCGTTTTGAGATGTTTGTAACACTTACTGCGTGCTGTGATCTCAGAAACAATATGCTTTACTCGGGATTTAGAGGTAAATAGATCTACACTAGCATATACAGTTTTTTTTTATAAGGTACATGTTCATCATTATCAGAAAAATTACACTATTACCTACTGAAACGAGTCAAAAAATACAAAGTTAAGCAGATGCACAAAACTTTCTCACATAACCATTCTACTCTAAAATGTAAGTAAAATCTCTCTCTCTCATCTTAGCCCTTTCCCGGTTGCTTCCTTAGCCGATTCAGGTTCCGTTTTCCTGCTTTTTCTCCTCCACTATGCCCGGTCTTCGGCATCCTTTGAGACCACTATTACGCAAGTGTAAGTAAATTAACATATAGATAGATACGTAATTGTACCTATAGAAATAGCAATTGACACTTACGTGTAAGGAGCCCCCCATTGACAGCACACTTGTCGACTACAGCCTTCCAGGTAATGCGGCGCCAGCAATATCTCCGGCGTGCGGCAGCGCTGCATCTTGCGGTCTTTCTTCCCCAGCTGGTAAGGAAACCTATCGCAATTCTGCCCATACTGCCCACACCCCTCATACGTACTCCTTATATTCTCTATACTCTGAACATTCGCTAAGGCACTATGCAACGCCGTATACTCGTCCTTCCCCGAATAAACCTGCCCGTTTTCACAATAACCATATTCTATATTCCTACTTTCCTCCGTATACATATTATTTTGAACTAATCTAGGTTTATCTATAGTCGCTTCGTAGTCATTCGGAACTTCGGTAGCGTAATTCTTAGGGCTATTATTTATCACATTCCGTGGACTACTACAGCTGTTTGCGTCGTAACTTCTAGTTTCTCCTAAAGCTAGGTAATTCGGTGATCGCAGTGGAGTTCTTGACACGTCACTTCTTAAATTCGCCGGGTTTTCGTAAAACGTTCGGGCGTTGTCGTATCTGTTCGGCAACCTTCGCATTTTCAGGTCATTCAATTCGGTAGGGTTATCTTCGGGGGGGAAATTTTGAATACCGTATTCGGGTTTGATTTCCGTATAAGTGGGGTATATGTTGCATGTATGTGGTATTACTGGGTAGTTTTGGTAGGAATGTGTCATTTCTATACTAGGCCACGCCGGTGGCTCTGCGTGTGTTTTCGCTCGCGGTATAGGCTGTCTTTGTAGGCTGCTGTATATCTCTTCGGCCGCTACGGGTGTGGTTTTTGCAAGTTTTCCCTGTACAGATAAAAAGTATTTATTTTTCATTTACGAGTTACCAATGAAAATAAATACTTTAATCTAGGTATAATATTATTAATAAGTTTAGGCTTTCTTCAAGGATCAATCACGACCTAATTTTGATTGATATTAGACCTTAAGAAGGTCTTTCATTACACTAACTTTCCCCTCCTGGGGGGTTACTACGTCTCTTAAAACCATGCAAGATCCAGTGAGTAAGCGGTACAGCGCAATACATGATGTAAGGCGACATCTCCCTTACTCAATCGTTCTTGCATGATTTGAAGAGATGGTAGGTAAGCCAACTGGGCTCCACTCCATTCTTACGCTCACTCACAAGGCGAGCGAATATAGATAACAATAATTTTGTAAAGGAGACAAAACATCGTGTACACAATAATCTTACTAATCTTCCGATATAATTTTGATAATACCTGTTTGATTTCTTCCTCGATGACCCTTAGTTCTGCCAGTTGTTTCTGCTTTTTCTCCTGCAGTTTTTGTTGGATGTTGACGCGAGAGCCAACAGATGAGCCTTCGTTTTCTGAAGAACCTCCCTAAAATAAAAATAAGATTAGAAAAGAACCTATGAATTTTCAAAATCATCCAGTAAGAAATGGTATTTTTTTTACATCCTGTACAGCCATTTCGATTAGTAAAATGAATAAACACAAACTTTGTGTTTTTTTTTTGGGGATGTTACAAGGATGTAAAGTTCACGCTGTGTTTATGGCGTTATTCGTTGAGTGTTCGTACACGAGCGGAAGTTTTGGAAAGTGGTCATTATATAACACGTTTCTTTCGTTTCACTCTTAACTGGCTCAATAAATCAATGATATGATAGGTACATTCAGAAACAAAACAAAACAAAAGAAATGTACAAAAACTGGTAAAGTTCCTGAAATAAAGCTTGAAAGGAGACTCAATCAACTGTTATATGTAATGTAAATAAATATAGTTAAAAAAAAACTAAAAAAAACACGCTTTAATGAGCAATCGAACTAAAAAACGAAAAATAAATTAAACCAAAAAGTGTGTGAGGTGCTCGACAAATGAAAAATATGGCACAAGTTTTTTTTAACTATATTTATTTTCCACTTTTTAGAGATAAACTTATCGAATTATTGTATTGTCATCGGTCCTTGATAATTCTACAAAGTTTGAATTAAATCTGACGGTTCAAAGTGGGTCAAAATTAAGTTCAAAGAAGTCGGTTACAAACAAGCAAGCAAACATACAAGTGAAGCTAATAAAAGCGTGTTAAAAAACCCCCTATTATGCATTAAACGCAAAAATAAAAAAAATTAAATAGTTCCTAATTCGGCAAATGGTATTGCCGGCGCTGATCTAGGACCTAATAAGGGCAATGTAAAGGCTGAAATAAAATAAAAAAAAGTAATAAACACAAACTGACATGATGGTTGTGCGCGGCTGGCAGCGGTCGTCGCCAGAAGGCGGTGGCGGGCGCGGCGGGCGGCGGCACGAACGACGTCGGCTTCTTTTTCTTGCGACCCGCCGCCGCGCTGATAGAACACATTTACCCCCGTATTAAGAAACGTTTGTTAAGCCTATTTTAGTTTAAATGTGTTTCGTCTCGTTCTTTCACATGAAGTGTCAGGTAAGAGAGAAAGAGCCAAAATATATTTTAGTTAAAATGGGCTTAACAAACGTTTCTTAATACCGCGGTTATACATTACAACTGACTGTTATGTGATTGCATAGATAGGCGAGATTGCATAGATAGGCGACACTATAGAGAACTTGTAGGGAGATCAAGCAGGTGCGACTGGAAAGAGATGCGAAATGCAAGTACAGCGCATCTCTCCCGAGATTCGGCGGAGGGAAGCTGTTATGTGTATGCGATAGAGGAGCTCGATAGCCTAGCACGGGCTTGTTCGTAACGATAGTGCGCGTCAAGCGACGACGACAGTCAGTGCGCGGCCATGTTTGTTTTGGTCGCCATTAGTGGCATTACTATTTTGAGTTCCTCCGTGCTTCGGAAGGCATGTTAAGCCGGCTGTTATCGGTAGATGGCAGTTAGACTATGTCAGATGCCTTTAGGCAGCCTGAAAAATCTGACAGTGTTGGCCACTAACACACCCGGGTCATGGTCCTGTGGATCTGGGTTCTTGGATCGAAACTGGACCAGTTTTTTAAATTCTTTCACTGCTGAAAAACCACACTATACTCGAGCGACATAGACTATGAATGTACCACGAGCGAAGCCAATGTGGACTGCTAGTTCAAAAATAAGTGTGATAATAGTGCCCATGTTAGCTATATGGTCCAATCTTATTGGAGATTAGCCAGAACACACAGACAATAAAAATATTAACTTTTCTTTGGTATAAATAACAAGTGAATCATCACATGTATCCATACTTCCATACTAATATTATAAATGCGAAAGTCTGTCTGTCTGTCTTTCTGTCTGTCTGTCTGTCTGTCACCTCTTCACGGCTAAACTGCTGGACCGATTGTGATGAAATTTGGTAGGGATGTAGTTAACAACCTGAGGTCAAACATAGGCTACTTTTGGGCGTGATATAACCGAGTCCCACGCGGGGCGAAGCCGCGTGGAACAGCTAGTTTTTAATATATACTATCTATTTAATTTATTAGATGGCTGAATAACGTTTTAAGCAAAGATTAAAAAATATAAAACGTCAATTAAGAACATGCATTAGTAATATTACACTTTACATATTTTTTTTGTTCACAGATTTGAATTTTTATTAAAATTTTAAATAAATATTTTATCAGGATTAATTAATTAAAATACACACCTGTTGCTAACGGGATTCGTAAATCGGCAGTTGAATACACCTGGTATTGTCGTATTATCTGTCTGTGATGATTTGCCTAAAACATAAATAAACATTGGTAGAAAATGCAAAGCATGAAAAATATATATATTTTTTAAGTGATTAGATTCTCTCGTAAACTGACAGAAGAGTTAGAAAAAACAGCAATGCAATGGTGGATAACTAAATTCATGTTTGTCGTATGGAAACAACCCAGTCTTACAACTTCTGAATAAAGATGGTAGCGCAATTCAAAACATAAAAGCTTAGATCATATAAAAGAATATTCAAAACGATTTTTTTTAATTTAAGTTTATTCAGTTATGCCAATGACAACTAACCATTTTTGTTCTGAGACGAAGCATTTGTGCTATTGGTGCCTTGCTGTTCACCTAGCATATATCCAAGTCTTCTGACGTGAAAATATCTGAAACAAATAAGTTTTTATAGAGAGAGGTACTTATGACTAGAGTTGCAAATAAACCGTTTTAAATCAAAATCCGTGGTTTTAAATAAATTTTAAACAGTTAAATAAACTGTTTAAAACCGTGCCACGTGATTACTACTTTATTAAAAAAATATTATTTTGAAAGCAAAAATAAGAGATATTAATTGAAAACTATTTTTTTAGGTTTTCTTTACATTACTCGCGTCATTTAAAACCATAGAACTAGGAACGCGGCTCTACTAGAAGTAGCATGACAAGCTAAACTGTCTTACCACTCATACACGATATTTACGGTGTATGCCATCCTGGGGTTCACAGTCTACTAATGTCTATTGCGGAGTATATACAAGGACAACAAAAAAAATCAATTTTGGGTATCAATGCCGATTTATGCCTTCACAATATGTAAAAATAATTGTATAAATCCAAATATGAGTTCTCCTGATACTTCTTTTTACGTTTTATACAAGTTAAAGCCTTATATTATGTAAAATACTACAGCAGATTCAACGCCATTTTGAATGAAAAAAATATTATTCAGTCAAAAGCATGTGCTAAGCATAGTGTTGTTGCTCTTACGTTTCTTTCGTCAAGTATCGATAAACGAAGTTAGGAGGCGAGTTGGGAGTAAAATTCGGGATTAATTATCAACATAATTCTTGTAGGTAAATGTCAACGGGAAATGAATGAAGAAACCAGTTTCCGAAATTGCTAGTGTTACCATAAAATTCCGGAAGATGCCAATTATTCTTGTTTGTAACGTCTTACTAAAAATGTTTACATATTATATGACACTCTTCGGGATCGAAAAGAAAAGACGAAATGTCTGGTTTTCTTATTTCCCTGTGACATCTGATGAAGTAAAACTAGACGTGGGGTTTAACGTCAAACCCAGAGAGATGGTTAAGAAAAATCAGATAATTGGATTTTCAAGGTCCAATGGACTACAAAATCATAACAGTGGCATTCACGCTATTTTTAACCCAAAAAGAGGGGTATTATCAGTTTGACGTGTCTGTCTGTGGTAATGGATAAAGCGATTTCAGTTTAGTTTTTTTTTTGTAATAACGGTGACTTATGTGCGAGTGTTTTTAGATATATGTTTGATGAAAATCGGTTGAGCCGTTTGTAACTTATGGGGGTGAAAGAGGAAAAGAATAACCGCATGCCTGCAAATTAATACTCGAGTGGGGTCTGAAATTAAAACGCATCACGTCCACAGTACAAAATAAAAATTCAATAAAAATAGGTTAAGCTGTGAAAAAGCTCTAGGGGTATTAGTGGGGAAAATACCTAATGCCTGGAAAATATATGGGTGAGGGGGAGAGTGGGAGAAATAAGTCGAACTACAAACAAAATTGATATATAATTAAAAAAAAATCAAAACAATGATGCCAGACCTTAGAGGGTTCAATGACCTCTGTGACGCAAGAGTGTGCAGGGTGAATTGAGCTTTTACCCACTTGATATGAATTAATAATCAAAAAGGGAAACGGACGCAATACAAAACATTACAGCAGCTATTAAACATTAGTTCTACAGTATATTAGGTCGATTGACTTTAGAAGGTACTAATACATTATGCAAGCAACTTGAAAACGTTAAATCAAGCATGACTAATAATGCGCCACGACGTCAAGCTGGCACGTCTTGGTTTTGCCCCTTCCACCATACCAAGCCCCGTGGGAGGTGGCATGGTCAAGACACCTGTTTCAACGAGACGTGTTCGTACCACCGCAGGCCACTCTTTTGAAGCTTATCTATCTGCTATGTTATGGATATGAAGGCTGTCCCGAACGTGGTGGGAGTTTCTAACGCGGTCTTTTCGCGATATTTCACACATCCAGCTCAGCGGACAGTTCTAATGATGGTTATATAGACCTGACCCTTGAGCCTGACCGGCATTCTGGAATCACAAGTGAAACCAGTCATCTCAGGCCATTATGCTCATGATCCTGTTTGCTTCGACTTCTGGTTATTTTTTCATATTGATGCATGATAAACTTATCGTATCGAGTCTGGCTAATGACCACCACCGCCAGATGCATTGTTTGTGACTTAATAGTTTAATAAATGGTATTCTTCATGTCAGACCATGCTAGCCCATACAGATATAAACAGTAAATTATGATTAAATTTAAAAAGTGTAATAAAATCAAATATTAATAAAAACCAATAAAAAAATAACAATAATAATTCAACGTAATCTCGATATATCGATGCTACGCGAATCTGTTACTTCACTAATTTTGCCTGCTGTCATGTCAAAATGGCAACAAATAGACGTAATAATTATACAAATGGAATGAGTTATTACTTTTTAGAGTGACGATAAGCATTGAACATCGTGTCTCTGTCACTCTGAAAAAATATATATGGCCATCGCGTGAAAACACATTATTATCTCACTAATGATACAAACCTATTAATTATAATGAATTAGATGGTTTCGTGCGATTGGCAAGTCGTCCTGGTTATTTAGAAGATTAGAAGATGATTTTAAGTTAGCTTATTACGCAACAAGCGACCCGCCCCGGCTTTGCATGGGCATAATAACCTTGCTCTTAAATCACTCTATCTATAAAAAAAACCGCATCAAAATCCGTTGCATAGTTTTAAAGATTTAAGCATACAAAGGGATATAGGGACAGAGAAAGCGAATTTGTTTTATACTATGTAGTGATAACCGAAGACAAGAGGTCCGCTTAAGAAGGGACTGAATAAATTAACCGGCTTGGTATTACATGGATCTCACAACTTTTGACGGTAGAACAACTAAGCGAGACTTGGAATTTTTATAAGTTTTGTTTTTGATGGTATCTCATTTCTTTTTGTAGATTACAGAGAACTACTTTACGACATACATATTGCCTCTTGATAACGCGGGCGAAGTATAAGTATGCAGGTACACTGGTTCGTTCACTGCGAATGTAACTTTGTTATCCTATATATTTATATGGGATTACAAAGTTATTTATGCAGTTGGTGTATCTAGAAAACTGGACCGAAATTGCAAAATATTTTAGTTTTCCCTTGGGTTATACACTTAACATTAATTACATTCTAAATTTGAAGCTTATGTATATGCTGCAGTGCTACTACCGCGCTCCAAGATTCTTGCTCTGACTGCAACAACGCAATTATCTGATATAACTGCAAATCTATTAACAGATATGGTACTTAACATTTGGTCATAGCCTAGAGGACCTATGGATACCAGCTCATTAAGATTAGTTCAGTTTATCATATTCAGTGCTGTTATTTGAAAAAGCGAGTAAAATTAATTTTATAATGTTGCTCTAGTTTATGGTACGCTATTAATCATGGTTCAATGGAGCGATTGACGTCTGACCTTTGTATCCTATTTATTTATATATATTAGTAATTATAAATAAAAAAATAGTATGTACTTGGTAAATAACAGTCGTATTGAGAACGAGAAGGTATCTTTATCTCCAGACCAGAACAAAACCTACGCTCAAACATTACAAACGGCAATACCGTACGTACACTTCGAACTTTTTTACGAATGTGAACTTTTTTCTATTGCTCGAGAATATACATAGAAATTTAAATATGTCCTGCTCAGACTCATCATCTTTTTGTGTAGGTAAGACGGTCAATCGACCATGTACACCCTGGTGTCAGAGTTCGTCGGAAGCCTCTTCCGGCCTTTAAAATGGTTCCTTTAACGACTACCAGATGGCAGCCGGGACCAACTGCTTAACGTGCATTCCGAAGCACAGAATCATCTTTATTATCAGACAGTCAGGTGAATCAGGCCTGCAATGTCCTAACCAAACTGGAAACAACTAAATAAGCTCTCACGACCCCTGGGTCTACTAGGCTCAGACTGCTTAGTTAGTTGGAGTGGAAATACAGTGCATTTGTACTAAGCCTTAATCCTGTATCATAAAGTCATTTTTGTTTGATTTTGCAATAAGAATAGTTTGTGAACTCATTCCATAATGTGTGTATTTGGTGACGGACCCCCCCTCCTACCCTCCTTTACCTCAGCCCTTACCCCCCGCAAACGGCGCGGCCGGTTCCCATACATTTAGTGTCATATGTTATATCTATTTTAAGTGACGCATTTTTTTTTTTTTAAATCTATGTTTAAAACCTATATTAAACCTCAAAAAAGACATTTAAAATACTTTTTGCATCTATACTCATGACACAAAAAATCGAAAGGACGTACGCGTCTATCAAATAAATTCAAGGGCCATGAGGTCATTTAGAAACTATGCCATACCGCGCTAGTTCTCACTGACCCCCGGGTGTGCAGGGTCGATGTGCCAGCTGCTCGGCTCACCTGTAGTACAGTAGCATGCAGCCCAGCCCCGCACAGAATGCGCCTGCGACGGCGGCGGCCACGAGCGCTGGCGGGGCGGGGGAGCGCGCTAGTTCCGGCCGTCGCGACCACCACCACGCTGACACGAGTAACCAGTTTTCGACGCACATCACTAGGTAGAATGTTACCTGGTGGAAAAAATCGAAATTATTTTTTTTTGCAAACAGACCCGTTGTAAAAGAAGCAAATCTGGCTGTGACCACAGACATGCGGGGGAGGAGCACGACTTTAGCAGTAAAAAATATGTATAAAGGTTGACTGGCAGAGATTACTTAGCAATAAGCGCCTTTGCTTCATATATTTGTAAAGTTATTTCTGTAATTTTATTTATTCTGTATGTATGGGGTAAAGATATGTTACCATCTTCTGCCGGTGTTGCCTCTCCTGTAGGTTGACATACGCGAAAACATATACGCCGGCTATTAGCGCTGACAACCATAGCTTGCGCGCTCGGCTGATGCGTTCGCCGTGAAACACGCTCTTTGGAGACACCAGCCAGAGGAACATTGACAGCCAGTGGAGGCCTGTACATATAAAAGAATTGTGTGTGAATTAAAAATCGACAATCAGTGTATAAATTAAAGAAATAGTCACCGCCGGTACCTGATTCAAAGGACATTCATTGCCATTCAAAGACACAACGCAACTAGCGCGTGATGGGTACCTTTGAGCCGGGTATAATCCAAATGTTGGTATTTTCGATTAAAATGTATCATTACACGTTATAGTTTAAAATATTATATGATATTAACATTAAAAAAAATTCAAAGTAGTAAACGGCTAAGGCCTAAGAGACGAAATATATTACGACTCACCTATAACCAGGAAAACCCAGTATTCGTAGACTAGAGCATACACTGTTAGGGCGCACACCCTGGCTGATATCGTGCCCAGGCGCCATAGGAACTGAAACACATTGACCACGTTTTACAATATGTCCCATTTCATTATTTTTGTGGGCACAGCACACGGAGATAATTTTGAACCATATTTTGTGTTATTTCACACACACATTATGTTCACTAGACAAAACATACTAGGCCACGAGATGACAGTGCGCGAGTTGAACACCAAGACTCTCAGACATAACTCGTTTGGCTTGTTTTGTTTATAATATACTAGCCACCCGCCCCGGCTTCGCATCGGCATAAAAAAACCTTCCTCTTGAATCATTCTATCTATTAAAAAAAACCGCATCAAAATCCGTTGCGTAGTTTTAAAGATTTAAGCTTATATAGGGATATAGGAACAGAGAAAGCGACTTTGCTTTATACGTAGTGAAGAGATGATTGATTATGTATAAAAATATAGGTAGGTATGAGATTTTAATAATGAGATTTAATTCCTCTATATAAAAGGTTCCTCATTAATACTCGTGTGGTAGGTATAAATAAACTCAAGCCATTTTTTGATGGGGATCAACATAGATTAAAAAAAAAAAATTGCGTCACTTAAAACAGCGCGATTCGAACTTCTCTGGGGATCAAGATGGGTAGTTAGTTTTATATGAGGATACTTCAGTTAACAACGATATTCCTGTGCGGAACAGTGCTAAAGAAAGCTGCTAATACCTAATCAATTAGTTACCTGAAATATGACGCCGAGCCACGTGAGCACCAGCCGGTGCACGTTCTGCAGCCGCACATTCTTGCTGAAGCTGGCCAGCGCCCAGCACACCGAGAACATCGACAGCGAAGCGGAGATCACGTTCAGCTCCGCGAACGCTTTGTTTGCTATAATTTAAGTGAATGGCATTAGAGGCATTGTAGAAGAAAATCGGTAGCACGGTTGTTATTGTAGTAAGACCGAGGGCTCCTAAAGTAAAAGAATTTGTTCTCTATTGCCGCTTGAATTTGGTAATAAAAAAATAAAATTAAAAATGATCTCTCATATTTTTCGAGAAAAAAATACACGATAAAAAATATATGAATTTTAAAGAATCTGAAAATTAATAAGAGAATTTAGAAACAGTGTCTCAAATGTCAGTTATTAAATTCCATACTAATATTATAAATGCGAAAGTCTGTCTGTCTGTCTGTCACCTCTTCACGGCTAAACTGCTGGACCGATTGTCATGAAATTTGGTAGGGATGTAGTTAACGACCTGAGGTCAAACATAGGCTTTTGGACGCGATATAACAGAGTCCCACGCGGGGCGAAGCCGCGGGGAACAGCTTGTATAAATATGTAGGGACAAATCACACACGATTGAGTTAGCCCCAAAGTAAGTTCGAGACTTGTGTTATGGGATACTAACTCAACGATTGGTTAATATGATTCAGTATGAAGAGTCACCATTACGATTACCATCTGCAAATCAGCGGTGTGTTCTTCGTATGGGATTGAACATCTTCACTAGTATACTATTCTGTAATCTATCGTAAGACATAATGGTCGCTGTAAATTTGGCATAGTGATAACATTTTATTTTATTTTGAAAAATTACAGGGGTTAAAAATGCTTAAAAAAAGATCACGTGATTAATGGACGGCCACTTATTTTTAACAAAAAAAGGTGAATTATAAAATAAACGATTTTTAAGTACTTATTGTCATCCTATCACCAACTAATTTAGTAAATCCATACTAATATTATAAATGCGAAAGTCTGTCTGTCTGTCACCTCTTCACGGCTAAACTGCTGGACCGATTGTGATAAAATTTGGTAGGGATGTAGTTAACGACCTGAGGTCAAACATAGGCTACTTTTGGGCGCGATATAACCGAGTCCCACGCGGGGCGAAGCCGCGGGGAACAGCTAGTACTTTATAAAGATCGAATTTAAAATCAAGTGATCGATAGACGGCGTTATGATTCAGTACTGGGGGGTTACTACAGTCTCTTAAAACCATGCAAGATCCAGTAAGTAAGCGAGACAGCGCGATACATGATGTAAGGCGACATCTCCCTTACTCACTGGATCTTGCATGGTTTTAAGAGATGGTGGTAAGCCACCTGGCAGCACATTATCGTACACAACAAATTGGCGCGTTTCATTGACTTAAGATTGAACATCAGTACTAAACCTATAGATTCTGCAATCTGACGTTTTCCTATCATCTACTTACCAGTGGGCTCATCGATGCTAGGTTCAGGCGTGACGCCCAGCTCGCTCGGGGGTTCCCGCGCCGGCTCTTTTAGCAGAATGTGCAGTTGAAGAAGCAGCATGGGCGCAGCTTCGCAGAATGCGTGCACCAATCGCAGCATACCTGTGGAGGACATCTAATGTATTGAGGTCTTACACAAATCATCTATCTTTCTAGTTCAAGAAGTTATTTGAAAGAAGTGGACGAGAGATATTCTCTATTTGTCCGCTTGCACCCTCTTTTCTCACTAGTTACAGGTTTGATTAACAATAATTAGTTAAGCAAAATAGTTAGCCCCTTCTACCCGGTTGTTCTTGTAAACCTTTATTAATAAATAATTTTGAATTTTTTCGTCTATTTGACCGGAACTAGTGTTCTGGTTAAAGGTATTAAGAATGTTTCCGCTCGATCGACGTTTGTTGGGCAATATTACGTAGACAATCGATACTCTCGATAGATTTGTTTTGTACAATCGATATATCCTACGTGAAAAAAATGTTTACTTAGTTGTATACGTACAGAGATCCCTAACTTGGTGCTTCACTCGATGTAGCTCGACAGGCACCAACAGACGTGCGTACCGCCACAGCACTCCCAGCTGTAGGCAGTGGAGAACTATAGGCAGCCATGGAGGCCGGTCTTTGCGGCCTTCGCTCGTCCACCATACATGGAGATACCATCGTATAGAGAGTACCTGTTTAGAAAAAAAGATGAGTGCTAATGTTTGAAGTGTGCGAGAAATAGTTTGGTATGATTAGATTGTTTGAAATCTTTGCCAGGCATTATTATTCCTAAATAAAAGAAAACACGTCGCACCTTTGGGTTTTTTTTACTTCAGCCCAACAGATACTTAGATCCTATGACCGGAAAGTAAACCTTACTTACTCATACTCAGTTTTTAGATTGCTATAAGTCGTCATAGTAAGTCCCTGATTATTATTATATTATTACCTAATTATTTTATTAATTAAACACACCTGTGTGATGAGCAGAGATGTAATAACAATCGATATAGCCGCAGCGAACGTGCCTTTATACCCGCGTTCCAGTAACGCGTATCCCATCACTACGTCAAACACCACGTCGCAGAAGTACCCCGCCAGGGAGATCACGTTGAACAGCACGTCGCACAGGGGCAGAAACTCCGCCATCGCTCAATCAACATTTCAAGCGCGTTCCGCGCTTATCTCGTTTTGTCAAGTTTTTCTTTCATTTTCGCCTGAAAAGTACGACTTTATTTACTTATATACTAGCTTTTGCCTGCGGGTTCTACGTTATATCGCAACAAAAAACGCATGTCCTACCCCGAAAGAAGCTTAATCCACAACAAAATGTATCTAAATAGGTATTAGCATGCATGAGATGCAAGTATCGATACTGGTGGCTTACTACCATCTTTTAAAACCATGCAAGAACGAGTGAGTAAGCAAGACAGCGCAATACATGATGTAAGGCGACATCTCTTTTACTCAATCGTTCTTGCATGGTTTTAAGATATGGTGATAAACCACCTGAAACTTGAGAGGCGGTTCCGAAGAACTCTGACACCAAGGTGGGCATGGTCGATTGACCGTGACGCCCACTTGAAATGATGATGACCTGAAACTATTTTTATTTTACACAATAAAATAGTAGTATACAATAGTATAAAATAAAGATAGTTTTTTAGATATTGTCAGAAAAACATTTTTCTGACTGAAGAAGATTAATAAATTCAAAAAGGCCTTAAAGGACTAGTTTCCATGGCCGTAGAAAGTATTAAAAAACAGTGACATTTTAGCTGTCAAAGATGTCATTGTCACTGCCATGTGAGCCAGCCTTGTCAGTGCTGTCACAAGGAAGAGGCACGTCATGTCAAAATTGTCAAATTCAATGAAGAAAAGTGAAGGAAAGTTGAACAACACAACGAGAATTATTATTTTCTATTCTAGTAATATCTGAAGTAAAAACCGACTAACAATGTCAAATTATCCGGACATAATAAGTAAATTTGGAAAAGAATCATCCCGAGCAGCCTGCAAGAAGTGTGGCTATGCTGGACATTTAACTTTTCAGTGTCGAAACTTTATCAAAGTAAGTTTACACTGACTAAACAATTTATGATATGTATTTTATGCTTTTTTAACGAATGTTTAGTTTCTTTTAAATATACTGGCAGGCTTTTAATAAATTTTTAATCGTAACAAAACTTGTTTACAAAAATAACCTAAAATGTAACATGCACAATAAAACAAACATACATGAGCTATAGATAGACGATCAATTAGTCGATATAACAATCATGATGCTAATATTGGTTATTTTGAAATCCACAGGTAGATCCAAATAAAGAAATAGTACTTGATGTGAGCAGTACAAGTAGTGACAGTGAGGAGGAGTACGCAACACCCCTGCAAAGCTTACGGGAAGCAGAGCTGAAACAAAAGCTGCAGGAGAAGCTCAGGAAAGCTAAGGAGAAGAAGAGAAGTAAAAAGCGGAAGAGATCTAGGTTTGAATTGATTTATTGAAATAAGAACTTAAAAGCTGCCACTTTCAGAAATCCCAACTAATATTACAAATACTTACAAAATTACTTTGCTTGCTTCCGCCAGTTAGTCCATGCAAACTTCTGCCGGTCGGCGCCCACCCACTACAGTTAGTTCCAGGATTCCCGCCACCATTAGTTTGCACACACATCCCCAACTAATATTATAAATGCGAAAGTGTTTGCTTTTAATTTGTTTGTTTGTTTCTTTGTTTGTTACATTTTTTTGCCCTTTTTACTGAACCAATCTTCTTGAAACTTTGCATACACATAGTTAAAAGTATTGAAAAGGACATAGGGTACATTTCATCTTGGGAAAAAGGGCTGTTCCCAAGGAAAATGCATGCAGGCGAAGCCGCGACCAAAAGTTAGTACTAATAATTTGTGTAGTATATACAATATGGTCTGTTGTTCAATAGTTGATGGATTACTAATTTAAAAATAAACAAATTTCATCATAAAATAAGCCATTGAATAATATTGTTAACATTATTGTATTTCAGATCATCAAGCACAAGTAGTTCCTCATCATCATCATCATCATCATCATCGTCATCTTCAACATCTTCAGACAGCAGCGAATCAGATAGCGAGAAAAGGAAGAAACATAAAAAGAAGAAATCTAAGTTGAAAAAGTCCAAGAAATCTAAAGAACATAAGAGAAGCAGAAAATGATAATTAAATTTAGATAGTTTGTAAGTTAGGTAAATAAATTTTAACTATAAAAATCATGATTCTCTACAACTTTTATATATACTTAATTTCAATATTTAGATAGATTAGAGATAAAATTATAGGAAAAAAAGACTGAAGCATTTTATTACCCAACTGCCCATATCATAGGTTTCATTGAATTGCACCACTCCACGGCATTTGGTCAATTGCAAGTGACAATCTCTATCATTTACATTTATATACATGATTGATTGCAAACAACTGTTTATTTTTGCTGGGTATGGTTGGGTGGTCAAAGGTAATCCCTTTGACTCTCACCCGACCATACCTAGGTGCCGCATAACATTGCTTTTTCTATTGTGTCTGGATTCTCGGTAGTCGAGGGTTTAAATATTTTAAGTATTTTAATATATTTAAAACACAATGAGGTGTTATTACGGTAACAACATTTTGAAGGTCTAAATTTAAATGTCATCTTGGAGCTTGCTTGGAGTAAACTTCAAATGACAGAATTATATTTAAAGATGAATTTTTTATTTGTATGTCTGTGCCAATTACTAACTTAGTTTTAAGTTAAATCATTACTAACACAGAGTGGATTATTGTTTTCTTAATAAATAAAATGAATATCAAAAGGTTGTTTTTATTTTAGTACAAAAAATAATTTCAAAATCTATTAAGTAAATATTATAGAGATATGAGGTAACAAATATAAAAAATAAAAGCTTGTAAAAATCCAACCAAATTGGGAACATAATGCCAAATCTTATTTTGTCTTATGGATCTCATGGAGGGAAAGATGGAGCACAGCCACTGTTATCATTTATTTGTAGTCAATTTGAATACTAGGACTTTGAATTGACCTTGCACACCCAGGTGTCTGTGTTTTTCTTATACCACAAAGTGCAAGTTGTCAGAAGTCAGTTAACCCATTAACTGCGAATGTCGGCTATATCCAACAAACATTTTCAAGTCTGACCAAAAACAGTACATTTTAATTTTAATTTATTACTTTTCCTCACGCTGGACTCACAACAACCGACATAGTCTTGCAGTGAAAAAAAGATTTTTCGATTAAATGCTTGCCAGTCATTGAATGCCCTCCTCATGAATGCTGTTGTTAGTGGAATGAAATCACCAGCAGGGTAAGGTACAATTTATTTATATATTTTTTTCTTATTATAACAAGACTATTTTTTATTATTATTTTAAATAAAATATAGGTAGTAACTGTGATACTGTGATAATTTACGGAATGTTCCTACATAAAAGAGAAATAGGAATGTATCTGTATTGACTTGACTGGTGATTGAACCAATGACCTGGTTTAGATATGCAAAAAATGTGACCACTGCACCTAAAGGGCCGTGTTTATAGTAGGTAAACAATACAAGAATGTCTCGAATCAACTTTTTTAACCTAGGTAGGCTAGAAAGTGGGATGTGTACAACTTTCCCTTTGATAGTAACAATTAGTCTTTAACATGACCTAGGTTATTTCTAATTGTTAAAGATTTTGTGTCATTGAAACTATGCTTGATTCACAAGTAAATTCAAAAAAACATACCAAATCTCATCCAAATCCTTAGGAATTTCAGTAGGTTGCAATGATCCAAGATGTCTAGAAATATGGTTTTAAAATCACACAACACATATCTTGACTATTGTATTATAATTGGATTACGCTTGTATTTAGTTTCTCACGGGTATTTATTATTCACATCACATAAAAAGCTTAGTTATTTTGGTTAAGTTATTCAAGTTGATTGCAAGTTCACGTCAAAAGTTCATTGACAGTAGCGCCATCTAGCTTATGGTATGCGAAACTTGTGAAAGCTCGATCGATAGGTGGTAGCTTGTTGGTTGCGCGCGCGCGCGCGTTTTCAAATCAATAAAAATGCAGTCTTGGTTTATTTTCGTTTAAATTAGTAAGTGCTCTTAGGATTTATTAGTAAGAATATGTTCGACAAGAAATTCCTGATCACTTAACCGACGAGAAGGCTTCTTTGCATTAGTTCCAGTGTAACTGAAACAATACAAAATAGGTAGGTACCTACTTAGGTATTTATTTATAATGTTGATTTTTCTATCAATAAATAAATTTAAGTAAGAAAGGGAGACAGCATTGTTTAAATATTTGTTATATAAGTATTTAGTTAATAATAATAGTTACTTAGTAAGTTTATAGTAAGTAAATAGGTATAGGTACAAATCATTTAGTAATAGACGTTTTTCCCATCTGTGGAAAGTGTTAGGTATACAAAGTCGTGAACAAGCAAATAGGGACTGATCGGTCATCTTTAATCCATACTTCTATACTTCCATACTAATTTTATAAATGTGAAAGTCTGTCTCTGTCTGTCTGTCTGTCACTTGTTCACGACTAAACTGCTGGACCGATTGTGAAGAAATTTGGTAGAGATGTAGTTAACGACCTGAGGTCAAACATAGGCTACTTTTGGGCTCGAGATATAACCGAGTCCCACGCGGGGCGAAGCCGCGGGGAACAGCTAGTAAATAAATAATTCATTGAAAGCACTTACTTTCGGCAATGCACTTGGCAATCGCTGAGAAGCCTCAAGAATGCTGGCAACGCAAACTTCAAAGTGATCTCTTCAGCAGCCAACATTTTAATAAGCACCATTGGATCTGTTACCATCGCCGCCATGTTACAAACCTGCTTCTGCAAATAGTTAACAAGCTTATCAATACATATAATAAGACACTAAAATGCGAGTGTCTGTACATTCAATATTTTTCAAAAAAACTGATTGAGTGCGATTAAAAAGAGTAACAGAAACCAAAAAGACAGTTTTTGGAATTTTTGTCTGTCTGTATGTATGTCTGTCTGGTACATTATAACTTCGAAAATACTCAACAGATTTAAACGCGGTTTTCACAGTTGGATTACATATAATTAGGAGCGTTGTCAAAACTTTGTTTCGTCAAAATCGGTTAAGGGAAAAAGAAGTTATGGTCGATTGAAAATTTACTTCAAACACTGCTTCAAAACTTTTAATGCGTTTACTTACGTTTAATTTAATTTAGATAAGGCTAGGATTTCTAATTTATATTATCCATATCAATAAAGACGAAAACACGCACTTCACCTATTAATTTTAATAAAATAACACCTTGAATTTGATCGTAAATTTAGTAAAATAAAATCTCAATAGATGGCGCTGACTTACTTTACAACTCGCTATGGTTACGTTTTCGCATTATGGTATAGCAGATTGAAATTAACCCTAGCAAATTAAAAAATTTGATGGTCTTTATCTTTGTGGTTCTCTTGGTTTGGTTCTTTGGTAGTTGTCTATTGATTCGTTTGGTAATTGGACGGTTCAGTTCGCTATTGTTAGTTGTCTTGCTTGAATCGAAAATTGAATTTGTTGTTTGACGGAACATACGATCGTTTCGTATTTAAGGTGGACACAAATCAACTGCAAATATTTAAAGGGCAGATACGGACCACTATACAGAACAACTTTTCCAAATAGACATATTGAAATACGAAATTTTATTTTTCACTCTCCATACTAAACTAGATCAGCTGATTCTCAATTTGTATGGGAGGTCAAAAATTTTTTTTCGTATTTCGACATAAATTTATTTAGGAAAGTTGTTCAGTTGAGTGGTCTGAATCTGCCCTTAAAATATTTGCAGTTGATTTAAATTCAACTTATTTAAAAAAAAAAAAACAAAATTAAATAATGCCTAGGAGGAAAAGATTTAATCTGTCGCATCATTCCAGAATAGCTAAAAGCAGAAGGTTAGCTAGATCTCAAGAATCGAATGCGGATAGACAGATGCGACTCGATGAAGATAGGCAACGCCATGCATTGTCTCGGTCTTTAGAAACTTCTTCTGACAGAGAGTCTCGGTTTTTCGCTGACCGCGAGCGTCATGCGTCATCTCGGGCTTCGGAAACGTTTACCGAAACTCAAGGTTTTGGCGGAAATTGTCGGGGATGAAGTGATTTACACGTCATATAACAGTGTTGTGCATCAGGATGATGCTACCACCTACCCAATCGAGTTTTTGAGTTCATTGGCTGCAAGTGGTCTTCCTGCTCATAACATTACCCTTAAAGTCGGCGTTCCCATTATGCTCCTAAGAAATCTTTCTCCGCCTAAACTATGCAACGGGACCCGAATCAAAGTAACGGTTTTGCAGCGCAACTTAATATAGGCCGAAATTCTCACAGGGTGTGGTTCAGGCGAAACGATGTACATACCTCGAATACCACTCATCCCCAACAATTACCCCTTTCAATTTAAACGCACCTAGTTTCCACTTGCTGTATGCTTTGCCATGACGATAAATAAGCCGCAGGGACAAACCCTAAAAGCAGCTGGCATTGACCTAAGAACAAGTCAACAAGATGTTTCTCGCATGGATAACTGTATGTGGCTTGCTCGCGGGTCAGTAGCGCCGAAAATCTATTTGTATTAGCTTCTGAACTGCTAATGTTGTCTACAAAGAGATTATCTCTGAAACATGATATTTGTTTATATTTGAATAATGTCCTGGCTACTTCGATTGCGTAATTTCATTTCAATGTAACGCAGGTTACGTGAAAAGCGACCTACACGCGGGCGGAGCCGCGGGTAACAGCTAGTTATAAAATAAATATAGTTAAAAATAACTAAATAAATATAGAAAAATTTTGCACAAGCACCCTACACGCTTTTTGGTTTAATTTATTTTTCGTTTTTTTTAGTTTCCATTGCTCATTAAATCGTGTTTTTTTTAGTTTTTTTTTTAACTATATTTATTTTCTACTTTTTAGAGATAAACTTATCGAATTATTGTATTGTCATCGGTCCTTGATAATTTTACAAAGTTTTAATTGAATCTGACCGTTCAAAGTGGGTCAAAATTAAGTTCAAAGAAGTCGGTTACAAACAAGCAAGCAAGCAAGTAGGTCCGACGAAATGAAATTAACTTGACCAAGGCCAGGAGTGCTAGGTATTTTTGAGACGATGGACTCCTCGAAATCGGTGACTCGAATGGATAATCCTTCGAATGATTTTATTATATCCTTGAGTTTAGGCCCACTCGGGCGGGTGCAGCCCGCCCGCATATGCGATGATAATGAAAATTCTTATAAACTTATAACAAAATTTGCAGAATAGTAATTTATCGGATGGCACGATCTTACCTCTGTAAAAAAGCTAATGTTCCGCCTGTATTCCTCGACGGAACTCATCAGTTTTTTTGTTATGGACGAGCTATGGTGGTTTACCCTCTTTATGCACATTCTGTAGTTTTGTTGGTTGAAAAGGCATTTAGTTTTTGATGAAGCCACTTTGCTTGCCTGTAAATGGAGATCTAAATTATATACTTAGGCGATAGATACAACATCGTATAAACCTAAAATACATGTATGTTAGCCACATAGTGTTTCTCTCATCTGAGCGCTATCACAGAATTAGTACTACGCGCTATCCCGGTTGCTTTATCTGCTGGTTAGGTACTTCGGACCGCTTGCCACATAGAACAGAACGTGACGGTAGGTAAGGTGGATATTTCGTGTTCACGAAATTTCTGAGTACCTATTATATTAAAAAAAAAATATTTTATATAAAAAGGTCTTACTACCTACTATTTACCTCTTTTATATCCCGAAGTAAATAAAGCGCTTTTTTGTTATAGCTCTGAAACCTTCTAATTAAGGTCTTCCTGACCAAGAGGACTAGGTCTCTCTCCGACGGCACCTCGTAGGATCCAATGTTCAGAGGCTTCTCATTTTCAGGACAATCGAAATCTGGTAGTTCAGTGGTTGTAGTTGAGTTACTCATAGCTTGCGTGGTATCCTGTTGAATAAAGAGAAAAAAATCAGATTTTAACCAGCTGGGGGTCTAAAAACGCCACTTTGAGCAATTCATCGAATTGATTCATATTACGAATTCCTTAGCAATTCTGTAGCAATTCCTCTATTTTTCGTAAAATGGCCAACTAAACTTTTCAATTCATCTTCAAAAAAATTGAAAGAAGTAGGAATTGCTAAAGAATTGCTAAGGAATTCGTAATATGAATTCGATTCGATGAATTGCTCAAAGTGGCGTTTTTAGACCCACTGTGCTTTAACTAGGCCTGAAATGTTTTGTTCTAGCTTGAGAGGTAAGAGAATCAGCGCTCTGGATCCTAGACCTTAAGTGGAAGCACAAGGCTTCCTTATGATGTCATTAGCGTATATAAGTTTTTTTCACGTATATAGGTTATCTAAGTACTATTTTATTATACACATTACACAGCAATACGGGTGAAACCCGTAGAAATATAAAATTTCGGACGTGAAGTCAGATTGTTCATTAACTAAATCTATAATGAAATCAAATAAAAAAAGTTTCCTATATGTAGGTCTAGACCACGTATAGACTCTACCATGAGATATTTGAAAAGCAATTTTACATGTAAAATCCGAAAAGCGCCATTGGTGATTAGTATAAGGTCGCTTCATCCTAGCGCTTTCCTAATTGTATCCTTAGCTGGTTGCTTCGGAGCTAAGGGTCCGCTTTCCTCCTTTTTTTCTCCACTTCGTTCGATCTTTGGTATCCTTTGTTAGCATTAGCACGCACGTTAAGCAGTGGTCCCGGCCCCGGCTACTATTTGGTAGTCCTTAAAGGAACCACGTGAGAGGCCGAGAGGCGGTTCCGAAGAACTGACTTTAAACCAAGGTGTGCATCGACGATTGACCGTGTCTCCTAATTATGACGATAAGCACGCATTTCAAATCTAGCAGAGGGCAAGGTACAATACAATACAAAATCCTTTATAAATAAATAAATAAATAAATATATAGGGACAAATCACACAGATTGAGTTAGCCCCAAAGTAAGTTCGAGACTTGTTATGGGATACTAACTCAACGATACTTTATTTTATAACAAATACATATATAGATAAACATCCAAGACCCAGGTCAATCAGAAAAAGATCATTTTTCATCTTGACCTGACCGGGGATCGAACTCGGGACCTCCTGGGTAGCGGTCAAGCATGTTAACCATTACGCCACGGAGGTCGTCATTTATTACACATAGAAAACAGAAAATAGGTTAACAAGAACTTAAATATAAAACGCAAAAGGCGGCCTTATCGCTAAAAGCAATTTCTTCCAGGCAACCTTTAGAAATGGCGGTACCTAAATAATGAAATTGAATAGACGGTAGTGCGGGGTATATAAACTTACTACAAGGTAACTAAATAAGAAATTCGATGGTCGCTATTTTTAACCAAAAGGTCGCTAGCTGCATTAGAATTTTGTAGGGAATTTCCTTTGATTATTGAATTTCTTATAACTTTAGAAAGTAAAGGCACTGGAACTTACGGTGGTAGTACTTGTAGTAGAATAAATCGGTTCAATCATAGACGGCTTATCGTCGAACCCGGGAAACATCTCAAACTCAGCAAAGCCGTAACACAAGGCGGCATTGAAGAGCACCAGACTGATCTCTGAAAAAAGAACAAAATCAAACACCACGGTGGCTACTACCATCTCTTAAAACCATGCAAGATCCAGTGAGTAAGGGAGATGTCGCCTTACATCATGTATTGCGCTGTCTCGCTTACTCCCTGGATCTTGCATGGTTTTAAGAGATGGTATTAAGGGGTCACATCATCATCATACCATCTACAACAGTCCACTGCTGGACCGCTGCAATGGAAGGATCAGAGACACATAGAGAACTTGTAGGGAGATCAAGCATGTGGGACTGGAAAGAGCCTCTTGAGCAGTACAACGTACTCTTTCAAGATTCAGCTCGTATAACCGCGAGATTGGTATTGGTGGAGATAGAGTCCATCGTTGGACACGTTCCGTATGATTCTTATGAGTTACGAATTTCGTATATGTCATAAGAATCAATCACTTTAGTCGTCCACGCCAGAGGCTGAGAAACGATTTCTACATAAGGGTATATATACCTATCCAGAAGAAGAATTGGTACCTTGCCAGTGTCATAGTGGCTGAATCAAATCAACAAGTTGAAATCTACTCGAGAAACAGGCTTATTAATCCTACTGACTTACACGATAGCATCTTCTATAATACCTTACCTAGGTAATTAAAAACTGTCTTAACAAATAAGAGATACGCTCAAATTCTGTTTCTCCCTATGCATGAATGGTAGATAATTCTTTAAACATTAAGTCCGTGGGTTATAAGTGCGATATTTATAAGAAAATTAGTGATTTTCTGAAAGCCAAGTCTAATTTTCAACTTCTGTATGTCAGTGAAAATAAAGCATCACATGAATGAAAAATGAGTCAAGCAAACTAGAAGTGAAGTAGGATACGATTTAAAAGAAGCAAGTTATAGTTAGCTTTTAACTTTTAACTATATCTATTCTGCGGCCATGTGCAATGTTATATTAAGTAAACATACTCACGTGAAAACATCACAGAGCCACAATATTAGTGTTCTAGGTAAGCGCTCGTAGAGAAATCCGTAAGTTAGATTCGCGGTCACGCGCGCCCCGTTGTAAGGCGACTACTTCCTTTGTTCTGCTCTAGGATTTATGAAGTTTGTTGAAAAAATGTTACACACGTGCGTATTGTGTTTGTCAGAGATATTCAGAGGCCGATTAACTCTGACACCAGGGTGTGCATTGTCGATTGACCGTGTCACCTACACGAAATGATGATGAGCTATTAATTATAAATAATGCATCTATCAATCGCTTATTCTGCTATAGTGTAGTATTTAAAAATTATAGTCGTCAATATCTCGTCATTCACGTTTACCTGTGCCCCTAGTATGAGTTTTTCTTAACGCAGACGCTAGCGACTAGGGGCACTGGTTGCACCCAGCCACCCATGCTGTATGTAAGTATCCCAGGTTTTCAGTTACGCTTACCGTTGGAAATGCTATTGTTGGTGAAATCATCCATCACATTAGTCGGAGAGAGGTGAACTTTATTTTTACTTATAAGTATTTAGCGATAATGCCGTCATTGTATATCACGGCTTTCATAACTCTTACCGTCTTACCTGTTGGTGCAATAAAGAGTTCATTACGTTATGTTACAAACAAACCAAGGAGTAATAATACAAAGGACATCAGTGTCCTCTAACTGTTTCTTACGATACCTACGGACAGAAAAGACTTCTCCAAAACGATTGACTAAATAAATATGTTTTTTAATTTGTTTTTGCATTCTACCGATGGTTTGAGTGTTAGTTTTCAACCGATTCATTAACAGTAAACAGTACCTTAGTTGCTATGTTTGAACAACATCTTGTTGAGAGCGATAAGGAACCAATTAGAGCCTCACTACTAGGTAAGATCGTCAGTTTGCTAGTCTTGTAGGTTGCGAGGTCAATCCACCCTGCACATAATGGTGGCAGTGGTTTTAAACAGTTTCACTGTCATAACTGCCTCTGTGGTTCAGTGGCAAGGTGTTTGCTTAAAGGTCTGAAGGTCGTGACTTCGATTTCTACGGAAAGCATACTTTGGTGTTTTCTGTAATCAAAGTTACCAGTTTGGTTAGGGCATTGCATTGTCTGAAAACAAAAGTGCTTCGGGTGTTCGGAAGGCACGTTAAGCTGACGTCATTGATGAATGAACGTGAGTTGAGTCATAATAAAGAGTTGGGTACCTAAAGAGTTTCTTTCATCAGGAAGAAACTCTGTTCCCAACTCTTTGTTTTGGCTTCCTAGATTATCGATTCAATGGCTATGAGTAATGCCATATAGTCCAGGAAAGTACATTTATTTTTGGATCTAGCTTATTGTTTCGGATAAAACATTCATCAGACAAATATATATTCACGTTGAATTTATTCGATTCGGATTGTCGACAAGTTTCGGTTTTGGTACAACACTAGGTTTTTTGGACGCGCCTGACGCCATGACAGGGCAGTTTGCTTACCCGCGCGGCCGTGGTTAGATGCATTCTCTTGGATATTACCAGTCTCAGGATAGACCATTCTAATACGATACGCGTTAAATCTTCGGGAATAATTGCGCATTAATATCGTGAGTGAGGCCCGGTTGCCTAGTGGATAAAAGTTTAAAGCTTATTGACAATTGAACACTCGGTAGTGAAATAACCTGTGTGGAAATCACCTTCTCTTCTACCCCGAATTCGCCGTGCTCAGCTGGATCGACACCGAATTAATAGGGGATGTGTAGGAATCTCATGAGAAGGGGCTTAAACGGGTTTATTTAATTCGGATTAATAGTCAAGTCACGCCCAAGCGCGTAAGGTACTTTCTTTTGTTTATTTTTAGTGATCAGCCTAACTTTGCTATCATATCACGCTTCCACTGCTAAATTTAAACATTCTGGTAGCAGAGTTGGCTGAAACACTTGGTATCAGAGCGTAGTTTCCGTAGTAAAATCTAGGAATCTACTTTTGATAAATAATCTTGCGGGTGAAAGATTAAAAAATTGGCGAAAGTAGGTCGGTGCATCGGAATGCACTAGGGTTGTACCATCATCAAATTCTGATTCTGATTTATCGATACCGGAACGGATCCGGTACGGTCCGATACGGGTTTACCATGATATTTTGTTTCACTTGTTGATAACCGAGTCAAGTAATATTTAATGTTAGTGCATTAATATATTGTTTTGTTTATTTTCTTTTCGGTTTTTCGGTTTATTTTAAATAAGTGTACCGGTTTCTGACTTGCTGGATTCTGTCATTGCCGTTGTTTATTTGTTTTGTTTTTTGTTATTTTGGTTTCCTTATTGTGTTATTTGGGTACTTGACTCACTGCTGGACATAGCGAGATGGCACCAGCGAAACCAACAACCCTCATCTCGTCTGAACTGAGGTGGTTCAGCTCAGTCAGGACGCTGATAGGACGTGGTGACAAGGAGATCACGCTCAGGCAGCGCGCCAGCGAGGCTCGGGAACGCCTCGCTCGGGCCGAAGGTGCCCTTCACGTGTTGATGGATGCAGATGAGCCAGAATCTGGATCTGATGGGGCCAAGAGGAGAGATCAGGCTGTTGCTGACCTTGATCAGATCATGGAGCTCTACAACGAGGTCATCCAGGCTGTCGGGGAACTGGACAGCGGGAGGGCCGAATCAGGAACGTCGGCGTCCCACACGACAGCCGCGGCCCCCACAGGAAAAGGGGTTACAGGCCGCCTCCCCACACTGGACTTACCGCAATTTAGCGGCAAGGTGGAGGACTGGGTGGCCTTCAAGAATATGTTCACCTCCCTGGTGGATCAACGGGAGGATCTCACAAAGGTCCAGCGGTTGGCCTATTTGTTGACGGCGGTGCGTGGTGAAGCGAAGGCGCTTATCCAGCACCTGCCCCTTGAAGGTGACCAGTACGATACCGCGATGGAGCTGCTGGAATCGCGGTACCAAAACACGCGTCTACTGGCAGACGCGCATGTCAGGCAGCTACTGACACTGCCCAGGGTGACCAGCCGCTCGCAGCTGAGGTCGCAGATACTCCTTCCGGTGAAGGTCGCGACCAACACGTTGCGGCTGCTCGGCCTCCCAGTGGACCAGTGGTCCTATCTGCTCCTGCACTTGGTGCTGGATAAGATTCCAGCCGAGATGCGGGCCCGGTTCGATCGGGAACAAGTGGCTGGGAGTCGGGACCTCCCCACCTTCAACGATCTCCTCCAGTTCCTGGAGTGGGAGGCCAGGGTCGCGGAGACCTCGGTGGAAACGATCCGGAGGACTGCGCCGGAACGCACTCCGCCCGGCTCGGGAACGGGAAGGCCCCAGCAGCGCAGAGGGCCGACGCAGGCCTATGCGGTGACAGCTGGAGCACCAGACACTGGCTGTCTGGGATGTGGGCAGCACCATCGGGAGGTCGACTGCCCACAGTTCATCAAACTGTCCGTAGGACATCGCCGCCGGAGGGCGAGAGAAGGGAGACGCTGCTACGGCTGTCTAGGGGGTCACCAGTACCGGGACTGCCCCAGGGCCACAGCGTGCCCCAGGTGTGGAGGACCACACCATACCCTTCTGTGTAATCGAAGGGACGGCTACCCACCGAGAGTGGAGCGCCCAACGGGCGGGGGCTCCAGAGCATCACCACCTGGAAGTGGTAGGGCATCTGGTCGAGGTTTGCCAAGTGCTGCGTGCGCAGACAGGGTGAACTCCCCAACCCAGGTCGACCAGGAGGGGCCGACGACAGCCACCGGATTGGCTGCAGTCCGGACTCCAGCGGCCCAGGCGCCGCGGTCCCAGGTTATGAAGGGGCCACAATTGCCGGCACGGGAGCCGGTGCAGGAGTCAAGGGCGAACCGGTTCTCGCCCCCGCTCCACGAATACCCGAGGCTGGAGTACCACCCCCCGTATCATCGGTACGGGAGGGCGGCGGGATATGCTCCGCCTCAAAGTGCTTATATGTTGCGCACGCCCTACTGGACGGGGCCGCCCTCCCCCGCGGGCCAGTACAACGCGTGACTAGCTTGCCACAGTCACCATAAGGCAACAGAACTCCTTACCGTCCTGTTGCCAACTGCGGCGGTCCGCATTTGGTGCCCTCAGGAGGGCTACGTCCGGATACGAGCCCTTTTGGACACAGGGGCCCAGGGTACACTGGTGTCAACTCGGGTTGCTAAGACACTGGGCCTACCCCGACACTCCGTAGTCACGGGAATGAGCGGAGTCGGAGGTAGTAAGGTACCAGGTGTTACTGGACGAACACACTTCGCATTCTCCGCAGATAAGGATACGAGATGGAGAATTTGGGCTTCGGCGACGGTGCTGGATACCGTCGTGGGCCGTCTCCCTTCTACGGAATTGGCCGAGCAGGAGAGAAGCCAGTTTCCACGTGCCGCCGCCGTGCTGTCACGTGACTTGTATGTTGATGACGGGTGCACGGGCGGGGCTACAATCGAGGAGGCGATCCGGCTGCGGGGCGAGCTCATCGCCCTCCTCGCCACTGGAGGATACGAGTTGCGGAAGTGGGTGTCGAATGACCCACGTCTGTTGGAAGGGATCCCGGATGATCACCAACAGAATCCGCACCTCTTTGAGGATCAGGAAAACCCTAAAATGGTTGCTGTACTCGGGATTCAGTACAAACCTGTGGCAGACATCTTCACCTTCCGAGTTGGATTGGATCCCCTGAAGGTTTGGACTAAACGGACATGTCTGTCTACTCTGGCTAGGATGTATGACCCCAATGGCTGGATTTGCCCGGTCCTGTTTGCTGTCAAATGCCTGCTACAGAGACTGTGGACATTGGGTGTCTCGTGGGACGAGCCGCTGGATGGCCGCCCGCTTGATGACTGGTTGGGTCTGGTCACAACGATGGGAGAGCTCAATCAGGTGGCCCTGCCGAGGTGCATTTTGCCCCCGGGTAGGTACCGTGCGAGCTTACATGGCTTCTGTGACGCATCAGAGCGCGGGTATGCAGCAGTCGTGTACTTAAAGACCTCAGACTCAGAGGGCCGAGTACAGGTCAGATTGCTACTGGCTAAAAGCAAGGTGGCTCCCATCAAGGCCAGACTCACAATCCCGAAACTGGAGTTATGCGGGGCTCACTTGTTGGCTCGACTCCTCGGCCACGTGAGCAAAGAACTGGCGGCCACGGTAGACATCAGGGATACCTACGCGTGGTCGGATAGCCAAGTGGCATTGGCATGGATACGGGCGGCGCCACACACTCTGGAGGTGTTTGTGGCAAATCGGGTGGCCCAGATACAGGACCTGGACGTTACTGTAATCTGGAGACATGTGCCCGGTGAGCTCAATCCGGCTGATTGTGCCTCACGCGGCTGCACCGCCCCCGAACTCATACGTCATCATCTCTGGTGGGTACCAGAGTGGTTACTGGAACCAGAGTCGACCTGGCCGAGTACACCTGAGCCAGGCCTGGTTGAGGATTTGCCAGGCGTGTTGGTACACGCAGTGACGGCGCAACCCGCGCTGGATCTTGACTGGCTGCTGCGCCGTTACAGCAGCTTGGACAAGCTGTTGGGTGTCACCAGCTGGATGTTGCGGTTCATCCACAATTGTCGCCATCCTCAGCAGAAGATGCTCGCGCCGGTAGCGACCGCTGAGGATCGGCGCACTGCTATGCGTCATCTGGTTCGCCTAGTCCAGGAGGACAGGTTCAAGTCTGAGCTTCAAACCTTGCACTCGGGACGCGCTAAGTTGAAGGGTGCTGTCGCCAGATTGAACCCATTTATTGATCAGGATGGTCTAATCCGCGTGGGGGGCAGACTCCGGAAGTCGGACCTGTCCTACGGGAGACGCCATCCCTTACTACTTCCCAAGGGCGGGGCCCTTGTCGAACTCATAATAACACACCGTCATGTTAGCAACGCGCACGCTGGACTAGGTGCGATGTTGGCAATTCTACAAAGGGAATTTTGGATCCTGTCCGCGAGGAGAGCAGTCAGGAGCGTTATATTCAAATGTGTAGCATGCTACCGGACAAAGGCATCTACCATGCAGCCGCAGATGGGTGATCTGCCGGCTGATCGGGTACAATACACGAGGCCGTGGGTAGGGGTCGGCACGGATTTTGCGGGACCCTTTCTGGTAAAGTCAGCCGCGGTCAAGAACAGGAAATTGACCAAGGCATACTTGTGTGTGTTTGTGTGCCTCGCGACCAAGGCGGTGCACTTGGAGGTGGTGTCGGGATTGACCACCGAGGCCTTCGTCGCGGCCCTGGATAGATTCGTTTCAAGGCGTGGAGTGCCGTCTTTGATTCGGTCAGACAACGGAACGAACTATCGGGGTGCTGCAAACTATCTGCGTGACGTCACTGAGTTCCTGGAACAACACAGTGACCAAATTGGGCAGGGCTGTGCCCAACGGGGCATAGAATGGCGGTTTTCGGTACCGGCCTGTCCGCACTGGGGCGGAATATTTGAGGCCGCGGTCAAATCGGCCAAGACACACTTACGGCGAGTAGTGGGGGAGACCACTCTTACGTTTGAAGAGTTGGCCACCATATTCTGTAAGGTGGAAGCCGCTTTGAACTCCCGTCCACTATGCCCAGTGTCTCAGGACCCAAATGATATTGACGTGTTGACACCGGGCCATTTCATAATCGGGCAGCCGGTAACTGCCCTCCCAGAGTATCCTTGGCGGGATCAAGGTACTTCTCGGCTATCGCGTTGGCAGATGCTGCAACAGATGAGTCAGGATTTCTGGAGGCGCTGGTCTGCCGAATATCTCCACTTGTTGCAGCAGCGAGTCAAATGGACGGATCATACTAACCCTCCGGTAGAGGGCGACATTGTTTTAATGAAGGAGCCTAATTTGGCCCCCCTGTGCTGGCGGCGAGGCCGCATTTTAAAGTTGATACCAGGCACGGACGGAATCCCTCGAGTTGCCGAGGTTTTGGTAGACGGATCAATTTTGACCCGTGCACTCACTTCATTGGCCCGCCTTCCATCAAACGACTAGTATGGTTTACTAGTGAAATGTCGGGATACATTTCAGGGCGGGGGATGTTTCGGATAAAACATTCATCAGACAAATATATATTCACGTTGAATTTATTCGATTCGGATTGTCGACAAGTTTCGGTTTTGGTACAACACTAGGTTTTTAGGACGCGCCTGACGCCATGACAGGGCAGTTTGCTTACCCGCGCGGCCGTGGTTAGATGCATTCTCTTGGATATTACCAGTCTCAGGATAGACCATTCTAATACGATACGCGTTAAATCTTCGGGAATAATTGCGCATTAATATCGTGAGTGAGGCCCGGTTGCCTAGTGGATAAAAGTTTAAAGCTTATTGACAATTGAACACTCGGTAGTGAAATAACCTGTGTGGAAATCACCTTCTCTTCTACCCCGAATTCGCCGTGCTCAGCTGGATCGACACCGAATTAATAGGGGATGTGTAGGAATCTCATGAGAAGGGGCTTAAACGGGTTTATTTAATTCGGATTAATAGTCAAGTCACGCCCAAGCGCGTAAGGTACTTTCTTTTGTTTATTTTTAGTGATCAGCCTAACTTTGCTATCATATCACGCTTCCACTGCTAAATTTAAACATTCTGGTAGCAGAGTTGGCTGAAACCATACCCTTCTGTGTAATCGAAGGGACGACTACCCACCGAGAGTGGAGCGCCCAACGGGCGGGGGCTCCAGAGCATCACCACCTGGAAGTGGTAGGTCATTTGGTCGAGGTTCGCCAAGTGCTGCGTGCGCAGACAGGGTGAACTCCCCAACCCAGATCGACCAGGAGGGGCCGACGACAGCCACCGGATTGGCTGCAGTCCGGACTCCAGCGGCCCAGGCGCCGCAGTCCCAGGTTATGAAGAGGCCACAATTACCGGCACGGGAGCCGGTGCAGGAGTCAAGGGCGAACCGGTTCTCGCCCCCGCTCCACGAATACCCGAGGCTGGAGTACCACCCCCCGTATAATCGGTACGGGAGGGCGGCGGGATATGCTCCGCCTCAAAGTGCTTATATGTTGCGCACGCCCTACTGGACGGGGCCGCCCTCCCCCGCGGGCCAGTACAACGCGTGACTAGCTTGCCACAGTCACCATAAGGCAACAGAACTCCTTACCGTCCTGTTGCCAACTGCGGCGGTCCGCATTTGGTGCCCTCAGGAGGGCTACGTCCGGATACGAGCCCTTTTGGACACAGGGGCCCAGGGTACACTGGTGTCAACTCGGGTTGCTAAGACACTGGGCCTACCCCGAAACTCCGTAGTCACGGGAATGAGCGGAGTCGGAGGTAGTGAGGTACCAGGTGTTACTGGACGAACACACTTCGCATTCTCCGCAGATAAGGATACGAGATGGAGAATTTGGGCTTCGGCGACGGTGCTGGATACCGTCGTGGGCCGTCTCCCTTCTACGGAGTTGCCAGCTGGAGCGACTTCTCTCGTAGCAGGCTTGAGACTGGCAGACCCCAATTTTCACGTCCCAGATCAAGTGGACATGATTTTGGGTACGGACGTGCTTGGTTGGATACTCAAGAGTGAGATACGTCGACTGGGATCGAGTTCTCTCATGGCCGTGTCCACGGCATTGGGTCACGCGGTGTTTGGACCGGTCTACACAGGTGAGCTGCCGGATGATGCTCATTCGTTCACAGGAGTATCTATTGCACGGGTAATGCACAAGTTTTGGGAAGTCGAGGAACCTCCCATGGTGTCACGGCTGGATCCTGACCATGTGGAGTGCGAGAACTTCTATCAGGCACATACGGTTAGGCTGCCATCTGGACGCATACAGACACGTCTACCGTTCATAGATTGCCCACCGGTATTGGGCCAGTCCAGAGTCTTGGCGGAGAAGCGGCTATTGTCTATGGAAAGGCGCATGCAGCGCGACCCCGTATTTCGGAATAAATACGTGGAATTCATGCGGGAGTATGAGGCTCTTGGACATATGTCTCCGGCTCGCGTCGACTGGACCACGACCGACCATTACTTCTTGCCGCATCATGCGGTCTTGAAGCCCCAGTCAGGTAAACTGAGGACAGTGTTCGACGGTTCGGCACCGTCCTCCACTGGGGTGTCACTAAATCAGTGAGCAAAGAACTGGCGGCCACGGTAGACATCAGGGATACCTACGCGTGGTCGGATAGCCAAGTGGCATTGGCATGGATACGGGCGGCGCCACACACTCTGGAGGTGTTTGTGGCAAATCGGGTGGCCCAGATACAGGACCTGGACGTTACTGTAATCTGGAGACATGTGCCCGGTGAGCTCAATCCGGCTGATTGTGCCTCACGCGGCTGCACCGCCCCCGAACTCATACGTCATCATCTCTGGTGGGTACCAGAGTGGTTACTGGAACCAGAGTCGACCTGGCCGAGTACACCTGAGCCAGGCCTGGTTGAGGATTTGCCAGGCGTGTTGGTACACGCAGTGACGGCGCAACCCGCGCTGGATCTTGACTGGCTGCTGCGCCGTTACAGCAGCTTGGACAAGCTGTTGGGTGTCACCAGCTGGATGTTGCGGTTCATCCACAATTGTCGCCATCCCCAGCAGAAGAGGCTCGCGCCGGTAGCGACCGCTGAGGATCGGCGCATTGCTATGCGTCGTCTGGTTCGCCTAGTCCAGGAGGACAGGTTCAAGTCTGAGCTTCAAACCTTGCACTCGGGACGCGCTAAGTTGAAGGGTGCTGTCGCCAGATTGAACCCATTTATTGATCAGGATGGACTAATCCGCGTGGGGGGCAGACTCCGGAAGTCGGACCTGTCCTACGGGAGACGCCATCCCTTACTACTTCCCAAGGGCGGGGCCCTTGTCGAGCTCATAATAACACACCGTCATGTTAGCAACGCGCACGCTGGACTAGGTGCGATGTTAGCAATTCTACAAAGGGAATTTTGGATCCTGTCCGCGAGGAGAGCAGTCAGGAGCGTTATATTCAAATGTGTAGCATGCTACCGGACAAAGGCATCTACCATGCAGCCGCAGATGGGTGATCTGCCGGCTGATCGGGTACAATACACGAGGCCGTGGGTCGGGGTCGGCACGGATTTTGCGGGACCCTTTCTGATAAAGTCAGCCGCGGTCAAGAACAGGAAATTGACCAAGGCATACTTGTGTGTGTTTGTGTGCCTCGCGACCAAGGCGGTGCACTTGGAGGTGGTGTCGGGATTGACCACCGAGGCCTTCGTCGCGGCCCTGGATAGATTCGTTTCAAGGCGTGGAGTGCCGTCCTTGATTCGGTCGGACAACGGAACGAACTATCGGGGTGCTGCAAACTATCTGCGTGACGTCACTGAGTTCCTGGAACAACACAGTGACCAAATTGGGCAGGGCTGTGCCCAACGGGGCATAGAATGGCGGTTTTCGGTACCAGCCTGTCCGCACTGGGGCGGAATATTTGAGGCCGCGGTCAAATCGGCCAAGACACACTTACGGCGAGTAGTGGGGGAGACCACTCTTACGTTTAAAGAGTTGGCCACCATATTCTGTAAGGTGGAAGCCGCTTTGAACTCCCGTCCACTATGTCCGGTGTCTCAGGACCCAAATGATATTGACGTGTTGACACCGGGCCATTTCATAATCGGGCAGCCGGTAACTGCCCTCCCAGAGTATCCTTGGCGGGATCAAGGTACTTCTCGGCTATCGCGCTGGCAGATGCTGCAACAGATGAGTCAGGATTTCTGGAGGCGCTGGTCTGCCGAATATCTCCACTTGTTGCAGCAGCGAGTCAAATGGACGGATCATACTAACCCTCCGGTAGAGGGCGACATTGTTTTAATGAAGGAGCCTAATTTGGCCCCCCTGTGCTGGCGGCGAGGCCGCATTTTAAAGTTGATACCAGGCACGGACGGAATCCCTCGAGTTGCCGAGGTTTTGGTAGACGGATCAATTTTGACCCGTGCACTCACTTCATTGGCCCGCCTTCCATCAAACGACTAGTATGGTTTACTAGTGAAATGTCGGGATACATTTCAGGGCGGGGGATGTTTCGGATAAAACATTCATCAGACGGATATATATTCACGTTGAATTTGCTCGATTCGGTTAATCGACAAGTTTCGGTTTTGGTACAACACTAGGTGGTTTGGACGCGCCTGACGCCATGACAGTTCAGTCTGCATCATCGCGCGGCCGTGGTTAGATGCATTCTCTTGGATATTACCAGTCTCAGGATAGACCATTCTAATACGATACGCGTTAAATCTTCGGGAATAATTGCGCATTAATATCGTGAGTGAGGCCCGGTTGCCTAGTGGATAAAAGTTTAAAGCTTATTGACAATTGAACACTCGGTAGTGAAATAACCTGTGTGGAAATCACCTTCTCTTCTGCCCGAATTCTCCGTGCTCAGCTGGATCGACACCGAATTAATAGGGGATGTGTAGGAATCTCATGAGAAGGGGCTTAAACGGGTTTATTTAATTCGGATTAATAATCAAGTCACGCCCAATCGCGTAAGGTACTTTTCTTTTGTTTATTTTTAGTGTTCAGCCTAACTTTGCTATCATATCACGCTTCCACTGCTAAATTTAAACATTCTGGTAGCAGAGTTGGCTGAAACATTTGGGCGTCGTCGTCAGACTACTAGTTAATACCTATTCTGTGCTGTAGCGACAATATATTAGTTAGTCTTGCTTGCATATTTTTTTTTTTACAAATGACGTCGTCAGTCTCGAAACACTGTATTATTTTATTGTTATAAATTGCCGTGAAATTTTACATATGACAAGGGAATCGTTTTGGTTTTATACAAAATGACAAGGTATTTTACAATTTTTATAAAACAGCGAGTGCTTGTAAAATGACACCGATTGTAAAAATACGAATTAAGTATACTATTTGCCGACGACACATACACAAGACAACTGAATTGTTCTTGTCGGTGGATTGATTTCCATGTCAGTCTTAAGCCATCCATTTCATTCATCAAAAATATCACTCCTGGACTATTCATCATGTGACACGTGCCTTTGCTCAAACAAGCGCAGCGCAGTGTTTTCAGTGGTTGTTATGGAAACGAGGAAAGCTTGCTTTTATTGTGATATTTTATATCGGTTTGCGAACAATTCATAAAGCACAATATACAGGAAATACTGGTAGCAACTTAGATAATTGTTCCGTATCAAGGATTATCTAAGGTAAGAACAGTTTTCAGTTTTTAATCTGACAGTTCTCACTTTCCTCATAGTCTACAAAATTTAGACATTTTACACTATATCTAAATATAGAATGACTCTTGATTGCTCATTCGCCAAATGTCGACATTTTCTTAGACAGGCTAAGGGTGGGTTGCACCAAAGTACCAGTTAAGTTAATTATTATTACCAGTTTTGTTAATTCATGTGTAATTTATTTGTCAACAAATGTTTTATGCCCTAACTCTTAGCACGCCTTGGGAAACTGTAAGTGCTTTGAGTTTCTTTTAATAAAGAAATAAACTTTGAATATGTAGTAAAAATTCTAAAATATTATTTGGACAACTATTGCTATCTAACCTTTTCGAAAACCACATGGTATGCACCATACTTGGTGGGCGTACCAATTCATCCGCATTTTTGTTCCATTTCGGTTTCTATGTTTATAGTTTTATATTTCAGCTCTATATACCTTTTATTTCATTATGGACAAACCCCTGAGTCTGAACGACATAGCAGCGATGGAGGACCAGCTCAGGGACTCCGTAGAGCAGGACCGCCGGCACTGGAGAGTGAACGACGTAAAGTGTGACGCGATACACACTGCCAGGACTTATGAGGAGTTCGCGTAAGTTTGCGATGATACATAGAAATTTAAAAGCCAGTAGTGATTTTCAATGAGACGTTCTATTCTATCACTTACGTTTTTTTACACGTTTTTTGGGGTTCCATACCTTAAATGCAAAATATTAATAATATTCCTTCGCGCCCGCATGCATTTCCCTTGGGAACAGTGCTTTTTCCCGGGATAAAATGTACCATGTCCTACTCAATACACTTAGCTATGTGGATGCGAAATTTCAGGAAGATTGGTTTGTAGATAGGGCGTGAAGAGGTAACAAACAAACAAATATACAAACTGACTTTCGCGTTTATAATATTAGTTATGATAATTATTGCAGGGATCGTGTAGCTGCAGCCCATTTGCGGCCATTGGAAAAGGCCGATTACAAAAGCAAGAAACATGGCTGGAACCAATATGCAACTAAGGATAAACAAAGTGATTGATCGGCTTGTAACATTGTAACTTCTTAATCGAAATAAATTTTAGAAATTGATCGATAGCTGTCTATTTTTAGATTCATGTTAAGTAATAAGAGACTAGATGTTGCCCGCAGCTTCACCTCTAGAGGCAAAAGAAGATGTTTTATTCTATTAGCGGTATTTGCGGTGGCACACACAACCAGTTGAGTTGATCGGTTAAGTTGGTCGGAGTGGAAATACAGAGCTCAGCATGTAGTCAATTAATAGGGGGAGGATGGCGTAGACACAGAGCGAGGTTTATGCCCTGCAATGGGTCTTTTCTAGAGTACCTTTTATCTCTGTGTCAAATTTTATCTAGATCCGTTCAGCCGTTCTAATATGCCTTAATTTAGTTGCTGACACTTATACTCCTTTGAATCAATTACTTAAATATTGCTTAAAAAGTCATCAAGCAAATTAAACACAAAAAGCTAACGTAGATGTGCTATATATATTTTGGAATTTAACATGATTAAAACTTAATTAAAAAAATATAAGTATTCATAATTTTAGTATACAGTTGTATTGTCTTATTGTCTAAACATTGCTTGTATTATTCAATTTCTTTGGCGGTATTGATTTCATTCAATGGTTTCAGCCATAATATGTTCCGCCTGAACGTAGACTACTAACGACCAAGCAATTATGTAATAATGCAGGCCTATTTAATGTGGACGGATTGTGAGGTTTCGCAAGAATTCACGCTCGTTTCTTCGGATTTGACATTAGGATCACGATCTCGACCTTGGTGTGGCTGCTCTCCTTCTTGGGGTAGTAGAACCGACGGTCGTTTCTGTCCATTGGAACCAGTGGCTTGAAGTACCAACCGTATCTGAAATATTCAAACTGTGAGCTTCTGTGCTTCAATCATACACACTACACTTGGCACACTTCTGCTGTTTTTGATATGTTGGCGCAAGTCTGCGCAACGTTTCAATGGTAGTGGTCCGCTTTTTTCGGCTACTCTGAGGGACACATACCTATACTGATTGTGCACTTGTACGTGTCCTCTTCCTAAAAACTATGTGTAAGTTGCAATATAAGGAACGGAAAGTAACTTACCAAGTAATTTCAGACATTTTACTAGAATGTCGTTTGATTTTCACGTCGTTTACATAGACGGGCATTTTACTAGATTGCCCTTCTGATACGCAGCGTAATTACCTACCAAATACTTACTTACCAAGTTACTTTGCGTGCTTCCGCCACCAGTTTATATACACTAATACCACCGGCATCCACTCACTAAATACTATTGTGAAATCCCAGGTCTGAGCGACAAAGCGATGATGGAGATATTATGGATCGTACAAATACTCAGCCACTAGTTAGTTGATGCAAATGCCGTTGTCCACTTACTACCTAAACCCATTAAAAATATTAACAGGTGGAACGGCACAGACACAATAATTGTTCAATTGTTTGTCGGTTACCGGTTGGCCGCTGAGCATTCTGAGTTAGGCATCGTATTAGTTTTCCTATACTTACACCTGATTCTCAGTGGCTGGTGAGGAGTACTTGCTGTGCGGACCCTTGGCTCTGGTCTGCGCGACGTTCCGGTGGTAGTTGTCCACCTTCTCCGATTGCTCTTTGGACTCAGCCTTATGCTGGTCGTGGGCGGCGTAGAACTTGCCAGTCACGGGTATCGCTGAAGAGGAAGACATTTCTAATTGGTATTCTACCCGCTTTTACATAAGGTTTGACAGTATCTTGTGTCTCTTGCGATTATAGGAAATAATCCAGACACCCAAATTTAATTTACAGTTAATTTTTTTAAAAGGAAATTAATTTTAACAAATTAATCGACGGTAATTTTATGAGAAGTTGATTTTAAGAGTATCTAAGTACCTGTTAAGTCTTTCAATACTGTGTGGTGTTACGGAACCCTACCAATAAGTGCGCTATTATATTTATGTTATGTAGCGCGTAACTTTCTTTTTAACTAATTAGTCAAAAAAAAAATGTGAAACATAACCAAAATCTCCAAAAAAATGAGTGGTTCCATTTTATCTTGTCTATTCAAAAGGTCTATTTAAAATGGTTGCTTATTTTTTGTCGGGTTATATTGTCGATATATTGGGCAATACTGAAATACTTACATCCAAAGTTCGGCCTGTAAATCTTGTAGTTCCGGAAGTGCTTGACCTCCCTGCTGATGATCTCGTTCAGCATGTGGATGTCGATGGGCATCCTGGAGCCGAATGTGCACTTGCCTTCGACCATTGTCCTTTATTTACAATATTATATTTAAATAATTACTCTCTTATTACATTTAACTTTATCGCAGAGATCCTATGGGACAAGTTATCAACATTTCGTGTCATCGGTCAATCGACCATGCAGACGCGGTGTCAGAGTTCTTGATGACACGAAATGGTGATGATGATTTGTCACTAAGTAATAATTCTTTGCCAAAAACAAATGGCTTCAATGGTGATCATTAGGGTTATAGTTCCTTACCTGTTTTTAATTTTCCTTTTACTATAAAATAAATGTAAAATAACTAAAATAAACACTCAAACGTCAATAATCGTACGTCAGGGCAAATATACTACACATTTAATTTTTTTATTGACGAAACCCACAATGATGAGGTTTTGATATAAAAGCTCCTTTTGAAATATTTAATGTCTGTAAAAAATAGGATAGCACCATAAAGGAAGTTAACTCAGTTGTTACTATAATTTTTTGCGGGTATGCTGGGACACATAGTGGGCTTCGGGCAACACGGCTTCCAGTACGGAAGCCGGGATGATTTGACACCTAACAAATTTAAAAGGGTGACAAATCATCCTCAGAGAAGATTTTTTGCGGATCAATCGTCACCTAAGTCGAAGATAGTGGGTGAGTCGGCTGGTAGTAGTGGTGAAAGATGCGTTCGAACAAAGATAACTTAATTGACTTCGCATGGTATTATAACCCTAGGCTCTGTCTACCCCTTAAGGGATAAAGACGTGATTATATGTTTATGTAACAAAATTATTCAATGCTTAAAATCGAAGTAGGTATAGATAGTAAAAGTTTCTAATTTTATTTGAGAGAATCGACTCAATACAAATATTTTGACTACACTTACCTAAGCCATCCGTAGGATTACCAAGACGGTGAGTTACCTTTTCGAAAGTTTTATGCAAATCGTAAACTAGGTACTTTGATTACGTCGCCAAATGAGGATGCTCCCACTCGTGACTCCATCAACAGGTACAGACGTCGATTTTAATGGGTCGGTTAACCGAATTAGGGCTTCGCTACCGTCAAATTACCGGGAGATGGGTCGGATTACAAGCCTCGGTGAGCTGCAGAAGCTAAGTGGAAGCCTTGATTTTGAGCGAGACGAATATTGTAAGAAATCCAGTCTTGGGACAAATCCGCCATTGCTAACATGATTGTTGTACTTATGTAAGTATCAAAAATCTTTACTCTATACAAAAATCAATATTAAACTGTACAATTTTTTAAATATAGTACCTTATTTATTTAAGCACTAGCTGTTACCCGCGGCTCCGCCCGCGTGTAGGTCGCTTTTCACGTAACCTGCGTACATTGAAATGAAATTACGCAATCGAAGTAGCCAGGACATTATTCAAATATAAACAAATATCATGTTTCAGAGATAATCTCTTTGTAGACAACATTAGCAGTTCAGAGGCTAATAAAAATAGATTTTCGGTGCTACTGACCCGCGAGCAAGCCACATACAGTTATCCATGCGAGAAACATCTTGTTGACTTGTTCTTAGGTCGATGCCAGCTGCTTTTAGGGTTTGTCCCTGCGACTTATTTATCGTCATGGCAAAGCATACAGCAAGTGGAAACTGGGTGCGTTTAAATTGAAAGGGGTAATTGTTGGGATGAGTGGTATTCGAGGTATGTACATCGTTTCGCCTGAACCACACCCTGTGAGAATTTCGGCCTATATTAAGTTGCGCTGCAAAACCGTTACTTTGATTCGGGTCCCGTTGCATAGTTTAGGCGGAGAAAGATTTCTTAGGAGCATAATGGGAACGCCGACTTTAAGGGTAATGTTATGAGCAGGAAGACCACTTGCAGCCAATGAACTCAAAAACTCGATAGGGTAGGTGGTAGCATCATCCTGATGCACAACACTGTTATATGACGTGTAAATCATTTCATCCCCGACAATTTCCGCCAAAACCTTGAGTTTCGGTAAACGTTTCAGAAGCCCGAGATGACGCATGACGCTCGCGGTCAGCGAAAAACCGAGACTCTCTGTCAGAAGAAGTTTCTAAAGACCGAGACAATGCATGGCGTTGCCTATCTTCATCGAGTCGCATCTGTCTATCCGCATTCGATTCTTGAGATCTAGCTAACTTTCTGCTTTTAGCTATTCTGGAATGATGCGACAGATTAAATCTTTTCCTCCTAGGCATAATTTTTTTTTTTTTTTTTTTAATAAGTTGATTTAAATCAACTGCAAATATTTTAAGGGCAGATTCAGACCACTCAACTGAACAACTTTCCTAAATAAATTTATGTTGAAATACGAAAAAAAATTTTTGACCTCCCATACAAATTGAGAATCAGCTGATCTAGTTTAGTATGGAGACTGAAAAAAATAATTTCATATTTTGGTATAGGTAAGTTTATTTGGAAAAGTTGTTCTGTATAGTGGTCTGTATCTGCCCTTTAAATATTTGCAGTTGATTTGTGTCCACCTTAAATACGAAACGATCGTATGTTACGTCAAACAACTTTTGACGAGTTCCGTGGCGTAATGGTTAACATGCCTGACCGCTACTCAGAAGGTCCCGGGTTCGATCCCCGGTCAGGTCAAGATGAAAAATGATCTTTTTCTGATTGACCTGGGTCTTGGATGTTTATCTATATATGTATTTGTTATAAAATATAGTATCGTTGAGTTAGTATCCCATAACACAAGTCTCGAACTTACTTTGGGGCTAACTCAATCTGTGTGATTTGTCCCTATATATTTATTAAACAACAAATTCAATTTTCGATTCAAGCAAGACAACTAACAATAGCGAACTGAACCGTCCAATTACCAAACGAATCAATAGACAACTACCAAAGAACCAAACCAAGAGAACCACAAAGATAAAGACCATCAAGTTTTTTAATTTGTTAGGGTTAATTTCAATCTGCTATACCATAATGCGAAAACGTAACCATAGCGAGTTGTAAAGCAAGTCAGCGCCATCTATTGAGATTTTATTTTACTAAATTTACGATCAAATTCAATGTGTTATTTTACTAAAATTAATAGGTGCAGTGCGTGTTTTCGTCTTTATTGATATGGATAATATAAATTAGAAATCCTAGCCTTATCTAAATTAAATTAAACGTAAGTAAACGCATTAAAAGTTTTGAAGCAGTGTTTGAAGTAAATTTTCAATCGACCATAACTTCTTTTTCCCTTAACCGATTTTGACGAAACAAAGTTTTGACAACGCTCCTAATTATATGTAATCCAACTGTGAAAACCGCGTTTAAATCTGTTGAGTATTTTCGAAGTTATAATGTACCAGACCGACATACATACAGACAGACAAAAATTCCAAAAACTGTCTTTTTGGTTTCTGTTACTCTTTTTTAATCGCACTCAATCAGTTTTTTTGAAAAATATTGAATGTACAGACACTCGCATTTTAGTGTCTTATTATATGTATTGATGATTATATTTGTTATATTAAATTTGTTAGCTTAAAATTTAATTTCAAATTTAATAGATTTTTTGTCATAGAAAAGGTATCTTTGTAAATTAATACTGTTATAAAATTGTTGTATCCTATACTCTATGGCTTTGGAGTATCTTCCTGTTTGTTTATATTATAGCTAGCTATCGCCCGCGGCTTCGCCCGCATGAATTTCCCTCGGTAACAGTGGTTTTTCTCGGGATGAAAAGTATCCCTATGTCCTTCTCAATACTCTTAGCTATGTGTAAGCGAAATTTCAGAGATTGGTTCAGTAGATAGGGCGTGAAGAGGTAACAAACAATCAAAGAAATAAACAAACAAACAAATATAGGTATAAACTCAATTTCGCATTTATAACATTAGTTGGGATCGTTTATAATGCGTTTTCATTATCATTTGTATCTCGAGAAGTTAATCATAAAACAATCCACGATTTTCCACAAAAAGCAAAATATTCGTAGCATTTCGCCGTTTCGCAGACTATGGCAAAAAATCTAATAAATGAAATATCCAATGAACACCACCGCACTGAATTTAAAAACCTTGATCGGTATATCTGCAATTCTTCACGCCGCTGCCTGGCGCGTGGACCGCTAAGGCTGGTGATATACGGACGAGCGGGGGCTTAGCCAACGTCACAATTTCAAAACGCTAACGAATGTCGACAAGAACTAAATGTATGGGATGGACACATAGATTTAAAAAAATTGTCTGAGACCGCGCGCAATTTCCAAATTCTTTGGGATTGACATAAGCTGCGGTAAATCACGTAAACAATCTTATGTCAATCCCCTACATTTTTCTTCTTGTCGTACTTCGTTAACGTTTTGAGGTTGTAAGTTTGGCTGAGCCCCTGATTTATTTTAAACTAGCGTTCGCCCGCGGCTTCGCCCACATGGATTTTCCTCGGGAACAGTGCTTTTTCCCGGAATGAAAGATACCATATGTCCTTCTCAATACTCCAAGCTATGTGTTTGCGAAATATCAGGAAGATCGGTTCAGTATATAGATAAGCATCCTGGGTCTAACAGAAGTGGGTGGCGCTGGGCGGTAAGTTAGCATTAACTAACTGGTGACGAAAGCACGTTATGAAAGGGAAGTGCAATAACCATAGATGAAAAAATTTGCCAGACCACGCGCGATTCCAAATTCTTTGGAAAAAAACAGAATAAAACTAAATTCAGTATGCATTTTAATTTAAGATTTTTTTTATTGTCATTATGCAGTTAAATAATGTTCATAACTTTTCTGCTTTGACTCGTGATTATATCGCTATTTCCCACACTCTATTAAAGTCCTAACAAAAATTCCAATCGCCTGCCATTGCCACCGATATTGCGGGCATCCGCGAAATCGACCGGCGACGACTATTTCATAAGACGTATAATTGGAATAGCCGCGACATACCGCCGCTCCTAAAGAACGAACAGATTGGCGGTTGAAACGACCGTGTTATTTAATTTGCCACAAGCAGTCCATTACCAGACACCGGTTTCCTACACGTTGTGGCATAGGGAGATGTGCTGTGAATGTGCTAAGCTACTTAGTACTTAATAAATGAATGCAGGCGTAAACCCAAAAAGAGTGAGTTCGAACGTGCAAAGCAAAGCAGCTAAAGATTCAACCGAAAACGCTACGGCAATTGAGTAATTCTGTGTAGGTTGTAAGTTATTTAGAATTAGATTTAGAATTCTTGGGTGTTTGAAGTGGATTTCAGCCTCTGAAATGACGCTTCAGCTAGTATATGCTATCCGGTGGCTCACAACACAATTTCACGCGACAATTGATCCGCATTATATCTATTGAAATATCAAAATAAAACATGATCGTACAGTGACAAAAGTACATTTGGCTTTTGCCATAAAATTATGTATTTTCTATCATTTAAATGTAAGTATGTCATACGTATAAAGCAACTATAAAATCAGAATCCAGCGTCATAACGCCGCGGTCGGACCGCCCGACACTCAATCGCAAGGACACCGAGACAAGAGGGTTGCATTCCTGCCGAGCCACGTGACAACACCCTTCATTAAACGGAGGCGAACGAAGCCAGGTGCGCGAGCAATCTCACTGATTATTTAGTTACAACTTCAATATCCGCTTAATGTGATGAAATGAAGTAATGTTTGCAGAACAGACAATTACGGTGATGTTAATACTTATACTTTTATTATCTGAAAAAAGTGTATGTTAATATACTCGTAAGTACATATACAAATACATCCGTCCGATTTGATTTATTTAGTATCAGCTTAAGAATAGACCATTTTCTGTCTTCCCGTTGGGGTGTAGTTTTACTGAGTTACTGAACTAGAGGAAAAATGACTAAGGGACAATCGGAGGTTCATCTTTTATATCGATTCGACTATAAATAATCTTATCGTTCTTACAAAGCTATAGCACAACACTCGCAAAACAAGTTTTATGTCACTGATGAGATTTTGCAACTTTAAAAATCGGATCCACCAGCACCACCGGTCATAACTATATTTCCAAATCTTATCCTATTTCATTAACTTCATACCTCATATAGGAAAAACTACAAAAAACACATTTTAGCGGATCCCGAGCCGCTTAGACTTATACAGCTTGGGAATCTTGGGATACAACCCATATAAAGGTTAGGTGGTGATGATGACCACACGATTCCTTGCGATGTCTACTCCACACGTTGTAATAACTCAATGTCTGCATCGGATTCATTTGTCACTATTCAATTTGCGTCAACGAGCTGTAATCAGGATCTGATGCCCAAGTTTCTGTTTACAGAGCGAACCGTAATTAGAACTATCCGTAATTACAACGAGCACGGATTTTACAAGGTACAGGAATTTCTCAAATTTAATTAATGCCTAAGTATGTATTTGTTGACCAAAGTTAGTCTATGACTCAAATTATTTATTAGTTAATAAAAGTGTTAAATTTTTTTTTTTCGGATTTGCAAAATTTTTTATAACTATAAAACTATAATTTTAAAAATTAATACCTTAAAAACTATACTTAAAAAGAACTTAAAATAAATATAAATCTAAAACTAATCTAAATTTAAAATTAGGTGGTGTCCGTGAGGCATGGTACCAAAAACACTGGCTGCATTCCCGCGCTGAATTGCAATTGCAATTCTCTGTGCAAGGAATGAGCCAGCCCTCTTGTCACCTGCGGCGTCAACAAGCTTCGGAGCTAAATCTTTAAAAAAACTTTTTGAAGCTAGGACCCCATGGACCCAATGTTTCGACACCAAGCGGCACAAACATGTACTCATTAATAAGAGAGACATATTTGCGCTGCTTGGCTTCTTCTGCAGCCTCCGCCGCGGCCCCAGCCCTTAGGACCGTCCCCTGAAGGCGAGACGGGGCCAGCGTGTCGACGCATGTTGCGTCCCACACAATGTGTTAAATTATATATTAATTAATAAAACTAAAATAAAAATTAATTTAAAAATAAAAAAATTATTTTCACAATTAACTTTATCATTATCGAAACTCTTAATTTCATTAATTTATACTTTGTAGATGTATTGTTGACAATTTGCATGCTATATGCTATATAAGTTTATGGCGGTTTAAGAGATAATTTTTATTTGTTTAATCATCTATATACCTTATACAAACGCAAATAAAGTTATATTCTATTCTATTCAACGTTTTAAAGATTCCTCTTCGACGTCTATCTACAATTTGTTTATTTTAATTTGCTGTTGACTTATGTAGCTTCATCAGCATCTTATACAGCATTCTCCGGTTGGATCTCTACCTGTTTACCTATGGAGTCCAGGGTCTTGTGATGATGATGAGGTACTTTTGAGACAGTTCAAAAGTTTTTTGAATGAACGGTCGTAAGTCTGGCGTGAGTTCTGTTTGAGAATCAAAAGAATGCCAATGTTGATCCATTAGTCCCATTTTCAATACATCCAGGGTTTTTTTTAATAGAATTCATTCAAGTTACGGCCATCCCCACTACGTAAACCACCAAACCATCAAACACCCACCTCATAAATACTTAAATAGTTATAAAGAAATAAAATATGTGTATACATACATATATATTTAATTATCACGCTGTTTAAGATTTCCATTGGCTATGATTCTTACAAACCAGAGAGATAGACCATACAAATAAATATAAAAAAAACCCCTTGAATTTTCCAACTTGCGCTGATTGGGGATCGAACCCAGAATATCCGATTAGCAGCAGACTAACGTGTTAATCACTTTGATTATTATATTCTCGTTAATTATGACATTACATTAGGAAGGTCGTCAACATTGTAAACTAGTCTTCACTCTAACACAAACATTTCCCAGACCAGATCAATCTTACAGGGCTTTAGAGTATATTGTTAATCGATGGGTACACGAGTAACTTAACGGCCACGTGCAGCGATCGCGCGATAGATCACGCCCGGCACGCTTATTACCTATCTTGCAAAAGCAAAGCGATAGCAAAAATCGCACAATATTTGCACAAAATTCGCAAATTCGTATTACGTACAACCAAAACAAAACCATAGCAAAGCAAACGACAGTGCTGCCTCTACCGAACAATCGGTGAACTATATGTGCATTCAATCTCTTCGACTTGATCGCGTTTTCGTATTATCTATGTCTTTTGACAGCAAAGCGACAGCAATCTGCAAACAATTTGAGCTGTCAAATTGCGATTACAAAAAAGGTTAAATTTTTTCGATTGCTTCAAGATTGCTTCCTATCGTCGTATATTTTTAAGTTAATTACTGTGTTAAATCATATTCTTTCTAATTTGTGGTTAAATAACGCTCTTGTATTAACATGGCGCGTGCTTTATTGTTATTAGAAGCTTTAAATATTGAGCAGAGAAGAGAAAGACGTGTATAATAAACAACACATCACAAATTGAGGCGTACGCTTCAGGACCAAGCCAATGCCTTACAACTATCAAACTCTCAGTTTATAGCCCACTATAGAACAACAAAACACTATAGAAATCAAACGAGAAGAACAAAAATTAGTTTGGAAAATAAGGTAAGAAGTATTTTTATGTAGGTTGATTGTTAAGTACATGGTTAATATGTATAATATTCCACAATATTATAATGTCTTACAGCAATTATAATTTACAGATTCTCACAACATTATGATTTTTTGCTACGGGTTCGTATCCGACGCCTGAAGGTATGAGCTACCTGCACGGACTTAGCCAACCTAGTGTTTCTAATGCGGTGACAGAAGTCACATGGGCTTTGAATCAGCATAGAATACTTAAAAAGTACATTTATTTTCTTCAAACACCACAAGGAAGGCAGTTCATTATTAACGGGTGAGAATACAATTCTTATTATGATTGATCACTATATTGTTTGCATTAGGGTTTGCACTATAGAAGGTACTATTTTCATTTAACTACATATTTGAATCTAATTGCCATTATAAATGGTTAGGAATAAACTTTTAAGGGCATTTCTAAGTCGAATAATCATGTGATGTTCCACCAGAAAAGATACTGGCGCTTAAGTTGTTCAGAAATACAAATCATACAATATTACTAAGCTAATAGTATCTGTTGTACTTTATAATGTATATTAAAGTTACTGTTTGTTTTAGTTTCTACAACAAATTTATATTTCATGTGGCTCTGATAAAGCCAACAGAACACGAAGAGAGATTTTTTAATAGAAAGCATTCCATTCTAGAAATGTGCAAATAGTAAGTACTAGTAACATCAATTTTGAATTAATGTACCAATTATTAAGCCAAGTGTGTACATTAATAATATAATATATAACTTATTTTTACAGATTTCTGATAGCGATTTAAATATTATAAATTAAGATGCTACATTTGAAGGAGCTACACACACATGATGCCACATTTGGCGAATGCCTGGCATTCAACAGCATATCCAAGATCTTCACCGTAAAGGATGTTTGGTGGCTCGGTGTGTATCAGTACTAACTAGTAGTTTAATGTTGATTAACTTTTTATATGAATTGAAATGTATAATACTATTATTAATTTACAGGTGATTCTGGATACCCATTAAAACCGTGGATTTTAACACCAATTGTAAATGCTAAACCTGGCAGTCCAGATGGGTTGCACAACATCAATACATATCTGCAATAAACATCGACTGCCGGTACCATAATCCCAAGTACTGATACTCAAGGAGATCAACTAAATCAAATACCCCAATTTCTGTAGGATGCTTTACAAGGTGGTCTATAAGGCCAAATTAAAATTGTGTGTAGTTATAAGTATCAAATGTATGAAAAAAATATATATGTAAAATGTAAATCAGTTAAATACCTTTTATTTAAATATATGTATGTCATTTATATACTTTTTAATTTCTTTTCATACCGCATAGATTGGCCAGAAACTTAACTATGTACCACCTAGGGGCCACATAGAAAAGTATACTTACCACTTCAATCTTACACCTAGGGTGGTATACTTTTCTGTGACGCACTGTACCTGCTATTTATTTTAGTAATTAATTTTTATTGACTAAATAAAACACTAAAATTAAATTAAATCTATGCTAATCTAATGAAGCCTGCTGTTTGTTTGAACGCTTATATCTTTAGAACTGCTGGTCAGATTGAAAAAAAAATATATTTCTGTACATAGCCTGTTTCTTGAAGAAGGTTATTGACACTAGTACATGAGAAACTAACAGTAGGTATATATGCAAACTAAACTTTTGCTTCATTATAGAATTTATTTCACACTGTACCCATCATCACTGTAAGTACTTACTTTGGGAGAGCTCTTAGATATTTGCTCGCGAATACAAATAAACATTGAAACACTTTCTTTCACTTTTAACCGACTTCAAAAAAAGGAGGAGGTTCTCAATTCGTCTGAATGTTTTTTTTTTGTCTAATATGTTTTTTCTCGTATTTGTTTTGTAAACTTTGAATCCCGCGAAAACATCTGTTTGAAATTGACATTCCAACAATAGTTCTTGTTATTGCTACCAAATTGCTAATGGCGCTAGTGTCGTTGCGAAAACTAGCAAACAGTGCATTTAAACCGTCAGCGAACGATCAGCGAGCGATCACATACGTAATACGAATTTTTGTAGCAATAAGCAATCGATCGCGCGGTGATCGCGCGATAGCTGCGCAATTTTTGCTGATTGCTAATTTTTAGCTAATAAGCGTGCGGGACAGTGTGTTCACTGTTATAGAACATTGAGGGTATAGAAATACTGTTATGTCTTTTCCTCATGAATCTTGTGACTCTACCAAAATAAAAAAGATTGTTAAATCAGTAGTAGCTAGCGAACGACTACCTAGTACAAGCCTAGTATCTAGTACCGGTCGAGCTAGCTGATAAGGTAATTCAAAGTACATATTACCAGAAGAAAACCTTTGTTGAAAGATTGCTTGCTTGGGTAACTAAGACGACTCTTACCTAATTCTTTTAATTAACTACGTCCGTGGTTCAGTGGTTAAGGTGTTTGCCTGTAGACCTGAAGGTCATGGGTTCGATTCCCACGGGAATTATACTTTGTTTAGTTGTTTCCAGTTTGGACATTGCAGGCTTGAGTCACCTGATTGCCTGATAATATTAGAAGATTCCGCGAGGACGGCACGTGAAGCCGTTGGTCTCGGCTGCGAACTGGTAGTCATTAAAGGAACTACGTCAGAAGTCGATAGGCGGTTCCGAAGATATCTAAAACCAGTGCCTCTAGTGTGTTTTTCTTAACGCAAACGCTAGCGACTGCGTTAGGATTTTGTATGGAATTTCTTAGTTGCCCTACTATCCACCAGAGGCGCTTTACAGGTATTGCCGTACAAAATCGCTAACGCAGTCGCTAGCGTCTGCGTTAAGAAAAACTCACACTAGGGGCACAGGGTGTATATAACCTAGTCGATTGACACTGACATCCAAACGAAATGATGATGATGACCTAATTCTGCCGCCAAACAGAAGTCTTGTAGTGTGGTGGGAATTTTCTGATCCTATCATAATATTAATTTTATGAACTAGAATTCCGAGTGCATTAGTTTAAAGCTTTATGTCTGTATGATTACTAGTTTGAGAACTTGCACTGAAGATGTTAGTTTATATTTTCTTTATTTCTCGGCGATCGTACATTGTCAGGATATCTCAGGGTCGTGCTATCTTAATGACTTCCATCTGCTCGTTTCCACGGTTTCGGAGCCGTTTCCTGCTTTTTCTACACAGTCTTCAAAATCCTTGGTTGTGAAAATTTGCTCAATTATTATCATCATCATTGTAATTTATGCCGCAAGCTATTCACTACTAAATATAGTTTTTACAGAATGTCTAGTTAGAAGCGGCTTGCATCTAGCCCATGCTCACATATAATATAAAGTTTAATATGTTATTATGTCTATATATTCTTATCCATTTATTCTTTATATACCAGCTCTCTTATTCTGTATAATTTCCTTAGCTATTTATTTATTAGAGCTAGCAATATTTAAAATAAATTAAAAACAACTTTATAAAGTATGTTTTCTCTAACTTTAAAGGCAAAAACTGCCTCGTCTAAAACGAGGCAGTTATGGTATGCCATGAGCCTGTGACTACACTTCATATTATTTGCTTTTGTTTTGTAAAGTCATCTTCTAAGTGTTGTTAATGTAAAGCCATCTTCTCAGAATAGAGCTTTCTCTGTAACATAATAAGTCATCTGTGCTTCGAAAAGCACGATAAGCTGCCATCTGGTGATCGTCAAAGAAACCAAGTTAGAGGTATAGAGGCGGTTTCCAAAACCCACACTGTATGAATGAATGATTTAACATATATAATATCTTGGGAGCCTGAGTCCGCTACACGCGATGATTTTTGTCCCTTTCAGTCTTTCGTTATAATAAATAATGGATCTGTGTTGTGGCCGGATTCAGATTCATAAATATGCTGAAGGCGTGTTAGCTAACAAAGAAGCAAAAAAATTACATGTGGCAACGGCTCAAGGTGACGGATCAGTAAAATATTCTGTAATCAGACAAAAGTCTGTGGTGTTATTCTGTCCTCAGTCAAGTCGCGGGTCAGAGTTAGTAAACAAAAAGGTAATCCCTTATTTTGTAAGAATCCAATAAATCAGTTTTTCGCAAACTTTACTCTCGTAGGTCGTTCGCAAAATTAATATAATGCGACCCTTCTTATGCGCCAGTGATTTTGTTGTGCACACCGAGGTATTATTAAAAACAGCCGTAATATGTTTTTGGGATGAAACAAAATACATTTTGGAAGGTTTTCATAATTCTACCTTTGACTTTAAAAATGATTAGGCGACTAAATAATAATTAAATATAAAAAATAAATCAGAAAAATAAAACCCTTACACGACTTACTGATGGCGGAATGATAATGCAGATTAATAGGCAACAATGTTAGAGATTGAAAAGTTTGCAGCCATTAATTATGTATAATACTGGCCACTAATAAATAGTTATAAAATAAATCGTCTGAAAACGAGTTCCTGTTTTGAATACTTTTTGTGACATTCGAATTTGCCGCATTTAATTAAAATTTTAATTAAATTCTTGTTAATTTGTTTTAATAGATTAAAATAAAGACCTCGCATAATAAATAATACCCATAGAATACCATAGAAGTAACTCCGTCCCATCACGTCCTTTCTACTTCAAGTTAAATACAGATTTTTTGTTTCACACTGCACTTATTTTTATAAATTAGAAGGTAAGTAAGTACGGCTCGGAAAAAAAACTGGCAAAAACTCTTCATAAACTGTCATCTTGTTTCTTTTTTGAATAAAATATTTTAACTCAACAAGATTGTTATTAAATATGTAAGTACCACTGATCCGGTCTCTTAACTTTAAGAAATAAGCTTCAAAAATGCGAATAGCGTGCTACAAATTTTGAGTATTTTTATCGCACCCGATAATTTTAGACCCACAGTAACAACTCTTCAAATTTAGGTACATTTTATATAGGAAGGTCCTATTAGAGATTACAAAAGACGAACAGCTGACAAATGGGCCGCATCAAGATTCCTTCAGTAGGCATTGAGAGCTAAATTGTGACTGCTATCGCCAGTGCAATAATAATTTGTTTCCTTAATTCGACCGAGAATTTCAATCTAAGTATTTTTTTAAAGAATAAGGAAGATTTAGTCAAATTTCGTATAACAAATGGAAACATTTCACAAATAATTTGGCAAAGGCCGTAAAAAATTTAGGTAATACATTCATGAAGGTTGCGATAATTAGGAATAGAGACAAAAATATAGATGGATGGATTGTGTCAAAGACAAGCAGGAAAGTACACATACATACACAGAATATGTCAATTATTAGACCTAAGTGGACGAAACTTACATACTGTGCCGACCACACATAGAAAGTTACTTATGAGGTGGATTAACCCTACATAGTCAGATTTTTCGAAACCGCATCTCGGCCTCTGACGTGGTTTCTTTAACGACTACTTACTAGATAGCAGTCGGGATCAACGGCTAAACGTGCCGTCCGAAGCACGGTATACACTTTCTTATCGGACAATCAGGTGATAAAATTCCTCAATCCACATACATCAAAATTTTTAAAAGAGCATACCAAAGAAAACATTTCTACATACATGAGTTTGAAAAACATATTCTTTTTATCGGAATCATTACATCATCACACATATTTATTTATTTTCGTAATTATATTATTCTTAGTCCATTTAATGTATGTGTATGTATGTAAAAACTATATTGTGCAGAAAGAACATTGATGATACAACATAGAACACAATAAAAGGCGGACTTATCCCTAACATGGATCTCTTCCATTTATGTTTTATTAATGTTCCAGTCGGGTAAAAAAACAAAAATGTGGTAAAAACAAGGGGAAACTATCAGTATCCAACAATGAGAACTTTGTTTATATTACGCCCACATGTAAGTTCTCACTTCTCTGCCTAACCCTAGGTTGACTGTTTGATAATGGTTTTAGCGTAAAGTTTAATTTCGATATACATTTGTGTTATGTACAATAAAAGGTTGTAGTGGGATAACCTTATATGTATATACAAATTGTCTGGAATACCGCCATTTTCATTTCAAATTATTAAGAAATATTGTAATATTTTTAGTTCAATATACCTATTACAAACAAATAATTACGCAAGTGAAGCTGTGGGCAGTAGGTAATATAAACAAAAAATAGTACATACCACGAGTCGCTTTAACTTCAAAATAGTCCGTAGCATCATTTGTAGCATTTCGTAGAACAGCTTCGAAACGTCGTAGACCTTCGTAGTACCTTGCTACGAAATTGCTACATTCACTTTACAGGTCAAATAATTAATGCCGAGTAAATGTTTTTACTTCATAGTTCGTGCATCGTCTTTTTGAATGAATGAATGAATTTTAATTTTTACTTCTTTATATTTTATTTTCTTTATTTCTTTTTTTTATTGTATGTAATTAATTTAATTAAATTTATTTTGCCAGGGGCCTATCTTCAAAGGGGCTTTCTCATAAAGACAGCAACCGAACGAATCCCCTTCGGCCACATTGACAACTAAGATTCACAAGTTCACAACCAGTTACTTAATAAGAATTTAAGATCTCGCTACTCATTCAGTTGCAAAAGACGATAGTTTATTCTCAGAATTTATTAATAACTAGCTGTAGCCCGCGACTTCGTGCGCGTGGGCTTCGTTATCGTGTTTATTAATAACTAGCTGTTGCCCGCGGCTCCGCCCGCGTGGGACTCGGTTATATCGCGCCCAAAAGTAGCCTATGTTTGACCTCAGGTCGTTAACAGTTTAGCCGTGAAGAGGTGACAGACAGACAGACAGACAGACAGACATAGACTTTCGCATTTATAATATTAGTATGGATTATAGTTACATACGAAAATTTTATTTTTTTCTGTCCATACCAAAACGAAAGATATTATTATTATTCTGAATAGTTAACATGCATTGACACTTTGGCTTTACAATTTGTAAATATAGTACCTTATTTATTTAATAATCATTATTTTAGTTATATTTAATTTGTTCGTTTTTTAATTTAATTTAATCTTACAAATGTATATAGTTAACATGCGTATATAAAAACTCTTATAACTTTAGAAAAAAAGTTTCAAAATATTTTCAATACAATCTCAAAAACAACAACACAAATCACAAAGTCTGCACCAAAATGGTCATCTCCCACCATTAGTAGTGCTGTGGACCATGACGCTGGTCTTCCGTGGACTCCTCATAGCTATTCCGATTGGTATGAAACCTTAAAAAGGTCGTAGTTTCGACCGAACCTTGAAAATCGTGAATTCAAAACATAGTATGTGATAAAAAGCGCGTTCTACAGTAGTTTCCGAGCTTTCCGCGAGCTTATTCCGCGCTTCAGTCCGTCTTGAAGCTTTGCCCGGGACGCACGTCAAGGCACGGCAAAACTTTGTGCTTTGCTCATCGGAAAGTGTAAATTGAACTTTGAGAGTGCTTTGGGACTATATAACTTTTATTTTGACTAAAAAATTGCTTCACGAAAGGTAAGAAAATTATACTAGTTTTTTTTTTTTTTGTCTATGAGGTATTTGTTATTTTTAACAATACGATGGATCATATTTTTAATTTTGTTGATTTTAACTTAGAGAAGGAGAAATAAAAAAAAAATATATGATAATTTTTTTCATGTTAATCTGATATTTTGATATATTTAGGTAGAGGTAATAGTTAAAATTGATTTAACTATATTTATATACTATTTTACTACGTACACTACGATATACCTTTGGTGGATTTTGAAGTATAAGGTTTTTTTTTCTTTGGTATAAGTATATATGTAGTTTTATTTTATTTATCCTTACTTCCATTCTAATATTGTACTGCGAAAGTCTATTTGTCTTAAAGCACATCAAAACTTTTAGACAGTGCGGTTGATTAAATCATCACCAAACAATATTTTATCTGACAATTTTGACAAATTAGATCTTGTATGGATAAATTATTCTTTTAAAATTTTAGTAACATACGTAAAATACTGTTAAAAACACATTATTATTTGAATTCAAATTGATATTACATATACCCAAAATGCCGCCGCAAAAACCACTACCAGGCGAGCTCGATCGGCGCTCTTTATTTCTTTTTCAGTTAATATTATCCCATTTACATATCCTTAAAATGTTTAAAACCTGAATCATTAAACCTTCAAAACGCCATTATTAAACGGTCCCGGAAAAGGTGGTGTTTACCTTGCGCTCGGCGTGATGAGGGCGATATATTGCCCGGATTGAAGGCAAATTAAAATAAGTCTTATTTCACACTAGCGACCCGCCCCGGCTTCGCATGGGCATGAAAACCTTTCTCTTGAATCACTATCTATTTAAAAACCGCATCAAAATCCGTTGCGTAGTTTAAAAGATTTAAGCATACATAGGGATATAGGGACAGAGAAAGCGACTTTGTTTTATACTATGTAGTGATAAAGATGACGACTCTATCTACCATTATTATCTTAGCGCTATCCCATTTACGTTTCGCTAAAGCGATTTTTTTTCCTTTGATTAGATAAAGCATTTAAAAAAGCTGTCTGACGTCAACTCTTCTAAGGAATATTATTTTTCTGTTTATCCCAAAAAATACAAAGCGCAAAACCCCGAGAGAAAGACTTTAAAGTCTTTACTAGCTATAGACATCAAATTAAAATATACTTTTATGATTGAAATTAAAGATTAACTAGTTATAATAAAATCCGATCCTATTTATCTATTCATGCAGTGGAGTTTTTTTTAAAACTAGGCTAGAAGAAAATATAGCTAGCAAAAAAGTAAGTAAATGCAATCGATGTAAAATAATAATTAAAAAGATAAAGGAATAAAATTGAAAAAGTTAGCGTCCCAAAAGTTGCGGGCTTATCGTCAAGAGCGATCGAAATTTACCGTATTTCCCAAGTTAATACGGGCCATCGACAACAGATCTACGTTCTTATCACATCATAATTCTTATTAATTCCGAAAAGAGACATACCTAAAGCGATCGGCAGTTGGGCAAGGAATTATTTGGAAAGTTTTAATTCCCTTTGATTCTCTTATTTAAGACTAACTTTCGCCCGCGTGAATTTCCCACGGTTTACGAAACGACGAATGGTATCATATGTCCTTCTTAATTACTTCTATCTATGTGTATGCGAATAATTTAAGGAAGATTGGTGCAGTAGATAGAGCGTGAATGCGTAACAGACAGACAAACATACTCACTTTCGCATTTATAATATTAGTTAGGATTAGGATTCACTAGGTTTAAGGCCAATTTGAATATACCTATGTCCAATTTTTAAAGAAAGAAGGCAATAATCAGTTTCAGTTAATGCATAGAGGGACTACATTTTATTTAGTCACAAATAATCACAGTATAAATAATTAAAACTAAATAGAGGTATTACTTTACATATAATAGTCGATAATATTTTGATTGTATGATGTTATTCTATTCTAAGACCGAGATAGCCGAAAATTTATAAATGTAATTTTATGACAACTGATTTATGTATGTTTGATAGTTTTTCACCCAGAAACGGTAACATAAGGTAAAACCAGTTAATTGAGACCACTGTTTTTATTTTAATCGTCTCTACACCAACGTTGACTGAATTTTATACTTCTTTGCTTTTCGAGCCAATTTGTTGATTGATACTTTATGAATTTAGTTATTAACATAGATTTAAAAAATTGCCTGTAGAGACCGCGCGCGATTTCCTACTTCTATGATTATTAAAGACAGTCCATTCTTACATCATTTTTTACAAGCTTTATACTTTAAGTAAGATAATTTTAATTCAAACATAGTCCTGAAATATCAGCTTCATAGATTAAAAAAAAATGTCCCGCGCGCGATTTCCAAATTCTAATAGTATTTGATATTCCGTCGTTTTGAATTAAACATTTAACTGTCGAAGTGACGGTGACAAATCGGGTAACGTTTTTGTACCAAATGCACAACAATCATATATTACTCACATCTTCCGAAAAGTGTACATCCTTAACACGTTAGTGTAATAATTTATTTCTTTAAACTTTATTGCACTTTTTAAAAAATACAATAGGTAGACTTAATGCCAATGAAATTTGCTGCCAGTCAAACCTTAGGATCAAACAGAAAACAGTACCTACACCACAGGGTGTTTTCATTTCGTATTGACATCCTTATAACGTAAGTATATAATTTATTTTTGTATAAGGTTGTTGGGGCCGTAATAACAGCGAAACAAAACACAGCAAGTGCATTCTCGAGAGTCCTTCGGAAACCGGATAATTTTATTTCAAATAGCCGCGACTGTTTGCTCGGAGGTAAATAAACAGTTCTCCCGCGTTATTGCTTGCAAATGCAATATATAAACTGGTGTTTAGGAGCACTCATTTGTTTTTAAGTGCACTTCATTGCCATTTTTTTAATAAATGCGCTATTCAAAGAGCGAAATTGCTTTTTAGGTAACAGACACAGCTATAATCCATCTTTTTATGACATTATAATGCAACCTAAGTTTTTAACACAAATAGAATACTGCCTTATCGTATAAATGATATCCCGGCTGCATCTCAAGTTACATAGCTTCGCCATTCGGACACCGGGGTCTAAGGTTCCACCGGGAATAGAAATATATAACTTGTGATTAGATCTATATTACATTTACAGACAGATAGACGGATGGGCAGACGGGCGTTTAGTAATGCACATTAGTACAATTTTAATGTATGGAACTCTAATATGTTATTTAAATTGGACCCCGGTAATATTATAATTGCTGGTATTTGTTGTTATAACTTGAATACACAATCTTTAATAAGTACTTAGGACGTTTATGAATTACATCCTAAGATAGTGACAGGCGGACAGCAGGGGCTTAGAAATAAGATCGCATTAGTAGCTATACAGTCTGTGTGCAGAACTTTAAAAATAAAGTCAACATCTTTGTAAAATTGGCTAGATTTCCTGCCAATGACTCCATCAATTGGTGTTTATATCAGAATGCCTCTCAACCTCTCGACCGATGTTAATTTCCGCCAAACAGTTTTATTTCTCCTGATATTCGATAAGGTTTAATAGAGTGTAACTTTTGAGTTGAAACAGTATTTTGAGGTATTCTTTTTATTAGGTACAAAACTCTACAATAGCATACTTTCATGATACTAGTATCTAGGTAAAATTGTTTTGTTAAACAAATATGTAACAATCTATTGAATTAATTAACATTGGTAATGAACGTAGACTCACACTTAAACTAAATAATTAAAATGTTATCTATTAGCCAAATTGTTCATTGCCATATTTTTTTTAAATTTTATGGCAATAGTGTTTTATTTATTTATTTAATTCATGCCTACTCAAATTCTTACAGCAGATTCGACCCGCTGTAGTTCGCGTTGCATTCACAATTAAAATCTTCATAATTATTAGTTGCTAAGTATATAGCAGACGTTGTAGAAATATTACCAATTTAGGAAAATATTTTAGAAAGAATAATTTCAACGGTTTAGAAAATACTAATAATGTGGTCTAAAAACCAACTGGAATCGGAATTTAAATCAGTAATTTGTGGTTCGGGATATTCCTAATGTGACATAGCATTATTAATTTTGTCATGAGGCCATTTATAAGGCTTTCCTTCCTACATCCTCCTTCTTTGAATGAATTAATATTACTATTTGAAGGTTAGGTATGTCCGTACGTTGCAATTAGAAGAGCTCCCTCGGGGGGCTATTCACAAGGCTCCTAACTGACGTCTTAATTAAAACGTAATGAACATGACAGGTAACTAAACGAAATGCATCAAGATCTACCTGTTGTGATATTGTAAATTCTTTCAATACTTAACAGTCTTTTAATTATTAAATTGTATTACAGAAAGAAATAAAAATTGAAAACCGCTTCTTAAAATCACAGCTCTACAATGAAAAGCCAATTCTAATAAATATTTTTTTATAACAGAAATATTTTATTTTTCTACCTTTCCCCGAACCACCAATTGAGTGATAAAATATATATTTTTTAAATTATTTTTTTCATTATAATTAAGGGAAAGCTTTCCAGTTTTTCCTGGAAGTAGTTAGAGAATAGTTGACTGGAAGAGAATCGTCTTATGTAAAGGTTATTACTTTTGGTGCCGTGCCCTGTGGTGAATAAAAATATAAAAACATAGAGGAAGACCCCTTCGTGCAATAGCTTCCTATAGCATGAAGTGGTCTTGTAAATGAAGTAACGTAAAACTTGATGTCAAGGCTACTGCACCATCGGACACTGAGGCTCTGAGGCCACCACAAGGGCACTAAGTGCGCCCTCACTGCTTGCATAAATTACTGAGTGAATAGAATTTAAACCTTACTCTCCATACCGAATACCGCTGAGAGTCTACGAGTTTTTAAATTTAAGATGATGATGCTTAATCTTAAAATACTTAGTGCAGTTCGTTTTATAGTTTGTTAAAGTCATTATTATTTAAAATAAAATAGTTATTATTTATAATGAAATACAAAAAAAAAATGGTATTATTTGATTTACAAGTTTTATACAACATCAACTGTGTGGTTGTTCCAAATTATTTAGTGTGCTTATTAGAATACTAGCTGTTTCCCGCGGTTTCACTCATTTTTGGTGTGTATGTACTATGTCTAAAACTTTCTCTAAGAATCAGGCTATCATATGAAGAAAGAGTTTTTTAAATCTGACCTGGATCTAAAGTTATAGTTAAGCGTTCAAACAAACAAACAAACTCTTCAGCTTTATTATTTTCTCGAAACCTATGAGCAACACGGATTCCGCAGAGTTGCTTGAAAGGTTAATATTTAATGGTAACAGAATATAAAGAATATTCCTGATCCTCACAAATATAAATGTAGCAAGTTCTACTAGTTGCTTAAGATGAGATGGGGTTGTCCTTCTATACTATTTTTATTTCTGCGATTCTGTATTGCGTTACATTACACCTTGTTATCTTAGCATCAGGTGAAATACGTCTATGTTTCTATTATTGGAAAAGGAATTTGAAATACATGGATACTAAGAATAGAATAGAGATGGTATCCATATCCATACTAATATTATAAATGCGAAAGTCTGTCTGTCTGTCACCTCTTCACGGCTAAACTGCTGGACCGATTGTGATGAAATTTGGTAGGGATGTAGTTAAAGACCTGAGGTCAAACATAGGCTACTTTTGGGCGCGATATAACCGAGTCCCACGCGGGGCGAAGCCGCGGGGAACAGCTAGTTTGCAATAAGTATGAATGTGTCTACTTCTATTGTGCAGGTGTCGAAAAATGCCTCACTAGCTAGTGAGCAGTGTGTGTTGAAAAGCTCTCTATTATTTTAAATGGAAAAATTAAGTGATACAAGTAGAGTTTGATATGATAGCGTGTTAGCAACGATCGTACATGGTAAGCGTGTATTGGTTTTCACTAGTGGAATTTTCATATAGAGTTCCTCCGTGCTGTTATTACTAGATGGTAGTCGTTAGACTATGTAAGATGGTATATCTTAAAATAAGGATTTCGAAGGTTACGTCAGTGTGACGAATAAACATTCAATGTATGGAGTTTTTAAATGTGATGATGGAACTTGGGACAAATTGACAAAAACGCAGTATAGCTTTATTATTATAACTAGCGCCATATCCCATACCATGGTTAAAAAGCCTGCCCTAGGCTCTGAAGCGTAAACTGAAAATGTAATAACTGAGAATCGCGCTCGAAATAAGAAGAAATGCAAAAAACCTAGTAATATATTTGCATGTAAATGTCAAGTAAACATTTCATGCTCGTGCATAAATGTTTCAATCAATCTCAAGTCAAGTAACATGCAGAGTAAACTTTAATCAACAATATTGACCAGTTCAAGATGATCTGTTATCAACAACGTCTTAGAGCAACACGGCTTCCGTAACGGAATTGTGTTGCTCGAAGACGTTTGTAGTACCCACTAATATTATCCTGTTCTGTGGTAAGTAGTATTAAACCCCTACCTGAAATAGGCAAATTGAGACAGGTTAAAACACTAGTAATATGATCGAAGGTCTTACTCCACGAAGCAAACACACGGTGTATTTGCTTTGTCGGTCTTACTGTAGAATTAACAATTGAATACAATATTTTTTTACAATATTCGCCCCGGCTTCGCATGGGCATAAAAACCTTCTTCTTGAATCACTATCTTTTAAAAAAAACCGCATCAAAATCCGTTGCGTAGTTTTAAAGATTTAAGCATACAAAGGGACATAGGGACTTTAGGGACAGAGAAAGTGACTTTGTTTTATACTATGTAGTGATAATATTTTAAAATTGTTCGTAACAATCATGAGTGCTAAGCTACTTTGAGCTTGTCCTGATTTGCATTGGTAGCCACCAGTGGTATCTTGGCGCCGCTTTACGAAGAGGCCCAACCTACCTACCCTAGATAAATTGGAAAAGGGCAGGAGAGAGACGAAAAAGTACATAAAGCTGTAGAGATTATACCTATTACAGGTATGTAACTAGTAAATCTGATAAAAAGAAAATAAGCATGTAAGCACGCGATCCTTGATAGGACTGCCGCTGAGTTGAAGTGGGATAATTTGACAGCGGTCATTGAAGTCATCACAAATGATCCACTCACTCGCACTGTCGCACACAACAACACATAGAAAGACTTGAGTAAATTGTATAGTAATAAAATAAGTTCAATTTTTTATAAGTGCTTTTTTTATTTATATACTTATAAAGCTGAAAAGTTTGTTTGTTTGAACGCTTATAACTTTAGATCTTCTGGACGGAATTCAAAAATTCTTTTTATATATGATAACTTGCTCCTTGGATAAGTTTATAGGCTATATCAACCAAAGGCGGTTGAAACAGCTAGGAACATACAATAAATATATATGTAAAGGTTGACCGTTGAACAATGTTCTTATCATTAAGAAGTCTGTGTGTTTTGTGCAACAAAAGTTAAATAAATAAACTTAACTCACATAACTAGACTGAAGGAACTTTAAAGCCTTAAAATAGCCTAATAGACTAGTATTGAGTACAAAAGCCCAACTATACGGCTCAATACAAGGCCTCACTAAAGACAAAGCACGTTTAATAAGATACTTTGTGAACTGTCTAAATGTGGCTGCATGTTATATACCACCTTTACTACATGACACTGGGTATATTTGAATGCCTTTAATATACCTATTACGAGAATACCAGACGACATTATATTTTTTTTTATTAAATTCATGTAAATAGAAAACATTAACATTTTTACATTATGATAGCGCGATTTTTGAGGAAAGTTATACTTACATCGGCAAAGAAATACGAGTAAAACTGCAGGAAATAACTAGTTCTATTATATTTCTGTCTATAGAAAGGAAGGTATAGACCGCAGAATGTAGAGATCGACAAAGTATCCTTGTAACTAAAATATGATAAAATGTGTCTAAAACGAATTCATAATCTTAGTTCAGAGATAATTAAAGTCGCAAGATTTCCTAAGCACCCTTTGATAAGCTAAACAGCTGATAAAATTGTCCAGAAGTGGGTAGAGTAAGTTATCTGTAGCACGAGTGACTGATTCTAGGTCCCACATAACTGCGTTATCGTTACTGACGTATGCTACATTAACCATAGGACCTGCTGACTACATTATTTTGGCTAATTTTTATATGGTTGTAATAATATGGTGTTTTTGCTTGCTGGAATTTATCTTTCGTCTTTTTTGTGTAAAAATGAATCTTAGGCATTAAAAGAAATAAAGACCCAAATAGAGGGGAAGTGGAGGAAGCAAGGGAGGTCTGTAAGGATCGTTGCCAATGGAAATCTCTAGTCTCTGCTTTCCTCTGCCAAAGACAGGCGTAATCATATTTATGTACGTATGTAAAACCTGAACGTAATTTTTATTATATTGGCGTCCTTATGTCATCATCATACTCAGCTCAACCAAGCAACTAGTACCTATGACAATACTTTGTCAACCTAGCCGTATAAAAATATATAAAAACTAGCTATCGCTAGCGGCTCCGCCCACTTGGGACTCGGTTATTTCGCACTCAAAAGTTACTCATTCAATACAACATTTAACCAAAATCTGTCGAGCGGTTTAGCTGTGAAAGTATAACAGACAGACAGACACACTGTTACTGAAATCAGTAAGTACGATAAGTAAATACTTAGGCTTGCAATGTCGTGTCGTTTCACTTGCAAAGTTTAAACTTCAGGTAACCGCAACGCAGTAACTGGAGACAAACGGCAACTAGTTATTATCCTTTCGCTGTTCATAACGAGGTAACCAATATGCTTGGTTCTTCTTGAAATTAAACTATTCTCTGTGACGTAACTGCGCTTACACGTTGGATTATGTTATGTCCAGAGAAATCGTCACAGCCATTTACTATCAGCCATTGACAGGGGAAAAACATAGAAAATATTCAGGGATAAGACCGATAATATAGGAATTAAACAGAAAAATATTTCATCACTCATTCGCCTTGGACCCCAAAGCACCGCAGTGTCGCATACTGTTGTACCTTTGGAGAAATTATGAATTAAACCCCTGCTAAGGTTTCCTTGGTTGACTACAAAATGGAGGCTTCAAGCAGTGAAAAATGTACTCTGTATGGCAGGTTATCTTTAATTGCAGGAAACCTTAGGCCATATGCCTGCGTAAAGAATGATAGAGAGAGTTTATTTAAAGCTTGGTAAGTATGAAGATGACCTAGCTTTACACCCATATTCTCAAACATTTCCTCAAACTCCACTCATCCTCACTCGACCTCAATGGTATTCATAGTTGACACTAGCTTCCTCACCTTAAGGAAATTACTCAATGGAGGTGAGGAACGAACTGTCAAAATATAAGGTTGGTCGAGAGGTACCTTAAGGAAGCCTCGAACGTTTCGTTTAACGAAAAGTAGGTGCTTTTATTGAGGACCGGATTTAAAAGAACTTGTACCTTCTATAATAAGTTCTTTGTGTATTAAGTATTTTGTTGTTTTATAATAAATGTATGCCAGTAAGCTAAAATTGAAAAATAAACTTTGTCAAAAACTCTCTTTACGTCAAAAAGTTAAGTGGTTTACCAACATACAGAAATGAAACGGGACGTTATTCCTTGACTCTTTCTCACTTGAGTTTCCTCAAGGAAACAATCAAGAATACCATTTTCAAGGAAAGTTGGAGGACTTCCTTGAGGCGTCCTCGAATGAGGTTGAGTGTAGGCGACCTATGAGGAAACGTTTGAGAATATGGGTGTTAATATGATGAACGTATTAGATTTTAGTATGCGTTCCGAACATTAAATTTTAATCATGTAAACATTGAAATCGAAAAAAATGAAACTTGTCATTTGATGTTGAAGTAATAAATGATATTCAGGTGGTCGGACAAAATAAATGAAATATTTTTTCGTTGACGTTTTATCTCGTTTTTGATGGCTGAGCAGTGAACTTCAAATCAAAGCGCTGAACTCAGAGTAATGGTTCACATAAATGATAATTTCATGTTTATACACCATTCATGCGATCCCAACTCATAGAAATACCAAAGTTTATTTATTACGTATGTTTGTTTACCTCGTCACATTTTATCTAGAGTACCAATATTCTTGAAATTTCGCATACACATACCATACATACTTAACTCTCTGCATGGTTGACTGAAAGAGATAAATCCGTCATTATACTTTTGTGTAATTTATATGCTTTTGTATTCACTTTTGTTTTATAGTAGAATAAAGTTATTACAACTATTTATTAATACCATAGATTAAAAAATTAATTTGGTAAAATATAGTCACAGCATTTTTCCATTTTTATCTCATGCCAAGTAACTGCTATGGTGCACGGACACTAAAATGCAATATCTTATATTTCTGCAGTATTTTTATCACATACCATAACATAGAATTACGAAATCTAGTTTAATTTATGTCAAATAAGTAATAAAAAACTCTCTTATGATAAATATTTATATATTTAGATAAGAATGGAAGGAACACCATCGAGGAGTGACGTTAGTATCTTCTCGGTAGAGTTCCTTGCTGCGTAGTAGTTATACTATAAGTATATCTAAATATTTAAAAATATAAAAAATATCCTTCCATTATTTACAAAATAAGATTTGATATTCTTCGTAAGAGCAGCCGTCTGCCTGCTATCATGTCTACTTGGGAAAGCTATGGTAAAGGAGCAAGTTTGTTTTATAGTCGTTTTTTACTATATTCGCGAAAAGGTACACGTCTGATAATAACCTAATAAAAAAGATAATAATGATATAATTATGTATTTTTTGATTGATTTCATTTATTCATATATATATTAAGTTTACCACCACTACCAAAGTCGGTGTATAAGTACGTTGACACCATTCTCATGTAACCAAGCCAATATTAAGAAAATATGAAAATGCACTGACTGACGCCAACAATATTAAAATATTATAACGAAGATATCGTTATAATATTTTAATATTGTTGGCGTCGTAAAGTGAGATCTAATTTCCTCTTGATAATGAATGGTTGTTACCATGTTGTTTATAGTTCAATATTTTATTTAATATTTATTGAGTTACTCTATACATTTTTACAAGTCATCTTGTGTAAGTTGAATTCGGTACAGAAAAAAAATGTTATTTTCGGTACAGATAGTTTTAATTTTGTGAACTTAAACGTAAATGATATCGTGTTATTTTTTGCAAAGTATAATTTAGTATATTCTTTTTTGTGAGAAGAAAGTGGCCTTTTCACACTAAATTTTTTTTAAAATAGTGTATAATAATTTTGTCAGAATTATTTAATTTTAAAACAATAAATTTGAAAAAAATCATTAATAAATAAATCCTAAAATAATGAAATGTGTCCCGTTTTACGCATGCAGTTTCTAATTGTACTCGAATGTGGTAAAAACATAGGGACACAAATAATGACTCAAAACATTGCATTTGTAACTCACTGTTGTAGGTACAGTGAGTAACACAGAATTATACTTTGTAAGATGTAAGTTTAAGGGTAAAGTGATATTGTTTTGTATGTGGTCCACTGTACACAATACAGCACATTCCATCTCTCAGACGCGTGAAGTGCACTTAGCTCGGTCGTTGCTCTGCGCTTTACAGATTACACTATTTCCTGAAACTATTATTTTTTACGACCTGACGTAAAAAGAGGCTGTAATAAGCATAGTGGCTTTTAAGTAATCTGAAAAAATCTGTCAATCTGAATCTCTTGACGACAAATGTATTTTATACGCAATATTTTTTTCCAAAAAAATCTTTTATTGGGTTTTGGGTCTAGTAATTGATTAACAAACAAAAATATTTGTGGCGCAGATTTGAATAAAATATTGGTAAATTTTACTTACTATACATTGTTTTTTTTTTTCAGAAGACGATATTTAATTACAAAATATTATAATATCCTAATTATTTTAATATTCTTTTTTTAAATGCTCATCATTTGTTTTATAAAGAATATATATATATATATAAAATAAGAAGTCTTGAAGTTTGTAGCAATTACCAAATACTTAGTGTAATCGTGAGGTGACGTAGGAGCCCAAAAAAAAATTTGCGGGCGCGACTCCGAGCGATATGAGAATTCCATATTTGGAAATCGTAGCGCTACGGTAACTCTACTAACTAGGCGTAGCTCGTAGCACTTGCGTAGCAGATAGTCTATCGGCTACAGCTACGAGTCTTTACAATTACGGGAAGTTCCTAGGTGCATAAAACCGTTGGTATCGGCTGCATAATATTTAATATGTACAATAAATAGTATTTTTTTTTAATCTGTATAAAAATGGCCAAGTTCTAAGAAACAAATTTAATATAGTACCATATATATGTGTACATTAATAAAAAAACTAAATGCACTATGCCGCAAGAACAATTATCAGATGTTTAGGTTAGTTTTTTTTTAATTTAGTTTTATTTTAGCTTTATTTTAGTTTTTGTAAGCTTATTATAAATGCTATTAAAAAGATAATATTTAAAATAAATTAAATTACAATCATAAACCTGTTTTTAGGAAGTAGCTTAAAAATTAAAATAAAATCTACTTCACCGTGCGAACAAACGGGAACAATTCTTTCATTAAATTAAGGCACGTCATTACACAACCCCTATGAAAGACGTACCTAATGAAGGACGGCCAATTACACAGGGTAGGACAGCTATGGCGCTTATCTAGAACATTGTAGGGACCTCTCAACGCGTAATCAATTATATTTCACACCCATCTACATAGGGTTGCCTGTTTTATTATGCATAAGCGGTTTGGCGATAGTATGAATTTATATGAGATTAGGTAACGAGAGGAAAATATAGCAAGTGTTAGTACCTTTAGTATCAAAACTGCTAAACAGAAGTGCTGGCATTGTTCTGTTCTGGTTAGGCCGTGAAATGACTGGGGCATTGCGGCAAATTATCATAGGCATAGAGTTGGCAGCGCGCAAGTGATACTCTCAAATGCGCGTGACCCATCTTTTTTGGGTCGTATGATTTGTATGACTGCCGACGTAAATTCGTATATATTGTTGGTTTTAAAACAAAGTAAATTTCTAAACTATCAAAAACATGGAAAATATATTTAAAAACGTTTATTCAGCAACAATAGTTACAAAAAAATGGGCTTATAGATATAAACTTTAAAAACTAAAGAATATAATGTAAAACATAAAAAACTAAAAAACAATTAATGTTGATGGCGACTTGTTTTGTTTAAAAATTGTTACCTACTTAAGCGCAGCCCTACCGCCGACATCGTTAAGGGAATTAGGGAGTCAATTAAAAATATTTAAACCTTGCACGCATATATGTAATGTTCTATTCACTTTACAGCCGGCTCTGATTACAAGGCTTTCGGGATTTGACCTTTCATAATTAACGTCCAAATTTCTATGTCTGGTGGGAAATGGACTATATGTCAAAGATTTCCCGGGATATCAAAAACAGTTCTTAAATAAGATAAATTCATTTGTTCCTGATGAGTAAAGCAGGGTCTTTCTTCATCCGAACGTGTTTCCTAGTTGTATATACGTAATACGATTTTTAATAATTTATTTATTAATCAAACTCTTGTTCACAGAAAGATATACAGAATAATACTTAGAAAAGAGAAAATAAGTACAAGGGTGCTGCATATTCCTAAAGAAATCTTTTCCAGATGAAACGAAAAGAAAAGGGTATAATGGTGGAAATGGTTTATATTTATTTTATTTTATTTATAAACCAACATCGTTACTATTTCTATAATTATTACAGTGGAAAACAATAAGGCCTATTGAGATTAACTTGAACATGATAATTGAGTCTGTACCAGTTTTTACAGGGAAACCAGACTGATCCGGGTGTTTGTGGCCAACACTATTGTCACTTGCTCTTCAAGATGCCTAAAGGCATCTGAAACAGTCTAACAACTGACATCTAGTGACAACAGCCGGGACCAAAGGTTTCCGAAGCAAGGAAAAGCTTAACATATAATCTAGTGGCGACGATCGCTTCTAATCGCTTGACATAGTAACGTCCAGTCAGACTATTGTGATAGGAACCTCTATGATTATCAGTCAACGGTAAAGCACGCTTTATTTTCGTAAATGGAAATACGGATATAGCTTGCAAATACAATGGCTGAGGTGGCAACTGGGTATGTATTACCACGAAAAAAAAATAAGCATAGGTGAAATAGGTTAATCTTTATAAATAATCAACAGTAAAATGTTAGCATGTCTGATACTCATTTATTATTGTCAACTCACGGAATCGCTGTTCACTGAATATAAAACTGCAAATGACCGTCTAAGGACACCTCGTGTTATTAAAATTGTGAATATGGCCGTCATTCTTCGCTATTTTAATATCTAACGTAAAGTACCAAAAGAAAAAAGTCCTTTTTGTTTGTTTGTAATATAATTTTTTTTTCCGATAAACTACTTAGTAACTAGTTTGGCAAAAATACATTGTAATTTGCCTTTAAGTTATGAGAAATAAATAAATAAATGTACTATAACAGAAGTGAATCCAAAAGCATATAATTAAAACCAAGTACCAGTATAGTATTCAGTAATCTATGGTACAATGGTGGTCTTATTTCAGAAAGGCATCTCTTACAGCCAACCAGCGATTGACAGAGATATTTTCTTTTTAAAGTTGGGTAATCAGAAAACTTGTTTATATAATACTATCTTTCGCCTGTGGCTTCGCCCGCATGAATTTCCCTCGGTAGCAGTGCTTTTTCCCGGGATGAAAGTACCCTATGTCCTTCCCAATACTCCTAGCTATGTGTATATGTAAAATTTCAGGAAGATGACGTGAAGAGGTAATAAACAAACAAAAAAATATACAAACTCACTCGCATTTATAATATTAGTTGGGTGGATAGATTGGATTTACAATGTACAAAGACCCATAGGAAATAATTAACGAATTAAAAGGAATCCTAAAAATCAAATAAATAATAATTGTTATTTCTATTACCGTCTCGGCTAACGTGCTCTACCCGTACAAGTGTAATGCGATACTAAAAATCCCTATAAATGAAAAGATGCCCATGAAACTCTATACGCAATCCCATCCTGTCATGAAATCTTTTATGCGTGCTTACCAAGCGCTTCCGTAAGTGTTATTGGTCAACCGTAGTAATGGGAGAGGTGATAATATTTTATTGATCACCGTAATTTTTTGTAATAAGTTTAGAAGATAACCCTTTGGACAAGGGTCTGCTTGGGTACCTTACTCACCTATTTGTGCTGCCAAACAGCAGTGTTTGCATTCTTGTGTTATACTATGAAGGATGAGAGTCAATGGTCTATATATTTCATAGATATATTTCGAATTCAGATGAATAATTTCTTTTCGAAAATTAGTTGCTCGGTAATTACAGAGGCATTCTTTAACCTCCTCACACCTTTCTTAAATTTTATGGGATAGATATAATTTGGACCAAAAAGTAAAAAAAAAGTATTGTGATATTTTTGAACATTGTTCAAATACCATTAGCTAAGATTTTTTCAAGTTTTCACACTCCATGGCTCCACCAATGTAAAAAAAAACCAAACACTGAATCGATATTTGAAATATACTTAACTACATTCATTTATACTAATAATTGGAAAATTTAAAAGAATATTTTTAAATTTATTTCATCACCGCCAGCGTGTCCGCTATGGAGATAGTTGTACTGTAGTGGTTGTGCAGCTTTCTTTAGGTTTTCCGACTTTTCTTCGAGCTTCATCGGCAGGGCCCTTCAAACTTGGTACGCGGCCCGGGAACTGAGGCGAGGACGGGAGCTAAAATATTCCTAGAAACTTAAGAAAATTTGAATTCTCATTAGAATATCTCTATCTATCTAGGTTTTAACTTACTTGTCTACTAATCGTCATAGACGACCTTTCTTTGAAAGATGTTTGGGGGCCGGTCATAATTTTTTGTTATTTATATGGTATATATATTTATTTAAGTATGTATGTACTTATGTATGTATGTTTATTATATTATAATATTCTGGTACACGCCTGTTACCCTTTTCTTCTCGTTTCCTCTCTTGGGTCTGCTGGAAGAGATTCCTTTAGAAATAAGCAGCACCCTTGTACTAATGTTCTTTATTCTTGTTATTTTCTTTTGTATATTTATCTGTGTACATGAATTTGAAAATAAATAAATAAACATTGTGTCAATTCTTATGCTACCACACTTGGTTATTTGTATTCGCCTATTTGCCTATTTGACCATGTGTGAACGGTATTTGTCAAAACTTTTGCGCTATTTGCCTAGTCGTCAAATTTGTCGAATATTTTGGCAAATACGCGAATATAGCCGAGTGTGGTAGCAGGATTATATAATCATGTACTCGTACACACACCACATATTTGCGTTACTTGCTGTGGTTTACCTGCAGTGGGGAGATATTTGTCATGTTAATTTTAATAAGTATAACTTACACATATAATTAAAACAATAATATCGTTTTTATTTTCTTTTTAACCGACTTCAAAAAAAAGGAGGAGGTTCTCAATTCGTCGGAATGTTTTTTTTTGTCTAACGCGTTCTTTTCAATCAACAGATGAAATAAAATGTGGTTGAGCGAGTAGCAGTCGGCATGGCGGGCATGCCCGTGCTGGGCAACAGCGTCTCCGCCGGGGAATTCAGAGAAAGCAGCAGAGGTAAACTTCTCCATTTATATATAACTAGCGACCCGCCCCGGCTTCTATTAAAAAAACCGCATCAAAATCCGTTGCGTAGTTTTAAAGATTTAAGCATACAAAGGGACATAGGGACACAGAAAGCGACTTTGTTTTACACTATGTAGTGATAGTGATATCCACTGCAGAGAAAAACTCAAGTTTATTAAATTACCATGTAAAAAAACTGTTTTTATTGTAAATTATTATTATTGGCAAAATCATGAGATGGGACCACATCATGCATGTGGCTGTCTTGGAGAGAGTCCGCGTCTATGGCATTTACATTAGCATCTGTTCAAGTTATCCACAGAGCAGAATGCGGCAGAAGTAGACCACGACAATACATAACAACATACTGAATCTAGTTTCTAAGATTATGAAATTGTAGATTAATAAATGCCGTACATTTTCTGGTTTAATACATTTGTTCATAAAATATAAATAGAAGAAACAATACTAACTAAGAAACTAAACTATATTAATATAAACTAAGACTAGAATAATAAATAATCAAAACTGAAAAATCCTAACTAATTAAAATATACCACTCCGAATGGTACCTAGCTCAAAATACCCATTACGCTTGCAGCATTACCTCTTTGGTTTGCAATGAGTAACGAAGGTTAAGATTCTGGGGAACTAAATGTAGCATATATGCAAATGAAAGCATATATATTTGTATATGTAAGCATAGCGCACGTGTTTTGTTTACAAATATAGGACACGTTAATCTGAACTTGACAGATATATTCAGCATAGTCACATTGATAGAAACAGCCTTCCTCCTATCCCAATATAGATTTTATGTTGTGGATATTTTGTGCATGGTACAAACATTTATTTTTATCCTTATTTACCCGACCGACTCGGGGAAGTAACTCTACCTATTACTAAAATGCTTAAGACATGAAATGCTAGCAAATCAAGGCAAATAACTACCTATAATAATACTGTGGATTTGGATGAACAGTTTTGGAAATAAAAATGAAAAAGGAGAATTAAATTCTGAAAAAGGGAGACGTTAGGAGTACCTGAAATCAGCGAGCGTGTATGACGAACGTGATGAGTGTGGAGGAAGCGAGAGAAGTATGTAAGGATCTTAGCCAATGGAAATCTCTAGCCTCTTCCTACCCCCATGGGAGACAGGCGTGATGATATTTATGTATGGATGTATGTATGTATGTATGTATGTATGCATCTTTTTTGAAATAAGTTTTTTTTTTGTAGCTCTTGGCTTTAAATTTTTTATAAAAGTAAAAAAGTTCTGTAAACGACTGTTTTACAATATCTTAAGTTTATCTTTGCTTACAGATGCCAGTAACCGGTCCTCAAGTAGTGGCTCCCAACGTGACTCCTCTCCTCACATGACACAGGTTAGCACTACAATACAAAATAATCCTGTGTATCACAACTTTATGGCTTATTCAGTCAACAATATGACTTTGAGAATACTTTAAAAAATACTTATAATATTTTATTAAAATCTTCACTTTTTTTAATAATCTAATGTTTGAAAATTGTTTGGACACGTATTGATTTTGTTATTTGTTAACTGTAAATTGGCAAAGATTTTGTCAGCGAAATAAAAAAACAAATGTCTTAACGTTAACTTTCTTTATATGTTATTTGAAATATATCTACATTACTTTCTATTGTATATTATTATTTAAGTAGAGTTGGTGATACGTTAACGTAATAAAATAAAAAATTATAATAACAAGCACATTATTCTAAATTACTAATAGGAACACAAAATTATTGTTATAATATTTACATATATAAGGTGAATTTAAATCAACTGCAAATATTTTAAGGGCAGATACAGACCACTAAACTGAACAACTTTCCCAAATAAACTTATATCGAAATATAAAAAAAAAAAAAAAATTGACCTCCAATACAAATTGAGAATCAGCTGATCTAGTTTAGTATGGAGAGTGAAAAATAAAATTTCGTATTTCGATATAAGTTTATTTGGAAAAGTCGTTCATAATAGTGGTCTGTATCTACCCTTAAAATATTTGCAGTTGATTTGTGTCCACCTTGTATATAAAAATATTTTATTATGTAGTTAGATAGACAATTAATACATAAACTAACAAATTAAATATAACTAAAATAATGATTATGGTACTTGTTCACGCCATACAGTTTGCCGAGCTCAAGATACGGCCCCCCACTTCATCCCTCCCCCGCGAGTGTCGTATATAAGCTCCCGCGCGCTTACCCTCCTTTTCCATTCTATTTATCTAACTCACCTAAAATATAATATCTTTAGCTAGCCCAGCATTGTACTCAAGTTAAAGGATTAAACTCCATGTATCAAGTATCCAATCAAGAATTTTATTTATACCCTGAAACTGGACACCTAGGCTCCAACATCGGGTAATTTTTGGCGACCTAAGACAGGACCCGTACCCAACGCGGGAACCAAATACGTGCGGCGGTATCTACCACACCCCCAGGCTTTGCTACACTTGTCTACACCTGTACAAGATTCCAGGCAGCAAAATAGGAGTGGACTACGAGACGAAGATACTGCTACAAAACTTATCAAACTCCAGCGACCGCCGGCGCACGTGAAGGTCAACGAGGACAAAGCACGAACACCGTTGGAATTCTAAGGAACGTGAGCCCAATCCTTTATTTCCTACTTCTAGCCTTTATTTCCACCTCTATTTGTGCAAATACGTTGACTATTTTACTATTTTACCTAAGGAGGTTTTACGTTAGGCTGGCGGCCGGTTGTGATTGGCCGGCACAAACCAAAACTTTACCCAGTACACACCTACCGTAAAGGGATGTTGATTTTCTTTATTTCGTGAAGTGGTTATCATTTATTTCCTGCCATAGTCAGATTGACAGGTATAACCCATCAATCTAGTTAGTGGTATTAAAATTTACTAATTTATTACCGAGCGATGAACGTTTACCTGTCTAATCGAGATAATATAACATTCACTTGCGTGCGAAAGTGATAACCTTATGCGACTAATAGATGCATGGCAACAAGTAGTACCTACTAGAACATCAAGTCAGGAAACAAAGGCCGGCCCGGCCGGCTCAGTGCAGTCCTATCGCTCAAGGTCATTCCGCGCATCTCATTCCGATCGCAGTTAATAATTATTTATCTGTTTACGCAGTATTTAATTAACTAAGTATTTCGGTTGTGAATTTTCATCGGCTTTCAAGTATTAAGCAAAATGAGTGACGACAGTGATACCGAACCTAAAAACGTACAGCGATTGATTATAAAGCGCCGGTCAATCAAAGGTAGGATTACCAAGTTCCACAATTATTTAATTTCCCTTCCGTCGGACGATATACCGTTGTCTACTCACGAGTATAGCAAGCTATCTACGCAACTTGATAACTTTTTAGAAATGTTTAAAAGTTTTGAAGATATACAATCGGCCATAGAAATTATAAATTCGGAAACCCTTGATTATGAATTGGAAGAACGTGATATGATCGAGTCAACCTTTCACGAAAACATTGCAATTGCAAAATGTAGGTTAGGTACTAATGCCCAGCCGCGGCCTAGTGTTAACAGTAACCTTGAGGAGAATACTAGTTGTTTACATAACTGTGAAGGAACTAGCTCGGGTTTTCGTCTCCCAGTAATTAAGATACCCAATTTTGATGGTTCTTATTTCAAGTGGCTTAGTTTTCACGATACGTTTGAGTCATTAGTGCACAAGAACGAAAGAATCAAGCCTATTCATAAGTTTCACTACTTGTGCTCGTATCTTGAAGGCGAAGCTTCTCGTGTGATCTCAAATCTAGAAATTTCCGATAAAAATTATCACGAAGCCTGGTCCTTACTCTGCGATAGATACAGCAACAAGCGCCAATTAATTAATAATCATTTAAATTCACTTCTTAAGGTTGATCCAATCGCTCGTGAATCGGACAAGTCACTTAGGTTTCTAGTGGACCACGTCACTAAAAATTTACGTGCGTTACAAAACTTAGGGCAACCCACTGATAAATGGGATACCCTAATTATTCATTTGATGTCGTCCAAGCTTGACACCAATACAAGTTTAAAATGGGAAGAGCATCGCAATGGTCTGGCTAGCAGCGAAATGCCTACATTAGATGAGTTTCACAATTTTCTTAAGAGTCGAGCGGACGTCTTAGAAACTGTTCACCGACAGAAACAAGAAAAATCCGGCTCTAGTCACGTACCTGGTGCACCTGGCTCGTACATTAAGGTTCAAAAATATAACAAGCCTTTAAATGTCCTTTCAGCCACCCCTCAGCGATCCAACCAGGATTGTTTCGTATGCAAGGGCCGTCATAGGATATACGACTGTCCAACGTTCACTGCCATGGACATTAACGAAAGGATTAAGCAAGCGTCGGCACTCAAGCTGTGTCTCAACTGCCTACGGAGTGGACATCACACAAGTTCATGCAAGTTAAGTAGTTGTCGTTATTGCCAGAAGCGTCACAACACAATGCTACACAAACAAGATACACAAATACACACATCGAGTTCTTCTATTAATGAAAATAACACAAACACTAATAACCAGACTTCTCTTTCCAGTTCTAGTATACCAACAAGTTCTAGCAATCAAGTTCTTCTTTCCACTGCATTGGTAAATGTTTTAAATCCAGCAAACAAGCGTGTTGAAACCGTCAAGGTCCTTCTGGATTGTGGCAGCACAGCTTCCTTTATCACTAGTAATTTAAAACAACGGTTGGGACTAGCAACTCGACCAATAGATATTTCGATAGTAGGCATAGGTAATTCAGCTCTTGAGGCGACACCAGAAACTTGTACCATCACTTTGCAATCTAGATGCAATCCATTTAGTGTTATGTTGTCATGTTTAGTTCTACCAGAGCTTACTGACCGCATACCTAAATATCCTATAAACAAAGAGCAAATCCGTATTCCAGAAAATATTACACTAGCCGATCCAAGTTTTCACATCCCTAGTGAAATACATATGCTCATTGGAGCTGATCTATTCTGGGATTTAATCAATCCCCAACAACAATCATTAGGTAGAAATTTACCTATTTTACGCGATTCCAAGTTAGGCTGGTTTTTAGCCGGTCCATTATGTTTTAATCCAGGAAACAACACTAACGCACATATTGCTTGCAACTTTTCAGTGCTTGAGCGAGTCGACGACCAAATGAGCAAGTTTTGGGAGCTAGAATCGTTACCAGAGCAACTGGATGGCTCGCGAGGCCGACTGCATTCAGAGAATCCATGTGAGAAACATTTCATGACACACACCGTTCGCCATGACGACGGTAGGTTTTCTGTCCGTTTGCCCTTGATTGACACCCCTGACGCTTTAGGAGATTCTTATTATACAGCAAAGAAACGATTTTTTCATCTCGAAAAACGTTTCGAGCGTCAGCCGGTTTTAAAGGAAATGTACTGCAATTTCATGCAAGAGTACGAAGACCTAGGACATATGGCCGTGGCTGAGATATACAGGCCAACCCTGTCTTATTTTATTCCCCATCATGCTGTTCTGCGTGAAAAATCAGAGTCCACTAAACTACGCGTCGTATTCGACGCATCCTGTCGCACGAGTTCAGGGCTGTCAATTAACGATCTTCAAATGATAGGGCCTAACATTCAAGACTCACTTTTTAATATTTTGATTCGATTCAGACAATACAAGTATGTGCTCACAGGTGACGTCGAAAAAATGTATCGTCAAATTCAAGTTAGCGAGTTAGATAGAGATTTGCAATTGATATTGTGGCGTAACGATACATCAAGTCCATTAAAAACTTATAGGTTGAATACTGTCACCTATGGTTTTGCAAGCGCCAGCTATTTGAGCACGAGATGCATTTGGCAGCTAGGCGAAGAGTGTGATGATGAACAAACAAAAACTATTTTACAAAACGATTTCTACATCGATGATTTGATAACAGGTTGTTCATCCGAATCTGAATTGCTTCAAATTCAGGATGCTGTATGCAATAAGTTGGCTTCAGGCTGTTTTACTTTGCGAAAGTTTCGATCAAATTCAACTATTTTACTAGAAAAAACTGTAACTATGTCACAAAACAATCTTGCTATTAGTCAATCATGTGACACTCTTGGCCTAAACTGGAATCCAAATGCTGACAGTCTACAATTTCCAATTTGTAAACAAGCTTATGACGATAGCGCTCTAGTAACCAAGCGGTCCATTCTTTCACAGACCTTTAAGATTTTTGATCCACTGGGACTTTTAAGTCCATGTACAATAAAACCTAAAATTCTCATGCAAAAACTTTGGGTCCTTAAGGTTGATTGGGATGCTAATGTTCCAGTCGATATCCAAAAGGATTGGCAGCGCTTTATAAACGGGCTGGAATTTCTCAGGAACATATCTATACCTAGAAATGTAATCAGGGACTTACCTGTTTCAGTGGAGCTTCATGCGTTTGGCGACGCGTCTCAAGTGGCATATGCCGCTTGCATTTACGTAAAATCCGTCGATCAAGCTGGCAACGTAAGCGTGCACCTTTATTGCGCCAAAGCCAGAGTTTCACCCTCCAAGTCAGCATTGACCATTCCGCGCTTAGAACTCTGTGGTGCTTTGTTAGTCGCTAAACTCATGGCCACTGTGAGTAGTGCTCTTCGTAGGCCAATCAATGCACATTATTACTGGACAGATTCAAGCATCGTTCTTGGCTGGTTAGCCACAGAACCTTCTAGGCTCAAGCAATGGGTATGCAATAGAGTATGTCAGGTCAATGAACTAACCAATAGTTCATCGTGGCGGCATGTCCCCACTGCGCAAAATCCAGCCGACTTGGCCTCTCGTGGCATAGACCCAAACCAGATTCTAGATTGCACCCTATGGTGGTTTGGCCCACCATTTCTTAAAAAATCTGAAGCGCAGTGGCCGTCTTTACAATACCAGAAATTTGACCCACTACCAGAAGTCAAGGTTCATTCCTCCTCAGCTGCCAATGCTGACACAAGCACCCCATGCATTAACATTACCAAATATTCTAATTTAAAACATTTACAACGAGTCACAGCTTACGTGTACCGTTTTGTTCACAATTGTAAATTTTTACAAAATAGATATTCTGGACCACTTCAGGTTAAAGAGTTAGACGTGGCATTTACTTATTTAATCAAACGTTCTCAACAAGAATCATTTTCCCAAGAAATTAACACTTTGAAAAAACAGACTCAGCTGAAACCCAAATCTCACATTGTCTCGCTCAATCCCTTTCTCGACTCCCAAGGCTTGCTCAGGGTTGGTGGTAGGATAAGAAATTCTAATTATAATTTCGACAAGAAACATCCTATACTTTTAAGCTCCAAACATCATTTTACAAAAATTCTATTTCAACAAGAACACAACAAGTCACTACACGCTGGCCCACAACTCTTACTCAGTATTATACGTGATCGCTTCTGGCCCATAGGCGGTAGAGAGCTGGCTCGTCGCACAGCTCGCAGTTGTGCCAAATGTCGCCGTGTGAGCGCTCGAGCTATGCAGAACATTATGGGCGACTTGCCTGCGGATCGTTTGTCCGGACCGGATTTTCCTTTCAGCACTGTAGCAGTTGATTTTGCTGGTCCATTTTTGATCACCGATAGAAAAGGCAGAGGCTGTAAAATAACGAAGGCTTATCTATGCCTATTCATATGTTTCAGAACCAAGTGCGTCCATTTAGAAGCGGTGAGTGAATTGTCCAAAGATGCTTTTATAATGACATTGCGCAGGTTTATCGCTCGCAGAGGCAGGCCCCGGCGCATATTCTGTGATAATGGTCGAAACTTCGTAGCGGCCGCCAAAGAGATAAGTAACTTCTTAAAAGAAAATTCTAGTTATATTGTCGACAATGCTAGTGATCAAAACATTGAATTCAAATTTTCACCCGCGTATGCACCAAATTTTAATGGTTTGGTTGAGGCAGGAATAAAATCAGCTAAGCATCATTTAAAAAGAATTTTAAGCAATAGCCACTTTACGTTCGAGGAACTATCGACAATATTTGCACAAGTGGAGGCTATCCTTAATAGCCGACCTTTAAGTCCCTTGTCTTCTTCACCCAATGATTTTACCCCTCTTACCCCGGGACACTTCCTAATAGGTAGACCACTTTGTTCGCTGCCTACTCAGGCTATAGAAGATAGCAATCCCTCACGGCTGAATCGCTACCAACGTATTGAGCAAGCACGCCAGCATTTCTGGCGGCGTTGGCAGCGCGAATACATCTCCGAGCTTCAGCACAGAATTAAATGGCGCGTTCGTTGCAGTGATCTCCAGCCAGGGGACGTCGTGCTTCTCAAGGAAGACCACACCTCTCCACTTCAGTGGCGCTTGGGGCGCGTGGAGCGCTTGTTTCCTGGCGCTGATGGAGTCCCACGAGTGGCGGACATTCGTACGGCGAAGGGCGTGGTGCGGCGAGCTCTATCCAAGATATGTCTGTTGCAAGCAGAAGCTTCCAACCGGGGGCAGGATGTTCACGCCATACAGTTTGCCGAGCTCAAGATACGGCCCCCCACTTCATCCCTCCCCCGCGAGTGTCGTATATAAGCTCCCGCGCGCTTACCCTCCTTTTCCATTCTATTTATCTAACTCACCTAAAATATAATATCTTTAGCTAGCCCAGCATTGTACTCAAGTTAAAGGATTAAACTCCATGTATCAAGTATCCAATCAAGAATTTTATTTATACCCTGAAACTGGACACCTAGGCTCCAACAGTACTATATAAAAAAATATACTTATATCATTCCCCAGGAACTGGACGGAGAATTTGGACATAAACCAGATGTGACGAGGACGCGGCCGAACAGCTACAATCGGGATGGCTACCATGAGAACAAAGTGCCTACCATTGTACGTAATAACCCATAAATTTGTGATTGAATTTTTGTTGCATTTAGAAATAGATGCGACAGATATTTTTTTTTTTTTTTGTGTAAGGATCGTAGCCTATGGAAATCTCTAGTCTCTGCCTACCCCTACGGGAGATAGGCGTGATGATATGTATGTATGTTTTTTTTGTGGCATGAATCCACGAAACGGCAATCACTTTATAGCTTATTTTTGCCAGTATCAAGTTTTATGAATGTTTTTCAACTTCTTCATTTAGTTAAAGTCCTTCTGAAACAGATAAAATATTTTTTTTCGAGCAGGCATCCCTCAGCGGCAGCGGTGTAGTGACCCACACAGCCCCGTCTTACGAAGAGCAGCGTGCCAGCCCTGCGCTGCTCAGCCGCGGCGCGAGCGGCACCCCTGGCGGTAGGAGTGTCAGGGACGATGGATACTGTTCTGCTAGCAGCACACCCAGAGCTTTTGGTAAGTAGTGGTAGAAAGATCACAAATGAATATTTAATTCCAACAAAAAAAAAATACAGCAAGAAATAGTTTTTATTTGTTTTTCATACTAAATTTTACCCTAAATTATTACACTTTTGTCCTTTCGTGAGCTACTAAGTCTGTCTGCTTGTTACGCTTTCACCGCTAAACCGCTGGACCGATTTTAATAAAATTTGGGATGAATACATGTTTATTTATTTACAAGCTTTAAAGCAGAATAGGCGGATTTAAAGAAATTTATCTACAAAACACATATTAATATTTGTTTTTAGGTTTTATAATTAATTGAATAAACCAAAATACCATAACCAGAACCAGTTGAATAGTTAGTGCGGGCAATAAGCGGCCACTTAGGAGGGCTCTTCACTTTTTAATATATTTCGCCTGTCCGGCTATCTTGCCGCACTCAACGGTTATAGGATATTTTCTTGGCAAAGGACTTAAAAGAAAGCGGTTATTATGTTATTATCTATTATATATGAAAGAGAGACATATTACGCAACAAGCATTGTCAAACATTCAGAATAATAAAAAAAAAACATTAAAATAATTCGTCAAAATATAGTTATGCATATGTTGTTTGTTCGCACAAATACATATAAAATCATTATAAATCATTCTACATCCGACCGTGTTTCCTAGTAGCATTTTCAGCTTACGCTTCAGAGCCTAGAGGCCTAGGGTAAAAAGGTTAAAGGTTAAAGAATCATGATCCTCGATTTTGCGGTACTGATCGAACCTGCGTAACCAGACCTATAGGAACATGATTGTAGTGTGTTAGTTAAAAGGCATCTGACATAGCCTAACGATTGCCATCTAGTGATAACTGTCCGGGATCAACTATATACTAATTCGCCATGTCTTTTCTGTAGTTTTACTTCTTAGTCAGATTTCCTTACTTCTTAACGGAAATTCTTACCAAATATTTATACATGATTTAAGATTTATACCTAGATACCTTCATAAAATTGGAACTTGTGTAAAGCCGAGTCAGGTCACTAGTTGTTCAAATCTATAGGTGAATAAAATGAAAATTTATGAAAAAAATAGGTAAGTATTAATTCTGAGCATAAAAAAAACAAACACCGACATTGCGAAGCAAAAAAATGCATATAATATTAACTTTGTCGTCCTCAATTTGTCTTAAAGAATTTGAAACAAATAATTTTAAAAGGTTTCCGCGATTTATACTCTGCGGCCCTTGAGATACCTAACGATGATTCCACTCATCTCCCCTAAGATAATATTGACTTAACGATATCGTGATTAAACATTTTTTTTTAATTTCTCTATGTTCATTGGAAGTGAGTAATGCTGAATTGTACCGTCAAATTTCACTTTTTCTAAAGATAGCTGTTAGTTAGGAAGCATATTTTGTTTATTAGTTTCCAGTTTGGGTAGGACATTCATTGCAGGCTAAAATCTGTGAAATGAGTCTATAATTATATATTGGAATTTTAACTGTGAGGCCAAAAAGTCTTATACTTATAGCTGGTGGCAATTAAAAGAAACGCACTCAGTACACATTACATGTTCCATAAGATGTATCTAAATAGAGCTGTAGCTCTCTATGATAGAGATAAGGATGGAACAACCGGGTCCGGTTTTAATTTTTTGGCTAGAGATCCCATTAATCGTTCTATTTTACCGAAGCAGGGGGGACGCTAAGAGATGCATCAGTAACATAATAATTGGTTCGTGGTAAATCGCTGGGCATTGTGAATATATCAGGAATTCGAAGTAAGAAGATGACGCCATATCCGTTAACTTGCAACTTGATTTGGGGCTTAATTGATGTCCAACGTCTAAACGTCTGTAAGTCTGCTAATAGACGACTGACGATGATCTTAGGTATAAAATTACCCACTATATGTTGGAGGGTAGTAAAGAAAATATACACTGCGCGAAACGGTAGTCAATCAAAGTTGTAGACCGTTTTAATTATATAATTAGGAATACACGCGCGGTCTTTCTACAGGCTACAGGTAATTTTTTTTTAAATCCATGGTTTAAAGATTGAAAAAACACACACACACTCACAAAAGCATTCACAATCAGACGCAAAATTAAAAGAAAATTACGAATGCATTCAATTATCGAATACTTCGCGCGTTCCTGGCTTCTTCGTTTTTGAATTCCTACGGTTGGCACCTCGGAATATTGAGGAATTTTTCCGCGAAGGCACGCCATTATGCCGCAAGGGACCGGATGCCTTTGGCCTACGTTATTAAGACGTGCGAATGAACGGTATTTCCTATTGAAGAAATGGGATGTATCAGAGCTCATTTGTGAAGCGGTTAGGCCTTGTAAATCGTACTTGTCAAGATAATTAACTTTAACATGTAATTTCGCATACCTAACACATATTAGTTTTTTTTTAATATTGTCATTTTGATTACTATGGATTATATTACTGCGGTTAATATGGCATTTATAAACTTGAATTACACACAAGTACCTAAACTGTGGGACCAATCTATACTGAAAACGTTTAAGAATTTGTTTGTTTGAATTCTTTTAACTTTAGAACTTCTCTAGCTTTAAAATTATTTTTACAAATCATAGCCTGAGTCTTAAGGGGTAGAACATACACACCACTGGCGGGTGAAACCACGGAGAACAGCTAGTCTAAAATATTTTAAAACAATGAAATTTCATAAAGATGGAATGAAAATATAGCTGAAATGAGAAACTTCATTTTTTGTAAGTCTTGTACTGATAGAGATTAAATTGTAAAGCGATGTCTAAGGTGCCATTACGGTTCTGAAGGGTATTTATCTCGCAGCTGTAAAAGCTTATCAGTTTAAGACAGGCGGTTTGATGTTGCTGCAGCGCTCAAGATTTATACATATATTTTTATTTATTTTCTTTTAAGTTGATTCTTTAAGAAGATATTTCATAAGACAATAGCAGAATTATTTCTATCAGATAATAGTTTATAAAATTACCTCTTATTCAAAAAAATTGGCAAAAAATTTGTCAAGTCCATTTTAACTAATCTTAATCTATAGCGACTGCACCAAAAAAAAAAAATAAAAAATTATTGTATTTATTGCAAAGCTTTGTCTGCCATTTAACTTTTACAAAATGTTGTAGACTATATGTTTACCCAAATAATAATTAGATGGTAAAGACAGATCTGCAAATGTTATATTTAACCTAACATGAACTAACTTTACAAAGTAGTCATATACGTCAAAGTGATTCTGAGCGTCGATACATAAATAAATAAGTATTATATAGGGACAAGGCACACAGATTGAGTTAGCCCTAAAGTAAGTTCGAGACTTGTGTTATGGGATACTAACTCAACTATACTATATTTTATAACAAATACATATATAGATAAACATCCAAGATTCAGGACAATCAGAAAAAGATCATTTTTCGTTATGACTTGACCGGGGATCTAACCCGGGACCTCATGAGTTGCGGTCAGGCATGTTAACCATTACGGCGGTGGAACGGAACTTTTAGTCCACAGATTCGATTCGCACTTGACCAATTGTTTAAAATGACATTGTTTATTTTCTACAGATCACAAATCTACAAAGGGCTCTGTCGTCACATTATCGTGCTACAAAAGTGAGTATAATGTGGTATTTAGCTTAACACTTTCGCGGTCAGTAAATGAGATAACAGTTATCTACGTCAAGAGGCGTTACTGACAGCGAAATTTTTAAAAAAGACTGCTCTGTCTCTTTCCGTCTATTTCGCTAAATGATATCCCACCAAAAACATAAATGTAAAAAACGAGAGCCAAGTTCAATACAAAAATTATGCTTGGCGGTGAGCTTCGCCGCAAAAAGAATGGCGATCTAAATGAGTGCCAAGTTCTATGCAAAATCGAAATATGTTTTTATAAGAACAAAATAACATTATGAACAAGTATTAAACTCTATTTCTTTGCTTTATTGGATACCTATAACAATTGCTGTTATTTAAAAATGTGAGATCTTGAAGTAGGTCAGATTTGACTTGGCCAGTTTTTAACACAATTAAAATGTTGAATAACTTTATAAAATGACTTATGTAATGAAAACTGGCCAAGTCAAATCTGACCTACTTCAAGATCTCACATTTTTAAATAACAGCAATTGTTATAGGTATCTAATAAGGCAAAGAAATAGAGTTTGATACTTGTTCATAATGTTATTTTGTTCCTATAAAAACATATTTCGATTTTGCATAGAACTTGGCACTCATTTAGATCGCCATTCTTTTTGCGGCGAAGCTCACCGCCAAGCATAATTTTTGTATTGAACTTGGCTCTCGTTTTTTACATTTATGTTTTTGGTGGGATATCATTACTTTTTGTAAAGAAAACTAGGCAAGTATTCCTATTTAATGTTTTTTTTTGCGTGACAAATTAACCTAAAAGAGCTACAAAAAAATGATGTTTTGAAAGTAACGATTTACGTAATATTAAATAACTCACAAATGCCGTTAAAGTACAATAGGTACTAAAAAGGAATAATTTATATCTGGACTATTCCAGCTATAACTCAAATAAATTTAGTCAAACGACGCAGCATTAAACGCAATATAATAGGTGGGTTTCCGCTAAACAACCGAGCGCCGCTAAGAGCATACTTTGGTTCGTTCGCATTTTAAGTCGTATAGCGCTGTGAGCCGCGCACAAGTGCAAGGCGCGAGCGAGTTCAAGCAGCATTCTAAGACTAGTCAATACATACATATATCGGTACCAATAAGACTTCGCTATTGCCTTGACCTTGGTATACATACACATTGGAGTTTCTTTTAGGGTACAAAGAGTTCGAACTAACAAATTTATACCTTAAAATATTATTTCTTATTTTCAAAAGAAATCAGAGAAACGAACCTTGGGCACTGATCTTTGTTAATTTAGTGAGCCGTGGACTATAAGATAACTACTATGCAGGTATAAACCAACCGACCCGCTAAATTTTAAGTAAATCGCTACCGCTTATAATTTTGTACCATAAGTCAAAGCGTGACGCTGATTGGCTGGTGTGCTGCCGCGCGCCGTTGACGACACACCGTTGTTGGCCGGTTGTTTAGCGCTTAGGTATTACAAGTTTTTTGTATGGGGACACCACTTATTTTTTGACTTTTTTTTATTTTTTGATTTTTTCCTACGCTTACACACAATTTCTGAGCTGGATTCCAAATTTCATCCTTCTAGGTCATCTGGAAGTAGGTTAGGTTTAGGTACTATAAGTCAGTCAGTCAGTGCTAAAATTTACAACTTTTTGACCTTCATATCTTTATAACCGTTTGAGCTAGCTTCATGAAATTTGGGCTTCTACATGTCCTGATGGATCTTATCAAACACACGTATTTTTATTTGTTTACATTAAAGAGGTTTCGAGTTATAGAAGGGTCAAAAGTGGCACCAAGTGGTTCGTGTAATATTACACTCGGCGCTGGCTAGCCAGTTCCTTTGCTTGAACTTGGCTTGACACGCTGCCGCGTGTCTAGATAAGAAGATCTCTTTCCCTCATTAATTTCACCAACAACAACTAAGCCTATCAACTCGTTAATATTTCGTTCAAGAGTTTTAAATCATTGTTTGCCACCAAAATGTAAACAGGAAAACAAAAACGTGCTTTTCTAATTGGAGGTTTGGATCGGATGGAAATAAAACAATAGATAATTGTACAAATACATAATACAAATACAAGTATTTACTCTTTATTGCATCACAAAAAATAATATTATTAATACAACTTCACTTGAGTAAATCAATAGGGCTGGTATAATAAGATGGACTTAATATCTGTTAATCTGTGGGAATCTTCCCATGATCTTATGTGGCCAAATAAATTATTGTTTTATCTATTGTTCCAAGTTTACAGACAGGAAAAAGGATAATTGTACTTATAAATAAATAAAGTATTTTAATAAATAATAACTTACTTATCATATGATTATGATTTAAAAATTTGTCATCAGAGGAGCCCAAGATCCAAATCGAAGAGGAGTGCTTTTACACCGAAACAAATAAGCGGACCAGAGCTAACAGTATCAAAGCCGGTGAGTGTTTTAATGATTAGACCAAAATAGAGAAACTATTTAATATAATAAGGTTGCTTGAAGTGAAAGTGGGCGGGGCACATAGCGCGACGAACCGATGGCTGATGGGGCAGAGAGGTTCTCGAATGGCGACCACGCACCGGCAAGCGCAGCGTCGTTCCACCGGCCGTCAGATGACCTGAAGAAGGTCGCAGGCAGGCGCTGGATACAGGACGCTTCCAACCGGTCATTTTAGAAATTCTTGAGGGAGGCCTTTGATCATGATGATGAGAAGCTATAAAAATATAGTTAAATACCTACTGTCAGTAATCAGCGATCGATTGCATAGATAGGCGACACTATAGAGAACTTGTAGGGAGATCAAGAAGGTGCGACTGGAAAGAGATGCGAAATGCAAGTACAGCGCACTCTCCCGAGATTCGGCTCGTATAACCGAGAGGTTGGTAGAGCCATGGGAGGTGACAGTGTCAGTAATCAGCGTGTGGTTTTCGATTTATTTATTTCGTTAACTTTTAATTATATAGAACATTCAGCCATTGTTGGTACCGTGCGTTAAATAAACCGCGCCTGAAGTTGAAAGGCGATTTAAAACACTGACAGCAAAACGCTGTCAGTCAGGGTCGATTGACCGTATATTAGTAATTAACAGCGTGGTTTTAGTTACACAGCTAGCTCTCTTTCCGTGTGCAGGTATCGTAATATTGAAAGGAAACAATGGTCTGAAATTGCCTTGTCTGTCAGATAATGGCGGATCAAATCAGAGACAACATTTAAAAAAAAAAATGAATATTGTCTTTTCTCTATGGCGTGTAATATACCACTTACCATCAACCAGATTTGTTATTTGTTATATTAAAAGTAAAACTTATGGCATATGTAATGGTTGCCCTTGAAATAGCCCCGTATATTAGATAATCTGAGTCTCACACCTGTATAGACGATTTTTTGGCCCTTACCCGTCGTAATGAAATGAATTGGGAAACTAAATTGGATTTACGCCCTGATACATATGGGAACATTTTTATAAACATGTTAGTTGAATATTCCATCTAATAATGAGAACGGATTTCCCAAAAATTTGGAAATATAATTTAATTTAACATGTCCTACCATGTCCTTCCTATCGGTAGCAGGCACAATAAATATAACTTTTTGAAAATAACATTACGAGAATCCCAACTTCCCAACTAATATTATAAATGCGTAAATGAGTTTGTATATTTGTTTGTTTGTTACCTCTTCACGCCCTATGTCTACTGAACCAATCTTCCTGAAATTTCGCATAGACATACATAGCTAGGAGTATTGAGAAGGACATAGAGTACCTTTCATCCTGGGAAAAAGCACTGTTCCCGAGGGAAATTCACGCGGGCGAAGCTGCGGGCGAAAGCTAGTTATTTATAAATTACATCATAAATAACATACATACATAACTTAATCACTTTTTGTAGTGACACCGCTGGAACCGTATTTACCCTTACTCTTCCTAATAAGTGTGATGCTTTGTCAGAACCAAACGACGGACGAGAGACATGGGGAACAGGAGCAGACTTCCTCCTCTCCATCATAGGGTTCGCAGTGGACCTGGCGAACGTCTGGAGGTTCCCCTATCTCTGCTACAGGAACGGAGGCGGTAATATTTTGTTCATTTTGTTGGCTATTTCTTGAATATGTATCAAGTTGTAGAGACTTATGTTGTTGAATAAATAAGTACTTAAATAATTGGAATAAATAAGTAAATAATTGAAAAAAGCCTTTTTCATCGACTGGGTTAAATAAATATACTTATAAGGACAAATCACACAGGTTGAGCTAGCCCCAAAGTAAGGTCGAGACTTGTGCTATGGGATACTAACACCCATATTCTCAAACGTTTTCTCAAACTCGACTCATCCTCACTCGACCTCAATGGTATTCATAGTTGACACTAGCTTCCTCACCTTAAGGAAATTACTTAATGGAGGTGAGGAACGAACTGTCAAATATAAGGTAGGTCGAGAGGTACCTTAAGGAAGCCTCGAACGTTTCGTTTAACGAAAAGTAGGTGCTTTTATTGAGGACCAGATTTAAAAGAACTTGGACCCACTGTAATAAGTTCTTTGTGTATTAAGTATTTTGTTATTTTATAATAAATCTATGCCAGTAAGCTAAAATTGAAAAAAAAACTTTGTCAAAAACTCTCTTTCCGTCAAAAAGTTAAGAGGTTTACCAACATATAGAAATGAAACGGGACGTCATTCCTTGACTCATCCTCACTGGAGTTTTCTCAAGGAAACAATCAAGACTACCGTTTTCAAGGAAAGTTGGAGGACTTCCTTGAGGCGTCCTCGAATGAGGTTGAGTGGAGGCGACCTATGAGAAAACGTTTGAAAATATGGGTGTACGTAACTCAACGATACTATATTTTGTAACAATTACATATATTGATAAACATTCAAGACCCAGGCCAATCAGAAAAAGATGACGGGACCACTCGAGTAGCGGACCGACATGTTATCTACCCATTACGCCAAGAAGGTCTTCCAAAGGGTTGAAAGGCCTGAAGGGGCCTTTGCATCTTAAAATAAGTTTATATTTTCATTGTATCTGGTTAATTATTCATTTCAAGTATCTATAAGTCTATAGTGATAAAACTATTGTTGTAATTGAATACACAGGTGCCTTTCTGATACCGTACACGTTGATGCTGATATTCGGGGCCGTCCCCCTGTTCTACATGGAGCTCATTCTGGGACAGTACAACCGACAAGGACCCATCACTTTGTGGAAAATCTGCCCCTTGTTCAAAGGTAAGGAAATCAATCATTTTTTCCTATTTTTTTATACCTACCTATAAACTCCTAAACTTTTTCATAAATTTTAATGACCACAATTATAACCCCGTTGTTCCCATTAGTTCTACTGAACAGTTCTATGATAGAACTAATGGGACTTTTTTTTTACTAGTCCTATGATTTAAAATAGTGAACTAGTGGAACTCTTTAGTCTCACCTGTTCTATCGAATAATTTATGGTAGAACTACTCAATGTGATTGTTTTTTTCTCACTATTCCTACGATTTAAAATAGTAGAACTGTGAAACTCTTTAGTATCACCTGTTCTATTGAATAATTTATGGTAGAACTAATGGGATTGTTTTTTTCTCACTAGTCCAATGAATTAAAATAATAAAACTAGCGAAACTCTTTTCTCTCACTTGTACTATTGAGCATTTTTATGATAGAAGTTTTATGTAGAAAACAATATTGCTTGTTGGATACTAGTTGCACGATTTTTCTGATACTGGACATCAGTCTTACCAATTTAAATTATTCCGAGGGTCTTGAGCCGAGTTAGCGTACCACCAACAATCGGATAGCTCTATGTTGCATTAGCCATAATAAATGATGATTTTGTATTTATTATGATAATGGTAATTTAATAATAAACTACCTTCGATGGCTCTCACAGCACCTTTGCATCTTAAGCTGGGGCCTGCAGTTTCGTCGTCTTTGGTTCGGGCATCTGCAATAGCTTCAAGTCCAGACTCTACTCTGTACCCAACGTGCCCATGATGTAGTTTGATAATTAGTGTAATTCACGTCAAAGACATATGCAACTGGAATTAAATAAACATTATTAATTTTTTTTTCAGGAGTTGGATTCTGTGCAGTTATGGTTGCTTTTTACGTGTCATTTTACTATAACGTTATCATTGGTAAGTCAAATAACTATTTCGCAATTGTTGTCTACTTAAAAAGATTTTTTATTTTACTTTCGCGTTATTCAGATAATGATAAAATAGTTGTGGCCGCGACAAACTCACTGTCACGCTGGTGTTACCACGAGAAATTTTATTGCCTCTAGGTCATACTAAGTATTTGATGTGACAACAGGAACTTAGGGCTCGAAGTCATACTACTATTGCAGAATTAAAAAAACTTAATATTTGCGTACCTTATCCATCTATAAACCGTATCTTTCTCAAAAACTAAAACATGTTTTATCTAATAAAAATTAAAAGTAAAAATCTCATAAAATATTACCATTTAAAAGCCGTATTATACAAATAATACTTTAAGTTTTATGAGCAAGATTGGCTATCCTCCAAATTGTCTGTCGCAAAATTTTATAACATTGTCTGGTATAAACTTCGTATAAAAGTATTACCCTATTAGTAGCTTTTAACCTTATTATGTATAAGCGCTTTTTCCCGTTTACATCATCACTAGCAGCTGAAGAGGTTCAGGCCAGTTAGTCTTTCTACAATATTTACGATAGTTAGTCCCAATTCTGCCAGGATCCCTTGGCAGTGTCTCTTCTCTTGTTTTTTTTTCAAGCACTTTTTTTATGGAAACTTTTAGTTAAACCACTACGTCGTTTAATGGATTTTCATGTTAATATAACCGTAGAGCTCTTTGAATATAATTACTGAAACTAGATATAAATATAAATAGAGTAATATAGTATAAATACAAATGAATACAAATACAAATGAATCTTTATTGTTTAACGCAGGTAAAATATTACAATAGATTTGTATAGGTAGTTCTCTGTGCCCTGCCCTTATTAGGACTGACATCATCTTTGGTAATTAGGATTACCACTATAGAAAGTAGGTAGAAGTAATTTTGAAGAATATATAAGTTCCTTGATCGCTTTTGTGTTCTCACTCAGTGTTTGTGGTCTCATACTTAACCCGCAAATCATTTGAGTATAACTGCAATGAAGTTTATGAAGTCGGACGTTTCAAAAAAATTATAAAACAATCATTATCATAATTGCCCGTAATATAAAGAATTGCGGGTAAACTGCTAACTTCTTAAAACTATTTAGAGGTAGGTCAAAGTTGGTCAAACCCGTTGGATAACAGTTGTGACACAATCATATTAAAAAAAGACAAAAAGCAAAGTTCGATACAGTTGAACAATCGACAAAATTAGGGAGTAGTTATAATAATTAGTTGAACATGTCTTAAAGTAAATATTGCTTTTCAGGGTGGGCTTTCTACTTCCTGGTATCATCAGCTCGGTCGGAGCTTCCCTGGCTGCACTGCGACAACTCCTGGAACACCGAGGACTGCTGGGACGCCGCTAAGAGCAATTCCACCAACCGTACCGACTCCAAGTACCAAGGACCGCTGTCGCATTTCACACCGGCTTCGGAATTCTTTCAGTGAGTGAGGGTTTGAATGCGAACTTTTTTATGTAAAACAAGCTTTTGCCCGCGACTTCCCTCGGGAACAGGCTTTTTCCGGGATGAAAAGTACCCTATGTCCTTCTCCTGGTTTTAAGCTACCTCGCCCCGTCAATTTTCAACCAAACCGTGTCAAAAGTTATAAATAGTGTAACTAACACGACTTTATATATATAGATTATACTTACTTAGTGCAATTAAGTGTTCATTCATTAATTACAACTTTCTAGCTTTTACGCACGTTGATTACTTACCTGCATAAATGCCCAATCCCAACTAATATTATAAATACGAAAGTGCTTAGCTAGTCTTTCATAAATCACGGGTAAATTGTGCAGACGTACTAGTAAATTGAAATCTCAATGATTTCCTTAGTTACCTCCTTATATATTCCTGGGGTGGATATCTAATATTTAAGAACTGCGCTCTTGTTGGTGGAGACCATTCCAAGTCCATCTATCTTATGCTATTTTAATATATTTTTATCCTGATACACAATTTTTCTTTTTATTATATATTCTTCTTCTTCTTATATTTCCAAAAAAATTGCTATATCGTTAATTCCGCCTTTCTACACATTGAATTGATTATCAACGAATAATTTTTAAGTTAACGGTATAATATATATATAACTATATTTTTTCTAGCCGCGCAGTCCTGGAGATGCAGCACTCGGAAGGTCTGAACGACCTCGGTCTTCCGAAATGGCAGTTGACTCTCTGTCTCGGGATGGTTTACGTCACGCTGTACCTGTCTCTCTTCAAAGGAGTCAAGAGTTCTGGTAAGAAATCTCTTGTAGTAATATACTGGATGAGATTTTCCAAAATTAAGAAAAAAAATTGTTGGAAAAAATTATATATACCGCAAGGTTGGCTTAACAGTGCGTAAGTGCTACCAACGTTAGCAAAACCGCACAGAATGTACCTAAGTACTTGCGTAGGGTTGTCGTAGCACTCGTAGCACCATTGTAGAAGTCCTGTAGCGGTTCGTAGTATAGTCGTAGCGCTTGCGTTATCGTAGCGCTGATGTAGCACATTCGTAGCTTGGCTCGTGAAATTGAAACAATTCGTCCCAACATCAATAATGTCGGTCGATTTTTTTCCAATTGAACTAAACTTAGTTCAAAACATCTTTCTCATTTTAGTGTTAACCCGGTTGCATCATCTCAGATGCTTTATAGCAATGTCTATTGTAATATTTTCCCTAATCATCTTCACTTTACATCATTAAACTTAATCTTTTCCTTTGATGAGGGATTTAAAACGTCTTTCAGATCTACACGACTGTAAATTACAGTTCCTAGTCCCATGAATCTTATGTGACCAAAACAATTATTATAACTATTTTTGCAATTTTATGGACAGGAAATCGGTTAAATTACTTATATTTTTTATAGGTAAAGTGGTATGGCTGACGGCTACTATGCCGTACGTGGTTCTTTCAATCTTGCTGGCAAGAGGGCTACTACTGCCGGGGGCCACCAGGGGAATAGCCTACTACTTACAGCCTGAACTCACCAGGCTTAAGGACACACAGGTATTTATCTTCCTAGAGTGTATGCGTTGCATCTTCAGCTTGGGCTTCAGAGCCCAGGACACGCTTTGAATCATATTCCTCGATTTGGCAGTTACGTTACCGATTTCGTATGACAAACCTGTACAGCGCCCCTGGCGGATAGTAAGGCAACTAAGAAATTTCATACAAAATCTTAACGCAGTCGCTAGCGTCTGCTTTTATAAAACCTCAAACTAGGGGCAATGGAGCGATTACCGTCTGATCTCCGTAACCCTTTCACAGGGAAACCATACCAATAGATACATCGTTAGATGATTAATATTAATTGAAGCCGTCCTCATGAGCCCGACGAAGAACGCGAAAGACTGGTCGCTATGTTATGTCCAGCATCGGATATTTTACAGCCAATACATTGACAGCACTAAGTACTTTATAACACCTTTTTTAAATTTGTACGTAAAAATATTTTTAAAGAATTTTTAGTTATGATTTATTTATAATTCTAGGTCTGGGTGGACGCAGCGGTTCAGATATTTTACTCAGTAGGAGCTGGGTTTGGAGTTCACCTGTCCTACGCAAGCTACAACACTTTTCATAATAATTGCTACAGGTACTTAATTTAAGCTGTGTCCAGCTTATAGGCAGATACAGGTCGCGTCATGTTAGATGAACGCTGTCGGTAGCTGCGCTTGCGGCGCTGTATCGCTGTATGCGGCGAGCGCGGTGCGGGGTGGGGGGGGGGTCGTCCGGCGCACGCGGTTGGTTCGTTGGCTTCCCGTGTTGACCAACTTCACTGTCTCCGCTCTCCTCCAGCGTTCTTTTTATATGACGCGACCTGTACTAAAATGTGCAAGACAGGATCACCCTTAGTTAATCTTAGTTTACATACTTATTTACTGCGATGGCTTAACGGCCTTAAGTGGATCTTGGCCTCCAATAAAAGTTCAACACCACTTTCTATTCTGCACTATTCACTGTTATTCGTATCTTTGAAAGGCTTCCAGATTACACATTTTTTTATTTTTATTTTCAGAGATTGCTTGGTGACTACGTTGGTGAATTGTTTCACGTCATTCTTCTCGGGATTTGTGATCTTCACGTATTTGGGCTTCATGTCTTACAAGCAAGGCGTGCCAATATCTTCGGTAGCTACAGAAGGTAATTTTACTACTTAGATTAGAGTTCACCAATATAAAACAACCGTTTACACAAAATGGCATTTTAATAATATGATTAAACTGCTATTTTCGTAACGTCGGTTTTAAATTTAAACATATGTTGGTAAAACAATAGGTAACCGGCTGTAATAAGTATCGCTTTGCCACGTATGGTGGACATTATATTAATGTGATCCTATTAAGGCGCTGTGCATCAGGGGAATACCGTAAAACGTCTATTTTTTCGTCGCGCAGTTAGCTTTATTCTTCATTGAATACAAGCATGAAAAAAATATGATGTATAGTTCAAAGATCAAAATAAATGGATACATAAAAATATTTAAAAAAAAATAATTAAAACCTAGCTAAATAAAATAGCAAAAAAGCTATATCCAGAAAAGGTTTCGTCGCGAATTACTTGATATCTTCAGCGACAACTACCAATTTTTTTACGTCTATAAAAAGAATAATATAATGACCCAGATGGATACCTAAAAAAATTACAAGATTTAGTCATAATTATTGAAATATTAAATTAAAACTGGAAAATTTCACCCGAAATGGCATTGAACGGAGACTAGTGACAGGCCAACCCAGTATCGCCACTTTCAACCTTATTTCATTTCGCGTACGTACTATAATCGCACTTCACTCCTCTTAAATACCTAAGGGTTGGGGATACAGCGCCTTAATGATTGGCATTTTTAATATTGATATTGTGGCGACAATATACAACCTCCGACAATATCCTATTCATGGTAAAGGGATAACAGTTACAGCAGCAATGAGGCCATTTTTGGTGAATATTTTTTTTTTATAATTATTTCGCTGATTTTACTAATATATTTTTTTCTATATAAACATTAACCTAACCAACAGAAAAAAGTCAAGCGTTTATACAATTTTAAATCACTGCTTGTTCTTAGTTAGAAAGTATAATTGTATTATCAGGTCCTGGTCTGGTGTTCCAAGTGTACCCGGAAGCAGTCGCCACGCTGCCGGGAGCCAGTCTATGGGCGATGCTGTTTTTCTTTATGCTCATCATGCTTGGACTGGATTCGGGAGTAAGTTCCTTAATTGTGTATTTTAAGAGTATTTATTTATAATCCAATTAGATATAAAATAAAGGAGAATGAAATTAATAACAAACATGATATTATACAAAATACTTGTTAATAACCTTAGATGAAGTATTAAACTTATATTCTATTTTCATTTTAATTCATTTCGGCATCGTGTTATGATTCGTTCGTTCACTGTAGGCACGTACATTGGGCGATTGAGAGCGAAACATGTCAATTTCGTAATGCTGACATCTTTAAGAAGCTCCACTTATTATATAACGATCATGTATCTACCATTTATTATCATCATCATCATCATTTCAACTACAGGCTGTCCACTACTGGATATAAGCCAAGGATTTCCAAAATAACCGGTTCAAAGCGGTCTGCATCCAACCTTCTTCAGTTCATCCGACCATCTGGTCGGTGGGTGTCAGATGCTGTGCTTACCGGTGTGTGGTCGCCATTCGAGAACCTTTCTGCCCCATCGGCCATCAGTTTGTCGCGCTATCATCATTTCAGTCGCAGGTCGTCCACTGCTGGACTTAGGCCTCCCCCAAGGATTTCCAGAACGACCGGTTGGAAGCCGCCTGCATCTAGCGTCTGCCTGCGACCTTCTTTAGGTCATTTGACCTAGATCTAGTCGGTGAATGTCCGACGCTGCGCTTAACGATGCGTGGTCGCCATTCGTCGCGCTATGTGCTTTGCCATTTCATTTCATTTGCCATAATGATCGAAACGAATAAATGATTTGTATACAGATGGGTGGTCTTGAGTGCGTGATCACCGGCCTGCTGGACCAGGCGCGGTCGAGCGGCGCGCACTGGCTGCGCCGCGAACACTTCACGCTGTTCGTCGTCTGTGTATCCTTCTGTGTCGCCTGTATCAACGTCACTCCTGTAAGTTAGTACAGATGAGAGCTGGGCAAACACCTGCTCAGCCGTCTATCTCCAGGTGGCGTGAGTCACCCGACGTTTTACGAACTACTTGATTGGTTTTGTTTCTCAACGGATGAATATCCTTGCCTTCTGGTGAAAATGCTTTATCCTCTTAAGAGGTCAGCTCCTTTTGTGTCCGCAGACTCCGCAGAGAAGCCTATCTCCTAGAAAGATATCTCCCACAGACTCCCACAGATGAATAAATATCTATTGACGCGAGGTGTATATCTAGCCTTAAATAACTAGATTATAATTACACACGAGCCTTATGCAGGATAGCATAGGGTGATGGGAAAAAACATGAGGTGATTGTCATGTATTTGAGTTGCCATTTTCTCGTGTAATAGCTGTAAGTCTTCCTAAAACTATATTAAATAATAAATAAACAAAATAAAATGAGATTAGAAGGAAGCTAAGGAAATCAGTATCAAGTGAAAATCTAGTCTAGGAAAATAATGATAATTGTAAGTTGTATATTTCAAGAGCTTATCACATATTTGTTTTTTCAGGGTGGTATATATATGTTCCATCTGTTGGACACATATGCCGCAGGTATCTCACTTCTCTGCTCCGCACTCTTCGAAGCAGTTGCTGTCTCCTGGTTCTATGGTACGCGTTTTCATAGTTCTTGGGGTTATCCCACACACCTGGGAGATTAATCTCAGAAGGGTATATCCCCCATACCTTAACGTTTTAAAAGTCCACGTAACTTGGGTGTAAGAATAATTTTTATTCAATTCTTCGTCATAAATATACGAGCTAGAATTGATTTGAAGGTGTATGTACATAGGGACGTGTCCTATACAAACTTTTAAGAATTATTTATGTATGTTTTAAGGTTTGAAGAGGTTTTCCGATGATGTGGAGGAGATGCTCGGCTTCAGACCTGGATTATATTGGAGGATATGTTGGAAATTCGTCAGCCCGATTTTTATTATTGTGAGTAGTACATGCCAGAAGTCAATTCAATTCAATTCAATTTCTTTGTTGCATTTCATGTTGTACAATAACAGTTCTAGCTATAGGTATACATATACACAAGTACATATATATAAGAACACTACTTCTTAATTATCCATAACTACATTTATTTAATAGTGGTATTCGAATTAACAAATGAGCGAAGTTAAAAAGTTCCTTATTATTTTCGTACGAACCTTCTATAAAATCTAAAACTCAAGAATGAAATTGGTAGAGTTGTTTTCACATGCTTCACCAAGGAAAATAGCAAATTTAAATGCCTTAATATCAAACTATTATAGATTTAATAACCGCTGTTTAGATTTATAGTTGCTGCATATTGACATTTTTTCGTTATGTTTCCAGGGTGTGGTAGTATTCGGGCTTCTATACCAGCAACCCCTGCAGTACCAGCAGTACACGTACCCGCCGTGGGCCGTTGTGCTGGGTTGGGGACTGGCCTGCTCCTCCATCCTCATGATACCCATAGTCGGCATTTACAAATTTCTCACCACTCCCGGAACTTGTCGGCAGGTTGGTATTGATAGTTGTTTTCATTATGTTGGCATTTTAAAACTAATTTATTCGAAACATGATTTCCTTATTATCTGCACTGTAGACAAACCTCTGTGGTTTAAACAGTGTCTTTTATATTTTACTTTTTTTGTACTACTGTTTATATATTGTATCTATATATATAAAAATGAAACCCGTTTTCCGTTGTCACGACATAGCATGAAAACGGCTTGACCGATTTGGCTGATTTTTTTTTTTGTAGTTTTCTAATACTCTGTACAAGGTGCTTACGGAAAAAAATATTAAGAAAGGCGGTACGAAGTTCGCCGGGTAAGCTAGTTGTATAATAAATATATATCTTCATTTTCTTTAGACTCTTACCCTCGACCCTTAAAACTCTTAGACCTTAGACCTCTAAGCTTTCACATATTGCTGAAGAAAAGAATTTTTAATATAAGGTATCGATTAAATGTATTACATTATCTTAGATCATATGTATATACCCAAATATTATCTCTGAATAATTTATACATAAAAGACATACTGCCATGGCAACCCAAAGAGAATCTTGGCCTCCAACGAACTCTTCACCGTTATGATTTATTTCCAGCGCATCGCATGCTGCATATCTCCTGAATCTGAACACGAAGCAATCCGGGGCGGAGCACCAGTCAGTCGATTTACGTGGAAACATTGGTTGTATGTTTAAATTTTGTGAAACAAATGGGTGCCACATTTCACAGGCATTTTGAAGTCGGTGAAATTTTATCAAGTCCGTGGAAAAAAGCGGTATGATCTAAAGAGCAAGAGCACGAGAGATTGGCGGTAGTGCGCTTGCGTATGAAACATTTTTATGATAAACAAGGGCGTAGACGCCACTAATGGCATTTTATCTTTCACTTTTCTGCTTAGGATCTACGGTGTTTAGGGCACTAGAGTGGGATGTATTTCTTAATTACTTACATTTCTAAGTACTTAATTTAGATTTTTTATTTTCAAAAGATGTTTCAAAAGGTGTATATAATTTGACAAATTATTTAAAAAAATATTGGGTCGGTTTATTTTATATTTAAGATACTTAATTATGTTGTAAGTAAGTGGTGTCGTAAGTAAGTACGTAGGTACTTACACACCTAACAGTCCTACAGAACATGCGTAGGCATGTTCTGTAGGTCTGTTATAAAATAACATTAAATTATGAAAAACTTTCTGTAGATACTTTGAAATAAAACTGTAGATAATCTTAATATTAAGCAAGATATTGAAAGTTATATATATATGTAATCTGTATTTAGCATCAGCTTCCTATCTGGTTATATTTTACTAAGTGATACTTACACATATTTTTAAATTTATTTACTGTTAAAATGTCCGTTACCAAATTGAATATTGACATCGTCATCATAAAGAGCTGATTCTTTTCGGTGTTCTTTCCATTTTGCCTACGATACGACTAGAAATTCTCTTTCTTTCATCATCGTAGTTCCATATAACTAACCTCTGGTCTTACCTTGGACCCACTTTTTCCTTTTATCTTACCTTCGACGTTCGGTACAGATGGACAAAACTAGTCACTAATACGTAGTCCTATTTATTTAATATGTGACCACTAATTTCTTACAATAAAAATGGGTCCTTACGTGATACTAAATAACAAACAACAAAATTGTGTCGTCCACTCTGGACCAATATTTTAAACAAATCTGTGACGAATACAATAATTTTGTACATAACTAGTAGATACAATACTATAATTATATATATTTACATACAAATGTATACCTGAATAATGTACACATTTATTTAAAAGACATAAAATTATGTAGATGATGTTGGCTTTGTGGAAAAATATACTTAGGTATCAATAACTTCTCGATTGAGATGAATTTATATATTTAAAATTAAATGAATCATATCGTAACTAATATCCGACAAATATAGAATTCATTCACAAGTCTTGTGTCTACACTAGGTACTTAGATACTGTAATATATATATTAAATGTATAATTTGCAGATTTTAAAAAAGCCAATTTTAAAAATATATTTTATTTTAAACTTTTTTGCACAAAACTAATAGGCGAACTTAATGCAAAAAGCCAAAAACAGATACCTATTTAGTAAATCTGTGAGTATAAATAAAAAATGTTTATGACAAATTCTCATACCTTCATAAATAGGTACACCCAAAATTTTATATGTATCAGTTAAGGCGTTTCGGAGATGTTTTGTAACAAACACAACGAGACGACGAGAATTTCATATAGGTGTTAGCAGATATTAGTAGTTAAGTTCAAAGATTAAAAGAATGTTCTCGTACCTATCTACCCTACTCATATAGCAATGTTATAGCAATGCAGACCCTATACCCTTTATGAATTTATTCTGAAAATTATACAGAAAATACATTTTATATTGTATGACAAAATGATGCTTTCTGATACTTTAAAATGTACTGTAAAAATGTTAATACACGCAATGTTAAAGATCGTAAGTAGATAATTTATGGTGTGTAGCAAATATGACAATCCCGTTCATAGTAATGTAAAATTATATATATAATATCTATCTATTATAAGTATAGATTAGAGAATCTAGCTAAATCATATAGAATTAGAATGCTCCAGGAGAGTTAAAAATAGTGTAAAAATGTGTTGTGCGATATAAAATTATACTTATCTATTTTGTAAATAAGAAAAGAAATAGTTTTGTCTGCGAGAATAATGTAAACAGATGTAAAACTGTGTTCATTTATAAAATAAATGTTAGATGACCTTTACTTTGTTTTCTTTGGTACCTTCAAACCAAGAACCTGAGTAAGCTATCATCACCATATTAATTATATTCTTTGATATTTTTATGTTTAGATAGGTAGATGTGTAGAAGAAATAGATTTTCGCTTTAAAAAATGATTTATATATTGTTATCAAGACTAGCTATAAAGAAGCAAAAAAACATAAGTATTACCATTTTAAATATGTAGGTAAGAACACTACAAACTGGAAACATTTAAGCAAAGTAGGTATGCTTGCTTTCTGCAGGAATCTAACCCATGAATCCAAGTTTTCAGGCAAACGACATAGGTAATCACTGAACCACAAATGCAATAGATTAAAAAAAAATCTGCGCATGATTTTGTAATTCTATGACAAAAGCAGTCAAAAAGTGTGCGCGGTGTTATCTTTCTTCACACACCCTGTCCTGAGGTAAGTTTTTAATCCAAAGGGAAACGGTTGCAAAATTATCTACTTAACCGCATGAGGTAACATACGAGGTGGATTGACTTTTCATACTATACCTACATCATCAAGAAAACAACTTGAAAACGTACGAAATTTTCGAAAATATCGAATTCACTCAGTGAATGTGAGATGTATTGTTGTTGGCTTAACTTATCTGCTTATGGGGTCCTAGGTTATAGAAAGCACGTCGAACCTTTGGGTCATTTTGTACTTACCCCATCCCTTACTCACCCACACTGGGATTTCCAAAGGACTGCATGAGCTTCAGAACATCACCTGGTGCGAAGTACCTATAGTCCTCCAGGTCAGGATACGCTGCTCCAAAGAGGTCCATTCGCTTGCTGGCCAGTGAGTCACAGCAGTACAAAATATGGCTCATGGACTCCTCTGCTGTTGCACATGCCATTTCATTGTTGTTCACTCTTATTATTGGTGCAGATGTCGGGAGGAGACAGCAAATAAGGCAAAGATGTGGCAGGCTAAATTAAAAAGAATCGGTTTAAAGGAAAGAATCTTCGCATGCAAGAATGCTCAAAATTTCTTAGATAGCGTCGAAGATATCTAGCGTATCTACCATCATAGGATTTGTTGTGGGATCTGGTTTGGACTGGACATAATACCAGAACATTGGATCATTAAAAAAATAGAAAGCTAAAATAAAAAAGCTAAAGTAGGTACAAAAGCGTATAAGGTAAAAGAAATCATAAGCCAAAATACAGGCCAAAAAAGTGTAAGCTTTGATAACGTGGAAGGAAGCAGATTCCTTGGTTCCTGTAAAGAAAATACTTAGGTACATTGTTCAATTTCTTTTGTAGCGCCGCCGCCGCCGCCCGATACAAGTAAGAAGTATCTAGTTGCTCGAAAAAATAATAACTTACCTTTCTTCACCTTTCCGGCGTTGACGCCACAGACAAATTATATTTGATTAAGGCTGGCGCAAAGACCTTTAAAAGGCTGGTGCCTAGATTAGATTAGCCTAGCGCCTAGCGCTTGTGGTTGGCGCTTGGTTTACGTAGTGATTACCTACGTAAGTACTCTTCGCTTGGTTGGCGCCATATTATCTCCTATAGAGCAGCATAGAGTCAACATAGAGTACAACAACAAGTCTACAAGTCTACGGATTAAATTTCATTCCATTCCATGTAAATGCAACGTTTAATTTCAACATATTGATATTGAACGATTAAATAAACTTTATACTATTTTATAAAGAAATAATAACTTTTTAGATCACTATATTTATTAAATTTTTCATTAAATTAAGCCAAATATAGATATGGATGAATTTTCAAACAATTGATTGATTTGAATATATTTACGTACGTGAAAAGGAAAGTCATTTGTATTTAATGGCAGGCAGATGGAAAATGTCATGTTGATTCGATTCTATCTGTGATTTCGTGATATAAATTAGTGCGAATCTAATTTATTTAGAATTAAATACAATAAGCAGGGCTCAGTAGGCATACTAGGTATCCTGATTACAGTGAGGTGTATATTAAGTGAATATTTGAGTGTAGTACCAAACATTCGTGGTGATCATAAAATAAAAATATCAACTATCGGTACCATAATGTTATCTTGAATCGATATAACTATGAAATTATATTGTTTTTGCCGTAAATAAATTATCATGATGTCAAAAATCCTATAAGCTAGCCGCGGATAAAAGGTAATAAATAAGTTAGAATTAATTTATCATTTTCATACATATTTTATATCATATCATTTTTGGGAGTTTCTTCAATTCCTTCGTTTCGTTTTATTCCGCCGTTCTACCCGCCCGTTGTGTATTTACTATAATAATATATAGCCTATTATTATTATATATCTGCTCCAAGAATAGGGCTATAGAATGCAACAATATTTTTTCAAATCCAACAAATAGTTCCAGAGATAAGGGTGTCCAAACAAACAAATTTTAGCATTTAAATGATAGTACTTATGTTATATTGATTCTAGTATGCTATTCACCGGATCTGTTAAAATAAGTAAATTCATTCGAAAGTGTTTTAAATATATTTTCAGTTACAACAATGTCTTTGGAACTTGACAACCTGAGTGTGGGGCCGAGCCCCAGTGTAGGCTCCTCCGACCCACGCTCCCAACTGCTGCAAGAGATGCGGGAACAAAACTTTGACCTGATCAGATTTGCCTCGTACAGAACGGCATGCAAGCTCCGATATGTCCAAAAAAAGTGTAATTGTGAGTAATGTACTGTGTGAAAATAACTGTTTGCTTAAGTATCATAATATATTGTGAAATGCACCTGCGAATTTGACATAATTGATGATCTTTATGTTATACTAGTAGTATAATAATGCATGTATTATACATAACCTTTCACTTGAAGTACTATCTATTAAAAATAATCACATCTAAATCCATTGCGTAGATTTTAAGATCTAGGCATTCATTGGGACAGACAGCGGGAAGCGACTTTGATTTATACTATTTAGTGATTTGAGCTAAATTTGATTGTATTTGACTTTATTTGGTTCATTCATTTCAATTTTATTTATTTCCATTATTTGTTTTTTCAATTTAAAAAAGAATTTTACTTATGTCTATGTTCAACTACGGCTGAAACTATAATGATAATCAAAAAATTGTTGACTATTTGGGTTTCTTATACCATAATTATAAACTATACTATTTCACTTAGATGTTAAAAAAAATATGTAAATTTAATGTTTTTAAATATATCTTTGCAGTGCACGTCATAGATATCTGGAATGTAATAGAGGCATTCAGAGAGAATGCTCTCAACACATTAGAGCCCAATGCTTGTGTGAATGTGACACGATTGGAGACCCTTGTATCTTCCTTGTACCACAACCTGAATAAGAGGTTGCCGCCGGCACACCAAGTTTCCGTGGAGGCATGTTCGGCTCTGTTGTTAAATTGGCTACTTTCTGCATATAGCACAGGGTAAGTTTTTACTAAAGAATTAATTTTTAGCATATTTATAATAACCAATGCCTATGTAGCACAGAATACATAATAGAACTATGCTTTTGTAACTTTCTTAACTCTGTATTAATAGGTCCAGGGTTTGATTGAATTTATTCTGGATTCTATTTGCTAGCCTCATCAATACTAATATTATTAATGCGAAATTCTGTGTGTCTGCCTGTATATCTGTCTGTCTGTTACTCTTTCATGGCTAAACCGCTGGACCGATTTTGATGAAATTCAATGTGGATATAGTTAAGGACCCAGGGTCAAATGTAGGCTACTTTTAGGCTAAGACGAAGTAACAGAGTTCCACGCGGGTGGAGCCGCGGGTAAAAGGTAGTATTGTTATAATATTGTTGAGTTAGTATTACATAATAAAAGAAAACTGCTAGCTTCTCAGGGACTATGATGCTGTACAAATGGGCTTAAACAAACTCAAACAAACATTAAATATTAGATTTTTATTATTTATAGAGCCTGAGGGCAAACAGAAAATTATCACAGGTTTGTTTCGTATTCAAATTTATTCATTTACTAATAGATGTAAAGATGTAAATTGATTAAGGTAAAGTGCCAGATAAAACCATTTAAGTATTTTTCTTTTACAGTGAAAATGTGGGAAAAATTCGTGTGTTTTCAATAAAAGTGGCGCTGGCAACCATGTGTGCTGGAAAACTTATGGACAAACTCAGATGTAAGTATATGAGTACATAAACTTATTTCAGAATAAAAACATAGTTTGGGGTCACAGCAATGCATTATGTGAAATTCTCAACTGTGTATGTGATACTACATAAAATATGTTGTTTAGTCTTGAAAAGAATGAATGTAATTTTATTGCAAGCTCATATTTTTTTTACTACTTATTTCAGTGATAAAATTTTAAAAGCTTATGCCCAAATACTCAAATGCTACTCAATTTTGAGAACTGTTCAAGTATCATGCTGTCATTGTCATTTTGTTGACGTTCAGCGTGACAGCATGATACTTGAACAGCTCTCAAAATTGAGTAGCATTTGAGTATTCAGGCGTTACTCTCACAATTTATCAATAACCATTTATATTTTTTTAAACTTGTGAAAAGATTATTTACACAATGTTTTCTGTTGGCAGATATATTCTCACAGCTATCAGATGGTAATGGTCACCTGATGATGAAGAGATTATCAGACTACCTGCGGGAAGTTCTAGCATTGCCAGCCGCTGTCTACGAATCACCTTCGTTCAGCTATAACGACACGCTGCCCATGTCGATTTTCAACCAGGTAAAATGATACATGTGAAGTCTTATCTCTCGTTTTTGTGTTTTCGGTTGTTGTCTCAGTTGTAAACATATTACAAGTATATTACTTAGGAGGCCTGGGTTTGGTGAAGGCAATGTCTAAATCTCTTTATAAGGTACTCATTTATTCAATATCAATAGTTCCTACACACCTTCATTTCATAGTTGTATCAATAAGGTTTTAGTTCCATAAAACAGAAGCAAAAACTAGTATTCTTCGGTCTCAAATCTGGTAAATACAGGTTGGTTTTAGAGAATTTTTATCTAACTAAAACTAATATTGAACACTTTTTTTTCAGAATGGAAAAATAACTGTTAATGACTTTTTGGACACGCTGATGTCGGACCCTGGCCCGCCATGCCTGGTGTGGTTGCCTTTGTTACATCGTCTTGCTAGCGTTGAGAATGGTATGTTATTTATTTATTGAATGAAGGCACTGATAGCACTTACAGTTTCCCAATGCGTGCTATAAGCTAGGGCAATTTACACAGGTTTATGACACTTATACATGAAAAAATAAAGGTTTTGAGTTTATCATAAAAAATCTCCACGTTTGGCGAGTGAGCAATCAAGACGTTGAGGAGTTCCAAATCCTGGCTTGTGGGCATATCGCTTATTGTAATCTTTCACTAAAAGAAGTATATTTTTTAAATTATTTTCTTTTTCTAAGGGTGCCTTTCCAACTAGTGAAGGTTAACAATTACTCAGTTAAAGTCCTTCTTGTCTTAGCTTATCGGAAGAGATCGGCTGCGTTTGCTAATCTAGTCCACAGATTTTCTATATCTGAGATTTCATCTTTACTTCAACTTACTTGTTTTTATAAGTATGTCATACGCATTTAGTGAAAAGTTCTTATTTTAAAGCTTTCGCACGTAGGAATTTCCCTCGAGAACAGTTTCCGAGATGAAAGGTACCCATGTCCTTCTCAATGTTCCAAGATATGTGTACGTGAAATTTCAGGAAGACTGGTTCAGTAGATAAGGTGTGAAACAAATATACAAACTCACTTTCGCATTTATAATATTAGTTGGGATAGAAGTGATTTATTTAGATTTAGAAGGTATATTTGTGTAGGTAGGTAATAGTTTATCTTTGTTTATATATTTATTGGCTGGATGTGGCGGAACAGAGAGAGGTTTGGAAGGAGATGGGGGAGACCTTTGCCCAGCAGTGGGATAATATAGGTTAATAAAAATAAAATAAAAAAATTATTTATTTATGTCCACAAAAATACGAATATAGGATACAATATAAAACACAATAATTACAAATGTCTTCCAGTAGACCCGTGAGAGTAGAGGTGATTAATAAAGGTAGACTGGCGTGTGCATAAAATTGTGACAGGAAATTTGTCCTCCAGTGGTGCACCCGCTGGCGTGCAGCGCGTGCCGGCGCAGCTCGCTGACCGGCTTCCGCTACCGCTGCACGCGCTGCGCCAACTACACGCTGTGCCAGGACTGCTTCTGGCGGGGCAGGGTGTCCGCCACGCACACCAACGAACACGAGGTCAAGGAGTATGCTGCATATGTGAGTACTGATTGAATCTCTTTCTTATCTAGCACTGAAACATCTGACGTTATTCGAGCATTGACTATGGTCTCTACCGCTGCACGCGCTGCGCCAACTACACGCTGTGCCAGGACTGCTTCTGGCGGGGCAGGGTGTCCGCCGCGCACACCAACGAACACGAGGTCAAGGAGTATGCTGCATATGTGAGTACTGATTGAATCTCTTTCTTATCTAGCACTGAAACATCTGACGTTATTCGAGCATTGACTATGGTCTCTACCGCTGCACGCGCTGCGCCAACTACACGCTGTGCCAGGACTGCTTCTGGCGGGGCAGGGTGTCCGCCGCGCACACCAACGAACACGAGGTCAAGGAGTATGCTGCATATGTGAGTACTGATTGAATCTCTTTCTTATCTAGCACTGAAACATCTGACGTTATTCGAGCATTGACTATGGTCTCTACCGCTGCACGCGCTGCGCCAACTACACGCTGTGCCAGGACTGCTTCTGGCGGGGCAGGGTGTCCGCCGCGCACACCAACGAACACGAGGTCAAGGAGTATGCTGCATATGTGAGTACTGATTGAATCTCTTTCTTATCTAGCACTGAAACATCTGACGTTATTCGAGCATTGACTATGGTCTCTACCGCTGCACGCGCTGCGCCAACTACACGCTGTGCCAGGACTGCTTCTGGCGGGGCAGGGTGTCCGCCGCGCACACCAACGAACACGAGGTCAAGGAGTATGCTGCATATGTGAGTACTGATTGAATCTCTTATCTAGCGCTGAAACTCCCTCTCATCCGACTGACTGCCGTTTAGAAGGACATACCTTGACATACCTAGGATTTGTGGCTGCTGTTATTCGGGCCTTCACTACGGTCTTTACCGCTGCACGCGCTGCGCCAACTACACGCTCTTTAGCTGGTTGCTTTGCAGTCCACACGATTCTCGCTTCTGCCGCTCATTGACGACGCCTGACTGCCGTTTAGGACATATCATGGATTTGTGTCCGTGCTTCGAAAGGCAAGTTAAGCCGTTAGTCCCGGCTGCCATCTGGCAGTCGCTAAAGGACCCATGTCAGAAGCCGAGAGGCAGTTTCGAAGAACTCTACCACCAGGGTGTGCATAGTCGATTGACCGTATCACCTACAGGAAATGATGATGATGGATTTGTAGACCTGTCCCTAAGGCTTTACCTGGCATTATAGGGTGTCAAGTGACACAATCTATGGATATGGTTAAGGACAAGGGGTCAAACATAGGCTTCTTTGGGGCGCCATATAACTAAGGCCCCCGTAGGCGGACCCGCAGGCAACGGTTAGTATTATGATACATTATTCTCATCATTTGTTTCAGAAATCTCCGTCGAAACAGATCGGTGCGACTCTCCGCAAATCGTTCCGTTGCGTGCCGGAGCGCGCGCGGCCGCAGTTACCGCGATATCCGGACCAGCCGGAACGCACGCTCAACCTTAGCCATATCGTGTGAGTACTTGTTTTTATACATTTTGGTTCAGGAATAAAGGACAACACAACCTTCCTCAAGAATCAGGCTTTCATATGCAGGAAGAATTTTTCAAATCTGACCTATTGGTCAGAACTTAGTGGAGCTTGTAACTTTAGAACTATTGTTCAAGTTACAAGCGTTTAAACAAACAAAATTTTTAGCTCTGTTATATGGTATAAATATAAATAAAATATCCAACATATATTATAAAAATGCGACAGTGAGTTTGTATATTTGTTTGTTACCTCTTCACGCCCTATCTACTGAACCAATCTTCCTGACTGAATTTGAGAAGGACACAAACCTTTTATCCCGGGAAAAAAGCACTGTACCCGAGGTGGATTCAACCGGCCGAAGCCTCGGTCGAAAGCTAGTCGAGATATAATTTTTGAAATATTCAATTCCCCAGTCCGCCATCCCCGGTGCCGGCACACAACGGCTTCCCGGAATACTCGTCCGGCCCGGGTCCGGGCTACGTGAACACGGGCTCGCTGGACTCGCGCTGGTCTCGGCGGGGAGCCGACGACGAGCACCGGCTCATTGCCAGATACGCTGCTAGGTTGGCGCACGAGAACAGGACCATGGTGAGTTCACTATACTATAGATGCATAAACTATATATATATATATATTACTAACATAGGATAGGACAAATTACTAACAAATATGGACTATTTTTATAAAACTAAAATGTCTGAAATAAATAAATTGAATAAACTATTCGGTTTTAAAATTTTTTTTTTTGTTTTGAACAGTTAAAACCATGTTTGAGGTTTAATATAAGTTTAAAACGACGCAAGTAATGTGACCGCTTTTTGTTTTAAACGTTTAAAACCAATTTTGAGGTTTAATATAAGTTTCAAACGACGCAAGTAATGTGACCGTTTTTCTTTTGTTATAAACGTTTTAAACCAGTTTTTGAGGTTTAATATAAGTTTAAAACGACGCAAGTAATGTGACCGTTTTTTTTGTTTTAATCGTTTTAAACCAGTTTTTGAGGTTTAATATAAGTTTAAAACGACGCAAGTAATGTGACCGTTTTTCTTTTGTTTTAAACGTTTTAGACCAGTTTTTGAGGTTTAATATAAGTTTAAAACGATGCGAGTAATGTTTTAAAAAAAAAAACTAACAAAAATGAAGATTACAATTAATATCTTTCATTTTTACTTTGAAAATGATAATTTATCAATAACTAGTGATCCGTCCCGGCTTCGCATGGGCATAAAAACCTTTTTGAATCACTCTATCTATTAAAAAAACCGATTCAAAATCCGCTGCGTGGTTCTAAAGGTTTAAGCATACATAGGGACTGAGAAAGCGACTTTGTTTTATACTATTTAGTGTTAGTGACTATAAACCGTTTTAAACTTATACTACTTCACTACATGTGAAGTAGTATAAGTTTAAAACGGTTTATTTGCAACTCTATTTACTACACAGCTGGAAGTTTTAATTGCTATTTCAGTCGAATTCGCTGAATGACCCCTCAAAAATTAAACTTCCTATTTCGATCAATTGACCTTGATAGTCGTACTGGTTAACAGTTTGAAAGTCGAGCTTACATAGTCAATAAGATAATCTAGCTAGGTTCTATGTCTGGGAAAATTAATTTTACCCATATTTTATTGCAAAAAGATTTTCTGCATAATACGAGCGAAGCTCGGTCGCCCAGGTACTAATACATAAAACTCGTCTATTTTCTAAAGAAATTTACAAGAATGTTTTCAAAAACTCAAATACACCATTTTGTTTTGTCTTTATTAATATTTTTACAAGTAACTTGAAAATAATGTATATGTTCTATCTTTTTTAATTTATATACTTTTTTTTTCAGCCACGCGCCGGGAGATCAGCGTCATTGACACCAGAACTGGTAGATATTTATATTATATATATAGACTCTTATATTTATTTATTCTTTGGAACATTTATTTATTTTATTTTTTACTAGCATTGTCCGCGACTTCGTCCGTGTGGAATTTAAAAAAAAGAGTTAACGAAAAAATTTCTAAAATAGTACTTTTATTTTAGAAATAGCCCAAGTTACTCCCTATAACATCAGCTATCTGCCAGTCAAATAAAAGTTATTTTGGTATATGTACTGTGTAGCCATTTAGTAAATAATTGTTTTTGCCGAAAAAACGAAACCTACTCCAATTCCTCAACTAAAAAGGATAAAATAATCAATACATTGATGTTTAAATATGCTTCATATCAAAAATTTTAATAAATCTAAAGTCGGTGCCGATTCTTTTAATAAAATATGCTAATTAACGAGCCAGCAGCTAGTCAACGAATTCGTAAAATTGGCAAATCCTAACGCAGTCGCTAGCGTCTGCGTTAGGATTTTGTATGGAATTTCTTAGTTGCTTTACTATCCGCCAGAGGCGCTGTACAGGTATGTCATACTAAATCGTTAACACAGTCGCTAGCGTCTGCGTTTAGAAAAACTCATACTAGGGGCACAGCCGTCTTTGAGTAATCCGGTAACATACATAAAAAAAAACATACCGACGAATTGAGAACCTCCTCCTTTTTTTTGAAGTCGGGTAAAAAGCGGTTGTTGTAATATTACAAACAGACCCTCTTTAATTTTATTTATGTGTATAGATATAGATTCCTTTGATGCCTTTTACGATAAACCTACACAGGATAAGAGAAAGTAGTCCATTTTTTTGTCTATTATGTAAAAATGTTTTATTTTCCTATTATATTCACACTAGCGACCCGCCCCGGCTTCGCATGGGCATAAAAACTTTCCTCTTGAATCACTCTTATCTATTGAAAAACCGCATCAAAATCCCGTTGCGTAGTTTTAAAGATTTAAGTATACAAAAGGACATAGGGACAGAGAAAGCGACTTTGTTTTATACTATGTGGTGATTATATTCACATTTATGGGGTATTTCAGGGTCGTTCATCGTCAGAAGGGTCGGAAGTGGACGCGGCGCGGCAACAGCGCGAGTTGATATCGCAGCTCGAAGCCAAGAACAGGGAGATCATGAGGGAGATCGCCAGGCTCAGGTAGGTTATTTATTTAACCTAAAAACCCCGGCTTCGTATTAGAACTGTTAAAGTTGCGTTTTGACTTTTATCCTGAAATTTTTTCCATATTTGGCGTAATTTTCAAATTTTTTTTTTTTTTTTTAATTTTTGGAGTAGTTTTCTAAATTTTTCTCTTCGTAAGAACCTTATGTAAGGCATTAAAAATAATTTAAAAAAGTTAAATGAAAACGCAAAATTTGTGACGTGACCAAGATGAAAAGGCATGATCACTTTGTACAAAAAAAATTACTTTGTAAAATGTAGTTTGACTAAAATGACAGTTGTCAAATCTCCAAAACTTTCCTGTTAATCTCTGTCGCACTCAATGTTATCTATATTTCTGTCATTCTGTCAAAATTATCATCGTCTATATTTTAAAGAATAAAGCTACTAACTGGCTTTAAAGTGTAGACCGTCTCAACGTGTTTATGATAAGCATACCAATTGTTTTTTTTTTTTTTTCATAGGCGTCAGCAGGAAGCGGAAGCGAGCGCCGGGTCGGGCACTTCCGACGGCGGCTCGGCCCCGCCGCTAGTTTCCGAGCTCAGGGCGTTGAGACAGAGGAAAGATGAACTAGAAGGACACCTGTCCTCTCTACAGGAGTCCAGGAAACATCTGATGCAGCAGCTGCAAGGACTCATGAGGATGCTCAAGGTACGACGAAATTGTTGTTAGCACATCAAGTTTGGATCGTAGCCAATGGAAATCTAGTCTCTGCCTATCTACGGGAGGTAAGCGTGATTGTTTGTATGTATGTATGTCTATCAAGTTTGGCAAAAGTTATATCGTTCTTACTGATACCGGCACGTTAAGCCGTTGGTCCTTTCTGCCAACTGATATTCGTTAAAGGAACCACGTCAGAGACCGAGAGGCAGTTTGGAACGCTCTGACACCGGGGTGTTTGTTCGATTTACCGTGACACGAAATGATGATGATGACCGAAACGATATTGAAATTCGTCAGCATTTTCTGTATACACTGAAACACTAACCTTAGGAAAGTGGGCATAAAGTGCAAAATTAAACACATGTACAAACACCATCGTCGCAAGCTGTTTTAATTGTTTATTAATTATTTTTACTGTCTCAACTCAATAGTCATACTAATATTATAAATGAGAAAGTTACGATGTTTGTATGTCTGTAAGTTTGTTCCTCAATCACGCAAAATCTACTGGACGGATTTCGATGAAATATGGTACAGAGATAGATTATGATCTGGAATAGCACATAGGCTACTTTTTATTCCGAAAAATAAGTTTCCCTTGGGACAGGATACAAATTTCAGTAACGCCATCTGTTTTTAAGGAAATATGGCACTAGATGGCGCTCTAAATTATAATGCAGATAAATGCAAGTTTCTAATGATGAGACAGATTTTTATGAAATTTAGTACTAAGATGTATATGATTTGTATGTATGTATATGATAATATGATCTGGAACAGCACAGTGTACTTTTGATCCCTAAAATACGAATTTCGTGGCCATCGCTACCTATTCGATTCAGTAACGACATCTATTTTAATTAAGCGAAACAAACTACACGTAAAACATTTCCAAAATACCAAGAAAGTAATTATTTTATATTTATGTCATTATGTCACTAGATGGCGCTTTAAAAATTGTAATTACAAAGATGAATGAACTGAAACAGCACAGCCTTTTTATACCTTCAGTATTGTCATCTATTTTAACATATAGCGCTTTAAATAATTATGTGAATAAAACTACACGTAAAAGCATATTCAAAATACCAAAAATAATAATTATTCTAGTCAGAAATAATTTGGCTACATTTCTCATTCTCAAGAGATAATCAGACCTATTTGTTTTAATTACCAAGAAAGATGTCGTTTAGTGTATATTTTTTAGTTCTCACTGTTTGTTACTGTTCTCTTTAGATGGCGCTCTACTGTGCTTAAGTTTTTTGAATCGCGCTGTTCAGATTTTTTCGTGGAAAACGACCTTCCGAGAATTGTATTTATTATTTTTGTCTAGAGCTAGGTAGGCTGTAATATTATAAGAGCCACCGTTATTACGGGAGCTGCAAAAGGAGTTAATGTTTTAATTCCCCGTATAACAATCATTCCAAACAACCTGCCATTCCAATTCTAGAGGTTACAATTTCCTATCAAATTGGCTTTTTCAATGACAATCAACAAATCCCAGGGCCAAACCTTACCATAATGTGACTTAATTCTTAGTGAACAAAAGGCGTTATTGTTTAGTTTACTAAATGTATTTTCGGTCTTTCAATTTGAATATTTTGCTTCTTCAGCCAATCATTATACAATGCTTAGTGTTTCTAATGCTATTTCGATATTGGTCTTGTGCTTTCTTCCTTCCACTCCTTTTAGCGATTATGACCAGGTCAGGTCTATCTTACTGTTTATTAAAATGGTCTTTGAATAAATTATAATGGGCGTTCACGTCTATAGTTATTTGTGAATTCGTAGTAAACATATACTAGAATAAGCCAAAAAGATAGGAAAAAAGATACAATCTTATAATACTCGCGACCTGCCCCGGCTTCGCATGGGCATAGAAACCTTTCTCTTGAATCACTATCTATTAAAAAAACCGATTCAAAATCCGTTGCGTAGTTTTAAAGATTTAAGCATACAAAGGGACAAAGGGACAGAGAAAGCGACTTTGTTTTATACTATGTAGTGATCATGTGTGCACACCCTGGTGTTAGTGCTGAGGTGAGAGAGCAAATATGTCATGGCAAATTATGGTGATTTAGACACAAATGTAGATCATTTTGATCAGGGCCAAACCAAAAAGTGGAAGGCATTCATTTGGGTACTCCGTGTTTTTCACACGGTCAATTATATGTCGCCTGTTCACGTGTGTCAAGTGCCCAGAACCTACATGTGTTGGCAGCACGAAGCAAATAACTGTATTAGAATAAATTTTCATCAAAGAGTTACTATGTTTTAATTTTCGATATGTGTCATTTTTCATAACCATTACCTAATTAGATTTTATTTGCGGAGTAAAAAAAAATATAGGATATATATAGATCACGATCTTTATTAAGGTTTAAACCATTTGCTTTAATAAAAAGTAAATTTTTTACAGCTGAATCAATTTATAAAGTCACATGTAAAGAAAATGTAGCTTTCAAGTCAGGAAACTTAAAATTTTAGTGATCACATATGTTATTATATACATATATTTAATATACGTACTTTATTAAGATTTTAACCGTACACTTTTATTTTTGAACTAATAATTTCAAAGATATTTAAGAAATAGTTACTAAATCTATACAAAATCAGTTCTATTCTGCCAACGAAGTAGAACAATGCGTTGTGCAAAAAGCCAATCTTATTGCAATGCGTATATGGCATTAAATGTTAGTTTGTGATTTTTTTGCAGCTCAAGTGCTCCCTTAATTCGCAACCGCTACTTTTTGTACTCTCTGCTCCACTCTACTATTTGCCGCGGGCGAAGCCGCGGGTAACAGCTAGTAATTAATATTGCGGTACATACCATACAGGTGAATACCAAAAAAAAAAATAACGATCTTGGGTTTCAAAAATTTACCACTATTTATATTTACCAAGTTAAAGAGAAGACCGTTATTTTTGGGTTTTTACCCGACTACGGCGAAGCCAAAAGGAAGGGTAATGATTTTGGCAGTCTATGTATAGATGTATGTATGTATGTTCCACCGTAGCGCCTAAACTACTGGACCGATTTTAATGAATGAGGTGTCAAAAGATTCGTAAAAATAACACGGGTAACATAGGTATAAATTGTATCAAAATTCTAACTGACGAAATTTAACCTTGGGATTCTAACCTCAAAAAAAAAAATAAGTGAGATAAGCATCACGTGTTTGGTATCAAAGGAAAGGTCTTGGCAAGCACATTACAAATATGTATATATGTAATTTATATTGTTTATTTTAACTATAGGTAGAATTTTTTAAAATACATTCGTAAAGTGGTAGTCATTCCCGTTTGGGAAACAAAAAAGTATTAAATAAAACTAAGTTAAAAAAACTATAACCCGACTACGTGGTGTCTAAAAAGGATGATAGGACGAACATTGTTAGTATTATACAGTGGGTGCGACCACGGCTTTATAATGGCCATTTAGTACCTATGTATTAAAGGATTTCTATCTCAATTATTTCCTTGTTTCATCCTTTTTAGGCACCACGTAGTCGGGTTATAGTTTTTTTAAATTAGTTTTATTAAAATACCGGTTTCAGACACACGCTTTCTAATCGCAATGTTACCAATGTGTTATCAATATCTCCTTTTCCATCTCCCGTAATTAGTGCCGCGATGAGTGAGATCATTCTCGTCCTCGGTACTGTATCTTTTCTTCTTTCCATTAGTACAAGTGTAGAATGTCTCATACGAATCTTGCATACAATACTTTAATTCCGCATCTAGAATAAGAACCTAGTTATAAACTATCAATAAGTAGAATTCCAGGGTGTGCATGGTCGATTGACAGTGTCACCTACACGAAATGATGACAATGAGGATTATTATTTTTTTATATTTATTTTATTTATTTATAACTAGCTGTTTCCCGCGGCTTCGCCCCGCGTGGGACTCGGTTATATCGCGCCCAAAAGTAGCCTATGTTTGACCTCAGGTCGTTAACTACATCCCTACCAAATTTCATCACAATCGGTCCAGCAGTTTAGCCGTGAAGAGGTGACAGACAGACAGACAGACAGACAGACTTTCGCATTTATAATATTAGTATGGAAGTATGGATATACTATTAAGTAGGCAAACTAGCATACGGCCCATCTTATGGGAATCGGAAACCGCAGCCTATGAGACGCCTGCAACATTAGGATCATTGCGAGCGCGTTGTCGACCCTGGAGGAATCTTTATAATAAGTAAAGGTTTAAAATTATCAAACCTGGACACGGTGTTACTTACTCGAACTTGGGACCTTACCATTTCGAAACCAGTATGTTACCACTCATCGTTAGGGTTTAATGGTACCTAATTTTTTTTCTGTTGTATGTCAATCCGCCAAATTCAAGTGAGTGAGTGAGAGTGCTAACATTAAAAACCTATATTTTGCCACGATATACCACATTTGCACTTAGCATAAGCAAATAACATAAATTTATTAATTACACTCACCTATTTTTTCACTTTCTAGCTCTTCATTATTTATATCATCGTCTGGTGGCCGTGTTACTTTTTTAAATTTCAATTGATATCTTGCTGAAAATGACAATATCGATATTGATACATCAATACATAGTATAAAATAAAGTCGCCCGAACTGTCTGTCTGTGTGTGACCGCAAAACTTTGACTGTAGTGCAATAAACAGTAAGTAAAATAATTTGGCGTACTATATTTCTTTATATACATTTTATGTTTGGATTGGTCGCCATTAGTGGCATTTCTATCTTGAGCTCCTCCGTGCTTCGGTAGGCACGTTAAGCCGTTGGTCCCGGTCGTTATCGGTAGATGGCAGTCGTTAGGCTACGTCAGATGCCTTTAGGCAGCCTGAAAAATCTGATAGTGTTGGCCACTAACACACCCGGATTATGTTCCTGTGGCTGGTTTCCCTGTAAAATGGGTCACGGAGGTCAGACGGCAGTCGCTAAATCAGGACCATGATTAATAGCGTACCCTGGGCTCTGAAGCGTAAGCCGAAGATGTAACCGGGAAAACACGCTCGGACGAAGAAGAAGTTTCTTTTTATTTATACATTCAAATATTCCCACCTCTTTTAGCGATTTCACTTGCAGAACTATTCGAACCTTCTTTTTTCTTCATACACGTCTTAAAAACCGTAGTCGACTTCACAAAACATAATATATATTTAAATACACCAGGACCTTTATCTGTAAAGAAAGTCATACATTCATTCATTCATTTCGTGTAGGTATCATGGTCGATCAACCATGCACACCCTGGTGTAAGAGTTCTTCGGAACCGCTTCTCTACCGGCTACCGCCGGCAGCCGGGACCAACGGCTTAACGTGCTTTCCGAAGCAAGAATTAAGGCAGCAATGTTATTTATTTATTTATATCTAGTGAGTTACAGGGTCCACTGACCTTGCACTCTATGGTGTCTCTAAGCACATGACGTGGAATTTTTAACGACTACCAGATCACCCGGACCAACGGCTTAACGTGCCTTACGAAGCACGGTCCCGGCTGCCATCTGGTAATCGTTAAAGGGACCACGTCAGAGGCCGACAGGTGGTTCCGAAGAACTCTGACACCATAGTGTGCATTGTCGATTGACCATGACACATACAAGAAATCTATATACTAATATAATATAGCTGAAGAGTTTTTTGTTTGTTTGAACCCTTATAACATGAAAACTACTGGTCTGATTTGCAAAATTCTTTTTATATATGAAAGCCTGATTCTTGGGAAAGGTTATAGGCTATAGTACATACACACTAAAGGCGAGTGAAACCACGGGGAAGTAGAACTAGTGAATGAATAAAAGGTGGCGTGCAGACTCTGCGGCAGGCGTGGCAATAGCATAGTTCTTATTGTAAATAAGTCTGCATCATGATCAGTTGTGGTTGCGCTGTTATTGTAATATGGCCCCTTGAAGGTTAGTTGGTACGGTAGGCGTCAAACATGGCGGAGACGACAGATATGTGCGGAGGTCTGGAGCACTATCTTAGCCGTTATAAAATTAATAAGAAATCGATACACACCTGGCTTTGATAAGGTTTTTACAGATTCTTCTTCCACTGATACTGGTATTTCTTTATTTTGTTGTTCATCTGGGAAAATAAAATTTTAATTTAGTTATGACTCAAATTTCAATACTCACTTGGATTGGTTGTATAGCGTTTAGAAGTAATGTTCTACAATTTTCTAGGATCAAATAAAATAAATACTTTAATAAATAAATAAAAGTAAGTCCAACTCGCACTTTGCCGTTTTTTTTTAAAACGTATGACAACCACAAAATCGATATTTCGAATTTCGAAAGATTTTTATTCGACATAATCGGCGAGACGTTGGAAAATATTTCATTCATCGATTTTGGATAAGACACAGATTAAAAAAGTACCACTCCTACATTACCAACACCGGATTTAAAATTTATTGCGGCCCTAAGTTGCTTGAATATATCCACCAGTCCTTCAAAGGCCCTTCTTGTCCTTATACAATTTGTACTTGAAAGTCGTTCGTGTGAATCGTTTCCCTGGTTTTCGCTAACCTGTGGATAAGATTTTTCTCTTGAGCGTTGTTAACAGGCTTCTATTACAGGATTCTATTTTCGTGTTAATTTTTTAATTTGTTTAATTAATCTACTTAAATAACCAAAAATAATTGGGCTTCATTATTGAAAAAAGAAAACAGATGTCGTAAATAGACTTATTGCTGGCTGAATGTAGATTATTGTTGATGTACATTACTATATGGCCCACACTATTGTTGATTCCAGTTAGGTAAGGTCATTGCACGCTTAAATCACAAATGTTGGTCCGTTATGCCATCTGGCGGATTTCAGGATCCTGAAACAATTGATCAACATTCGATTGATCCATAAACGGTTGGTCCACATCATCTTTCACTGATTAACTTTTCCCCACAGGATTTGTAACCCAGGAACCGTTAGCCAACATACTTCAGTGAATGTTTGACCAACAGAATGTTATGACCATTTATTATTCACTCAAAGAACATTTGACTCATGAACTGTTTGCCAATAGATCGGTATGTCAACGAATGTTAAACCAATAGAATCTTTTGACAATATGTTTTATCCCACGAATTCGTTTCTAAATTTATATTACAAAGTCTCTCGAAGTTCGCAGTCATCGTTTATTACCTGTGTTTCTTCAACACATATTGCCAATTTTTTAAGAACTCTTTCAAATATTTTCTCTATATTGCTTTTGTGAACTTTCGAAAGCAGTTCATGCTCAGATTCTAGACTTTTCTCTTCATTATGTATTTGCATTGAGAATGAAAGTCCATAAGTTAGACCGATGGCGATTATGATACCCATAAACATTATGCCAATTTAATTATCTGTATTTTACTTAAATTAATTAAATTTGTTTCCTTTCTTTTTATTTTCTGTATAATATTTTAATCAAAGCAGCAACTCGTCCCATCTTTGTCCACTTAAGTAATAGTCACTTTAATTAATTTAAATCAATTAATATTTTTGTATAACAAACAAAAATGTTAGAATTTTAGAATATTTACAACAAACTACAAATTATTATGATTTCCATTTTACGGATATTTGTAATTAAAATTTATGATTCTTCGATGTTAAACCTATCAAAATTTTATTGCTAGTCGACGTCGATTGAATTTGTGCGTTATCTATGCACACAACGTTGAGGTGTAAAGCATTGTACAAGATATGACACACATTTAGAGTGGGTGCGTGTGTACGTAAACGCAATTTCTAGAACGCGATCATATCGAATTTAATTCGAAGTTTGAAAAAGATTCCACATTTTTATTATCGCCCGCCGCCCTACCACCTGTCTACTCTTTGGGAATGCTATTGTTGGTGGAGAAGAGACAAAGAAATTAGACCTCTGATGATTCCTTTGCAGATTACAAGGACGGAAAAGCAGAAGTCTGTTTTAACACTTTCGCTGGTCTTAACGCCTAGAACGTAGATAACAATTAACTGTTATTGTTATCTCGTTTACTGTCTGCGAAAGTGTTAAGCCCGAAACCACATAGGCTTATGACCCACGATCCACCTGATGTTAAGTGCGGATGTGGTCTAATACAGAGCGAGGATGCCAAAACCGGGCGATGTGGAGGAGAAAAAGCAGGAAAGTGGACCCTGGGCTCAGAAGCAGTCAGCTGAGGAAACAACCATGAATAGCTTTAGATAAGAGAGAATGGTCTAATAAGGGATCGCACGTTCGTGAAATATCTGTTTTGACTTGAGGTTTATATTAAAACTAAAAGATTTCTTAACGAATAAACATACTTATTGTACATTCTAATGAATTAAAAATATTCATCAGTATCTACATATTTATTTCCATTTTAGTTCTAAACCTCTTTAGTTCAACATGTATGTAAAATAATGACCTATTTCAAACTACATGCCCAAATGAACGCTAACAGTGGTTTTTAAGTTTAACAATTTAAGACAATATCTACACCGTTAAGGATGGAAGGAAGATAATAATCACTACGTCGCTTTCTCTGTCCCTATGTCCCTTTGTATGCTTAAATCTTTAAAACTACGCAACGGATTTTGATGCGGTTTATTTTTAATAGATAGAGTGATTCAAGAGAATGGTTTTTATGTCCATGCGAATAATAAAAATATGCATACAAAGATTTAAAAAAAATGTTTATATTTGTTTAAGACGCAGCAATCATCGCCTAGGTCGACCCCCAATTCGTCCCCTCGGTCCACAAAAAGTCCGCCCCTGCCAGGGTCGCAGCCGCAGCCTTCTGCGCCAGAGAGGTATGTTTACTATTATACAGGGTGGCAGGGTAATAAATAAGTAATTTTTTTTATTTATTTAGAGATCCATTTGTTGTATTAAGTTTAAATTTCATGTTGTAAAAGTTCAATTGCCTGTTAAATAAACGCAAATGGCATTTCCCATAGTTTTTTAAATGGCTATTAAACAACTCCTTTATACAATTTCAAAGTGGATAATTCTCACAATATGTTCAAATCAAAGAACAGAGAAATTATCCGAATAGAAATGTTTTAACGCGGATTTTGTTCCTGGATCAGTGTGGCAGCGTATTATCTCTTCTTTTCTTCAATTAATACATGTAAATCACACCACACCTTATTAGAAATGTATTATGTAGTTTACAACAAAGTCACCTAATATTATCGACCAATAACAGTGGCAATAAATGACGCAATCAAATTCACCGCCCATTTTTTCTGTGAAAAACGTTGGCTTGCAAGCCAAACTAGTGACACGTTTTTCGTGCGCTATGCCACTTCTTGTTAATATTTTCTAAATTCTGTGGTTCAAATGTTCACTATATCGTGATTTTTATAATATTTGTTATTATTTGATTCACAGAGAAGCACCAGGGCGGGGTGCGGTTCGAAGCGCTCCGCAAACGCCATCTCTCGGAGAGCGGGAGCGAATCGACATGACGCATAGTCTCGGTGAGATACACACAACCTGTTAATTACATTACCGCCACTTAAACGTTTCCCCGGTTGTATTCCAAAGCCTTCAGGGTCTGGTAGCTAACTATCTTTTCTAAAAACCACGCAGTATAACAATTGAGTAAGGGAGATGTCGCCTTACATCATGTACTGCGCCGTCACGCTTACCCACTCATTTTTGGATGGTTTGGAAAGATGATAAGTCACCTGGGGTCCGAAAATCCATCCATACTAATATTATAAATGCGAAAGTCTGTCTGTCTGTCCATCTGTCACCTCGATGAAATTCGGTAGGGATCTAGTTAAAGACCTGAGGTCACACATAGGCTACTATTGGGCGCGATATAACCAAGTCCCACGCGGGGCGAAGCCGCGGGGAACAGCTAGTAAATAAATAAATAAATGTTCTGGGTAAAGTCAAAAAATGACTCAAAAATGATGATATCATATGCTAATCACAATGTTTTCTCGTTTTTAATATTTAGGTGGAATGGAAAACATGGGAGATAGGAGTTTCCATCAGAATCAACGGCCGACCAATAGTAAGTTTTTTTTCGTTTCTTAGATATAGATATAATATATATATTTGGTATATGTTTGAGTATCATTCAGCATATTATTGGATCAAATACATTTCCTCTATCCTTGATTTCGTAGCTGGCTTCGATATGGAAAGTCTTCTTGATTTGACTTGACTAAAGTACTTTAGTCAAGTCAAAGTCTAGTCCAGTCAAGTAAGTAAGTCTAGTCAGAGTCAGAACGCTAAGTGAAGCGGTAGAAAAAATTAACAATAAAGCAATAACTTGGAGATTTTGGTGACAAGTATTAAAGTGACTTTATACGACATTTTACCATTTCCCAACACTCACGCTTGTTCAAGAACACATATCAAATAATAATCCACAATTTTAGCACGCATACCTGAAAAAACATAATTTTTTGAAAATAAATACAACACCGACATATTGTAACTTTTACCTTCCCGCCAAAAATTTTTTTTGGTCCTTTGTACAGTGGGCATAGACAACCGCAGTCTGCGCAGCGATCTCTTATACGCGGCGGATTCTGTCACGAACGCCATGTCGACGCTCGTCCGAGAGCTCAATTCTGGTGAGTACATCGTTTAATTTTTTATGATTTTATTTGAAACAAGCAGTCATCCGGATTCGCCCGTGGTACACACATACCCTACGTCCCTCCGGTACAATCGGTCTACTATCCCGGTCGGTCAACTTTCAAACGTGTGGCTTTCCAACGGTAATAGAATTTTGCAAATCGGTCCAGTAGTTACGAAGCATATAACAATGCAAACAATCAAATCTTTCGTTTATAATATTAGTTAAAAGTATAGACAATGGGAGCTCAAGACAATTGGGGTGTAGCTGTCCCGGTGTCAGAGTTCTTCGGAATCGCCTCCCGGCCTTTGACGTGGTTCCTTTAACGACAACCAGATGGCAGACCGAACCAACGGCTAAGCGTTCCTTCCGAAGCACGGAATCATCTTTACAATCAGATAATCGGGTGTCACGCCTATTATAGGTTATCCTAAACAAACTGGAAACAAATAAACGAAGTATGCTTCCGTGGAAATCAAACCCATGACCCTCGGATTTAAAGGCAAACGCCTTAGCTACCGGACCACGGAGGCAGTTGATGATGATTAAGATGCGACATGTTTGTGAGAGAGTAGAGATTTTAAGACAATAGACATATAAGTTCTACAAATAACCTCGACTGTAATTCACTCTTTGATGTTGTTTTTTATATCTGTTTTATTCCACGATACGCATTTGCAAGTTTTTATATAAATTCACTTATTTCATATCCTTGATTTCTATTAGTGTGTATGCACATGCATAAATAATGTTTTCAACTACTTTTTATTGTTTTAATTATGTTAGAAATGACATCACCTAAACACCATTTTAACTGGACTTGTTGATGTCCAAGATAATATTATTCAAAAATTCCTTAACTAACCAACTAAAATTTATGAAGCAATAAATGCTTATTATATGAAATTAAATTGTTTCATTATATCTTTTTCACTGCTTGGTATTTCTCTGTCTCACTGCAGTGCCACTAAACGACAGAAAATTTTCAAAAATGCTGCTATTGTTCCATTGAACCGCCATCTTAATTTTACTTCGTCGGTGATTGGTCGAATAAACAAAGATGGCGGTTGGCAGAATCACTTATTCAACAATGCACGATATCCTGCGTCACATTTGCACCTAGAACTATTATATATGTAGTTTTTTTTACTTTATAAATGTTTTGCAGAGGGGTCCGATACTGAAGACACGATCAAGGGCGAATCCAGAAAACAAAGAGGTGAGGAAAATTATATATGAAAATGTATAATCCCAATACACATTTAGAATCATGACATTCAAACATCATATGCAATTAATCAAAGATAACACATTTTTATATATTCACGACGTCCAGCGGTTGATCCCGATACAATTCCACATGTGGTCTAAGATAGATGGCTCACTGAATCATTAAAACCCTATTCAGTACAGAATATTTTGAAGAAAAATAAAAATCCAACTCGTATCGAAGTTTTAATATATTGTCGTACATAAGCCTGGCTCCTAAGAGCGGTAGCGCACTGCAGCTGGACCGGCATTTTACCGGATAGAGACAGGGCTGGTTTGAACGTTACCGTTACGTTACGTTTGATCGTTGTCGATACGTTATGTATGAATATTACCGTTACGAAACAAGCCCTGTCTTTATCCGGCAAAATGCCGGTCCGGCTGCAGTGCTCGTTCGTTCTAACTCAGGTTATATCTTCTGGTTATATCAACTATCGCCTAAGCAAGCGCTCACCGATACTGAAAATTAGTTTACGTATAGTCAATATACGAGTACATTAGCATCGTGTTTTTCATCTAATTGTTTTCTTATAGACATTTGTGTGAATAGTTACTAAAAATAATGTAGTTGTTTTTATTTGTTGTTTTCAGATCATGGTCTTGGGCATGTTACTTATGAATTTTTTAATTAAATTATCGTTTTAACTAAGTACCTGTCGGCCAGTAGAAAAATTTCAGTTAATATTAAAAATATGGATATATTTAAAAAATACTGTTTTTTTTTTTGTAGATTTCGAAGAAGATGATGACAGTGACGAGCCTATGCCCCGTCCGCAGCCCCCGCGTCATTATTTACACGACAACAATATTCAGGTATTTATTTGATAAATTCATATTTGATTTGTTAAATTAAAAAAAAAAAACTATATTTCTATGTTTTTTTATTACAATAATTATAGTGTTAATAGTGGCTTGATACTTATTTTAGTTACAATATGTTTTTTCCATGTTTTTGATTTTCCATATAACGCTAATATTAGTTTAATAAACGTTAAGTTAGTTTGAATAAAAAAGAAAGAAGGGTAGAAGTTTCTAAAGAAAGTATACTATCCATATCTATACTTATATACTCGTATAAAGCTGAAGCGTTTGTTTGAACTTAGAATTACTAGCCTAGTTTCAAAAATTCTCTATGTATATGATAGCCATGTTCTGGTTATAGGCTACATACACACTACGGGTGGGTGGAACCGGGGGAACAGCTAGTATTTTATATTTTTTATGCACTTTTTTTTACTGCATAACGTTTTGTTTTTGCTGATTTTTGTTTTGTTTTTATTTTATTTCAGAGTATTGCACCTAGTGTTAAAACGCAATCATAAAATAGCTTGAATCTTTGCTTAAGGTTTGTTTTTTTTTTTTGTTTTTATGTTTGTAATTTATGTTAAGATTATAACGATACACGCACAAAAAGTAATGTTATTAAAAATGCTAGGTCAATCAGTTTGGTGACAATATTTTAAATTATAATACTTTCATAATCTGTGAAACGAAAGACAGAAAAAATATTTATTTGATTGAACACATAACGAAATGCCTTTGGTCTCTTGCTTAGTTTGGTAACTGTAAGCGTGCTGTAAGTATTTCATGAACCGCAATAGCTAAAGGCCTAAAATTTCTTAACTTACTATTAGGCCGTAAATTGCTTTATTTCCGGCCTCGACGGTAACTCTTTTTTTACCTTTCAGGACACGCCACCGCCGCTCCCCGCCCGCACGGGTATCTGCTACCCCCGCCCCTAGCCGCACTGTATGTAACATATTCATATTATATATCACCATGTTATTACCCGTTGATGTGCGCTATGACTGGTACAAGTTTAATTGCCGAACGCAAATGTCATATCAATTTGTAATTTGAACTGAGAACACAAAAAATTTTGAAATCTAATATTTACTTACCTATGCCCGATTGTTATAAATAAAAAAAGTAGTTAATGAAAATTCTTGATAGCTGATTTATATGCACGGTAGTGTTTCCGCCAAGTTCTACAAATGTATGTTACAATTTTAATTGTACCAGGCCTAACGCTGTATGGCGATGTCTACTATACTCGTCTTTAGAAATATAAAGTATTTTTGAGAATAGTCTATCTTACTACATATATACTTAGTTGATATTTATATAATATTTATTTTAACTAAATATCAACAATTTATACTGTAATGTTATATGTATAAGCATTATATTTTTATGTTTTAATCGAATCTCTTCAAATAATTTTTGGCAGCTTGTTCATAAATATCATGACTTTACGAATCCTTAATGTTAAGCACAGTGATTGAAAAAAATTCCTGGCTGACTCATTTTTCTTTTTCAAAATGATTCGGAAGATAAAATTATAAAAAAATACAAAAATACTGCTACTCAGTCGTAATATATAATAACGCAACTAGCATTCTTGACTTTAATTATTACTTGTAATAAATTTTATGTATCAAATAAAGAATTGTTGTTCTATTAATGACACATGAAATATTGAATAACTTGTGATTTACAAGATCATTTTATCCCTGATCTAAAAAAAAAAGTTTTCGAAAAATCTTAATAAACACATAATTGGTTGGATCTTGTCATGTAGCTTGGTGTGTGAACGAGTCTGAAAAACAAAGGCCGATAATGTAAATATATTTTGTATGATTATTGTTTTATTATATTTCGCTTAATGTGTCTAGTCCCCAAGCTTTTTAAATTTGTGATCACACAAATTGATGTTAAATATTTTATACGCGTATAGTGTAGTTTTGGTAACACGTATTATCTAAAATATGTATTTTAGTCTTGTAGTTTTTTTTACACTGATATAGTAATTCAGTTTTAATGCACTACCTACAGGGTTATTAGTTTATTACTTTAAATATATATTATTATTATTATTTATATTTATGTATTTTTTATTATAAACAAATAACCTTCTTTGGCTATTTTTTTACATTTCTGTACTTTTTAGTCTTGTATTAATAATGTTTATTCTTATTACAATTATTCCTTTTCTGTCTTCCATTTGTCAATTCCTTCCATCGTGTACAAAAATGTCAATTGATACTTCCGTAAATCGTTATTTTAAACGCTTTAAAAATTATTCAATTGTAACAACAGCTTTGTTGATAAACTTCTTTATTTCTATTTATTTCTTCCTGTATGTTTTGTCATAAAAATGTCATTATGTCAATACATAATTGCTTGACAACTCTGAATTGCCTTATTATATTTACTTATCTGCGGAAATGGTATATCTTGTCTTGGCTCAGTTTTTACTTCCGTCTATCTGATGAAATAGGGCTAAGCGCATTAGTTTGACATTCTTTTTTCCAATTAACCGTTTAATTTTATTTCGAAACTATTCGCTCACTAAAATTATGAAGACTGATTAAATTTCTTATTTTTAAGTATTACGACCGAGATGTTGAAATACCAAATTGTTGAAACCAAAATATTAGTTTATAATTAAATTTTCCTTTTTTTTACTATTTCAAAATCTTAATCCGTGTAGTCATCGCATACTCTCTTAAATTTTTAGCATTTTTTTTATAATCATTACTTCAAGACTTCGCCGTAATTTTTCGTCCTGTTTTAGCTTCAAATACCTACTTAACCTCATACGAAATCTTATGGTTTCATGTTTAACCCCCTATCTCTTTATGAATGATGAAAAAGGGTTAAAAAAATACCCGTTTAATAAAATCTGATCTAAGCATTTATTATGCAAATGAGGGGGAACATATATAAACATTACCCACAACTATTTTCAGAATATAAATCTAAATAATATTTATTGTTCTACTTCTTTAATTATTTTTTTAACTTTTTTATTTGTTAATTTTTTTTCGAATTCATATCTTTTTAATATTATGCGAGTAGTTTTTCTTCAATACTTAAGTTTTATATTTCGTTTTATTTTCTTTGTCCTGCTATTCAGAAATCTTAAAGGATCTTTTGTCAGATTTTTTTTTGAATTTTTTTGACTTTAGAGCTAAGTGTTCGCATATCATTATTATTTTTAGGAATTTAAGTGCAATATTCATTTATTTGACACGGACTTGCCGAAATGTGATTGAAACTTTTGACTTAATTTATAAATGTAAGAATTAATTTAAAAAAAAAACTTTTTACTTGTCGAAAGTTAAATATCCAAAGCGTTGTATAAATTTAAGTAGTTTTAAGTATGATTTAAGAAACTTTACATGAATTCCATAATTCAAAAATCTTATTTTATTTAAAATTGCCGGCAACTATGTAAAGAGTCTTGGTAAAAATCGATAAATTGGTGAGGTAATTGGCTAATTTAGGCTTCAATGATCTGCGCCATCTGTCTTACGTAGCACCCTACATTAGCCAATGTCTTAACAAACATCAAAGCTTTATCAAAAGATTACATATGTACTTTTGTATAAAATGTTACACATGCAATATTGTCAAAATGTTACACATTAACTTTTGTCAAAAGGTTTTACATGTACAGTCGGTTGCAGAGAAATCTGACGCCCATGCCACAAGTATCGCTATTGAAAGGGGGTCAGATTTCTCTGCAGCCCACTGTATTAAGTGTAAGACAATCGGCGAAGCCTAGCTGATTCGGTATAATCCATCTACATATAATATCTCCCATCAAATTATGCAGGTTTCTGGCCGCTATGCCATTAATTATTCATGAAATTGCCAGCAGCATATTATGTCAATTATAAAGGATCCATGTAAAATAGCCAAATAATTTGACATGATTGCCCATAGCTCAAGTCCAAGGGTCCCTATCCTTTTTAAAGTACACGTGATAATATAGTAACGTCATGCATAATATTGAATTTAGTCAAATCGTTTGATGCTCTTATTATAGGAAAAAATCATATTGTCCTTTATTTAAATCATGGTTCTTATAGAAACTAAATGAAATTAGAAAAAGAGTGAAAATAGTAAACAGAATGGCCCTAAATAAATGTTAAAGACAAAAGACATTAGACAAGGACGGAATGAAACATTGCGCCGTTTCATTCGTTCACTACTATAAAATTTGCCGCTTTACCTTTTTTTTACCTATGTGTATCGTCTATATTTTCTTGTTTTATATATTTTTTTGCCCTATCCTAGACACCAACTAAAGATTTAAAGTAAACAAAATATAATATCGTTTTTTTATACTATATGTGGCACGTTATATGTACTTTTTAAGAGGATATTATAGCAATAAGAGCTTAGTGTTGCCATGAAAAACATATTTAACTATACAGCTTTTTATGTTTTAATATTAATGAATTGCTAACGTTTTTATTCTGAATTGTTTTTAAATTGTCTCAAATCCATTGCTATGTATTTATATCTAATTGAAATATATATTTCTTTATTTGCAATCAGATACTTTACCAAAAACTTATGAAACAAGATAAAAATTCCTCTATTTTATATATTATATCTTTATGGCAACACTACATAACTATACAAACAAAACAAAAGTTACTTAAATGAATACCTACATAGTAATCTTTTATACCATTCGTATAAATAGATTTTGTAATAGCTTAGCGTAGTTATATGTCTATATTAAGATATATTATATACTATTAATATAGGTGGATGAAAGCACAAATTCTTAAAAGACACTCAGTTTCTATTGTCGTGGAGTTTTTATATATAATAATCCAATTTTTTATCCGTGTCGTATACGTTTAGATCACATATAAATATATGATATTATAACCAACATTTATGCAGTGTTTTGTATTTGTGTATAAACTGGAAATGAGTCGTGGTGTTGCTCTATGATTTCTGCGATGTTTTAACTCTATGGTTATTTTTTTCTGTAAAGACTTTTTTTTAACCAGGAATCGGAGATAAGGTTGTGAATTCATCGAATGGTTTGAACAGTTTGAGAGTTTATCGCAATAGAAGTTTATGAGATACTGTAACATAGGGATTTTACAGGACTCATAGAGCAACATCGCTGTTCTATACGAGGCTTGTACTTATATATGATAATGTAAGAACTTTATCATTGCAATTGTAAACATTCCATTGCTTGTGAAATTGTGTTTTATTTCTTTTTTAATTTTCCTACCGGATTTTATAAACCCAGGTTTTGTTTCCTAAGTTACCCATAATTACTTTTGGGAATCAGACCGCTTTACATCGGTCTGATTAAAAATAAATGAGAGATTGCTGACCTCGTTGGTTGTTCGTAGGGGACATTTTAATAGGGGACACACTTATAGGGAATAAAGTTAAAAAAAACTTGATATATTTACAAAAATATTTAATATGACAAATCACAATCTCGTCATAGTCGTTTAATTATATTAACTAACTACTTTATACACATTACTTCGCTAATTAAGTATTCGCACCTAAAATGGCACTAGATGTAATCGAAACACCGACATGTAGTTATACAAACTGCGGATAACATTGATATATTAACGTCCATCTTACTTGCCAAGTAGCCGCCATCTTTGTTTATGACATTTCGACGTTTAATACCGATCATCAAAGCTGTACGAAGCAAGATTCAAACATTCGACGTGTTTGAATCGACCAATCAACGTGAGCCATTTAAAATAAAATCACAGCGTTGCGATTGGTCGATTTCGGCACCACTACACGTGCCTCCGTGAATATATGAAAAACGGCCAGGGGGATACTACCGTCTCTTAAAACCATGCAAGATCCAGCGAGTAAGCGAGATAGCGCAATACATGATGTAAGGCGACATCTCCCTTACTCACTGCCACCTGCAATTGCCTGTTATTAGTTAGTACCTACATATCAGTTTTTGAAAGATTACATTTCGCTAAGGATGAATTAAACTGAAGTTTAATGAATTAAAAATACTACAATACTACTGATAGTTCATATAAATATTTGAGTATTTGTATTTTCAAAATGATATCTACCTAAGCCTTAAAATGTTCTACAGCTTCATTTTTAGATTTTACTGTTTAAGTTGATTTTGTCTAAACATCGCCAGCCAGTCTTTAGCTATTTTTACATATGTAAAATAAAATAAAATAAAAATTTAAAGTCATCAGAACTACTTATTTTGAAACTGAAGTAATTTTACATGAATAATTTAATGAGATTACTCCTGTCTCTGCGGACACGCATATACGAGTGTCCAATTTATGCCTCTTATGCTTTAACATAATTTTAAATTAATAACAATTATTAAATTCGGTGCCGCTAGATATGTTCGGATTGAGAATTTTATTTTTATGAAACGAAAGCAAAACGGATGCATGAAAATCTTCATGCATCCGTTTCACATCTCTATACGAGACTACTTCAGCCCTCTCCTTTATTTTATGGACTTTGACATGAAAGCCTCAAATTAATATTGTTTAGTTCTATTGTCTGTATTTCCCCTCGGACCAACTAAATCATCTGGTTGTGTTGAATTCTACCTCGAATGCAAAGTTAAGTAATTGTATTATACTGCGTGTACCAGTAACTAATAGAACTCATTAAAATAATTACCTGTGCGTTTGCTAGCAAATGGTATTTATTTAGTTCTGTAACTGTTTTTTAAAGGGTTAACAACTAAACCTTTAAAAAGTGTGCTTTAATATGGCCCAATCTTAATAGAACCCCTATAATTCCATCGTACGCTTTAGACGTCTATAGAGTGTGCACCACGCACACATACACGCCCTTGTGGGCGAATTCTTCTTCCAGGAACTCCGATTAAACTAATAGTTTGCATTACAGATTTAATAAGACCGAAGTTCCCACAAACTTCAATCTTTGGCTTAATAACTAACATAATAATGATCCGAACATTTTAAGACACACACATCTATCTAAATTTATTTACAGCCTGGTAACATCAGCCTCACAGTCTTTGCTCTCTTTCTTCCCCCCGATCTCCGCGTATATTTCATCGATACTCCTCATCCTGGTTTCTGGGACCACCATGAAGATGTAGACAGTGCTGATTAGGCAAATGCCGGCGAACAGCCAGAAGATTAGGTAAAGTCCTACTGCGTCAACTAGCGGTTGGAACACTCTGAGTTGGACGGAGACGAGTGCACACGCAAAGGAGATCACGATTGATGTGACTGTACCACGGAGCTGGAAAGGAAAAAGGTCTGAGTTATGAATAATTTTTCATTGGCAACAACACATTAGCAGATTGAATTTCGGATTTAAAAGTTCCCCGAGGGAACCCACAGATTCTTAGTTCCTTCACCTGCAGAATTGAGCGGTTTTATACTGTTAAGATACCTGTTTTCTTAAACAAGTCACAAGATTTTTTTTCTTCATCTGAACGTAATCTTGGTTGCATCCCAAACTTTGTTGCATCCTATGATGATGTAATACGGCTTTGAATAGGAATGCTGTTGTTGCATAAATTGTGTTTATCCATTTTAAGATGTGTTACCAACCCACGGGAAGAGAAGAGAGCGGTATATTTTTAAATAACGAGACCACACTGCTTATCTGGTTACAAGATACACTCGACACGAGTTCATTTTGTTAGATTAAACATGACTTCGAATCTAATAAGACTAAAATGCTTTTGAGCAATTGTTCCATACTCAAGGGTGCCAACAGGATATTTAAATGTACTTATGGATCAGGGGCGTGACTTTCCGATGGCATATGTCTGCACGTCACTACCATGGACCCTCTCTATGCCTTTATTTCCTGATGGAGCAAAATATGCTTATCTCATTACCTGAAACGAGAACATCTCAGTCATGATGACGAATGGCACGGGCTGAAGGCCGGCGGCGTCGCAGTAGATGCAGAGGCAGAGCGCCGCCACCGGCAGCCACGCCGCGCCCGCCAGCCCCACGCTGCTCACGTAGAACCATGAGCCCAGCGCGCACAGTGCTATGCCTGATACGAAGCAGGTCGTGCCCAGTAGCATCTGTCAAAAGAATAGCGGTTAATACGATACCTTGAACCATAATTACATAACAAGGATTTTGGATAACCTGTGTTTTCAGTGAATAATGATTTTTAAATGATGGTGGCGCTAGTGTTCACCAAGGTATTATTTTAAATGAACAGGTCAGCGTAGTGTCCGACCCGAAACAGGCTATTTTTTTAACTCTTAGGCACCTGGTGATAGAATGGAGCATAAGTAAGAAGGTGCCCTTTGGCATTCGGTGATAGGATGGCGATTAGGTTAACTAGTCAGTTACTTCACTAACTATTTGATGCGGGGGTACTACGTACAGAATCCAAGTTCTCCTAGTACGAGATTTTTTAAACGGCTGCGTTACCGACTTTGTATGACAAACCTGTACAGCAGCGCCTCAGGCGGATTGTAAGGCACCCATGAAATTCCGTACAAAATCCTAACGCAGTCGCTAGGTACCAGAGGTACAAATGTGCCTGAGGTCCGGATTGGTAAAAAACCAGTACCACCATATCTATTCCTACGTCTATAATATCAATATGCCCAACAAAAGTAAAACTAATCAATTTCTTTTGCCAAAACTTATAGTAACCAGGTATAATGTGGATAGATACGTTCACACCGGGTATTTTTGGTTTGACGTGTTGAAAATATAATAACATCTTAATTGATATTTACATAGGTGAGCCGTAGATTATTACAATATGCCGCTGATAACAATGGGTTCGTTAGAAATTCTCTCAGCAAAATTTCGAACTTATTAATTTGTTGGTGTACTTATTAATACCTACCTAAATAATAATTTCAAGACAAATTGACGCACATACGGAAACTTATTGTTCTTTGTTAACTTCAAAAAAATAAATGGCGCTGGATACAGGGCGCTTTCAAACGGTCATTCTGGAAATCCTTGAAGTACAAACCAACAGCTGAAATGCTAATAAAATTCAGAGTAGGTAACGATCGTACCTTTCTACCAGTCTTCTCCACCAAGCTAGAGGCAGTACAAGAGCCGATCAGCTGCACAAAACCAAGCAATGCTGCCTGCTGGTTGGGGGTCAGCACCCAGCCATCTGCGCTCGCGTTGTTGAAGATAAGTGAGGCGAAGTGGAGGACGGTGAGGCAACCGCACATCTCTCTAGCCAGGGTGATGGTCAGCGTGATGCGAAAAGCTCTGAAGGTGCTTCGGTCCGAAACTGAGAGTCGAAATTAGAAGGTAAGTAAGTACTTTTTGACTCTTATAAAATAAGGTGGTTTGACAATTCGGCCTGTATGAACTATTTTGTTTATTGTTGGAATATAACAGTTTTGTAAACGTAAATCTATACGTAAATACGTATGCTAAAATTCATAGGTGTAGTAAGTTTTTATAAGTTTGTTGTGTGTGTGTTTGTCAGCACATAGGATCGCATAAACCACGTAAAGCTACTGGTGCCTGTTTCCTAGTTGTATCTTTAGCTTGTGTTTCAGAGCCCTGGGTATACTTATATTTGTCGGTACTGATTTGGCGGTACGGTTATTACAATGGAACAACTGTCGCCGTCCTTACCCTTTTTTAAAGGGAAACCAGACCAAAAGGATCATGACCCGCTTCTGGTACCATCTATTCATTATAAATAACGCCAGAAACCTAGTAGTTTCGAAAAACTAAAACCAAGGTGTTCAGGGTCCTTGTAAAAGTTGTAACCTACAATATGAATGGTATCTACTTTTGGTTTGTTTTGAAAAGCTTAGGTCAGCATGGTGGCAGCGAGGCACACTCATGTCCCTAAGAAGCATAGGTCATCGCTTATCATCAGGCAACCTTATGCCAGACGCAGAAAAGTACGTAAACTGTATACTATTCTCGATTCTAAATATTATGGAAAGTGTATAAATTTTAATGAGACAGATGATTTTGTATTGAAACAGGCGTCAAATGTTCATAACACTGTTACCTAAACATTTGCAAAACCTGATGATAATGTGATTTATACTTGTTGAATAAAACCAGACCAAGATTGTTTAAGATTTTTGCACTTGTCTTAGTTTAGTCTTGCCTTTAGTTAAATTGTCGTTGTCTGGGGCTTTTATACAACCGTAAAATTTTCGCGAAGAAAAAAAAAAGTATTTTACTTATCCTATACTTATATCCTTCGGTCTTTCCGAATCGGTCTTTCCTTTGTAAAAATTACTAAAAACGGCCACTTTTGACACTTTTTGTAAAGGTTTCTAAAACGGATAGTATTTCAATGACTTTCGAGGTTCTAATGTAAGATAAGGATATTAGCAAAAAAGTTGCACGGGGATTTTTGATAAAATAACTTTGAATTTTTTTTGGAAAGTGACGCTAGTGAGACCGAAGGAAAAGCCTTAATTCTACCCTGGGCTCTGAAGCGTAACACTCTCCACTTCCATCCACCCTCATGGATGGAAGTGAACTTGAAAATATATATCTATCCCACCAAAAACATATCCATAAAAAAAAATTGCCAAGACATATGACTTGTTAACCTAGTATGAGATTTTATAAACGAAGACGCTACTTGCTGACTGCGTTAGCGATTTTGTATGACAAACTCGTGGACAAACAGCGCGTACAGCGCCCCCGGCGTATAGTAAAGATAACTAAGAAATTCCATGCAAAATCCTAACGCAGTCAGCTAGTGTCTGCGTTTATAAAATCTCATACTAAGGGGACACAAATCTCATATACCTAGAGTCAGCTTCTAACTCTACAAGGCCTAACTTCACGAACTCTACCGTCGCTGGTTGGAAAGAGATTTGGAGATTTATAGAGGGAGCTTACGTCTAATTTTCTTAATAAGTCGCAATACAGCGGGGAAACGCTGCCAGTATTCTGGGTACATTGCCTCCCTGTGGCGTGTTGGAAGACCATTTTTACATATTATTTGTTAATTGTGATTAATTTTACATTTTCTTTCATGCCTGTTACGACATCGACGGTAGGGTCTTAACCTTAAGCCAAAAACTTCATCGAAGACTAACCACACTGGCCAATCGTAAGAATTCGTATAAGACGATTGTTTTCTCGTATGAGTCACCACATCAATCAAACAGTACTCATTATCTTTATTATGTCTTCATATTAATAAATCTTTGCTTTATCAAACAAATGCCAGGGTTATCCGTAGTTCATATTACCGTTAGTTAGGCCGAGTTCACACTAAGGATTGGATTGGAATACATTACAGAGATTATAATGGGATGACAATCTTTAAAACTACGTAACGGATTTCGATGCAGTTTTTTTAATAAATAGAGTTATTCAAGAGGAAGACTTTTATGCCCATGCAAAGCCGGGACGGGTCGCTAGTTAGTGAATATAATAAAAGCGGGTGAAACTATCAATACGTTGTGCTCGTAAAGTGCTAAAAACTTATATGCCTCAAAATTTTATAGAATACTAGCTTTTGTCCGCGGCTTCGCCCGCGTGGACTTCACGGGATGAAAGGTACCCTATGTCCTTCTCCTGGCTCTAAACTACCTCCCTGACAATTTTCAGCTAAATCGGTTCAGCCGTTCTTGAGTTATAAGTGGAGTAACTAACACGACTTTCTTTTATATATAGTATAGATAATGTCAAACTGAAAAGTCAGTTTGACATTATATTATAGCTTTGACTGGGATACTCAGGTATCCGGTATATTTTTCTTTTACCTACTTTACGAGTTAAAGTAGTCATTATGAATCGAAGTAATAAATATAAGTATGTTACTAAGTTTTTCAGATTTATGTTTTTAGGTATTTAGGTAGTTAGGTACTCAGAAATACTCCTATTTATTTTTAATTGACATTGATATACATTTTTTTTAAACTCTTATTGAGATTGAAATAGTAGAAAACTACTTTTTGGCCGCCATGGCAACTGCACAACCATAATATCCGTATACCATAATTTAAATAGAAAAAAAGGAACTAAGTAATTAAGTTACATTTTACAGTATCATTAAAAAGTGTGTAACAGGCTCAAAAGTCAAAAGGAAAGCGATAGTTCGTATCGAGGTTAGACACTTTTCGTCGTATCTGTACACCAACTCTACACCTGTATGTATATACAGTTAGGTACAATTTAAGATGACATAGGTATGTATGTCTGTAGGTCAACCTGTAACAAATCAACTGTCAATTTTTAATTTTACTATTGTCTATCTTCATTTTTTGTCCTAACTAGTGAGAGTGAAAGTATTTTTTGCTGTTTAATCTGACAGGCGATATGTATCGGGTTTTTTTCTTATTTTTATTTGAGAAACTAACAGATTTCAGCTCTATTGAAATCAAGTCCGTCGCATTCTAGTTGCAAGATTTATCCGCAAATAGACAGACTATCAGACAACAGAAAAGGCGATTGACGCTAATTTTGAAAATAAAAATAAAAAGTTAAGTATTAATATTTCATAATGATCTCACAGACATTTAATATTTTAAAGGGTTTCTTCTCGAAAAAGTGAAACGGGAATACAACTTGCCCTTCTTTGGATAATTAAGTATGTACGGGACCCTAGAAATGGGATTTGCCCACAAGATTTGCCTCTGCTGTCCGTCTCTGACGCCCCTTAAATTGAACCGCAGCTTTGGCGAGGAACTTTTGTTGCGCGAAATGTAGTCATATCGTACAAGCGTGTTTCTGTCTAAGATTCCACACTCATGTATAAGTAAGTAATTTGAATGTTAATGGTACAATAAAAAGTATATCTATCTATCAATAGTAGTCACGTGTCCTCGCCGCCACCCTGTGTACACAACACTAACAATAAGCAAGCAACAAAGGCATAACGATTCGCAAACAGTTCTCACTCGCCCGTGTGACTGTTTATACTGCGCTACACCGCAAACTTTTCCGTTCAACTACAGATCCCAATTTGTTTGCTTTTTTAACGATTGCCTTAGTAATTGTTGAAAATCAGCCTTTATTTGTTAAGTATTATGTCTTGTTCTAAAGTAGACATCGGAAATTTTTAATTAAGTAGATAAATACCGAGACCCGAGAAATTATATCGATTCTAACCGTGATTTTAAACAACTTTAATCGGGAAACAGAAAAAAATATAAAAAAATGGATCATCCATAAAAATGTGATTTCGGTACCAAATAAGCCAAAAGTATATGTAATGTCACATACAATATTTCGCATAGCATTTTCTTTAAAAAGTAAAAACTATTACATGCCATCAGGTTATCAAACTTGGTTTATATTATGTAAAGTAGTCCTCTTGGGTTCTTATCGCTTTTTACCTCAGAAGAAACAGATCTGATTTTTTAACTCTTCAAAGTAGTATTTATTTTCACTGTTTATTTGGATAGCCATGGTATACTCAACATAAATTACTGATGTTAAATTTAATTTTATTATTATAAAATTTGCCCAAGTAAGATTCAATATTTACGTCTGAGTCAAAAGTCTGCTAAATCGTTCACGGTTTACGAGGAAGGAAAGCTATGGAACTCAAAAGTATGAAAACATAAGTTCCTACTAATGATAGAACTCACTCAAAGTCTTGATGTTTTTGAGAAACCGTCCCTCCTTATTCTGCTCAAGTTCCAGCAGTAAAAGCTGTAGCTCGTTGTCCACAGCTGCTTCGGAGGTGTCACGGCACCGCAGCCAGGCAAGGGCGTCGCGAGCTTCCTAGAAAAAAAAACTCATTATCGAACCAGCGCTACTTACTTATTTCTTGAAGACCAGGAAAAGCTATATCCACAGTTTTAGCCAGTTCCAGAGGTCGGTACTACTTAGTTCTACTTAGTTATACAGGGTGTTTGGTAGATAGGTGCAAAGCCTTAAAGCAGAGTTAGTATAGACCATATAAAACCATTTGAACAAAACTTGTTTTATCATAAAAAGTGGTTAGTATTTTTTTTAAATGAAATTTTTAGCTTTTTGCTAAAAAACCTAGAATTTTGCAGTAAGTTTCAAATAAGGATTATGATTAGGTACCTACTGCAACTACATCGCTTTAAGATGGAGGAGTTTGTTTTACTGGTATCTACTAAGGGCAAACTCCACTTACGAAGATAAATAATTTAAAGTTATACTTAAACAAGAATGAGATTACAAACAGTTCATTCGACATTCTCTCAGTTACTCCAGCGGCAATCATATGATTTACAGGATTGTATGATTTAATTGGACTAATTAATCAGTGCTATCTTCAATGAGGCACTGTTTGGAACCGATCTAATCTGCTGTTGCATTCTAGTCAGTTCCAGTTAGCAGTTTCGTCTTTTGTGACAGTGGCTCGAGCAAATAGACATCTTTACACTTAATTTTAGTTTTAACGCTAAGGTTTAAACGATCTCTCGTTATTTTTTTATTGAAGCGTGTTTACCAGTTACATCCTCAGTATACGGTTCAGAACCCATAGTACGATTTTATCATGATCCTTGAATGGGATCAGGATGCCTAAAGGCATCTGTCTGACACTGTCTATGACTGCCATCGTATGCTAACAGCCAAAACCAATAGCTAACAGTCACCTTTCGGAAATAATAGTCACTATTTCAAGTTATATTAGTGACCAAAAACCACGGCAGATAATTTAACTAACTTTTAAATAAACTTACCAATTTTATTTCCGATCCTATACAATCTATATTTTTAATATGCAATAAAGTGTATATTTATTCATTCATAGTAGATATAATTAATTGAAAAAAAAAATCAATTTTATTCGAACACTTAACTTACCTCAACTTTACCGCACTTCAACAAATACGACGGCGTCTCCGGCATTGTAGTAAACACCAAGAGATGTATCAAAGGGATCGCCAAGCAAATCCACAAGGTCGCGTGGTAACTCAAATATTCCCCCAAAAGGTATACCACAAGGTTTCCAAAGTTCTGTGACAAAACCACCAAGCTGCCAAGTATCCCTCGTATTGAGTCTTCGCTGATCTCCTTGATGTAGAGAGGCGTGACGACGTAGGAACCGCTTACTCCGAGGCCGATGATCGCTCGTGCTGTTATGAGGGCCCAGGTCTCAGTCGAGTATAGCTTAAGGCCCCAGCAGAGCTAGAAGGAAAATAAATTTGTAATTGGCCATATTTCCCTTAATTGTACTATCTATCATTGTAAAATTAGCTGTTAATTTTCCATAAATTTAAAAATAAAATTTGTTAGGGATACCCGAATACATTATGCATTTCGCTATTATTCTTGTTCTTTGGGCATTCGTAAAAGGCTGCTCGTAATTTATATTTATTTAGCATGTTGAAATTTCGCCACCAGGAACTTGATTGCACAGGGACTCCCAGTCTAGGTCTTTGCAATATAAAAGTAGGTAAAATCCTAATCTTGCAATGAAATTTCCACTCGACTCATAATATAGATAGATTATATATATATCCAGCTACTCACCGCCATGGATAAAGATGTAAGCATCAGCGCTTTCTTCCTGCCATAGTTATCTACTATATAACCAAACAGGAACACAGCAGGGGTGCCCACTAAGTACGCCACTGATGCCATCCATGATATGACATCGGCTTCCACGGGTTTCGGTGCTGGAGTGTCTTCGGACATGAGTCGAGAGCCCATCGGAGACATCCATCCTACTGCTGTACCGTATGAGAATACGGGAAGCACCACTGAAAGAGAAAGGTTTATTTGATATTTTATAACACACAGATATCATGAGTATAGCCTTCATTATGACGATGATGTTAATAAGTACCTAGTTAATTATTTTTATCTTGTAATCAAATGAAACAAGAAGTCAAATTTTTTGTACTCCTCTTAGAGCCAACAAACCAATTTCAAGAAGGTATAATAATTTAGTCATTACGTTAGTGGATCCTGAGCTCCTATGCCATATTTGAGATAGAACCTAGTATAGCATTCTATAATCTGTGTATAGAACCGATGGAAATTATACTCAACTAAGAATAGGTAAGTAATCAGGAAATACTTCTGTATTAAGTATAACGAAAGTCGAATAAAGTTATATCCAGAACTCGTGTCCAGAACATACACGAGCATCGTCGCAAACAAAACACACTTATCGCATAGAAACAGCACACAAAGGGCTGCAAGCTGCAATCCAGCAAATTGTATGTTTACAACTGATAGCTACACTAATTGATTGATATGCGTAAGCTGTGAACTTGGGACCTCTCAGTTGATGTCAACTAGACAGCCACACGTGCCGACTATCGGTGACCCAAGGGTAAGTAAGCAATCATTGAAGAGTAGGTACATAATATTATGTGAGGCGCTTTGCTCTGATAATATCTAGGAGTCCAAGGTAGATGACTAGCAGATGCTAGGCTGATGACAAGTGGGTGACTTAATTTTCTATTTGGGAAAATCTGTGGGAAAAGACTCTCACACACACGTAAGTATGTTTCGTTAGACATGGGATAAACTACCAGATGGTACGATGATCTAAGGTGTCTTGAACATGCTGGATGCTTCCTATAATATGACGCAAAAAAGAATATGCGTGCAAATGGTCTCACAACCAAGGATGCCGCAGACCAGGCGAAGTGGAGGCGTAAAGCAGGAAAGCGGGCCCTGGGTTCTGAAGCGGCCAAATGCGGCCGCAACCGGAAACGTGCTAATATTAGAGAGAGAGAGAATGAGAGAGAAAGAGCATCTTATTTTGTATTATGATATGTGAGAGCACTAACACATCCGAGTCATGTTCCTGTGGGTCTGGTTTCTCTGTAAAAAGGGTTACGGAGGTCAGATGGCAATCGGTCTACTGTAATAACCAGTTCCGCCAAATCAGGACCATGATTAGCGTGATCTGGGCTCTGAAGCGTAAGCTAAAGATGCATCCGGGAAACACGCTCGGACGAAGAAAAAGATATATGGTGTGGAGATATTTGGGCGAAATGTCGAGCCATTATCCAGTTTTGTGGTCGAGCCGCAGAAAACTCTTGTGATGTTTATGATGTAGATGATTCTGAGTGTTCATGCCGTACAAAGTCAACACAATCATAACATGCAAGATTGTAGCGAATTGCGGGGCGTTTGTCAGTTTGATCAGGTTAAGAGGATCAATTGATAGGATGCAAGTGCAACAAGAGCATGAATGCAGCCCAGCGCCGCCCTGTCTCGAATGTTCGAGGACACCGTTGATTTATCGGTTCAAGTTTTCAAAAGAAATTTTATCTAGACAACACGAAATAAGAGTTATACCTACCACTATCACTAATCAAGCTTACCAAAAAAAGATATTCTAATAATATCTAATTGTTCCTTTTAATGTCGGGGACCCCGAAAAGGCTGGACCCTTTTGCGAGCTTCATTGGCAATAGTCTCGTAAGAGGGAGTGAGTAACTTAAGCTTAGATAATCGCACAAAAAATAACTAAGTAAATCACTTAAGGGTCATCATCATTTCGTGTAGGTGACACAGTCAATGGACCATGCACACCCCGGTGTTAGTTCTTCGGAACCTGAAGTGGTTCTTTTAACGACTACGATGGCAGCTGGGACCAAACGACTAAACGTGCCTTCGGAAGCACGAATCATCTTTATTATCAGACAATCAGGTGATTCAAGCCTGCAATGTCCTAACCAAACAGGAAACTGAACAAAGTATGCTTCCCGTGGGAATCGCACCCATGACCTCCGGATCTACAGGCAAACGCCTTAACCACTGGACCACGGAGGCAGTAAAGGATAATAAATTATTATTCACAATAAATAACCACCTACGGCGAAGAGACGCGGACATACCAAATGTATGCTTAAAACGATGTGATTACCCTGCAACTTTGTTATCGAATGTGCCGCATGCCGGTTTCTCAGTAACCCTATATCTCTATGGTCCACATATCACTGCGCTCCTACGGGCATATAAATTATAACAGTGGCTAACTCGCCAGGGAATTCTAAATATACAAAACCGGTGTTACTGGTCGCATGGTCCAACATTCTATTTCTTTGATGGCAAGATGTCACTGGAACTTGTTGCTAAGCTCTATTTTAAGACCATGGACCATGGGCAGGTCTAATCTAGACATCTGTAGTTACTAAAATATAAAAAAAATGAGTAGGTGAGCGTTTCGTCCCATAAATTTTTCGTCCCCTTGGGACGAAAAGCTACTTTCAAAAAGTTTAAAATATGTGTTGTGCGATTCGTCCCAATATTTATATTATTATATTTTTTTAATTTATTTTGTACAGCTAGCAACACAAGCTTAATCAAAATAAAAATAAAAAACAAAATATTGATTTGTAAATAATATTTATATGTAATCAAAAGAAAATCAACTTTAAAATAACAAATAAAAGATAAAATGGTTATCATAATGTTATTAACAATTAGTTTACTTCAACATCTTTCAAAATATAAAAACACACTTTCTTAACTCCTAGTGGTTTTCTCTTTTTATAAAACTGTTCTTTAACATTTTTTAACTTTGGTATTCGTTATATCAAATCAACCGCAGCGTCGTTAAGTTCAGCAACGCAATCTCTAAAGGTGGTTGGTACTGGCGTAGTAAACTCAGTGAAAATTCGATTTTGACATTTCTGAAAATATATATCGAGTTTGTTTGAGTCAATATCCAGCTGGCAGTCATGTTTGTCTTCTCTTGTAATGGTTTTATTACTGGTGGTTATTAAAATTGCTTTACAAGTACCTCTATGTACACATCGCCAAACGCTTGCACCATCTTTATTTTTTCTTTTTTCATCATATTTGTAACCGCCACGTAGAAGAAGTGATTTGCCCCTTTTGGATGTAATTAATTGAAATCCAATTTGGTTGTGTGAAGTTGATGGTTCTGTCTGTGCCGTTGTATCCATCTATAAAATATTAATTATCAATTTATAAACATATTTCAAATAATATTAATATAGTTAAAACATATCGCCACGAGCTATTTGTTTGTTTAATATCTATGCTTGTACCTACACAATAAAATTACATAAAAGCGTTAATCAACCTTACAAATTGTATAACGGTAGACTTCGTCCTATTAGAGATCTATTCCAGCCAACCAAGTATTGAAATGTTATAAAAGATAGGCAACAGGTAGAGAGTTCGATAAATATAAACAACATTTAATTAATAAACTTAACTTTACCATTTGGAACTATTAAAATGTTCAGTACTCCGTAAATCAAAACAAGCTTGATAAGACAAAACAACATAGATATGATATAATATATTTTTATTATATATAGAATCACAAAATATTGTTATAGTCTTTATTTATAAGTACTTACCTTGTAATGTAAAAGGAGAACTTAAAACAATATAAAACGGCGAAACAGTGCGCACTCATCATATTTTTGTTATCTGCACTGCATCACAGGAACACAGCACTGTGAAATGCGCATGCACATAGTGCAAAACAAAGCGTTACTGTGACCTGCAACGAGATAGCAGCACGCACTATGAATAGTGCGAAAGAGACAACAGCACGCACAATGAACGGTGCGAAAGAGATAGCAGTAAGGGTTATCATTATTAGGTTCTCTGAAAACTACCTGCTCTCAACGAGTCGACACTCAAAAATTATACATTAAAAGACATTTAACTAAGGTGGCGCTGAGACAACGCCTAGTAAGCCTAATATTATATTAATAATATATCATTAATTTGATTTTTTTTTCTGACATTACTTTCAAAAAAATCAATGGGACGAATCGCACACAGAATTCTAAATACTTTTTTGTGTGCGTTTCGTCCCATTGCGATTGGGACGAAAATTTAATGGGACGAAACGCTCACCTACTCAAAAAAATTGACACACCCTTTATTTGGAGTAACTGGCCGGTTTGGAAATATTTAAAAAAATAATTGATTTAACATTTTCCATTTTTAAAAACAAGTATCACTGTAATATCGTTGGTAGACCCGACAACTAAAGGTAACTTCTAGTCATAGATTAAAAAAAAAATTGCGTCGAGAGCGCGATTCGAAATTTTTTGCTTCTAGTTTAAGTCTATAGCGATGTGTATGCATAAATCATTTATTACTGTCATATGTGTTAATCAGTGTTAAGTAGGTAGGTACATCAATATGTATAAATCAATGCCAATGCCGCGGGCAAATGCTAGTATTTTGTACATTGTTAATAACATTAGCAATCCATTGGATGTCACCCTTATTTTATGTAAATAAAAATACTTATTCTATATTCCCATCACTATTGATTTCATGTTTCAATCATTCTAAAATTGGCCCTAGGCTCTGTCTACACCGTATGGGATAAAGACGTGATTATATAATAATAGGCCCATTCGAACAAATACCAAAGTTGGTCCAACCACAGAATACCTTATAGTACTAATATAGTCCAACCTTGAATTTTGCGATTAGCAACAAGTGACAAACAAAATAGGTATAGGTATAGGTATATAGGGACAAATCACACAGATTGAGTTAGCCCCAAAGTAAGTTCGAGACTTGTGTTATGGGATACTAACTCAACGATACTATAATTTATAACTAATACAAATATAGATAAACATCCAAGACCCAGGTCAATTAGAAAAAGATAATTTTTCATCTTGACCTGACCGGGGATCGAACCCGGGACCTTCTGAGTTTCTGACACTTACCTATCCATTCATCTATTTTAAGACATAGGTATAACAAAATCACTGAAGTATTAAACAAAACAGAACCATTTATTACAATAATAAAATAGGCTTAGCAAGCATTTGTTGCTTTTCATGAATGGCGGATTATGTTTTTCGTTGTAACAACTGACCTATTTATAACATTATGCATGCTGTGTGATACTATGACGGGTAGAATATATTTTGTTCATTATTCACGCTAGTTATATAATATGTTATCAACGCGTAGGATACGCTATATATATGTATGGGTGGTACCGTAATGACAATGAAGCGACTGCTGTCTGACCTCCGAAACCCTTTTTACACGAAAACAAGACCATAGAAACATGACCAAGTTCTGTTAGTGGTCAACACTCAGATTTTTCAGGCTGCCTTAAGCATCTGACTTAGGCTAACGACTGCCATCTACCGATAACAGCCCGTATCATCAACCACGGAAGTCAAGATAGAAATGCACTCCAAGTCGTTTGACACTGTAGGTACTTAACAGTCGAGGGGCAGATAAATCTCACCCCCTGGGCCACAGAACTTGGAAACCCTGGCCGTCGATTCTGCTAACGTTAAGTCACAATCGTGTCAAAATAGTTCACAATTGTAGTGCTTTTTACACACTATTTAGAAGAATTATGACAGTATGATGCGAAGTGAATGTAGTGTGTGGTGTTACTATCAGCAGTGATAGACTAGTGTGTAAAAAATCAGTACAATTGAAACACTATTTTGACACGATTGTGACACTTAAAGTTAGCAGAATGGACGCCGTCTTTACGGTAAGATGGTACCCGAGAGGGTTCAGATTAATGTGCCCATAGTGTACAGTCGTACAATCGTTACGAATATGGATGTCCAGCTAGGCTATCGACCTCCTCAAATTTTCACCCATAAGATATAAATTAACCCATATAGGTCAAAGAGGGTCAAATGACCTAAGGGTGTTTGTGGTTTGGAAAGCAATAACAAAGACATGCATTGAAGAAAGAACGGAAAGGCTTTTGCCCAATAGCGGGACACATAGCTAATAAAAAGTGATACGGAATACTAAAAATGTCGTCGACCCATGATAAACTATCATTATCACATCTTTATGAATGAATCAGATCTACTACCGGTTTGGGTCTCCAGCTGGTATTTACGTAATTCAGTAATTCGTAGACTCTACACCGGTTTCTGGAAAGATTGTTACGAATAACTGTATCATTTTGTATCCATTTTTGACGACCTTCATAGGTCATAGTCCGCATGTTGCTCATTTCTCAGTTTCCAGCAGACGAAAACTTTTACTCATTTTTAGGGTTCCGTACATAAAAATGACAAAACGGAACCCTCAAAGAATTAAAACTGACCGTCTGTCACATCCGATTTTCTCCAAATCTACTGGACCGATTAGGTTTTAATTTGGTAGCCATATGTAAGTACTCGTATGTCTTACTAGTACTTCAAAGGGAGGTTAGGTTAGTTTAGGCAAGAATGACATGTTAAATGATAAAAGTTTTATAAATTTTAAATATGGAAGTCATTTTGTGAAGTGGGTTAAGAGACATTTAAAAAATGATTTTTATAACTGTACCTAAATATAGATCACAAAATGCAACCGGGGTAAGCTTTGATAAATTACCTAAACCGATAAATAAATATACTACTATTGAAATTCATAATTTTCTGTGACTAATTCAGGAATACCTTAAGGACGTCCGCGTTGCGCGATGATTTCAGGTCATCAGTTCAATTCAATCAAATAGATTTTCATTGTAACGCGATTGTTGTGAAATTACTTATAACAAATGACAAACAAAAAAATTAGTTTGTTTTTGTTTTTAATGTGAGATAGAGGCCATTGGTTGGATTCCAATGGTAAGACGTATTTTCGTACTTAAATTATGACCTCCTATAATAGCGCGAGTCGGGTTTGCTTGCACACGAGAGGTACCATTTTTAGCAGTATCTAAGAATTTATTGTAAGTAAATATTTTCAAAAGTCGTATTTATAAAAAAAATTAGGTCGGTTTATTTAAACTTTTTTTCGTAAATTTAAATATTAGGTAGATCCCGAGTTTCTAATTCTATGAAATTTTCTGCTATTATTGTTAAAGCAGCAATGGAAAATAAATCGGCCAAGTGCGAGTCGGACTCGCGCCTTGAGGGTTCCGTGCCATCACACAGTAGACTTAACAGTTTTTTATTCTCAAGTTTAATAAAGTTTATCTCTTTACCTCGACGCTTTGGGTCTGTCTGTTCAAATATTTAGGTTATTTATTGTAGTACTTGTAGGCCTACAAATGTTTTCAAATAACAAATGCAATTAATATTGATTAGCTTGTTTTTATATTTCATTCGTACTGTTAACAAGAGGGGCCTACTTTATTGGAGCTGCTAAAATTTTGACCAAACCGCTTAGCGCCAGATGCTAGCTCTACGATATCTACTTACTGTCCCTTTTGCAAAGAAGTTCAAATCGCGCGCGGTCTCTGTAACACAATTTTTTTTTTTTTTAAATATGCCCTTTTGATTAGTATACGTGGTTTTGCTCGTTAAATCGAAGAATCCAAACAAAAACTATTGTTATGTGCGTGAACTGATCGGAAACATGAAAATATATCCATGATAGATAGATAGATAAAAGCTTTATTTACCAATACTGCATCACATTCACACAAAAACAGTAAACTCCATCGCGTTTCAAAGTGGAAACTCCGTGAGTACTATGGGTACCTTTGATCTAGGTATGAGAAGGGGGTAGAATTTTTTATTTGTTTTATTAATTTAAACTTTTTTGCTTGATGCCATATAGATTTCTACCAGTCAATCATTATACCAAACAGAAAAATAAATTACTTATGTATATTTTTTATATTGTGTAGATAAAGTCGCCAGTTTTTACTTTAGTTAGCTTTACTTAGATACCTAGGAAGATTAAGCACTGCGTTATAATGTTCGAAGTACCTATGTTGATTATAAATTAATTTTAAAAAAACTGAACTGAGATCATTAACAGAACCATACCGCAAAACCATTTCTTTTCTAGTTAAGGCTAGTTTTAATATCGAGCAAGATAATGTAATGGGCGTAATGACTTAATGCCGAAGGGATAGTCGTTTACCCAAGATCTATAAATAGAATGCTGACTTGAGCTGTGATGCACATGCGACACCCTGTAGACGACCATAATTACAAACTAATTATTCTCAGTACTGCTTAATGAAGGGAACACTTAAAAATAATCTAGGGTAACACTTATTAAAAGTTCATTTTCATTCGTGTTTTTTTTTTTTGCTAAATACCTATTCCTTTTTTTTGAGCAGTTACGTTACATTATAGTCTACTGCTACAGAATTCTCTATGCCTTCTTTACTTGATCAGTTTTACCTAAACATAGATTTTAATAAAAATTCTTGACCGCACGCAATTTCCAATGAAATTTCCAATGAAAATTCCAATTGAATCTTTGCTCAGTCTTAAGTACTTGCCTTTAATCATTTATTTTATACTTAGCAGCATTCAAACAGACGGACGGCTCATCTGATGTATGGTTACTTCAATTTGTACAATTTTTGAATGAATTTGCAATTTATCAGGTTTGCCCCTACTCGCTCGTAATATGTCTCTCATCTGAGCGTTTTTCCGTCTGCATTATCAGCTGGTTGATTTTGATGCTGTATTTTTTAATAGATAGAGTAATTCAAGATGAGGTTTTTATGTCCATGCGAAGCCGGGGCGGGTCGCTAGTAAAGTATAAACAGTCGCATTATCCTACTCTGGATCTGCATCTAGAATTTGTCTGGCGCCAACCGTGGGCGCCAACGTGGCATCTTGTCCAACGGTATTATGTGTTCATAGAAACGCACAATGCAGGACAGTAGGTGTAACTGTTGTCATTTCTTAGTAGCCACTCAGAACTGGGTTTTTGCGAGAATTTAAGATTTTTCAGAAAAATATATTTTTGAAAAAACATAACTACTAAGTATACTAGTTGACTTACGAGAAAAATAAATTCTCTTTGCAAAATAACGTCATAAACATAGAATTTGGAATCGCGCGCGGCAAATTTCTTTTTTAATCTATGGTCATAAACGTTCATTTTCAAATTTTTCATATCAATTGTAGGGATTTACAGAAACTCCTTTTACTAATCGACCGATAATTTGCGAATGGGTGGTCCAATTTGAAAAAAGCTAATCTCTTTCTGAGCCAAGTACAATTTCAAAGCCAATTAAATGTTTACCTACAGTGAAAACTAATGATTTCAAATGGAGATACGACCGATACCCAAATGTTTATTAACATACTGGTTATCAATTGTAAGCGGAACGCACTGATTCCAGGGGAAAGTGAAAACAATAAGCTTAGCTACTTAAAAAATCGAGGTTGCGCAGGCAGGCGCATATTAGTCATTTAGTTTTAAATATTTGTACAGATGTCGAACCTGTAGACTGTTACTTCATTTATTGCGGGTCATTGGAGAATGGGATTTAGGCTGACTTTCTTCGGTCACGTGACTTTTTAAGTAGCTGAGATATGAGTACTAAACTTATATTGACTAATGTGAAATAAAAATAAAGGGTTTTGAATGGCGATAACTAAAGTATACGTATACCTACAAATTATATGTTTAAAATTGTTTTATTTTTAAATTACGTTAGCAGCAATTACATAAAGCTAGGATTACAACCGAGAAAAAGCTAAGATAATATAATATTAAAAGAGAATTAAGAGAATAAACAGAAAAATGTTACCAGGATGCGTCCATCTAATCAGGTCGATTATTAACCTAACACCTTACACATAATATGGTTTACTTTAATACCGGTTCCCCATCAATCGGCGGATCTCTAGAAATGTTCTATTAACGTGATCTAGACTTACTCGACTTGACCCTTAGCTGCAGAATCCTGTTCCATTTATTTATAACTGACGACCTGGCCTGTCTTTGCTCACGTTAACTTTTTTAGATCCAAAGAAAAAACGGAGCTCTCTTAAATTTGTTTGTCTTGTGGAATAGATTAAAAAAATGACTGGCGTCAAACCGCGCGCGGTTTCCTATTTCTATATATAAGGTGGACACAAATCAACTGCAAATATTTTAAGGGCAGATACAGACCACTATACTGAACAACTTTTACAAATAAACTTATAACGAAATACGAAATTTTATTTTTCAAACTAGATCAGCTGATTCTTAATTTGTATGGGAGATGAACAAAAAAAAATTTCGTATTTCGACTTATGTTTATTTGAGAAAGTTGTTCAGTTTAGCCATCAATAAGAAGGAGGTACAAGAAATAAACTTAGACCCGTGAACCTCCAAGCTTAATACGGTAACCGCTTCCCATCAGGTGAGCCGTAAGTTTCAAATGAAGATAGCAATTTGCATCGATAAAAATAACCACTGGCATAATATCTGTTCGCAACTTTCCCGCCTCTCAGGAAACCGATGGATCAGCCTCTGTGATTGCTGTATTTACAACTGCTATTAAAAGCACGTTACATGAAGGAAATTGCGGGTATTTATAGATTTTCTTAATATATCTTAGATATATCTTGTATTATATACGTATAGGTATATGAGCCCAAGCAATAAGGTTACTAATTCAACCATTTAACTTATGAAGTACCTACGGAAACGCGTTATCTTGAAATCCTCGGCTGAAAACTAAAATTTTGCATGTTAGGGAGGAAACTGAGTGTCTTCGACTGAACATAATTTAGTATTTTCGAGTTACTCCAGTTTCTCGTACGGAACACTCCAAAAAAAATTTGTGGTGTGGTGTTAGAAAATCTCGTCTTATCAACAACATGTAAAATATAATTTATTGCTTAAAATATGGAATGGATGGAAAGAGTTGCAGGCGCAGAGCCTGCCATCATAACTTTTTTATTGGTAGAGCGCGCACGAACATTTTTTTATACACTTATGTTGCCAGACAAGCATCGGGCACATAAAATATAAGCGCTGTTACTGTAGTTTTTACGCTAGTGAATATCTAAGGTTGCCACTAGCGCGCTGCCAAGTCGTAGCCTAGAATGATTCGCTATATACAAGTAATTTCACTGGCTCCCTCACTCTTGAACATGCGGATTTTCGGATCAGGCATCTAATAGAGCCTTACGACTGTTATCTAGCGATAGCAGCCTATATTACGAAGCATTGAGAAGCTCAAGACTACGATCGTTACAAACGCACGTATGTCTCGCAACGCTATTGAGAATCTTTTTCAGACATCTGTCAATTCCTCAGCTCCGAAGGGAACAATAAAACCCAACGTATCAAAGGTTAATCCAGCAATTTGATAAAATTACATCAATATTATGACTTTTCAAAGTTACATTTTACTTTTTAACATAGATAATATTTATATACTAGTTATACCTATATCATTTGCACACTATTAATTTCCTGTTTAAATTAACTATCATCATGCTAAACGTGGTCTAAGGTCTTATCGCCCTAGGCTCTGTCTACCCCGTATGGGATAAAGACGTGACTGTATGTATGTATGTACCTATACTAGTTGCAAGAGAAGAATATTTTTTATTAATAGGCAATTAGTTGCCAACAAAGAATTTCTCGAAGAGTCCGGTTCCGTTAGAAAAATTTATTTACTTCTTACGCTACCCTATTGGTCATTTTAGCCTACACAAAGTGTGTACATTTAGTATTTTTGCTGGAAATATATAGAGGGACATTTAAAAATAATAATAAAAAGCAAAAAAAAAAATATTTGTCTGTCTGTATGTATGCATGATCATTGATCACACGTATCTCCGACCCCACGCGCAAGTCGCGGGCAACAGGTATATAATAAACCTATTACTTCCATGAGAAGTAATTTTTAAAACCTCTCTTCTATCAAAACGCGCGCTCTATCTTTATTTTTTCTAAGGTTGCGGCATTTTATTATTGACGTCCAAACGGTTTTTACATGCGTAGTTATTTGATTTATTTTATGTACATTTTAGTTATTATAAAACAAAATATTGCAGCTACTACATATTTATGTATGGAATTATGTAACGCCATATCTTGGACCATATACCTAAGCCTAGTAAGCTGGGTATGGAACTGAGAAACACGCTCGGATGAAAAATAAGAGATAGAGAAGTATAAATAAGTACTTACCAGTAGGTCTAGATCTAACATATTGTGCTCGTATTGGCAAGTAGAGAGTAGAAGTAGGCTTTAAGTAAATTAATTTATGTTTTAAACAAAAATTATGGCTGTGGGCCATTTAAAACCATATTATTACACCTTAAGTGTTAGTGTATGGGTTTTCCAAGTGGCCCACAGATGAATGAGTGATGGCTGAATTCCTGAAATAAGTTTTCTTACTTTATACTCATTTTACTCTAATTTTCTGCCTGTTTTGCTTAATCATCTATTCTGTTAGTAAACTGGTAGAAAAAGCCGTTTACTATAAACAATTTTTTAAATAAAATTTATTAAATAAGTAAAGAAATTTAATTGTGAAATACGATACCTGACTCAAAGGATATTCATGGTAGTTCAGAGGAAACAGCGAATGAGTAAGTACTTAAGTACATATTTTTTGAAGCGGGTTGGTTCTGAATTTTTGAACATTGTAATTTTTTTATTTATTGTGTATTAAGTAGTTTCTAGTTTTAAGTTACTTCGGGAAAAGTATTTTACACACAATGAAAGTATGTCAGTCCTAAGTAATTTTTTAAATTTTGTTTTGTGTTATGTATTAAGATTTATTGACGGTAATTAAGTCTTCAAAAGTTTAAACAATCTAATAAACTTGAAGATTATAACCTCTTTGGAAAACCAGCTGCTTTCTTCAACTTATAACTTTACTGAGCGAAGAAAGAATTACTAAATTAAAAATTACTTAGGCAGTTGTTTAAAATCAAAACTTTTTGTTTTGACACGCGCGCTTGAACATAAATGTCAATTTGCGATAAAAATTAAATGCACAATGCACATCTATTAATACTTGTTATTTGAAATTATTCTCAATTTTTTTGAACTGTATTTTTAATACCAAAATACAAACATCAACGGAAAAAAATAAATAAAATAAAATGGTAAAGGTACTTACTTAATACAGCTATAACTATCTGATGCACCTTACTACCCTCCGCACAATATTTCTTCACTGTGTACTTTAACATTTTGAATTTTTGAAATTGGAAACACAAAATTTAAATTGTTGAAATCGAATAAAAAGTTTTTAAATTTTCAAATTCGGAATCGCAAGCCGGTGACGCGCACGTCTACGCGCGCCCCGTTCGCTCGAGCTGTTTGAAAGAAGACTAGTTTAGTTGTGCGAAGAAATTAAACTGTACCGGCGCATCTTCTGATAAGTATGTGGTAGAGCCTCCACATGAGAACGGTCAATGGTTTGAGCATCATCATTCTAGCGTTTACCCGGTGGCATCTTAAGCGGCACAATTTCGGAGTCCTTGGTCCGGAGCTCTTTAGAAATGCTGCTGTTGGTAGAATCCGCTACGAGCCGTACAAAGGTACAAGGATTTTTTATCTCTTATGATATTCAAAGAAAACGCCGGAAACAACATGGGTAAATTCGGTAATTATTTTTTGTAAACATAAATAAAAAAAAAAACCTTTATGATTTTAAATATTAAATTAAACACCATAGATCAAAAAAGCCTCGCGTCAAAGCCGCGCGCGATTCCTAGTTCTATGTTAAACACAGTAACTTGAATTAATTATATTGTTTTCAATATAACTATGTTCGTAAACGGCACATGCAACTTTTGCTAAATTCTTTAAACTAAGTAGGTAGGTTACCTAAGTACTATATGGAGCGCTTTTGGGCGCTTAGATAAAAAAAAGTCTACCCGAATAAAGACTATGTTTTCCTAGTGTATCATGTAAGTGTGTCATAGATTAAAATTTGCGTCACTTACAGCGCGATTGATTCGAACTTCTTTGATGTGTGTAGTATAGTATGTTCAGTATGTTCTTATAGCCTTGTAATAAATTCATCTCAATTTTTAGGAGCAAGATTCTGTGTAAATAAAAATATATTGTTTTTTTAAAAGAGAAACTCTTGTCTGTCTGTTACGCTTTCACAGCTTAACCGCTGATGAACTTACTTTGAAGATATATTTAAAGACCGGGGGTAAAACATACGCTACTTTTTGGCGCGATATTACCAAGTACACCGCGAGCGGAGCCGCTGGCAACAGCTAGTACTAAATAAATTGAGATTTCTGTTTATCCCTTTCTTTTAAGAACTCTACCAACAAAGACAGAGTAGTCTATTTTCAAACCACATATAGTGCGTCATCTACCAATAGTGCCTAAGTATATCGTTACTAACTTAACCGTAATGTGCATGCAAAGCCGAATGCAACAGCTACTTATATTCACCTTATTTATCACAATCATTGACACGTTTAGTTGGTGTAAGCTTTGTCAGTATAATTAAACCACGTTCCTCACATAGAAATCTTATCCATAGAACAGCATCCTTAGGCATTTTTTAAATCAGAACTAAGAATTTTCTACCTCCACTATGAAATTTGTTAGCGTAGGTCCCGGTCCTTAAAGGGGTTTTGAAAATTTTCCTAAGTATCATTCGTCAAAAATGAGGGATAATAATTGAAACATATTATGATTTTTTAAATGTCTAGATACTCTTGCTAGAGGTTATTTAATTGACTAGGAGTAGGGACCATAAGAATTAATTGTCTAGATGGCATACAATACAAATGAATCAAGAAAGAAAATTGGTTTTGTAAGCTGTATAAAAGAGATTGAGCGTTATATCTAGACAGAAGAAAGTGTAGTAACAGGCGAAAACCCAGAAACGGTTAAAAGGCGCAGGAAGAAAATACCAAAGACCGATATAGTCGAAATTGTGTGTTTTTCCTTCATTGAATTACATGTGACATAGTTAAGAGCAAATTTTTCAAAATGCTCCTTCTACACTTACGTTGATGTTATAAATCTAAGACAGAAACACAAAATATTTATGCAACGATTAGAATTGCACTGGTGACGCCTTCGTCAGAATCATGAAAGTTAAATGATCTTTCAATGGTGGCTATTTATATAAATTCATTTAATTAGCTTTAATACCGTATTGTAATGCCAACGACCCTATGGTGTTAAGAATTACCATTGATATAAATAGCTGCGCTTACTTAGAAAGCACGTAGGAATCAATTTAGCATTACCGATACGACTAACTCAACAAACAAAATTCCTGGTTTGATTTGTACTATAGATTTATCACATTAAGTACCTACGTAAACTGCTACCTAGAAGTCCGTGTTGCTTTTATCTGTGGTATCAAATATTTAAAGAATGCAATCTCAGCATCTACATTTATGAAGTAGATAAGTCACTGAAATTAAACTTTTACAAAGCGAAATTGTTATTTAATTCAAAGTCTCCATCTGAAGTCAGTAGGTATGGGAGTTTGCATGAAAACTTCGCCTGCATGTAAATATTAAAAAAAAAACAAATCTTTGGTAATAAATAGATCTTTTTATTTAAAAAAAATATGAGCATTGCGTTCTTCTGTAATAAATTCTGTGAATGCTCATGGTATGTTCTATTTTCTTAATCAAAAACTGGAAAAAAGCTGACCAAGCTACGGAATTCAAAGAACCACAGTCAGACAGATCGTCGAAATAACAGTGAAGTTCGAAAACGGCGATTGGCGCCAGCGTCACTAGCTGGTTTATTTGTGTAAAAGCCGTATATAATGACAAACGAAACGGCCATAGTTTGCAGGCTTCACTCGTTGTAGTTCACATAAGTACCTATATCTGGAGTGCTATTTTGGAGAAGTATGACTCACCAAAACCGGTGAATCGAATGATTATCGTTCGAGTCACCGGTTATTTCGCATGAAAATCATTCAAAAACGAACGATTAGGTATTGTGATACATTACAAAAATAGCACTCCTGAAGTTTTTATAAGTGTGATGGTCAAGTGATTATATTATCTTTGATAAATGCTAGAGCAATCTTGTCAATCTGAAATCACTTGTCACTTCACTAGCAAAACAAACAATTTGCAAATTCAAAATTAAAACTAAACCATGACCCCAACGATGCTGTATTTATGGCTTATCACAGACCTTATGGTGTCCGCGACTGAGAATCTCAAGAAAAGCCATTCGATCTGCAATATGTATGGACACAAAATTGTTAGAGCTATATTCGAGTCGGAATCACATTTGCTCTGTCTCCATCTGAAGTCAGTAGGTATGGAAGTTTGCATAAGAAAACTTGCCTGCATGTTAATATAATAAAATAGCTCTTTCTCGAAGACGAGCGAGAGAGAGGAGGTAGACCAAGAAAAGACACCACTACAAATCGCCGCGTTTCTGGCGTATTCTGTAATCTGTTCTACTTAAAATCTTGCAGGCTCTTTACCTCTCACAACTCACAAGACCAAGTTGATTGTTGACCCAGACCTGGAGGAAGAAGACAATCTAGTGGAAACATTGTCTTTAGCAGAAGTCACTATGGCGTATGGGTTCCCAGTGGAGGACCCTACGGCTGGTTCCGCTGAAGGTTACATTGGAGACGACCATCATTTCTACGGAGTTCTGCATTTACGTTGGTTCTTTTCACACTTATCTTAGTTTTCCTGATTGTACCGTGAACTGGACGCTACAGAGCTCAGGGTCTATATTTATTTCAGCCGCAGGCAATCTACTGCTGGACAAGTGGGCATAGGCCTCCCGCAAGGATTTTCAGTATGACCGGTTGGAAGCGGCCTGCATTTAGCGCTTGCCTACGACATTCTTCGGGTCATCTGACAATCTGTCTTCTTTCTATCTGGTAGTTAGCCCATATCGGCCATTCTCAATTTTGGCATTCTTAGTCTAATTACCACAACCCTTTTAATTTCTTGAACTTTTTCATGACATATGACTGTAGAGAGAATGAATATGAATCAATTGTGAATTTAATCGTATTGGCATTTATTTAGCTTATGTTGTATCCAAGTTATCGGTATCTAAAATATTTGATGGTTGTGACAATTAGAAATTATAATTTAACCTCGTCCCGGTAATTAGAAACTTGAATTTTTCCATATAAGTATATTGAATAATGACCGCTTATGTATTTTAAGAAGATATTTACATATTATATATTAATTTTGTTAAGAAACTATCATATAAAACGCAACAATTGAATATTATAATCAGTTTATTATTGTTTGAGTTTGCTTGAATCTAAGGGAAATAACAGCTGTTTTGGTTTTTAATTGACGGTGGCGCTAGTGTTCACCGAGGTATCATCTTAAATAACAGCTGTTATATACTTATTTTTTAACAACAGCAGCGATGGCAATTAGAAAAGTTGTGACAATTAGCGTCGTGGCTCTTAGAGAGAAACATAATTTTCCAAAAAAAAACCTACTTAATAAACAGAATTCTCATAAAGACACATCATAATCCATAGAGCCCAGAAATCTGCTTTATTTTCAATAAACAAGAATAAGTTAACAATAACTCATAAGTTTTTAATCAAGGCTACATGAATTAGAAAAATCGAAAACCAAAGTCATGGCAATTAGATACTTAGGTGTCTAATTGGCGATTACTCGACACAGCGCACAACCACACTCGACGAGTACCTCGACAACACTGACGGCTCGTGCCCTGTGCTACAGTGATGTGCCAGAGATTCTTATTTAAGTAGGGAGGTACGCCCTCGATTGCAAGTGGTTTTGGCAATTATTGTCGGTCGGACACGTCTTCATTTGATAATTTTGACAAAGAAAGTACTAGTAACTTGTTGTATTTTTGATATGTTGTTGAATATATATTCCTTAATATAAAAAAAAACATCTAAAATAACTAAAAATCTTTCTCTGAATTGGTATTAGACAAGTTTCCAAACTGGGAGAGCGCGTGGACGCGTCGTGGTAATTTAAGAACAGTGTTTTGAAAAAATTAATCTGTTATACTATGCAATATAGAGATATTTTTTAAAGTGCAACACATAGAAAAAGTTGTTAGCTACTTTACAAAAAAAACAGCACATAATATTATTTTGTTAACATGAAAATTTTGCACTGGACGCTCTAAATTAAGCCTTTTGAGAATGGCCGATATTTGATTTTGGCTTCTTTATGGCCGGCCGCTTGCCCGTTGTTGGCGAGATCCGCCACAAGTCTGACAGAGATAAAGGTAAAATACCTCTTGGTTTTTCTTTGGTACTTTTCTGATCCCACGGGTAAAAGCCTGTCTACCCGTGGGTGTAAAGTGGCGATCTATTCTTAAACTGAATACATACCTACGAATTACCTTACGTTTTTTCAGGTTGATCCTTTTTTTATTTTTGGTGAGAAAGAGAAGACGGTAAAAATATAAATAATCTTGGTAACCTGTTTAACCCAGGCAACCGAACTCTCCACGCTGACCCATATGGCAAAGACGACCTGAGCAGAAAGTACGGTGCGTTTGAATACGATAGCGTATTCACATCACGAACGCGGCGCGACCACAGCCAGACCCAGGTGATCAGGTGAAGATTACTGACAACTTAATCATCATCATCACCATCACAAATTATTTCCTGGTGCTTAACCATTTACCTGGTGGATACAACGAGTCCTCCTCACAAAGGCGGCGCGACCACACAACCGTGATCAGGTGAAGACCAATGACAACTCAATTATCAGCGTCATTATCACAACGTTTTCAACGATTCGAAGCCTGGCTAAGTAGTTCACCAAAGTTTTTCCTGTTTACAGCCCAAATCTGGTTTAAGAGTCCTAAGTTTAAGAGTTAAGAGCCCTTTTTATCTCCAGAAGGTACCTGTGAAAGAAGATTCCGCATTCCGCTTTATTTTTCATAACCAGCCCATCTGACAGCTTATTTGGTGGTGGAAACTGTCTTTGGAAAGAGGTGCAAACAATATCTTCAAATTCGGGACCTATTAATCGCCTTTGATGACATCCGTAAAGAAAAATCAGTGTGCCTTATATAGTTTTTCATTATCATAACATGAAAAAAAACAAATGTCCTTTTTAATTTGTCATAGATGGAACTCCTCGAACATCTGCCATTTTTCCCCTACCACATAGAAGATCAAAAGCCTATGCCTGGCATAGCTCGTGCGAGGATCTGCGACCTTCTTCTGCTGGCTGACCAGAAGTTCTTCGAGAAAGACGCCAATGCCAGTCTAATTCAAGCAGTCAGGAGGATGATGCATGCCGTTGCACAGGCTGACATTATATTCAGGAACGCCGATTTTGATGAAGACGGAATGCCAGATAATATAGGTAACTATATAGATCTACTAAATTTTAAGGTACTTACTGACCTGGAATACAAGAATTTTGCTGTCCACGTCAATCTGTTCCACAGCATCTTCATAATTTACCGCAGGTAAATTAAAAGATTATTTATCTTGCGGTACTTCTTGTGCTAAAACATGAATAAACTTAACATGCAATAGATTCATTGGCATTCGATTTACGAGTATGTCTCATCATCCAACCACCAACCGTGTTTCCATTGAGTTGGATTCTCAAACATCTACTAATACTATTATTATAAGATTACTGATTCTAACTAGGTCTTTATAATTACCTACCTGAAAATTAAGACATTTGAACTGATTTCATCAGAGTCGACAACGCTTACATGATGAGATATTTACCGACCTATAAAACATTGTACCAAATTTCTGAAGGTTTCTCAGTGAAATACATCGTAGTGCTGACTTCTACGGAAACCAACAGCCGTGTATTTGGTGATCTGATCCCCGAGCCCGACATCGACGGTCGCAGCTACCTCATGAGGTTTGCTAGACTGCGCCGGCTGTCTGAAGTCTGCTTGGGAGTGGCTTTCTCTGGATACGCCTTCAGGAACCGTACCCTTGGATTAAGGTGAGTGTACCGGGAAACTAGATATTGAGACCGTAATTTTTATTTTACAAGAAAGTATGTAATTATGGTTGGAGGGGAGAAGCTTTAGCGTCATAAGAAACTATTTTTAAAGGTGCGATTTTATGAAGTTCAAGCGTGACGGTGGAAACAACTTTCTATCACACCGTGCATATTTCATCCAAATCAATCAAATCCATCTATTTCAGCTTCACCTCTCTGGGTGGAGGCATGGGGGGAGCGGCTGGGGGCTTGTGCGACAGAAGAGCTTATGGACGCTCTTTCAACACCCTGGCTATTGCACATTCAACTCTTGAAGATAAGGAGCGAGTTCCTGAGAGAATAGCAGCGCTGACACTGGCTCACGAAATGGGTAAGTTCGTTCCGTCGTATCGTTTACATAATTTTGAAACTCAAAGAATTCTTCTTGGAAAATAGGCCTCTCTGACAGCTGATCTAACGTATCAAGATATGATTTTTTACAATTAAGCGTCTTACTTATCTATGTCGTTGGGACCATGTGTGTGGTGAGACTCCAACTCCGTTCTCACACCATTTCGGACCCGGCTACCGGTAGCGCAAAAGGTATTTTTAATACCCTTACACTACCGACAAATAGTGTGATGCCGACATTAACAGTTGCCTGTTCTTATCGCTCACATTCATGTCACAGTCAAGTCAGTAGTTTGCCGGAATGGTTATCAATTCTGCGCCTTTTTTCTCTTTATCCACAGCCACTTCAGCCTTCAATCTATTATTCATTTTGTGAAAAATAGGTACATTTTTGATTTATCTTTCTGACTTTCTTACCTAAAGGTCACAGTTTCGGCGCCCACCACGACGATAACTTCCCGAACGCCGAATGTAGTGGGTTCCTCATGAGCGCACAGTCAACTACTGGCGAAAGCAGTATGCACTTCGAGTTCTCCGTCTGCAGCAAGAGACGCATCGCCGCTACGCTTAGCAGCATGAGCTACTGCCTCTCGGAGGAGGACAGGCCTTACTGCGGCAATGGTGAGGTTTTCAAGCATGGCTGTTTTAGAAAATTTTTGCTAAAGTTACTAATATGCTTTCCGGCTTTGATTTTTGGCGAAAATAATATGCACTTTTGTTCAGCAAGAGAGGCTTGCTTGCTTTACTTAGCAACATAAGCTAACGGCCTCGTTAAGGAAGACTTCCTTACTGCGACTATGGTGAGGTTTTCAAGTATGGCTTTATTTCTACCCATCTCTCTGGTGTGTGCTCAACTGCATAGCTTTATTTCCGTAATCAAGCTTTTTGACAATAGCTTTTGCTTACTAAGTTCATGAAGTCCGGTGTTCCATTACGGGATTTGCGGGTGGCCTAGGATTCGCTAAACAGGACGATGTGTTGATTCCGCAAGACTCATTAGGACAACTTCTCCGTGCGGATAAGTTGTCACCGGGGTACCAACTACCATGGATCGTATGGAAATCTCTTAACAGATTACGATTGGGTGTAAGTAGGTAGATGCATGGAGAATAAGAAGAAGTGGGGTCTATCTAGCAGTGATACAAACTTTGGTCCACCTGCTGTCGTGCCTCAGTAGCCCTTTAACATGTACAAAGGGTACTGGCTGTAGCCTCTAACTCGGCCGTGAATGCTGCATCTTACTGAGCCAAATTTATATACTTAGTTTTTATTAGCCATTGACGATTATACGAAGCGGGCTTACAGTGACCTTCGCATCATGTACAATAATGCGTTAAGAGTGATCTTGGGGCTGCCCCGATACTGCAGCGCGTCGGGCATGTTCGCGGAGGCGCGCACTGACTGTTTCCACACATGCATGCGGAAGCGAAGCGCGTCTCTGGTACGCAGGGTGAGGGCCAGCTCCAACATCATTCTAAGCATGATCGCCGCCAGACTGGACTGTCCTTACCTCCGGCACTGCTGTGACAGACATGTCACAGTACCGATGCCGGAGAGAAGGTACTGAACCATTGTTTTTATTTCTTTTTGTTTTATTTATTTTGAATTATATTTTAGCTTGATCTTTAATTCATATTCGTAAAGTATGGTTTAATTTAATATAATTTAATGTAGTATTAATGTCAATTGTATGGATCTGTGTCATCTGAAATAAATGATATTTAATTTAATTAATTTTTATTGACATGATAGGAGATGAAGATTGCGACTGTTGACTTAAAATAAATTGTAGGTACTAAAAAAATTAACATAAAACATTCTAAGCCTAAATTTTTACAACGCAGGCATTGTAGAAGAAGGCGAGGCATGCGACTGCGGGCTTCCATCTCGCTGCAGCCACAGCGACCCGTGCTGCACTCCTCGCGCTGGCGGAGCTCTTGTTTTTGATGAAGGGTAAATTATATTGTCAGAAAGTAAATTATGTCGTAAGGAGAAATAACCGACGTCATATGGTCAGTGTGTGTCGATCACCTCACCACACATCACACTGTGTGGTGTGTGTTGAGGTGATCGATCGAAATATCGACCTTATTCAAATAGGCATAAAGATAATCAACTTACTCGTCATTAAAATAAATTCAAATCTTCAGACGAGGCCGAAAATAGTGACGTATCTATGTAGGGACATTTTGATACATGAGGCTGAGGCTTGCCTCTGTCATCCAAAAGCTTTCCCGGTCCGCAGGTTCTGCCTTTTTTTCTCCACCTCGCCCGGAGACGGCATCTTTTGTTAAGACTGTTGATAGGCACACTTAGCGGCTAAATTGCGTTTGGATAGCCGTGCATTGAGGCACATCTAGCGGCTAGTTCTTAGCCCGGAGGAAGGATTGTTGCTATATAAAGCACAATATTAAATATTCATTGCACGGAAGTGACATTGAAATCTGTTCCAGCACGGCTCTGCATAGAGAGGGATGCTCCGTGGCCCCGTCGGCTGCGTGCCATCCGTCCCAAGGGATGTGCTGTAAAAACGACTGTCATTATGCAGACCTCAGTAACTATGGAATCGTTAGTACACAATGTTCATAAATTAAGTCAATAGAACTGACTGGGCGATTGAGCAGGGATGGCGAAGAATGGGGAGGAATGGAGAACTCTTGTGTCGGAGGCCAGGCTTCTAAGACCCAAACAGCAGCTGTGTTAAAGGAACTATGGAACTCACTGCCATGGTTTAACCTAGAAAACATGGGGTCTTTTAAAGAAATATGGTTACTTCACTTTTCATTTATTTCCACCTGATGGAACCTGCTTTCCAAACCAGTTTTTCTCTCCCAAACCAGCACTATATGTAACTATATTGTGAAATACTAACAGCATGACTAACTTGCGACCAGGACTGCAAGAGCCAAGATCAGGAGTGCACCTGCGCCAACGACACGTTGGCTCGATGCGGACTTGGTGGTCGGTGCTTGGCGGACGGCAGCTGCCACGCGGCCGAGTGTGCCGTGCTTGGGCTCAAAGAGTGCCAGTGTGGGAAAATGGGAACGGTGGGTATCTTTGGTAGCCTCGGGATGGTAAGGAAGTATACTAATTCAGGTGCTTTAGCAATTCGTCGCTATGTTAGTGGGTTGGTGATGACTGGACGTCAATGCTGGCCAGTCGGCAATTGCCACGCAGCCGAGTGTGCCGTGCTTGGGCTCAAAGAATGCCAGTGTGGGAAAATGGGAACGGATTGGTAAGCCTCGGTATGGTAACGTCATTAAACCATTTTTAGACTAATCCAATCTTGTAAGAAAAACTATAAATCTATGATAGGAATCATACAAATTGGAACAATTTAACGATACGTTACATCGCGTCACTGTGTTGGTGGTGACTGTGGAGGGCGGTGGCTCAAAAAGGCCAGTATGGGAAGATACTTCTGATCTGTAGAGATATGTAGCAACCTCGTGGCTAAGAAAACATATAATTCTGTGATATATCCGTAACACGAATTCGAAACAGTAAGCCTTGAAAGTTTAAGGATACCTGGCAACTGCCCCGTCCTGGCGGAGGCGCCAGTTGTTTCTCGCCGTAAATTGTAACCGTAAATTATTTTATAAGTCAATCATGAAAATTAAACCCTATGATGAAAGAGAGAGAGAGAGATAGTTGTGTGGTAATAAATTAATAAGAAGTTCTAAGTACATATTATTTTCACACAGGGTGGCCTTGGTTACCACATATGCGGTATATGCTGTCTTATGCCGAGCAAGAAATCAGCTGAGAGCGAAGGCAGGTGCGTGGGTGCTGAAATGGCAGCCATGGAAATGCTGGGCAACTCCACCAGTTGGCCTGATGAATGGCCAATAAATGATTATAATGGGCGTAAGTGTCCGACTGATCCGTATGTAAACACAGATTACAGAGCTATACCTACTAGTAAAGTACCTACTTTTATACACGCAAACGTTAGCGACTGCCTTAGCGATTTTGTATGACAACCTGGTGGATAGTAAGGCAGGCTAAGAAATTTCATACAAAATCCTAACGCAGTCACTATCATACTGATGTTCAAACCCATGCAGCGTACGTGTGGTCGCCATTCGAGAATCTTTCTGCACCATTTTTAGAGATACTTAATTCGTTTCCTACACACCTTCCAAATACAATTAAAGTAGGGGCGAAGAAATAGGGACGTTTTGAGAAAGAGATATTTTGCGAAAGGGACGTTTTGCGACCAAGGAGGCATTTTGTGAAAGGGAAATTTTGCGACGAAGCGGTTTATATGTATGTATGTATGTTTGTATGTATCTATGTATATTCCGCGATAACTCTCGAACCGTTAGTCCAATTCCGATGAAACTTCGAAGGTGTAGGAAACGATCATAATTTTTTTAAGTTCGTTTGACAACAAAATCGGTTCGGTAGTTTCTTTTTCAAAAATCCAAATCTAATTGTTTTTACTGTAAAATGACATTCGTTCCAGCGAACGTGACCGTGAGCGTGTGCAACAGGGTCTCGTGCCGCAGGGTGGCCGTGCGCGCGTGGCTGGAAGGAGGGCCGTGTGTGACACAGAACGCTGTCGGCGTTTGCACCGCTAAGGGCGTCTGCAGACGGCGGTACCTGTCGCCGCGGTCCAACGTCTACCCGCATATTATGGTGAGCATTAATCATTATTAAATACATTACAATAGAAGAACATATTATTATTTATAATAAAATCTTTTTTACACATACCTAATTAGCAATATTTTCTTTCTTTATTTGAAACTAGCTGACCCGGCAGACGTAGTCCTGCCCTTTTTTCTACCTCTAACCTACCCAACACCTACCCTACACCTACCCCAGACCTACCCTACATCTACCCTAAACCTGCCGCACACCTACCGTACACCTACCGTACCCTACACCTACCGTACACCTACCCTACCTTACACCCTAGTTACAGACCATCTTTTACCAATGTTTTTAAGATGTATTCTGCTACTCGGGGCGGAGACAAATCCAACGAATCCATAACCATGAAAATTGGTTCAGCAGATCTCGAGTTATAAGTGTTGTAACAAACCCGTCTTTGTTTTATATATATAGATGTGCAGCTAGTCCTAGTAGTTAATATCCTATATATATATATATATATATATATATAACTAATATGAATCTGAAAGTGTCTGTCTGTTTGGCGCGATATAACATAGTACCACGCAGCAACACTTTCATTTTCGAATTGATTTTTTCTTATTTTCCAGCACGTCAAGCACCTACCTCAAACACGTCAGTCACACGCAATCACACGGCCCGAGCCTCTACTGTTTGACTTTTTAATTGCGTTATGGGTACTCAAATAAAATTTTTAAAAATAAATATAGTTTTTTATTAACGTCAATAAATAATACAATTTGATGTTTATAATATAGTTTGTGTAGAAATGACTAGTCAGTATTGAAAACAGAACATATGAAAGAAACATCAATTTAATTTTCTTCCGGCATCGGACAAAGACAGACCAATTAATGAAACATTTTCGTAAGAGGTCTACCTTTTTTCTCTTTTACGCAAGTCCAAGTCAATTAAAGATATTTAAATACTAATATTTTTTTACTTATTTAGTCTAATACTTTGCACACAAGCTCTCCAGCATTTTGAAATAACAGTATTTGATATCGAACTCCATATCGTACCAGTAGTTGACCGCTATGCAGCCGTGGCTCTGCGTGACGTGGTGGAACCATAGACTAGGGAGGTAGAGACAATCGCCCTTTTTGACGCGCACTTTGAAAACATTCGCTTTTTTAAACTCCGGGTATTTGGTGTAGTCTGGTTTGAGGGGGTCTGAAATCGAGAAATATATGCTAAGAAAAGTATCTACAAAATACCTAAGTGTGGCAAAGGGACTAGTGAAAGCAAATGACATTCGGGGCCATTCTTTTCTGAACAGGTAACCTACACATAGGATTATGCAGCTTTTGTAGAAGGTGCAGGTATATTATCCTACTATCATCTCTAAAAACCATGCAAGATCCAGTGAGTAAGCGAGACAGCGCAATACATGATGTAAGGCGACATCTCCCTTACTCAATAGTTCTTGCATGGTTTTGAGAAATGGTAGTAAGCTACCTGTATATGTTGGTAATGTGTTGAGGGAAATACACGCAGGAGATACATTAAAAAAAAAAATTGTCACCATTATCTTTGGAAAGATTTTGAAATTTTTGCCCCACACACCTCTGCCTCAATACGTAATGTATGATTTAAGAGTTCAAAGAGTCATGGCGAAACTCCATACATCGTTTGTACGAATAAAAAATTGAAATACAGAGAACATAAAATAAATCGAATTAGTGAGAATACATAACTAGTAACATGTTTACCACCACAAAAAAAATATAAACCCCGGGGTTTTTTTTAATATTTTTTACCTTTAGCTTTAGCTTCGTTATCATTCGCCATTATTGTCGCAACTGAAACATTATGTCATCCTGACAGTTGTTAGCATTGTCAAAACGGTATTGACAGTTCATTATGGTAGGTTAGGTTCATAGATTAAGTAGTTTTACCTGTGATTAAGCAATTAATTTTTACTTGGTGAAAAAGTGAGATGGCGAAATAGGGAAGTCCATGAGTAAAAAAAGGACCAACGATATTTTTTATATTTTTGTCTCTGTCAACGTGGCAATTTTTTCTTTGTTTGACCAATTCGACGCCAAACAAAATCTTACACAAAACTAACAGTGAAATTATTTATTTTTTGTATTAAGAAAAATATTCATTTTAAGTACCTAGTAGAATTTGTACGAAAGATATACAAAAAATAAGGGCATTTGTTACATAAATTGTGTGGCTCAGGAACACATTCCAGGGTGCCTACCACCATCTCTTAAAACCATGCAAGATCCAGTGGGTAAGCGAGATGTCACCTTACATCATATATGTCTCACTTACTCATTGGATCTGGACAGCGTAATACATGATGTAAGGCGACATCTCTCTTAATCGTTCTTGCTTGGTTTTAAGATATGGAAGTAAGCCCCCAGGGAGGTTACTATATACAGTCTCTTAAAACCATGCAAGATCCAGTGAGTAAGTGAGACAGTGCAATACATGATGTAAGGCGACATCTCCCTTACTCAGTCGTTCTTGCATGGTTATTAGAGATGGTGGTAGGCACCATCTCTTAAAGCGTAATACATGATGATTTGACGACCTCCGTGGCGTAATGGTTAACATGTCTGACCGCTACTCAGGAGGTCCCGGGTTCGATCCCCGGTCAGGTCAAGATGAAAAATGATCTTTTTCTGATTGACCTGGGTCTTGGATGTTTATCTATATATGTATTTGTTATAAAATATAGAATCGTCTCGCCTACTCACTCGTTCTTGTATGGTTTTTAGCAGTGACGTGCACAGACATTTTCCTTAGGGTAGGCAAAAACCTACCTAGACCAGAACTATTTCTAGTTTAATTTATACTTATAATTTAGGTATATTTGAGTTACAACTAAAACAGTAACGAACAAGAAGATAATAAAATTAATATATATTAATCATGTACCTACCTATTTAGGCTCATTTACGAGACGAGTTTTGGAAAAGCATAGCAAATATATTAATTCGAAAATAATATTAAATAATGTTCTTGTTAGCTTACCCTTCACTTCAACTAAATCCAATCAATCCCGGTTGATAACGTCCATTTATTATTATTGCCATTTTTCGTCAAAAGAATCATTACTTAGCGCGTCATTTTATAGTTTTTGTAAACAAACACTCGGTATACAACAATCACATGAAAATTTTGACATTTTAAACTATAACTGAGTAAATTTGTTAAAAATAAAAGTTATATTTTTTCACCTCATTGTAAACAATGCACATTGAAATTATCAATTAATTAAACCAAATTAAACATTCAAAACAAACAAATGCATGCAACATATTGTTGATTTCTATACGGAAATTAAAATATAACCCTACGGAATTGGGAATGTTATCTTGTTTCTATAAAGTCTTCAAGTCTATGCGTTTTTAAATTTGCAGCATTACTCATTTAATATCCAATTAACACAGTTAACATGTTGCTGCAATCGATCGTAATCACTAATCAGATTTAAGTATGTGTAACGCGTAATTCTAATTGGCCGTAACAAAAGTGAGAGCGAGACGAAATGTCATCTCATAGCATTTTGTTTCATCTATAGTGGAGGTCTAAAATTTACTCACACAGGCGTGATTTAGCGCATATGTGTCTGTTCATGTAAGTTTTTTACTTGCACTACTACACGAGCAAAAGCACATCCAGATATAGTGATTTATTTGTGAGAGTAGTAAACTTCAGACGATTTACTAAAAAGCTGGCCTGGCCTAGCGGCGCCTACGGGCCGGCGCGCCGGGTGTTCGCGCGAATTCATAGATGGCGTTGTTAAGATAATTCAATATCTTGTATGAAAAATATTTATTATTATATTTATTAATTATATTAAAAATATTTATTATTTATTACAAAAGTACAGGGTAGGCAACGTCTAAACGTCTTTATGATATGCACGCCACTGGTTTTTAGAGATGGTAGTAAACCATTTGATAGTGAGCCTGCTACTTAAAAAGTTGATGGTAACCCCCCAGGTTGCTTACTACCATCTCTTAAAACCATACAAGATCCAGTGAGAAAGCGGGACAGCGCAATACATCATGTAAGGCGACATCTCATTTACTCACTGGATCTTGCATGGTTTTAAGAGATGGTATAGCCCCCCCAGGTACTAATCTAACCTACCATAATGAACTGTCAATATCGCTTTGACAATGCTAACAACTGTCGGGTGACATAATGTTTCAGTTGCGTAAAAAATGGCGAATGAAAACGAAACTAAAGGTCGACTTTTATAAAATGGAATATTAAAATAACCCCGGGGTTTAAAATTTTTTTGTGGTGGTAAACATGTTACTAGTGAAGTATTCTTACTAATGCGATTTATTTTAAGTTCTCTATATTTAAATTTTTTATTCGTACAAATTCCGCCATCGTTCTTTCATTGTGACGGCTGAGAGTAACAATAGTGGATGGGCACGCCGGATGAAAGCAATTTAAATGAACTGGGGGCTTAGTCAAAGACATTTCAAAACATTAACAAAGTTCGACAAGAACAAAATATATGGGATTGACATTTGCCACGCTAAATCACGTGGTGAATCGTATGTCAATCCTATACATTGTCGAATTCGTTAACGTTTTGAAATTGTGACTGGCTAAGCCCCCTGTAGTGGCCGAATGGCGGAGGCACTTAAAGTATTTTGGAAAGAACTTATAAAATAAGTTATTTCTTACCAACACAAATCCAAGGTATCCCTAAATCGTCCTCCTTATTATCTACATCACCATTGCACCCCTCACACCTTGGTCTACTGGGTACAATTTGCCACTTTTCCTGCACTCTTTTAAACTCGGCCTGAGGGTACCTCTTGTAAGGCACATATGGCAAGTCCGTGGGTGGGATTAGGATGAAATCTTTGTAGCCGTCTATCACACAGTAGATGTTTTCGTAGGGGTCTTTATGCACTAAAAAATATAGTCCAAATATAGCCTTAATTTCTAAACTTCTTTTCATCTCTTCTTCATCATCTTTCATAATGGGCTATATAGCTTTTTCATAGATTTAGAATTAGTGGAAATTCAAAATCTTTGGCTATTTTATATTTTATTTACATATTTTTTTTTTGTTTTTATTATTCTTTGGCAGTCAAGCATACGGCCACCATAGTCAATGCACGCACATGATACCTTGAAGATGTCACTACTGCACTGTTAACTCATAGCCTAGGATGAACTTCACATTAGCCAATAATTTCACTGCCTGACACTGACACCCTTCAAACCAGAACACAACGATGAAATCACTGATGGATTTTGCCCGTCACTGTGTTGTTAATCACACGTGTATAGGATAAAATCGCGACTTTCTATCATATTGACTCTGTTTCCCCAATTTTGTTTGTTCGTATTGTCTTGGTGGTGGTTTTAAGGTAAGTTGCAAATATTTATTAGACCCCTATCGTGTCCATTTAACAATGGACACGGATCCCCCAGACGGGGGAGGTTACCCTCCTCCGTCTGATCCTGAAATGCTCCAAAGCCCTAGCACATCTCAGCCAAAACCAAAAAAACGTCCGGCTGAAGATAGTATATCTATCGATGCCAAAAAATCGAATACGCCATCTGACTCTATCCAGTCTGTTTTTATCAGACCGGGATACGAGGAAAACGCCAACTTCCAATACTCTGACTCTGATCCAGGTCCGTTTATTGTCCATGTAAGCCGTACAGAACCTGACAATGTAGCGGGTTTATCAATTAGGGTACTTAAATTTGCCCAAATGATTCACAAGGCAAACATATGTGGCATAAGTGAAGGAGGTATTCTCCCAGTAAGTCGCAGCAGAATTTCTGTTGCTTTTAAAACTGCCAGAGATGCAAACAATTTTGTTCAAAACCCAATGTTATCACAAAATAAATTAACTGCTGTCATTCCCAGATTTTTGGTATCACGCATGGGTGTCGTTCGAAATATTCCAACAGAATGGTCACTGGAAGATCTTCTCGATAGCATCCAAACCCCTCGTGGGTGTGGCCTTGTTGTTAGAGCTAGAAGGCTAAATATTAAAAAAAAGGGTGATGCAGGTGTCTCGTGGGTGCCATCCACAACTGTAGTCCTCACATTCCTCGGTCAATCCTTGCCTGAAAAAATTTACTGTTACAGCACAGCTTTAGATGTAGATACCTACCGACTTCCTACGATCCAATGTCGCAATTGTTGCAAATTTGGACATGTTAAATCACAATGTAGATCCAAACCTCGTTGCTATAAATGTGGCCAGGAACATTGTGGAGATGACTGTTCACTAGAAAGCTCATCATGTTTCCTTTGCAATGGTTTGCATTGTGCAACAGACCCCAAATGCCCGGAGCATCAGAGACAGAAATCAATAAAAATTATTATGTCTCAAGAAAATATATCTTACACTGAAGCAGCCAAAAGATTCCCACCTACTAAAACTTCATATGCAGATGTGGCATCCTCGTCCCAACCCCTTCTGTCCCCCTCAAATTCACAGCTTCCTCAATTTGTCTCTTACTATACTCCAGAGAAAAAATCATACAAAAAAACTTTGTTTAAATCTCCCAGACCTTCCCCTTCTCTTGGCAAAAGTTATGATCTAGAGGCCCATAACTCAATAATATATACTCCAAAATCTACTCAACCAAATGGTTGTGGCCTTTCAGATTCCCCTCCTAGTCCCACTCCTAAGCTCACTCCAAATGATAACTTAATTGAATTATTAGTCTGTTCCTTAGTGAACATTATTTCCAAATTCTCTGATTCCGTACCGCCCAATGTCAATACTATTTTACAGCAATTCTTAAAAACTTTAATATCCAATAATGGACCAAACCCTTCTGCAATGGAATTGTAAAAGCGTCCGCAATAAAAAATATGAACTCATCTCTCTTCTCAACCAGTTCAAACCCGTCGTGGCTGCTATCTCGGAGACATGGTTGAGCCCGGGGGCATGTTTTCATGTGTCTGGGTATGCCTGTCTTCGGGATGACAGGGATGACGGGTATGCAGGTTGTGCTCTCCTAATCTCAAACTCTTTTGTCTATTCCCAAATACCCATCCCTCCTCATAGCCCTCATCTTCATGTGGTAGCTGCTTCTTGTATTGGTTTATCGCTAGTCTCTGTCTATATACCTTACCCGAACTCCCAAGTCCTCTCCGAATTAAATAACATAATTACAAATCTTCCTAGACCTTTAATAATCCTTGGGGATTTCAACTGTAAAAACACATTGTGGGGCTCCCACTGTGACGACCCTGCTTCATTCTTCCTACTTGATATTCTTGATACTCAGGATCTTTGCATTATCAACGATGGATCAGCAACTCGGAGAACATCTCCGACTCAGAATGTAAGCATTCCTGACTTGACCTTAGCATCCCCTTCTATTGCTCCCACTTTGTCATGGTCTGTTCTTCCTAATGCATATGGCAGTGATCATCTTCCTATTGTCACTTACTTATATTCTTCTTTCAGACCCTCTCCACCAGTTCCTCCACTGTTAAAGTATCGTACACAACAGGCTGACTGGTCCAATTATGCTAGGATCCTGGATGAAGAGATAAGTAATCTCCCAGAAATAAACAGCTTCAATGGCTTCGATATGTATGATCAATTTATTTCCTGTGTTCAGTCTGCAGCTGATAAATCCATCCCAACTAAAAAACCTAGCAAAAAGCTGATCCCTTCTCCCCCTTGGTGGGACCATGAGTGTACATCCAGTGTCAATGAGCGCAAGGAGGCAGAAAACCTATATCTATCAGACCTTAACATGAGCAACTATATCAATTATAAAAAAACCTGTGCTCGCACAAGGAGACTTCTATCTAAAAAGAAGAAGCTTGGTTGGAACAAATTCTGTGAGTCTCTCTCTCCGAGGACTCACCCTTCTATTATTTGGAAAAAAATAAAGTTGTTTCGTAGAAGTCTTACCGAAAATAATACCTCCTCGAATGACTCATCTCCATGGTTGGAACAGTTCATGGACAAGTTAGCCCCTCCCTCTGCTCCAAACTTTGACTGTTTTCCTATTTCTTATCCTCAAACTTCATCATCTTCTGACTCAATGAATGATGAGTTCTCTTTTGCTGAACTCTGCAGTGCACTCGACCACCTAAAAGACTCTGCTCCTGGTATTGATGGTATTCCATACTCCTTTATCTGTAATGCATCTTTGTCTACCAAACGCTATCTTTTAAATATCCTTAATTCTATCTTTCTATCTGGAAACATTCCTGAATCATGGAAAACCCAAATAATTGTGCCAATTCTTAAACCTGGCAAGGATCCTTCAGACCCCGCATCATACAGACCAATTGCTCTTAGTTCAGTTCTTGTTAAAATCATGGAGCATCTAATAAAAAATCGTCTTGAATGGATAATTGAGAACAGAAACTTACTGTCCAACACACAATTTGGTTTCCGCCGTGGCAAGGGCACCATGGATAGCCTCAGTATTCTCTGTTCGTCGATCAGACTAGCCTTCTCTAATAATGAAAATGTTGTTGGAGTCTTTTTAGACATTTCCTCTGCTTATGACAATGTCCTGCTTCCGGTGCTCAGGCAAAAACTGCTACATCTGAACATTCCAGTGAGGCTTGTTAATGTCATATGCAATATTTTCATGCGCCGTTCTATTCAAGTCCGTATTAATGGCTCACTCCTTTCTCCGCGTAATATCTGGAAGGGCTTGCCTCAAGGTTCAGTCCTCAGCCCTATCTTGTACAATCTATACACCTATGATCTAGATCTTACGATAAATAGCTTCTGTGATACCCTGCAATATGCGGATGATATAGCCATTTATGCCCGATCACAAAATTTTGAAGAATTAACTGCTCGACTTAACTCTGCTTTATTTTATCTAAATGACTGGCTTGACAGACATGGATTGACATTGTCAATCAATAAATGCTCTGCGGTAGTATTTACCCGCAAAAGATCTATTCCGCAGATTAGGTTGTGTGTAAATGATAGCCCTATAGCCATTGAGGAAAAAATTAAATTTCTGGGAGTATATCTCGACTCTAAATTGACTGGCGTTCATCACTTAAACTATGTATCTAATAAAGCTGAAAAAGGCGCCAATGTTCTTAGAGCGGTCTCAGGCGTTCGTTGGGGTTCACATCCCTACAGCCAACTTTTGCTATACAAGGCTATAATACGTAGTCATTTTGATTATGGGTGTTTTTTGTTAGAACCATGCAGTAAGATAGCACTTGCTAAACTAGATAGAATCCAGGCGAAATGCTTACGCACTATTACAGGAGCTATGAAGTCTTCCCCTATTCTAGCTCTTCAGGCTGAATGCTTGGAACCACCTCTTCTCCTTCGAAGACAATTCCTTGCTGACCGATTTCTTTTCAAAACAATTCAAAATTCTACCCACCCACTTCCAAATATTCTAAATTCAATTTCACAATCCCTCCCAACTTCTTCATATTGGACTCATAAATCTCCCCCGCCTCTTGTTAATAGTTTCCAGAAATACAAGGCCTTGACTTGTCCTGTGCAGAGGTTTGATGGAAACATATTATTCCATGTAAATTATTCTGCTCTTGTTTTCCAACCCCAGGTGATTTTAGATATGGGTGTAAACAAACAAACTCTTGATGCTAATAAACAGTTCAATGAATTAGTGGATAATGAGTGGTCAGACTGGCTTTTGATTTTTACGGATGCATCCAAGATATCAGCTGAAGGTAACGTTGGTGTTGCCGTTTGGATTCCCAAATACAAAATCTTGTTGAATTTTAAATGTCCTCCTCAAACTTCTGTATTTTCCGGAGAAGCTATTGCCCTACTAGAAGCGGTAACATATGTAGAGTCCCACCAATTAAATAAAACTCTTATTTTATCTGACTGCAAGAGTAGTCTCCAAGATATAGTTAAACTTCCTCTTCATGCCAGAGAAAATTTCCCTATTTCAATTATGACTAGAGAAGTTCTTTATAGATGTCATCTTGCAGGCATTAATGTTACGTTAGCCTGGATTCCAGGTCATGCTGGAATATCTGGAAACGAGACAGCGGATAGATTCGCCAAGGAAGCAATACATATGGGTTCTGACAAATATTATTACTGCCATCCCCGAGATCTGAAACTGACAGCTCAATCCTCCCTCAGAACAGAATGGGATAAACTGTGGAGAAATAATTGTGTATGTAAGGCGAAACACTATTCCAAAATCCAACCAAATATTCCCATCAATCCTTGGTTTCACAAATATCGTAACCTCCCCAAATTTCCAACTTCTGTCATAATTCGTCTTCGTTTAGGCCATTTTTGTTCTCCGGTATTTTTAGCTAAAATTAGAATTAGAGACAGTTCTCTCTGTGAGTGCGGCTTGGATGAGGGTACTCCTGAACATATTTTCTTTGAATGCCCCAAGTTGTCAGTGTCTCTTTACGACTTACTACCCCCAAATATTCCACGTCCTGTCAATATATCTTTTTTGTTAACTTTAGTTTTCTCCAGGTTTGTTAATATCTTTGCAAAATTTATTAATAACAATAATATTTATTTATAACATTTATATTATCTATATATCCTTGGTGATCCATACCCTATTTCCTTTCCTATCAGTGTATAAATTCTTCATACCGAAAAAATGTCTATGTTACTGTGTGTGTCTGTTTGTAGTAAATAGTCTACTAACCCAATAACCATTAACATATGTTTGTGTTGTTTTAGGTTACAGAGCTCCCAACAACCGATCAACAGTCTCATGAGTATATATTTCAACTCGAACACTGTGTCTTTCTCAACCTTGACATTGGCAAAATCATCGTTTGGCTAAACGATGGAGCCATAACCAAAAAAAAAAAAAAAATAGAAAATAGAAATCACTGATGTGATGGCTGCAGAAATACCCAAGCAGACGACCTTATATCAGAAGACTTTATATGTATCTCTATCATTTCTTAGATAGTTACTTGCAAGGGAAAGTCCTAATATAAACTTACTGGAGGTAACAGCTCGCTCGTCTCCCATCCAAAAATTTACAGCATCAGGCGTTTTGTTGAAGGCCTCACTGGCAAAAGACACTTCTTGTTCAACATCAGAGAGAAGCTCCTTGAAATCCTCCGTTAAATTAGAGTTCTGTTTCTGGATGTATGTTACATAGTTTTTTCTGAAATTTTTAATCATACTATTTTATATCTATACTAATATTATAAATGCGAAAGTCTGTCTGTCTGTCTGTCACCTCTTCACGGCTAAACTGCTGGACCGATTGTGATGAAATTTGGTAGGGATGTAGTTAACAACCTGAGGTCAAATATAGGCTACTTTTGGGCGCGATATAACCGAGTCCCACGCGGGGCGGAGCCGCGGGGAACAGCTAGTATACATATATGTGGTTTCAGAATTTTTGTTTTCACTTTATGATATTTGATGCATTTTTGTATCAGATCTTCATTTCATATGCAGCAGAAACATGAACAATTCAAATTTTTAATGTAAAAAAATTTAAATGTGCTACCATAGAGTTAAAAATATAACAGACATATACAATGTAGGTATATTCTTACGTTTTATCATTAAGGCTATCTAAGAATTCAGACATGGGCATGTCTACCTCAAATGGAGTCACGAAATACTCCTTGCCGTTATCGCTGGTGATCCCGTCTGCCAGACCGTTTGGTGTTATCGCCACTCTCACAGATTTGTTTGGTATTTTCTCTCTAAAACAAAAAATGATAACTTTTAATGACGTACCTATTATGTTTAATAAGTTTATTTGTTTATAATTATAAATGTTTGTTCAACTTAATACTATATTTTATTTTATATTTCTAAGTACTTTTTTTATAAATGATTATAACTATAGCATTAAGTCCGGCTACTGTGCGATACATTGTATTTTGTGCAATAAAGGTTTGAATAAAAATAAATAAAATAACTTTAAGAACTTCTGATCAGATTAAAAAATACATTCTGCATATGATTGCCTAATTCTTGGAGGTAATAGGCCTTGGAAGTAATGCCTAATTCTTAGAAATAATAGTAAATACCACAGTCGGGCGAAATCGCGACTAGTATTTATTTTAATAAAATTAACCTTTTCAATAGAAAGGTGCACCCACAGAATGATAAATGGATTACAGTTTGTTCATTAATGAATATTCATTTATAAAAAAGGCGAAGCGGGACCGTAGTGTATAAGAAAATCTGAAGTTTACCGAAAGTATTGAGCCTTCCATTTCATGGTCGCCGGCCAGCTCGCACAACCGCCTCGAAGCACCACAGGCATATTTTTAGCCACATATTCCCTATGGAATACTAGAGGCTCTAGAAAACGCACCTCATTTATATCTCCACCAAGATATAAATCTAGAAAAACACATGGAATTTAAAATAAAACAAAAATAGATCTTATGAGCGGATTTTCGTGTTAAATAATCATTTCACGTATATATTACCAGTGGACTCCTCGTTCAATAGTTTCAAAGCTTCTGAAATTCTATCCATTTGAAATAAAATTATTATATCATAATCATTTATCACAATAATTCAGAATGAATTCAGTCAGACCACAACATACATAACCTAAAATTAATTGCTCAAAAAAACATAAACAAAGCAAGTAGACATTCACATAATTTCACAGTGATTTCACATGCATGACGATGACAACATGACAAGTAACCTAACACGTATTTTTTTATGATGTGTTGCACGTTGCATGGCTCTAGATAAAAGTATTTTAAGACCTTTACTTACACAGCATTTATTTTAATTTCAGGTGGCTTACCACCATCTCTTAAAACCATGAAAGAAAGATTGAGTGAGGTAGATGCCGCCTTACATAATCTATTGCGCTGTCTCGCTTACGATCACTGGATCTAGCATGTTTTTGAAAGACGGTAGTATCCCCCCTGGGGGGTTTACGAGACAGCGCAATGGCGACATCTCCCTTACTCAATCGTTCTTGCATGGTTTGAAGAGATGGTAGTAAGCCACCTGGGCCTCGTATTGAATAAGGATTGATCATATAAAATGTAGCCCTATTACATCATGCATTGCGTTTGCGCCATGTCGCTCTCGTTTCGGGCAGGCAAAAAAAGTTGATAATGGTAAGCCACCAGCACGAACAAGTAGATAAAAATAAGCAGGAATCTGATTAATATAGATATACATAACAATAGGACACAAATGATTTATTAAAAATAAATAAAAATAGCTAACTAAGCACAAAGATTATGATAAATATTTCATGGGCATGGGTTTTTTGAGAATTCCTCTTATAGCTTGTTGGCTTGAGTCCATCGTGGGCTGCTTCACAGGCGGCGGAGGCTCCATTGGTGGCGCAGCCTCGTTAGCTTTTGGGGCTGGTCTTGTTCGCCAAAAAGCACGCGGCATGAACGTATAAGTCGAGTCAATCGCAGTAACTGAAATGGTAATGAGTACTTTATTAAACTCACACTGCAAAATTATTTAGCGTGTGTAATATTTCCAAGCATCCAACGATACAGGCCGCTTCCAACAGTTCCAACCGGTCGTTCTGGAAATTCTTGGGGGAGGCCTACGTCCAGCTGTGGACGACCTGCGGCTGAAATTATGATGATGATGATGATCCAACGTTTAAAAACGTGTTAATTCTGTAAAGGCCTGTAACTACCATACTACCCGCAAGGGCGTTCCTATTTTACAAAGTAAAGAATGGTGGTGGCTCCACGATACAAACACTGATTAAGTTTTGTTGCCCCCCAACTTCCTTCCCTAGTTTTTAGTCATTAGTTATAAGTCAAGGTTGATTTACTCACTCCTTGGCTTCTGATTAGAAAACTCAGATATAGACAGAGCGCTCTGTGCCCTCGGTCCTGGCAGCATATTTAGATCAAAGAATTCGTCAACCCCTCGACGAGTCATATCGTGCTTGTTCTTATCGTTAAGCTGACGAAGTCTGATCTTTCTGTCAAAGCTTTGAAGGAAAATCTTCGAAGTATCATGGATAACCACTGAATCCAGTACTCCTGTAGAAAATAGAAATAGTAATTAACACGTTCGCAGACGTTTTTCAAAGCACAATATTTGTTATAACAGCTATTACCAGTCATGTGTGACATGTTAACTGGGGCTGGAAATCATCGTCAAAAATAGCGATAGATCGTCATTAGACTCAGGTAAGTAAGCTGCATTTTGGCTTAGTAGCAAATTAGCAAGTAAAATCTGGTTTATAAATTATTTAAGTAAGCACTTAAGTATGTAGTCTTGATTACAGCTCTAAAACGCATCATCATATCGGTAAGTGAAGACCATTTTCAAAAAATATTTCTATCGAGAATATTTTATCAAAATGTGTTTCCATCTTACATATGTATAAGGAGATAAAATACTCAAAAATCATATACTAAGATTTGAAACACATAATCAAAGACTAAGTACTTTGCGAAATAAATGAGGTTTGGGACGACCTTGTTTAGCAGTGGTATCGTCTTAAAAACCTGAGCTAGTAGTACTGATTACTGGGGGCTTGGGGGTTACCACGACACAAACAATTCATGAACGATAATGGCGTAAACAAGTATCCAAGATGTCACATCATGAATTGCGCTATTTCGCTCATCACTCATTCGATTCTTGTTGCTTTACACCGTCATGGTAGACCCGCGGTTATATAATACTGATTTGTTAATATTCTTACAAATAAAGATGGGCTTATGAGCAGTCGGTAGGAAATGCAATGGAATATGAAACGTTGTTGTCTGATGCTACCACCACACTTGGCTGTTCGCGTATTTGCCAAAATATTTGATATATAATAAAATAGGCAAAGTAGGGAAATAACGCAAAAGTTTTGGCATATATACCGTCCACACATGGTCAAATAGGCAAATAGAGTGGAACTTAACATAAAAAGCTTACTCAGTTGAGCACATCTTGCGATAATGGTTTCCTTGTAACGGTGCTTCTTCGTCATTGGATTTCCAGTAAAGTTGACATCAACAAGACAGACTAAAGTACACAAGTCATCGGCTACGCTCTGGAACATTTATGGAACTTAAATTAACTACTTGATTAGGTACAAAAAGTAGGTACCTACTTATGTATCCAAGTTATTCATCAGTCGAGGTAAACAGGTATTTTAAAACGTTTTTAATTTCAGATTAAAAATAGTTCTTACATGGTAATCTTCCAATTTGTTCTTTTTGGCAATAAGAACCTCTAATCTCCGAAGTGGCTTCACCCAGGTGACGTCTGTTATTTTATTCTCAGAAACATTCAGAATTCGTAGCGAGGACTGAAATAAAAAGAGCGTCCAATGCAAATTGTTATTCCACTTTGCCCCACCAAACCAAGCCGGCCCATCGCGCATTGGTGCCGTAGTCGGGCATAGTAGAAAGCCGCCGTGGAATCTGCCCTACCAAGTGGGGCAAGGGGTAAATTTAAATTCGGCATAATTTAGATTTTGTAGAAGCGGGTAAATTCGAAGGTTTACTCGTAATATTTGTCTATATCGTGTTTTTATGATTCTTGCAGCAATCAGTGCAATGCAGATGTGCATGTGTAATGTAAGTTGAGTTTTGGTGTGCACCAAGCCGTGTTGCAAAAATATTATAATGGCTATGTGAACTCCATATTGATTTTTCCCACTGTGGCCACCGTCACCGTTCGTGTCGTTCAGGTCATTTATCTAAGTAAATTATTTAAATATTTCTGTTGAGTTAAAAAAAATTAAGGACTATTTATTATATTTGTTAGTACAGCCGCCTGCAGATAAACCTGACCCCTGCCTGTTAAAAATCGATCAAAGGGGGGTCAGGTTTCTCTGCAGGCGACTGTACCTTAGTCACTATCGATTTTCACGAGAGAAAAAACTAATATTAGGAAACTTTTGTTGTCTATTTTAGTTAAAATGTGTTTCGTCTCGTTCTTTCACATGAAGTGTCAGGTAAGAGAGAAAGAGCCAAAACATATTTTAGTTAAAATGGGCTTATCAAACGTTTCTTAATACGGCGGTAAGCGTGTGCATTGTGAGCATGAGGCATAACAAGGAAAACGCAATGAAGAATGGTAACAATTAAGTACTTACCCCAATGGCTAACATACTCCTCGGGTCAAAACAAAGACCATCTGGGCCATCAATATTTTGTTTTTCAATGTGTAACTCCTCCAAGTACTTCAACTTCTCCAAATTCTCCACAACGCTGATCTTATTATTTCCCAAATACAACTTTTTTAATTTGTAAATTTTATCTAATCCTTCAATTTTTTCTATTTTATTCCATTGCAGGTGCAAGTGAGTAACATTGTAAAATAAATCAAAATTTTCTAGTTTTGATATGTGGTTATTATGATAATATGCGTAGACGATATGGGTGGCATTTTTCGGCTTGGGCTGAAATAAGGTAATTTATCAAAAATAAATTACTGCTTAGTAGCCAAACAAGCATACGGCCCACCTGATGGGAAGCGGATACCGTCACAGAAATGTTAATATGTTACCGTAGACTATGGACGCCTGAAACACCATGGGTATTACGTAAGCGTTGCCGATCTTAGTGAAATCTGTTCACGCCCTTTTTGAAAAACCCCACTTGTAATCCTTTGGAAAAACCGTGGTGGCAGGGATTGGATTTGGGGATTATTTATTTAAATCATAGAATTATGTAACTAAGATCTGATATTTAGTAAATAAATATGTCCTTACTATTGCTGTAAGACATTTTTCATGCATAAATAGATAAGTTGGTTTCTTGAAAGTCTCTTTATTAAAGTTTTTCTTTCTTGCAATCTTTTTCGCTTCTTTTCTCAAACTGTTGCTATCGTTGTCTTCTAAATCAATCGTTTCCAAAATATTAGCCATCTTGTTTATTTTTTAACGTTTTTAAAATCTACTTAAAAATTGCGTATGTAGGTTCCCTATAGGTATGTATCGATTAAACACTTTTTTAGAATAGAATTAAAACTGGCGCTATGACAACCGTAACGCTAGCAACCAATCGTCATAGTTATGGCGACTGTTCACACTCGTCGAGGGCATACGAGACATGGTGTCCTACTACCATTTGTAGTTACCCCCATGGTGGTAGTACCACCATCTCTTAAAACCATGCAAGATCCAGTGTGTAAGGGGGACATCTTGTATCGCGCTGTCTCGCTTACTTACTGGAACTTGCATGGTTTTAAGAGATGATAGTAACCCCCATGGCGAGGATAAGCATCCCACACTCAATCGTTCTTGCATTGTTTTTAGAGTGATAGTAAGCCCTCTGCTTACTCACTTGCTTTTTGCTAGTAACCCCCTAGAACCGATGGTACAAAAAAAAAACATTGAAATATTTTGTAATCTGTGGAATGGCTACCGATTGTCACTGTCAGACGTACGGCTAGCTGTCATTCCGTTTGTTTCTTATAATGTTTATGTTTCAAACCATGACATTGGCAGAATCACCGAAATATCAGTGGAAGCCATAAAATAAGAAAGAAAGCTTTCAAGTTGATTTGATTGATTTCTATAATTCATTGCGTTGTTGTTTTAGTACATATAAATTATTAGTATCAGAACTATTAGAATAATTGTAGTGATTTGTGATAATACAAGACATAGGTAAATCGTTACAAATTGATTTTGCAGGTTGATTGTTAAAACAACACCTCTCGTAAACATAACCTCAATCAATATTCGAAAATTTCAGAAAATGGGCGAGAGATACAACATCCACAGTCAATTGGAGCACCTTCAGAGCAAATACATTGGAACAGGACACGCTGATACCACAAAGTATGAATGGCTGACGAACCAGCATCGCGATTCCTGCTGTAGTTACATGGGCCATCCAGACTTACTGAGCTATTTCGCAATCGTTGAAAATGAGTCAAAGGCACGGGTTAAGTTCAATTTGATGGAAAGGATGCTACAACCGTGTGGACCTCCTCCGGAGAAACCCGAAGATTAGTGCCAACTAACGGTGTTTTACTTCTAACATAATACATACAGTAAGGGCATTTAAAAATAAAATTAATATTTGTACTTGTTTTATTATAATAATATGGTTTGTGTGCAAACCCCAACCAAATAAATGCCTCAGCACCACAGCTCGGCACCCAAGCCATCACTGGTGACCTTGCATTATTATGAGTTTGATTGTTCCCTCCAGTGCTGTAGCAAAGGAAACGTTTTGGGTGGTGATGTAAATATATCCTCAATGCCTGCTACAGAGTAATGGTGAATAAGTAATTTTGTGGATCTCAATAGTCTCCTATTCTCTTTGTTCAAGTGTTGACAAATTTAGTTACATGAGGCAACCTTCTATGCCATGTTTTTTTAGAGAGAGCCATTTTCGTTTGCTTAATCAAACATGATCTTTACCAATGGTCTTTTGAGTTTAAAATTTTGCACTACCCCTTAACTTTCTCTGCAAGTCTGCCACTGTATACAATAAAAGTTAAATAATAATAAATAAATGGACTACATAACTGAAATGGATTATTTTTTACTCTATATTAAATGAGGATGTGTTTGATATCTATTGGTTTATTTATATAGTTTAGCATTGATAGAAATATGTAGAAAAAGTGACTGAAGTGACTGGCACTGCTTGATAAAGACACATCGCTTGTCTATCATCTTCGGTCAAGAGTGTGTCCTGGTTGCATCTTACACCTCAGAGCCCAGGATATGGTCAAGTCGAGATAAAAATGATCTTTTTCTGATTGGTTTGTATCTTCAAACATACATCTATCTATATCCATACTAATATTATAAATGCGAAAGTCTGTCTGTCTGTCACCTCTTCACGGCTAAACTGCTGGACCGATTGTGATGAAATTTTGTAGGGATGTAGTTAACGACCTGAGGTCAAACATAGGCTACTTTTGGGCGCGATATAACCGAGTCCCACGCGGGGCGAAGCCGCGGGGAACAGCTAGTATATTATAAAAATGAAACCCGTTTTCCGTTGTCACGACATAGCATGAAAACGGCCTGACCAATTTGGCAGATTTTTTTTTTGTAGTTTTCTAATACTTTGTACAAGGTTCTTACGGAAAAAAATATTAAGAAAGGTGGTACGAAGTTCGCCGGGTCAGCTAGTACATATATATATGTACTTGTTATAAATATCCAATCTGTTTGTGCACCAAGTCACATAATAGTTTTTCTATTGTTATTAATTAAATATAGTATCATAAAGTTAGAATCCCACAAGTGTGCAACTTACTTTCAGGCTAGCTCAATCTATGTGATTGGTCATTATATTTTTACTTACTAGCGACCTGCCCTGGCTTTGCATGGGCATAAAAACCTTTCTCTTGAATCACTCTATATATTTAAAAAAACGCATCAAAATCTGTTGCGTAGGTTTAAATATTTAAGCATACAAACGGACATAGGGGCAGAGAAAGTGACTGTTTTATACTATGTAGTGATTAGCTAAATGGCAATAATTTAAATTAAAAAAAGAAGTAGTAAATCATCCAGCATTTATTAAAGCTTTCCATTCATCAAGCTTCGCATTCAGTATCTGCTCTCTCTCCTTTGCCTCCTCTTCCAATTGTTTCTGTTGTTCCACATTTTGCACTACATTGTGAACCAAAATTCTTTGAATATTTGGCACAATTTTTTCACATTCCCCTTCTAATAAATCTATCACTTTCGTAACACATTCAACATCCATAGATCCGATTTGTGTAAAATCCGAAACTTGTTTAAGCTCAGAAAGCATAGACAATGTCACAACTCCATGGTTTATGCTTATCTCTGGGCTGGTGATAGCTATATGTTCTTCTGCTTCTGTTGGGTCTACAAATACTTTGTCATCGATGATGGCAACTGAGCAAGCTGTGATTATATCATACATTGGGACGACAGCATCAGCTAGAGCCAAACCAGCTGCATTGATAGCTGCTGCTAGACATGAACCGTCGTGCTCAAGGATGTATACAAAAACATCGATCTGGAAACAAACAAAAACATTCTTAGTTTATTAACACATTTAAACTATGCTCATTTGGTGGTCTGAATTATTACAAAAATGGAGGGACTCTGACATTTCTAATTTGTCTTATAGGAAAACTAGACCAAAAGGAACATACTCCTAGTTTGTTAGTGACGTGACCTAAAAGCATCTGATGCAATTGAATGGGTGCCATCTAGTGATAACTGACAAGATGAATGGCATAAACTAAAATAGCATTGAGCAAAAATGGGTTACTTGATAATTAGGAAATAGGTGTCTGCAGACAGTAGGTTCCAGCGCCTGTCTCAATGCCACTGATAAGGCTCTTTCTTCTGGATCAGGCGCATGTGGGCGACGCTTGCGAGGACAAGAAAAGGGCGCGAATTTAACCTCACAAAATATCTGACCCAGCTGGCTGAAAATACAATTTATAATGATTATTTTAGTAAAAAGGAAAATACCTCAATATTCCATTGTCTCTGTTGTTTACTCTATCGTGGACTTCTCCTTGGTCATATAAATTAAAAATCTTGTAAAGCCCATTTAAACTAAAATGTGTTTTGTCTCATTCTTACTCTTTAAATTTTGATAAGACAGAGGGACACAATATACTTAAGTTAAAATGGGCTTAACAAATATAAGTTCATACTAATGTTAAAGCTAACAACAATGGCAGTGTTATGTTAGTAGGTTAAATGCAGTAAGTACATATTTTATTGTAATTATTTATTTAAAACTATTGAGCAAAAAGGTACAATAGGTGAAATTAATGCTATAAGCATTCTTTGCCATTGTTATCTCCATATCAATTTACTAGCAGTTCTCCAAAGTTTCACCTGCATGTGATGTGTATGTACTTAAGCCTATAACCTCCAAGAACCAAGCTATCATAGGCAGAAAGGATTTTAAAATTGGACCATAAGGTTTAAAGATATGTGTTCAAACAAACAAACTTCAACTTTCTTTATATTGGTATAGTTTTAGATGAACACATGTCCAGTATTATTTAATAACAAGCCTATTGCCTGAAAAATGTGACATCCTTGGGAATGCCTTTATTGGTGGAATCTGCCACCGATTAGAAATTCAGAATAACCCAACCACAACATCATTGGAGTTGACAAAGCAGGCGCTGTGGGGAATGCATTGTGCGTTGTTTTCATCTAAATAATGATAACATACAAGCAGTGGAGTGCATACCATAAATACATTCTGTTATTGTCTACCCTGAGCAGTTGTAAAGTACATATTTTGTAGGCATCAAATATTAAAAAAACATTAGTTATTTTTGTCTACCGGCAATGTCTATGCAGGCTATTGCTGAAAGTGTACCTAAAATATTCCATTTTGACTTTTACCTGAATTCATTCTGATGTGGAATTTCTCTAGGATCAAATACTGAACATATTACTTTGGTTCTCCTCATCTCCACATATGAAGAGCCTTTTGCTTGTGATACCATATCCGTCCTTGCAACTGAAATAAGTTGTGTTAATAAAGGTACTTTTTTATTGATATTTTGTATAAATTTTATAGCTATTAGTGTCTTTTATAATAAATTCAGGCTTTAGGTAACAGACCACTAAGCTAAGCCATCAACAAATTTATAGCCTATTTTGTAAAGGCGGTGACAGAAACACATACAAAACATACACATGCTCCGGGCTTCGTCCAGTGCGCGCCCGTCTTTGCGGGCTCCTTTATTATCAAGCAATTCCGTGAGTAGTTCATCGTAAGTCTTTAAATACTCCTTTGTGAATCGCTTGTATGATACACTGTCTTCTGGGCCATTAAATCTTCTGTAATCTTGCGGCATTTCTTAATTTAAATCTTCTGTCGGTGTATAATGAACGACCGACTATTTATTTAAAATTTACAAACCAAAAGTAAGGTTATATTATTTAAACAGACATTGTATTGTAGGCACAAACACGGCCGGAACACTCCCATACTAGCCAATTGGGGCTTAGAGGAAACACCGGAAACACCATTGTAAGCATTTACATACATCCTTCTCTGTCTTTCTTCCATACGAATCACGGCGACTTTTGCCGATCATTGCCGAATCCCGCTTTTTTTGAAATGACAAATTCTTGTCTATGATGGATTGCCGCGGAAAAAGAAAATTTATTTTCCTTCCCGCCATTTTTGTAACTTATCTTATGTTTTATATTTTATAATAGAATTTATGTATGTAATCTGTTCACTTGTAGTTCTACTACAAATAAAAATTTAAAATCCGGTTTGACTACATATAAGTACTATATTGTAGTAATTCTGAGTAAGTTATCCAATCTTGCAAAATAGTATGATGAAACCAATGGACGCTATAAACACGTAAGTTCTTTTTGTAGTTTAAGTCCACGTAAGTATATTAAATACCGATAAATATGTAGATAATTTATTTTTCACGATATAACATCATACTCGGAAAGTAATAATTAAGGAGTAACTATGATTTGGAGGTCATATTATTTCTAAAGGAATCAATCAATACCATGAAATTAGAAAGTAGGCTCTTACTAAGTAATTCCGACCGCTTCAACCAAGTAGCATCAATTTTGATCACTTATCTGTATGTATATATGTAAAAACTTTATTGTACATTATTGTCTTTGTATATGTAGGTGAAGTTACCTAGTTTCTTAAATTTAAACAAACACCTAAAGACTAATCTAACAAAATAGGTATATTTATAGCTACACAACAGCACGAATGAGGGTTATGTCTTAGTGTGTATGTACCTATGTATATTTTTTGTTTTAAGCCTCAAAAGCATACTCGTACAAATACATACAACATCAATATCATTTCAGCCACAACAAGTCCACGCAGAAAGGAATCCTTCATAGTTTTCCACAACTAAAAGCAGGAAGCGGTCAGCATTCTTTCTGTGTAGGTACTTAGCTAGGTTGTTGAACCACAAACTAATAAATCCAGCTCTCTGTCAAATGGCCATGTGTCCATGCTATGTGCACCGCTTACACTTCAGTTACATACAGTTGTCTGAGTATATTCCATTATAGCGCACCAAAATGTCGCCTGTACTGTACTTCACAAAGGCTTAATAAAAGCTGGCAGAGGCTGTCCATACCAAATATTTTAATCAGTTCAGTAGTGAACAAATTTTTTAGTCTTTACAATTAAACATAGATTAAAAAAAAAAATTGCGTCACTTAAGATAGATGTAACATATGACATTAAATGTATGGGAACCCAGCGCGCCGTTTGCGGGGGGTAAGAGCTGAGGTAAAGGAGGGTAGGAGGGGGGGTCCGTCACCAAATACACACATTATGGAATGAGTTCACAAACTTTTCTTATTGCAAAACCAAACAAAAAAGACTTTATGACTCAGGATTAAGGCTTAGTACAAATGCACTGTATTTCCACTCCGACCTACTAAGCAGTCTGAGCCTGTTAGACCCAGGGGTCGTGGGAGCTTATTTAGTTGTTTCCAGCTTGGTTAGGACATTGCAGGCTTGAATCACCTGACTGTCTGATAATAAAGATGACTCTGTGCTTCGGAATGCATGTTAAGCCGTTGGTCCCAGCTACCATTTGGTAGTCGTTAAAGGAACCTTTCAGAGGCTGGGAGAGGCCGAAGCACTCTTGACACCAGTGTGGCATGGTCGATTGACCGTGTCACCTACACTAAAAGATGATGAGTCTGAGCAGGAAATAATTAAATTTCCATGTATATTCTCGAGCAATAGAAAAAAGTTCACATTTGTAAAAAAATTCGAAGTGTATCGTACGGTATTGCCGTTTGTAATGTTTGAGCGTAGGTTTTGGTCTGTTCTGGAGATAAAGATACCTTCTCGTTCTCAATACGACTGTTATTTACCAAGTACATACTAAATTTTTATTTATAATTACTAATATATATAAATAAATAGGATACATAGGTCAGACGTCAATCGCTCCATTGAACCATGATTAATAGCGTACCCTGGGCTCTGAAACGTAAGCTGAAGATGCAACCGGGAAAAACACGCTAGAGCGAAGATATAAAAATAAATATATAGTATATAATCATAATATAAAATAAGGCCGGGAAAGATGAGCGCACAGTTACTTTAGCCTATTTACGCTCGTGATACCACAGAATAGATAACAGTACTGATACCTGGAGTGTATAGCGTGCTATTACTAGTAAGTACTATTATTTATTGTTAGGTTTGAATACATGATCTAATTAAATATATAGACAGGAAAACGAAGCTATTTCATCCTCGAATTTATATGTACCTACTTATAGATGAGTGTTCTTACAATAAAATTCTCTTTTGAAATTCTGACTGGAAAATTGGTATGCATTAATGCCCGTTATGTCTTCTCTATTAGTCACAGTTTACTTAAGTTCTTAACTAGAGCAACATTATAAAATTAATTTTACTCGCTCTTTCAAATAACAGCACTGAATATGATAAACTGAACTAATCTTAATGAGCTGGTATCCATAGGTCCTCTAGGCTATGACCAAATGTTAAGTACCAAATCTGTTAATAGATTTGCAGTTATATCAGAAAATTGCGTTGTTGCAGTCAGAGCAAGAATCTTGGAGCGCGGTAGTGGCACTGCAGTATATACATAAGCTTCAAATTTATAATGTAATTAATGTTTAGTGTATAACCCAAAGGAAAACTAAAATATTTTGCAATTTCGGTCCAGTTTTCTAGATTCACCAACTGCATAAATAACTTTGTAATCCCATATAAATATATAGGATAACAAAGTTACATTCGCAGTGAACGAACCAGTGTACCTGCATACTTATACTTCGCCCGCGGTATCAAGAGGCAATATGTATGTCGTAAAGTAGTTCTCTGTAATCTACAAAAAGAAATGAGATACCATCAAAAACAAAACTTATAAAAATTCCAAGTCTCGCTTAGTTGTTCTACCGTCAAAAGTTGTGAGATCCATGTAATACCAAGCCGGTTAATTTATTCAGTCCCTTCTTAAGCGGACCTCTTGTCTTCGGTTATCACTACATAATATAAAAAAAATTCGCTTTCTCTGTCCCTATATCCCTTTGTATGCTTAAATCTTTAAAACTACGCAACGGATTTTGATGCGGTTTTTTTTAATAGATAGTGATTTAAGAGCAAGGTTATTATGCCCATGCAAAGCCGGGGTGGGTCGCTTGTTGCGTAATAAGCTAACTTAAAAACATCTTCTAATCTTCTTAATAACCAGGACGACTTGCCAATCGCACAAAACCATCTAATTCATTATAATTAATAGGTTTGTATCATTAGTGAGATAATAATGTGTTTTCACGCGATGGCCATATATATTTTTTTCAGAGTGACAGAGACACGATGTTCAATGCTTATCGTCACTCTAAAAAGTAATAACTCATTCCATTTGTATAATTATTACGTCTATTTGTTGCCATTTTGACATGACAGCAGGCAAAATTAGTGAAGTAACAGATTCGCGTAGCATCGATATATCGAGAATACGTTGAATTATTATTGTTATTTTTTTATTGGTTTTTATTAATATTTGATTTTATTACACTTTTTAAATTTAATCATAATTTACTGTTTATATCTGTATGGGCTAGCATGGTCTGACATGAAGCATACTATTTATTAAACTATTAAGTCACAAACAATGCATCTGGCGGTGGTGGTCATTAGCCAGACTCGATACGATAAGTATATCATGAAACAATGTGAAAAAATAACCAGAAGTCGAAGCAAACAGGATCATGAGCATAATGGCCTGAGATGACTGGTTTCACTTGTGATTCCAGAATGCCGGTCAGGCTCAAGGGTCAGGTCTATATAACCATCATTAGAACTGTCCGCTGCGCTGGATGTGTGAAATATCGCGAAAAGACCGCGTTAGAAACTCCCACCACGTTCGGGACAGCCTTCATATCCATAACATTGCAGATAGATAAGCTTCAAAAGAGTGGCCTGCGGTGATACGATCACGCCTCTGGAAACAGGTGTCTTGACCATGCCACCTCCCACGGGGCTGGGTATGGTGGAAGGGGCAAACCCAAGACGTCCAGCTTGACGTCGTGGCGCATTATTAGTCATGCTTGATTTAACGTTTTCAAGTTGCTTGCATAATGTATTAGTACCTTCTAAAGTCAATCGACCTAATATACTGTAGAACTAATGTTTAATAGCTGCTGTAATGTTTTATATTGCGTCCGTTTCCCTTTTTGATTATTAATTCATATCAAGTGGGTAAAAGCTCAATTACCCTGCACACTCTTGCGTCACAGAGGTCATTGGACCATCTAAGGCCTGGCATCATTGTTTTGAAAAAAAATTATTGAAATGTCAATTTTGTCTGTAGTTCGACTTATTTCTCCCCCTCTCCCCCTCACCCATATATTTTCCAGGTATTAGGTATTTTCCCTACTAATACCCCTAGAGCTTTTTCACAGCTTAACCTATTTTCATTGAACATTTTATTTTGTACTGTGGACGTGATGCATTTTCATTTCAGACCCCACTCGAGAATATATTTTTGCAGGCATGCGGTTATTTGTTTCCCCTTTCACCCCCACAAGTTACAAACGGCTCAACCAATTTTCATCAAACATATATCTAAAACACTCGCACATAAGTCACCGTTAATACAAAAAAAAACTAAACTGAAATCGCTTTATCCATTACCACAGACAGACACGTCAAACTTATTATACCCCTCTTTTTGGGTTACGATTTTGTAGTCCATTGGACCTTGAAAATCCAATAATCAGATTTTTCTTAACCATCTCTCTGGGTTTGACGTTAAAACCCACGTCTAGTTTTACTTCAACAGATCTCACAGGGAGATAAGAAAACCAGGCATTTCGTCTTTTCTTTTCGATCCCGAAGATTGTCATATTAATATGTAAACATTTTTAGTAAGACGTTACAAACAAGAATAATTGGCATCTTTCGGAATTTTATGGTAACATTAGCAATTTCGGAAACTGGTTTCTTTATTCATTTCCCGTTGACATTTACCTACAAAAATTATGTTGATAATGAAACCCTGAATGAATTTTACTCCAAACTCGCCTAACTTCGTTTATCGATACTTGACGAAAGAAACGTAAGAGCAACAACACTATGCTTAGCACATGCTCTTGACTGAATAATATTTTTTTCATTCAAAATGGCGTTGAATATGCTGTAGTATTTTACATAATATAAGGCTTTAACTTGTATAAAACGTAAAAAGAAGTATCAGGAGAACTCATATTTGGATTTATACAATTATTTTTACATATTTTTAAGGCTTAAATCGGTATTAATACCCAAAATTGATTTTTTTTGTTGTCCTTGTATATACTCCGCAATAGACATTAGTAGACTGTGATCCCAAGGATGGCATACACGTAAATATCGTGTATGAGTGGTAAGACAGTTTAGCTTGTCATGCTACTTCTATTAGAGCCGCGTTCCTATTTCTATGCAATTAAAGGAATAATAAAGAGATTTATAATTTTATTTTGAAGAATTAATGATATTTTTTTATGATTAATTATATTCTAATAAATATGTAGTACTATTTATCATCAGTATTTTTCCAATTTCCACAGCGAGTCTACTTGGATGCATGAATACAATCTAAATAATAATATTTTTCATACTTACAGGTATTTTATGATTTGAAAATTTAGATTTAACACATATGATCAGATGGCAAGATGAAAACTATGCAGACCAGCTTACAAGGTTAGAATAGAATTTAGTTTAATAAATAGATTTTACGAGTAATTATGTTATACCTAAATATGTAAACCCGTATTGCTGTCTGTAAAATGTGGATTTTGTTTTAATAAATAGGTTAGAATCATTTTCTATTAAAATTCTTACCGACATGTAAAAAAAGTAGTTAATAATATATTTTCACATACTAACTGCCACTTCAGGGATGCTGAGTACTTACATACATTTATGTACTTACTATACCATATTCAAGAATTTTCCAGTCTAATCAGCAAATACAACTTGTTTTCTTTATAAATATTTAACTGTATTGTGGTATAAAACTATTTAAGCCAGAAATCCCCACTAGTCAGTTTAATAGATACTTCTGGGGAAATTTGTAACATAACTACCATGTTCCATGTAGGTATATATATCTAGGAAATGTTTGTTGTGCAGAAAATTTCTTACTAATTACGGTATACCATTATTGTCTTAGCAGATTTGATATTCATATGCAGGAAAAGTAGTAATTTTGAACTTCGTTTATTTCTTACTAGCTGTTCCCCGCGGCTCCGCCCGCGTGGGACTTGGTTATATCGCGCCCAAAAGTAGCCTATGTTTGACCTCAGGTCGTTAACTACATCCCTACCAAATTTCATCACAATCGGTCCATCCGTTTAGCCGTGAAGAGGTGACAGACAAACAGACAGACAGACAGACAGACTTTCGCATTTATAATATTAGTATGGATGGATTTCTTTGCAATTACATTAGGGAACGAGAGAGGTTTTAGAACTTAAACTGAGTGAGTAATGAGTAATGTTTTCTGTGTGGAACCCGTCACCAATATGAAATGACGTCGCCGTGGTACAGTGATTCTTTTTATCATTGTGCCTCTTTCGACAGCCACAAGAAGAGATGGGATAACCCGACCGAACACCCAACGAAAATCAAACACCATAGATATGAGATATGCTACCTATGTTCTTATTTACACAAGTAAATATTAGGTTTAGGAAGTTTCATGAATGTTTCATGATACAGAGGATACACGGAATCAATAATATAATTCACACAAACCTACTAATCATACATGCCAAAGTTAACAAATAAAAATAAATAATTTGAAAAAAATTAGGTTAGAAAAAACAATTGATTTGAAATCTCTTCCCAATTTACATTTACTGACGCTTAGTTTCATTAGACAGTGACATTGACAGCACAAAAAAGGGTCGATAACGTTTATGAATCGCTATTAGGGGGGTTACCACCATCTCTTAAAACCATGCAAGTTCCAGTGAGTAAGCGAGATGTCGCCTTACATCATGTATTGCACTGTAGGCCACTAGAGGTCATAGTAAGACCCATTTACTTCGCTTGGGGTGGTTACCATCACCTATAATAACCATCCAAAAACGAGTTAGCGAGACGGCGCAATACATGATGTAAGGCAACTCTTGCTCAATCGTTTTTACATGGTTTTAAGAGACGATAGTAAGCCTTATACTATTTTACCATGAGATTTTGCAAACGGATAGGATTCAGTATGGAATTTAAAATTACATATTACCTTAGGGAGTACAATCATTTGGGGGGTTACTACCGTCTCTTAAAACTATGCAAGATCCAGTGAGTAAGCAAGACATCGTGATACATGATGTAAGGTGACATCTCCCTTACTCACTGGATCTTACATGGCTTTAAGAGATGGTGGTAAGCCACCTGTATTAGCAGGCCCGAAACAAGTAAGCTAGGTGCGCAAAGTCAGAAAGTAAATTAGTTTCGCGCCTGCTTAAACAGCCTATGGTAACCTACTATGCAGGAATTTTTTTGAATAGTTTGTTCATATGTCACAATCACACAACTGGGAGGTTACCACCGTCTCAAGTTTAAAACCTTGTAAGATCCAGTGAGTAAGCGAGACAGCGCAATACATTATGTAAGGCGACATCTCCCTCACTCAATCGTTCTTGCATGGTTTTAAAAGATTTTGGTAAGCCACCTAGGGGGTTACTATCGTCTCTTAAAACCACACAAGATCCAGTGAGTAAGCGAGACAGCGCGATACATGGTGTAAGGTGACTTCTCCATTACTCACTGGATCATGCATTGTTTTAAGAGATCGTGGTAAGCCACCTGTTTTTATTTTTACTTTATCTTATTATCCACTCGGATGCTGACAGGCGGCTTAAAGCAGGTCAAAAATATGGGGGATGTCACTTTTCAACATGATTAATAATAATATTGCTTTTCTAACAAGCATTTTTTTTTTGTTTTAGCCTAATAAAATGAGAAGAAACACGGTGACGGTGGCCAATAAACACATAATCTACTGGAGGAAACGACAGAAACCATAACGTTACTCGACAGCCGGCTGTCGCATGAGACCACATACGGAATTATTTTGACGTGTTTTAAAGTAACGGAAGTTTTGTTGCATTACGTAAGATTTACGAGTAAGACACGACTTCTTAGATTATTATATATTTTTAGGGTTCCGTACAAAAATGTAAAAACAGAACCCTTATAGGATCACTCGTGCGTCTGTCTGTCCGTCCGTCCGTCTGTCACAGCCAATCTTCTCCGAACCTACTAAACCAGAACAGATGAAATTTGGTAGGATGGCGTAATCCTGTGACAGAAACATAGATGTGCAAAGTTAATAAATATTTTTTTTTACTAAAGGTCATTTTCGAGGGACAAAAAGTTTTGCAAACCTTACCGTGTTATATGTCAAATGAAAGGGCTCGTTATGAGGATCTCAAATATATTTTTGTTATTATTGTAACATAAAAAGTTTTGATCCTATTCATAAAAATCAAAATATAGTTCATTGCCTGTTTAAATTGACAATTATGTGGTAAATTCAATATAAAACGTTCACTTACGGAAAATAGTTCACTAAAATACCACTAGATGGCGATAGTAGTAGATAAATGCCACAATTGAATATAAAAACTAACATTCGTATTGTACGGAACCCTCTCCACGCGAGTTCGACTCGCACTTGACCGGTTTTTATTTAATTAACATATTACTAGTAGTAAAATTCTTATAATTGAATATTTAACATTTGATCACATAGTTCATAAGATAGAAACTACTAACAGACAGACGGGTAGACATCTATCAAAGGCTTTTTAGTATAGGTAGTCCTTATTGCCTGAGTACACGTGGCTTACCACAATCTCTTAAAACCATGCAAGAAAGATAGAGTAAGGGAGATGTCGCCTTACATAATGTATTGCGCTGTCTCGCTTACTTACTGGATCTTGCATGGTTTTAAAAGACTGTAGTAACCCCCCAAAACCTTAAATGATCTTCCTTCATAGAGCACTACTAAGTATCGTTTTGTGATTTCTTTGTATAAAAACTTATGAATAGTGATAAAAATGAGGTTCTATTCGTTTCTTAAAATGTAATGTTTTGTTTTTGATTTGTGATTTTATCAATTATGTATAGTAAGATGTACAATAAATATTTTTTTTACTAATGTGTGTTTATTTTCAGGGGGCCAAAAATCATCTCTTAAAACCATGCAAGTTCCAGTGAGTAAGCGAGACAGCGCGATACAAGCCTTTTGTTTGATGGTTTTCCATCATGCACGATTGAGCGTCTAGGGTGCGCCTAATGCGACATCACATCCCCCTTACTCATTGGATCTTGCATGGTTTTAAGAGATGGTGGTAAGGGTCCAGACAGTGCCTAGCAAATGTGTGGTGAAATAATTCAAATGTGTTGCTTATTTCAGCCACACGTTTGCAATATTTTTTATATTATAAACAAAACTAAATATTAAGATTCAAAAGCACCACGTGGGTAGGCCGTATGCCGTTGAGGAATATTTAAAAAAAAAAAACAAAAAAAAAATGAGTAGAGTAGGTACGCCATTTAAAAAAAAAACAAAATGTCATTTTCTAACAGTAATCGCACAGATTGTTTATATATGAAAAAATATGTATGGAAGTGCGCCGTCTGATACTAGTATAGTATCTCCTCCCTAGTCTGTGGGCACAAACTAATAAAGCAAAGAGTATGTAATCACTACGTTTAAGAGACGGGACTTCCATACAACGAAAATGAATGAAGTTTGACATTCAAACTTTGCATCGCATTTCATGGCCAACTTAAAACAATTTTTAAAAAAACGTCGGTGCTACCAACTATGCAATACTAATGTCAAAAGTGTAGGTACTTACACTACCTACTACGCCAGAAAAACTAGTCCTTTAAGGCCTTCCTTGACTTTATTAATCTTTCAGTCCTACTTTAGTCAATTCAAGTCAAAAAGTCTAGTCAGAGTAAGATGGCTAAGTGAAGCGGTGGAAAAACTTCACCTAACTCTAACATGGAATGAATGATGGCGGAATTTGTACGAATAAAAAATTTAAATATAGAGAACTTAAAATAAATCGCATTTATAAGAATACTTCACTAATAACATGTTTAACACCACAAAAAATTTTAAACCCCAGGGTTATTTTAATACTCCATTTTATAAAAGTCGACCTTTAGTTTCGTTTTCATTCGCCATTTTTAACGCAACTGAAACATTATGTCACCCCGACAGTTGTTAGCATTGCCAAAGCGATATTGACAGTTCATTAAGGTAAGTTAGAATCATCGATTTAGTACCTGGGAGGCTATACCATCTCTTAAAACCATGCAAGATCCAGTGAGTGAATGAGATGTCGCCTTACATGATGTATTGCGCTGTCCCGCTTTCTCACTGGATCTTGCGTGGTTTTAAGAGATGGTAGTAAGCCACCTGGGGGGATTACCATCAACTTTTTAAGTAGCAGGCTCACTATCAAATGGTTTACTACCATCTCTTAAAACCATACAAGAACGAGTGAGTAAGCGAGACAGAGTAACACAGTAAGACGTCATCTCCTTCCATCAGGTATTACGCTTTAAGAGATGGTGCCTACCACCATCTCACCTACCAGTAAATGAGACAGCGCAATACATGATGTAAGGCGACATCTCGCTTACTCACTGGATCTTGCATGGTTTTAAGAGATGGTGGTAGGCACCCTGGAATGTGTTTCTGAGCCACACAATTTATGTAACAAATGCCCTTTTTTTTGTATATCTTTCGTACAAATTCTGCTACTTGAAATGAATATTTTTCTTAATACAAAACATAAATAATTTCACTGTTAGTTTGGTGTAAGATTTTGTTTGGCGTCGAATTGGCCAAACAAAGAAAAAATTGCCACGTTGACAGAGACAAAACTATAAAAAATATCGTTGGCCCTTTTCTTACTCATGGACTTCCCTATTCCGCCATCTCACTTTTTCACCAAGTAAAAATTAATTGCTTAATAACAGTTACAACTACTTAATCTATGAATCTAACCTACCATAATTAACTGTCAATACCGTTTTGACAATGCTAACAACTGTCAGGATGACATAATGTTTCAGTTGCGACAATAATGGCGAATGAAAACGAAGCTAAAGGTCGACTTTAAAAAATTAAATACTAAAAAAAACCCGGGGTTTAAAATTTTTTTGTGTTGGTAAACATGTTACTAGTTATGTATTCTTACTAATTCGATTTATTTTATGTTCTCTGTATTTCAATTTTTTATTCGTACAAACGATGTATGGTGTTTCGCCATGACTCTTTTGGTGACAAAGATAAAAGTCACGTTATTGACACTGCACCACTTCCCAACACTCACACTTGTTCACAAACCCTTTGCGAATAATAATCCACAAATATTATGCACAAATTCTCGAATAAACTTAAGTTTTGGAAATTAAATACAGCGCGGATAAAGTGACAGTTCTTTCCCTCCAAAATCTGTCAAAGCGTAAAGAAAGAGAAAGTATGATGAGGAAGAGAGATGACAGCATCCGCTATGTTTGTCGCCATTTTTTTTCCCTAGGGGCAACTGCAATCTCCATACATTGGGTTATTTACTATGAAGTTTCGTCCCCCTGTAATAAAGATACATTGTAGGATTTGACGACACTGACGTTGACGTTGACTTGACAGAGGTACGTACGGTACGGTCATCGATGTAGGTAGAAATAGAGGGTTACGGTACATATACTATTTGGAAATTCGAATAGATGTGCTCATGTCAAAGAATGTATATATAACACTGAATGCTTACGGAGGACAAAAGCCGTTAGCGAAATAATATCTAAAGTTTGTAGGTATCTCTTTCTAGTAAGTTGCATTTAATATTCAAGAGGAAAAGGGACACCTACAAATTTTGGACCTTTTTCTGGAACGTTAGGTATTTGTATGTAGGCTTTAAAGAAAAATCAACTTTGCAGTAGTGTAATAAGGATTAATTTTGAATGTTGTTTTTTGCGATTATTATTATTCGTAAGCATTCTAGTGTTGTATATAAATTCTTTGGCTCATGTGCCTATGGGATGGTCTTGAAAAAAAAAAACAGTCACCAACTGTCAAACGCAAAAAGTCAAGGCTGATTTCAATTTATTTTGTCGATTTTTTTGTAAAAATGGAAAAAATGTGGCATTTTGTACATATTTAATTAACAATCTTTATTGATTGTAGTTTGCTAGATACAAACATTTAATGTGAAGTTGAGAAGACCGTCTTTTATAATTTTGATATTGTGATTGGCGTGGCATAAAAATTAAAAAATGTAAGTTGGCCTTTCTAACCGGTGACGTTTCAAAGCTTGCATTTTATTAATTTGATTAAATTACAGATTAAATAATGGTTAACAATACATGTTGTGATAGCACATTATTGTTTTAAGGTAAAAACTAAAGTAATCCATAAAATCGAGAACATAGTTTTAAATACACAATGCGGCAATGTGGCCCTAGCAAGCAAGGCCTATCTTCGTGTACTGAGTGTGTACGTTTTAACGCTTATGCATCCTAGACAGGTCGCCGCCTCAGCTAGCGTAGCTGGACCATCAGCTGTCTGGCCCAACTGCCCTTTCTCATACAAAGGGTGACCTCTGACTTAGCTGTGGATATTGCATATGTTATGCCATTGATATAGAAAAAGAAGGAGACGGCAATCAATTTTATTGCTTCTTAACCCGTTGGTTCACAGGATCCAATCACAATAACTATTTTTATGTGACATATTTGTGTGCAAACCAATTGGAAACATTAAAGTCTAAAAACTACATAAATAAGTTTCCAGTGATCAATGATCATCATTCTAACTTTGACCATCTATTCTTATTACTTTATTTAGACTACTTGTAAAATAAACTGCAATGAAGTAGGTAGAACTTTTTGGTGTAGGCTTTATTACCTATTTGCCATAACATAAATAAATATTTTTTTATTTATTATTGCAAGAGCTGATAAGAGCATACTCATACCAATAGTAGTTTAGTGTGCCTAATACCTATTGATGTTGATAACTTATTATTACTTGACGACCTCCGTGGCGTAATGGTTAACATGCCTGACCGCTACTCAGTAGGTCCTGGGTTCGATCCCCAGTCAGGTCAAGATGAAAAATGATCTTTTTCTGATGGACCTGGGTCTTGGATGTTTATCTATATATGTATTTGTTATAAATATAGTATCGTTGAGTTAGTATCCCATAACACAAGTCTCGAACTTACTTTGGGGCTAACTCAATCTGTGTGATTTGTCCCTATATATATTTATTTTATTTATTTATTTATTTATTTATTTATTTATTGTGTTTGTTGGAAAGAATTACTAAAGTTTTACATCCGAGGGCTGCAGTAAGTAATTGCTTTCTTTTTGTCATTAATATTATGAATAAATGCACCTCTAATATTTCAAATAACTATTTTAAATTGACTTAATTTAAAGTAACTTACATGTCGGCCATGATTAATGCAGATTGCGACATAAAATTTAGTATTTAAATTTATAGCTGTCTGCCTTACTTCACTCTTGTTAGATAGGCTTTTTCTTTTGATAAACTTTGCCATCTGTCAGAAAAAGGCAGAAAATAATCAAAGCATTACATTTATTTTTCTTTTATGACACACAGACAACAGGGACAAACCCAAAAACACTGAAAACTTTTCTTGCCCTTTCCATCTTTTTGTCAAGAAAGCCATGTTCTCAATCTTAGAGAAAATATGTTGATCCTGGCTGAGATTCTTGAGCAAACAAACCATCATAGCAGAACCTGAGCGGCTGTTATGAAAAGCTTAACACCTGGGTGCGCAGGCTAATAAGAGGTTTTAACCCCTACCAAACGAATGAATGAAAACACAATGTTGCTACAAGAAAAATAAAGTTCATCTATTAAAGAGTTACAATAATCTTGGTTCGAACCTTACCAAACTAGTTTTTAGTAGTTAGCAATTAAGATCGGCTCGCGGCACCGCTTGCGTGGTACTCGGTTATATCGCGCCAAAAAGTAGCCTATGTTTGAACCCCGGTCTTTAACTATATCCATACCAAATTTAACTATAATCTGCCCAGTGGTTTAGCCATAAAAGTGTAACAGGCAAACAGACTTTCACATTTATAATATTAGTATTAGTATCCTATACTATTAAACAAGCATCATATAAATCTATTTATGTACTCACATTTTCGAAAACGGCCAATAACTTTGAAATTTTAAACATAAGTTCTTACATAGTAAAAAAGTTAATCTAGCTAGGTGCCATGTCTATGAAAATTCATTTTACCCATATTCTTACACAATAAGATCTGCATAAAACGAGCGAAGGTTTTTCACGGTTGCCCTGGTACTAGATATAGATATGAGTACACAACATGCGGGTGAAACCACCCATTCTTCAATATACTTGTGTAAGAATTTTGTTAATGAATTATTTACTTCTAGTTGGACAAGATGTTAAGAAGACGCACAGTATGTTTGGCGCTTGGGGCGTTTGCGGCCACGTTGGCTTTCTCAGCAGCACACCCGCCAATAGCGCTGTCATCAGTTGTGACTCCAACGGAAGAGGTATTGTTATATTTTTATAAGCTACTAACGGCAAAAAACACGCTTCCACTGTAGATACTTATATAAGTTTATCTATATAAATAAGGGTTTCTTTCATCATTGCGTATGGCATTCGTCCTGCATGGATCAGGATCAGGCTGGCGTAAGATTGTGCAGCTCCCTCATTTCACCTGAAAAATGGCGAAGTGGGTATTCGTTTTCCACATGGAAGGGTGTCTGGTCGGGTGTTCCGCAATCGCACTGTGTTCATTCCCTTAATCCCCGTGATCTGGACGGAGTCGATTCAGTCGGATCCAGGTTTTACGGTCCAAGTCAAAGCCGGGTAACCTCTTCGTAGAGTCCTGTACGAGGAATTTAGTTAACTTAAATTTAAAGTTAAGCAACCAAAGTCGTGTTCGTGAACTTGGATTGGTCGCCCCACTAGTTACATATTAGGTAAGTATTAAGACGTATTTCGGAAGGGCATGTTAAGAAAAGCCGTAGGTCCTAAGCTACGGCTATCTATTTGCTAGGTAGTATATCCATACTTCCATCCATACTAATATTATAAATGCGAAAGTCTGTCTGTCTGTCTGTCTGTCTGTCTGTCTGTCTGTCTATCACCTCTTCACGGCTAAACTGCTGGACCGATTGTGATTAAATTTGGTAGGGATGTAGTTAACGACCTGAGGTCAAACATAGGCTACTTTTGGGCGCGATATAACCGAGTCCCATGCGGGGCGGAGCCGCGGGGAACAGCTAGTAAGTTTATATGCCTTAAGCAGCTTGATAAATCGTGACTCTCACTGTTGGGTCTACTTACACATAATGTTGTGTGAGTGTGTGATTATGTTTCTGATAACGAAGAAAGATTTTAAATCTAGAACCCAGATAAGATTTAATAGTTTCATAGTTTGCATTGTTATCAGGATCGAGGAACCAATAGCAGGATTGCTCGGAGCTCTTTATACTGATGTCACCGATTACAGAATACTATACCAGTACTACGAGTAGTATAGATGTTCAAAATAAATGCGCTGAATTGTAGTGTACTGTCAGTAGTTATGACCCATACTGAATCATAAATAAAATTTTGTAAATCAGATAACCTATTAAAGCACTATTATATAAGTTTGTGGTAGGAAAATAAATTTAAAAAAAAATCTCAGCTGAATGATAGTCGTTACTTATTAGGTACTTTACCGAGAATAGCTATTATCTATTCTATGCCAAGAGGAAAACCACACTTGTATTTACTAATTTAAATGTTTATTCAATGCACACTACACCATAATAGCTTGACATATTTGTGTATCTACAATAGGTATTTTCGCGTAAATTAGTGTTGCAGTTTTTAATTCATTATAGCCTGTAACACCTACCGGATAGTTTACTTGCAAGCGTTTTTTTTCGTAATTTTTTTACACACTTTCTAGCGACGAGTAGAGAAGTTAGAAAGAAAAAGGTCACGCATGCTTTGTGAAATTGTGACTGCCTTCTGGCGTGGAATAGAACGCAACATTCAAATTTCGAAGAGATAGTTTTACATCTCGAAAATAGCTCTCCTGATTTATCATCTCGACAAAGTACGATATGCGTGTCGAATTGATAACGAGCGTCCTACAAGTGCTCGGCGCTTATTGTTCTGTGACAATTAAACAATTATTGTGTTGGTAATAAGATGCCATTTTCCTACAGCTGCTGTTCTGAATCAACCTTCGTATTTAATTTAAAAGATGACAGGAAAAATTGTTTTTATGGTTCTGAACGCAGAGTGTAAAAGCGGAACTAAGCCTCCATTGTCCGTCCGTACGTTGCAAAAGATTAGTGTTTCTAGGGTACCAGTAGGTGGAGAATTGAAATTTTCAAAGATAATGTACTTATATCTATTGTTGCTCTTTTATTTACGGGTTATATATTTATTAATTTATTTACACTCATTACGTCACCAATCGTCTGCAATAGGTATATAATAATCCAAGGCATTGTTTACCAGCCTTTCGGATTCTTTGAGACAATTAATACGTTTCGTGTTAAATTGTTTTGGCCGTATTTTAATAAACAAAAATCTAAAAGGGCCCAATTGCTTTATGGCAATAAGTCCACTTAAATAAATTGCTTAGCTATTTATTCGATTTATTAGGCATAACCCTAGTTCAAATGATAAAATTTACTCCATCCGGCGTAAGATCCTCTAAAAATAAATCCATTGACCTCAAAATCAAAGCCATAAAGTCCACCATGACAGTTGTAGTAAATATATCTGAATGCCTAATTAAGTATTCTGCAGCTAGTTCTGTTATCGAACTTAATCTTATAGTTTTAGGGTTCATTTTAAAGTAATTTCGTGATAGCTGTTATCTCAGTCTGTACTCAAGACGGTTAGCAGAGCTAAGGTAGAATAGCCTAAGTCAGTGGCTCTAAACCTTATAAGGATCGAGTGTTATAACATTAAAACGACACTTACATTACATATATGACTAAAATAATAAAAAAGCCTCTAAAATTGTAGGTTAACGATAAACCAATATTTTACATACATATAATTGTTGTTAACAAGTTTAGATCAGATATATTTACATCCAGGATGGTCAATCCCAAATCCCAACCCAGTAAAATTCGTCATGTATGGAGGATTATTTTGTAACACCTTCATGATTAATTTATTATTATGTCATATTAAACAAAATCGGCTGAAATTTGATACACGGGTAGATAGGCTCAACTTTCCCCAGAGCTAATTTTCATCCCGAAATTCCTACAGGAGCTAAGAACCGGGCTAAAGATAGTACTCAAATGAATCTCTCTTGTCTAGTAACTAAATCTTAAATTGGCCTAGTAAACCGTAATGACATAAATATTGTAAAACTGAGTGAAGATAAACTAATAAGTGAATGTTCAAAATAAAATGTATTTAATTTTGGGTAAATAGCGAAAGAAAAATCTTCATATTCATCTGTGTTTCGCAAAAAGCCCTTCCACTTTAGTGGAATCACAGTTGCAAAAGCATTGACCTGGCTTTAATGAGATGTTTTGTAAACAGAATAACACGCGAATCAAACGTCTAGCGAATTAATTATTCAAATAATGTCACATTCCATATGTTACGTATTGATTTTAAAGCTAAACGTAACAGATACATTGTCGTATTTTAAAATGTAATTGGTAGTCCAATATGAAATCAAAGAATACCATTACTCGCACAAGGTACAGTTGAATTTTAATATTCGCCTATTTATTTAATGCAATGACTTGGTAAATTCAAAATAACTTATCTGATAAGACTAAACGAATCGGGCTCTAAAAAAATAAAGCTTCGAAATTAGTCTAAAATGTTGACTCTCGACTCGGTAGAACCCAGGACTCGCTAGAACAGACTAGTTCTAAATGACTCCATAAACCCGAACTGGATTCGAATAAGAACTCTCGAGATTGGGACGTACTTGTAAAATTTTTTTTACATTTTGTTTGATATACCTAGTGTCAGAAGTTATATTATTATTATCTACAAATAAAGATTATTCTGCATTTTCGTACAATAATAAAAGTTTATGAGGTAATGAAAATCTTAATGCGTTATTAAGGTAACTGAATTGGGTTCTTTAAATTAGGAAGGCAAACAAATATTTTCACAAAAACACTGTCTGTTATATAAATGTATGAAATGTAACCATAATAATAGGTTTTTTTCCAAAAGTTGTTTGGTTTTAAAACTCAGGATATGCAGCAACAGAATTAAAAAAAAAATACAGGCATCATGACTTCAATACAATAAAATCTTGCTCTTCAAAATTTCGACTTTTTCAAGAGCAAGATTTATTTGAATTTTTTTAATAATCATTATGATACGATGGTATGTCCCTTCTAGTTTATTTTTATCTTGTTATTATAAAAACTACTAACGTCAATAGTAATTTTCTGGCACCAATTCAACTTTTTTCTTTTAAAATTGCACAGTACATACTGGCAGCAAATAACTCATTTCCTCCTCTAGTTATCCTCGAAAAGGTGTTTCAAAGTAGTCACTTCGCGTATCACACCGCGCTTGGTCGCGTCTTATCGTCGGAATAAATATAAAGAACTAGGTTTGTTCTCGTCATTAAGCCGACAAGCAATATATTCAAAATATTATCTGATGTATAAATGATAAATGTATCAGTATAAAATACCTCTCTCATTGTTAAGCATGCAGGGCGACAGTGTTTTCTTTTGGCGCGCTCTGGCCAGTTGTTTTACTTTTTAATTTTTCATGTGACAAGTGCCGTGTTTACTTTTTAAAAATGAACGTGACTGAAGTGTTGGGCCTTATGCTGTCCAGTACTACGGTTTTACCAACATCAACACTTATGTCAGAAGGGAGTACTATAATATCTGAAACCACAATGGTATTAAAATCTACTTCAATGTTAGATGAAACTACTAGTGCGTTTTTCATGGACACAACTACAGATTTTCCGGTAACTACAACAGTGTCTCCGGATTTTCGAACATGGCTAACGGGTATTGTTTTAAAGGTCGGTATATTATGGTTATTGAAGTAGAATAAAATAATTTGAAAATCATAAATTAAATTTGTCTTTTCGTTGAACCCAATTTCTTATTCAAATTTTGAAACCGTTCTTTAATAAAATTTATTTTACCAGTACAAGTACATTGACTTGACACAGAATATTAACTTGCGATAAGTATCGATAGTACATTAGTATTAAGGTCATTGATATTTGCAACAACCAACATGCTAGGGCCAAAACACATCTACATGGTAAGACGTAGTGACGGGATTGGAATGAAAACAACATCTTATTCGAGTTGTGCCGCAAAAGTATTTTTTAACCATTTATAGTCATTTCCAATGTTCATAAATTTTCTTCTTAAATCAAAAAGCTAAAATTTAATTATTACGGTAAAACACATATTATGTAGGTTCAATGACTCCAAGCAGAAGAAAAATCAGTCATCTTTATTGCAAATCTTTTTATTATTTCGATTTTCTGGTTGCATCTTTAGCAGTGTTTCTTGGAGGCCCGAGGACGAGCTAAGCTAATAACGCACACCTATAAAAAGTTAAAAAGTTCAAATGTTTACATGACGAAAGTAAACAAAAATATTCTTAACACGTTGTAACGACTTAATTAACATTGTATTAATTACCACAAAACGGCATTTTTTAAAAATGTATGACGTGATATTGTTAATGTACATACCTATTAGAAAACCATCTGTTAGGGAGGTTCGAAATCTGTCGGTGCTGGTCATTAGAATTTTACCAAGTACCATTTCCAAGGCTGAATGATCACTTGTTTCTGAAGAAACTATGTCAACAGTGTAAACAGATTTCAAAACTTAAAGGGCTTGTCGATTGGTCTATACTTTCAATACAAACGATCTTGAATGTGTGGTGTGTGTCGCAAATCATAATTATGAGTAGGTTGGTACTTGGTACATTTTAGCCGTATTCCACTTTGCTTTATGCACCAAATGAATCACAGCATTCAATGCAAAAAGTTCAGTAGCTTTTATAGTTTCCTTTTATTTGTTATAAAATATAATATCGTTGAGTTAGTATCCCATAACACAAGTCTCGAACTTACTTTGGGGCTAACTCAATCTGTGTGATTTGTCCCTATATATTTATTTATTTATTTATTTATTTATGTAGTTAGATATTTTGTTTTTACAGATTTTATTTATTTTGTCAGCTTTGTAGTTTTTCTTTGCTAGATACTTAAATAAATCGGTAAAATAAAACCCCTTATTGCAGTATAGAAAATAGCTGTAACACTATAATGTATAGTGGTGAGTGGGCCACATAGAAAAGTAGCTTAGGCGCAAGTAATATACAAGACAATAATATACTGCAATGGATCAACGACTCAGAGGATCTTGGCCCCCGAAACAAACGTTAATTTGGCTCTACTTCTTGCCATTGAAATTGGTCTTTTTCTTTCCAAGTCTAACTTCTCCTCTATTTTTTTAGTCTCTCCTTAATTCATCAGCGGCTCTCAGGACAGGCGGTTGTATCCCACGTCATTCTGTCTCTTGATCTATCGATCTTTTTCCGAAATCTGCACATGGCCGAGCCTTCGAAGTATACCTTTAGTTTTTTCGAAACTAGCTTTCGCCCGCAAAAAAATCCCTCGGGAACAGTGCTTCTTTCCGAGATGAAAGTTAATACTACTAATGCCCTTTTTAATACTACTAGCTAGGTGTATGCGAAATTTCAGGAAGATTGGTTCCGTAGATAGGGCTAGAATAGTACTGAAGAGGTATCAAACAAACAAATATACAAACTCACTTTCGCATTTATAATATTAGTTGCTAGAATGCTTGCAGCCAAACGTTCTTTAACATTTAATTTTATACAATCCAATTCACAACTACTTAATTTTTTACAAAGTTACCCAAATACAGAATTTGCATTTTCCGTGCTGCGTTTTTTTAAATAAGTACTTCAGTTTTGAAGGAGTGTGAGTGAGGTCATCTGTAGGTTATGGCACGGGGAAAGAACCTGTATCATGTGCAGGTAGTATTATAGCACTGAAGTACGTCAAAATCTAACATCAAGCACGTCTTAATATAGTACTATACCGCAGCAATCTTTTTTTTAATTAAATGCATTTAATTTGTATAAACAAGGATACGTTAATTCGGTCGGATGTGTACTCGTTCTCGTTTGCTTATTAATTTACCATTTACAATAATGTTAACGCTTCAGTTATATCATGATTCATTTTTTGCGTAAATATGAACAAAATTGTAATGGCATTTAAAGAAGATTTTATCGCACATTTAAATGCTTCTTTCCTATGATATAATAATAATATATTATATCATTTATTTTTAGACCATTGATCATGTTATTAAGTGCGTATTTACTTTGATTCTTTTGGGTTTGTGAAATATTCCTATACCTAATTCGTAATCAAACATTACCCTTTCTTTGTTCAAATTTAATTATTTGACATTTTACTTCTTCTATTTCTCGAGTTATAATAGGGTGACTGAATTTTTCCCTTTTAAAGTCGTCTATCTATAAACCGATTTCCCGCATTAAGATTTAGCTTTGTGATCGTGGCCTATTTTTTTGTAGAATTTTTTTATAATTTCAAAATATGTTAAAAAAATCATAGATTCAGACTGCCTTATTCATGTTTGTGTCGATTTGTTTAGAATTCTCATCAATAAGGTAAACAATATATTATGCAACACCATAACAAGAATATTAACATTTTATGCTACTCGTGACCGTGAAATATTATCTATTCAGGTTGCGCTTTCTGATTTGCGAGGACCTTTTGGGGGACTTACATACTTAGGTCTTCTTTTGCCAGAGGAATGTATTAATAACTAGCGACCCGCCCCGGCTTCGCATGGGCATAAAACCTGCCTCTTGAATCACTTTATCTATTAAAAAAGCCGCATCAAAATCCGTTGCGTAGTTTTAAAGATTTAAGCATACAAAGGGACGTAGGGACAGAGAAAGCGACTTTGTTTTATACTATGTAGTGATGAAATGACGTCAACAGGTTATATTAAAATCCTTTATTAGAAATAAAGCATTTCATTTCGTATCATTAATAAATATAAAGCGATAACGAAATCAGTTTCATGCAATGAAATTAAATACCCGATATTACAGAAGTAACCTCGCAAATATTTGACATGCTGTTTCCGTAACAAAACACTCCACATTTTGTACTATATAATGAACACTATTTACATTTTATGTACAAAATTTCAATGTTATGTCATTTGAGAGTTGATAAAATAATAACTTCAATCCAAACAATCATTGCGATCTTTGATACTTACGGACCAGAATTCACACATTGTAGCACCTACTAACATATACCTCATGTATCTGGATGATTCTGTAAATAGTTTAAATTGACTGGTTATGAAAACGCATAATTTATTTTTATCTACTGAAATATAAAAGTCCGCCAATTGTAATAAACATGTCGACGTTTAATATGGAAATAGTGTCTTTTACTTGTGGTAGGTAATGTTTGATAAATTTACACCTTTGTCTTACTCCGCAGAGATCTTTACACTACATTTTCATTTTGAGCGGTTAGCACGCGCTATTGTGTGCTTTTTTATAGTTATGTTTTTTCTCTATAAGTAAGTACTATACTTACTTATTAATAAAATTTGTTTAATTGCGCTAATCTCTGGAATAGAATAGAATAGAAAAACTCTTTATTGCACCAAACAAATGTATACATAATTTTGTTAAAAACTGGAATACCGGTTATTACTGTTGCATTTAGAATTACAATGGACAAGCAACAGCTAGTACAATATGTTTTGGTTTGTATAATATAACTAGCTGTTCCCCGCGGTTTCACACGCCCTTGGTGTGTATGTTACTATAGCCTATAACCTACCCCAAGAATCAAGTTATCATATGCTGATAGAATTTTTCAAATCCGACCAGTAGTTCCCAAGTTATAAGCATTCAAACAAACTCTTCAGCTTTATAATATTAGTATAGATAGTTCAGGTGATCATAGTAACAACGAAAGTTGACATAAGAATTAAGTCATCTAGATAAAACATTCAAATTAACTCGACAACAGCAGTCAGACCCGTTTATGTAATTCAGATCAGACATTATTGTATTTAACTTGATAAAAGAATTAAAGGTATTATGCTCGTACTCGTGCAAGTTTGTCATGAATTATTATTATACAAGTAAATTAACAATAGTCCTTTACTGTCGAGGCCGGAAATGAAGCAATTTATGGCCGAATAATATTGAAAATTTTTAAAATACGATGACGTAAAATGCGTTTTCGAGGCATTGCTTCTACAGTACTTTTCTTCCTCTTGACAGTAAATAACATCGTGTCAAATTTTTCATTAGCGCCAACAACAGGGAAGCGATCGCTTTGTTCTCTTCAATTTTTTTTTTAATGCGCATACATTGCAATGTATTTGAAACAATAAAGGTATAATAAGCAAACCTATCAAAAGTATCCAGCAATTTCCATTACCGCTAGAATAGGTTTTTTTTGGTTGGCTGGCCAGTGAAACTAATAAACCATAATATATGAAAATGTGAATTAAATTACATTTTAAACAACCTCAATTAACAGCCGGCAATTTATATATGTATTTTTTTTAAATTACATTGTTGGCCCGGAATGACTTTATTAACGTTTGTTTTGAGTAAGAGGAAGAAAACAAACGAGACCCTGTTTTCTTTGGATCTAGTGATATTTTTGGTTTTAACTAAAACGAAACCTTGATTTGGTTTTGATTTTTGTCGTAATCATTCTGAATCACAAATTGTCTCCACCATTCTCTCTTATCTAGACTATCTTCTTAAAAACGTTTGCTATTCAGCAGGGCGTGCTGATTGCTTCTAAATCTTAGTAGATCACTAAAATACGTCCATTTTCCATACAGTCGCGCTTACAGACACAAGAAAGAGCAGACTAGAAATTTGTTAGAAAATAACATGATTTCACGCTGAATTATACTGATATATGTATTTGTCATAACAAAACGACCATTCCAACAATTGTTCATTCAATTTTCTTTTATTAGCCTCCGTGGAATAAATATAGTAGGTATATAAATAGAATTTGCCATTTTTACTCACGTTGTTTTCTAATTATATACAGTTTTGTAAAGTATAAATGTTAACAGCTTGACTGCCCATAAAATTATGAAACATCAGCGAGAGGCCCATTTTCAATTTCGTGTTTTTTAGATTATAATATATAGATTTAAGTAAAAAATATATATATATACTTTATTACAAACTTTAAATGGGGGTAAAATAAGGTAAAAAAAATTAACGCCTAGAGGCGTGACGGGCACCGAGGAAGAAATTTTCATCACGGGTGCCCATCACGCCCGAAGGCGTTAGCCAAATTATGGGTGATAACGTAATTATTATTATCTATTATTATAGAAATTGACAAAAACTTAACCATTTGGTACAAACAGGAACTTCTGACATGCAAAATCACAACTTTAGGAACATATATAATAAAAAAATGACATTACAATTGAGCGTGAAACAAATCAAAGCACTCTACGCAGAGTCCTGGCTTATCGTCACAAACTACACAGTGCCAAGTAGTGTCAGAGCGTTTCTTCTGTTTGTAGCATTGGCGGCAATGCTTTCTTTTGATCCTGCCATTTGACGCCTTTTCAGTAATTCTAGTTATAGTATGCAATGGATTTGCTCTACGTGGCGCAGGTAAGGCATCTGAAGGTTTTTCTGGTAAAAGTTTATCTATTACTGATAATCGATAGTCGTATAATCTCATTTTTTGTCTTCCTGAGTACTTATTGTACATTTTGAAAGAATTTATGAAAAGCAGTTGAAAAGTATGAATTGCTATTTTGAGATACCATCTCACAGTCTTTCGTTCACAAGGGTAAAACGAAAGTAGCTGGTCTTGCCTATCGACACCAGACATAAATTCATTATAACTGGCTATAGCAAGGGGTTTTTCTTTTACTTGGCCACGTTTGTTCGTGACCGGAGCTAGGCGATTTGGGTATTGTGTAGTAATGTAAGAGACATCACGTTTATCTTTCCATTTCCCAACATGAATGCCTTCATTGAAACGTGATATATTTTCTCCTCGTTTCAGTTTTTTTTGCATCACCTCTTTGGGATTGCTCTTCAAATTGGATCGCAAAGTACCAGTACAATAAGTTTTTTTTTCTAAAAGATTTTTGGCTAATTCAACGCTATTGTAGTAATTATCCATATATACCTCATGGCCTTTCCCTAAAAAGTCTTCTAACAGATGGAGTACGATTTTTTCGGCATGCCCTTTGCCAGTAACCTCGACGTCTTTACTCCCGGCGTATACTCTAAATTTCAGTATGAGGCCATCTGGCTCGGTCAACATATACAATTTTACGCCGTATTTGTGCCTTTTGTTTTGAATGTACTGCCTAAAGAGTAGACGTCCCCGCCAAAGTATCATACTTTCGTCCAGTGATAATTGTCTTGCTGGATAATAGCAATCGGCCATCTTTTTATTAAAATAATCTATCACAAACCGAATTTTGTACAACGGATCTTCACTGCTAGTCTCCGAAGTAAAATGAAGGCATCTCATTATTAGGAGAAACCTATTTCTACTCATTTGCTCGCTGAAAATCGGAATGGCGAATAATCGGTCCCTCTTCCAGAAATCTTGAACTCGAGTCAATTGAATAGTGCCCATATGAAATAAAAGACCTAGAAATATTTTGAGTTCTCCCACGGTCAAGTCTTTCCAGCGAGTTATTCGTGACTCCTCTGTTGTTTTTTCTGACAATAGCAATCTTACAGCTTGTTCGTTGGACTGGTCACAAATATACTTCAAAAAATCTTCATCAAAAAAGTAATCGAAGTAATCCACTGGATCTCCATTATGTGGCCCATTGAAAGTATTAACTTCAGTAAAATCCAAGGTTTCCAACTCACCAGTAGGAGTCCATGTTGAGGTTGAACCGGAAGTTGATGGTCGATTAGTACTTACTTCTAACTCTTGACGTAACAAAGTTGACTCGATTTCACCAATTGATGTACCTCGAAAATGAATTGGTGGCTGAAGAATCGGCGACTGACAGTGGTCATCATCATCTGATGAAGACTCCTCTTCATCATCAAACACGAAGTCGTCATCAGTGTCATCATCTTCATACAAAAAGTCTTCTATTTCCGCATCATTAAGATGACTATAATTAGGGTTCCTACGTGGCCTTTTAGGCTTAGAAGGACCAGCTTCACTCTCCATTATTTACGTCAAAAAAAACAATAAACTAGGAACCAACACTTCGTACGTATGCGTAAGGGTTTTGTGCGTTACGCCCGTACGCCACGACGCTTACGGACAGATGCCCGTGGCGCAATGATTCATAGAACGCTGTATGAGGCGATCACGCCTTGCGGCGTGACGGGCATCCCCCCCGCTTCCCGTTTCACGCCCCGCGGCGTAATGGGCACTCAAGCTGTTAATGAACATATCACTTATTTAACTAAATAAGAAAAATCGTAGTAGGGTACGTAAATAAATACTAAAATTCGTGATATTTAAAACCTATCATCTTTCCCATTTATTCCAGCGCGCTGCAATCCAAGGCAGCTTCTGGCAGGGGTTCCTCGCATCTCTCTCAGTAGTCATCGTGTCAGAATTAGGAGATAAGACATTCTTCATCGCGGCCATCATGGCTATGAAGCACCCTCGAGTAATAGTGTTTGCCGGCGCAATATCAGCGCTGGTATTCATGACGATTTTGTCAGCAGCGTTTGGTTGGATAGCTACAGTAATCCCTAGAGTATACACATACTACATCAGTGCGGCACTGTTTGCTATATTTGGACTGAAAATGTTGAGAGATGGATGGAAAATGGACCCTAATGAAGGGCAAGAGGAGTTGGAAGAAGTACAGAGCGAGTTGAAGAGGAGAGAGGATCAGGTCAGTGGTTTTATTGTTAATGGTTTGTTAATTAACTGGTCATGGAAAGTGAAGCATAGATTCAGATTTTTATTTGGTGGCGATTTTCTCTGACGTCAGCTGACGTCATGTTGACGTCAAACTGACAAACGGATATGAACTTATTGCCAAAGCTATTTCTGGCAGCACGCGCAGTATCATATAAAAAGTGCCTAAATTTTAATCTTGTCGTTGAAAGAAGCAAAATTTGGATCCTAATCAGCACCCATAACATGAATTCAAATTTAGTGGTTGATTTGGGACACAAAGCTGCTAATTTTATGAAGAGTTGACACTTGTAGCCACCGGTAGCGAACTTGAACCTGACGGACGGCTTGGTGAAATGATTTAAGAAAACTGCAATGTTTAGTTAAATTCTCAATCTATGCTATACATTTTCCAATAATTTATTACTAAAAATAAATGAGAAAAATATTTGTAATAACTTTGGTCTTTGGTTGTAATCATGCGTATATTTTTATCAATTCTTGGACAAGATCTCTAACTGTTATTGTTTTATTAAAGTAGGTTAAACATTGACAATGAGAATAGAATAGAATAGAAAAACTTTATTGCACCAAACAAATGTACACATATTTTTTTTAAACTAGGTAAGGTACAACGGTGAGATTAGTTTTTTGATTCTTATTTTTTTTTTGAGAATTGGTTATACACTGTTAATTATGACTATTTCGTTAATATTATAGATAATTGCACTTGGCCTCATAATTTTGAATACAAATTTTACAATACATTTAGCAAATATTTGATACATGGATGTAGTTATTACTAATATTTACCTCAAAATGGTGGTGGTGTTCGCTTTCTTAACTGTTTTTAGTGTCTTGCTAGTTCTAGACGTGTTGCTCTAGATATCAATCAAAATTTACTAAAACACTAACATTAAATACCCTTCCCCTTTTATTTTTAGAAATGTAAATTATTAGATCGGTGAATTAGCGTCAGCTCTTGTGATTTTCACAGGAAATAAACAAGGTCTAGGATATTTCCCGCTTTTTTGTATGTATGCGGAAAATATTCGGGGTCATTTTGATTTAAGTAATTAATTGTTATAATGAAACATTCCATTACAACGGTGTACAAAATTTTGATGAGAGTGACGAGTGTAGGAAACGATGGCGTTGCTTAGGATGATGGATTTATACTTTTCTCCCGCTTTAGGAGTTTTGAATATCATTATTTTTTTCACTCAATGTCTACAAGTCTTCAAGCAATCGTATTCATTTCTCCTATCTATTCTCGTAGATTCAGATCTATTTTAAGGAAATCTGATATGGTATTCCCATTTCGATCATGTGCCTGGTCTTATCATATAATCCATAACCAGATTTGATTAATTTTGAACGATACCGACAAAGGCCATTGAGATTTAAATGTTTATTTATAGGTTAAGTCGATTCGTTATGTTAGTCGACCAAATATTTTTATAAACTCTTTGAAATTTCTGGTTCTAAAAATACGCTAATTCACATAATAAACGTTATTTTACGCAAAAATATTCAAGGTATACATGGGGCTATGTCCTTTACTATATTTGTCTAGTTCTAGGTTCTTGGATCAAGCTCTGAGGACCTTGTCTTATATACTATAGTTGATGCTTGTATTGAGGATTGTGTGTCTTAAAAGTATTATTTTTTTTAGATAAGATAATGTATTTCGGTCATGTTATGTTTATTTTCCTCTAGAAAGAATAGATATACAGCTGTACAAATGTTGAATTCCTCATTTAGTTTTAAATCTTTATGTTACGAAATTAATACTGGCATAGAAATTAATTTTTGCAGTAAAAAGGGGAAGGGGGTTTTCGAATTTGGAACGAACCCTGCCTGCCAATATTGCCAGTAAGATTAAAAATAAAAATAGTGTGGCACTGCACAGGAAGCTGCAAAAGAACAGTCGAAGTCCACTTCGGGGTCCCCTACGTCTGTGCGTTCGCAGAGCCCTGGGCCTTCGCGGACCACAGATGGCGATCCCCCCGGGACCCCAGTGGAGCCCCAAGCGGGTCCCTCGTCGCAATCAGAACCGCTGAGGGTGATCTTACGACATTATGCCTGGCAGTACGAATGACACCTTAGTTTTTTTTTCTTTTAGCCCCAGCCTTTTTTCGTTTTTACGCTCCATTTCGCACAAACATCGCATTAAGTCGAAAAAAAAAGCTTTTTGACAGCTTTCATAGTGATTTGAATTGCAAAGGAATTCAGCATTTGAATAAACTTGTGCTTGTGTATAAAGCTAATACCAGATTTATTAAGTTTTAATTGAGTTTATACGGAAACAAATATTCATAAGAAAAATAGACAGTTTTAAAATTTAGTAAATTTTTGGTATTTAGATTTAGCCGCCTATTCATTCACAACGCACAATATATATTTTCATACTTCGTATCGGATCTTTAAAGAGACTCATTGTTTAAATTTAACTTCGCGAAGTCTTTGCCCCAAACTATTGCATCGCTCATTTCTCTCTGGCGTAATCAATTCACGCCGATGGATGAAAATCTTAATCCATCTCTGGATCTTTATTTCACCCCCTACTCTAGTTTCCACTAACAGAAAAAAATGTCCCACTACAAAAAAAAAACGATCGAACAAAGACCATATTTTTAAGTTTCAATAATAACAGGCTTCCTTAGTCACTCTTCACAAAATATAGAGCCTTATGCATCTTGAGGTAAAATACAGTTCTTTGTACGTTAGTGTTATACAAAGCAAGGTCGATAACATGTGTGTCACATGTGTTTTTCAAGAAACTATATGCAATTGAGGTTTTACAAGTTGTTTACGATGTCAAGCTATGTTAAGTATTTAATCATAAATCGTAAGGTTCAATTTAGCTTGTCATAAAAAGCTAGCAAATCTACAAACAAAAGCGGTTACAATTGCATCTTGTAAGGCTATCTGTCCACAAGTCGTTTTGAAATAAATTCATATTAAACGCGGAGCGGAGAATCGAAGTATAACTGAAATAAAGTAAATAAAAAAATGTTTGTGTGAAGTGATACATCACTGTTGTATAAAATTATAAATATAATATAAATGTAATCGGCTTTCAAGCAAAAGTATTAATATTTAAACCGGGTGGAAAAGCATAGCCGAAGCTAGAAAATGCGCTCTGTGTATGCTAGCTAGTACGTAAAGCCGCCGTAGCCGACGCCGACCGATTAAATGAATGTCTTGTCGCATGCTCTTGACTTTTCTTTGCCACATATCGTTTGTAACTGCTCCGCATTACGCCCTCGCTTCTCTCCGCATAACGCCCTCGCTCCACTCCGCATAACGCCATTAACGCCTTGCCTGCGTTGCCTGCGCACCGCTTTCTCGTTTTGCATCAATGGACATGCAGCCTAACAGTACTAATGCAGATACACAATGAGTCTATATTATCATTTCAAGAGCCATTGCTTATCAGACAAAACACCGAGTCATAAATGTACCTTTTTAGCTGTGGGGTTTCCAGCACTGATAGTGGTATTGCGCATATGATAGTTCCAGAATGAATTTAAGCGTCTGCCACACCTGTCTGTCTCGCGAATGCTAGGTACCTAAATAAATGTTATAGCGAGGTGAATACCTAACTAAAATACAAAAAAACGCGGGAACACGGCTTGCGAAGCGCGCTATCAGTGTTGATCGTGTTTTTTTCGCAATTCAGGTTGAAATTCATACAGTGGAAATCTTTAGTCTCTGTCTACCCCGGCGGGAGACAGGCCTGACGATATGTATGTATTCACAGAATCTCTTTACTGCCCTCTATATGCATCGACTGAAAAAATTCAACAGATCGCACTCCGGGAGTGCGGCCCAGAAGTGAAAACAGGAGCAGGCATACATTTTCGCCACGCGGTAGAAAGAGAGAGGGATATAACTTCCTCTTCTACGCCGCGCTGGCGGTCAACTCTCCCTCCGTTTTACGAATTTTCGATCAGGCACGTAGTGTCCTGACCTGACGCGAGTTTGTCGTTTTTTACCCATCCCAAAAAGTGCACATAGTAAAAAACTTAAACTAGTGATATGACTAAAACGAAAACAGTCAAGTCTTTTCTTTATGACATGCTCTTCGTATTTACCTTATATCATGAAGTCATTCATTACTCATGTACCTACGCTTTTTTATGCAGTAAAAAAGTATGGCACTTAGATCATTATTATTTGCCTCCCATCTAAGTATATTATTTACATTGTCGCTTTTCAGAGTATGTGTTTGGTAAATATTTTTAGTTATATACAAGATGATCTTTTAAACACTAGCAAAATTGTTACAGTGTTTTCTGAAGGTACGAAAAACGTATGTAGGTATTATATTCTCTGTTATGGTAGAAAAATTATTCCATCCCCTTACAAATTAAGTATTTAGGCGGATTAATTACTTACTGTAATAATTTGACTAGTGTTTGAAATACCATTGAAAATTTGTTGAGTTTCACAGTTTCATTAAGTAACAACTTAATGAAACTGTAAAACTTTTTGACTGACGACTTTGTATCACTTCTTTGGAGTCACAGTCTTTGGATTCCAAGCAAGTTAAGAGGATATTCTACCTAGATCGGAATTGAAATTTTTAAAAAATAAAAACTATTTTTAAGAAATTAACCAGAGAAAACAGGGTAATACCATATAATAAATAATTAATAGGTATGTATTGGGAAAATGTGAGTAGTCTATCCTCTTATAGCTATAGTAATATCGAGTCTGTGCGCCAAGTTCAAATAGCGCGCATCTGGTGCTAAAAATAACTCTAAATATAATAAAGATGTAACATTCGATACTAAATAAATACTACTAATGATTGCAGGAAGAAAAAGAAGAGACCCTAGATATGTTAGAACAGGGTCAGGCAGAGAATCGTAGGCGGAAACGGAACGCCATCATAAAGGTGTTGCTACAAGCGGCAACGCTGACTTTCCTCGCCGAATGGGGGGATCGGTCGCAACTGGCTACTGTGGTGTTGGCCACGAGGGAGGATGCTGTGGGTGTCGTCGTCGGGGGGTCGTTGGGACACGCGTTGTGTACGGGCCTGGCCGTGATCGGGGGACGGATGGTGGCGCAGAAGATCTCTGTAAGGACTGGTAAGTTGTTTTTTCTTTTTTTTTATACCGACATCACACAGATTGAGCTAGCCTTAAAGTTAGTTCGAGACTTGTGTTTAGGGATACTAACTCAACGATACTATATTCGGCGGCCACGGAGGTCGTCAACTGTATTGTGTGAGATGATGCGGTGGGCTTCATGCTCGACTGGTCTTCGGAATATTGAGGAAGTTTTAATGCTAGATAGTAGATAAGAAGACACATTGACACCCATATTCTCAAACGTTTCCTCAAACTCCACTCATCCCCACTCGACCTCAATGGTATTCATAGTTGACACTAGCTTCCTCACGCTCCACTTCCACATGATAGGCGTTGTACCAGTCGTAAATTATAAAGAATTTATTACTTGATTCTTGTTACCTTCACTAATCAGGCGAAACAAAACATATTTCAATGGCAATATTTATAAATTACTCAGATTGGAATTAATAAAACTGCGTCTTTACTCAATAGAATAGTAAATACAATTTACTTACATGCTTACTTTTTCTGTAGAGGGCTAACAGGGCCTCAGGTTATTTAGAAGAGCATATTCAGAATAGCTTTGTGGACTTTTTCGGGAAGAAAAGAAAAGATAGTATTCTGTTAATTCGGTCTAAGTTTACCTATTCTGTTATTTTTTTTTTTTTTTACCATCTTTTTAATCATCCTTCAGACAAGCAATTTAGAAATATATATGCGAGAACATGTAAATGGTCGTTAGATGTTAATTCGTGTTTATGCTGATTTTAAAGACTGTATGTTCTCCAAATAAAATAAATAAATAGCAGTGTCAGATTTTTACAAATGCGTAAAAGAAACTGCCATCTAGCGATAACACCCAGGACGGTTTAGTCCTTAGCCCGCTTACCGAAGTTACAAAGCAAGATATACCTACTCTCTCTGGGCAATACCGCACTGCAACCCGATTGGTAAAGGTTTAATTAGTTTAAACAAACAAACGAGCTACTTCTATTTTTTATTTTTCTACAGTTTGCAATACAATATTTTGCCTGGAGTATTTTTTGTAATTAATATTATTTTTTTACACTTACCGAGTGCGTTTGCGTCGCGCAGCGATTCCATTCACAAGTCGTGAAATCCCATAATTTACGACCTCTTCATATAATTAAATAAACTTTTCTTTCTTCCACAGTTACAATAATCGGTGGTATAGTGTTCCTGTTTTTCGCTATAAGTGCATTATTTATTGGCCCCGGCGAGTAGGCCAATCGGACCTTATGATGTGTAAGTGACAATATGTATGTACATTTATATAGCTTAGTAAATGTCTATTGTATGCCGTTTTAGATGACTTCTGATGTTATTGGCAAAATCATGTTTTAATAAGACACTAAAGACTCGACTTGCGGCACATGTGCTATATTCAAAAGCAGCTACCGTTGCATAGATCTATAATAATCTAAAGCTGGTTCACGAGCGTTGTCAAAGTGTCTAAATTTTTGGCAAGGACGCCCTGTAACGACATGTTTTCGACGTTGTATATGCTTTAATGAAATAAATATGAGAATCTTGATGAAGCAAGCGAATGTGTGTGTAGACCAGCATTCCACGACATTTCTTTGAACGTTATTACGATTTGTATGGCTTTGAACTACACAAATGTCTTAAAATATTATTTATTTGTTACGTATTTATTATTTTTCACCTGTAATAAACTTTCGGTACTATTTAATTTTTTTTAAATATAATTGTAAAAAGTATCTAAATAGAAACATACTCTTTCATCTAAATGCTCTAAAATAGGTTTGTCTTCTTCCGACTGTCCGAAAAACCGTCGAAAGATGTATAAGATTTTAAAGCCTTTTTGCTGGTGTGACTATACGCGTCATTACTAGACTGAACGCAAATTAGGCAGATCAAAAGCGAATATTACATGTGATTCAAACTTAATTCGTGTTTGTCACAAAGCGAAACAGTTGTAGTGAGATTTAGATTCATCTTATTTTAAATGTTTGCATAAAATAGTTTACACAGTAAACAAAAGAAATGTAGGTAATTCTGACTTAGATCTAGCGATCGTTAGTGACGTCATGTAACAATGGGGAACATAGTGGTCGACGAGATAGCGCCGATCCAGTTGAAAGAGTTTGATAAATATTTATTAATAGGATTAACGCTATCTTGCAATGTCGGTCTGTGTTTGTTTAACTAAAATGCCAGAAAAAAAATATGTGAAGTAATGACAGTGAGAAAAAAAAACATTTATTTTGAGACCTTTTGTATCAAAATATATATTTAGGTACTGTTTGATTGAAAATTTCTTTGGTATTGATGAACGATCGATCAGACTATTAAGCAACTTCAAACTCGTAAAAGTGACACCATAAAAAACCATAACAATTTTTTATGGAAATCCTAATATTTCCATATTATAGGCGTCACTATTTGACTAATAAATAATAATTGTCAATGATTTGCGAATTGTCAAATAATCGTGAAACGACGCTAAACGGATTGAGAATAAAATTTCGCATAGATTGCGTTCTTTCACGACTGTGCCTTTTCTCGTCAGTTGCACGTGCAATAATAAGCGTGCCAGATTCTTGAATATACCTTCCCTTCTTTATATAAACAACTTATTTCTTACTATCTTTTCTACTTTCTATCAACCTTTAATATTTATTTAAATCCATTCCATATCCTCCGTCTCAATCTATCTCAAAATTAAGAGCAGTTTTCTCGTCGGTGGAGTCCCTTTAAAATCATAATATAATAATCCTAATTTAGCTAGCCTTTTCAAGAAACTGATACTATTCTATTTAATGTTTCTTTAGTTCCTCTGGGGTGTTACTACCGTCTCTTACAAGAAAACCATGCAAGAGCCAGTGAGTAAGCGAGACAGCGCAATACATAATGTAAGGCTAAGTTCTAAATAAATCGAAATTGAATTACTTACCCTACCTTACTCAATCGTTCTTGCATGGTTTTAAGAGATGGAAGTACCTGTTCCGTTTCTTTTAATGTTGCTCTGTTTTCTTATGGCGTATCCAAACCATTCCAATCTATTGTTTCTAATTTTATTTTTCGAGGCCAACTATATTAATATATCAAAAGAAATAAAGCTCATTTTAGCTTGATGTTGTAAGCTGATACAATTGACTATAATTTAATATATTGTATGCTGTTATAGATATGCTACTTCAAGTCTACAAGTATTAAATACTAGCTGACCCGGCAGACGTTGTCCTGCCCTTTTTCTACCTCTACCATACCCAACACCTACCCTACATCTACCCCACACCTATCCTACACCTGCACCTTACACCCTAGTTACAGCCCACGGACATTTTGTATGGGAAAATGTTTTCCTTTTTTTTAATTTTTTTTTCATCTTTTTCTAATGTTTTTAAGATGTATTCTGCTATTCGGGGCGGAGACAAATCCAACGAATCAATAACCATGAAAATTGGTTCAGCAGATCTCGAGTTATAAGTGTTGTAACAAACCCGTCTTTGTTTTATATATATATATATATATATATATATATATATATTTACAGTTTGCTAAAAGATCGTGCAACTGGTACTAATCCACCAAATATGTTTGATGATAGTTTTTAGACCTGCTGCGATAGATTTACTATGAAATATGTAGATGGAACTTGTATAGCTTGACAAAAAAATAAAATAAATAAATAGGGGCGCCACTTGTCGGCCATAATATGGCAACACTCAGTATATTTTAATGATGTTAGGTGTTGCCAATAAAAATTTAGCTTTTGTCAAGCTTAAATTACCAATATGTCTAATTTTGTGTCTAATAGGTTATGTTAATTCGGCTTAGGAGACAACTCGCCCGAATTCAATTGTTTTCGCCGTTTAAATTTGGGCTAGTTGTCCCTAATCCGTTAATTTTAGTTGTAAACTTTCTAAATGTATATAGTTATGAAATACTCGTTTAATATAGACCAATATGTATTCTTAGTTTGTCTTCAACGAGTATGTTTTAGCTGTATATATATACCCTATAATTTTATGTGACTGTGATAATCACATTACTTTATATATCGTATAAAATATAATAAGATGCTTCTGCGAATGTCGTATCGTAGATTGGCTTTTATTGTTTATCATTTGATTATTATTTTAAAGAACAGGACAATAGAAATATTCGTTATTTCTCCAATACATTAATAGAAAACAATAAATTTAACAATATTTAACTCAAAGGCTGATTTAAACTATTGTCTCGATACATTCACAAGTGTGTACATATTGACAACTATGATAAATACACCTTGTGTTGCAAATGTAAAAAGTAAATGAGGCCTACATTTTTAATTACTACACAGATAAACATTGACATTGACATTATGGCTAGATCGAGCCACACACAGCTAAAACAACAATATTAAAAAGTTACGAGGAGAAAACGTGTACAGCGACATCTTCTTCCCACGATGATGTCGAACGTGGATTCGGTAGCAAAACCGCAAGTTTGCCCTATCAATACCAAGATTATTACCAAATGCAAATCAATTTGATTTTTTCACAATAAAACAATTCTTCGATCGAATAGGAGCCTTTTTAAACTACTATGGACCTAACCAAAAGGACATTTCTTCTAAAGAACTCAATTTTTGTATATAGTTTGTAATTTTTATTATAATAATGTAATTAGGAAATGTTTTGTAATTAGAGAACACTAGTAACATTTTGCCCGATAGCGACAGCGTTAGAATTTTTTTTATATAAATCTGTAAAGCGCCCCTGGCGGATAGTAAGGTAACTAACGATTTCCATACAAAATCCAGAATATGTTAGTAAAAACTCGTAGTAGGCATTAATTATATAAATTACCTATGAACAATGCCAAAGTTGTGATTGTGAAATAGGTGTATATGTTTGAGACAGAAATAAAGCTCTTTAAAAAAATAGTCGAGTTAGCGTTCTCGATGAGATTGTGATATAGAATATGTATGACATGTATGTATTTATATTTGTATATGTACGTATATTTGAAAAAAATAAGCCTTGCGGCACGGCGCCCACGATTACGCTTTCATTTTCAACTAGCTTTGGCCCGCGTAAATTTCCTACGGGAACAGTACTTTTTCCCGGGATGAAGGGTATCCTATGTCCTTCTCAATACGTTTTTCTATGTGTATGCAAATTTTCAGGAAATTGGTGCTGTTGATAGCGTAATAAACAAACTCTTGCATTTATAATATTAGTATGACTTTATAATTATGTGAAAACTAGTGGTCAACATTTTAATGTGTATCTAGTTATTCACTGGCTATAAATTTTTGGCTTCTATACTCTACAAACTTTCTCAATTTTGACATTGGATAAAGCATTTAAAAAGTAAATAGATACTAGTATCTACGGTGAATAAATTAAAAAATGACTATATACCATTTGCTATCTTGTTTGTAATAAATGCAGTGAGGTTATTAATAGGTATTGTTATATATACGTAATCGGGTGTCGTGCCATTTGGCTTGAGTCATTGTAGCGAATTTTGTTAGTATTTAGATCTTTGGCTGATACGGAATGGAGAAGAGATGATATTTTTTTTATTAAAGCTACACTTTATTACATGTTAACATTTCCTAGATGACGTGTTTTACCTACCTCCATATAAAAAAAGAGATTATATTAATTTATTCAAAGTATAAGAAGTAAAAATACTCATAATTGGTCGACTCATTGCTAAGAGCATTCTATTACCAGTCCACCATTGGGAGAAATAGTTTGAATTGTGGAAGTATTAAACTAGTGGTTCTGTGAACAGTAGACCTCGCGAACCTCATCCGTTAACCCCCTTTTCGTTTTTTTTATTACTCTATATAGAGTATATATAGGTATTTCTTATTCTGTTAATTTTTTCCCTCGTATATTCTCAAAAGGATTTTTTCTATATTTTTGTTATTTTGCCATATTATCCTATTCTGGTCAGACGGTCATAATATACAGTCATATAAAAACAAAAAAAAATAAAATAAAAATAAAAAAAAATTAAATTTAAAACTAAAAATAAAAATAAAAATAATAAAAATAAAAATAAAAATAAATGACCGAAAACGAATTCAAAGCGCAAAGTTGTAAAAGAACAAGTACCATGCGGCCAGTGGTATAAGCAATATAACAAATAGCAAACTTCCCCCATTTTTGCCCCCATTTTCCTTCCAATCAAAAAACGCTCTCGACAAAAAATTTCAAATAAATCAAGGAACACGTGTGTCAAGTTTCATTAAGATCCGTTCGTAAACAACGTCACAGAAAACTTTCCCCCTTTTTTCCCCCCTTTTCCCACCAATCAAAAAAAACTCGACAAAAAATTTCAAATAAATCAAGGAACACGTGTGTCAAGTTTCATTAAGATCCGTTCGTAAACAACGTCACAGAAAACTTTCCCACTTTTTTCCCCCCTTTTCCCACCAATCAAAAAAAAACTCGACAAAAAATTGCAAATAAATCAAGGAACACGTGTACCAAGTTTCATTAAGATCCGTTCAGAAATGCGACCTCTAGCCCGGAACAAACAGACAGACAGACAGACAGACAGACAGACAGACAGACAGACAGACAGACATCCGGACAAAAGCAAAATTTGCCAGTCTCGAAAAGGAGACTCTCGCTCGCTTCGCTCGCTCGGTCAATTAAATATGTGCCCGGATTAGTCTGAATAATGATTATGTTTACCTATGTAGACAAAAGACCGAGTTTTAAGTTTTGTATAAAAAATGGTCCCGTTCACGCCACTGGACGGTTTCGCAAAAAAAAATACATAGATTTTATTCCCCGATTTTTACTCCTTTTTTTTGTAATCTCTACTCCATTTTGTTTCGGTGGAAATTATAATTCAAAGTTTAAATATTTTAATATAGATTATCGTGCATTTGTTATTATTGTACTTGTTTTCTTTAATTTAATAAGTACAATATATTGATTTTTTTATTGTCGATCACGTCAAATTAATTTTGCTTTTGCTAATTGTTGAATTAAAAAAGTATTATTTTTATGTAAAAATTAAAAGATGTAAATAATTGATTAATTTGTTTTATTTAAAATTTCCTTTCTAGGTCGTGGTCTTACTGTTCTGTCCAACCAGTTGGACAATGACCCCCAAACTGTGATCCACATTTTAAAAAAATATACGTGTCTATATACGATAATAAACGTGTCTAAATTATTCACGTAGTAGATATGGATTCATCAACACACGTTTTAATAAAAGAAAGTGTAATTCTTTAACGATTTATTTACGATAACAATAATCACTTTAATCAGTCTTTAGTAGTTTGTATAAAATTAATTTTTTAATCTTAATCCGCTGATAGCGGTGCGTCAAAATGATTGATCGTTTTTTAAACGTTTTTGCGATTTTATATCTGTCTTTGCCTCACACCTATTAAAATATCCTTGATATTTATAGGTTCGTAATATCTTATAATCAGGAACTGAATACCACTATGAATACCTACTACTTTTACTATATGACGTCATACCGTTAAACGGTTTGATAATCCAGAATTTAGTAACCTTTTGGATGTAGGTATACTCATTTACTAAGTGAGTATGTATATTTGTTTGTTTGTATCTATTGAATCAATTTGCTTAACATTTCACATACATATATAGTTAAGTTTGAGAAAAACGTTCAAAATTGATCCAATAGAAAAAGCGTTACAGTAGTACCACGTTTACCACGAAAACATCAGTGAAATAACGCACTAATTACTACCACATAAGTTTTTCGTTTGTTCTCACTAGTTCGATTCAGTAGTTCGATCGTCGAACTAGTGAGATTTTTTTTTCTCATTTGTTCGACCGTCGAACTAGTGAGAATGTTTGTTCTCACTAGTTCGATCCGTTAACTTATTATTATCATTAATCGAGAAGCAAGAACATTAAGTACCGATATAATAGATATTGGTCACAAATACATACATTGTATAGATAATTATAAAATGAAAATCTTTTAGGTATATTTTGTAGGTATAATTATTATTTAAGTATTATTATAATATAGTAAACGTCAAAATTCGACTGCAAGTAAATTAATAGTAAATAATACAAACAGTTTAAATACATAATACAAAATATACCTAAAAGATTTTCATTTTATAATTACCTATACAATGTATGTATTTGTGACCAATATCTATTATATCGGTACTTAATGTTCTTGCTTCTCGATTAATGATAATAATAAGTTAACGGATCGAACTAGTGAGAACAAACATTCTCACTAGTTCGACGGTCGAACAAATGAGAAAAAAAATTCTCACTAGTTCGACGATCGAACTACTGAATCGAACTAGTGAGAACAAACGAAGTTTTTATATCGAATAGCAGTAGGAGTCACGCTATCTCGCTCATCCGACTACCGAAGAGCTTCAGATTTTCGCGCCACGCAAATAGTTGATTTCTACTCGGGCACATCAGTGTAACTTATGAAAGCGTGGTAGTACTGTAACAGACTAATCTAATATACAAATTCACTACAAACTCACTTCTCTCTTCATCGGTCCTTCATGCTAAGGATCGTGACCACATATGTGTACTATATATGTATCTATATATGTTTTACTAAAAAAATACAGTGTCAAAACAATAAGTACGTACGAGATATATAAATGGATACAAAAGTGCCTGACGTGAGCATAATAAGAACGTCGACAAGCTTTTATTTGCTTGTAAAATATTAAATACTGGTACGAGTATATCGCATTCCATTTATATCCGTTTAGAATAGGTATTAGTCCCGAGTCACATAAAACACGATACGCTAGATAACAACAGCTTACATTAATTACATTAAGACAAGAACTATCTCCTGATGGCAAAAAGAATTCCAAGATAAAGTTTCATGTACCTAAATAACTTGGGATATGCACTTGGCGATCGACAAATAAATAACACACGTCATAAGACGTAAATAGTTAAGTTAAACTAACCAAAATAAAAAAGAAAACAACTTGAGTAAACTTCTTTTAAGGATTAAAAAAAAACAACATACAAATAAATATTTAAAAAAAATGTTAATCCTATTATTTAATAAACTTAAAAACTAATTTATTGGTATGAATAAAATTGCACAAAACTGAGATCTTGTAAAAAGTCTTTTAGTTCGTTGTCAAGTTTAAAAAAAGTTATAAAAACCAAAACATACGTATAAAAACAAAAAGAAATGTAAAATTTAATACCTACTCTCGGTATGAAAAAAGAAACGCACAAAATTGAGATCACTAAAAGCCATTAGCTGCTTTTAGGTGTTTAGTCAAAAAACAACAATGTGTTAAATACAAAAAAAGCGTGCGAATAAAAAAAAAATGTAAAACCTTAATACCTACTTCTGGTATGAAAAAACGCACAAAAACGAGATCAATAAATTAAGGCGGCTCAGGCACGTCTAAAACGTAGTGATTATATACGCTTTGGGCACGTCCGAAAAATATTTTTTTTTTTTAACAATAACACATGCATTAAAATAAAATAATAAATGAACAACATACTCGTGGTCTCTTGCCCAAAAAGTACATAACGACAACCAATAGCGGATAGGCAAATTAGCTTATACATATATGTACACACTAGGCCAAACATAAAAGTATACCATTTTATTTTTATATAATGATGACCCAATGTACTTCTAGGGAGCTATGATAGTCTGCGGCATTTAAAAACAATACTTCTGAGCGTGTACAGTCGAGGGCATATAATAGGGACCTACCATACAGGGGGTCAGATTTAGGGAGTCCCCACAGCTGAAGCAGATTTCGCGTCGATAAGTGTGGGGACTCCGAATCATCGTTTTTAAACGTGGTCTGCACAAAACATATGATGTAATTTTAATTTTTGGTATGAATAAAATTGCACAAAAATAGGACACATCTAACTAAATAATAACTAACTATTGGTGACAGTTTCAGTTCTCTTAGGAAAGCAAATGCTAGTAAAAAGTTTATGTCAAATAAAGGGAAATATAGTCGTCACAAGCGTCAAGCACGCCCTGCCGCAGCAGCGGATCGCGACTGGTCTCCAACGCGCCAGTGTGGCTAGGCAGGAACAAACACATACGAGACGTGTCGCCCCATGAGTAGTTCTCTGCACCTGCATCCACCACCAGATAAAACACATCGTAAGCTAGCCGTTTTACAGCAATTAGAAGTAAAAGTAATAAGCAATGCTTTAAAAAGCTTCCTAAAAAAGCTTATTTTTTATGGAGATAGGAATAATGCTTCATTTGTACAATCTTTACGAATGCTTTTCTAGGCCAACCAAACCTTGGTGAACACTAGCGCCACCATCAACTAAAATTATTATTCACTGAAAACACAAGTTATTAAAAATCCGTGTTATACAATTAAGGGTCTGGATCTGAAGTTAATTTTAATCATATTAAATTATAGTTTCATATAGTTACAAAGTGCAAAACTGGTAAAAGTGGCCGCTTTAAGCAAAATTGCAATTTTAACTGTATGGAACTAAAATTTTATATATTTAATATTAACTTCAGATCCAGAACCATAATTACAGAAGACTTGTGTTTTCAGTAAATAATGATTTTTAACTGATGGTGGCGCTAGTGTTCACCAAGGTATCGTCTTAAAAGCAGCGGCTCAGCTTGTGCCACACCACGTCGTGGTAGCTGTGTCTGTAACTCACCATAGTACCGCAGCGGCCACTGGCGCACACAGTGGCTGCGCGACAGCAGGCACGAGGGCGCGGCTCCCGGCGACAGCACTCGCGCCGGCCACCACGCGCAGCGGCTCAGCTTGTGCCCCACCACTGGTAGCTGTGTCTGTAACTCACCATAGTACCGCAGCGGCCACTGGCGCACACAGTGGCTGCGCGACAGCAGGCACGAGGGCGCGGCTCCCGGCGACAGCACTCGCGCCGGCCACCACGCGCAGCGGCTCAGCTTGTGCCCCACCACTGGTAGCTGTGTCTGTAACTCACCATAGTACCGCAGCGGCCACTGGCGCACACAGTGGCTGCGCGACAGCAGGCACGAGGGCGCGGCTCCCGGCGACAGCACTCGCGCCGGCCACCACGCGCAGCGGCTCAGCTTGTGCCACACCACGTCGTCGTAGCTATATAACAGCGTTTATTTATTTATTTATTTCAAATCGCGTTCCTCATAGACGAGGGTCGTGTCGTGACCGAGAGATTTTATAAACGCAAAAGCTAGTGACTGCGTTAGGATTTTTTCATAGAATAGTTACCTTACTATCCGCCAGGAGCGCTGTACAGGTTTGTTGTACAAAATCGCTAACAGTCGCTAGCGTCTGCGTTTATAAAATCTCATATTCTCTAGTTTGAGATTTTAAATATATAAACGCACCTATATTTTATAAATACCTCCATAACGAGATTTTATAAATACCTCTGTATTGTATTAGTTTTATTTATTTATTTACTAGCTTTCGCCCGCGGCTGCACTCACGTGAATTTCCCACGGGAACAGTGCTTTTCCCCAGAATTATGTCCTGAATATTTCTATCTATGTGTATGCGAAATTTAAGGAAGATTGGTACAGTACATAGGGCGTGAAAGCATAACTAACAAACAAACTCACTTTTGCATTTATAATTAAAATTAGTTAGGATTTTTTATTATTAATTATTATTCATTTATTTATACTTACCCAACTCTGGGCCCCCACATGCAACTTGGGCAGAGATCTAAATTCTCCTTATTGTTATTCTTCTTCACAGAGCAAATTGTTCTTGTGCTGGAAAGAATCTTTTCCACTAGAGTCACCTGCTTCGGAGGTTTCAAGGGTGGGTTTTTGCGATCTGAAAACAATTGTACTTCCATCTTTATATGAATAGGTATTGATGATGCATTTTATATAAATAATTTTCTTTCTTTCTTCAGTAGCCTTTTTTCTAGCTGAATGTGACTGCTGAGCAAAAACCTAATGTGTTGAATCCCATAAAAGTATATGTACTTTTACATATACATATTTCTGAAAAATCATTTAATTTTATTTAATTTACAAAATGTTATGTTTAACGATTATCACTTCTTCCTCTTTAGGAATAATCATTTTGTAAGTGGCAGCAGAGACAAAAAAATTAAAAAAATTAAAATTACTTAATTTTTCAGAAATAAAAAGTAGTGTGTGTGAGAAGTAAAAAAAACTTACGTATAACAGTAACAAGCCACTCTCGCCGGCAAGCAAGATGAAAGGATGCTGGACAGTTCACGCACTGCCGTAGTTTGTTGCTGCTGAGCCCGCAGACTAGGCACCAAGTTATATGGAGGGTAATCGGCATCTTCACTGGAGAGCTGTCATTCTGAAAGTAAATATTGTAAATTGTTCTGAGACCACCATAAAAACTTTTTTAAAATATTTGTTGTTATAGTGGCAATAGAGATGTCAAGCTTTGACGCGATACTTAAGCAAACCCTGGGCTTTGAAACAATCATCTGAGGACACCCAAAGTGCTAAGATGAGAGAGAGCTGTGAAGAGTTAAAAGGTCAAAATAAAGGAGCATGAAGACAAAATATTTTCAGTCTTTCTGGTTATGTGCAAATATGTTTAACGGTTATCACTTCTTCTTCTTTAGGAAAAATCATTTTGAAAGTGGCAGCGGAGACAAAAAAATTAAAAAAATAAAATTACTCACAGAATTATCTGAATAATCTTTACTCTCCATCTTATGAACGAAATTGTACCTCCAGCATTGGTGCAAATAGTTCTCAACCTCCTTTAAGGTCACAATGTTCTTTATAACGGTCTCAAACTTATCCTCAGTGCTAGCATCCACATTCATAACGTAATCCAAAGCATCTGCATTCTCCATAGAATTGTTCTTTAGAAGGAAGAAGAAATGGTCAAATAACATCTCCTTTCCGTGACGGACGAATTCGTTGAAGGCATTTTCGTACCGCCCTTGTTTAACTGGGGAATGTGTGTTTAGCGGAGTGTGCGTCTTGTCATATGTGATGTTTAGGTCGGGAGCTCTATTACTTGGCTTCACATTGAGTGGTAGTGTGTGGTCTTCCCTGAGTTTTCTCTGGAATGATCACAAAAAAAGTATTGTTGATATCATTTCAGTCTAAGCAGATTCTGGGTTTTGAATCATCCAGTGAGGATTCAAAAGGAAAACCTGACAGAAAGGGTAGATTTCAGTTGGCTAAGCGAACAAAATTTGAAATATTAAATGATTTGGAATCAGATGTGGAATGAATGTATGAAAAAAGAAAAGTAGGTTTAATAATACAACAATTTATATCTTGACTTGAGAATAAACAATTTCATAAGTAATTCAGGTAAAAACGCATGTTTTCTTACATTAACATTAAGGGTCTGTTGTGTTAATTGACTCATTTTGATCAATTTTTTTCTGTGATTGTGAGAGGATGTAACATTTTATTAATTATATTAGCTGTTTCCCGCGGATTCGCCCCGAGTGGGACTCGGTTATATCGCGCTCAAAAGTAGCCTATGTTTGACCTCAGGTCATTAACTACATCCCTACCAAATTTTATCACAATCGGTCCAGCAGTTTAGCCGTGAAGAGGTGACAGACAGACAGACTTTCGCATTTATAATATTAGTATGGAAGTATGGATTATCTATAGTTGACATATTATAGGCATAATATGTAATAATCAGGGCCATGATTAAAAGCGTATCCTGGGCTCTTAAACATAAGCTGAAGATGCAACCAGGAGAGATGCTCAGATGAAGACATAGGCTTTGTAGGTACTATGGTGAGCTTTTAAGATTACAATATCCTGCTTGATCTGACCTGTGAGCAATTTTAATTTAATTTATTTAATTTAATTTTTTTATCAATCAATTTTAGTTTCAATCTTTCCCCAAATAAAAAGTATTTAGTTTTATTTATTTTCATTTATTTCAAATTCATATACACAATAAATTATACAAGAAAAAAACATAGAATATAGAACATTAATACAAGGGTGCTGCTTATTTGTAAAGAAATCTCTTCCAGCATACCCAAGAGAGGAAACAAGAAGGAAAATGTTTAACAGGCGTGTACTAGAATAGTTACTTAATTAGTTGTTACCTTTCTAGGAGTACTTTTACTGAGGTTTGCAGCAGGTTTTGGTGGAGAAGCTTTATTAACTCCGTAAAAGGGACGGGAGCGCTCCGCAAGATGAAGGCAAGTATATGGCAACCACAGTCTATGCTTCGTGCGACAGGTTTCAGCGTAATAGCAAAGTTCCTTTGTCACCTGAAGATCCCCATTCTCATTTGCTGTAATGCCTAGAACTATGGATAAAAAGTTTGTAAGTTTTAAAAACTTGCTACGAGTACAATCATTATATAGATTCATATACATTTTGTATTTTATGAAAAATAGAACTGAAATAGAAGACTGTAGCTAGAAAAACAAAAGGATTATGACCTTTCCAGTCAAAAAATAAGCCTTTTTCGTCCTTCACCACTTGAACTTTTGCATAAACTTTTTGGCAAATTCTGGCAAGTGCCACATCTCCAAGCTTCCAGTGATAAATGCTCATGTTTACACGATTTATTTATTTGATGACAAATACCTAATTTAAGTACAATGCCTTACATTTTATAAATTGCAAAATACAAAAACTAAACAAAAACTTTAAAGTCAAGCAAATATAAAGTAGGTACAAGTAAGTAAGTAAAGCCAAGCCAGTGTTTCCACGTGATAAAAACAAAAATATAACTGTAGCCAACAAAATTACCCATTTAATGTTTTCCTTATCTATTTCGTTTGCCTAAATATTTTATATGAAATTGTTTTCATATTTACTTCTAAAGTAATCATAGTATTCATAGTCAAAGTCATCATAATTAATTAAAATCAAGAAGACATGAATGATAATGATAAGTAATTTAAAATGTTATTTATTAATGGTAACATTTATTTCAAAGCACGCTTACAGCACCATCTATCGTCGAATAGTAGAATATAATTTTTTTTTTTTTAATATTTGCTATTCTTTAGTAGATGTCGTCATAAGCTCGCTTAAAATAAAATGAATATGTACAGTCATCATCAAAAAGCATGTTCGGTTATTTTATATTAGGTTTGGTTTTAAGTAGGTAAGTAGTTGCCTTATTATTCGCCAGAGGCGCTGTACAGGTTTAGGAATCATGTTTCCTTGTATGAATACAAAATCGCTACGCTAGTCGCTAGCGTCTGCGTTTATGAAATCTCATAGGTATACTAGGGTTACCTACTGTAGGTAGGTATCTATATCTACTATAATATTAGATAAAAAAATATTTAAGTGTATCTATATAGATGCAGGTATGTATCTATAATAGTATGTATGTTTGTCCGTCATTCACATGAAAACGGAGCGACGGATTTAACCTACTGGGGAGCGAACCCGGGACCTGAGTAACGGTCGCAGGCATGTTAACCGTTAGGTACCTACGCCATGAAGGTGCATGCTGAATATAAAATTGTTCAATATATTTACCAAGGGGCACCGTTCATCATCATCATACCTAGGTGACACGGTCAATCGACCATGTACACCCTGGTGTAAGAGTTCTTCGGACCCGCCTCTAGGCTTCTAACGTGGTTCCTTTAACGACTACCAGATGGCAGCCGGGACCAACGGCTTAACGTGCCTTCCGAAGTGGTTTTTCTTTATTATCAGACATTCAAGTGATTTAAGCCAGCAATGTCCTAACCAAACTTGAAACAACTAAACAGAGTACCCAAGCTTCCCATGGGAATCGAACCCATGAACCCCGAGTCTACAGGCAAACGCCACCGCACTGCCATAGGTAAGAGGTGTGGAAATGAATGGGTATCAAAATGACCTACCTAGAACAACCCAAAGTGATAATAACGCTTTAGCATCATAAGATCGACCATGCACCATAACCCTTCTCCGCCCACAAACAAATATACATACCTACATACATACATATATTCACGTCTTTATCCCATACGGGGTAGACAAAGCCTAGAGCCATAAGACCTTAGATCACGTTTAGCATAATGTTAGTTGAAACAGGAAATCTATAGTGATGGGTTGCTAGCCGCATCGCCTATGTCATGATTTCCCCATTCGGCGATTCCCTCAGACGACTTTTACGGCTTGCGCGGGAAGAGAAGCAGCTGGTACATTCTATGTTTTTCTTTTTCTCCCAGAACAGCACTGAAGACACCGCCCACAAACAAATATAAATAAATGATACCTGTTAGCAAAGCAAAAACTAAACATCAATACAATATTGATTATAATAATTGTAGGCATTGAACTGTACATAATAAAAACAATCAGATTTACAAACGAGCCGCGATTGGTCAGTGGGCGGGGCGCGGTACAGCCCAGCATCCAATCTGAGATCTCATCTCGCGAGGGTCGAGTACATTAGGGCGCCGCGTGGTCTCTGTGCGTTATGTAAACTGTAGCCACAGAAGTAGAGTGGATGGAAATGGTTATCTATGGCCTTTTCATTTTTAGGGTTCCGTATTTTAAAGGCAAATTATGCGATCAATTTGTTGTCCGTCTGTCTGTCAAGTTTTTTTCTGAGGAACGCCTGGTGGTCTACAATCATCTCTAAAAATCATGCAAGACCAATAAGTAAGGGAGATGTCGCCTTACATCATGTATTGCGCTGTGTCACCAATACTACTTAATACCCTATTACAGCTGTCCTGCTTACTCACTGGATCTTGCATGGTTTTAAGAGATGGTGGTAAGCCACCTGAAAGTAAAAAAATAAATAAGAAAAGATAAGACCTACTGCTACCTACGGCATTTTTCACCTTTTTACACCTTTTAATTAAACAATTGCGATGCGAGCATGTGTAGGTAGGTTGGTAGCAAAGTACTTATTATAATTTGGAGAAAGTTCGGACATCTGCACACTTTCACTTGCGAAGGACACATGACTTATTGTGATAAATTTGTCTTCAACTTGCATTACTTATCTTTTACAATGTCTTATAGGTAAATATTACCAAGCAGAAAGGTTTTACGAATGGTGACCACGCACCGGCAAGAGCATCGGACACCCACCGACCAGATGATCAAATGAAGAAGGTCGCAGGCAGGCGCTGGATGCAGGCCACTTCCAACCGATCATTTTAGAAATCCTTAGGCCTATGTCCAGCGGTGTGTTGCACACATGGATAGAATGTTTAGATAGGTCGGGCACATCAGTGCCCCTAGTATGAGTTTTTCTTACCTAACGCAGACGCTAGCGATTGCATTAGGATTTTGTATGGAATTTCTTAGTTGCCTTACTATCAGCCAGAGGCGCTGTAGGTACAGGTTTGCCATACTAAATCGCTAACGCAGTCTCTAGCGTCATACTAGGGGGACAGATGACTTGAAGAAGGTTGCAGGCCACTTCCAACCGATCATTTTAGAAATCCTTAGGCCTATGTCCAGCGGTGTGTTGCATGCATAGATAGCATGTTTTAGATAGGTCGGGCACATCACGACACTCAGTAGTGAGGAAACGACTGGAGGAGGAGGATGTTCAGCAGTGGACAGCCTGCGGCTGAAATGATAATGATGAAATATTACCATCTTACTCGTACCTAGGTATGTTAAGTTTGCAAGTATGGGTTCTAAAGGACCACGTCGAACATTTGGGTTCTTTTGTACTTTAGGTACTCATCATTATCATTTCGTTTGGTGACACGGTCAATCGCCAGGTTAAACCAGGGTATGCCCTGGTCTCGAGGTCTTGGTAACCACCTCTCGGCCCCGACGTGGTTCCTCGCTTAGGTATGTAAGCACACAAGCGTGTGCGAGTATTTTTTTGCTCGTGCGTAAGATAATATTGTCAAGGTGTGCGTAACAAGCGACATAAATATGCATAGTTTTAGGTATAAGTATTATTGTTTTTTTACCTCACCCCGCGGAATTTGTCACATTTTTTCATAGACATAACTGCGCTTGGCGTCTCCGGTTGGCTTAATGCTCTAAGATTAAATAGCTTCTACTATTGAACATCTTATTTAGAGTAAGTAGGTACCTAGGTACATACAAGACAAAAAGTCGTTGTCCACCGCGCAATGCGCCATCACCAATACTAATGGAGACAATTGAACTTTTTATCGGAGCGAGGCTCGTGCCTCACAGCTTCCGGTACTGTCGCGTTCAGCACTGTAATGACTTAATTATTATTTTATTATCAAAATGACTTTATTGGAATATAACTCAATGTGCATTTATTAGAACAAAATCATCGGAATGCGGTATTATATTTGTATATCCCAAGCCAAGCCTGGTGTGCACTAAAAGGCATTTTGTGTAAAATGAATAGGTTGAATATATATTTATATTTGCATTGAATGGGTACAAATGCGGTATTATTCAACATAATTGGTTCCAGACATTCAGCCTATGATGGCATACAAATATAAAATAGACTACATACCTAATATTTATTAAAACTGCTAGGTACTATACTTAGTCACAGATATTTCAATTCATCTGAATTAATGTGAATGGCTTTGTATTTTTTTTTATTTCGGATAATCACTTTTGTACACGAAAGTACGGATTGTCGGCATCTGTCACCGTTTTTTTTACGAAGCCGTTAAATTTCTCCCGGCTTTTTGTTGGGCATTGTTTTCTTATTTTATCGGGCAGGGCAGGTAGCAGACAGATAGATGAACTTTTACCTCTGTTCAATGAATGAAACTGACTTTTGAAACGGTTAAAATCGATGACCCACGTTTTTAGATCCGTATCCGTTTATAATGTTCTAGGTATAAGTATATTTTAATTTATTTAATCGAGGACATGACACAGTGGTACCTTAATACTATTAGGTATATTCTATGGACTACCACAGTTAGTTGGGATCTATTGTTAGTGCTAACTAACAATAGATCCAAACTAATATTATAAATGCGAAAGTGAATTTGTATATTTGTTACCTTTTTACGCCCTATCTACTGAACCAATCTTCCTGAAAATTTGCGTACACATAGCTAGGAGTATTGAGATGGACAAAGGGTACCATTCATCCCGGGAAAAAGCAATGTTCCCGAGGGAAATTAATGCGGGCGAAAGCTAGTATAAAGATCTCAATTGCCTATATTTTAGGCAATCAAAAGTTCTAAAGAATAAAAGACTTTTGATTTAATTTAATTTTTGTTGCTTAATACAATTTAGACATCGCACTAAAGACGGCTTATTTTTAACGATTAGTAAATAATAAAATCTTTGCCTAATATTTTTAACCCTTATGTTAACCCAATCATTCGACACACTGATTAGGTATATGTGTTATAGATTTTTAAATATGGTGTGAAACGAATCCATACTATTTATTTTTACCCGACTGCCTCAGAAATAGGGTTATATTTTGTTTTTTTAGAAATACGAGCAACGGTCATCGTCGTTTGTAGAAATAAGGATTCAATTAGAAGATGGCAGGATGCTCTTCAATCCATAGATCCTCACTTAACGGAGCAGAACTCTAGTTTTTGTGGCAGCCCGGCACGGGACAGGATATTGAGACAGATCTTTGTTTTTCTAATGAAACAGTTGAATTTGTTATTTTTTGGGTTTCGTATACAAAGTATAATAAAACATTCCGATGAATTGAGAACCTTCTCCTTTTTTTGAAGTCGATTAAAAATAGGATCCTATCTAAGCTCTTGCTGTCCGTTTGTCCATCAACAAGACAGCGAGCAAGTCGGCAAGTGATTTGAAATTTTTACCGATAAGTACTTAAGTAAGTATAGTATAAAATATTAAAAAATTACATAACATATTAAAAAATTATAATATAATTAATATACCTAAGTACAACACATTTTTTTATACTAACGCTGTAGTTAATACCAGAATAAGCTACTTATATATAAAATCTGTTTGTGTTCTTGTGTACCTAAATAAAAAATAACAAAATCTGTAGGTATAGGTTATCCTATTGGAAGCTAAACGCGGTATAATATTATAAGGTGGACACAAATCAACTGCAAATATTTTAAGGGCAGATACAGACCACTAGGTATACTGAACAACTTTTCCAAATAAACTTAGGTATATCGAAATACGAAATTTTATTTTTCACTCATACTAAACTAGATCAGCTGATTCTCAAATTGTATGAGAGATCAAAAAATTTTTTTCGTATTTTGACATAAGTTTGTTTGGGAAAGTTGTTCAGTTTAGTGGTGTGAATCTGCCCTTAAAATATTTGCAGTTGATTTAAATTCACCTTATACATACAGAAAAGTGACGTTTACATGCACACAATATCCCACAAGCTCATATTATAACATACATTACTTTTTTTATACTATGTAGTAAGTATCATATCATATCATACATTACAATACAATGCAATGCGCGCATCGTCCTTTGGGTATAGCAAGTTTTAGACGGCCTTATAAAGAAAAGCGTATTTTAAGGATTCAATCATAGTATCCATGCCAAACAATCCAAAATCATTCTAGTTTGGAGTACTTTTTGCACTGTATGAAAACAACCTAATGAAGAATGACCTATCTTAACCTGTCTCTGAAAGTGCATCGCACTAACAGGATAATTATTTCTCATCGTACAACGGTCACATAATAAGTAAATTAATGTTGCATAATTCGAGTGATATAACATAACACGAGATGTATAATTGCACGGTGCACGGTCAATGTCGATGACTCATGCGCAAGCCCAAGTGATAAGTGGGCGCGTTTTTACGTTGTTATATTTTTTCACGCTAGCAACGACGTACCTATTTAAGATCATTCATTCACTTACCTTATATGAACTTAAAAAGTTGAAATACCTACTTATTATCCGGAAATTCCTATATAAATGAAGATCTTTTATCTTAACATTTTCACGTAGCGCTTTCAGCTTTTTGCTTTGAAGCCCAGGATTAACTATGAGGAGACAAAAACGAAGGCCTATAACCATTAGGCCTATACATTAACGTTAAGTGTACCGAATATTAGTGATTGTGTAGAAATGGAGTACACAGTTAGTATAAGGAATAATTTATTTACAATCAAAAACTATTGTCCTAAGTTTTCTACATTTTACAATTAAGTATTATTAATCCCCCGCTTTTGCTCATGCCTTACACTTTAATCCACAGCCTCGCCGCACACAGACAGAGGGACGCGAGATGCGCACGCGCCTGTCTGTACGGCAGCTGACCGCCTTATACTGCGACTGAGATGTTTTCATACTTGAATATAAAATCCCTATTGTTTTCTTTAGAATGAGAGTGATGGTAAATCTGTCTCTTGTTGAAAAGGTACAAAGTTTAGGTTTCTCTTGATTAGTCCCTGTTTACGAGACCCAAGGGATGAATGGAAGTGGTCTATTCTTAAGCCGGAAGTAACAAAGGCTATTTTGAAAAATACAGAAGAATGGGTAAAAAAACAGCGACTTGTAGCATTTAAAGGCTTCAAATGGTGCTGCTGGAGGCCACTCCAGCCTCGTGGATGCCAATCCACGAGGTATTGTGAGAGCCTTACTGAATGGATGATATCCATTGCCAACCAAACTACGTACTAAAACGCATTTTACGCTAAATGAGTGTCAACAATAAATTTGCTGTAATTATTGATGAATTTTGAAGTCGGTTAAAAAGGTTTATTTTTATATTTACCTAAAATTGATACATACAGAAAATCATATAAGTACTAATAGAAAACAGAATAGAACTAATGTTCTTTCCTGTTTACAATGCCTTTTTCTAAAAAAATGTCTTTCAGCAGATCCAAGAGAGAAAACGTCAAAAAACAGCACATCCTGGTATCAGAGTAAGTGAGAGTGTATATGTATCAAAGTATGCTATTTTATTCATTCATATCGACATGTATCTTCGGAACCTTTGGACTCCTTTAATAATTTAAATGTTTTTTTTTTTATCGACGTGTCCCACTCACACGATATGAATGAATGAACTAAGGATGTTTGATTGGTCCTCCATGCCGCCACTACTATCACTATACTATCAAGTATCAAGAAGATTAGTCGCAGTGTAGCCACGCGCGGCGGCAGCTGTGGCAGCATCTGCGATCTCAACCTGCTCAGCTGATCACCTGACTGCTGACTTTCTATACTTTTTTTTGTTTTTTACCGATAGGGGATTTGTGGTTATCGATTTTTATTAAATAATCGAGAATCGGGAGATGTTTTCGAGTTGTTTAGTCGGTTTTTATGATGATATTTTGTGTAAATGTAATTGTGTTACAAAAACATTCTGGCAAAGTGAGTAGGTAATATTTTAAATGCAAATTACTCTGTCTCATTATCAAAGCGTTTTTCCGGTTGCATTCTAAGCCTAGATTTGGAATATGCATCGAGTTCTGATCAAATGCAATGACTTTACATTTACGAGAAACATGGTTGACATTTATATTTTTTTATGAAAGTTCGACTGCCTGTCGTTAACCTTCCATGGGTTGTTCGAGGCAGGCAGTCGGTCCATCATGTCAGTATAGTTTAGTAGGTATTCATGTGTTTGTATGGCTCGTATTGACAATGATGTTTTATTTAGGTACTAAATGCATATACAGTGGGCCACAAATAAATGCATACGACTTTACCTTAATACAAACTATAGGTGGTATACTTTTCTATTTGGTCCACTGTACACAAAAAATACATAGCCGTGTTTGTGTTTTGGCAAATATATTCGTTTGGGTACAAAGCTAAAGCACCTGCTAAAGATATTTTTAAATGTCAAAAACCAAATATAGAAACCAATTGACTTAAAGTCATGACTCGGTCAGTGGGTCAGTCAATGTTTGTCAGCACGCGAGGTCCAGGTGCATGGCTTAATGTTGCTCATTTTCCAATTACGATGCAAATTCGGTACTTACTTACCAAAATTCAAAAAGTATTCAAATTGTTTATTTTCAATATAGGATATTCTAATCACTTATTGACGTCAATTGTTTCTTATCTTAAGTTTACCACCACTTCCAAAGCGCAAGTGGAGAAGAAGTGGCGCCACAAACTAAATCTCTTACCTGACGCTTCGCGTGGAAGAAAGAGACGCAACAATTTTAGCTAGCATGGGCTTAACAAACGTTTCTTAATACGGGTTAGATAGTCAAACTTAACGTTTGCTTGATTCGCAATCTGCGCTTTTGTATATGTCACTACTAGCTGTTGCCCGCGGCTCCGCCCGCGTGGGACTCGGTTATATCGCGCCCAAAAGTAGCCTATGTTTGACCTCAGGTTGTTAACTACATCCCTACCAAATTTCATCACATTCGGTCCAGCAGTTTAGCCGTGAAGAGGTGACAGACAGACAGACAGACAGACAGACAGACAGACAGACAGAAAGACAGACAGACAGACAGACTTTCGCATTTATAATATTAGTATGGATATGGATATGGAAGTATGGATATGGAAGTATGGATTATCACTACATGGTATAAAACAAAGTCGCTTTCTCTGTTCCTATATCCCTTTGTATGCTTAAATCTTTAAATCTACGCAACTGATTTTTATGCGGTTTTTTTAATAGATAAAGTGATTTAAGAGGAAGGTTTTTATTCCTATGCGAAGTCGGGGAGAGTCGCTAGTTTTTTTAATATGTTTGTGAAATTGTGTGTTATTTAAATGGTTTGTAGGAATTAATACGAAATGAAAAGTTTTTGAAAACAGGTCAAGCGCGAGTCGAACTGACGAGATAAAACAAACTACTTTTTGGAATCTTTATTTTTCGTTAGTATATAATATCGGAATAACCACTTTATTATTATTTATATTTGTTTTTTGTATTTGTTGCTTGGTATATTGATAGAAATGCAATTGTGAAGGTATCAATAAAGTGTCATATAATTTTTAAGATACAACCATCTGAGAGACAGATGACCGGATAGCGGTCGGAAGCTAAGTTCTCATGTGTGCGGAAACCTTAAAAAGCACCAGTGGTGGACAACGAGAATATTTTAAAAAGTTATCTCGCTGTCCACCAGGATCAACGAGTAGGGAACAATAAAGAAAATCATGTGTAAGCGACACAGGCCTGATTTTTTTGGACAATGAACGGTATAATCATGTGTAAGCGATGCATGGCTGATTGGACATCTCTTGATTAGTCCTAACTTCTTAGACGCGTGCATAGGTTACTGCAAGGTGGAGGATTTCGGAGGAGTTAGGACAAGTGGGTCTACATATAGGTCCGACTTGGCAAGCTATTGCACTCAGGTGGCCTACCACCATCTCTTAAAACCATGCAAGGACGATTGAGTAAGGGGGATAACGCCTTACATCATGTATTGCGCTGTCTCGCTTACTCACTGGATCTTGCATGGTTTTAAGAGCCGGTAGTAAGCCCCCTGAACTTTTAATGTCAGCGATGAAAGGCAACACGTAAATTGTTTACTCATTTTTAAAACAAAGACTTGCCAAATAACATTAAGGTCAGCCATTTCATTGGCACATGCATTACCATACTACTCGTATTGTGATCATGTGTTAAATACCATGAGTCACAAATAATGTAAATACGAGTCACCGAATCGCTTCTGACTCTACACTATGGCATCTAACTCTATCAAGAACAATTCAATTTACTACGACGAAAACACAAACATTCGCTCAAATGGCTTGCACTAAAGTAAGCATACATAATGATAACGACTAATACTCTAAAGACTAAGTAGCTACCATTTCTTATTATTCTTTTCGTGTCATAATAGCTATATTAATATGGACTAAGTATATTGTCTAGCAATTCTTCTTCTTCTTTGTCCACCCCTTATCCCAGTTCATCTGGGGCCGGGTCTCCTCGTGCATATGCGGAGTAGAAATCTCTGGCGCAAGAGATTTCTACTCCGGGCTGTCTTTACGTCTAGCTTCTCCTTGTGTATCTCTTTCTCCATGTTATTCACCCATGTAGCTGGTGGCCTGCCTACATCCTTAGGTTTTTCAGGGATATTTAATACTTGTTTAATAGGGTTGTTCTCTTCGCATATTGTCTAGCAATTGCTGAATAAAAACTCGTGAAACAGTATTCGGTCCCAGGATTTTGCTCAGAGCATGGAATTTGCACATCGCTTGCGAGCAAAGTTTTCCTTGCTCTATGGATTTTGCATCATCAGATGTGCAAACATTTTGAGCGAATGGTTTGTAATGCAACAGTATGTGCTTTACCTTAGCAAGTAGATAGATAGGAGCCATTTAAATCTGCATACAAAGATGGAGAGATAAAAAATACTTAGCACTTAAGCTACACATCACACAATGAATAGGTAATGTGTTTTAATATTTATTGTGCCAAGAAGTATATATTTATTTATTTATTATTTATTAACGTAATATAATGTAAAAGATATATCTAAATACACAAAGATTTTCGAATCGCGAGCGGTCGCGGCATTTTTTTTAATCTATGCAAATACAGCATATAGAGTTAGGCAGTCGCCAGCGGTTGGCAATTTTTTTTAATCCATGAAATACAGAATATGAATAAATTAGTAGTAACAGAAGTAAATGGTCTAAGTATGAAGCCTCAAAACGGAGGTTTGACTAAGAAATAAATTAATTTTTAATCTGTTAATAATTTTTTTTTTCTGGGTTTTCGATGTCAGACGGCAGTCGCTTCATTGACATGAGTGCCGCCAAATCAGAATAGCGTACCCTGGGAGTTAAAGAGTCATCTAAAGATGCAACTAGGAAACACGCTTGGACGAATAAGTATGTTTTTGTTCCTAGGAACGGGTTGGGTTCACCATATGTGAGGTTGATGACCGGAATATCCCTCTGATTAGCAGGTGCGCGGCAGCTGGGACCCACCCCCTTGTCTATGGCATGTCCGTACATGTACTACGGAAAGATCCTACAAAAGAGGCTTTGAGGGAATCGAACTTTACGATATAGTTACATTTGAATGTCTTGGTAGTTAATCTGATTGCTTATTATGTACGAGTTTACGACCCCTTAAAGCCACCCCAAAAACGATTGAGTAAGCGAGATGACACCTTATATCATGTATTGCGCCATATCGCTAACTCACTCGTTTTTGGATCGCTTTTAGAGCCCCCTGGTAGTCTACTACCAGGCTTACTAAGACTACTAGGCTTTTGTCTTAAGATCCGGAGGTAGTGAGTTCGGATCTCGGGTTCATATTTTGTACAAAAGGTTTTAGGTTTCATTTTGCCAATTCTTATAATATCTTCTTTAAATAGTGAAGTTTTTAAATAGTCTTCGGACTGGTTTTGGGAGATGCTTTGACTGACAGCCTGCGCGATTGCGGTGCTGTTCAGTCTATGACTTATCTCTTGGTATGCTCCAATTGCCCAGTCTCCTGTTCGGTTAAAGGAGAAACGACAGAGCGGTGGACATGGCCATGTAAAGGGGAAAACAAATAAAAAAAATAGCATAGTCATTCGGCCTCGAAAAGAAGAAGTGCGCTATTTCAACTTTATTGTGGTAATATACATTTTGGACACACTCCGACTGGAAGAAGGTTCTAGAGCCGGCGCTGGATGCAGGCCGCTTACATCTGGTCATTTTGAAAATCCTTTGGGGAGACATGACCAGCAGTGGACAGTCTGCGGCTAAAATAATGGTGATGAAATGTGTGATGTGGTATCATCATGATGATTGATGATTGTCATTCATTTCATATTTACTGTAATATGTATGTAAGAGAACCTCTTGATAATAATTGATAACTGTATTTCTGTTATTGCCTTTTTCCTTAATGATTAATATCTCTATGGATGCGTAAAGTGTAGGCAGATATCTAAACTTGATCTCCTGGTAACGATGTAAAGGTCACTTTTATCTCTATACATATAATCACGTCTTTATCCCATACAGGGTAGACAGAGCCTAGAGCCATAAGACCTTAGGCCCCGTTTAGCATAATGGTAGTTGAAACAGGAAATCAATAGTGATGGGTTGCTAGCCGCATCGCTTATGTCATGATTTCCCTATTCGGCGATTCTACTGACTGTTACGGCTTGCGCGGGAAGAGAAGCAGCTGGTATATTCTATGTTTTTCTTTTTCTCCCAGACCAGCACTTACCACCACACAGAGTTACTTCATTGTAGACGTACCTAATCTATTATTATCTAGTCAGACATCCATAGACGGTAACCAAAACTTTCGTCCTATGAACTTTAAAGCTTCATGAATCACGCGATATTAAAAACTCAGACAGACAGACGGATGACTCACAGACTGAATCACACAAACAAAGGCTAGTAGTGAGCATTCTTTGATACGTCTGCACTCTTTATTATAACCAGGCGCATGATTTGCGGTTAGAAAATATTGTTTTAGATCTTCTCTGTCTCATTTTAGCTTTATCCCGGTTGCATGCTCAGCTTAAGAACTATACCTACTGGAAACTTTTTATTACCCTAGAAACTAAAAGCATATATAAAAACAAATTCCTCTGGAAAAATATAGCGATATTTATAAATTCTAATGAAAATTGGGATCAGCTGGTTTGTTTGGGAAACGCAATTTTTCAGATATTTTGCTGAGTAAGAGGTATTAATATGGAGAACATAATATGTCCAAAAGTGGACTTATTGTAGCTGACATGATGATGATGATAAGACGTACATCCCAAAAAAAACCGTCTATTCCCGGTTGTTACCACTGGCTTTGTCTCGACAATAATTGTTTTTATTTTTTATTTTAATTTCGTCACTTTACGTGTAAAAAGAGCACAAGGGCTCAGACTCTACCAGTCAACCTTTTAAAAGGACAAACGAATATTGATCGCGATAGGTGTTTTAAAGAATCATTAAATCCGTAGATACGATTAAAACAATTCGAGTTTGCAAAACAATACTAAGATGCTGATACGACACAATAACATAAATCTTACTCACGGTGCATTGACACTGCAGGTGTGCGGCGCGTGCGCAGGGCGCACCTTGCGCCTCGCGGATCTAAATAAGATTGTTACTATAGTAAACTAGCAAGCCAGGCTTCTTATTTATTGATTTTTCTTAAAATTCAAATACGCAAAAACTGGTTAAACATATAATTGAGAATACTAAGCATTAGCGACAAACGCGCTATATAGAGATGTTGCTCTGTAAAGTAAAAAATGCCACACTGCACTGGACAGTACAAAGTTCGTCCTGCCACCTAAATATGCCTGTGCTATGCTGAACAACTTAATTATGTTCTTAAGTAAAAACTAAAATGGTTTAAATTAGATGCAGGAGTAATTGAGGCTCCTTTCCCTGTCAGAAAGTATCACATTTTTTTTTATTTGTTTAATAACATAACACAATACATCAAAATGCAGTTAAGAAGCACAGTGAACTCAAAAAATCGCGAGGTTTGTCTAGGCGTTGCACATTTGCACTTATTCTTATAGCTTATTTTAATTGGTTGTACTTCTATGGTTTTTTCTGTTGAGATTTTTAAAATTATTTTACACTAAAGTCAATATCAAATTAATGTAACACTCTCATTAATTGTCTAAAAAGTTGTATGTGTGTCATTTACAAATTGCCGAATCATGTTATTATGCAGAAAAATCTAATAGAGTTCCAAGTCCCAACAAAAAGGAAGTAACCATACAAAAAGCTATTCTTATAAGTTTACATTGAAATCGCCGATTGAAATCTAACTTCCGTCGTTTTGTGCTTAGCTTTATGTTAACTGGTGTTTTTTTTGTGATTTCGCTTAAGTCAGAACGGGAAATTAAATGTTAATGAAATCAAAAATGTAACAGGATATTGATATTGCAATGCATTCCTAAAAGGGGCGATAATAGACCTTGTAATAAATAAGTATTTATTAATTTCTTAGATATTTACAATATGGCAATCGAACTTGTAGTATTTTTGCCAGTAGGTCCTATCAAGTTTTATTTGAATTGAATGTCATTTAGTCAAGTCACAGATTCAAGTCAAGCGGTATGGAGGAATTTTACTTAGCATTATCTTGGAAGATTTTGGCGATAAGGATTAAAGTCACATATGAGAAGCCATGGAAGAGGCATATGTAGCCATGGAACAGGCATGTCCAGCAGTGGGCGCAAATATGCTGAGAAGAAGATATACGACATTTTACTCATTAACATTCTTAACTCATTACTCACGAACACTTAGCTAATAATAATCCACCATTATGCACAAATACTCAAAAAAACTAATTTTTTGGAAAATAGGTATATACAACACCGACTAAATGTGTGACATTTATCTTCCCGACAAATCTTTTATAAGACTTTTTGTCTATGGTAAAATAAAACGTTCTTTCTTTAAAATCTCGAGAGTTTAGAAACGGCAACAGATGACGCGTTTGCATAAACGCAAGTCAAGCACCGTTGTCATTTCCATTGACTGGCCACACACTGGCCAATCAGGTATCTCCCAAGTGCCAATTTGTCGCCAACCACTTCGCAATCTGACACGGACGATAGTTTAACTGACGGATAGATTTCTGTGCTTAATGATAGGCTCGTCGAGAAAGTTCGTAACGGGGGATAATGGATGTGATGGTCCGTATAAGCAGATTTTCGAAAATACTTGCTTTCCAATTCGCAAGAAGCTTGAATTCTGTATAGATTTTTTTTAATACGAAATATTTTTACAGAATGTTCAAATCTGCCCAAAAATAAATTTTACCTTTAAAGTTTATAGGATCATTAATTTTTGAGGTACAGATGTTTACCTAAACTAGTCAATCGGGATGAAATCAGCCTGTATGGAAAAATTGAATAACGCCAACCCGCACCCATAAACTATCATACACATACACCAAGCTAGTTAAATTATCCATTTTTATTCCAGTTTTTTAGTTATACTATTAATTATCTAGACAAACATACATTAGGCAGTTTTCCACAAAATAAATTAGTCCTTATTAAGTTTTGGCTGAGTGATTTTATTAGTAGTTTTTCTAGTTTAAAAATTAACTGCTAACGGATGCTTATACCATTTAAAAGGTTACTTCCCTCGATCGGTCCTGATGAACCTAAATTCTCCTATAAATTGATGTTTAATACTAATGAACTAAACAACAGGAAGCCAGCATGCGTAAATAATGCAAATTGGGATTTAAAAAAGAAAAAAGCCATAGATATTGATCTTTTTTTCCGATTGATGTTCGGTGTTCTAATTACAAATCACGTCTTTTAAAAATCTGTCATGAAGTTCCATTAGTTAAGTACGTTTTTTGTATCTCGCGTTCTATTTTATTTTATTAGAAGGGGTGATTTCTTTATAAACGTAATTACTCATAATTGATAATAAATAAAATGAAAACAGATGTATTCGGTCAAAGTCAATATATTGGGTCCATATACTTAGCCATTATGACTCGAAAAAAAGAAAAATACAGATTCCTTTAAAAGTAAATTTGCACATTCTCCGTTCCGTAATTCGTAAAATCCCATTTCCATAGATGTATAGACATAATGATTATGATGATAATTGTTAAATTTTTCCTCAAACTCTCTCTTATAGCGTTTTTCTGAGATTCCAACTTTTAAATGCAGTGTTTCAACACTTTCAACGTGTTATCAACCGATTTCCTCAAAATTTGACATTATTTTGTGACTTCTACTTTTTCATGACTATTATCTGCTTAATTAGGTAGGTACTTAACTACGAAATCTAATAATACAAACACGTTATTATAAATTCCACTGAAACCGTTTTGAGTTGACGTCATTTGTGGTGGACCACAGCATCCTGTCTGATAATTAATATTTTAAAGAGAAACTTTTTTCTATACTAACAGTTATATTAATATAAGTAACTTTTTCCCGGGGTTTCGCTTCCATAGGAATTATATTTTTTCTTATAATTTTTCTCCCTTTTATCACCTCCTTAGGACCACTAGAACCTTTCCCGTAAATCATTAATGTCAGAAATATTAATATTTTAATCTCTGTAATCTGTCGCTATAAGTTTTGGTAAATAAAAATACGAAATATTCAATTTGTATTTCATTTCTGTAAGTTTAAGTTAATTTAACTGAATCAGAAAATTTTCTAGATCACGGAGGATTTATAGAGTATATTTACTGTGTAATTTATCTGTGTCTATAGAATGAGTGCTTAAGATTATTAGTTAAGCTTTGAAGATTGCAAATCTTTACCTTACAACAAATCATGTGGGTTACATGGTCAATTGACTATGCACAAACTGGTATCAGGGTTCTTCGAAGCCGCCTCAATGCCTCTGACGTGGTTTCTTTAATGACTACAATATGACCGCCGTAACCAACGGCTTAAAGGCCCTACCGAAGCACGGAATCGTCACGAGTATTCTATGATACTATACTATACGCCGGTATCGATTCAGGAGTGCTATTTTTGAAATGTATGACATAGCAATATCTGTGAGTCGAATGATTATCGTTCGTTTTCGTATGATTTTCATGCGACATAACCGGTGACTCGAACGATAATCATTCGATTCACCGGTTTTGGGTGAGTCATACATTTCAAAAATAGCACTCCTGCTTACGTTAAGTCACAATAGTGTCAAAATAATGTTTCAATTGTAATGCTTTTTACACACTATTGAATTATGACAGTATGATTTGATGTGAATGTAGTGTGTGGTGTGACCATCAGCAGTGATATAAAAAAAATATACATTTTTTGTAAATAGTGTGTAAAAAAGCACTACAAAACACTATTTTGACAGGATGCAGAATCGACGCCCAGTGATTCACGCCTGTAATGTCCTCTGATATCGCATGTTTCCCTAATACCTATGTACTAGGTACTAAACGTGTGACAAACAAGTTTTATCATACGAAGCCGTATTGTGGTGGACCACAGCGTCCCTTATCTCATTCCCATGGAATATTCGTGTGTATAGAAATAATTCTGTATAAATTCTGTAGTTACCAATCAACAATTACACAAAAATTTAATTTATTTGTAATCATAGGTACTTATAGGCACAGATATAAAATAAAACATGAAGCACTCTTTATCGATATATTTAGTGATTCTTAGAAATCGTAGCCTAATGTATCAGGTATTTTTAGGAATTTGAACATTGAAAATATAAATATACAACTTGAAATTATCTTTATACAAATAAGAGATTAAAACATAATTCAAGAGTGGAACATTGAAGTAAAGCATATCCGATTATTTCCCTTAGGCTCGGTGGAAGCGATGCGGTGGCGTACGGCTTCCGTTCTCAGGTTACGTTCCGGCCGGACATTGGGGCAGACGGATTTTTTTTTTCGTTTTTACTCAGGTGATTGTGTACTTGTAAAAAATAAAATAAAAAGGGCCATGGGAGCGTGCCACATTTTTTTATCTGAGTTTGCCAGATAGAGAAAAAAACTTTGTGCGGCGCATAAGTTACGAAGGAGACAATACAATTAAAAGCAATTTTTTCACGATATTCCAATAAGAAATTTATTGATTTACTAATAAGAAAGAGGGTGTCAGCGCTTTTAAACATTGCACAACAACGGATTTTCAAAAACTATATTTTAAATAGAAAGTCTGTAAGTAACTCCTTGCTAGGCTGTGTTTCTTAACAAAATGGCGACAAGACGTTAGAACTAGCCGAGCGAAACGGGGTGGCAGATGTGAGTGCATCTGGCCCGTCATTGACCTCGACAGTAGGAGATTTTATATCCTTATCCAATAAGAAAAAAAAATGTGGATGTTATTCACCCTTCCATAGAGATGCCGAGGTGTTTTTTAATTGACCATATGATGTAAGTGTTGCTCATTCATACTAGGTACTTATTTAAATCGTTAGTGTTGATCTTATACTTACCAATAGTAAAAAGCAACAGTGCAGTTTTTTTTTATTTCCTTGATTGTGTTTTGTCTCAGACCTCATAAAGGTTGATACTGGCTGCATGGTTGTAAAATAATAAAAGTACTTACTTAACGCCTCTCGATGTAGATAACAATAACAGTTTATTGTTATCTACATCGATATATTTTTTGATCATCATCATCATAAATTTAAGAGCTAGGCTCTTATCGGTGGAGTTCCTTCCATTTTTGTCTATCTTTAGCAAGTTCCTTTATTTCTTGACACGACACGACGTTTGTTTTCTCTTCTTCTTTGACGTTTGTTTTTGTTTGATCAGACATATTTAATTTTTAGTCATCAATACACTTTTAAATTCAACGGTGTTTACTGTTGCCCCCTGTATATATAATTATTTTGTTAGCAAGCTCACGTTCAAGTACACGACTAGTCTTTATTAATAAACAATTGAGCTCTTATTGGCAAAAAAACTTATTGGATTATTGAATTGAATGCAAGTAAAATTCCTGAGTATGTAAAATGAATAATTTAAAGTGAATAAATATGCATTATAATGTAATTTTGTTACGTAAGCTTCTTGGTGGGCGACACTTGCACCTTGGTTTACCAGCTGCTTAAAGCACGCGCTACCCACTTATGTATTCCCATTCTTGGCTATAAATAATCTTAGCCCAGTGTTTCTGAAATTTCTATCTTCGGTCTCGTATGTATTTACAAACCTTTAATTAATATGCTATAGGTTATTATTTTTTATTATACCTTTCGCAGTAGAAACGATGGGACCCTGGGGTCTTGATGCAAAATTATTGTTGAAGAAAAATCACAACTCGTGGCGGCAATAGGAGACTTGAGAGCAGGCAGCTATTTTTATTATAATTTTATTTTTATTGATTATTTTTACAAAAACTTAGATCTGACAGTATATTATACATATAATTAATTTTAGGACCTATGATTGCAAACAACTCATGGTCTGTTATTTAATTTTTAATTTTATGAATTCTGTATCTCATCATATATAATGTTTGTATTTTTTTCGTATAGATACTTATAGGATAGGTATTTGATCGTTGCCATCGGAAACGAAATTGCTGCAATTGCTACTTATAAAATTTCCCAGATTTAACTTTTCCCTGTTCTGGTACACAAAACGCACAATTGTGTGTACAATACTAAGTATCAAAACATGGAGAAAAGGTTTTAAATACCTATCTACTTTTAATATATTACAAGTAACCTTAAAAAGTAGCCGCCATTTTACGAAGATTGGATTCTACCTACATAAAGTTAGGAAATAAAGCGCGGTTCAATATTTTTTTTAAATCTATGGATTGCTCAAACTTCTAACCTCTAAATTGGTCGTCATTGGCGCGTAAAATAACGACCGCTAACTGTCAAGACATAGGGGGCGTCTTCACACACGCTCACCCTACAAGACGGTACCTTCGTGGCCAGTGGCATATGGCCAGCAATGTGTTTATACTGTTACTTTTGATAATTGTGCCATTTTTTAAAAATTTATATTTCTTCCGTTACGCTTTTTCCATCAACAATGCTTTTAACAATACAAGAAGGAATATGCCCTGTGTGTTATTTTCCCTTTTTGCATAATAATATTTCTGTGTTTCCAGATTTCTTTTAAAACAGCTAAATCAGTTATAAGTAGGATAGTAAAAAATTATGGATTTTTTTGTATTAAATTGTTCATTTAGATAAAGCCTTGAATATAAGTACTTAAAATAATTAATATGATTGACGAAGCTTGTTTTATCTTATTTTCTGTAGGTAACACTTGGATGAATAGAGTGATATGGATGAATTTTTGTTAATATTTGTAATGTTGACAAATAATTTTTCTATTATCAGTTATTTAATTTAAAGAACTTAAAATAATGACACTTATATTATCTCCTTGTTACTCCAGAAGGGTCGGTCATCCCGCATTTGGTTTTCCGGTACATCAAAAGTTTTTTTACAGTAAAACGAGGCGTGGGAAGGGTAACGCAGCTCGCGACACCTGTGTGTAGAGCGACTAATGGAGCTTGATGTTTTAGTTTTGTAGAATTAATTTGGAAAAGCAAATATATAAAATATATTCATTATATTTTATTTATAGATTATTTGAATCCTACATTCACTATTACCCTTTTCGTTTCGTATGTGTATAAGGTGGACTCAAATCAACTGCAAATATTTTGTGTGGGAGGTCAAATTTTTTTTTTCGAATTCGACATGAGTTTGGAAAAGTTGTTCAGTTTAGTGGTCTCAATCTGCCTTTAAAATATTTGCAGTTGATTTAAGTCCACCTTATAAAATTAAAAAAGGGAAAAAAAAAAAAAAAAAAAAAAGGTACTAATAATATTACCAATAAATCGATTTCTTTTTGTTTATGCATGACGACATAGTATATACATAAATAAAATATGAAGCTATGGCCAATTCTAAAGGTCCTAAGCGGGTCACGTGGCTTTACCACGAGGTTATTTTATCCGATCTCCAGGACGAGCCGAAGCTGTTGAGTAACAACAGCAACAGCAGCGAACAAATAAAAAGCCATACGATAAATATGTATAGTAGATCTTGTTGTTTACATATTTTTAATCTAATGTTATCTGTGGAGAAGCAATTGTTAGTTTGTTGGTTATATAGTAATAGTTGTTGATTTAGTTACCATTTTGTCGTGTACTTCATGTAAGTCATCCCAAAAAAAAAATCAAATAAATAAATATTTACGTAATTTGGGTAGAAGCACTCGACTCAATCAACTGCTGATTGCAAGCAACAACAACCGAGGACGTTACCGGTAAAACACAGTAAGATTGTTAAAGAAAAAAAAAACAGTGAGATTTTGCATCAATTTTCTTTCATATAAGTAGGTAAGTACTTCTTCTTCGTAGCAAGTCTACTCTGGCAATGGCATGGCTAACAAAATTAAAACATATTTGGGCTCAGAAAAATATTCATATTTTTTGCCACTTCAAAACCGTGTAGTCATTATAAGAGCGCAGTACTTTGATCTTGATATAAATGATAATAAAAAATAAATAACGGGTCAACACATGCGCGGCGGCGCAGGAGTGCTTCTCAGGAGTGAACAACAATTTATTGGAACAAAAGAAATTAGACTGTGTGTACTATTATATGGTGTACAATATCAATGTGGGCAACTGTACACTAAAATACAACTTTTATGGTAGTAAGGTAATATTAAAATTCGTTTTTTTAAATGTCAACTTTTTTCTATAAAAAAGGGTTATTTTTGTATCGAAAAAAGAATCCGAATCCGAAATCAAATCTAACGGCGGTTTTGTCAATAACAATTCTTAAGAATACTTATTTATTAAACTTTATAATGAAACATGTAAATGGCGAACTTAAAGCTGTCCGTAGACTAATAACAACTACTTACATAAACTTTCCTACTATCTTATCTTATCTTAAATATGGGTCCTAAATTAAAGGAAGCACGTCGAACCTTTGGGTCCTTTTGTACTTACCCCATCCCTTACTCACCCACACAGGGATTTCTGAAGAAGGACTGCATGAGCTTCAGAACATCACCTGGTGCGAAGTGCCTATAGTCCTCCAGGTCAGGGTACGCTGCTCCAAAGAGGTCCATTCGCTTGCTGGCCAGTGAGTCACAGCAACACAAAATGTGGCTCATGGACTCCTCTGCTTTTGCAAACTTTCCTACTAAATTTCAATCATCACGTCAGAAGCCGAGAGGCTGTTCCGAAGAACTCTGACACTAGGGTGTACATGGTCAATTGACCATGACACTTACACGAAATGAATGAATGAACTAAATATTTTTTTCTTTATGGACAAATCTCAAACAAAACTGTCAAAAAGTATAGCCTAAGTATATACGTATGTAACATCCTACTGTTACATGTTTCATGTAATTAAAAATAATTCAATTTCCTAAGTTTTCAAAACAAACACAAAAGGGACCTACTGAACCAACAGTTGTTGTCCCCTGAGGAGGGCGCAGGCACCTGCGCGGGCGCACGTGCCAACTGTCCACCCCCCACCCTCCGCGCCAACTTCCTCCATCCGGGGTCTGCCAACGGATAACTCATCTTGTCTGTGGTCAACTTTCTCCGCTATTTTATTAATTCACTTCTTTGTTATATTATTTTGTATTCAATTGTGTATCGATTGTTTATAGTGGTCAACTAACTTTCTGTTTTAAAAATAACTATAGGTATTTTGTTTGTGCAAAACTGCAAAAAAGTGTGTGTGACTGTGTGTGGTTATGTTACTCTTGTAGCATCCGAAAGGCATCTATATCGTTTATTTATAATTCCTTAATTGATTATTTAACTATATTTTACTTTGTACATTTTCGTGTTTTTGGAGACAAGGTGTCGACTAATCTGCATCATTCAAGAATTTATTCTCTATTTTATTAAAATAATAGGACGATTTTTCGTCAATAAAAACTTATTCTTTTAACTTTACATATGAAAACAGTCTGTCTTGACTGACCCTTAAAGCAAGCCAAATTATATTAACAACAATTGAAAATGATTTCCTGAAATTATCATGAGAGCAAAGTTCCAAGCAATGCTTGTATTTAAGAATTAGTTAGGTAAGTATGAATTAAAGGTAAAAAATTCATGCATTAAATTATCTATATTGTAAGTAAGCTGAAATAATGTCTATTTCAGCTAATAATGTGTATTGTTTACGTATAGTTTTGGGTTCCTCATTCAAACATCCATAGTTATCAAGTATGGATATATCCTGTACCTAATGGCTAGTGTGCTACCATTGCATTGACCATCGTCTATGACAGTTAACCGTCCCGCTGCCGCCTTATATAAAGAATCGGCAAAAGCGTTAGCAACGGCCAAAATGACCCAACAAAGAACGACAAAGCCGATCATTAAAAAGAGACCACTCATTGTCTAGTGGACAAATCGGCAACTTTCCCATAAAGGACGGATCGTTACAATTTGCAAAGAACTAGAGCGTTCTTCGTTCGTTCTCACGCGAATTTCAGGCATAGACAAATAATAGACGGACGGTATTCGCGATAGGGAACAAATAATGCCTTGTAAAAAGGGTGTTTTGTAAGGTGGGGTCAGCTGGGTCATCTTTTGACCCCATCACTCACGCTGCACTGATTTTGGGCCGCTTAAATTGGCGTAAAGGGTTGTCGTGACCTTAGGGGCAGCACGGGTTGGCTACGGCCATAACTGACCCGGTGAATGGACAATTAAAACAAGACTAACGGCCGATTTTGGAAAATCGCGATAACCTCCTAAACTCGATTTTATTACAATGCAACCCATTTGTAAGCAATTTAATGGAGATTGTTGCAAAACCAGGATCAAACTCGTATTTCTAAATTTAAAAATAATCTACTAATTTTTTTTCATACAACCGTGAATTTTTGCCTCTCTAAATTGCAATTTAAGCTTGTATTTTATTATATTTTGCTTTTTCTAATACTTAATCAGTTTTTAGACTATAGTTATATAAGAATTAATACTTATATACTAACCTGATTATCTAGAAGTAAGTACGTACTTTCATGAGTACTTAAATAAATGTAACGGTTTAACGAACTTTTGAATGTGGCCATAATAACTTAGAATAAAAAGACATTAAAATATGAGTAACCAATTCAATTAATAATTTCTTTAAAAATCAATGAACATATCCGAATGCAGAAGACCTACTTTTATCTGCTTCAGTTTTCAGAGACAAGTTTCATATATATTTTTTATTTTTATTTGACCGTTACTTTACATATTTATGTATTAAAATCTATTTATCATAGACATTGACGTCTAACGGTCGTTCAACAAAGCAACCTACATACACAAATAAAGCCCCATTATTTCCCATTATTAAAATCACGAATTCGCCAAAGGCGATGGCCGAGGAGCTCGGACAATGCAAAAAATGGAGCATAGAAAATTTCTTCCCATTAAAATTGTAGCGCGAAAAGGGTTAGACATAGATTTCTTTTGTTAGCCAGTGGGAAACATCGCTCAAAAGGATTGCGAAATGGGTCAGTTAGACCAAGACAGTGCATCTTTTGTGTTCACCGCATCGCAGGGTTGTGCAAAATGCTCTAACAAAAGTGCTTTGAGCCATAAACAATAGATGGACAAAAGAAAAAATGGATCTTAGAAGATGGACAGATGGTTTTTTTGAATAATAGATTTTGGGGATTCAGATTTCGGTTATTTTTAAGATTGACATGTCTACCCCTTTGATTGATTCTATTTGATAGTAAATTGTAGCATGGTATAAATCGGTAAGCAGTGGCAGAGGACGACATGTCAATCGTATGAATGATCTTACTGTGTGTGGAGAAGAAAACAGGAAAGCGGACCCTGGGCTTGAAAGTAGCCAGCTGTGGATGCAACCAGGTAAACAATGAAAGAAAAAAAATGATACAGCTTAGTTCGGATTCGATAAAATCTAACGATAAAATTTGTCATGAAATAATGTAAAAGAGATAACAGCTACTGAATTTTTAAGTCAATCCATCCATATTATTGAGAACATTGTATAAATATGGAAATGTTCTTATTTTCACGCATTCTGAAGGAGAGAAGACAACATAGTGTTTCGTCGAATTGTGGGTCCGAAATCAAACTTGTATTGTATAAGACACAATTGATGAAACGCTTAGTAATGATGATCCTAGCATAAAAGAGGAGGTAGAGTCTCCTAATACAAGACTTTATTAGATTATTATAACGTATAAATCAACCTTAACTTCCAATATGAATCTTGTAAGTTTCTTAGGTCTCGTAAGAATGTTAATAAAAGTAAAAATACGACAATACGCACCCGTAGCCAAGTGACAATTTCAAAACGCTAACAAATGTCGTCAAGAACAAAATGTATGGGATTGACATAAGCTGCGGTAAATAACGTGGTCAATCTTATATCAATCCCATACATTTTGTTCTTGTTGTACCTCGTTAACGTTTTCAGATTGTGACTGCGGCTAAGGGGGCTGTTCAGTTTATTTTACCCAATGCTTTGTTATTGCAAATTTTATATTTTAATTTTTTTTTTCTTGCCAGCCAGCCTCGTTACAGTGTCTAGTTTAAATATACGCATATCTTCAAGATTATCTAAAAGTTACCCCGATGCATCCTAAACCGTAGAGCTTCGGAGCCCGAGATACTCTAAATTATATGTCTCAGTTTTCCCCTAAATATAACATTCGGCATTGTTTTCATGAACAGCTGGTTAAACTATGAGGTAATATGTATATGTTTTTTTTTATTAATTGCTACATCTACATGTATAAAGCACAACAACAATATACACACAAACTTTAAATTTAAACCTATCCTACGAGTAATTTTTACACCGATCACAGATGTGCACAACTTTTAATAATTGATTAATTTTTTATCACAAAGTTCTTAATGTAATCAAGACATCCACAGAAAGAAAAGGGGTGGTCAAGGTGGTCAGGGTGGCTTATTTATCTGGAAACCACACAGTAAGAATGAGAAATATATTTGTTATTTTTGTAGTCACATCTGTTGATATAATAAATGTAACCGTAGCTCTTTATAAAAACGATATAAAAGTGTACTAGATGTAAATAAAATTAAATAAACCTGATAAACAAAGCGCCTTGTTTTCAAAACCGTAAAACATTATTATCGCCACCAAACAATACTTGAACGTAAAATGTTGATTTTTCTCCCCATTTTCTCGACAAGATAACAAAAACGGGCTTCCAAGGTGCGAAACGTTGACCCCAATAACAAAAACCCTGTATTACATTTCAAAAACTACAATTTAAACCTTATGTTCGAAAGAATAAAACATAGTGACGTAAAATCTAGCTGCATTTGCAAACTTTGTAACCATCACCCACACGCAAACAAATTTTTACGTGTGATTCATGCAAATGTTTTTCCTAAGTTCTTTATGCGTTTCTACAGGACCTTACGTCTTTGTCTATAGAATATATTTTCGTTTGTTTCATTTAGGCTATAATTTAACTGACAGTTATCGCATACAACGGGTTCGTTATCAGTAAGGCACGGCAGATGTAACAGACAATCGATATTTCGATTGTAGTTAGGTTGAACGACTTTTGGCTTCTGGTTGAATTATTTGGAGTTCTCGTATCAGTCATGACTTTAATTATTAAATGGCTGAATGTTGGGTTGAATTGATAGTCAAGCAGATGACCTTCGGTAAGATGAGAACCAATAGGATTCGAATTTTTCGCTACTATATTCAGTAATTTTACTGCTTCTCTCACTAATTATAGCATTTCTCCTGTTGCATCCTAAAATGAATCATGTTTTTTTGTCTAACGTTGATTCGACATATTAGATGAAGCATTTTCAGAAAAATCCGCTTGTCTGACCCAATTGATGACCACCATAGAAGGAATGGTAGTGGTCTATCTATTTTATAAATTTATTTAATTTAAAGACAAACCACATAGGTTGAAACTAGCCTTAAAGAAAGTTTAAAAATATTGTACTAGGTAGGTGCTACTACTTACTTTGACACTAACTTAACGATAGAGTATTTGTTATAAAAAGTTAACACTTAAGGCTCAGAACAATTTAAATATGATCATTTCCAAATTGCCCTTACTTGGAATTGAACCCTGAACCTCTAGGTAAGCGGACCAGCATGTTAATCACACACTACGGAGTTTGGCAAAAGGTATCTATTCTTAACCCATTTGGCATCAATGTTTAAAAAACAGAAATTTCTTTTAATTTTAAATCGGACCTATACAAGCAAAGCAGTCTTAGTATTTTTAATAACTAATTACTTAATGACAAACATTCATACTGAGTACAGTCATTACGTCGTCTCATAAAGGTTTTATGACAAACTGAGATACAGTTCCCAGAGTTTCCGAGAACCTGAGTCACAGACGAGATGACAGACTGACGTCTCCCATCATAATAGCGGATTCTCATCATAAATTTTATTACAAGTACTTAGATTATGGCAACTGCATGGTCCATTTGGAGCCGAAACTGGATCGCGATAAAGATACAATTTTTTTTATATGTATGTTTGCCTATGTCAATTTTGGTGAGTTGAATTTGATCTATTTTTTAAAAATTATATTATTTACACTAGCTGTTTCCGTAGCGTGCCTTTTATATTGATGTTTTTTTCCCCTTTTTAGCTGAAGTATTTATAACAGGACCCTTATCATTTTCCTAAAACAAACTACTTAATCAAGTTACTTCTTTTCATCTTATCTCTATCATGTTTGTGAAAGACCCGTTAAAATTTCAGTAACTCTTGTCCATACAAACTTTCGAATCTTTACCACGTCCTTTGTTAAAGCTTTCGTTACATTAAATCAGATTCTTTAATCTAAAAGAAAAACATGGATTCGGCTGATAATGTTAATGATTAGTTTATGAAGATGATGGTTTTGTAATGTGTACTTACTTTTCATGTATACCTATATATACACTCTAATATTTGACAGAAGTTAAAAACTTTATCTTTGCTAACTACAACATTTTACTAACAAAGTAAAATGACCAAATTTTGTAAATATAAAATTGATATTTTGTAAAAGTAACTTAGATGTTTTCATCTAAAACAATCAAATAACGTCCACACCTCGTTCCCCATGGGAAGTTACGAAACGTTCATCTCATAACAAAAACGATTAAGCAAACACATCCGGCTATTAAAGATCATAACATAACCCTTGTTTGTCCATCCCGAAATTTCTCATACTTGGCGTTTCCAACCCTACCACGGTCGAATGGACCCGAACGTTAAAAAAAACAATAGAACAATATTGTGAGGTGTCGCGAAACTATAGGATCTTATGATTTCCGGATTCAACCAGTACGAACCGGTTTGAGGCGGTTTAATGCGTTGTTTATGGTAATTTGGCACTTTATTGTGTAGGGATGATTGTTTTTTGTAAGGATGCTGTATAAGATTAGCGGTCATGTTTTGAATGCTAATACAAAAGAGGGGTTTTAACAATAATGTGAAGAAGATAATCGTTTTGTATGTTTATGATCTTCGAGATGGAGTAAAAAGATTCTATCGAATAGTCGAGCTAATTTAAGGACTTCCTTAACTGATTTCGGAAATTGTACAGTTTTAAATACTTTGAATAATGATTTTATTTAAATTTTAAATTCAAATATCAAAGCAAAACATGCTTCAAGTAAGTAATTACATATTATTCTTATACGATATGTTATACTTAGATGAGATCAGATTAAAAATTACTATATGACTATTATATATAATATTATTTATTACAGGATTTTTAAGTGAACTTTCTTAAGTTGTGATCTCTTGTTGAAGTTCGTTGATATCCAAACTCATTTAAATTTTGTAAATTTTCATGCACTTAACTAATTATGTTACATTATATCGTTAATTTGTTGGACTTGGAGAACCCAAAGGATTCAATGTAGATCCGCTCCTTTTTCTATTAAAAATTCCAAGTACATAACCATAAATATCAATGACCAACAAAATTGTGTTAGGTATTTACTGATATTTTATATTTAATAACAAAGACACAATATAGCTTCCGAATATTCTCATCTTAACCCTTAGCTGCAACTTGCATGGCCACTGGTGATCAATCATGAGCGCATCCTGTGACAACCCTTGCGATATTTATGCAAATTTCTGCAATTAAAACTCCTCGGGTGTAACGGTCTCGTATCTTTTGTTAAATTTACTTCCGCAGCTGGACTCGCCTTTTTTGTTTGTCCAGATGAACGTTAGAGTATCCTTATGACATTGGGATGTATAGGAATTTAATTATTCTTAAGCACGTTTACAGTATCTAAGAATTTATCGTCTAATAATTGACGAATTAATATGTTTACATTTTTGAATATTGTAATTTCTATTATTATACTTTCTGGGTCATAGTCATTTCTATATCTTAAAATTTTAACGATATCGTCATTTTTATATCTAGTATTTTTTCTGATTGTCATTAGTCGCCTAAAGGATTAATATTTCGTAATCTGTTTCTTCAATTTTTGCTTTATCCATTAGTTTTAGCATTGAATAAACTTGATCCTAGATCTTCGAATTTTTTTTTGTACATAGAAGATTCGTTATTTTTAAAGACTCGCCAAGTATCCATTATTTTTTAGCAGCTGCGTAACCTCCGAAATTTTTATTGCCTAAGTCAGCATAAAGTAATACTTTATTTAAGTAGAAAAGTTAATACACTTTTTAAAGGCATCACTTACAAAAATAACTTCAGTTTTAAGTTCATAATTTATTATTATATTTGAGTTAACAATCCAATCTTAACTTTATTGTTAGTATATAATTTTTTTTTTTTAATTTTCACCCTTTCTTTTATAATGTGAAATCGTGTATTGTTTTCACAATCATAAACAGGTCTGAAAAATCCTTTAGGTGTTCTTTCATTACCTTCTTCGCTATAATTTGCCTCTGAATCATTTATTTTTCCTTCAATACAATGTAATACTTTAAATCCAGCTTTAATACACTCAAGTACATCATATGTTACCACAATCGAAGCTACATTGACAAGAAATACTATTTTAATGAGCAATTTCATGTCATAACCTATCTGCTTAAGGATAAGTGATTAGAAATCTTTTCACTCAATGTGATGGTATAGCGAATTGGATTTAATTAGTAATTTTGTACAATTCTCGTCACTAATTTTCTTACTTGAATTTGTCTGGATGAATTTTAAATCGGTTATTATTTTGAACTACGAACTGTATAATGTATAAAATATTATGGCTATGTACCGAAAGGTGTTTTTCAATCATCTGCAATTAATTGTTGAGTATTTAATTGTGTTTGTAGCTTGTTAAGACAATATGTGATATCCATGTTGTTTAAAATCAATAGACACAAAATGGCAAAAATACAGTTAAGTGCCTCCAAATATAATGTGATTATCTATATTTAAATGTTATTGGCAGTCATCTTTAGAATAGTTTTCATGAAATAATATTCTCACCTAAAATTCAAATTTCGAATTACAAAGACGCCTAATTTAAATTCGGAACCAAATTGTTCCCTACTAACCATTCGTTGACCCTTAACCATGTAACACGATCATGGGTCATCTGGACCAATTCCCTTTTAAGGTGGACCTTTAAAAAAATGGGATTGGCTTGCGACAAAAGCTGACCCTTCGGAATGCCTCAATCCTTTGCTTGACCTTTTATGCCTGTTACTATTGTGATGGAATAACGGATAAAAGGGTCTTTCAAACCTGTAAATACTGCAGTACAATTAAATTTATTAAAATTTGGGGACGGACAGTATGCATCAAAACTAGCGTGTTGGAATTTATTTGGTTGCATTTGCTTCTGTCTTGAAGTGTATCTTGTGATAGATAACTTGTAGATTGATGTTGATAGAACTGTTGGGTATCTTACATTTTATCAGTAAATATTTAACAAGATTTGGAAACTTTTTTTGTAATAAAAACTAATAATAAGAATATTTTAGTTTTTGAAATAAGGTCATTAAACTTGATTTTTGTGCAACATCATCTCATTTTATGATTTTGACTGTCCGTAACACATAACAAAGCAAAAAAAAATTTCACACATTTTAAGTTGGTACCTAATCAAAGCCTAAATAAATTAACCCAATGACTAAATAATTATGACAACAAATCTTACCTACATTAGCATGCACTTAGGATAATAATAATAATTATGTTATGTAGATAAGTACCTATATTGATGTGTTTTCCACTGCATTTTTATAAGAAAAGAAACTTGAATCTACATTATATTTACGTCTCCATTTATATCAATTTGCCTGGCCATGATGACCGTGTCAGCTGACAAAGGCAGTAACTATTTTCCCGCGCATTTCACGGTTTGCCGCCACAAATGCGACTCGTCTAGAAATGTATTAATTACAAAATTGCAGGCAACAATAGCATTGTTATTTATGAAGCCATTTAAACATCGTTACTGTTGTGTATGTATCTTATTTATTGTGTACATGTATGCCGATGATACCTCGGTGAACACTAGCGCCACCATCACTAAAAATCATTGTTCACTGAAAACACAAGTTATCAATAATGCGTCTTATGTAATTAAGGTTCTGGATCTAAGGTTAATTCTATAGTTACAAATTGCAATATTGCTTATAATAAACGGCTACTTTTAGCAGTTTTGCAATTTGTAACTAACTATACGAAACTATAATTTAATAATTAAATATGTTATAATTTACTTCAGATCCAGAACCTTAATTACATAAGACGGATTTTTGATAACTTGTGTTTTCATTGAATAATGATTTTTAAATGACGGTGGCGCTAGTGTTCACCAAGGTCTCGCCTTAAACCCGAACGGTTAACCGCCTAGCATTAGTTTATTCAGTAGATATAACAAAATACGCATTGTGATAACTTTTTTATAACATTTTATTAAAACATAAGTTTTGGCTTCGTGCCTACACATTACACATTATTATAAAAATAACAATCAGCAATGATTAATGTTTTATTCATTATCATCACTCTTACAACATTATATAAATTAATCGATTGATTTATTTATTATCTATTCCTTAATTTGCTTTGTGGTGACTGTGAGAATACATAATGCCTTGTTTTATTTTCTATATTGACGTTATACGAATAATTTATCATTAGTTTATTGCTAGGAACTATTTTACCTTAGTCGTAATATATATTTGTTTGCCTCGCGACTTCACTCCCCCTAGTGCGTATGTGCCTGTAACCGCTACCTACTTAGAATGGGACAAAGAAATGCATTTTTTCTGGAAATTAGTATAACTTTCCTCTTTTTGGTACGTAAGATTTGATCACCAAAAAGAACAGGAATATATTTTTGGTCGCCCAAATCTTGAAACAAAAGTCGTCCTTGTCGCAAAAAGCCATTTTTTTCCTTGGCAATTTTCTAGATAAATATCTTTTTATTGTTTTTGCCGAATAGTTTCTTTTGTTCATGAATTTTTTTATATAAGGTGGCCTCAAATCAACTGCAAATATTTTAGGGGCAGATACAGACCACTATACTGAACAACTTTTCCAAATAAACTTATATCGAAATATGAAATTTTATTTTTCACTCTCCATACTAAACTAGATTAGATGATTCTCAATTTGTATGGGACGTCAAAATATTTTTTTTCGTATTTCGATATAAGTTTATTTGGGAATGGTGTTTAGTTTAGTGGTCTAATTCTGCCCTTAAAATATTTGCAGTAGGTTTAAGTCTATACCTTAAATGACGACACTCTCAAGTCAGTTAAAGATTTCGCTACAATATCTTTCGAATCTAGTGTACATTTCATTATTTTAACTTTTATTATTCATGGTCCAGACGAGACCGCCAACCCTAATTTATTAGCAAAAGGCTTAATTATGAAAGGCGTGCCGGCCATTACACGACCAAACGCACACATGAATATGTCCCGAGGGAAATATGGGATAGTGCCAGTTCTGAAACTAGAGGTAAGTAGTCTGTGTTGATAATAAAGGATTTATTTCGTCTCGTATTTAGGTAGGCATGTCAATATGGGTACAGAAGCTACGAGTTGATAGCGTACTAGTACTACGATGACAGCGCGCGCCTAACTTTCGTGGGCCCAATGACGTTTAAAAAATAGTTTTAGAAATACGTATGTAGAAGGGGCAAATACAATCTGTACCTTTATTAAGTTGTTAAGAAACTTTTATAACTTGATCTGTTAAATAAAAATAATTTTGTAATTTAAAAATCAGTTCAGGCTTCACGTCGAAGTTAAGGAAATGGGTACACAACAAATGGACTCACTGCTAAGGTTGGCGAAGACCAGGAGAAGTATAAACGAAAAACATTTTTACGGTCGAATTGAGAAACCTCCTTTTTTGAAGTCAGTTAAAAAGTAGGAAAGCGGGTAATTGACTCCAAAATTAAACTGAAAGCGCTTTTTACTTATTCAATATTTATCAACTTCAAAAATACAATTAGTATAGCACAAAAGGCTGATTTTATTCTAGGAGCATTGTCTAACTGTCAACCTTTGGATTTTGTAGCAGGTTTGTGATACGATATTATAGGTAGTTTTGAATGCAAACGAAAAGGCGCTAGAGTGAAAGAAAGATAGCTTGAAAAACTTCCGATATCGAGCTTAAAAAAGTAACATTAGATCTTAGTCCGGTCAAGCTCGCTCGGAAGTATAAAACAATAGGAACTACCCCATTTCTCGGAAACTAACCGCACGTATCCGCTCACTGCCTCCCCCGGCCAGAGCGAATAATCGATATGCAGTACCTGGGACACCACACTGTAGGTTTTTTGAGGACTTCTAGTTAGTTCCTTACTTACCTGTCTCAGCGATCTGAAGTCTTGGCTCTCACCAGCTTACTCCTCTCATCTCACGCAGGTCAGGTGGCTTACCACCATCTCTGAAAACAAATGAAAACAATGGAAGATCCAGTGAGTAAGGGAGATGGCACCTTACATCATGTATTGCGCTGTCGGGACATGAGATGAATAGTAAGCGGGCTTACTCACTGGATCTTGCATGGTTTTAAGAGACGGTAGTAACCTCCCAGTCCGCATCACACGCTTTAGCAATATCTAGACTTAATTATAGAAGGATATTTGAGGGTTTATTTCAGGATTTGTTGAGATATCATCAACTGAAAAAGACCTCATTTATTATGAGGACTTGTGGCGTGGACACCCATCACCTGAACTACCAAGAACATAGGATTTATAGAAGCTATTTAAAAACTAATTAAAAAAATGCCAATTGCCTTGTGACTTGATTTCTAAGAAAGTATCTCTTTCTCTACGTTACAGCGTTATTCCGGTGACATCTTATTTTTTTATAGTAGATATATCAATTGTTTTTATTACCAGCCGCCTGCCTTCAATCAATTTGCATGCAACAATCCACTATCTATCGGAAAAAAACTTTGTTTTTCCCATAGGTAGTACCACCTATAGGAATATATGAAGTGGCATGTTCTAAGGCTGGACCACCTGCACCAATTTATACTTACATATGGAATTTAATTTATATCACCTCATCTAGATGAATAATATTTTCATGACCTTAAAAATTCCTGGCATTTCGTATCATGTCGTCACAATATACACACCCTCCGTCAGGTGAGTCACACATATACACGTTATCTCCGTACGATTGTGTGGGTGCTGTGTATGTGCGGGTGTGAGACTCGCTGGCGTCGTACTATGAAGTAATGTCATTGTGGAATGGTCATTGCCAATATAAAGGTACAATTTCTCTGTGATAGGTACCTTATCATAATCTTCATCAATCAAGAATGAAATCAATCAATCAATATCAATAAATATCAAGAACGTTTCGGTTGTAAGTATCCTAAGCCATATTTTACAGTTTGGGAGCCCCGGAACCGCTACAACGTGATGTTCCCTTAATGAAGTACTAAGTCGACCTCCGTGGCGTAATGGTTAACAAGCCTGACCGCTACTCAGAGAGTCCCGGGTTCAATCCCCGGTCAGGTCAAGATGAAAAATGATCTTTTTCTGATTGACCTGGGTCTTGGATGTTTATCTATATATGTATTTGTTATAAAATATAGTATCGTTGAGTTAGTATCCCATAACACAAGTCTCGAGCTTACTTTGGGGCTAGCTCAATCTGTGTGATTTGTCCCTATATATTTATTTTATTTATTTATTTAAGTATCAATACGTGCTTGTTAAAAGATTTGACATTGATTTTATGACTGAAAACAGGAACACTTCTTGGGAATGCTTTTAATTGCTTTTGTTGGTAGCATTCATGACTAGTCGGAGAGAATCACAAATAAAACTAGACCTCTGTTGTTCCATTAGTCGCCATTTCATCATCAACGGAATCAGGTGGGCCTAATGCCTATTTGCCTACATAATGGCATAAAAAAGCATTGACCAATGCAAGCGATCGCGACTCTCCCTTCGAGCGGCGTTATTAATATTTGAGGCGGTCTCCGGGGAGCTCTCACACAAACAGCCGCGCCTCATGTTTTTCCCTGAAAATCTTATTATTGATCTAAGTAAAGCATCACGCTGGAAAATTTACGGTTTTTTTTCTTCTTTTTGTAACAAAATGACTATAAACTTAACACCATATCGATTTTGACCAGTATTTGGTCACTTCTCATCATCATCTGACTACTTCGGTGGCGTAAATGGTAGTTTTTAAATGTGTGAAATCAAAAAATCTTAGATGAATTAAGTCATTTAAACGCTAACCTATAACCAGGAAGGAATATATGGATGCACTGCGACGATTCATCGTAGTCACATGCGTAACTCTGACTGTTTTAGACGTCTTACAACTTGTGACAATTAATCCGCAAAAAATCTCATCCGCGGATGAACCGCGCGTTGCCCTTTAATTGTCAGAGGTCAAATCATCTGCATTTTTTTTCTTCGAAAATGTTCAATACCATCACAAAGAGCCGCTGGCATTTGACGGTAGAGTTCCTTTTCAAGCACTATATACTTTTTTGAGAACTTTCCTTTACAAAGTTAGTTGCACTGAATTAAAAAGTAAAACATTACTCAACAATAATCAGTTCTCATTCACACTAATAAAATCTGAGATCCTGAGATCTCGTGCGTTTGCTATGATCAGCAAAATGTAACGTACGTAACCTATCTCAGATTCCCATGTCATGATGGGAAAGACCTATAAATTTTTGTAATAATAAAAGATTGAATGTGAATAAATCAGCATTCTTTTGCAGATGTCTGCTTGTTACACATAGTTTTTTTTTATCCCACATTCATACATAGATTTATGAACTACTACCCAATTTGAAACACTATCACTATCACTACATAGTATAAAACAAAGTCACTTTCTCTGTTTTTAAAACTACGCAACCGATTTTGATGCGGTTTTTTTTAAATAGACAGAGATTCAAGAGGAAAATTTTTATGCCCATGAGAAGCTAGGGCGGGTTGCTAGTTAGTAATATTTTTGTACCATATTTAGGGGTTTCCCAAACCTGCTGTTTGGAAAATGTGTTAAGTAAAAAGTATATAATAAGTCTATGAGAAAAACAGGACAATTGCCTTACTTATTTGCTTTGGTCTAACAGAGCTTTAGTGTCACTTCACTCTGACCATATACACGTTAGATCCTCTTACCTTAATTACTTAATTTCTGTTTTTTTCCTTTATTCTTTTGTACATAAAATTTGTAAATAGTAATAGATATCAATCAGATTTAGAAATATACGTGTATCTCATGCGGTCGATAGATGGTGTTAGTGTGGTTTTGCATAAACAGTACACTATTTGATTACCTACTAATATTTGATTCATTTCAATAATTTGTGGTTTTGTCAAAATAGGTTTTGCCTTGTGTACGTGAGTTTTGGTTACGTGTATGGATACAGCGAAACGCGCGTTTCAACACGTTTCCTTGAGTTCAGGTTTCTCTATGGCATGGCATTGTCTGAGCCTGTAAACTGAAAAAGAATTGCACTTTAATTATTTATTTTAACTTACTAATGAGCCGAGCTACTGCCTACGTTATTATGAGTCATGGTCACTTAAATAAATAAATTTACATTCATTCATTAATATTATTTCCTAAGGACCAGTAAAAATGAAACTCTCTTTATTGCTTTAAAAAATGAATAAAATGTCTGAGAACTAGATAGGTAAAAGGTGAACTTATCGCTAATGCAATATATTTTAGCCTACCTTAGGGTGGATGGGGGGGTAAGAATAAGAACTATTTCATACCTACGTACTGCGATGGCGTCATAGATTAAAAAAAAATTTGGCTAGCCGCGTGCGATTCCAAATTCTATGGATGGCGTAGAGACATAAGGAGGATCTTGGCCTTCGACGTTCGAGCTTTACACTGTTCCCTGATCAGCGCCACCTCTTGCCAGTTTAAGCTATCTCCACGAAAAAAACTTCTTTTGATTAGAGGTCAAATATAAACTACTTTTGGGCGCAATATAACAGTCCCTCGGGAAATAGCTAGTCCATATCCATACTTCCATACTAATATTATAAATGCGAAAGTCTGTCTGTCTGTCTGTCTGTCTGTCTGTCACCTCTTCACGGCTAAACTGCTGGACCGATTGTGATGAAATTTGGTAGGGATGTAGTTAACGACCTGAGGTCAAACATAGGCTACTTTTGGGCGCGATATAACGGAGTCCCACGCGGGGCGAAGCCGCGGGGAACAGCTAGTATATTATAAATGCGAAAGTCCGTATGTCTGGCTATCTTTCTGTACACTTTCACGGCTAAGCCACTGGACCTTTATAGATGAAATTTGGTATGGATATATAGAAAGGCATAGTCGATCATAGGCTACTTTTTGGAGCGATATAACCGAGTATCGTGCGTGCGGATCCACGGGCAACAGCTAGTTCTGTATATGTCACATGTTATGGAGTTATGAATAGACAAATCGACCTATATAGCAGTTCCCCGACCCCAGCAACCAGTCATTTCATCTCGGGTTTTCCCACACTCACTAATGAACAATAGAATGATATGACTTGTGACGCTGCGACGTTTGCGCAAAACTGGCCTCTGGATTGCTACTTACTTTTAAAGTGCTGTTGTCCATTTGACTGTCTGTTCAGAGACTAGAGATCTATCTATACATAGTTTGAAATGAAGTCTGTCTGTGCGCGCTAAACTTAAAAACTAACAAACGGATTTAATGAGTTTTCAATAATAGATAGATTGATTCCCAGAGAAGGTTTAAGGTATATAATACATGTAGTTGTTTATATTAATTCTAATAATTCTAAGGCGTAACTAAGTTTGCTTGGTCCGCTTGTTAGGTATAAATCTAACACGAAATTTGGCAACGATATTTATAAAGTTTCTCTTTATCCATACTAATTTTATAAATGTGAAAGTCTGTCTGTCTGTCTGTCTGTCTGTCTGTCTGTCTGTCTGTCTGTCACCTCTTCACGGCTAAACTACTGGACCGATTGTGATGAAATTTGGTAGGGATGTAGTTAACGACCTGAGGTCAAACATAGGCTACTTTTAGGCGCGATATAATCGAGTCCCACGCGGGGCGAAGCCGCGGGGAACAGCTAGTTCACAATAAATAACAATTGTATTCATGTACAATATGTTTTTATCCGGGGTCAGAGAATTCCTAAATTTTAAGATGAAAAAGGAAATTAGGTTCTAAATGCATAGTAGTTTGCTCTTTCAGAAAAAAAATGATTCTGTTATTGGGATGACTTAATAATTTATCTAAAAATCACTTCAGAGGCAGAGATGCGGTTTCCAAAAAAATAACCCCATCTCTTTATCTATCTATATCTATCTTCTTCTATGTATAAAAATCAATTACTGTTCGTTAGTCTGGCTAAAACTTGAGAACGGCTAGACCGATTTGGTTGATTTTAGTCATGAAATATATGTGGAAGTTCAGGAAAAGCTTAAACGGTGAGACTCAGTTAGTTGGAGATATAAGTAAGTAATAAAACAGATATACAATCCATTGGAGAACAACAAACGCAGATGTATATACACGAGCATTACCGACGTTATCCCTTTACAAGTCAGAGAATAGAATTAGAGGTGCTGAGGTCCCACGCACTCGCTGCCCACCGTCATTGAGGGACAATGGCGTAGTGACAATACATCTTGTTACAGTTATATGATGGAGAGAGTAATGCAATAATTTTGGGAGAAATTTTATTAAATTTGAAACCATACTCCTAGAAACTTTCATGTAAAATATTGTCAAGACGAGACCGTATATACAGTTCGCACTTTCATAAAGTTATAAGATTTCATGTAGAGCTAGGCTTCTTACTCTACAACATAGATTTAAAAAAAAAATTGCGTCACTTAAGAGCCGCGTTCCTAGTTCTATGCTCTACAAGCTCTAACTTCACAAACTCTATAGTTATATTATGGAAAAGTCAAAATTGGCTTAGTGTCAGGGCCAAAGAATTTGGAAATCGCGCCCCGGAATTTTTTTTATCTATGGTCTTAGCGGATTTCGTTGCTTTCTTGAAAAAAAAACTTTTGATTTTAAAGTTAAAAGAACTTACTTACATGAAGTTATGTTCATACTAAAAAAAATATACTTACTTAAGGCAATAACATTTATAGGTAAGAACTTAGGTTAAATGAATTTAAAAAATTCAAGAAATAGGAGCAGGGGGAGGTAACCCTAAAGGTGACCCTACCTAGCTGGCAAACCATATGCTATAAAATTAGTATTGTCTCCAAGCCAACCCTTAGTACACAGATATGTATACATAGCGTCTAGATTAATCAGAAATCGTCCGAAACTTAAATAATATGAATATTTTGTTGTAATTAATAATACCTATATATGTGAATCCAGTCATCTAGAGTCATCGTGTGCGTCCATTACAACTCAAACAGTGGCATGCACTTTAGCCGGGCTCCTAAAGTAGCCCAAATTTAAGAGGACCTTATCGTACGTCGCGTACCTTCGCTTAGCCATAGATAAGATGAGTGCCGGACACATATACACGAGATGAATCCAACATCCATATAGACTTCGAATATTTAGACAACACTTTGATTTGTATCCTTGGAATATAAGGCAACCAAGGGATAGAGTCAGGCTTTAGTTTCCTTTATCATCTTTCCAAAGAGAGTTGACGTTTGATAGGAGGTTATAAATATCATGAACATTAGATATTTAACTGGAAATCTCTTTCATCTTAGCGCTTTCCGGGTTTCATTCATGATTACTTTGGAATTTCTTGCTTTTGCTTCTCCACTATGCTCGGCCCTTGGCCTTCTTGGTTGTGAGTACCATTCGCACGTTAAATCTCCATACTATGACGTAGAGATAGTAGATTTTTGGCTTGCCTCTTTACCACGTTCTGGTATGGAGGTAACATGGCTAGACACATGGTCCTCTCATAATTTGGCAAATATTTGACAAGGATATCTAGATTAATGGCACTGTGAACAATAAAAGAAAATAAGCTTTGAAGACATGACATATACGTAGGTATACATATTGTATATCGTCACCTAAATACTCAATACTTATTGCTCCTTAAATTACATACAGATTATACAACATTACAGTAGATATTATATATTCTTTAAATATAATATATTCTCCTCTTCTAAATCCACAGCTCTACAATTTGTCGATGGCGCGTGCGCACAAGATAATAGCAACATTCCGTCTTGGAGCCTGCACAGATAACGCTAAAACGTTTCTGTCACCTTTAGATAAACTCCACATTTTCTATACTCAAAATGTTTGTTTCATATCCAATACTTGTTTCATTCTATGACGTGTAAAAAATTTAGATAAAACTACGCTATGTAAGTCGAACAAAACGATAGTTTTGGGAATGTACAAAGTGCTATATTGATGTCAATTTTGTGGAACATATTGAGTTGTTTCTGTTTGTATTGATGTTTGAGATTACATTCTTTTGTAAAGAGTATATTGTATTTACAAGCTTTTATTTTAAAACGTGGACAAACCAATGTGTTGATGATAAAAACTTAGGGTCTGACTTATGCATAATTTTTTTAACCTATCTCATGCCCAGCAGTGGATCGTTGACAGCTGATGATGATCTGACTCGCTGGGCAAAGGTCTTCAGCATCTCTTGCAGTTCAATCATCATTAAGTTCCGCCATCTCCAAACTCTTTCTAGAACTTTCTGAAGTCGTCGCTTCAGCGCTTTGTTGCATTTCATTCTTTCGCCAACTACCGCCAGAGCACCACTTAGTTAGGTTAATTAGTTCTATAATGGAATCGTAATTCATTAGCAAAATAAATGACTGAATGTATTAACACTTTATTGCACCAATTACATAAATACATCATTGGATTGTACAGGATAGAAAATAACCTTAGGGTAGAGAGAAACAAAAAACATTGGAGCGCGAGCGATGCAGAAAGCTAAATTAAAGACCAAATAATTGACAAAATGATTCTGATTCTAACTTATAAGAATACTCAATTGAAGAAAACCAAAATAAGTGCATTAAGTGCATTGCTCCTGGGTCCTGCCCTAACCCGAATGCAAATGCTGCAGTGGCCATCTCTGCATTATTTGCAGATGCCTTCGAAGAAATGAGCTACAGTTGATACCTACAGAGCCCCGCGTCGCGACGTTTATGGAATAATAAGTATCTATATGGATTGTACAAGAGCTGACGCACTAATAAATGATATTGTAAATGTTTATAAATATAAATGATAATATAAGAATTTAGTTCGATAAGTTTATGCATAAATCACTATAAGGTTAAAAACCATCACCTTCCCGTCACGAACGCATTCGACATCTAGATTTTGTTAAATAAATACTTGGATGGGTAAGTGAATAGCAGAACTAAGTTATTTAGTATTCTTTTATCTCTGATGACATGTTCTTTAGTGGATCGAAGGTTCTTTCCTTCTCGTCATGTATCTAGATCCTATAGATCTGTTTCATTTCAGAGTCACTAACCAATCTACGTATCCAATCTTATTAATTTATTTACTTAACAAAAAACATAACAAAGCTTTTCCAATATTTGTATATCTTAAACATCAGTCTGGTATGATGCCAATCGTAAGCCCTACCGATATCGGTACATTACGAAAAATGTTTATCTGGCTCCTAGTCTATACGAAGTATTTTATTGAAGTACCACGGGATGCTAAATCTTTGATTCACCGAACACAATTTGGATACCTCTTATCAGATCATCAAATAATTTATTCTTTATACTTAGTAGAAGACATAAAAGGATCGGCCCATAGTAAAGTGTACATTAGAACATGTTTACTGTACTTATACATACTGTGTAGTTGTATTAATTTTTTTATTATAGTTATCTAGCAGTATGAAGTTAGAGTTGACGGGAGAGTTAGTCAGGATCGGCCTCGACTATTTGGTCGCAGTATGTTTTTCGACAACCATTTCTCCCTTCTCTTCTGAGGAGGAGAGTAATGATTGTAGAGGAAGGATCGTAGCAAGTGAAAATCTTTATTTATTTATTCAAATTCACTATAATTTTTAAACAATGTGCACAAAAAAAGTGTGTTCAGATGTCTTAAAATTTTTATTCAAATTGTTTATTCTCAATATAGGACATCTTATCACTTATTGACGTCAATCATTACTTAAATTAGGTTTACCACCACTTCCAAAGCGCAAGTGGAGAAGAAGCGGCGCCACAGTTTAGCCTTAGCCTACTCTTGCGGAAAAATTGCGTGAGTATGTATGGAGGAAACTGAAGTCTATTTGGTCTGGTCATCTGTTATTTTTCTTAAATTCATAGGACATTTAAATATTGATAAACTACAACAAACGATTTTAGGACACAATTTTCAACACTAGATTTTGGTGTTACAGAGATATAGGCCACGATTATTTTTAGACTACTTCTGGAGCGCAATGGTTACATGCCTGCCCGCTACTCAGGAGGTCCCGGGTTCGATCCCCGGTCAGGTCAAAATGAAAAATATATTTTTCTGATCGACCTGGGTCTTAGATGTTTATCTATATATGTATTGTTTATAAAATATAGTATCGTTAATAGTTAGTATCCCATAACACAAGTCTAAAACTTACTTTGGGGCTAACTCAATCTGTGTGATTTGTCCCTATATTTTTTTTTTAATTGTCAAAAGAGTATAACCATAACGAGCTATCATTACAGTTATAACTATGATGTGCTAAGTAAACGCTGATTATTATAATGTAACTACTCACGTACCGTATAATATGTATACATTGGGCAATTTACTACTTACATAGTTATGAAGTTAAGGAGTTTTTGCACTAGGATTGTAGCAAATGTTAGATAGATAGATATATTCTCTATTCTTTTTTTTTATTGTATCATTAATATACAAATTATAAAAGTTAACACTTTCGCGGACAGTAAACGAGATACCAACAGTAGTTAATTGTTATCTACGACGAGAGACGTTACTGTCAGCGAGTGTTTATACAAATTCAAACAATGTGTACAAAGGCGGACTTATCGCCAGTGCTAATGTTAATGATATTTAATAGGTCATTATTATTTTTTATTGTTTTATGAGAATTTCTCAACAAGGATTCCATCGATTTCGCCCAAGCTAGAGGTTTACGTACAATGTACATGTATTTAGACATCTGAATCTGTGATGTAGATTATAACATAGAAAATTTTCTTAATCTAAATAATAGAATATATTTTAAAATTAAACCACGAGCATAATAATATCATCATCATCATAAATTCAAAAGCCAGTTTCTTGTCGGTAGAGTTACTTTCATTTTTGCAAGTTCCTTTATTTCTTCATACGATACGACGTCTGTTTTCTCCTTAATCTGTTTCATATAGCTTAATTTACCTGGACCCCTAGCTCTTCCTATTATCTTTCCTTCAATGATTTTCATTAAATCATCGTGTCGTATCAAGTATCCCAACATCGACAACAACCACGAGCATAAGAGATTTTAATATATATTTAAATAAACTCCTTCCTGCTGGTCTGAAAGAAAAAGAAAAACAGAATATGCCAGCTGCTTCTCTTCCCGCGCATGGCTGAAAAATTGAAATAAACGATGCGGATAGCAACTCATCATCATCGGCTATCATGCTAAACGTAGCCTAAGGTCTTATGGATCAAGGCTCTGTCTACCCCGTATAAGATAAAGACGTGATTATATGTATGCAAACAAAATTATCAGCTTTATAAATTAGAACTGGTAGAAGTTCAGATGACGGCATCTGTGCTCATATTTCACTATAATAGAAAAAGCAGTATAAAATTGAATAAATTTTCTTAGTTGCTTATATTAAACAGTATAATAATAAATCATCTTGTAATTATCATAACTAGTGTAACAGTTGCTTTACAGGTGTTAAAATTTAGACGTATCTGAACAAGTGGGTCAATACAAAAGAGAGGAGCTGAGTGGACGAGGACTTCGCATGTTGCAGACTGTATGGAAATATGGACGTTTTGAAAAACATCAAAATCAAAAAGAACAGATGTGGGATTGACGCAAGCCGCGCTAATTACGTGGACGATCTTATCTCAATCCCATACATTTTGTTCTTGCCGACATTCATTAGCGTTTTGAAATTGTTCAAGGCTTTGGAAATTGGCTAAAGCCCCAGATTCTTGTCCTACCTTCTATCGGGTCTGTTTGAAGCAACTGTAGTTGTGTTTCTTGCAGGGACATGAATTACATAATTTTGCTTTTTTAAGAAGCTGCTACCATAGACTCTACATTTTTATATGGTTGTATTTGGGATTTATGTTCGAAGCTGTTAAAACTGCATTCATATCTTAAAATTATGCAATGCACTTTTTTTACTTTAATAATTTTCTGAGTATGTAAATAAATATGTTTCATTGTAATAACTTTATAATAATGATTGTACTTAGAAAAAACGTAGCGGCCCAGGACAATATGGTTTAAGGAATTCTGCCACCAGAGTAAGTCGATAGGCTTTGCAATCACTCCAGAAGCAAGTAAGATACCATAAATTAAAAAAAAAATTGCCTGGCGTCATAGATCGCGCGCTAAACGAGCAATATTTGTATATAAATTTATTTGTACTCGCGTTTTCAAAAACAGCTCTAACGATTTCTTTGAAATGTTAAACATAAGTTCTTACATATTCAAAATGATAATCTAGCTAGGTTCCATGTCTGGGAAAATTCATTTTACCCTTATTTTCACGCAAAAAGATCTTCGGCATAAAACGAGCGAAGCTCGGTCGCCCAAGTAATATGTTAAATACCACTATACTAATATCATAATTTATTATGTTAACTATTTTATTTTGTTCAATTTCGTAGAGTTACAGTAGCACGTTAATTACGGAATTGCTAATTAAGATATGATGGATGTTTTATGCCTCCCCGGAGGCCGCATAGAAGATTTTCTTAACGTTTCGCTAGTTTCGTAATATTACGCAAGGTCAGCTTTTATAGTTGTATAAAATTATTGCCTCATTATATTTTATTTATCTGGGCAAACCTACAATTTGACCTATTTATACTAATTAACTATTGTAACCTATGTAGTATTCTGTATTATGTATTAAAATTTTTGTTCCATAAGTAGGTACTAAAAATACTTATCAATTGGCGGACTTTATGCTAAGAGCATTCTTACCAATCAATCATTAAGAGAAATAAAAAGTATGTGCGACGCAAAAATTAAGATACGAAGGAAAATAGTTAAACCTAAAATACCCCCCGCGGTTCTCTTGAGTGTAGTAACTAGCTTAGGTAACTACTTAGTTAAGAAACAAATAAATAAAGCGCTTGAATCTCTTTTTCTTTAGACTTTAAAAGGTAGAAAATGGATGGTATGCATATCAACCAATTGTTGTCAAAATTCAAAAACCAACGTTCGATTTTTAGGTCAAATCACTTTATTGTCTTTTTTCTTATGTTTCATTTCATAATTCACATTGTTCGAGTGGGAAATTGAGTGGGCGAGTATGTTATCACAAAGGTTTTACTATACTTTACTTTATTTATGTACCATATATTGATGTTCTTATTATAGGCTTGTGTTATTTTAAACATAACTAGCGATTCACCCCGGCTTCACGTGGGTAGGTAGGTACGGGTTTTGCTTACATAAAAACCTTCCTCTTGAATCACTTTATCTATTTAAATAAAAAGCATCAAAATCCGTTGCGTAGTTTCGAAGATTTAAGCATACATAGGGTAGGACAGATAAGCGGAAAGCGATTTTGTTTTATACTATGTAAAGAAGATAAAGATAATAAAAAATGATACGGTATGAATAACGCTAACATTTTTACGGAACTTAACATACATTTGGTGGTCTCGCTTTAAATGGGATTGATTCACTTTGGTTTTCAGAAAATTACTCAAGTCTCATATTTTTAGCATTTTGATGACCTTGAAATAAAACTGAAAATGAAACAGTTAATACAAAACTACCTAGTTTTAAGGCGGTAGACATAGTGTAGACTGATCCCATTTCTTAGATCTTGCTTTTCGTTTTACACCAATGTAAACTAGTCATTTCTCGTCTGCTTTAATAGCCAAATGTGAAGCAGTTCTTTCTCGTCTGCTTTAATAGCTAAACCTATAAATAAGAGGTAAAGAACCCGATAAAAGTGAAGTTATTGATATTCACATCACGGGGGCGCCACGAGCGCGCTTCACGAGCGTCGTGAAGTGCAGCTTGCTACACTAGTGGCGACTCATGGCATAGCTTATGTAGGTTTTGTTTTTCTTAAAAAAAATCCTGTAATAGAAATAAAATGCTGATTGGTTGAGGACGGTGTCGTAGGTCAAAATACACATTTTGTAGTCTTTCTTTTTCTCAATGGCAGGATTAACGACTTAAAACATATAACATCTTTTTCTTAGGCAGTTGTGGGTAATTTGTGAGGTTAGATCCGCTATTGACAAGGCATTAAACAGTGACTTTGTACAGGTTTCTGCGTGTGCAGGTGGTATGGTATGCGGGGCAGTACAAAAGATGTCCCATGGTCTGAAGACCACACTGGAAGGTCTGAGCTGTAGCACAGATTACAGAATACTATGTTTTTTTCAATGGATGTTAGTTATAGTGTGCCATTACATTTTGTCAAAGAAAGGCTATGCTGGAGCAATTTAATTGAAGTTAACTTATTACAATTAAATCTAGATAGAATTACGAAATCACGACCTAATTTTTTTTAATCAATGGTACTTTCTTGTTTTTCTTCAACATCAGAATAAAAGTCTTTATAGGACTGACCTTTATTCTTTACTTGCAGAATAAAAGCACAGTGGACTAAAAGGCTCTTCTGATTTTTTTTAATTTAAGAAAAAAAATGTTTACAGACAATACACTAATAAACATATGATCTTACCAAGTTCCGTGGTTCCGCTGCCAGTTGATTCATCGACGGCAGTAGAAGATTGCGGTTGTGGGAATATTCCCAATATTCCCACAAAAGCAATCGCCTTCTATAAACAGACTACTTCGCATGACATTTATTGTATAGATAGTTAACAATATTAGTTCGTGTCCACCGCGCGTGCGGCGTCTCACGCACAATGTCTTCCTGATCGTCATTATCTATATCTTTTGATCATTCAACATCACTTTCATAATTTTCACATTAATTCAATATTTTCTCTATTTTTTTCATGGTTGCGTATTAAGAAAAAACATTCTTCTGATTCAACTAGTTGCCAAGTAAAAATAAAAAATCTAACGGCTTAACGTACCTTCCGAAGCACATAATCATCTTTTTTAACAGACAATACAGGTAATTCAAGCCTGCAATGTTATAAACAAACTGGAAACCACTAAACAAAGTATTTTTTTTTTTTCATTTAATTCTAATTTACCATGTTGTTAAAAAAAAGCTGATCTACTATAATCAATACAAATCACTTTTTAACCATGTGTGTTTTAGTAACCCTATAAAAGGTGGATGTGTCTGTACCTTCATTAGGACGATAGCGCCCTGCGCACGCGCCGATAATGGTTCCAAAAGTGGGGTGCTGATAATGTGTGATTTGGAAACGAAATCGATCGATTTTTTTGTATAACTTTATTTGCTAAAGGAAATAAAATAGAATAAAAATAAGTATAAACATGCACACAGTAAGTACGTGATAGCAAATATTCTTGTTATCTAGTATGAAAATATCTAATTCAGAAGCTGAGTCAGATGCCACAGCCAAAACACCTACTGTTTTTAGAAAGGACAGCTGGGGCACGACAGCAGATGGTCCATAGTTTTCACCGCGCCACAGACACAGACGTCACTGCTGGATAGACCCCACTTCTTGGTATTCTCCATACAAGCACTTACCAAATTATTTTGCGTGCTTCTGTAACCAGTCGTCCATCTGGTGGCGGAAGCACGCAAAATAATTTGGTAGGTGCTTGTAACTTTGACTTCCGCAAAGTAACACCTTATCTATTAAATATTCTCCATACTTACCTCATGCCCGATGGCATTCTAAAACCATGCAGTCTCACATGTTTCTATTCTATGAAGTATGCCATTTGACCTGCCAACCCCGCAAGGGGAAACCTTGATATACAACATATGTTAATCCATCACGAGATATTATATGTATAATCTAACCTCAAGCCACAAGACCAGACAACCGCATTTAATTATGATAATAGCGTAATACACTTTTTATCCCGATATTAACCGGCTGTTTGCGGAGGGTTGCTCTCGATTACCCCATCGCTGGGATATCCCCATCGATTTGCTTTGGACAATCAGTAAATTGGTGTATATAAACACAAACACGCTTTGGTAGGCCGCTACTATCTGTTCTCGAAATAAAAACATTTGGGCAAAGCGTTTTAGAATAAAATATTTTTATTCTAGTTGGAAAATCTGTTAAAATTTATTGCCCCGTATCTTTTAATATAAAATATAAAATATTTATATAAAATATTTTTTTATGCGACCATAAGACCCAGAGAATCTCGTATTAAAAATAATCTGCATTTATATTTATGCCATATTCTTTAAATTCTATGTCAGACAATGTTGTATGTTAATGTTGTAATAAATAGTTCATTATCTATTTGGCGATATTTTTTTTTTCTTTACGTCTTTACAACAACAAAACCCACACAAATAAAATATTGGCCAGCTTTTTAAATATAAACATAAATAGGGTTCTGTACTGTAGTTATCTGCTTTACTCACAGGTTGACTGTTAGTTAATGCTTTTAGCATAGTCCGGCTATTGTATAGAATTTATATTTTGTACAGGGGGTCACATATAACCCTTACAATTTAGAAAGTATACTTTTCTGTGGATCATCGTAAAATAAAATTTAAATAAATAAATAAATTTATTGTGTTTCTCGATCGGAAACAAAGAGTAATGTAAATTGCCTTACAAACTGATCCAGTACACGCGATCCGATCTCACGGTGCTCGCATCGCGACGGGAGGAGAGTAGATGTGGGTTTAGGGTGGTCATTAAATGAATGAAGTAGTAATATTCTTCCAATCGATATATCTTCATGGTCAATTTCCCTGAAAAAGTTTCAGTTTCAACCAAATTCAGAAAGTCAGATGACCTGAAGAAAGTTGCATACAAGCGCTGGATGCAGGCCGTTTCTTAACGGTCATTCTGGAAATTCTTAGAAGAGACCTTTGTCCAAAATACTATGTATAAATAATTATGATTAAGTTCCAAGATTACAGCAACTTTAAAAAAAAAATTACCTGGCTGTGATTGTGTCAGAAAACGCCAGTGACTTTCCAATGAGTTAAATTTTTGGTGTCTAAAGTTTCCGGCTTCCAATTTATTTTGCACTATATCCACAGATTGCGATGTAAACAGCCACACCCAATTCATCGGATGATGTTGTAGGATTGTAAGGGGAGACTGGGGTGAGGGCGCTAATTAAATGGAATTAATACACATCAGATTACATCACTGCTCTCTAAAAATGGATCATTTAGATACCCATAGATTAGGAAATCGCGGCTGCTCTACTAGGATATATATTTTGAAATCTATATAGATACTTACCGGATTTTATAAATTGACTTTTATTTGATTTGATAAGTTAGTACAGTTACGGAAACGTAAATTCGAGAAACTTTGACTTTTGAAACGTGTGTAATATCCAAAACAATTATTTAAAGAAAAAAAAATCTTTTAATGTCTTGTTTTTAAAGAGAAATAAATTGCTCATTTACATACCTAAATCTACAGCGATATTTAATCGAGCTGACCATAAAAATTCTGTGGTAAAAAACGCTACTATCACTTATCCATACTAATATTATAAATGCGAAAGTCTGTCTGTCTGTCACCTCTTCACGGCTACACTGCTGGACCGATTGTGATGAAATTTGGTAGGGATGTAGTTAACGACCTGAGGTCAAACATAGGCTACAATTGGGCGCGATATAACCGAGTCCCACGCGGGGCGAAGCCGCGGGGAACAGCTAGTAAAAAATAAACATAATAAAGGTACTAAAAGTAGATCAAAGACACATATTTGTTCATCCATATCCATACTAATATTATAAATGCGAAAGTCTGTCTGTCTGTCTGTCTTTCTGTCTGTCTGTCTGTCTGTCTGTCTGTCACCTCTTCACGGCTAAACGGATGGACCGATTGTGATGAAATTTGGTAGGGATGTAGTTAACGACCTGAGGTCAAACATAGGCTACTTTTGGGCGCGATATAACCGAGTCCCACGCGGGCGGAGCCGCGGGGAACAGCTAGTATTTCATAAAGACAAAAAAGAAACCTAAACGTAAAAGTTGATAAAGCCACCGACTATTTGCCGACAAAACAAACACCTAGGAAAACTTAATGATGTTTGCGCCCGCTCTCCCCCGAGATACCTCGCGTTTTAGTCAAATTAAAAATGCTATATTGCCCCAACCTCCTTTATGAACCATAGATACACTAAATTATTTTTTTAATAGATCGAATGGCGAGGGCGTCGAACGAAATGTCAGATCTTATGGGAGATTTATATTTGGGGATGTGATCAGATAAGGAATTAATTTGAGAATAGTTAGGCTCTCTAATTACTAAAATCGATATCTTAGCTTGTGTAACTCTTGGTACATTGTACCATATGAATTTACACCATAAGAACAAAGAACTTCTGAGTTAGGCAATAACTTCTGCAGGCCAAAGCAAAGAAGCTTTAAAAACACATGTGCTAGGTACTTAGAAGTAATTGCATTGCGATAAGGTCCTATTTAACTATTGCAACATTTTGGAATATTTTGGAAACCAGCGAACGATCAAGATGGAATGGAAAGTGTGGTAACCACTTTGAGCATCGAGTTTTGCTAAAACACAAAAAAAACTTTTTTTAAGTTTAAATCTATGCCAGCACCTATCTATGTTTGTTACTCTTACAATTGAATGACGTACACCTACTTCCTGACCAGCTGGCAATCACTGGAACAACAGACGCCAAATTTCCGAACGGAATAAAAAATGATCTGTCAAATGAACAGCTTTCCCGCCAATTTGAGGGCGGTTCGCGCCCTCTTATTTAGGGTGACCATGATTATTACACGATTCTGATTGAAAACATCTGTACAAAAAGTTCGTGTTCCATTAAGTGACATTTATAATTTTGTTGTTTTATTCTTATTGTAAAAATAAATTCTTCTTCAATCAATCCATGGTTATGATAATTAAGTGCGTATTTGCACATTATAATTTGGTAGTGTTTCCGAAGATACGTCAAGCACGTCAATTACTACAAGTGTTGTGTTCAGATGGCAGTATTGGCTGTAGCCATAGAACTAGGAATCGCGCGCGAGGCAATTTTTTTATATCTATGGCAGTAGCTAAGCTAGTAGTCAAATGTCTTCTTAAAAACCTGAGTTAAAATCTGCCACCAGGTTTGGCCACTTACACCGGATAAGAAAGAAAGAAAAAAAAGTGTTACTTATAAGAAACGAGAAACCAACAAATAAACTTTCGTTGTAAAGAAATAGGTAGAGTTGGTATAACTCTACTATGATAATTTTTATAAAAAAAAATTGCAAGATTTTGTACATCTCAATAAAATCAAAATCATTCCACACAATTTGGTCATACACCCACCCTCTGACACGCCCTATCATCGAGATTAATAGGGCTCCATGTTTAGACTTCGGTCACCATAGCACCAGGGGGTGAACTGACAATCTGCCCTCTGGGGCGCCAAATACCACATCTCAGGGGGAAAGTTATCTGACATGGCTACATTGTGTGGAGGAGAGATGTTGATTTGGTAGAGGTCAGGGGTTATAGTTTCTTTATTGTGTTGTTATGAGTATCTTCCTAATTGAATTTTGATAATCATCCTTTTGGGGCCAGCCATTGATACCATTTTTTTCCATTGCAGCGATTGTACTCATCAAATTATTTACTTTTTTAGGTCTTCAAAGCTAGTGAATATAGGCTATTAATGTGCCAGGGATCTCTATCTTAGACTACATCTATATTTAAAATCAGGTGTAATTTTATTATAAAGGCCAGGTTGATGTTTATAAAAAAATCGATGGTTAGGGTTCCTTACCCGAAGAGTAAAAACAGAATAATTATGACATGTAACAGTATTATGCATGTGTCTAATTAGGTATAGTTTAGATTAGACAATAAAATTTCGTATCTACTTAAACATTATAATCAAAAATGTGCGCTTGATCACTTTAATAGTAAAACTTTAAAATATCCTCAAGGTAAATAAAATCAAGTGGCATACCTATAAAAAGAATAGTCCTAAAAATAAGTAACATACCTCTTTCAATAAAAAAAAGAACTTGACAAACTGTCACAAATACACCAAAAAACAGATTAGGTAATCAAATCAGTTAGTGAATCACACACCAATTTAGCCTTCCACTTGTCCATTTTCCGTCCAAAACACCAAAATAAACTAAAATGTCTGACCTGAATGTACTACAGAAGAATTTCGTTGTCCCTGTCCAGACCACCGACCTGGCTCTCTTTGACGATGCCTTCTTCAACATGAAAGAGCGCTTCACAGCTGAAATGAAAAGAATGGAGATGGAGGTGACTAGATTCTCGTAAGTCCTCTTTTTTTGGAGATTTTCAGTATGATGTCACTGATACTTAGTGGCAAGCTTCGTCAACACACATTGGACCCTTTGAAGTGCAAAATTAATGAGATGTTATGTTTTAAATCTAATATTTATACTAACAACTTTGTAATTTAGGCAATCATCATGGTAATATTTCTGAGTAAATACTGCAATTTCATAATCTGCTGTTTTGGTATTCAGGTGATTCAGAGATTAGGAATAAATTATCTGTATTAACTGATTTCTTACCTCTCAATATAATAAACCGTTTCTGTAGTTCAGCGGCTAACATGTTTGTCTTATGACCTGTTGGGGGTAAATGGATTTGATTCCCATGAAAGGGATACTTTTCTATCCTAATTTTGTTACTCTCCTTCATAAACACAGCAATATAATCAGCAATCTTTCTGTCACCAGCAACAACCTGATGACCCTCTACGGGCACACCACGAGTGGTCACTCCGCAGTGTCCTCAGCCCAACGAAGCCGGTCCAGTCCAGCCACGTTGGAGAGCATCGCAAACTCCCCCCTCATCGAGGGGGAGGGGGACACCAAAACCCTGAAGCTGCAATTCGATCTTAGTCAGTTCGATCCGTCAGAGGTAAAATGTTTTTCTATGTATACTCTTCCATGTCAAAATTCCAAAGTTTCAGAAGCTGTATGTGTTGATTTTTTTTAACCAAATGCTACATAATATACTTATATTCTTTTTTTACATAAGCGCTTTCCCAGATTAATCCTGAGTTGGTTGCTTTAGCCCAGGGTCTGCAATGCACCTTTTTCCACTTTGCGTCGTCTTATATTATTCTTTAAATACGTATAGACCAAACCTGTATCATAAAATCTTATATTAATTAACAAAACATTACCCGGAACTTTACTAGACACATGTTGTATCTAATTTATTGTCACAATACTAGACTGTATCTTCCAAATTGTCAAAATAAATAACTGAAATGTCGTTTCAGGTAAAAGTGAAAATCGCGGACGACTTTCTAGTAGTGTCAGCGTCGCACGAAGAGAAATCTGACAATTCCACAGTTTACAGAGAGTACCACAAGGAGTTCCTTATGCCAAAAGGAGTCAATCCTGAAGAGGTGATCTGCTCGTTATCCAAAGATGGAATATTGACAGTCCAGACGCCTCTACCTAAAGAAGCATTGATGCTCGTAAATAAAGCACCCGCGTAAGAGAAAACTTACGAAGAAGTTGAAAATCTAGACTGGTCTGAACAGCTAGGAAAAATTAAAAAAATACAATTATGAAGGATGAAATAGAACCAGTAAAAATTCAACATAAAACACTTGTACAAATTAATATAGAAATTAAAGAAAATTAGAAATTGATAAATACATGAATTTAATCTTTTTTTCATCTAACATATCATTTATTGACATTGGGCTCTCCCTAGATGCATCATCTAGTAACATAAGGCTCTCGTCTGTGATGATAACTGCCGATGCTGTGGATAAGTTTTATCCAATAACAAAAAAACAGTCTCGTATAAGCCAAAATGTAACTATGATTTAGTTTTTACCAGGATTTTTGTTCCCACAGTTTATTGAACGGTTGCATTGTAAGGTACTGCTGATCAATCATTGGTAGAAATACCTACTATGAGGTAGAAAAGAAAGAACCCCAAAGTAAACTCCGGGCTCCAAAAGATGTAGTAGAAAAATCCTTATATCGTGGTTAAACTTGAAAGTAAATGTTTTATTTATGCTCATAATGTCATCCTCTTAGCTTGGGTTTTTTTTTTCAATTCGACCAACGAAAGTTATCGGTTGAAAATTAGTACACGGTTTTATAATTCTTAATATATAGAAGAAATTTCTCCAGTCAAACCTTTTTTAATGAAAACTGGGTTCCGAAATTAATCATCATAGAAAGACAGACCGACGCCACAGGCTTCAATTTGTAAATGTACAAGTACTCATTTACTTAATGTGGGTGTATAACTGGATGACATTGTGTCACCTCTAGACAGACGGACGATTTGTCTTAATTAAAAACATGAGCTAGATTTCTCTTTCGTTATTTTTATCCTTTGTTCCCGTTGAGTTACACCACTTTGTGTTACACTGTTACCCATTGGGAAAAAAAATACCGATTAGTTACACTGTATTATGATTCACTAGTATGTATAATATTTACAATTTTAACTTTGCTCAGGGCAGAGACTGAATATTAGATTGTACTTAAATTGGATAGTTATTTCTTTACAAACTGATGTTTTGATTCACGCTCTTCAGATAAAATTAGGTTTTTTCTTAGGATTCCTTATTCCTACTATAACCTTATTTCGATATGTCATATCAAAAAACATTATTCATGTATGAAGGAAAGACAGCTACGTAGACGGTATCTCATTAGCAATTTGAAGGTGTCGGGAGCGCGACTCCTCTTTAGTACCAGACTAGTTTCAGTTTATTACCTATCTTATTTTCAGATATTTTTAACAAGGATTAGGGTAAGTACCTGCTACTAAGTACTTGCACATGTAACATATTTATTTTACTTTATCTCATTTCTTACCTTTTGTTCCAGACCAATTTTTTGGGTCTGTAGGCTATGGAAACGATGGGATACGAATTCAAGTAAATACAAGAGAGGGCGAGTTATTATCTCAGGAATAACGTCCATATGATGTATGCGGTGCATTTATAATCAAAGGTAGATAATTTCAGCTATCGGCTATGACATCGACGACCTGACCAACAGATATGCAACGAGTCGGATATATTCGCACTCACACAGAGCTCTCAGGGATAACGTTGTGGGTACACTGGGTATGAGTGCTGGCATTTCGGAACTAAGTTTTCCATTCTTTCATTTTGTTTTCTTCATATGGCAGGTATAGAAAAGGGAAATTTTTTGAAGTATAACCGTCTGAAAAAGAGATAAAAACTGGTGGAAAGCTGCATTTTCACATTTCATTGGGTTTTCAGACAATATGATATGGAATAGTGGGAGTGAAGCTCCCACTATTCCTGTGTTTTCATTTAAGTGCATGATTATTTCAATTCTTTATTTATTTCTTTATTAAAGAAACTCAAAGCACTTACAGTTTCCCAAGGCGTGCTAGGAGCGTGTACCATCCAGAATTTTGAAAATATTATGTTCTTGTAGGATTAGGTGTTCCAATTTCCTAGGAACCCTAAATTTCTCCACGAGATATATCCCAGTGCACCCGCACCCGCCAGGTCACCTGCACATTCACACGTGCGCGTTGTGTTGATGCGGCGCGTTGCCATGCCAACCACCCGCGCCTTCCCAGAAGAATGGCCACACTCGCCGTTTCTAATGTCCACATTTTTAATAGGTTACATGTTCAGCGAACTTTAGGTTTTATTAGGCATACACATTAGTTAAGTCGTGTTTGGTACAAAGCGAGACATTTAGTTAAGGCGATATGTACAGTACCATGAGTCGATAATTGCATAGATAGGCGACACTATAGAGAACTTGTAGGGAGATCAAGCAGGTGCGACTGGAAAGAGATGCGAAATGCAAGTACAGTGCATTCTCCCGAGATTCGGCTCGTATAACCGAGAGGTTGGTAGAGCCATGGGAGGTGGAGGGAGTATCATGAGTCGATGCACTTAACTTGTCACGAAATCATCGACAGGCATATAGCATATGCCGGATGGCAGAGCCCCAAAAGTCATGTCGACGCCGCAGCAGAAAAAATCAAGGAAGAGATGGATGGACTGTGTGATGGAAGATCTTAAAAAGATAAAGGCGTGATAAGTGAAAAAAACTAGTGGAAGAGGCTAAGACCTACAAGGGGGTGTACTACAAGTAATTAAGTAGGTAATTAAGATGTATACAGTACGCCGCCTTTAAATAATGAAGAAGTCATCAATGCTAGATAGAAGATAAGGGAACACATTAGAAAACTTGTAGGGAGATTAAGAATGTGCAACTGGAAAGTACAAAGCAAGACAGCGCTCTCTCCCGAAATTCCAACGTATAACTAAAAGGTTGGGCTCTACCAACCTAGGATATGGAGGGAGTACGTTGCTCACTTACACTATTACCTTTATATGTACCTACTATTTTTAATGTATTCCCTTAAGCTTATTAGACAATTAATAATGAAAACAGAAATATTAACCTGATACCATCTGGCAGTGAAAAATGTCCATATGTTCAATGCGCGTCGAACTGGTCAATGTAGAGATTAATAGGAAAGGCCCTATGTTCTTGTTCTTCAGTTGACTTCAGTTACCTATAGATACATCATCATCATCATCATATCGAGTAGGTGTCACTATCAATCGACCATGCACAGTTGCACACCCTGGTGTCAGAGTTCTATGGAACCGCATCTCGGCCTCTGACGTAGTTCCTTTAACGACTACCCGGTGTGCAGCCGGGACCAACGGCTACACGTGTCTTCCGAAGCACGGAATCATCTTTATTATCAGACAATCAGGTGATACAAATAAATATCTATCTATAAATTGTAGTACTGATTTTTTCATACCATTAAATAAAATGGTTTAAAAACAGTTTTTTCTAAGATAGTAGTAATGGTCACTTTCGCATATGGAATCGACAAAATATACTTAGATGCTTCATTGAACCCTCATTTATTTGGTATTACCAAGTATATTCTATTAGGTTTTATGTTATGTTACCTAATTAAAAAAACGTTTCATTTGATAAATACTCGGGACAAATAAGTGACTATCATACCTATCTTAAGGACTTGGTTTAGCATTTTTGCAGGCGACTGTACTCGAATTCAAAAATCATAACACACTTTTTAATTAAAATACAACAGCTCAATCATACTGTTTTAATATTTAGCCCATTTGGTTGTTATAATCGAGAAAACAGCGACAAAAACCTAATTATTCACCCTCTCAACTAGTATAAATAAGAAACAAGTGGTCCTGTTTTAATTAGCTAATTTATTCCAATTCTTGAATGTTTGTCAACGTTATTAATGTACGGGGAAATGGAAAACCTTGTGCTTTTTATATTTTTGTCCAACTGCCATAAAAAAAGATTTTTTTAGGCTTAGGATTTTCTTCGATGCTCTACGGTGTCGATGAAGTCAGCTATTCTCATCCGACTAACTAAACGATCAATTACTTTTCATTACGTGATTTTCGTCTAAGCAATCTGGGTCTATTATTAGAAAAAGATTTCAAATTTAAATTTCAAACTCAAACATTTATTACTATGAGTTTTACAGTTCTTTACAGATGTTAGGTATTATATTCTATCATAGCAATAACTCTTTGAGCATTGCGAATAGAGGTAGATGACATTATATTATTAAGTAATCATTATATCGTTCCATTTCCATTAGTAAGAACCTCTACCTTTTTTGAAGTCGGTTTAAAACTCAAATTATTTGTTTTCATATCAAATCATATAAACATGTTTTATTAAATAAGCCAGAGGAACGCCTCCAGCCAGATTGGATATACAATGCCTTACGTATTACTGCCGATCGCGCAGTCTGGACACACATATCACGATCCTCAACATTGAGGGACCGATGATTAAGATGACGAAGTGTGTAATCCAAGGCTACCTCCATAACAAATTACATAAAATCTGGCCCAGCCGTTTGAGCTTTAAGTAGTTATAAACATACAAACTTTCGCCTTTATAATAAATAAATAAATATATAGGGACAAATCACACAGATTAAGCTAGCCCCAAAGTAAGTTCGAGACTTGTGTTATGGGAAATAGTGGGATTACAATATAATACAGAGCTTTTAGAGCTGTATAACAATAAAAACTCGTCAATATTTTTTTAATTTTCACCTCAGTTACTCACCTGTGTCTCCTATCAACGTCAGAGGGTGGCTGTATCCCTTTTAGAAGGCAGTCACCACGACAATCAGATCCAAAACACAGGTCAGGTACGCTTGGACGGCTAATACTTCACAGTACTGAATTCCTAACTAGTTTACCAAGCCATGTTGATGATTGCCACGTCTCAGTGTCGTACTATTGTTACGACCCCTAAAATTCACGTAGTACAGTCACCCCACATATACACGATTTTTTTTCACGCTTGTTAATCGGATTGATATGGCCAGAAGTCAATTTTGCATTCGTTGAAATATAAATTAGATTTTATTTGCGTCAGATTTGTTTTGATTTGACTTGTATGAAAGCTTTTATTTTACACTAGTTTTTCCCGAGGTTTCATCGCCCATGGTGTGTGAGTACTAATACCTTTTCAAAAAGTCAGGCTTATTACCTATATGAAGAAATATTTTTTATTTGTATTGTATTACATTATTTACTACTAGTAGGTACCTACTATTTACATACTAATTGCCTGTAGCCTTGTAAGATTTATGTAAAACTACTTAGGATTATGTATTTGAAATTATGTTGATCGTATTGTTTGTGGCTTTTCTATCGAATTGGTGGTTACTATAATAATAAAAGTTAAGTTGGAAAAATAAATAAATAAAAAATATTTATGCATACAGATCACAAAATCCATAGAACTATTTGTTTTACTACATAATTTTACTACCTACAACTATTGGCCTTATGTGTGATGGGGAATAGTTATTTTTATTTCAGTTTTTTTACTAATATTAAGTACCTGTTAATAGAACTACCGCAACACATATCCGCCGACCAATAGTACCGACCATGGAACTCAGTTAAATCAGACGGTTAAATTTGCAAAGTCCAAAAGTAAATAATTAAAACACACAGTTTGCGAGTAAGGCAGTCAAAACCGACTTCCGGTTAGGGTGGGATAACCTCATTTCCGGCACAGGTACCCTTCCCAAGTACCCTTCCGCTAGGGGAGCCGTTGCTATGGTGATGATTTTTTACCTTTTTTGTCTCCCGATCGATTTGGATGCTTTATAACACGTTGTCTTTTTAAAAAGCCAAATATTACATTTGTACTTATTTTATTTCTTAAATCTACAGGAAAGGAGATACAGTTGACCAAAAAAAAAAGTATACCCCTAAGATGTGTTAGAGTAAAGTTGTAAACTTTTCTGTCGCTCATTGTACAATCCAATGATGTTTTTTTTTTGTAAATGGTGCAATAAAGTATTAACTTATTAATTAATTCTTATAACACTACAATACTCTTTATTAGCACCAAATTAAAGATCTTACAAATGGCACTGATTTATACCTGCACTTCATCATTGGTGTAAAATTTTTTTTTGGGGTTTTCAAATAATACAGGCGATAAATGAAGAGTAGGTAATAAAGAGTTTTTATTGCACTGCACTTTACTGACCACATAAACTGTGAAAACTTTAACTCTTTACTCGTGAAAATTTTAGTTCTGCTGTCTACTAAATGCTGCGTACTGTAGGGTAAGGTCATATCGTCTTATATATATAGGCGATTTTATTTTCGTAACTTAATGTGCCGTGCTCCGAAAAGCACGTTAAGCCGTTGATCACCGCTAAAGGAACCGACGTTTTCAAAGAACCTAAGAATCAGCGTTGCCTGATCGATTTATCCCTATAATCCGATCTATATGATATGATAGTTATATTGAACTAATTTCTTGATGAGAGCTACAGGAATAATATGGAGAGACGTACTCGAGCGGCTTCAATTCAAATGAAAACATTTAATAAAACACTTAAATATTTTGATACCACCAGACGCCATGTTTTGAGCACGCCTCGTGCTGGAGTTAAAACAAAGCTGTTTGAAAGAATTGTAAGATGTATTCAATCGCCGACTAAATTGTAAGTTAATAAAAATAATCAAATGGTATTTACTAGTTAATTCCCGCGGTTTTGAGGAGTTCGGTAGCAACTCTTGACATACGTATGCGCAGTGTGAGTAACGATCATGCGTGGTAAGCGACAGCGTCCGCAGACTAACTCGTATTGGTCGCCTTATAGTGACATTTCTATTATGAGATCATTTGCTCAACCAAATGCTACTGCACTTTAAGACCTACAACCTCTTTCACAGTCAACAATTTGGTTTTACTGCCGGTAAATCAACAACCGATGCGGGAGTGGCACTTATCACTCATATATACAACGCGTTGGAAGAATCACAGGATGCTATCGGGGTCTTCTGTGATCTTTCTAAAGCATTTGATTGTGTTGATCATGAGACACTTTTGCTCAAGCTTTCTCATTATGGCTTTGATACTAAGTCAATTGAGTTACTAAGATCTTATTTAAGTGATAGACGTCAGACTGTTGATATAAATAGTGTCAAATCAGACGGATCAACAGTAAAAATTGGCGTGCCTCAAGGCTCAATTCTTGGACCATTCCTCTTCTTGATTTATGTCAATGACTTGCCTTACGCGGTTGAAAAGAACGCTGGTATAGTCTTATTTGCAGACATCAGACAGATACATCTTTAATCTTTAAAATGAATCGCCGTAGTGTAAATACCAATCATGTGAATAATATTTTGTATATCATCTCTAATTGGTTCTCAACTAACAACTTAATGCTTAATGCTAATAAGACCCAATGCATAAAATTCACACTACCAAACCTGAGGCAGGTTCAAGTTGATGTCACGTTGAATGGAAAGATTTTAGAACTTGTAGATAATACCACCTTTCTAGGAATCACAATTGATTCTAAATTGCAATGGGGTTCGCACATTACAAGCCTAGCTAAAAAACTTAGTTCTGCCGCTTATGCTGTCAGAAAAATCAGACAAATAGCAGATGTGGAAACTGCTAAGCTAGTGTACTTTAGTTATTTTCATAGCTTAATGTCGTATGGACTCTTTGGGGAAGGGCAAGTGAAATAAAGACTATCTTTATTTTGCAAAAGCGGGCAATTCGTGCCATTTATGGTTTAAGACCAAGGGAGTCGCTTAGGGAGTTGTTTAAGGATATTAATGTTTTAACTCTCGCTTCTCAATATATATTTGAGGTTATTATGTATACCAGGAGAAATATTTCTTCTTTTAAAAAAATTTGCGATGTTACGGATAGACCCTTACGGAATAAAAATAAATTATATCTCCCATCATATCGGCTAAGTAGAGTTAATGACTCATTTTTGGGTAACTGTATACACTATTACAATAAGCTTCCAGAGTCGGTCCTTAGTTTGCCTGACCGAAAATTCAAAGCACATGTTAAGAATTTACTTTGTAAAAAAGCCTATTATAGCGCTCATGATTTTCTCAATGACAAGGATGTGTAACTTAAGCTTGGTGCGGAGTCCTCCAAACTATAGCTAAAAATTGATCATATGTACATTCAGTACATTATTATTTTTTTTTATTTATTATATCATGACATCTTTTATTACTTGACATTTTTATTAAACTATTTCAATAATCCTCAATATTTATTTAATAATAAACTTATGGTAATTATAAAAATATTCAAATGTAAACTCGTCTGATTTGACTCAAATTTTGTGAATTGACGTTTTTGAAGAAAATGCTGCTGTGGAGTTTGTGGCGCCACTTCTTCTCCACTTGCGCTTTGGAAGTGGTGGTAAACTTAAAATAAGTAACAATTGACGTCAATAAGTGATAAGAATATCCTATATTGAAAATAAACAATTTGAATTTGAATTTGTGCTTTGAAATGCACTTTAAGCCTTTGGACCCGGCTGATATCGCTTGATGGCAGTCGTTAGGCTGTGTCAGTTATCTTTAGGCATCCTGAAAAATATATTAGTGTTGACAACTAAACACACTATGATCAAATACACAAATATGATCAATAACAGGTATAAAATGTCCTATTTTTTATTGTACTATTCCAAAAATTAACCATGTATCTATATACCATAACAAATAATAACGATATTCCAGACCGGTCATCAATGGACGCCGATGACCACGGCTCGTGCGCGCCGTCACGATATGCAGTTGAAATTGTCACGGAAAAGCAATTGTATGAATTGTATCTGTGCACTCGCTGCATATTAGTTAGGTAGTCGAATCGATTCATCATTATAACTTGTGGAAATATTACGACTAGACTGATATAGGATCAGCCCCGAAAAACATACTGCGACCAAATCGCAGACGTTTTGGAAAGACATTAGGAGTACCCAAAATTATTTATTAAATTAAATAAAAAAAACTTTGCGATTACTTACATGTCCAAATAAAAAAAACCGTGTAAGTATACTTTTAAGTATCATCGATATAATAGAGAGATATTTAAATACTTACATAATCACTTGGCTTTCGGCCAAGTGTGAACACCGTACGTCCGGCCGACAACCGGTAGACGCGCGCCCCCGTCTTTTTTCTCAAAGGTGATGCGCCCGCGCACCTGTCGGTAGAGCTGTGAACTTTTAGACTTGCCAGTTCAACATGACACTAACAAGCAGTTTTAAATTTAATTACCATTTATGCATTGGTGTTACATTTAGAACAATAGACAATTATTTACATCTCTCATATAGAATTTGGAATCGCGCACGCCAGGCAATTTTTTTTAAATCTATGGTGTACCTAAATTGTCATCATTAACATCAGTATGTATTTTTTGTGTTTATTATATTACTAGCTGTTCCCCGCGGCTTCGCCCCGCGTGGGACTTGGTTATATCGCGCCCAAAAGTAGCCTATGTTTGACCTCAGGTCTTTAACTACATCCCTACCAAATTTCATCACAATCGGTCCAGCAGTTTAGCCGTGAAGAGGTGACAGACAGCCAGACAGACAGACAGACAGACAGACTTTCGCATTTATAATATTAGTATGCATATGCTATTTTTTTTACAAAAACACTCAGTGTGTATTCTGTGGATGAATATTTTTTTACAAGTGATTTATTATAAAGTATGTTCCTAATAGATATAGCTTTCATATTTTTTATTCCACTTACCATCAAATGTGTTGATCGATCAAATTAAAATTATCGGTGGACTACCTAACTGGAGTTAGTATAATTAGTGGAGACAGTGGGAGAAAAAAAAAAAATATCCGGTGTCACTCCAGTGCCAGTAAATAGATAATAACATGCTTTTTAGTAACTAAGAATAGTTTAGAAATTTATCGCCGTTTCTATGTCGTTATAAAGTCTGCACTTGCGCACGCGACCAAAGCAGCCCTTTCTCGACCTGAGACAGTTGCGTTGCGCGGCGACCGTTACTTGTTCATTATCAGGACATCATGTTTCTGACATCAAATAATTGAAATCGGCTTGCTATTTTTTAATGAGCACGAAATAAGTTGCCTTTTTTGGTTTAAAAGGCTGAGGCTCTGTTTACCTGTTCAAGAAAAGACGTGAATTATTAATGTATTATTTGTCATAAGATATTTAAGAGCCAGGCTCTGGTCGGTGGAGTTCCTCCCCTTTTTATCTATCGTAAGAATGATTTCTTATTTATTTGTCTTCACAAAGGGACCTTAACGTGCCTTCCGAAGCAAGAAATCGTCTTTATTATAAGAAAATCAGGTGATTAAGCCCGGCAATGTCCAAACCAAACTGGAAACTACTGAACAAAGTATGCTTCCTGTGGGAATCGAACCCAAACGCAAACGCCTTTTCCATCTCTAAATTTGTCTAAAGTTGGAATCAACAAAAGTCAAATTATATCTCATTTCTTCTTGCGACCAATGCTGACGTAAAATCATTGCCGAATCATGTAATGTCTCTACTTATTGAATTAAGTCGGCAGTCGAGCAAATGGCCTGTGAAAGATGAGCGTGCGGTCACCGAAGCTATCTACGCTTATGACACCTTGGTTGTTACTAGCGTGTTGCCAACTCATAGTCTGTTTTCTTACAATACCCAGTAACATCTTTCTAATCGACTAGCAGTCCATCCCGGCTTCGTTCGTGGTACATACGTAGCCTATGTCACGCGGGGATAGTGCGGCATTCAAGCAGTGAATTTTTTTTTTAAATCGGCCCAGGTTGCTTACCATCTCTTAAAACCATCAAGATCCAGTGAGTAAGCGGGACAGCGCAATTCATGATGTGAGGCGACATCGCCCTTACTTACTGGATCTTGCATGGTTTTAATATATGGTAGTAGCCACCCAGTAGTATCAATGCAAAAAAGCAAGCAATCAAATTTTTTTAAATAATTTTAGTATAGAAGTATAGATAAGTAATAACAATACCTTGTGAAGAGAAAAAAATAAGATCTCTTCCAGCCAACCGAAGGCAGATAACAAGGATATTTATATTCGTCATGCAAATTCACATCTGACTTTATAGGTGTATAGCCTTATGACTTTTGCCTTGAGGAAAGAGCGTAGAAAATGAAATTATTGCCAGCATTACGACTCACGAGCAATTAAATTTCTTTGTCCGTTTACAATCTACATGAGACAATCGGTATTAGTCAGACGATGTTTCTTGTAAACCTCAGATGCCGAGCTTCGATCTTCCACATCGAACAATGAACAACCTTGACCTGAATGACCTTACCTCGTAACATCAGATACCACGAAAACCACACCATTTGTCAGTCTATTCTTTCTGATAAACCTACGCCCAAACAAATTAAACTCAAACGCAAAAAAAAAAAAACAAAGAAATTACTGGCTGCTTTCGTTCCATTGGTTCGGAGCGGAAAATTAAAAAAAAAGTCACGTTCGAAGTTCAAAAGCTTTCAGATAAAATTATCTCTGTTGGGTCTTGAAGCGAGACGATCCTGCGGACGTGTGTAGAAAGAGAGAGGTGGATATGATTTGCATATCGAGAGAGGGGGACAGGTGGCGGGCATCTCGACGGGATAACGGAGCGGCAACGTCGCGTCCACCAATAGCTTTCGTTTTATCTCGTTGTTTGTTTTTCCAATTTTATTTTCCATTCTTTTTTCTGCAGCGAAAGATTATTGTAGATTGGCTTGTGCATGCGTTTTTAGGGTTCCGCACCACAAAAGACAAAAACGGAACTCAAAGATCACTTTGTTTATTTTTTTAAACACGACTGCTAATTTTGAGGACGCGATCATTCGACCCAAATTAAATTAACTAAATGTAAATGACTGAATGATTCAAATTAAACAGATGCCTACCAACTTATTATTTTCACGAAGGTAACATCCACAGTATCGCGTGATATGAATATTAAATAGGTCAAACCAGTTGAATATAGCGGCGGTAATTATAATGTGGGGTAACTAACTGTGAACGAATTTTGATCAACTGTGAAAAATACTTTGTAATGCATTGCATACTCCTTCATCAGAAATATATGTAGGTACTAAGGTGCTTTTGAACTGAAAATATAAATATGTTAACCTATGTTTCCATGCTGGTCTGGGAGAAAAAGAAAAACATAGAATGTACCAGCTGCTTCTCTTCCCGCGCAAGCCGTAAAAGTCATCTGAGGGAATCGCTGAATGGGAAAATCATGGCGATGCGGCTAGCAACCCATCACTATTGATTTCCTGTTTCAACTACCATTATGCTAAACGTGGTCTAAGGTCTTATGGCTCTAGGCTCTGTCTACCCCGTATGGGATAAAGACGTGATTATATGTATGTATGTATGTACCTAAGTACTTGCAGTACACTGGCTTATACCCATGTATTTGAGTAAATAACGGTTCATTCTTAATATACTTGTTCATCACTTCACTATCATCACTATCAGTACATAGTATAGAATAAAGTAGCTTTCTTTGTCCCTATGAACCTTTATGCTTAAATCTTTAAAACTACGCAATGAATTATGATGCGATTTTTTTAATACTTAGATAGATGGATTCAAGAGGGAGGTTTTTATACCCATGCGAAGCAGGGCGGGTCGATAGTTCTTAATAAAACTTCCTCTGTGTTCAAGTGACGTTTGCCTTAAGACCTGAAAGGTCGTGAGGTCGTCTATTTTCTATGCGTCTCTCTCTGTATCTTAAAGCTTTTTTTAATCAATCGTAAGTCGAAATAAGAGGTTGATCTTCTAGACCACATCTAATTACCATTAGGTGGGGTCGTGATATTCTATCAATCCAGATGGACACAGTAAATATAAAAAAAACTTTCCTCTTGAGTCGGATTGCAGCTAGGGTTCCGTCCATACCAGATCACCCCTAGTCTAGCTAGTATGAGATTTTATAAACGCAGACGCTTGGAACTGCGTTAGGATTTTGTATGGAATTTTTTAGTTGCATTACTACCCGCCATGGTCACTGTTATCTCAAAATTGCTAAGCACGCCTTAATAAGTTTTCATTTCAATAAAATAACACGTTAGTCTATAAACTAGTTAACTGTTCATGAGGTGTCCCTTGACATACCTACAGACGAGAAGCGAAATAGTAGGGTTATATTACCTTTGTTTGTGTCCTAAAATTCTTAGATCATACAGATAAGTACAGGGATCAGGGACAATTGCTGGACATTATGAATAATGGTTAATATTGTAAAAAATCCTGGTATAAAAGGATTTATTGCTTACTCAGACGTTGCTACAACAGCGATTATAGGTAAGTACTTAATAAAAAAGTGTCTCAGTTTTTTTTTAATGATTTTTAGGACAAAGAGTAAGTCTTAAAAGAACTGTAATGAACTACGAGATTTCAAAAATGCAGACACAGACTAATAAAAAGCTAATGTTGCATCCAGCCAGACACATAAAACCTAAGTCTGTATATAAGGATAAAATAATGCGAAGGACGCATCTTGCCCCGGGCGCCTCGGGAGAATAGCCTTGGAAAGTATTATGGGATCTTTGCCGTCGTATTATATGTACCTATAGGTACTTCTTAGTTTATGTTTATGGCTTATATCCTAAGAAAAATGCCGAGTTTTGACGGCAAATTGCAAATATCATTCTTACAATTCGCCGCCTTCGTTAGTTTTCGGCGCTGTTATTTATTTTAAAAAATGTATGTTTCCGTGTATTTACGCATAATAATGCATAAGTAGTAAGTTTTTAAAGTTTTTATGAACAAGATATTTGCTAGTGTTGGGGAGTGGTACAGTATCTATTAAGTCCGTGAACCCTGAATTTCATAGAGACAAGCTGAAAATGCAACCGGAAAATCTTTTGGACGAGAGAAAGGTATTACAATATATTTCTGCCAGTGACGCTTATGCAATAAGTAGTAAACAAATAGTAGTAAAGTAACATAGAATATCTTGTCAAAAATAAGAAAATATTCTAAATTACTAATGCAAAGAGAATATAGCCATTCGTATCTCTATGGTCGAAAAGCCGGGCGTCATTACGGTCTTGTTAAAATCCATAGATATAATATTAAAAAATATTTAAAAAATTTGCCTCGTTGAGACCGCGCGCGTTTCGAAATTCTTTGTTAAAATCACTCTAATTTGACATCCTTATAAGGAATAAAGTAACTACACGAGTACATCGCCTGCCATCCGTAATTTATTGTCAACCACAAACGCTAATTTATTCCAACGGAAATACTCGAACAAAAGATAAAACCATTCCGCTAATGGTTTGCGAGTCCCAAGATGTCCGCCATTACGTTTTTTCAAGACTCAACATGCTCACAAGAACCCGCTGGTGCGTGAAGACTAGAGGGACGGAGGGACACATATCCTGCCTTTTCCAAATGAAATATATTACATATCCTTACACTATAAACAACTTAATAACCCACAAGAATATTGTTCAAAAATCAACTGTAATTTTAAGTGGAAATGGTCGGCTTTTGCATGGTCATGTCGAGAGAATCGATTCATAACCTTTCCTTGCGAGCGCAGGCCAGCGTGAGAATGGACGCAAGGCTCGGATGGCGTTGAATAAATTATATAAGACGACTACTCTATATACGTAATAGGGCTGATGATGCATTGGTATTTTTCTCTTATAATTGACAAAAATATACGAACAAGTTGGTATATCTATATACCCTGCTATCCCTGGTACATTACTCCTTTATCCAAGAAACCATTGGGCACGTAGATAGGGATTAGGATCTGTGTTTGAGTTGCAGTACAGGATAGTGGAATAGATAGAATACCAGCATCAAACCGAGGGGGAAGTTATATACTTGGGTTTAATAAACTTGGGACAGCCGTATAAAACTCCAGGTAGTACCACTGTACGGATCAACATCATTTTGTGTAGGTGACACGGTCAATCGACCATGCACTCTCTGGTGTCAGACTTGTTGATGTTGATGACTATACGGATACACTTGAGCCGGATTTTTTACCCCCTTATTCATTAGTTTAGTTTATATTATTTTTTGCACCAAAACAAATGTAAAGATCATAAAATATAAATAACTAAGGAGGACAAAAAGCGGCCATATCGCCTAATCATAAAAATAAAAACGTTTGCTAAGCCCTTATTAACTAAAATGTGTTTTGTCTCGTTCTATCATGTTCCAAATACAAACGAGGCAAACATAATTTAGTTAAAATGTATGTTACGAAATTTTGAATTTTTTTTTGAATAAGGAGTATATAAAGTGTTGTATTAAGTGTAAACTTTCAACAGAACATGTTGAACAAACAGTTAGGCAACCCTACCTCCAGATACATAGTTTGCCGGTCCAATGCGCCTGATTCATTAAGATTACGAGTACATTCGCGATGGAGATACCAGTTGACTGAACTCCCGAGATGAACATCTCCTCACGACACGAATGGCTGACCAGGCCTCGCATTGTGATACTATGTTGAAATTAATATGACGTGAGAAAATAAATTTGCTTGATTTTGATCACGTAAGGAAGTTTTTCTAGTTCGATCAAAAAACTAAGAGAAAGCAATGCGCACGTGTTAGTCCTGGTGTTGCAAGCGTTCATTGGCTACGGTGACCACTTACCATCTGGAGGGCCTTATGCACGTTTGCTACCGAATTGTATAAATAAAGGTTGCATCTTAGATTGCCAATACTTAGTCCATAGTTCTTTTTCAATTTAGCTAAACATAGGTTCGTAAGATATAAACAATATCAATAATATTTATTTTCATTACAATAGATAGCCATACTATAAGTGACAAATTTAATGCTTCTCTTTCGCTTGACTTTTTTAACTAAATATATAGATACTAGCTGTTCCCCGCGGCTCCGCCCGCGTGGGATTCGGTTATATCGCGCCCAAAAGTAGCCTATGTTTGACCTCAGGTCGTTAACTACATCCCTACCAATTTTCATCACAATCGGTCCATCTGTTTAGCCGTGAAGAGGTGACAGACAGACAGACAGACAGACAGACAGACAGACAGACTTTCGCATTTATAATATTAGTATGGATATGGAAGTATGGATTTCTTTACATATAAAATTCTTTCAGCTCAGACAGCTCTACCTATAGGCAATAGCTAGGCATATGGATTGAAACTGGTAAAACGCTTGGATATTGATGAGACATGAGACAGGTATCCACCTCATATTACAATGAGCTTGGTCACCACACCATCTCGGGCGCACCACGGTTTAGTATTCAAAGCTCGACGTCTCGATCTTCGATACGCAGAATCCATACAATAGCCGCTATGTGAAATCGCCAGGACTATTCTGTTAAGATTATGTGTAAATAAAAATATTCTAAATCTGTTGAATTTTTTTGTCTTAATACTTATGCCTTGAACTACAAGTGAGATTCCCTTTGTTTTAATATAGTATGTATGTGTGTACAATCTTTACATACATACTTAACACCTTAAACCACATGTAGCATGATGGTCGTTGAAACAGGGAATCAAAAGTGACGGGTTGCTAGCCGCATCGCCCATGTCATGATTCCCATATTCGTTGATTCCCGCAGTTGACTTTTACGGCTTGCTCGGGAAGAGAAGCAGCTAGTTACATTCTATGTTTTTCTTTTTCTCCCAAAGCAACTAGGAAGGATAAGTCCATAAAAATACATAAAAAAAGCTTGAGAAGTGTCAATGAGAGAGAGAGACAGAGTAAACACGCGCACGCCCCACGGCTTACAACTACATACTATAGAAAAAAGTGTCGTTACAACTTTTGGTCTTAATTTTTTCCGTCTAGCCCCCTTTCGCAACGCGCGACAAGGAACTTTGTTCTAAAACTTTGTTCAAAACCCTTTCATATGTATACGTACGTAATTATATATTTTACTTTGCTATATTTTCAGAATAATACTGCACATTTGCTTACGGAAAACTGTAGTCGACGATCACCCAGCTGATACCGAAACCAGCGGTTTTCCTACCATCTCGCCTCGTCATTGAAATTCCATGAAAACTCATGCACGAGTAATCGGGTTTATTGATGACTTTCTTGGAATAGTTTACCCGAATTTCACTCGCATTGCATACTTATTAAAACTAGCGACTCATCCCGGCTTTACTCGGGTTATATTAAATGAAGAATTTCTCTAAATCTTTAAAAAAGGCTGTTGAGTCGTTTAAAATTAGAAAAGTTAGCGAAGGTCTTTACCTAAATATTTATGTCTTATATTATTTAATTCAATTCCAGTTTTTTGGCGAGAATAGAAACACTGGGGTATTTTAAGCAACGTCCCTGGCGGATAGTAAGGCAACTAAGAAATTCCATACAATATCCTAACGCAGTCGCTAGCGTCTCTGTTAATAAAATCTCATACTAAGGGTACTGGCTCCGATGCATACAGGTAGACAACACCAGAAAAACGCTAGATAGTAAATTCTTATCTTCTCCTTTCAAATAATAAACTTAAAAACAACACGCAACCAAAGCTTAATCGCCCAAGCTAAACCAAAAAGAATGTCCATTACCATAAATACTATCAAATATGCGTACTTTGCACTTTCCTCGAGGAGACACATCTCAGAAGATGGCCGCGCACACTGCATGCGAATAAGATGGCGACTTAATAACGCAAGCAAGTCGTGTACTTGCTATTTATGTACTCTCCACTCGGCTATCAGGAATGGCATTTATTTTATTATTGGTCCATGTTTTGATTTTGTTTTTAATTTTCCTTGTAACCAGCATTAGGGTTATAGGAGAGAGTACTAACTTACCATAATTTTCAAACATTTATTTCTAGTCGGTGGAGTAATTTTCATGTCATGTCTTCAGATATTCGTCTTGCATCTCTATACGACACAACTTCAGCCTTCTCCTTTGGAGCTAGGGTTGATTATTTTATTTAAAACATTGTGTCATATAGAACATGTCGAGAACTACCTCATCATTTATTTTGACTAGACTATCGTCATCATCACCCCAACATTTTCGGGCTGTATCGGATGGTCAGCATTCGGGAAGCTGTGCCAGAACTGTGGGCAGAAGGGTTTGATGGAGATCACACGCCGGCAATCTAACTACGATGGTCCGATTTCAAAGGAAAGATGGCGGACAGACGCTGGCGTTGGACGTTGGCTGCTTTAAATAAGTCTATAAATGACCCGAAAAAAGCTGAGATGATAATGACTTGTATTATACTTTTCTTAAGCAAACTATTGGCTCGATCAAGAAATTTATCTCATGGAACAGTTTCATCTCTTTGGATAACATTTTCTATTTTTACGAGTTTGATCTTTGATTATGATATGTAAGTAAGTCGTTTATCATATTTTGTTAGCCACAAACAGTAATGCTAAATATATTCCGGAATCGAGTGATATATCAATCGATCCTCAAAATCAATATTTGTTGAGATTTATTCGTGTAACTGAAGGCAGTGTGTTCCTTACGGGGCTAAGGATTGGACTCTCTTTACCAGATCGCCCAAATGCCCTTAGTATGTATATTTTTTATTTTTATTTTCTGCAGCATATTTAAACAACTGGATGAATTCAAATCATGTGAGAGTGACAATTTGCGGATTGCTGTCGTTTATTTTTCAATGGCTTAGTTAAATGGTACATTATTTCAAGTCTATTAATCTGGTGTTTGGCGGTTGATGTGTCTTCTCGTTGAAGATGTCTATGAAAGGGCAATGAACATATGTTGTTTCCAAACGTTTCAATACTCTATTGTTGGATTATACTTGTTAAGGTATACTTATATACTGACGACTTTTATGACTATGCGATCCAAGACAATTCTTCAATGGGTTTGGTTACTTTAAAAAAACGATACACTACAATACAAAAATTCTTTGTTGGACCAGTGTAAATATATAATGAAGGACAATGGGCAGACTTATCGCTTTCTTTTTATTTGTTTAAGAAAATTTGCATTATTTTTTATGACGCACCGATTTCTTGACGTCTGGCACCCGTAGCCAAGTGACAATTTCAAAACGCTAACGAATGTCGACAAGAACAAAATGTATGGAATTGACATAAGCTGCGCTAAATCACGTGGTCAATCTTATTAACGTTTTGCGATTGTGACTTTGGCTACGCCCCCTGGTATTATGGATATTTAAAAATATTTTGCTTAAAAAGTCTCAAAGGGAGTATTCACATCTACAGAGTGTTGTCGAGTAAACACCGCATTCCGAGTACCGCATAATGGCGCATTGTGCCGCATCCCTTATCAATGGACGTAACCCGAGGCCGCCATTCAGACGCTTCAGACGAGATCATGATAATCAGCTAGGTGTGTATAGGCCATGAAGCTAGAAAACATATTTTATGGTTTTTAGGTTTAAATAAAGCGACAGCGACTCAAACGGAAGACCAAAGTCGTCGACCAAAGATTTTGCATATTAATACTACTTTAAAGATGTTTTTTTTTCAGAATTATTGTCTGATTTTTAATGAAATTTTGTATGATGATATTAAAAAGGTCAATTATCTCGCAGGAGATAAAAATATAGTTTATGGATAATTAGCGAACCAATAAAAAACCTTCCTCTTGAATCATTCTATCTATCAAAAAAATACCGCATCAAAATTCGTTGCGTAGTTTTAAAGATTTAAGCATATATAGGGATATAGGGACAGAGAAAGCGACTTTGTTTTATACAATGTAGTGATAGTGAAGTGATGTAGTGATGGTGATAGTGAAGCTGCATTTGTCTTGGTCGGAATGATCCCTTATTATCTAGTAGTAAATATAAACTTTCTTGCTAAGGTCCAGAGTTAAACCAAGAAGAAACTCCATTGAATTGTCTCTAATACTTTAAGGTTGTGAGATGAGATCACTTTTTGTATGTATAAGTAATGTGAATAACTTTAACATATAAGTAACAAAGTATCTTGTATTTTTGTCTAATAATAATAAAGCTACGACATGAAAAAGTAAAAGAACTTGGGCAAGTTAAATGCGGGTGAATTTTCTTTTTAAATATGTTTAAACTCAGAATAAAATACTTTTGATACAACCGAAATCAATATATATAAAAGAAAGCCGTGTTATTTACACTTATAACTCAAGAACGGCTGAACTGATTTGGCTGAAATTGTTGGGGAGTTAGTATAGAACCAGGAGAAGGACATAGGGCACCTTTCATCCCGGGAAAGGTTCCCGAGGGAAGTTCACGCAGGCGAAGCCGCGGGCAAAAGCTAGTAAAATATAAAACTAACTTGAATTAATCAAGAACTACTCGTAAACAACTAGACATTGTCTGAATGAAAACTTCTAAATCCGTGTTCCAGTCACGCGGCGCTTATGCTAATCTCGTCTCCTCTCGGCGATCATTACCATCTCGGTGGGACTGCTCGTTGGGCAGAGCTTCATCAATATGGGCATCGCATCTGGAGGCAATGGCCGACGCTTCCGCGCTCTCAGCTTTTTTTAACTTCCTTTTGAAATGTCTTTTTGCTCGTAATGTGATGTCATAGGATGCTTACTATGTATTGTGTATACTATAAGATGATTTTGACCTTAGCTGCCATTATACTAGCATTTAAAGGCGTAATTTCTATATATAGAATTAAACGTATATGCATATAGTAGAAGAGTATCTACTAATTTATGTACAAGCTATTGCCCGCTGCTCCGTCAGCGTGTGACTCAGTTATATCACGGCAATAAGTAGCCTTTGTTTGACTTCTAGTCCGATATCCATACCAAACTAATTTCATCAAAATCGTGAAAGCGTAACAGACAGACAGACATTCGTATATATGTAGGATATTTCCGAAATCCAGGTAAATCACAACGTCAATATAAGTAGTTTATCCCACATATATAATATTAGAGAATAGATTAAAAGCGCTATCCAACTCATATTATAAGTGTAAAAGTGAATTTGTATATTTGTTACCTCTTCACGCTCTATCTACTGAACCAATCTTCCTGAAATTTCGCATACACATAGCTAGGAGTATTGAGAAGGACTAGGGTATCTTTTATCCCGGGAAAAAGCACTGTTCCCGAGCGAAAGCTAGTATTATATAAGTATACTAATCTATGATATTGTTCGATAGGCTGCTAGGATGATGACGCATATAACTTTAAAGAACTATTACAGAAACAATGTTTGAGGTTTAAATCCGACAGTAACAACACTATTTAGTACCGTTCTACGAAGGACCTACGTCATCTTTCTGTTCTGATAAACCTGACAAGTTCAAATAAAAATACTGAGAATTTAATTGACGACATAAACGCCTACTAGAAAATCTATTCTGAAAAATTGTCTATTCCCGAATAAATATTAATAGTAAATATTAGTAGTAGATTATTTTAGTCCTAAGCTTTACTACGTAAGTACTATCTACATAGGTATTTTGTACGTATACCACAAAACTTCATTTGTTAAATTGAGACGTATACCATGGAGAAGGGCACATATTTATTAAATACCAGCTATTGCCCGCGTGAACTTTCCTCGGGAATAAGTGCTTTTTTCAGGGATAAAAGGCAATACTTCAAACTATGTGTATGCAACATTTCAGAGAGTTTGGTTCAAAAGATCTTGAGTTATGTGCTGTAACTAACACGACTTTCTTTTAATAGATTTTTAGTACTTTTTAAAGCACTAGAAAACATTTATAACTATGCAAATTTCATTGTTGACTACGAGTAGGTATACTCGTAGATGGCAGCAAGGTGGTTGGTTAAATTTTAACTATGACATAAACTAATTTTCAGTCTTCATTTAAAAATCTTAACTGAAACTTATCTGACTCAAATTACTATTTCATTCAAAAGAAATAATATAATAATAATAATAAAGCATTTATTTCTGGCAACTAAATTTAATTTAATTTTTTATAATGTTTACTTACCTTCATTTTACCGTCGAACATTCAAATCATTGTAAGTACACTTATAAATTTTTCATAGAGTAGATGTAGAAATTATAACTGTTTCGTCCAAATTCATTACGATTTCAACAACATACACAGAAATAACCAAATATCAAACGTGCGAGGTGTAAATGGACTCACATCGCTTCACGGAAGTTCCGCACGAGACCCGAATCCCAAGACATCTCTAACAGCTGACCAGTGTACTTCGACCCTTGGCTCTTACAGAATACTGCTACAGAATCGTCGTAGAGCTACTAAGGTATTTTTTTATCGGTTACGAAACCAACCCGATTCATTTATTTGAAGCAAGTTGATTTGTATAGGTAAGTAGGTTGATTTGTATAGGTATGAGGAACAAATTTTTTAATGTTTTGATTATTGTATTTCATAAGTTGATGTATTATTATTACTGAATATGGTAACAAAAATAAAATATCCAAATGTTTAAATAGACGATTATCTATCGATTAACCAAATTCACATGATCAACAACTCGAATCCGTAGTAATCGCTTGGGTCTCATCAAGTTGGACACCGGTAGACCATGGGTACCGTTACGTCGATCGTGAATGGACATCCATTGAGGACTTCGAGGAATCGAATATGTATTCGAGATGGTCTGTATTAGTGTTGCCTAAATATCGATAGTTTGAGTATCGACAGTTAACCTTGATAAAAAAAGGTCAAATGCATTGAAAACACCAGTTTATTTTTGGTTAAAAAAAGGAAACACATTGATAGGGTTACGGTAGGTTCAATTGTCAATAGTTTGCAATAATATAAATGAAAGGTAAAAAATCTATCGATAATACAATACCATTGAATTTAGGTATTTACGATTGTTTTGATAGTTTTTAATTAATTAATTACTTAATTATCGATAGTAATTTAGCTATTGATTGTTATTCGGACAAAGTTTACTATCGATACTGTGACTTTTTTATTGTTACAATAGTATTGATAGACTATCGATATCGATAGTTTTTACTACTACTTGCAACACTAGTGTGTAATCGACTCCGGTTGCGGTATGCGAGATATCATTGAGCAGCGGCAGGAAGATTTTGTTTGAATTAGTGGAAATCGTATGAATGGAGGAATGTTTACGTCTCACTATACCTATTCAGAAATCTGTCTGTTTGTCATGGCGACTTCATCATTTCAGCAACAACCACTGTGGGACATTAGCCCTCCCCAAGGATTAGAGTAGGAAGCGGTTGTAAGCAGGTCGGTCATGGCGATTTATTTATTTACAACTTCAAACCTTAAATGATCTAAGCTTCAAACCTCAGATCATTTATCTTCAAATAAGCCAAAAGTTTGAAAACAGTTACCCGAATTTTTGTAAATGCACATTTATGTCATTTCGATTTTTTACAATTTTAATCTACTCAGTAGCCGTCTACCGATAAGTGGCAAAAAGGCTCCTTTTATTTTGAAGGCCCAATAATAATTACTTTTTGTACCTAAGTACATTTGTCTACTCTACACAATTGATTTGGATAGAACCAGATAATAGATGTCCTAATTTTTTGGCATTATCCATTTTTAGGGTCTACCAGTTTATTTTCAACAAATAATTACTATTACTACTATTAATTACTACCACGGAATAGATAAAAATACTAACGTCGTCATACGGCCATTCTCAATTTTGGCATTCTTAGTCTAATTACCACAACCCTTTAAATTTTTTGAACTTATTCATGAAATATGACTGTAGAGAAAATGAATATGAATCAATTGTGAATTTAATCGTATTGGCATTTATTTAGCTTATGTAGTATCCAAGATATCGGTATCTAAAATATTTGATGGTTGTGACAATTAGAAATTTTAATTTTACCTCGTCCCGGTAATTAGAAACTTGAATTTTTCCATATAAGTATATTAAATAATTACCGCTTATGTATTTAAAATGGATATTTATATATTATATATTAATTTTGTTAAGAAACTATCATATAAAACGCAACAATTCAAAATTATAATTAGTTTATTATTGTTTGAGTTTGCTTAAATCTAACGGAAATAACAGCTGTTTTGGTTTTTAACTGACGGTGGCGCTAGTGTTCACCGAGTTATCACCTTAAATAACAGCTGTTATATACTTATTTTTAAACAACAGCAGCGATGGCAATTAGAAAAGTTGTGGCAATTAGCGTCGTGGCTCTTAGAGAGAAACATGATTTTTCAAAAAAAAAGGTACTTATCAAGCAGAATTCTCATAAAGACACATCATAATCCATAGAGCCCAGAAATCTCCTTTATTTTCAATAAACAAGAATAAATTAACAATAACTCATATAAGTTTTTAATCAAGGCTACATGAATTAGAAAAATCGAAAACCAAAGTCATGGCAATTGGATACTTAGGTGTCTAATTGGCGATTACTCGACACAGCGCACAACCACACTGACGAGTACCTCGACAACACTAACGGCTCGGGACCTGTGCTATAGTAATGTGCCAGAGATTCTTATTTAGGGATGTGCGCCCTCGATTGCAAGTGGTTTTGGCAATTATTGTCCAAGGTCGGACACGTCTTCATTTGATAATTTTGACAAAGAAAGTACTAGTAACTTGTTGTATTTTTGATATGTTGTTAAATATATATTCCTTTATATAAAAAACCATCTAAAATAACTAAAACTCTTTCTCTGAATTAGTATTAGACAAGTTTTCAAACTGGGAGAGCGCGTGGACGCGTCGTGGTAATTTAAGAACAATGTTTGAAAAAATAATTCTGTTATACTATGCAATATAGAGATATTTTTTAAAGTGCAACACGTATAAATAGTTGTTAGCTACTTTACAAAAAAAAAACAGCACATAATATTATTATGTTTACATGAAAATTTTGCACTGGACGCTCTAAATTAAGCCTTCTGAGAATGGCCGATATATGATCGCATTTTTCTTCTTTGGCGACGTAAGAGCTTATTTTTTTTTAAATAATGTATAAACACGTTTCTTAGAAGTGTCGATAATCTCGACGCTTTATCTCCAAAACTAGGTTAGTTTATCAAGATAATGGTTCAATAATTCGTTTTAAAGTTATCTGTATGTTTGTCCAACACTCATGAGTAGAGCAGGCTTATCTCTCTATCTCAAATACATCGATTTGGTCGCCTACTGAAATGTTTCGGATAATTCTGTCATTATATTTTACTGAGCATAAAGCTGGGTCTACAATTTTATGTTATCCGATTATATTTCTAAAAAGATATTTAATTTCTGACATTATATTTTGAAACAAGATGAGATACTCACGAAACGCTATATTCTCTTTTGAATTACACAGTGCTCTTCATAGATAAAACAAATTGCCTCGAGACCGCGCGCGATTTCAAATTCTTTGGTGCTCTAAAGTGTTTTAAGAAAGTAAATATATTTTTATATATTTACTTTTTTATATACCTACTCGTACATTCGTCCATTGTTTAAATTCTAAAACTCTGAATATCGAAAGTAAACTGGCAGCTTAAAGCTAAACAAAAATTATGTATATATATATATGCCTTTTTTCTATGCAACTGAAATTTGATGCAAGTAGTTCATTGACTGATAACTAAAGTATACTAGCAGTATCGGTTGAAATGTGCGTTTTTTCAGATGCATATTCATTTGTCTTACCTTAAAACACGCATTATGCGTTTTTCAATTTTTTACGCTAGACAGTTTTCAGCATCTTTTCATGCATGTCAACTACTGTATTATCAACCCAGCACTTTTAAATACTTTTGTCCCGGGTCGGGATAAACAGAAAAACCAGACATTAGATTCTCATATAACAGGCCGGTTTCTGTAAGACGTGACCGAACCAATCTTCTTATCTTAAGTATGGGTCTAAAAAATATAGGAAGCACGTCGAACCTTTGGGTCCTTTCGTACTTCCCGAACAGACCGACCGAACAAATAGTAATACCTACTTGTAAACTTAGCCTTAAATCGCTTCACCAGTCATACAGGAGTGGTGAACAGGTGACACTTCAGGTTACAGTTTCTAGTGAGGCACACCCGTGCCTGTGAACTTCCGTGAAAAATTACGTCATTTTGCGATGACTTGTCCTTTAGGAATTTTAGACCGAGCAACACTAAAGCAGGCAACCTTAATAGGGACTTGGACTTGTTGTCCCAACAAAATCCAGTACCTACTGCCAAATCTAGCGGATCCTAGGCTCTGAAACTTAAGCTAATATGCAACTAGGAAACATGCTCGGACAAAGAAGACCCATATCTAGATCCGTTCGGTATAGGTAGTGTAGATACTAAAATAGGCCAAGGTCTGGAGCGATATGACTTAGACTAAGTATTCTAAGGTCCTCTGGTGGGAAAGAGGTCGTGCACATCATCATCATTTCAGCCGCAGGCCATCCACTGCTGGACGTAGGCCTCCCCCAAGGATTTCCAGAACGACCGGTTAAAAGCAGCCTGCATCCAGCGTCTGCCTGCGACCTTCTTTAACATCGTCGTTCACAGTGCTTCGCCATTTTGATGGGTCCTGAGCCGCGCTCTACACTTCATATCACTTCGCTCCGCTGACGAAGGACTTTCTGCTTGCCTTAATATTTGTTTGGTAAAAGGTGATACCATCATTATCATCATTTCGTGTAGGTGACACGGTTAATCGACCATGCACACCCTGATGTCAGAGTTATGGGATACCTATAAACGTATATTAAAGAAGACGAGTATGGTTAAGGCGACTAAAAAATAACAGATCTCAATCGACATTCTCGACTGGTGACGGATTACTTTGGCAATAGCTTTCCTAGGGAAGGGTTGATAGGCAAGTAGTCGACTGGTCATAAAACTAATGCGAAATCCAATTATTTGTTTTAATTACTTACCTTAAGGAGGGAAAACAATAGGACATCGAAATCAAGGCTCAGGCTGCATAACATGTTCGCGTGTATCTAAGAACCAGAATCTCTACATATTTTCATCTTATTGCAAATACACATAAAATGCAAAAAGTCTTAAATGAAGCAGGTCTCTCTTTTATATTTTGATGAGTCTGTGTTGTGTGGCAGGTATCCTCGGGAATATTAGAGGTAGTATTAATGGCACTTCCCTTTGACCACGTGGATCAAGCCGCGGGTAAAAGCTAGTAACAAATAAAAGGAGGTTCGTAGATTGGTTTCAGTCCTAGAGATAACCATATCTAGGTAGCAGCCGTTGCCGTCAGGTAGGTGGTGTAGATACTAAAAATAGGCAATTATCTGGAGTGATATGATGTGTCGGTGTGCCAAATGATTGATCTGATATCTCTGATTAAACATTAGTGACACACTTCATAAGTGTTCCTCATACTTATATGATGACTAGCTTTGGCCCAGCACTCCGCTCCAGTAGATTGGATCAAATTCACATTCGCAAATTCTGTTCTCTGTCCTTTTTTATAGGAATCAAAATTCCGGTGCGGTATTAAACGACACTGGCAGATTACTCAGACTGCCTAAAAGGCAGCACAGACTAATGAGAGCTATCGATAACAGCCAGAACAAATGGCTTAACAGAATGCCTAAAACTAGTGGCGAATAATTTGCCAAAAAACGATAACACGCATGTGCCTCTAAATGCCTCTTCTATCCTATCTATCCTTTATCACAATAAAATTTCTGCTAGTAGACAGTGAAAGAGAGAAAAAATGTCCTGCAATAAACTCGAGGTAGGTAGTCGAAAATAATTACCAACTCTTAAAAAAATAACTTATTTTTCCGCATCACCAAGGTAGAAAAAACAGGTTATTTTTCCAACAAATGCAAGATGTGTGTTATGTTAATGTTAATGTGTAATTGTCTCGGAAACACCGGAACCCGCATGCGCAGGCGCGGCCGTGACTCGCTTATCTCGGGGTCATTCTGCAACAGTCCTTTTTTTAACCTACTTCTAAACACTAATTACGTTGTTTATAAGTATTGAATATGAATAGACCCCGCTAGCACCGCTAGCCGTCGACACTCGTGGCATTTCTTGAGCTCCTCCGTGCTTTAGAAGACACGTTAAAGCCGTTGGTCCCGGCTGTTTTCGTAAGATGGCAATCGTTAGGCTGGTCAGATGCCTTTAGACAGCCTCAAAATCTGACAGTGATTTGTCTGGTTTCAGAAGTCTGACAACAGTCACTCCATGGTAAAAATCAGTACCTCCAAATGAAGGACCATGAATAAGTCCACACCTGGTTCGGAAGCGAATATATAATAAAAAATATGACAAGAATTACAAGCGAATACTGCCAAAGAGTCAAACTATAGGATAGTATATACTAATATAGCGCTATTAGTGGTTTAATACAGGTCCTTGAGTGTGTAGTTGGCTGGACATGCAGAGCAAGACAAAAGATGTGTCCCATGATGTGATGTTCTGGGGAGAGACACAACACTGGCAGGTATGTTCTGAGGTGTACCCCATCTGTACATGTTTTTTTTTTTTGCTTCGGCCGACCTGGATCCGAAGTCTGTGCCGGTGGTGAAATAAAAAAAATGTTATAGAAAGATTTTTTAAATTCGCTGTTGTGGTCTGAGAATAAGCCTTCATTATCGTTATCAGCGCAGCGTGCACTCGACGCAGACAATTCCTCATTCCATCCATATGCACCATAAATATCTTATAGGTAATCAGCGGTAAGGTGGGCCAAAGAGAACAGTATACCGCCTAACCCTAGAAACACCTAGGTGGTATTCTTTTCTATGTAGCCCATTGTACATTCATATAACAGTTTGTTTTGTGTTTGTGTTAAAAGCCTTCGAGTAATAAATATGTATTACTAACTACCCGCCCCGGTTTCGCACGCGTGCTACATTATGATACACCTACATAAAAACCTTGCTTTTAAATCGCTCTAAAGTAGTACCTATTTATTAAAAAACCGCATCAAATTTCAAAATCGTTGCGTAGTTTCGAAGATCTAAGCATATCTAAGGCCAGACAGCGGAAAAACACTTAGTTATTTATAGTATGTAATGATTTATTGAAAATCCATGAAACCCGGCTACATTTTACTTTTGACTTACTTTGGAAATACCGTACTTATTAAAAAACATTTTGCATTCGATAGCTCAATAGTCGAGCAAGGAGTACACCACGGGAGTGTAAAACCGTGGTACACAGCTAGTATACTAGCTGTAATATACATGTAAAAATCCTAGTTTGTATGTATGTAAAGGGCGCGGTCGTTCGAGAGCGCGCAGATGCGGTAGGGCGCCGCCCTGGGTGTGCGCTTTCAAAAACAGTAATGTGCTGTTGTTAGGGCCTTATTTATTTCTTACAAATCGGTTTTGTTGTTAGATTGTTATTTTTTTTAACAAAGTCTAAAAATATTGTATTTATTTTTCATTCAAGTATTAAAAAGTATAATTAATAAATTAAACTATAGTTTTTGCCGAAAGAGGTAATGACGTTAGCGATAAGTCCGCCTTTGTGCCTCTTTGTAAAGATGTTTCAGTAAATATTTATTTCTAATTATAGGTACTTAAACAATACCTAATTTAATTTGCGGACTTATAGCTACTACATAGTTAATATTTATTTAACCTTTTTTGTACAATAAACATTAAATCATAAAGCAATCATATCAGTACCAAATATAGAGCCTTATTTTAAATGCGTACCCCGGGCGCTGAAACATAAGCAATATTTATATTATTATCAACACAAAGAACCACATTCACCTTTTTGCATGCCCAATATCTGACGTTCGTTCTCCCCGGAGCAAAATCGATCTTACCAACCCTGACTCATACCCACAAAGCCATAACCAATACACATGCAAGCAAATTTGAACCAAAAACTTCCTATTTTGTATAAATTTCCGGCGAAAATCCACTGTAAACCATCCGGTTTTCCCTAGAGAACCATCTTCGAGTGTTCTATATTTAAATTGGTCTATCATTTTTCCAGTTTCATTCCAAACTCGTCTTTATTGTGCGCATATAGGATTCAAAACACAAATGCCAGTATTTATTTAAGAGAATCGATCTCGTTTTCACGCTAAAGCAATAAGATACTAACCGCCGACGGATACATTCAAATGAAATTGAACTATAAAATGGCCATTGTGTTTGATAAAGCAAAAAATTTTGCTTGTCACTGGTGTAGTGGTGTGTTCTGTAGTATCTCTAAAGAAGAAAATGGGTATTTCGAGATCTTATTCATTTTGATAGAAGTCTATCCCCCTGGTCTGTGATTGGTGGAAATATACCATAGTGAAAACTGTGACTTCATCATTTATTTACTTCAAAAAATATACCTTTGATAACAAACTAAGGTTACGAATATAAACAGTTTTTTTTGTTATTCTTTTGTACAAAAATCTGTAAATATTAGTCGAAGTTCGAGGTTTATGTTTACAATTAGGAAGACTTATAATGATAATGTCAGAATTACATATCAGATTGATTATACTAACAAAGTACATATAAAAAAAAAACAGAATTATGTATTAACTGATAATGTGCCATGGGTTTTAAAACGTAAGCTAAGGGTGTGACCAAGAAACACGTTAGGATAAAGATTACATATTAAGACCTTGTCTCGTCTCTGATTTAGCTACTTTATAACGAGGCAAGTAAATATTATCACGATAACATATTTATAAATCGTGATAAATACAGAATTAATCATTATTCTTAAGAAAGGTAAATTACCTGCGATAGATAACTCATCACTATCTTTATATCTTGTCTTACAAAATATAATGATATATTTTTATCTCTGATAATATTTTTATTATTTCTTTTTCATGTTGCTAAGACCAAGTCAGTTTAAGATATTAATTTCCTACATCTGTATTAAACTGCCTCTATTATCAAGTGATTAAGACGTTTTCCTGTAGACCCGGGCTCGTGGGTTCGATTCCCACGGGATGTATACTTTGTTTAGTTGTTTCCAGTTTGGTTAGGATATTGCAGTTGTGAATCACCTGACTGTCTAATAATAAAGGTGACTCCTTGATTAGGAAGGCACGTCAGAGGCTCAGAGGCGGTTCCGAATAACTCTGACATCAGGATGGCATGGTCGATTGACCGTGTCACCTACACGAAATAATGATGAATAGGTAAAACTAACCATACATTGGCAATAATTGACAAAATAAGCAGGTTATATTCAGGTCGTACTTATTCACTTAGCTGTCCAATCCCACAATCCTACAGATAAAACAGCCATCGTGAAAAGCCGTGACGTTGGTACCAGGCAGTAACGCGGCGCCCGAGCGATAATTAATATTAGTTCGTTTCCGTAGTACCTTCAAAGATCTATAAGTTAGTGTTAAATATACTTACATGTATCGTAAAATAGAGAAGCGCCTCTTTTGCGATGGTCGGTTAAAAAAAATATATTTGGGAGACGGACGCGAGATAAGTCACAGAGGCTACGAAGAATGCTACTTCGTAGCAAACATCCTAGGTCGTAGGCAGATGCTACGCCGTAGCCGATAGCGTAGCAGCTACGGCACCTGTTTGGCGAAATTATATAGTCGCTGTGGAAATCTTTATTTTATATTTTGTATATATTTTTATGGATAATAATATAACTTTATTGTACATAAAAGAAAACAGTTATTATAAAAGAAAGAAAACTTAAACAAAAATAATTTAACCTAATAAAACTAAACTAAATCTAAAACAAAATAAAACTAAACTTTTTATGGATAGTATTATCATTTTAGTTTTTTCCCGGTTGTTTCAAAAGCCGAATGGCTTCGTAACTTGGAGTCTTAATGTCTATGTCTCAATTTTAGCTTGTCATGAGGTTGTAACATCTTGTATTTTAATATTCGCCATAATTATCACGACCTACTGACAGCTTGAGGTCAATTCTTTTTGGGAACATGGTGAACTTTACTAACAACAGTTGGAAATAGAAACTTGGACCTCTGTTTAAACAGGGTGTGATACAAGACAAAGAAAAGACAGAAAGTCTTTATTGCACAAGTCAGTAAAAATATACAATTAGGAAAATACAAACAGAAAATACAATAGGCCGCTTTATCCCTAATGCAATCTCTTCCAGACAACCTAAATATAAAGTAATTTTTAACAAAAAATAGGTGTAATTTTTCTGTTTATTGACATAAATTAATTGTTTATATTTCTTTGATTAATTAGTCAAATATGTTTAAATGGTTGTCGTTGAATATTTTCCATCCATAAAACCTCAATCGGAACCCAGTAATCGATAATCGCGTTGTTAAAGTCCGTTAATTGGTTATTAGGTCTAATCGGATAACATTGATTGGCTGTGGAGGGAAAATAGAAATTGTGTGTCGCTAGTGAAGAGTTGTCGATTTTGAGAAATTAAAGTGCAGATATAGCACAAAATTGAATTTGATTTTGCTTCCTTAGTTTTATTCATAGATTTAAAAAATATATTTGCGTCACTTAAAAGAGACAGCGCGATTCGAACTTCTTTGGTTTTATTAGTCAAAATAACAAAAGTGCCTGCAATGTTGAGTAAAACTTTTTTTATTTTAAATTGTACCTGACCGACATCGTATTTTATCCGACTATGGCAAAGCTAAAAGGAAGGGTAATGATTTTTGAACGCAGATTTTTTATGATTCCATAGAATATTGTTACTCTTCAACAAACTACCAAATTTACAAGTCGATTCTTAAAGATTATGTTTTTATTTCTGATTCTTGCGTGTTTACTTCAATTCAATTCATTTATTTGCCTTAAGACATAGTAGTACACGATTCTCTACTGCTACGATTCTCTGCTGCTATGTTCTGTACTGGTTTAAAGAGTGAGAGAGACAGTGTAATGGGAACGTCAGAGAAATATCCTAAATTCCTCATAATATCAGGAACGCAAATAGGCTATAGGTGGTGGTATGCCTTTCACGGACCTTATGCTTGACTGCCATCGTGACCATATAAAAATGTTTCTTACATGCTATTGAAACAAGTTAGGCTGGTTGGGTAACTATAACAAGACGCAAACGGTGCCGTTAGAAGCAGAGAACTGAAAAAATCTAATTAACCTGAAATTCTGTCAAAATAATAATTACGAAATAAATTACGTCATGTTCATGTACTAATGCGTTTTGCATATCAAGGGAATTTCTGGGAACTTAGCTAACACGCCTTCTCCTTCTATTACATCTACCGACAGACACTTTTTCTTATCGTTCGTATTAAAAGCAGAGCGTGCGCACACATTTGCCATTGGGTAGACAAACGCGAAATATTTGTACGGAAAAAGTCTGAATGACTTGTTACTACTGACTGCACTGTAGGTAGGGTAGACAATATCTTAACATCTTTGTGATATCCACGAAACTGGTGAGTAGGCCCACCAATGGTATCAGATTTTCAATCTGGCTGAAAATATTTCAGATTAAGAGGTAAACTTTTAAAGATTTCATATTTAATGCAGCAGTTATTGACTTTGCTTACATAGTAAATGATTTCCCAAAAAGAAAACAATTTTCCAGTAACAATAGCAACCCCAGACAGCCATTATTTCTAACTATATCCACTGCAAACAAAACAAAGACGTATACAAAAGTCATCAGGCGTCCATCTTTCCCCCTAAAGCCTCCGTACCTCCGTACAATAGGTACAACAGCTTTTCACAGGAACCCATTTAAAATCCGCCCCTACCAGACGTAGCCTGAGATTAACAAAACACCCCCTCTCTGCCCCGCCAACCTCACCCCCCTCGCCTGTATCCGATCAATACTCAGACGGAATGGCTTCTAATCTCACGGATCTTCCGTCCTTGTCCGGCGTGATGTGATCTTCGGAGACACCTTATTTTCTGGTGCGTTAGGATGGTTTTCCATTGTATGTTGGTATATGTATTTTGAGATGTATGTATGATAGGATTGTCCTGAATTGGGATATGGGTATGTGTGTGGCTGGGGTGTTATTTGAAGTGCGAGTATATATACTATGTGTGACTTGCTATGCTATACTGTAGGCATAAGTGGTATCGTAATTGAAGTATATAATATGATATACATAAAAATATTGTCTGGCTTCAATATACGCGCGCGATTTTGTAATTCTATGTAACATACAATATCACATTATATGAAAACGAAAAAACTGAAAAATCTTAAACTGAGATTGATAAGAGACATACGATCGTTTTACGTGTGTAACAAGCGTACGTGAGTGTGGTCAAACTTGGATCGGTCGCCACACGTTTAGCTTAGTATACTTTTTATTGCATCAAAAACATTACAAAATATTTAGAACTAAGTTGACACAAGCGTTTTTCGGCCGCCATGGCAACTGAGTTTATATAAACGGAATTTATATTCTCTCTTGGCAACTAGTTGCGAGAGAATATTCTTTATTAATACGCAACTAGTTGCCAGCAAGGAATTTCTGAGATAGTCCGGCACCCGTAGCCAAGTGACAATTTCAAAAACGCTAACGAATGTCGGCAAGAAGAAGTTCGAATTAATTCAGCAAGAACCAAAGAAGTTCGAATCGCGCGCTCGCAATTTTTTTTTTAATATATGGCAAGAACGAAATGTATGGGATTGACATAAGCTGCGATAAATCACGTGGTAAAACTTATATCAATCCCATGCATTTTGTTCTTGTCGTACCTCGTTAACGTTTTGCGATTGTGACTTCGGCTAAGCCCCCAGTAAGTACACTAGTGGTGTTTCACTTATTATACAACTAGCTTTTGCCCGCGGCTTCGCCCGCGTGTACTTCCCTCGGGAACAGTGCTTTTTCCCGGGATGAAAGGTACCCTATGTCCTTCTCCTGGTTCTAAACTACCTCTCTGACAATTTTCAGCTAAATCGGTTCAGCCGTTCTTGAGTTATAAGTGAAGTAACTAACACGACTTTCTTTTATATATATATATATAGATATATAGATGTATAGCACAATAGACGGACTAAGTGATAAGAGCATTGTCTAACAAACAAGAGTTGTACGTTACGCTGTTGTTCCCGGCTGTTATCTCTTATCACTATGTTTATTGTAGTTTTTACCTGCTTCATTGGTTACAAGATACCTAAAAAGTGTCTGCCACTAACACACCCGGCGGATCATGATTCTGTTTATTGATTTCCCTGTAAAATGTGTTACAGAAGTCTGATAGCTGTGATTAACAGTGCCCCAACATCCAGCACCATGATTAATGCGTACTCTTGACTCTGAAGCGTAAGTTGAGGATGTTACCAAGAAACACGTATAGTTACATTTGTGATGGTTTTTGAAAATGACATTTGTGCCTTTTGAGATAGAGACGGTTGGACCTAAAAGCGGGTACTTTCTCGTTTTTAAAGTCGGTTAAAACCTGCATCTTCGGCGTTCCAATCAATCGGCACTTGAATGCAGTTCGCTAGAATGTTGTAATGTGCATAACTGAACTGGTATGCATACATTAGCCGAGTCGTACAGATTTACATTACGAGCAGGCCTGCGACTGGTCGGCGACAAAAGTTTGCGATTTTTAGGTTTTTTTTTTATCCACACATATAATCATAGAATTAAAAAAAAACACTTTACATAGTATAAGACAAAATCGCTTCCCGCTGTCTGTCCCTATGTATGCTTAGATCTTTGAAACTACGCAATGGATTTTGACTCTGTTTTTTTATAAGCTAGAGTGATTCCAGTGGAAGGTTTTTATAGCCGTGCAAAGCCGGGGCGTGTCGCTAGTTTACATACATACATACATATAATCACGTCTTTATCCCATGCGGAGTAGACAGAGCCTAGGGCCATAAGACCTTAGGCCACGATTAGCATAATGGTAGTTGAAACAGGAAATCAATAGTGATGGGTTGCTAGCCGCATCGCCTATGTCATGATTTCCCCATTCGGCGATTCCCTTAGACGACTTTTACGGCTTGCGCGAGAAGAGAAGCAGCTGGTACATTCTATTTTTTTCTTTTTCTCCCAGACCAGCATGGAAGTTATAATCGCTAGTTTATAATATAATTAAATTATTAGAACCATACATTTTGAAAATGGTGGCTTGGGACTTAATAAACGCAGACGCTAGCGACTGTATTAGGTAGCGATTTAGTACGATAACCATTAACATCACCCCTGGCGTATAAAAAATCCTAACAGTCGCTAGCATCTGCGTATAAGAGCCTAGTGACCGCATAGATTTAAAATTAATAATTTTCTAAGGACGAGACAAACTTCTTAATTTTACGCATAGGACTAACACTTATGTGTGGATTGTGTTGTAACTACAATAGTCTAATCAACCATTGTCATAATTTGTGTAAATAAGTAAGTATATGATTTGAGCATTTAAATCTAGCAATATAAACCGATCATCGGTGAAAACTGCATGCTTGCTAAAGTAATTCAAGACTTCAACTTAGCACCTCATGATTGTCTTCTTAGCCCGTTGACACCAAGCCCAAGCAAGGTCCGCTTCTTAAACTAAGCGCCAAAAATCATCAATAGTACCTTTGTCAGGTACACTGTTCTCCCCATTATAAAGTAACTATAGTATATAAGGTTCTTACAAGTCACGAAGATAATTTCATCAATTCAATTTATGTAAAATAAACTATCAATGGACCCGCATGCTAAAAACCTTATCTGATCCTTTTATAGCCATTTTATAGTTAAGATCTTTATTCTACTTCTTTCGGCAACTTCAAAAAGGGAAAGAAAGAATGAAACAAAAATATTCTTACCGCTATATAAAAGAACATTGAGTTAACAATAGATGATAAAAAAATAATATCTAAAAAAGTCCCGCCTGCATAACGTCAAATGAAAATCTATTCTCTTTTCCTAAAACTCAAAACCGTCTAGGTATATTCCGTAGTCCGACTTCCGTAGTCCAATAAACAATGCGAACAAATCGCACAAAAAAACGGTTGAAAAGATGGAAACAAGATCAAAATTTAAAGGGCAGACTTAAAACATGTTGATCGCAGTATTACTTTTGGTCAACATAATTAATTTAATATGCAGGCATACAATTTAATGATAACTCAAAGTTTTGTCTTTTATATTTTATCTTGGTTCCAATTTTTTCAGTTGACGCTATTTTTTTTTTAATTTAATTTACAAAATATCATAACATTTTGTTCTTTTCAATGTTGCATAAACCAATGTTGGTTTTTCTTAAAAATTGGGATCGCAGTCAGACATTCTTTAAATTTATAATCGAAAATGATTTTATTTGATTTTTTTATATTAATTTTATTTATATTATTATAAAATATTTTTTATAAAATTTTCAGTAATATTTTTTTGGGTCAAGAAGATGCGATTTAGTTCATAATTTAGGTAGCATAATTTATTGGTCGAGAAAAGTGCCAGCTCTTTGGTCTTCCGTAACTTCAATAATTATCTATTGATCGCCATTTTGCACACTAGTTTCTACTAGCTATACTGATTGCTTCGTAATTAGTAGCTGAATATTTTAGCTACTGCAGAACTTAAATGCAGCTCGGAATAAAACCACATATAGGTACCTACTCTATGGTGTAGGTATGCGAGTGAGAGTAAGCATGGCATGGTTACCATGGATAAACCTCTTTAATTAAAGTTTTTTTTCGGTTATACGAGCTGAATCTCGGGATAGTATGCTGTACTTGCATTTTGCATCTATTTAAAGTCGCACCTGCTTTATCTCCCTACAAATTCTCTATAGTTTCTCCTATCTCGTATTTTGCTTTGACTCCCCCAATTTCTTTGTTTTATTTTTGGTTACAAACTCATATTATCTGATTCCAATTTAATATTACATAACATTGTATTAATTTGTTTTGACCCTTTTGCACATCGTTATCATGCCTTATCTTTCTATAGGTAAGTTTTATTTTTAATAAACATTACATTTTAATCCATGCCATTTTCATTTTTTATACCATTTGTATTTTTCAAAAGTTATCAATCAATCAATCAATCAAACACAACCAAAAAAAGTGTATTTCGCTTTTTAGTATAAAAATAAGAAGTTCGTCCCATAGCAGATCCCAATTTTATTTTTCTAAGTTATACTTAAATGCAAATAAAGTATTTAACTTTATTTTATCTTTTTCGAAACTCGACTCAATAATTAGCAGTAAATACTCTGAGTTTTTAAATGTTTAATTTTTAGATTTACTACTAGTTCCTACAAAATAATTTAAGAATAATCGCAAATCTGCTACTGCAGCGCGGTGCGCATACGCAACCTCTGGAAAACAGACGCGTTTTATGCAATTACCCATCCATTGTTATTGCATTCATATTTGAATTATCAAATTAATTAAGACTATAACTTACCTATCTTTGCATCATAAAATTTGCTAGTAAACTGATAACCATATTTTTAAATATTGTCTTTTTATCAGGTAATGACGATAGGATAAACATTATTATTATCATAAGTAAAAAATAAGACTGATCGCGCTTTAGATTCGCCTTAGATTGATCTAAAAATATACGTTTTATTCTACTATACAAATTATACATGTTTTTACAAATTTCGCTTTAAAATCTTTATAATCTACTTCAAGCGCGATATCATTTGAATCCATACTAATATTACAAATACAAAATTCTGACTGTATGTCTTTTACGCTTTCACGCATAAACCGCTGGACCGATTTTGATGATTTTTTTTATAAATATAATAAAAGACCGTGATTCAAACATAGGTTACTTTTTGGCTTTATACAACCGAATACCACACGGGTGGAGCCATGGGCAACAGCTAGTGATTACTTTTAATAAATTTAATGACTTTTTACATAATACCACCCGCTGACAGACCGCGGACGTTAGCAACAAGTCCCGTTTTCACCCTTCACTACACAACCTCAAAAATACAGTGATAGACAGACAGCAAAAGCAGAAAAGCTTATCTGCAACAATTGAAATTGTCCACACATCGCGCACATGATCGAGACGAGCTCCGACCCGCCATTGTATTCAAATGTGTGACCCGTCCGGTCCGCGGTGAAACGCGCTCCGTCGCCGGCGCATGCGATTATGTTTGGCGAGAAAATTATTTTGTGACGTCACATCTTCATTATCGCATAGTTCTCGTCATCATTTTTCTTTACTACTTCATAAGTATACGCTTCAGGATTCAGGATATGCTTTTAATTTGATCATGGTTCTAAATTTGGCGGTACTGGTTATTGAAATGGAGCAACTGCGGCCTGATCTACGAAATCCTTTTTTACAGGGAAACCAGACCATTTGGAACATAAGCCTTATGATAAGTGTAATAAAAATTTCATGACAGTACCCAGTAATTGGTTTTTAGATTTTCTTTTCTTGGAGATCCTGTTGAACTAATGAGTTCACGAGGATTCGGTTGGAAGCGGCATGCATCCAGCGCCTGCCTGCGACCTTCTTTAGGTCATCTGGTCGTATCACCGACATCTTCGTTCAATTTATTATCTTTCACGTAAGTAGTTCAAAGACTGATAGCAATTTCTACCTTTAATTATTTTGTGCTAATTTTGTCCTTTGCAATTCAACTTTACTGATTAGATGATATCAGTGCTTATTTGGCGTATGACTACATAACGTTTGTAATAAGTTCGAATCCTGGATGCATATAAATTGTAAATAATGATTTTACTCTTTTGTGGATGTTTAGCTTCATCTTCTCTTCACCCATACTATTATTATAAATGCGAAAGTCTATCTGTGTATCTATCTGTAGGTATGTCTGTTACGCTCTCACGGCTAAACCGCTCGAGCGTTTTGATGATATTTTGGTATGGATATACACGTATTCAAGGACCAGGGCTCAAACATAGGCTACTTTCGGGTGCAATATAACCGAGTTTCACGCGAGTGGAGCCGGAGACAACAGCTAGTTACTTATTATGTGAGAACCCCACTAAGAAAACACACGGCTCTGATAACATCAAAATTTTGCACTTACGGTAATCGTGCAACCATACTACACTGGGCTAAGTATATTTTAATTTCAACATAATTGAATGAAAAAGCTATGAAACGAGAACATGTCTAAACAAACGAGTATGACGGAGTAATAAATCGAATCGCAATCGATGTGGCAACACTCGAACTCGCCTGAAACACGAAATGTGAGAAAAAAACTGGAATTTTCGCAACGCACCGTCCGGCAATCAGGTATCAGCTTCGATTCTGATCATTTATTGCTTGCTCGTGGGGTTGCCATTATTGCTATGTTCATTTTCATTATCAAATATCTCGTGTTGTTTGTAATAGCATATGAGTAGTACAATTCTCAGAGTTTTCCTACTTAGTTGCATCCATTACCCATTTTGCGAAGATAACTTATAAATAACTAATAATAAGAAAACTGCTTTCTACACTCTTCATGAGGTAGTTAGTAAAGGCCTTGAAGGCATATTAAGTAAATGATTTACAATTAAAGAAAGGCACAAGAAAATTGAGGCTTCAGTTTATCTCTTAGTCGCCATTATCGACACTGACATATAATGGTATCTTAAACTGGAATTATAGGGTTCAATTGTCGACTGAACTCGGGTAAAACAGGTAATAATACTATGTAGAGTTTAAATTAGGTATAAATCTATCGTCCAAGAAGAAGATAACATTCTATAAGACTGGCAAGATCACAAACCATATTTAGAAAAACAAAAATACCAATCTAATTATGAAAAAAAATCCCGTCAAATGCGTAAGCTGTAGATAATGGCAACACCGTTCTCGGTTCAGTGCAGATGTGGCGCTCACAATCAGGATGCGTTTAGCTGCGACCACGCACGCAACGCACGCGATGATGCGACACACATACGTATGTGTTGCCATAACTACACACATAATTACCACTGTATCTGTAACAGGGAAGACAAGATCATCATGCGTTTCAGCGATCATGCATGAATAACATGCAATAATGTGTGGTGTATTAGTGATACGAGTATAACTGCTCTGTTCAGTGAGATGTTCTTGCTAGGAGAGAAGTTTGTTTAATCAGCCATTAGCGAAATCGTTTGACTGAGGAAAATTGTGAAGATCCTTATATAAAATTGGAAAACTAAAATAACTACCAACCAAAAAGAAAACTGTTATGTTAAATGTCAGATGTACAGTCAAATGTTACAGAGGCATGTAAACCTGACCCCCTTACCATACTAACCGTAATGTTCAGGGGATTAGATTCAAGTGCCCCGACTGTATCTGGATATACTTGATCTCGTTGACCTGGGTGATCGAGCTGTAACGTGCTCATAGTCTGCGTTTTCGAATAGATAAGACCTAGATCTAGATTGATCCACTATTTCACCTAAAAAAGGCTATCTCATGCTAGGCATCATACCTAACGAGCTTTAGCCCTCGACTTCGCCCGCGTAAACTTCCCTCGAATACAATGCTTTTCCCAGGATGAAAGATACCGTATGTCCTTTACCTGGTTCCAAGCTACCTCCCCACCAATTATCAGCCAAATCAGTTTAGCCGTACTGAGTTACACAATTTATAAAAATTGTGTAACTAACACGACTTTCTTTTATATTCACAAATTATATACACGGGTATAGAGATTATATACTAAAGTCAAAATTAATACAGCCGATACTGCTTAAGTACTAGGTACTTAGTTATTTTATCATATTTAAAAGAAGAAATCTTAGCCGTCCAAAGATTTCTTCTTCATCTTATGTCTGGCCGGTCTCAATGGGTTTAGTCTGGATAATTAAGATATAGTAGCTTGTGGTGTGGTGTTTTTAAAATTGTAGCGCCGTATTATCGCGAAACACTATAATTTTGACTTGGCTCTACCTTGAATTTATGAACTTACTCCTTTATAAGTCAGTCTTTAAAATTAAAATATTTTCCAACATAAAATCAAGTACTTTACTAGATTGTAAGTATGTTTTATAGCGAAAACCTGTATCATGTAGGTCAAAAAATGCGACTATCACTGCCAACTTCGTGGAAATGAGAGATAATTGACCAGTTGTATGCCTAAGATAAAGATAAATGATAGCCAAATGAAAAATTCGTCAAAACTTTACACCCTAAAATTTTTACTAAGTTTCTTTAAAAAATATATTAAGTATCAGTTCTATATCTGACTCCCGCTTCTTTTTCCCTTCTCAAACAGAAACACTATTTGATCAATAAAATTTATAAGATCATGACCGGCTAGATTCATCGCTCCTAATGACTGTGGCGGAATTATGTTTAGGGGATTACGTTACATTAAATTTTGATGGAGAAGTTTGCCACCAGTTTAACTGAGATATAAGTAAATTAAGAGCTTTATTATTCCCTTAGTCGCCTTTTACTACTCCCACAGGCAGTAATGAAATGGTATTTTCATGAGACATACCGGCTTTAAGCCACGTTTTGCTCTATCAAAATCCAATCTCCCAATTTCTACTACATCATATTCTTATTTTTCAAACGCCTCAATAAGCTGCGACAACCGCTTACCATAATGTGGCACCGAGTTTTATAAAAACGCTCTAATTGCAATTAAAACAAAACAGAAAACGATTCAAAACGCGTGTGAACGGTCATGGTGGTGCGCCCGAGATGGAAACCACTGTTTTTTATCACAATAATGCAATACTATTACTCAGCGTAATTGTTATGCGCACATTTTACGGTAACGCGCATGGAAAGTGGTGTTATATTATTCATTGTTAACTTGGCACCGAATTTATTATCTTTCAGACATGATTGAAGTCCTTTTCATCATGATCGAAGCCTTAGGCCCCTATTACGCCCGAATACTCAAACGCTACTCAATTTTGAGAGCTTTTCATGTATCATGCTGTCGTCTCAAGGATCACGATATGACAGTGACAGCATGATAATTGAACAGCCCCCAAAATTGACTTGCGTTGGAGTATTCGGGCATCAGACTATCATAGAAATATGATCATAGATATAGGACTCATTTTTATATGAAGAACATATGATTCATATCATCTATAATCTTGGTTATGGGAACTTATTTGACAGCTAGCATACAAATAGGATCATATCTGTATTCGTTTACAAACAGCCTCATTTGTCTCACTCTATCATTATTAGCCATCTTGATAGAATATGACGTTTATATGATCATATAAGTAATACCTACGTAAAAATTATACTTATTACTTCATCATTTAACTAAGATCATAGAATTTGACAGATATGATATCATATATGATTTAAATATGATAATGTAATACCGGCCTTATTCTGGTCAATCTAAGCCATAGAGCAACGTCATAATTTTCTTTATTCGTTCTTCGTCATTTAAAACAGAGCAAAACATATTCAAGAAGAGTAAACTCTTCTTGAAAATTTTTCTTCTTCTTGAAAAGCAAAAGCAGTTTAGTGGAATCTGCCCATTCTTACAAATGAGACTATGTTATTCTCCTCATCTCCTTTTACAGGAAGGCGTTGGATGGTCCATTCCAAAGCTAAACCATAGACTATTACTTACTAGTTTTTATATATATAAATACTTATATTCACAATGTCCAGCGATTGTCCACGATCCCACCCAAGATCGCTGAAGAAAGAAGAAGAGCTCGCTGGTTGGTTATAGACACAAAAGCAGCTTTTTATAAAATTAGTTATAGAATTTGATTGATAATTATCATTGTTATTAGAGTTTAACATACACTTAGTGTAAAAACAATTTAAAAGAATAAACTAAACTCAAAGTATAAAAGTAATAGGTATACAAAAGTATCATCAAAGCCCAAATGAGTGTCCTATCGCCTAGGTCAGTGAACTGGATAATCAGTAAATCAATTATTTCGCCGCGTCCACTATTTTTCATTGACATTTGCATAACTTCAGTTATAACGGCCCATTGTTTAGATTTAGGAATGCATAATTAATGGGGCAGTGCTATTTTTCGGGAGAATATATAGATTTTAACTCGTTCATTTGAATAATCAATTTGGATTCGATTTTCAAGTTAATTTGTTTCAAATCCGATATGGATACAGAGTATTCTAAGTACTACTACCTATATGTATATTCTGTGACTCTACTGTAATCAATGACTTTTATTTACAAATTTACTGAATACGTTTAAAGTTATATAATCATGGCTTCTGTTTTATAGGTAAGAAGAGTAGCTGTAGTAGCAAAGTAGATTTATCATCACATTACATAGTATAAAACAAAGTCGCATTCCGCTGTCTGTCTCTATATTTATATATGTGTTGATCTTTGAAACTACCCAACGGATTTTGATGCAGTTTTTTAGATAGTGATTCAAGAGGAATGTTTTTATGTATAATTAACCATAATATTGCACCCGTGAAGGCCGGGGCGGGTCACTAGTTAATTAATAAAAATTATCTTCTATACTCGCAATACTGACATGGTTTCATCAACTTGATTCAACAAATCAAATTCAATTTGCAACAAAATTTTGTACAAACAATCGAATCTTATAAAGGGAATTCCCCAGTATGAATAAAGTAACTAATTACCTAATACAGTTTGATATACAAATCAACCGTGCGAAATACTAACACGTACACAATCCCCTTATCTCAATTACGCCTCCAATTAAATTCTTACTACAACAAACAATTAATACTTACTCTAAACGTAAACAAAAGAACCATTATATCTCATTGTGGCGCGTGCGACGAACAGCGGTAGTGTACGACCAACTTTTACCGGTCGACCTATTCATACAATATTCAACTTTATTAATTAACTGGTAAGAGTTAATCAGAATGCAGTGTTAATTATGTGCGCGTGCGTCAATTCGCACGCAGGCCTAAAGCGACCAATGACCGCGCTTTCACTGTCGTCCATCTTGCAAATTTTGATTTTAAAATTGGAACATACAACGGTCACAATGGCGGATGTGAAATAACTTTGTTTAAAATTTGAGAATACATATAAAATTAGAATTTGATTTGAGAGTCCTAAAGGTAGGTTGTAGGTGGTACTGGTAAGGTTGACCCTTTTCTAGGTCTCAGATTTAATCTTGCAGAAGACGTAGTTTTATAATAACGTTCGGATATGTATTTAATTTAAAATGAAATGTCCAAAATATCCACTTTTACACTTCATTAAATAAAAATTCTAATAAATTTCAAGGAGATGAATAGGTACCTAAACAGATCAGACTACGCAGATCCACGTTACTTAACACCTGAGGAGATGTGCACTGAGAGCTTGGACTTTCCCAGGGTGTTTACTTATACGAGCTCAGGTGCGCTTGCGCTTTGCGTCGCCGCCTGCCGATTGTGCATGTGTAGCTAGGGCTGTCACAGCGAAGTAAAGATGAGTTCTCTTTTTAAATTACCTACATGACTAGACCGACATAGCCACATTTGCTAGTCAGATTAATTAGCTACGCTCTACGAATACACTATTGTAGGAACTTTATCATTCTTTATGGATATTATTACATAATACCTACACAGTATGTTGCATCCTCACCCAGTAAGAAAAGAGTTTTTAACATTGCACTCTCTTTTCAAATCAAACATTAAAGCATCAACAAATTTTAGGTAAAATGATATAATATAGGTACAGATAGGAACAACTTTAGTTTGTTCGTAACGTAACGTTCGCATACCAAGAACGTTATTCGTTACGTTGCGAATAAACTAGTTGTATCTGTTGTTGTGTGAACCCTATGAGGTCATCTCTTCTACTAACCGCGGCGTGGGAACCGCACGTTTCTCGATAGGTATTGTCGATGGTAAAAAGAAACAACTTCACAGGTACACTAGCTTCTTTATAACTTCCGACGCAATAGGAAAACGTTATAAACATCATATCTATATCTGTTTTTTATACAATTACCAACGTTGGTTAACAAACGGCCTGAATATAAACCTCGCTAAAAGATAAGTATATGACATGTAATAGGTACGCTTATAAATGGGCGGTAAAATCCCGAGAATTAAATCAGTAAAATAAAATAAAATGGTTTATTTAAGCTCTTACTCTTCCGACTGGAACACAACAGTATAAAGTACTTTCTGTAAGTTTGTCAGGTGACAGAGGATACCTAATAGTACCAACGTAGTTGAGGTCAACTACGTTGGTACTATTAGGTATCCTCTGCCTCAACTCAAGTTGAAATAAGAAAGAGTGAAGCCGCGGGCAACAGTTACTTAGTTCTATACATCCTTTGTTTTTGCTTACTTCAGATCATCTCACATATTCCTGCGAAATGTAGCGTGGGAATGGCGCAGTGATCTTTATTTAGTTGCTAACGGAGTACCTTTGAAGACCTCTGTGGCGTAGTGGTCATCATGCAAGGCTGTCCCACAGGAGGTCCCGTGTTCGATCGCTCAGGTTGATATGGAAAATGATCTTTTTAGACCTGGGCCTTAGATGTATATCGATATATGTTTTTAATAAAAAATATAGTATGGTATCCCATAACACAAGCCTCAAAGTTACTTTGGGGCTAGCTCAAGCTATGTGTTTTCATACTGACTTTTCAGACAGAACATACAATTCTCATCTTGGGTACGAGCGAGAATTTTTCAATATTCTGTGGTCCCTAACACACGAACAATACCTAATCCTTATTGAAAATGCTTATTGATGAGACCTCAGTCAATCCCTTAATCGCCTCTTACAATATCCACGAGAAGAGATGGAGTGGTCTATCACTATTACTGATGATACGTAACGATATCAGTTTAATTGTTATGTATGTCGGGAGGCGGTAATGTAAGCCAAAGACTAAATGGATAGGTAATTATTTTTTTAGCCTCTTGTCATCTCTGAACAATATTTTTTCTTTAAATAAATACCTTGAAGTGAAGTTTACTGCAGCGGAGTACAGTAATTAATTCAGATATATTATTGTATTATGTATGTTAAGCATCGCTATCGATGCAGAGGTCAGGATGAAGGAAAAAACCGATGCTCGGTAAGAGAACCAAAGATTAAAAAGAAACAGAAGGAAAAATATAAGTGAAATTTATTCTATATCCTACTAAATAACCTTAATGCGTAAACAAGTTTAAAATTCGTTCAAAGAATTGTCTGGGGTCGCCTCATACGTGTAGTTTTGAACGGATTTCAGGTGGGGTCCAAAATAATTAGAACCCTCGGGTGACTACTTGAATCATGACAGTTTTTACCAACAAACTAACCCGGGTTACTTCTATATGAGACCCTTCCATAAATTAATTTTCCCATAAATATGAGGCTCTATCTGAGGCCCTATTTAGAGGAGAGTCGCACAAAATAGTGAGAGTGCTGTGGAGTGGTCAATTCCTGAAGTGGACGAAATGAACTGCCAAAGAAGAAGAAGAAAAGAATATGAATATATAGTTCACTCGCCCTCTGTGTATTCTACAGCCTTTCCCAAGAACTAGGCTTACATATGCAGAAATAACTTTGTAAACCAGTAATTTTAAAGTTATAAGCATTCTTACAAACAATCAATCAAATAAACTATCAAATGTACTATTTTTCGCTCGCAGCTTAGCCCGCGTGAATTTCCCTCGGGAACAGTGCTTTTACCCGGGATGGAAGGTACTCTATGTTCTTTTCAATACTCCTAGCTATGTGTATGCGAAATTTCAGGAAGATTGGTTCTGTAGATAGGGCGTGAAGAGGTAACACACAAATCTATTCTATTCGTTATTTAATCATGACTGCAACGGACGTGGAGTAGGTGTCACAGATCAAAGGTGAGCGGCCATGGGTGCATGAATATGTATGTGTGGACGTATGGGATGGACGGGTTAGCCCCTCATTTGAATTGATGTCATTAAAAATACATTAATTAAAAATACTTAGGTATACATACAATGTAGTATCTGCCGTTAGGTTACCAGCTCTAGAACAAAACACCACCAAAAACATTTTCATGTAAAATGTTGCCATGACAAGGCAATATGACTCGCACCATAGATTTTAAAAAATTGTAGAGACCGCGTGCATTTTTATGTAAATTTTTGCCAAGACAAGGCCATACGACTTGCACCATATATAAAAAAAATGTAGAGACCTCGCGCTATTTTTTTATTCTATGACTCGCACGTATTCGCACTCTCATTAAATTGTTATCAGATATCATGTAGAGACAAATTTCTGATTTTACGCGCCCTTCCTATACAAGGCTACTTCACATTCTCTACACCTCAGTCAAAATTGGCTTGGCGCTTCTATTCACCAGACTTCAATGATCCATTTAGACATTTCAAAGCAGTATTTATCTTCTGTCTTATTAATAAACCCAGTTTCTTATGTTTTAGACAAAATATAACTTAAAGTATAATGTACCGACGTATACACGTCAGAGGCATGTTTAGAGATCCGCCGAGCAACCGAAGTACGGTTCTGTCAAAATAATGTTTTCAAATGTGTGTATTGTCTGTGTATGTGTAAATAAGTATGTATGTGTTCTGTCAGACTAATGCTTATAATGCAACGAGTGATCGAACTTTGGAATTTGGACCTGTTGATTTAATGAACAGACGAAATTTAAAATCATATGAAAACAGGGCTCATTTTCCCGCTTTTTTCATCAACTTCTTACGGTCTTCAGCTAGTTTTCTTGTAAAGCTAAGATATTACAGGTATTATATTAGCCACGCCACGCCTTTAGGTATAATAACAACCAATCCCCAACAGAAAGCCCATTATCACAAATAACAATCAGATAACTCTAGGAAAACTGTTTCCAATTAATCAATTGACGTATTCTACAGATTATCTAAAATAATATTTTAATCTTAGCTGTTTTCGCTCAGAAATGATCTATTTTTCTGATTCAACTTACTCAATTATCAACTTTATTTATAGTCCGTTTATAATCAAAATCCTGTGTCAGATGATATTTCCGTTGGAACTCAATAATATAAGCTTATCTTTGTACTTAATCTTGCCGATTTTGTCGTGTAATGATTACAAATTGTGATCACTTATTTTTTTTGTGTTACTCATCACACAAAAATTTGAATTTAACGATAGTAAAGACAGAATTTTCTCATCTAGTAACTAATTAAATATCTACTAAATAATTAATTTTCATAAATACATAGTACCTATACAAGAAACTTTAATATCGTATCAAAAATAATAGAACTCACTAATAATAAACGAGAAAAGGATGGAACTCCACTTACCAGAGGCTAGCTACTTTGTGTTATAGCTTATGCTATTGATGCTGTGTGTTGTAGGTCATTTTGATACCAAAACCTAGTACATAACTACCACCCTGCTTGTAAATTGATTTCAACTATTAGGATTTTCCAAAGCCTATAGTAGGTTACTATTGACGGCGACCAATCCAAGTCACGACCACGACGAAGGTTGCTATATGTGCGACAACGTTCCTGATCATTAGCAGTAAGTTTTATCTTTGCGTAACACAATTAACATTCCGACCAGACTCCATTAAGCAATAAGCTTTCTCTCAAGGTGATCAGAGACTCATTAAATAATGGCAGATGTCCCTTGTGCAACTGGTTATGACAGCCTAGGTACCTATATTTTGTGATGGACGGGAGAGCTATTTTTGAGATGTATGACTCACCCAAAATCGATGAGTTGAATGATTATGGTTTGAGTCACCGGTTATGTCGCATGAAAATCATTCGAAAACGATCGATAATCATTCGACTCACCGATTTTGCTATGTCGTACATTTCAAAAATAGCACTCCTAGACACAATCAAAATTTACCATAATGAACAAAATACTTCTGCACAGCCCCTCAGCCGTCTCACTAGCACAGAATTAATAATAGTACTACGTATCACTAGTAAACAATTTGTAGGTTACAGATTCATACAATCAATTGATAGTTTTATTTCGATGCTTCAAGAGCTACGGAAATATTCAGTTACAGTTTAACTCTAAACTAAAACGGATATGTTTTAAATAATTTAAAAGGGACAAATAGAAAACATAGCCGAATAAAAGATACACTAAACGACACAGCCTGAAAAACGCTTTAAAGAGAAATGATGGCAGTCGTCGTGGCAATAAGTAGCTGTCATTACTTTTTAGAAAAATGCCGTAAAATATAATAATCGATTCATACAAATTTATCATCAAAATCGATATCTAAATGATCGAATGATTTGGAAACATGGCGCGCCGCGAAAGCGACCGGATATCTGCGCGTACGCATCCCACGCTACGAATGCGTAATGTGTCAAACTTTTCTCTCGTAATTCATTCATAGCCTTTTGGTTGGATACAAGACTAGATATGAATGTGGTTTCCGGCATGAGAATATACCACTATTGTCGACACGTGGATGTCAGTTTCTTACGAAATCTCCAAAAAGTCATTGAAAGGTAAAACAAATTTCCCTAAGTCATATTTTACAATATTGACGAGTAGAGGTAGAGTGTTTTGTTGAATAACCTATATTAAACTATTATTATTCTTCTTCTCTGTCCGTCAATATATAACTTGTTGCTTTTAGCAATGGTTTACCATTTGAGCAGCACCAAAAAATATATATATTACTGTCAAAGTATATATTACTGTAAAAATATATATTACTGTTAAAGTAATTCATGGTGCATATACGCAATGCGTCATAGTTTAAGAAGAGAATCATTTATTTATATATTTCGATGTTTTTTTTACTATTTTTAAGTATTTTACACACAACTTTAGGGTTATTTAAAGACATTTTTAAAAGGTCGTAGACGGTGTTTATTGTTTTCTGTGCTATATATGTGTCTTTTACTACATATATATTACTACTAATATAATTATACATATAACAATATATACAATAATACAACACAAAATATATATAATAATTAGACATATAACAAGATATTTTGAAACTATATGTCGATATGTCATTCTTGCGTAATTAACACGAGATGAATTTCAGAATTAAAAATTATAATTGCTGTATAACAGATTATGCGTAGACCTTGCTACTAGTTAACGGGTTATGAGCACTACAGAGATATAAAGTTAATGGAATAGTCGGTGTAGCTAGTGGCTTGATTTAGTTTTATGAATCTCTCTCTATATAATAAAAATCAATTGCTGTTCGTTAGTCTGGCTAAAACTCGAGAATAGCTGGGGGCTTAGCCAAAGTCAATCGCAGAAGGTTAACGGTATGGTAGGAAACCCAGTAAATGTTTTTTTTGAGTTGTTAATTTGTAACGATAAAGATCTATCTATCTGTCTATCTTCTTAGAAACGGCACTCCTTAGAATATGTCTGCAATCATTCTCAAAATCAAGGATGCCCAATATTTTGGATTCAACCAAGGAAACAGCAAGTTGATAGAGAAACGCTGCGATGGGAGAGAAAGAGAGCGATATCTCATTCTATCAACCCTCTAAATGTATCTTATCTTCATTTATATCCACGTACTAGTATTTAATAATTTATGAGTCACGTTAGTCACAAATGGTGTTTTATCTATCTTGCAATTAAGCAAAATTATCACGCAAATGTATATAATCCCAAGGGGAATATATCCAATCATTTTCATTATATAAGTATGCAAGTGTTCATCACAATCTTAAGATTGTAACTTATATAAACTAGCTGTTGCATGCGGCACTACTTTATTTATTTAAACTTAACATATTGCACCTTCAAAACTAAAACCATGCCTTAAAACATTTTATATATATATAATATAAAATGTTTGAAATAGGTTATTGGTATCATAAAAAAACACTAAATTACGAAAAATTTAAGAATAATAAACTTTTTTGTATGTTTATTATCCTTAAATTATATTTATTATGGTGTTATCATCATCACATCCTGCGGGTTACAAGGACGGTTGACCGTGCGCACCCTTGTGTCAGAGTACTTCGGGTCAACTTCAACTGTAGTAATAAATTTACATTTTCCGTAATTTCGTGTTCAAAATTTGAAATGCTTGTTCGGGACTCCGATAGATCTTTGCCACTTCCAGTGCCTCGACATCATTAAAAAAAATATTCAGCATGCAAATAAGTAGTAAAGCATCGCAATAAGCACAGATTATAATTAAATTTGAAGTTTCGTAATTGTACGTGATGTGAGCATATCTCTGTAAGTGTGGGGCAACCTTTATGCGTAAATGATGTTAGCTAATTGTTACTAAGTATCATAATAACAATTAAACATATTTGGAAACTCTATATACTTCAATTAAAACAATAGAACCGGTAACGTCACGCGGCCACCAGTGACCGCTTGGGTGTTGAGGCTTGAAAATAAATAGGTTACTTTAATTGTCCCAATAAAACTACCCCCAAAAATTGCTTTAGGTAGTATCTAATATTTTTGCGGTCTTGCCTCTGCACTATAGATGATTTAAATATGTAGAATCACCAGCAAATATTTGTGGCTGAGTATTGGGCTTATTATGACTCGACAAAAAAAATGAAGTATTTACACATAAAGATTTTTTTTCTTTTTTCAGGACTTGCATACGATCTTAAATTTGATCCCCAGAAAAGGCAAGCTTTTCAACCGGTAATAGAATGGACCCATTGATAATTGCGGGTATTTGTTTTTCCGCCGTTCCAGTCTTGCTTTGGCCAATTCTGTCAATAGCTATAAAATGTCATTACGCCATTTCTAATAAGTACTTATCAATTATGCTAGAATCAGTTTCAATACATTGCCACATTATATTTCAGTATCATTCGTATAAACCACAGTATATGACCACATCTGCTGATAATAGATTTGTTCACGTGGGACCTATCTGATATGGTTTCATCAGCTTTTGTTTTCATAATAGTTTTCTTTTTGCTATCTTTTATACTATTTGTAGACAACTACGCATACGGCCCTCTTAAATTGTAAAGTTTTCTCGGTTGGTTATTCAAGGAAATAAAATGAGTACAGACTCTTGGTTTTTTGTAATATAGCATATTTATTTATGCATATAATCTGTGTGTTATGTATGAAATTATATCTAAGTACTTTGTATTTATTATTAAGATAAACTAATTTACTTTACGTTTGATTTTTATATCTTTACATATCACACAGATTAATCAAGCCCCAAAGTAAGTTTCAAACTTGTGTTATGGGATACTTACTCAACGATACTATATCAATGACGATTATCTTATTCAACTTTCTATCTTTTGTTTTCACTCATCAGCTTTCTGTCTCGTTAGCCGCAGCAATATGTTTTCATTTATCATATAATTTAACGCCACTTTGTTGTATATTCTAACCAGTGGGCAAATCAAATAAAAAGAAATATTACGTCAAGAATAACTCGTTGAATAAATATTTTTATAAATGTAAACTTTATGGCACTAAATTAAAAAAACATGATATTGTATCTTGTTTTTTGTGTGGTGATCCCTACCAATACCTTAAACGGTAACGTTTAAAACCATCTTAATTATAAATGCTATGCACTATACAACGAAATATTCTCTTGTAAATAACTAACTAACTACGTCGAAGCATAGCCGATACACAAATAATATTTAAATCAAACAGAACTCGAGATAAATAAAGATGAACGTAAAGAATTTCGCTCGACGCAGCCGAACACAGCTGCGCACACAATTTACATACTGTGTTTTGATTGTCACACTGTATGTATCTTCTCCAAATACGTCGATGACCTATATGTTATACGAAGATCACAACAGCGTATCTTTATGAAAAAAATAAATATCCCATCTTGAGTTTCTTCTAGCATTTCATGGCAATTAAGAATTACGTTGCCAACTCTACTTCTGTTTTTGAGTACGAGTATGTCTTCTTTACTTTAGGCCCGCTTTTCATCTTTTAACGAAGCCAAAGAAATACTTACATTATTTTCTTTAAAATTGTGATAACTCTACGTAATAATTTAAGACTGGTCTACGCCTTTTTTTGAAATCCGAGTTCATCATCATCATCATTTCAGCCGCCGGCTGTCCACTGCTGGACTGGACATAGACCTCCCCAAGGATTTCCAGAAAGACCGGTTGGAATCGGGCTGCATCCAGCGCCTGCCTGCGACATTCTTCAGGTCATCTGACCATCTGGTCGATGGGTGTCCGACGCTGCGCTTGCTGGTGCGTTGTCACCATTCAAAAACGTTTCTGCCCCATTACCATGAATAAATCTGGGTTGGCACCATTTTAAAAAAAGTCTTGTACAAGATTCAAGGAAAGCCGCAGTTTCGTCTAGTATCAAGATAAAGGGAAGATGAATGCAATCGCAGTCCTTGAATATCTATTAGGGTCACAATAAATACGTTGTTCGTAAGGTCATTGCCCGCTCTGACAATATTGACTCTAGCAAGAAGAACTGATATCGGGGACAAAATAAATACTATGACCAAATAAGATACATGGAATCACACTACGTTCGAACGGCTCTCATTTCTTGATGGATGGTAATTCAAAGATTATGACGGCAACAGAAAAAAAAAACTATTTTTAGTCAGTCGTTCCTTGATATATAAAGACTTCTGATCTAAAATGGATCTAGATTATATTTGACGACCTCCGTGGCGTAATGGTTAACATGCCTGACCGCTACTCAGGAGGTCCCGGGTTCGATACACGGTCAGGTCAAGATGAATAATGATCTTTTTCTAATTGACCTGAGTCTTGGATGTTTATCTATATATGTATTTGTTATAAAATATAGTATCGTTGAGTTAGTATCCCATAACACAAGTCTCGAACTTACTTTGGGGCTAACTCAATCTGTGTGATTTGTCCCTATATATTTATATATTTATATATTATTTCTTTATTGAAAAGGTTACGTATAAGGAAAACAAAATTAACCTATCAGAATAGTATAAAAAGCGTAATAAGGAACATGTTATCATTTAACATCACGGTACTCTAACGAAAGTGAAAGAAAGGCATATGACCAATACATCATTTTCATCACGCGAACAAAATGGCGGAAGCGTTGGCGCGAAATAGAATCTTAACTTTTTTCTTACGGCTATGTAGCGCAAGACATTCCTACCGGCCAGTGTCTGTTACCGCGCGTATGAAAAAATAATAGCATAATTGCATGCAGCCAAAGAGGAGACAATAATTGTTCAGCGTGTGCCTCTTTTATACTATTATTGCGTTTAATTAATGCAAAGCTAACAAGGAAATTTTTATAACGAGGTTAGAATATATCTTTGGTTTGTTTAGGTTTTCAAATTATAGGCGTTCTTAGTGGAGTATTTTTTAAATAACGCTTTTTATTTTTCTCAAACGTATGAAAAGCCAAAGGAAAATTTATACATAGTAGAAGATACTTATATAATACCCTTTGCCCAACTCCCAACTTTTCATATTGGTAAGTATCAAGAAATAGAAACAGTGTTCATAGCGAACATACCTTTATATGCATTTTTTTTTATATTCTTGACAAGGCTAACCTCGTTAGTTAGTATATTTACTAATGCAACATAATTGAATGCTTTTAGAATGAAATAAGCATAGGTAATATGCATGGGGCATATATACTTATAATAATAGTAAAATCTCTTTTTTATCTACATTTCTCTAACTTTTCAAGCCTTCCTTCCTCTATTCACAAAAAAAAACAAACGTCGGTTGTCATCCTTCCGCTGTTTATGGCACATATTCTGGCCACGTTCTCCCGCCAAATTGCGGAAACCGCGCGAAATTCATTGACAGAACGGCAAGAGTTTACAAACATGGTCACCGCGACGGAAAAAATAGATGAACGGGATGCCCGTAGCTTGGTTTACAAAATATAGACCAGGGTGGCTGTGCTACAATAGACTATAGACCTAAACAACGGCATCTCGACGAAAATGACAATGGAGAATACTCGTAGTTGAAACTAACATGAATCGAGGCATTCCAAATATGATCTACTGATTTGACTGATGTTGATAGAAAGTCAGAAATCAATAATATCCGTATCGCTTATCTACCAAACACTAAATTCACTAATTCGCTTTTATCATACCGTTTTCATCATATTATCTTTTGTCTCAAATGTTAAGTTCTGGAGAAATTTACCAGACCCAGGTACCACGCGGGCAGAGAAGCGGGCAACAGCTAGTATTTATATATATATAACATGTTTTTCTTTATAAAAAATAATACAAGGAAACAAAAAACTTTGATAAAAATTGGATAGAAGCTGATAAAGAATTATTCTCAGTTTGTTTATATCAAATACTAGCTGTTCCCCGCGGTTTCACTCGCTCTTGGTGTGTATGTACTGTAGCCTATAACCTTCCCCAAGAATCAGGCTGTCATATGCAGAAAGAATTTTTCAAATCCAACCAGTAGTTCCCAAGTTATAAGCGTTCAAACAAACAAACTCTTCAGCTTTATAATATTAGTATAGATTTTAATTATATACTATTTATTTTGTATTGTGTGTATGTAAGTTTTTAGGTGTGAGTGGTGTGAGTGAGGCGCGAGTTATATCTCCTCGTATCCGGTACACTCAAGAAGTGAACATGACTAAAGATAACATAACATATCAGATAATTGCCAACCGTAGTCATATCGGTGAAGTAACTATCAGATAATGTGTTCAGTTTCCGATTTTGAAATCCATTTGTTAATGATTAGTCAATTTTAGGAATTGTAACATATCTTGAAACTGGCGAAATGTTGAAAATAATGCACGATTTCAAATCAAACAAAATGAAAGAAAATAGCTATTCAACTTTCTGTTTCTATTATCTAAGCTCTCTCTCTCTCTCTCACTCTCTCTACGCGTTTTCCCGGTTGCTTCCTCAGCTGACTGCTTCGGAGCCCAGTGGGGTAACTACCGTCTCTTAAAACCATACATAGTAGAAGATCCGAACCTAAATCGACCTTCACCGGGCTGATAATAGAATGAAACATATTTTATAATCAATTAAGTATATTAGAAAATAGGTTCGCTAAAAAAATCCTGGACAGACTATTTTTAATTATTTTTAAAAAAATGTATTTTAATAAAATATTGCAATATCAAGATAATAAAAAAAAATTGTACTGACTTAAAGTGTGAAACGTATAGAATGTGCAGCCATTGGGTTGTCTATTATTTACCTGGGCGAACTACTGGGTTGGCAGGCATAAACAGGTATGTCGATGCCAGTTACTTTCACTTGATTGGATAATAGAAAAAAAATTTTATCACCATAAGTGCTGTTTTATTGCGAACACGTTGATATAGGGTTGTCTGCAAAAAATTACTAGGGGTTTGCGAATTTTAAAGATTTGAATTTTATCACGCGTGGAAATGCGTGACAGAGAGACCCGAGGAAAGTATACAGTGTTATAATAAAGGACCCAACATCGCAGCCGCCTGTGACGTTGACATGCACGCCGCCGCTGCCGCCGTCCCCGTCAACAAGCTTCCATAGTGATCCATACAACACTAACAACCGTGCCTACACACAGCAAAATAACCTAAAATTTACACGACGTGTGGAGTATTATTATAATATCTATTTGCCGTACGCTTTCCAAATTAATAGTAAATTAAAACATATTTATTTAATAATAATTTTATTAAATAAGACCGTTCTAAGATATTAAACCTTGAACAAAAGATTCTTTTTATCTCTCCTGTTATCAACTATCGATTAAAATTTGAAGAGATTATCGGAAATCCGAAAAACCAAATCGCCTCTATCTCGGCGGAATAAAGTCCTAACTTGTAGTTCACTGTGTCTCACTTTACAAGAAGGATTTATGATAAAATGAAATAAACAACTTGTTTTAATGGATCTTTATGAACTAGATATGCCATGTAGTTTCTAGTTTGAGAATAGTGTACTCCATTTATTTAACACTTCCAACCGAATGGAGAACCTCCATTTAGTAAGTCGGTTAAAAGAGTGTAACAACTAAACATAGGTAAAAATTTATTATAGTAGTAAAAAGAAACATTTTGATTTACCAATTTTATTTTTAGAGCCGTAGCAATGCTACGAAGTTATTTCGCGAATGTTCGTAGCAGTGCTACGAACTTTCGTTGCCAAATAATTAGAACTCGTAGCAGTGCTACGAACCATGTCTATGCCCAACTAGCAAATAAGCGAAAGTATTCATATTCACCAAAATTTCAAAGTCAATTGACCCTGTGCACCCTAGTGTTAGAGTATTATATTACATAGAATATTATTAGAGCTAAATGTGACAATTGTGATTGATGAATAAATGTATGCTACTCAATCAATTTTAAACAGATATGGATGATTTGGCACAGAAATATTTTGTTTGATATATATTTATTTTGTGTTTATTTACTTGTGTTTGGTACAATAAATTTATTAATAAGTAATTATAACGTATTTAAATTTATATTTTGGAATAGAACGAAGGCAATTTTATGATATAAATGAGTAACTCGCGAGTGGAGACGCAAACATCAATCAGTATACATACATACATATTTTGAACACCGATAAAGTCCGGTCAATCTCAAATTGGTTTGAAGATCAAACAAGGAAACATTACAGTCAGATTGAAGGGCGCTGTGTTTGCCCAAATTTGACCGATTGTAGAGGTCAGCCGAGAATCGAGATTGTGATAAAGTAACCGATGTTTACTGACGGCCGTCTGGGGCATTAGAGGGTTCGATTTTTAATCGATTGCTAGCACTGGCCAGTGGCCAGTAACAAATAGAAAAATCATATTTTTTTTTAAATTTGAAAGCACATGTTATGCGTTATATAGACAATGCTTTTTTGATGCTATTGTTTAGCTCTATGTAGCTGTTAGCGTGTGTCCCATGCCCAAAACTTTTAAATGTTTTTAATTAATATTTAACATAAAGCATACATATAAGAAATATAACATTAATTTAATAATTAAAAGTAACAATGATTCATGTATTTTAGTTAGGTATTGAATGACTTGTCAGTCTATGGTAGATTAGAAAAAGCGCGGGAATTGATCAGTCAGAATTTGAAAAAAAAAGCAACCGATTTGCAATATAGGTACTATTATTTATTTGTCGGGCTATTTTGTTTTATTGCTGATTCTAATACGTAGAAAAATTTCTTAGCTCATACAAAAAAAAAAACAATGTGGTCCAGTTTCTCATTGACTTTCCTTTTGGCTATATCTTCGGACAGACACTATACCTATTCTAAAAGACAATATTATCATAGAGTCTAGACCACCGTGGGGCCGCACATAAAAAAGTCTTATCAGAGAGGACTATATTTACCTATTTATTAATATTTAGAAATTTAATTGCTTCTTATCTACTGGGTTGTAAAAATCTTCAACCCTGCACACAGGTACCAGCTTTTCTAAGACAGATGGGATCCCATGACGCACGCTTTCCTCGGTCGGGTTTAGTTCATGGAGAATATATGACCAACCAAAGGGTCCATTTTGGGGTCCATGTACTTTCCCGTAGTCGTTTTGAGTCCATTCTAAACCTACATTTTAAGGTTATTTTTACTTTATATTATGTCGAGATATCTTGATTAACTATAAAAATAACCTAAAACTTCGACTAATATTTACAGATTCCTGTGAAAAAAAAAAATTTAAAAAAAAATCCAACACTGTGCTCTTGTTTATGTAGCATTTTTACTTGACTACTTTTAATTGACGTTTTCTGTAAATCATTATTTACATTCAACTATATCTATAGCATTTACTACTAATGCGGAAATCTAATATAAATAACAACTTTATCAAAAAATCATTAAAGCAACAATCCTATTATCCTATCAGCATAGAAATATTCCTACAATAGTTGTTCGATAATGAACAAATATTTTTAATAATACATATTTTACACGTGCATAGACAGCTACTTACTAAAACGTCATTTACCTTCTCATAAAGATTATTTTTGTTATTACCTAAGTACTTCACATTTCACAATATCGATCGAACTAATGTTTTAAAATTGATCTACTACTTAGCCTGTTTTTTTTTTTTGTGGAGTTAATCCACAATATGGCAAACTTATAGTTTATTTTTGGCAGTATCAATATGAAGTACCTATTTATATGAATTTTAACGAAGTTTTGCTGTTTTATAGCTCAAAAAATTTGTTTCAATCTGTGGTTTAGAAACTATCATTTTCTAATACTTTGATACCTTAAAAGTAGTTGATGTCTTTTACAGCCCACACGATAAAAGAAGTAATCTTTCTAAAAATTTCTAAAAATAAAGGAAAACCGTCCTTTCTGATAAGATTCGTTTAAGCAACGCCGCTGTTAGTCCGACAATAAAAATAATGACGCTATCTTTATTTTAATAATTATTAACAAAATGCATCCCTTTTGTACTTACTTCAGCACTAAGCTAAGACCAAATCGTATTGTTACTTCATGTAACCACATGAAGAATTGCTCATTTTGGCAATTATTTAAAATAAGTGGACAAGAAAATTTTATTTTGATTTGAATTAATTATGTCGCTATATTTAATGTTGTTATCTTTGCGAATAGACAATGCGCGCCAAATATTAAATAGACGGAACCATCGCCCCAGGCATCTCCACAATCACCCGCAATGATACACCTTGAAGCCACTGTCGCTGGACAATCTGTATCACGCAGGCGAAACGACTGCCTATAGCGATCTCGCTTACACAGATATACTGAAGACGCGCGCTCTCATTCTCTCCGCGCACCCAGTCGTCGACCAATGGCGGCCATCTCTTGCTCCCCCGAGAGCAGGCGACAGTGCGTGCTCTTGCTCTCATCACAGCACAAACAGACGATATCTCAACGAGAGAGGTTGTCGCGCGCGCGCTCCGGAGATGTGGATGCGGCGCGAAAATATAATCTTAGTTTATAGTAAAATAGTGCCTTCATTTTAGTGTTAAGACTGTAAATCTGTGCTCAACATAATATTTTTAACGTGATAAGTGAAAGACTGGGAGCTTGTGGTGATTCTGGACATTTTTAATTATTTCGCACGACTGCTGATAGCGCAAAAATTATTCACGATTGGGTAAGTGTAATTTCGATTAGATTACGGTGCAAAATAATCATTTGTGACAGAAGCCAATGGCCGGCATTGTCTTGGCCTGCGGATCGTCTAGTGGGCTACGCCTGTGCCTACGAGAAGGAATTTTACGTTTGTTGACCTGTAGTTTTGACGCGCGATCTGCATAAACTTTTTTTTAGAATCAATAAAATATAAAAAAGCTTAGGTATTTATATTTGTTACACAATTTTTTTTTATTATTTTGATTGTAATGTAATATATGCGTAATTAACAAAATAAAAACGGAATAATAGACTTTATTGCACCAATTACATATATAAATAAGTTGACATAATAATACAAATTGAATTCATTGTAAAATAATCAAATAGGTACCTACCTACATCATTCTTTCTGTGCATAAACTTTTTTAAGCAGACGATTTTTCAAAACATTTAAAAATATAAGAACTGTTTTATGTTTAAATATCATTTATCATATTAAAAATTATACTATACATACATAATGATTCAAATAAAAATACCATAATTGTAAAGTAAATACCTAATAACTACTACCTGTTACAGCAAAATGCGTATTAATACATATTTCCTTTCTTAGTTATGCACTAGGTAAATTAATTAGGTAATTGGCATGCATAACAAAATTAAGTGCCTAGCTGTGAACGTAATTATTTATACCTCAATAAACTATTTTTCAATGTCGATATGTGTAATAGTACCTACCTACTATCTCTTTTAATTTTTAATACAGGAATTATATGAAATAGGTATACCTACCTACCTACCCTCGTTATGGACTTGGCTAGCTTGTTTCTTATTCATAAATTAACTATTTAAAATTAAAAACGCTCTTATATTATCATAGTTATTAACTCATATCTATTTAAATACATTTGACAATGTTTAAACAATCTAATTCTTATAAGTAACGAAATAAAATTTATACCAATTTTATTCGTGCGTTAATTAATAGTACTTACTTTAATATTATTGTTTCTAAGTATTTACTCAATACCTTTAAAAAAATCTTTACATGTGTAAAATATATAAACCAATTCTTATTAGTACTGTAACATAATTTATTCCATATTTATCCAACTAAATATTTTTTCCCCAGTGTTTTATACTAATTAATTAACACACATATAGATACACTAGCTGTTGCCCGCGGCTCCGCCCGCGTGGGACTCGGTTATATCGCGCCCAAAAGTAGCCTATGTTTGACCTCAGGTCGTTTACTACATCCCTACCAAATTTCATCACAATCGGTCCAGCAGTTTAGCCGTGAAGAGGTGACAGACAGACAGACAGACAGACAGAAAGACAGACAGACAGACAGACTTTCGCATTTATAATATTAGTATGGATACCTACCTATATAATTTGCAACATTGCAGGTGCCATAATAAAACACGCTCTATAATTAACCTAATATTTATAAAGGAAGTTTAAATAATCTATTATCTTCGTAAGAGGTTCACTTTTGTCTTTTTAATAAGATTTTTTAGCTTTTATTTCAATATATTGATTAATAAAAATTTAATAACTAAATATATTTCTAAAATTCTATTTTTTCTTAATAAAAAATTAAGAAACAATATAATTATACAACCAACAATCATATTTGTTGGAATTATATTATATTTATAAAGTAAAGTAAAATGTGAATCATATTATTTATTTCATGATTACTTACTTAATTATAAATTATACATTATATTTCTTTCTCTGCTTCACTGTATTATATGTAGATAAGTATACATTTGAATTAAAACAACAAAATCAGTACTTAACGTCAAAAGATTAATTATTTTAAGTATAAAACATTCCGACGAATTAAGAACCTCCTCTTTTTTTTGAAGTCGGTTAAATATTATCATTAATAAAGAGGACCTGTCGCTAGACGAGACTCTAGCCATAAACTATGATCAGAAAAATAATTTTTAATTCATTATTATGATAAACTTCATTAAAAGATTAAGCTATTCAGCGCGGGAATACATCTAGTGTTCTTGGCACCATGCCTTCAACACCACTTCTTAGATATTTAAATTATTTTATCTTTATTTTAAAAGATTTTATTATATATATATATATATATATACAAGTTAAACCAACATGAAACATAAACAGACAGATGATTCAGATAAAATCTCAATCACATCTTGAAACGGAGATTGATACTAATATGATTGTCGTATCAAGTGCAAGATATTATGTACTCGAGAAAAAATACCTACTTTCAACAACAGTTTATCATAATGGCGAGATTGCGTCAAGAATTACCTCTCAATATAAGATGTTATGGCGTCGCTGTCACGGATTGACTGATAAGTGTAACATTTCGACAAATGAGCAACACGATTTTGCTCCGTTATGTGCACATTATAATATAACAACATTATTATAACAAACCGAATAACTTTGCAAATAGTTATACAAATGTAATGTCTTAATTCAGAAGTGAGACTTTCATAGCTAAATTTTCTTAACATAATTTTTTGTAAGTATAATTCTGATTCATATATTTTCGTTTATCACTGATGAATACAGGAAGATAAATTTGACAATTATAAAGAACTTATATTACAAAATATCTATCTTTAAAAATTAAAAACATTGGTTATATGTGTTTAAAACCTTTCCTTCCATTTAGAATCTTGTTAGAACGCCGGTAAACTTGTATATAAAAAAACAACATGCGCATAATAATAAAGAAAAAGGGGTTATCGAAGAAAATTTATAAACGCTTTAAATACAGACACTCCAAAAATCTATATATATAAAAATCAATTGCTGTTCGTTAGTCTCGCTAAAACTTGAGAATGGCTGGACCGATTTGGCTAATTTTGGTCTTGAAATATTTGTGGAAGTTCAGTGAAGGTTTAAACGGTGAGTAAAGTGCAGGTTCAGGCGGTACGGAGTTCGCCGGGACAGCTAGTTACTTATATAATTGATTTGTCTAAAATTTAAATATAAATGGCACTTATTTTGTCAATTCGATCACAAACAGCATTCACTGTTCCTTTTTCTTTGTTTTTCTATAGATTATTTCAATTAATACTAACTGTTCATTTTTAAACGGCTGTGCATCGTTTTATCGAGAATATGACATCATTATTTATACCATTTATTAAATTCAAACAAATGGGGAAAAAATGAATCCTTTCTAAACCTAAAAAAGACAATGCACAAAATCAGATTAAATAAAAAAGACATTAACTTCCTTATGTATTTCACCCGTAACTTTCGTAAACTAAACTAAATGGTTCCTTTACTAGTTTTTCTGGAAAATCTTAATTATTAATCCAATACATATCTATTCTTTGATACTACTTAGTTAAGTACCTAAAAACAATGTTTTTTGTAAATAAGATTATCGGTTGTCGTATGATCACCTTGTTCTCGTACATTGATAAACTGATATCCTTATTCTGATAAGAAGATTAAAAGCAATTAGGTTACATATAGACATATTTCTAGATAGGTAATTATATGACAATTTATATGTATTTCTATTCCTCCCTGATCTTATGTTTTCTGCTTGCAAAAACTGAACGAGTATCATCTGTTCAGTCAGGATCATGTCCAGAAGTATTTACTAAAGTCAAAAGACTACCTGAATATTTAGGTATATTAGAAAATTCATAAGAATCAGCGATGGAAGATTGCAAGTTACAAAGTTTGCTTTGTATCTTGATAACACCTTCCGAAAGGAAACAATACAATAAATCTCTCATATTACTTTCCGAAGACGGTCATTTATCAGGAAAACGTTAGATAAGTGTAAATTGCACAAAGGTGCCGACATAACTTATATTACACATTGTTCAAGTGAACTAACGAGCTTAGATAAGAAACAAAAAGAAACATTTTCTTTGAAATTCAATAAATAGTGTGCAGTAGGTAGAGGATTAGTGCATCGACATTTATTTATTACTGTATACTTACAATGCTCTGGCAATTAAGTTTGCAATATATAAGTACACTCTAATCTGGGACTAATTTTAAAGATCTTAAAATAATCCTGTGCCTTAGAATATCCTCTTTGCAAAAGAATACTTAATAACATTATAATAATGAGCACAGATAATAGGTATACAATTATCTCATTTATAAAAATAAAAAAACTCCTAATTGCTAATCCTATTTTTTAGTTCAAATTTGTTATCTTATTTCAATTTCTATATATAAAATTAAAGAATTTAAAAAAAATAAGTGTTTTATTATTAGTTGATTTATTATATCAACTAGTGTTAGGAAGTACCTAGTTAGGTTTTATAATATTTTACCTCCAAAATATATAACCTATAAAATTGGTCAATACCAAAACCATCATAAGGCCTAACTAAACTCGTGCTATTGATAGCATTGCACTCCACTGAAGGATGTTATAAAACCAAAATTAAAATTGCTATGCTGTGCTTTAAAACGCTACGGCGAGTAAACTCGCCCCGTTCGCTCCTCCAATATGAACCGCACAACAGCGCCAAGCCTTTTGTTAACTTTACACCGATTACAAAGAAAATATAACAATTCCGATTAACACCAACGAGTTACCGCCAGGAATTTAGAATATAATTAGATTTTATGTCGCAAATTGATCTCTTTTCGTCATCCGATCATTATACACCGATTTGAGATTAGTTTCTAAACTTGTTTTATTTTAGTGAAATAATGTAATAATTACTTTAGTAATGCGATTATTTATAGTTATTTTAAGCATGAATGAATGATCCTACCAGAACTTTTTTCCGTTTAAAATAAAACTATTTCAGATATACTTTTAAGTACAATTAAAACACATATTTATAGGCAGACTTATCAGTTGTTTTTAGATTTTTCATTGGTTCATTTAAAGTCATTTTATGAATAAACCAATTGTCTAAATGGAACTTTTCTACTTTACCCGTCAAAAAAGCCAGACTTCTAAAGACGAACGTTGACAAAAATTATAGATTTAAAAAAATAAATAAAAGAATATAAGTATTAAATATAACATTGGCTTTGCTCAACAATATAATTGTATATTTAAACATAATATATAAGTACCTGTCTGAACTGAGCACATACTAAGCGGACAGGTTATTAGCACTTATTGTTTGCGATATAATAGGTTCGAAGCGCATATGGTGACTAGAGTAACCATGCGTTAAGTGACTTATCGAACTTCTACAACACATAAAATAAAAAAGTAGCATCCTTATTTCCAATTTTCCAATTATAAGTTTTCAATATAGGTATATTTGGTATGTATTTGGCTGTAGATGAAATAAAAAAATAAAATTATTACTTTATCCGCATCACCTCTTGTTTGACTGGGAAAAAAAGCCTACAGCTTTTAGTTCGCCCTTTTCTTTATTGTAATAAAGGTAAATAAATTAATGGTAGAACAAATTTCAGATATGTGTTTTAAACCGATGTATATATATTTTACTTGGATAACTAATAAAATAATAATAATATATTCTTTAAAAATATAAAACATATAATAATATAGATAATATTCTAAAGATTCCTCATGAAGCTAAACGAGGATAAATAGTATTTAGCTAGATAGCTTATGATTAGAATTACGTACAGATATACACCATTTTTAAAATGAAATTCTCAAATGGATAAATGAATGGTTTTGAATTATTTAGATTGTAAGTTGGGAATAACATTTTAATTATGATAAAGAAGATTAGGCTCCGATACTGATAGATCAGTGATTCATGATCGAAGGAAACGTTATTGATAATACAAACTGACTCACTATGACAGAATATCCAGTAATGGTTAAGAGAAATCCTAGTAATAGTATCAACAACAAAACACAGTTATAAAATACATATAGTTATAACATAATTCAAACTATTCTAATTTCTAAAATATTTTAGTCCAAATCATACCAGTTGTCATATTCTATCTAAACGACTCCTATTTTTTAGTTTGTTCATCCGTTAGATTTTAATTCAAATGTGACCTTTTTCTTGCCTTTAAAAGTAAGAGTATGCAATTAATAAGGAAATTTAATAATTAAACTTACTATATTACACGCATAGTAACTATTAGGAACTAAGGTGACCAAGCTTTGAATAATGTCAGGACATTTAATTTTTTTTTTGTTATTGTCGAGCTTTGATTTAATTTGTTTTTGTAAGTATGTATAAATAATTTTTATAATTTGTCGTAGGCGCAGGCGCGGTCGACCGTCGCGGGCCATGCAGGGAGCTGCCACCGCGCCCGCACCACCTGCGGCCGAGCCACCCACAAAGAGTGAGTATTATTTTTTTACGACTCCATATTGTGGGTTCGATCCCCAGTCAAGGCAAGTCAGAAAATGATCTTTTTCAAATTGTCCTGGGTTTTGGATGTTTATTTATATGATTAAAGTATGTACTTATTAAGCTCTTGATTAGTTTTAACGATGTTTATGGGAAAAATAAGCCTTTTAATAATAGCATAGAAGGGTTAAAAGATATACTTATGTAAAAATACGTATGTTAGAAATATGTATTGAAATCTATTTTCAATACTGGACAATTTGGAAGGATTCAACAATTCCTATACCTACCAAGATTAAACGCAACATTATATTGTTAGTGTTATATTAGAATAGCAATAAATTCATTAATAAGCCTTAGATGTCTTAAGCAGTGACTAATCAGAGCGGCTTTTGTTTCTATAAATATGTTTTAGTTATCAACATTGAACAAAGATAAAAGCCAAGAGGCGTGGTCATATAAGTTAACTGTAAATAAAGGAATTGAGCTTACACACGGTTAAATAGGTCATGTATTGACGCATAGATGACGCGTTTGATGTCCATGAGTATAAACATACGTGGGCTGAAATTCAAAATAATTAATTTTAATACTGTTACTTTCTAAAATACGAGCTATGTAGGTAGTTCATGGTCCCGGCTGCCATCTGGTAGTCGTTAAAGGAACCATGTCAGAGGCCGAGAGGCGGTTCCGAAGAACTCTGACACCAGGGTGTGCATGGTCGATTGACCATGACGCCTACTCGAAATGATGATGATGATGTTCGTGATGTCTATGAACCCTAATATTTTATATTCTTTCCCAAAACTTGGGCTAATAATGTAAAACAGATGGTTAGATGACCTCAAGGTCGCAGGTAAGCGCATGCAGGCCGCTTCCAACCGTTCATTCTGAAAATCCTATGGGGAGATCTATGTCCAGTCCAGCAGTGGACCAATGATGATGATCATATTAAAAACGGTAGTACCAGATATAAAGACGTTCAAATTACTTTTCGGCTTTATCTATTGGTGTAGCTTTTACTAGCATAGATTTAATTAATAATAGTCGTCCCACATTTGCAGTTACTAACATGTCTATTTATTAATCGTAGTTAGTTTATTAAATGTGGGTAATATAAAAAACTACTAAGAAATCACCATGATTGTAGTTTGTTATGGAACCTTAATCTGCTATATCTACAAGAAGCGAAAAATCTTGTCATTCATGTAAATTAAAAATGTACAATTTGCCAAGTGATCTTTAAACTTTAATCATGTCATTTAACTTTCCTGGTAAATTTCATGGTCATGTTCAATGTTATCAAGGAAAATAAAGCTAATAAATTTAATTTACTGTTGTCAATATCAAAAATTTCAATAATCAAATCTGAAGTCGGTGCCGATTCTTTTAATAGCATAGCATATTGCTAATTAACGAGCCAGCAGTTAGTCAACGATTTCGAAAAATTGGCACCAACTTCAAATTTATTAATTTTTTTGATATGAAACGTATTTAAACAACAATGTATTGATTATTTCATACTTTTTAGTTCAGGAATTAAAGTCGGTTTCTTTTTTTTGACAAAAACAATTATTTTTTACTTTTTAGTTTTGAGTACGCAATACCTTATAACTAAAATGTTGTAATCACTTTGCATTTTGGAAAGTCGGATAAACGTCATCAGCGTCGTCTCACCTTATTGACATAGAATATATCAAAAACGACACAAATCGCAATAAAACTTGAAGAGTTCCCTCGATAACTGCATGATTCAATCATCAGATCCTGATCTGATGACTATGGAACCATATCGAAAGTATACCCTTTCTAACTAAAAAAGATTTTACAAATCGATTCAGTGGTCTTCGAGTAATCGAGCAAGATATATTACAATCAAAAAGTTGTAAATACGTTGCATTTTTGAAAGTGGGTTAAATTTTCCAGCATCGTCTCACCTTCGTCTCACTTTGATAACTTGGAATATATCAAAAATACCCATGCCCAATACAAAACTTGAAGAGTTCCCTCGATTTCTCCATGATTCCATCATCAGATCCTGAACTGCTGAATATGGGACCAATTGGAAAGTAAACCCTCCCGAACAAAAAAAAATTTTTCAAATCATTCCAGCCGTCTTCGAGTAATCCGGTAACATACATAAAAAATAAAAACATAAAAAATTCCGACGAATTGATAACCTCTTCCTTTTTTTGAAGTCGGTTAAAAACAAAGTCGCTTTCTCTGTCCCTATGTCCCTTTGTATGCATAAATCTTTAAAACTACGCAACGGATTTTGATGCGGTTTTTTTAAATAGATAGAGTGATTCAAAATGAAGTTCGCTAGTATACAATAAAATAATTCTGCACGATGAGACGATAAAATAGTGCCACAGCAAAATCGAATACTACATAATTCTATCCATTAGACAATATCAACTTAATTGTATTTGGTAGAGTTAAATTAGAAACCAAACCTAATCAAGATGCTTTAAAAATACTTACCTATTTATTTATTTTTTGATTCTGATGTAAATTATCGATGAGATGATTATAGTAACGGTGAGTTGAAAATCCTATGACGCCGCAGTCAAATCAAATAAATAGATATCCCTGACCATTAAATAAATCTAAGTAATTACTCATTATACTGTACCATAGATATTTTATGTTTAAGTGTGATCTACAGGATGTCAATCGGATACGTTTTCATTAGTAAAGATTGATGAGCATCTCGCAACGTGAGTTGGCCGTCACCGGAGCCCTAATGGTCCGCACGAGCCGCACTCGACGCCAAAGCATTTATACGAGCTACCTCGCAGTCTATTGCGTTTTACTTGCTGATAATGTTTACGACTATCCATCCGGTACGATTGCGACATATCACTTGAATTTTTCATTATAGGTTATGTTAAATAGTCAAGAAAACCTTGAAAACTTAAGAATTCTTCTTGCTTATAACATTTTATCTTTTTTGTTATTATTACAAAGTAGATAGGTTTTTCAAGTATTTCGTGAAATATAGATTGAGCATTGGTATTATATTACATTACAACAACGATGGCCACGTCGCAGTTTAAATAGTCATACCTATTTAAAATTATTTTGAAATATTTGTACTACGACGATTACCAGAACCAGGCCAGAGAGAGAATCAGGCCATTAAGCCTGGGCCTTCTGTTTCAGTGGCAAAAACCAAATTAAGCATTTAAAATATTGCTTCAACTATTAAAAGAAAGGTGGTAACTCCTTATCGCTTATGTTTCTCGGTTTTAGCAATTACTGTTAAGAAATTGTCTACGTGACTTAGGGCAGACCAGATATTGTATAAATCTTCAGAGATATAAGTACATAATAACCTTTATCATTTTATGATTGCTGTATTTGAAATCTTTACGTTACTCAAGACTCAATTAAATGATAATTTATCATTAAAAGATAGTATCTCACTTTAGCTCTAACTTTAAAAACATTGAAAGTGTTGTGATAAGTTAATTAAATTAAGTTTAATTTATTAATAAAATTTGGAATATAGTCATTTATTTAGTATTAAGTGAAAGTGACTAATCTCATCATGCTGTACCAAACAGAATAAGGTAAATACTGAATAATATCCTGAATTAAATTATTTAGTAGCTGTATTAGTGTTATTTTCCACGAGAGATAATAATATTCACATTTATGAAATATAAAAAAGTACATATTAACGCCTCAATACCCAAGCGGTCGCCGTCTGCTGCGTATTTCGTTTGTAGACTTAGGGATTATTAAGATTAGATATTTATCTGACAATGTCAATTAAAACATATTCGTCCAAACAAAAATCAAAATCATCCAAAAGTCCCAAAACCCAGCTGCATTGAAATATTCCATAATCCATACAAAACACAAGTACTCATTAGAGAGTGTCATTAGCGGCGGAATTCGGTTTGCTCAGCCGAACAGCCTGTATCTCTAGAGAGCAAGGAAATCCACATCCTTTTGTGCACAGAACACTTGTGTCAACAGCATCTTAAGGTCGTTACAAGAAGTACATGGAAACATTTTTACCCGCCTCTGGTAGAAAAAGGGTTATGTTACAGTATTACGTTTGGCACGCTCTGTAGCTTAAATAAAATAGGTCGGCAGGTGTCATTGGATACATCTTGATTGTGACTGTGAGACTGACACTGAGTTTCATAATTTTGTCAGCTGTTTATATTAAATATTCATAAAAAAATGCATAATTCATAAAAATAATTATGAACAGACTAATTTTAGTTTACCAAGTAGTGTTTAGTTCAATTCTTTAGGATTATAAGTACCTGTCTCTTTAGACGAAAAATGATCAATTTAAAGAAAAACGATAGGGTTATCAAAAAAAAGTTTTGGTGATACTACGAACAGTGTCATGTAACGAATTTTGCAGTTTATTTGCCATTAGATTATTTGTTTTGTTTATCGCTAGTTCACTAATGCATACTTTTAATGCACTAGTTTAAAAAAAATGCGTTGTCGCTTCTACTTATATTAAAGATCATTCGACCATTCGTAAATTTATAGGAAGAAACTATAATCTTTCATTTATTTCGTCACGAACACGTCAAAAAAGGAAACAATGATTAATAATCGCTTAGTAGATAGTTTGGTACTTCATTTCCGGCGCACGCCTCAAACAGGTCATCTTAAAAGGAAAATGATAAGTGTAAGCATTTCTTAGAAATTCAAACGACGTTCTATTGTTGCAACATAGTTTTTATACTATTAAAACGAATTGCATAAAATAATAAAATATGAAAAAGAAGTAAATATTCACAATTTCGGTCGGTTAGTTTATGGAAACCATACGCGAATATCAAAATTACATCACTTTTATTCAAATATTAGATGAAATTCTTAGTTTAACAACTAAAAATAATAAAAAACCTGGTGTTAAATCAAATTTTATTGTAAATAGCTTATAAATGAAGTAAATTATTCATATATTGATGTTTATACTTTTTATATTTCCAATGGGTTTTTTATTTAAAACGTATGATCATAGTATATACTAGCTGTTCCCCGCGGCTCCGCCCCGCGTGGGACTCGGTTATATCGCGCCCAAAAGTAGCCTATGTTTGCCCTCAGGTCGTTAACTACATCCCTACCAAATTTCATTACAATCGGTGTAGCAGTTTAGCCGTGAAGAGGTAACAGACAGACAGACAGACTTTCGCATTTATAATATTAGTATGGATTATATTCTACTTTTAATAAATTTGACAAAATAATTTCATTTTAAATACAATTTTCACTTATCAGCTGCTCAGTACGTCCCTGGCACGAGCTAACGGGATTTTATCTCAAAGATAAAAACTTGCGTATGTTCCGGACTCTCCCAAATTGAGCAAAACAAGCAAACCGATGAGTAATGAGTTCGTCACATCGTTCAACTATTGACGTAATACCTTGCCCCTTTATAGAAATCAGATCACATATGTTTCACTTACACACTTACATCTGCGAGGCTCTGGAATGCTTTTTCCAGTGACATAATAGAAATCTCTACCAATTTTTTTTCCAAAAAAAGAGTTCATGCACAAATGCTAGAACCGTCCCGTGTGTAAAAACCTCTTTTTATTAATACTTCATTTGTAGTACGTAATCTACACATTATGCAATCATTAAGTACATCATCATATTGGAGATTTAATTTTAAAAATAGATATATAAGTAATCTTTGTCATATATTAAGGCGTGGTATAAAGACTACATGTAAATGACATTTAGGCAATTAAAAATCTGCTACCGTTTTAGATTAGTGGGGCATGTGTAGAGTAAGCAAATTAAAAGTTCAACATACAGTTGAAATCTCATGGTGGAATGTGTCGTTATAAGGCTGCGCACGCGCGCAGCTCCATTGGCATCTTGGACCCTGTAGGGTTGATACACATGACACTGTTCTTATTTGGCAAGTTTCTTATAAAAGCAAGAATATAGCTTTGGCAAGTGACATAATATAACTTACTTATATGATTGCAATTAGAAATGGCCTTTAAATAAAGGAATAGATTTAAAGATATTTTCATATAAAATTAAGTTTTATGATTATTTCTATTTTCTACATTTCTTTACTGAATTCAATAGTTTTCTGCTCCGTGTTTTTTTCATTAATAATTATAGTGCCGTTGCTTACAAAATATGATACTTGTGGCAACCCTAAGCCCTACATTACCATTCAGTTAATCTCTCCCCACCTTCTTCAGTGCGCGAGCGCCTAATTGGGACGACTTTTCCGTTCAGAGAAAGCGATCGATCGACTGGAAAGAAGTTTGAAAGAACGATTTACCGAAGACAAATAATTCAAACAAAGATTTAAAAAAAAAAATTGCGTCACTTGACCGCACGAGATTCGAACTTCTTTGAATTCAAATAAAGAATCCAAAATTCTCTTTTCAATGTCATTAAATACCTACAAACTTCTAAGAACAATTTATTCCAATTCTAATTTTCAAATCCCAAAAATCAGACATTATTTTTGGGATATTTTATTTTATTGCCCAAATAGTAAGACCTAACTATATGTATAAATATACCTACACACTATTTAAGTATGTACCTATCTATCTTTTACATAAGCAATAGGTATCGTAAAATGGACATTGAAACTTGAATCAGCACGAGGGCAAGCGCTCGCTAAACAAATTTCATTCATTCATCATCGTTTAGGTAATGCATAGGTTTTAATGTACACAAAACTGATTAATTGGTAATTTCAGTACAACACATACATACAACACGTAGGTATATACATACCTACTCGATACAATATTTGCGACTGTGTTGCTGTTTGGAGTAATCTCATGAAGGGAAAAACCGGGCTCCGATAAAGCTTGGGATGCGAACGGGGTACTGCTTATATGATGATGACATTGAAATTGAGGCTAAACTGAAATGATTATAGCATACCACAATGCATCAATAAAATACTAATCATACCACAATTATATCCATATCCATACTTCCATACTAATATTATAAATGCGAAAGTCTGTCTGTCTGTCTGTCTTCACGGCTAAACTGCTGGACCGATCATGATGAAATTTGTTAGGGATGTAGTTAACTACCTGAGGTCAAACATAGGCTACTTTTGGGCGCGATATAACCGTGTAGTTAACTACCTGAGGTCAAACATAGGCTACTTTTGGGCGCGATATAACCGTCCCACGCGGGCGGGGCCGCGGGGAACAGCTAGTTATATAATAATTTCAGTTTAACCTCCATTTAAATGTAGTTCATCATTATATAAGCATTATATCCAGTTTGCATCCCACCCAAGCATTATCGGAGCCCGGTTTTCTTCTTCATGAGATTACTCCAAAAGACATATAAGTATCATTTCCAATGTATAAAAATTAAATCTCGTCAAATATTATTCGTCATTTTTATTATTAAATATATACCTACTTATATAATAAAATAAACAATAAAAATCTTCCAGGCTTTCTAAGAACTACTAATGTCTATAATCTTCGAAAAATATCTCGAATCAACTTAAAAACCGTTGGCATCTCATTTAATATGACAAGAGAACAGTTGTCCCCTTTCCAATGGGCTCGGTGATCATAACATCATACAAGGACCGTTAAATCGGCGCGGAAGGTGGCTCCTGACTCGAATTAATGAGTCTTTGCTCAAGATGGCCGCTCCATGGCATCACAGGAATTATTATATTGAGATAGAAGTCCCAGACGGACACATCGATGCATTTTTATTGTATACATTATAAGTACCTACTTCTACACTTTTAGTTAGTATTCGTTTTATTACATGTAAGGTTCGGATGTTGGAAATTTGAGAATTTATTTGTATGTAAATAAGTAACATTATACTGTTGTTTATTGTATAATTTGTTTAACCTAGGATTTACAAAAACTACGAAGCATGCCAAAAATACTTTAATATTAATATTGTCCTGATTTTTTCTTATTAGTGTAGTTCCAAAATTACGTATTTCGAAATTCAAATATGTATAAATTGAAATTAAATATTCTAAATCAAAGATTAATATTTTCTAGATAGACCAAAAATGTCTACCATCAACCATCCCATCATCAATTTACATGGCTTTCTCTTCTACGCCATAAGGTCCAATTTCTTACCATATTCGCTTCGCTGATCACTATACCGTGTAATGGCGTACTGTGACACCTTAAATGAAGGCTTCAAGGTGTAATTCAGTACCGTTGGAACCCATTGGAGTGTGTAGGAAAGCAGGCGACATCCTAGCCATATATAATAATGCTTCGTCCGTTATACCGTTCGGTCAGCGCCGTAAGGCCGTGACCATAGAGTTCAAATTATATATTTTTTAAATAAGAATGACGTACGGGATAGTCGATTTAAATTCCGTATAAGCGGGAAGGAGGAAGTCACGGCGTTTGTATCTATGTCATATGTTTTCTCCGTAACTGAACTTGAATGAACTCTGATTGGCGATCATGTGGGATTAAGCCTGGAATATTGAACAAAATTTACCAATGTGTAATAGTGAAAAAGCTATATTTTTAACTAGCGACCCGCCCCAGCTTCTCATGGGCGTAGAAACCTTCCTCTTTAATCGCTCTATCTATTAAAAAACCGCATCAAAATCCATTGCGTAGTTTTAAGGATTTAAACATACATAAGGATATAGGAACAGAGAAAGCGACTTTGTTTTATACTATGTAGTGATGTGGTTATGAAGATACATAAGTACCTCATTCATAAATTATTCCTAAACAAAAAAAGATTTATATGGAATAATACACGATATTTTTCTAAACAATGGTTTCGTTGACACACCATTTCTGAACGCGTTAACGCCACACTTCCGAAATTCCAATAACCACTACCTACGTTTCATTGCAAAATTTCATCACAACTAGCCTTAGTACTTCCATATCAAAATATTATTACTTATCAGGCAATAACTCAATTCCATGAAGAAACCTTTGAATTAATAAATTAAAAAAGCCTTTATCCATACTTATATTGATATTAAATGCAAAAGTCTGTCTGTCTGTTAACTTTTACGGCTATGGGTACCTCTGGACCGATTTGGATGAAATTTGGCATGGATGGATCTATATATAAATAATTAAAGACCGGGGGTCAGCTATAAACTATTTTAGGCGCAATATAACCAAGTACTGCAGAGAAATCTGACCCCCATGCCACAAGTATCCCTATTGAAAGAGGGCCAGATTTCGCTGCAGCCCACTGTACCAAGTCGACGGAGCCCCGGGCAACCTTATACCTAGTTATATTTGTTAATTTTGCAACACATCATAAACTTATTTATAGAATCCTATATAGTTAACACCTGATTAAAAAAATATACTTTAAATTACCTCTCGCTTGTCTTAGGGTTTCCCCAGTTGCTTAATCAACTGTTTTCTTCGCGGAGCCTAGGGTTCTCTTAAAGGCAATATATTACTTTATGTCTTATATAAAAGCATAAATACTTACAAATTATACAATCTCAATAAGAAATAACCCTAATAATGGACATCTGACCCTGAGGTCAAATAATAAAAGGGTTGTTCGAGCGTCTAAATAAACACCCCTTTGGATTGACCTGTCCAGTGTTATTAGGGTGATTTAGGGTTAAATAATAAAAGGACATGTTATAAGTCTTATAAGACCCTGTTTGTATTGCTTTATAACATAAAAAGAGCTGGTAAAATATTAAATCGTACATTAAATACTATCTGTACTGTGTAATAATATGTCTCAAAAATATTAGCTATTCCCAGCGGTTTTACTCGAATTTAGTGTGTATTTATGTATGTACACTAACTTACTACTATAACCTTCCCCAAGAGTCAAGCTTTATAGGTAAGCAGAAAGAATTTTTGAAATCCGACCAGTTACTACCGTCTCTTAAAACCATCCAAGATCCAGTGAGTATGGGAGATGTCGCCTTACATCATGTATTGCGCTGTCTCACTTACTCACTGGATCTTGCATGGTTTTAAGAGATGGTAGTAAGGGACCAGTGGTTCTAAAGTTATAAGCGTTCAAACAAACAAACAAACTTTCTGACAGAAATGCTTTATTATATTAATAGATACCTATTGATTGACGTTTAACATGCCGTAATAGGAAAATATCAGTATTCATTAATTACCCGACCGCGACAAAGCCTTAAAAGGAGGCACATGAAATGTGTGACTCTTTGAGTGACTCTATAATAAATTTGGGAGTTTTTGGAGGGAAAGTAAACTGTCGCTATGTCCGCGCTGTATTTAGTTTCCAAAACTTAGGTTTTTTCGAGTGTTTGTGCATAATATTGGTGGATTATTATTCGCAAAGTGTTCGTGAACAAGCGTGAGTGTTGGGAAGTGATACAGTGTCGATTACGTGACTTTTTATCTTTGTTACCAAAATCTCCATGATATAGCTAAGTGAAATTTTTCCACCGCTTCACTTAGCCATCTAACTCAGACTAGACTTACTTGACTGGACTTGACTATTGACTTGAATTTTTGACTCGACTGACTTAAGTAGGACTGAAGAAGATTAATAAATTCAAGAAAGGCCTTAAAGGACTAGATTCCATGGCCGTAAAAGATATAAAAAAAATAATAATAATAATAAATTTGGTGTGCCGAATGATTTTCATCCGTTTTTCATTTTGAACATAGGTGTCTACTTACTTAATAACTTTGAACCGTCTTGAACTAAGTACTTGCAAGATTTCTCGTTTGCGAATGAATGAAAATAATTTGACACATTGTTTGATTAAGATTTTTTTAAATTGGAATTTTAATTTATCGCGCGTTTAAGGTATGTATATTTGGAGTAGTGTCCATTGCCAAGTCATGCCGGGCGGTTTGTACCTTATATTTATAACCTACGAGTACTTAAGTACCTCAATAACACAGTACAAACCAATCAACATAGGCTATGGTAACCGCTTCCCATCAGGTGGGTTGTATGCCTGTTTGCCTATTAAATTGTATAAAAAAAAACATAGAAATGTATCTCGTTTGTGAAATAGCAGAAAAACGTTTAATTGCATAGTATCTGTTTTCATTGCTTATATTAGCACTAGATAACATCCGCCGTCTTAAATTACTTGAAACTGACGAATTACAAATGACAAGAAATTGTCTCATTTGACGTTTTGTCTTAAATTCAATAGCTATTTAACGTCCATAGAATAGACCACTGCCTTTCCGTAAATGTCGTTAAAGACGAGAATTGAGAGAGTTAAGAGAATTGGGTTTTCCTACTGACTAATTACAAAATGGGGGGTTTTCAAGAAGGGAGTGAAAAGATTCCTTCAAGGTGGGCAAAGCGCCAGTTATACACCTAGCAGGCTTCACATATACTACTGTTACCGCTTCCCTTCTGTTGGGCCGTACGCCTGTTTTTATACAAAGGTTAAAATACCTACTACAGAAGATCTCTTTGGCTTCGTTGTAGTCGGGTTATTGATCCTACCTATATTGTCGTAGTCGGCAGTATAGGTATACTGCCTGTGTTTACATGAACAACACACACACATACTTACACATAAATATTACATAATTGGGAATTTTGAATTTCGTGCAGCAACCTCGATATTAGGTACCTAGACATCATAATTAGTGCGAATAATTTTGATTGGTTAATTTCATAGATTAAATAAATTGTTTTTAGAGCTGCGCGCGATTCTAAATTCTATGGTTAATTTAAAAGAGTATTGTCATATGATGTTATTGTTCTAAAATATTATGTTCATCACAAATAAGGTATACCATAATAGATAGGTAGCTGTTATTTTTCTTCATAGGTATGTTAGATATTTTTTTGCGCAACACACAACTATTCCTTCAAAAGTACAAAAGTAATTACTCATTTAGTAGTAGGTAGGTACCTACCTGGGCGACCGAGATTCACTCTTGCGTGAAAATATGGGTAAAATGAATTTTCCCAATCATGGAACATAGCTAGATTATTTTTTTGACTATGTAAGAACTTATGATTAAAATTTCAAAGAGTACAAATAAATTTATACCTATAAAAATATTGCTCGTTTAATAGTACACTTGCGGCACTTGCGTCAGCCTAGATAAATTTTAGACGTGCCTCCGAAGCAAGAAAAACCTTAAAATACCTATTGTTACTTGTGGTGACCAATCCAAGTTCAGCCCCGCTCGCAATCGCTTAACACTCACGATCGTTACAAACAGGCATGCTCTCTAAGCTCCTCCTGTAAAATATCTACCTACCTGCACATAATACTCACTTATCAAGAGGGACTTATGTCCTAACACTATTGATTTCATACCCAACAAAGAGCGAACATTAAAACCAACTTTAAGTCCTCGGAACAAAACATATTTTACATTAATTTAAAGTAGTGAATCACTGCAAAGAATTTTGTTTTAGCAGACAACAAGGGAGTCTAGGGCACCGGGATATGCATGAATGTAGAACTAATGAATAACTGGTATTTTAATACTTTCGTAATGAGTAGATCATTCAGGTTGCAAACGAGATCTTATGTAAAAGCAACCAGTTCATTTCTTGGTATTTGCTTACTAGTAGGTACGTGAAGTATGATTTAATTAATTAGATTGATTTACGCCAAATGTTTAAAATATTAATAGTACGCTAACGCCATCTTGTATCGAGTAGCCGAACTATTCTATTCCCATGAACATTTTGTCTTTTCATTTCAATCTTTTATCTATTAATTTCAATTCGAATCTATTAGCTGATTATCGGAAGTCCCACAATGCATGACATATATTTACATTATTCCAATACCACTGCAGAGTACAAACGAAACGACTGACTCATCTATTGTCGACTTTTCTTGGAAAAGGAAAATGAAAGCGCCCTGCGTTATTCAAACATACAATATTTAATCCATTGTAAATGTGTATTTTCGTTGTTACAGATATCAAAACAGAAGAAATCATAACTCAAGCAAAAATAGAGACCGATGAAATGGAAAACTTTGTAGAGAAACAAGAAATAAGACCTACAAGGACGACTAGCATTGATAGCGATAACCGCTCTGACAGAAGCGATGAAGAATACTCTAGGAGATCCCGCAAGAGGGCAGCATCTACTTCGCCCTCCCCTCTACCCCTAGATAAGAGGATTTCCAGATTCGAATGTCCCAAATGCAGACAACGATTTGATTCTGCCAATGAATTTGACGTCCACAGATTCACCGTTCATGGGCAAGACACAAGAACTGGCTTCGATGATATTACTTTTGTTGACTTTTCCAGTAAAAAGTACCCGGAAATCACGCGGGGTATCTGCGAACGTAATCCCCACATATCGATCAGCGAACAACGCTTCCGATGTGATCGCTGTTCTAGAGATTTACCATCCGTACAAGCTTTAGATGTGCACAAAAAAGCATGCACAGGCACGACCCAAATCCTGAGTCCAGAGCAAGACAGAAGAGAAGACTTTTTTGCTAAATTAGACCTTAGAAACCGATCTTTTAACATTTCTGGGACACTAACACCGCCAATGGACAGATTTGCGCCTAAATTTGATGAAAGTCACCTTGCAAATGGTATTAGACATTTAGACGCTGCCAGAGATTTAGCTGATATTCAATCTATTTTGAATGTTACATCAGCAGGAAGCCTTTTAGAAAGACTTACTGGAACAAGAGTTGGTCTTGAAAATACTGTGCTGACCCCACCCGATACGGTTGTCAAAGAAAGAGAGCAGGAAGAAACTCAAGATAACTTTGCTGCAGAGTTCAGACGTATGAAATTACGAGGGGAATTCCCATGTCGATTGTGTCCTGCGAAATTTCCAAATCTTAGAGCTCTAAAAGGACATAACAGAGTTCATCTAAGTGGTACTGGACCTGGGCCATACCAATGCAATATGTGCCCTCATGCATCTTTGGATAAAGCTGCATTGGTTCGTCATATGCGAACACATAACGGTGATCGTCCATATGAGTGTGCCGTTTGTAATTATGCATTCACAACTAAGGCAAACTGTGAAAGGCATCTAAGAAATCGCCATGCCAAAGTCACGAGAGAAGATGTCAAACGCTCAATAATTTACCATCCCTCAGAAGATCCGAATAATGATGAAGTGAATTCTAAACTTGCTCGAGAAGAAGTCAAGAGATCTCTTGCTTTCCCCACGCCAGAAATGGAAAGACGAAATGAAAATACAGGTAGAGATACTCCTCTCACACACTTTACTCCTAGCTTTATTACTGACAGACATCCAGTATCTGCTTTAGTATCTCAGCCATTACCAGATTCTCCAACCTTAACCCCAAGGGAAACTGAACCACCCATGCCTAGAATAAAAGTTAAGGGTATCGGTCAGCTAACTCAGATACCAGAATATAGGCCAGCTGACTTAACTGCATTTAAACCTAATGAGGCACCGACCACGTATGAAGAAGATGCTCCAGTTGACCTCAGCACAAATGATAGCTGTGATGTTCTTGATCTCAGTAAGAAGAGGCGTGATTCTGACAATGACGAACCTAAAGCACCAATGAGACCATCTTTTGAGCCTGACCCAGCAGCTGTTGCTGCATCAGCCTTTGAGAAGACCCGACTTTTGCTAGCTCAACAAAGACTTCTTGAAAATACATTACCTAAGATAGACCCTACATACTACACGCAATTATCACAGTTATACGCTGGCGCAGTTCCAGGACTAACCGGCCTACCTTTACCACCCTCCTTTTCAATGAATCCATACTTTTTGCAACCATCCTTTTTTCCACACCCAAATGATTCCCAAGAAATACTCGACATAAAACAACGTATCCAAAAAGAAATAATTCGAGGATTGAGTATGTCAGGTGGCAGGCTTGTCGCTAATGAACAAGATGCTCAACCAAAGCCGGAAATTGAGGATGAAGAACAAAAACCATTACCGTTGCCCCGATCACCATCTCCTTGTCCGGAAACTGAATCTCCGAGACCGCATAGCAACAACATTGTACCACAGAATGATTCCGTCAAGATGGTTATCAAAAATGGTGTGCTTATGCCAAAACAAAAACAAAGGCGATACCGCACTGAGCGGCCATTTTCATGTTCTCAATGCTCAGCACGGTTTACTCTTCGCTCAAACATGGAACGCCATGTGAAACAGCAGCATCCGCAGCATTGGAGTGTGAGAAGGCCAACGCCTCGAGCACCTCCACCGTACCCCAATCCTGACACATTAGCTGATCGCGTGAAATTCGCCTTGCTAGCCCGTCATCTCGAACGGCCAATCCAACAACCTGAACGATCTCCAATACGCAGAGATTCGGATGAGGTTGCCGACAATGAAGAAGACGAAGATGATACATTAGTTATCGATGAAGAACCAGATGTCGACAGCAAGTTAGATGAGCATTCTGCAGCACATCGAGCTGCTGCTGAAATTTTGATGGCAACTCGTCAACAAGAACTTAACAAAGATTTTGATCTTAAAATTGCTGGAAATTTTATCAACAAACCTATTTCTCTTGTCACTGAAAAGTCTGATGGGGAAAATGAACCCACTCAAGTTCAAGTATCTTTGCCAGTTCCCGTGCTACCTGCTCGTAGTGATGAAGAAGAAGATGAAGAGGGTTTGGTTGCCTCAACAAGCGAAGGCAATAATTCTGGAAGCGATGAAAACAGGTAGGTTATGGTATATATTTTTATAACTCCATCATAAATACACATTTATTCAAAAACCCTAACGTTGATGGATAAGTCTTTTAGTTTACAGTGTAGACACTCATACATAGCATAAGCATTTTATTTTAGTAATTACTTGACGTTGTATGATTATGCAGTTTTCAGTAATCACCTTTTATTTCATTATTTTATTTATTTATTGTGTAAGTATATGAAGTGCAAGTAAACTAATCAAGTTAAATAATTTCAGATCTGATGCCGACAATGGAGCTCAGCCCCCGAAAAAGAAATCCGCATACAGCCTAGCACCCAACAGAGTATCCTGTCCGTATTGCCACAGAAAATTCCCTTGGTCATCATCGCTCCGACGCCACGTTCTTACTCACACTGGCCAGAAACCCTTCAAATGCCCTCACTGTCCACTTCTATTCACCACGAAATCAAACTGCGATCGCCATTTGCTGCGGAAACATGGCGGGTCAGCAAGGGCAATATTAGCCGAACCAATTCCCGAAACATTATCTCCACCTCAGCCAGTAAATGATACGAGGTCTGTACCAGAGAGACCTTTCAAATGTGCGTCATGCCCAACAAGCACCTTTTCTTCATTGGAGAGTTTAAAGAAACACATGTCGTCCCGCCACGGAACTGGTGATTCGCGGTCAGAATCACCTAATCCACAAGAGCCCAATGATGATAATGTCGATGGATTGGTGTTCAAGTGCCATCTTTGCGAGGGGTCTTTCGGTGATAGAGGCGGAGCGCTGGGACACTTGGCTTCGGTGCACGCGACCGAGTATGAGCAACTTGTCAGCAAAGGAGCTCTGGACGCTGCCAGTGATAGAAGCGAAAGCGCTGATGACGATGAGAGGGGAAAGTTTCCAGATCATGCTAATAGAAAGGTACGTTCAATGGTTTATTTATTGCTTTTTATGTATTACTAAAATCTCTAACAATCAATCTTAGGGCAAATCAAGAACCTATTAAAAAATAAAAACCAATAGACTTAACCAGCGATAATATGGCTAGGTCATCTGCATATCACAAACAAGCAAAGTCTTATTTTTTCCCCTAGTATATAAACCATACCAGAAACTACTTAAAAATATCTATTATTGTCGAGGTTTGAAATTTCAAAAAGAAGGATTGTTTAGCTAATGTCGTCAATTCAATTGTACCGTTTTGTATTTTAATTAAAATATAGATACTTATAATTAATCATTCTTCACCAGGTCGTCTGCGCATTTTGCATCCGCCGATTCTGGTCAGCTGAAGACTTGCGTAGACACATGCGCACCCACTCTGGAGAAAGGCCGTTCGCATGCGATCTATGCCGGCGAAGATTCACCTTAAAACACAGCATGTTACGGCATCGGAAGAAGCATAGAGATGATGCCACTGATGATGAGGAACCTTCTCCACCGAACACACCCATAGAAGCTGACAATGTTCATAATGGGTAAGCATTTTGCACTTTTTCATTATAGTGTCTAGATTCCCAAAACGATCTTTTGGATATAGATACACATTTAGCGTCTTTCCACGATCTTCACGAGATCCTCATACTGCAATAAGGATATAACTATATCTTCTCTTTACAGATATCGCTATCGGGATGATGACGGCTCAGGCAGCGAGATCCCAAACAACGTGAACAATAATAACTCTCCTCCAGCAGCACCCTACGATAAGAAACTGAAACTGGACATGACTTCACGCAAATACTCCTCGGAAGCCGAAAATGATGGTGAAAATGGAAGCGATTTGATCGGTAAACTCTTAGGCATCCCTGATAAGACTATAATCAACAAATTGCTCTCTTCAGCAGACGAAGCTGCCAAATTTCTTGGAGTAAATAAATGAGAGTACGCTTTAGTCCTCGTGACGCCGGCTAGGCTCATACTAGCTCCGCGGGGACTAAAATTCCCATTACAAAATCAAACGACGTCAACGAATGCAAATAATTCTACAACGCCATCTATCAACGACTAATGAAAAATAAAATAATTGTTTTATATATTGTAATACGCGCAAAAAAGCGTTTTTTTTTTCTTAATTAAGATTATTATGTATTAAATGACTAGGTGCCTTTAGCTGCCTTAAGTTAAGTACGAACCGTCCTTTTCTGCCTTAGTGTAATATAAATGCTTATAAGTGGGTTACGAGCAACGAAAATTTCATTAGTGCCAGTTTATAAAGTACATTATAATATTTTGTCATTAGCTAGTAAGTTGCGTTGCTGTCATTTTAATCTTTAACTAGCGTTTACGTCATGAACGCACCAGTTTTAATACGAACCAAATATCTAAGCTAATTTACATGCATTTCCATCTAGTCGTGTTTCCTATTTTCACGTTCATTTATCTCAAAAACACCAATTTTTTCCTTTTTCAATAAATAGATACTTAATAGTAATGTTCCACCAAAAAAATTTTTGCAAATCCAAAATTGTCTAGTCAATACTTTCTAGGATTTCTTTGAACGATTATGATTAATTAAAATAAGCTAATATACCAAATTATATATTAGATTACCGTCTAAGTGAGATAAGTTAGGCAATAATTTAATAATGATAAGGTGTAAAAATTAAATTAACCTCATTATTATCCTACCAATGAATAGTTTTAGGTAGCATGTCTATGTATTGTCTTATAATTGTATTGTAGCAATATTAAAAATATATGATAAACAGATATGTCAGATACTGACATACAATAAGACATAATTAATTTCTTACTTCATTCTTGTAATTTCAAATTTTTCTTACTGTTTTCTACTAAGCTTTCTACCCTTTTGGGTATTTTCTTCTAGAAATAAGGTGATTCCTTGATAGATGATATAAAAGAAATAATCATACCTACTTAAATAAGTTTCGGATGTGTGAAGTAGATAATTTTAAAATAAATTAATTAGAATATGTATATATAGTAAAGCGACATTTGATTTGCTCAAATTTATTGCATTTCTTTTTAATCAAAGACTAGAAATGAAAACATTACTTTTTAACGGTTAAGATCTCTTAGGATGTTATAAAGTTAGCTATTTACATGTATATATCGGAACATTTATTTCTCGCCTTTAGGTACTGCTTCGGTGGATATAATTTTACCAATTATTGGTTATTTTAAGATATTAAAGTCAAAGTTTTGTTTTGTCCGGAATTTTATGAAATTAAGTTTTTAATTTATATTTTACTGGTGTGGCAATGTTTGGTTCTATTTTGAGTTATATACCCTGACATATCGTTAGTTAGAAGTCTCCTTATGGATGGACGGATCATACGCTAGAATATACCTAAGCCTCAATGATGCTTTGTAAATATTAAAATGCTAAATGAAAATATCAGATAGTTATATTCTACTTTTAGGTATTGTGTAAATTTGTTTTGAATATGATGTAGATTTTTTTTAAATGACAAGTAATAAGGTTCTTTATTATAAAAGAATTAAAATCCAAGTTTTGCTGTAATAAAATATTGTAATATTTATAGTGGTCTTAATCAGAAATATTGTATGTATAGTATCTTTACATTTTTATATTAGTAACACTTACGTTACTAAATTGTAAGTACCTATATAGAAGTAAAACTTATAATCTAAAAATAAATATTATTCTACGGAGCAATATTAATATAATGAAAATTTAAAACGATGTTTAAATATAATTTTTGGAAGTGTCCGTTATTAAATTAAGAAATTTTGAAAAATATGTTTAAGCATACTAGATATACCAAAGTATAGGTATTGTATTATTTTAAATATGAAAATTCCTGCTTCACGTCAATTATAGTTAGACATTGTAAAAATAATTTGATATTAATTATATTTATTTAATTCGATTAATAATATTGATTGAATATTATGTAGCGCGGCAAGTTTATAATTTAGTTGCGATTAGATGGTTGAAACTTTCGACTTATTTGATTGAGTCGTAAATGTTATTACATATAATTAAATAAGTAATCTCGTAGGTACCTACTTAAGAAATATTAATAGTTATGTTATATAATAAGATAATAAGATTTAATATAAGATTGTGGCAACACCGCTTGGCCTTTCAATGTAGTTTGTGTGTTTAAAAATTGCTCTTCTATTATTAAGATATTTTTAATAATAAATTCTACATGATAATTGTATTGCATGACATAGTATATTAACTATAAATTTAATAAGATATTTAGATACTATATTCACTGTTTGCCTATTTCTTTCATGCAATATGAGTGTCCGTTTTAAATATGTTTCTTTCAAAATACATAATTGTGTATTAATATTGTTTTATTTTATTTAATTTCCCCTTTTCTACATTACCTAGAATAAAATATTATTACATACAACATAGCTAAGAGGTCTATCTGATGTGCGTCTACGCCGTCTACCATAAGATTTTCTTAACGCAGACCCTAGCGACTGCGTTAGTGATTTTCTAAGACAAACCTGGCGGATAGAAAGGAAACTAAAAAAATCCATGCAAAATTGTTGCTCAGTCTTTCCTAGCTTCTAAGACTGTCCTTAGAAAATCTCATGTCATGACACTCATGACAGACGCACTTCACGCACTGGGAAATAATCTTTCTCCTCTTTACTAGGTATACATTACTAGTGACCCGCCCCGGCTTCGCATGGGCATAAAAACTAGTATACTATATATATATATAGTATACTATATATATATAGTTTATATACTATGTATATAGTATATAAACTAGTATAGTATTCTTTAATCTGTATTTAGTTCAGTACTCGCAATTACAAGGCCTAAATAATTTATAATAGACTACAGTAATTCATTAAAAAGTAATACATACTCCAAGTTACATTGATACACGAGAATGCAATCGTAATCGTAATGAATCTATGGCAGACCTATAAATGCGACTGCGTTCATAAATAAAATCTCATAATATGGTAGGTACCTACTGTAGTTAGATAGGTGGCAGCACTTCTGTTTATTAGTGCAGCTACTCGACAATAGAGAGCACTAATTCAAATTTCAAGTTCAATTTTTTTTTCATAGATTTAATAAGAAAAATCAAAGGCTAATTAATCATTATGAAGTTACAAAGCCATAATACAAAGCAGCAATATTTATTTTTATTTAAAAAAAAACTTCTATTTACATTTTTTAAAATTCTATGTATCAATGAACGCAACCAATCAAATCGCATCACCTGAACCTATGCTACAGGCAGATGAATGAAATGAAGTGAGTGAGCGGAATAAAATTTAATGTTACCATTAATGAATGATTTACTCTAAAAATGGTAGAACAAATAACTGATTTCTCAAATAATGTTAAATGAATGACTGACAATTAAAAGCAATAACTTCGAAATTAGATAACTTAGACTTGTATACTTAGTATTTTGTAACTGTGAACAGACTTAAAAGAACTACAGACGGAGCTTTGTCGAATCAACCACTAATAAATTAACAGTAAAGCTCGAAAGCAGCCGCATATGTGTGCGTATCGCGGTGATGCTTCAATATAGCGATGGGCTATTGGCGCCACGTCACGTGAGTGAAAGCTGTATATGACGCACGAAATGACCATAGTTTGCAGGCTTCACTCGTGTAATCTGTATTTTGTATGAAAGACTACGTCTGGAGAATCTCCAGACCATAAACCACATGTGTACCATAACAGTAAAGCATAAACAGACTAATATATCCAGTGGAGATATTAGTCTGTTTATGGTACCGATTAAGCATACACGAAGAGAGGCCCAATGCTTAGTAGTGTTGGGTAGGACACGACTTAAAAAAGAGTTTGTAAGAGTAGCCACTTTTCTGCTATGAGCCAATACAGTGTCCTACTTCAAATGAGGCGAGGCGTACTGAAGCTCAGCGATTTGTACTAACACATATAATTAATAGTACCAGTACCTGATTTTGTACTAGTACTAGATTTTGTACCAGTACCTGAGTTTGTACTAGTATAATTACAAATATGACATTTGATGTTATTGCGGTCTGAACTCTGATAGATGACATATTAATAAAATATTCAATGTCGCAAGGTAATATGAAATGATTATCATTTGTTATTAATTTTAAAGAAGATTAATTAAAAAATCAAACAAATCTATATTATAGCACAATTATAATATGAAAACACATGCTAAGAAAATTACATATTTGAATGTAAAAATAATATTTGTGCAACTTTGTTGCCACTTAGTCTGTTTCTTCTGTCGGTTATGACCTGTGCCCCTAGTATGAGTTTTTCTAAATGCAGACGCTAGCGACTGCGTTAGCGCCCCTGGCGGATAGAAAGGTAATTAAGAAATTCCATACAAAATCCTACAACCGCGTCATAAGATTTGAGTGTAGTACACTTTTAAAGTGTACTAAATGTTGAGCCGCTCTTACATTTGTAAGTCATAAACGGGACAAATGTACCACCTCTTGTACGTCCTGCGACTGCCGCGGCACAAAATTTGAAGCAGTACACTTTAGTGAGGACTGCGACAGCCGCGTCATAAGATTTGAAGTAGTACACTTTTTAAAGTTGAGGCACTCTTACATTTGTAAGTCATGTACGGGACAAATGTACCGCCTCTTGTACGTCCTACCCAACACTAATGCTTAGCAGTGGGTAAAAATAAGGTTGATGATGGTGATGACGCAGACGTCCATTCATCGTAGAGAATAATAAAACCATTTAAGTAATAAGTACAGGTACTTAATACTTCAATCTCACTTTCACAATATAACACACTTCACTCTCCCTTTACTTTCGCACAAGATGACGTTTAAATGTGGTAACTATGAATTAATAGGTTGGCAACACCAGCCTTGAATGTAGGAATTTCAAGAAAATAGAAAGAAGTCGCTAATTTATGCTAGACGGCGTCTTTATTTTGAGTTTAAATTGCTTACCTTTCCTACTTATATAGAAGTTTCGAAACAATATACCAACATTTTGCCCTTGAACGCTTCAACATATAATTTCGGTGAGTACAAAATTTTATTTTTATTTAGAATAGATGCTTGTTTTCTATGCATTTATGTATAGTGACGTAGATAGATATAAATTGCACTTTTTCTATTAGGTGGTAGTTTAAACAAATTACTGCTGATCTAACATACTATCATGGCTTTTTCATTTGACCGTGATGTAGAAGACTAGATTTTCATATTATTTACATTTTGTTATTATATTTGCAGATTCATAAAAAACAGGCAAAATGGGCGACCAACAGTTTTTCTTAAAATGGAATGATTTTCAAACGAATATGGTGACGTCTTTCAGGCATTTGAGGGACGAAAAGAGCTTCACAGATGTATGTATGAGTTGAAAATTTAACATCAAAGTTGCTATCATATAACCTATAATTTATATAAACTATCTATTCTTCATACAGATTTTGATGTGGTCCTTCATATATAAGCACGTAAACATACCTTAATAAAAATATTTTTTTTAGGAACTAAAAAAAAGACAATTTTGACACTGTTAAATGAACCCAGACAATTTTGTATCATTATTTGAAATATTGTCAGATTTAGCTATTTTATATTAGCTATACTATTTTAGTATATTGGCACAGTATTATACCATAAAACTGTAGATAGTATAGATTAATGCAACCCTCCACCGGCAAGCGCAGTGTCAGACACCCACTGACCAAATGGTCAGATGACCTGAAGGAGGTCGTAGGCAAGTGCTGAATGCAAGCTGCTTCTAACCAGTCATTTAAGAAATTCTTGAGAGAGGCCTATGTCCAGCAGTGGACAGCCTGCAGCTAAAATGACGACTGTGACACTAGTCTGTTGAAGGGTCATCCAGTTGTATCCCAAGCATTAAGGTTCTATACCTACCACTTTTAAAACTGTCCGCTCGCCTGCAAAACCCCTCCTTGAGAATTCTATATTTGTAAAATATCTGTAAAGAATGGAATACCTCTGTCCTTTACTTTAGTCACCATTTCTGCAATGCCCAAAACAGGCATAAGTATAATGACAAATTAAGATAAATTTATATATGTATTTACAATGACCAATTTACATTTTGGTATTTATGTAGTTTAAATCATGGGAAAGTTCAAAGGAAACTTTTCTGGTGTGAGATTTACGTGTTCCATCTCGGCATCATTGGTATCACAACCAATACTGGGTGAAGTAGACAAAAAAAGCGGCAACAAGCTGAGGCTACAATTGGGAAAATGCTAGATTAGTTATATAAAGAAGTTCAATGTTAGCGGAGCTTTATTTTTAACATTTGCTGCAGAGAAATATATAATATTAAAAGTTAACTGTATAAAACGCACTTATGTATTCCTGACAATCAATGTATTAATCAATTACTGTGATGTCATTATGTTTTTTTTTCATTTGCATTCTGTATGTAAATTTTATCTTCTATGTTATCACTAATTAGGGATGACAACTGGTATTTTAAGGACCCAAATATAACTGTTTTATACCTGGAAAAAAGGTCTCAAAGGGCCTAAATACCTGGTTAAGACTGTTATTTTTGGGTATATATAACAATTGAGTGAACCATAATGCCATGAGCTGTAATGATTCTGACCTGGTTTCCGATCAATATGTAATACTATATATATGGCAAAGAAATTTATTTGAATTACAAAGATTGCAAAGAAAGTTAAAATGTTTTTCATATTTGGTAATTTTCAGGTAACATTAGCATGCGAAGGGCAGACATGTAAAGCGCACAAAATGGTGTTATCTGCATGTAGTCCGTACTTCAAAAGTTTATTAGAGGTAAAACATTTTTATACAACTAACATGTGGTGGTATAGTACCTTCTACATACATCACGCCTGTCTCCCGCAGGGGTAGGCAGGGACTAAAGATTTCCATTAGCTACGATCCTTACATATACCTGCCTTGCTTCCTCCACACTCATCACTCAAAAAAGCTTTAAAAGAGGTAGACATTGGAAGTACCCGAAATCGATAAGTGTGTACGAGAGTAGTACATACCACTCTTTCTAAATACTAAAAAGCTTTTGTGACTTGGGAATGGATTGGAGTCTACGGCAGGCAATTTATAGTTGACCAAACTTATCTGTACTGGTGATGATGGTGCCACAATCAATCCGCCCTTTTCATAAAAATAACAAGTGCTTTTTAAGCCCTTTTAAACTAAAGTATGTCTTGCCACTTTCTCTCTTAGTTAATGTGATAGAATGAGACTAAAGGCATTTTATTAGGAATATAGAAACAAGAGTTTGTTAATTATAGTGTTTATTTTATTTTAGATTTGGTCCAATAATGTAAATTATAGTAGTTGTTAAAGGAACCACGTCAGAGGCCGGGAAACGGTTCCGGAGAACTCTGACACCAGGGTGTGCATAGTCGATTGACTGTGTCTAAGAAATGATGATGTAAATTATGATTTTACTATTCTCTTTTCTATGTTTTAACCTGTATAACATGTTTTTCTGTATACATGAATTAAGTAAATAAATAAATATAGATAAACATGGCAGCGCCAGGGCTGGTCAGTAGTTAATTATATAAAAGTTTGTTTTTAAAATTCGCAAATGCTCTATAATTAGATTATTTATGGTCTAAAGTCCAATGCATTATCGATTTCGTTGTTAAGTTTATTAAATGCTCTACTAGCTTCCGGCCGCGACTTCGCCTGCGTGAACGTTGGTAGTACTTTTTTCTGGATGAAAGTTATCCTAGATCCTTCGTACCAACCATTACCAACGTGTGTGCAAATTTTCACGATGATCGGTTCAGTAAGTAAGGGCTTGCGTAACAAACTATTAGTTTGGATTTTTACCATGCTTGAAAATAAATGAAAGAAATACCTCCATTAATCGGTCGGTGAACGAAGGAACTGTATGAGTGTGTGTTTGTTACCTCTTTACGCTTTATCTACTGAACCAATCTGCTTGAAACTTCGCATACACATAGTTAGGAGTACTTAGAAGGACATAGGGTACCTTTTATCCCGGGAAAAAGCACTGTTCCCGAAACTCACGCGGGTGAAACCGCGAGCGCAAGCTAGTTTAAGTATAATTCAACATTAAATTTCAACTAAGGAGGTATATATGTATATGTATAATAACAGTAGTTACCAGGATGTTGTTGTACAATAGTAAAACACCCACATCGTGGCCGTGTTATTGTATAGTTCACACGCCTTCCCAAAGTGAGGCAGCTGTACCAATAATATTGTTATTTGAGTTTCGTAAGAATCCACACTAGGCAATCAGTATAATTTCTATTTCAAATTAGTATTTTAGTTCTAATTGCAACTATACTAAGAGCTCTTAGTATAGTTAGGGCTAGGGCATTATAATGCACCAGGAGTGCTATTTTTGAAATGTATGACTCACCCAAAACCGGTGAGTCGAACGATTATCGTTCGAGTCACCGGTTATGTCGCATGAAAATCATTCGAAAACGAACGATAATCATTTGACTCACCGATTTTGGGTGAGTCATACATTTCAAAAATAGCACTCCAGAACTACGCGATATGTTTCAGCTTTCGAAAAATCATTGTTTTATATTTGTATTCTATGTTCGTATTTTGTATATACAGAATTAAATGATCACTTAAAGAGGATATTCTTTAAAACAGTGTCGCACTAAAGCTACAAGAGCCAAATAGAAATATTTTACATCTAACTGTGTAGTAACAGACTGGAACTGTCTCCCCGAGAGTGTCTTCACTGCAGTCGACACCTTTAAAAATAGATACGACAATACGTAAAATCTCCAAACTTAAGATGCACACGCATCAGCTTCATGTGATGCTAGTGTATGGTCAAGAATATAAATAACTAAATAAACTATACCTACATATATAAATGGATGTTTGGTAAACAATCACGTCAGTACCGATTAAGGTGATACCTCGGTGAACACTAGCGCCACCGTCATTTAAAAATGATTACTCACTGAAAACACAAGTTATCAAAAATCCCTCTGCTGTAATTATGATTCTGGATCTGAAGTTAATTTTAATCATATTCAATTATTAAATTACAGTTCCATATAGTTACATATTGCAAAACTGCTAAAAGTGGCTGTTTTAATCAATAATGCAATTTGTAAGTATAGGGAATTATAATTTAATATGTTTAAAATTAACTTCAGATCCAGAACCATAATTACAGCAGAGGGATTTTTGATAACTTGTGTTTTCAGTGAGTAATGATTTTTAAATGACGGTGGCTAGTGTTCACCGAGGTATCGCCTTAGTGGATCTGAAACAAATTTGGCACAGATAAATTAAAGTCTATAATAGGAGGTTTCTTTTTACCGGGATATATCGGAAAGGGGGGAAAAAAGGAGGAAAGTGGACCCTGCCCTCCGAATCAGACAGCTGAAGAAGCAACAGTGAAAGCGCTAGGTGTGAGAGAGAGAGATAACGGAGTACCATGCGAACTGGGTCGCTACTACCATCTCTTAAAACCATGCAAGATCCAGTGAGTAAGGGAGATGTCGCCTTACATCATGTAAAGCGCTCTTCCGCTTACTCACTGGATATTGCATGGTTTTAAAAGATGGTAGTAAGCCACCAGAGCAGTTGCATAGAATAAATAAAAATACTCTTATGTACTAACGTAAGCGTGCAATCACTAGTACGTAAATACATGTCCTTATACTATGACCTCTAGTAGCGTTACAAAAACGAGTGAGTAAACGAGGTAGTGCGCCATATTGTTTTCTCTAGTTTTCAACAAACGTCAACATTAAGTTTATACAAATCAAACTTCAGTTTTATAACTGAAGTTTGTTTGAACACTAATAACTGTTGACTACCAGATAGATTTAAACAAAGTGCATTTATTTAATAAGTTATTGGATTTTGAATCACAGTATCTTAAGTATAAAAGGGCCTCTATAACACACTAAAAATGGAACGTGCCTGTATGGGGGTTGAATATCTGTACTAGATAGTAATCTGTGTCTATATAGTACACTAGCGACCCGCCCCGGCTTCGCATGGGCATAAAAACCTTCCTCTTGAATCACTTTCTGTTAAAAAAATCCGCATCAAAATCCGTTGCGTAGTTTTTAAGATTTAAGCATACAAAGGGACATACGGACAGAGAAAGCGACGTTGTTTGATACTTTGTTGTAATATAGAACACGGCACAGCTTGTAATGATATACATAATAAATTGCAGGAAAATCCCTCTAAGCACCCAATAATAATCCTGAAGGACGTGTCGTACCTCCACCTGCAAGCGATACTGGAGTTTATGTACGCAGGTGAAGTGAACGTGTCGCAGGAACAGCTCCCTGCCTTCCTCAAGACTGCCGCGAGGCTCAAGGTATATATATAACACGGCTTCGCATGGGCATAAAAAACTTCCTCTTGAATCACTCTATATATTAAAAAAAACCGCATCAAAATCCGTTGCGTAGTTTAAAGATTTAAGCATACACAGGCATATAGAGACAGAGAAAGCGACTTTGTTTTATACTATGTAGTGATAGTGACTAGCTTTCAGCCGCATGAATTTCACACAGCGCTAAGCACCTAAGATAAATTTGCATCTCTATCTATCTTGCGCCGTCCCTTTTTATCACTACCATAGGGTTGCCTACTTCTTGTAATGCAACCTAAGAATAGACCACTCCTCCTTTACGTAGATATCGTAAAAAGCGATAAAGGGACAAACAAGACCAGCAAGAGTTAACGTTGGATTGGCGACCGCCCGGTTGTTTTTTGTTCTAAGATAATTATCATCTAACAACAAACATCTACATCTCGGAGTCATACACTGAGTGTGGTCTACATCGGAGTCAGACACTGGGTGTGGTCTACATCTCAATGTCAGACACTGGGTGTGGTCTACATCTCGGAGTCAGACACTGGGTGTGGTCTACATCTCGGAGTCAGATCACTGGGTGTGGTCTACATCTCAATGTCAGACACTGGGTGTGGTCTACATCTCGGAGTCAGACACTGGGTGTGGTCTACACCTGGATGCTAGACACTGGGTGTGGTCAACATCTCGGAGTCAGACACTGGGTGTGATCAACATCTCGGAGTCAGACACTGGGTGTGGTCAACATCTCGGAGTGGTACAGTGGGTGTGGTCTACATCTCAATGTCAGACACTGGGTGTGGTCTACATCTCTGTATTCGACACTGGGTGTGGTCTACATCTCAATGCCACACACTGAGTGTGGTCTACATCTCAATCTCACACTCTGGGTGTGGTCTACATCTCGATGTCAAACAATGGGTGGGGTCGAATCTACATCTCGATGTCAGACACTGGCCTGGCTGTGGTATACATCTCGATGTCAGACATGCTCAAGGAATATATAGTACACTTCTTTAAACTACATCTGATCCTCTCAACTTAGTGCTTTCACGGTTGCTTCGAAACCCATGGTCCGCTTTCCTACCTATCCTCTTCCACTTCGCCGCTTGTTCCCCATTTTGTGGTGGCGGCCATCTTGGATTTATCATAGTGGGTGTATAGAAATTCTACTACCCAAGCCTTTTAAGGCACTTAATGAATTACCAAGCGAAAAAGATTTAAAATACCGTGATGATTTGAATCAATGTGTTTCAGGTGAAAGGTCTGGCCGAGCCTCCACCACAAATGCCGAGCATCAAGAGAGAAGGCTAACCCACCGTAAGTGCAAGTGCCCTAAAGACTCTAGTGAACGTAACACCAATGTAACATACCACACACACAAACATAATTCTATTTCCAAAAGGCAGCAGGCGATAGACAAGTTTTTTTTTTATTATTCAAACACAAACAGCGACGCAGTAGTGGTCACTTTTAGCACTGGCTGACATTTTTTATACTCGGAAAAAAATGACAATTTATATTCAGAATCTCAGATGTAGAAATAAATAATTATTCACAGTTATTACTGGCAATACTCTATCTAAAAAGTCCAAAACCTATTCCTTACAAGAGTATCTGTAAAGTTCACATGTTATTGTATTTTTTACTAAAAAACTTGCTTTTATCAAGCAGTTAGTTAGTAGTAGTGCCTTTTTAATAATGAAACATACATCACAAAATATTATTTTTGACACATTCCCAATGAAATCCACGCCTACTGTTGACATTAAGAAGAAACTGACAAAGAATGTGTCGTCAGTAGATAAATAATAAATACATATAAATATTAATTAATATAAACACTTGTCTTAAGCCAAAATATAGTTTGTCTCGTCTATTGCAAGACTTATATTTGAACCAAAGTGTATAATGATAGCGGAGTTACGAAGACCGACCAATCCCACTGCTTGTGACAAAATCACAATCATGATTGGTCGATATTTCAACATTCCGCTTTCCTGTATACACTCACACAAACCCACACACACAAACCCACACACACAAACAGTAACTGTAACAATTTTTTTAAATAATTTCCGTGTATTCCTCACGAGTACAAAAGATTTAGAAGTTTGTAAAAATGCGTTAGTGTTTGATGTTCACATTACAGTATTTAATGGGTTCTAGCAAATCGCAGACGCATTTCTTGTAATCATATAAATTCCACAAAATTTTATCATCAGAATTATTTTAAAAACTGACTTGCAAACTAAACAATATTATGGTGATGACATGGAAGCCATAATGACCTTATATACTGCATTAAAAAATTGTAATATTCAACACTGAACAAAAAGAACACTTAAAATAAAAAAATAAATTGCGTGAATCAAGCCACAAATTCTATTTTTACTTTAAACAAAAAGTGATGGCCACAAAATAGAAATGGTCTACGATTTGCTCTCCCATCGTCAATAGTTGTTAGATATAGTTGAAGTTTGTTTGAACACAGCCGGACGCATTGATGTGGTAGCATAGACGGTTTCTCGGTTCATACCTACTGTCCCCTCCATAAGTTACCTGACAACCAAAGTGTTTAGAATATAGCCTGGCCTTCATCTCTTCGCGTCGTGATCCTCTGAAGTGCTGTTATTGTATATCATACAATGCATAGAAGCTGCTGGTGTAAGCGAGACAAAACCATAAGGAAATGTATAGTTTGTCCCGCTCACGCTTGAACATATATTAAAAAGTTCGTGCTAAAGCATGAACATAATATTTTTGTGTGTTTTTGCCCCCTCAATCCGAATCATAGTACCATAACATGTCCCACTAAACTATTGGACATAAGCCATCATCTTTAAAAAATATATTATTATCAATGGTTGACGATATTACAAATATGTTAAAAAAAGAACAGTTGTACCGAATAAAGTTCAATAACAGGCATTTCTTTAGCTTCGCAAAACTAAATATCGGAATACATAACAGCATTTTAGGATTTATGGCTATGCTAACATATCAATGTAACATAGTTCTATCCACCAATGGTTGCCTTACGATAATTTACCGATAATGCTGTTGCATGTCAATTTTATAATGCAATAAAATATGACATCTCTTTTAGCCAGCATTATGCATTCAAAAGATAAGTATAAGTTTATACATATTTTAAGTAAGGGAAAAGCATAATAATAAAGTTTAAGTTCTGTTTTAGAAAATTTAACTTACTAACAAACGGAATAGTAATATATATGTTATCTGAATTATCCAAAGTTTGACTGTTAATTAGTGCTTTTAGCATTAAGTCCGTCTTACATCGTTAAATTCAATGAAAATGTAAATCGGTCAATTATAGAAAAGGATTGCGAAACTTGTATGCACCTCTCACTCACACATATTTACATTTCATGAATGAGTAAACAGCAGTATTTTTGTGGTCGCTCCGTAATATTGTCTCATTCATGATTCATTTTTAATTATACACAATTGACATGCAACACATTACATAATATAGTGTCACTGCTTTAGCGTTGTTAGGTGTTATTTACACTTAATGTATCAAAATACATTTAATAATATACATTATAAAAAAGCTATGTAGGTATATTATATATCTATATGTTCTTATGACGTTGTCGTGATGACATAAAAGTGACCAAATATATATGTACGATTTGTGTGTAAATAGTTCCAAAAATACACCAGCTAATCATAAATATCGGATATCATGATTACCTTTTGCTAATAAAATATTTATTTATGTGCACATAATATTGGTTATATACAAAAAAAAAAATTATACAAGGATGCATGGTTTATTTTTGTAGACTTTTGCCTAATGACCTAGATATCGTGATTTTGAATTCTGAAGCTTTTTACTAACCAATTACGATACAGAATTATGTGCTCGAATTAATTAGTATTTTTATTCCTGTATATCTTATATACATATGATGTGCGTTAGTTTAAGTTACAACCAATGTATCACCATCATGTGAGAAGGATATATCTATTATACATTTAAGCTTTAAATTCTACTGCAGAATAAAATAAACCTTAAGTCGTGTACATAGAAACTGTTTTGCTTACTGCGTCTCCTTTACAATCGAAAAAATTAATTAGGTATATTTGATTTTTATGAGTAATAAATGTAATCATGGTGCAAACACAAAATGCTCTATGGGCTTTTATGTTATCAGACAAGATTTCACTGTTTTCTGTGTACTTGGATAATTTTCGAATAAATTAATGTTGAATTAGACGGGTATTTGTCAAAACACTATTTTTTCTAATACTTAATATTTCGGCACTTGATGTAAGATGAATCGTAAATAATGACAAATTGTATTTTTAATTATAATATTCGGATAAGTTCGTCGAAGAGTTTTTTGTTATGTAAGAATGATTTTGTAATTTTACTACATTCTCCAATTTTTTGTCTATATTTTTTCTTGTATCTCTAGATTTTGCAAAAACAAAAAGTACTTTGTTCAACAGTATGTAATAAGTGCAATTTCATGTACAGAGTGTATTTTTCTAGATCTCAATCCTGTGTCGTGATATTCACGCCTCTCGTATTTTAAAACAAACACTCTGGTCTTAAGTTTGCAAGATTTCCTTATTTTTTAAGTTTTTTTCTCCTTCAGCACAATTTTTATTTTATACTGTCGTGCGTATAAATAACCATGCATTTTTTTAACTGCCATTTTTAACCTTAACTTTCCCATAACCCGATCGTATTGTTAGATGTTTTGTAAAAATGTAAATCAGATATTTTTAGACGACAGAGTAAAGGTATGTGCTGAATATCAAGAACTTAGTTTGTAATGATGAAATTATGAAAAGATTTGTAATTTTAGATAATACAGAAAATAATTACAATTAGAAAGGTGTTTGATTCTATGAGTATTTTTTCCTTTGTGGAGTAGTATTTTAAGTAGTATTTCCTATAAAAATAGTATATTTCACTACACCTTTATATTTAAAGAAATTTGTCTCAAAAAGACACAAAAACCTTCGTCTTTCATGGCAACGCGTTAGTCAAGTGAATAATAAAAATAACATGCCAAGTAAATAATATGTTTATTACAAATAATAACATTTTGTCAAATAAAAGCTACAGCACCGCTATATAACACAATTCATATATTACTTAACGATAAATATTATTATACCTTCAGGTATAAAATGCATAAATATCGGAATGATTAAAGTTACAACAAAAAATAAATGCCAAAATATATCATATTTATTTGTTTTATAAAATAAATAAAAACACCGTACGTGGCACTTTCCAAGCCATAATAAATAGACTATAACTTCAGGATTTTAAAGGAAAAATGTTATGTCAACTTTGTATTAATTATCTGGTATATTATATAATGCCCAAAAAGCAATAACATTTATGGTTATTATTATAAATAAAAACACACCTGCCAAGTTGACTTCATAATCTTATTACTAATTAACGACTAAAACTTTTTTGGTATGTTATCGAAAATGCATTGATTTACAGCTTATAACGTTTTTAACAATTTCCGAATATTGCGATATGTCCATCATTAATTTAACACAGCTATAACTTATTATAATTTTATTTATAACGAATTATTGTATCTTATTAATAAATATGGCTCTTCTCTTTGGCCCTTTGAATCTAAACGAAAAATATATATTTTTAAATAAATAAATAACCTCACTGGTAATTGCTTTGGTACACTTTGGTATCAATTAAATAAAATATTTCAAACTTAGTATAAAATTATAACATTTAAAATAAATATGGCAACACAATAGGAACGTAACATCGATAAAATATTCTTTTTATTTTGGATTCGAACGATAAACACTAATTTAAAAATAAATTATAATAATTTTGCTTAATAAGGAACGCGGACTATCCTTAGGAAATGTCCAGTTACTAATTACTAATAGAAAATACATTTTCTAGGGCTTCAGCCGGTCTAAATAACCTTATGTCAACGTAATAAGGGTTACGCCAATGCCATTCGCACCGGCTCGGCTCGACGCGAATCGTCACTGGCCCACGGAGAAACGACATTACATTAACATAAAGCACACACAGTTTTTCTGAACGGTTGAAGCCTATACCCGTCGAAAAGTGTGGGACTCCTTAATTAGTTTAGAATTTTTTATGGAATGAATGAAATTATACACATTTTTTAAAAAACTGGGAGCACATGGTACACATCAACGACCCAGTATATAGTACATAACATAAAGCACCTAATTCACTGTCCAAAATATTTAAAATAAATAAAAACTTATAACGACGTTGAGTTCAGATGCCACAGCGCTAACACCTATTTTTCTGATGTACCCACATACAAATCTCTAATGACTATAAAATATAGTCTATGCTTGCTAATATCTATATTAATTGGGACACGATTTGGCGCGTTGTTTCATTTATTTCATTTACTGTATATAAGCCCAGCCCGCCATGTAAGTCAACAAAACCAACAAGTGACCATTTCCTGTTTTTTTTTCAATAATTTTTATACTTATATGTAAACTCGGATAATTTGTTTTTTAAAGAAATCATTTATAAGGAAAATATAAATAGGCCAGAAGACTGCCTTCTAAATTTGCTGATTATACAGTGTCACAACCAATAACTATCCAGTTTTAATATTTATTATTTTAAAATATTATCATTAAAAAGGATTTTAATTAAGCCTGGTATTAATTAGTTACTTGTTTCTACTCCATATGAAATTAGAGACCTGGACACTTATTAGTTCTACCATTTCACTTAACACTTTCGCTGTCAATCAACGAAACAAAAATAGCAATACAATTATTTAGGTACGTCGAGAGTAGACACTGTCAGCGAAAGCTAAATTCGAAGCGCGCCTTGCCTGAAACATTTCGCAATAATTCTATACTTTCTTGAATCCATTAGGGTGGCCACTCTGCCACCGCCACGTATCGACGCACATGTCGTCTAGCGTCCTTGTCGCTCTCCAGCCCAACATGCGGTGAGAGAGCGAGACGTCAGCATAATTGGCAGCTATGTCGCCGGTGCGACGGCCGACTATTTTGTATGGGACTTTACGACCGCTCGCGGATTCGAATGCTGCTATCATCTGCAGGACTGAGTAGCCTGTGCCGGTACCTAAAACAATTAAATGTAGGCATCAGAATATAACATGTTTCTTATTTACATCCTAATAAAATAGAATTCGGTAAAGCTCGGCTTGGACATTCGTCAAAATTTCTTAAGCTGAAACTAATGGACCTTATGAGAATCTTAGGATAATTCTCCCAATTATTATTTAAAAAATTGTCACACTTCTTTAGCATGTAATTTGCTAAAGACGCGGAGTGCTATTTAAAACTGTGACGAATGATTTGGCTCACCGATTTTTAGTAGGTACAGTGGTCTGCAGAGAAATCTGACCCCCAGCCACAAGTATATTGAATTATATTTTTATTATTATATATACGCTATTGAAAGGGGGTTAGATTTCTCTGCTGCCCACTGTACATAACTTACCCAAATTAACAGCATGGAACCCGCTGAATCCAGGCTGGTTGAACAACTTGATGGCTTTGACGTGTCCTTCAGCGAGATCTTCAACGTGGATGTAGTCGCGGACGCCAGTGCCGTCTGCAGTGTTGTAGTCGTTGCCGAACACTTTTAATTCGTTTAATCGGCCTACTGCGACCTGGAAATTTGATAAACATTCACGTTTTATTTCTTAAAAATAAAAAGTTAAAAACACTGGACTAGTGATATGCCCGTTTGAAAATTTACCGTCTACGGATATATTCCTGGAAATTTACGGAATTATTCCCAAAGTTACCAAAGACTATGGAAACTTTCCAAAAGATGCCAAAGCTATTTGGCAATTCCCGAAATATTTCGGGCAATTGCGTGCCCAGCCACCTGCACGCTCGGAGACCTATACGAAGCCACTGACAAGTCGTTGTCTGGTCCTCACAAATATATATATATATATATATATATATATGTATATTATTATTAAATATAAATTTAAATAATATTATTATTATTAAATATAAATTTGCCAGAGTCTACTCGCTAAGAAGAAGAATAAGATCCAAGTTTCCAAATTCCCGGGAACGACTTATCACTACACTAGAACCCCGAGCATCGCAACATGCCAGTATCATGTTTGTCGTCACGGCTTTCGAATAGAGTTTACTGCCACGCCACAAAGAGCGTAATTCCGTAGCTAGCTAAATTCGTGTGATTTGTTTTGTTTATTTATTTCAGGTTTAGGTCAAATGGAAGATAATTTTGAATAAAGAAAATACCTATCATAAATTTATTAAAAAATAAATCTATTCGGAGCCCTTTGTTCGCTTATTCTCATGTGTCTGCTCCATTAAAACGTAGAAAAACGCACAATATGAAACATCCTGACAGATCGATCCCGGACATCAATAAATGTGAAAAAACAAAATGTGTGTCTAGAAATAATTTAATTATATGCGATTACGGGCTTTCTGGATGATATGAAATCCGTTTCTAAATTAAAAGCGACAATAAATAGTACAAGTTGTGGTAATACCTGCGCAATGAAGGGCATGAGGTTGTTCGGTGTTCCTCGGGGGTCTTCTCCCAGGCGACCGCTGCGGTGCGCGCCCACCGGGTTGAAGTAGCGAAGCGATATCACCATCCATCTCTGTCACAAACATTATCAAATATAACCATACCCCCTTATTCATAAAAATAAGAAACATTTGTTAATGAATGAATAAATAAACACTTTATTGCACCAATTACATAAATACATCATTGGATTGTACCGGATCGAAAATGAAAATTAGTACAAAGGCGGACTTATCGCTAATGCAGTTTCTTCCAGCCAACCTTAGAGTAGAGAGAAACAAAAAACATTGGAGCGCGAGCGATGCAGAAAGCCAATAAGTAATTAATCCCATTTTAACTAAAATGTATTTTTAAGAGACTGTTTGTAATGTCAAAACAAAATAAGAGCAAAAAAAATTTTGCTCAACCCTTTCTCTGCGTCAATCATTTGGTTGACTGGTAGGAAAAGCTTCAGGCTTTGAGTCCGCCGTTTGTTTAGTACAGTAAAAAAAATAGAGATAATTGCCCAAATCGTTACCAACCTTATCACTAATGCACAGATCCTTCATAATTTCCTCGCAGAAGTATTTCGACCGCCCGTACGGGCTAGTCAGCGTCCTACCAGTTGGATGGCCCTCGTCCAACGGCAACCTTTCTGGTTCCCCGTACACAGTGCAGGAAGAACTGTACACTAGTTTGTATACACCGTATTTGCGCATCACCTGAAAACATACAAACATTGACGCATAAATTTTTTAACCAATAGGAAATTAGTCTGCAAAATTTTAATAAAAAATTTAGTATAGTGTAGAGTAGTGTAATAAATAAATACCTTTTATGTAGCATTGGTTTAGTTTTAACAATATAAATGAAATAAACAATATTGTGAAAGCTTAGCAATTTGATAAAGTATGAATATGTCTAAAACTTGAAAAAGTTAAGACTTTATTCCATTAAAATAAGGTCTGATTTCTAAATGCAAATAAGTATGTTGTTACTTTTTCTATTCGCATGAATGTAAAAACTTGAGATACCAACAAGCCTAAACAAAAACAATCAAGATGAATATGAGGAAATAGTCTTGATACCACTAAGATAAGGTCTAAATTACCTCAAAGAAGATACATGTACTAGTAATTTACACCAATTCCGATTTGCAGACCGACTTAATAGCTACGAATGAAACTTCTATACCGTGCTGAAATAGTCTTTATGGTAATGGGATAAGGACAAATTTACCTCAAACAGGGTACATGTTCCAGTGATATTCGCCTGGTAGTACTCTAGTGGTTTTTCAACTGATTCGCCGACTGCCTTCAATGCTGCGAAGTGGATCACACAGTCTATACTGTGCTGGAAATAAACATTTGATGTAATTAAACGATTATATCGTGTTGAAGAAAAAAAGCCAAACACATTTTTGTTAAAACGGCCGTGACAAACGTTGTTATTTTTTATGAATAAGGGGGTAACTCTACAACTTTATTAACTACTAGCTGCACCCCGCGGTTTGTCATGCACAGCAGTGCCATCTACTTTATAAAGCGCCATTTACTATCAGCCTTTTATCAAACCTACGAGATTCGACTTCTGGTCAGGATAAAAAAGTACCCTATATATTAACCCAAGGTATCAGCTACTTCTATACCAAATTTCTTAAAAATTGGTTCATCCCTTTGAGTTTGAAGCAGTTACAAACATACTCACAAACATTCGCCTTAATAATATTAGTGAGATTGGATATGGGATAGAATAATAATATAATTCAATGGTGCGAAGGTGATTGATGTTTATGGGACAAGAATCACAACTACCATACCGTGCTTAAATAGTCTTTATACCATTGGTTTAAGGACCAATTTACCTTGAACAGGGAACAAGGTACCTATTAGTATAGTTTTAAAGTGAGAAAGATTCCACATTTTAGAACTTACATACATACATATAATCACGTCTTTATCCCATACGGGGTAGACAGAGCCCTAGAGTCATAAGACCTTAGGCCACGTTTAGCATAAAGGTAGTTGAAACAGGAAATCAACTTTCAGGAATTTATAACTTACGTTTTCGAATACTTGGCTCAGGCCATCCGCGTCTCGGATGTCCAAGAGATAGAAATGTATAGTTTTGTCGGTTAGTTCCTCGATCACCCGCAAGGACTCAGGTTTCTTCTCATCTGGAGCTCTACTGAAAAAAAAATGCATATACCCATGATAGCTATCATCATCATCAATTCAGCCTCAGACTGTCCACTGCTGGACATAAGCCTCCCCCAAGGATTACCAAAATTACCGGTTGTCGCGCGGCCTGCATCCAGCGCCTGCCTGCGACCTTTTTCAGGTCGTCTGACCACCTGGTCGGTGGGTGTCCGATGCTGCGCTTGCCGGTGCGTGGTCGCCATTCGAGAACCTTTCTGCCCCATCGGCCATCGGTTCGTCGCGCTATGTGCCCTGCCCACTGCCACTTCAATGAGATAATCCGGGCTATGTCAGCAACCTTTGTTGCTATGTGCACGACAAACGTCCACCTAGTCCTGACACTCGTTTGATTAAATTAAAATATTTTTTGTTCCCTTCTCTCTCCCTCTCTGCGAGGTTTAACATGAAAGAAAAAAACAAAACACGTTTCAGTCAATAAGATCGGCTTCCAACGACTCAGTTCTGATGACAATGCAATGCATCGTTATGATAACCATGACGTGATGCTGCACCCTTGATGGGCTTTCAACGAGGGAGCTCCTCAACAGTTAACTGCACGGAAATTCAATTTATGTCATGCATTTTATGCATCAATAGGTACCTTCCTGCCAAATAAAAGCTTGTACTAAAAATGTAAATTCTTTTTTTAACATAAATAAATATATATATATATAGGGACAAATCACACAGATTGAGTTAGCCCCAAAATAAGTTCGAGACTTGTGTTATGGGATACTAACTCAACGATACTATATTTTATAACAAATACATATATAGATAAACATCCAAGACCCAGGTCAATCAGAAAAAGATCATTTTTCATCTTGACCTGACCGGGGATCATCATACATGACATACATATCATCACGCCTGTCTCCCGCAGGGGTAGGCAGAGACTAGAGATTTGCATTGGCTACGATCCTTACATACCTCTGTCGCTTTCTCCACACTCAATCACTCGTTTATACATGCTCGCCGACTAAAAAAATTGAAAATTTATACAGACCTGTAAGCATTGGTAAGGTTGTCCACAACGACGATATCATAGTTGCTATATTCTCCCTCTCTTTCTAGCAACGCGATGACCGTATGAGAGCCGACGTACCCTGCGCCGCCAGTCACCAAAATGGCGGGTTTCATGATGGCCCTCAGAACAAAAAAAAAAGTTTAAATTTGGTTAATTCTTCCACCTATTGTTAAAAATGCTTTTGCAAATAAATTATGATTTTTGTTTGCCCCTTTATTACTTTTTGCACGGAAATGGAGGGATCGGTCTATTCTTAAGCCGGAAGGTGTTCGGTGTAATCAATAGAAAACTACGAGATATTACAAAAAAAATATAGATAAAAAATCTAGGTCGTTATCATCAGTCTAAGCACGTGTAAAATTGGTGATAATCACGCAAATGGACATGTATGAGTCTCATACCGTACCTGCGACTTGGTTCTAACTCCGGATAAAGCCGGACATAGGTAGGCTTTTTGATTGCGTTTCCGGCCAATATAAACGTTGTCCGGCTTGTGCGGCTTTTGTTAGGCTTTTTACATTTCGCAAACGAGCGTGGCCGAGCGCAGTGCCTAACAACAACAACTAACCAACTTACTAAACTAACATGATTTATGATAATAATCATCATAAAAAGCTTGATTTTACAAACAATTTTCTGTCGTACCTACTAATACTGAGACAAAATCCTCAATGATGGCCAAACTGGCTTGTCTGTCCGGCTATTAAGTTTGGCGACCTAATCGAATGGATTGAGAATTGAGAAGAGTACGAAATGTTGGCTAATATCAAGTTGTTATATTTGTATCAACAACTAACTCAGTTAAAGCGAAACACAAGAAAAATCATCCAAATATAAAGTGGACTCAAATCAACTGCAAATATTTTAAGGGCAGATTCAGACCACGAAACTGAACAACTTTTCCAAATAAACTTGTCGAAATACGAAAAAAAATTTTTGACCTCCCATACAAATTGAGAATCAGCTGATCTAGTTAAGTATGGAGAGTGAAAAAAATAACTTCATATTTTGATATAAGTTTATTTGGAAAAGTTGTTCAGTATAGTGGTCTGAATCTACCTTTAAAATATTTGCAATTGATTTGAGTTCACCATATATAACATCAATCATTCAGTCATAGATTTGGGATCAAATCCTAGCTTATGTGTTTTTATTAGTTTATTTTATTCTACCCATTCTCACCGAATGGTGCACAGACTGTCACTAACAGTTTGCCAACGGGCTATAAGACGCAGCATACCTATGAGTAAATAAATTTACTACGCAACACACAAACTAAGTATTTTGCGCGTGCAGAAATGTTCACAAACAAAATATAATAATATTACGAACCATATATACAGCGTCAGATGGTCGAAATTAGGATATCTAGGTACCAGTAGTCACGTTTTGCTGACAATAACACAAATAAATTATATTTCACAGCAACACACTTGCAATAAAAACAAAGAATAAGTACGCAACTTAGTTACCTACACTTGACCTTATTTCCTATCTAGAGTGTAACTAATTAAAAACAAGAGGATTGTTCGTCTCGTTAGTAACATTCTGTTGACATGGCGGGTTTAAAATGCAGGTATACAACCTGCCTATTTGCTAAATATGAACAGACTAGCTGTTCCCCGCGGTTTCACTCGCCATTAGTGTGTATGTACAATAGAATATAAACTTCCCCAAGAATCAGGCTTTCATATACAAAAAGAATTTTGCAAATGCGACCAGTAGTTTTCAAGTTTTAAGCGTTCAAACAAACAAACTCTTAATATTAACCTATTAAATTAAATTAATTATCACGCGGGTAGGATATGGCCGGGACAACACATACGATACATCCTATTATTCACAAAAATACACGTAATATATTTTTTATAAAGTAAAATGTAAATAATATTATTAAAAAAATTAGGGAGATGTAAAAATAATAAACTTTTATTATTATTTTACTAAATGTTAAGCACCTAATTCACACACACTTGGACTTAACCACGGTAATACTATCTAACAGTATTGTAACTTCCAGTGACGTGCATCCCATAAAGACATTAAGACGTTGGCTACCCTGGGCTTTCATACATACATACATTCTATTTTCATTAAAACAAAAATTTATAAATACGCGCCCCACGCGCATTTTAATTAACAAAATACATTACAATACATTTTCGCGCACTGCTATCAAACGCGCAAAGCAACCAAATACGCGATCGCGATGCGACCGACAGGCAAGGCAATCCAAGTCCTCGTCTTAATTTACACACATAGACAGCAAGCACTGTCTGTTGTGTGCATATCGAGCCTGTGCACAGACAGGCGCTGCGAGCATGTAGTTGTTATGCAAAGTAAGTTTTGATTGGCCTTTTTACGTAGAATAAGACGAGGTCTATTCGATGCGTTCCCAACAAATAAAATGTGAATTAGGCTAAACATGATTAATTAAGTAATTTGGTTTAAAATAAATTAATGTTCGAATGTTCTTGGATTGCGTACTTCGTTTTTTTTTATGAAATTTTATATATTTAATTTATTTTCATATATCAAAAAAACTACTCAATGATTGTATTTTATGAATGCATCCATAATTCTATGATTTCGAAAATCCGGCAGTCCGCCATTTTAGTTGTTTACAAACAAACCCATCATTGTTTTGATGCGATTTTTAGTAAGGTTATACAGAAAGTAGGCTTTTAAAATATGTTTATAACTTAACAGAGGAATCAATCTGCTTCTACTAGATTTGTGTGCTTTTAAACATTACAAAAGTTACAAGTGAAAAGTGATTATAACAAAAGTTTGTAAATGTTTACAAATAGTTTAATGTAGTGTAGGTATTATGTGCAAACATTGGGACAAGGTTGACCTGGATTTGATCAGCTGAAGTTCTTACTTAAATTCCCGATTGGGTAGATACAAACAAGCGTTAAGCTGAAGAAGATATTTAATACATTCATTGATTGATAAATGCATAGGAAACTAGGTATGTACTTTAGGGATATTTAGTTTAATTTTATTACATGAATGCAAATAATGTGTGCGGACCGTCTGCGTGTCTCTCTCGTAAGCGATAATAACTATTCGTAGGTATTAGTATTTCTATTGCTGTTTTACCGGAACTCAGTTCTAAAACTGGACTCGCGTTTGGCCGATTTTAATTTGCCTACCCTGGGGAAAAACTCTGTGCACGTCACTGTAACTTCCATACAAACGGACGAAACGCGAGCTATACCTACGCGCCTCGATCTCGGCAAGCGCTCGGCATGCAACAGCCGCGAATGTGCCGCAGTGACTAACATTACATTACTAACATTATATAAATAAGTACAAGTACTTATTTAAAATGGTAATTAGATTATATTGTGCTGGTTTTGGTTGCATCAATTCCTCAATAACGCAATATTCAGAATAACTTTTTTTAGATTACCTGGAATTTGGAAACTCCGAAAGGTAAGGCTATAAAGTGATTTTACTTACTAGTAGGTAGGTAGGTACGTAATTTGTGTCTTTTTAATTGATTTTCATTTTCCTCCAAAAAAAATGCCTGGATTAAGGTAGACATTTTGATATAATAACAAATTAATAATAATAATAATATAATTAAGACAGATTTGTTATTAAGTTTAAAATATAAAAAAATGGATATTTAATTAAATTTACCAATCAAAAAACAACATGCATTTTTATCGAATATTTCCTATTCCAATCACAAATTATTTTATTTGTTTAAGTACATGATAAAGAATATTTACAATCAAAAAACTCAAAGGCAGATGTACCTAATTAAAATGTTGTTATAAGGCAGCCCTATCGCATGTTTATGTACCGCGCGGCTGTAGGCATTTATTTCAAGGACACGGTCGAGTTACAATACTGTTAGATAGTATTACTGTGACTTAACACTTGTCAAAATGTAAAATCAGTCTTAGGTAGGCCTCGACTGCATATGAGGGGGAATTACACGGCACTTTTAGCTGTCGTTCTTAGAAAACGGCCTTATAAGTCCTTGGGAATAGAAAGAAATCAGCCGAATTTAAATTCCTTTGTAAATAATTCCTTTAAGGTGATACCTCGGTGAACACTAGCGCCACCGTCATTAAAAAATGATTACTCACTGAAAACACAAGTTATCAAAAATCCCTCGGCTGTAATTAAGGTTCTGGATCTGAAGTTAACTTTAAACATATTAAATTATAATTCCCTATAGTTACAAATTGCATTATTGCTTAAAACGGCCACTTTTAGCAGTTTTCCAATTTGTAACTATATGGAACTATAATTTAATAATTAAATATGATTAAAATTAACTTCAGATCCAGAACCATAATTACAGCAGAGGGATTTCTGATAACTTGTGTTTCAGTAAGTAATGATTTTTAAATGACGGTGGCGCCAGTGTTCACCGAGGTATCACCTTAAAAATAAAGTGCGCGAGACTGGAAAAAGAAAATTATTTTATAATTTGCCGGACATGATAGCACCGCTAAAAGAAATAATAGCCGCGGTAAACAAGGAATATTTATAAGTTCTTAAGTAGGTACATACATTTTCTCTTGTTTCTTAATGGAAACCGCCCAGCCAACCACTTATTCGTAAAAATATAAACATGTTTGTTTCTCTATTTTTAACCAAGCCGGTAAAAGATCAAAGGTTATCAATAATACTTACTGTGGGATGATCTTATTGAAACGACGAATCTCGAGTTCCTAAAATCCATCCTTACTAATATTATAAATGCGAAAGTCTGTCTGTCTGTCACCTCTTCACGGCTAAACTGCTGAACCGATTGTGATGAAATTTGGTAGGGATGTAGTTAACGACCTGAGGTCAAACATAGGCTACTTTTGGGCGCGATATAACCGAGTCCCACGCGAGGCGAAGCCGCGGGGAACAGCTGGTTAGTTACTCATATTCAAAAGATGGAGGTGTGATGTCTTGTATCATTTATAGAGTCTGGCCTGTACCCCTAGTATGAGATTTTATAAACACAGATGCTAGAGTAGAGACTGCGTTAGCGATTTTGTATTACAAACCTGTGCAGCGCCCCTGGCGGATAGTAAGGCAACTAAGAAATTCCATACAAAATCCTAACGCAATCGCTAACGTCTGCGTTTATAAAATCTCATACTAAAAAGGTATACGCCTCAAATCGGTAAAACATATACGAAGATGCTGGCCATTACGTCTTGGTGAGTTTTTACTGCCAGTTTTGGCTGCCACATAACCTATACTAATATAATAATTTGAACGCTTATAACTTGAAAACTACTGGTCGGATATGTGAAATTCTTTTTGTATATGAAAGTCTGATTCTTGGGGAAGGCTATAGGCTATAGTACATACACACTAATTGCGAGTGAAACCGCGGGGAACAGCTAGTATGCATATAAGACGCGCATATTTGCTCGTCCGCCATTGGTTGAGTCTCATCTATGTGTGTGTATGTATTATGCGTTTATGTCCCCCTGCCTCCCTTCTATCTGAATCGGAACAGGATAGGCTACTTTTTATAGCGTACTAGCGACCCGCCCCGGCTTCGCATGGGCATAAAAACCTACCTCTTGAATCACTCTATCTATTTAAAAAACCACATCAAAATCCTTCGCTTAGTTTTTAAAACTAAGAAATTCCATACAAAATCCTAACGCAATCATAACGCATAGGGACAGAGAAAGCGACTTTGTTTTATACTATGTAGTGATAACGTAGCAGCTAGTAACATAAGACTATTTCTTTTATCAAATATATATCGAAGAAATACGCCGCGGTGTAAACCAAGCTTTAGATATCACTGCTATCTCTCAACTAATCTTGTAAAGTCGACATTCAATTGCTTCAACAAACAAGCGTTGATATGTAATAACACGGGCAAATGAGCGCGATACACATCTTTTGATATTATCTTCAATCAAGTAAGTATAAAAAAATTGTACAAAAAATATCCATACTTTCATACTAATATTATAAATACGATAGTCTTTCTATCTGTCTGTCTGTTTTTATTTCCCAGCTGGATAATTTTGAAGAAATTTGGTGTGGATATAGTTAAAAACGGGTCAAACATATGCATATTTTGGCGCGATATAACCGAGTAGGTACCTACAGGTATTTATGAATAAGGCAATTTAACAGTTCACAACGATGGGGAGATATAAACACTCCTTAGCCAGCTTACCTATTTTGGAGTAGGTACAAAAAGGTTTTTTCTGGGGGAATATGGGTTCCGAAGCAACCAACTTACAATGCGCTGGGAAATTGCCAATATGAAAAAGAGAGTAGGTACTTCTATTGCATCGAGAGATATAAACAATCCTTAGCCAGCTTACCTGTTTTGGAGTACAAAAAGGTTTTTTTCTGGGGGAATATGGGTTCCGAAGCAACCAACTAACAATGCGCTGGGAAATTGCCAAGATGAAAAAGAGAGTAGGTGCTTCTATTGCATCGAAATTTGATTCTACTATTCAACAATGAATATTATCTATGTCCTTATCGGAAATAGGTCAAAACAAGAACAATGTTCCTGTGTGTGTATCTGTTTCATATAAACTACTAAAATGAATTGTGATACAATTGATACGGAGACTGAACGCTAAACTTCAGACTTCAGTCAAAATATCAATTTTATAGAAGAAAGTGTGTGTAAACGGAGATATTTATAAGAAACTAGCGAACCGCCCCGGCTTCGCATGGGCATAAAAACCTTTCTCTTGAATCACTCTATCTATTAAAAAAAAACCGCATCAAAATTCGTTGCGTAGTTTTAAAAATTTAAGCATACAAAGGGACATAGCGACAGAGAAAGCGACTTTGTTTTATACTATGTAGTGATAATGATTTAACTTTGGGTGAAATCATTTACCAAATTGGTTATCAAACACTTTATAGCAAAATAAGTTTTAGAAAAAAAAAATTCTAGTTATCATTGTCATTGCAACTGGCCAGCAACAATATCCTTTAAAAAAAAGGAATTTACAAAATAAAAAATACTAACTTTTTAAAATCCGAGGTTATAAAAGCGCACGTTGGCAGCCCACAACGTCAGCACGGTCACTGGTTAGCGTTATCAGCTGGTAATTCAGTACCAGTGGCACTGTTAACAAAAGAGTAGATATACGGACCAGAGGGAAAGACTCTTCAATTTTTAATTTCAAAAGGTTGACTGGTAAAAAATGTGCTTACAGCATTACACTTACCTATATAGTTTATGGCTTAATAAGGTTTTTTAATAAATATAATTACAGATAAGCTACTCAACTCTTTGGTACTTTGTTTTTTTGTAGCTACACAAGGCTTTTGCTCTTTATATACTTCCAGCTGTAAAGAGCAAAAATAAAAAAAGCTAGATATATCTATATCACACACCTGCCTGACGTCAACCTTTTGCCAATGCTTTTTGTGTAATCCAGACAGGTATAAACAAGTAAATTCCAACTTCTGTTATTCCCTTAGCCGCTTTTAACGACACCCACGAAGGGACACCCACACTTATCGAATCGACATCAGCCGGTCAGAAAAACCTTTATCTCAACTTAATAAGATCGTTTCTCCGTCGGCCGGTGTCGCGGCGACCGAGCGTAGCTCCCTAACCCGGACACGACACGGCTCCTCTGTTCCGTTTACACTCAAGCATTGCTATTAAACTCTGAGATTAGTTTATCATGCTTGTATCAAAATCGACGAGTGCCATTCCATTTCAATGTGACGTGACGTAGCAATGGTCACTGGCGAGTTCATCTGACCCGACTTGTTTTTTATCCGAGCGCTTTCCTAGTTCGCATCAGACCCTAGGGTACGATTTTATTTAGGCCTGGTTTTTTTCCAGATAAAGACTGGGCTATATTTAATGATACTGTTACCTTATGTTACATTTTAGGTATTGTTAACTCAGATAACGTAAATTTTTACCCAAAGTAACATTAAAAAAAACATTGTCTGCTAACAAAAGTATCTATTGTTACGAGCAAGCCCAGTCTTGATCCTGTAAAATACCAGGCCAGCTGCAGTTTGTCGCCTCTAAGTTAGTCTGGCAGACAGTTTTTTCCCTGCATAAGGTACTTTAGATGAAAATTACTTTCAGCAGTGGATTTTTTTTTGTAATTTTATATGACTGTGAATTATGATAGTTTTACTAATACAGATATTCAACCGCCATACAAAGAAGCGCGCCTATTTTTAGTGTACCAATGTAGTCTCCCCATAATGAGACTTACTAACGCCATCTATCGATCACTTGGGAAACTGAGATTCTAACTTCGATAACTTAATAAATAAAGCAGTAAATCAGTTTGTGATAGGATAACGATACTTGAAAAAATCATGTTTTAATAATTCACACTCTTTTTTCGCCAAAAACAAGCGGGATCTTAGCTAAATTCTATTTTTTTTTCAATTCTTGTATCGCCAACTATTGGCAATAAAAGGAACTAAATCTTTTTATTAGCCAATGGGACCACATGCACACTAAAGCCACGAAAACTGTTTGCCCCTCCGTAAACAGGCATAGTATCACATAAACTATTTCCCATGTGTAACATGCTTACGGACCTTAACCTATCCTGGATCAGCAACCTGGATGTGATCTGTTGGAACAAATATATGACTGTGGGGAACCTGCTAGTATATTGTGAGTGACAAATGTGGATCAACTTGTATGTAAGTATAATGAGTTTAAATGTAACAAATATATATATATATATTATTTTATAGTTTTTCTTTTATTTTGTTACTAGCATGTGTTGAACCAACATTATAACAAAATTATGATTTATATCATATTTAGCTATAATATAAATTAGTTAAATGGTTGAATTGAGAGCCCTCCTTTTTTGAAGATCGTTAGAAAACTATTGTATTTAGTTAGTAAGTATAGTATTGTTTTACAATAAATAAATACATCAGCTTAATATTATGTTACTAATATGGTTATGATACTCACTTATTTGTAAGCGGCCTCATTGTCATGAAATTCGTCTCAGAAATAATTTATACGCGACTGGCGCGTAACGGATGCAGCCAAGGTTTATTTACTCAATTTTAATAAACATTATAGGGTCCATCAATGACACAGTCTGAAATAATTGAATGATTCTTCATCATTTAAGAAAACAGTATTATGTGTAATCTCTGCGTGTAATTTAACAAAAAATATTCGACAATAATAAAAAAAACTAAATCTAAATAAATTTACATATAAAAATTTCAGTAAGAAAGAATTAAAAACATGATATCTATTCTCAGTCAATCAGAGAAATATAAACAAACATTCTGAATGATTTCTTATGTTTTCGCGATTGTTACACATTAAATTAAACTATTTTATACGGTTTTCTATCGCGTTTACACAGACGAATGTCAACTCAGTCTGCCTGCGACCATGAGCTCTGTAAAGTGCTTGAAACGTTAGGTATAAATAAGTAAGCAATAAACGCGATAGAAAACCGTATAAAATAGTTTAATTTAAACATTCTGAACATAGAAAATATAAAATACCTACTATAGGTACCTTGTGAGGCCTACGCCACAGAGGCGACTTTTGCATGAATAATTTAATTAATAAGCAAATAATAATCTAACTACATATTAATTTATTTATTATATATATTGCACGAATAATGTAAGTTAATATAGTACCTAATTCATATTGATAAATGTATGAAGATGCAGAAGAAAAAAAGGCTATTTTTTATTTTATAGGTACCTTGTTTACTTCCCTTGTCAAATCGCTGGTTGTGTTGTATTGTAGCTTGTAGGTATAGGTTGTATTGTACTATCCTATACCTCAGAAATTAGAGTATTAAACTAGGTTTTATCATAGAAGTTTTTCACCTTTAGTTTTATTTCTTTGGGGTTTTTAAACGATTTATATGCCTGTTTCGGAATGCTTCTCGACTCGAATATATTACAAGTTATGTTTGTTTTGTTTCTTCCAAGTTTCTTTTCTTCCTTTCCTTTTTTTTTTATAATACTTTTTACGGCCATGGAAACTAGTCCTTTAAGGCCTTTCTTCAATTTATTAATCTTCTTCAGTCCTACTTTAGTCAAGTCAAGTCAGTAGTCTAATCTAGTCAAGTGAGTAATTCTAGTCAGTCAGATGGCTAAGTGAAGCGGTGGAAAAATTTCACTTAGCTATAACTTGGGAGATTTTGGTGACAAAGATAAAGTCACGTAATCAACACTGTATCACTTCCTAACACTCACGCTTGTTCACGAACACTTTGCGAATAATAATCCACCAATATTAAGCACAAATAGTCGAAAAAACCTAAGTTTTGGGAATTAAATACAGCGCCGACATAGCGACAGTTTACTTTCCCTCCAAAAACTCTTCTTCCTTTCCTTTCGACTTGTCATTGTCAATTATGTCAATGTATTTTGTGTGTCAAACGTGTCGATGTGTCACTGTCAGCTGTCAGGGTACGTAGTTTTTTTTTAAATTCTTTTTACGGCCATGGAATCTAGTCTTTTAAGGCCTTTTTTCAATTTAATAATCTTCTTCAGTCCTACTTTAGTCAAGTCAAGTCAAAAAGTCAAATGAGTCAGTCAGATGGCTAAGTGAAAATTTCACTTAGCTATAACTTGAAGATTTATAAAAGTCACGTTATCAACACTGTACCACTTCCCAACACTCACGCTTGTTCACGAACACTTTGCGAATAATAATCCACCAATATTAAGCACAAATACTCGAAAAAACCTAAGTTTTGTTTCAAATAAGCTAAGTTTGATTGCGACTTTGTGGATTAGCGCCAGGACCAAAAATTTAAATTGACATGACATCTTTGTCAGTAATGTCATGTCATGTGTTGTTGTCCTACCTACCTAGGGTACCTAGTAGGGTACAGGGTACCTAGTTGTCACTAGGTACCCTGAGTTTTTGGAGGGAAAGTAAACTGTCGCTATGTCGGCGCTGTATTTAATTTCCAAAACTTAGGTTTTTTCGACTATTTGTGCTTAATATTGGTGGATTATTATTCGCAAAGTGTTCGTGAATAAGCGTGAGTGTTAGGAAGTGATACAGTGTTGATTACGTGACTTTTATCTTTGTCACCAAAATCTCCCAAGTTATAGCTAAGTGAAATTTATCCACCGCTTCATTTAGCCATCTGACTGACTAGAATTACTCACTTGACTAGATTAGACTACTGACTTGACTAAAGTAGGACTGAAGAAGATTAATAAATTGAAGAAAGGCCATAAAGGACTAGTTTCCATGGCCGTAAAAAGGATTAAAAAAAAAAATTGCATGTATGCCTGTATATTATTATATATCATCTACTAGCTGTTCCCCGCGGCTCCGCCCGCGTGGGACTCGGTTATATCGCGCCCAAAAGTAGCCTATGTTTGACCTCAGGTCGTTAACTACATCCCTACCAAATTTCATCCCAATCGGTCCATCCGTTTAGCCGTGAAGAGGTGACAGACAGACAGACAGACAGACTTTCGCATTTATAATATTAGTATGGATATGGATGGATGGAAGTATGGATTATGTAATACTGTACTTTCAACAACTTAAGTGTATTTAAATATTTTAACTTTTTGTATTTCCATTATTTTATTTCTCATTTTAGTTTTATTTTTATAGTAAAGTCAAATTGAAGTTTAACATCTATCTAAGCACTTTATTTGATCCCAAGTCCAAAGGATAGTAGACAAAATGAAGGAGAAAAATAAATATAGTGAAAAAAATGAAGAAAAAAAAAGTTTTGTGTTTTGTTTATTGACTGAAGAATAATGTTTTTTATGCCATGTCCATGTCTAACGAGTTAATCCATACTTCCATACTAATATTATAAATGCGAAAGTCTGTCTGTCTGTCTGTTACATCTTCACGGCTAAACTGCTGGACCGATTGTGATGAAATTTGGTAGGGATGTAGTTAACGACCTGAGGTCAAACATAGGCTACTTTTGGGCGCGATATAACCGAGTCCCACGCGGGGCGAAGCCGCGGGGAACAGCTAGTTTTTAAAATAAATTAAAATGTATACGGCAATTTTGGTTTTTATTCCAAAACACATCAACCCAGATCCCAAAACACGGCAACTAATTTTGAGATGGCAACCCTCATGGCAACACATATTTTCTATCTCTTTCGCTCCCGCTAGGTTTTCAAGGTAGCCGTCATTGCAAATTTTTCTTTAATTTTTATAATTTTAGCCCCTGTAATTCGTAAATATTACAAAAGTTTGATTCTAAATTGATTCAGGCATCTAGCTTTGAAAATAATTAGCAGATTACGGTAAAGATTTTATAGATTTTCACGGGTGATAGTGTCGGTCCCATTGTTCAACGTTGTTTTTATTTCTGGAACCAAGTGATAGTGGTTTTATTCTAAATACTTTTATTTGTGTTTAGTTTAAATCAAGCCAGTAGTTAAATAATATGTTGTCAGTGCAAGCTCTATATAAAGTATTGTTTCCATATATTTTTATAACCTATACGGTTATCTCGAGTATACGGTGCAGTGTGTTTGAAAGTTTTGGTGTTTGTGGCTTCCAGATGAGTACGAAAATCGTCAAAGCTGGTGCCGCGGAGGCCGATCCATTCGAGACCTCAATCTCGCAGGCGCTGGTCGAGTTGGAGACCAACTCTGACCTGAAAGCTCAACTGAGGGAGCTTTACATTACTAAAGCCAAGGAAATTGAACTACATAACAAAAAGGTTAGTTGTTTCATTTGAATGCACCGAAATTCACTGATTACTATATTAAGCAGACAGTGGCACGTTAATATATTTCTATTTTGGTAAATATTAGAGGTTATGTTTGCGTATTGAGCGTAAAGTTTCGAGATTTTAAAACAATTCCCATGCCAGTGGTATTACACTATAGAGTAGTGTTGTGGTTTGTCCAAATGGTTTACCTAATTGATAAATCTATATTTTGCTACCTGTTGCCTCAAAGCTAATGTCATGTCCATGTGTCTATGCCTCTGTTGTCTTAGTGTCCACAAGTAGTATTTCAAGAACCTTAAAAGATGTGATTACAGAAGGAGTATAACTAAAAATTATTATATACAAAGTCTGCCTGGGCATTGTTTTTATCAATCATTTTTATTTAATTTAAAATCAAATGCATCATATTTCATTTTCAGTCAATCATCATCTATGTGCCGATGCCAAAACTGAAGGCTTTCCAGAAGATTCAGATCCGCCTGGTGCGTGAATTGGAAAAGAAATTCAGTGGCAAGCATGTCGTGTTCATTGGTGACCGCAAAATTCTACCCAAGCCTAGCCACAAGACTCGTGTAGCCAACAAACAAAAGAGGCCACGATCCAGGTTCGAAAGTTTTTCTTTATAGACATTTGTACTGTCCACTATAGGTTAGACCTCTTATATCTTTTTTTGTATGTATTTTTCATAAAATTTTGGTGCAATAATAAGTTTATTGTAGTCCTCTAATGGAGGTTGTTGTTCATACAAAGGTCTGGTTGGCTTATTTTACTTATTTTTTTACCAACGGTGCTTTTGCTTACTGCCACAGTATCCAAGCAACAATCAGCTGTAACATGCCTTGAGTGTTATTACCCTTAGTACTTAAAGAGAGAGATACCAGTGAAATTACTGGGTACTCTTTACTAAGTTCTTTGTAGAAGTAGCCTTTAGTTGGTGACACATGATTGGTGATTGAGCATGATCCTTTAATTTATATACAAAAGAAATTCAAATGAGTATGATAAAAATAACATGAGCACACAATGGTGGTACTTATTTTCAAACTCCCTTATTCATAAAAAATTATGTTAGTGAAGCCCAAAATGTTGCCTTTTTCTTTCACATTTAAAATTGATTTGAAAGAGGACTAACTAAACATATTCTAGTGAAAATAAGCTTAGCAATGTATATTTATTTTCTAGGAATAAGGGGGTATCTATTTATTGATTCCTGTGTTCTAATAGTCCATTTGTCATTCATATGATACATATGATTATGAAACAAGCTGTTTGAATGGTTGTCACGAACTAAATCATTTCTGCTTAAGGTGATACCTTGGTGAACACTAGCGCCACCGTCATTTAAAAATCATTACTCACTGAAAACACAAGTTATCAAAAATCCCTCTGCTGTAATTATGGTTCTTGATCTGAAGTTAATTTTAATCATATTCAATTATTAAATTATAGTTCCATATAGTTACAAATTGCAAAACTGCTAAAAGTGGCAGTTTTAAGCAATAATGCAATTTGTAACTATAGGGAATTATAATTTAATAATTGAATATGTTTAAAATTAACTTCAGATCCAGAACCTTAATTACAGCAGAGGGATTTTTGATAACTTGTGTTTTCAGTGAGTATTGATTTTTAAATGACGGTGGCGCTAGTGTTCACCGAGGTATCACCTTAAATAATACACATTAACTTTGTATGTAACTTATTATAAAACTACTTGTTATTTCAGGACGCTAACGTCTGTATATGACGCTATCCTAGAGGACTTAGTATTCCCCGCTGAGATTGTTGGCAAGCGTATCAGAATCAAGTTGGACGGCTCACAGCTTATCAAAGTGCATCTTGACAAGAATCAGCAGACCACTATTGAACACAAGGTAACTATTATTTGATTTGACTAACTATCTCCATGGTCCAGGTGGTTAAGGCGTTTGCCTGTATACCCGGGGGTCATGGGGAGCATACTTTGTTTAGTTGTTTCCAGATTGGTTTAAATCACCTGATTGTCTGATTATAAAGATGATTCCATGCTATTTGGAAAGCATTTGAAGTCATTGGTCCAGGCTGCCATCAGGTAGTCCTTTAGGAAACCAGATTAGCGGCCGGGAGGCAGTTCTAAATAACTTGACATCAGGGTGTGCATGATCGATAGGCCATGACACCTACATGAAATGATGATCCTTTATTTGATAAATTAACTTGGATTGGTCACCACTACTAGCGGCATGTATGTCTCTTCTTCTAATGATCTCTTCCATGTATCAGAAGGCACATAAACATCACTGTTCTTATTCTTTAACTGCCAAAAATTTGACATTATCATGTCCATTTCATAAACATCCTATATTTATAACCTAAAACAGTACATTTTAACTTTTTTTGGTGCTGGGTTGACTATCAATTCAAACTGGCGGTTAAAGGCAGTTAACATGTTAGTGGACACAACTGCTAATAGCAATCATATTAATACAACTCCTATTGTATTTTCAAAAAGGTCCACTTACATGTTAAGTTGAATGCCTTCAGGCAGCTTGAAAGTAACACTTGAGGCTAACACCAGTGTTGCCCACTAAATACACAAAAAAAAGAGATTGTATTTTGGAACAATTTATCTAGAGACACCATTCTTAAAGATTGCCTGGGCTGGGACAGATTGCTATTGTGTCATGATTTCTGAATTTATTTTTCCATTCATAAGCCCACTTCAGGCTTTAATTTAAATGCCAGTATGAAGAGAAAAAGACATTCTCAGTTGGTGAGGCTGCTTTTGGAAAACTTGATATTTTAAAATCTTTATTACTACAGTGCCTGAATACTGCAGACATGGTCACATGTCAAGCACACAACAAACTTAAAAATTCAATGTGGGATTAAAGTGAAATTGGAAGCCAGTGTTTGTGGATAAAAAGATATCTTTGACTGAGTGTGTTTTCTGGTTGCATCTTTTACTTACGCTTAAGAGCCCAGTATGCTTATGCTCGTATGCTTTTAAATCATGATCCTGATTTGGCTTTACAGATTATTACAATGGAGTGACTGCTCTGACCTCTGTAACCCTTTTTACAGGGAAACTAGACCAATGGGCATGATCCGTAATAATCCGTATAATCTGTTTTAAAGAGACTGAAAGTGTAATGGTGACTCTCCTGGAAATAGTATATATTATGTAAAACCTTAAAAATAACTGTTTGGCAGATATTTGAATTTGTCGATGCCATTTATTTCTCTGACCACCAGAATTTCAATAAGTTGTTGTGCGCTAGAAATGAATGTACAGGTGGCCTACCACCATCTTTTAAAACCAAGCAAGATCCAGTAAGGGAGATGAATTGCGCTGTCCCGCTTACTCACTGGATCTTGCATGGTTTTAAGAGACGATAGCAACCCCCTTGTTCCGACGTTAGCGAAATTGGCCCAAATATGTTTGACAGAATATTCTAATCTGTCCAAACATTTTTTATAATGTTGTTATAATTAAGCTTGTTTTTTTGTCTACAGGTGGACACCTTCCAGTCCGTGTACAAGAAGCTGACGGGTCGCGAAGTCACCTTCGAGTTCCCAGAACCCTACTTGTAAATTAGACTATGACTTTACAATAAAACAAAAATCTTAATTTTTATCTTTCATTTCCTTAGCTCGCCTTTGTCAGAAAAGCTAAAACAATATTATACAATTTGAAGTGGCTGCAATGTCTAAAAGATAAAAGGATTCGATTACCTACCTAAAGGTAACATAATCCTATCCATATTGTTTCCCCATTATGCTGGCAGAGTAACACGAGGCTGAAACCTCAAAAACTTGATTAGAAGACACGTTGCCGCGGTATGTTATTCTTCTTTTGGTGCGTTAAGTTTTGCACCATATGCGATATAGTCCGGTCAAATTAGACATTTGACCCACGACAAATTCAGGGGAAGCTGAAAATTCTCACAATTGTTTAAATCATAATTATAAACATTGTCTTAAAAGTCCCAATCGATCCCATGTAAGGAAAAAAATTTAGCGGGGTAAAAAGGTCCAAAAAATGGGTTTTTCGTGATGTTCTTGAAAACGGTAAGTTTTATCGCAAATTTACCTCAGACATAATTTGTAGATTAGGAAATTTCCTATAAAAAAGGTATTAATAATTTTTTTCTTAAAAGCCACCGCTTCTGAGATATAACGATGCAAAAAATTGCAACTTGTAAGCGCGCGCCCATATACTTGCGCTAAGTACACTACCTCAGAGGTGGCGTGGAAACGTGTGCGTTTATGACGCTTGCAATTTTTTGTATCGTTATATCTCAGAAGCGGTGGCTTTTAACAAAAAAATATTAATACCTTTTTTATAGGAAATTTCCTGATCTACAAATTATGTCTGAGGTAATTTTGCGATAAAACTCGCCGTTTTCAAGAAAATCGCGAAAAACCCATTTTTTGGACCTTTTTACCTCGCTAAAATTTTTTCCTTACATGGGATCGATTGGGACTTTTAAGACAATGTTTATAATTATGATTTAAACAATTGTAAGAATTTTCAGCTTCCCCTGAATTTGTCGTGGGTTTACTAATTTTTTGGTCTAATTTGACCGGACTAATAGTATACATTTACTACATTCATTTAAAACCATTGGCTTTGGCATAGATTAAAAAAATTGCCTCGCGTCAAACCGCGCGCAATTCGAAATTTTTTTGGGTTTTGGAAACCTTGTTTATAAGACCCTGAAAAAAAAGATAAGGATCAAATTAAAAAACAATGCGGTAATAATTAAATTTTAATTGGTTATTATTCAACAATATCAGTCCATCCCTTAAGCCGAGACAACTAATCCCATAATTATTGCACTCGTAGAGAGCTTAATTCTAAAGTTACGTTTTTATTTACAAATTGATTATAATTCCATAGGTCACCTTAAACGATAATTATTAATTATGCAAATCAATTCAAATAAACCAAACACCAGGTTTCATATTAAGTAAAAAGATATAAAAATGAGGACTAGAAAAGGCACTTTACAGAATAACGGGAATTATATAGGCTCGTAACTTCGTGCCCGACCCTATCTAGCTTGGTTTAAGGTACGAAACAGAATAGCAACAGAAATAACCACTGTGGAAATAACTTCATTCAGGAAAATTAATTTTAAAAGTGCCAAAAGAAATGTTTAACACTAACTAAACAGTGAGCACAGATAAAATAAAATAATCCCAATCAGCACACGAAGTCTGCCATTACATTTGTGTTTAATAGAAAAACTTGAAAACAATTCTAAGATCGTTCAAAAATGCAGATAATATATTTTTAATATCATTTGATTTTATTGGTAAACATTTATATCGTTTAATTACGTCTACATTATCCCCAACACTAACCACGTGGTTTTTACTACCGTCTTAAAACCATGCAAGATCCAGTGAGTGAGGGAGATGTCGCCTTACATCATGTATTGCGCTGTCTCGTTTACTCACTGGATCTTGCATGGTTTTAAGAGACGGTAGTAACCCCCCAGAAAATAATTAACAATATTAAACAAACGCTCAATCAAACATAAAATCATATCCATATATTTGGAGCTATATCGCACAGACTCAAAACACAAATATATAACGCCCCCTTCTTTGTTGTGATTACAAAATAAGGTTTTGGAAATGCATAACAGTCTGTTAAAATTACTTCTATAGTTCAGACAAAAAAACTGAATGTTTTACTTTTGTATTTTACGCTGTTTACATGTATCCTACTAATATAACCGCGTAAGTTTGTATGGATGTTTATTTCTCTTACACGGGAAAACGGCTGAACCGATTTGGTTGAAATTTGGAATGGAGATTGCTTAGACCCTGGAACAACACGTAGGCTATATTTTATCCCGGAAATCCCACGGGAGCGGAGCCTCAGGCAACAGTGCTTTTAATACCTTTATATGTTTATTTCAAATATTAATCACATGTGCGTAAAAACATAGACATCTATTTACGCTCTAACAAGTTTGTTGATCAGCATATTCGACCGAGATAGTATGGTTTGTATTATCATACGAGCGATTAGGATTCAGCGATTCAGGTAATTGACCGTTTTTTACACAATATTTATACACAAGCTTGAAAAAATCTGTCACCAGGGGGTACACATCATCTATTAAAGCAAGCTCGAAACGAGTGAGCAAGCGTGATGGCGCGCTACATGATGTAAAGCGACATCTCTCTTTCTGGTAATCGTTATGTATAAGAGATGATAATAAGCCCTCAGTTCCCAGTGTACTATGAGAGTTTTTAAACGTCTCAGCAACTGTGTAAGGATTTTGTATGTAATTTCTTAGTTATTTTTATATCCGCCAGGGACAGCCGCCGCTTTATGGATTTGGCATACAAATTGCTAACACAGTTGTTAGATTAAAATATACCATGGTGGTTGCACAGCGAAAAATGTTTCAAGCCACGTTAATGTGCAATGAATAATGCACATCGACTCGGAAGAGTTTCATATTCGTAGAGCGTCGTCAAACGCGTGGAAAAACTTTCAAATGCCAGTGACAGAGATGGCGCTGTACGAAACCGTAGTCAATTGTTTTTTTTAACAGTCGATGAGCATTACTCAACAGATGTCACATTTGATTCGTCACAATGTCTTGACATATCATTCGCGGTTTCTTTCTTCTCATGGTTATTCTCTGGCTCTATTTTTATCTGTGATTTCGTCACGCTTTCTCGAGGAGTTGGCTTTATAACTTTTATATATGGAACCGGTATAAGTCCAGCATGTTGATTGTCCGTTGTTGCCATAACCCAACCGCTGTTCCAAAGGTGCCCTTGTATGTGTTGAGGTGCAAGGGTAAGGACTTGGTTAGCGGAGAAACTGATCTCTTGAGGAGACGTGGCCTGGTAGTCGTACTGGGCGACTGCTCGTAGAGGCTCTTGCCAGGTTGTTGGGTCGTTTACTGGAAAATGAAAACATATAATTACAAAACCGCTTACGTTTATAATACTTGGACATTGAATGTAAGCCAAGCAAACAGAATTTGGATCCAAAATGCTCTTATTACAACTAGTGTTCTATAAACCGCGAGTGTCAAAATTAAAAAGGGACTAATACACCAGAATCAATGTAAATTTTCTTTGACAAGATGTAGAACAAAGCGTTTGATTTGACTTGAAAAAATTAAGACTGAAGATTAATACATTGAAGGAAGGCCTTTAGTGACTCGTTGCCAGGGCAGTAAAACATATTTTAAAAAAAGATGTATAGACTCACGTCTTTCATGAATACTGTTGGACAGGCCCTGCATCATCCTCAGTACGATGTAGGGCGCCGCGGCGACAACTCCGAAGAACAAGAGCACGGGCCAGCTCGAGCCGCGCGATTTCTGTTCGGGGGACGCGGTGCCGGCTTGCGTGGCCGCCACGGATTCAGCCCATGCCTGAAATAGACCACAAAATTGGAATCACGAACTCATTTTACATTAAAAGTAAGGCATGGTTTATTTTAAAAGATAAAAATACACAAATATTACGTACCTACACCTTCGGAAGAAACTACTACATACTCCTTTATTTATTTGGGTCACATAAAACAAACAATAAAATTACAAGGGCTATTTATGGGCCCCATTGCCTAAAAAAAATAATTTGTAATTTACGTGCTCATAGATGGCGCTACAAGAATTGAATCACTTCAATTTTTACAATAATTTTTGTGAAACAAAAAAGGTTTGCTTGATTAATATGAGATATAAGATACGATTCCACGTGAGCAGAGAGTATGAGATAAGACCCCCATAGTGATTGTACGACGTTTACTAGTTTTGATAGTGCTATCTATTCGCCAAACTGATAAGGGCACAAAGAAACAATATCCTATCTCACATCTCAGAAAAAGATATCAAATATCATAAACATTATGATAAACAAGAAATCAAATGAAAATACATATTTCCAAAAGATTTTGAAGTAGTATTAAGAACTATGCCTCGATTGAAAGAGACTCCTTTTAAATAAACAAAATTCAGCAACATGAATAAATTAATACATTTCTATTGTCTGGCTCCATTATTTAAATAGAGATTTAAATTAAATAACACTTGTGTAGATGTCCCCATACATATGTATAGGTAAAGAACGACAAAAAAGCAAACAACATATTGGAATGGCTTTGAAATAACCAATTTTTGAAGCCTAGCTCCTTTCACAAAAAAGGTCCTATGTCTATTCTGTTTCTTTGTACAATATTTATACTAATATAATCAATGAATTTGGAATTTCGCGCGGTCTCAAGGCAAATTTCTTTAATCTATGAATATAATATTATAGAGCTGAATGTTTTGTTTGAACACTTATAAACTAATGGTCGGATTTGAAAAATCCTTTATTCATTATGATAGCCTGATTCTTATTCTCTAGTAATATATGTATTCTTCAATCAATAGCAGCCTCTATCATAATCCTTTTTAGGACGTAGATATTTTTCCATAAATTTTCATTTCTCTGTCTCCCGAGCAATATATACAAGCAAAACAAATGTAATACTACACTTTTAAATTTGTGTTTCTTTGTATTCGAACCCATGTCATTGTATTATTGGATGAACTCACCTTGAACTCATTGTCTGTCCTGATGCCGATCAGCACCATCAGCTTTCTGATGAGCCAGTTCAGCCACCTCACCGCAGCGAAGGTGGTCCAAAACTGTGCAAATAGAGACCTTAGACGACCAAAGTTCTCTGCTACACCTGTTTTAAGAAAAGAGTATTTAGAGAGAGAGAGAAGAGGATGTAGAGATGAAAATTAAACACATCTGCTAGTAGTCTTTGGAGTTTGGGACTGAATGAAAGATATGAAAAACAGACAAAAATTTATAATAGTAAATTGGGATAACCAATCAATAAAATGGGCAGGTACAAAAACTCCTACTCTATAAACGGCCTAAGGGGACTAGGCTATGGCTTAAGAATAGACCACATCCTCTCTTCCCATGGGTGTCGAGTCGAGGGTTGCATCTCTGGCTGACTGGCAGTGGAGTTTCATCTAATCTGCATCAACCTTAGTTTTGAGAAATTGATATCTATGCCAGCTTTGTTAAAAAAAAGATGCTGAAATCATTTCAGCCACAGGCTGTCCAATGCTTGACTTAGGCCTCCCCCAAGGATTTTCAGAATGACCAGTAAGAAGAGGCCTAATCCAGCTTCTGCCTGTGAGCGTCTGCAGGTCATTTGATCATCTGGTCAGTGGGTGTCCAATGCTGCACTTGCCGGTGTGTGGTCGCCATTCAAGAATCTTTCAGCCTTATCGCCCATTATTAAGTACATTATTGACAATGACACAGCAATAAGAGAAAACTTACCCAAAATAGCTCTAAAGGAGCTGGTGAGTGCAAAGAATGTGTTCTCCATCATCATAGCAATACTGCCAAAGGCATTTACGAAGCTTTGTATTGATTCAAATGCTGGCCTGGAGTTCTCCTCCGCTAATTGTATAAACCTGAAGCAATGAAAAAAAAACGTATTAACATCATTGACCAATAATAAGCCTTTGCAAGCTTATAACCAATATTTTTCTTGTATTAACCTGTCAGCTCAGGATGCACACACATGTGTCACATAACAATTGTTTTTCTATTGTGTCTGTATTCCAGCGAGCCAACGGGTTAAATCATTTGTATTGCCAACTAAATGCATATATGACAGTAGGTATATAACTTTTAATCTTCTTGTGTCTAATTTTCCAGCTAATCTCCAAAATATTTTTTTTTTTTTTTTTTTTTTTTTTATGCAATCATTGCATTTTAATAACTCTCCCCCATCCTTAGGGGGCTTACGTTCACAAGTACGCCTCGCTTGCCTTCTCGGCCAGTCTCCAAAATAGCTAGAAAGATTCTTACTGCCAAATAGCAAATATTATAAGGCATAACTAGGCTAGTCAGAAAAATATTTAGGATTCATCGCAGTAAAAATAATACCCATGAAAATAAAAATTTAAAAAATTCTACGTGGATGAAGTTGCAGGTAACAGCTAGTTCATAATAATTTCATTGTTGTTAGTGAATTTAATCCATAAGGTTTAGAACATCCTTATCTATGGTGATGTAAGGTTAATGAATGTTGATAAAAGATTAAAACAACAATATATCAGCTAACTATACTCATAACTATGAAAACAAATGTACAAAGTCCATGTAAAGACACAATAAAGAATTTCTGTACTAGTTTTTGTAAAAATAATTTGCATAAATTGTGGGCCAAATGTTTCTTTTTTTTTTAATTTCATACATTCAGCATAAAAAGGCAAAATAGGCTCAATTCAAAAAAACCCCGAGAATTCTGTAGAGAGTGGGGATTGCTTTGCACTTCAACCATTACAAAGAGACGTAAATTATAATGTGTTATAATACTTTATAATAACATGAACAAAAAAATATTAAAATAGAACTATGTACTTACCTACTTTCCATATCCATTGGTCCAAATCTATTATATCCCCCATATCCCATACCACCCATCATCCCCATACCATTCATTCCATAGCCACCTCCATATCCTCCCATTCCATAGGTGCCATAGCCTCCCATCCCATAGGAACCCATGCCTCCCATAGCTCCATACGAGTTCATTCCATAGGAGTTCATGCCGTAGTTTGATTGCATAGCGAAATCTGGTCTTGGGGGCAATGCTGGTACAACACCAGCAGTGGACGTCGAAGGCACTGGATTTCTGAAAGATCCAACATCCAGACCACCCAACACACCAGCATTTGAAAGGCTAGGATCAGGCTGCCCAACAAATTGTTGAGTTGGCTCCATCATGATGTCACAACACACGCACACACAATGTAAATTATACTGGCAACGTAATGGTATAAGCAAAACCTAGAAATAATTTATCTCCATTACACTATTATAGTGAAAAAAATATAACACTGTAAATTGAAGATCTGTTTAATAAAGGCTTATATTTTTTGCCATGGACATTGGGCAGAGTAGAGAGAGCTCACATAAAGCTGTTTTTCAATAAAATAAATAGAGCAAGGCAAGGCGATACAAATCAACCCTTGCCCCTGTCCTTTTTGCTTTTGCGTATGTACACTTTGCTTTCTCACTCTCAGCACAGCTGCAGTCTCAGCTCAGCCAATAGTGATGGATGCGTACACAAACTAACTAGAGATATGCGTAGACAGAGAAACCGATGGATGTGTTAATTGTTTTGTTGGTTTTGGTTGACTAACCATGACGTTGACACTTGTCAAAAAATCAATAACGTTGACATTGACAGCAGTACCCAGAATTGGGCTCCACTGGAGTTTTTGGAGGGAAAGTAAACTGTCGCTATGTCGGCGCTGTATTTAATTTCCAAAACTTGGGTTTTTTCGACTATTTGTGCTTAATATTGGTGGATTATTATTCGCAAAGTGTTTGTGAACAAGCGTGAGTGTTGGGAAGTGATACAGTGTTGATTACGTGACTTTTATCTTTGTCACCAAAATCTCCCAATTTATAGCTAAGTGAAATTTTTCCACCGCTTCACTTAGCCATCTGACTGACTAGAATTACTCACTTGACTAGATTAGACTACTGACTTGACTTTTTGACTTGACGACTAAAGTAGGACTGAAGAAGATTAATAAATTGAAGAAAGGCCTTAAAGGACTAGTTTCCATGGCCGTAAAAAGTATTAAAAACTTGGGCTCCACCTGCACGGCTGCACCAAGTGCCTTGCCACCATCTCTTAAAACCATGCAAAAACGATTGAGTGAGGGAGATGTCGCCTTACATAATGTATTGCGCTGTCTCGATTACTCACTGAATCTTGCATGGTTTTAAGAAACGGTAGTAAAGTACCAGTACCCCCCAGGCATAAAATATAATGTATTGCGCCATCTCGCTTATTCCCTCTTTTTGGGCTTGCTTTAAGAGACGATAGTAACCCCAGATGAAAAATTTCTTTAGTTTTCCTTCAAATATCTAAATACATAGATAGAACTACTTAGTGAACTAGGCAGTATGAATGATCGCTTACCTTAGCCTGATCCTTCAAACGAATAAAAGTATCAATTTTTCTACGCTATGGGTATTTGTCAAATCAAATCAAGTCAATAAATCGGATTATTGCAATCTACTACATGTTTGCAGTTGTTTTAGCAACTAAAAGGCTGATAAATATATTAAAACCCTACTATTATTGTGTGTGAATAGTGCCACAGGTATAAGGTAACAAATTTCCATGTATATATAATTCGAATAGCCTAAAATCTGACTATTATTATCATCATAGTATTATTTAATTGACACATTTTGTTTGCAAATTAATATATAATATTGCTGTGATTAGTACGTTAAATACTTTTGGTATGGTGTCTTAATAAATTCATGGCATTTCCAATGGTATCGGTTTGTTTATGCACTTTTTGCTGCTTCGAGAAAGCTAGCAATTTACGACCGGTTTTGGAAGCTGTCTCGCATTCAATCTCGACCAATTGATCTTTACTTACCAATAAGTGCCACAATAAATAATTTGTTGAACAATTCCTAATTTTATTGGAATCTGTATTTATTCATTATTGTGCATACTTTGAAATAGATTACACCTTGTGTGGGTACCTACTTACTTGTTGTTTCGGTCTACTATGTGATTAATTGAAAATTAATTTAATTAGCTAGTCCACGCGTTTTAACTCGCCCATACTGTACTATATCCTATAACTTTCTTCTAGCCTAACATATTTTTATGAATAAAGAATTTTTCCAATCTGACCAGTCGTTGTAAAGTTATAAGTCATCAACAAACAAAAAACTCTTATATATTCATGAGCAGGCAGCACAGCAAGGTAGGTAGGAAGAAGTATTTTCTGTTTGTGTGAAAATGTACTAGGATCGATAGAATTTATTAACATCTAAATTAACAGTCTTTTATTGATAAAACTTGAATAAAATACCCACAATTACTATTGCTGATGTCAGGAAAGCATTAAGAAAGAAAATGAACAAAATTTTTTCTACATGAAATTTTTATTTTTATGTTTTAATAATTTCATATCATCGCTTGTAAACTTTTTATGTTGCCTGAAATAATTGTTCAATTGTGTAATAACTAGTACTGCCAAATCAGGACCGCAATTAAAAGCATACCATGAGCTATGAAATCTAAGCTAAAGATGTAACCAGGAATTACACACTTGGCTGAAGAATTTTTTTTATTAATACCTTTATTTTTTTAAACTCCAATACTCCATACATCTTCCATTTTACACTCAATTGCAATAATAGTTGACAAAAAACTTATAATTTATAAGCAATAATATATTATAGAAATAAACATTTAATAATTTGTATGTATTTATATTAATTAAATTACTAGCAACCTGCCCCGGCTTCGCATGGGCATAAAAACCTTCCTCTTGAATCTCATGGATCATTACTCACTGGATCTTGCATGGTTTTAAGAGATGGAAGTAGGCCACCTAATTACCTGAAGAAGGTTTTTGTTTATGAACATGCATATTTTTATAATATTACAATTCAAACTAGCAATCATGTTTTCATAAGGTGTTTAAAAAGCTCTATAACATATTATTATAACCAACTATAAACATCTAAAAGCATCATTTCACTAAAAGCGTTGTCCCATTTTCCCCGCTACAGGAAACGGCGCCACTGTCGCACAGGAAGACGTCGACGCTTGTAGACTCCCTTTATGGTGCCTAACTGCAAACTCAAAACTTGCAGGGAATAAAATGGTAGCATTTTTCTACTGATTTCAATGCAAATAAGATATAGTTTTCAATCTGTTCTAGTGGACTGTTTCAATGGAATTTGGTTGTTTCAACATGAATTTTCTATGTACCTTAACATTTTGATTTTGATGTTATGAGCGTTACATACCTACATTGGAAATTATTTTTAATGTTATGTATATTTAATTAATCCAACACATTTTCGGTTCCTAGAAGTGTACGACATTTTCTTCAACTTTAAGAACATTAAAAAATAAAAATATATTTTAAATTCGAACTTGGAATATACGCATACGCAGTGCTGTGTTGCAAACTGCGGCAAAACATTGAAAACGGTGCACCGCGGTTGCTGTGACGTTATTTCCGCACACGTCGGACGTCGCCGCGACATTCCGATACAGAACAACGGTCTCGGTAGGGTTGCTACTTTGCTACGAAATAACCTTTCGTTTTTGAATAAATTAGTTGAATGCACTAAACATTGTAAAATTAAGATATCAAGTGTAGCTTTAATAATGTGTAGCTATAATTTAAATTGAATAATAGGAACATCGATACACTAATTTTTGGCATTGCATGCGATTCGGGTACAAATCTGATCACAGATTAAACCGCCAAGAGCGAAGTTCTAATTAGACCATTGAATTTGGTATGGTATGGCGTACGGCGTACGTCACGGATTTCACTACATCATTATCATTATCACTACATAGTATAAAACAAATTCGCTTTCTCTGTCCCTATGTCCCTTTGTATGCTTAAATCTTTAAAACTACGCAACGGATTTTGATGCGGTTTTTTTAATAGATAGAGTGATTCAAAAATAAGGTTTTTATGCCCATGCGAAGCTGGGACGGGTCCCTAGTGTAACGAGGAGCGGTGAACCTTACATTCGGAGTTGGGTAATTCGGAAAACAATTCGGAGCTCGTACGATAAAGCATTGATTCAATGAAGATACAGCCTTTCTTTCAGCTTCTAATCGGGAGCCGGGATAAAATATGCACTTAATCTATAATTAGTTTTCATTTGAGGTAGATTCAAGATCACCGATCGAATCCACATATTATAATTATAGATATCAAAAATTAAATTTCATTTTTAAATAGACAAATTAAATAGAGACAGCCCTGAAATGTGCAAAATGGGGCAACGGGTCGACGTGAGAACTGGATTGTTGAATTCCATATTTCCGAGTGTTTTTGTGCTGTTTTTTGTTAAGCTGGTAGCGCTGGTACCTTTATGTATCTTTAATTTGAACAATATACTGTTAATTGCACCAAAATAGTTTTATTATAAAAATATATATACGAGTAATTTATAAAAATAACTTGCTAATATCTTAAGTACAAAGGCAGACTTATCGGTAATACAATCCCTTCCAGTCAACCAGGGTTTACAATAGTGTTTACTGCTCCATCCTGAAATGAAAACCTAAAGGGTCGAAGTGTTATGTTTGTTGAGGTCTTTGGATCAACTGGATCACTAAGCTGTTTTGAATGCTGACCACAGGTGCAGCTAGCTTCTTGTGGCCTTATTCAAAGTTTTCAGATTACAGAATACTATGCTAGTACAGATATTCAACCGCCATACAAAGATACGCGCCGATTTTTAGTGTAAGTACCAACAAATAGAGTCCCTCCCCGTACTGAGATATATTAACGCCATCTATCGATCAAGATCTATCGATTGAGACACTGTGATTCTAAATCTTCGCAACGGATTTTGATGCGGTTTTTTTAATAAATAGAGTGATTCAAGAGGAAGGTTTTTATGCCCATGCGAAGCCGGGGCGGGTCGCTAGTATTAAATAAAGCATTAAATCAATTTGTGTTAGGATAATGATAGTTTAAAAAAACCTTGTTTTTATAATTCACACTCTGCTTATCTAAATTAAATCGTAACTAAATTGAATCTTTGCAATCCTTGTAGCGCCACCTATCAGCAATAAAAATGATCTCTTTCTTAGACAATGGGAGCACATGGTGATATTAATACAGTAATAAATAATTAACACGTTAGCGGACGCACGACGTCTATAGACGTTATAACAATTAAACTTCTATTGTGTTTTCAAAACCGTCCGCCAACGTGTTACTTAAGTAAAGTTGGACTGGTTGGAGAGTCCTGGTTGGTAACTCCATTCGAATGGGTTTTCTAGCTTACGATGCCTGTACGATGAACACGCGAAGACGGTGTATTCCCCATAGACATTCTCTAGCCTATATACCTACTATAAACCTTGTCGCCTAGTATCTTTCGCTTCGGCACTCTGTAATATCTCAACCTTTGACTGGCGAAGCCTCTCAGTCTAAAACAACCATCTGGAAAGAGAGATACTCGTCGGCGTCACTCCTACCGCTGTCCGAGTCCTTTCCCCCTGGTAATGATCTGCCATGGCCTACATGGAAGTCTTTAAACAGACTCCGGACCCAGGTTGGCCTAAGCAAGGACAACATGTACAGATGGAGGTACAGCTCAGAGGATACCTGCAGATGCGGTGTCTCTCCCCAGACCATGGTACATCTGCTATCCTGCCCTACGTGCCCAGCCACCTGCACGCTCGGGGACCTATACGAAGCCACTGACAACGCCTTGTTAGTGGCGGAGTTCTGGTCCTCACAAATATAAATAGCCAGAGTCGACTCGCTAAGAAGAAGAAGAAGAATATCTCCGCTCCGTCTCTGTTTCACTTGGCATTGGAAAAAATGCTGTTACTCTACTTAAACTTTGTATTTTTACAGGTCACCCTCGTCTCATCATCTCTGTCGGAGCGGTCCTGTTGGTAAGTGCCTTATTTTCATTATAGTTAAAAGTTCACATAGTCATCGAAATGATACGTAATGGTCACATTAAATCTAACATCGTCAGGTCAGGTAAGTTTCTCAAACTACCATTAGGTAATGTTATTACGTTATTAGCCATAATAAGTCCTTTAGATTTAAGATGTAATGTCTTAAAGACGGCTTGTAAAAACACTGAAATTGACGTAGAATAATAACGACACCATAGTTACTATTAAGAACAAATTTTATATGCGTTTCATTTCGTATTCGTACCCTTTGGTAAAAAAACAACAATAAGATGGGTGCAGCAGTCTGGTAATGGAGCACCTTTAAATCGGTCATCTAAATTCTATATGTATTTTATGCATTTCCTCTTGCCTGTAAAAGAGTTTCTTCTTCTGAACCCAATTTGATCATCAGATCAAGCTACCTATAAAAAAGTATTGTCACTGCAGAGTCAAATTCAAGAAATTGAAACAAATACATCTTACAAAAGTTGATCTAAACAAACACACATTGCAAGTATTGCTATTAAAGGCTAAGATGTTCCAGTTTAATAATTAGAAGACGACCTGGTAACCCACAAACGAACATTCACCACTTAGGCACGCGCAAGAGACTCCACTAAAGAACTATGTAATTGAGTGCTCTTCATCCCATAGTTCTTTTGACTATTTTTATTTTTATGTAGAGGCGAATATGCTCTTGATTTGATGATGCTTAATTATTTTGGAATACAGAAATTAGTCTCTCTCTATGGTTTTATAAATAAATACACAATATGGCATCTCTTCTTTGTATTTACTCCGTGTTTTTCTCCGATGATGATATCGGCAAAATTAACTTTAATTTTGCTAATTTAAAATAACTTAATTTTGCCGATTTAAAATTACTTAATTTTAACAAGATTAAATACCAAATTGAACCGTTTCGCTTTGTAAATCCATACTAATATTATAAATGCGAAAGTCTGTCTGTCTGTCACCTCTTCACGGCTAAACTGCTGGACCGATTTTGATGAAATTTGGAAGGGATGTAGTTAACGACCTGAGGTCAAACATAGGCTACTTTTGGGCGCGATATAACCGAGTCCCACGCGGGGCGAAGCTGCGGGGAACAGCTAGTAATAAATAAATAAATATATAGGGACAAATCACACAGATTGAGTTAGTTTGTGTATTTAGAGTACATTGATACACATATAACTGTAATGTTGAACTTGTATTATTAAAACAGCAATTTCGATCTCACGCCACTTCATTGTCATCGATTCGTCAGGGTTCAGGGTCTCATTCGACTCGCTCGAGAATTAATCGAGTGTTTAGATGACACACTGATAATTATATGTAGACGATGATGAAATTGAAGGCACGGCGAATACGAACTGTCGTAGGATGTAGGTCATCTATACAGCTTTCGTTGTATATCTCCCACTGGCTTGACGTCACAAATGTGACATTGGATGACATGCGTGCAAATGACTACCAAGGATGCTGAAAACTGTGCCAGTTGGAAAAGAAAAATGAAATAGGAAGCCGACCCTGAGCTTCGAGGAAACTGACTGTGTATACAATAGGTAGCAGGAAAACTGAGAAAGAGCATTTTTTCCCTAAAATTGAGAGTTCAGGATAAAATAATTTATCCAGACAAAACTTCTGTTTTCCTAAATAAAATAAATTAGGTTTGGCATAGGAGTCCTGGTGTTCTGGAAAGTAGAAAGTGTCGCGGGAGGTGGGATGGTGCTAGCACAATTTATGATTTTTAGATTTATCAGAAACGGCGTCAAAGAAGATAAAATTTGGTTTATCTGATATATATTTACAATTGCTGATAAATTTTAGTTGCATAGCTAATCTGTCAGTTATATCTGTAGTTCTGATGGATTTCTTATCAAAAGAGAAAGTGATAAGGGCTAATACAAACCTGAATAATAATAATGTTATAGTCTGTTTGCAAAAAAAGTTAGATTGCAAGTAATGCATTTATGGTTTATGGATAGAATAACAGTTGTGCCCATTTCGATATTTTCTTTTATATATATCTCTACATTTCAACAGCCTTTATCATTCACAAAATTAATTTATGATTCTCTTGAAAATATTCGTAAGCTTGCGAAATGAAGACAAAAAGCTGGAAGCTAACTCCGGCCGGGATCCGAAGAATTGATGCGAACTAAGCTAAGCAAATTGTTGCCAGAAGATGTTTAAAGAACAGTATTTTTAAATATTTCGATTCCATTTTAAGAATTTAGATATTTTTTGTCCTTGATGACCCTCTTCCTTCTTGCATCATTTTCTTCATTATTCGGGTTGAGGATCTAAAATCTACACAAACACCTTTAAAAGGAGGCTGGGTAGAAATGAACTGTCTTCAGTTTTCTGCGATGCTAATAACGTCGCGGACTTAAAACATAAGTGTCGAACTAATGTTCCGAAGATCCTGTGTTACCTGGCGACCAGTAACACAGGATCTTCGGAACCTAGCACGGGCACCAGTTCTCCGCAATATAACTGTGTAATTCTATTTATATGTAATCTAATTATATGTACTTTTGTGAAGGAAAATAAATAAACATTTAAACATTTAATGTAGTCAGACTACCACATAGGATTGCGTCATCTAGACCATTTTCCGTATATTTTTATTATAAATAGACGTTTCTCAATATTATCTCCACTTTATCTGGATACATGACCAAAGGATTCAAGTATTCTTCGGAGACATATTGTGGAGGGTTGATAGCTACGTCTAGTTTCATTAAAATTACTACTGGCAATTAAATAATATTCCCTTACATATAATTTACAAGATTGTAGGCGGCTTAACCCTGTTATCTGCTACCTAAGTTGACACGATAACAAATGCTAATTACTCACACAATTTGAACCCGTATCGAACAATTAGCCGGCGAAGGCGCGAATTAATCCGTTCTCCGCAGCGTGATTCAAAAGCGTGGGCCATCGAGGTGAACCACCGTCTTGTCGGCTATATCTCACAAACTTTGTATTTGTATGTGACAAATCGTACTATATACTATTGCTATATCTTCATCTTGTACCTCCTTGCCCTTATATTATAATTTTAAAGTTACTCTACCTGTAACGTCCTCACCCTTTGATAGTTGAACCGATTTTGTTAAAACTCAGTGTGAATAAGTAGTTAAGTTCCGGGGAACGGCTGTTTGCCGCAATATAATGAGGAAAAATGCGGTAGGAGCCACGGCCAGTCATATCATAAGTAAAATTGATGATACTCGTACTTCCGAGGAGCGAATATGAAACTCGCGGAGCTGTATAAAAATCGACTTATATAAATAACAAAATGACATTCTAGTTAAGGTCCTTCTGTATATTTGTGGGCTAAGACTTTGTCCAACTGGGAAGATAATGATGATATTACGAGTACAGTAGAGCCATCATTCTAGTACATAATTAGGATTGTTAGTTAAACTTGCAAATGTTTTTGAACCTCAAACGGCATTTCTGTATGTAGGACGCGAATCGCGATAGAATAGCTGTCACCTTCCCACGGCACCGAAGTGCGTGTGCTGGAACGAACACCCGTTGCAGAGCGGTTTCAGTTTTATGCTAAATCCGAGGTATTCTATGTGAATCTTTACGCATTGTTGGAAATATCTCACCTATTTATAACGTATTCCATACTGTATTATATATTAAAAAATCTTCTGTGGCATTTCTATCAGTAAATGACAAAATCTGGCTTATTCTCTTTCCTCGTATCTCCTGTCCTTGTGACAAGCTTTTAAAATGACTACTATCAAGTGTCTATTATTGTCATCATCATTACCCCAGCATTTTGGGTCGCCTTTTTCATTTATGATATCAGTATAATCATGTGTCTGATAGAACTTGGTTTAGGCTTAGATAAAGAAAATATTTTTTTTTTTTAAACTTTCTTCAAAGTCATATTTCTCATAGCTAAGAGACGTGACTACCATAATGCAAATTGGCATCTAGTTTCTTCCAAGCCGATCTATTCTTTGCCTGGTTGACATTTTCTTTCAGAAGCTTAATGATTTAATGTATTGAACATACTATAAAAAAAGTTTTATAAGTCACCTTGTGTATCAAGTACAAACAAATCATATAATGCTTTGATGCCAAGGCGCCGAAATATACCTAGCTCAGTCAATATTAACAAAGTTTTCGGTTTATATGGAAAAACTTCAACTGTTTGAGAAGTTCATATCCTTTTCTGCAATGTCTGCGAATACTGTGATGAAATTTTTCATATAAGCATAATAAAGTAAATATTCTATGTTCTTGTTTGAAAAGTAGACAAACACCACCGATTACGATTCGTTGTTTCGCGTGTTGTGCTTCGTTTTTTGCAGATTAAAAAAAATAATTGCCCCCCGCGCAATTTCTTTTTTTCGATTCTATGGTTTTTGCATATGATTTGATGTCAATATTCGGAATGGCGACATCGCTACTAGTCGCTACATGATTACATGGTAGTTGATAAGCTGACAGATACTTTCAGGTAGCTTGAAAAAACAGTGTTATCCATCAGCGGATAATGTTATTTAATCATAAAAATAATAAAGCTATTGCCTAAAATCTGATGGACTTTATTGACTTGACTGCTTCATCTTATTTCGTTTTGTGTGGTATATTTTTAGAGGTAATATGCTACAATTTATTGTAAGATAAATACTCTAGATAAGAGTAATTTCCTTTAAGCGGAGAAACGATGTTTGTGTAATTTGCAATCGTTTGGACGTGTTTGTATACTGTTGCAAGTTCTCAGACATTAGGCCACTTTAGTCGCACTCGTATTTATGTTATAAACCTTGTCTGTTTACGAGTAGATTATAGCCCGCGAGTAGAATAGAAGCCATTAAAAAAAAATGATGGATATTTTCTTGGATGTTATAGTATTCATCGTATGTAAAATTGCATCAATACATTCATATTTTATTCTTTTTTTAGGAGGCGTAACTTTGTCATGTTTGTCTTTTAACTGTTTCCAACAATGTTTGGATTATAAATTGCATTGCAATAAATTGAATTTCTTAACTACCCAGGTTTATACGGGCCATAACATTTAAACCGAAGAAATTATGGGATACAAGAATTTTATGATGACTGCGGAATCTCTTTATTGCCTTAGGTCACAAAAAATACAAATGGCGCTAAAATTATGTGCTTATAAAAAATTGTATTTTGGTAATCGATGACAGTTGCCTAAATTTGCGAAAATTCCCTCCGAAGCGGACGCGGAAAGATCTCTTGTCCTGTTCCAGGAGCATCGATTAGCGTTCGCGGGGGTTGTTTTTCGAGAAGCACCCCTATGTTTTGGGTGGGTAGGTGGTGTTTTGTGGGCCGTTTCGGGGAGTTAGGGCGTCAGGTTTTTGAACCCTGCGAACCACGCGGCCGCTGCCGGCCGGCCGGCACTGCCGTCAGCCGCAGTGCCACGCCGCTTGCCGGCTCCTCCGCCCGTGTCATTTCGCGTTCGTTCGGGGAATGTTCGGGAGCTACGTTCGATAATTGACACCGCGTTGCGGTAGGTTTCGAATTCGATTCGAATTGCGAACGTTGTTCGGAGTGCGTAACAATTTTTTTTTATACTAAGTAGTATAGTGATAGTGTTTTGTATCTTGTATCAGTGCTTGTGTAAGTGAAGTGACATGGTTTGTATTTGAGGAAGGATGTTTATTTTCACGAGAAGCCTTATGTTTTTGTGCTTGAGTACAGTTGGTATTATGGTAATGACGCAGTAGTTTTCGGAGTCAATTTGTTGGAAATAAATTTTGTATACGATTAATCTGAACTATTCTGAAGGAAATTTTATTGTAGGTAGGTTGCATTAACACTGATGTATGAGGTACCTAGGTACATATTATCACAAAACTCAATATGTTATCACCTGTGCGGATTATGTGCGAATATTGAATGTAGCTAATACTGACTTCAAAAATCTGACATTAATTTATTTGATAAAAAAATCACTATTTGGTTTAATTGTTTTTTGATGTTGGTACTTTTCAGGTCAAATTGCATATACCTTTATATGACTTACCTGGACTTTCAATAATAAATAGAACCAAATAGGAGAGTCGAGGGTGTCACAGGAATTAAAAACAATATAGATACTGCACATTATTACATTTATGCGTCAGTAAATATATTTCTGTTAGGTTTTCCTGTTATTTAGCTTTACAGTAGGTACATAAATGCACAATCAAATGCAAGTAACTATTTCAAAATGCTATATTACTATTGGTTATCAGCATAAATTTAATAGCTAAGCTCTTCTCGTTGGAGTTCCTTCCATTTTTGTCTATCCTTTGCCAGTGCCTTTATTTCTTAATACGATACAACGTTTGTTGTCTCCTTTATCTGATTCACATAACTATATATTGATCTATTTAGACTCCTTCTTTTTATCTTTCCTTCAATGATGTTTTTCATCAAATTATCGTGTCGTATCAAGTGTCCTAACATGTTTCCTCGTCATTACTATTGTTATTTTAATAAAAATACCCATGTAGAGATAAAATTATCAATTCGTGTGCAAACAGTTGATAAACTCAGTAACGGAAACTCTATTTTTTTTTTAATTTTAATTATAAGTGAATTTTTATTTGTTAGCATCATTTAATTTGTAATCTTTGAAAGTGCGCCTGATTATGAAAAAAGAAAAATGTTACTTGTCATTTTTCTTCATCACTCTAGCCAACCCGAAACTTCACAAACTACTAAGATTATCGCCTAATATAATATGCAAAAGGTTCTTTTGATAACTTTCTAAAGCCACGAAAAAAATATTCGTAGACTTTTTCGAATTGGCCTTGCTTCTACGTCGTAGCCGCTGTCTAGTGGCTACAGGGACTCTACGACGTAGTACTCGTAGCTTGTCGATCATCTGCGTCCGCATAATATAGATTTTCGACTTTTGTTATGAAAAAACTAGCCCAATAAAATACAAAAGAATGATATTATATTTAATTTAGTATCCTACTAATTAGTTTTTTCATTTTTTTATGAAACTACGCCCAATAAATAAGACAAAAAGGCGGAACAGACGAATTATTGCGAACGCGCTTAACAGATAAAACAATGCTGATCTGTGAATAAGACAAAGCAAATGCAAATTGTTATAATCTGACAAATTTAACGGTATTTCACACAAGAATCGAAATCTACAAAGTAGAATAATTAGTACAGCAAGTTATTAATAAACACCAAACGATGAACACAAGTCAGGTATCGGTTCCAATATCACCGGACCTTCGTCAAACAGTCAATTAATGGAATGCCGCGCCCGATTCCAACCCAATTACACAGATAGCTGTGTTTCATCAATTTCGTCAATGTTTTGGTGCTGGCCACTGAATTATTCTCTTGATCAACCAGCGCCACTGTCAATGTAAGCAGCAATCATAATGATTTGAGTGAATTGATTGCAGTCATTGGAGAACAACACAGCATTTTTTCATGATTTGGGGATTATATCTGTACACAGTGAAATATTAATTTTGCGCTTTGAATATTTTTAAATCGTAAATCAGCTGAAGCATAAAAAGCTTGAGATAAACAATTAAATATAAGGATAATTTTTATTATTTTAATATATTACTTATATTCGCAAAGGAAAATCGGGTCTGAGTCTGTCACAAAGGGCGCAAAAGTCGAACAATCGCTCGTTTCGCTCGCTCGCCTAGCTTTGTTAGCAAGATAACCATAACCCAACCTATGACTCTCTATAAAGTCGGATTTGTTTAAAATGGCGCCATCCCCTCACCTCTTTTTGGGTCGTCGACATGCTATTACCACGTACTGAGCGTTTACTTTAAATTTTGTAGGGTAATTCAAATTACCTTACTGTTTTAGTGTTTTTAACTTGGCCTGACAAAAAAAGACGATGGTAAATTTTTGGTGGAAATTAATTTCAATCACAATAACATCACATTATGCAAATCCGTTACTTTGGTATATACTAATGGAAAACTAGCAAAATTATAATCAACTGATTTAATTAAGCAAAAACTGTGGGTGTGTTGAATAAAATGAATGACACAAGCCCTATAAACCAATTATCATGACCTGGGTTTGACCCGATATGTAAACGAGGTTAGGTCGGCTAAATATAGAGTATTTGCAATACTATTGTTGTTTTTAGTACTTACCTACATAATTTTATAACTACGACTAATCAGAGTTTCGTGACTGATAAATTCATCATTTTTACGGCCGTACACTAATACCATTGCTAGATGCCTACACTCAGCATTGAGTGACGATGGGCTGAAGAAGAAGACGAAAAAGACACTAAAACCTAAAAAGAAAAGTCCCAAAAAAGATCTTATTATGTAGAATCTACGTACAAATAGGTTAATCAATAATTAAGTAATTATTGCCATATCCAGAATATACTCTTGTATCTGAGATGAATATAGTAGTTGTAATTTGTAACCCTCTGTAGACTCTACCACAGAAATCTTAATACTCCCTACTCTGTTGCAATAGTAATTGTAATGCTATTGTGAATGTGGAATTAAATAAATGTATTTTTTTTAGTAGACTGTAGGTAGACTAAAATCCCAACTAATATTATAAAAGCGAAAGTGGGGTTGTATATTTATTTGTTTGTTTGTTACCTCCTCATGCTTTATCTACTGAATCAATCTGCTTGAAACTTCGCATACACATAGTTAGTAGTATTGAGAAGGACATACGGTACCTTTCATCCCGGGAAAGCACTGTTCCCGAAAATCACGCGGATGAAGCCGCGGGCGAAAGCTAGTTATTTCATAAAAATGTGACTAACTCAACTCGCACTATATCTTTTTAAAAATAGAATAGTGCAACAATCGGCGTCCCTCTGTCTACCCACGTTTCGCTACAGCCACTGCACACATGGCGCTAATTATAATAATTGTGTGATAGGACAGTACATGTGCTGCCCCCCACGCTGTGTCAACGATCGATATGCTAGCTACTAATATCGGATTGGTTTTGAAAAATATTTGCTACTTGATCTAAGAAACATCTTGTTTATATATCAAATCACAGCACACACTGTGCGTTAGTCCCAAAGTGAGTTTATAAACTTGTGTTATTGGATACAAACTTGACGATTTATAACAAATCAAATCCATACTAATATTATAAATGCGAAAGTCTGTCTGTCTGTCTGTCTGTCTGTCTGTCTGTCTGTCTGTCTGTCTGTCTGTCTGTCACCTCTTCACGGCTAAATGGCTGGACCGATTGTGATGAAATTTGGTAGGGATGTAGTTAACGACCTGGGGTCAAACATAGGCTACTTTTGGACGCGATATATCCGAGTCCTACGCGGGCGGAGCCGCGGGCAACAGCTAGTCTATAATAAAGGTGAAGAATTTTTTATTGAACGCTTATAATTTTAGAACTGCTGGTCGGATTTGAAACAATATTTCTGCATATGATAGCCTGGAGGAAGGTTATATGCTATAGACTATACACAGCACGGGCGTTGAAACCGCGGGGAACAGTTAGTACATAGATAAACATCAGGACACAGAACATTTTATTAAGGAAAAAGGCTTATACCGTATGGATTGTGGTTGAACCGGAGCAGACTGGGCTTCACAGCAACAAGCTGGGGATTCTACTTGGAAATCACAGATGAAAGTCATCGGTTGGGGATCGAACACAAAACCGCCTGATTGACGGACTAGCGTTTTAACCATTACACTACAGAGGTTGTCAATGTCGCGGTAAATACCTTATTCTCTGACATAAATTATTTATTAAGTTCCATAAGTGTTATTGCAATAGGACATATTGTTGATTTATCTTACGACAGAACACATGTTGCGTGTCTTGGGAAGAAAATTAAATGGACGTGCGAATTATTTATGAGCATACATTCATAATAATGAATGTCAAATTTCAATATATTATGGATAGTAGAATGATTTTATATTTAAAAATAACCCTAAAAAATAAAGAAACTTAACTAAACTATAAACTAAAAGCCCTAATAAACAATATTGTATATTATTATAATATATATTTAAAATTATAGTCAGATATTGTATTATAATTGTCAAATCGAATATGTCCATTGAATTGAAATATCTTGCTGCGAACTATTCGTTTGAAATTTTAGAGTATAAAATATATTTTTCTGGATTTTAACATTAGGTAGACTTTACCGATTTAATTCGTATTTTTTTATAGTTTTTGAATACTTGTAGAATTTTCTTATGAAAATAAATTTTTGCAAACTTATTGACTTTTTAAACATCGTATGAACAGTTCGAAGTAAGCTTAAACAGAATTCAGTAAAATTTTGCACGAGAATTTTATACAAGAAAAATGCATTCGCCATCTCATTTTAGCCATTTCGCCTCATAGACCTTTCTATTTCTGCCCAACTGCAGTAATGCCAAGAAGGCCTACTATTATAATAAAATATATTTTGTGGTGAAAGCCTGTAATAGCTGTTCCTCCCTCCGCCTACGTATAATACTCGCACTTTGTTATATTGAACCAAAAACTACCCAAAAGTAAGTCTCAAACTATCGCACGCACCTCAATCTAAATCAGTCAGGCGGGCGTAAAAAAAAATCTTGGTATACTTTCTCATTTATAATATTAGTACAATAAGTACGTTGTTACTATTATTCTGTGATATAAGTAAAGAATCAAATATTGATGATACTGGCAATTTCAACAATTTTCAAAAGATTGAAAATTTTCACAGCGTTGTGTTCACTTCCAAGCTAATTAATTGCATGCTTTGATGAATCATTCATAGTTCACGTGATTGGTTGCAAGGGCGTTTTGAAGTGTGGGTTGTAGGCAATGAGGTCTATAATTTGTTTTCAGTTTTACACATATTAGCAGTGACTATTGCTCATTGTACAAAGTGTTACATTCGGGTTATTAACCTTTATCAAGAACGTAGGTATTGAAGTGATAACAAAAACCGCAGGGTATTTTTATTGTGATTTATTTTGATGCGAGTTCTCATAAATTAAATGCAGAACGATAAATGTGTTAAGTATCTAATTGAATTAAAGGAATTCTCTCTTTATATTGGACAGCAATGTAGACGTTTTGTGTGGTAGAGCAAAATAGGCTTTTAATTCTTTTTTTTTAAACAAATAATATACTCGTAATAATGTTTGTTCGAGAGTAATGTCATTTTAAAACAGCTTCTTCTTAGCGGGGACTCTGGCAAATTATATTTGTGATGACCAGAACTTTGCCACTCTACTGGTTGAGCTCAGTGGCTTCGTACAGGTAATGAGTGTGCAGTGCCCCTAGTATGGGTTTTTCTAAACGCAGACGCTAGCGACTGCGTAAGCGATTTTGTATGACAAACCTATACAGCGCCTTTGGGGGATAGTAAGGCAACTAAAAAATTCTTTACAAAATCCTAACGCAGACGCTAGCGACTGCGTTAGGATTTTGTATGGAATTTATTAGTTTGGCGTCTGCGTTTAGAAAAAAACTCATACTAGGCGTACAGGTGGCTGGGCACGCTGGGCAAGTTACTTGTGCTGGGGAGAGACACCAAACTGACATTTTAAAACTGATAAAGTATTTTAATTATATTTATTCGATTATCGATCGATTCGTTATTTTTTATAGCAACTGTAAAGACAGTTTTACAGCAAGAAGTTATCTACATCCTACCTACATCTAAAGACAAGTAAACAGGAGTACATAAACAAACTGTAAAACTGGTATCAAAACATACTTACATGATCTTTATAACATTGAATCGCGTTTTCTACCCACACTACTTTATGCAAATGTGTTAAGAAATATCTCAATATACTTAGCATAAAATAAAGAAAGTATAGAGAAGACTCTTATTTATGGAAAGTTCGCTGGCAGCTTATGTCTGAGCCTCTTCTTCTTCTTTTCGAGTCATATTGGCTATATGGACTCTATATTGATAGAGTCTATATGTGGATATGACTCGACTGGGCAAAGTCAATACTTTGCCCAGTACTTGGGCAAAGTCAATATAAAGTCAAAGTATGTCTGAGCTGACAATATATATCAGATGCTTTATAATCATTTAACAGGTTGCCAAAATGGCAATAAGGTTTTTTTTTAAATGACTTTTCCTATTACCATCTAATTTTAAAATTGGTCAGACAACTTTGTACCAATTGTCAGATTTAGGATTCAAGTCTAATTAGATGAGAAAAAATATCCACAACTTTCAGTGCAAAGATCTTCTTCTTCATCGGACCCTCACTGCTCAGGATCGTGACCACATATGTGCTTCGAAGTTATGCGATTGCCAGTGCTATGGACCGCTCTGCAGATGGTGCCCCCAGCTGCTCTCTTCACTCTGTCCACCCGTCTGGCTAGAGGCTTTCTCGTGCCGCGCTTTCCTTCAATATTGCCCAAAATTATAAGTTTTTCCAGACAATGCCTAGGAGACTGCATGATATGTCTGAAATCTGGTGGTCCCTTCATGCAAAGATCTACTCGTTGTAAAGTATCATGTGCATACATATATAAATACGAGATGCATGACTTTTTATTCTGTACACTTATTATTGTGTGCAATTTGAGCCCGTGCCCTTGCACCAGGTGTGTTTCAAAATTTATGGGAGTCGGCTGCTTTCGTCGAAGGAGTTGCATTATAAGTATATTCATACATTTAAATGTGTGTTTATGTATTACTAGCTGTTCCCCGCGGCTCCGCCCCGCGTGGGACTCGGTTATATCGCGCCCAAATGTAGCCTATGTTTGACCTCAGGTCATTAACTACATCCCTACCAAATTTCATCACAATCGGTCCAGCCGTATAGCCGTGAAGAGGTGACAGACAGACAGACAGACAGACAGATAGACAGACAGACAGACAGACTTTCGCATTTATAATATTAGTATGGATTAGTATGGAAGTATGGATTTAGCTATTAGCAGATTATTTCACCAGATGATAAGCGTTCTTAAATTGTTATAATAACAGCTGTGCCCGCGACTTCGTCCGCGTGTAATTTAACAATAAAGTTATTATTTAGTTCGCGGGTTTCTAAAATCAAAGTAGCCTAAGCTACTCTTTATTACATCAGCTATCTGTCAGTAAAAGTCTCGTCAAAATCGGTCCAGCATTTCCAGTGGTTAGCCGGAACAAACAGACAAGCATAAATTGTAAAATAGTTATTTTGGTATATGTATCGTGTATACATCCTGATGATGGTTTATTTACTTACCGCCGTATTAAGAAACGTTTGATAAGCCCATTTTAACTAAAATATGTTTTGGCTCTTTCTCTCTTACCTGACACTTCATGTGAAAGAACGAGACGAAACACATTTTAACTAAAATAGGCTTAACAAACGTTTTTTTAATACGGGGGTTAATGTCTTAGCAGCCATGTGGTCACTGGTGACCGCCCATAACGTATTATGGGTTCATTTGTTCCTTTTGGGATTAAATGTTAGTGCATAACTTAAAATAAATTTAAATACAATAAATTAGTCTCTACCAATAAAAATAACACCAAACGGAAACTGCAATACTACATGATAACAATAACTGCAATACAACACTATAATGAAGTGTCTCCACATTTTTATAACTTTGTATATGGCAACGCAAATAAAAAAAAACATTATTAACTAGTAAATTTACGATATATTGTAAAAACGAGAAAAATAAATAGTATTAAGATGAAAGAACTTTGTAAACATATTGTTAGTCTTATACTTTTCATTCGTGTGTTGAGTTATTTGTCACGTGCCGCCACTTACAGGCCAAATTGCGACAAACCCAGTCTCGGGATAAAAAATTTTGGTTGCCTTGTCTTTATTTTTATTAAGGCCTTAGCAGGAGAAAGTTCCATTAAATTGATTTCACATAAAACTTGAGCGACCGAGGAAGCTCTTTATTTTTATATGCTACCATATACTTTTACCTTTTTTACCTAAATATATTCTTTGCATAATTTTGTTTTACACTGTAGAAGGTGGCGTGTGGGTTTCCACTAAACCAACTTCTAACAAGATCGGCATTCAGTCGCACACGATGTGTAGTTAAGTATAGCAGTAGGAAGCAGGCGAAGCAGTAGTAGGTAGAAAGCGGAGAAGGTATAGAGAGGAACTTGATAGCAAAAGAGGATAGTATATACAGATAGATATATTACAATTTTACAACACAGTTTACAATATAAGAATATCGACACCAGAGACGCGTGTCATGTGGTAGAGAACCGACGAATGAAGAACGCCGCGATCCGTCGATGTTTTTCATTGCGCGCGCAGCCGTTGCCAAACGATAGGTTGAGGTTTGTTATGAGTGGCGAGTGTCTCGCTACACCACTCCCCCAACCAGACCGTAACTACGGTCGATAGTAATTCGGAAACCTTACTCGTCTGCCGCTCCGGGTTGTTTTAACCTCTTGTTGTCCCTCTGTTTGAGATGTTGTCGTCGTCGTCGGTGGCATCGTTATAGGACTATGTATATCTTTTGTCAAATAAGCTGGCTTCAGTCTGTCAATAGTGACGTTGGATGGTTTACCTCGGACATCTATCTTGAAAAATTTCTCCTGCCTCTCGAGGACTTTGAAAGGTCCGGCATAGGGTGGTTCGAGTGATGCCCTTACGTGATCTTGCCGAAGAAAGACATGGGATGCGGTATGAAGATCGCGTGGAATGTAAAATGGAGAAGTACCATGCCATGAAGCAGGTTTTGGAGAAAGCTTAGCCATATTCGTTCGAAGTCGGGTTACATACTGGGTAATATCTGCTGTCGTGTAATCTTTGGGAGATAGAAATTGACCAGGTAGCTGGAGTGGCTCACCATAGACGAGCTCAGCTGGACTGGCTTGTAGATCTTCTTTCCAGGTATTTCGGATCCCCAGTAACACCAGTGGAAGCGATTCGGTCCACTGTGAAGAGTCATGGCACATTATGGCAGCCTTGAGCTGGCGATGGAGACGTTCTACCATGCCATTAGCAGCTGGATGGTACGCTGTAGTACGAAGATGTCGCGCGCCGATCATAGACGTGAGTGCATTGAAAAGGTGGCTCTCGAATTGACTACCACGGTCCGTAGTCACGCGAGCGGGACAGCCGAATCTAGCTATCCAGCCAGACACGAGGGCAGCTGCGCAGGTCTCTGCTGTGATGTCCTGTAGGGGGATAGCCTCAGGCCATCGAGTAAATCTGTCGATGACAGTGAGGCAGTATCTGTAACCACAAGACAATGGTAAAGGTCCTACGAGGTCAATGTGAATATGAGAAAACCTCGCAGAAGGAGTAATGAAAGATGAGAGATGAGAATGAGTATGACGGGTGACTTTGTTTTTCTGGCAATTTAAACATTGCCTAGACCACTCTCTACAGTCCTTACGAATCCCTGGCCATACGAATCTTTGTGTAACCAGTCGTACTGTAGCTGTATTCCCTGGGTGATTCCAGTTATGCACCATATTGAAGACTTGCCTTCTTAAGTTCGGAGTGATGTATGGTCGAGGTGGCTGAACAGAAGTGTCGCAGAATATTGGTAAGTTAATGTGTGCTGTTCGTATCTTCCTTAGCTTCAGAGCGGTACCATGTTTAAGAAGGCCTTGCAGCTCAGGATCAGCTTCCTGGGATCGTGCAAGTTCTTGGTAGTCGATGGCCACGGAGATCTCATCTAGGCGCGAGAGAGCATCAGCAACCACATTCTCGGGTCCAGGTATGTATCGAACGTCTGTTGTAAATTGAGCTATGTAGTCTAGATATCTGAACTGGCGAGGTGAACATTGGTCTCTATTCTTTGTGAAGGCAAAGGTGAGTGGTTTATGATCAGTTAGTATGGCAAATGTCCTCGCCTCGACCATGTGGCGGAAGTACTTAATGGCCTCGTAAACAGCTAACAGCTCCCGGTCGTATGGGCTATACTTTTTTTGAGATGGACTCAGTTTATGCGAATAAAAGGCCAAAGGTTGCCACTCCTTTCCTTTTCGCTGTTGCAAGACTGCACCAATACCCAAATCTGATGCATCAGTCACGATGGCTAAATCTGCAGTTGGGTTTGGATGGGCAAGTTGTGTGGCATTTGACAATGAGGTCTTACAATCTTCAAACGCTTTAAGCATATCAGGTGTCATATTCACTGGATGTGAACCTTTAACTTTAGGGCCGGATAGTACCGCGTGCAGCGGTGCTTGAAGTTGAGCAGCGTTTCGTACGAAGCGACGGTAAAAATTCAGCATGCCCAAGAATCTTCGAAGCTCTTTAATAGTTTTGGGAACAGTGTACTCCTGAAGCGCTTGGACTTTAGTAGCGAGGGGTTTAGTACCGGCAGCTGAAACTGAGTATCCTAGAAAGGTTACCTCTTCTTTTCCAAGGAAACATTTTGATGTGTTCACCCATATGCCATATTGTTTGAGGCGCCCGAAGAGTATGCGAAGATGAGCTTTGTGTTGTTCCACGGAATTTGAGAAAATCAAGATATCGTCGATGTACCCATAGCAGAAATCAAGGCCCAGGAGCACTTCATCAAGGAACCTTTGAAAAGTTTGGGCAGCGTTTCTTAAGCCAAAAGTCATGAACGGAAATTCAAAGAGTCCGAACGGTGTAGTAATCGCTGTTTTGGGAATATCAGCAGGATTTACAGCTATTTGATGGTAGGCCTTAACTAAATCGATGGTGGAGAAGATGGAACATCCAGAAAGTTGATGTGAGAAGTCATGAATGTGTCGTATAGGGTAGCGATCAGGTATAGTGCGGGAATTCAGAGCTCGGTAGTCCCCACAAGGTCGCCATGAATTGTCCTTCTTTCTCACCATGTGCAAAGCCGAAGACCATGGACTCTCCGAACGGCGAGCAATGCCACTGGCAAGCATGAACTCAAACTCCTTCTTGGCAGTCTGAAGTCGAGCTGGATCTAGACGTCGTGGTTTACAAGATACTGGAGGTCCTGGCGTAGTCTTAATATAGTGTAGTGTGCTGTGCTTTGGCGGTGAATGCACACCAGCAGGCCTTGTAATCTCCGGAAACTCTCGAAGTATTTGATGGAATTCTGACTCACCATTAACAGATTTCACAGAGGCGATATCGTCAGTGGTTCCTGTTCTTTCTGAAATGGCGGCGACATGTAAAGTTGTAGTACCGTCAACCAGACGTTGATTCCTGCAATCAACTAGTAAGTTGTAGTGGCTAAGCAGATCAACACCAATGATGGGTTTTGACACGTCGGCTATTGTGAAGCTCCAAGAAAATATGCGTCTGAGTCCTAAATTGAGATGAAGCTGTATAGGCCCGTAAGTATAGATGATACTGCCGTTTGCCGCTATTAGATCATACTTGGAACGAGCGCAGGACGTCTTGACTGCTGACCGTGGGAAAACGCACAAGTCTGAGCCAGTATCCACAAGGAATTGCATTTTCGTGGCGCGGTCGGTGACAAAAAGACGGCCTGTAGATGGAGGGCAGTCGTTGGCCGCTACTTCCGACCGCCCTGGGCGTTTCCCGACTCGAATGTGCAGGGCTGCCTACACTTCTTCGCCTGAGCTCCAAAAGTATAGTGGTAGAAACAGTGCGGGTGGTCTGGCGGTGGCTGTGTGTAATTCGAGCGACTGCTTGAGCGGTTTCTCTGAAAACTAGGCTTGGAACGTGAGTGACTTCTGTTATTCCTGTCATTAGTAAGGGCTGCTACTTGCCTGGTTAGCTCATTGACCTGCCTTGTTAGCTCTTCCATAGGCGAAGATGGTGCGATGACAGTAGAAGTGCTAGCCATGGAGACCTGAGGTATAGCAGGAGCAATTTCGTACACTTTATCAGCCAATTCTCCCAGTTTATCTAAAGAAAGATCCATCTGTGAAGCAATAACAGTCTGTATATTCTGTGGCAGTCGACTAGTCCATAAAGTGGCCAAAAAATCACTGGGTATTGAAGGACCCGCTAAACTCTCCAAGTGACGCAGGAATTGCGAGGGCTTTCGGTCGCCAAGCTCCTCGTGCATAAGTAATTGTTTCACGCGCTTTTCCTGTGAAGCGGACAGACGCCTTATAAGCTCGGTCTTCAATTTCAAATATTTGTCCTTTTCAGGAGGCCTAGTAATGATATCTTTCACTTCGATGGCGTATTGGTGATCAAGCTGTGCTACGAGATAATTGAATTTTGTACCATCAGTAGTAATTCGGGAAAGATCAAATTGACACTCTAATTGGGCAAACCATAAAGCCGGTTCTTCTGGCCAAAATGGTGGTACTTTTACACCAACTCTCAATACTTCATCAATTTTAATCACTTTTTCGGACTCGCACATTTTAAAAACAAAAGTCGCTCACCACTCGTGTAAGTAAGGCCACGGCCAACCTCTTTGTTGCTATTGGCAACGAAGTTTGTTTGACAGGAAAAATTTTTTATTCAAAATTATTTTTATTTTATGCTCACGATTTCCAGGTCACAAATCGGCGCAAAAGGTGCTTCTTGTTCGTAGTCGGTGGTCACCAGTGTAGAAGGTGGCGTGTGGGTTTCCACTAAACCAACTTCTAACAAGATCGGCATTCAGTCGCACACGATGTGTAGTTAAGTATAGCAGTAGGAAGCAGGCGAAGCAGTAGTAGGTAGAAAGCGGAGAAGGTATAGAGAGGAACTTGATAGCAAAAGAGGATAGTATATACAGATAGATATATTACAATTTTACAACACAGTTTACAATATAAGAATATCGACACCAGAGACGCGTGTCATGTGGTAGAGAACCGACGAATGAAGAACGCCGCGATCCGTCGATGTTTTTCATTGCGCGCGCAGCCGTTGCCAAACGATAGGTTGAGGTTTGTTATGAGTGGCGAGTGTCTCGCTACAACACTATTTGAGGTATAAATTGAGTATTTACTCATCTTTGTAATTAGAGTTTTAAAATTAGCTTAATAAAGATCTAGTTTTATTTATGTTTGATTATCCATACTAATATTATAAATGCGAAAGTCTGTCTGTCTGTCTGTCACCTCTTCACGGCTAAACTGCTGGACCGATTGTGATGAAATTTGGTAGGGATGTAGTTAACGACCTGAGGTCAAACATAGGCTACTTTTGGGCGCGATATAACCAAGTCCCACGCGGGGCGAAGCCGCGGGGAACAGCTAGTATATTATAAATTATATTTCAATTTTTAATTTTTTTACTCCTAACATAGCGTAATTTTTACTAAAATATAAGTCATGGTCACTTCAATAAATAAACTTTCATTTATTCTTTAAATTTGTAAACATACTTAACTATATTATAAATAAAAAAATAAAGTTGTAAATTTGTCTAAATAAAAGAAAATGTTATAATCTTATAACATTTTCACATTTTTAGACAGTGGTTGAAGTCTTTGTTATGAAAATTTCATAGTCCAAGTTGTCGAAATTCGATATTTTCGTATAATTATGTCGTCTGTCACCTATTATCTGCATTATACAGATGATATATTCCCGTATGATTGAAACCTGCAGGAAGGTGCCGATGTCTTTGATCATAATAATCAATTTGCTATTAAGCACAAAAACTTGATAAAATACCGGAATTATAATGCGACTGGTCGCTCGGGATAATCAGGGTTTTTGTATGCTTACAGCCTTAGTATGTTGATATCAGATGTCCAATACATGCCCATATTCTGGTATAGTGTATGGTGTTGATCAGTAACTAATTTTGCATCAATAGCGCAAATTGAGTTTTACTAGTTTCTTACAATGTTTATAAGTATTCAATCTTACTTTTTATCATTCTGCCATCATTTGTGTTCGTACTCTGTTAAACTGATTTTTTTTTGAGCGTCGTTTATTAACAACTAGCGACCCGCCCCGGCTTCACATGGGTGCAATATATAAGGTTTTGCTTACATAAAAATCTTCCTCTTGAATCACTCTATACTATGTAAAAATAAAGATTAGTGGCTTATATAAATTAATGTGTGTTTATCTGCTGTTGGTCTTTTTTAAATAAATAAATATGTGTCGGCAGCAGGACTTGCAACATTTGATCGCATTTCAACAGGATTCGGCAGGAATTATTTAATAGTCGTAGTCGATAATAATGTCGCAAGTTTTGAATCTAGGGCAGGTTCTTCGTATCTTTGTGTTTGTAAAGTTTGAGTTTGAAAAGATATAACGACTATTATGGTTCATTTTATTATTTCATACTGGAAACTCACTGTTTTTTTTTTCTTTAATTCAGAATCTGTATTTTCTTCGCGCTTACAAAAATAAAACGGAACAACGTGTTTTATATTTGTTGTTGGATACTATATTTCATCGAAAATCAATCTCTATGTCAAACATGACACATATTGATTAATTTCATATTAAAACGAAACCATAAACATAAATTATTCCGAATGATATCTTTACGCATTCTATTTAATAAAAATTAAGTAATTAAAGACGTACATGCAACTTGATTTATTATTAATGTTTCTCGTAACACCATGTACGTAAAGTTCGTTGCATATTCGACGTATAATAAAAACGTCATCTTAAAAGGTCTTCAGCTTACAAATATATGCCTACAATATGGTGACAACGTTATTAAATATAGGTTTGGTATTCCGATAGCTACTTACAGAAACCTCTAAGAAAAATATATTAGTTATATACCCCTTTTATTTTATACGGTTTCATTAGTCGCCGTGATATCATTAGTGGCTTCACATAATAACTATTTTGGAGCTTTCGAAGGCAACTAAATTTGTTGTTGATCTGTGTGGACGTACTGGTTGGCTATTTTTTCTTTCTTATTGTGTTAGTGGCATATACCGCATGTCATAAGCAACTCAGGCAGATTGACAGCTTTTAAATCACCAATTTGCGAATAATTTCAAGGCTTCAATGGCCAAACCTATTCGGGCAGACAAATAATAACTTGCCATACCCATTTATTATTCACGTGGGCTCAGTTGCAGTCAAAGCCTTTTTTTATATGTATATAGCGACAATTTACATGACAAGAGAATTTCGAGTCGGTCCGGTGGATACGTGTATGAATGCGAACAGAATTGAAATTCGGCCTCAGTCTTTTTACGCAAACAAATCGACAGTACAAAGTAAGGAGATTACAGAAATGACATCAGATGGGGATTGCCGTGCAATCGCATTTTTGGTTATGTTAACATCAGAATCCATTAGATTTTTTTTTTTTAATTTTTGTGTTCTATTTCTTTGTTTTGCACAATTTATCTTTTCTTTTCGCTATGCGTTGCCTAAATATAACTATTAGATTAAATTTTTATTATATCTAAGAAGTTTCCTTACTGGGGATAATTAACGTTGTAATAGACCACAGGCTTAGAAGCAATAACTTGGCGTGTAATAGAAAAGCGTGAAATTCACTGGACACTGTGATGAGATCTCTACTTCTCTCCTTCATCTAAGCATTTACTGTTTACATCGTATATACGTTTTAAAAACAATACATGGTGGTTGGTGTACATTTTACGACGAGTTATCCTTCCATACTCTCATCGTTTTGTGACGACAATTCCCGTCAGTAATGTATCGAGTAAGCATCGATAAATTTCTGTATCGATTAGTGTCAATCGAGTTTCGATATTTGTCGGCCCTTAATGGATATTTTGCAACGTTGCCGTTTTTTTAATGTTTTATTTTTGGGTCCGATGCAGTTTACGTAATGGGTTGTTGAGCTTTTGGACAAAATCATGAACACCAAAGTCATCAAATTCAAAATTTATGTTTACACTGTTAAGATATATATTCGTCGGTTAATTCTTATACCGATGTTATATGTTATACGTCACGCAACGTATTAAATTTAATTGTAGGATGATAAAATACTGTCATTCCATCCTAAATGGATCTCAGCTGTGGCCTTTGATCCCTGATATTGCATTTGCACGTACACTCATCGCCGCATGGCATGGACGTGACCGAACGCTACGATTGGACGAACCGCCATCGAATGACAATAATCTGAATCGATTGTTCCATATTTAAATTAGTCGATCGTTAAATCGAGGCGTGTTCGATGCATTCCAGAATTAAATTGGTAATATAGAGTCGGGTATCTATTAATAGCAGATCTTAAATAACGAAAATAATTTGAATTGAACGACGTATTCAACATGCGAAATATCATGGCGAAAGTTGTAAAACAGTGTAAATATTTTTTTAATCAAAAGCAATGACTATATCAGCGAATACTCGCGATTAAAAGGCATTCGTAGTGAGTATTCGCTATGTGTGACCGAAGCTTTAGCAAAAAGAAAATAAGAATAGCTTTTGAGCGTTTGACATTTGGCTAAGCTTCAGACAACCTCAGACAAAGAATTTGGAAAAGCGTGCGCGAGCCTTTTTTTTTAATCTGTGACCTCAGATCAATCTTATTAAATAGATTGGAAGTGTAAAAGACCTATTTCAAGATTTTGGCATTTTAGAGAAGGGTATTTATCGAAGTCTATTTGTCATTCTCGTTTGATTTTACTGTAATATCTAAAATTCTCAAAACATTAAACTTATGTCAAAGTTACAAAACTTAAGTAGATGTCCTTAAGTGGTATTGAAAATAATTCTAGAGGCAACTTGGCAAGTCTTTACGAGCGTTCTAAAAGAACAATTCACATCGCAGAAACGCATTCCTTCTAAAGCGAATCCAGGATTTCAAGCAATTCAGAGCAGGGGAACAAAGATTGCTAAAATTAACACAGACTCGACTTGGCCGTTTTCATAGTTCTAAATAAGGATACTGGCACGTGAAAAAAAATACTATGATTTTTATGCAGAATACTGTGACGTTTGAAAATAGTATTTTTCAACTCGCATTGCTCAGTAACGTGGTTAAATCATAGTGATATATTAGCCTTAGTTTAACATTAATACGATCAGAAAAATCTAGTATTTGTAATATTAATGGTGATTTGATGAATGAATTTGCTAAATGACTTAGATAAAGTCAAATGAAAACTTGTATGGCAACATAAGTAATAATCTAACATAAGTAAAGAGAAAACTTAAAAAACTAGATAAAATTAAGACAAATCAAAAGTCAGTCGTATCCTCTCTAACGTAACATGTCTAGAAGCCAGGATATTTCTTCAAATCCCCGAAGATCCCCCTTGCACCTCCCACAACATTAGCTCTGGAACGGCTGGCATTCGCGACTCATCGAGGAAATTCCAGAAAACTCCAATCTGGGTGCTTTTCACTCTCGAGTAACTCTGAAATATCTAAACTGCTTTAGCAGTCATACTTTAGTATGACGACGTTTTAGCACCTATGAAATAGGCATAGCATGGCATAGACAGACATATTGTCACAATAAAATTTGATTCCAAATGAAAATACGGCTTTATCCTTCATAGTTCCAATATTGTAATTATAAATAGTTTTCTTTTGAAACATTGTGGAAATTTATTAAATTACAAAATCAATTAGGTACATTAAAAAAAAACAATATATTAATAAATAGAAAATTTGACTATTATGTGTACGTACACTGTTATGTGAAATTGGGTTAGGTTTTAATAGTGAGCCTCTGCTACCTGTTATTGAAAAAAATTGGATTGAATAATTTAGTGTAAAATTGTAATGTTACATATATGTTATTGTATTATGTAAAGCAAATATCCGCAAACAAAATATTGGAACAACAGGGTTTCTAAACTGAATTTCCTGTAGAATTTGGTCCACAGTCAGCAGATCCGCAGCCACGAGTAATGTCTAGAACATCTATGCCAATTCCGGGAGGCATCCGAGCCAATTTGCTGCCAGGACTCTAGGGTTGTCTACTTTGTTGTTCTACAAATGGAATACTCATAAGTTTTATCACTATTTGAAATTTCCTTTGATGGTTTAAATCCTTTTCAAGTATTGTTAAATATTCATATTTTCTGCTTTTTGAGTGATAATGGCTATATGTGCTCTATGTTGACTTTGACCAAAGACTCCAATTGGCCGTTCGCCAATTGGAGTCACTGGTCAAAGTCACGGTATTTGATAGATTCGATCAGTGTACTAAGTATAATAAACTGTATACTAAACTTAAAAATAAATAATATTTTTCATAATAATGTATTTTTGTACCATCTAAAAATTCTCGGTTTGTTCAGCTACTATCTAAAATATTATCAAATTTGATGAAAATTCAAAAAGTTTTCATAGCCCTGAGCGTCGGAAGGCAAGTGCGGCGACCGGCAACAAGCCAGGCCTGAGGCTCAGTTAATGTGTTGCCTGCCGTTTTTGCCGACTGTACCACAACTATACTGAGTGGCCCGGCCCAAGCCGGCTGAGGCATCATTTTGCCTTTATTACGAGGCTTTTATGTAATTTACTAATACTTTGTGCAAGTACTGAATGTAAAATTGACTGATCTCTCATTCATTTATATAGTTTTGCAAGTTTACTTATGTATATGCAAGCAAAGAACGGAAGAGATGGACAAGATGAGTTAAATACTCATCTTTGAGGTCATATCAAAGTTATTAGATAGATGCTCAGGCGTAGACAATATATAATAGCCAGTATTGATAATAAAACTATTTACGTAGTTTTTATGGAATTTATTGTTCTCTATTTTTAGTTTCTTTTGGTGTCATCTTCATCTTTGTGATGAGAGAGCACCTTTGAGACAGCCGCTTGAAATAGGGATCGCGTACTTCTATGGTACCATTGGCGTAGGTTTTTTATCCAAAAATTTTTCCTTCTATCTCAATTCTTGTTCTCTCTGGAGCTGAAGAATTATATTAAATAATATTTTTTGGATTATATTTTACGGAGGTAAATTTTTTATTTTCTTATTTTCATTTGTTCAACATTTTACAAAAATTGTTATAAAACATCTGATTTGACACATTTCAATAAGCCACAGATGTTTGTAAAGAAATTCAAGTACATTCACACCAAACAATCACAATTTGTAAAAGTTAGCTGGGCAATCACGGTATAACACGACATTTTGTCAAGCAGACTCCGGTCTCCGAAAGGACGTCGAAGCTATCGAAAAAGACGTTTTTCAACAGTGACTTGGCAAAGAAACTATTCCAAAATACTTCGCTTAGAATTTAATGTAATAGAAAATATGAGATAACTAATATCGCAAGCCCCAGTTCTGTCGTCAGAAGAAAATATAATAATATTTCATACTATCGCTGGAAGTGGTTCGCGGTACGCAATGTAATTTAGGTAATGGCTGCCAACTGAATGCAGGGGAAATTGTCGTATTTGCTGTGAGTAAGCCGTGATGCAATAACGCCTTATAGCACTTAACCTTTCAAACCTTCAATTCAGCGCTGAAAATGTTATTTTATTTGTACATTCAATTTAGTCGTCTGATGACTGTACATTTATTTGATGACATTATTTACTTTGGTGCTCGTCAAAACTGTAAGTAAAACGTAGAGTAGCCGTTTATTAGATGTAAAATTGCAGTGGTGTTTTATTTGTATTCTGAGTGAAAAAAAGAACACATTGTCGGGGAAATGTTGTGTACAGGATGCTAAACAGCACCCAAATATAGTTATGAAATGGATTCGAGTTCATCAAGAAGAGTCATTTTACATAAAAAATGGGAAGCACAATTTTGAGAGTTTTGCGCACACTAAGGCAGCCGCGACTGATTCCTATGACGGTGACCCGCATTTTTGTGTCAAAATAAACTGGAGACTTAAGGATAGTGGTTTCCAAGTCTAGTTCCATATAAAAATATGTGAACTTCGATGAGGAGAGCACATATTTTTCAAATGGTCATTACACCCTGTATAGATTACAGAATGGAGGTTTGGTCAGATATTGTCTATTTTCTAGCTACTGAATATCCGCGATAAACATTTCCTATAACAAGCAGACATTGGCAATGTGAGAACGTATACAATCGGTATCGGGGTAACAGCTAGATCTGATAGCGATATCCATTGTATAGCTCGTTAGCTGGTAGTTGGCAGCTCCACATTGTGCCGTTGTACATACTGGGAGGTATCACCTTTTAAAAGGACAGTTGAAAAAGCATTAGAAAAAGAAATATTGAACTTACAGACATAAAGAAAAAAACATAATCGAAAATATTATTCAGTGTTTTCGATGTTTAAAATGCTGGTTGTTATAATTGGGGTAGACAATTGACTGGATGTGTCATCGAATTGTGAATGGTTTTCACAACATTGTGGATCTGACGAGCCTTGTGCTGACATTAATGTGTCATTAAGTTTTTAAAAGCATCAAAGAAATATATAAAAAAAAAAATTAACATTACATCTGTTCACATAGCCAATCTATTTGAAGCCAGCGCACGCAAACAATTGTACTAGTAAAATTTGGTTAACTTTGATTACCCTATATGACGAAGGAAAGGACTGCGTATTGTTCTGTGAGAAAGAGGAAGAGCGGCGACTATTGCCCACAGGCGGGACAAATGCAGCAATTTAATGACAGATTTCTCTCATTTTCCCGCAATTACAAAGCGCACGTTAATTTGCAAGATAATTAGCAAATTGCACGGCGGACACGACGCATATTACGTACTGTTGAGCACAAAAGTGCTTCTAATTATGATGATTACATATCGTTGTCATGTTGACATATTATACATACCTGCTGTGTTGTTCTTTTCATGTCGATGGTATCTAATTTTATCTGTCGCTAGCGACCCTCCCCGGCTGCGCATAGGCATAAAAACCTTCCTCTTGAATCACTCTATCTATTAAAAAAATCGCATCAAAATCCATTGCGTAGTTTTAAAGATTTAAGCATACACAGGAATATAGGGACAGAGAAAGCGGCTTTGTTTTATACTATGTAGTGATAGTGATTTTCCAAATCATAGGATTGAGTACCATATGTTTAGGCACTTAGAGCAAAACAGGGAAATTTCATAGTTTCCTGAAATTTTCCAGTTAAATTGCTGATCCCTAATTTAGTAAAATATATAAAAGAAAATAAATCTAAAACAAAAGTTGTAAATATTTTTTTTACACGGCTGATTCTCCACATGCTGCTGGAAGATTCTAAAGCTATAAAAAACATTTGATCAGTCTTTATAACTGTCAACTGGATATCTTTTTTGATGTCGGAGACTTTAAATCTCGGCACTCGCTGATAACGCGTTCCATTATGGCTTGAAAAGTAGAAGAACATGTTTTTCTTGCTAAAAGTTTTGTACTGCTCTGTACTCTGGTCCATTCAAAGTTTACGCTGTGCGAACGGAAGCCACGTTCTCACCTGTCGTATTAAAATACGTTTGTTTAATCAAAATTACATATACTGTTTTTATTCGTGCGAATTTTAACGAGCTGGATGTTTATAACTGCATCCGGAAGAAAAATACCCGGATAAACGGTAAGTACATGGGACACACAGTAATAGTAATGTAATTGAGCCAGCTGCGTCTCTTAATGGTTAGGTATGCAGGTAGTTAAATTCAATTAATTTCGAGAGCTAGAGTTTTTGATATCCGCTTACGCTAATGTTTGTTTTAATGTTTCCTAAATGCACTTCAACTGAAACACTGGATTCTACTATAGTAGTATACTCACAAAAATATAACTGTGTTTCTATGAAATCGTTCTACATTTAGGACAACCACATTTACATCTAATGGTTAACACGCTAGTCTGCCAATCTGCAGGTTCTGGGTTCGAATCTCAGTCGAGGCACAGAATACTTAATAGTATTAACGGTCGAGGCAAGTGAAAAAATGGCTTTTGGCTTCTGTGGATGGTAAACGCTAGTGTGAGCCGTTAGTCTGTTTACCCAAAAATAAAAAGCTTTTATCTATCACAAAATCCTCTGTTAATGTTTGACTTTACTAAATACACTCTAAACAATTGATTTGTCAGTAAATAGTCCATGCAAGTGACGTTTGAAGACTGAGAAAAGCGCGGAAAATCGCCACATTATAACAAAACTGTTATACCCACATTTCCCGTAGCGAATGCTCTGCAAATGGGAAAGTTGAAGAACATTAAGCAGAAGTCTTAACGATTGGTTTTTATTGTCGACAGCATGCGAGCACCACGTACTGATTCTAATATAAGTATTTAAGTAACAAACGTTCACGTACGAAATGAAACTTAAAACTTGAAAGTTGTTCGTAGAAATTGTATCGCAATAAGATTTTTTTTTTGTAATTTGTAACTCAAGTAAGTACCGATTTTGAAAAATTCCAGCTGGAGCAAAGCTCTGAGATGGATTTAGTCTGAATATTACTTTAATTTACAAAATTCAAAACTGTGAAATGTGCAAAAATTAGATGTATTATTTAGTAGCAGAATTTTAAATCCAAGTTCCCAGATATTAATTAAAGAAAAACTAATATTCTTTCATTTAGATGAAGTGGATGAGTCGAGTCGGCGATAATTTCAGCAAATTGGTTCCATTGTTAGTGGTCTGCCGGCCGTCTACTTGAAAAACTCGCCTCTTCAGCTAAATTGAGATTCTGTCTCTAAGTGTTTTATATATTCGCTTTTATTCTTTATCGTTTAATTAGGGAGGAATATTTAGTTGCACAAAATAATTTCAACCGCAGAAGATCACTGCCTCCTGCATGGATTTACCCTCTTATTCATAAAGAATTACAAACGTAGGTATGTTAAGCCCATTTAACTTATTTGCTTTGCCTAGTCCCTTTCTCTATTATCGATATTTAAAGTGAAGGAACGAGATAAATCACATTTTAGTTACAACATACATGTATAATTTTCTATTAATAAGGGAGTTATAATCTGACGGATTTTATGCAGCCCACATTTGATATATATTTTTTGTTTTGAATCCATAAACAGTAAATTAAGATACACACAGTTTTTCATCAGTTAGCTTTTTATATGCGCTTTGGTTAGGTTCGGTCACGTGATATTTTTTTCTCGATTCTGCGATATGTAAGTGGACACAAGCAAAATCGCGGGCAACGACTAGTCTTATTTAATTGAAAATACATAGTCTAAATAAAACATGTACGTACGTACATACATATATATCATCACGCCTGTCTCCTGTAGGCAGAATACATGTTTCGCTAAAAAAGAGAACCCGGCACAAAACGCATCGAAATTCCTTGCCAAATTATAACTTTAACAAACATTTAAATGCTTTTCAGTCAATGATCCCGATTTTACAGCTGCGGGCTAGAGTTATTCACAATTCTCTCTTTGCTAAAATTTGAAAAGTCTCTTCAAGCGGAACATTGGGTACAGTGGCTCTACGAAGCGTGCACTTGCCCTGAAAATTCCAATTAGTTAAACAATGCCGCACTATTGAATTGCACCTCACTTTCAGTTTGTATGAAAGTCCTCGACGAATGTTCGGGAACATAAAATGGCGGGCAGTCAAATTTTCAAAAAGAGAAATTGTTTGCTCGTTTGGGTTGGTTGACGAGTACGCGAAACTTTTTGGGTAGCTGTACGTCGCGTCGTCGAAAACACTGGCAGTTGAATTCTTTTCTTTATTTTTTGGAAATATTAAATCCATAGATTAAAAAAGAAATTTGCCGAGACCGCCCGCGATTTTAAATTCTCATCCTCAATAAAGAATTACGCCGCACGAATCATTTTCGTGGAATGGTTCGCTATTAACTTCTTTAGTTTAACTAAGTGATAACTTGTCAACGACATACAAACTTTAAACCCTTTAAGTTATTGAGTCAGTAGTCCTTAAGCGCTCGGTACATCAATATTTAAATTAACCATATGTTGCTACTTGTAAACGCTTACAGGAATGCAGCTTGAATTTTAAGCTATATATTTTTCAGCGATATATCAGAGCGCTGCAGCGCTCACGCGATACGGCACGCCCGTTGAATATATGGGTTTAATCCCGGATCCCGCTTTCCAGGATACACGACACCGCATCATAAACGTGCTGTTTAGGCACTATATACCCAGTACTTAAATATCTTGATAAGATCCAAGGCAATTAAAACTATAAGTACCAATTATATCTCTTATATGCCATTAATTGCAAAAAGCAATGGATATTTTCCTTGAACCATTTGAAGCTCGTCCGATCATATCACATTCTAGGTGAAAATAAAAATTTCGCTTACGGCACGTGCATGGTATAACGGCATCCTATTGAATTCGGCACGTGCGAAATTTATATCTTTTATTGAAAGTCTTCTCCATGTTTTCGGACTGACTCAAAAAAAGAGATTTATCAGTCTCAGATAGGTATGTTATACGTTAGTGTTTCGATATCGAGTTCGAGATATGTTAATATGTTTCTAAATCTTATGACAGAATCATGTCAAGACGAAGAGATATATCTCCCGACAAAGCTCGAAAAGCATTTCCAATAACTAATATGTTCTCGTCATGATGGCGTTAGTAACTGCCTATTGTTATTCTCCCTGCAACATTTTATGTACAAGGAAAGGAATGATACCATGAAAACTCTAACATAACTGAAAGGAATAAATAATTCAGCTGGCATTCAAGACGGCGGCGTTAGAATTCGTCGCCGCGCGTGTCTGGCGCCACACGAGTAAATACATGCTTTATATGTTAATGGAATATAATTGTTTGAAAGTTATAAATGAACTAAAATAATTTTCGGGATAAGAAGTACTCTATGTGTTAATCCAAGGTTTCAGCTACCTCCATACCAAATTTCATACAAACGCCCTAGCCAGTTGTGCGTGAAGAAATAACAAACAAAGCTCACAATCTTTCGCCTTTATTATATTGTTTTGACTGAGCTTCGCTACACATACACTTTTTATGACTCAAAGCACTTTCCTCGATCGTAAGTATTAAATAGATAAAATAAAATATACAGTCGAATTGAGAAAATTCCTTCTTTTTTTAAGTGGGTTAAATACTATATTCAATTTCTCATTTTATTCCGTTCAACGCTCAAAGAATTGGGTCTTTATAGTACGTTAGTTATATTATATATTCTGTATTTATAGTCTATAGTGTAGTCAGCGCGACTCTAGTTCGAAGATACAAGATGAACTGAATCATGCACAATGTGGTCGCTTTGTTAACAAAATATATTTTGATCCTTTTAATCCAAACAAACGGCACCCAACTGCCTATAATAATCGATCGGAAACCACACCCTCGTCAGCTGTATTTACTCACGCGCCCGTCTCCCGAGTATCAATCACCGCTTGCATACCCCAGCGCCTAGCCTTGCACTTTGCATCTAGATAGCTAGTTTAGTTTGAGCGGTTTGTCTCGTCTCCTGTGTTAGTCATGTTCATATCGTACGAATTTTAGTATACCATGCTCATGTATGGTTGATGAAGTACACTTGACACCCAGTGTCTCATATATGTAAATAGCAATGAATTTCATGTCTTCATAGAGCCAATAGGTCCTAGACTCGAATCCCAGCTTAGTAAATATGTTACTTGGTGTACAGTTAGATGTGTTTTGTTGTTCAAACGGGTCATTGCAAACTGGTCATGAACCATTCCGTAAAAATCTGTATAATTATCAAGAACTAAAAAAGATTTCATTACATTTACATGATGATGTTTTCTTCAACAAGTCCTTTGTGTTTATGTTAATTGGTCCCACAACACTTAAGTAAGAAATTAATTCTATGACGTGAAATTTATAGAGTTCATTGCTAAAACAGTATGTGTGGCAAGAAATTTAAAATTTAAAGAACTTGCACACTATCAACGATAACGCCTTTGAAAATGCTCTTTTTACATGATAAACGGTTGGCTCGACTCCAATAACTACCATCTGTATTGTGCACATAGACTTTTGAAACCGATAGAACGGTCAAGACTAGATTACTGATTTTTTTTCAATATACGACCTACTACACTATTATCATACATTTTCGGTACATATTCCAATAACTCTCTCATTTAAGCATTTTGCAGATTTCATTCAAGCAGGTCTGGGTCCGTCGATGATACAATTACAATTACATATTATGAATTCTTATTCGCAGCCACAGAATATATAATAGTTCCTACTAACGGTGCCGTCTAAGACGTCGTTGAACTGCTTACGTTTAGTAACCTCATCTCACCTCAAAGTCCAATTTGGAAGTTTTCCAAAAGCTTTTCCAAAATTCTTTGAGTCGGCAATGCGCACGTGACCTATGGTAAACTCTTAAGGTGAGCCGTATGCCTGTGACTAATAAATTGTATTTTAAAAGTTGTTTGTGCTTTTCATAAAATACACTTATAACCTGAGTACTTACGCATTTTGCCAAAGAAAACCTACAAGCATTGGGTATCGTGAAAAACCTCTGGTAATTTGCAGAGTAATAAATCAATGTAAGTTATATTTGAGTGATGAATTGACAAGTTTGTAGATCTATCGCTTGTACCTAATCTCGATGAAAAGCAAACGTTCATTTCGGCTATTTTCCGTGTGTCTGGATTTTATTGTCTTGCTTGAGACTTCTGCGGTACTGAATAATAAATTATAGAGAATCGCATAATGGATAGTGCGAGCGTCTTCAAAATACTTATTTTTCACTAAATCTCTACCTCGAGCTGATCTATTTCTGCTGCCAAATAATAAATACTCGCATAGTATGGTCCTGTTTGAAGAGTGAGGCAGTGACATTACTGGGTATGGGTATCTACTATTGCATCCTTAAGTCTATGTATACGGTGATCGCAACCCATAAGTTTTCTGGAATGATAAATGTTATGAAATTAAAAATGCGGCTTCATAACAATATACTTCCATAAAAAAGTTCTGATTTAGTTAGGAGTTAGGATTGGAGGACGAGGAGACGAAACGTGGAAAAACCGACAGATGGTCAGGTCTGGCCTATACTCTGCCTCATAAGGAACAGAATGTAGTCCTGACAGAAGCAATTTGTTCTGTGGACACGGATATCTAAGAAGAAGAGGATTATGATAACTGTTTTAGAGGTATAACCGGCCTTTCAGCCCCAGCATCCAACAAAGCTCGAACCCTCTCTCTCTATCTTAATCCAACTTTTTTCAATTATTGTAAGCATTTAAAAATGATTACTGGACTAATTAAAATATTAGTAGCAGTTTACTTGTACGTCTATTAACATCAATATTATTCTTGTTTGATTTGTGTGCCCGACCGCTGTTTACCGCCATCTGTTAGCGATTATTATTGTTACTGTTTATTATCGTTGAATTTTATGGCGGTCCGTGCTTCGAGAGTGATTTACATTTGCATAAACTTAATTACATCTCTATTTGTATAAAAACGAGTATTAACTAACCTACATTAACGTGGATTTAATGTTTAAGGTAGGCGGCTCTAAAATTACTATTTTGAGAATTTGCCCTTTCGTCAATTTCCTTTTGCCTCTGTTGCTGTTTTGGAAATTGACCCAAATGTACAATACACTTTTCTATGATAGAGAGAAAGTACTTACCGCGAATTACGCGGTAAGTATATAAGTTGGCCATAAACTGAAATGACCTTTAAAGTCATGATCTATAAAGAAATGAGTCATGGTCACTTGAATAAATAAATTTTCATTCATTAATTCATTCATTCAAAGCGCAGTAGCCGACACGTCCCGTTTGTGTCCAACTTATGTGTCGGGTATTTATAATATACAAGAAGAATAAGAATTTCATCGTTTGACTTGATCTATCCTCTCCTGTTCCAGTTTCATCTATTCTCTCCCGTTAACCTATTTAATCTTACCAGCAGGTTGAGTTTCATACTGGATTTAGTCCATGCACCATTTCGTGACTAATTTGATCCCAGATTGGGTGTATTCTGTGACATTGGTCCATCGACTTTAATTTCTTCTTTCCGCCCATTTCCACTTGCGTTATTTATTTAACTACTTCTTCGATATTCAATATCTATTAGAGAACTTATTAAATTTAAGTATGTCTCAATCGTTCATCAGTTCAATGACACTAGTATATTTCGTTTAATTAAGTAATTAGTACACGACACATAGCACTCGGCCATCATTCGTCGACGGCGAACGTCGGCCATGTTATAGCTACGTAACGGCACAGTCTTATTGTTGTCGGCTCCACGACATTATACATTCAATGCAGTTGTAGCGATGCAGTTTGATGTTTATTAATAGAGGAATACTTTATGCTAATTGAGTGTCCGTCTATAAATAACGCATTGAAAATTAAATGATTAATTAGCCAATCAGACTCAATTTTATCTTTACTTACCTCTGTACGACTCTTAACGAATACCGCCAACATAAGAATTCCTTACTGCTTCCCCCTTTTGTGATTTTAGACTGGGTTGTTCATAGAAATCTTATATATCTTAAGTACCTTATAAAGGGTAAAATGAGCTAACCCCGAAAGGCTCCTAAGCCATGCACCGGGAAAATGATGATATTCAAAAAATGGGTATACAGACAACCAATATAATCTCAGCTACGATACGCATATCCTTCAAATGGTTTCTTTCTACGACCCTATATAGTGTGATGAGTCACGTTCTATATTAGGCAGTTAGCTGATTGTTCAGTAACTAACATTATGTTACAGATATTGCGACTTGAATATGCAGTTTCTCCTAACTATCTTAACTAACCTAGCATTAAGTGCAATCATCTACCAAGAGACATAATCTTGCCTAACAATTTCGAAGCTATTTTTGTGGCCTCCCGCGGAAATCAAACATTGATGAATTCTTAAAATAATGAATTCAGCGAGGCAATGCCTGGGGAATCAACTATTTTGTTTGCTTATCGAGTGGGTTGTTGTAATTGACTCGTACCTTGGTATCAGAATTTCTAAACGGACTCACTGCCGATGAATTTCTTTATATTTGCCGGCGTCCAAGGCACAGAACCAACTTAACATACAACCGGGTGAGTCCAGTCTGCAATGGACTTGTAAAGGTTGGTAATATAAGCACAATTTCGTCAGTTTATTAAATTTACATAGCACACACAGATATACTCAGAGCAAGCAAAGCACAAGAAATACTTTGAGTAATAGTACAACAACCAAACTGAAAACATCTTCATCTGTTTTAAGGGATTCAAGTTCACGAACGTCCATCGCACGGTTAACTTTCAAACCAATGAACAACAGAGGCATCCTGAATAATAACAGAGGTTGAAAGTTCGTTTGTAGTTGGAAATACGAAAGTTTGGATTCGGCTAGGGGAAGGGACCGTGTGTGCATCTCGGGAGGTCCTTGCGGCGTGAGATGTGCGGAGTTGCATAGAATTTCGTTCGTCTTTGTCTTAATGTAAAATTATTAAAAAGAAAATTTAATTTTATTTTATCTCATATAATTGACTACGAATCAGTATTTTAAAATTTTGCAAATTTAATGTAGTTGCGGTAAATTTTGAGTTTTTATTAGGTTAGCTATTTAGGTTATCGTTTTCGTATTTTTCTTAATTACTAACTATGCCCCACGGTTTTATGAGTTCATCCAACCTTGATGATCTGACCTATGAGACCACAAACTATGTTACTTAGGGATTATAATGCATTATTATAGAGTTTTTGAAAGGTTTGAGTTTAATTTTTATATACATACAAAAATACATTCTCTGTATACTGACTAAAAATCCAATACTAATACTAAAATAGGTTTTTCAGCTTGAATTTCCATGCGGTTCTATCACAATTTCCGAGCGATATATTATTCAAATGTTTTACACCACAATACCTTTACGACGGCGTTCAGCTGACAACATTTCCTCTTATCCAGTTACTGTTACCATGTGATGTGAACAAAGTCACGTATCGCCGCCGGGGAAACGTATGGGCGTCGCGTGGCTTAATAGCTGCTAGTGTGATGGCGGCTTAATGTCATTTACATAGCATTGTGGTACGCATGGTTGCAGAGTTGAGGATACATCTTTTTCTACATCATTGTCATTCATCGCTTGATTATGAAGAAAAAGATGTATCCTCACCGTTATTAGAGGTTGCTCCGCAAACTTCTCAAGATCTTTTGCCAAGCGTAATAGTTCTGATTTGGCAATTCCCTTATGTTCCTCAATTATAATTTCACGTTTCTTTCACGTTTTTCGCCTTATGTTTTGAACATCATAAGTTAAAGCAGCTAATGTCTATCGTGTCGTACAAAGTTTCCTAGATGTTTAAAGGTTTTGATGGTCTGTTACAATTTTTGAAACATTGCGACGCACTGTTTTATATTTATTTTACTTCATAGTCTTTAATAGTGGTAGAATGTATTTCGAACTGCAACTTTGTGTACTAGTACTAGCCCTTTATTTAGACGTAGTCATCGTCTAATATTATTAATTATATTGCCTGAAAAAACATGTTATCACAATATATGAAATGTCTTCCAAGTTTCAAGAAAGATGGACCACCAAATTTTTCCAATGTTATATTGCGTGCAAAGTTGCTGTATCTTTTAGAATTTTTGTTTTTTTGTATTTTCTTCCTTAACTCAATAAGAATAAGTTCTACGATAAATTGCAGTTCCTTTTATGATCAACATTAGTGAAACTTAGTGCAACGCCAGGCGGCAGAATATTTACTCTGTAATAGAGAATAATGACGGAAAGGTAATGAGAAAACAGTTTCATGTCGTCCTTAACTCGGAACATAATAATTGTTCAAGACGCAATGCTGTATTTTTTTTTTAATGTTATTTGAAAATAGAATAATCTAATAATGAAAAATAAAAATAAATAATTCTCAGACTGGCTATCTTTGTCGTCAGAAGCACAATTCTCTTAATTAAGTGCAAACAAGCGTCTCCTGGTCTAGCTTTAGATGAGGTTGTTGACTTGGGCACTTGGGAGTCCTGGGACTAACGACTCGCTATAAAATGCGTCTGTCCCTAGAGATGGGACCGGTCATGAATGAAGAGTTTTTTGAGACCAGAAAAGGTTTGTCGAATAAGTGGAAATGTGTCATGAATTTAGCAGCAGCGGTGGTTATATTAGTGTATTATTTTGCACAGGTTTAAATCCCAAACTTGTGTGTCTATTTAAAATTATTACTAGCTGTTCCCCACGGTTTCACTCGCCATTAGTGTGTATGTACTATGGCCTATAACCTTCCCCAAGAATCAGGCTTTCATATACAAGAGTTTTGCGAATCCGACCAGTAGTTTTCAAGTTATAAGCGTTCAAACAACAAACAAACTCTTCAGCTTTATTATATTAGTATAGATAAAATTTTGTATTTGCGCAAACACCGTTTCACAAATATAATTAGCCAGTCGACTCTCTAAGAAAAATAATTTAGACATTAGGCGTAATACGACCTAATTATCCTTATACGATCAGTGGTCTTCAAACTTCTGTCGTGTAAGTTATTCGACCGGCTGGCTAGCAGGTGGCACACGTGCCATCTGCTTCCGCTGGTACAATGTTCCGCTTATGTGCTTGTAATTTGCATGTAGCTGTTTTGTTTTTGATTTGTATAGCGGTTATATTTATACACTCTTTCTAAACCATATTACGGTTACTATATGATCATGTGAGACACTGCTCTATGTGGGAGACCACTGCAGCGAGTAGGGTTAGAGACAGTCTTATCTTATCTTAAGTCTTAAATATGTGAGCATTCTTATTTAATCCGCTGGCTTGCAGAATTCAGATACAATAGAAAAGCTGTTGTTATGTAAACATTTTGTGCGCGAACCGATCGAAAGTATTATTATTAAAGACTAGTTGGCTATTCTGAAAATAGATTTTTTCTTTCCATTTCACCTTCACAATATTGAAATGAAAAACTGCATTTGACACAATGACGATGCTGTTATCGTTTCAATGAAACAACTGCTATTGTTTTTATCTCTTCGTTATGGGAACGGATGCTGCTGATAGGCAATGACATTTTTCTGTTATGCGGGACGAATTTGCTTGAAATAACTATTCTTTTTATTGCAATTGATCATTGTTTTTCAAACACTTTAATATTTTTAAATTAACTTTATGTTTTTATATTACCTATGCCAATTTTTTAATATACTACGATTATGAGTCTCCCTTCGTTAAATGGCAAACTTTCCTATTTTTCAAAGGTCTACTTCCAAAGTAAAATAAAAAAAAATATATTTTATTCGTTCTCAAAAAATATTAAACTTTTGTAGTTGGTAGAATTTATTGTGATAGTAGCCTTAAATCTACACAATCTATAAAAATATCAAGTCTTTAGCTAGTATTGACTTCGGTAACCAAGTATAGATCCCATTCTTGCACTTCGTGTACGAAACCCTAAAAAGTATAAAAATAATAGTGTACATTATTATAAACAGACACAGATATATGTAATGTAAACAAAACGACTCCAAAAAAGTACAAAGTATCCCCTGAGGCCTGATCTCATTAAATAAACGAAGCTTTTCGACATCAACATCAATTATGCAAAATCGATCGCTATGAAATCTGATCGTTTCCGCTCCTAATGATGAGGGTTGCTGCATTAGAATGAAGGCTTCCTTCACGAGCCTTGAAAATGAGGATATATGATGCAAGTTTTAACTTTGGCGTGTAAATGAGATGAGACTTTTGTTTTTAGCAAATGGGTGACTTCCAAAAATTTGCTACTTTAAAGTTTGGGAAAATGACGAAAAACATTATGAGCGTCAATAAATATCGGACCAACTGATTGATCTCGTAATGTAATCTTAAATTCTAAAATTAAGAGGTTTTTATATTCTGTAGCGGTAAAATCTTTTTTTTTTTAAGATTTTCCTTTTAAATGTGTTTGAAAAATTACTGCTGTCATTTCAATAATTACAATGGCTTCTCGTGAAAATAAACCGAATACGAAATTATCATAATTACTGATTTTTCTTTACAATTTTACAGATAACCAGTTGTTAATGCATTTACCAAATATGATAGCGATATACACAAATGCACTGTGATCGCCTGAAACGGCGTTAAAGTAGTGTTTAGTGAACAATAAGTGCTTCTATACCAAAATATTTATACATATATAACCGATAATATAAAGCAGCCTTAAGTAGTGTCACCTTAAAGGACCAAAAATTTTATAACCAATTTTGATAGTGTAAACGCCTTAATTTTTTACCTAGTGTAAATAGTGCTTAAAGTGAATCGAATAGATGTTTTTACTGGAAGTTTTTAAGGAATCAGAATGTCATATCTGAGTTTATTATCTGTGAGAAGTGTATGGGGGTACGTTGAGTTGAGATAAGTGAAAGTTTGAGAAGCGCTGGCGCCATGGAGAGGTGTGATGGATTCCTCATGTACCGCAAGCCTGTCTACAGGGTGTTTCAGTATTTGGATACGTAAGTATATAATTTGTCTATTATTATAAACTAGTGACCCGCCCCGGCTTCGCAATCACTCTATATATTAAAAAAAAACCGCATCAAAATCCGTTGCGTAGTTTTAAAGATTTAAGCATACATAGGGATATAGGGACAAAGCGACTTTGTTTTATACTATGTAGTGATGAAAGTGATAATTTTGTTCAGTATATTTTAGTTACATATTGATCAAAGTTTTATCAAGTATGAATCTTTTCCTTCATGTCTCTTCCTTGTTTTTTTGTAATTTTTTTACCTTATTATGAAATTTCACATCGGTGATAACCCTTGCCTCAAGTAATAAATGCTTTATGCGATATACTGATAGCGCATTAGCGCAATTTAAGTGTTGAACACCATCGTTGACCATTTGAGAGCCGGTGAAATATATATGAGCATTCCCGCCTGCCTGACGCGACGTACATGAATATTGAAATGGTCAAACTCGATGCCCTTTTACAGTCACTAGTTTATTTCTGGGATTTCGTCGCCATTGCCATTGAAATTTAGCGATGAAATGTTGTTAATTTGGTACAGTTCAAAATTTCAGTATCATTTCTAATATCTGTAAGCTTATATATCTAATGTTGTATATATTAATTTACGTTGTCGTCGATCTTTTTTAACACGCTTTTATTAGCTTCACCTATATGTTTGCTTGCTTGCTTGTTTGTTTGTTTGTTTGTTTGTTTGTTTGTTTGTTTGTTTGTTTGTTTGTTTGTTTGTTTGTTTGTTTGTTTGTTTGTTTGTTTGTTTGTTTGTTTGTTTGTAACCGACTTCTTTGAACTTAATTTTGACCCACTTTGAACGGTCAGATTTAATTTAAACTTTGTAGAATTATCAAGGACCGATGACAATACAATAATTCGATAAGTTTATCTTTAAAAATTGGAAAAAAAATTAGTCAAAAAAATAAAATAAAAAACGCGCTTTAATGAGCAATCGGACTAAAAAACTTGTGCTTGTGCCATATTTTTCGTTTGTCGAGCACCCCACACGCTTTTTGGTTTAATTTATTTTTTATTTTTCGTTTTTTAGTTCGATTGCTCATTAAAGCTTGTTTTTTTTAGTTTTTTTTAACTATATTTATTTGTTTAAGTAAACAAACTATTTTCACATTTTGTATTTTTTGGTGCTATAAAGTTTAAATATTTCATTAAATTTAACATGACTATGTATGCTTTTCTAGCGATATAAGCTGCAACTTTTCTCTTGAATGCTAATTTAGTAGTAGGACATGTACAGCATGTACTCGTTTGTATTATATGAAGCTCATAAATTTCAAGCAGTAAGCTCACTTGTATCTGTTACACCGTAACTGGAGAGACCACTAGAGGACGTGTATTATACATGATTATACGTAGATGATGAACTTGTGCGGGGTGGAGTGCTTATCAACCTCTGTAATGTCGGGGTTTTTAAATTGCTATAAGATGAACTTTGGAGAAAAAAGAGAAACATTATTTTGCAAATATTTTAATTTTGCCTATATTTTTTTATACGATTGCATTAGTATACGGCCTTCTATGGATGAGAACGAGATCACTGAATCAAATAACGCTTATAAAATACGCGACGTTTTCCTGTTTGACCCAATAATAAAAACATAATGAAAGAATCTGCGTCCCATAATAATCACGTTATAGCTTCGTTATTGACTTGTAAAAAGTAACCTTCCTCTAAAAAGAGTATGAATCATCTGATACTTCTTAAAAGTTTTCAATTTATTAAAAAAGAAAAAAGAAGATGCTTTTCAAAGTCAGGCAAAAAGACATATAAAGTTTAACGAGTTTAAAATAGGAATGTACTAGTTTTACCTACTTAATTATCTGTGTTTAATTATGTTCTTATACTCTTAACATTTTCACCCTCGCCATCCTGTAATCTAAACAATAAAATACCGACAAATAGCCCATAAATATAACGGCAGCATTCTTCCACATGTTGTGCATTCAAAACAATTTACTTTTCGGATGATGTATTCCTTTTGTACTCAAAAAAAGTTACCAAGACATTTTTCTTCCTCCTAATATTATAAACGCGAATGTTTGTTAGAATGTATTGATGTTTGTTACCTTTTCACAGAAAAACGGTTGAATCGATTTGGCTGAAATTTGGAATGGAGATTGCTTAGACCGTGGAACAACACATAGGCTATATTTTTTTCCGGAATTCCAACGGGAGCCCCGGGTAACAGCTAGTAAGTAATTAATAAAAGAAAATCATCAATACCTTGTCAATATTCAGTTTTATCAAAACTGCTGCTTTCCACATCCTAGATAGTACTATGAGGTATTCTGTGCTTTAATGGTCAATATATTTTATGGTCGAATGATGGGCTAGCATTTTTACTCTGGCTTGAGATAATCTATGTGAGAATTTATAATCGCTGAGTAGTCATAGAACTAGGAAGGCGCGGTTTCACGCCAGGCATTTTTTTTAATGGTATTAGTATACGGTTGACGCCAGGAGGCAAGGAGAATAAACCTGTCGTGATCACTTTCGATCTCATAAAACCCCTCGGCTGCTATATCCGTAAAGCCGACTACCGCCCTGTCAAAACACGCCGCCCTTTGAGTTAAAAAAGGACTCATTAACGGGTTGAAAGTACTCAATGCTGGACTTGGATACATTTTGGGTGTATTTTTACGTTGCATAGTGATTATGTTAAGAGTTTTTTGACTGAAATTATAAAATTTTATAAATTATGGTCCCTAGCATCTGTAGTGAAGTAAGCAGTCTGTGTGGATCTGTTATTTTACTATTAGCTGGGAACGTTTCAGGACTTTTCCATGTAAAATAAGTTCAGGCGTAGGTTTTATACTAACGATCACAGAATTTAGAAATATTGACTCTCTAATTAAATTCGGATAATTTATTTGTTCTGTATTTACGATACTCATGCACTAAACACGCAATACAAAACTTTTCGCCCTGAATATCAGAAATCATCGATTTAAAAAAATTGTCTGACGTCAAACCACGCTCGATTTCCGAATTCTATGCCAGAAATATTAGGATTTAGAAGTGATGTTATATAGGACTGCGAACAAATTTTGCACCTTCAGGGTGGGAATAAAATCTTTGCCTTTGGCAAAACTATACAAAACCCTTTACTGCACAAATTTACATCAAAGAGCATAAAAAATATTTTTTTTTTAATCGGTCTTGAATGATTTTTGTTCTTCTTCTCATTTCTTCTTTTTTTGATGCTTATCAGTGTATTTCTACCTTAATTCATTTTTGCGAATTGATGAACGTATTTAATACATGCCAGAAAAAGTGGATTCAAAGTTTCATTTTCCATTATAACAAAAGGGTTTGATGCCCAAACATTTCAACCAGATTCAAACAACTGTTCAGCTAATGGAGTTTAAAACTTTTAATTAGCTTTCTTTATATTCGCCTCAGAGTTCCTTCCATATTTATTACTTTGTCGCTCGGTTTGTTCTCGATGGTACTAATATTTAAATTGAAGAGGGTTTGATTAAATCTTTAAAACGACGCAATGGATTTTGATCCGTGTTTTTTAATGGATAAGGGTGATTCAAGAGGAATGTTTTTATGCCAATACGAAGCTGAGGCGGGTCGCTAGTTTTATATAATGGTCATGCTTTTTTTTTATTTTTTTTATTTTCGCAGGTTTATAATCCGTGTTTCTAATACTATTATATTAATATACATAAAAGAAATTAAGAACAGAAGAGCAGAACAGAAGGGGTCATTTAATACGGCACGACGATTTTATGAAAAACATTATGGAAGGCAAGATAGAGGGAAGACGGGGAAGAGGTAGACCAAGAAGGAGTGGTAGAATAAATATAGGAAAAAGTGAGAGTCGTGTCGTATCAGGACGTGAAAATGTTAGCGGAAGATGTAAACAAGACCAGACTTCAAGAGATTCTCTTACAACCATAAAATTTCATCAATATGTAATAACAATCCATTTGCTCACATGTGATTTTTGTTAAACAATCCCTCTCTACCTTCGCATTTTCCTAGAAATATCCTTAGTTTTACTGCTTTGGCCCGGGGTCCAATAAAACTAAATGTCTTATTTTCCCTCCTTAAGTACCTACACAAGACAAAATTCCGGAAAAGTCACCGTTTTTCACAGTTCAGCGGCAAAGTTCACTAAACAATACATTTTAACGAATTATCTACGTATGGTTGTAGGCTCTATTTAAACTCTTTAGCTTTGTATACAAGAACATCATTGTAGTCTCATTTTATTCTTTGATGGCCTGTTTACAACATCACGGAAGAAAGAAGTGGTCTTTTTTTAAGCTGAAAACCACACGGTTAGTACAGGCAACTTTCGAAACAATGACGTCATAAGTCTGTTAAGTAGCGTTTTCATCGCGGCCGTCGAAGTTCTAAGCCACTAGGAGCGCCCTCGATTCATCAACTTTTATATTGAACATCAACTTTTTGTGCCTTCCTCTAGAGACCCATTATTAATTAATGAATGGCTCGAGAAAGCTGTGGAAACAGTTGTATACGGGTGGACGTAAAATGGTAGAAGATTTTTGAATCGAGCTTTTTTCAAACCAAAAGGTTTTTTTTAATCTGATTCCCATGAATTACAGCACAGCGGCATTTTATTGTATTTATTTTATCTTAAGTTCGATATAGGCCAGTAGCTATAAGTAGGCGGCAATACGGTTTATTCTTATACAGGGCCTAATACCACATAAGGCCCTAAAGGGCCAACGACCCTAGTGGCATATTACCATAAGCTTCTTGATGCTTCAGACGGCACATTCTCTCATCTTAGAGATTTTCCGGTTGTTTCCTGTAGCTGTTTGCTTTAGGGTCCAGGGTCCAGAAGCCAAAGGATCAAAGCTGTGCAGTCGGTTAGTAAGCTCAAATGGCTTCGTCACCTGTGTTGGCAATAACGAACAAACAAAAAATTATAATTTTTCTTCAACTCTCTTAAATTGTCAAAGTCTATTACCATTTTTTTAAAGAAATTTGGTGAAATTTTATAATGTTTGTTATTTTTGTGTGTTGTTCTTTTATCTTACTTTCCTTAAGGCTGTAGGAGTGATTTCGTAAAAAAGACAAAAATGTATAACAGGAAACCGGAAAGCGCACCCCTTTTTAATTTGATCACTGAAAGCGCATGGAGTAGAACCAACGTAAAATTTCAAATATTACACAACAAATGTGACTTTGTAAGGTAACTTTAACAAAGGTTTAACATTCTCAGACAAAAGCAAAAAAATTTCAACTCTACCAAAGAGCATTTTTAAACAACGTATTATTAGTTACGTTGAAAAACCTTTACCTTTTTTCCAGCTATTGTGTGCGATGTTTGACCACCGCTCTGAAACGGACAATGCCGGTCGCTGGCAGTCGTTTGTCACAGCCGTTGGTTTTTGAGTTTACTGGAACGAGGAGAGGAAATGGGGATTTTCACTCATTTGTGAAAAACAGGCCAAGTGTAAGGAGACGTTCGTATGATGGCGGAAAAATAAAAACGGGCAATTACAAGACGCCATCCGCGTAATGTAAATTAAAATAATAAATTATCTGTGAATTAGCGTTTCTTGTATCATCATCAAGTCGTGTGGATTGGAGGGTCAGTCGACCATGCAGCCCCTGGGTCAAAGTTATTTGAAATTGCCTCTCAGCCTCTGACGGGGTTTCTTGTATGGAAAAATAACACGTTCCTTATATATATATATATATATATATATTCTATAATTTCAAAAATAAGGGGAGACCCCTTTTTTATTAGTCAGACATAACAAAGCGATACCTGTACCCCAAGCACGAAAATATGTAGGTTTCGTATCGTAAACGTATCGAGTCGTCGATACGTTAACGGACTACGACGACAGTCGGAAGCACGAAGCTCTTTCGAAATAGTATCGAGACCTCGATACGATAACGTTAGTGACGTCACACTAACGTAAATAAGGATGCGCAAAATTGAACGAAAGATCTTAAAATTGAATGAACGTTTCGTTCAAAAACAAGATAGTTAATAAAACTTTGTGTTTTGTGAGGTGTGTTTCTAAACGAACGACGCGTAACACTTGAGATTTTTTGACGCAAAGCTTATACAAGGCCAACTTTGTTGTGAAGTGAGCTTGTATATGTGATTGTGCGTTAAACAGGGAATTTATGAAAGTGGCTTTGAGAGTATTTGTTGCATATTTGGAAAAAAGAAGTGAATAGTATCAAACTTTTATTTATTAGGGTTTGTAATAAGACTTTACTTACATATACTATTCGCTTCTTTTTTAACCGACTTCAAAAAAAAGGAGGAGGCTCTCAATTCGTCGGAATGTTTTTTATTTTTTATGTATGTTACCGGATTACTTGATCAGGATCTGATGATGGAATCATGGAGCTATCGAGGGAACTCTTCAAGTTTTATTGCGATTTGGGTAGTTTTTGATATATTCCATGTCAATAAGGTGAGACGACGCTGATGACGTTTACCCGACTTTCCAAAATGCAGAGTTTACAACTTTTTAGTTGTAAGGTATTGCATATTAAAAACTAAAAAATAATTGTTTTTGCCAAAAAAACGAAACCGACTCCAATTCCTGAACTAAAAAGAATTAAATAATTAATACATTGTTGTTTAAATATGCTTCATATCAACTATTTTAATAAATTTGAAGTTGGTGCCAATTTTACGAATTGGTTGACAAGGTGCTGGCTCGTTAATTAGCATATTTTATTAAAATAATCGGCACCGACTTCAGATTTATTAAAATGTTTGATATGAAGCATATTTAAACAAGAATGTATTAATTATTTCATTCTTTTTAGTTCAGGAATTGGAGTCGGTTTCGTTTTTTTTTGCAAAATAATTATCATAAAAAAAAGAGTTGGACAAAGGTTAGAATAAAATTTATTTTGCTTAAACTAGATTCATTCAAATTATATTTAAAAGGTAGTAACTTAATTATGTTTTTTAAATAACTTACACTACATTTGTTATTTACCTAATACATTTTTAATTTTTATCCTCAACGTGCTTACACAAAAGTTAAATTAATTATTTACATAGTGAAGCCTACTTATTATTAGCTGGCTCTACCGCAAATCAAGTCATCCCTAGAACCATGTTCGCGGAATCTTCTGGGAGAAGAAATTGTCGATGCACCTAATGCATCATATCTTCTTCAAGGCCGGGCACCATAAAGTCTAATGCCAGGTTGTTTTAATATCAAGGCCATAATGACAGTAGCACACCTCCCCAAAAGTATTTTCAATTACAACTCTGGCCTTTCCATGGATGGTACTATATTTTGCCTCTGGAGTACCTTCAGCAGCATCCGTGATTGGTGTCATCGTCCAAGGACTCTGTGGATATCGAGAATCACCTGCAAATATATATTTTATATTGATATTTAATTAAGTAATCCAACAAAAATCTACAAATTCTGTAGGTACTACGTATTTTACAGTTGTTATCCATACATTTTATAATAAATTTGTCGACATTAGTGGCATTTTCTACCTTGAGCTCCTCCGTGCTTCGGAAGGCACGTTAAGCTGGTCCTGGCTGCTGTCGGTAGATGGCAGTCGTTAGGCTATGTCAGATGCCTTTAGGCAGCCTGAAAAATCTGACAGTGTTGGCCACTAACACACCCGGGTCATGTTCCTGTGGGACTGGTTTCCCTGTATAAAAAGGGTTACGGAGGTCATCAGCAGTCGCTCCATTGTTATAACCACAGTACCGCCAAATCAGGACCATGACTAATAGCGTACCCTGGGTTCTGAAGCGTAAACTGAAGATGCAACCGGGAAACACGCTTGGACGAAGAAAATACCTATCAGCTTGTCTATTCTCCCAAATGAAAGCGTCGTGGGTGGCACCTCCATACTTGGCATTAACATTGACAACAGAAATAAGTAGGTACAGCAATATCTCACCATTTGTACATTCAGTGAGTAGAAATACTTTCTACAGTAAAATAATTGTTCTAATATGTCTCATTTTGGAGTGAACATGTGAAAATGAGACCCAATGCATCCTTATCCTCCAGGGATGCCAAATTTTGTATAAAATCTGTAAATAAAAGATGTTAGTAATTATTTTATCCGTAGCATAAAATGACAAAGCACACTGCACCTACAAATAAAAAATAATGGGAGTAAATAGATTTATATTCCTACATAGTATGTATTAATAAATCTACCCATTATATTGTGTCTACATGAAAATTTTCTTATTTACTACACTTAGGTAATCTATGTTCCAGGCTAATCCTTTAACTTAATCTATGACTTAATTTTTCTTTTAATTCGGTACATAAATTTTAATACAAAAATGCTTTCTTACTTAGACGAAATTTATTTTTAAATTCAGTGACTTTAGGAATTTTATATTAATATTCACCATATATTATTTTTCCTAAGGAGAGCTCTCCTTGAAATTCCTTTGTAATTATAATAGTAAATTTATTGTCTAACTTGTATTCTTTTTATTAAAATATAGTGTTATAAAGTAAATCACTCACCTTGTTTCTCTTCGTACATTTCTACTTTCAACAATCAATCGCGCCGCACAATGCACTATATTAAGGAGTGCTTCTTCTTAATCTTAGCATATTGTAACAAAATTTATCAACAAAATCACTCTAATTATAATTTTATGCTCTTAATTAACTCCAACGTAAGTCTTCTCACTGCAAAATTTCAAGTGAATAAACTATCGAGAAACTCGCAAGCCAGCCTTCGACAATTACGATACTATACGTCATTTTATGCCTTCGTGCTAGCTATCTTCATACAAAACGGCTGACGTTACGTCTCGTATTCGATACGATGACGATACGAAACTTACGTGTAAGTGTTCGTGCTCAGAAAATTAGTTCAAATTACGCACACCAGAGGCGCTGTTGAAGTTACCATACAAAATGCTTACGTTAACGATACGAATGTTTTTTCGATAGAAGTTCGTGCTTGGGGTACTGCTGATGAATTATTTGCAAGAATTGCAAGGTTAGGCTACTCTTAATTAAAATTTTAATACTTAATCTTTCATATAAAATTTCAAAACAATACTTGTTTCCCAGCGATTTAATTCGTTTCCAACAAAAGTCTAATTTTTTTCGCCCCGCAATATTTTATTTTTTCCGAGTATAAATCACGAAGAGAACAGAAAATCCGTGTTGCAGTACAATGCACCTTTTGTGAAGCACTTGAACCCCTAGATTTATTATGAAAGAATCTCCCTTCATAAGAAAATGTAAGAATATTTCAAGTCTCAAATAAATTACGCAAAGGTTAAATGTTAGATAATGCTTTTAGCGTTAAATCCGCCTATTGTTTTTTACATTTAATTAAGATTAATAAATAATTAAAATTTACCTCACTGAAACTATATCACTGCCCAACGATATGCATGTCTTGTTACGTTAAAACGTGTTTAGTAACCTATTTATTTATTTAATCGGTTTTGGGAATACTTACAGCTACTACTCTACTCACTGCTTGCGCTGGTGCATTCTGCAATTTCGGATCTATCTGGTTCCAAATGTTCTTTGACTAGCGAGAAAGGTTCGTTAAACGATTTTGATTCAGTACCCCAAGCACGAAAATATGTAGGTTTCGTATCGTAAACGTATCGAGTCGTCGATACGTTAACGGACTACGACGACAGTCGGAAGCACGAAGCTCTTTCGAAATAGTATCGAGACCTCGATACGATAACGTTAGTGACGTCACACTAACGTAAATAAGGATGCGCAAAACTGAACGAAAGATCTTAAAATTGAATGAACGTTTCGTTCAAAAACAAGATAGTTAATAAAACTTTGTGTTTTGTGAGGTGTGTTTCTAAACGAACGACGCGTAACACTTGAGATTTTTTGACGCAAAGCTTATACAAGGCCAACTTTGTTGTGAAGTGAGCTTGTATATGTGATTGTGCGTTAAACAGGAATTTATGATGATAATGGCTTTGAGAGTATTTGTTGCATATTTGGAAAAAAGAAGTGAATAGTGTCAAACTTTTATTTATTAGTTGGGGGGTTAGGGTTTGTAATAAGACTTTACTTATACTATTCACTTCTTTTTTAACCGACTTCAAAAAAAAGGAGGAGGTTCTCAATTCGTCGGAATATTTTTTATTTTTATTTTTTATGTATGTTACCGGATTACTTTCCAATTGGTCTTATATTCAGCAGGTCAGGATCTGATGATGGGATCATGGAGAAATCGAGGGAACTCTTCAAGTTTTGTATTGGGCATGGGTATTTATTGATATATTCTAAGTTAGTAAGGTGGAACGAAGGTGAGACGATGCTGAAAAGTTTAACCCACTTAAAAATGCAACGTATTTACAACGTTTTGATTGTAATATATCTTGCTCGTTTACTCGAAGACCACTGAATCGGTTTGTAAAATTCTTTTTTTATTAATAAGGGTATACTTTCTAGATGGTACCATAGTCATCAGATCAGGATCTGATGATGGAATCATGGCGCTATCGAGGGAACTCTTCAAGTTTTATTGCGATTTGGGTCGTTTTTGATATATTCCATGTCAATAAGGTGAGACGACGCTGATGACGTTTACCCGACTTTCCAAAATGCAGAGTTTACAACTTTTTAGTTGTAAGGTATTGCATATTCAAAACTAAAAAATAATTGTTTTTGCCAAAAAAAAGGAAACCGACTCCAATTCCTGAACTAAAAAGAATGAAATAATTAATACATTGTTGTTTAAATATGCTTCATATCAACCATTTTAATAAATTTGAAGTTGGTGCCAATTTTACGAATTCGTTGACAAGCTGCTGGCTCGTTAATTAGCATATTTTATTAAAATAATCGGCACCGACTTCAGATTTATTAAAATGTTTGATATGAAGCATATTTAAACAACAATGTATTAATTATTTCATTCTTTTTAGTTCAGGAATTGGAGTCGGTTTCGTTTTTTTGGCAAAAACAATTATCATAAAAAAAAAGAGTTGGACAAAGGTTAGAATAAAATTTATTTTGCTTAAACTAGATTCATTCAAATCATATTTAAAAGGTAGTAACTTAATTATGTTTTTTAAATAACTTACACTACGTTTGTTATTTACCTAATACATTTTTAATTTTTATCCTCAACATGCTTACACAAAAGTTAAATTAATTATTCACATAGTGAAGCCTACTAATTATTAGCTGGCTCTACCGAGAATCAAGTCATCCCTAGAACCATTTTCGCGAAATCTTCTGGGAGAAGAAATTGTAGATGCACCTAATGCTGAAGAATGCATAATATCTTCTTCAAGGCCGGGCACCATAAAGTCTAATGCCAGGTTGTTTTAATATCAAGGCCATAATGACAGTAGCACACCTCCCCAAAAGTATTTTCAATATAACAACTCTGGCCTTTCCATGGATGGTACTATATTTTGCCTCTGGAGTACCTTCAGCAGCATCCGTGGTTGGTGTCATCGTCCAAGGACTCTGTGGATATCCAGAATCACCTGCAAATATATATTTTATATTGATATTTAATAAGGTAATCCAACAAAAATCTACAAATTCTGTAGATACTACGTATTTTACAGTTGTTATCCATACATTTTATAATATTAAATAATAAATTTGTCGACATTAGTGGCATTTTCTACCTTGAGCTCCTCCGTGCTTCGGAAGGCACGTTAAGCTGGTCCTGGCCGCTGTCGGTAGATGGCAGTTGTTAGGCTATGTCAGATGCCTTTAGGCAGCCTGAAAAATCTGACAGTCCCACAGGAACATGACCCGGGTGTGTTAGTGGCCAAACTAACACACCCGGGTCATGTTCCTGTGGGACTGGTTTCCCTGTATAAAAAGGGAGGAGGACGGAGGAGGTTACGGAGGTCAGACGGCAGTCGCTCCATTGTTATAACCACAGTACCGCCAAACCAGGACCATGACTAATAGCGTACCCTGGGTTCTGAAGCGTAAACTAAAGATGCAACCGGGAAACACGCTTGGACGAAGAAAATACCTATCAGCTTGTCTATTCTCCCAAATGAAAGCGTCGTGGGTGGCACTTCCATACTTGGCATTAACATTGACAACAGAAATAAGTAGGTACAGCAATATCTCACCATTTGTACATTCAGTGAGTAGAAATACTTTCTACAGTAAAATAAGTGTTCTAATATGTCTCATTTTGGAGTGAACATGTGAAAATGAGACCCAATGCATCCTAATCCTCCAGGGATGCCAAATTTTGTATAAAATCTGTAAATAAAAGATGTTAGTAATTATTTTATCCGTAGCATAAAATGACAAAGCACACAGCACCTACAAATAAAAAATAATGGGAGTAAATACTCGTAGTCTTACTATCGATTTATATTCCTACATAGTATGTATTAATAAATCTACCCATCATATTATGTCTACATGAAAATTTGCTTATTTACTACACTTAGGTAATCTATGTTCCAGGCTAATCCTTTTACTTAATCTATGACTTGATTTTTCTTTTAATTCGCGACATAAATTTTAAAACAAAAATGTTTTCTTACTTAGACGACATCTATTTTTAAATTCAGTGACTTTAGGAATTTTATATTAATATTCACCATATATTATTTTTCCTAAGGAGAGCTCTCCTGAAAATTCCTTTGTAGTTATAATAGTAAATTTATCGTCTAACTTGTATTATTTTTATTAAAATATAGTGTTATAAAGTAAATCACTCACCTTGTTTCTCTTCGTACATTTCTACTTACAACAATCAATCGCGCCGCAAGATAATAGCACAATGCACTATATTGAGGGGTGCTTCTTCTTAATATTAGCATATTGTAACAAAATTTATCAACAAAATCACTCTAATTATAATTTTATGCTCTTAATTAACCCCAACGTAAGTCTTCTCACTGCAAAATTTCAAGTGAATAAACTATCGTGAAACTCGCAAGCCAGCCTTCGACAATTACGATACTATACGTCATTTTATGCCTTCGTGCTAGCTATCTTCATACAAAACGGCTGACGTTACGTCTCGTATTCGATACGATGACGATACGAAACTTACGTGTAAGTGTTCGTGCTCAGAAAATTAGTTCAAATTACGCACACCAGAGGCGCTGTTCAAGTAACCATACAAAATGCTTACGTTAACGATACGAATGTTTTTTCGATAGAAGTTCGTGCTTGGGGTACTGGAGTATTTGGAGAACGAAGGTCGCACATTAACTCGTAACAGTCAGCACCTACTAACGTCACTAAAGTAGCCACTGGCAGAGAGTCATCGATTTTACTGTTTCACTCAATCCCAAAGTCCCAATTATTATTCGTGAAATTGTAAGGTTTAATATTGCCGATAGGTATTTTAAACAAGAAGTTAATTATCCGCACACGCGTGGTTGTTTATTTGCGAGCCTCGTCGCCATTGTTACATACGTGACAATGAAAAAACGGTTAAATATATATCCTCATCTATGGACTGAATTTTTTATTTGCCCAGCCGCATTACGCGGTGGCGTTGTACTTAAACTAATACATAAAAATAATAGGAAGAAACCAATCATAGTTAACAATAGTCAACTGGAACAAGTGAAAAACTTCAAATATTTAGGTAGTCATAACTGATGATGCTAAATGAACGCAGGACATCATCACTAGAATTTAAGTGGCAAAAAAGCATATAATAGCTAAAAACATTCTTTTACATCCCAAATCCGAAAAGACTAATCAAAGAATCCGAAAAGACTAATCAAAGTGTATGTTTGTAGCATGGTTTTATACGGCAGTGAAACATGGACTTTAACTTAGAAGGAAAGGAAGAAATGGAGCGTTTGAAATGTAGTGCTGGAGAAGAATGATAAAATCAGTTGGAAAGATAAAATAACCAATGAAGAAGTTTTAAGACGTATGGGAGAGAAAAGAGCTAAAATAAAGGAAATTGAGAACAGAAGAGAGAAAATGTGGGGACATTTAATACGGCACGACGACTTTATGAAAAACATTATGGAAGGCAAGATAGAAGGAAGACGGAGAAGAGGTAGACCTAAAAGTAGAGTGCTACTTAAATTACAAAATGGCTTAATGCAGTCTAAGTCACAATGACGTAATCGTTATCGTGACTTAGATTGTTCGCCACTACTGGTTCCGGCTAATCCATAGATGGCAGTTGTAAAGATAAGTCAGCAGTCAGTCTTCGGGCAGCATAGATTAAAAAAAAATTTTGCGAGCCGCGTTCCTAGTTCTATGTCGGGCAGCAAAAAACATCTGACACCAGTGTCTTAATATAAAAAAAAGAAAGAAAGCATAAACCACGATTTTTTGTTTTCGTTTTTATCCCCGGCTTAGCTTATTAGACAAGTGACAATCCGCAAAATGGTGTTGCGTAAAACGGATTAGCACGGTCCCAGCAAATCTCGGGCTCCGCCAGTTCTCATTTGCTGTGAAATGAGAATTACCGCTTTGACATCATGCTGACTAAGTCGCAATTCATTTACACTTTTGTTACGTAATAGTAGATACTAATTTTGGTATTAGGTTAGTATTTGTATTATTATTAGTTCTGCGTTTTTGTAATTTAATTTAATTGAATTTTAGTTATATTCATCTAATAGAAGATCTGTAAGGATCATAGCAAGTGGGAATCTTTAAACTCTGCAGGGTTAGCCTTGCGGGAGATTATATGTTTATTGCGCTCAAACAATTTTTATACAAAAGGAAAACTTAATGCTAAAGCATTATCTGCTTTAGTTTACTTTCGGAACGTTTTGTAGCAAGAAATGGATGGGGTGCTGAGAATATATATGTACTTATATGTATGTTCAGCCGAGCTCTGAAGCATAAAGTTAGGATGTGACTGGGAAATACGCTCGGAAGGTATTAACTATTTGTTTTTAACTTCTCCATTAACTGATATTGTGATGTTTGATACTATTGAAACAGTATGTAGAGCACTACGAGTAATATTTCTTATTTTCTTTATTGCAATTTTGCAGTCATTTTAGGTATTTGTAGATCATCAGGCACAAATTGCATCTCACTAATATCCACATTTGTAACAGTTAGTGAACAAACGCAATCCCATTGGATTAAGTCGCGGGCTTGCATCAAATCCCCTTTTCATAACAGTCGGCGCTCTGCATACGATTGACTACTAAAAGGGTTTTATTTTCCATTCGCAACACAAAAAGATAAATAATGAAGATAAATATTTTATCAATAAAATAAAAGAATGGACAGGGTTAATGGGAACGATAAAATAAATACTCAAAATTATTAAAAATACAGTTCATTTTTCAAAGATTCCAGAAATCTGAAACTACAAGACTGCGGGTATAAAACAACTTTTAACTTAAAATTATGTTTTCGACGAAACTTCCGAAGTCTCGGCACACTGCAGAAATCTGGAGATTTATGAAAAGTTGATGGCAGCCGGTATAATGGCGTCGCTTGGCTGCTTGAGTGGCCAATTTGGACTGTAGAGGATAGTTGCTGAGGAGAGTCCACTTCGCTTTGCATTCATGAAATAAAGTTGTCTATTGTCAACGGTGCACTTCAAAATAGTAATTGTCTTTTACATATAGCAGTCCAAGGCTAAATCGAACATTTTCTTTTGATAATATTGTGCATAGAACTAACGTAGCATTTTATATTTGCCTATTTCCTATTTAAATTCACATTACAGTCACTATAGCAATTTCAGAACGCCATTTTTCATAGCACATGCGGTAGTGCTCGTGACGTGACGCGAAAAAATTGAAGCAAACGCCTCCGAGCTAAGGGTACTTAAGACATGGAAAGTCATCTATCTTAAGCTTTTCTAAGGACCTCGTGAATAGTGCCCGCTGTCGCCCTTGAAAATGTTCTAAGAGTACAGTAGTGGGCTTTAAAGAAAAGCATACCTCTTTACTATTATTACACTTAAACCTTAGGTAGAATAGTTTTTTATGTGGCCCATTTTACGTATCACGTACTTGTAGGTACTATCTAGTTTTGGACTCTTTACTACAGTTTAGTATAGTAGCGTTATATCTTTTGTACAAATAAGAACTGCGTGCATTGATACATAAACACTACAATTACTATTTGTAGGGTATTAAGTTTTAAAATTTTTGTTTTACGTTTCAACATTTTGTATGTTGATATCTCAAAGAAAACAATCAATTAGATAATGAATAAATGTTTTTTATTACTTTATTTCTTTGAAGGATTTTAACTCGGAATTTAAAAATCTTTTAAACCAGTCATATCACATCTTAACAGATAACGGGCGCGGGTGAAACTGCAAAGAATATAAAAGAAGAAAAACAAATATAAAAGAATTGGTAGAAATATTCACACACAAAAACATTTCCTTCAAACGTAGAGTTTTAACATGTAAGCTAAACAAAAACAAAAAGGCACACAGTCGTTGCACAAAAAAATGTCAAATGTTAAAGTAAAATCGCGCGTAGCGTAGCATGACATAATGCGAATAGTGTTGCGCTCAGTCGTCTCGTGTCGCGTATTTCAGTACCCGTCATGTGTCACACTCCCGCTTTGACGTTTTTCAGTATATTCTTTTTAGCTTTTTTTTTGTCGGCTGCAAAATGTTTTGTTTTTATACTATGTTGTATTTGTAAATTTAAATTCTACTTAGATCGCTGGTCTAACGTACAATTTTAAATAGCAAGACTTATGGTTTCCGTTTAAGTTAGTAGTATTTCATCCCGTGTATGGTAAAAGAGAGATGGCGTGTTCCAGAAACCATAACCAAAGCGGGTGTACGCCAGGTTGACGCTGAATCATAAAAATAACGACTAATCTAATTAAAATTCTTGTACCCTATGGAGACAAAAAAAAAAAAAACATATATAAGCCCAGTAGCGGCTTGGGGTGCAACCGGAAAATCCCTGTGATGATGAATCTAATAAAATCAAGCCTTGTAAATTCACCGAGTGCCTTAAGATATTCATTTATATACCTACGATTTCCACCGTTACAATTGTTATCGGTACACAAGTGTGCTATATCGATGTTTGCCCAGCACTTGTACATTCGCACCTTAACAACGTTCGCCACCGCCCTTTGTGGCACAGAGGGTCGTTTCTTTTTGAAGCAGAATAATAAAGGCTCGATATTTACATCCAATTAGAGGAAAACTCAACTCCTGACAAATTCCCTGTGACAAGCAATTTTGGCTTTAAGTAAGTATTTATTTTTTATTCTACTTGTTTGGAAATAGAATCTTCATCATCATTATTATAAAAATAAATAATTGTAGTCTACATTGATTATGTTCTTTAAGGTTCACAATAATTGAATTTCTTTAATTCTGAACGCATTACTAAAAAAGTGAAAATGAAACAAAGTGAGTTTGAATTTGAGTACTGTTTAATTGGCGCCAATTAAAATTTGTTTTTGCGTGTTGTTTCCCCGTAAGTGTTATAAAAGTACTATACAATCCTTAGTCGAAAAGACCTAGTTAACTTTGATTGACTTGAGATCACTTGGTTAGACCTCGGCTGTCTTTCAACTACTCGGTCAAAAAAGCTTCATTTCAGACCAAGACAGTATTTCATAGCTAGCTTTCGCCAGCGGCTGCGCCCGCATGAATTGTGTTTTTTTTCTGGGATGAAAGGTATCCTATGTCTATCTCAATACTTCTATGTATGTGTATGCAAAATTTCAGAAAGATTGGTTCAGAAGATAGGGCTTAAAAGGGATTATTCCGAACCTGACCTTAAATCGTAACCCGGCCGCGGGTTAGGTTAGGAACTTAACTTAACTCACTTTCGCATTTATAACATTAGTTGCATAATTTCAGGAAAATTGGTGCAGTAGATAGGGCGTAAAAGCTTAACAAACAAACAAACTCACTTTCGCATTTTTAATATTAGTTAGGATTTTTGCTTTTTTTTTACTTTAGTTGTTCTGTCATTATGTTGGTTAACGAATAGGATCACAATTTACCAAATTTATTTACCACTTATATAGTTATTTATTTGTATATTTGTATATCTTTTTTTCAGGTAAGATCCAGTCCTTACCCGCATGGCATGATAAGTAAGCGAGTAACATTCTCATTACCACGGTAAGACATTTTCAGTAGCAAGTGGTGATGGGACTGTGCTGTCTTTTGTTGGATGTTGTGGTATGTTATGTTTGGTCCAGACCGTTATTATGTTAGTGGTAGTGAAGAGGTGTTTTGGAATAACTCTGCCGTCAGAGTATGCAAGTGGCAGGGCCAGAATTGTAGCTTTAATATGTATACGATTATGTGTGCTATAAATCATACTTCACACTATCATCATACTTCATACTAATATTATAAATGCGAAAGTGAGTTTGTTTGTTTGTTTCTTTGTTACGCGTTCACGGCCTATCTTCTGCACCAATCTTTCTGAAATTTCGCATACTCATGCTAGAAGTATTGAGAAGGACCTTTCATCCCGGGAAAAAGCACTGTTCCCGAAGGAAACGCGGGCGAAGCCGCGGACAAAAGCTAGTAAAATCATAGTTGACTCATTGTAAAGTACATCATAATAACACTGAAATTTTAAATTTACATAGCCCGATGGTATTTATTGTCTGCTATAAGTTTGCAGCCTTTATAACCTTCATCAAAAACGCAAAAATATTTCTTCAAACTTCAACCCGTTGTTCTAGAAATAATTATAGCTATTTACTAACTGTACCTTGCAGAAATAATTTGCTAATCCGTGTGGTAACCTTAAAAGTGTAAATCAGAATCCATTTCGCCCCTCCTTATTATTATCGACATTTTACTCGTATTTCATTCATCCCTAAATCTACTTTGCCGGAATTAAAGTCAAACACTACATGATATCGTGAGAATCGTGTCTAAATAAACGAATGTACAATTTAATTTACAATGCAAATATCGCATGGGTGGCTCAACGATTTTGTACTCTCAAAGTTGTTTATACAGTGGAGTTAAATAATACCTCGGTTTACTCGGATAGGTTATTACTTAATTCAGAAATCGAGTTCATGATTAACTAGCCAAACGACTCGGCTTTTGCTGTGCGCAGGCTTACTATCAAGTCAACTAGGCTACGGAACTAGTAGATTGATAAATATTCATAATGGAGTCAACAATATTGTAAAAAATCCTACATAGTCTGTCAAAAATTCAAGTCTATTCCTGAAATACAACCTACTGGCAGACACCGAGACTCACCAACACCCTTTGTCGAGTTAAATTCTTTGTGTATGGAACTCGACAAAGGATAAGAAAATTTCCAAATATTCACTCGACTTTGCCGTTAACCATTACGTCGTGGAGATACTTTTATTTTTATTCACAATCCCGCCCAATTTCCACATGTTATTTGAATTCCAATTGTATAAATATTAGAAAATCCGATGTAACAGGTAATACAAATACGATAGCGTCCAGGATATTGCATTTGCCCAGCTGCAGCGTCGCTACTACTGCATGCGGATTGCTGTTCGAATACAGAAGCTTGGTTTTTTAATACCATTTTAAGAAAACTATATAATATACATCAATCCTTTTTCGAAAAGTAACAATCATGTAAAAAACAGCATTCCATTTACTAAAACTAAAATTTGGTAGTTTCCAGACAAGTGAAAACAACTACCTACGTTCCTTTTTCGCAAACTAAAATTTGATAGATTTCAGTTAAACATTACTATTTGAAAATAAATACACATGATAAAGTAATCCATACAAATTCATACGAATTATATTAAAACGGTGATGATAAACAATATTCATATTGCCATGAAAAAGTTTTGATTTTCCCATCAGTTAGCGTCGATAAACCACTATCTGTCAATTAGGCGGCTAGTGTTGCGACTCATTTGTATGCCTGACAGAATAGATATACGGTCGAAGCTGAGACTAGTATGTGTTAGCTATAGTGATGTCCATACCACAAATCATATGTGCCTTCACTACAATAATATAAAACAAAGTCGCTTTCTCTGTCCCTATGTCCCTTTGTATGCTTAAATCTTTAAAACTATACGCAACTGATTATAATGCGGTTTTTTTAATAGATAATGATTCAAGAGGAAGGTTTTCATGACCATGCGAAGCCTGGGCGGGTTGCTAGTTACTTATACAATAAAGTGATTAAACTGAAAAGTTTGTTAGAACATCTTTAACTTGGTCTTTAACTTTCAACTCATATGATAGCCTGATTCTTGAAGAAACTCCCATATGCAACAGCATTTAAGCAGCATATGTATGTAATAGCAAATAATATATAACATATGCAATGTACAAATCAGTAGCGGGTGAAAATGCGGGGACGTTATCTGTGATTAAATATATCGAAGATATGGTGATTATTTTTCACTTATCATGATTTGACAGTAGGATGCGGTAGATACACAGACACTTTAAACTTGTAGGACCCCTTTTTTCATCGGGGGATAAAAACGTTTGACATAAGTACATACCAAAGGACAAGGCTAAAAATCTATTTCGGATCTGTTTATCAAAACAGTGTTTCTGAAGCATTTGCAATATTCTGATTTTTAGAAATTTATCGATCGCTGTCCCTTCCTTAAAGTAAGCGGCATAATACATCACGCTCCGCCCATCATGGAAATTAAAATCTAATTGGCAATAAAATAAATGTTTTATCGATATATTTACAACTAACGTTTACTCTCCGCTTTAGAACTAATGTTCTATTTGATGCGTATTAATTATTTAATACGTAGTAAGTTATTGTATTACCATTATTACTATGATTAGCGATTTTATTTAGTTTTCGAATGCAACAAAGTGACCGCCAACTGACTAAAAGATGAATATCGGAGATTAAATGTATTAAACGATTCGACTTCTTCTATTTGTAAACTTTCATGTTGTTTTTTTTCCGCTTTGTTTTGTTATAGTTATTTATTTATTTGCTATATCAATAAAGAATAGTCTTGTACAATCTGTATAACTTAATGCTATTATTGTATGCCAGTTTTAGGACATGGTGGTATACCTCATCATGAAGTCATAATTTGCTTCCTACTCCTAATATCCCCGTAAACAATAAAAGCAACAATCTAGTATGTTAATCATCAACTTTCTATGCAATATGCAGGCGGTGCATCACAAATTAAATAATTTGCAAACATGTCATGTCATCAAGTTCAAGAACTTGCTCTTGGGGTAACTCAATCTGTGTGATTTGTTCTTATATTATATATTTATTTATATAAAAGTAGTTTTGTACTTCTTTTAAGTTTTAAGCAAGTCTAATTCTTAAATTTTAATGTTCTGTACTTTATAAAGAGAACAAATTTAAAGATCAAGTTAAAGCGAAGCCTGGCCGGCTTGGAAGCAAACGAGAAAAACCCTTAGATGATGACGATGATGAATACTAATGACGACTGCGTCCGAAAAGTATTAGTCCATCTGTAAGATTATCCAAAAACAATAGAAACCTTTCTACGGTTTTTAAAATTTCTGTACCCTCGTGATTTTGCGTCAGCTGCTCGCATCACAGGATGCGCCGCCCCCGCTACATTGTGCAACTTAGATAATTTCCACTAAACTCGTCGGTTACTGCATTGTTTCTGCGTGGGATGACATGTGTTTATGTCAAGCTTATGAACTACGAGTACATGCTATACTAAACAAAACGCCACAGTTGTATTTAAAGGACTGCGTCGAGGAGTACATCGGATAAGAGTCCAAAACATCAACCGTCAGGACTTGATGTTTTAGACTCCCATCCTATCTGATTTTAGACGCAGTGCACGTAAAATTTAATGATCTTGCTATCTATGACAGCATATATCTATCTATAGGTAATTTTCTATAATCTTTTTAGTAAGTTTGTAACGGTTTTACGGATACGAAAATTGAGAAGTTGGTATAAATGCGAATACTTATTTCTTTTGTACTCTTAACTTTTGTACAGAACTGACAACACCTACTCGCTTATCTACTTAAACAAGTTATTTAATATAAGTTTTTTAATTTATGCGGCCAGTTGGGCACAACAACTTAGAGAAGAGGACACATCATATCATGCAAGTGAATGTACTTATTGATACTACTTCCCTACAGTACAGCGGCAACACTCAAAGTACAGTGGGCTGCAGAGAAATCTGACCCCCTTTCAATAGCGATACTTGTGGCATGGAGGTCAGATTTCTCTGCAGCCCACTGTACATAACTAAATGAAGCGTTATGAGGTTAAACCGTTAAAGTCACAGGAAACTTGTATGTCGACATTGTACAAAGTTCACGCTAAGTTGAGCTCCTATCTGCAATCTCTGTACGCTAAGAGGGATAATGAGGTTGATAAGTCTATGCAGACGATTAAGCTTGGACCTCTAATGAGCTAAACTGACATCAAATCCATACTATTCCATATTTAGATGTAATCACGCCTGTTTCCTGGGTAGGTGAAGACTAAAGATTTTCATTTGCTATATATATTATGATCTTTACAGATGCTTGCTTCCTCCACACATAACTTTCTCGTGAGTTTCGCCCTTTCATAATTTACTTGTTGTACAGTACCCCTCGGTTGCAAGACTTGCAAGTTTAGTTTGTGTTGCGTCCGTTTCGTGTATGTTTGTATCGCTTTGTGTACTTCGATAAACTGAGTTCAGAAAAAATTGCAGATTGCACACTGCAAACCGATAGACCACATCATATACTATGACGTCATTGCACATTTCTGTGAATGTACCAGTTCGATTCTGCTTATCTTAATCCATGCAGCCGGCAAAAATAATCCCTGGCGTATCATTGAGTTATTTCAGCATGGAAAAGATCACAAGAGAAAATTTAAGCCGTACTTCAACTTGATTTATTTATATATAAATTTAAGGTAGTAGGACGTTCAAAATTCAGTAATATTAAGAGTAGAAAATCATCTGCATATCTAATTAATTTTTGATTTATATTTTAAATCGTTTGCGCCATTATAATTTACGCTACTTAGTTTGCCTGAACAATATCCTTTTTTATCAATTTTGTCCAACTTCCCATTAAGTTTAAAAGGAAATAAAAAATTTAAGACTAGGAAGTTCAAAGAAAATAACTTATATACTTAAAACGCAGCGCTGTATGCGGCACGCGTCTTTCAGTATGTTCTATGTACTTCATCTCAATGGCCGCAATATGGTTTCAGATCGTAAATTCAGAGATTAAACTGTGAATTGTGATCTGTTTTATGGCTCCGGCGGTTCGGTGGTCCAGCCCCAGTGTTGAACTATGGTCATTTCGAAATTAAGCTGTATTTCTGGATCTGAACAATAGGTTTTGACTTCAGTTTTAGGCCTCTCAAAATTCTGGACCAATATGTCTGCCATTTTACAACCTTAGTCATAAACCTTTCTCTACCTTTAATAAAAGTTCAGAGTAGAATTTAATTGAAAACTTTATTTGAAATACATACAAAGAATATATGTAATTATAGAATTTAATTGGAAAATAAGTTTACCATATTAAATAAATAAATATATAGGGAAAAATCAAACAGATTGAGTTAGCCCTAAAGTATGTTCGAGACTTGTGTCACGCTTGTGTTACTTATTTAATTCAACTAGTATTAGTATAAAGTATATAGAATTTCGCATAGACATGTGTATGCGAAATTTCAGGAAGATTGATGCAGTAGATAGGACGTGAAAGCGACTCACTTTCTCACTTATAATAATAGTAAGAATAGTAGCAAGAAGTTTTATGACATAGCTTTGAACACGCGTTAGTTTATAACCACATACTATAAAGTATTTGTATCTTCCATCTTCGACACGTACGAATCACGTACAACATCTACGAAAACCATGGCGCGATGAAACAATAAGGGCGTGGGTTGAACTAAATATTTATATGTTAAATAGCGTGTATGTCATCTATCGAGACAGGACAAATGGGAGTATATTGGCCGATTTGCCTGTCTATATTTGACTCAATATTAGACAGGCAAATCGGCCACTCCGAGGTGGTATATTTTTATATTATATATCATAAAATATATCATTTATTTCTTTATCTCTTTTCGAAAGAAGAATAGTGGCGTTTGTTATGTATTAGAATATGGTTTTAAATACAACATAGCCAAAGAAAATATAAGAGTCGAAAGCTGTGTGTGAGTATGATGTACGGAAGATATAAAGAATAGACACCTATTTGTGTGACGTCTGTATCAGGTTGATGACCTCCGTAAAATGTCGATATAATCACAAAATCCATACTTCCATACTAATATTATAAATGCGAAAGTCTGTCTGTCTGTCTGTCTGTCTGTCTGTCACCTCTTCACGGCTAAACTGCTGGACCGATTGTGATGAAATTTGGTAGGGATGCAGTAAAAGACCTGAGGTCAAACATAGGCTACTTTTGGGCGCGATATAATCGAGTCCCACGCGGGGCGAAGCCGCGGGGAACAGCTAGTATAGTATATGTAAACAGTACGAGACATTGTTAGCACGTGTTCTCCCGGTCGCTAGTTTTTCAATAAAATTGGCCCATACTGGCAGAAAGCCAATAACATAGAGTGGCAATTGGCTACAAAATTGCGAAATAGGAGCGATACTAGAGATAAGTAGATACTGGAACATCGGTTATTCAAACGTTGAATCATCTATGCAAAAAATAATGACTCCTTTTATGATTTTAATATCATTATGGATTTTTTGCTTTCGTTTCATTACTGTATGTACCGTACCCACTAATGCGTCCTGTTAGACACTCAGTTTCATTTTATTTTCAGCCACACTAAAAAAAATATTAGAATTTTAAATTATTCAACAATAGTCTTGTTTCTCTTCTAATCTACTCATTTTTTCGAAAACTTCAGTACTACTGTCATGGGTGGATTTATTTTCTTCCCTTTTAAAAGCATTTATTTTTTTCTATTTTGAAAACATTTGTATTGTAACATTTATTAAATTTAGTGCCCTGACAACCTTGTTCGTTATTCAAATATGAGTTTATATGAGCCGCCTGCGCCGTTTTCCATCATTGTCTCTCCTTATATGGAAACTGAACACAGCAAGCTTTTGATTTGATATGTGTTGCTTATTTTTCTTTTTTATTTCAAAAGAAAAACTTGTTTTCAATCAATTCACATCTTGTTAAGAAATAATGCATGAATTCAATTTCATTCCGCCCACGTGTATGTATCCATAAGTGGATGTCTAAAAGATTTTTTTAAAGAAATTATATGTTAAGGCCGTTCTTAAAAATAAAGCCAAATCCTTCTTGGAGAGTTTCGGCATTTGTTCTTTATAGGACAGATTCTGGGAGTGGACAGATTCATTCAGATGAATGATGAATGCTGGTACGCAACCAAGAAAACACTGGGATATTTAAAACTACTAGCATTCTACAGCGGCTTTTATTGTATACTAGTGACCCGCCCCGGCTTCGCACGATAGCAATGTTCTTCTTAAATTACTATCTATCTAGACACGCGGCAGCGTGTCAAGCCAAGTTCAAGCAAAGGAACTGGCTAGCCAGCGCCGAGTGTAATATTACACGAACCACTTGGTGCCACTTTTGACCCTTCTATAACTCGAAACCTCTTTAATGTAAACACATAAAACTACGTGTGTTTAATAAGATCCATCAGGACATGTAGAAGCCCAAATTTCATGAAGCTAGCTCAAACGGTTATAAAGATATGAAGGTCAAAAAGTTGTAAATTTTAGCACTGACTGACTGACTTATAGTACCTAAACCTAACCTACTTCCAGATGACCTAGAGGGATGAAATTTGGAATCCAGCTCGGAAATTGTGTGTAAGCGTAGGAAAAAATCAAAAAATAAAAAAAAGTCAAAAAATAAGTGGTGTCCCCATACAAAAAACTTGTAATACCTACGCGCTAAACAACCGGCCAACAACGGTGTGTCGTCAGCGGCGCGCGGCAGCACACCAGCCAATCAGCGTCACGCTCTGACTTATGGTACAAAATTATAAGCGGTAGCGATTTACTTAAAATTTAGCGGGTCGGTTGGTTTATACCTGCATAGTAGTTATCTTATAGTCCACGGCTCACTAAATTAACAAAGATCAGTGCCCAAGGTTCGTTTCTCTGATTTCTTTTGAAAATAAGAAATAATATTTTAAGGTATAAATTTGTTAGTTCGAACTCTTTGTACCCTAAAAGAAACTCCAATGTGTATGTATACCAAGGTCAAGGCAATAGCGAAGTGTTATTGGTACCGATATATGTATGTATTGACTAATCTAAGAATGCTGCTTGAACTCGCTCGCGCCTTGCACTTGTGCGCGGCTCACAGCGCTATACGACTTAAAATGCGTACGAACCAAAGTATGCTCTTAGCGGCGCTCATTCGCGCCAGCGTCCTCGTTATGCCCGGTTGTTTAGCGGAAACCCACCTATTAGATTGCGTTTAATGCTGCGTCGTTCGACTAAATTTATTTGAGTTATAGCTGGAATAGTCCAGATATAAATTATTCCTTTTTAGTATTGTACTTTAACGGCATTTGTGAGTTATTTAATATTACGTAAATCGTTTCTTTCAAAACCTCATTTGTTTGTAGCTCTTTTAGGTTTATCTCTAACATTCAAGAGAATGTAGACAATAGCATAAAAAAGAAAACCACGCAGCGGAAACGCAAAAAAAACATTAAATAGGAATACTTGCCTAGTTTTCTTCACAAAAAGTAATGATATCCCACCAAAAACATAAATGTAAAAAACGAGAGCCAAGTTCAATACAAAAATTATGCTTGGCGGTGAGCTTCGCCGCAAAAAGAATGGCGATCTAAATGAGTGCCAAGTTCTATGCAAAATCGAAATATGTTTTTATAGGAACAAAATAACATTATGAACAAGTATTAAACTCTATTTCTTTGCTTTATTAGATACCTATAACAATTGCTGTTATTTAAAAATGTGAGATCTTGAAGTAGGTTAGATTTGACTTGGCCAGTTTTTAACACAATTAAAATGTTGAATAACTTTATAAAATGACTTATGTAATGAAAACTAGCCAAGTCAAATCTGACCTACTTCAAGATCTCACATTTTTAAATAACAGCAATTGTTATAGGTATCTAATAAAGCAAAGAAATAGAGTTTAATACTTGTTCATAATGTTATTTTGTTCCTATAAAAACATATTTCGATTTTGCATAGAACTTGGCACTCATTTAGATCGCCATTCTTTTTGCGGCGAAGCTCACCGCCAAGCATAATTTTTGTATTGAACTTGGCTCTCGTTTTTTACATTTATGTTTTTGGTGGGATTAAATAAACCGCATCAAAATCCGTTGCGAAATTTCAAATATCTAAGGGATAATATATAATAGGGACAGACAGCGGAGAGCTACTTTGTGTTAATTAATTATATTAAGTATTGATTTGATTAACATCATTATAATAATTAAAGCCATCTTATGAAAGTATAATCGTCATTGTACTGTGATGTGTATTTGTTATCGTAAGGCATGTTTATTCCTACCATTATAACATAGTAATTAGGAATGTTACTTACACATATATGGAATATGTTCCAATGTACTATGGAAACGTTAGCTCAGCGCGAAATGATTGATAAGTCTCAGAAATAAGTGTCTATGGTCGACAAGTTTATTAGTACTGCTGAATATTCATTAAGACCAATTAATCTTTAAACACTGCATGACTATGTATTTATTATTTTACTAGCTGTTCCCCGCGGCTTCGCCCCGCGTGGGACTTAGTTATATCGCGCCCAAAAGTAGCCTATGTTTGACCTCAGGTCTTTAACTACATCCCTGCCAAATTTCATCACAATCGGTCCAGCAGTTTAGCCGTGAAGAGGTGACAGACAGACAGACAGACAGACAGACAGACTGTCGCATTTATAATATTAGTATGGATTCCATTGTACAAGAAATATAATTACTTACATAAGAAAATTGTTATCAATTACAGAAGCATTTTAAAATCGATGTAGTTTTTATTGGATTAAAACAGTCATTGAAGTAACGATTTGATTTGTTTTCGATAAGTCTGAAAATTTATATTATTCTATTGTCAGCTACAGCTATACTATACGAGTATAATCTATAATAATATAACAAAGTTGAAGAGTTTGTTTGTTTGAACGCTTATAACTGGTCCGATTTGAAAAATTATTTCTGCAATGCATATGATAGGTCGATTCCTGGAAAAGGACCATAGAACATACACACCACGGACGAGTGAAACCGCAGGGAATTGCTAGTTATGTGTTAAAATATAATGACTATATACGGTGACTAAAAACTAAACATCCTGAAACTCGGACACCAAGGCGTGCAAACCATTTTCATCATACAAGCGTGTTCTCCAGTTACACTCTCAGTTTGCTTCAGAGCCCGCAGGATACGATTGAATCATAGTCTAATATATGGCTCTAGTTATTATTACAATAGAGCGACAGCCGTCGCTTCTCCATAACCACAGGGTGTCGATTCTGCTAACGTTAAATCACAATCGTGTCAAAATAGTGTATAAAACTACCGCGTTGAGATTCAAAAGAGAACTGAAGTTTTATTTTTAATAGACAAGATACAGATAATGTAGCAAATAGTTTGACGAACTATGACAACATATGTCATTACTTTCTACGTGAATGATTATTTTAGATACATTTTAACAGAGGTTTCAATGGTAGTGCTTTTTACACACTAGTTACAAGAAATGTATATTTTTTTTATATCACTTCTGATGATCACACCACACACTAAATTCACATCACATCATACTGTCATAACTCTTGTAAATAGTGTGTAAAAAGCACTACTATTGAAACACTATTTTGATACGACTTTGTCTTAACGTTAGCAGAATCGACGCTCAGAACAGAGAAATTGTCCGAATAGAAATGTTTTGATGCGGATTTAGTTTCAGGATCAGTGTGGCGGCGTATTCTCTCTTCTTATCTTCAATAAATACATATAAACCCATGTAATCCACACCACACCTTATTAGAAATGTATAACGTAGTTTACAACAAAGTCACCTAATATTATCGACCAATAACAGTGGCAATAAATGACGCAATCAAATTCCCCGCCCATATTTCTGTTTGAAACGTTGGCTTGCAAGCCAAACTAGTGATACGTTTTTCATGCGCTATGCTACTTCTCTTGTTAATATTTCTAAATTCTGTGTCCATAACCCTTTTTACATAGAAACCCAACCAATAATAGGATCAAATCGAAACAAAGATATCTTCGTATTTCTTATATGTATCAACGAGTTAGATCACGGAATGAGTAATGCCTCTTCAAATGCCAATACAACACCTGCAGGTTGCACCATATCGTCATGATTTTCCTTGACCTAGCGTAATAAAACCTACGCATCTCTATAGCAATGTTAACCATCATAATTATTGGATTCGTTGGGAAATAGCGGGCAGAGGCTTCCAAGCCAAGAAAACTATGTGATGACGTCACAATCACAGCTACTATAAAAATTATGGTCATGTATTTCATAAGACAACCCTCTGTTCATCAAAATAAGTATATCAAAAGTAATTTTGTCTGTAAAGATGATTTGGCATTTTTGAAAATCTTTCTCGAAGTCTCTCTTAGAACTACTGCTGGTGTATTCGATTAAAAAATAAAACTTTCCATGCAATATATTTACAAGTGTTCAACCCCTAAAGTAAAAGTTATGAACACAGTAAAGTTATTCAAGAAATTATTTGACAAAGATTATAATACGTTGACAGCACGCGGCTGTTGTCCACAAAGGCATTAGCATAGCAAAGGAATCCCTGATTTGACTATAAATAACCTGCCATCAGCCCACACAGGAGCCAGCTAGGACAATGTAGAGTCGTGTCCTCTCAAACGGATCCTGCATGGGGAGTTTTTGATTTGACTGGAGTTATTAGACATCATGGGATTTTCGTGAAGACCTTAGATTATCCAACTCAAAAAAATATCCAGACGGTCGGACTATATTAAAAAGACGGTAGTGCCGACCTGGACCAGAACCGCCGCATAGTGATGGGCAAAAATGGTAGAAAACTAGTTTCTAACTATTTTTCACCGTTATTTTAAGATTTTATACCGTGGTTCATATGGTTTGTAATAAACAACCAAAGCCATGAAGGAGGCATAAGTCCAGCAGAAGATAAAAATATGCTAATAAGAAAATTGATCTCCAATAAATTTTTTCGACAGAAATTTTTGAATTACAACAAAATTGCAATACAAAAGAGTAGATAAAAAAAATTCTTGTCTTTATACAATAACAGGAATGAACGAATCCATGGTATGCGAATCAAAAGTAAGTTATAAAATGATCATCATTATCCATAAAAGTCTTGTCGATTACTACTTCTCGTAGTGTCAGGCCAATTTGCAATACCAACACGTAAAAGGAGTGCCAATAATCTTTCAATAAAAATGTTTGTATGAGTCATAATCATAATTCATAACAGTGGACGACCTCTGTGCTGTTTTATTTCCTATATGATCAACAACAATTTGTACTTGTATACTTATAATTACTCTAAAATAAGCATGTCTAATTAGTGTTAATTTATTTATTATAGCTACTGGTATAAGTACTAAAGTTAAATTAGCTCTTTATGAAATTTCATCCAATTTAGCTCAGAAAACAATATGAGTGAAAACTGAAAAGGTTACAATAGTTGCTTTATGCTAAGTTACTTCAGCTTTTGTATTAATAATAATACCTTTATTGCACCAAGATTGAAATAGACAAAGATTCTTACAAAACATAAGGCAATTATTTGTATTAAATCAGTTTGTAGCAAGACATCTTTAGATCTTGGGATTTCGTACATAAATGACACTCGTCGAACCGAAATCTTTATTGACTCCGTAAATATTTTCTCATATCTTTTAGAAATGATTAATTACTTCCCTAGAGTCGTAAACCTCGCATTCTACACGCCCTAAGGTCTCGTCAATCACGACTAATAACCCTTTTGTGGTTGAACCTGATGGCTATATTCAATGTTAAAACATTAAAGTGCGCAATATACTTTTATAAATTTTATTCTACGATCTTATAACATACTGATATCTTTTCTAAGATCATAGGTATATATTAGTTACCAGCCCACGATCTGATACGGTTTATTTTTACTACCAATATTCCTCTTATTAAGGTCTTTCCATGTAATGGATAATCTAGGTTGTGACTTTTACTCGACCTGATGTTAGTCTATTGGCATTTAAGGAACAGTTTTACAGTCATTCGTTTCTTTTTTCTACTGGTTAGAAAACGAAAATTATTTTTCAGGGAAAACGGTATAAGTTTTTTGTTACTTATCATGTTTTGCATTATTTGGAGTGACTCTACCTACACACACTACACTATGAATCGCCAATTTCCTTATCTTGGTTGTTCTAAAAGAAGAGTCACCGTCAGCGTTTGCTCTTTCTACTTGCGACATGCATTAATGACGTTCTTTTTGTTTACAGGCTACATAACTAAAAAAATTTATTAAGTTGTCAGAATAAATGGATTATGCATCAACAGAATTGAGTAGGGACTGAATTCCATTTAAATTACATATTAAGTCTCCCACAGTTAGTCACCTAACTTGTAGCTTTGACCTTGCATTAAGTCCTTGAAATAAATGCAATATTTATCAAATAACCGCCGTTTTTTGCATATAAATTGCAGTGTTAGTGAACAAAGAATCTTGTCTTGGTTATTAATGTGTTCTATTTATTGCTTTGTAAGGTAAAGCATGATCCTACTACGATTGAACCAATATGCGTGTAATAAAATAGCATCCTAAATAAACAAATTGAAACAAGCTAACGTTTATCTGGCAACGTACGCTTTCAAGCCGTTTATGGTGACATTTAAAAACCAACCGCATTTTTTATTTATATTTATTCAGATAATTTTGTAAATCGTCCTTGACTATATTCGTGCCTTATGAAATTACGCCTCCGCAAAAAAAAAAATACTTTCTACGTTTGTCCCTTTCTCTCGTCAGATCTTGTTAAAGGTATGAACAGTATGGATGATAAAGGTGAATGATGCGTGCGTGTTCGAGGAGCCTTCTGTCTCCAGCCAGTCTCAGACCGCTGCGCGCGCGGCGCGGTCTCCTGTCTATGTTTGTGTCGGCTTCGACATTTGAATAACGTCGATGCGATCTATCCGAATTCGAATTTTGAATACGAAGTTTATCGATTAACGATTGTTTTGTGCTTTGTGAATGGTGTTTTTTTATTATGATTGATTTTACTTTCGTTTGTTACCAGTTATGATTCTAAGACCCCATGATTACCCTATTAGGCAAATATTTTTGGCACAGCCTTACTGCTTGCTATGCTTAACTATGTGTATTATATACATACACATGATATATATGATATATTTCTATGACAATATCTTCACATTCTTTTAAATAATTCATACTTATATAATTCTTAATTAAAATACTCAACTGTTTTACTGTGATCATCAAACACTTTTTGCAGCAAGTTTTTGCGTTATAAATTCTGAGACCGTCAAAATAAAGGTTTAATACATATATATTTTAAATCTACAGCATCGAATGAATATCTTTGTCGAGTTTAGTTCGTCTATCTTGTTTGCGGTGGTCGGAAATAGAATGAGACGTTTTAACTGCGTTAGACGTCTCCCTAACGGACGCACTTTTAGAATTTGTTTATTATTTAGAGGGGACCGAAATGCAGTAAAAGTCTTTAATTAATCCATTTACAATCAATAAAATGCTATCTAAGGATAGAAGGATTTCGTCTTGTGTTGTTTCTATTGATATGCTTAAATAGTCAGTGAAGGATTTGATATTTGGTATTATCAACACATCATAGATTTTTACATACAAAAGATTAGTAAACATTAGCTTATTGTACGAAAATAAATTGAAATAAGGATGTTGGCTAAAACATAACTAATTAAAACTATTAGTTTTACACATAATATTAAATACAAAAAACCAACAATCATAAAACAGACATAGTCAGATACATAAATATGTTTCGAGCCGCGCCTTTTATGAGAAAGCTTAAGATACCCTGCTGCCTTCGCATTTCACCATAAAATTTATGATTTGCACATACGAGTCCGCAATGTAATGAAGAATAATTTGCGAGTATCAGAAAAAAACAACATGGATAGCACTATACTTACAAGATAGTGACAACTTTAAAATATCCCAAAATTCATAGGTATAAGAAATTCTTTCCGCGGTTCCACGCATGTGTAAATCTGTTAATCACATTAACAATAAGCATTAAGATATAAGATATTCCAATAGATGTCTTAATCAAATTTCATACAAATATAGATTTGGTATTTTAGCCGTGAAAGCAAAACAAAGTCACTTATAAGAAGTGTCAATAAAGAAGGTTGATTGATTGAGGAAGACAAGCCTAGGTTTTATTTGTAAACTAAAGTGTTTTAATAGGAGTCGATGGTAATCATTGATCGATGTTGATTAACACAGCGGGGTCAGAGATATCTCGTGGAATTGAAGTGAAAGAGACCAATAAATAGAATAATCGCTTCAAACAGTCTGTGGGAATTCTTTTGCCAAGACAAATGACGGCTTTTATTGTTATCAAGAAATTATTTATTTCTCTCGAGGATATAAGAAAACTGCAAGTAATCGTATCTAAACTTATAAGAGCACAAGGCTTTGATGTTGTGGTAGTATATATCATAACATCTAAGTGTGTATTGATTTGTGTATATTAAGAATTATTTTTTGAAAAGTAGATAAAAAGGAGATCTTCCAAAATGTAATTGACTTTTGCGTCAATACGAGAATAAGTACCGATATCAAGGATAAATCTCAAATCAAAATGCTTTAAATTTTGAAATATTAGCTCTGATAGAGCTAATATTTCAAAATTTTAAGCTAAAAAATAATTTAAAGGTATAAACTTTAAAATAAAAAACAACTATTAGAATAGATGGTGAAAATATAAAAGATAAATTTAAGTATTAGAACATAAAAACTTCAGTCTTAAATTAAATTTTTGATGAAAAATAATCCATCTCATTTAATGGCATTCTGTGGCTCTAATATGAGACGATTTATATCAATTCGTGGCACTGACATCCACAATTTCTAGAGCCAAATGAATGCCGCCCAGAACTTCCCTATTCTATTTTAGCCGACACTCCCGCCTATAAAGAAAACTACGATGTCTCATTTTTTACTCATATTTATGTTTTTCGTGTAGTTAAAGAGTTTCCCATGCAGCATGACTCACAGTCTAGGATTATACTCACTGACTAAGAAGTAAACCGTATCGCGTTACAAAACCGAGACGCGCGTTTCACAATTTCGCTTTCACATCAAGGAAGAGCTTATTTTGATGAAGTTTTAATTTTAATAAGTGTTGATTCAGCAAAGACATATATCTTAAATAACGGGGACATGATTTTGATAAAGATGACAACAATACGACTTGTTTGACAATTACATGTTTATTTGATTTAATACAATACGGATACCATTTTAACGTCATTTTTGTACGAATACACATATGCGTTAGAAAATTTTAACATAATTGTACCATAAAACAGCTAACTCTAATGGGGATATTACATTCCTATTACACTTAGCTGTTTTATTTATGTTGTTCACTTTACGGTTAACATATCACTTAGACAACAATATAAGTAGACATCAATATTAAAAATATTGTGTAAATATAACCAATTTCAATACTTTGTTTATTTTGTTTTTGTGTTAGTAATGCTTGCGTATAATTAAAAAGAAAATATTATAAAAATGCATCTATAATTAGCTTCGTTAGTTAAAGACAAGTTGGCCTCTAGTACAACACGCCCATCGCCAAAATTTTCCATGTTTTAATTAGTATGAGGCTATAAATATACATGCAAATGGCAAATGTGGTTATAAATATAATATGCAGTTTTTCGAGGTTTCACCTACCTACCACATATCATCTAAACAGATTCAGACAAACTATCTTTTCAGCATTATCTTTCCTTTTGAACGGACTAAATACGAACATCAATTCAAGTCGTTTCACACGAATTCAGGAAAAACGAGAGCGAGAGAGAAGCAAGAAGATTAGTTCAGTTGACAGTTTGTTTCAGGACGACCTCCGTGGCGTAATGGTTAACATGCCTGACCGCTACTCAGGAGGTCCCGGGTTCGATCCCCGGTCAGGTCAAGATGAAAAATGATCTTTTTCTGATTGACCTGGGTCTTGGATGTTTATCTATACATGTATTTGTTATAAAATATAGTATCGTTGAGTTAGTATCCCATAACACAAGTCTCGAACTTACTTTGGGGCTAGCTCAATCTGTGTGTATTTATTTAGTTTTATCTCAACAATAATGATACTAACGCTTTATTTCTCTGTAGATACGCTTATCGTTTAGCTTTCTCCACAGTCTGGTAAAGTGACTTCATATTCCTTGCAATTACTTTCAAGAATAAAGCAGTTTGTGTTTTCTGCATTTACAAATTTTATCTGCGACTTAAAAAAATAAGTTGTGTGTGTAGACGTTTATCTTTAAAATTTATCAATTTATATGCTTAGTTTCAACAGTTCTTATGTATTTTGTGAAAGCATTTAAAATTTCTATATCACTATTTATATTGAACGTTAATTATCAGTTTTATACCTTTTGTTTATCGTCATCATTTATTGTCATTTTTACCCACAGCTCATCAGTAGGATTAAGTATATTTTGACATGCAAAACAACGTTTAAACAAGGCGTAATTTAAAATGTAATAAAGATCGTTAACGTCAGTGCTCTCTTAAAGATCACTCTCATCAAAATCATTATGCTTTACCTCATTTACATATTTGTCTTCAAATTATTTCCATTTCTTCCGAGTATGTACCTCAACTCAATATTTCAGATTAAATATTCTTTTTATTTCAAAATTGACAACAATGTAATGATTGAATATAATAACTTTAATCTTTCATATCTTAATTATATTGTGCAATAAATAATTTACACTTTTGCCATTGCCATATCTGTTATCGCTATACATTCGTCCACCTCTCCTTGCATAACCAAATTACTCTTACTAATTACAATGAATCAATTAACATTATTTATAGACTTCAATTGTCATTTTGTCTTGTTCTTATCTCCTCGACCTTATTTACTCGATATTGTAAACTCTCATTAATTATTTTAACACGATACTATCACAATTCGCAACATTTATAAAATCTTTGTTTCTCTTATCTCATAAATTGTTTCCTTATATTAAGTTGTCGGAATTAAAACATACTTATATCTCAATTAATCCGCACTACTTGGTACATGATCAAGTAGATCAACAATCTATAAAAAAATGTTGTTTTAAAACTTGGTGTATAATCGACGTGCTTTAAATTACTTTTTACGTTTAAAAATACATACAGAAATTGTGGAAAGTCGGCCTGACCAGTTAAAAATAAAATATTTTCTGGTGGAGTGCGCGTATAAAAGCGATATTTACTCGGCATCTGGTTAAGTAAATGTTTTTAATTACACTCCATTTTGAATTACTTCGCGGAGCTCTCTCACTTGACTGTGTATGGGATTGAAAAATGATCCTTATTTTATTTTGCGTTTTGAGGTAAAATGTTCCTTTGATGTGTTAACATTTATATCCTACACTCATTTTTTCCTTGTCGTTTTTACGGATGTCGTATATGAGATATCATATTTCATTTAGTATTCTTTTTACGATGATTGAAGAGACATTGTAATCCCAAGTTTTAAGGCTCTACACAAACGTAATAAATGTAATCTAAAAACGTAACATCCCTGTAATTTTAGATAAGGAATTAAGTGAACGTTCATAAATTGAATATTCGGTAGATGTTCGGCGAAATTATAGGAAAACATGTGTAGAACCTTCTGAAATGTTTTTACAATATCTGTACTTAATTAATGTACAACAAGTATATAAAATCAACAAATACGTTAAGTAAGTAAGTTTTACTTTCAAAACTTATAGGCTTATTGATATTAAGTGAAAATAGTTGATTTGGATAAAGTCATATCGCCTACTAATACTTGTCAGGATTATTATAATCACTAATCACTTAGCTTTATAATCATAATTTGATTCGCATGGTCGCATTAAATCGCGTCCACGTCCATTTCCCGATACTTTGACAGTACCATCTAAAGTTTCATGTCCAATCCGCCTAATTACAGCCGCACCAGTGAGACTGACTCACTTCGTCTTAATAGCGTCATTAAACTTCTATGGTTGCGTTTCGTCTAGTAAAATATATATGTACACTAACGTACTCTCCAATATATAGGGGTCGAAACGTTTCGGACCTATAGTCATGTCGTTGCTCCCATTTGTACTGTATCCATTAACTAAATTGCTACAAGCTGATTGTCTCTTTGTTTACAATTACACGGTTTTCAACTTACTCAATTATTTCGTTGATATTATTTGGGTGTATCTTGATTGATCCCGGGTCTACTAAACATAATAAGATTTGTCATAAGATAGTTTAGACATACAAGCTATGAGATTATTGATTATATTTTATAAATAATAATAAATCCTTCTTTTTTTAACTTCGTTAATTTGTTTAATTGTTTGACCATCTTAATGAAAATCATCAATATTTTCATTAAATCGCGTTCCAGTCTAATTACTCGTTGTTCAATATTTGAGCTTTATTCGTTTACATCGCTGGAGGCATTTGTTTACTGCTATTAATTTGTGTGCTTTGTAATTGGCTTGTGAAATTGCTTCCTAGAGCCTCGCCTGTTTTGGTAATTTCGTCATCGATTACATTCTGTCCTGTCCTGTCCAGTTAAGACTTCTTTTGGTTTTTATCTTTAAAGTTTAGAGTAGAGAGACCTGATTTTGTCACTTAGTTACTAGAGGGTATGATTTATTAAAATTTTGTGTATTAAGTCAGAGTAGAAAAATAAATTGATCTATCTGATTCTGATCTATATATAAAATCGGATCTGTGGATTTGACACCAGGTATAAGATAATTAAATATTTGAACATAAACGATATATAATTGGTAAAAAATTCAACTGACTTGATAAAGATGAGGAAACCAATCAGTAAATTACACATGAGGAAAATCTGTTTTGTTGTTCATTAGCCAACTCAGTGAATGGTTCACTGAGCTAAAGCAAGCTGGTGTAAGTGTATCCAATTATTTTTCTGGTATATTGGACGGTATTCGATTAATTTCCAGTTGAATATTCAATACACAAATTTAAAATAAAAACTCGGCGAGTCGATGACTAGAATTCCCTGTATCACCTGACTCATCATAAGTCCTTTGGAGTGAAGCCAACTGGCAATTAATGGTGTCTTTACAACTAGCGGCAGTAGCTAAGCATTTGATTTTTTATAAGTGATAATGAAAACTACTATATTATTTTCAAGAACAAATAAAAACGGTTGTATTACTGTTGAATTAACAACAATCACATCTTGCACTTCATGTACACAGATGCAGAATAAAATAAAAATGAAAATAGGTACTTTAAAATAAGCATAACATTGGATATGATGTAGATTATTTTAGATATTTGTAATTAAATCATCAAACAATTGTGGCGCATCATGAGTAGGATTTATAGCTATTTCACGGTACATTTGTTTCATTAATTCATACAATATAAACTCAATTAGGTACACATGTCATGCTTTTCATTAGCGCGATGTAAACCGGCTGATTGAGGTCGCTGCAATAACGACTTCCGCGAACATTCGGCGACAGAATGCGACGGCTGGAATCCTATTCGTGTTTCATACGAGTCTCATTTTTCAATATGCACTTATTGTAGAGCAACCCAGTTGGGAGACTTCAATGCTCTATGATATTTATTCAAACTAAAATAATAACCTAAAGGAATTTAATACGCACATATATTATGTCAATATCACTTCATTCAATCAATCTTAATCAACTAATTAAAATTAGGAACCACTTTCAGCATTTATTAGGTTTGTCTATGGAAAAACTTATCTCTTCCATCGCCTTTAAAAATAAATTTATTACCCTTGTTTATATTCAATATGTATTTAAACCAGTGCCCACTGTCAACTTCGTCTGCAAACTTTTCATACATTGTGAAATACAATAGATTCGACTTCGATTTTCTTCTAGTCACATGTCGTCTACAGGTGTCCAATATCAATTGTGCTACGTTCGTTCCTCCTTCTATTTCCGTTGCTGCTATGTCACACCTTTGCCCATTTTTACGTTTTCTGAGAGGTTAAGTCGCACTTCGGAATTTTGTGTTGTTTTTAATTAAATATTGTAAATAAGATTAGAAGTTCTTTAGCATTACCTTAAATGTTATCGTCTTCACAAAACATACAGTGGATATAGGATCTTTCACTCTGCACTACGACTGCTTTGACATGCAGAAGTTGAGTCGATCATTATTATCTCAGCGTTTTTCTGGTTTTACCCAATGCATGGCTTGAAAGCTCCCGGACGCGCCGATTAACCTTGATTTATCGCTACCAGTCAGACGCTTTTTATTTGAGCTTAAGATTTTTTTCTACTTTGCTTAATATGTTAAAAGTGCATTATTGCCACCCAATGGTTACACACTTAACATTAGGCTGCCTCTCCTTAATTAAATTCGGAGCAGCGAAATCAAAGCCGTAAAAGCATACGGCCATTCACAAGATTAGGAATGTTGAAAACATGTGGGGTCAATGTTAACTGCAGTCTGGACCGCAGAGGTCAGATGCCAAGTGCTAACCGCCAAGTAGCTAATGTGTTTTAGTAATGAACCGGATTCCTTTACCGGTTCTCTTGAATCTCTACTCATTTTGTTATTAAATTCTCCTTTCATAAATAAATAAATACTCATAAATATCAAGCGACTAAGAGTTAGAGAGTTAACTTTTCTTTATATCTTTATCTATTATCTTTATCGTCCGCATATTACACAAACAGTATTCTCAAAGAACATTAATGTTAGGTTGGCGGTTGGTTATGTAAAAATAAAAATATAGTGCCAAATCTTATTTCATGTTGTAAAGAACAAGTTCTGCGAAATAAACCAAATCTTTTGAAACAAGTTTCGTGAACTCTTTCTCTTGGAAAACTTCTAAAATTCTATCAGGAATGAAACCCAGACGAATCAAATCATGATCATTCTCGTAGGGAACCATGAATAAAATAATTTCATTTTTAAGTGTTAAGTATCTGAACAACGTCGCCATAACTCTTTAACGTAGATACGATTAAACGAAGAAATAAGTGAAAATTACTACAATGCGGAAAAGCATGATCAAAAACGACCACACGCCTCTCGTTATAGCAAGCGAATTAACCCTATAAATCGAACCGCCTACCAACAGGCGCGAAGATGAAGTTGAATCACCAGTATTTATGGGGGACCACACAATAACCGGAAGACTTGGCCTAAAACGGCGAAGCGTTGGATGCTTGCCTAGTCCAAGATGGGCTTGGCTTTCTAATATTGTTTCTCGTAATAACTAAGTGTTAATTCTATTTTATTTTGGATACTAAATTCCTTAGATTTCATCATTCAGAGTGCCACATCCAAATAAATATTTTAATTTGAAGCCCATATTTCAAGATTATTTTTAATCTTGTATGTATATGTACTAGAATATTCTTCTAATGTTCAACGCGTCAGCCGCAAAGAAATGAAAATGATGAACGATCATTAAGGCAAGAAACATTGAGAATGTGCTCTTTCGTTTTCAAGGTTAAGATTATTACCATAGACTTAAAAAAAAAATTGTGTCACTTAAGATAGATGTAACATATGACATTAAATGTATGGGAACCCAGCGCGCCGTTTGCGGGGGGTAAGGACTGAGGTAAAGGAGGGTAGGAGGGGGGGTCCGTCACCAAATACACACATTATGGAATGAGTTCACAAACTTTTATTATTGCAAAACCAAACAAAAAAGACTTTATGATTCAGGATTAAGGCTTAGTACAAATGCACTGTATTTCCACTCCGGCCTACTAAGCAGTCTGAGCCTGTTAGACCCAGGGGTCGTGGGAGCTTATTTATTTGTTTCCAGCTTGGTTAGGACATTGCAGGCTTGAATCACCTGACTGTCTGATAATAAAGATGATTCTGTGCTTCGGAATGCATGTTAAGCCGTTGGTCCCAGCTTCCATTTGGTAGTCGTTAAAGGACCCATGTCAGAGGCCGGGAGAGGCCGAAGAACTCTTGACACCAGTGTGGCATGGTCGATTGACCGTGTCACCTACACAAAAAGATGATGAGTTTGAGCAGGAAATAATTAAATTTCCATGTATTTTCTCGAGCAATAGAAAAAAGTTCACGTTCGTAAAAAAGTTCGAAGTGTATCGTACGGTATTGCCGTTTGTAATGTTTGAGCGTAGGTTTTGGTCTGTTCTGGAGATAAAGATACCTTCTCGTTCTCAATATGACTGTTATTTACCAAGTACATACTATTTTTTTTATTTATAATTACTAATATATATAAATAAATAGGATACATAGGTCAGACGTCAATCGCTCCATTGAACCATGATTAATAGCGTACCCTGGGCTCTGAAACGTAAGCTGAAGATGCAACCGTATAACGTAGGTGGAATTTACTAATTACTTAAGGTATGTGTGAGGAGAGAAGATAAATCCAGGTTTCAGCGAATCGCACAATATTTATTATTTGTACTTTACAAAAGGTTAGACTCTTAAAGATAACCGTTAATGAGAGATTATAGGGGTCGTGAGATCAAAGTAGGCACGAAATCCAGTCAGGCAGCCGCTATGAAATAGCCAGCCACTTAACTTGAGATGGTGAGGTCAGCCGAAAGAGGTCTTCCACTGGACGCGCGCAGCCTTATATATGGCCCTCGGGGGTGATGCGGTGCGGGGCAGCGAGGAAGGACCGCCGTAGGAGAATGCGCGACGTCACAACCGGGAAAAACACGCTAGAGCGAAGATATAAAAATAAATATATTGTATATAATCATAATATAAAATAAGGCCGGGAAAGATGAGCGCACAGTTACTTTAGCCTATTTACGCTCGTGATACCACAGAATAGATAAAAGTGCTGATACCTGGAGTGTCACTAGCGTGATATTACTAGTAAGTACTATTATTTATTGTTAGGTTTGAATACATGATCTAATTAAATAGATAGACAGGAAAACGAAGCCATTTCATCCTCGAATTTATATGTACATACTTATAGATGAGTGTCCTTACAATAAAATTCTTTTTTGAAATTCTGACTGGAAAATTTGTATGCATTAATGCCCGATATATGTCTTCTCTATTAGTCACAGTTTACTTAAGTTCTTAACTAGGGCAACATTATAAAATTAATTTTACTCGCTCTTTCAAATAACAGCACTGAATATGATAAACTGAACTAATCTTAATGAGCTGGTATCCATAGGTCCTCTAGGCTATGATCAAATGTTAAGTACCAAATCTGTTAATAGATTTGCAGTTATATCAGAAAATTGCGTTGTTGCAGTCAGAGCAAGAATCTTGGAGCGCGGTAGTGGCACTGCAGTATATACATAAGCTTCAAATTTAGAACGTAATTAATGTTTAGTGTATAACCCAAGGGGAAACTAAAATATTTTGCAATTTCGGTCCAGTTTTCTAGATACACCAACTGCATAAATAACTTTGTAATATGTAGGATAACAAAGTTACATTCGCAGTGAACGAACCAGTGTACCTGCATACTTATACTTCGCCCGCGTTATCAAGAGGCAATATGTATGTCGTAAAGTAGTTCTCTGTAATCTACAAAAAGAAATGACATACCATCAAAAACAAAACATATAAAAATTCCAAGTCTCGCTTAGTTGTTCTACCGTCAAAAGTTGTGAGATCCATGTAATACCAAGCCGGTTAATTTATTCAGTCCATTCTTAAGCGGACCTCTTGTCTTCGGTTATCACTACATAGTATAAAACAAATTTGCTTTCTCTGTCCCTATATCCCTTTGTATGCTTAAATCTTTAAAACTACGCAACGGATTTTGATGCGGTTTTTTTTATAGATAGAGTGATTTAAGTGCAAGGTTATTATGCCCATGCAAAGCCGGGGTGGGTCGCTTGTTGCGTAATAAGCTAACTTAAAAACATCTTCTAATCTTCTAAATAACCAGGACGACTTGCCAATCGCACGAAACCATCTAATTCATTATAATTAATAGGTTTGTATCATTAGTGAGATAATAATGTGTTTTCACGAGATGGCCATATATATATTTTTCAGAGTGACAGAGACACGATGTTCAATGCTTATCGTCACTCTAAAAAGTAATAACTCATTCCATTTGTATAATTATTACGTCTATTTGTTGCCATTTTGACATGACAGCAGGCAAAATTAGTGAAGTAACAGATTCGCGTAGCATCGATGTATCGAGAATACGTTGAATTATTATTGTTATTTTTTTATTGGTTTTTATTGATGTTTGATTTTATTACACTTTTTAAATTTAATCATAATTTACTGTTTATATCTGTACGGGCTAGCATGGTCTGACATGAAGCATACTATTTATTAAACTATTAAGTCACAAACAATGCATCTGGCGGTGGTGGTAATTAGCCAGACTCGATACTATAAGTGAAAATGAAAATGAAACAATATGAAAAAATAACCAGAAGTCGAAGCAAACAGGATCATGAGCATAATGGCCTGAGATGACTGGTTTCACTTGTGATTCCAGAATGCCGGTCAGGCTCAAGGGTCAGCTCTATATAACCATCATTAGAACTGTCCGCTGCGCTGGATGTGTGAAATATCGCGAAAAGACCGCGTTAGAAACTCCCACCACGTTCGGGACAGCCTTCATATCCATAACATGGCAGATAGATAAGCTTTAAAAGAGTGGCCTGCGGTGGTACGATCACGTCTCGTGGAAACAGGTGTCTTGACCATGCCACCTCCCACGGGGCTTGGTATGGTGGAAGGGGCAAACCCAAGACGTGCCAGCTTGACGTCGTGGCGCATTATTAGTCATGCTTGATTTAACGTTTTCAAGTTGCTTGCATAATGTATTAGTACCTTCTAAAGTCAATCGACCTAATATACTGTAGAACTAATGTTTAATAGCTGCTGTAATGTTTTATATTGCGTCCGTTTCCCTTTTTGATTATTAATTCATATCAAGTGGGTAAAAGCTCAATTCACCCTGCACACTCTTGCGTCACAGAGGTCATTGGACCCTCTAAAGGTTGGCATCATTGTTTTGATAAAAAAAATAATGAAATGTCAATTTTGTCTGTAGTTCGACTTATTTCTAGTATATATTTGCAGGCATGCGGTTATTCTTTTCCCCTTTCACCACCACAAGTTACAAACCGATTTTCATCAAACATATATCTAAAAACACTCGCACATAAGTCACCGTTAGTACAAAAAAAACTAAACTGAAATTACTTTATCCATTACCACAGACAGACACGTCAAACTTATAATACCCTTCTTTTTGGGTTAAAAATAGCGTGAATGCCACTGTTATGATTTTGTAGTCCATTGGACTTTGAAAATCCAATTATCTGTTTTTTCTTAACCATCTCTCTGGGTTTGACGTTAAGCCCCGCGTCTAGTTTTACTTCATTAGATGTCACAGGAAAATAAGAAAACCAGACATTTCGTCTTTTCTTTTCGATCCCGAAGATTGTCATAAATAATATGTAAACATTTTTAGTAAGACGTTACAAATAAGAATAATTGGCATCTTCCGGAATTTTATGGTAATACTAGCAATTTCGGAAACTGGTTTTTTTCATTCATTTCCCGTTGACATTTACCTACAAGAATTATGTTGATAATTAATCCCGAATTTTACTCCAAACTCGCCTCCTAACTTCGTTTATCGATACTTGACGAAAGAAACGTAAGAGCAACAACACTATGCTTAGCACATGCTTTTGACTGAATAATATTTTTTTCATTCAAAATGGCGTTGAATATGCTGTAGTATTTTACATAATATAAGGCTTTAACTTGTATAAAACGTAAAAAGAAGTATCAGGAGAACTCATATTTTGATTTATACAATTATTTTTACATATTGTGAAGGCATAAATCGGCATTAATACCCAAAATTGTTTTTTTTTGTCCTTGTATATACTCCGCAACAGGGATGTTGCGGATCCCGATTTTTTCACATCCGCGGATGCGAATGCGGATGCGGATTTTAAGAGGCTCACATCCGCGGATGCGGATGCGGATGTTTCAGATCCTATATAAATATAGTACATAAATGAAGAATTAAATCAATACAAAATTATTATAATCATTTTTATTAATGTATTACAAGTTTTTACTATACTTAATACTTTTGTATCAAAGAAATAATTAACATGTTTCAGAATGAAAGTGAACAAATGAATTCCAAAATTTTAAACTTCACTTTTTTTTTAAATTAGTACTCGAAGTTAAAAATAGGAGCATTATACTTAATAAATAGCAATAATGCCGTTTTTTTCAGATTCAAGCCGGTTACGGAAAGGCTCATAAATTAAACCCGCGCTACTAAATAATTGTTCGCACAAACTAACACGTAATGATTTATTTACACGAAACAATCGATGCACCACAATAAACGCGTCGGATCTTATCACCTTTTTTTTCGCTCCCATTGGTCATTGTCGCGCGCAAACGGCACGCGCCATTCACAGGCCCCGCCCCTTTTCTTTCTTGTCGCAACTCGTATGACATCCGCATCCGCATTAAAATCCGCATTGATTTATTGCGGATGCGGATGCAGATGCAGATGTCGAAATCTTTGCGGAAGCTCCGCATTTGCGGATGCGGATGCGAATATTCGCAACATCCCTGCTCCGCAATAGACATTAGTAGACTGTGAACCCCAGGATGGCATACACGTAAATATCGTGTATGAGTGGTAAGACAGTTTAGCTTGTCATGCTACTTCTATTAGAGCCGCGTTCCTAGTTCTATGATTATTACTATTACTAATGAAATACGATTTCATAAAAATATTTCATCATTTTCAACAAAACTAAAATGCTAATTGTTAAATACGTGGAAAGTTATAAACGAACAACGGTATTGCAAAATAACTTACAGGAAAAAAATAACCTTTCAGTTTTCCTGAAATTTCTGAAATACATGAAAAAATAATCTTGCCCCTTATTTAATAAAGAAGGGTAATCCGCCCTTGCTAGAGATATAAAAGATAAAAATAAAGTAATTGCTTTCAGTAACATGACAGATTACGAAGATCCTAAAGGATGGCGGCCAAGGATAGCGTATATCAATCACTCCTGATTCCCATAGGACTCGGCTCTTTGGCTTTTGTTTATACTGGGTCTAGGTCAAATGACGGGTTTGTTTATTTTTATATCTCTTACAATTCCTTTCTATTGTCGATATATTTTGCTTAAAATGTTTTATTCCAGGCATAATTTCAATCATCACATCATACAACCCTTTTTACCCACTGCTAAACAATGTGCCTCTCTTCATGTACTTATACAAAATTGTGAGTATTTGAAAATGAGTTAGCCTTAATACGTGTTGTAAAAACCTGTGTTTGCGGAAATTACGAGTGTACATTCTAGTCGCTATCGCCTGTAGTTAGTTTTTTTGCATAGAACTAGGAAACGCGCGCGGCTCTAAGGCAAATTCTTTACCTATGGTTTTTTGTATGACAAAACACATAGTTCTGAATACAACTCGCGCTCAACTGATTTTTTTTTAAGATACACACAAGGCTATATAAATGGCTTTAGCGCATGCAAATCCTATTATCATCAGTCAGTATCATGTCTCCAGTACACAATGGATCATCAGTAACTTGATTTCTTGTAATTCCATGCCCGCACTGTACATGTGATGTTCTTACCATGTTTTTTTTACGATCGTCCGTTAAATTTCGTACTCTTTTCCTCTTGTAGCATATGTAACATATTTAAAACTTTCATTAAATTTACCTCTATCAAATAAAAAAAAACATGAATTTCGACAAGTGTTTTCAAAGATAAGCGCGTTAATAAATGCTCTCTTCAGCTTAACATTTTGGTTCGTATAATATAGATATCACACAGTCTGTTCAATGACAAACATACGATATGCGAACATTTGATTTTCTTAAATCGTAGTAATAATATAAAGAATCAACTTTTTTTAGGAATTCTGTAACAGTGACTCAGAACCGGGTTTAAAGCAATTCGTCAAGTTTGAAACGACTTCCTGTGATTCAATACGTCACTGCTTCCTGCAACTTGAATGCTTTTTTATGCATTTTGAAAACTTAAGTCTGATTTAGTTTTTTGCAGTTCTTTAAATTGTCATATTTCTAAACAATAGTCTTATTTAATTTGTGATACATATTTTCTGTGATACAATTTCTTTGTGTACCTATCACGTAATCGATATCATATTTTTTATCAATCTTTGTTCCGGTATTATTTCTTAATTTAAGAATGTGTTACATATTTTAATATTTATAATATTGAGCATTCCACATTTAACTGCCTGTCATGTTTTATTATTAGACTTCGTATACTGATTGTGTTCTCCGTGATTTGTTATTGTAAGATAACTTTTGGTGTCATTCAGTTGGATATCATTACTTGATTTTTGTAAGTAATAAGATTCTACTACCTATATCTAATTTTTTATAACTCAAAGGTGACATAGTAATCTATCAACGCACAGCCCAAACCACTGGACGGATCGGGCTGAAATTTGGCATGCAGGTAGATGTTATGAATCCGCTAAGAAAAGATTTTGATCAATATTTTATACTGCCTTTTAAAAAATTGTACTAAGTCCTATGTATTATTATCAAAATATAAATTTATCTTTTTAGGTTAATAAATAATCGCGCATATTAGTGGTTTTCTTTGAAAGACAAAAAATAAACGGAAACATAAAATGACAATATAAATATTGCAAGCAGTGTTGTTTGTTTATGTAAAGAATTATTTAATCCAGGTAAAATAAATCTATGATAGTATCATCCCTTTCCTCAATTAAAGACCCCACTAGAAGGAAGAATTACCAATTTAAAACTTACACTAACGCCTAAGACGGTACCTATAAATTTCTTTTCCATGAGGTCCACGGTACTTATAAGTTAATGCAGAAATGCTCAAGGGTCTAACCAGGCTAGCAACATAACGCACCTGATAGAATATTAGTACAGCACACACATATATTACGTCCTGTCGCAGGAGAATTTACGTTTCCGCCTAGCTTAGTTTATATGCTATGTTGTATGGCGACATCCGATGATGGATGTATTATAACTTGTATCTTATGTTTATGATGAATTTTCTAATAGAGAAGCAGGAATTGTTACTGTAGATAGCAACGAGACGACGAATGCGTCTTTCTTGATACATAAATATTTTTGATGTCATAACCATTATTGATTCTTATTCTGTTTCAATCTTACCTATGACTATGTATTAAAAATTGTCCGAAGAAATGTTTGTGTAGTCCCGCATTTTTTAAGTTATCTGACTAAATGTTCTGTATCAAACTGCGTAGCTTCGCAAATATATAACAATTTACGCTTAGCGTTAACAAAGGTTTTGACACCTCAGGAATTTAATACGGGTCAGTGTCTATCCATCCCACGTCATGTATCGCTACTTTATTGACTCATCAAAACAGTCACTGTCTTTATCTACATTTATTGTATTGCAAACCCACACGTGAGTGGTCGAGGCGGGGATTTTGAAGAACTTTTCTCCTGTTTGTTTAGTCTGACATTTACGTTTGCATATGATACACGTTTATTAGTTTTAATTATTAAGCGGGTCTGAAACTTGTACAATATTAATACTATTCAATTGGGGTATGCGAATCATATCTGGTTCTATATTAATTTTTATTTTGTGTTCATAATAGTATCGATAAAGTCAGTGTAAATGTGAAAAATGGTGATGGAGTCGGTGCAACAGACTGGGCGATTCTGGCCCCTGTCTCCTCGACTGTGGAGAAGGAGCAACGAATACTCAAAAGTCGTATTCGAGCCACGAAGACCACCATTATCTCCGATAGAAATACGTAAACATGATAATACTCCTGATTTACTTCGAAGAAATATAATCAGAGAGAGGTTAGATCATTTAAATTTAGAAGATACAATAAAGGAGCATGAAGGAAAAAGATGGAGTATGGATTCAAAGAAACCTCCGAAAGACGAAAGAAAGAAGCCTGAAGATTTGGTAAAGTTAAGAGTGAAGAAGCACAGACAGCCAAGACCGAACAGCTTGCAGTTGCTGCTTTGTCCCTCGAGCTCGGGACATTATAGCAGTAATACTTGGAGATACACGAGGGTGCGATCCAAAAGGTTCGTCCTTTTTTTTGCTTTATAAAATTCAAAGCTTGATTTCAAACTATACTACGGTTTGATTAAGTTTTGACAAGCCGTTTATTTTAGGAACCTATTTGCAGAAAAACCTTAGTCGATTAATATTAACTTTAACTTTGGTTAAATTTTAACCGTTAACATTACATTGGTTTGTCAAATGGAAACTAGGTATTTTGCATAAATACTCCTTCCGGTTTTGGTGCATAGTGTAGGTGGATGAATTGGAAAATAGTGTCGATGACATTCTGCAAAATGACAAGTTAACTATTTGAGACTGTCGAAATATATCGATACAAATTATTAATAAAATAATTAGCATAGCTAATAGCGGAATAGATATCATACTCATTATTATACACTAAGGCCTACTAAATTTTGGTTCACATATGTTGCTGCCGTGTGGGCGAGTTGTCATTACGTAGCATTATGAAATGACATTCAAGTTAGGCGAAAAAACAATGCCATGGGCCGTGCCCATTTAAATTTGAAATTTGAATATCAATGTGGTTAATAAACAAAATTTGAACATTCAGTTATATCGAAAAACAATAGGATCGACCTAATACACCGTCACATGGTTTGCCAGCCCTCACTTTAAAAGAAGTAAGTTTTTGAGTATCGCTATAAGTAATGATGTGAGCTCTAGAGAAGATTTTTGGAGATAGAGATAGTAGAGTCACAGTTATTGTAGGATAAATAAATATTTTACCTCTATAAGTAGCTATGTTTTTCAATGTTATTTTTTGCTAAAAAAACTGCCGCCTTAAGCAATTCAATTATGTCGTTACATTAAATTATGACTTGGGATATGGAATATCAGTATCGATTAAGAAACGATATGTTAAATTAAAACCAGTTAGTTTACTGCAGACTTTCGATATTAAAATTTGCAAATTATGTCGAGGTATAAAATTTAATATGTTATTGGTACAACCTCCTTCAAATTGATCTGATGATAGAAAAACATTTTGACACTTTAGGATATTTTCACTTTAGGCTTTACAAAAAAAGTTATCAATGTAGGTAATATAAATCAAATTATTATAATGTAAATATTACCAAATTTCAAAAACCAAAAATCCTTTTTTGGAGTATTTAATAACCCGATGTCCAAACAAATTTTTAAAGAAATTATATTTTATTCTTAGTTTACCATTTTTTTTCCTTCTAGTCTCATCATGAAACAGTGCCGCCACAAATTGCCGATTTTATCTATAAATGGTTGCATGAGTTACGTCTGTTGGCGTGTCAGTTTCTCCTGAACTGCTTAATGCTTGCTTTCAAAACAAGTGAAGCTGAATGAACAGTTATAATTATAGTTTTGCAAGCTTTTTACCCACTCTCGCTTATGAATGATCGGTGTTGCGCAACTGACAATAAAAATTTCTTGTCTCAGAGACCCCGCCCAAGTGTCATGCACCTCATAAACGTGTATCATCGTTCGTACAGTACTGTTTGTCAGCTCAATGGCAAAAAAGTTTACACTAACGCGCTATTATAGTACCTAATGCTGTCACATTAATCAAATGAACCTGCCGTGTAGTTATTCGGCTCTACATCTATAATAGGACCAATCAATTTCATTCAGCCTACGGATTAAATCCAGTATGTACAGGTGGACCACTGTTTTCGCTAATATTGATAGTGAGAGTCCGTTGAGAAATAAAGGCCACGGGTTCTATTTTTATAATCTGTGACTTGCTTTGATCATTGGCTCGCAGAAGCCAAACACAATAGAAAAAAATAATGTTATGTGACATATTCGTGCGCGAACCAATCGAAAACATTTGTGATTTCGTTGAAACATGATTTAGATTAAGGTCCCGGGGTGGATTAGTATAATTTTTGGCGCGGAATAATGAAGTACCAAGCTGTGGACAATGTACAAGAGCTAGTATAATATGCTACTATAAAACATACCGAGAAAACCAATGAAAACAAATTAGACAGTAGGAAACATATGATGCGTGTGGTTGAATGAATATATCTTTGTTGTTTGAAACTCTACGATCTAAAGCTCTATTTTTGAAATCGATGTTTTGAATGATTTTCATACGTTTCCGTAACCGCTCTTTTCGAGCCTATGTCGAACGATTAAAACGATGAACAATTTTTTCACTTATAGAACTCATTCGATACATCGATTTTATGCATAAAGAGAAAACAATACAACAAGAGACAGTACAAATACCTTTATGCTGCATAGGGCAGGGTATGTATTGCTGTTTCTTCAACAACATTTATTTGTTTGTTTGTTTGTTTGTTTGTTTGTTTGTTTGTTTGTTTGTTTGTTTGTTTGTTTGTTTGTAATATCTTTATTTTTTAATTTATTTCTTCATCTTCGTTTCATTAAATTTAAAGGACCAACTATTATATTCATCATCATTTCGTGTAGGTGTCATGATCAATCGACCATGCACAACCTAGTGTCAAAGTTCTTCGGAATCGCCTCTCGGCCTCTGACGTGGTTCCTTTAACGACCCAGATGGCAGCCGGGACCAACGGCTTAACGTGCCTTCCGAAGCACGGAATCATCGTTATTATCAGACAATTAGGTGATTCAAGCCTACAATGTCCTAACCAAACTGTAAACAAATTAATATCTAATAACTATTCTATTAAAAGTGATTTACTCCATACAGCTCCTAGCCTCTTATCTGGAGTTGTTCACATTGGGCGTCGCGCGGGCTTCAGGTGCTATTGACAAGCCAGCCTTATCGGAATGTCTTTACGGCTCATAATGGATGTTATCTCGTCGTCTGTTGTGGACGCGTTTGTAAGGCCTGACGTCATGGGCTGCTTAAAGAATTTCACTTATCACTTTTCATTTTCTTTACATCCCTTTATGGAAAAAAAATATTAGCAGATTTTCATTACGCGGATAATTCTTTACACATATTTTATTCATTCATTTTCCTATTAGTACGGAACAATCCGAAAATAGAATTATGTCATAGCAATGTATTACTAAACTATGTTATTATTAAGTACGTATGGTTTTCCTGGCGGTTTTGTTTCTAATATCACATTAACACAACAAGGACAAACAAAGTCACAAACTGTAACGGGAAAAATAACTTCCTCTTTCAGTGCACACTAAAGAATCTTGTTTTATTGTGGAATTTTGCTATAATTATTATTTTTATGAATTATCTTATAATTGCAAGTACAACATCCTTGACATTTGTTAACATACTTACTGTAGAGGTCATCCAGTACTACGGTCGGTGGCCGATATTAAGCGCCCCGTAAGCTCCAAATGTGTGCAAGTGGCACGGGAGGGACAAAATTGGAATATAATGGAGGAGGGCTACATTCTAATAAGGAATATCTGATAATATGAAGAAATGCTGCGATAGATAGATAATGAATGTTGATGAAACTGGATGAATTGTATGATAATTCACAGAAGTTTCGGATTCTCAAAGTTCACGAATAAATGTTCTATATTGTCCCAGTAATTATTGAATTGTAGATGTTTTAGTGGTGGTTGCCCTAGCCTGTTTGTATATCTTTCTGAGAAAACTGAGCTAACCATAGAATTAAGAATTTTAAAAAAAATCTATATAGGTAGCTTACACAATCCAAATATTATCGTTATTTAGTATCGGAATTGAAGATGTTCAAACAAATTCTTCCATTTCATTATAGTATTGATAGATTGATGTAGCTAAAATCAGCGAAAATAGGTACAAAAAAACATGTTTGACTCACTTATGTCAAACGTAATAACAACCTATATTTTATAGATATTTTGCCTTAAGAAGCCTAATAGCACATTAAATTTTCCAAGTGATTAGCCTTCACAGGCCTAGTTCAAATCTTGAACCAAGTCCTGTCAAAAGCCTGTTTAATCTCAAAAGCCTGCGACACCTGGCCTATGATTCACCGCACGTACATAATAACGGACGCACGCACGCCGAATAAATAATATTAATAATTACTAGAACGATCGACGGCCGACGTGAAGATTTATATGTAACGAATTATACTGGTATCTCCGGTGGGCGCGGCCAAGGCATAAGTAAAGAAAATTTGTAATTGCAAACAGATTAAACTTCTTACGTTTGAGTCTCTATTAATTTACCTGTCTTGCTTATTAATTTAGATCGCCAATTACAAAATAACAAAGAAAATCTTTACGCGTACTACTACTCAATGTTAAGTCCTGAATGGCTTCGTCGTGAGAAGAGTCGCTTTCTCGACTAGATGACACACTGCCACAAAGACACCGCCAAAATTTGTACTCAAATACGAATTCAGACGAGTTTAAAATTGTAAGATTTTTTGGTCATCTTGTTGTTGACATCACTATCACTACATAGTATAAAACAAAGTAGCTTTCTCTGTCCCTATGTCCCTTTGTATGCTTAAATCTTTAAAACTACGCAACGGATTTTGATGCGTTTTTTTTAAATAGATAGTGATTCAAGAGGAAGGTTTTTATGCCCATGCGAAGCCGGGGCGGGTCGCTAGTTTAATATAAAATATGATAATTTTAATCCAGTAGATAATAATAATAATAAACGACCAAGTGATCAAAGCAGCTGCTTTATCGCCCGTAGGCTTTGCTTGATTAACCTTTATATTCAATCATAGAAACGATTTCAAATAATCAACCCATCATTAATACCATACAACTCGACAAATGATCATACAAATAAATCGTGTTCAGCCTACGCCTCCGGCTATTTTATAATTAAATACTAAAGACATTTGCATATTTACAACTAATTCGAGATCGGTAGTAAGTATTACTATTAAGTATTCTGTGGTATAAGTACACTGTAAAATAAAAAGTATAGAGAAGGAAGTACCTACCTAAGTAGGAGGGCTGCTGTAATAACACTCGTTTTGGTCTTCTAACACGACAATCTGAATGAAACAATTTTTTATATTCAGGTGTTCATATTTCCTATATTATTTAAATAGAATTAAGTTATTTTTTTTTTTATTTCGTACCAACGATTCTTACATCATATTAACATCTAGAGAGAAACGTGGAAAAAAGCTTAACCGCAATCCGTATCAAATTCGTACAAGTTAAAGACAACTTGTCTCTTTTTTTTCTCTCTTTATTTGGTTTGAGGATCTGTATGTGTGACCTACAAAAAACTTGTTTTGATATAAGATATCCTTCGAATGACGCCTACGTAGATCAAAACATGAATTTTAAACAACATCTGCTTTCTTTAAAAACTAGATATTATCATTTCCGGTGTGGTAATTATAAACGTGTGAAGGTGTTGTGTCGAATATTTTATATTGATTGATTACATTAAATGAGGAAGATTCGTAATAATATTTAATGACTCAATTAAGTACTTACAGCATGTTCGCATGCTCAATAAATTATTTTGGCCCTTGGTTGATATCTGTATTTTCTGTATGGACAGGCGAATCGGAAAGACATAAGAAATATTTATTTGCGACACATGCGATCGTCATTCTATTCTTTATCATCAACAATTAGAATCAAGTTCATCCGGATTCGGGTCTACTCTTAAGATATATATGTTTTACCTATCTTACGCCCGAATACTCAAACGCTACTCAATTTTGAGAGCTGCTGTCGCGTTTAACGTCAGACAGTGACAGCATGATACTTGAACAGCTCTCAAAATTGAGTAGCGTTTGAGTATTCGGGCGTGAATCTCTTTTTATTATTTCTGGGATGAGAAATGTATCTCTTAGTATTTAGCTCTGCGGTAATATTATGATAATTGCCAGAGTCCAGTCTGACTATATCACCCAGTCAGAAGATAAAAAAATTAATTGATGGCGTAAGTTTCTTATTAATTTTAGCGTTTTTGTTCAAATTATTTTTTTACGTTGCCTAAGTGTAGTTAAGTAATAATAGCTTTATCTAACAGTCGAACCTTTTTAAAAAAGTTGTACTTTGCATGTGTATTTTGTACATAATTAAAGGTAAAATAACTAAAATGAAGTGAGCGTGCAGAAATGATAATATAATTTATCAACTTTCCTATCTTTATGACTGCATTGCCACATAAGATTAAACCGTGGCATAATCCTTATCAAACGCAGATTTCGCACAGATTTAATGTATGTCCAATCCACAGTTTTATAATGATTAATAACGTCATTAATGTCATGTTATAAATCAACATATTAAAATATTTCAAAACACACGTTTTATAAATATTGAAATCACTGTCTGTTTATTAATGTGTTTTCTATCACTGGGGATTTGATTGTTAGCAATAATAAATATTCATAATAAATATATGATATAAATAAATTCTATAAGTAGCTTCACATTAACATATTTCGTGTACGAGTTTTGAATACCAATGTAAATAAAAATGTTTTCACACTATTCGTGCTATATACCTATATTAGAAATAAACGGGTCATAGAAAAGGTTCAAGTAACGAAAAAAAAAAATTCCATCATCATATTTCCAATCGCCAAATTTTCAATCCTTATCATTTGAATCATATCCCTGCTAACTGTGCATTTTATTACTTTGAAGATGGATATCTTAACGGTTTCAACCTAGCTCATCTATATTTGGACTGACAATGCGGGGTGAGGAACCTGCCAAGTTCAATGAACATCGTAAATTAATGTTTACTATTATAGCAACGTGTTTTCATAAGACTTCAGCGTGTGCTCAGCTGGTATAACAAACAATGAATAGGTTTGTGGATATTGTACACTTGCCTTTTTGCACGCTTGATTGTGCTCACGTCCCGTGGAAAGCTAATGTCAGTAAATATCGGAATTTTCAGAATAACAGGCCTGAAATTTGGTAATACTTGAGATAACTTATGCGATATTTATTGTATACTGTAACTAAAGTTAATATTTTAAATTGTAAATTCCAAGTTTGTAAATATGTTAAACAAAAAGAATAGCCATCCTATTAAAATTTGTCAGTTTTAATTTTCGAATCAACTTTTTTTTATCCCAATCGACGCCGTTAATTGCATTTTTTCCATGAAACACCTATTCAAATCAAACGATGACCTCAGAAATACTGGACAACGCACACGGTCGAATGTCTCGCCCGCGTTGTGTCCTGAATATTCATATTGAATTCATAATAAGCAATCACTCATAGTTCAAAATATAAATTGTACAGATAAAGAATACTGTAAAAATGTTACAGATAAAAAATCCTTCTGTCATTTATAGCTCCGGAGTTCCCGAACTATTTTTTTCCTGCTGTCATTGTTTCTGTTATTTTCTCCTTTTTCCACCCCTAGTACCAGTTCATCTGAGTTCGGTTCCATGTTCATCTTTCTCCTACAGAGTTACCTGTGTCCAAAATACCTAATACATATCTCTTTTTCTGTCGCCTAATTAGATTGAATTTAAATTTAAAAATACTTTTGTGACACTTTTGATGATGATGATGATGATCATTTGAGAATAACAAAGTCGACACAGCGAAGAAAAAGACGATAAAAAGCACGCACATGTATCGCTAAGGCTTAATAAACTATATGTTAGCCTTGGCTATAAAATCCTTATCGATTGATCTCAATCATGCCAGAGACTAACATGACAATAGTTCTTTTTTACTTTGTCTAATGTTATAATGGTCTTTGATAGACACATTTTCTAGGCTCTTTTCTGCACTCTCCTTATTTTGTACTCACAGGATCCGTAACCTGCCAGTTTTCATTAAAATCATCCAGGTTAAACATATTGCTATACACCGTCGTAATTACTTTAGGTATTTTTAAAGTGCATTCAAAGTATTCAGTCTAATATTTAGATATCTTCGTTCTGTTTATTTTACTCTAGTTTCAGAAGTTCCTAAATATTCTTTATTTCCTTAAAATCTTCCTCTTCTTGGAATAAAAGCCGTATACAGTTATACAAATTCTATTGATAAGTTTTACTACTGTATCTATACTAAAATAAAGATGAATAGATATTTATGCAATCCCTTTTACCCACTTACCTGTATCCTTATTTAGGAATACCTATATACTTATTAAATTTTGATCAACAACATGTTCATCATTAACAATATGAGAGCGAAACACATAATTTTATGTGACGGTACTTACTTCTTACTGCTTGTTAATGAAAATTGACACTCGCCGCCGCGCCGGCCAATAGCACTCCGCTGTCTCGGACACAATAGAAAATCAATATTTTCCATATAATATCCAAAATTACACACATATATCGATGTTACGGTCTTAATCCTATTTGCGATTATCTATAGGATGTTATCAGGAAATGCAATATCGCGGCCAATGACATACAATCTATACGCAAAGGTCATTAACTTGCAATCTCGCTTGCGTAATACAAGATCTGATTCATGGTAGCATCGTACTTGAAGTAGGTATAGCACGTTCGGACTTGTCCAAATGGCCTACATGTGTTGGTTGCATCGCTACACCTACGCTACACCTACTATATTATTGTTTAATAGTTTCGATCAGTTCGTAAATATAACAAGGTCTTATATATTATGTTTATTTTGACCTTTCAGATCCTACGTTTATATTATAACCACATATTGAGTTACATGTACTCAACTCGGATCTAAAGCATTCCCAATAAATACATGCAACCTTTGACTTTGTATTGAAATAGTTTGAACATCCTTGTAGTAGAACATGCCTCTTTATCCCCGAACCACCGATTCGATTGCCCACATCATAAGTACATCGTTTCATATCAGCAATTGTCTTTCATAAGCTGTCGGAAACATAAGTAGATTGTAAAACTGCTTATGCTGAAATTTTTGTATATTTGTAAAAAAAAATCTAGAGGGAAATGAAAATTTTTAATCTGTTTCAATTATTCATACTTATTAATACATATAATAAACCGAAAAAATATACTTACTTACTTAAAAAATAATTGAAATACTCGTAATAACAAAAAAAAATTGCTTATAATATCACAATTTTGTAATAATGAAGTTGTTTGTCTTTTAGTGATCAAAATACTTAACAAATATAAAAAATTATACTTTTAAACTAATTCTTAAAATGCGACGAAAATTCTAACCTCCATAGCTATAACCAGGTGCAATGTTTGCATACGCAAGGATTGCATTGTGCATTTGCATGCCGCCAATCGATGCGTGAGGGTGGTGAAAAGGGGTGAATTGAGAAGTGTGGGTGAATAAGGAGGTAGAGAGGGCGAAGGGGACTGCGGACCCGGGTGGACATGTCGGTCGTGCAGGAATAATTAAAATTTCTGAAGCCAGGGAATTGAGGTTTCCAATTGGATTGTCGAGACGAATCAATCCGGAGATTAAGTAATGGATGCAGTTTGTTGCAGTTTCGCCGAATTTGCGGTTAACTTTGATGTTTCTGGTTAGTTTAGCTTCTTGTTTATTACGTCCAGTCACCATTAAATGCTCTTGAATTCACCAATAAAAGAGTTGGATTGTTTGCGCGGATAATTATTTTTCATATTGTTTGTTTTGTTTATTAATTAGTCATTGTGTTCATTGTAGGCTCAGAACACGATTTGATAGATTTCATGTGAAGATCAATAATTTGCAAGTATCGTTCGGTTTTAGTTGCAATGTATCTTCGCGCAACACTGCTTCTTCCTGTACGGAAACCTTGTTGCTCGAGAATTGTATATAGTAAGCTTTAGTTCACTTTGAAAATCGGTTTCTAAGTAAACAATATGTTTTATTTAAGGTAATAAACAAGGAAGCTCCGCAAATAGGTACAGAACTTTTAGATTTAGCCGGAAACTTCTTGTAGTTGTCTTACTTACTACAGTGTAAACATAGAATAGAAACATTGTGTGTACCTGTTGTGTTATCAAAGTTTCTTCTGTGTTAGACTTTACTTAAAATTTAGTGTTGTTCGACTGTCGTAACGTAAGAATATAAATGCAAACAAATACAAACTTAATTGATAGTATTTCACTAATCCAATAATGCAGGTATAATTGCTTCGTCGTGAAGATTAAAATTCACAAAAATTTGTCTCATCTTAAAGAGAGATACTTCAATTTTTTACACCTTACGTATATACATTGTCATATTAATATTTTTAATAGTGTACGAGTATTATATGTAGAGTGGATACTTATGTTTTATACGTAAAATACAATGATACATACACAACACACGCCTGTTTCCCACAGGGGATAGGCAGATATCATGTATTTCCACTTGCTCATCCTTGTATTTGTTTCCGTAGAAATTTCTGGATAAAAGTCCCAAGCTAATTTTGCGATAAAAAGTTGAATGTGATATGTTTTAATCGAAAATTCAATTTAGTCGAACCTTTAATACCCCGTCACGTTATACACGTAACGTTATGATTCTATTGTTTTCTCCGTAGCTGATAAATTAATATCAGTTGCCACGGCCATGACAATACAACGCCAAGAAACCAATTCTACAAACGTTTTGAGAAGATAACTGAACTAGACAAAACTAGGTTGGCTTGCGAAACAAACCGAAACTAAATTTAGCTTCTATTAACAATAGCGTCCTAAATCGTTGCCGCAAGAAATTTCACGGCCCTGCTTTGCCCTAAACTTGGTTAAATATTTTCTAATCTGTGCCTAAACGAGCGTGAATTTGCCCTATTGTCTTGAAAATGGTTTGCTGGTAATGCTGGTAGTGTCTGACAATTCTTTGGTCGTTTACACATGACGCGACGCTACAACGATTTACAGTAAAGCACAATACTGATTTTCTGGAATTTGAAACAAGACTATTCTGTATTATTATCTTTTCTGTAGATGATCATTTCCAAGTTCTAGTTGCAACTTTTACTATTCCTTTCGTTGTAATCATACTTTATTAAAACTTTCCCACATTATCAGTTTCATACATATAAAATTACTAGCTTTCGCCCGAGGCTTCGCCCGCGTGAAGTTCCCTCGGAAACAGGTGGCTTACTACCATCTCTTAAATTAAAACCATGCAAGAGCGATTGAGTAAAGGAGATGTCGCCTTATATCATGTATTGCGCTGTTCCGCTTACTCACTCGTTCTTGCATGGTTTTAAGAGATATGGTAGTATATATATATGTATATATGTATATATATATATATATATATATACTATATAATACTATATATAAGCCAAGAGTTTTTTTTACGAGATGAAAGGTACCCTTTGTCCTTCTCAAAACTTCTAACTATGTGTATGCAAAATTTCAGGGAATATTGGTTCAGTAGACAAAGCGTGAAAATGTTACAAACATTCATTATTTTAGATACCTGCTACTATCTATTCAAAACGATCATGTTAAGCAATAATACCAAAAAAAGTAACATAATTCTTTCTTGAATGTTTAAATATTATAATAGTTATAGGCAGGTACGATAGTTCTACGTCCTCGTTTAGTGTATTATTTTTATTTATCATGCAAATATCTTCCTGATGGCTCGGAGTCCTCGTAACAACTTAGGGCTTATAATTATTCATGAGACGAGCCCTTTCCATCCACTTAAATGATTGTTTACTGGTGCTTTGTATGATAATTTGTGCCATATTGTTTTGTGTATTAACTGCTTGGCTTTTTGTTTAGAAATATTATCGTGGTCACAAAATTTGTGGTTACTGTAATGATAGAAGAAAGTAAAAATAATTTAAAAAAAAAATGCGGTAATAGTCTGCTTATGTAATAAACATGACCGTCTACGTTTGCCTACCCAAATATTAATATGTGAGAGCTGTATGGCTGCTTACAAATTCACAACTTCAATGAAAAAGAAAAGTAATTAACTATATTGCATCAAAAAATTTAATAAATCGAACGAAAAATTAAATTCTTTCAAATTGTTTTGTGTTTTTGTTCTTTTAAATTGTTATATTATTTTACCACAGTGTTACCAACCCTACTGTTTTAACAGTAAATTTGCTGTTTTTACATTGATGTCCCTGTTTTCTGTTTCATTCCTAATTTTTACTGTTTTTCAATTAGCGGTCAGCGCCATTTATTACACTATACAAATATTTTTTGATAACCACTACGTAATAAAAAGCATGTAATGACACTAGAATTCACTAGATGGCAGTATCTACTCTTGTCGGTATTCGAGGGAATTCTCCGTGCATAAATAATTTTACTTTGTTTAAAATGTTTTTTCTTTTTTATTATGTTGTGATTATTAATATAACAATGAGTCCTTGTTTTACCTACTGTTTTCTCATGTTTTTTTATTGGCGGGTTGGTGTTTTTTAGTTTTTTGAGGTTGGCAACACTGTTTTACCATCTTATCGCTCAGATTCTGTAGAAAGGACTTCTAAAATCAAAAGAGATACATCTATATATATATATATATATAAAAGAAAGTCGTGTTAGTTACTCCACTTATAACTCAAGAACGGCTGAACCGATTTAGCTGAAAATTGTCAGGGAGGTAGTTTAGAGCCAGGAGCAGGACATAGGGTACATTTCATCCCGGGAAAAAGCACTATTCCCGAGGGAAGTACACGCGGGCGAAGCCGCGGGCAAAAGCTAGTTTTAAATAAAACAATCTTTGGTAATGACAAACCGAAATATTTGAGAGCGGAAATCAAAGTTGTTCTGATTCTGAAATATACACAATCCTATGAAATGCGGCTAATGCGATCGTTTATTAACTGTGAAGAATTTACTAATCTGTTGCACCTTATTTAATACTAGCAAAAATGCGGTGGTGGTAACCGTGGAATTTCAGGCCAGGTTTTTCTTTAATCTACGCTACGTATAAATCAGCTGTCATAAATTTGTGCTTCGTGCTAAATATTCGTACCAGAAAATTGAATTTTCTATTGTATATCTAAGTTGTATGTCACTACATAGTATAAAGCATCACTATCACTACATAGTATAAAACAAAGTAGCTTTCTCTGTCCCTATGTCCCTTTGTATGCTTAAATCTTTAAAACTACGCAACGGATTTTGATGCGGTTTTATTTAATAGATAGAGTGATTCAAGAGGCAGGTTTTTATGACCATGCGAAGCCGGGGCGGGTCGCTAGTTTTTATTAAAACTTTATTGTTCCATGTTGAAAGCATTCTCTACCTGCCCAACCTAAGGAGTAATATAAAATATGTACGGCGCAAATCGAACAATAAAGCTAAAAAGCTCTAAAGCTAATAGAATAAAGCTGCAGCTTTTAACTTTTGAAGAGTTTGTTTGTTTGAACTAATGAACGCTTATAACCTGTGCTTACAAATTTACTACTACCTTTTGGATTTGTAAAATTCTTTCTGCATATGATAGCCTGATTCTTGGAAAAGGTTAGGCTAGTTCGCAGCATGCAAGTTGGCAAGAAACTGAAATGACCTTGAATGCGCAGTAGCCAATTTTCATACAAATTTTAACGTGCGCAGCCCCCCGCACATCCCGTTTGTGGCCAACTTATGTGCCGAGTATAATGCATACACCACGATCGAGTGAAAACACAGGTTAGTAATTAGTCCCCGTCGGACCATCTGTACCGTTGGCCAGATTCCATTCTAACATTTTTTTTTCTTTCCAGCCATGAGCCGGAGGGCGGCGGGCGGTGCGCGGACGGGCCGCTAGCGCGCGCGATGCAGCCCGCGCCGCCGGGCGGCTCGCCCAAGCGGCACCCTACTCCGGCACCAACATCTGGTGAGTCATCACATATGGCAGACGTCAAAGTATAGGCGGATCCTAAGAAGTCTGACAACAGGGTGTGCATGGTCGATTGACCGTGTCACCTACACGAAATCATGATGACCATATATAGAATCCATTTGTTGCGGAACTAAAAATATTCCTCCATCCTGCCAGCCGGCCAGTTTTATTTTTCATTAAGGGTTCATTCATTAATTCAGCTCCTGCTGAGGCGTGATCACATTCGGAAAATCAGACATGCTGGCTGACCATGGCTTTATATAGAGGATCGATGTGGAGTAACACAATTTTTTGTCTACACAAGAACTATAGAAAAGTCAACCGACAAGAGCCTAACTTTTCGATGAGTCTAACCAAGGTCCGATAGATCAATCGAAAGTACCAACTGTTTATAAGCAATGTCGATATCACCTAGTGTTGATTAAAGTTACAACTACAGGTTACATTGTAATCGCTACAACCAAAGAATTTGGAATCGCGCGCGGTCAAAGCATTTTTTTTTAAATCTATGGCTAATACGCTTAGAATAGTCACAAATCACAGTCAGTAAGTTCGTTACCCACCGAAGAAACTAAAGCTTGACATTCAAATATTGTTTGTGTCCACTAAATACATAGATTTGATGATAAAAAACTTTGCGTCGCTTCAAAGCGCGATTCCAACTTCTTTGACTAAATAGGTAGAATACTTTCTGGGTTTCATATTTGACACACGTATGATAGATTTGTGTTCACACTATATTGACCAAGTTTCATGCATTCATGCATTACACAACAGTCAGTGTTTGAATTGAAAATCGATTGCACAGCGCATCAACTACGCCTACTTTGTATAGTCTAGGATTCTTGATTTGGTTTATTTATAACTCATAACTACCTGTCGTTTGTTGGTAGGCCTTTAGGTTCAGTGATGTCATGGCATGTGAAATGCTAATGTCGCGTTTGTTACCTAGGCTAGGAGTTTATTTATATAGCCTGAAGGTCCGTTTATATGATGTCATGTTATTTGGTAATTCATGACAGTGCATTTTTGAATATATCATTATTTGCGTTTGTGCAGAGAAATAAAAGATAGAAGGCCAGGCAGTCCATCCATTCGTTTGCTTCTTTTTCGGCCATGTTGATCTTGCAGATGACACCCTCGATGGAAAAAGAGGACAAAGATTTTCATTGTGAATTAAGTACAAGCGTCGCAAAAGAGAAGAGAATAGCTTTGTTCAGCGATTTGATAAAATGATAAAAAGATACCAAACAACAAAAACTTACTGCGTAGGATACTATAGTCTTTCATGATGCCAATGATAAAAGTTAAGAATAAATTAAATCACAACCTGAATTAGCTAATATTGTTGATGTCATTATTGTCTGTCATGTTTTATCATCAACTAGCGACCTGCCCCAGCTTCGAATGGGCATAAAAACCTTCCTCTTGATCACTCTATCTATAAAAAACGCATTAAAATCCGTTGCGTAGTTTTAAAGATTTAAGCATACATAGGGATATAGGGCTGTTTCTCTGTAGAAAGCGACTTAGTTTTATACTATATAGTGATAGTGATACCGTGCCAACATTTATTTAATGACTTTTCAATAAATTGCGCCTCGAGAAAGTTTACCCAGATTATCGCTTGTCAATGGCAATGGCACTTTCTTCAACTAACCTTTTTCCATCTATCGTTTCATTAATCTTAATTAATCTATGATTTTAGAGCTGCGTTCTTGTCGTTCGAGTCCCAAGTTATGTATAATCTGCCAGCCTTTTACCAGCCAGATATGATACGACGCTACTAGTATAAAAAGTACTTAAAAAAATAATTATTTCGTCTAAAGCTAAACTAACATTTTCAAAGAGCCATTGGAAACCACAAGAATCGACCTTTGATTAGTGTCTTACAACGTATATTGCGTACATTTTCTAACAAGCGTGCTGAGCTGTAAGTATCAATTTAGGTTTGCTATTACAAGCCCACGCAACATTAGATAGCTCGTAATTTGCTGAACTAGCAAATCGTTTAGCTATCAAATTGGCGTGTGCCAACTTAAGCAAATGTTTGACTCGGGTAAGCTATTTATTTGAGCTATTAGTCTTGTGCACTTTTTCTTATGTTCTTCTATGATATTCTTTGCCGTTCTCATGATGACTTCAATGATCATTCGTGCATTGACGTAATAAATCAGAACTTAAATTCCATACATCATCTTACTAATTCCTTGTCAGCATCGTCTTATCTGTCTTCAAACTGCCGTGTACTGGTTACATCATCAGTATGTACAGTGGGCTGCAGAGAAATATGACCCCCTTTCAATAGTGATACTTGTGGCATGGGGGTCAGATTTCTCTGCAGCCGACTGTACTAAATGCACAAACAAGGGACAATTATTTGTCACGACCACGAACGAGCTCAATCTCTCGACATTTGGTTTCGTGACCAAACCAATCAGGCAGGTAATGAGGACACGAGGCACAGGACGCTTTACGTGGACAAATAAACCGACAGACAGTGTGACACAATTAAGCTTATTGTGACTAAAATGCTATGAATTACTTTGAATTACTAGAAACAGTATTTCTGAATCATTGTTTAGGTATTTAAGTTAGAATGATATCTAGAATTACCTTGCATAACTTATTATGTGAGATAATTAAAAATGTTCTCAGTTTACTTATATCTGTAACGGTAACCGACAACATTTTAATTAGATAAAGTTATGATCCTGAGGTTTGAATCTCACGGGAAATACAGTCCTCTCCTAATTTAATTTATTGCCCGATTAGAAACAAAATTATATGTTTTGAAACCAAAATATCTGTTATGCTATATTTGAAATCTGTGACCACAATCAGGGTTAGCCGGATGATTTTTATCTGATTTATGTCTGTCACCGATTAAAAAAAACTACTTTCGTCTTTCAATCCACTTAATTAGCGATAAAGCGAATTAAATCTAAGACTATATCTAAAGTAATTACTTTCTTCAGCGGGCACAGCAGCGGGTGACCAGTCGACCCTCAAAGTCCACCTACCAAACGGTGGTTTCAACGTGGTCCGGGCGTCAGCAGACGAGGATGTGAGGTCGGTGCTGCGACTCCTGGCTGCGAGGCTAGCGGCTGGAGACAGGGTGTATGCCAGTTGCTATGCGCTGAGGGCGAGGAGACTGACTACTGGGAAGGTAGTGGTTCAAAAACTATTTCATTTAAAACTTTAGTATTTGTAGGTAAGTAAACGGTAAGTTGATGGGAATCCCGACAAACAATAGTCACTATTCAGTGTTTGTGTGATTGAACTCTATTCGTATTTATTTGCGGTTGAATTGTCATTTCAATGTATTCTTGAAACCTTGAAGCTGTTGAAAAACTTGTGACCGGTCGTGAGCGACCTGCGCCAGACTCTTTCTCTCATCAGACTATCTGGCACCTTTACTCTGTTTTATTTAATGAATGTTGTTACCAGATTAAACAGTTTTTGCTATCAACCCCACTCCTTCATTTTTTTTTTTCTAGTTGCATCTTCAGCTTACGATTGAGGACGCTTACATTGATAGTCCTAAATTTAGCGGTATTGGTTATAGCAATGAAGTTACTGCAGTCTGACCTCCGTAACCCTTTTTATTACAAGTTACACTGTATAATGTTAAAACCTGCTTAACAATCCGTTCCAGATCCGATGGATCCACCAAGATACGCCAGTATCGGAGCTGCTCAGCAAATGGCCGGCGAGCGAGTGGAGGCTAGAGCTCAGGGTGCGGTACCTGCCCGCGAACCTTCGAGACCTTTGCGACTCGGACCGAGTTACTTTCCACTATTACTACGACCAGGTCAGTCTCTCAACTACTTTGAATTCAGAATAAAGGGATCTATCTAGCTTTCAGAGCTGCTCAGTGCTCAATTGGAGAGGAATAGGCTTAGAAAACAGTTTGCCATAATCCGATTTTTTATTAAGCAAGTATTTTTTGAGATAATTGCAAAAAAAACAATGAGAAGTTCATTGGTTTTTTTGCAATTATCTCAAAAAATACTTTTCAAAAATTTACTACTTGGGCAAATAAATTGTACAAATCGCTTACGTGTGACGTAAGCAGCTTTCTCATTCTTTAAGTTGGCAGCATATGGATTGCAATTGATTTTTTATTGATTGAAATGATGCAAGCACAAGCCAGTCAAATCGTCATAATTTGTCATTGTCATATTTTTATTCTAGATAAAATAACCTAAATACTTTGTTTCAACGCGGAGTAACGTCATCGCTCTATGTATCTTTAAAATTAAATAAAAAAATATTTACAATTTTAATATTTTTTTCTTTCATATTGTATCTCTAAAATGGTATATTTTATAGGAAAAACATAAAAGTCACTATCATATTTTTTTGGACTTGCCAATGATCTAGCGGTTAGGGACCGCAATATTTACCCACGAACCTTCCAACTGCATCAGTTTCTACCGCTACGGTCACGTTAGTTTTCTAACTACTTGTATTCTACAAGTTGGTAGATAATTGGGATACTGTGCGATTCGCATGGAAAGATTTGACCAATGACCAATATACATCATTATCGTAGTTACTCAGGTCGCGGTACCTTCACGCCTATCTTACCTTAGAGATATTTGTGATTTGGACCTCGTCACTTTCCACTTTCTTCTTCTAAGAAGGAAAAAAAATCACTATTACTAATACAACTAGGTTTGTCCCTCAACTTTTAAGGAAAAATTCCCCGATTCAAATCAAATGGATCCACCTTGTTACGACGATTTACTTTATATTTATCAATCAATACATATAATAAGACACTAAAATGCGAGTGTCTGTACATTTAATATTTTTCAAAAAAACTGATTGAGTGCGATTAAAAAGGAGTAACAGAAACCAAAAAAACAGTTTTTGGAATTTTTGTCTGTCTGTATGTATGTATGTATGTCTGTCTGGTACGTTATAACTTCGAAAATACTCAACGGATTTAAACGCGGTTTTCACAGTTGGATTACATATGATTAGGAGCGTTGTCAAAACTTTGTTTCGTCAAAATCGGTTAAGGGAAAAAGAAGTTATGGTCGATTGAAAATTTACTTCAAACACTGCTTCTAAACTTTTAATGCGTTTACTTACGTTTAATTTAATTTAGATAAGGCTAGGATTTCTACTTTTTATTATCCATATCAATAAAGACGAAAACACGCACTGCACCTATTAATTTTAATAAAATAACACATTGAATTTGATCGTAAATTTAGTAACATAAAATCTCAATAGATGGCGCGAATTTGCGTACCTATAGACAAATCCCATTTGAAATTTCGCCAATCTCTAGCAACGTATGTTGGCCTATCGGTAGAGGTCGTAGATCATATTTTTAAGTCGAGGGTTCGAATCCTGCTATAGATGACTTTTTTTTTACTTACTTTTTTTTTACTTACTTTCTTTTACTTGCTTTTTTTACTTACTTTTTTTATTTACTTTTTTTTTCGTTTTGTATTAATTTTTAAGAATTTTTTAATACTTTAGTAAAGAAATGTTTCAAGAAAGTACCTGGATCGAATCCTGTCACAAACAATAATTTTATGATTTCGTGTTTTATTTGTTTTCTAGAATTATTTTCTTACTTTTTTTTATAATTTTGAAAAGAAACAAATAAATTCATTTGCAAATTTATTTCAGGATAAACGATATCGCAACCCCTTACAAATCATATCTAATAGTTTGTCATTGACGACATTGAAAAAGAAGATTAATCAAATGGTTGACTGGTAGAGAACGCTCTTAGCGTTAAGTCCGTTAATATATAAGTACTAGCTGTTCCCCGCGGCTCCGCCCCGCGTGGGAATCGGTTATATCGCGCCCAAAAGTTTATGTTTGACCTCAGGTCGTTAACTACATCCCTACCAAATTTCATCACAATCGGTCCAGCAGTTTAGCCGTGAAGAGGTTACAGACAGACAGACTTTCGCATTTATAGTATTAGTATGGATATGGATTTTGTACTTATCTATCTATCTTTACATATAATCGGACAGTAAAAATTGAATGTCTGTACATTAAATATTTTTCTAAAAAACTGATACGGGGCGATTAAAGAAAGACGTGTAACAGAAACCAAAAAAAACAATTTTTGGAATTTTTGTCTGTCTGTCTTTCTGTATGTCTGGTACGTTATAACTTCAAAACTACTCAACAGATTCGAACGCGGTTTTCACAGGTGGATTACATATACGTTCAACAGTTTTGTCAAAACTTTGTTTCGTCAATATCGGTTAAGGGAAAAAGAAGTTATGGTCAATTGAAGTTTACTTCTAGCACTGTTTCAAAACTTTTACAGAGTTGAATCCGGTTTACATAAACGTATTTAATATAGATAAAGCTACAATTTCTACTTTGTTTTATCGATATCAATGAAGACAAAAACACACTGCAATCTCTATTAAATTTTAAAAAATTAACACATTGAATGTGTGTGGGCGTATAATTTAGTTACATAAAATATCAATAGATGGCGCTGAAGTTAATTTAATTATTTTTTTCTCATATGGTATTATAGCAGATTGAAATTTTTCCAGCAATTAATTCTAATTATTTCAAATAAAATTTTGGTTGTTTATTTAGTTCTATTGGTTGGTTTGTTTATCGGTCGTTTGTTGTATTGTAAGCTATTTGAATTGATTAGTTGGTTGGTTTGGCTTTGGTTTAAAAAATAATCAAACCAGCAAGTCAGTTCAGTTGTTGTTCGACGGAACATACGGTCGTGTCGTAAGGTCTAATTTAACTAACATAACACTATTTATTGAGTTAGGTTCTAATGACCCTGTAATAGGCTGCGTCTACTCTTTTAGAGAAAAAGATGTGATAGTATGAATGTTAATATTTTTAGTTTGATATCGTATCAATGGCTAATGGTTTTATAAAATTGGCACGGGAATAGGATACTACTTATAGATTTAACTATAGGTCTGGATAGTTGTAGTTTCCACAGGTTAAGCGAAAAGCGAACTACACGCGGGCGGAGCCGCGGGCAACAGCTAGTACCTAATAAAATAATAAATCCTTAAGCGAGAAGAAGATTCTTCAAATTAGACACACGTTTGCAAGGCAAAATACAAGTGATAAAAATATGTCCATCATAATAGATTGGAAACCATTGGCGTGTCATAATGAATAAGGCCGAACTTGTACAACTAAATTTCCCACATAATGAGTCTAAATAGTTAGACAGGCATCCCAAATTGCTTTTGTGGCCTTCCCTTCAATTTACATCACCATCGATGTAATAGCCATTTTGCTGATAATTTCTGCACGTATATAAAAGGACAGATTAGTTAACTCCTGTAGACCCGGGGGTCGTGTGTTCGAATCCCACGGAAAGCACACTTTGTTTAGTTGTTTCCAGTTTGGTTAGGACATTGCAGGCTTAAATCACCTGATTGTCTGATAATAAGATAATTCCGTGCTTCGGGTGGCACGTTAAGCCGTTGGTCCCGGCTGCCCTCTGGTAGTCGTTAAAGGAACCATGTCAGAGTCCGTGACCGTGTCACCTACTCGAAATGATGATGAGTTAACAATGCAGAGTCTAAGGCATCGAATATTGTGCAGAAAACTTTCTTACTTATGCCATCCTCGGAATACATGAGCGGTTTAAAAAGCGCAGTAAAATTACTGGGAACGTTTCGTAAAATACGTTTTAATATTCGTTTGTTATAACTGCTATAGCAGTCGTGTTTCAACTAACATCTTAAGCCACAAGTTGGCAGCGCGCTAGTGACACTCAAGGTATCATAAGCGTAAATAGGCTTCGGTTACAGTGACCCATCTTTTTCGGGTCATATAAATAAATAAATATATAGAGACGAATTACACAGATAGAATTATATATAGATAAGTTCGATACTCGTGTTATGGGATACTAACTCAACGATACTATATTTTATATGATTGACGTAATTGCATATCAAATATTCTCCCGTTTTAGCACTTATTTTAGTTCTCAATTTTCATCTTTTTCTTTCAACAATTTGTCAGTTCAAATTTACATTTGAATGAGTCAATGTCAAAATTTCTTTACTCCAAGTATCGAGACCATCCAATGCATAACGTTTCTCGCCTGAAATGTCGCTTATCATTTAACACTGTGCACTTACGCTCCTTGTTATTAAATGCTTTTGGCATATGATGCACAGTATACTTGTAATGTGTATTGTAAACCTTAAAGCAATAAAATATTATAAACCTTGCGCAAGCATCAGGGTATTTTATAAATACACTATAAAATGTTTTAAATGAGGTTTACTATTTTTAGGTTCATTACGAACTTTTTAGTACAGCAAGAATTACAACGACAGAGTCAGGCTAGGGAATTCTATGTAGGGAAAATCTAGCTAGAATCCTTCTAGAACCTTATAGTCCAAATAATTTATAAACTGTAAAAATAATTTTATAAAAAATTTCTTAAGTTAATAGTGATAAACTTCGGATTTTTTTGCCATTATTGCTAATATTAGTTTCTTCCATATGATCTAATAATAAAGCAATGCAATGTTGATCTCATTCGCTATTGTTTTGTTTTCTTTTGTTAATTATTCAGAATTTTGTATGTAAGTCCTTGTAACTTTGACTTCTGCAAAGTAACTTCAAAAATTATTAAATTTCTTATATATTTGTTTTTCAGGTGCGACACGACTACCTCAACGCCAATCATCCTATGGTAGATCAGGATTTGGCGATACAAATATGCTGTTTAGAAATAAAGTAAGTTTTGAGTTATTTTTGCTCAATCAAATCAAATCGTACGGCACAGTCAAGCATTAAAATTGCGTGGGCCGCTATTACTATTATTTCCTTAACCTACTCTTTTTGAATTTGGAAATTATTATGACTTCAGAACTTCCAAATCTTAAAAGAGTCCATCCATAAGCAAAACCCAGAAAACGAACATAGTTTAAGATTGAAACGATTATCTTGCAGGTACTTCTGTAAGGACAACCAGATATCCCTAGACAAGAAGTCCAACATTGAATACTTGGAGAAAGAGTTCGGCCTACACAAGTTCCTGCCTAAGTCGGTGCTCGATGCCATCAAGCCGAAGGTGCTCAAGAAAGCCATTCAGCAGCAGTTCAAAAAGGTACATCCGACAAAGTATAGTTAATTGGTTCTTGGTACCATGCCGCAAGAACAAAACTTTAGATAATTAAGTTTAAATAAAAAAAATTGTATCTATGTTTTAGTTTGTAATTTTATATTTATTCATGTTTATGAATAAAAATTTAGATAGCTTTAAAAATAAATAAAAAAGAAGAAACTTAAGCAATATTGAAATGTGAAATTGTAATTTTTTCTACGTGTAAAGCTTTAAAACGCTTATCGTCTTCTTCTTGTAGAGTCGATATGGCTTGCCTTAATGCCTTATATCAGCGATCTTCATTGTTGGATCCTCAGCTAATGAGTATGGCCAATATACTTAACGGTTTTGGTAGAAAAAGGTTTACGTCTAATAATGGACAATTTTTATTCAATCTTAAGCCGTGAGATATTGATAAAAAACATAGCAAGCAGCTACTTTTACTCCCGAATAGAATGAAAACATTTTTCATTTGGGATTATCATCAGTACATTCACAACTAGAGGTGTGACGTATTTACTGGAACAGGTTTTAGACTAGGTTTTGGCTTGGACGCGTAAGTACGCGTACCCGCACGCGAGTCTTTTAGCGTATCGAGTATTTACGAGTACGGCGACTTCACCGGTCCGCGCGGTCGCGTACTCGTAAATACTGGTGGACCTAGTCTTTGGGTCTAGTCTTTTTCTGGACGCGTACTCGCAAGACTCAGTCCGCGTTTTACCTAGTATGTCTCACCTCTATTCACAACAAGGCTGAACTCTTGATGGTGAAACTAGGTGTCTAGATGTCTTATAGTTCTTCACAGCTTCGGTACAATTTTGCCTAGATCGAAAAGAAATTGACAAATATTTTAAAATTTATTAACCTCATTAACATAAATTCTGACGATGGCATAGATAACATTTTTTTTTTTAATTCCAGGTTGCGAATCTAAGCGACACAGAATGTATGCTGAAGTACTTAGAGACTATGCACACGCACTACGGGTACGATCGGGAAACGTTCACGGGCGCGCTCGGCACTGAATGGGCGATACCTGTCGAACTAGCCATCGGGCCAGATATTGGTAAGATCGTTAAGAAAATAGTTACAGATATTTATTTATTTATAGGAAGACCAACAGCTACAATAATATTACAATAGTAAATTAACTGTGATATAAAACAGATGTGCCACTACAGGTCTTCACAAGTAGATACATGATAATGTAAAAAGGAAGTTGATCAATAACACACGCTATAGTTACGAGTACAAATTAATATTTAATAGATTCAGGTGTTGACACCTGGAAGAGATTCCACCTAAAAGAGCACAGTTCTTAAATTTTATATAGATAGACACAGAATGTATGCTAAATTACCTAGCCAAAGCACTTCGTGGCCAAAACTAGTAAAATTTTACAAACTACCTAAAAGCATTTAGATTTAACGAATCTAGCGATAACAGGCGTGTATAAAACTGCTTCCGAAGCACGGAGAAGCTCGTGGTAATATGCCACTGGAGGTGGTGGCTTTCGTCCAATGTAAATGTCAATATTTGTGCCTAAAATTACCTTCTTCTTCTCAGAATATTTACGTCAATTGCTGGACATATGTCTCTTCCATGGCTCTCCATTCTGTTCTTAATGCGGTGATCCTGGTCCAGGTCGGCCCTGCCGTCTTTTTAATGTCGTCTGAAAACCTATGAAGTTTAAAATAAAAAAATCTTGTAAGAAAAATAATTACTTATTTTTTTTTCCAGATATATCTTACGTATCGCACAAAGCGGGCGAACCGGCAACATACTCGAAGATAGCATCTTTCTGTGACATCGTGGCGGTGCAGACACTGAAGTCGAATTGTTCGCAACAATCGCAGACTCAGGTAATTTTAGCAATTTTAGATTTAACTCGAGCGTTCGACAATGTAGCCATTCCCTTTTTTATAGTATTCTAGTATCTTTAATACTGTTCGTATAAAAATTAAGGTATATACTTTAATAGCATATCTATCATATGCGATTGAGCTAATGGGATCCCGTATCCCGAAATTTACGACCAAGTTATATTGCAAGACAGAAGCGCAGCTGAGGCCTTAAAATACGAGAACGTAAATTGCAATTTCGGCTGAGGCTTGTACAGTACTTTTCTTCCTCTCATTTCCTTTTGAAACGAAACAACATGTATCAAATTTTGCAATGGCGCCATCGACAAGACAGCACTTGCTTTGTTCTTTTTTCAAATTTTCTAAATGTTCATACATATTTTAAAAAAATAAAAGAAATAATGTTTGGTACCAACCTAACAAAAGTTTCCAGAAATTTCGATTACCGACCGTAAGAATAGGTTTTTTGTGGTAGGCTGACCAAAGGGGAACTAAAAATGTAAAATACTTTTTTTTATTTCAGAGTGGATCATGTGGCAAAGCAGCTTTACAGTTAAGGGTGAAAGGAGCCACGGAGACGCTGACGATCACGTGCAGCAGTGTCGAGGTAATGAGTAATGACAATGCGTTACACGTTATAGATTACAAAAACCTCTCTTCTCGTGTGTCTTAAGTAAAACAGACAGATTTCAACAGGCGAATGGTGATCATTTCAAAAATGTTTTTTTTTAGCTTGCAGATATAAGATTCCATATTCGTATGATTTCAAATATAATAATATTTTATTCTTCTAAAAATGATCAGCTAACCAGTTTAAACTTTTTGCATCGTTTAATGGACATATTAAAAAGTATTTTATTTATAAGACTATTTAAATATTGATTTATTATAATTATGAAATAAAAAATTTGATTAAACAAAAAAAAACCTATATTTCATCATTCACTTGATAGTTCATTGTAAACATAACGAAGTAAATTTCTTTTTATAAGCTCAATTTGTATACTAAATGCCGTTGAAAGCTATTTTATTTTAATTGTAGGCTGCGGAAAGTTTAGCGGACCTGGTGGACGGTTATTGCAGACTAGTGACCGACTCTCAGACCTCGTTGTGGAACAGAACGAGTGAGTATATCACGGCATTATTGTCTTTGGGTGAACTTTGTCTAAGTTTCTGGTCAAATCTTTTTAAAAAATGTTTAATATAAATTGTTTATTAATATTACACTCACATAATATTAAGCTTTAGGGTTCCGTACAAAAATGTAAAAACGGAACCCTTATAGGATCACTCGTGCGTCTGTCTGTCCGTCCGTCCGTCCGTCTGTCACAGCCAATTTCCGAACCTAATGAACTAAAACAGATGAAATTCGGTAGGATGGCGGAATCTTGTGACCCAAACACAGGTGTGCAAAGTAAATAAATATTTTTTTTTTGTATCGTCGTCGAGATTGATAATCTCTCATTTTTGATACTGATTTAAATGAATGAATGAATGAGTAAATAAACACTTTATTGCACCAATTACATAAATACATCATTGGATTTATCTCTAATGCAATTTCTTCCATTCATTCATTTTATTCATTGATTTTATTTCTTTTCTTAAGCTTGTGTGAAAAGATTTGTATCCGGGTGTTTATGTTATCTCTTTAAATGCTTTATATATGTATGTGTCCTTTTTGAGATCATTTAATTTATTCAATTTTAAAAATGTATTTTCTGTTTTCTCTTTCTTTCAAGCAACCGTTTGGAAATCACTCAACTGTCAATGTAAAAGTAAGTTCTTATATACCGTAACTGTGATGTGTGAGTGTGTAGGTACTTAAAGTTAGTATTGTTAAGCAATCTCGCATAAAAATCATTATAAAATAATATGTTTTATAATGGTTTTCGAAATACTAATAATGTTTGCTGGGGACTTTTTATATTCTTAAAAATATTCTTAACATACAATTCATAATGTTTTATATCTTTATCTTACCAATATTTTACTAGAAATAATTTTAGCAAAAATATATTTCAGTTAAAAAGGGTCTTTCTTATAGAAACGCTCGTTAATTGTTTAAAAAAGGTAGTTAATCATATATATAAAAAAAAACTTTTCAAATATTTTTATTATTTTATGAAATAATTTGCTGGTGTTCATAAAGTCTATATTAAAGATAAAAAATCTGAACGTTAACACAAAAAATATCACTATATTTGTAGCGGAAATGAGCAGCAGTTCGTCGGAAGGCAAGACAAGTTCGTGGGAAGCCAACACGGCCATCCTGCTGTCTGAAGACTACGCGGAGATTGTTGACGACGACGCCGACTACTCCACTCCCGCGGGTAATATGACGTCATTGTTTTAAGAAATAACATTGTATTTTAGCTGAAATGAGCAGCAGTTCGTCGGAAGGCAAGACAAGTTCGTGGGAAGCCAACACGGCCATCCTGCTGACTACTCCACTCCCGCAGGTAATATGACGTCTTTGTATTTAGAGATAACATTGTGTTTTAGCTGAAATGAGCAGCAGTTCGTCTGAAGGCAAGACAAGTTCGTAGGAAGCCAACACAGCCATCCTGCTGACTACTCCACTCTGCCATCTATGACTAATATGACGTCATAATATTAAATAGATAAGTTTTGAAGGAGTTGTCAATGTATGATTGTTGTCAAATTATGACTACATAAAATTTGCACAGTGTATATTTTGTGAATTGTTAATCAGAGGAAATAAGCGAGCGGGATTTTAGAAGAGATATTTTTTTTCTAGTTTAGATTGAGAGATAGATAGGATGACCGGCATTGTTTTATCCCTGTTTCTTGTTTGATATTATATCGTGGGTCGAATTTTGTTAGTCAACTTTATTTAGAGTGTAATGGTATATTTGCACACAAGTGACAAAAATAAAACTATAAGGCTCATGATCTGTTTTTTTTTTGTCTGTATTAGGCCCAACTCAGACGACAGACCATCCGTGACGGACTTTTTTGTCTATAAAAATAGAACCTATGCAATCATAAGCAGTAACGCAAACAGTCCGGCGCACACGCTATAGAAAATGTTTGTGCGCCGCAGACTCGATCGGACAAAAAGTGTGTCGACGCATATTAAGTCTAGACATTCAGTCAAAAATTTTTTTATGTATAATAAATTGTTAAATAAATATTGATTAAGTACATATAATTGTTACAGTTCGAGATTACGAACTGGTGCGCAATCAGATCGAATTGACCGGCATCATCGGAGAAGGACAGTTTGGAGATGTTCACAAAGGTATGTCGCAGTTTATAACCACAATTATCTTAACCCTTAAGATCAAGCAACGTTCTGCTCAACCCCTCAAGTTGACATATAATATGTCAATTTAAATTCTTTTATCAGTGTATGTTTTTTTTTTTTGTGAAATACAACCAACGCTTGGGAAACTGTTAGTGTAGATAGATAGATATGTTCTTTATTGTACCATTAACATACAAATTATACATGTTGATACAAAAACAATATGTACAAAGGCGGATGTATCGCTAATTCGATTTCTTTGTGTAGTGAGTAGTTGAATAAATAAATAACGTTGATATTATATTGATGATCTCAAGCAACCGTATTTTAACGATCACTCACACAGAAATTGTATTAGCGATAAGTCCGCCTTTGTACTAATTCTCAAATTCGATTCTGTACAATCCAATGATGTTTTTATGTAATTGGGGCAATAAAGTGTTTATTCATTCATTTATTCATCACTCCACATTGTAGGCACAATCCAATTATGTATTTATGTAATTGGTGCAATAAAGTGTTCATTCATTCATCACTCCCCATTGTAGGCACATGTCGAGTGACGTCAGCGAACCACCCTTCATTGCGTCGTCAGCTGTCGCAGCAGAGACAGCAGGGCAAGTGTTCGGGCGGCGAGTACATACTGCCAGTGGCCGTGAAGACGTGCAAGATGGACGCTGATCTGGATACGGCTGAGAAGTTTCTAGAAGAGGCTTGTGAGTTTTTTTTTTGTACTATTAAATAGGCAAATAGACATTAGGCCCAATTGATGGGAAGCGGTTACTGTAGCCTATGAAACGCCTGCAAACACCAGGAGCATTACGAGCGCGCTTCCGATACCAATTTTTACACCGAGCTAACAAAAACATTATTTCATATAATTAGATACTTTTTTAATATGTTTGTTTTGCTTTTCCAAAACACCCATGGGAGCGGAAGCTAAGGCAGTCGTAAATATTTTAAGGGCCCAAGTACATGATTAATATATTTTAATTTTATTATCTTGCACCTCACAGTTTTAGTTGTAACTCAAATGTCTAGGTAGGTTTTCTTTTTTGCCTACCCTAAGGAAAATGTCTGTGCACGTCACTGATCACTCGTCATTACGAAGAAAGTTAATATACACGTCGATTTGGATACCGGCTAGAATTTCACCTAAATTTATAAGACTACAAAAAAAAAACGAACCTTAAACCTTACTTATATGATTTTTTTAACACATATAAAGGAACTATTTTAGTACAAAATATCTGAATTTTTTTACATGCATTTTTTCTCGTCATATGACCAAATCGTATATAGTATAACAGATTATAATCAACGTTCCATAACAATATAAACAAAACAACAATATCTTCCACGCCTTTAAAATGTGTAGTAACAAAATGAACCTTATCGCTACAGACATAATGCAGCAATTCTCGCACCCGCACATCATCGGCCTGGTGGGCGTGTGCAGCAGCCCGCCCATCTGGATCGTCATGGAGCTGGCCACGCTCGGCGAGATGCGGGCGTATCTGCAGCAGAACGCACGCAGGTAATGACGACCTTATCCCATACACATAAAGTTGCAATTCTGCATACCTGCAGCAGAACGCACGCAGGTATTGGCGACCTTATCCCATACACATAAAGTTGCAATTCTACACCCTCAATTCCTAATAAGACTTGCCACTGCTAAAAATTATTTAAAAAGTAATTTCATGCGCTCTACGATTACGTAATGATCTTAAATCCTAATGAGACTGGCCTTTAAAAAAACCGTTTTAAAAGTGTTAGGCATGAGTGCGACAGTGTAGTTATTATATACAGGTTGCAACGGCAAGCAACTTTATAGCTGTTTCCCTACCCAATTAAAAAAAATCCTATCCATAGATGGCCAAGTATTGCAAAATTGCAGACAAATCCCAACTAATATTATAAATGCTAAAGTGAGTTTGTATATTTGTTTGTTTTTTCGTTTGTTTGTTACCTCTTCACGCCCTATCTACTGAACCAATCTTCCTGAAATTTCGTATACACAATTTTATCGAATGAAAATCACTCGAATTACCGTCGTGGATTAATAAATAAAAATAAATGATGAACAGTATCGTCTCCTTCCCAGACTGGAAACCTGCACGCTAGTGCTGTATATCTACCAGTTGTCGACGGCGCTCAGTTACCTGGAAAGCAAGAAGTTTGTGCACAGGGACATCGCAGCGAGGAATGTTCTAGTCTCCACGCCCACTTGTGTCAAGGTAATTTATACAATACTAACGACCCGCCCCGGCTTCGCATGGGCATAAAAACCTTCCTCTCTCTATCTATTTAAAAAAAACCGCATCAAAATCCGTTGCGTAGTTTTAAAGATTTAAGCATACAAAGAGACAGAGAAAGAGACTTTGTATTATACTATGTAGTGAATACTGGCAGTCTGCCCGGCTTCGCTCGTGGTTCACGCAAGGATAAGTCACAAGTATAGTGTTGCTTTCCAATGGTGAAAGATTTTTTTTTTATAAAGTGGGTCAGTTCGTCATGTTCGAAGCCTATTCGGTGTAAGCAAACAAACAAACAATCACAACTCTATTTTTTATAATATTAGTACAGAGAATAGATAATTATTAACGTACAGAAAAATAGTTTCTCGGCGTTTCTATACGAAAACGAGTCGGAAATGAACAGCGTCGGATACTCGGAAATCAGATGGTCAGATGACCTGAAGAAGGTTGCAGGCAGGCGCTGGATGCAGGCCGCTTTCAACCGGTCATTCTGGAGATGCTTTTGGGGGAGGCATATGTCAAGCAGTGGACAGCCTGGGGCTGAAATGATGATAATGACAAAAGAACTCTCTTACAAGTCAAGCTTAGGTATAAAAATATACCTACAATTACTTCTTTCACCTGCACGCGAAATTAAAAGTTATCGCATCACACGAGAGTTCATATTCTGTTGGGACCGCTGACTCGAATTAAACCGGTTTGTCTTAAAAAACACAGGATTTCCACTGAGTGGTAATTCAAAGACATACCCTCTTATTAAAAAAAAATAACAAAAGCCCATTATAACTAAAATATCTTTTGGCTCTTTTTCTCTTACTAAAATTTACCGTGAAAGAAAGAGCCAAAACACATTTTAGTTAAAACGGGCTTAACAGACATTTGTATTTTTTTATGAATAAGGGAGGTGGTCTTTTTCTACCAGTCAACCAACAAGTGATGTTGAGAAAGTTGTCTTAGTATATTTTATAAAACTATAGATGGGCATATAATGATAATCAACATTTATTCTATTATTCCAGTTGGCAGATTTCGGCCTATCCAAGATGGTGGACGACAAATCATACTACAAGGCATCTCGAGGGAAACTCCCCATCAAATGGATGGCTCCGGAGTCTATCAACTTCAGGCGGTTCACCTCCGCTTCCGATGTTTGGATGTTTGGTAAGTCTTGAAATGAACAAAACGAACGAAATTAATGTAAATTAAATATTTTGACAGGAAAGACAAAAACTTATAAAATTGTACTTTTTGAGTGAATGATTTTTGGCAGGATTTTGTTATTATGTATCTGATAGCCGTTAATTTTTATTTTGCAACTACGAAAATTATATATTATAGAAAAATATTTTTATGGAATGGTATGCATGCCACAGATTGCGTAAGCAATTTAAATGGAAATAACATAGCCAGAACAAACAATTATCGACTACCTTAGATCCGTCTCCGACTGACAATATGTCGGTAAAGGACTACTAGCGCCATCAATAACTTATTAGTTTTAATATTTCCCTCGTGCCTTTCAGCTCTTTGGCAACTCGAGTTTCGCAACTATTAAACAAATATACAAGCCGTTGTAGTACTTAAAGCTTTCTTTTTTTCACTTTGATGTAAGTAATTTTTTCCGCAGGTGTGTGCATGTGGGAGATCCTTATGCTTGGCGTCAAGCCCTTCATCGGGGTAAAGAACAATGACGTCATCGGCAAACTGGAGAACGGCGAGCGATTGGCTTTACCTCCAAAATGTCCTCCGAGATTGTACTCGGTGATGTCGAGGTGTTGGTCCTACGAGCCTTCGCAGCGACCCACTGCTCACAGTTTGAAGGAAACATTGTTGTAAGTTGGATTTTTAGTCTTATGTCAGGTGTTATCTTCCATGCTGGTCTGGGAGAAAAATAAAAACATAGAATGTACCAGCTGCTTCTCTTCCCGCGCAAGCCGTAAAAGTCGTAAAAGGGAAATCATGACATAGGCGATGCGGCTAGCAACCCATCACTATTGATTTCCTGTTTCAACTACCATTATGCTAAACGTGGCCTAAGGTCTTATGGCTCTAGGCTCTGTCTACCCCGTATGGGATAAAGACCTGATTATATGTATGTATGTTATAAGAGTCATTTCAGTTCTACCCATCTTCTATTATTCAAACTAATATTATAAATGCGAGTGAGTTTGAATATTCATTTGTTTGTTTAGTTGTTAGTTTGTTACCGCTTCAGGTCCTATCTACTGAACCAAACTTCCTGAAATTTCGCATACACATAGCTAGGAGTATTGAGAAGGACATAGGGTACCATTCAACTCGGGAAAAATCACTGTTCCCGAGGAAATCTCACGCGGGCGAAAGCTAGTATTAAATATTATAGAATACTAGCTTTCGCCCGCCTTTTATTATATTTTTGGTGGTAATCGAATTCAACGTAAATTCATTTATTTATATTTTGTGATTTGTATACCTGACCGAACATGTTTATCTGTTTCTTTTTGGTTAACATCGATACTGCATGTAATTTATGTGTATTACTATAATATGTTCAACAAATAAAGTATCTTGAATCTATAGTATATGGTTAGTATGGATTAAGACGATACCTCGGTAAACACTGCGCCACCATAATTTAAAAATCATTATTCACTGAAAACACAATTATAATTTGTAACTATATGGAAAACTATAATTTAATAATTTAATATGTTTAAATTCAACTTCAGATCCAGAACCTTAATTATATAACACGGATTTTCGATAATTTGTGTTTTCAGTGAATAATGATTTTTAAATGATGGAAGCGCAGTGTTTACCAAGGTATCGTCAACTAACCATATACTATAGATTCAAGATGCTTTATTTGTTGAACATATTATAGTGACACACATACATTACATGCAGTTTTCACCAAGGCCTCGTCTCAAGTTTAATTATTTACTTGATTCGCCAGTAAATTAAGGCACTAGAACTGACACTAAAGTCCGCATGGTTCAATTGACCTTGTTATGATGTGATGATGATGGTTAATGTATAAGTTGGTTCGCCAGTGAGATTCAACGCATAAGTTGATTCGCCAGTGAGATTCAATGCATAAGTTGATTCGCCAGTGAGATTCAATTTACAAGTTGGTTCGCCAGTGAGATTCAATGCATAAGTTAATTTCGCCAGTGAGATTCAATGCATAAGTTGGTTCGCCAGTGAGATTCAACGCATAAACTGTTTCTCCAGTGAGATTCTCCAAGAGGAGCGCAGTTCGGCGTGGGACACGATGCGGCGCGAGAACAGACGCGTGGCGGCCGCGTCGTGGGGGGACGAGCCGCCGCCCAAGCCCTGCAGGCCCGACGCCGGCCGAGCCGCAGGTGCCTCCTCGTTGACGCGACACCTCGGGGAACACTAGCGCCACCGTCATTTGAAAATCATTACTCACTGAAAACACAACTTATCAATTGTGCTAAAATCGGCCACTTTCAGCACTTTTGCAATTTGCATCTAAATGAAACTATACTTTAATGATTTAATTGTTGAAGGTTTTATACTAACCTGCAATAGGGCTACAGGCCGCTTTTTGTTGCCTAGCAATTTTGTTGTTGATTCTTTTCTCAATTTATAAAAATGTCGTGTCTCTAGAACTTGGATTTATTGTTTTTATATATAATTTATTTTAGTCCTTTGAGTGTTTGTTATACTTCCACTACGATCTATATATTTATCTTAAAATTAATATGTTTAAAAAAAACTTTAGACCCAGAACCTTAATTACATAACACGGATTTTTATAACTTACACTTGTGTGTGGAATGGAACATTTTCAGTGAATAATGATTTTTAAATGATGGTGGCGCTAGTGTTCACCGATGGATCACCTTAATATACTAAAGTAAATCCTTCCATGCTGGTCTGGGAGAAAAAGAAAAACATGGAATGTACCAGCTGCTTCTCTTTCCGCACGAGCAGTAAATGTCGACTGAGGGGATCGCCGAATGGGGGTGTCATGACATAGGCGATGCGGCTAGCAAACCATCACTTTTAAAATGAGTTTCAAATCTATTTATCAACGTTGATAGATAGATAAAAGCTTTATTTACCAATACTGCATCAGATACACACAAAAACAGGAATACCTTACACTAAGATTATACATACAACAACATAAAGGTTAAGAGCGCATATATTTCGTGCTGCAGTAGTGCAAAAAGGCAAAATCTCAGCCTGTAAAGCGGCACATTTTTCAGTTTTAGCCATAAAATTAGTGCAGTACAGGTCAATAAATCTACAAATTTATGGTGTGCATAGACTACTCGAAATGACATCGGTTCTCTAGATACCTAGCACGGACAACAGTTCTCCACAATCGTAGTTTTATTATTTTTTGCTCCTGTATATTAATGTTTTTATGTATTACTTTGTTATATTTATTGTACCTATATTGTGGAAAAGAAATAAATATACGTTATGTGTATTGAATCCTCATTGTGTTTTGCCAACAGCAGCAGAGCCGGCCGCCGCCCCGCAGACGTACATCGTGGCGCAGAACCCGCTCGTGCTGGCGCACCTGCTGCGCGAGAACCAGACTCGAACCCGGGACGTGCAGGCCTACACCACGCCCGCCTCGGTATTCAACACCGTCGCCGTCGACTTCGCCCAAACTCTGCCGGAGAACGACCCCCAACTCGTCGACAAGATCATACACCCCAACCCCGATGAGAAGGTCGACATACCCCTCCAAACGGTCCCCATCCCGGTCGCGAGCCTCCACAAACTCGACCCCGTCGTGCCCGAGCGGACCGATGACACGTTGACGGTCGTCGTGGGCGCGAGCTGCGATAATCTGTGTCAGAATCAAAACGTTTCCCCTAGGACTGATGCCGCTCCGACTCCGCTGGATTCCGAAGCGGCGACGGAGCCGTACGCTAATAGAGTTCGATCGCTCGAAAGGAATACAAGAGGGACTTTATCCACAGCGGAGAGGGCCCCGGTCAGAATGGGGTCTTTGGAACGCAACGCGAGGGGAAGTCTGTCCCATCGGGGCTCCCCGGTCCCGATAGCACCGTTTACGAGACAGCACTCGGTCCCGGCTTCCCCTCCGCCCAGGAATCGAAGGGAACAAGACGTCGGACAGTTCTCAGTCCAAGGAGCGATCAACGCGCAGTTGGCCGCCAGTGTCGTCAACAAAATGCGACACCAACCGGAACCAGCGTTGGTCGAGGAAATATACGATTTCGGCGGAGACAACGTTAAGAGCTGCGCCGCAATCGCCGCCCAGAAAGCCATGTCTAAACCCTACCGTCCCTCGGGAATGTCGGCATCTCATCCCACCTCGTACGGCGTCCCAGTAGGTGTAGTTCAAGGTGTTCCATATTCCCAAAGCCCGGTGAAGCCTGGCAAACCTCAGTTTATAAGGTCGTCTAGTCCGGTCTACCCTATTCAGCCTCAGAATTATTTGCCTCAGGGCGTGGTAGGGCCGATGTTCGTTCCTCAGCAGATTTACAGTTCGCAAGTGGTGGGGGCTCAGCCGATGCTATATAAGCCGCAGGCGACGCCCCAAGCCGCTCAGTCGACGGCCGGCTTCCGTCCGCAATACGTGGCGGCTGCGGACGCCCAAAGCTTGTACGCGTCGAGACAAGAATGTTCGGTGCCGCAATCTGTTCAGGTGAATGTAGTTTTGGTAGCGGTTGGAGCATGGTTTTTTATGTTGATATTTTAGGTCGTTGCATGATTAGGTTTTTTTCAAGTCGTTAAATTTGTAGATTTTATCATTGTTTTATCATAGTTTTTTTTTGTTGGTAAATTAGACATTTTGTTGTACAAATTATTGTAGATAAATGCAATGCAAGATCACGCGATACCACGTCCGCTTAACACGATATCTGTATATAATTTGTAAACTTAAGTTATAATTTTTTAACATCAATGATACGTATTTATATTATTTACTTTGTAAATTAGACCTTTTTTCTTTTTTTTACAGAGTTTGTGTGTCCATTGGGTTTTCCGGTAGAGTTTTGGTTCTTTATTTTTATTTTATTTTTTGTAATATTAGGATGAAATCATTTCTGGTTCCGTGGCTCGATTTTTGTATTGCATATCTGTGAAAACATCACCTATTATATATTAAAAACCTACAAACAAAGTCTAATAAACATGCGAAAACACCTATATACCAAATATTTAACAAGTAGTTTGTTATTTTATTAGAAGGGGCCGTTTGTTCCATGCTGAATTAAGTTGTTATTTTTTTATAATTACTGCCTATTATTTAAAAAAATACGTGATTATAATATTTGCCGTCTACCATGCCGAATATTAAATTCAAAAAATAAACCACGTGTGTTATTTAAGTGCAACAGCGGAATTCGAAAATCGAGCGACTACTAAATTATGATCCTATCTAGATGGCGCCACTTTTGCGTGTAACATTTATTTTATATAAAAAATTAATAAATTTCTATTTCATCTTTACCAAAGGATCTAAGGAGAGTCAAAAGTGATTTCGTTAATAAAAAAAAAAAACTAACGTTGTGTTGGTACTTGTGATTATAATAAAAACCGTTATGTATTTTGGTTGGGGAAATGTAACATATACTTAACCCGTCAAATGTCCTAGTCCCATACCCGTGTGACTAAGGCGAATGCCTTAGTTGCACATCGTGTGAATAGAGCAGTCTATGATTTTTGTTGTTTATTATAGTGTGTTTTAACTCGATTGGCCCGGTCAAAAAATGGCACGAGTAATGTATAACTATCCCTCTTTAACATCGTATTTTTTAAACCAATCAAAACGAAAAAATTGTTTATTAAAAAAATAAAATACAGCATCAAGAAAATAATCCGCCATGACACATGCTTGTGTCGTGTTGTTATGATAGTGGAATGTATTGACAAATATGTCTAAATCTTTGAAAATATAAAGTGTTTGATATATGTGTTATATATCAAATTAAAGCTGAGTAATTAAGCATTGTGGTGAACTAATTAATTTTATTCGAAATCAAATGTGTGTTTATTAAATTAAGTTTCTGTAAATAAAGCGTAATCAGTGACTAAATGATGAATGGCAGAAAAAAAAAATGACAACATTTCAGGATTATTATATGATTATCTATATAATTAGGTATGTAATAATACTAAATTTTATACCAAGTTATAGAGCATTTAATCAGTGTTCCACCGATATTTATTTAATAAATTATAATTATATATGGTTTAGGTACAAATTAGATTTTTCCCGTAAAGGTCAGGGAAAACTACAATGTATGGGGACATTTCTAAGAAAGAGGCGCAAGGACAGGTCGACATGTGACGGGTTAGTAACAACAAAAAGAAAATTTGTAAAATAATACTAACACCAACGTTAGTTTTTAAGATTTAAATAAATTAAAAAAAAAACAAACAAAACTTACCATTATTTCATACGTAACAGAGTCCAGAATTCGACACGGAGCAAGCTGTGGAAAGGAGACTGTTAGCTGAGCTAGCGAGACAACAACATCAGAGTGAAGAGGATAGAAGATGGCTTGCAATGCAAGAAGACAATTTGGTAAGTTTAAAAAACAATAAATAGTTTGCTTACCAAAAGCCATAGGTTACAGAGTTCTGTACTAGTACAGATGTTCTACACATACAAAGAAAAAGCGCCAAAGTGTGTGTAGTCTAATAGTGTACTGTCCATAATAAAACAACGCCATCTGTCTATCCCATGATACACTGTCTTGAATCCCATAACTAATTAAATAAAGCACTAAATCAGTATGTAATAGGATGATGACTTAAATAAATCGTGTTTTAATAGTTCGCACTTTTTTCGCAAATAATAAGCGGATTATTACTAAATTGAGGGGGTTCGATTCTTGTAGCGCCATCTCTTAGCACGAAAGAGAACAATTTATTTTTTCTTAGGAACATTTAAAGCCTGAGAGAGTTTTATTGAAAGCCAAGCAACTTCATTTGACTAAAATAAGTGTGTGTGCATTGAGTGAGCACCCATTAGAAATTAACACATGTATATTTAACACTAGCTGTTCCCTGCGGCTCCGCCCGCGTGGAACTCGGTTATATCGCGCCCAAAAGTAGCCTATGTTTGACCTCAGGTCGTTAACTACATCCCTACCAAATTTCATCACAATCGGTCCATCCGTTTAGCCGTGAAGAGGTGACAGACAGACAGACTTTCGCATTTATAATATTAGTATGGAAGTATGGATATGGATTAAGACTTTCGCTGACAGTTACAGTAGATAACAATTAACTGTTATTGTTATCTCGTTTACTGTCAGCGAAACTGTTAAACAATTGTAAAACAAATCTCACAATGGCGTTACAGAAGCGACTATCAAACATGCAGGTGTCTACGGAGAGCGAGCCGAGTGAAGCCAAGCCGGACGGCGGCGAGCCGCGTGCCTCTAGTCAACCGCAATCAGGTAATGAGTGAATGAATGAATGAATGAACGAATGAATGAATGAGTGAACACTTTATTGCACCAATTACAGTGGGTCTAAAAACGCCACTTTAGCAATTCATCGAATTGAATTCATATAACGAACTCCTTTGCAATTCTTTAGAGATTCCTATTTCTTTAAATTTTTTTGAAGAGGAATTGCAAAGTTTAGTTGGGATATTTTACAAAAAATAGAGGAATTGCTACAGAATTGCTAAGGAATTCGTAATATGAATCGATTCGATGAATGAAGAATGTTAACTTGTTTTGATTATTAGCACTCCACATTCTCTGTCAAAAATAAAAAATACTAGTGAAAGAATTACTTCGATACGTTAATTTGTTTCCGATTTAGAAGTAAAACAAGTTGTAACCGCGCGACGCGGGCTACCCGGTGAGGTGTGACGTCATCGCACAACACTCTCTGCTGGCTCACTCAGGCCGCTCGCAGTCGCGCGCCCGTGCTATCGAAATTATACTTAAATACTTTTAAAAATGTCCAATCCAAATACAAGGAAATCATGTGTTGTGTCTAAATGTAAAAATACAACAACCAATTCGCCGGGAAAGTTGTTTCTTATAGTTCCAAAGGACGTTAAAATGAGAAAAAAATGGATAAAAGCTATGAAGAGGATCCAACATAACCAATAGCATCATCACCATATCTGTCTCTTGCCGATCTGAAATAAGTTTGAAATAAAAATAAATAGCCTTGCGTATTTTGTTAGTAAAAAAATGCAAAAAAATAAAAAAGGTTTAGTACATCTGTTCAAACATCTACATTTTAAATATAAATTAAATTAAATAAAATGGCCTTACGTGTTTTGTTAGTAAAAAAAATACAAATAAAAAAAGGTTTATTACATCCGTAACGTTCAACCCACTACATCTACATCCTAAGTACAAATCCTACTTCCTAGTAATAAATGCGAAAGTTTGTGTTTGTAATCTTTTACGCAAAAAGTACTGAACAGATCTGGACGAAGTCTGGAATAACACACATACATAGGCTACTTTTATTCCTAAGAAAATGTACAGTTCTCGAGGGAAACGGGGGCGAATCTGCTTGCGGAAGCTAGTTTGCAATAAATCAATGTATGTATTCATTTAAATTTACTAAGAAGAGCCGTACCTACCTATATATACATACATACCTACCTATAGCTACAAAACTAATACATATTTGTTGTCTTTATCGTAAAAATTTAATGGTAGGTAGGTACCTTTACTATTTGAGTTGCATTCTTCCATTAGTTGTATATTTTGTTTTGATAAAACAAATTAGAACAGTTAAACTATTAAGCCCAGGTAGCAAGGAAAGTTTACTTACCTTTGCATTTTTATTCCTCGCATTTCGGCGACAACGAAATCACTATTTGTTGATAAATAATGCGCAACCATTTATCTATCTATTTCAGGTAGATTATCCGATTGCCCTTTTTCGAATCCTTCATACATTTTATTAATCGAATAGGTAATATTTACTATTGTTAGAGTATTAACTTAATACTCGGGCGAAAACACAACAAAATACTGCGCAAGCTTAATACACCTACTAACTATAACCGCTGCGCTGGCGACTTGATACTAAGCGGGCCGCGTCGCGTTGTGAAATGACGTCACAAGCGGCCATGTGACTGGTAGCGGGAGTCGATATTTTTCGAAACTTTGAATGCCTCTAAAATCAAAACTACTAGGTATTTTTGACTACAACAAAAACTAGTGTATTTGTTTACATACAGGCTTTACTGAGACAAAATTTCAAGCGATTTGGCATACCTATTAACATTCTTAATTGCTCAAAGTGGCGTTTTTAGACCCCCAGTATTACGCACGAATTATTATTGTTTCAATTATAATATTCTTATATATATGCTAGACTATAAGGTATTTATTCTATGGGCCACTAATATTGTAAAAATATTTCGTAGCCTGAAATAAATGATTTATTATTATATTATAATTACATAAATGCATCATTGGGTTGTGCAGGATTGGAAATAAAATTAGGACAAAGGCGGACTTGTCGCCAAAGTAATTTCTTTCACCTTAGGATAGAGAGAAACAAAAAACACTGAGGAGCGAGCGATGCAGAAACCTAATTAATAAATGCAGACAGACAGACACAGTGCGGGTGACTTCATTTTATATTATCTATAGATAAAAGTTGCTACGTTTTGCTGTCTTTATTTCAAAACATATGAGTCCATATTATATACTGTACTGTTGTAGGTACGAACTCGACCGAAAGCAGTCCAGCCAACACGGTGAATCCAAAAGACAGGCCTCCCAGCGACGATAAGGTAAAATAATTGCTTGTTTCAAACTATTAATGAATAATAAATAATGCATATCGGCATTAGAAAAAAGATAATGGGATTCCGACTTAGGAAATTGTGCAAGTTCATCAAAATCGGTTTAGTAGTTTTATAGATAGAGTTAACTACATTCTAATGTTTCATGTAAATAATAATTTTATTTCATATAATTTCTAAAACATGCCATTATTTATATTCGAATACCTAGAAAGGTAGGTTTCCGTTTGCTGACCTCCAAACTTTAATTCGAAGATGATTTATGATGAGTTGTAGCACCCCATGATTAAAACACTGGTTTGTTTTTTTTTTTAATTAGGTAAATCTTGTTCTAATCATCGATAAACATAGTTTGTGGCGCAGCTTCTTCTCCACTTGCACTTTGGAAGTGGTGGTAAACTTAAGTAATGATTGACGTCAATAACTGATAAGAATGTCCTATATTGAGAATAAACAATTTGAATTTGACAATTGGCAACAGATGTCGCGCAGCGGCGAGACACCAGAACCAGTATACGCGGCGACAACAGGCGTAGTACGAAGTGTCATGAGACTCGCGCAAGCGGCACAACGAGCCGCGCCGCCGCCGGACGTACTGGCGGCTGTGAGGGCGGTCGGAGCGGAACTGAGGGCGTTGTGTGCCACTGTCGATCTCATTGTGGTGCCTTTCCCGCCAGCCGCTCAAAGGTAGGTCGTTCTGTTTTTGAATTTTGTGTTTGGTTTTACTAGATACTGGCCACTTTAGCTGTTCCCATCTGTGGGTGGACGACAACACGTTTTGTTTTTAAAATGTTGGTTTATCCTGATGTCTCCATCGCCCTCACTATAGATACTGGCCGCTAGTCTGCCAACCTGGTGCACAAAGGAGTTCTGTTTTCAAAATCAAGTAGTAATACGTAATACCTCCTGCCTAGACGTCATAACGAGCCGTGCCGCTTCCCGACATACTAGCAGCTGTGTTGAGGGCGTTGTGTGCTACTGTGGTTTGTTGTACTTATGGTTCCGTCCCCTACTGTTCAACATCTAGTTTATCGCTAAAATCCATCGAGCCGTTCAGACTGCAGAGCTTGCTAATCAATTATACATACGTACTCTCAAAAAACATGATCCTCTTTTTGGCGCAATCGGGTAAAAAAGTAACGCGTTTTTTTATATATTTGACACATACTTAACAAACCTATCTTCAGTTTAATTTAAACATGTTTCATGGACAAAAGTCGTGATCATCACACACGATATGAATAATTGAATTCGCAGGGAGGTGGAGATGGCGCACCAGGTGCTGAGCAAGGACATGGCGTCGCTGGTGGAGGCCATGCGGCTCGCCATACAGTACGCCAACACCACGCTGCACGACGAGTACACCAAGTGAGTGACGTTACTGAAATCGTACTATCCCAAATTCATGCTAAATATTTGTTTTTCTTTAATGGGTACTCTAATATAGGCTTTGTTGGGTAAGAGGGGGCGGGGGAGATTATATTTCATATCTTACCCATTCCTCGTACAACTTACAAAGGACTTAAATTACGTTTAAATCTTTTTTAGCGAGAAGTGCTAAGTCATAACTTCCGGACAGATTTTAACATAATCAACTTCATGCATTACTATCACTACATAGTATAAAACAAAGTCGCTTTCTCTGTCCCTATATATGCTTAATCTTTAAAACTACGCAACGGATTTTGATGCGATTTTTTTTTAATAGATAGTGATTCAAGAGGAAGGTTTTTATGCCCATGCGAAGCCGGGGCGGGTCGCTAGTAATAATATAAATTCAATTCAAATTCAAATTCAAATTGTTTATTTTCAATATAGGATATTCTTATCACTTATTGACGTCAATTGTTACTTATTTTAAGTTTACCACCACTTCCAAAGCGCAAGTGGAGAAGAAGTGGCGCCACAAACTCCACAGCAGCATTTTCTTCAAAAACGTCAATTCACAAAATTTGAGTCAAATCAGACGAGTTTACATTTGAATATTTTTATAATTATTAATAAAATTATATATTAGATAAATATTGAGGATTATTGAAATAGTTTAATAAAAATGTCAAGTAATAAAAGATGTCATGATAAAATAAAAAAAAAAAAAAAATAATGTACTGAATGTACATATGATCAATTTTTAGCTATAGTTTGGAGGACTCCGCACCAAGCTTAAGTTACACATCCTTGTCATTGAGAAAATCATGAGCGCTATAATAGGCTTTTTTACAAAGTAAATTCTTAACATGTGCTTTGAATTTTCGGTCAGGCAAACTAAGGACCGACTCTGGAAGCTTATTGTAATAGTGTATACAGTTACCCAAAAATGAGTCATTAACTCTACTTAGCCGATATGATGGGAGATATAATTTATTTTTATTCCGTAAGGGTCTATCCGTAACATCGCAAATTTTTTTAAAAGAAGAAATATTTCTCCTGGTATACATAATAACCTCAAATATATATTGAGAAGCGAGAGTTAAAACATTAATATCCTTAAACAACTCCCTAAGCGACTCCCTTGGGCTTAAACCATAAATGGCACGAATTGCCCGCTTTTGCAAAATAAAGATAGTCTTTATTTCACTTGCCCTTCCCCAAAGCAATAGTCCATACGACATTAAGCTATGAAAATAACTAAAGTACACTAGTTTAGCAGTTTCCACATCTGCTATTTGTCTGATTTTTCTGACAGCATAAGCGGCAGAACTAAGTTTTTTAGCTAGGCTTGTAATGTGCGAACCCCATTGCAATTTAGAATCAATTGTGATTCCTAGAAAGGTGGTATTATCTACAAGTTCTAAAATCTCTCCATTCAACGTGACATCAACTTGAACCTGCCTCACGTTTGGTAGTGTGAATTTTATGCATTGGGTCTTATTAGCATTAAGCATTAAGTTGTTAGTTGAGAACCAATTAGAGATGGTATACAAAATATTATTCACATGATTGGTATTTACACTACGGCGATTCATTTTAAAGATTAAAGATGTATCGTCTGCAAATAAGACTATATCAGCGTTCTTTTCAACCGCGTAAGGCAAGTCATTGACATAAATCAAAAAGAGGAATGGTCCAAGAATTGAGCCTTGAGGCACGCCAATTTTTACTGTTGATCCGTCTGATTTGACACTATTTATATCAACAGTCTGACATCTATCACTTAAATAAGATCTTAGTAACTCAATTGACTTAGTATCAAAGCCATAATGAGAAAGCTTGAGCAAAAGTGTCTCATGATCAACACAATCAAATGCTTTAGAAAGATCACAGAAGACCCCGATAGCATCCTGTGATTCTTCCCACGCGTTGTATATATGAGTGATGAGTGCCACTCCCGCATCGGTTGTTGATTTACCGGCAGTAAAACCAAATTGTTGACTGTGAAAGAGGTTGTAGGTCTTAAAGTGCAGTAGCATTTGGTTGAGCATAATCCTTTCAAACACCTTGCTCAATACTGGCAAAATGGAAATAGGTCTGTAATTGCCAGGTTCTAATTTATCTCCTTTTTTGAATAATGGGATTAGTTTACTGTATTTCATTAAATTTGGAAAAATACCTTGATCGATACATTCATTAAAAATAAAAGCTAAATCTGAAGCTACAACATTGATAATGTGATAAATCACGCTAACAGACATACCCCAGTGATCCTCGGACTTTTTTAAGTTAAGCTCTTTAAAAGTTTTAACAATATCACTGGGGTGTATGTAAGAGAAATTAAACTTGGAGTTGCAAGGGGTGACATTCTCTTTAAGCAATGTTTCAGCAGCTTGTGGGCAAGAATTTATATTTGAAGTTATTTGCAATGGAATGTTTGTAAAATAATTTTCAAAAGAATTTACTATTTCTTTAGGGGAAGAAATTTTTTGATCTTCGAATTTGATTTCTTGAATATTTTCCCTTACTTTACATTTCCCAGTTTCTTTATTTATGACCCTCCAAGTCTCTTTCATTTTGTTAGGAGCAACATTAATCTTTTTTTTAATGTAATTAGCTTTAGCCATCCTGCAAACAATTTTGAAAGTCTTCGAGTAGTTTCTAACATAATCAACAAAACAGCTATCAAAAGTGTACTGTTTTTGGGCATACAAATCGAACAGTTTTTGTCTACTTTTATGAATACCCACAGAAGCCCATTCACTAAATTTTAATATATTATTGCGCTTAAGCTTTTTTTGTTTAAAATTTTTGGAGAAACTGTCAGAAATAACACTAAATAGTTTATTATAGTGACTATCAGGATTGTTATCTGTATAAGTCATTGAGCCTAGTTTATTCTCTATTGAGTTTTTAAATTGAGTAATTTTTTCTTTTGTGATGGGTCTACACATAAAACTTTCTTCTGTTATACGCGAATTTTTATTAAGAGTTATCAATTGACCACAATGATCCGAGGGTAATTTACTGAAAACAATTTTACTTAGCGGTTTTTGGCTACTGAAAAAATTATCAATACATTTAGCCGAAGTGGCTGTAAATCGGGTTGGTTCAAAAAATACATTATCTAGATTATAGCTACTAAATAGGTTTAGAAATTGGGAGCTTGTTGCAGAATTTACTAATATATCAATATTAAAGTCGCCACAGATAATTAATCCTTTCTTACTCTTTGATGCTACTGTAAGAACACCATCAACAACTTCCAAGAAGTCACCGAAATTACTACTGGGTGGACTGTACAAACATAAAATTATAAATTCCTCAAGCTCGGCGCAGGATACCTCAGCACAGCGTTCAACAGAAAGTCTAGCTATGTCTGACCGCTCTTTATAGCGTAGACCATTTTTTATATAAATAGCGGAACCTCCTCTAATTGCAGACTTCCTCCTGAAACAGCTTGCAACATTAAAGTTGTTTAGACTAAGCATTGTCTCACACTCTTTAATCCAATGCTCTGTTAAACATAAAATATCTACATTTAATGTATCTAGAAATAATTCTACTATAAGTTCTTTGCCGGGAAGCCCTTCTAAGTTTTGATGTACTATTTTTAATTCCTGAGGGTTTCCCATTGTCTGGGTTTGCAGTTTAAATCTGCTATTGCGTCTCCTGAGTCACCATTACAAGTATTTGGCAACTCAGCAGATGTTGTCCTATGACTAGATGTTTGTTTACAATGTAAACTCGTCCAAAAATTAATAGTATAAGCTACAAGTGTAGCAAGCTTATGTCTATAAAAATTTGAAAGATAAAAATTATCTTTTGTCATAGAACATCCACTAATAAAGTTATTAGTGTCGAAATAAATTAATTTTTCATTATGACTACATGTCAAAGTATGTATTAAGTTATTAAATGAGTTAATGTTCTTATTTATGTTTGGAGGCTGGCAACTAAGATATGGAAATGCACATATAATTACTTTGAAAACATTTAAATTATTTAGGATATTAATACTAGAGATAATATCTTTTTTAAGCAATTTCTTACAGTTACCTACAAGTAATACAATAGTTGTATTGCTGTTAAATTTTTTTTGTTTAATATAAATAATAAAAAAGTCAGTTCTGCATCTTGATGCTTGTGTGGTAGGGGCCAACACTTTTTAAAATATTCAAATCTTCCTTAAAGCTTTAAAGCGGCCTACACTAAAAAGCAAGCCAGGTTCTAAATATATTTTGTTATTCCTCCAGACGTATGCTCGCCGCAGCGCACGTCCTCGCGATGGACGCGAAAAACCTCCTCGACGTCGTGGACTGCATCCGCCGCCGCCACCCCGGCGTGGACTGGCGCGCCGCCTTACAGCCCCACCCGCCAGACCCCTCCGCCCCGCACAACCAAATACTCACATCCCAAAACCAAACCTTTGCCGCCCAAAACCAAACCTACACCCCACAGAACCCAGCACTTAGCAACCAGTCGTCTGTCAATGAGGAGGAAACGCCACCGCCGAAACCGGACTTCAAAATCAACCAACCGGTCACGACGGGGCAGTTGAACGTCACGGAACATCTGCCTAAAGAACACAGCAGTCTTCCCGCCACGTCCAACAGAGTTTCCGCGTTGATACACAACTACAACCTTTACGGCAACGTCAGAGAACCGCAGCATATTTATGGCAACACCGAAGTCGGGGGTTCCTTCCAACATTCGTCTTCAAGCATCAGCGAAGATGGGAAAGTCGATGTTGCACCCATGGAGTCCGTCAAAAACAGAGTCCAAGCTATTTCAGGCAAAATAGACTCTCCGCCTATATACTCTGTGAGTAAAAAGATGATTCCTTTAGACCAGAACACCGATCAAGGATGAATGTTGCCAGCATAGAAATTTAGTTTGCTTGTAGTGGCAATTTTTTTTACGGCGTCTCCGCTGGGAGTGCTACAGCTTTACTAAATAAGGCTATGAACAGTAGAACGACTAGTGTACTTACCGGGATATGCTCATCGAACGACAGCATTTATATTTTTGTGCCGCTTTAGGAAAACGTAGTGCGATGCAAGCTTGTTTTAAAAAGACCTATAATGCTCAATATTCTATGTAGTGAATAGACTTAACAGACATTTCAAGCCCTCAAGCCTAAGCTCGCGTTCAAAATCGTCTTCATAGATCATTACATTATTGATCATAGTTAAATCATACTATTATTGACTTTGGCTCCGACGAGATGCTTGGCTCATAAATAAACTAAGCTTCGAGTGTTGCCAAATATAACATAAAAAAGTAAGCTAAAATTCAGGGTCAGAGTCAAAGTTACGGTTTTTATTAATAATTCACATAACGAATTTACGTTGAATGTCGTTTAAGTGATAATATCTATTGACATATCATCGGCATTGTTGTGCTTCAAATTAATATTCTCGTGTTGCCTATTAACAAATATTATTCAACATACATATTTACATGTTCATTAAAAACCTTATTGGTTATTATTTCTTAGCATTGTCATCAAAAATTGTCATTACTCCAAACTTTTGATCGTCAAATGGTTGATTTGTGATATTAATGCCAATAAACGACCTAAATCGCAGAACTAAATTCAGCTTGCAAACTACATAAGCACATTCCTTATATTGCACCTAACAAGTAAGTTGTAATTATTTTCATACAAATTTTATATTTTTTGGTGTTATTAATACAGGTTTTATACGGAACCATTATTATAAGTGAAAAATGAATTCTTCCATGCAACAATAATCTAATTAATCATTTTGAAATTAATCTTAAAAAGTATTATTTTGTAATCTAAAATGTATTATTATATGTGTATAATTTGTTACTTAAGTACCAGTCACAAGATTTAACTTATAGACTAAAACTACTTAATTAAATTGTTAAATGCCCTAATGCGGCCCTGTGCAGAGATGATGGCATATTTTGCCAAATCTATAAAAAGGTAATAGACATGGCCGCAATAAGTTTAACAATTAAATTACAGATGTATGCTATAACATTGCATTTAATTTCTCATTGTCAGTGGATTTGAAATTTACTTTGTAAAAATGTACAAAATGATTATTATAATTTTTATCCAAAGTTTTATTGTAAGCTTAGATCTCAGTCAATACTGTAGCGTTATTACCGTTTGGGAGCCACTGACGTCTGTAGATGTCCGAATTAGCTGCCAACGTTCTAGGCATCTCGATGAGTGACATCTATGGTTGTCGTGGCTCTCATGGGGTTCCAAACAAAATTTATTTATTGTCTATTGTTTTGATATGTGTTGCCGGATGTCATTCCAATATATGTACAACGTCCGTAGTCCGTGTTAGCGCGAGATTCCAACAAATTGAGTGGACCGGTTTCTGTTTATGCATATTGAATAAAGGACAGGTCAGAAATTATGGATTGTTTTATTTCTCGATGTTCTATTTATGTATTTCATGATGAGCGTAATATAAAGTTGGGCAGTCATCATCATCATTTTCACACGAAATTTTTACACGATGTTGTTTCCTTAGAAGTTTCGGAAGTGCAATCCAAGCACTATACAAACCTCGGCGGAAATAGCAATTAACTGCCTCTTTTAAACTTTTACAGGATTTCGCTTCGCCTTTCTTATTTATTTACTCATCCGTAAATTGCTTTATTTCAGGCCTCTATGTATGTTGTAATAACGCTAGTATCAGAGAGCGCGTTTAAAAAACCCCTTTATTTGTTAATGTTAAATCTGTATTTGTCGTAAGAATGAAATAAAATACATTTTACGAATTGAGGTTTATTAACAAAATATAAAGCAAGCTATTTTGTAAAACCATTTGACTACAAAAAATTCAAACTCGAAAAGCGTTACATTTCAACTGAATTAGTTTCATAACTTTATTCGTACAATTTTTAGACAGTGATATATAGCGTCTATGAGATTAATTTTACTAAACAATTATCTACAATTAACCAACAGTAAACTTAGTCCGTCCTGTAAAATATACAGCTAATAAATTTCTATTTTCGAAGTTCGCACAGATTGTTACAATTACAAGCCACTTTTTATGAAGTTGAATGAAATGACAAGAAATAAAATCTGATTATAAAGAACAGACCGACGACCTACCGAAAAAGACATTTATACAAAAGAAAGGCGTTTGTTTTTACATTATTGGCAACATATAATAAGTTTATTAATTGATCAATGACGCCGTTGCCACAAATATACAAGGTGGACTCAAATCAACTGCACATATTTTAAGGGCAGGTTTAGACCACTAAACTTAACAACTGTTATATCGAAATACGAAATAGTGGTCTGTATCTGCCCTTAACATATTTTTGCAGTTGATTTGAGTCCACCTTATATAATAATTCATAGAACTAACGTCCGTCGCTTTATTCTAAATTGTACACTGTGTTTTATCAACCATAGCTGTTCCCCGCGGTTTCACTCGCCTTTAGTGTGTATGTCCTAATAGCCTATCTTTCCTCAAGAATCAGGCTTTCATATACAATAAGAATTTTTCAAATCCGACCAATAGTTTTCAAGTTATAAACGTTCAAACAAACAAACTCTTCAGCTTTATTATATTAGTATAGATGACATGACGTTTGACTTAACGATGGAGCCATAAAAAATAATAATTTATTTGAAAGAATTCTTGACATTGCTATGTTAAATAATACGGTATAGTCATACAATAATAGTGTGAACATTCGTGGTTCAGGCTAAATTAAATAGACTTTAGTACCTAGTAAGTGAATGCCTACGACGCGTCGGCGTATTTGTTGTTAATATAAAAGAGAGCTGTTATATTCAGTGTTACTACTATGGCAGACAAAGATGTAAACAAAAATGAAATTTTAATAATCTTACAATGTTAATCTTGCACTATTCACCGTAATGGGGCACTTCACAGACCAATTAGTGCTTTGCTTAGCAGCAATCTGTCCAACACTAAACAAGGAATCTAACCTGTACATCCTAATCAGAGTCCCTAAACCCCAGTTAAAGGACGTTAAAATCTTTAAGATTTCTAAAAACTGTAATATATCCCTGACCAAAGCCCATATTGCGTAAACTAAGATTAAAATCCTAAAAATCTTAGTTAATGTACTTTACGTACGTGTATCAAATCGAAGCATTCTTTATTGTTTAATAATTTCTTCAATTTAAATAAATGTTTTGGATTTATTCTTTAGTTTCCATTTATGATAAATGTCAACCAAAAACTGGCAACACTTCAGTAAATGTATTATGGGTATCAATACCAAGTATCTGGGCGTCGATTCTGCTAACGTTAAGTCAAAATCGTGTCAAAATAGTGTTTCAATTGTAGTGCTTTTTACCACTATTTGCAAGAATTATGACAGTATGATGTGACGTGAATGTAGTGAGGGGTGTGACCATCAGCAGTGAAATAAAAAAATATACATTTCTTGTAACTAGTGTGTAAAAAAGCACTACCATTGAAACACGATTTTGACACGATTGTAACTTAACGTTAGCAAAATCGACGCCCTGGATACAGATCAACTAATAGTATTCCTGTTTTCAAAATAAAGAACTTATTTATTGGACAGTTGGTCCTACCCCATTCTGACGCTTCACTCATCCAAACATTTACTGTTTATCAAGAAAGTCGTGAAATTTAACTAAAATTTCGACTGGCAATTTCACACAAATCTTATTCAGTGTTGCAATATTTTACCTAAAGGCGAAGAAACGCCTCCATTATTCCACGACTTTCAAGACAGACTATATGATTAAAAAAGTAAGTTGTGTGAACCATAGAAATGTATTCTTTTATTTAACAATCCAGGAAGTTAGCAGCCATGAGCAGTTCCAGAGCTATTTCTGGGGCGATCGGGAACTCTGGGATCTCAGTGGAAGAGTTTGTATAGCGCACTTTGTATGTGAAGTACATGCATACCTTTTGCAGGACATGTGACCTGGAAGGGAAAACATAAAAATCAGTGGGACCCGAGTCAAGAATCAATTATGAACTTGTGTTTATGGTGAACTCGGTGAACACTAGCACCACCATCATTTAAAAATCATTATTCACTGAACTGAAATGAAATATGAAATGAAATTATTTATTTACATGAAACATGTAACAATAAGATGTTACATTGTTAATTTGATACCTGAATGTTTCGCCAATAGTATGGCATGTAAATATCGTTTTAAAATTAAGTGACTTGACTTTCTGATTATTCAGATACAATATTTATTTTCAGGGTCAATGTAAATTAATTCATTATGTCCATATTATATAAATACGTCAATATAAATTATAATTAAATATTAATATTATTATAACAGTTGAAAAGATAATATCGATATAAAGTAATCCAAGAAAATATTATCTACTTATGTCTTAATTATCTATTGTCCAAAATTCATTCATGTCGTAAAAAGCATGACTAAGTAACCATTTTTTTAATACTTTCACAATTGTTTCTTTAGCAAGACTCTTCTGAAAATACAAGTTATCAAAAATCCGTGTAATTAAGGTTCTGGATCTGATTAAAATCTGGATCACATTAAATTATAATTCCATATAATTACAAATTGCAAAACTGCTAAAAATGGCAGTTTTAAGCAATATTACAATTGTAACTATAGGGAACTATAATTTAATATGTTTAAAATTAACTTCAGATCCAGAACCTTAATTACATAACACTGATTTTTGATAACTTGTGTTTACAGTGAATAATGATTTTTAGTTGACAGTGGTGCTAGTGCTCACCAAGGTCTCATCTTAAAAGCCTACCAGAAATGCACCCATTTTACTACTTAAATTACAAAAAATAAATAATCACCAAATTGTGTTTTAACAATGTTGAATGCTTATTTGATCACATATAGATGGTCGCAAGATAACCACAACTCTGCCTTCAGATCTTTCCATTAGAAAGTAAAAATAAAGAAATAAAAAGGAGCAGAGAAAATGTACTGATAATATTATTCCAGTTATCTCACTTATAAACCAATAAATTGCATTTCATATGAATGATGCCATATTCCAATATCTACTAATAAGATAATAACAGGACATAGATAGTGTTTATTTCAGTAAACACACGAATTATGGCAAAATGTTGCCTAACTACTGCTTAGTTGCAGTTTGTGATGTGTTTGGCAATAAGTTACGCAAGATGAAACTAATTACTATATTTAGAAACTAGGCTTTCACAGCCACATTCCAAGTCTTGATTAGATACTGTTTTAATTTTTCAAGACTCCAAAGACAAGAATGTTGAAATAAAATCTAAAGGATCAACTAGGTTTCTACTTAAATATTTAGTACCCTTGTAGGTAATTATATATATAGTTTACATGTTGTATACTGTACCCTAATATTTATATATTTTATTTGTATTCTTTTTTACATAAAAACAAAAAAATATCTATAATATGGCCCCTAAAAATTTATTTTTCTATAATTTGAAGGAACAATAATAATAGGACATAATATGGTCACTAATCACTAAATTACATACTCTTTATACACTGACACAACTATTTTAAAAATACAGTACTTACGGTATTTCTCTAAAATTGACCTCATTGGCCTCATTCTCAGCGAACTGGCCGGGTCCACTCAGCATAGCCTTGATTGTGCCCGAAGTCAGGGCATGCTCCCGCTTCACGATAAACTCGTGACCATCTGATGACACCAGTTTCACGTACATGGCATCTGGGCCTTCACAGCCACCATAAACTTTCTCTTCTGAAGCCACTGTGCCGGCCACTAGTAAAACAAAAATAATACTAGGTTAATAAATTCGAGGCAAACAACTGGGCAGTAGAGGTAGCTAAGTACTGGGTTAAGTCAATATAGAGTCCACATAGCCATTATGACTCGAAAAAAAGAATTCAATGCATCAAACCAAACCAGCAAAACAACTAAAATCAAATATTTAAATTTTGGTTACCATCGTGGTAGTGGGTTATTATACTCTAGGTGCCAAAACACCTGCACCATGAGAACTTGTATTTGGCCTTTGACAGACCTCGAGTGTTTTGTTTTAGGACTGACAAAATATGATCCATTAACATGAAAAGATGGAAATTGTTTGTGTGAAGTTTGTTATGAGTTTATAAAAATCTTCAGCTTGATATGTTAGTAAAGATAATAGATAGTTTAACATACCTGATGCTGCAGCAGTGCTAACAGAACGCTGTTCTTCGGCGACGCTGGTGGCGGAAGCCACGGCAGAGCCAGGGGCAGATCCAACATTTTGATCAGACATTTTTATCTGAAACATTTATAAGTTTGACAAATAGCACCTGTCTGGCTGGCCTATCAGGCAGAAAAGCGTAGCATCATCATATAGGTAAGATAAATTGCAAGCCCCTCATTAGTTCATAGTGATGGAGAAAAGTTTATATTCAGCGGTGAGCTGTACCTAAAATTAAATTTGTTTTTGTTAAGATTATTCTTCTTTTGATTGTGTTACACAAACTATTTACCTACCTAGGATCTTTTGGATATGCAATGCAGAGGGACACAAAATTGATCAATTTTGTTTGTCATCTTTTAGTATAGATTAGTGTATATAATCAATGTAGACTTACCAGTTATAATTTAGTTGGAAGTAAAAATATGAATGAATATCTAACGAGCTATGTAATGCTGATTCAAATTAAAGAAAGAAATCCTCAGGCGGGATGAGGTTATGTTTCTGATTTCTCCTGACAATGACAAGAAAATTGACTTGACATTGAGTATTGATTTTGACAGAAATTAAATTAAATGAAACAATGCATTGCAGTATGTCGTGGTTTGTATATCTAGCCGGAAAAGGAGGGTCAAAGCAGAGGGGTTACGATCATGGGGGGGGGGGGTTACTACCGTCTCTTAAAACCATGCAAGATCCAGTGAGTGATCGAGACAGCGCAATACATTATGTAAGGCGACATCTCCCTCACTCAATCGTTCTTGCATGGTTTTAAGAGATGGTGGTAAGGCACCATTGAAGGCGACATCTCCCTTGCTCAATCGTTTTTGCTCAAAGGTTTTATTCAGGTGTGAAAATTTTTGAAACGCTTGATTTTTTTTCTGTCGGTAGGAATAAGGTTTGTTATAAAACCTCTGTTTTAGTTTAAGGTTGTCACTTAGACATGTAAAAAATATTAATAAGAAAACATTCTACTCAAACCGAATAAATGGATTAATAACCTCATTATACTATATTATTTAACATCTGGCGACCGTGACAGGACGGTTCATTTAGAATTAGTACATGCCTGTTCTACAGAAGTATTTTTGATGGCTTTAAGACGTTTTATCGCTAGACGGGGGCGTGTCAAGGTTATTTATTCAGACAATGGGACAAATTTTGTTGGTCTTAATAACTATCTTGGAAAATTAGATTGGGATAAGGTACAAAGAGTATCAACGATTTGTCGGATAAAATGGAAATTTAATGCCCCTACTGCTGCTTGGTGGGGCGGATTTTATGAGCGTTTAATTGGAGTTTTAAAAGATTTGTTAAAGCGTGTTCTTGGCAAAGCATGCGTTAATTATGTAGAGCTAGAAACTTTGTTATGTGACGCTGAAAGTGTAATGAATAATCGCCCTTTAACTTATGTTGAGGACGACACAGGGGAAGGTTTGCAAGCGTTAACCCCTTCTTCATTTTTACAGCCTATAGCTACCAGTGATGTAGAGGATTTAGACTGTGTGGAACGAACCTCTATGAATGTACGGTTAAGGTATCTGCAAAAGCTACGATCAGATCTAAGACAACGTTTTGAGTCGGAGTACCTAACGACTTTGGTTCAAAAGGGGAAACAAGTACGTCATTCTTTCAGAGTTGGTGACATTGTTCTCATTCAAACGGACGAAAAAAGAGTTAAATGGCCACTAGGGTGTATTGAGGAAATATACCCTGGAAGAGACGGCATTGGCAGAACGATAAAAGTCAGGACGTCTACGGGATTCAAAATTAGGCCCTGTCAAAGATTATATCCATTAGAGTTGTCATTTGATAGAGACTCACCTATAAAGGATTTGAGTTCAGTAGATGACAGTATCTCTAGTTAGTTTGTGGACAAGATAAGTGAAGTAGAGTCAGTACGTAATGTGACTACGCGGAGTGGAAGAACCATAAGGATACCTAGCAGGTTTACGTATTAATGAGGTATTTTCTCTTCTGTGTCGGTTATCGAATTATCTTTTATTTTTTCTTTCTTTTCCTTTGTTTGGAGGATGTTATAAAACCTCTGTTTTAGTTTAAGGTTGTCACTTAGACATGTAAAAAATATTAATAAGAAAACATTCTACTCAAACCGAATAAATGGATTAATAACCTCATTATACTATATTATTTAACAAGGTTCCTTGATACCAGAAATAAATCTCAGATTTTTAGAATCAGCAAATTATTTTAAATAAAATATTATATTTTAACGACGAATTAATGGCGTCGCTACGGCCTTTGCGGTTGCGGTCTATTCCTTTGCTTTGTTCGGTAAAAAAAAAACAAACCTTTCGAGTTCCATCTCCATCCTTTTGTTTGATGGAAAGGAAAACCATCATGCATGCATCAAGCGTCTGAGATGGTGGTAAACCACATGAGATCATCGTACGTAACCCCAACCCCCCAGACACTAGACAAACTAGTGAATTAAAAAAAAAACGGGCTGGTGGGCTGGCGGACTTTTTTGACATGGCTTTTTTTTTATTCTGTGGCTTCATTTTATATTTTGACATTTGAACATTTCGATGTCAAGCGCTACGTATTTCTTTGAAAAAAGGATTTTTTTATCGTTTCCTTTCATTTCTCCATTTTCTTCATTCGAATAAAATACTAGAGATTAAAAATCGTTGTTAAAACGTGCTTAAAGTGTATGAGGTGCCCTTAGATACCACGAGAACCATGTGACACGAATACGAAAAAGGGCTTCCAGACCGTCAATGTGACAGAGATGTTTTCTGCCATCGCGACCATCCAGCGCCACCGCGGAGTCAAAACGACCACGACGCGTCATAAACGAGGAGCGATATAGGGTAAGCGCGTTAAAAATGACCGCGAGATGGCCACCCCGCCACCAAACCCTAGTGAAGGAGAGGAGGGCGTCTCCGTTCCCGAGTTGGCGGAGGAGTCGAGCGGGGAACGCCCGGCCTCCACGCAGAAGATGTTCATAGCGCCACCTGCCTCGCAGCTGCCCACGAAGCTGCAGTTCGTAGCGCGCGGAGCGCCGGGCCCAAGTGGCGGGATCAAGCAGTGTTTTCGAACCGTTAAGACGGCGCGACGCGTCCCGACGCTGCCTCGACGCGAGCTCGAGCCCGAGCCGGGCCCGTCCTGCGAGCCCGAGCGTCGCGCTCGCCGCGACCACGAGCGCCACAAGCGACATGCCTGCTCCACCTGCGATAAGCGCTTCTCAAGCCCTGGTAAACTTCAGCAACATGTATTGTCCCACACTGGTGAGCTTCCCTTCTCTTGCGACCTTTGTGATAAGAAATTTAATTCTAAATTCAAGCTTGTACGTCATAATCTCATTCACAGCGAAGCTAGAGCGTTCAAATGTGGTACTTGTGGCAAAACATTTAATCGTAAAGATCACCTCACTAATCATGAAAGAGTACATAATCCAACAAAAAGATTATACACATGTGAGAGACCAGATTGTAGAAAATCATATACATCATCACTCAGCTATCGCAAGCATGCTGCTTTACATTCAGCTGAGGAGGGAAATCTACAGTGTAAAATTTGCGATGAAGTCTTTGCCACTCGTCAGGAGATAGTCTACCATCTCAAAGTACATACAGGAAGCCGTACTGTAAAAAATGAGACTGATAAAAAGTTCACATGTGATCATTGTGACAGAAGGTTCTTCACAGCAAAAGATGTGAGGCGGCATCTGGTGGTGCACACTGGCAGACGGGACTTTGTATGTCCACACTGTCCTCAAAAGTTTGGACGGAAAGATCATTTAGTGAGGCATATGAAGAATGCGCATCCAGATGAGTCAGTGAAGTCTGCAACTCCGGGCACGTCTAGTGAACCACCGCCTGAACCCACTTCATTTGAGGAAACATATTCAGAATTTGAATTAGAGGGCTCAGATTTTATTTGGAAGCCATCTTCCCCCAAAAAGCATACAGCAGAAAGTCAAGCTAGAGTGCCTTCAACTGAAATAATTGTGGAAATTCCACCAGCACTTGAAATAAAAGTTGAACCATCAGAAGTAGAGGAATCATTAGAAACTCATATTAAAATTGAGCAACCAAGTTCACCAAGCTGTGAACTGTTATCTGCTGGTGCCTACCCTGTGATGTTTATGGTCCCTGCACCATTTACTCAGCCAGAGTCTGAGACTATTTATATAACAACAGAACAGCTTCCAGATCCAATCAGGCAATCAAGTGAGTCAATTTTGTTAGATCCTTTGTTGATGGATCCAGGCGAGGGCCCGTCAGGTTTGTCCAATGAGATGTTGGGGCTTCTAGAAGAGAGTGAGCCGTCGTATCCGGGCGAGGAGACCCGCCCGGCCCCCACGACTCAGCCGCAGAGACTGCCCGCGTTCCGCAAGGCGTTCCAGACTGCAAAGAGCCCGAAGCCGCCGCCTCCGCCGCCCCCGCTCTAGCCTGGCGCGCGCATTTAGCTTATAACCGAGCTACCTCACTAGGCAAGGTAAGCTGTAAATAGTCTGCAGTGATCTAGTAATTCAATTGTAAAGTTGAACTTGGTGACAGTAAGTTGAATGCTCAGGGGCGCGCGCCCTCCGGTGATTTGCCAAATTGTCTAATTGTATGTTTCAGGTATACCAAAATGTTTCCGAATTCTACATGGATATGTGATCTAGTCGTGTATGTATTTTCGGAATTGTAATTGTTTATTTATAGCGTACATGGAGTTTAGGGACCAACTCTGCTAAGTTCGTGGTGTGACTACTCATGCTGGTGTTTTTCATGTAAATGCGGCAGAATTTAATTTAAAAGTTTAAAGGCTCTTGGAAGCAGTAGGCTATTACAATATGTTTTAGAGAGGCATGCTGCTTGACGCGAAGTATATTACACCGGAGCATATTCTTGGTCTATTGATAGATTCATAATTCTGCTAGAATAACATCAGATCTGCCTAGATTGTACTATCATCGTGTAAGTGTTCAAGAGTAGGGGACAAAGTTTGGCAGCGTTTTGTTGTACAAAATGTTGTGAAACTGTTTAGTAAACTCAACAGAAGTGCTAGCAACAAAAGCAATACCTCAGAGGCAAGTGCCTCCTTGTATTTATAAGATATTAATTGGGTCTGTCTGATGAGCAAGCATACTTGATCAGTATCACTGTAAAACACATAATTTTTCTACAAATTGTGCCAAAAACAGAGTAAAAGGTTGTAGAAGGCCTATATACCTTTTTTGTTTGCTCATTAGATTTTGTAGAGCATATTGAGCAGAGAGTGTTGCAAGTGATCAAATCCATACCTTGCAAGATACCGAACCCAAAAGCTAGTTGACAAATTCCGAAATTCTTTTTAGAAGTCTTGGCATACTTTTTAGGATTATGAGCCAAAATATGTTGTGTTCCAAATGTTGTGGAATAATGGTGTGTCAGATGATGTATAGTGAGAATAAACAACTTGGTTGAAATGGAAGGATAATACAGATGGTTTTATTAGGTGCCTTGCATTTCACAATTCTCTGATTTCACTGATATGGGAATAAAGCACTGATCAATGGTTAAAGGGCATTTTAAACATTATGTATATACCTATATCTTCCGTAATATTTACATGTCCCTTCAAAATTATAGGTCTCGTTAATAGCTGATTGATAGCTAAAACAGCAATTATAATACATGTCAGCTGCACACTGGCACAGAATATAATTGGCACTGGACACTCTTTTTTGACTTATCTATCGTAGTTTTAATACAAAAAGAATTCAAAGATTTGCTATTCATCCCCATATCAGTAAAAAGAATAACTAAAATATATAATGAACACTGTTGAGGAAGATTGCATCTATTTTTATTTCAAAATTGAATTGAACATTTGTATAGTTAGGATTGAAGTGCCTTGTAGCAGTAAACTAGAAATGAGATATGGTCATCCTCTGAAACTTTGTTCAGTGAGTGTCCACTGAACAAAGTTGCAGAGGATGACAATATTTATAAACCTATAAAACTGAAATTTGGTAAAAGTTGACCAATTCACCCTGAAATGGCCTACTTAAAAGTAAAAATTATGTGACTATAGGCCTGTTTTCAAAATAGATTTTCCACATATTTATAGTCATTGTAGGATTAAAAGTATTTCGTCCAGCATTAATTATAGATGACCATACAATGACGCATCAATTATAAAATGAATGAACTCCATTTGCAAGATAACAAGCAAACAAAGTTCATCTGATTTCCAAAATTTATCAATCTCAACGGTGTTCTATAGCAATAGCATTTTATCAGAATGTTTTTTTTCCTGTCACTATAACATACTTTTTAATATGTAAATGTAAGTTTTAATTGGTAATTATAAAGGTTTTTTTATGCATTATAGTTACGATCAATGTTTGGCGTCTAATAATGACAATTGGCATGCAAAGTATCAAGGAGAGATCCAATGTTGTAAACGCTTGGTATATTGAATATGTAAATAATTCTAATCTTGTAGGTTAATAGGACTATAAAAAATTTAATCTACCTCAATTGCAATTTATTTTTACGGCTAGAATTGTAATTACTATAGTTTAGTGAGTGTTAGGTTTTATTTTCTATGTGAGAAATGCGCTGGACGTTTTTTGTCCCCTGCAACTAGTATTGCCATCTTTCGAAAATTCTAAAATAAAAAAAATATCTAGAATGTAATTATCACAGATACAGATAGATCTTATTATTATTACAGAAAAAAAAAGTAAAAAAAAAAATATATTTGATAGGAAGGTGGCAATCCTAGGTGTGGTTTCATATCTGTGCTGATTATAGAAATCTTTATTGATAATTGATATGTACGACATAAATATGTACAGATTCGCTTATATTTTTTTTTCTTAATTTTTAGTCAACCAACATTCAACTTGGGATTTTGTTTCGAATCAAGTAAATATTTTTCAAATACGAGATCTGGGTAAATTGAAAAAAATAAATTTAAAAATTATTAAAAAAAAACAGTTTTTTGTATTGTAGGCAAATATCAGAAAAGATTTCATGCATAATATTTTATTTTAATTAGGTACAGCATCTAATCTGATGAATCTATTTATGGTTCTTGGTGTGCTTTGAAAGTTTTGCTAATTGGAATGGATATTTCATTTCAATGAACCCTAAATCCCTAGTCATATACAATAGCAGTACATATTATATTCTCAAATAGGCAGTTACTACTGAGTGATATTTACCAATCTGATAACAATAATTAATTAACGGTGCAAAACAGATGAGTACAAAATAACAAAATAGTTTATGTATGTTATAGAATTTCCTCAATTTTAGTATTGACATAAATGTACAACGATATATACGCAATATATTTTTGTAAAAGTTTTAGATTTTATTAATGATTTAATGTTTAATTAACATATCAAAGACTAGCATCGATGCACACTATGACTTTGTTACGTTTTTAAATATATCTTGTTCTTGAATATGTAATATTGAAGTTCGGTACCGTTTTGTATTTATTTATTTAAAACAGATGTCAAATGACAATAAAAATGTATCTATTGTGGTTTTGTAGCACTGAAAGTGTTCATATTTTTATTGAATAATATTTTGAGGCGTTTAATAGGCTTGATTCTGTTGCATTTCTGAAGAATTATTTATTACACAATGAATTTTAAAAAATATGTTACTAACACCTACTTTTTAAAAAATAAAAATTATTTAATGTAAGTAATTGATAAAAAAATAATGCATCAACTATCTATGTCATTTATTTTTTTCTTGTTAAATTATAAAACAAAGTTTTTCTGTGCATTGTGGAAATTTGCAACAGAATTGATACTTATTATTGTAAGTATACTTATTATTTTACGACTGGAAAACTATTGTTAATATTTTTTTTCTCATCCACCCCAGTTTGTATAATATTGTGTCTTAACAGTTAATGAGTGTGACTCATTATTTTTATTTTTGTAATTACATTTATTTCGTGTAATACCAAATAATTTTATTTCCTCACATTGTTTGTAAGATTTCGAATATTTTTTTTGTCTTAAGTTGGTAACAGCAACGAATGTGTTATGAGTAAGGATTTTTGCAAAAAAAGTTTTTTTTCTTAATATAATCCGAACATTAATTACGGCTAAGAGACTATAAAAGGACATCAACAATTATTGTAGAGCTGTTACTAACATAAAAACTGTAAAATCAAAAACTATTATTACAATAATGTTTGTTAATGTGCATCTTACAGTTTATTTCAGACAGAAACCTTACTCATAGTGAATTGTACACTGAACAATAGATATACGTAATTTTGGTACATAACGTAGCGGCCTTAATAAATAAAATGTAGATTGTTTGAATTGTAATGAAGAAAAAAAAATATTTTTAGAAATTACTATATATTTTAAAAGAAATGATCTATTTTTGTTACGCTTTTGAAGAAATACTTCATTTTGTATTGGATGTTGAAAAATATACTTCCCGAATGTTAAGTTGCAGTTGGAAATGAGATTTACTTCAGGGATATGTATGTATGTCTGCAGTTTATTTCTTTGAACGTAGAAGTTTGTCTAAAAAGTAGCAGAAAAAATAGGGGCGCCACTATCTTCGCCATTTCAGATAAATTATTGCATTGAATAGGATTTGTATGAAAACAATTAAAATTGCCAGTCGTAATAAATTTTGTTCCATTTAAGGCGTACAGTCTGTCTAAAAAGTCTTACGATTTAAACAAAAGATGAATGAATAAATAATAAGAAATGCCCTATTTTCTATGTGGGGGTGCGGGTACCAAAGCCAGTACTCCTAAAGGTATTTTGGTTTGCAATTATTGACCGTAAGTCAAAGTAGTTAAGGTTTATATTAAATCGTTGTCTTTGAATACGCTACGTCGCGTATCCAGTGGTATGGTCTTAAGAATTAATCTAATTTACATTCTCTTTTTAAAGTGTTCCAAAAAACGACAAAATTATTTTGTTATGAACAACATAACGTAAAAATTAAAAAAAAAACTGCACTAAAGTAAAAATATATAGCTGTTTCAATAACGGTTCAAAATTTTCAGTTGGCGAATTTTACTAACAGTTTTAAGCTATACAGTCTTCTGGGACTCCGCAAGTTGCCTTATCTTAAATCTTAATCTCATTTCCAACTAAGACTTCCACCTACAGATTGTCATTAGTACTAACAGTTGTGCCCTCGCCGATAGCCAGTTTATAATATTTATAAACAATGTACCTGGTTTATAATAACACGATGTAATGTTTTTCATTGTAATTAATATTTGAACATCACTTGGCGATTTTATTTAATTCCCTGAAGTCATGTGGCTGTTAACAAATAAATGCGGAGGAATTTGATTTAACGCTGACAAGAAAACTTCAGTAACCCCTGTAAATATTAATTAATATCATAATGTAACATTCTACATTCTTAATTCTACAATAAACAGGTCTGCTGGAAGACATTCTTGAAGAAATAAGTAGCACTCTTGTACCTGATTTCCTGTTGATTGTAAAGTGTATTAAAAATACCTTATAATCATTTATATAATTTTATAACCTGCCCTTTTTTGGACTGAAATGTTGAATTCCTGTGCTATGTTGATTGCATGCTACCAAACGGATGCGTATACGATTGGTTTGTTTGACTGTAATATCTTTATTGATTTAAAATACACAGTTAATATATAATAATGGGCCAATGATATTGTAAAACATTTTGTAGCCTGAAATAAATGCTTTATTATATTATTATCACATATCTGAAAAAGTCCAGTGATAATTTCCATGGACAACTACGAATAAATAAAACGCATGTATGCAGCCAATATAGATGAAATAAAATTTATTGCTGATCAATTCATTAACAAATATCATAGACTTAGAACCAGAAACAACACAATAAATACCTAATCCACAAGTATAATAAACGAAACAAAAGAAATGCAGTCTGAAATATACTATCTATAAACACGATCTATACACATAGGCGAGTCGATTTTACATGAAGATCTATGATAAAAATGAGCGGACCAAGATGCTGCAATAGAGTACACTCAATAGAAACTGGGGGGTTACTACCGTCTCTTAAAACCATGCAAGAACGATTGAGTAAGCGCGACAGCGCAATACATGATGTAAGGCGACATCTCTCTTACTCAATCGTTCTTGCATGGTTTTAAGAGATGGTGGTAAGCCACCTGAAGACTTGTAATATGTGTTTTATAAAGTTGAAAAGTGGGGTATTGTTAAAAAATAAAGGTGGCACATGCTTCCAAATATAAGTTATAAAGATGTGTTATAGATTATAGAATAATATTGAAATGAAACGCAAGGCACGAACGGGAAGCAGGCAATCACAACCAGTTATTAATTTTTAACAAAAGAAAGCGTTTCGATTATGAAACGTCAAAATTTTAATGTGACGGGGAATAAAGTTCTTAAATGCTTCAGTTTCATATTGTGTGAGACTATGAAAATCAATGGCCATAGATACGTAGATTTTTATCACCTGTAACATCGACATATGGTTAACATCACGAAATTTTACAAGATATACATTTAATTAATGTAAATATACAGTTCCATTATAACATTCAAGTATCTAATTCGTCTACTTGAATTTCAACTAAATCAAAATTGTACTAAAATACTATCCCTCCCAAGTGGGGCTCTGCGGCCGCGAATTTAAATATAATTTAGAAAAATAGTTTTATTGCCAAAGACTTCACACTCACAGGCTATTTAATTCTTTTATTTATCATTTAAATATTTATTGTTTTAGAATAAATAACATCTCTGAGTGCGACAGTCAAATATGTAGAAAGCGAGTTTGTGTTAGTTGATACAAAAAATTAGAATAAATTATATTCATTTTACATCTATTATAAAGAAATATGCCAAATAAACAAAACAGCAACTTTTTTTCTAAATGTCAGAACACACAGTACTCTTTTCTTGTATGATATAAGAAACAATGACGTCATCACATAGAAAATGTATGACGGAAACGCTATTAATAGAACCAATTCGCCGTAATCCGTGGCAAATTCGTGTCGCGTTCTTACTGATGTATTACAATTATGAAACAAACTTAAACTGAGCTTTAATAAATTGAATGGTATAAAACAAATTAATGAATAATTAAGCAAAGTAATGAAACTGAACAGTTCGTTAAGAATTTCTTGAGATAACACAGTCTCGCTTTCTACATAACGGCTGAATAAGTTGGGGGCCCTGAGAATTTGAAGTGATTATTATATGCACTTATATAAAATGTTGTTTTACATACCGCATAGTTTTTAATTATTTATTTACAATTATTGCTTCAATACTTCTGCACCTATTTGAACTTATGAAATATATAGGTACTCATCGTAGTCATAAGAAAAATGCTTTATTTATACAAGTAGGTATATTTATTTTTATAGCGCCCATTGCACACTCGATTCAGATTATAATTTGATGGAAATTCGGCGTTAAGAAAAAGAAAATTAAAGATTTAAATTACTTAACAAAAAAAAAAGCAATATATACAAAAATTTAAAAGGTTCGAACAAAATTTTACCATATTCTAATTACGATATGGTTCAAAATCAAATTAGATTTCAATCGCAAATTATAACATCACTAAACGATTTATATCCACATATTTAATATCGTGATCCACATATTTAATATCGTGATCCTGATATAATTTTTTATAATATATGAATACTACATTACTGAACCTTAACAATACTTACATAAGGCTCATTTTAATTGGTGTCCATTACCTTCTAAAGTTAATTAATACTAGTGATGGGCTAAAAAGGAAAAAAACTAGTTTCCAACCATTTTCTGTTTATTATCATAGCAAGAAAATCTTTTTTTTTTACAATGGTTTTTGGTTTTCCACAATAGTTTATCTATTTTTATTGGTTTCTTTTTAATTATATTTCTTTGGGTAAGGTGCAGCGAAATTAGAGGGTTTATAGTGAATTTACCATTTTGGCCCACAACTAATTAACACCCATATTACAATCTTAATAGAGCATGTAACGTGTTATCGAAATGTTGACATCCCAGGGCCCCAATCGCTAAATGCACTAACACCAGTCACCAATAGGAATGTTCAGACATAGTCCCGGTTCGATCTAACCATTTGCCTCAACCTGTGTACGAATTGGAAAGCTAGAAAAAATCATTTCACCGTCCGTTTCTTTACTTTTCTCATTTTGCCGCTTCGCCTCGCTTTCAACAATATATCGAGATTGGGTACCTCGTCACTTTTCTTGTTATGCACTGGATTATCGTTAGCATCATGATCGGAGCTGTCTATACCGTTTTCCATTTTAACCGTATTAACATATTGAAGTGGTACAGCTTCCATGTCCTCGTCAGAATCTTGGTAGTTTCCGTTCGGTTCGTGACGTTTATATTGAAACTTATAATTCACGTCGTCATCCGATTCGGCCTTTTTGTATTTCCTATTGATATTTTGAAGAGATTGGTTCTTTTGTAGTTCGCCTTGTATGGTGTCGCGGATGTTCATTTCTGATGTGGACTTCAAGCAATAATCTTCTTTGTCTGATTCTGAATATTTTCTTATTGTTCTGTGTTCTATAGGTTTTGGTGGTTCCTTGACAGCTGGCGTGGAGTTTGGCGACTTGAGTTTGACTTCTGGCCCTCCGCCGTAGATGTCCGTGAAGAACCTCCATAGTTCTTCGCTGAGTTGCGCGTGATCGGACCCTTGTTTTAGTGTGTATGTTGTCACTCCGTCTATTTCCTGGAATATTTAGATGATAAGTTATATCTCATTTTGTTACAATTTATAAAAAAACGTCTTGTCAATACGGATGAAAACCGCGTGAAACAGACAACACCCGCCATCTATTGTCAAACAGTATAAGTAACATTATGAAACTTATGTTGACAAAATTTGACGAAAATGACATCAATTGTTCTATGACATCTCAACGCGTCTCATCGAGGCTACTGGTGACCCTAAAGCGGGTATTTTCTTTGCTCAGCGTATAAGCCTAGCAGTCCAGCGGGGAAATGCTGCTAGTATTCTGGGCACACTGCCTGGATGTGGCGCGTTTGAGGAAGTATTTTATTTATAAGAATAATTAAATATTGATTTATTATATTTGTAATGTGTATTGTTCTATTGTGTGCTATGTATCATATCGGTGTAAATATGTGTGAATTTTGGGACACTGGTTTTCGAGTAATTTTTGACTCTTACCATTTACATGCTTTCTCTATTCCGTGTTTATTTTAGTCCTCGACATTAATGTTGTATAATGTCCTAGACACGGAAAGCGAAGTACTGGACGTCCAGCGGCTAGATGGGTCGATGATATTAGGAAAGTTGCTGGCCACAACTGGATTACGATGGCCCAGAGTAGGGATGCATGGCGTAGACAGAGGGAGGCTTATGCCCGGCAGTGGGATGTAGACAGCTGATGATGATAATGAATTATAATGTACCTGTTTAGTGACGATTCCCGTATTGTCGACGGGCGGCGGCGGTTGCAGAGTCTTGTTTCGCACGAACGCCTGCCATTGTCGAAACCAATGCATGCTTATTGCGTAGATGGCGCGGGGGCGTTCTTGTTCCTGTATACATTATTAAAATTATACACATTATTTACATACATTTTAAATTATACATATATTGTATCTATATTTTGCTAAAGGTGCCTCTCCAACTAGTGAAGGTTAGCGTTTAGTCTTTTAAAGTCCTCCTTTTCTTTAGCTCTTCGAAATAGCTCCGCTGCGCTTGCCATCCCGGTCCATTCTCTTATAACTTTAGAACTAATAATAAATATAAAAATAATATTCTCGCGTAAACTTCTCAAAAGTCCAGGGTGTAATAAGTTTTATTTTTGAGAAACACATTTAAAAGTTATTTAATAATACTTATATGGCTATACTACATAGTACTACATATGTATATTTAAGTCTTTAGTATATGTTACTGTTCGGATTTGAAAATTCTGCATATGAAAGCCCGATTTTTGGGGAAGGTTATTTAAGGCATAGAACATACACACAACGGGTTAGTGAATCCGCGGGGAACGGCTAATCAGTAAGAATAATTGTATTAGATAAAAATTATTAGGTATTAATGAAGGATGGCACATTTGCAGTTTCAGTCGAAACTTGTATAGTACTTTTTATTTTTTCGAGTATATAATATCCTTTTTCTTTTCATTGGTCATTAAAAATGAGCATAAACATTTAATAGAATAAAAAAATTGTGTCAAAGTTTCAGCAGACGACTGACAACGTAATTTATATAAAATGCTTTGCTGGTTTGGCTGATTTTTGATTTGAAATATTTGCACAGGGTCAGCTAGGCGCGTATACTAAACTAGCGACCTGTCCCAGCTTGGCATGGGCATAAAAACCTTCCTCTTGAATCACTCTATCTACTAAAAAAACCGCATCAAAATCCGTTGCGTAGTTTTAAGGTGATACCTCGGTGAACACTAGCGCCATCATCATTTAAAAATCATTATTTACTGAAAACACAAGTTACCAAAAATCCGTGTTATGTAATTAAGGTTCGGGATCTGAAGTTAATTTTTAATATATTAAATTATAATTCCCTATAGTTATAAATAGAATTATGACTTAAAACGGCCACTTTTAGCAGTTATGCAATTTGTAATAAATAAAAAAAATTTTAATTATTACAGATGACGGATTTTTGATAACTTGTGTTTTCGATTACTCGTTAACGAGGTATCGTTTTAAAGATTTAAGCATACAAAGGGACATAGGGACAGAGAAAGCGACTTCGTTTTATACTATACATAAGTATGTAATTGTGTTTGTGTATTACTAACAAATATGGACTACGGTCTGAAAAAAAGCTCTTCCATGCTGGTCTGGGAGAAAAATAAAAACATAGAAGGTATCAGCTGCTTCTCTTCCCGCGCAAGACGTAAAAGTCGTCTGACTGAATCGCCGAATGGGGAAATCATGACATAGGCGATGCGGCTAGCAACCAATCACTATTGATTTCCTGTTTCAACTACCATTACGCTAAACGTGGCCTAAGGTCTTATAGCCCTAGGCTCCGTCTACCCCGTATGGGATAAAGACGTGATTATATGTATGTATGTATGTATGTCTGAAAAAAAAAGTGTTTTTTTTTATTATGTAGTGATAATGAGGAAGCCAGATAGATAGATATAGATAGATATACTCTTTATTGTACCATTATCATACAAATTATACATGTTGAATACAAATACAAACAATGTGTACAAAGGCGGACTTATCGCTGATGCAATTTCTTCCGGCCAACCTTAGGGTGGATAGGAACAACGTGGAAAAAATGCGGTACCTGGAAAATGGCGTGCAGGTCGTAGAAGGCCGCGAGCTCGGCGTGGCGGCGCGCGCGCAGGCGGCCGGCGGCGCGCGCGCACGCGCCGCACGGGTGCGCGTGCGACACCGCCGGCCCGCCGCCGAAACTGGCCGCGGGAACAACGAGTACGCGGTGATATATACATACAGATACTAACTCATGCCCGCGGCATCGCCCGGGTCAACTTGCCTCGGGAACTTTTTTCGGGATGAAAGGTACCCTGTGTTCTTCTCCTGGTTCTAATCTACCTCCCCACCAATTTTCAGACAAAACAATTCAGCCGTTCTTGATTATAAATATTGTAACTCACAATCCATACTAATATTATAAATGCGAAAGTCTGTCTGTCTGTCTGTCACCTCTTCACGGCTAAACTGCTGAACCGATTGTGATGAAATTTGGTAGGGATGTAGTTAACGACCTGAGGTCAAACATAGGCTACTTTTGGGCGTGATATAACCAAGTCCCACGCGGGCGGAGCCGCGGGAAACAGCTAGTGTATATATATATATAAGGTGAATTTAAATCAACTGCAAATATTTCAAGGGCAGATTCAGACCACTAAACTGAACAACTTTCCCAAATAAACAAGTCGACAAACGAAAAATTTTTTTTGACCTATACAAATTGAGAATCAGCTGATCTAGTTTATTATGGAGGGTGAAAAATAAAATTACGTATTTCGATATAAGTTTAATTGGAAAAGTTGTTCAGTATAGTGGTCTGAATCTGCCCTTAAAATATTTGCAGTTGATTTGTGTCCACCTTATATATAAGAAAGTCTTGTGAGTATACTATATATATATATATATATATATATATATATATATATATATATATATATATATATGTATGTCGCAGCCAACTGGTTAAAATAGCCATTCAATCAAACAGCTAGCCGTTTGACTAAACAACGCTAACTATATTTCGTATTTTTTCAAAATTTTAGGCCCAGTAGTTTCGGAGATCAGAGGGGGGGAATGGTCAATTTTCGTCTCCTTTCATGAATAAATGAAAGCTATGTTACAATAATAACAAAAATATATTTAAGATCCTCCCCACATCTGTGTTTGGGTCACAGGATTACGCCATCCTACCAAATTTCATCTGTTTTGGTCCAGTACGTTCGGAGAAAATTGGCTGTCACCGACGGACGGACGGACAGACAGACGCACGTGTGATCCTATAAGGGTTCCGTTTTTACATTTTTGTACGGAGTCCTAATAAAAACAAGGAAGACTTTTTGTAATTTCTTGAGATATTATTCTTGGATAAAAGAGGTGACCAATAGTTTAATGAGTAAATAAATGTAGTAATGACTAAATATTCTTTATTGCACTAAGCAAAAAATTCCAAACTCAAAAATTTACGAAGTAAGAAATTATTAACAAACCAACAAAAATACTGTCTTAAAAAAACTTCGTATTAATTAGAAAGTGGAAAGCAAAAATCTAATATTATATAAAAAAAAAAAATTCTCTTCTAAAACATACAATAGGTTATTTATTATTTATACAATTGCAATAAATACCTTGGTGAAAGGACGCCTCCCCCTCATCGAATATTTGTTTAAATTTTGACTCACTCGTACGTGCCTACATAATTTATGTTTCTTTAAGTAATAACACTCGTAACGTATATATACTACTTTCTTTCCTAAAAATATCTTCGATCTAATCGAAAATATCGGCTGGTTGACGCCATATTAAAAACAAAACGCACCTAGCACCGCGGTGGTGAGCGCTGAATTAATTTAATTAGACAGCGGCTTTTGAATCAGCTATAGTGTTGAACGTTTTGAGCTAAAATAAGCTAGCCGTGTTCATGAATGGCGTTCATAAAAGGGCTAGCTGTTTGATTGAACGGCTATTTTAACCAGTTGGCTGCGACATACATATACAGGGGTTAATTTAAATCAACTGCAAATATTTTAAGGGCAGATACAGACCACTAAACTGAACAACTTTTCCAAATAAATTTATATCGAAATATGAAATTTTATATTTCACTCTCCATACTAAACTAGATCAGCTGATTCTCAATTTGTATGGGTCAAAAAAAATTTTCGTATTTCAACATAAGTTTATTTAGGAAAGTTGTTCAGTTTAGTTTTCTGAATCTGCCCTTAAAATATTTGCAGTTGATTTAAATTAACCCTGTATATAGATTTATTTATTTACTAAACTTAATCATACTAATATTATAAATGCGAAAGTGAGTTTTTATATTTGTTTGTTTGTTACCTCTTCACGCCCTATCTACTGAACCAATCTTCCTGAAATTTCGCATAAACATAGCTAGGAGTATTGAGAAGGACACAGGCTACCTTTCACCCGAGAAAAAGTAACGTTCCCGAGGAAATTCATGCGGGCGAAGCCGCGGGCTCAAGCTAGTTGTTCCATAAGTACAAAATACTTATACTATCGTCGGACTTAATGACTGTACCTACGCATAGGTACTTGTTATTATTGGTACGGGGTTGATGTCTAAGTTTTCTTGGTAGTGGATTATTTTTAATTAATTTACTAAAAATATATTATTATTTTTATTTATTTTGAAAAGAAGTCTCATGGTAACACAGTTGAACATTATGGGCCCTTTCGGGCCTCAAAACATTTTTAATGCAAGTTAGCACTTCTCTTTCTGGTTTCGGGGGTTAAATTAAATCACTCACTGCTTGTGTAACGACTGACAAAGCCCTCCAGGCTCCACAGTGGAACATTACGGGCCCTTTGGGGCTTCAAACAATTATAATTGCAAGTTAAGTTACTATCAAAGGTATAGCACCCCTCTTTCCGGTTTCGGGGATTAAATTAAATCACTCACTGCTTGTGTAACAACTGGCAAAGCCCTCCAGGCTCCACAGTGGAACATTACGGGCCCTTTCGGTCTTCAAAACATTTTTAATGCAAGTAAAGCTACTATCTAAAGTATAGCACCCCTCTTTCCGGTTTCGGGGGATAAATTAAATCACTCACTGCTCGTGTAAGAACTGCCAAAGCACCGCTGGCACGACGGTGGCGAGATGTTGTACATTTTGTACTCTCTCTGGCCGCACGCCGCCATGACAGCACACGAAGTCGCTATTGTCTATGGGGCCTGGTTCCGCCCACGTGTTGAATCTAAATACAAATATTACAATGAACGAAGAGATACAAATTACAATAACTTACTTAATTCACAGAGTACAAGGAAACTACTGTAATCTATATATATAAAAAGCAATTGCTGTTCGTTAGTCTCGCTAAAACTTGAGAATGGCTGAACCGATTTGGCTAATTTTGTTCTTGAAATATTTGTGGAAGTTCAGGGAAGGTTTAAACGGTGAGAAAGGTGCGTTCAGGCGGTACGGAGTTCGCCGGGACAGCTAGTAGTATATATATTTAATATCTGCCTTGATTTTTTCCCACATTTTGTTAAAACTTCTCATTGATTCGATGTGACCAGTTTCATTGGGTTCATAGTGACATGTATCCTAAGATTTTGTTATTTATAAAATAGACTGTGAACTAGTTTGGATCACAAACAAGTTGTGTTAATAAATAAAAAAAAACCAATATATTGAAATAATACTGCAATATAATTTATAAAACCTATAGAGAAGGCGAAGTCGCGAGCAAAAGCTAATAACTAATGTTAACCTTGTAAAATGTTTACAAAAGTTACTAGCCTAACCTATAAATGATGATATCAGAACTTACTTGTGTATCCATTGTTTGGAGATGTAAAATTTGATGTCGTTGGGATCCACTGTCGCTGAGTTGGCTATCTCCGCTGCCTTCTGCCGTAATACCTTCATTTGAGGGTTGACTTTCCTGCAACAAATTTATTTATGAAGCATGTTGCTAATAATGCTTTGTAGTTTTGACGTTTGAAGACCTCAGTCTTTAGAATCTTCGAAATAGATTGAAAAGAAGAACAATGATGAAAAGAGGGGAGGCTTTTGCCCAGCAGTGGGTCATACAGGGCTAGAAAAAAAATTGACGAAGCATGATTATTAGTTTGAATAAATAGGATCTTGGGTAACTTTACAAGTGAGGCCGTAGGTAAGGAGACAGGGGCGAGATGCACAAGTCAAAGGTGAAAATTAACCCACTTTTCTATCTACTCAATATATCATTGTGTTAGTCATAGAACTAGGAACGCGGCTCTAATAGAAGTAGCATGACAAGCTAAACTGTCTTACCACTCATACACGATATTTACGTGTATGCCATCCTTGGGTTCACAGTCTACTAATGTCTATTGCGGAGTATATACAAGGACAACAAAAAAAATCAATTTTGTGTATTAATGCCGATTTATGCCTTCACAATATGTAAAAATAATTGTATAAATCCAAATATGAGTTCTCCTGATACTTCTTTTTACGTTTTATACAAGTTAAAGCCTTATATCATGTAAAATACTACAGCAAATTCAACGCCATTTTGAATGAAAAAAATATTATTCAGTCAAGAACATGTGCTAAGCATAGTGTTGTTGCTCTTACGTTTCTTTCGTCAAGTATCGATAAACGAAGTTAGAAGGCAAGTTTGGAGTAAAATTCGGGTTTAATTATAAATGTCAACGGGAAATGAATGAAGAAACCAGTTTCCGAAATTGCTAGTGTTACCATTAAATTCCGGAAGATGCCAATTATATATAGTGTGCAGGGTGAATTGAGCTTTTACCCACTTGATATGAATTAATAATCAAAAAAGGAAACGGATGCCAAATAAAACATTACAGCAGCTATTAAATATTAGCTCTACAGTATATTGACTTTAGAAGCCACTAATACATTATGCAAGCAACTTGAAAACGTTAAATCAAGCATTACTAATATGCCCCACGACGTCAAACCGCCACGCGTAGGGTTTACCCCTTCTACCATACCAAGCCTCGGGGGAGGTGGCATGGTCAAGACACCTGTTTCCACGAGACGTGATCGTACCATCGCAGGCTACTCTTTAGAAGCTATCTATCTGCTATGTCATGGACATGAAGGCTGTCCCGAACGTGGTGGGAGTTTCTAACGCGGTCTTTCCGCGATATTTCACACATCCAGTGCGGCGGACAGTTCTAATGATGGTTTTATAGACCTGACTCTTGAACCTGACCGGCATTCTGGAATCACAAGTGAAACCAGCCATCTCAGGCTATTTTGCTCATGCTCCTGTTTGCTTCGACTTCTGGTTATTTTTTCATATTGTTTCATGATATACTTATCGTGTCGAGTCTGGCTAATTACCACCACCGCCAAAACTAGTACTCCGGAACTGACAATGCATTGTTTGTGATTTAATAGTTTAATAAATAGAATTCTTCAAGTCAGACCATGCTAGCCCATACAGATATAAACCTTACATTATGATTAAATTTAAATAGTGAAATGAAATCAAATATTAATAAAAACCAATAAAAAAATTATAATAATAATTCAACGTATTCTCGATATATCGATGCTACGCGAATCTGTTACTTCACTAATTTTGCCTGCTGTCATGTCAGAATGGCAACAAATAGACGTAATAATTTTACGAATGGAATGAGTTATTACTTTTTAGAGTGACGATAAGCATCGCAACGATGAACATCGTGTCTCTGTCACTGAAAAATATATATATGGCCATCGCGTGAAAACACATTATTATCTCACTAATGATACATACCTATTAATTATATGGTTTCGTGCGATTGGCAAGTCGTCCTGGTTATTTAAAACATAACAGATTTTTAATATGGATATAGTCACTATAAGATGTTATTAAGTTAGCTTATTATGCAACTAGCGACCCGCCCGGCTTTGCATGGGCATAATAACCTTGCTCTTAAATCACTCTATCTATTAAAAAAAAACGCATCAAAATCCGTTGCGAAGTTTTAAAGATTTAAGCTTACAAAAGGATATAGGACAGTGATAACCAAAGACAAGAGGTCCGCTTAAGAAGGGACTGAATAAATTAACCGGCTTGGTATTACATGGATCTCATAACTTTTGACGGTAGAACAACTAAGCGAGACTTGGAATTTTTATAAGTTTTGTTTTTGATGGTATCTCATTTCTTTTTGTAGATTACAGAGAACTACTTTACGACATACATATTGCCTCTTGATAACGCGGGCGAAGTATAAGTATGCAGGTACACTGATTCGTTCACTGCGAATGTAACTTTTTTATCCTATATATTTATATGGGATTACAAAGTTATTTATGCAGTTGGTGTATCTAGAAAACTGGACCGATATTGCAAAATATTTTAGTTTTCCCTTGGGTTATATACTAAACATTAGTTACATTCTAAATTTGAAGCTTATGTATATGCTGCAGTGCCACTACCGCGCTCCAAGATTCTTGCTCTGCCTGCAACAACGCAATTTTCTGATATAACTGCAAATCTATTAACAGATTTGGTACTTAACATTTGGCCATAGCCTAGATGACCTATGGATATCAGCTCATTAAGATTAGTTCAGTTTATCATATTCAGTGCTGTTATTTGAAAGAGCGAGTAAAAATAATTTTATAATGTTGCTCTAGTTTATGGAAATTAAGTAAACTGTGACTAATAGATAAGACATATATCGGGCATAAATTTATACCAATTTTCCAGTCAGAATTTCAAAAGAGAATTTTATTTTAAGTACACTCATCTATAAGTAGGTACATATAAATTCGAGAATGAAATGGCTTCGTTTTCCTGTCTATCTATTTAATTAGATCATGTATTCAAACATAACAATAAATAATAGTAATTACTAGTAATATCACGCTAGTGATACTCCATGTATCAGTACTATTATCTATTCTGTGGTATCACGAGCGTAAATAGGCTAAAGTAACTGTGCGCTCATCTTTCCCGGCCTTATTTAATATTATGATTATATATATACTATATATTTATTTTTATATCTTCGCTCTAGCGTGTTTTTCCCGGTTGCGTCTTCAGCTTACGCTTCAGAGCCCAGGGTACGCTATTAATCATGGTTCAATGAAGCGATTGACGTCTGACCTATGTGTCATATTTATTTATATATAATAGTAATTATAAATAAAAAAATAGTATGTACTTGGTAAATAACAGTCGTATTGAGAACGAGAAGGTATCTTTCTCCAGACCAGAACAAAACCTACGCTCAAACATTACAAACGGCAATACCGTACGTACACTTCGAACTTTTTTACGAATGTGAACTTTTTTCTATTGCTCGAGAATATACATGGAAACTTTTCCTGCGCAGACTCATCTTTTTGTGTAGGTGACACGGTCAATTGGCCATGCATACCCTGGTGTCAGAGTTCGTCGGAAGGCTTTCCCGGCCTCTGACATGGTTCCTTTAACGACTACCAGAGGGCAGCTGGGACCAACGGCTTAACGTGCATTCCGAAGCACAGAATCATCTTTATTATCAGACAGTCAGGTGATTCAAGCCTGCAATGTCCTAACCAAACTGGAAACAACTAAATAAGCTCCCACGACCCCTGGGTCTAACAGGCTCAGACTGCTTAGTTGGTCGGAGTGGAAATACAGTGCATTTGTACTAAGCCTTAATCCTGTGTCATAAAGTCTTTTTTGTTTGATTTTGCAATAAGAAAAGTTTGTGAACTCATTCCATAATGTGTGTATTTGATGACGGACCCCCCCTCCTACCCTCCCTTACCTCAGCCCTTACCCCCCGCAAACGGCGCGCTAGGTTCCCATACATTTAATGTCATATGTTACATCTATCTTAAGTGACGCAATTTTTTTTTTTTAATCTATGGTGTTAGTATATTTATTTATATATCTCACTTATAAAACAACACGTAGGCTTCACAATGCGGCAGTAGGTGGGGAGATAGGGGCGAGATGCACAGGTCGTCGAAGGTGAACCAGTTTCGTCCATTTCGAGCCACACACGTGTAATGGCCGCCGCCCGCTGTTCCCGCGTGGCATATTACCGCGCACAGCTCGTAGCGGGTCACTTTTGATGTGCAATCTGCAGAATAAAAAATCGGTTGTCTATTACTGACGATAGTTGAACTTTACAACGTCATAAGAAATTCGCTTGCACTTCAAGCCTTAAATGGAACGCCTCAGAGCGAGGTAACGCCGCATTGCGTCTGTTTTTTCGTGCGTGCAGCCGGCTCCATCGAATTATAAGACGTTGTCACATCAAAACTTACAATACAATACAATTTACAACAACAATATAATTTGTTTTAGTACAATAAAGTTTGAAATAAGTTGTTTATGTAATAAACAAATAAGAACTTTATTGTACAACAAACAATATAAAAACTCTTCATTGCACCATAACTTTACAAATATATACCGTGAAGGTGCTATACTCTAACCTTACTTAGAACATACTAAGATTTCTGTTGCTATAAAAGTTATAAAAAAATATATTCGATGTAGGTAAGTTCAAGACTGATCTTGAAGTCGGGGGTTTTGCCAACAGTTACGCAAGCGACATACGTTTTATTAGTTTATGTAATTTTATTATAATTATATCAATGTACGAAAAGGGAAATTACACTGACGAAACGTTTTTAATGAAAGATTTGATAAATGCCCCAAATGTTCTGTGTCATTATAATAATTAGCTTAACAATAATTCTACGAAATGAAAAATTGTCATACAAAAACTTTTTGCCTATAGACCCGGGGGTCGTGGGTTTGATTCCCACGGGAAGTATACATTGTTGTTTCCGGTTTGGTTAGGACATTGCAGGCTTGAATCACCTGATGGTCTGATGATTCCGTGCTTCTGAAGGCCGTTGGTCGCGGCTGCCATCCGGTAGTCGTTAAAGGACTCTGACACCAGGGTGTGCATGGTCAATTGACCGTGACACCTACACGAAATTAATGAATGAATAAATACAAAAATTTGATTATCGCTAGTTGTCAGTGCAAAAAAAAAGGGTAACGTTGTTTGGTAATTTACAATCAGCCAAACGATTTTCGCCTTATGAGGGTAATACCTCGATGAACACTAGCGCTACCATCATTTAAAAATCTTTATTCAGTGAAAACACAAGTTATCAAAAATCCCTGTAGTGTAATTAAAGTTCTGGATCTGAAGTTAATTTTAATAATATAAAATTAATAAATTATAGTACCAAATAGTTACAAATTGCAAAACTGCTAAAAGTGGCCGTTTTAAGCAATATTGCAATTTGTAATTATAGGGAACTATAATTTAATATGTTTAAAATTAACTTTAGATCCAGAACCTTGTTAGGGCCGTGACGAATAATATAAATGATAAAGTACCAACTACCGTTGTATTTTTTGATATGAAAAGTGCATTTGATTTTGTATCTCACGAGGCATTGCTAAAAAAATTATACAATTATGGGATTAGGGGACTGGCATATGATTGGATGAAATCTTACCTCTGTGGTAGAAAACAAGTAGTTGAAATAAAGAGTGTCGATAAACATAATGATATGGTTACACATAGATCAAAATTTAAAGTCAATCCGTGCGGTGTTCCTCAAGGCAGTGTGTTGGGACCTCTTTTATTTATACTATATATTAATGACCTCCCGGAAGTAGTTGCACATCAATGTATAATGTTTGCTGATGACATTTCTGTAATAATCCCTTATTCTAATACTGACATTTTAAATTATGAATTTGACATTAATAACACTATTGTATCTATAATTATTTGGCTTAAACATAATAATTTAACTGTTAATATTAATAAGACTAAATATATACAATTTGGTTCTTGCAGGCAAAATAAACTTCACTTAGGTATTAGTTATAATGACGACAATGTTGATGAAGTAACCTCGACAAAATTCCTAGGTGTCACTGTTGACGAAAATTTGAATTGGAAAGAGCATATTAAGCAATTATGTGATAAATTGAATAAATATCTGTACGTCTTGAGAAGGTTGCGAAACACATCGGCAATATCAACTCTTTTAGCAGCGTATTATGGCTATGTTGCATCAAATCTTAATTACGGACTAATTCTTTGGGGTAACTCAGTGGATGCTAAGAAATTATTTATTGTGCAGAAAAAATTTGTACGTGCCATATGTGGTAAAGCACCACAAACATCATGTAAGCCTTTGTTTAAAAGTTTGGGTATTTTGCCTTTGCCATGCATGTACATCCTAGAAGTTTCCTGTTTTGTTAAATTTAACATTAACCTCTTCATTAAGGCATCAGAAGGAAATTCTAGAAGTAGAAGAGATCCCCATAAACTTGTTCATGTTAACAACCCAAAATTAACTCTTTATTTAAGACAATGTAATTTTATGTGTGTAAAAATTTATAATAGCATTCCTAGTGACATTAAATCTTTGTCGAACAATTTATTTAAACGTAGACTTACGAAATGGCTAAAAGATAAAAATTATTATTCAGTCCAGGAATTATTTGCTTGAGAAATTTATAAAAAAAAAATTAAAAAATGTGTTTGTTATTTTAAATTTTATGACATTTTGTAATTAATTTTATTATGTAACATTTGCATGCCTAATTTAGTAAAATATGTGCGCAAGTAACAAACTTTTATAACACCTTTTGTACCGTATTTTATGCAAATAAAGATTCTGATTCTGATTCTGAACCTTAATAACATCAGACGGATTTTTGATAACTTGGTGTTTTCAGTGAATAATGATTTTTTAATGATGGTGGCGCTAGTGTTCACCGAGGTATCACTTTAAACAATGGAATCATTCTCACTAGTTCTATTGGCAAATAGTTCCATGGAACAAGTGAGAACTTTTTTTCTCAGTTGTTCCATTGACTTCGATGATGGAACAAGTGAAACAAAAATTAATCAGACTTGTCTCACTAGTTCCGGAAGCTATTTCCGAGCAAGCGAAAGAGGAACCCATTAAGAATTTACCTTTATGCGTATACGGCGCCATATTAAGATCGTGAATGGGGAATGCGACCCTCGCGGCGACTTTGGCACTGAACATGAGCTCGTGCCGGAACCGCTTCAGGTGCACACACAGCACTTCCGGCAAGCGGACCACGCCCGACATCTTGACGCCGTTGCGGAGTTTGTTGCAGCGGGAACAGCTGACAGGAATTACAATACAACATCTTTTATGTATAGTAACAGGGTGAGAGGTTTTTGGAGGGATAGAAAACTGTCAAATCAAATCTTTAACTTGCAGTAATAGGATACAAAACTGATGTCAAAGTATTAATAGTTCTATCCTATCTATCTGTTGAAAACAGTATAAATAAATAAATATATAGGGACAAGTCACACAGATCAAGTTAGCCCCAAAGTAAGTTCGAGACTTGTGTTATGGGATACTAACTCAACGATACTATATTTTATAACAAATACATATATAAGTTGAATTTAAATCAACTGCAAATATTTTAAGGACAGATTCAGACCACTAAACTGAACAACTTTCCTAAATAAACTAATGTCGAAATACGAGAAAAAATTATTTTAAACAAATAAAGCATTTTGAATTAATTAACCCAATGAGCACTAGGCTCATCATAGCAGCCTTTGATTAGTTCCAGTTACTCGCCACCAGTGGCGCATTGATCAGTACAGAACATTCATCAAACACGTGTTTACGTGTGAATGACAATGAGGAATGTTCTGAAAAGCATTTTTCGGGGAAAATAATAAAAATCTTTACTTTTACCAACAACATTGCAACACAATAAATTGACTTTATTTCGAAACTTATTTTTCATTTTATAATTTAAATAATTAGGTCCGTTCCATGCCATCTAGCGTTGAGTAACGCAAATCTATCAAAAAAAAAAGATAAAAGTAGTGTTTTATTCCACGCTAGATGGCATATTAAAGCATGTTTGGCATGTGCTTGACCTATTTCATTTTAACTTGTTCACTCATCACTAGATGGCTAGATGGCGCTTATCCCCCCGACCCCCCTAGACGTGAGGACACTGTGTTTCTAAGGAAAATATCAATAGGCCAACTCCATATATCTTCCGTGATCACAGGTCATCAGCACGGATACCCCGCGTTCCGACGTCAACCTAGCCCTTATAGGTATCAATTTAATAGGCTTATAAAGCCCTTATAATAGGCAAAACACCTGATGGCAACCGGTTAGTAGCCTATTTGTCGCATGCAACATCAGCGGGTGTCACGTGCGCGTTGCCTACGTTCGTAATTACCTGTACATGTTATCGCCTTTGAGTTCGTCCGCGCTGAAGAATGCAGCGAGACAGTCCTGTAGCGACACCACCGGCCCGTAGAACCACGACCTCAACCAGCCCAGCAGCCACCATACCTGCAGCAAATCAATTATTTCAATCTATACTATTACTAGCGACCCGCCCCGGCTTCGCATGAGCATAAAAACCTTCCTCTTGAATCACTATATCTATTAACAAAACCGCATCAAAATCCGTTGCGTAGTTTTAAAGATTTAAGCATACATAGGCATATAGGGACAGAGAAAGCGACTTTGTTTTATACTATGTAGTGATAGTGATACTTCCTCTGTGGTCCAGTGGTTAAGGCGTTTACCTGAAGACCTGGAGGTCGTGGGTTCGATTCCTATTGGAAGCATACTTTACTTAGTTGTATCCAGTTTGGTTAGGGCATTGCAAGCTTGAATCACCTCATTGTCTGATAATAAAGATGACTCCGTGCTTCGGTATTATAGGCATGTTATGTCATTAGTCCCGGCTGCCATCTAGTAGTCGTTAAAGGAACCACGTTAGAGGCCAAGAGGCGGTTTTGAAGAACTATGATACCAGGGTGTGCATACTCGATTGACAATGTAACCCACACGATAGACTTTAGATTTAAATTAACCTCAACCATACTATACCTTGGTCATTTAAATTGAAAATGCCTTCGATAGTTGAACAGCCAATGTGGTCTTTATTTTTCTGCATAATATTTCTTGAATATTTTATTTCAAAACCTCTCATGTTTAGACAAGCTTCTAATACTAAAAGGTTTACCATCACAAACACAACTTTCTTTAGCCAAAATAAATGACTTTGACCAACGCCAAAATGTGAATTTGTTATAGGATGCCACAAGATTAATAGGTCATTACATTGGCCCAACACCTTGGCCCAATGTGTACAGTCGGCATAAAACAAAACATACCCACGACTCCTGCGCAGTGGCGGGATTGTGATGCGGCTGTTGGCACCGCAGTACGGCGAGGTGTTCACGTGACGGTATAGGCAGCGATAGGTCTTGAAATGTTTCTACGCGGGTGGATACCTGTCAGATATAACGATAGTTTGTCATCATTGACGCTAGATGGCGTTGATTAATAAAAGTTCGCGTATAGTGCGTTTATAAGGGGCTACCATAAGCCAACTAGCACCACCAATATTTTTTTTCTTTTACTCTAAAATCAGGTCAAATTGATAAAATCTAAGAAGGCAGGTCACTAGTAAATAACGTCTAGTATTTTTGGTATTATTTTTCCGTTATTTTTCTTTTGGTTAATTAAAAAAAAAACTCATAACCGCCAAATGTGGCCATTTTTCTGTCAGCTTTTTTTCTTCAATTTGACTACCACTAATGTCGACTAATCCAAACATTGCCGCGGTTGCCGTCGCTTGACGCGCGCTATCGTTACTAACACTATCGAGCTCCTCAAGTTTTCGTTGCCTGTGTAGTACTGTAACTACTCACCCTATCACAAATGAGGCATTGGACCGAAGACAACAGTTTCCCGTCGAAGACGTCGGAGATGACGCTTCTATAACGGACTGTGTTGCCGTCACCGCTGCCACACGAGCCGGACGACTTGCTACAAAGAAAGATTATATACATTAAGGTGATACCTCGGTGAACACTAGCGCCACCGTCATTTAAACATCATTACTCACTGAAAACACAAGTTATCAAAAATCCCTGCTGTAATTAAGGTTCTGGATCTGAAGTTAATTTTAAACATATTTCAGTGTGTCAGAGGCTATGTGTGTACCACCGGCAGAGCAGGAGTGGACTGCAAGTATCACTACATAGTATACAACAAAGTCGCTTTCTCTGTCCCTTTGTATGCTTAAATCCTTAAAACTACGCAACGGATTTTGATACGGTTTTTTTTAATAGATAGTGATTCAAGTGGTAGGTTTTTATGTCCATGCGAAGCCGGAGCGGGCCACTCGAGCAAGTCTCATAACGCTCCTCCGCCTTACTCTAACACGACAGTTCTGACCCGATCCACGTCCCGATACAATCATTAAATAATGTGAGCTCGCAGAGTTCGCTCAGGCCTCGACTCGGCATCGCTAGTGCCGCTCAAACAAGTCTCATAACGCTCCTCCGCCTCACTCTAACACGACAGTTCTGACCCGATCCACGTCCCGGTACAATAATTATGAACTCACCGTGTTCGCTCAGGCCTCGACTCTGCATCGCTAGTTCCACTCGAACAAGTTTCATAGCGCTCTTCCGTCTCACTCGAACAAGACAATTCTGACTCTGATCCTACGTCCCGGTTTAATGATTCACCACCTACAAATTAATATAATATTAAATGTGGATTACAATGGTTCTATAAATATATATATATATATATATATATAATAATATAAATAACAATGGTAAATAACAAAGAAAAACGTTTTGTTGACTTCATAGGCAGCGAAATTCTAAGCAGTTCTGAAATTGGTTCAAAATTTTTATATAATTGTTGTTGCACTGTCAGGGGAAACCTTAGCCCAGCAGTAAAACAATATAGCTTAAGAAAAAAAAATACTATGCACAGAATCCAAACAATGTACGTTACAATGTAGCATATACACTTCCAACCGGTCGTTCTGGAAATCCTTGGGGGAGGCCCGTCAACAGTGGACGACCTGCGGCTGAAGTGAGGATGAGGATATACACTTACCATTAAAATTATCAGCTAAAGCAGCGTACGCCAAATGGCGAGCGCCGCCAAAACTAGCCGAGCGGCGATGTCTGCCGTCAGCCGCGGGACAACTTTCGGATACCCTGCGGAAATATATCATTACTTTTTTATTGACACTAGCTTTCGCCCGCGTGAATTTCCGGGGACAGTGCTTTTTCCCGGGATGAAAGATACCCTATGTCCTTCTCAATATTTCAAACTATGTGTATGCGAAATTTCAGAAATATTTATTTAGTAGATAGGGCGTGAAATCGCAACAAACAGACAAACTCACTTTCGCATTTATAATATTAGTAGAGATTCAACAATATAGATGGCGTTAGGGTGGCTTGAGATCGTGATATTGCCAATGAGATGAAAATTTAAATTTATAGTTATACTTTTTTATACTACGATAAGAAAAGAGGCCTACCAACACGGCCCTCCTGATAGCAAGGGGATATAAGCCTCCGGAAAAAACTTTGGAGTGTTATAAGTCCGTTGCAGACCATAAATGAGTCTTTTCACTCCATCTTTGAAGATCCATCCCCATGTTGTAATCACTTTCACACATGATAGCCGATTTCGTTGACATTTACAGTAAATTGTTATTACCTTAGATAACCATCAGTTTTATTAGACTCGCACTCGCTGTAGGACGAGGCCGCCGGCAATTTCCGCCTCATCCGTGCGAAGAAAGGCGCGTCATTTGCTAAAACAAATACATTATATTATGAGTGCCACCGTTTTTGTGCCCATGTTCATCTGTTAGCGCTACTGTCACGTAAGGCATTGAAATGTTTGCTGTAACTAGAGAAAATACATTAACAATATTCCCGCGGTTAATTTATTTGAACTCTGTTTATCTTTTATTTAAATTTTATTGTCCAAAAACAGTTGTATAGCACAAAAAGTAACCTGAAATAATGAGGCAAAAAAGCTGACTTATCGCTAAAGGAACTCCTTCCAAATCTATTGGGAAAAACAAAAAAATGATATGAAAAAAATATACAAAAAAACAGATATACTGTACCTCCCGAGGATGCCGCCCGCCTTCTCACGTGCGAACTCCTATTGTCCTGATGATCACCGTCGGCTTCCGAACCCAGCTTGTCTTCGGGTGTATTGTCATATACCTGCGATAGATTAAAAAAAAAAAGCTGGTCAAGTGAGAGTTCGACTTCAAAATCATTTCAATCAAAATCAGACGACCTCCGTGGCGTAATGGTTAACATGCCTGACCGCTGCTCAGGAGGTCCCGGGTTCGATCCCCGGTCAGGTCAAGATGATAAATGATCTTTTTCTGATTGACCTGGGTCTTGGATGTTTGTCTTTATATGTATTTGTTATAAAATATCGAACTTACTTTGGGGCTAACTCAATCTGTTTGATTTGTAGCTATATTCATTTATTTTCTATGGTAATAGTTCAAATGGTACAAAACTACTCGTACTCGTCGTTTAACTTAGATGCCCGATTGCGAAATTTCATAATTCTAAATGAATCGTAGCAAAAGGCCATTAACTTTTATCCATATCCATCCATATTAATATTATAAATGTGTGGCGACACTAGCGCCACAACAATATCTACAAAGACGCACCACAGATGGCGTTAAAAGCAACAATCTCAGAATTGCATACAAGATGGCAAATTACTATGAAAGTCTAAATCGCGCTTGCAAAGTTTCTACGGATTGGAGCATAAATACAACCTCCGACAAGACATCGTCGGAGCCGCGGTTCCCCAGGCATAACACCCTAGCCTGGCGGGAAGATCTTCCCTTTGTGGCGGTCGAGCATATAAACACTATCGCTCCCGTCACATACTCCAAAAATGCGAAAGTTTTTTCTGTCTGTCTGTCTGTCTTACGCTCTCACGGCTAAACCGCTGTAAACTATTTTGATGAAATTTGGTATGGATATAGTCAAGAATCAGGGGTCAAACAGAGAATTTTAATATAACCGAGTACCATGCGGTCCGAGGCCGCGGGTATTACTTACTTACTCAATCGTTTTTGCATGGTTTTAAGAGATTTTATTTTTATATTTATGGAAAACTTACAGCAAATTTTACAATGATAGAACTTACGGTAGAAGTAAATATGGCCAATTGCAAGTTTTCACTTACAGTAACTAACAATAGTACTTGGGTACCATTAACACAAATATTTAATAGAAAAATAAAACAAAAATATGTATACATCTATGCAAAATGCCGGTAGTGCATGGTCAGATGGTGGTAAGCCATCAGAATCGACTCGCTAAGAAAGGAAGGTTTGACAATGTCCATACATTACCGGTTCTTTGAGTTCTTCGTGCAGCTGGTCCATGAAGCAGCGGAGGAACTCCTGCGTGTCGTGTTGGTGGTAGCCTCGGAACATTGGGTGTACCTGCAATATATATATACACATGAATGGACTGTCTGTTTGTTACCTAGTCAGTATAATAACTATTGCCAGATGTAGAATTTTGGGGTCAAGGTCAGTAAATACAATATTATAAAAATCAGAAGACGAAGGATTACTGTCAACATTGTTTTGGCACATGTTTTTTTTTTTTTTGTAGAGGACCACCCTTATTGTTTAATAGGGGTTTAAAAATAGTTTACGACCTAGTCTTAGGCCTATTAATAATAACAAAACATTTCAGAGGAGTTTGGTAAGAAACACTGTGTCATAAAATTTTTATATATTTTTCATTTAAAAATTTCATCTAACTGTTGCGCTTTATGAGATACAGCCTGATGACAGACGGATCGATTTACTTTTTTGAGCATGGAACCCTAAAAATGAAAGTTCACACTTGTAGCAAGTACTTAAATATAGTTTTCTAGTCGCCACCTGCCTTTTCTTACATCTTTTTGAATAGCCCAGTTTAAACTCATCCAAATTTCATCCCTATAGCCCATATATTAGATATAATTTTTCCTCTTACCGAGATGCCTTGAGAGTAATATTTTCTTAATATAGCCGACAATAGTTATTGGCAGTTGAACCACATAACATCAACTACAAAGGACCTCTAAGTTTTAGAACGATATTCTTGCGCAAGCCTTTGAAAAGTATCAGGTGTATAGACTTGGGATTCCAAAGGGAGATAAAAAAAATGTTTTACATTATAAAAATATTTACTTACGCTTCTAATTCCGTATAATATCCCATTAGGTACAACGTAGCCTCTCGTTTTTCTACTCCACATTTCTTTGATTAATTTATGGTATGCGCTGAAAATAAATTGATATATTTTATGATATGTAAATAAATAAAAGTCAGTCTGGAAGTTCTGACAATGAAAGTTCTTCTGGAAAACGAGCTAGGGGCAAACCACCAACGCGCTGGACCGACACTCTCCTTGCAGCATTGAAATGTTGAAATGTAACACCCAAGAGGCCATACACCGGGCCCAGAATATATAAGGTGGACACAAATCAACTGCAAATATTTTAAGGGCTGATACAGACCACTATACTGAACAACTTTTCCAAATAAACTTATATCGAAATACGAAATTTTATTTTTCACTCTCCATACTAAACTAGATCAGCTGATTCTCAATTTGTATGGGTGTTAAAAATTTTTTTTTCGTATTTCGACATAAGTTTATTTGGGAAAGTTGTTTAGTTTAGTGGTCTGAATCTGCCCTCAAATTATTTGCAGTTGATTTAAATTCACCTTATATGTATATTAATTTTTTATTTATTAAAACTTTATTGTTCCATAAGTACAAACTACTTATACAATTGGCGGACTTAATGCTAAAAGCATTCTCTACCAGTCAACCATTGGGAGAAACAGAAAAACTGTATGTATATGACTGAAGGACACTAACTGTCAATTTGGATTATGGTCGTCACGACCCTTAGCTATGAGGAACACGGCTTGGAAGAAGATATAAATAAAACCATAATAATTTTGGGAAACTGTATTTTTTTTCAATCTAAGCAATCTGTAAATGTTAATATAGCATGAAAGAGATAGGTTTTAGTGCACGAATTTACCGCTGTGCAGCGTGAGCTCTCTGCACTGTACTCATTCTTGGTCTACAGGCGTTTCGGTCAACCGACTTTGTACATAGAACTCCCACACGAAACTAGATCTTTTTGGTATCATCGTCATTTCATCTAGGTGTTACGGTCAATCGACCACACACAACCCTGGTGTTAGAGTTCTTAAAAACCGCCTCTCAGCCTCTGACGTGATTCCTTTAACGACTACCAGGCAGCCGAGACCAACGGCCTTCCGAAGCAAGGAATCATCTTTATTATCAGACAATCAGGTGATTCAAGCCTGCAATGTTCTAACCACAAAGCAAATACAAAGAGGAGCTGGCCTATTGCTCTTTCCCTTATAATATCCCCAATATCATTTGGAGAGCCATCTATTAGTGAATAGACGAACTAAAATAAACAGGCTGCTATCATAAAGGTCGTTATCGATAAATGTTCTACCTCTCGTTACTAGATGTCAAGGCCAGGATCGTATTTAAGTATGTTATAAAAATAATTAAACGAATTTAAAACTTCTAAAAAAGGTTATCAGTTGAACCTGTACGTGTGCAATATTGTAAAAATACTAACTTCTAAGAAAGAGGTTTTTTTATCAATGACAATCAAACAGTGTTAAAAATATTTCTACTCGCCGCTAGATAGCGCATTATGAAATTTTGGCTGTCACTCCATGCCACAGTAACATCCATATCCATACTAATATTATAAATGCGAAAGTCTGTCTGTCTGTTTGTCTGTCACTCTTCACGGCTAAACTGCTGGACCGATTGTGATGAAATTTGGTAGGGATGTAGTTAACGACCTGAGGTCAAACATAGGCTACTTTTGGGCGCGATATAACCGAGTCCCACGCGGGCGGAGCCGCGGGCAACAGCTAGTAAAATTATAAAATGCAAATTATTAATTACTTACAAATGAAAAAATAATCTTTTAGCTTCAGTCAGTTTAGGTTTACACGTATAGCTTTTACACCCGATAACACAACACTCATTTTGTCAACCAATGTATTATTTATGATTTATTATATAGTTGAGCAAAACACGTGTTAGAACAACGTCGAAAAGTTTTGTACTGATTTTGGCGACACTGGTGGCGAGAAGCTGAAACTTTTAACGTGACGTCAGACGCCCCTTTGATACATACTCAACCTGATTGCTTAATTCATCTCCTCTTTGTATTTGCTTCGTGGTTCTAACCCAACTAGAAACAATTGAACAAAGTATGCTTCCCGTAGGAATCGCACCCACGACTCCCGGGTCTACAGGCAAACGCCTAACCATTGGACCACGGAGGCAGTTCTTTTTTGTAAATCTCGCCCTTTTAATGTGTTATGAATTCTGTGCTACATTCTACAATAAATAAGTCCCCTATCAGTCTTTCGACGGTGTCAACCAACTACAGGCAGAACTCATTTTTGTGGAGAGCGGGTAGATATTTCAACTCTGTTTCTAGGTCATTGGACATAGACATATTCAACACCAATCCTAACAGGGCTAAACGTTTATTGTATGGTAATTTCTTTGATAATATATAAATTGTAAATTAATTGTAATTGTAACTTTTGCATGTCTAAACATTCAACTATAATGCATTATAAATACTTACATAACAAGCATCTATCTACTTTAATCAACAGGTTGATTGCTAGATTTAACTAGTGTAGTTTTGGCGTTCCCGTTATCTCAACACATAATTTGTATCTATATGTGAAGACCTATTATTGGCTTTTTGTTATAAAATCTGTTACCTATGTAAATTTATTTGCTGTTGGTTATCCAAATGTATAAAAGAAATAAATAAATGTCAATTTTAATTTTTTTCTTTTATCTATTTTTATTTATAAGGTTTAGGTTTAGGTTTAGGTTTAGGTTTAGGTTTAAAGATATTTATTCTCATTAAGACATAATTTACATCACTTACATGAGAACATAAAATACAAAACATAAATATTACATAATATTCGTTGTCACACTAATAGACAAAAGTAAAATAAAATTAAAACAGACAAGTTTAGTAAACCATAACAATGTGCTTGGCTAATTGTTTTTTAAATACATCGAACGAGTTAATATTTTTAATGTCAGAGGGTATCTTGTTAAAAAGGCGCGCACCTTCGTTTGTTATTGTCGACTGTCCGTAATATTTTGTCCGTGCCCTAGGCAGAACGATGAAGCTCGCGCGACGAGTGCAGGTGCGCCCAACTTGTTTTCGCTTAGTAAAGTTTAGGTTGGTGCGGACTTGGTTGTTCATGATTTTACGAATGAGAATACAAGTATTATAGGTATATAGTTGTTTAATAGTCATTAGTTTGGTTTCACGATAGATTTTAGTAGTTGGTGTCCGAAAGTTATAATTAAAAATCATTTTTATTATTTTATTTTGTAATGTTTGCAATTTATCTAATCTTGTTTTAGCAGCACTTCCCCAAACTTCAATAAGATATAGTAGGTGTGGTTTTATGAGGGCATTGTAAATTGTAAAAAGTAGTTTACGCGGTATATATCGAACATTTACCCGGAGGGAGCCATGGAGCGATATAAATTTTAATATCAGTTTTTTTATATGATTATTCCATGTTAAATGGGTATCCATGAGGAGGCCTAGATATTTTTCTGTAGTTTTTTGTTGTAAAGGTATGTTATTTATTTTGAGAGGTGTGAAAGGGGGTATTGGTTTATTTTTTGCTTTATAAATTATATAGCTAGTTTTTGAGACGTTTATAGTAAGTAAGTTATATTGAAACCATTCTTGTAGGATATCAAGGTCATTTTGAGCTTGAGAAGTTAAGCTTTGGATTGATGAGCCGAAGTAAAAAAGACAGGTGTCGTCAGCATATAAAGTAATATTCCCGTTTAGGCCTAGTTCTTGCATATTATTAATATAAACTAAGAACAGGAGTGGGCCCAGTATTGACCCTTGTGGGACTCCGTAAGAAATTGGTAGTGGAGGACTTTGAGAGTTATTATCGGTTTTAACAATCTGTAATCTGTTTGTAAGGTAAGATTTGAACATGTTTAGTGCTTTGCCAGTTATACCAATTACTTCTAACTTTTTTAGGAGCAATTTGTGGCTAACGGTGTCGAAAGCCTTTTTTAGATCTATAAATACCCCTAGTGCGATGTTTCTTTTATCAATGTTTTGTTTCACTGTAGTAATGAGATCAATTGTTGCCGTGAGTGTGTTACTTTTGGATCGAAACCCGTATTGTCGCTCATAGAAGAAATTAATAGAATCTAAGTAATTTTGTAACCGTGTATGCAAGACTTTCTCGAGAATTTTTGATAATATTGGTAGCACAGAGATAGGTCGGTAATTTCCAGGCTCCGTTTTTGGTCCTGATTTATAGATAGGTGTCACTTTGGCTATTTTGAGCGAATCTGGAAATACTCCGTCTTGTAATAGTTTGTTAATACATATTGTTAATTGTTTTACTATTAAATCCTTTACACATTTAATAACTTTGGTGCTAATGCCGTCTAGACCAACACTACTATTAGAGTCAAGGTTATTGATAATATCAAGTATTTCTTTTTCGTTACATGGTTCCCAAGTACTGATTTGCGAGTTTTGTGATGCTGGCTTGGGTAGTGCATGAATATAATTGACATGAAAATCTATAGGAATTTCTTCAGCTAGACATGACCCTATGTTAGCGTAAAAGTTATTAAATATTTTACATATCTCATTTGGATCGGAGACTTCTACTGAATCGACAATAAGCTTTGAGGGAGCGTGCCTTTGTCTGAACTTGTTATTTGTTAGCGTATTAAGTAAATTCCATAGATTTTTGGGCTTTTTAGAGTGTTTGTCAAATTCTTTTTGGTAGTATGACTTCTTTTCTTTCCGGATTACGGTTAAAACCTGGTTTCTTTTAGTGTTGAACTTCTCTTTCAAATCTTCATCGTCGGGATTTTCTTTTAACTCTGTCCATATTTGGTTTCTTTCAGTGATTAACTCTATTATGTTTTTATTTATCCAATCCTCTTGTGGTCTATTATAAACTTTGGTTTTTGTGACCTTGCTTTCCTTTACACATTGTTTAATTAGGCTTTCCAATTCTGTAAAGTCATCACTTGTTTCATGTAGTCTTGATTTTTCGACTGCCTCAAAAAGCTTCTTATAGTTAACTGCTTCGTATTGATTTAGTATCTTTGCAGGTGGTTTTATTTTCTTGATCTCAACATATATTTGTCTATGGTCAGAGAGAGACGAATCGATTGTTATCATATGGAAGTTATCCTTGCCTAAATTGGTGCTTACATGATCTAGTAGAGAGTCTTTGGGTGGACCTGTCCTGGTGTAATATTTTTTGGAGATTTTGTTAATAATCTTATGTCCAGTTTGTTTTAAAAGTTGGTTATACTGTTTAGTCTTGGGTTCTTTTTTTGTGAGCAGATCTACATTGAAGTCTCCAAAAACTATTGCTCTTTTTCTTTCTCTTAATTGTGACTCATAAACCTCTAGGAACTGTTTAAAATTGGTGTTCCCTGGATTATATACGACTCCTACCTCAAGTGCATATTTTTCAAGTTGTACCCATAAATAATTATTACCTCCTATATACACTGACTCAGATAACTTGTGTTTAAGGTTGTTGTGGACATATATGGATACGCCGCCTCCAGTCTTATCTGTTCTATAGTTAAAATAGTGACCATAGCTCGGTAGTTCATATTGTAGTGCTTCTTCTTCGGTTTCAAACCAGGTCTCGGTTAATAAAATTATATGCACTGTGTTCGGTATCGCTTGTAGGATACATTTGACCTCGTCAAATTTCCCCTTCGTACGTATACTTCTGGCATTTAGATAAAAGAAAGTAAATCGAGACTTATTCTTCGGGAAATCCTGGTAATTGTGTATTAGCTCGTAGGTGTTATGGTTTTCAGTTAGGGTATGAATTGTTGTAGTAGATGTTCTTAGTTTTTTGACGTTTTCACGATTGAAGGGGTACCATTTACATATTTGATTGTGATATCGGTCTCACCTTTATCTTGGCGTTGCTTAAGTTCTTCTCTTAGATTTTTCATAAAGTTCTGTTGTGTCGGTGTTTGGTCTGAGAACATTTTAAGGCTTCCCTGTAGCCTGTTCCTATTACGAAGTAGCTTTTTAGCAGGTTCTGCCGTTTCAAAGCAGATCTTGATACTTCGGTTCTTGTTTGGTTGTAGTTTACCAATTCTAAACATCTTTAAAGGTTTCGGAATGTCTTCACTTACTGTGGAGATGGTTTTGAGAACATCAGCTTCATCTTTTGATAATCTATCTTCAAGGGTAGATGCAATTTGTTCGGGTAGGCCAACTAACACAACGTTCTTTTCCCTGTTACTACGATTTTGCACCTCTTGTATGATGTTTTCGCCAAAAGTTAACTCTTTTTCCAAGGTAGTAGGTACACTTTTGAGGTTGTTTAGGTCTGTTTCAAGGGATTGAATTTTGGTTTGCATTGCATTGAGTGTTTGATCGTTCGACGATTTCATACAAGTGATCTGATTTTTAATATCGGTTATGTCCTCTTGCATATTTTTTAAGATGTTCTCATTTGAAGTGACATATTTCTCTAGTAGGGAGCTAATATGAGATATTTGCGATTTCATTTCTCTTAGATCTTCACTACATGAACACTCACTATCACAGGGAACTTTTCGCTTACGAAATGTAATTGATGGGTCTGGACTTACATTTCTTATTCTTGATAAGTCGGGTTGCGACCCGCCAGTTGGTGGCCTCTGCATGCTCATGTTGCTCTCGTTACGTCAGTCGGTAGTCCGGTGCAGCGTTTAGCGTGAAGGAGCAAAAAATATCAACCGTACGTGTCTTGCGGGGGTGAGGGCGGTCCGTGGGCGCTGTGTTTGTTGTTGTGGTGGGAGTTCTATTCACTGCGCGGCGCAGGAGTGGAAGATCACACGAAACTTGAAGCGTTTACACTATTTAGAGTTTTAGTTTTAACTCGTTAAAGATGAGATTGTATCCCTATAGATTTAGATAATTTTTAATAAATACTTGTACACGTCTGCTCAGTACGACAACGAACGACGATCCTCGAATATATACTATAACCAAGCACTTACCAAAATTTTGCGTGCTTCCGCCACCAGTTAGTTCATACAAACTACTGCCGGCCGGCGCCCACCCACTACTGTTAGTCCCAGCATGCCCGCCACCATTAGTTTGCACACACCTCCCTTGCGACACGTGTTTCATCTCTACGCGTGGCATCCTCAGGCACCAAGGCACTAAGTTGTTAATAGTTCTTAGTTTGTTGAACTCACCGACTAAGTCCAGGTTTCTTGTCTGCCGCTAGTACGGCGACGGCGGCGCCACACTCCAAGAAGTATGACGTCAGAGGGGCGGTGTTGCTTAAAGCTTGCAGTGCGGCGTTCATGTAGCACGTGTTGCCCATGTTCTGTAGGCCCACTAGACCTGCTGATTATAGAACAAAAATGGCCAAAGCATTGAAACTAGCTCAGATTGAGCTAGCCCAAACATAAAGTGAGTTTTTATAGTGAGTGAGAGTTATGGTATACAAATTCAAAGATACTATATATACATACTTTTCATCCATACTTCCATACTAATATTATAAATGCGAAAGTCTGTCTGTCTGTCACCTCTTCACGGCTAAACTGCTGGACCGATTGTGATGAAATTTGGTAGGGATATAGTTAACGACCTGAGGTCAAACATAGGCTACTTTTGGGCGCGATATAACCGAGTACCACGCGGGGCGGAGCCGCGGGGAACAGCTAGTAATAGTATAAATGCGAAAGTCTTGTCCTTCTGTCACGCTTTCACGGCTAAGCCGCTGGACCGATTTTGATGAAATTTGGTATGGATATAAAGTTAAAGGTTAAAGACCAGGGGTCAAACAAAGGCTACCTTTTGGCGCGATATAACCGAGTACCATGCGGGTGGAGCAGCAGGCAACAGCCAGTTTTATAATAATTGGTCGTGGGTTCAATTCCGGTGAGAAGCACACTGGTTCGATTAGGTTATTATATTATAGATATTATTTATGCCAGTTACCTCTAGGTCTTGCCTCATCGTCGTAGTCCATATCGTCTGGATCCAGGTCATCATCGGACGAACCGATGCCCAGTGATCCAAAACGGACGCTACCTATTGAACCGTCAAGCGATGTTGAGTCTGGACTTGTCTGGAACAAATATACACCTTGTGTAGGGGAGCAAAGGGTCCAATATGCAAAAAAATTAATTAAAATTCTGAAAATCTGATATATTTTTCTGCTATTAAGGTACCTTATTTCCACAAGTAGAAAAAAAACACACTCTATTTGAAAACTCATTGCTTATTATTAGAAAATGAAAGCGAAAAGACTACTAAACGTCTTTCTGAAATTTGGCAGAGAGGGTAATTTAAAATTTTAATGAAATAAAAAAAAACCTGATTGAATTCATTACATTTTTAAACTTTTACTTTAAGGTGTAAGGTGGTACATGGTGTTACAATCAGTACAGTACAGTCAGACAGTACAGTCAGACAGTACAGTCAGACAGTACAGTCAGTCGGAATGCCAGTAAGATACATTATGCAGTGACTGTTTCATGGGGAAAAATCCGCAAGAGGGGGAGGACCGGTTGGGGTGTACATATGTTTTGAATTCTATATTGACAATGGATTTTTTTAATCTTCCCAGGAAACAGGCTAATTGGCTTACCATTCCCTGTGTCAATGCTGCTCTGATGTGGACCTCCTTCTCGCACAGGTAGCACCATATCCTCTCAGTGGAAACGTTCATGTGCACGCAATGCGTTGGAAAGTTCTGGAAAAATAACAAAATGTAGGTATATATAGCAAATACTTTTTGTTGAATAGGTCAAGTTTAGTCTATAGACAAATGGAGAAAATTGAAAAAATCATAAATATTTAAGAAAAAGTAATAGTTTCTCCCGCTCACACTTAGTTAGGTCAACTTATTTGTCGCTATATATTCTTTACAAAGCAAATAAAAAAATCGATTACGTCATCTTCTGAGCCGGGGTCCGATAAAAAGTAATGTCGCAGTTATGCCTTCTTAATTAAGCCTACATGAGACATCTACCTACATAGTACAGATAAGACTCTCTTACTACAAAGATATAAGTGAATTGCGGATTCTGGTATTCCCTTACTAGCTTTTGCCTGCGGCTTCGCTCGCATGATTTTTCTTTCCCACGGGAAAAGTGCTTTTCCCAGGATGAATGTACCCTATGTCCTTTTCAATACTTCTACCTATGGGTGTGCGAAATTTCAGGAAGATAGGGCGTGAAAGCGTAACAAACAAACTCACTTTCGCATTTATAATATTATTTGGAAGTTGGATTCGCTTTAAGAACCAAGGGAAGTACCTAATCTTATGTATTGTCATATGCATACATGTTTTGTAATTTCTGCGAAAGACTGAATAAATTGAAAGACGAAATTTTCTTGTATGTCCAAAATAAACCTAAGAGTTAAATAGTTAAGCCTTATTTTTCGTTAACAACACAATCAGAAGACTAAACTCCTCAATACTGAGAACAGTTTCAAAACGGAATACTTCAGCTAGTCGAACATGCATGTACCCATTCATTCTTGTTCTCGATTTTATTGCACTTTATCGCTGGGAGCAAAGATTAAAGCATGACGAATACTCGACAAACGACCGTTTGTCCTATTGGTACTGGTTATTACAATGGAGCGACTGCCATCTGACCTTTGTAACCCTTTTTACAGGGAAACCAGACCAACAGGAACATGATCCAGGTGTGTTAGACTTATTAGTCTATTTTAGTTAACTGTGGAGACTTTGTATCATCCTCATGCCCTCTTCCCCGTAAAATAGGTGGTAGCTATCGCTGATAATATCAAGTTATTCGCGACAAAATTCTGCATAAAACTTTTTTGCTAGGTTTTTTTTGCAATTTTATTTCGCTAGTATATAAAAAACAAGCGACCCGCATGGGCATAAAAACCTTCCTCTTGAATCACTCTATCTATTAAAAAAAAACCGCATCAAAATCCGTTGCGTAGTTTTAAAGATTTAAGCATACAAAGGGACAGAGAAAGCGACTTTGTTTTATACTATGTAGTGATATGAAGTACAGTTCAAAAATCAAAATAAAAGTATTTTGATTTTTAAACTGTACTTCATATTTTTTTCATGCTAGTAGGTATTCCATGAAAAAAATAAAGCTGACTGAGCGACGAAAACGTTTTACGATATTTATCTGATGCACAACGCCTTAACTGTTTATATTAATGAACTTGTTCTAATTCCGATGATTCACTGTTTGTTTATAAACACACAATGACTTACGGAAATCGCAAATAAAGGACTTTGGGCAGACATGAACAGTAAAATATGCATGCAACATATTGTGTTAAAGTTAATGCTGACCACTTTGTATTATTTATACAAAGAAAATTGTTCATTGCTAGGTTAGTAATTTTTTCTGTAGTTAGTATATAACCTTCTTGGAAATTTTGTTGTTTATAAGGAAATAAGAGTCTCAGTAGGGTTATTATTTATAACATCTATTTTATCACCATAATTATATTAGTACTAGCTTCCGCTCGCGGCTTCGACCGCGTGGATGTCGGTATTACTTTTTTTCTGGCTGAAAGGTATCCAGTCTTTTTCTGTATTATAACCAACTAGCGACCCGCCCCAGCTTCGCATGGGCATAAAAAACCTTCCTTTTGAATCACTCTATCTATTAAGAAAACCGCATCTAAATCCGTTGCGTAGTATTAAAGATTTAAGCATACAAAGGGACATAGGAAAAGAAAGCTACTTTGTTTTATACTATGTAGTGAAGTGATAGTGATGTGTGTGCAAAATTTCATGATGATCCATTCAGTAGATGGGGCGTGACTCCGCCCCTAAAAGAATAGCTCTTAAATTTAAGATAGATAAATGGTATAGTAATATGAATAAGACGTGTATCTCACCTTCTGGTGTATAGTACTGTGGTCATTCTTCACTTCAGAACAACCAATATGATGGCATTCAGGTTGCAAGCAGATCCAGAGGTTGGGACCCGGGCAGCCGCAGTCGAAACATGTTAGTGTCTGAAACAAATTTAATTTAAAATATCATAAAATAATCTACTTCTTCGTCTGAGCGTGTTTCCCGGTTGCATCTTTGGCTTACGCCTCAGAGCCCAGGGTACGCTATTAATCATGGTCCTGATTTGGCGGTACTGGTTATTACAATGGAGCGACTGCCATCTGACCTTTGTAACCCTTTTTACAGGGAAACCAGACCAACAGGAACATGATCCAGGTGTGTTAGTGGCCAACACTGTCAGATTATTCTGGCTGCCTAAAGGCACCTGACATAGCCTAACGACTGCCATCTACTGATAGCAGCCGGGACCAACGGCTTAATGTGCCTTCCGAAGCATGGAGGAGCTCAAGGTAGAAAAAGCCACTAGCGGCAACCAACCCAAACATGGCCGCGCACTCGCCGACGCTTGACGCCCGCCATCGTTACAGACACGTGCGCCGCGCTGGGCTATCGAGCTCCTCAAAATAATCTTTAGCATTAAATACGAGAGAAAGGAATAAAACATATTGAGGTTAAAACAGGCTAAACAAAGTTTGTTAAATCATAGTGTCGTATCAAGTGTCCCAACATGTTTCCTTGTCTGTTCTTAATAACTTTTATGATGCTTCTCTTTTCTCCCACTCTATTTGAAACAGATAATAAGAATGCTTGCACATAATTATCAATTATTGCATCATTATTTTGCTTTTGTAATACTGATTTGATTGGTACAGAGTTGTTTTATCAGTAGCTTCTAAAAGTTTTAAACAGTTCCACAAAGTAAGTTCAACACTTTTATTTATTTATTCATCCGTACGCTACCTTACAGACTACAATTCATTATATGCGTCCTTACTTACTTATAATATACCTATTCAAATCTATATCTAATCTCTATCTAATACTATTTTACTGAATAATGTTTATATTGCTCTAGTCTAAAAATAAATTAGACAATCACACACACACACATCAGCTTAATAAGCTGCTAGTGTGTTCAAGAATATAAATAAATTAATTAATTTGAGACCCTTACCAAGTAAAAAATGCTATATTTTAGAATAATATATTCAGAATAAATCCTTATTCAGAATGCTCTTGTCAGTGGTTTGTTTCCCATCAAAGAGTTAGAAAGTAGTTATGAGTTCCATATTCCCTAAATCAAGTCACCTTTTATGATGTCCATGGAAAGAGTAGAAGCGGTCTACTTTTAGCCTGAAAACTGAAGAGCTAAGCTACTAAACAGTATACCAACTATTATTAATAAGAAGTAGTTGTACCTACATCTGTTTGTTACCTATTTATTTATACTTAAACCTATTGGCCGATATAAATGAAAATTGGTATGGTGATAGTTTGACACCTGATGAAGGACACAGGGTACTTTTAGGCGCGATATAACGCAGTACCAAGCGAGCTGAGCTGCCTTAGAGATAGTTTAGTTTAAAAAGGTGCATAAGACAACCCCTTTAGAAGATTGGTGTCTGCTCTTACTCTTTATATTCTTAGCCTATTAACTATTAGGTATATCCTCTTCTGTTTTACTTTCCAACTACTTGTTATACCAAAATAAATCATAATTATGTAGAATACGCTAGAAATTTAATGATAAAGTAAAGAAGATCCAGCAATATTAGAAAAAAAGGGTAAGTAAAAATAGAAATTTAGTATCAGATTTAAGTTCAAGGAAATCGCATGATACATACTAGTAAGGAATTCACAATGCGTTACACAATGATAGCCAGCTGAGGCAGGGAAACGTAACAGAATTCATTAGAGACCAATAAAGTTTTAGGTTATAAAGTCAAAAATTGCAATTACCTCTTTTGTTTGCCATAACTCCTTCCCGAGCGAATCAGCAAGTTTATTTAAATGCTCACAAGTCACTCCTTTATCCATTGTGAACTACAAGTATTTCCATAAATATGAAATCAACGTTACAGATACAATAAAGTCTTGTAAATAAAGGACATTTTCTATACTGCACCAGGCCGTAACCGAAATCTAATTATACTGGGTTGAACTAAGCAGCCAACGCTAAATTTTAAAAGAAACATTTTGAAGTAAAAAAGGAAATAGTTGAATCAATGAATTGAATTAAATTACAGAAATTTTCTACAACATAGAACCTTTCGTGACGAGCGAAAAGTCAGACAATAGTGATGTGAATCACGTCAATAAAATCACATCATGTGATTTTTTTAAATAAAAATATCGATTGAGATTTTTTTTTAAATTAATCAATTTTATTAAGAAAAGTAATTTTTTCAACAAATCTATGAAAATAGTAGTTTTTCCCATCGCTTTTGGTGATTTTATGCCATACCATACGCAATATTTGCCATTTATACTTAACCACATAAATTATTGGAATAAAATAACGTAATAATTAAGCTTGGGCACAGAATACTTAATAGTACGCTTGGGTAGGTAGGTACATTACACAAGGTGCAATAACATTTGCGAGATTATTTATTTACCATTACCACCAACATGATTGAGAAAGGAAGCCTTACATCATGTTTTGCGCTGTCTCGCTTACTCACTGGATCTTGCATGGTTTTAAGAGATGGTGGTAAGCCACCTGCATCTGTGGTATACTGCGTTTCTCATCTATGGAGTAAGTGAGATGTCGCCTTATATAATGTATTGCGCCATCACGTTTACTCATTCGTTTCACGTCTGCTAAGTAAGACAGTTGATGGTAGCCCCCCTGAGGAGATCTTTATTAATCGATAAAAACCTCGGCTCCAGGGCCATTAAAGCTTTTAAAAAAATGTGAAGTTGCGTTGATGTCATATTGACATTGACAGCTACCTACTGTTTTTTTTTCAGTATTTAGTCCTGGAGTGCTATTTTTGAAATGTATGACATAGCAAAATTGGTGAGTCTTATGAATATCGTTCGTTTTCGTATGATTTTCATGCGAGTCATAAAATAACCGGTGAATGGTGAAATGGTGATTTCAGCGATAGCTACTCGACTCAGCGATTTGGTGTGAGTCATACATCTCAATAATAGCATTCTTTGTGTTTATTGTTTTGTACAGTTTTGTATTGATTGGTGGATTGAAATTTTATTTGAAGTTGAAAATTGAAAAGTATTAGCTGGAATTTGTTTGTATTGTTACTATAAAATGACGTCAGCCTCTTCTAGCAGCGCCCGTTCTCTTTTCGCTGAATCCAAGCAGCGGCTAGCGGAGCGCGTCCAAGTCAATATGAATAATATTTCTTCATTAGCTCGCCAGATACAACGGGGATCTAAATCTAATGAAGTAAGTTTTAAACATAGAAATTAATAAAAATTGTGTGAATTGTGTCTGCTAGCTATTAATAAGAAAGTAGATCTATACCGTTTTGGAAATTACTCTACTGGTATCATAAGTCCCATTTGATTATCAAACCATGGTCAAAACTATCATACCTATATTATAATAATTTTTGATCAAATATTGTCATTGAAGGTAGGTATTTCTCGGCCATTCTGATTCCTTAGTTGCGTCCAAACCTGCTTGCATGTTCGTGTGATTTTTAAGTTTGTATACAATTTATTTTTATCTATGTAATGTTTCTATTTCCAGTTGCTATCAAAAGCAGCCAGAGAGATGGCTGGGATGGAACCTTTAATGGAGAGCAGTGCAGAAAACCTAAAGAAGATGCAGCTCATATCAGTACATATGGGATACCAATTCGAGAATATACACAAATCAGCACAGATGCTTACAGAGATTAGTGAAAAAGTTTCATCCATGCAAAGATGACACGCAACATAGACAAAAAACATTGTCTAATGTTTTTTTAAGTTAATCTATATGTTGTTAGAAGATAGTTCATCAGAACAGACTAAATCTATAGTTTAAGTTCCTTGTGTAATCAAAAATCTTGTAATTTTATCTATCTATCAAAATTTAAGTGCTGTGCTCTTGTCGGTGGAGTCTCTTATAGGTGTTTCTATTTTCAGCTAGCTTATGCGTTAAGCCATTGGTCCCGGCTGTTATGGGTAGATGGCAGTTGTTAGGCTATGTCAGATGCCTTTAGGCAGCCTGAAAAATCCGACAGTGTTAAAGCTATTAACACACCCGGGTCAAATTCCTGTGGGTCTGGTTTCCCTGTAATAAGGGTTAAGGAGGTTATACAGCAGGCGCTCCATTGTAATAACTAGTTCTGCCAAATCAGAACTATGATTAATAACATACACTGGGGTCTGAAGCATAAGCTCAAGATGTAACCTGGAAACACGCTCAGGCGAAGAAGAAATCAAATAAACTTGTAATCCACAAGTTTATTTGATTTATTCGAGTTGAGTTTATTCGAGATTCGCACTTGTCTTCAAATTTATAATTTTTTACCCATCACATTTTGGATGTCAGAATCAGAAATTATTTATTTGGTATTTGTCTGGTATAAAAAAGAATTTTGCAGGTTGATTTTCAATTTATTATGTACTCAACTACCCTCCCATACTTGTCTCCATATCTGCAGATAGGATTTTTTGTTCCAATAATTAAGTTCTAAGCTACACCTTACTACCTCATAGTAAGAAGTGTGATGTTTAATCGGATAAAATTGATAAAATGTCATTTAAGTCAATAAAGAATAGAATAAGCAATTTAAAAGAATTTGATTTTGAAAACTTTCATATACCCTACACATTCACACTTCATAGATCAGAGAAAAATTATCAATTTTTTAATAAAACATATAACCTGACTGTATTTTATTAAATCCAGTGTCACTCACTAAAAAAACAAAACCTCACAATATTTGTTGCATTGGTTTACAGTAGAACCGAACTCTGTTGGCTACCTACTGCTAAAATCCATTCAGCCTCTGTTACTGTGCCTATGGTGGGCGATGGAGAAGTAACATACCTGCATACGCTCGAAATACATAACCCTTCTTCAAGCAAATGAGTAAAGGATTTTGTATTTTGGTAATACTGTGCCCAAACTATGTTCCGAAGGTTTGCTATGAATGAATAATCAGGCGTTATTCAGTTATTCAATCATACGACTGAAAGATGAGCATGGGAAAAACGATTTAGGGTCAAAAATACTGACTGGCACCACATTCCTAAGGATATTATGATATCAATGCTAAGAAAATTTTATTGATTTATTGATATAAGAGTTGTTCATAATGTTGTTAAGACAGCACTGCTTTCACCGAGTTCGGACATTCGTGATCGATCGCTTCCTTAGTCCTCCAGTCACGACCGCATACTGCTTACCATTTACCATAGATGTATCTGTTACACACGAATGTTATAAAGAATGATGGCGGAATTTTTACGAATAAAAAAAAATACGGATGAGTTGATTTTTTTTTTACAACATCATAAGAGTCCCAGAAATACATTTCTGTAAATAAAATATTTTTAAACCCCCGGGAAAAAAACTAGATTTTTATTATAAATTATGTTACCAGAACTTAAATATGGCAATGTAGAAAGTGAAACATTCGCATAGAGCCACGACTTACAACTGCCAATGTCACTGTCATTCAAACTGACTTGAAGTCTGTAGATTAGATTGCGGTCTACATAAAGAAAGTGCAAAGCAATAAATATATTGACTTTCCTAATATCCTAACCTAGTACTCTACTATAATCAATTAAATCAACTGTCAATGTCGATTTGACAATGCTAGCAACTGTCAGAGTGACATGATGTTTCAGTTCAGTTGTGGTTGGGTGGGTTTTGTTTTAAATATGGCGATGGAAAATGAAACAAAAGGACGACTTTTAAAAAACGGAATAATTAAAAAACCCCGGGGTTTATAATTATTTAGTGGTGGTAAACGTGTAATTAGTTAAGTGTTCTTGCTAATGCGATTTGTTTCAAGTTATCTATATTTTTTGTTTTTTTTCGTACAAACGATGTATGGGGCTTCGCCAGGATTCTAAATATTTACATTTAAGAACGGAATATCATCGTCCGTTTTCTATTTGCATCTTCAGCTTACGCTTCAGAGCCCAGGGTACGCTTTCATAATGAGGCAACTGACATAGCCTAACGACTGTATCTCTAGGGGGCATTAGTCTAGCGATAATAACCGGAAACTTTGGCTTAAAGTGCCTTTCGAAGCATATGGATCGGAGGTGTTCAAGATAGAAATGTCACTATCTTTTCTGTTTATCTCTACCATAAGGTTGTCTGGAAGAAATTGCATAAGCGATAAGTCCGTCTTTGTAAGTACTAATTTTATTTTCGATTCTGTATAAACCAATGATGATATGTAATTGGTGCAATAAATGATGTATTTATGTAATTGGTGCAGTAAAATGTTTATTCATTCATTCATTCACTATGGGCGACCGATCCAAGCTAGGCCGCCGTCGCTATCGGTATGAACAAGCACGCCCCGCTAAGCTATCGACCTCCTCAAATCATCCTCGGCTTACATGCTATTAAGATTTCTTCAGAGCACAGGTTTCGGTTTCCTGCTTTAAATAGCTTCTGCCCACGGCTATCGAAATCCTTGGTTGTAAAGACGTTCTAGAAGACTATATTCTTATTATTATGCACGCATGCACTGCGATATGCTATGTATGCATACCTTGTTACGTAAACTACCTACGGCAAAAACAAAAGCAATAATATAATGGGAAAAACTGAACAACTGCATTTGAACAGTGTTCTTCATTTTGAACTATTTGTAGCTTCTACTCAATCACACTCACTTCTGCAAAGTAATAAGACAAAAACCTATGACTAATGATCCAATCTGCACAACGCTAACCCAGAAACAATGGCGCATCGCAAAAACAGAGCAGTCTGCTTGTAACATTAGCAGCGCTAATTTTGCACTTTCGGCGGTCCAACACTGATAATTACAAACTCTTGCGCAACCGCCAGTCGCTTCTGTACTTGTAGTCACGATCATAATCATACTACCACTTTAAAATTACCATGATAGCTCCGCCACATGTCTATTTTAGTCTTTAAAGTTGCCGAAAATAAGGTTGCAATATTTGCAAATACAGTTTTCGAACTGTAAAATGTAAGTTGGCAAACTTACAAAGCAGTAAAAATTATATCAAAACGTCAAAGTTGGCGGTTGTGTAACCTCGTGCTTGATAGAATTGGATGTCGCAGAAAAAAAAGGAAAGTGGTTCAAGTGGGTTATTGGATACAATGGCACGACAGGCACGACTCTAAGTATGCCGGGAGCATTGTGCTATTTTTTTGTCCTAATCGGTGTGAAAGGTAAACGGTCATGTTTTAAAATCTAAAGTTTGTTCACGGATGTCAGGATATTCAAATGATGATCAGAATTAAGAATTGAATCGAATGTTGGGTGACTCTATCTCTCTCATCTTAGCGCTAACAGGGCTCGAAAACCTGGTAAAATAAAAAAAAAACCAACTCGTTTTTCTGTCCATACATTTTTACAGCGACCGCTAGCGTTACGGTTCCGTTCAACCGGTATTTCCGCCAAAATAATGGTCTTAACCAGGTATTTAGAACAACAGGGTTAAAATCATTATATTTAGATCTTTAAAATACCGGTTCCGAGCCCTGAGCGCTATTCAGTTGCGTTCTCAGCATGTTAGGCTTTCCTGCTTTTTCTCCTCAGTTGTAAGACAAGTTGCACGCATATCCTCTTATCATATTGCCTCGACGTATAGTCCGCCTCGCATTTTTTGTTGGTATTTGTCCTTGCATATATTTGTAAAATTTTGGTGCAATAAAGTTTTTGGGTTTGCCCCTTTTACCAAGCCCTGGCGGAGGCGCCATGGCTTCATTTGTTCCGAACGTAATTGGCCAGTTTTTGTAAGCTGTGGCGTACCGTTTAGGTGTATACGACACGACTCTCCTGAACTTTGTTTGCTATATCACGAAAATGAAGGCCCTTGCCTATTACTATATACTATCCCCATAGAATTAAGAAGTTCATATCCCACTTCACTTCTATGCCCATATAATTTGTTTTAAACTCTCTCAAATCTCCATAGACAAAAAAAAGTTGCCTGGTGTCACCGCGCGACCAATAATAACCTCATTTACAGGATTTTGTAATCCTGGACAAGATAACTCCTGTCTTCGTGCACAATCTGCGCCTACAAATTAATGTAATAGAATAAGTGCTTTCTGTCTGTGTTGGAAATATTTCACTACAGATCACCTTCACTAGCCTAGATTTGCTATGCGAATATCGAACTACTACTGAGATTCATATCGTAGGTGACCGTTTGGATGTGGCATACGTGTGAATGAAATAGCAGTAGATAAGATTAGTGAGATTCCTTCAGGCAGATTAAAAAATCCTTGTGCCACAAGAGTGGTCATTAACACTCTCGATTAGAAAAAATACCTAAGTATAGGTATAGGTAGTAGTAATAGATACTTAGAAAGGTAAAACTACAGAAAAACCCTTGATCCATTGATCAGTCAGAACTGAAGTACCTACTCTAGACATGATGCGAATCAGACTAACGACAACAGCATCGTATTCAATCCAAATCAACCTACAGTTTTCTTTAGGTACATACAAGTCCACTAAAGCCTTTTTTCCTGCTATTCATTACAATCTTGTGACTTTCTCTATGGTCTCTATTCCTTTCCAATCAATCGGACAATGTCAATTGTCATCCGCCTAATTTATTCCTTTAAAATTGGGAGTAATGCACTTTTTGGCCTTTTTCTTATAGATGAGTCTACTTCATATTTGTCTCAACATACGCAACTCCCTCTTTTCCTTATTGAACTTTACCTTGCTCGTCTAACCGAAATAACTATTTGGACTAGAAGGTTCCAGTAGTTCGGTACCTATTACACTGCAAAAATTTTGGAGGCATTTGTTATGTCTTTCAGACGGTGATATGTTGATTTTCGTATTAGAATTTTAAATTCTCAAACGGACGTCAGACTGGACTATCAGTAAATTGAACTTTGTACCACATCTACTTTTCCTCCAACATTTAGTTGACGAGTGCACCGAGCGTAGAGAGTGGGACAGTGATGCAACTTCCTACAAGATGCACATTACATGTGCACTTTGTTGCATTATACAATATCGGGATGTATCAATTATGTAAATTGTGAGAATAGTTCAATTTCAGTCATTTGACTCTTCAGTAATGATGGAGTTGAAGGTGGAATATGTGGTGTTAGGTTTAAGGAAATTAGTTGTTGGGACAATTTTTTGTTAAACTTTTTTAGTGAAATCGTTAGGAAGTAGTAAGTACTCTCTTAACGATCGAACTCTCTACAAGTACTTAATTATTGAAAAAGACAGTGGGACCACAAGCCCTACATTACACCTATGACTAGTAGTCCCATCAAGCAGTGGGACTACGAACCCTCAAAATCGATGGGACCACCAGTCAAGAATAAAAAATACGTACACCTGGGCTGGGCGGATGGCCTATTCCCGATCTCCTATAGGAAAGGAAAAAATTGGAAGCATGCAGAGTGGTGGTGTTTATTTCTACGCCTAGTGCCTAGTAAAGTGCCAAGAGAGGTAGTAGCATCAGTATTAGTGAATTTATTTCTTTTGGTGAGTTTGTGTGTCAAAAGCCACTTGATATTTTTTTAAATGCAGCCAGTCTGATTCCACAGTAGTAAAAAAATAAGCAAGTACTTAGTAGTTTTAATTGCCTCCAAAGAAAACTGAATATTTATCGCGTCTACTCGGATTCCAATCTGTTACTCCACGTTACCTCACTATGCCAAATAGTGCATGGCATGATGTTACCTGCGCAGGCGCAGGGTAGCTATGTTAATAACACCCAATCACAGGCGTTACGTGGGCGATAACTGGTATATCAGCGTGTTTCACTGTAAGGCATCACAAACTAAATAGATCACATATCTCAAGAGTATAACACCCCATTTTTCCCCGTAAATTTGATTTGTGTCCACCTTATATATAAATTTTCTTTGCCTTTCTCCGACTGGTGGATGATTCCATCTTTTCACCGACAGTAACATTCCTAAAGGAAGGTTGACGGCAGGCAGTTGGTTATAAAAAAAAAACCGAACATAATGATCGAAGGCGGAATCTTATTATTTTCAAATCGAATAAGTCCATTTTAAAAAGAAGAAGCATTCTTCTTTTTGTTCTTAGCGAGTCAACTCTTATATTTGCGAAGGCCGAAATTCCACCACTAACATCAGAGAGTAAGTGGCTGGATGTGGCGAAACACAGAGAGGTTTGAAAGAAGATTGGGTAGACCTTTGCCCAGCAGTGGGACAATATAAGTCAATTAAAAAAAAATGTGTGATAAATTCGTTTGTTTGACAAGAGAGATCAATCCCCGCTAAAGGTATGTAAGTAGACCTGGACTCTAGCAATCAGAAGCTCGAAGGTGGTATCATCTGATGAGACTTAATTGACCTTGGAACCTATGCAATAAGCAAGAAACAAGGAGCGGAAGAAAATCTTCTAATCAATCAATTTAAGTACTTGCATATTCGCAGTGTAATTCTGCAAATGATTCTTAACCCGGAGCGTCGCGCGAAGGTTAAGGTCGGGACACCGGCAGTGCATTATAATTGCCTTGCATTTTATGTGCAATGTTTACGTGTGTTTTGATGACGAGGGCTCAACTGGTTTGGCGTTGAAAAGGTTAGCAAGGCAGCTTGAGATTTTTTTATAAATTGTTTCATTCACATATGTTTTACGAACTCTACCTTGTTTAATTAAAAAAGAAATCGTAATTCTATATTGTCAATAATAGCGTTGGTATATACTCTTATATACTTCTTTAATAATCGCCGCCGATTAATCTCGATTCCATTTGATGCACATCGACCATGCACACCCTAGTGTCAGAGGGACCCAAGTGTACCTTCGGAACCGCCTCTCGGCCTCTGATGTGGTTCCTTTATGCAGATGGCATAAAGGTGCAGATGCATACAGATGAAGAGAAAGGTAAAGGATGAGTTTACCCATGAGGGAAAAAGATAAAAAATTGTGCAAATTTAATTTCATATTTACTACATCTATATATATAAAACAAAGACGGGTTTGTTACAACACTTATAACTCGAGATCTGCTGAACCAATTTTCATGGATATTGATTCGTTGGATTTGTTTCCGCCCCGAATAGCAGAATACATCTTTAAAACATTGAAAAAAAGGTGAAAAGAAATAAAAATAAAAGAAAACATTTTCCCATACAACATGTCCGTGGGCTGTTACTAGGGTGTAAGGTAGGTGTGCGGCAGGTGTAGGGTAGATGTAGGGTATGTGTGGGGTAGGTGTTGGGTAGGATAGAGGTAGAAAAAAGGGCAGGACAACGTCTACCGGGTCAGCTAGTATATAATAAAAGGTAAGAACATACGAGTATAAGTATGCATAAATCATTTACTCAATCACAACTTTAGTATAATTATAATAATTTCCTTAAACAAGGAAACACATATGATTATTATAAGAAGCTATTTTATTAACTGGTACTAATAAGATGTTCTCCGGAAGTCCTATTTGTTTGCTAGTGGATAGTCGTAGACAAAATGTTTATGGAAATACTAGCGTTAGCATTGGAATTTATTTCAATACTAATATATGAAAAGAATATAATTTGAAACATACATCTAAGTCGTTTGGACATGTAGAGAGGATGGATGGAAGGAGACTGACGAAGGGTATATACAAAGCAGAGTTGGCTGGGAGCGGCGGTCAGGGTCGGCCTCGAAAAACATACTGCGACCAACTCGCAGACCTTTTGAAAAAGGGAGACATTAGGAATACCCAAGCGTGTATGACGAGAGTGATGAGTGTAGAGGAAGCGAGGGAGTTATGTAAGGATGGTAGTCAATGGAAATCTCTAGTCTATGTCTACCTGTTAAATAATATAGTATAATGAGGTTATTAATCCATTTATTCGGTTTGAGTAGAATGTTTTCTTATTAATATTTTTTACATGTCTAAGTGACAACCTTAAACTAAAACAGAGGTTTTATAACATCCTCCAAACAAAGGAAAAGAAAGAAAAAATAAAAGATAATTCGATAACCGACACAGAAGAGAAAATACCTCATTAATACGTAAACCTGCTAGGTATCCTTATGGTTCTTCCACTCCGCGTAGTCACATTACGTACTGACTCTACTTCACTTATCTTGTCATCTACTGAACTCAAATCCTTTATAGGTGAGTCTCTATCAAATGACAACTCTAATGGATATAATCTTTGACAGGGCCTAATTTTGAATCCCGTAGACGTCCTGACTTTTATCGTTCTGCCAATGCCGTCTCTTCCAGGGTATATTTCCTCAATACACCCTAGTGGCCATTTAACTCTTTTTTCGTCCGTTTGAATGAGAACAATGTCACCAACTCTGAAAGAATGACGTACTTGTTTCCCCTTTTGAACCAAAGTCGTTAGGTACTCCGACTCAAAACGTTGTCTTAGATCTGATCGTAGCTTTTGCAGATACCTTAACCGTACATTCATAGAGGTTCGTTCCACACAGTCTAAATCCTCTACATCACTGATAGCTATAGGCTGTAAAAATGATGAAGGGGTTAACGCTTGCAAACCTTCCCCTGTGTCGTCCTCAACATAAGTTAAAGGGCGATTATTCATTACACTTTCAGCGTCACATAACAAAGTTTCTAGCTCTACATAATTAACGCATGCTTTGCCAAGAACACGCTTTAACAAATCTTTTAAAACTCCAATTAAACGCTCATAAAATCCGCCCCACCAAGCAGCAGTAGGGGCATTAAATTTCCATTTTATCCGACAAATCGTTGATACTCTTTGTACCTTATCCCAATCTAATTTTCCAAGATAGTTATTAAGACCAACAAAATTTGTCCCATTGTCTGAATAAATAACCTTGACACGCCCCCGTCTAGCGATAAAACGTCTTAAAGCCATCAAAAATACTTCTGTAGAACAGGCATGTACTAATTCTAAATGAACCGCCCTGTAAACGGCACAAGTAAAAATTACAATCCATACCTTTTCATTATTGCGTAGTATCAAAGGACCAGTCAAATCAATTCCTGTTATTTCAAAGACTGCGGAATTTCCTATACGCTCAGGAGGTAGTGGTGCACAAGGGGCCTGTAGAGGCTTCCCTTTAAATTTTTTACAAACAATACACCTCGATATTACAGACTTTACAACACGTCGAACACCAAGTATCCACAGACGAGATCTTAAATCGACTATCATCATGTTAGAGCCAGCGTGCTGCAATTGAATATGTCTTTGTTCAACTAACTTTTGTACAATAAAATTTTTTCCTGGTAATAAAATAGGCATATTTGATGACAACTCCGACAACAATAATTTAGTTTTTATTTTAATTAAACCGTCACTGTCAACAAATATACATAAAACCTTAGATTTTTTTAAACAAAGAAGATCGTACTCTTTCTGAATGAGTCTGTATATACAATTTTCTGCTTGCGAAAATTCATCGTAAGTAAGTTCGCCCTTTTGTTTCTTAAACTTTCGACAATGATTCGCAAATCTGCGAATCCAGGCAACCATACGAATGATTTTCGAATACTTCGAAAAATATGTCAAACGGCTGAGAAAATCAATATCACTGCAAGCTAATCCTACAACTGCAGTACTCTCTTTCAACTCGACACTAGCTGTATTCTCATCCAACGAGACTGAGGATTTTGGCCAATTTCCGGGACTTGATAAAAGCCACGGAGGACCTTCCCACCATCGTAAAGAAAGAAACTGTTTTGCATTTGAACCTCTTGATGCTAAATCGGCCCAGTTGAAAGTACCTGCAATGTGGTGCCAGTCGGTGCATTTGGACTTTAGTCTTATCTCTTTGACACGATTAAAGACAAAAATATTCCAAGGTAGATCTCTCCATATCCAATATAACACGACACTAGAATCTGTCCAACAGAATAACTTACAATTAAGGTCAAGATTTTTCTGGGTTTCGTCTAGTAAACGCACACCTATAAGTGCAGCCATTAACTCCAATCTTGGGATGGATATTGATTTTGGTGGTGCTATACGTGATTTTGCTGCCACCAACCTTAAAGATACATCCCCATTGTATTCCGCTCGGAGAAATATACATGCTGCGTAAGCATTTTTACTTGCATCGCAAAACATGTGTAAAGACACGACACTATCCGTTATAACGTGTTTTGTAAGCCGACGTGGAATAGTACATTGTTTTAAAGAATCTATACAATCATACCACTCTAAAAATCGTTTCGAAAGATCTTCCGGCAATGGTTCGTCCCAGCTTAACTTTTGTTTCCAAGCTTCCTGTAAGAGAAGCTTAGGTAACAATGTAACAGGACAAGTATAACCTAAAGGATCAAATATTTTTTGTGCTAATGATAAAATTAGTCTCTTTGTCACAACCGTTAAAGTGTCTGCATTAGGTAAATCTTTTATATTGCAATGAAGTTCATCTGTCACAGTATCCCATAACAACCCTAAGACGGATATAATACTTTCTCCCGAATCATTTATACACAAAGGAGATGTAACCCATTGTCTGAGGTCAAATTTTGCTAAGGCCATGACACGTTTTGCTTCATCAATGAATTTATACACTTCAGCTTCTGAATCTAAACTAGTGACACAGTTATCTACGTAAAAGGTTTTTGACAAAAGCTTAGCTGTGTCCAAAAGTTCACCCGTAACTTGTCCTAAATGGTGCAATATAGTGGCAGATAAAAGAAAAGGACTGGAAGTAAGCCCAAAAATAACCCTACAATGTCTATAAGTTATAATTTCGTCTCTTGCATCATTTTTCCACCATAAAAACCTCAATAACTCTCGGTCTTTAGGAGTGATTGAAATTTGGAGAAAAGCTTTTGCAATATCTGCTATTATTCCAATACGTCCCTTCCGGAAACCAACTAACAAATTAGGAATTCGATCTAGAAAATTTATTCCCTTTCCCAGACACGAATTTACAGAACAACCATTTCTGTCTTTAGAGGACGCATCAAAAACCGGGCGCAATTTAGTAGTTAAACTAGATTCCTTTACAACTGCTCTGTGTGGCAAGTAATGTGTACCACTGCATGTGTTCTTTTCTGTCACAACTTCAATTATACCTAAAGAACACCACTCCTTAAAAACAGCATCATAATCACTAAACTTGTTTACAGAAAGAAGTCGTTTTGTCGTTGTTTCTAGTCTACGGACAGCTACTTCGTAGTTAGATTGTAATGTCTCAAAACCTGCTTTCCATGGTAAACAAACTTCATACCTACCTTCAGAGTTCATTTTTACCGTATTATCAAAATTCATCATGACCTCTGCTTCTTCTTGTGCCTTGGTTCTGGTTTCTGCAGGATCCTTTACCCCAAGAGCCTCCAACGACCAAAAATCTGTTAAATCAAAATTTGCAGCACAGAACAAAGAATTAACTTTAGAGGAACAGCCTCCCTGCCTACCTTGTAAAGTCCACCCAAGTTTTGTTTCAATGGCCACTAAGGTGTCATTTATATGTATTATATTAGTGGTCATCAATAATCCAGAAAAATCGGCGCCTATTAACAAATGTATTTCAGGTAAATCATCTCCTATGTCGGTTAACGTTACATTATGCTGCTTTAAAATATTTAACAATTTCTTATTATTATTGTCGACTCTCGGTATAGTTCCGCATACGCAGGGTTGACCTAAGGCATTTAAATTAAAAGTAAACATTTTATCAAAACTTTGAACAGTAAAATTATAAACATCGTATACCTTGTAACTCGTTTGAATACCTCCAAACAAAGCATGGTTCAAAACTTCTTTACCAGATGGTTCTATTCCCAATTCTTGAGCTACCTTGGTCTTAATGTAAGAACGCTGTGAGCCATTATCATATAATGCTCTGATTGTCATTCTTTTATTACCGTGAATAATATTCAGCATAATAGTCTGTAGCAAAGTTACATTAGATCCATTTGAATTATTTGAAGAACTGTAATTGACAATATTTTGATCATTAGATTTTCCAGTGGTGTTATAAGTTTCAGGTTTATCTATAATCTTTGATCCTATACACAAAACAACTGAATGGCGCTGACCGCAAACACAACATCTTAAATACGGTTTGCATGTTTTGTGACTATGTCCTACTCTCAAACATACTGTACAAGCTTTCTTCTTCTTTAAATGTTCTCTGCGCTTCTCTAATGACATCTTACAGATCTTAAAACATTCAAGGCTGACATGACCCGTCTTATCACACCATACACATGGTTTAGCAGCTGGTTGTGATTCCGTTTTTGAGCTAGCTACTAGGCAAGCTGATGTAGGTTCATGTTGAATTTGCTCGTTCACAAGCGATAATTTTGCTAAATCCAGCCTTTGATCACTTTGTACTTCTAGCTTCACGAATTCCATCAATTTCAACAAATCATTTTCAACTAGTTCCTTTTTATGGTTTGCTATCCTGGACCTCTCCCATGCTTTCAACACATCTTCAGGTAAAGCTGATTCAATCATGGCATATATGAATGCTGCACATTTATCTCTAGTAACATTAAGTGTTTCAAGTGCTCTTAGTTGTGCACTAAGGCGATCAAACAATTGATTCAAAGGCAACTTTGTTTCTGGTTTCAATTGCAACATAATTATGGAAAGAAACTCACGTACATAAATGACGATCAGTAAATCCTCCCTTGCATATCGACTACGCAACTGTTCCAAAGCAAAATAATAATTCTGACCAGAAGGTGGAAAACTTTCGACAATCCTTTTGGCATTAGAGCCATTTTCCATACACTGAAGTAAGTACTGATATTTATCATCATCGTCTATATCCTTATCTTCATCAATTTTACGGAATTGGCCCCAAAAGGTGATCCATGTCTTAATATCATCGTTGAATTTAATTAATTCCAGTTTCGGTAAACGAAACTTTCTTTTTACATCTACTACTTTTGAAATCACGCTGTTTTTTGCAGACCCAGAATTGGATGCATTGGTTCTAACCAGTATGTCGTATTTTGCTTCCAATGTCAACCATCTTGATCTATAGCAATCATGTGACTCATATTCTTTAAGTAGGTCTTCTTCAGAGACAGTTTGTTCCAGCAATGTGCTGATGATAGTCTCGTCCAAATGATTAAGCTTTTCGTTCAACTCACCCAACTTTTTAAAAGAGCAGATGATGTCCGACTCCTCGGGGTTGGGTTCAATAAGTTGTTTTTCGAAAACATTCGCCGCGTTTGTAAACAACCTCCGCAATACTGTTCTTTGAGTTCGTAATTTATCCATTTCAACGGTCGCCAGATGTTAAATAATATAGTATAATGAGGTTATTAATCCATTTATTCGGTTTGAGTAGAATGTTTTCTTATTAATATTTTTTACATGTCTAAGTGACAACCTTAAACTAAAACAGAGGTTTTATAACACTACCCATACGGGAGACAGGCGTAATGATAAGGAATGGAATGGACATACATAGCATAACAATAAGGTAATTTTAATTTTCAGTTCTTTTTGTAATACCGATGCCAATTCAATTCATTTTATTTATTATAGTTTACATTGTATAATAGCATATTACTTCAATAAAGAGTATAGATCTATTTACTTTATCGAGCTTGCGTTTCTTAGTTGAATCTTCAGCTTACGCTTCAGAGCCCAGACTACTCATTTAATCATGGTCCGCGTTGGTACTGAAAAAAAGGAAGCGACAGGAAATAACATGGAACTCGATTACTATACTTACAGGGAAACTAGACCAATAGGAACATAATCCTGATATGTTAGTGGCCAACACTGTCAGATATTTTATGTTCCCTAAAGGCATCTGACATGCTAACGACTGCCATCTGTCGATAACAGCCGGGACCAACGGCTTAAGGTGCCTTCCGAAGCACGGAGGGGCTCAAGATAGAAATGCCACTAATGGAGACCAATCCAAACATAGTCGCGCACTCGCCGTCGCTTGACGCGCTATCGCGGACACGCGCGCCCCGCATGGCTATCGAGCTCCTCGAGTCCAAGACCATCGACAATTGACGTGACATTACTTCAATTAAGGTAAATTAATAAGGAAGAATAAGAGAGACATCCGTCAACGCTTCCTATAATTGTGTTTGTACGGAAGAAATAGTACCTTTGAATGAGAGCCTTGTAAGGTTCTTCAGCCTATCGGCCCTTGGTGATTTTTTGTTTTCCTTATACTTAAATCATTTCGGTACTTATTTTGTTTGAACATATACAATGGCTATCGATTGAAGTGTTCGATAATCGTATGAATGTTCGTAACGATTTACTTCGGAAAGTTTGATCCTGATTTTTATCGCTAGATAGCAGCCGTATGGTTGTGTCAGATGCCGAAAGTTAGCCTAAAAAAATCTAATAGTGTAGACCACCAACACACCCGTTTAATTGGTCTGGTTTCCCTGTGAAATAGTATGCGGAGATCAGACAGCTATCGCTCCATTGTAATCCTACTAAATCAGGATCATGATTAAACACGTACCCTGGGCTCTGAAACGTAAATTGAAGATGAGAAAACGGCCCGAAATGTGCAAAAGGCCACTTCGGACAGGTGAGTTTGTACCCGACTAGAGTGTGTTTGATGAGAGTGATGAGTGTAGATAAGGCGAAGGAGAAGAGATGTAAGGATCGGCTTTGTGTGAATGCGTGGTGGGAGGATATATAATAGTCAATCGTTCCAGTGAACCCAAACTGCTTCATAACGTTATGTATTTTGTTGTTCCCTTCAATAGCTAAGGTAAAGTTACAATTGAAACTAAAACCTTATTTTTTGTTAAATAAGTAGAATCAAGAGCAAAAGTAACCATTGTCTTACTGTCAAAACAAGGAACTGCACGGTTCGTTACTTCGAATGGCCGATAACGTGAACTAGTCTAAATCCACGTAACTACACACGAAACGGACTCGCGTGTACTAAAACGTTATTATTTCACGTAGCAGTTCGTGTCGACCTAGTTTTTGCAGAATGGTAGTTGGAAATTACATACTTACAGTATCGGGCTAGTTTTGGATGGTCAACCGACTTTACTTGTTAGGCTACAAGATATCGACTCGTGAAGTATAATCCTATCCACCCACCCCGAGTTTGGCTGAAAAAAAATATATTAGCGATTTGCGATCCGCCCCCGGCTTCGCATGGGCATAAAAACCTTCCTCTTGAATCACTCTAGGTATCTATTAAAAAAACCGCATCAAAATCCGTCGCGTAGTTTTAAAGATTTAAGCATACAAAGGGACATAGGGACAGAAAAAGCGACTTTGTTTTATACTATGTAGTGATAATGTTTGCAATTGCAACCTATTATTATTGATTTCCTGTTTCAACTACCATGATGCTAAACGTGGTCTAAGGTCTTATGACCCTAGGCTCTGCCTACCCCGCATGGGATAAAGACGTGATTATATGTATGTATTTGTAACTTGATGGTACAATAAAGAGCATATCTATTGTCTTGAAGCTCAAAATAGATCGAAGTGGAGAGTCACTGTAGATGCCCTGTGCCCCAGATTAGAACTATAAGATCCATAATAAACATTAATATTTTTACATGTTTACAAAAAAATAAATGATTATTAACAAGTCAAGTAAGTCAAGATATCTTCTTAAGTCGCCCAATCCGCAAAATTGCTATACAGTCGTGAAAAACAGTGATTATATACTCTTTGGTCGTGAATGGACCATCTCTCGCAATGGCTTATTCTCAAAATATCCAACCTACAGAATGACTTGTTATAACTACATTATACAAAATTAGGCACTTTCATTTAAAAAATATTAAAATTACCCAGGCTTACCTGTACTTCGCCCAAAGCATTGTTATTCCTCTGGACACGTTATAACAGGGCGCAACAAATTAGTTTTTCTTAGTTTGTTACCGCTTTTGACCCCCGGCTGCCATGTATCTTTAAAGTTTTTAATAATTCTCTGGTACCTGGAATTATTTTATGTAAATAAATCATCAATGAGATAAGAAATAAGTAATTAAAAAACAAAATTTCAGCGTTATATGCAGGTAGATATAAATACGTAGAGACTGACCTCTGGTTCGCGTATTGTATATTTTCTTTGCCTCTGGATAATATAGTTAAAAACTAACCACATCAATTAAGACCCCCCATTCTTATTTATTGAATGAAGTCACGAACTGTAAGTTTGGCATAAATATCACACGTCTTCTGAGTAAAATTAAGCGTATATGCGTTCGACAGAAAAACAAACAAAGCGATCGCAAAGCACACTGCTTAATTTCGGTTGCCTGCTGTTTTGTTCATGTCTTATCTTAAGATTATGCTGTTTTTTTCCGTAAAGCTAAAAATAATTCTTTGGAACTAACACCTTAGTGATTTTAGGAAAAATGACGTATTAATTTAGATCTGCGTGCTATGGAATTGCAAAATACATGTGTACTAGTTAAATAAAACGTTCCCTGTCTTCTGATTAAAGCAGCAAGTTCGGCAACCGCGAAAGTGTAAGCCCTGGTGTTGCAAACGTCCATAGGCTACGGTAACCACTTTTCATCAGGTGGGCTGTGCATACGCTACAGTAGCGTATGCCTACAAAATGATATAAAAAACTTGAAATAAAAATTCAGAGCGAGCTCGTTGATGTCTTTTTAGAGACGCAAGTTAAAGTCTATTAGGTGATAGGAAAAAAAAAAATAATTGAAAATCATATAAATAAGTTGTCACAATGATGCAATTCACAGAAAGAGAGTGGTTGGTATGAAATACAACAAATAACAAAAAAAAAATTCTTTCAACTATATTTTTCTTAGTGGAATCGATAGACACTTGGGGCCCAAAGGTTAAGTTGTTTTATAGGGACACAACATCACAACTCGGCTTATTGATGCAACTGGTGATCCCAGAACTCGCAGCTTTTTTGTGCTACGTTAGTATTACTATTCAGCGGGGAAAAGCTGTCGGAATAAAATCACCTACGATTTTTTATATATCTTTTTTAAACATCTGGCGATTAATTAATTCTGGTGCCTCCTAGTTATTTATAAATAGTATATTCATTTGTGATTATTTACTTATTTCTTTTTTTAAATAAAGTAGCACCAGTTCACGTCTAATCTTAAACTAGACACAACACAACTTTATCACAATAACATACAACCTTAGTGTTACATATGGACATCGCTTGATCAAAATATCCTTTATAAACAAAAATTCCAATCAGACTCCTCTATTAGACCCGACAGGATCTAGGAAAACCCGAAATACATTTCCGAAAAGCGCCCCACTACCTCCCAAAGGTTTTATGTGTGGGGGAGGCAATCACTCCTCCAGTGTGCCGTTGGCCGACGAGCGAAGCACGCGTGTCGCGCGGCCACAAATTTCCACAGAGGAAAAGTTGTGTCGCGCGCTTCCGAAAAAAAAAACTGTGCTTTTTTTTTAAATTTCCCAAACGTGATGGATTACGTGCATGGCTTATAAGTGTTCAAGTGTTATTTGCAGTGCACCCGGTCCTCCCTCGTAGTCTGTCCAATAAGGTGAGTTATGCAATGAGAAACTGAAAGTGCGAAAGGATTTGTTCTTTATTTTTGTTGTATGGGATATTGCATGTTTTAGTGGTTAGTGTGATATTAGTGGTTTGTACGTTATCACCTTCATCATAGATGCGATTTCTGAGAGATCCCAATAAATAAAAAAAATAGTATATATTTTTAAATTATCAGTTACATTTTAAGATCGGCTGTAAGAGAAAAGTCTTAAAAGTTATTTACTTAAAATTTAAATAAGTTTGTTAAATCCAGTTAAGAACTTATGGTTTATAAATATTACGAATTGTGTATCATAAGTAACTTTTATAAAGGATAAGAAATAGTAAAATCAAATAAATTTGTAATATTTAAAAAATCTAAGTAACTAATTGCAGGTCAAAGTTTAATAAAACGTAATATTTTAAATTTATTTGATTTTACATAAAAAGAAACAATAATAAAGATTGTAATACAAGTTGTTGTTTTGTTTTATGAACAATCTAATTTGAATAGACAACCGGTTAGAAATAGTTAATTCATAATCATTTTCATAATAACACCATACGATAATACACAAGAAAATATGATCATAGGTATTATTATTGTCCGATAAAATTAATACATTATCGATACAAAGAGAACATTCATACAAATAATGAATACCGTAAACAAATTTCTTCCTGAAAAGTAAACTTAAAACATAAATATGTAAAAAATAGACTTTTTTATTAATTAATATTGTATTCTGTACCCCTAGTACGAAATTTTATATATGCACTTGTGACTGAGTTAGCGATTTTGTATGTAAAACCTGTTCCATACAAAATCCTAACGCAGTCGATACTGATTTCAAAATTAAGATGCTATTAAAAATAGTACTAATAAAAATAATTTATTGCACAGTTTCAAAACCAGATAACATCATTATGTAGTCTTAATTCTTAAAGTAAGTAAATAGTACGCAATAACTTAGTTTTACATAATATGCTATAACTTATTATAGTACCTCTAGTTAGGTAAATACTGAGTTTCATATAGTTATATATTAAATAATAGGTTTGAATGTAATACCGTTTCATAATGATAACGTGTAGACTCTCTTATTAATAGTATAGTGGTCCACAATATAAATATATCACCTTAGATGTAAGTGCTAAAATCAATAAAATAAGAAAAACTTGACAAAATAGTGTAGGTACATAAAACCTTACATACTTATAAATAACTAAAAGTAACTAAAAATAAAAATTTATAAGTTGTGTAGTCCCTGTAACTCGTTACATCGTGGTAATGTGCCCAAATGGCTGGCAGCTTGCCACGTTAAATAACAATGCTGATTCTCTGTGCGAGAAAATTTCCAGCCCCTAGGTCACGGAATACCTCGACCAATCTTTTGGCTATAAACTTGCAAAGCTCGTGAGCTGATGGACCCCATGGACCCAGAGTTTCTACCTCAAAATGCTCAAATATGTAGTTAGGGTAAATTGGTATTCTTTTCTCTGTACATCCAACATTGCTTAGGTTTTAAACTCATTTTTATAAAACTCTTGTTTTGAAGAATAAGTGATTGAAAGACATGAATAGATATTGTTTCTGCTACAAAGTAAACTGCCCCCTGCTTCGGTCAACATCATTAGTGATTTTTTAATATTTATTTACGTAAAAATCAATAAGTAATGGATGGTTACCATTCGGATGATCTTCGTTGTGGAGGTTTTGGGTTCGATTCCTAGCCAGGGCAAGTTGGAAAATGGCTTAATTTTCTATAATTACTCGTATCCCTAAATGTTACGAAAAAGTATTATTTGTAGTTTAATTATGCTAACTAAATCTATAAGCAGAAACCGGAATATATGTGTCCATTAACTTATGAATTTTAAACTAGGTATATCCTAAGTAACTTAACAAAATCAATCAGGCAGATATTGGAGGTTGTGTTTGATAAGAGATATGTACATACATATAAACAAACATACATACATACTTATAACTACTGGTAGCATATCTACTTAAAGGCATACATTTCAACAACAGGAAATATCGCAGGAAATATAATTGTATGTATAATTTATCTATTAATATATCAGTAGAATATAATCTCATATGAAGGTAATTAATTTGTTGAAACTATGTCCTCTAAATGGATGCATATATATTAATACACCTTGGCATATACTCATACTCATCCTGTGGTAAGTAATATTATTATAAAATATAACAAAATGAATTATTTTCTCAAATAGTTAGGCGGAATTTATAATAAGATATTATATTTACTCACTATTCGATTTCAACCAGTCGTGTGTAAATATATATACAGTTTAGGATATAATAATAAATTAATCTTACTTAAAAAATTAGGATCATCTGAACAAATAATAATTAAAAAAATTGTTTCTCAGTAGAACCTTCAATTTAGATTTATTTCTCGTTTTCTATATAAAACATTTTGCGTCGCACAAATTTTCATTTTTAGCATTAAATCCTCCAGTTGTATAAAGTTTACTTTTGGGACGTCAAAGTGTAAATAAATGAATAAACTGCCTACCTTCAAATCAGATGGATGACAACAAGTCCTTGGTAGCTAAAAACTTTTTAGCCATGTCGTAACACCAGCCTTACAATAGCGTTGGCGTCGTGCGAAAATGTTTCGACAAGCGAAAAACGCACGAAATAATGTATAATTCAATATTAAGCTGAGTTTATTACCCGGTCGCCGGACAAACTGGTGAGGCCACCTTTGAACTATACTCGTCTCTTGCTCGTGGCGATGCTTGCGAGATGTTGGTTTTTCACCGACTTCAAAAGGTCAGTTATGTTTTTAAAATGCATTTTATATCATACTAGCTGTTGCCCAGGGCTCCCTGGGAATACCGGGAAAAACTATGTATGTATTGTTCCAGGGTCTAAGCAATCTCTATTCCAAATTTCAGCCAATTCCCTCAGCCGCTTTCCTGCGAAAGAGTAACAAACATGGGTGGTGGATGGAGGATGCTCTACATGTTATATCTTATGTATACGTCCTAAATTAAAGGACGCATGCCATCCTTTTGATCCTTTTGTACTTAGGTCTACATGTTGTTATATTCGTCGACAAGATGGTATATTTTTTATTATTATTATTAGTATTTACTCTGTTCTTATTTTATACTCTCCTGCGCACTGGAATTACATTATTTCTATTTTTAACATTATAATTTTTATCTTTATATGTAAAAGTATTTAAGTCCTGCTATTTGATACAGGATTGGAAAAAGTAACTGTACTTAATGAATTATGACAAACTTAAATGCAGTAGGTTTTTCAACTAAGTTGTTAGCTTATTTAAATTAAAGAGTAATATAGTTATTTCACTTATTTCCAACTATAAAAATGCTTTTATATAATTAATCTCTCTTGCTATCATCAAATAAAGCATCAATTTTTTTATATAAACACTAGCTGTTCCGGCGAACTCCGTACCGCTTTTCTCATCGTTTAAACCTTCCCTGAACTTCCACAAATATTTCAAGACCAAAATTAGCCAAATCGGCCCAGACTATTTAACAGCAATTGATTTATATATATATATAGACTAGCTTTTTCCCGCGGCTTTGCCCCGGTGAACTTCCCTCGTGAATAGCGATTCCTGCAGGAAACAGGGAACAACACAGCTTTTCTCCGGGACTAAAGGTACCCTATACGCCAAATCAGTTCAACCGATCTTGAGTTAGAAATTGTGTAACTAACACGACTTTCTTTTATATATATAAGATAGAAGATTTGTGAAACCATAATTAAATTACAAATTTATTAAACCTTGGCCTTTGCCTATTAAATCTGCGGTCTGTAGGTACGTTTATATCCCTTATTATCAAACAATAACCTAGTCTCTGTTTACTATAGTTTACAATGAACGGACATACAAACGGACATGCCGACTTTACTCTGTGGGTTTACTAGTATAAATATTGATACGCTGTGGTCAGCCGGATTTAGTTTGTTTGACAATCACATGTTACATCACCGTAGGAAAATTAATTTATTACATTATAGCATCTGCCTTGAATTTTGTTCCCGTGGGAATTGCGGGAATTCCGTACTTAGCTAAAATAAAGATGGTTTCATTCGTGCTTTGGAAGGCACGTTAAGCCGTTGGTCCCGGCTGCCATGTGGTAGTCTTTAAAGGAACCACGTCAGAGGTCGATAGGCGGTTTCGGAGAACTCTGATACTAGGGTGTGCATGGTCGATTGAGACTGAAACTCACATGATATGATATTATCGGTGTCTACCTCCGTGGTCCAGTGGTTAAGGCGTTTGCCCGTAGACCCAGGGGTCGTGGGTTTGAATCCCACGGGAAGCATCCTTTGTTTAGTTGTTTCCAGTTTGGTTAGGACATTGCAGGCTTGAATCACCTGATTGTCTGATAATAAAGATGATTCCGTGCTTCGGAAGGCACGTTAAGCCGTTGGTCCCGGCTGCCATCTGGTAGTCGTTAAGGAACCACGTCAGAGGCCGAGAGGCGGTTCCGAAAAACTCTGACACCAGGGTGTGCATGGTCGATTGACCGTGACGCCTACTCGAAATGATGATGATGATGAATGAGGTGATGATAGAAAATGTAATTAATACCTACCTCGTATCAAGTTTCTTCATTGGTCCATCCTCAGAATAATAACCTAAGAGTCCAGTAACTTTTTTTTTCGTAACAGTCGGTTTGTATTAGTGACAAGTTCTTCAGTATATGAAACTGCCTTGAAATATTTGCAGCTAAGTCTACTTTTTATATAGATCTCATATACAGGATCTACGTGATTCCAAATTATAATCTAAGTTCTAATTTTAATGAAATGGTAATATATTCTTGGCTTCTTCATATTGCCACTGTGACTCACACACATAATACGTTTCTAAGCAGAAAATTTTTTTGTTAATGTTATATAATTTTTCCAAACGTCCTTATAGATTTAGAGGTCATTGTAAATTAAGAAGCCATTGCTCTTATCGGCTGAGTTTTTGAATTAATTTAGTAGAAAAAAATCACACGGCTGACACAGTTCATCTGATAGAAAGTGGTAACCGTAGCCTATGGAACACTATGCTCTTCGAATACGAGTATCTTAAAGAGAAGTGCTTTTTGTTTCATGATTACTTCTTTTACATTAAATTCTTTTAAGAAAGTTAAACTATCTAAAATTTAAGAGGTCTAAAAAGGCCACTTTGAGCAATTCATCGACTCAATTCATATTACGAATTCCTTAGCAATTCTGTAGAATTCCTCTATTTTTTTTAAAATAGCCAACTAAACTTTGCAATTCCTCTTCAAAAAATATTGAAAGAAATAGGAATTGCTAAAGAATTGCTAAGGAATTCGTAATATGAATTCCATTCGATGAATTGCTAAAGTGGCGTTTTAAGACCCACAGCTGTTAAATTTTAGATAGTTTAACTTTTTTGTCTGTAAATTTATTAATCAGGCATCGTTAACTAGTTAATTAAACTGCTTATAGATCGACCGTGGTTGTTATTTTAATAAATAACAATCAGAAAATCGATTACAATATTAGTTTTCAAAATCGATGAAACAGCTCATTTACATTTCGATAGTTATTTTTTTAATATTTCTCAGTTCGGGAATGCGTCGCACTGAAAATTTAAAATACAGGCCAGAAAAAAAAGCAGACGATACATAAAATAATCATTTAAACACAGAATTCAATAAATGGGAAGTTAGAAAGGACGCGGTTCCTAACTATATGAATGAATTAATATTGTCATCTGTTTTCTTGCGCTGTTATTAAATCAAGTACGACGTGGACAAAGCCGTGCAATTAGTAGATAGTGAAATAATAAGTTTTTATAAATGAACTAGCGACCCCCCCGGCTTCGCATGGGCATAAAAACCTTCCTCTTTAATCACTATCTATTTAAAAAAACCTCTACAAAATCCGTTGCGTAGTATTAAAGATTGAAGCATTCATAGGGATATAGGGACAGAGAAAGCGACTTTGTTTTATATTATGTAGTGATTATTATTATGTCATGATCTGAAATACTGTTAACCTTGCGAAAACTGCATAGAGTGATGCAATGTAGAAAGTATAATTTTTGATCAAAAATACCCACTTTCGATAAATTATTGCAAAATATAAGGCATTCTGAGTCAGTTCGGTACTGGGTTTTTAAGGAAATTAGTAAATAAGACTTGTATCTACAATATAATTCTATAGGTAAAGCAAATTTTTATTTATCTTCAAAACCAATACAAGGAGCATAGTATTTATTTTTTACTAGCGACCCGCCCCGGCTTCGCATGGGTATAAATTCCTTTCTCAATCACTCTATCTATTTAAAAAAACCACATCAAAATTCGTTGCGTAGTTTCAAAAATGTAAAGCGACTTTGTTTTATACTATGAAGTGATAGTGATTCCTATATTTTATTATATAACTTTATATTTATATTATTTTCTTCCGGTTGCATTATAAGCTGTATTATAAGGTCGGTTAAATCACAAATCCAGAAATCATAATAATTAAACTATATACAATGCACCTACTGAAAAGTGGTGAATGTAATCCGTGTGCTATAAAGGCTATAATATACCTACGTATTATCTTAACTAAAATCGCGAGTTACTTTCGGTTTCATTTCAATACCCTGTCGTGATATGGTTTAACACAGTCAAATTCAAAAGACGCCCATTGAAATGATCTCGAAGCTGTAAAAGCAGTTTTTAAGTTTGCAATATTATATGTTGCGTATATAACTATGTTTTAAAAACGGGTTGAACTAGGCCGGAAACAGACACGTCAATGTCATAGTAAATGACTAAGTAGTGGTCTGGATAATTGTCAATGTTAATTTGTAGTAAATACTAGCGGACCCGGCGAACTGTGTATCGACTGAATGCACTTTTCTCACCGTTTAAATCTTTCTTGAACTTCCACAAACATTTCAAGAACAAAATTAGCGAAATCGGTCCAACCCAGTCCAACCATTCTCGAGTTTTAGAGACTAACGAACTTCAGTTGATTTTTTAATATAAGAAGAAGATAGATAGAAGATAGCCAGAACGCTGCTGCCAGGTGTGAGTTTGGCTAAAACAACTCTCAGATGATAAATTCAATTCAATTTATTTATTTCAGACAATAATTTCGATATAAAGTCAATATTTGTTAGTATTTTGACCTATCCTATGTTAGTAAAATATTGATGTTTGATTTTATATTATTTTATAAAATTTATTAAATATTTATAATAAGCTTAGAAGAACTAAAATAAAACTGAAATTAAAACTAAAATAAAAAAAAATAACAAATATCTATAATTCTTCTTGCGGCTTAGTGATATAATTGTTCTTTTTTTATATTATTATATATTTGGATAGCTATAGATTTCTTGAAATCTGCGTTCCTGGCGGACCACAGGGACGTGCACGTTGATCCAATTTTTCATGTAGATCCGTCCATGCAATACTTGCGCGCGTCTACCACCGTACCACCCCTTCAGTGTTTTAATATTGACCCCAGTAAAAAAACATAGTCAGTTTTTATTTTTTAGGAAAAACGATTATTTATTTATAAGAACAACACAATTTCTTTCTTGCCCACTCACGGGGGACCTTCCAATGCAGTACCAGTGAACATTTTGAACAATGACTTGAACGCTTACAAGGCTGTTCGGCACAACCATTGTCACATTCCTCAGGTTTGTCTCTATTGTCATAATTGGTAAGTACTTCGTTCCAAGTCGCTTGTGCGGCAAGTCGCTTGTGCGGCAGTAGATTGTGCTTATCATGAACGTAATAATCTTTTAATTAAAAAAAAAAAAAAAATTTTTGGGGTTCCGTACAAAAATGTAAAAACGGAATCCTTAAAGGATCACTCGTGCGTCTGTCTGTCCGTCCGTCCGTTTGTCACAGCCAATTTTTTAACATTAAAAAAGAAAAGATATTTTAGAATAAGAAAAGTTTTATATGAACAAAAATTTTTTTGTTACTGTATCTCCATATCTTTATTTCTGGCCCGATTTAAAAAAATATTTTTTTGTTCGAATGGCCTTAGGTACGTTCGATTTAATCCGATTGAAGTTTTTTGGAAAAAAGATTATTGCTTGTATACGTGTGGTGTATATGTGTAGAGAATATACCAAAGGAACAAAACCTACGCAAATTATTCCCTATATTTTTCACTAGCTGTTGCCCGGGGCTCCTGTTATCCCGATGTAGATTATTATGATTCATTCTTAGTCTAAATCATTGGGTAAAGTGCAAAAGGATGCCCCAGTTGCATTGCCGAACTTTTCGTTGAACTTAAAACCAATTTGTGAAGGGAACATATACCTAGAGGTGAATGCTCTGTTAAAGACTGGTTTTACACTTGTAGCATTATTCTATTTGTTCGCACTTAACTGAGACCAGTGTTATAAGGTTTGTTCAAACTTTGTAAAGATAAGCGCTTTTATGACAACTATCCGCCCACACATGAGCTCGTAGCTCGTAGGCAAGGATATGTCACAAAAATGTCTATCTATCTAAAACTCAACAACTGTGCTCTTTTCGGTGGAGCCTTTCCCCCTCTTGATATGACCCCATTCCTACTTTTTCCTTTATTTGATCTACAAAATTCCTTCTTGGTCTACCTCTTCCCCGTCTTTCCTCTATCAAGAAAAATAAACATTTTGCTAGCTAGCATAGAGTAGGTTGGTACAGTAAGTAGGCCACAAAAAAAGTAAACTTACCACTTCGCCCACTTTCCATTTTGATTCAGAGATTTCTGTAATGCAGTACTACCAGCGAGGGTACATTTTGTCTTGTTTATAGGCTGTATTATATGGTTCATAGACCAATTTTGTAGAAAGAATACAGCGTAGTTAGTATATGAAAGTGATGAGGTTAGACTAAAGGAAGAACTATAAGGATCGTGGTAATTGGAAAATTTTAGTTTCTACCACGTTTCCCCTGCAAGAAATAGGCGAGTTTATTATGTAGGTATGTCTATTGGACAATAATCATCCAAATCCTATGCCCAGTAGTGAACAGCCAGCGGCTGAAATTATGATGATGAAGTCAATCTGATCATTTTCTATTATGACTTGATCGGGAGTCGAACGGACGTCCGGTGTGACAGCCTGGCATATGATGACTAGACCACAGAGACTTTAAGGGACACCAGACTACAGGAAAGAAGGCTAAATATGTCTTCTTGCCGAAATGGCTTGACTTATATTATTTTTGACCAATATGTGGCTACGTTGATTGCTCTATCGTTGGCCACTCCCAGATCTTCAACTGTACAGGAGTCAGGGCAGTTGGGACATATCATGAGATGATCCATAGACTGCCTGTGCAGTTCTCCGCAATTACAAAGTCTAGCCTTAGCGGCTTCTTTCACAGGCTGTCCGTGATGGATAGAGACGTGACCATGTGTGGGCGATAACTAATACATACATTTACAAAAATCTCACGTAACAAAATGATACGTATCAGTTTGCTTTATCGATTTTATCTTTTGTCTCAAGTAAGATAGGTCACGTTTAGTTTGATTGATATATAATTATACTATATGTATACAGCTACTTAAATCTGATTAATTATTTATGTGCTTTTATAGCGTTGTTTGATAAAATAAAAGGAGTTTTATTACGTTATATTTTAGCTTACGTTCAAACTATTTCTTATGGTCAAGCTGGTCAGGGTAGAACATACTACAACTGGATTGCGACCTTTTAAAAATGAGAGACAAATGAATGTGTAATATGTGCGAGTGTAAAAGAGAGAAATGAGTGTAGAGGAAGGAGCATAATATTATCGTAGCAAATGGAAAATAATAGTATATGCCTACCTTGCCCTGTTGGAAACAGAAGTGATAGTATACATGAATGAATTCGTGCTTGAATAAGAAACATAAGGCGATACAGGTACCTGAATTGAATATAATTATTTTCATTTTTTTTCCAATCTATGTAGAACGAACAGTCAAATGCCTTTAATTAAATACTTGTATTATACATTTGTAACTCAAGATTCTCAATGACGTAATAACCTTTCGTTGCCACGCCAGAAGCGACTAAGCAAGTATACTCAGCCAGCAAATATTGTCTTAGAAACAGGTCAGCTGATTAGCGATATACCGCCAACTTATTAGTAATGCTTTGAGACTTGGCTTGAGACTCTTAACGTGCTAGGCGAGACACTAATCTCTCTGAATAATAAAAATAGTTTACAAAAAAATAAATGCTGCGAGTTGATAAAACATCTAAATTCTGAATTACAGAACATTAGAACATTTTTATTTGTAATTACGGAACCAGGTTCTCGATTTTTTTTATGTGACCAGGTGCTTCTCTGTAGGTATGAAGGGAATAACGTTTTCTACCGTTCAACCTCCACAGACTAAAATAATTTAATTTTACAAAGTAGGTATATTAGTAACAAGTTATCATGGAGTAACCTCGACTCTATACACGGAGTTAGAAGTCCGCTTTGATCTATGACAAGTAAACCTTACACTCTTTTAAATAAGACTTCCTAACTACAATTTAATATATTTGGCGTAACGGTTAACATGCCTGACCGCCACTCAGGAGGTACAGGGTTCGCTCTCCGGTCAGGTTAAGATAAAAAATGGTCTTTTTTGATTGACCTAGGTCTTGGATGTTTAGGTATCTACCTATCTATATACTATGTATTTGTTATCAAATAATTATTATAGTATCGTTGAGTTAGTATCCCATAACACAAGTTTCGAACTTACTTTGGGTCTAACGTAATCTGTGTGATTTGTACTATTTATTAATTAATTTTAAATTAGTAAGAGGCCTAAAGGTAAATAAAAGTTGCAAAAGCAAGTCATAGGCCTTGTCGCTAAGGGGACAAACATATATATTTTGTATATTTGTACTTTTAATTCTAAATGGATGTCTGAATATTAACTACAGATGTTTACATAACAAATTTTCATATGATTTTTTGACACGAGATAATATAGCGATCGACACGTGAATTTCTACTAAATCAATATAGTGTAATAGGTTACCGTTAGGGATTGCAATCCGGAAAAACGGATCCGGTAATCCGGCGGATCCGGAATCATTTAATGGTTACCGGATCCGGTACCAATATACCGGATCCGAAGACCGGATCCAATACTTATATTTTTTTATAATTATTACTGAAAATAATTATTTATCGTAAGTTGATTAAACTAAAGAGTTCTAAACTCATTATTTTGATAATTTTTACCATTCATTCGTTCGACAGATTCATCTAATCATGATGGTATCCTGTCATAATCATAAATACCTACTTATAAGACTTGTTTGTTAGCATTCTCAAATACTTTAATAATGATTTTGATCTCATTTCAGTTAATTACGTAAGGTTAATTGTATCTATTAGATATTATAGTTACTTGATAATTAATATTGTTACTTATACATTGATCTATCTGTGAAAGTGAAATCTAGAAAGACTGAGCTACTCGTTACGTCGTAATTAACGAAAACAATTAAAACAACAAAAACAATTAAAATTTAGTAGTGTAGGTAACTAGTAATAATTTTAAGTCGTAAAATTATTACTAGTTACCCACACTACTAAATTTTAATTGTTATCTTGTTGTCTATTTGTCTTAACATTGGTAAGGAAATAAAGTCGATTTTATATATTTGTGATTAATTTTTTTATAAACTACCTACATATAAGTGCAGTGACACTTGATTAACTCACTTATTTTATACTAAAAAACGAAAATCATCGGATCCGGCCGGATTGATGGGAATCCGGTCGTATCCGGCCGGACTGAAAATGACGCTGGATTGCAATCCCTAGTTACCGTTGTGTATAATAGTCATCAACCTTATTCAGTAAGTGTTAAAGTTAATAGTTGAACGGGTTAAGGTAAACATTATGCGAATTGTATACACATTGTGTGAAAAATGACGAACAAAGAGTCCAATTTAACTTGCAGTCGATACTTGTGTGTGTGTGTGTATGTTATTACTTCCTAGCTAATTTGCTCATTGCTATTATAAATTAGAAAATAAATAATTCCTAAGAGAACAACTATTTGCCTTTTATGTTTTGACGCTTTTTTCCATTCTACGTAGACCAACGACTTTAGTTAATAATAAATGAGCACTACAAACATATTATTCTTATTGACTTAATAAAAATTGATTTAAGCCAATGTGGCAACACGACATAAATTCTAGCAACCCTAAGTCTAGTCTAAACCTAAAGTACTAACGGATCTCAGAAATAGGTGAATCGTCATGAAAGGGCCAAAGGGATTGGAAATAGAAACCAGAGATGAAAAAAATAACAGACTTTAACCTGGTAAATAAATAAAGCGGTCGATATAAGGGACCTATATGCTTGATTAAGACCGTAATTATTTGTGGGTAGGTATATACTCGTACCGGTTAAGCGGACGCTGTAAAAATGTATATGCAGAAAAACAAGCTGGTATTCGATTTTAGCCAGGTTATTTATTTATTTATTTATTTTATTTAATTACAATAATGTAAAGGGCGGATTTAAAGCCGTAGGCTTTTTCTACCAAACAACCAAGAGGTAGTGCGGAGAAAATAATAGGTTACCAATTCCTATTGGAAACATTTAGGTAGGTATGTACACTTCTGACAAGACCTTATGAAGACCTTTCGTAGGCATTTAAACCCTTGTTTGTTTGGAATAACTTTATTGTATAAAAATGATATAAGTACATTTTCCCCGACAGTTAAAAAAAAGGCAAAGGCAGTTTGATAATAATTATCGCGAAAATAATAATGTAGGTTAACCCTAAATCTTGCATAAAAAGTCGCGCTCAGCTGAGCGTTATCTGTCGCAAACAGTTGCCCAATCGTTGGGAAACACTGGAAAACGTAGAAAATCGTGCTGAACTGGTACCAGGGTCGTAGGGAGACTCCTTAATTTTCTTCCTTAGTTCTTCCGCTTGCAACATCACTATCACTACATAGTATGAAACAAAGTAGCTTTCTCTGTGCCTATATCTTAAATCTTTAAAACTAAACTACGGGTTTTGATGTTGTTTTTTTTAATAGATAGAGTGATTCAAGAGGAAGGTTTTTTTTGCCCATGCAAAGCCGGGGCGGGTAGCTTATAACATAATATATGGTGTGTAAGACGCGCGGAGAAAATAGTTCCTAAATTTTCCCTTGATTTTGAGAACCTTTAACAAACTGCTTGTGTGAGTGTATTTATTGCTTGTGTTTGATAATTTCGTCAAGTGTGTGCGTAGCGACGTGATGGAATAATGCATTAGTGCTAACTTATTGTGTGTGTGTTTCCTCACTCCGCGCCACAGAAGACACAATAATAAAGACTTTTTCACGTAGAAATAAGTGCACGTAACGTCTCCGGTTGGTTTAATGCTCTCAAGTAACATAAATATAGACATCTTAATATATTTTAAAATTATTCTGAAGTCGCTGAAGTTGCATTTATTCTGCATACATATCGAATCCATTTATGATAATAATTGTTAGATATTTAGAATATGTTTTAATTTTTAAATTTAACTTCATACTGCAGCTAGTAATTTTTGTTTGTAAATAAAAAATTACCACGAGAGGTTTAAAATCGTAGCATACGCGAGAGAAAATTTATATATAATTATTTAAATATTATTTGAAGGCTACATTGACATAACCTAGTTGTACCTATGTTTGATTAAATTATTCACTACAAGTTCTGATTTAATGTGACAGTCAAATTGGACACCTCAGTACGCCTTAATTCTAAATTTGTTTACATAAAATAATGTATGCTAATAATTCAATTATATATTTAATGACCTTTAAAGAATAAAAATACTGATCAATCATGTATTTCCGACCAAAACTTGTCTAATGTACACTGTACTGATAACATGTGGAATTCATGAATTTATAACTTTTCTCCAACTTCTTTTTAAACATATATTGACCAGACTATAGTACAAAATTAAATTAGGGATTTGTACATTTCAAGACACATACATATAAGCCCCCGTATTAAGAAACGTTTGCTAACCCTATTTTAGTTAAAATGTGTTTCGTCTCGTTCTTTTACGTGAAGTGTCAGGTAAGAGAGAATGAGCCAAAACATATTTTAGTTAAAATGGGCTTATCAAACGTTTCTTAATACGGGGGAAGTTATCACGTTTTAAATAACTTTATTTTGACCACACTTGATTTAAAGGTTTTTTTTATTTTATTCATAAAAATTTACAAACTTTTGTTAAGCCCATTTTAACTAAAATATATTTTGGCTCTATTATTATTTGTTACTAACTAAGTGAGTTAGTATCTTAAACAGATCTCAAGTTATAGCTCAGAAGAAATAGAGGAGCACTATTTAAAAAAAGGGATATTTAAATCTCATTACCAATGTCGACGACTTAATAGGATTTTCATGCAATAGAAAAAAAACAACATTTAACAAAATGCGGTATAAGTGCGCCGAGCACGTGCGAGTGTGAAAAAAAATTGCAAATGTTCGCGAGTGTGTAACCGGGGTTACGCTTCAGTGAATGTTGCCTACGTAACTAATTGTTACCAGCCAGTATGTTTGTAATGCTGTGTTCCTGCCGAAAAGAAACAAGTTGTACCTATCTGTTCGATTTTAACATAGATTAAAAAAAAATTGCGTCTATAGAGAGCGGATTTCGAACTTCTTTGGATTTTAAAATGGAATACCCAAAGGTTGACTGTTAGATAATGCTTTAAGCATTTAGTTCGCCTATTGTCCTATTATTTTGTACAATAAAGTTTAATAAAATAAATAGTTTATTACAGTAAATGAGGATAAAAAAATGGCTTCTATACAGGTGTCTATAAATTGGGGGTTTTGTTAACAAAGCAAATGGGTATCTATTATTAAGCCAGTGCCTACTCAATAGCAATTATATATAAAAAATCCTCCTATTTAACAGGTTATATATGTAAGTTGCTACTATGACAATACAATAATGGAAAAAATAATAAAGTTAAATAGTCCCGATGCAATAAGCCTTTGTACATAAAAATATTTCAATCGGCTAGCACGTGAACCAACTCGCGTTTGTTCGATTTTACTTATTTCACTAAATTATCTAAACTAGTATAATAAAGCTGAAAAGTTTGTTTGTTTGGACACCTCGACTCTAAAACTCGGATTTAAAAAAATCTTCTACTTGATAACACTATTCTTGAGGAAGGATAATAGCCTATAATGCATACCATGGGCAGGAGAAACCGCAGGGCTCAGCTAGTCTGCTATCTAAGGCGACATATGTACAGTATAGACTGAGATTCTAATTCGAAAACTGTACTGAATCAGGTGAAAGTAAGTCATTCAATTTAGTATCAATGTTATGTAACTAACTGAGATAGTAAAGTAACTCTACTAGCTTAACTAAAATGTAGGATCGGAAATTGTTTAAATGGTAAAATGTGGTAGTTAACTGGGTAGTTATAATAATCCTAATGCGAAAGTGAGTTTGTTTGATACCAATTCACGCTTTATCTACTGATCCAATCTTCACATAGTTAAAAGTACTGAGAAGTACTTTGCATCTTAGAAAAAAAGCACTGTTTTCGAGGGAAGTTCACGCTTGCGAAGCCGCGGGCTATAAAACAAAGACAAATTATTTATATTGTTAAACATATGAATAGGCAGAAATTGAACAAATGTTAGCCTTTATGTAATTACCGGTCCGGGAAATACTAGTGTCGTTACTTAACATTTTCTAACTGCCTCCGTAGTCCAATGGATAAGGCGTTTGCCTGTAGACCCGGAGGTCGAGGGTTCGATTCCCACGGGAAGCATACTTTGTTTAGTTGTTTCCAATTTGGTAAGGGCATTGCAGGTTTTAACCACGTGATTGTCTGATAATAAAGATAATTCCGTGCTTCGGAAGGCATGTTAAGCCATTGGTCCCGGCTGTCATCTGGTAGTCGTTAAAGAAACCACGTCAGAGGCCGAGAGGCGGTTCCGAAGAGTTCTGACGTCAGGGTGTGCTAGGTCGATTGACCGTGTCACCTACAAGAAATGATGATGACATTTGCTAACAATTTTTATAGAGATTCACTCCCGTTGCGACTCGCTGTACCTATGTATGTCCCATACATACAGCGAATCTCTCCCCCTAAAAAAATCTGTACTAATACTATCAACCCGCCCCTGCTTCGCATGGGCATAAAAACCTTCCACTTGAAATCTATTAAAAAAACCGTTGCGAAGTTTTAAAGATTTAAGCATACAAAGGGATATAGCGACAGAGAAAGCGATTTTGTTTTATACTATGAAGTGATAAGAAATAGTTGACCTTACAACCTTATGCCTTAGATCACCACATAACCACGTGGCTAATATTATTTAATCGTCATATTTCTATATCTGCATCGTATGTACTAAACTTGATTTGACAAATGTGAAATGTCTACCGGTCTGCAGCCAAGAGCCAGTGGATCACCTTCAAGTCTTGCCCGAATTACATTTATGATGCATCTTTATGCTGTTATGTTAATTTGGAAGATGTTAAATAACTTGCGATTGCGATACAGTAGTTTTTTGTATTATTAAAAAATAGTATAAATATATATATATATATAGTAGTTTTTTTTTTTCCCCCTTATTCATAAAAATAAATAAACGTTTGTTAAGCCCATTTTAACTAAAATGTGTTTTGGCGTTTGTTAATTTTTATTAATAAGGGGGTAAGTCTTTTGTATGTAAGGAATTGATTTCAAGGGCAGATAAAAGTGAAAATATATGATAAATTTGATTTTTTGTTAGTTTTGCTTGATTTTATAGTGTGTTTTGTCCATGAATACGAATTATTGGTGTACGATTTTATTTATTTATTTAATTAATTCATGTACATTCAAATACAAACATAGGAAACTTAAAATTAGGAAATTTCGTACCTACAAGGGTGTTTAGTTTTATTTTTACTAATTTAAGTCAAAAACGAGTAAATTATTTTATGACAACTTTTACTGTCTTTAAATGTTATCGCCAAAGAAAAAGAAAAAAACCTAGCCTCCAAATTACTTTTTAACGAGCCATTGATTACATAAATAAAGCTACAATTCCATTGCTGCGTAGTCACTCTACTACAACTTTTTTGGTTATTTATCATAGTTATAATAAGTATTAGTCGATAGATATTAGTCTATCACAATTGTGTAAAGTAATGAGAGACATTAAAACTACGTAGTCTATAGAGGTAGAGATATTTATACCAGTGGTAATTGTGAAAAGCTCGAAGTGTGTTTGCTCATTTAAAAAAATCTATAAATACCGTAAAATGCTGCAACTTTGCCTGGATTTTGAGGTTTTTTGTTCGTACAACTGAACCTTCTTATTATTACGACTTTTCATGAGTTTAAGACGGAAAACAGACTTTATATCTTGCCAGGTAGGGCCCAAATACGTTAAAAACATGCTGTTTTTCTGAATAACAAGAACTCAAAGTCGTAGGCAAAGTTGTAGGTAAAAGACGCAACTTTGCCTAGAAGGATATCTCAATAAATAAAATGTCGATAATTTGCAGGATTTTTTTATCCGGATACTGAGGGCACATTGTTGGTCTCGGCAGTTACACTATTGCCCTATAGGTAATATTTTTTTTTTCACAGCTAATAGGCAAAGTTGTAGCAGGTACCACAAACTTTCCATACAAAAATATCGTTGACTCCAGGGTTGTCCTAAATAAAAGCAGTATATATTTTAACTATTTTTATATATTTTTCAAAAATTTAACAGTTTGCTGCGTAAGTTTAAATTACAAATGAAACAAAATACTTGAGTGTCATTAAATTAAATAAAAATAAAAAAACAACGTTAATTATGTAGATAACGTAACAATACTAATTTATAAGTAATTTTTCAATGAGCTCCTGGTTTTCTCCTGCTTCTCTTTTTGATACTTGCCATTTTTCATATAACTACAAAAAAAATGAAACTTAGTGGCTACACTCCTGATTGAAGGGTCAGGGTTATAAATTGGAACTCTATTATATTATTCCGGGCACAATTCCAAACTCCGGACTGCTATATTAAAAAAATACTTAAATATGCTTTGTCCAAATTACAATATCAGCTATGAAATATAGCATATATTATAGTACCTAATAAGAATATAATAGTATTAATGTAGTGAACAATACAGTTCCATGAAATCACATTAAAAATTTATAATTAATGAAATCCGACAAGTGATAACCCTAGACCCAGGCAAAGTTGTGTCAGTCAAGTTTCCAAAACAGTGCACAACATTGCCTACTAAGTTATTTTGATGAAATGGTGTCCTTTTCATAAAAATATTAAATAATACGGAAAATAGACAATGTTGTCTTACCTTGGGACGTTATTTCTGATTAAAATCACCTTTTCTCTTCGTAAAACTGCAAAAGTTACAGGACACTACAATTTTTCACCCTCACGGGCCGGTTTTTGTCGCACAACTGACAGAGTAACAATGGAGTTTTTATTGTAAAAAAATAAAAATATGTTGCCCTAATAATGTGAAATTACTATCAAATGGTAAAAAAAAGGAAAAAACGAAGCAAACGCGAAATATCACAATCGAAACGAAAAAGGCAAAGTTGGGCTTTCTTGGCAAAGTTGCAACATTTTACGGTAATGGTTTTGACTATTAAAAAGCCTGTAATCAGAAAGTTAGTCATGAATTAAATACAAAATTTTGAATGAATCTTTTAATGAAATAATACTTTGTGAACGACCTCCGCTCTACTACAGCCTGTTTTAAAAATCATTATATAAGAGCCGAGCCGTCTTTAGTTTACTTAAATATTTTTCCGTTTCGTTTCAATATAGGTATTGAAAAAAAAAACTTTGTTTACCTGAATATTAGGTAAAAGAATTCAGAAAGATACATCTATGCGTAGTATATTCGTTTTTCTCTACAATAATAGTGCTGTAACGTGCGTAGCGTTTACGCAGCTATGGATTTACACCTTAAGAATGCTTCACCAACTTCACCGACCATTAGATTCGTGTCATGAACTTTTGCATCTGTGTGAGTTTGTTTTGGCGGAAAGAGGACGGATATCCAATGCCGAGTCGTGATTGGTGAACTTAAATTTAGACACGAACGCACACAGACGCGAGTCTCAGTATTTTGTGTTAGTTCAATAGTGTCAAGGGGTCACCGAGTCAGTGGTCAGGCGAAAGCAATTGCATTAGATATTACGACACACTTAAAGGTTATTTATTATGTAATATGCATGTGCATGCCCTTATGTAATAGTTCAATTCAAAACTGCATAGATTGGGATTTAATTGATGTTTATGTTAATTTCTCAGCAATTTGAAGTGATTTTGTTGAACTTTTAATATTTATTGCTTAATTTTAAAGATCAATTTAGTTTTTATTTACACGTTTTTTTAATCTTTGACGTATAATACAAACTATTTATCGCACATTGTTTGTTGACACAACTTTAGCCTGATAAGAAAATATTTTAAAGAAAGAAATAGGTAGTGAAGATTAAGAAGATATATACACATTTTTATACATAGTGACTTGAAAAACTACAGACGTAGTCTCACATAAAACACGAGTGAAGCCTGCAAATTATAGCCGTTTTGTTTGTCATATTATTATATGGCTTTCACTCACACATAAACACATCCATCCCATAACACAAGTCTCGAACTTACTTTGGGGCTAACTCAATCTGTGTGATTTGTCCCTATATATTTATTTATTTATAAACGAACAAGTGACGTTAACGCCAAGCGACATTACACATTACGCATCACAGCGATACACACACATAGGCAGCGATTTTGAATGTTGATTCGACTATAATTCGTCTGTAGTTCTTATAAGTTTGGTGTAAATTACAAAAAAATTGGAGTGCTATTTTTGAAATGTTTTGACTCACCCAAAACCGGTGAGTAGAATGATTATCGTTCGATTTCGAATGGTTTTGGGTAAGTCATACATCTCAAAAATAGCACTATAATTATTTCACAAGCAGTTGTGTGTACCTTTCCGATTCGAATGTCTAAGTATTGTTCCGCCATAACAAGACGTGTCGCAAGACAGTGGTCACTGCTTCATTGAGACAAGCCAGTTGCCTCACAGCTGGTAACAGTACTAATGCTTGTTTATGTGTAGGCCCACGCAAACGCAAATTTATTATTGTAATTATTATTTCCTATGGATTAACGGGTTTACACTTATACTACTGAACTTGCGAGATATGGATCTCGCACCCAATTTTCGCGGGCCGTATGTATTAAAACGTTTTACCACAATTTTGTTTATTTATTACAGGAATACAAATAAAAAATTCAAAGAAAATACCAAACTTAATATCTATAAAATAATTATTAAAATTAACCTTAATTAAAATAAACTAAATTTTAAGCTAAAAAAAAGTAATAGTACAATAAAACTACTTAAAATTATTTTGAGTGATCGCCTCAACTCTCCTTAGGAATGCTGAATTTCTTGTGGAAGGAAAGTTAGACCAAATTAGTCCTTTAATTGTCTTCTTTAATTAACTTATTTAATGTATATGATATTTATTCCAAACAAAAACTTACCATTAGTACAAAAGCTTCAGCTCCGGCAAGAAATAGAATTATTTTTGTGTTCTTTTTTAATATTATTAAAACGGAAACCACATAATCAACCTTTTATCTTCAACATAAAAGTTCAACGATTGATAATATTTTAATTTTATTTTTCAGGTAATTGCAGTTTTATGGCCTAAGTAAGTATATCAAGGAAGACGAGATATATCGATGATCGACCTAAAGGCATTTAATAGAATTATTATAAGTATACTAAATGAATGGTAAATTATCTATGGAAAGTATTTTATTGTGCTTTGCGATCCTTTAATTAGTTACTTATGTACAAATTAAGAGTACATAATAGTGGGAGATATTGGTTAACTGTCTCATTTATAAAATCGTGGCAAGAAACTTCACATTTTAATAAAAACATCATTAGTTACAAGTGTCCTTTTATCCTGTTGATAAAGAACGAAAACCGCAAAAAGGCCACTGACCATTCTATGAATCAGCACTTAGTTCAAAAATCAAGATGGACACGTTAAAAGTGAGATGAACAAACATAAAAAATCAAGTAGTCACGACCACCGTCGGCGAGTCCTATCAAATAACCTAAAAAAATATCGTAGAAATATGTTTTCGCACTTGGCAAGGGTCGATGACATTACTGTTTTAAATTTGGAATAAGGATGATATAAGTACCTATCTATTATTAACATTATAAATTAAAAAAGAAAAATTTGCCTCGCCGCGCGCGATTACATATTCTTCGTTTAAGATGAACTAACTTAAAGCCATTAGGTATTTGTTTTTTGAAGCCATTTTATAAAAACAAAAACTCGCATGCTGTCAAGTACACAATTTTCATTTTTTTCTTTTGTTTTTGTGGTCAACCTTTATTTATCATCTATTATTTTCCTTACCTTATTTTTAATATAAGTACTTACCTATAACTACAAAACTATGCACAGAGGCTGTGCAACAGTCTAGATGCTACGAGTTTCATACTCGAAATCAGCGAATTAGGTAGGTACGTCAGTTCCAAATTGAAAAATATACTTTTTTTCATTAATTGCAGAAAAAACTTTTTTTTTGGTTTTTAAGTATTTAATTGCCATTTTAATTTAATTAATCTGTTAATTATGTACTTAATGATTGTAAACCAATGTTTTTACAAATGAAATGTTAGAAACAAATACTTTTATGCGCAATTTAAGAAATTAACTTATTTGAAGATAGCCAAGCGGGGCATGCATGTCCGTAATGATTGCGTATGTCAAACGAAGGCGAGCGCAGCCTGGATTAGAGTGGTTGCCATTGCATTTCTATCTTGAGCGTCTCAGGGGGCTTAGCCAAAGTCAAAATTGCAATACGTTAACAAGGAACTCCAAGAACAAAATGTATGGGATTTACATAAGATTGACCACGTGATTTACCGCAGTTTATGTCAATCCCATACATTTTGTTCTTGTCGACATTCGTTGGCGTTTTGAAATTGTCACTTGGCTTCGGGTCTGGGCTTCGAAAGGGTTGCTGTTGATTCCGGCTGATATCGCTAGATGACAGTCGTGATACCTATAATGGAAGAAGAAATGTCGTTTTGTCATTAATTCGTTTCAATTTGATTTCTCGCCAAGGTTATTTGTTATTATAGTATAGTAGTATATGTGTACTGCAGATTATCATAGATTAAAATAAAACGCCTGTTAGTTATTATTGAGGTAGACAGTTGTAATGCTAAGTATATCATTCACATTTTTGTGTACAAGGTATGATAGCAGTCAAAGACCTTTCTTAGACTTACAGGTTTTCAAGTACCATGTTTTAAGTGCTTTGTATGACCACAATTAAAGTAGTCATTAATTGAACTTTATATAACTGTTTGTTATGTTATACTAGCTGTTGCCCGCGACATCGTGCGCGTGGGCTTCGGGGAATTTCGGGAACAAATCCCAAAATTCTAATGGGAGGACATACAGATAGACAGACAAAAAATTTAAAACATTTTTTTTTTTTTTTCTATTATTCTTTTTAAGTGTCCCTCTATCCATTTCAGTCAAAAATACTAAATGTACATTCAAAATGTTTTTGTTGTTATATTATATGTGTAGGTATAGATGATGTCTTATTTATTTATAAAGAAAAAAGATTTAAGCACAAATTGATTATCCAAGCAAAAAGAACTATAGAGCATTGAACTTTCTTCATACATTAATATTTCATTTTAAAGTTTACTAATTTACTCATCACGGGTCGTAACGGAAAGCACCGCTGTGTTTGTTTAGTGCTACCAAGTTATCTGTTCAGGTGGCTTAAACCTGAACTAAGAAAACTTTATACAGCTTTGTGCAATAGATATAGATTGTGGCGGCATCACGGACGGCATAAATAAGTTTGTTCAACTTTACATAGTTTATTTAATGCAATGACGCATGTTTTGTATGTTTGGGCTTTTGGGATTACCAACATAGCTTTGGAATGTCATTTTTTGGCAGGTATTAAAAAAATGTGGTTTTAGTATTTTAATTCCTTGTAAAATACACTGTATGCAATGATTAGTACTATTATATATTCCCTGGCAAAGATAGATATCTATAATAATTAAAGTATTCATTATTTCTCAAAAAAAAAACTGATGTTTTTTTTTCCGTTTTTTCATAGTAAATTCGCTTTTGATAGCTTAAAAACGCAATTGATGCGTGCGATGAATGTTTTTTAATTTAATTCTTTTTCATAAGTACGTAGTAAAAAAACGGCATCGCATTGCCATACTTATTTCTATAATACCAAGAATACATTTCGACAGTATGATATTAAACAAAATCTCAAAAGTTGCAATACACAAGAAATAATTATAAATATAACACTGCCAAGCCGAACTCGTTTATTTTCCATTCTAAACTATGTCAGTAAAGTTCATTTTTGTTTGCATTCACATTCGTGACTGAAAACACAATAAGTCCAACGTGTATATTGCACAAGATATTTTGCGATCATAACAGTGTTATTTTGCCTTACTGTTAGATAACTCTAAACTGGTTCAAACTAGTTATCGTTAACGAGTTATTTAGCTGTTAACTGGAATATCAATTACTTATAAAAAATACTATAAGTAAGTGAAATACTTTTTTTAAAATCAAAGTTAATTCTCCAGCACAACTAAAAAGCAAAATCATTTTTGTACACTTTAAAACCTAGCTACTAAACCAATTCTTATTAAATTTATATAGGACGAATCTTAAAGTATCAAGAAGGAGTCTTCATCTTCTTAGTGAGTCGACTCTGGCAATTTTATATTTGTGAGGACTCTATTATATTTATTTCTAACTCCGCCACTGACAAGGCGTTATCCCCGAGGGTGCAGGTGGCTGGGCACGCGGGGCACGATAAAAGATGTGCCATGGTCTGGGGAGAGACACCACATCTGCAGGTATCCTCCAAGCTGTTAAGTTACGTTGAATAAATAAAAAAGTTGGAGTCGTGTCGATGTGAAAAGGCTAGCGAAAGAGGGATGCACTTGGAAACAACTCTATAGAGAAATTTTAGATAGATCTTAAAAAGAGTATCATCGTTAGCAGAAAATTCTCAATTAGCTCAGCGATAATTCTTCTTCTTCTTTCTTCAGCTCATCCGACCATTCCTCTTGGTCTTGTACTTTCCTCCTTCCTGTTACTTTGACTAAATATATCTGGTATTTAGGTTTAGGTAACTATAATTCTTCGTTTGGTTCTGGGTCTAAACAAAAGCAGTAACTCTCTCTGATGCTCATCAGTTGTTCGTCATACCTATGTAGTCAGCAGTAAGAGTATGTATTTGCACTATAATGTATAAAGTTCTTATTTTTTACTTACTTGTTTTGTTTAATTTTTTCGTGAGATTCACCTACTTAGGCTTTGCAAAAACCACTGGATCATAAAGTACTTATTGATTTTGTTGACTGTACCTCCGTAACTTTTCAGCGTAACTTTCCATTAAAGTTTAGTAATGTTATTATTAATTGTTCTTATGCAAGTTTTGAGTGCATCTCTAATTTTAAATGCAATGAAGAAATCCGTTTTTGCAACATCGCTGAATCACAGAGGATCTTACACAAAACGAGTAAGTTCCATAAAATAATCCTACTTTCTTGTGCAATGACACACATAATCACAATTTATACATTAAGATAAAATGGTAAGATTTAGTAGGACAGGCCCTTAGTGACCCAGTTTCATAAGTGTTAAGTTGTCAAAAGTAGTACAACATTATTCTATTAACTAGTTCTGTCGATTCAGAATAAAGCAATTAGTTTATTTGATGTATTTCTAAAAAGGGTTTAGCATAGAATTAGGAATCACGCACGAGACAAATTTTTTAATCTATGGGTTTTAGCATCTGTTGCTTAATATATAAAAAAATGGCAGCTAAGAATCAAAGGAAAAAGTCAAGATGTTCCGTAATTAAATATTTTACATCATAGAAATTCGAATCGCGCGCTACTTTTTACTATCAATGATCTAGTAATTTGGAATATTCGTAATTCACAGAGGGACGATGTGTAATATTACTGATATGGGCCAACCAGGTCTTTACCAACCACTTGGAAGCTCTGTGGGCGAAATATGTATTACTGACTACTTACATAGACTAATCTGGACTCTATAGAATACTTGAAAACTCTATGGAAGTAATAGTAGCCGTGTGAGATTAAAATATCGAAATCACATTTATATACGAGAGATAAAATTACAATTTGCACACGTGAGGCCGCCTATCAACCGGTTTCGAAGTTGGTCACATTACATAATGTTATACATATTGTCACTGACTACAGAAGTTATCTCCTAAATTATGCATCTCACTTTTATATCAATCTCTTAGCTACCAGACGGGACAATAAAATGCCTAACGTTGCGCGGCAACCGGTTTCCGGTTGGTTCCTGAAATAATATAAAAAAGATAACCACTACTATAATATCCAGATTCACTTTTGAACATTTTTTTTTAATGTGGGTTTAACGCCTCCGATGATATTGATGAAAAGTATTGGATAAATCTAGATCGGAGACTTATTTTTAGGAAAATGCAATCAAATAAGCGAAGTCTACTCATTTGCCTTTTAAGATAAATGTGTGTTCAATGTTGGTCTATAAACAAAAGAAAATATAAAATTAAATATCCATATATAGAATTAATGAATGAATGAATAAACACTTTATTGCACCAATTACATAAATACATCATTGGATTGTACAGGATTGAAGATGAAAATTTGTACAAAGGCGGACTTATCGCTAATGCATTTTTTTGATAGAATTGATAAATAAACTAGATTGGGCTAGAATTATTTTCGACCATAGTTTTCTTCTTTCTCGGGTCTATGATCAAAAGTTTAATGATCAGTATGCAACCGTTGCTCTAGGAAAGGTAGCAGGATATAAGATGCACTCTAATCTGACAATGTGGATAATGTTTTCCTCTTTGTATTCTTTAAACAAGATATTTTGTTGCTTTTAATATTATGATTTGTTTTGAAATCATTTTGTATACATTTCTCTATAGACAATATATAATTAAGTTTTATTGTTTTTCATTAAAGTTTGAAGCTTTGCCGATTCTGTCAAAAGCAAAATAAAAGCAAATGCGAATGGAAGCAGTATTTAAGAGGTTAAATGACATGCGCTTCTTAATAATCGGCTATCATCATAGATTTAGGTAGAGCAGCTGCCGCGATTTCGTAATTCAATGGCTATCATATTCTATCTTTGTCTAACTCCATTTATCAAACATTGCATGTCGTTAAAATAAATTCTGCACCATATAAATAACCTATCAACTTTTGAATGTTATCTTTTTAAATTGCCCAATTCGCAACAGCCGACCAATGTGTGGGTATGACAGATGAGCGGTGAACAACGGTTTTGCAATAACAGTTTAATAAAATATCAGTTATTGCGTAACGTTATTGTTTTGCTCTGAGGGGATTTAAAGATTGGATATTTAATAGACCGGTAGTTGTGAATTAGTTTAAGTTGTTACGTATTTATGGATTTCTATTCTATTGATTAACAAATTGTACCTACAAAGTAAGTTAATATTCAACAATTTTCAAATGTCATTGATTGTCATTAGCTAAAATTACATTTGAAAATGCGGTGCATTATTTTTAAATATGTTTGAGACGATTCACTAAAAGTAATTTATTTATTCAAAAATGTATCATTATATAAATAAACAAGTATTATGAATAAAACATATAGTTTAACCTTACCATGGTTTTTAAATGGAATAGTTTTTTGCATTTCTTGCCAAATTAATTAAATGCAATTTAAGTTCACGGTCAGTTAATGAGGTTTCGACATTCAACTTTACGAAATGTGCCATTTAGCAAAAACTAGAAACGGTTAATCAGACTGGATAATCGTAATAATGTTGTTTGTTTTTTTAATATCTTATTTTGTTGGTAGTACCTACCTTAGTAACAGATTTTCCTACTTATTCTAATGCTTGTATTGTATGCTCACTTCATTACAGAAGGTTTAGCTGTAAGCTCTTTAACTCGTTCGCGGACGCACAACTGCTATAGCAGTTATTACAATAAAACTTCTTTTGTGTTTTCATAGTGTCGCCGAACGTGTAAATCTATTTTATCCATAGCGAGTCTAAATAACTGTTCCACTGGTGGAAACATTGGCGGTAGTAACAAATTGTAAACAATTGTTATAATATAATGTTTTCTTAATAATTACGAATTTCTTCCCGCTGATCTTCGCTCTAGCGTGTTTTCCCGGTTGCATCTTTTAGCTTACGCTTCCGAGCCCAGGAACGCTATTAATCTTGGTCCTGATTTGGCAGTACTGGTTATTTCGTGCCACAAATATCATTTTTTTTTAATTGTTTTTACGGCCATGAAATCTAGTCCTTTAAGGCCTTTCTTGAATTTATTAAACTTCTTCAGTCCTACTTAAGTCAGTCGAGTCAAAAATTCAAGTCAATAGTCAAGTCCAGTCAAGTAAGTAAGTCTAGCCTGAGTCAGATGGCTAAGTGAAGCGGTGGAAAAATTTCACTTAGCTATATCATGGAGATTTTGGTGACAAAGATAAAAAGTCACGTAATCAACACTGTATCACTTCCTAACACTCACGCTTGTTCACGAACACTTTGCGAATAATAAACCACCAATATTATGCACAAACACTCGAAAAAACCTAAGTTTTGGAAATTAAATACAGCGTGAACATAGCGACAGTTTGCTTTCCCTCCAAAAACCCACAAATATCATAAGGAAAATAGATGTCTCAATTTTATTTTTCCTCTTTTCCGCAAGAGATCTTTTATAGAAATGACCAAATTTAATATTTCCACAAAAAGATCTATTCGTATAAGTTGTAGCAAAAACTTCTTACGATTCCATTAAACTGGTCAGCGGATAATGAAATGACGGATTTCCGACCAATAAATTACCATTAGTAATATTTTGTTCTTACAGAACGGCTATTTAAACACTTGTGTAAGGTTACTAGTGAAACTGCTAAAGGATATGAACTGGTAATGTAACCGTGATCAATCTGATCCAACTCGTTTTGAAGCAGTGCTTACAATAACGTTTACATAAATAATGTTAGAATTTAAATTTTGTGGTACGGTTTTTGTTAATCTGATTTTAGCTCTGTTGTCACAGAGTTCTTGCCGAATTTCAATTTCCGGATATTCATTTAGTTCTGTACCTACTATATTTTTAATATTATTTTCTTATTGCAATGGCGTCTGGTAATAAAATCTCTATCTTCGATCTGGCGTGCGCCATTTCTTGCCAACCGTTTATTTAAAAAAATATAACATTAATCATATTACATAGTAGTAAAGGTAAATTATACTATAGTCTTAGTAACTAGTAACCTATATTATTAAACTATTAAGAACATAACATCTTATTATCTAGGAGTAACAATTTAGTGAATTGCATCCGTAAAGGTACCATAACTCGTTAAAATGATAAAGCAACTTCTTACTTTGTGTCAATATAAATTTTACGTATTTTTTTTTTCATTTTATTGATTGTTTATGTGTTTCTTTGTTAAACAATGTAAAATAACTAACTAAATACACACAATCGGATTTATGTTAATAATACTAATCACGTGTTAAACCTACATTCAGTAATCTAATTATAAAGTGCTGTAAGAAGTAGATCGTATCGCACCATAGAATCACTTTCGTCTTCGTTATCCCGTAACGCGTTATCGAATCACGTTGCCCATTCCGTTACTAAACCTGTTATTTTATAATGTTATCGTTTCAGCGAGCAACGACTATTTAAATACATTACTATTATTTGTGGCCAGAAAGAAAAATATTCTGGTCCTTTTTTTTTAAATATGAATAAATATTCTGTTCATTTTTCCAAAATATTAACGTAAGTAATTTTTTGTGGAATAATTAATTTTTTTTTAGATTTTTAAGTTGTCTTAGTCGTAGAAAAACTTTAAAAATTAAGTTTTAAATTTGTATTTATATCTCTGATTCGGGAAAAAGATAGAGCTGTATATAGACACTTATAGACAACATTTCTAAGTAAAGGTAAAATAAAAATATGTTTTTTTTTTCCGGCACGGAGAAATATAACAACCATTTCTCATGAGTAAATCTTAAGGAAGCCTTCATACAGCAGCAGACTTGTTGTAGCTGTAATGGTGATTGTCACTGACAACTGATTTTATTGTGATGTTTATGCAACCAGTAAGTTCTATATTCACGATTAGAAAGGTTTACAATAAACTGAACTAGATCACCGTAATTGAGTTATATCATTCTATCAACGTCAATCATGTGAACTAAAGGCATCATCTTCAAAGCTTCTTCCCGGTTGCATCTTTCCCTTTGTTGCTTGAGCTCAAGTCTGTTCAATTTAATTACTGTCTTAGCGTTGTTCTGGTTCCATCCCGAGTCTTCATTCACAGTTCAATCACATTACATTCACATTCATTTTATAAAAGCATCATCGCTGTCTAAAACCCACTGCTGGGCATAAGCCTCCCTCTGTCTACGTCATGCATCCCTACTCTGAGCCACCGCAATCCAGTTGTTGCCAGCAACCTTCCTAATATCATCGACTCTTCTCTAAAAGCATGATGTCTTAATTTTTCCTTCAAAATATTAAACTTCGTCATAATCACCGGTCATCTGCCCAAAATTTACCCTTTCTAAGTTACTTTTTAAGAATAAACGGTATAATTAAATGAATCGTCTAACCCCCGTATTAAGAAATGTTTGATAAGCCCATTTAATACTAAAATATGTTATGGCTCTTTCTATCTCACCCGACACTTCACGTGAAAGAACGAGACGAAACACATTTTATCTAAAATAGGCTTAACAAACGTTTTTTAATACGGGGGTAAGGAATTGTTTTTTCTGCTATCTATTGATTTTACGATTTTTTTCCTTTTTTTTTCTTTTTTACGACTGGTCACCTTCCTAACATCAACCCCCTTTGGAGAAAACTATTTGACTGGGACTGAATCCGTTTCTACTTAATATTTAGCAAATTTAAGATTCGCCCTGTGGGAATTTCGAGAATTAAAGAATAAATTCCGGAACCCATATTCAAGCTTGCGTACCCAATATTTGAGTTGCTGCTGTATTGTATGCCCATTGCGATATATTTGTATGTTGTACAAAAAAGGTTATAAAAATAAAAAATAATTGGCCAAGTTATTTAATTACGATGTCGTGTTCACTACATGAGTTAGTGACCTTTCGCTTTTATATATTACACATTGTTAAGTCACATACCCTGGGTTGTGACTCCGCTGGTTGCGTGATTGTAGCTTCCTCAATTAAGATTACAACTCGACATTTTTACGGCTAATGATTTATTAGAAAACTAGCCTTCGCCCACATGAATTTTCCTCGGGAACAGTGCTTTTTCCCGAGATGAAACCCTATGTCCTTCTCTATACTCCTAGCTATGTGTATCCAAATATCAAGAAGATTGGTTTAGTAGATAGGGCGTGAAGAGGTAACAAACAAACAAAGATACAAACTCACTTTCGCATTTATAATATTAATTAGGATTATTTGTCCATAAATACACGGTTAATCTTCATAGTATATGGCGAAATCGTAAAATTCAGCACGAGATGAGTTCCTTTTCCTTTACCTTATCCCACTTTCCTAGGTGTGGTCGGCACAGTATGTAAGTTCCTTCCATTTAGATCTATTTCCAGCCATTTCTCGCAACACACATTAAAGCTTGATTTTAAATGATATCTGATATTTTTTGACAGTGCAAGTATGGTCTTGGTAACATTTTACATAAAAAAAGTTTGGCGAAAGAATAGCGTATACCTTCCAGGGACTATCACAGGAACCATGGACAGAAAAGAGACCAAATTACTAAGTGTTTGCTTCCCCTTATTTGTAACTGGTACGGTGGTCAATATAATGTGGTTTCATACAGTTTCCTCTGCTTATAAATCTATGTTCGATTGGATATTTTCTCCGCAACACGCCAATGCCACGGCGTGCTCTATGTGGCTGGTTCTACAAGGATAGAGAAATCAAGAAGAGTACATTTAGTAAGATTACTATATGTATTTCTCACATAGATTTAATTATTTCACCTTCTTCATCGAAGCATGTTTCCAAGTCACATCATACCCCAAGCTGAGTGCAAGACACTTACGATGCAAAGTACAAAGTACGCTTTTAATCATGGTTATAGATATAGTGGCCCTGGTTATTACAATGGGCAAAATGCCGTGTGACCTCCGTAACCCCAAACAAACAAATATTGCTACAAATTGGACTCCAGACGAAGATAAGGTGGAGGTCTGAATGATTTAGATAAACTGAAGGAGAGTGACTAAAAGGTAACATTAATCGGGAACCAAAGAATCAAAAGTGGGAATAAAAAAAAGTGGGAATTAAATAGCCAAACAAAAAAAACTATCAGTACGGGTTGCCAATGTAATGATGAGATTTAAAACAAAAGCCGCATCTAGTATTTGATTCTCTCTGTTAAATCCACTACCTAACTTCCTAGGCTCACACTATAACAAGATTGTCTACATGTATTGTATGTATGTGTGTATGTACAAAAGACGTTCACTTTCGATCGTTGACTTATAGTTAGTGGAGCTAATTATTACTATGTGTACATATTATTTTCTGCTTACATTCATTAAACATTCATTAAGTACGTGCCAGTAGCACGTGCTTGAAATGCTTCAGACATAAAAAATTAAAATAAAACATTCTGACGAATTGAGAACCTCCTCCTTTTTTGATGTCAGTTAAAAATATTTTTTGAAAATACCAATATTGTTCAAGATAGATTCTGCAATATTTCTATACGGCGATGGTTGAGCAAGATTGCATTATTTCCCGTCGCAAAATACACATTTCCTTTTGGCGTGACAACTTGTGAACATATAGGTTAGGGCCATAGATAATAGTTGATGTTACATACTTACCAGAAGTGACGGGAAACTGTAACGACGTGGTGGAAATAAAACACTGTCATTTGTTAAGATTTTATTTGTAACTAGCTTTTTCCCGCGGCTTCGCCCGCGTGAACTTCCCTCGGGAACTTTTTCCCGGGATGAAAGGTACCCTTGGTACCCAGGTGTTCCTTCCGGTTCTAAGCTAACTCCCCACCAATTTTCAGCTAAATTAGTTCAGCCGTTATTGAGTAAGTATAAATAGTGTAATTAACACGACTTTCTTTTATATATATAAAATATATATGTATAGAAGATAATAGTTACGTTAAGAAGAGGCTTGAAAACTAATACTGAATTAATATTTTCATAGGTAGAGAACTCCGTCTTTAGTCTTTTTAAAGGAACACTGAATAAAATTAAGCTTGCGATAATTCGTAGCCCACGCGACGCTCGGCGCCTGCGCATGTGATATAATAATTATAATCTAGAATGGTGTGTTCCACTTAAGAACTTTGCAGAAGTTAGAAGAAATGTACCATGGTTGTTAATACATGTACTTATTGGCGTAATTGTCGTAAATAAATTTAATGTAAGTAAATAATTATTATAAATTTGAATTTGTCTAAATAATTTTTTTAAGCAAATTGTAATAAGTGAAAGACCATAATAATAGAATAATACTTACATGTCAGGCATAAAAATTGATATTTTTTTATGATAAACATTATTTAAAATAAGGGCTCTGTTTCCGATTGGTTCGCGCATGAATATGTTACATAACGAAACGATAGATTTTCTATTCTGTCTGGATTCAGCGAATCAACAAATCTTCCATCCCATCCGAGAAAAATATACCGTACAATTACTATTTTTATATGCTACTTAATTTCGGACTATTTAAAATACATGGAAAAGTTACGTACATATGAATTTTTGAACAATGTTTTTTAAGAAAGAAGTTCTATGAAGATTTACTTTCTTAAAACTTTGAAATATAAATACTAGGAACGAGTCTAAAAAATACATATGGCTTTATAGGGAACACACCAAGACTAATTGACACATCTACAATAGGACGCCTGACTTTCTACTTAGAGTACAATAGAGCGAGATAGTACAATAGAGAAAGAGATATACAAAAAAAAAATCAGTTCGAACTGCTTTTACTCTTGCGTAATGACTTAATTTAAAAATAATGAGGCTATTTCAACTGTAGCCACCACTTGCTACTAACAAATGAGTGTCATAAGTCATTTGTTCTTAAGGTTAACAATGAAGTCTTGCCGCCTTAAAGAAACGTATTTAAGCCCATTTTACTAAAATATGCTAAATCGCTGTCTCTTATCGATATATTACGTGAAAGAACGAGACCAAACCCATTGCAAAACATTACACATTTTTAATCTATACAAACTTGATCTCATTCATTTTTTAACCTTTATAACTAAATGTAAAATAAAGTATCTATTAAGATTGTTTTGTGAATTATAAAAAAAAAAAACTAAAAGACTAACACTATCGGTCCAATTATATCATATAGTCATATTTTCATGGTTGTTCCAGTTTTGTTTTATACCTAGCAGATATAATTTCAGTTTACCATGGATTCTATCTAAGTGGTCGATTTAGAACACGGGCGAATTACAAATTTACTACGAGTACACTAGGTATACAATTTAACGAATTACAGATATACTATTTAGAGACACAATTAAAGCTGTGTACCGAGTTTTTTTTAAAGATTAAACTTTTTTTATTTTTTCAGCAAACTTTATTACACAAAATGTAGTTGTATATAACAGAATAGCCAAACTTAATGCTAAGAGAATTTTTACATTTGCGTTTTGCAAATATTTCAGATTTTGCTATCTTTGCTAATGCAAATTAAGTTGATTTGATTTTGATCTATATGCTAACCAGAACAAACAATGTGTAATATAATTATAGTTACATAATCATATTGAAATTGCAATAAGTAAAAGCAAGTACAGTGGGCTTCATAGAAAATTATACTACCTTAGGTGTGTGTGTGATTGGGTTAAGTGGTATACTTTTCATGTGGTCCACTGTACCTGATGGTAATTATGATGCAAAATTAACAGTAACAAAATAAGTAAAATTAAAGGCCTCGCCTCGCTGCTTTTTTAGTCGGAGTTTTATCGCTCTTCTATCTTAGCCATTTCAAAACATACTAACATCTGATTTTTTACCTAACCTAACATGATTTACTGTATCAGACGCAAGAAATTCGAACAGTGTTGTTTTCTAAAATTAAAATGTTATGCGCGTTTTTCTTAATTATGACTTCACAAGAAACAAATAAACAAAGGAAAAGGGATGTTTAATATTTTTTATTATAGCATGACCATGAAAAAAAAAGATTTACTTTGGTACTTTTTTTGCATGTATATTCTTACAGTATCAAAAGTTGAATTCATAAATATCACAAAATTTTGTTTGATCTGTGCCTTGCACAAAAGAGACGATAAAATGGCGCTTAGAAAGTTAGATTTCTTTTCAAACAAATTTATCTCTATTTCAAGTTGATATTGGTATTAATATTGTAAAATAGTATAAGTATAATTGTATATTAGTTTTAATTATGGATAAAAAAATGGGGTACGGGCGTCTACTACTAATAAATTGGGAGAACTGTCATGATCAGAAATGAAAGTCTTTTTCAGAAACAATAACTTTATAGACATTTATGTATTTATCATATCATTAGGTACTATAAGACTCATTTACCTAGTTGACAAGTAGAAAGCCCTTATTAGTGGTCAGCGTATATGTGAAAATGACAAATAACATTTGAAAATACCACCACTCCATTCTATTCCGATTTCCACCACCTCCAAGTTTAAAAGGTTTTTCAGATAAAATAATCAGGTTATTAACTCGAGCCCGTTCCACGTTGGGCGCCACTTCGTGGTTCTGTTGGGTAGGGCTAGGGCTGGTTGACCTGACACTTCAAAACCTCTTTTTCGGACGTGATCTTTGATATGATTTATTTATGCATATCATGTACATCATTTTGGTTAAAATAAATAAAATATCAAATGTTTACAGACTTAAATTGAAATGAAATCTGAACATTATCGATTATTTTTTTATAGAAAGTATAAAAAAAAAATTCTATTTTATATAGACTACAGTATGTTTGTACTAGTATACTATTATAAAATAAAAAAAGTAGTATTTTAAAAGGTATAATTATGTTAAACGTGCTTCGCTGTTGCAATAGGTTCCTTAAGGCGCTATATCCCCAACCCTTAGGTATTTAAGAGGAGTGAAGTGCGATTATAGTACGTACTCGTAATGAAATAAGGTTGAAAGTGGCGATACTGGGTTGGCCTGTCACTAGTCTCCGTTCAATGCCATTTCGGGTGAAATTATTCAGTTTAAATTTAATATTTCAATAATTATGACTAAATATTGAACTTTTTTTAGGTATCCCTCTGGGTCATTATGTTATTCTTTTTATAGACGTAAAAAAATTGGTAGTTGTCGCTGAAGATATCAAGTAATTCGAGTAGGCGACGAAACCTTTTCTGGATATAGCTTTTTTACTATTTTATTTAGCTAGGTTTTAATTATTATTTTTTAAATATTTTGATGTAATCATTTATTTTGATCCTTGAACTATACTTCATATTTTTTTCATGCTTGTATTCCATGAAGAATAAAGCTAACTGCACGACGAAAAAATAGACGTTTTACGGTATTCCCCTGATGCACAGCGCCTTAATAGCAGTCAGTTAAAAGAAACAAGTAATGCATACTTAAGATTATCATGTTTCACGCAAAATATGTTTCGTAATTTGGAAATTTGATTTTTATCTCAAGCAAATTAATGCGTAAACTGATACGCATCAGTTTTTACCTGCATTGAGTGTAAAATATTCGACGGGTCTTAAATTTGCATAAGTAATTTTAAAGCTGCAAATCAATTTAGCTGAGTACCCTATAATGTCGGTTATGCTCATGCTTCTGATCTACCATTGATTACGCCTGACTTAATAATTGTTTTATTTTTATTTTTTTCTTAAAACGACACAATAGACAGACATACATATGCATTACGCATGAAATTGTCCAAGTAATTATATTGTATTTGCTTTGTTTAGTTTTATCAATAAATTAAACCAACAAATTGACTAGCTACCTACCTAAAGATCCTTAACTTCTATAAAAATCATCATCATTATTTCAGCCGCAGGCTGTCCACTGCTGGACATAGGCTTCCCCAGGGATTTCCAATATGACCGGTTGAAAGCGGCCTGCATCCAGCGCCTGCCTGCGACCTTCTTCAGGTTCTTTGACCATCTGGTCGGTGGGTGTCCGATGCTGCACTTACCGGTGCGTGGGCACCATCCGAGAACTTTTCGATCGGTGAAAATGATCTCCATCAATTTACAATCGTTTTTTGTGGATACCGTAAAATGCTGCAACTTTGCCAAGAGAGCCCAAGTTTGCCTTTTTCGTTTCGATTGCGATATTTCGCGTTTGCTTCGTATTTTCCTATTTTCTACCATTTGATACAAATTTTACATTATTAGGGCAACATATTTTTATTTTTTTACAATAGCAACTCCATTGTTACTCTGTCAGTTGTGCGACAAAAACCGGCGCGTGTGGGTGAAAAATTGTAGTGGCCTCTAACTTTTGCAGTTTTACGAAGAGAAAATGTGTTATTAATCAGAAATAACGTCCTAAGGTAAGAAAACATTGTCTTTTTTCCGTATTATTTAATATTTTTATGAAAAGGACACTATTTCATCAAAATAACTTAGTAGGCAATGTTGTGCACTGTTTTGGAAACTTGAGTGACACAACTTTGCCTGGGTCTAGGGTTATCACTTGTCGGATTTCATTAATTATATATTTTTAATGCGCTTTCATTTAACTGTATTGTTCACTACATTAACACTATTATATTCTTATTAGACACAAAGTACCACACATTAACGTTAACATTTCATACCTGATATTGTAATTTTGACAAAGCATATTTAAGTAATTTTTTAATAGCAGTCCGGAGTTTGCAATTGTGCCCGGTATAATATAATAGGGTACAAATTTATAACCATGACCCTTCTATCAGGAGTGTAGCCACTAAGAAGTTTCATTTTTTTTGTAGTTATATGAAAAATGACAAGTATAAAAAAGAGAAGCAGGAGAAAACCAGGCGCTCGCAATTACGCTGATTACTCCGAGGAAATGCTACAAATTGAATTGGATCTGAAGTTAATTTTAAACATATTAAATTATTAAATCATAATTCCCTATAGTTTACAAATTGCATTATTGCTTAAAACGGCAGTTTCCACTTTTGGCAGTTTTGACATTTGTAACTATATGGAGCTATAATTTAATAATTGAATATGATTAAAATTAACCTCAAATCCAGAACCAAAATTACAGCAGAGGGATTTTTGATAACTTGTGTTTTCAGTGAGTAATGATTTTTAAATGACGGTGGCGCTAGTGTTCACCGAGGTATCACCTTAATGACACTCAAGTATTTTGTTTCATTAGTGATTTAAATTTACGTTACAAACTGTTAAATTTTTGAAAAATAAATAAAAATATTTAAAATATATTCTGCTTTTATTTAGGACAACCCTGGTGTCAACGATATTTTTGTATGGAAAGTTTGTGGTACCTGCTACAACTTTGCCTATTAGCTGTGAAAAAAATAATACTACCTATAGGGCAATAGTGTAACTGCCGGGACCAACAATGTGCCCTTAGTATCCGGATAAAAAATCCTGCAAATTATCGACATTTTATTTATTGAGATATCCTTCTAGGCAATGTTGCGTCTTTTACCTACAACTTTGCCTACAACTTTGAGTTCTTGTTATTCCGAAAAACAGCATGTTTTAAATGTATTTGGGCCCTACCTGGCAAGATATAAAGTCTGTTTTCCGTCTTAAACTCATGAAAAGTCGTAATAATAAGTAGGTTCAGTTGTACGAACAAAAAACCTCAAAATCCAGGCAAAGTTGCAGCATTTTACGGTATTCAAAAATCGAATTAGAAATGCAGACAGCATTTGCCAAATCACCATAAACCGCATTTCGCTGCCAATTCGCTCGAAATTCAAAAAGCGTCATTTTAACACCGCATCCAAGATCGTGCGACTGCGGTTTCAAAACTATTGTTTGTCTTATAATTACTGTTGAGTAAGAACATACTGCAGCGAAGGCCAGGTTTAGGCTACAACGAAAATTGACGGGTTTTCGGAAGAGTGGCCGCAAATTGCCTTGGAAATTATGCAGTTGGCCGGCTGTTGTCCTGATTTGTAATCTGATTCTGTTATTAGCACAACACTAATGATACGCTTATTGTTTTTAAGGTTTGTATGGAGAAAAAAAAAACTATATTTATAATGTTATGCGGAAAGTAAACTTCGGTATGCACGTACATATCCGATGCATACCTACCTGGGTAATTATTTGAAAAATTCTTTTACCGTTTAAAAATTTTCTTTATTTTATACTAGCGACCCGCCTCAGCTTCGCATAACCATAAAAACCTTACTCTTGAATCACTTTATCTAATAAAAAAACCGCATCCAAATCCGTTGCGTTTAAAGATTTAAGCATACATAGGGATATAGGGACAGATAAAGCGACTTTGTTTTATACTATGTAGTGATAGTGATGGGCAATTAAGACATAGACTGAATAGTAGAAACACTTAGGTGAGGACGCTGAAAACAACTAGTATTTTATTAATAGCTTTCTTTGTTCCAATAAATTTAGAAAAATATTGCCGAAGAAGAATCAGTTTTTCGATCTCATAATTCGCCAGACCACCCAAACTAAATAATTCACGTTTAGAAACCGATATTGAAATTCTCGTAATTACCACACCTTAATGTGGACCAAATCAGTTTATTCTCGCTTTCAAAATATAACCTTTTAAGATTTGGACCGACGCTTTCAATGGTAGAGGCGTTAACTTATTTGTATAGACTATATTATAAAGGGTTGTTAAGCGTGTAATAAACTAATATTACGATTAAAGCGTACTCTGGGCTCTAAATCGTAATCTGTGGATTGTAACTGGGAAATATATATATACTAGCTGTTGCCCGCGGCTCCGCCCGCGTGGGACTCGGTTATATCGCGCCCAAAAGTAGCCTATGTTTGACCCCAGGTCGTTAACTACATCCCTACCAAATTTCATCACAATCGGTCCAGCAGTTTAGCCGTGAAGAGGTGACAGACAGACAGACAGACAGACAGACAGACAGACAGACAGACAGACAGACAGACAGACAGACAGACAGACTTTCGCATTTATAATATTAAGTATTGATATATGACTAGCTGTTGCCCGGGGTTCCGCTCTCGTGAGAATTCTAAGATAAAAATATAGCCTATGTGTTGTTCTAGGGTCTAAGCAATCTCCATTCCAAGTTTCAGCCTAATCGGTTCAGCCGTTTTCCTGAAAACAGTAACAAGTATTCATACAAAGTTTCGCGTTTATTATTAGTAGGATTATCACCACTTCGTGCAGGTGACACGGTCAATCGACCATAACTTGAAGCTGGACGGTGAGACTCGAAAACGTTAAGATGATGATGCTGGATTCACTTTCTGGTCCTGGTTACGTAAAAAAACTGTAATTTTACATGTTAACCCAACCGGGATTGAACCCGAGACCTTACGGTTCGAAGACAAGCATATTGTAATTCCCACTGCGATCGGCTGTCAAATTGAGTTGGGACAAAAAGTTATTTTCGTATAATATGTCATTAGAAATTTGTTGTAACTGGTGTCCATATGATTCTACCTTTTATAATTGGATTCTGGGTTCCCTGCTGATTTGATAAATTTGAAGATGGGGCTGTGTGTCTCACGTTCAAAATTCTGCATGTGTGAAAAATGTTGCCAAGCAAGACGAGACGAAATATGGTATATACGTATCGTCAAAAAGTTAACAAACCTCACTTAGATCCAAATTTTTATCATAAGTACTTGCCCTGATTCAGTTGGTGTATCTGCTGTTTGCGATAGCATATTCGAGTATTTTCCAAAACTTTTGACTAATAAAGCAAATAGCGTAAAGTACCGTCCACACATGGAGGCAAATAATATAAAATAGCTATGTGTGATACCACCATTAGAATATTTTCTTTGTACGCAACCTACAAAATAAAGTTATTATATCAAAACGTAGGTACCTAACAGCATAAGTCACAGTACTAATTCACTCGACCCCCATCGCTTGGTCACGCCAACTGCTCACAATGGAGAGCAAAAACCGGCGAGTTTCTATGAGAATGGTCACAGACTTGAAAGAAATACAGACGGATTATCGTCAAAAACTGTGAAGTTCGAAATTTGTCGCCTATGTGTTTGTGTCGCGGTTGTGCGTAATTGGCACCAATCGCCATTAAGTGTCATTAGTAAGTTTATTTGTGTGGGTTAAAGCGGGGTATGACAAACGAAACGGCCATTGTTTGCAAGCTTCACTCGTGTTACCTATATGTGAGATTACGTCTGGAGTTTTTATAAGTCTGTGGAGGGTAAATTATCCGTATTGTCGTGAGGTTGACAGAGACCATAAAAACTTATTCGTTTAATCAAATAGCAAAAAAACTTTATTTATAAGCAAGTCACACCTAGTTAGGTTAAAAGACATTGATACTCGTATGAACACGGACGATTTATATGTCAATGTTAGATTTCCTCCGGTGCATTAGAATATCTCATTAGAATTTCGGGATCATCATCGTCATTTCGTGTAGGTGTCACGGTCAATTGATCATACACACCCTGGTGTCATTGTGCTTCGAAACCGACTTTTGGAATCTGACGTGGTTCCTTTAATGACTACCAGATGGCAGCCGGGATCAACGACTCAACGTGCCTTTCGAATCACGGAATCATCTTTATTATCAGACAATCAGATGATTCAAGTCTGCAATGTCGCAAACAAACTGGAAATAACAAAACAAAGTATTCCCGCGGGAATTGTACCCACGAACGATCCCTGGGTTTACAGGCAGTTAGAATTTCGGGCCTTTTTATGAAGAAAGAAAAATACGGCAAAAACATGTTTTTTTTTTCTTCGTAAAAACTTTACTAACCATGATTAAAGCGTACCTTAGGCTCTTAAGCGTAAGCTGAAGATGTAACTTGATGATGCTACAACATTTGGTAGGTAGATGTCCCACGCTGTGTACCTATGCCCGTACAACGTACATATTTGATAATATTTGTACACTATAAACCTTTTTATTTTCATCATAGACGTGACAATACACCATTTATTGACAATGTTTGAATAGTTTAGGAAATCCTAAATATAGTTACGTAAAGTGTCAAGTAAGTAAGTGTTCAATTTGATAATAAAATCAGCAATATTGGTATTTACGTAAGTAATAAGAGGGACCCAATTTGGCTTCGCTCGTTGAAATTGCGATATTGGACGCTGTGGTAAGAAATACAATTTTTCTATCACAAAAGGAGGCCTTAAGCTACTCTTATATTGCGTCGGAATCGTCATATTTTTGTGTTGTGTTGATTTTTAGCGGCGAGTGACCGACCCGCGTGGAAGCCAAGAGGCTTAAGGCTAGGTATTAAGGCTATTTAAAAAATGAGTTTTTAAGTAGATCGTGTACTAAATAAAAGGTCGCCTAAATGCTATGATTTTTGTTTATACATACCTTTGGGTAAAGTACCTCCTTTTTTAATTTAAATGACAAAATGTTTAAAGAGCCTAGAGTGAGGGTACCCCAATGGCCTTTTGATTTTCTTCTATCAAGTTGCTCATAAACAGGATACGGCAGAGGTAGGGTATGAAAGTAATGTAATGTAATGTAATGTAAAAACTTTATTGTACAGAAAGAACATTGATGATACAACATAGAACACAACAAAAGGCGGACTTATCCCTAACAGGGATCTCTTCCAGTCAACCTGTATAATAAAGGAAAAAGAGTACACGGGCATTAAAGAGGGTACATCGCAAAGATACACATGAAATTACAAACTAATTAAAACGTAAAAGTTACTTAACCTATACTATAAATCAACTCAAGTCCGAACGCTCGAAGTATTCCCTAACCCTAAATTTGAAGGAATGTAGTGAGGACGACGTCTTGACCTCCAATGGGAGTTTGTTCCATAAAGTTGCAGCGAGTACTGCAAATGATCTGGCGTAACACTGGGAGGAGTGTGTAGGAATGTTTAATTTCAAACTATGGGACGCTCGAAGACGGGGATCGATATTCCGGAAAGAAAATTTTGATTTAAGGTAGTCAGGAGAAGAAGGATTAAAAAGAACATTATAAAGGAAAAAGAGAATGTGAAGATTACGGCGCATTTTTATTGTAAGCCAGTTTAGGCGTGAACGGAATTCTGAAATGTGGTCATATTTTTTAAGGCCGAAAACATATCGAATGCATATATTCTGAAGTCTCTCCAGTTTAGTTGTCAGCTCATCAGTAAGATCTAGGAACGCGACATCAGCATAGTCAAGAATAGGCACGAGGAGAGAGCGAGCCAACAGTGCCTTAGTGTCGGTAGGAAGGAAGTTTTGTAAGCGTCGTAAGGAGTGCAAAGACACAAAGATCTTGCGGCCAAGCTCATTGATATGAGGAGACCACGACAAAGTTTCGTCCATGACAATACCCAGATTCTTGACCTTGGAGGCAAAAGGAATGATAGTATTATTTAGGACAACACCGGGAAAAGCCATGGACTTAAATCTTGATATAAAATGAGGGCTGCCTATTACAATCGCTTGTGACTTAGCCGCATTGAGCTTTAAACCAAAACTATAAGACCAGCCAGCTATGGACGCAAGATTATTGTTAATGATGCCGGTGAAAATTATCAAGGGGGGCGGCAGAGTAGATCTGGAGATCGTCAGCATAAAGATGATAGCATGATGTCAGTGTGGCAGTTATTCCGTCAATAAAAATAGAGAATAGAAGTGGTGAAAGAATACCGCCCTGTGGAACCCCAGCTGTGAGAGTGCACCAATCAGATCTACAATCCCCAACCTTCACTAACTGTCTACGACCCTCCAGGTAGGAACGAAACCAAGTTAGTGTAGTTGGAGAAAAATTCAGTGAGTGCAAAACAGCAAGCAGGATATCAAAGTCAATGGTGTTAAATGCGTTGCTAAAGTCAAGCAGCACCAGAAGAGTGAGGTTTTTATTTTCTATATTAAGGCGTATATCATCAGTAATCTTGATTAGAGCAGATGTGGTGCTATGACCGACGCGAAAGCCAGATTGCAAGGAATTTAATAAGTTATACCTGGAGAGATACTTAAATACACACTGTTGTGTGTGATGCTCTAGAATTTTTGAAAGGAGAGGGAGAATAGATATCGGCCTAAAGTCAGAGGGAGAAGTGGGATTGGTTAGTTTCGGAAGGGGTATCACATGAGCATATTTCCATGCACTAGGGAATACTCCAGATTCTAATGAACAATTGATGATGTTTGAAAGTATTTGGGTACGAAAGAAGAAAACGCCAAGAAGTTCCTTCTACATAACAGAATTTTGTTGTCCTAGTCTGCTTACGACTGGCGTTGGTTTGGCCTTCACAAATGAATTGTCAGTTTTCTTGCTAAGACGAAAATAGAAAAGTACATTTACAGGGATTAAACGATAAATATTTAGAACAAGTAGTATTAACATCTCTGTTATTAGTCGCCTTTTATGACACTAATGGAAAGAGGTTGTCAACTCTTTGTTTTTTTTTTTTACATCAAACTCAAATTCCTACGCCAATTATGCTAAAATATGCCTGTACTCTATGTATTGATACTACCTCCGTAACTGCTGTATTCTAAGGAATAATTTAATTATTACTCTATTCTAACCAAACGGAAATTACAAGATGGACTATCGCTGAAATAAAACCGAGATTGTCGTGTTTACCAAGCACGAGATACGACTGTAAAATGTAAAACAGAATTACGAAACCGCGGCCGCTTTGACGCCAGGCTATTTTTTAATCTATGCTGTAATAGTATAAACTATACTCGTACACAGTATTATTACGTCACACATACCTGTTTTTTCACTATCAGTAACGTATTAAAGTATTGTATGAATTTTATGATTTTGACTTTTATAGCTAATTCATATGTGTTTGTGGGTTACTGACTCTTTTAAATTCATATTTCCATTCTAACTGAAAAAGGTAAAAAGATCAGCCTTTTTTTTCTGGCGTGCAGAGGATATAGAAAACAGTCGTGCAAAAAATTGCCTATTTCCTTTTTAAATATGTTTGTATCTATTTACGTATAACTTTACATTAAACACATGAAACATATTATATAAATTAATAATATATTATAAATAAATGGAGTACACATTAAAAGGCTAATTTCTTATTAACAAAAGATTATTTTGGTTTCAGGTACGTAACGTGATCACGAAAAAGGAAATACGAAACAATCAGAAGAGTGGTGAAGTTTTACGCATATTTTTTAAATTTCAATTAAAAGCCTTGGAATCATAATTGGATTGTGTTTTCTAGTTGCACCCACAGCTATGCTTTAAAGCCCAATGTACGGTTTCTTAGTCCTAGAAACCAAAGCAATAGGATCATGAAATCAGATTTGCGTATGTTAATGGCCAAACTGTTAGATTTTTTAGTCAATAATATCAAATAACCATTTAAAATAAAATGTACTTTCACATCATTTATTCCAAATAGACAACAAAACTTAAAGAAAGTTATATCGCAATGTACTAATAAAAATTCCCAGCGCGGACGTTTTCACAAGGCATCCGCGACATATTAAATTGTGAAGTCTTCCAACTTTGTGTATAGAATCTATAATACTTAAATACTTTCTTTAGTTGCGTCTTATTCTTCTCACAGTCATATAAGACGTATTTGTCACATTCCAGTCATGAAACGTCATAGAATTAGGAAATCGCGCGCGGTCTTTACCCAGGCAAATTTACTTTTATCTATCTAAAAAGTACTAAGGAACCATAGATTAAAAAAAAATTGCTTGAGTAGAGGCCGCGCTCTTTCCTAGTTATATGTAATAGACTTACTTTATTTCCTAGGTTCTAGGACTCTTTTTGGGTTTTGGTCTCCTCCACAATCTTCTTCCACTTCGCTCAATCTGGCCTCCCATTTCCAAGATGTTTTTTTGCCTAGCTTCTTTAGATCCTCCTCTAGACAATCCTTCTACCGCTTTCTAAGTCTTCATTGGGGTCATTATGCTGTGGAATCCATTTGTAATGCTTTTGGGAGCGACTAAGGGACAGTAATCTTAATTTCCTAAGATCCTTTGCCGTCTGGTAGTAGACATACCTTTGTATCTAAAGGTTGGCTGGAAGAAATTGTTTTTCGATTAGCCCGCCTTTGTAATCATTAAATTACTTCATATATAGCTAGCGACTTGCCCCGGCTTCGCATGGGCATAAAAACCTTCCTCTTGAATCACTCTATCTATTAAAAAAACCGCATCAAAATCCGTTGGGTATTTTTGAAGATTTAAACATACATAGGGATATAGGGATAGAGAAAGCGACTTTGTTTTATACGATGTAGTGATAGTGAAGTATTATTCAAGAAAATATTTTTCATTGTCTAGACGAGAATAAGCAACTATTTTATAAACAATTTGCAAAACAAATCAGTCAACCGTTCACATGATTAACCAGTTTTGTTACGTCAGTTGCGCAATTTTAGTAACTTGTTGTTTTCAGGTATGTTACATGCTTACTTTTTACATTTCTGACAACTGAATAAAAAATACTAATCTTTTTTGTATATGTTCGCAGCGTACACTAAAGTAAGATTAAGTAACTTAGTTATATTTTCTAAAACAAATCTACATTTTGGTCACAACGTGCAACAAAAATCAACCACCTATATTATTGCTTTTAATTTTATTTTGCAAAAGCTGTAAATTTATCCATCGACTTTAATTATAGAACAGGATACGAAATTATGTTTAGCATATGGTAGTTTGGAATTTATTTTCAAAACTATCTCGAAGTTCTTTATTCAATGAAAAGAAAAAAATTAAAAGAAAAAAGCATTTAAATGCTAAACACGAAACTCTTACATCGCGGTAATCCCTGCCATTGAAGATAACCGTACAAAAAGACCATACTACTTTTAAAATACACGCACCAAACTCACAGCAGTATCATAAATTCAAACGGCCATATCTCGATAAAATATCAAATTTAAATTAAGCTGTATGTGTGTTTTCCTTTGCGGCAATGCCGCGAAAAATAATAATATTAAATAAGTTCACCGCAAGAACATAAAGTAAATAAACGCGCGCAATGTATATGCTCATTTAATGAATTTTGTGTCACCATTATTATATATGTATTATATATATGTATGCATGAAAGCGAAATAAAGAATAAAGAATAAAGAATAAAGAATAAAGAATAACGGGATGAACAATTTTTGGCGAAGGAAGCCAGAAATTTCGCTGGGAGGTCAATAAACTTGTAATGATTGAGACGGCTTAACAGTGGGGTGCCATTGCCGTAATCCATGCCAGTACACTCTTGATTCGCTATGGTTTTCTGGCGGTAAAAAATTAGAGGTCTTTTTGGGGTCGCGTTGCGGTGGTTGTTGCAGATTTATATACCTACACCTACATGCTAAATATTTCGACGAATTTATATGTAGTTGTTCAGACATGCACACAGAGCAGAAAATTCCATATTCTCAAATCGCTCGGGCGCTACCGCAAGCGAAATTTTTCCATGCTCTGTGGACATGCATAACACTGAACTATGGAGTGCTCTACAAATGTTTGTAAGTTTCGCTGTTACAGCTCTGACTACGTGACAAAAAGTACTCGCACCACAGACATTTCTTATTTTAAGAGGAGTCTTGCCTTGCACCTATTTAATCTTTTTCAGTGTTTTTTCACAAACAGAGAGACAAAATTAAATTTTCGCTTCAAATTTATCTTGATATTTTTTTTTTATTCTTCCTCACTTTAAAAAGAAACGAAAACTTCACACCCAAAACAAATTTCAATAAAGGACAGATACAATTTGTTTAAAATAATCTACAGGAAAGTTCTTTAACCCGTGAAATCTTAAACAAATCATTATCAGAAGAATGCTCTTAAGCAGGTGCTGCCGCCGACAAACACTTTTTTCCTTTTAACTGTGTCTCCCAATTAGTATAAAAGTTTCTTACACTGCATAAAAATAAGGATACGACTTTAACACGGATTTTTAATTAATCCTTATGTAATGAAGAGATAACCTCTTTTATGCGGAACATGTTTAATTGAACATTAAAGATTTTTTTTTACTGAGAAGGGAAACAGACTTACGTTTCATCTGATGGTAAGCGGTTACCATGTGTAGGCGACGCACGTAGTCATTTTAATCTAATTATTTTGTATGCATTTTTATGTTTCTTTTTTGTTTTAAAATGTAATTTTGATACCACTAGCGCCATCTGTTGCGCAACGGTGGAACTACTGTAAGTCGGTAGAAATCTTAACTTTTTTATTTTTGTATGTAGGCAGTCGAATATCGTCTAGAGACTTCCACAGTTACGCTACGGTTTTGATGTTATAACAAAATTATAAATCTTCTTTTATTGTGTCTTAAATACACGTAATTCAAGTCTACACGGTCTTTTTATTGCGTCGGCTACAATAGTGTTTGGTCTTCGAGCGGATCTTGAATTCGGCAACATGTCGTTTAAAACCCCGTACTCGACGCGTCAGCAGAGACATGAATTACGCGAACTGACAAAATTACAAGACGCGCCGGTGAAGAAGAAGATTGAAACCGATGAAAAAACGATTCCTGGCCGCAGCATCAGCTGTGGAAACTTATGTCCAAATGTTGAAAAAGACATGAAGAAGGAGATAACTAAGGCACCCTCCTCTCATGGATCACAGAGTTCGTCTAAGAAGTCCAGCGCGTCATCATTAGCTCGACGTAAACAGTTGGAGCTTGAAGCTGCTGAAGCGAAAGCCAAGATTCAGTTGCAACTGATTGATAAGCGTTTGGAGGTACAACTCGCTATGGAGAATGTCGAGGAAGAAGCAGAAGTCGACGACGTGGTCAGCCGCCGCAGCAAGGAACAGCTGCACAATCGTGTTGAAGATTGGCTGGATCACAAATGCGTCACACCTGCACCCTGTCCTGCTGACACCCCAGGAGATGGTATGCAGCAGTTGGCTCGCACACTAAAGGACCTCATGAGTAAACACACCTCACAACATGAGCAGCGCTTACTTAGTCGTCTCGCTACACCACGAGATCTACCTACATTTAGTGGTGACTGCATTGAGTGGTTGCATTTTAAAAAGGCTTATGAAGAGTCTACCAGTGTGTGTAAATTCAGTGACTCTGAAAATTTGTGGAGATTACGTAAGGCGTTGAAAGGTGAGGCCAGAGAAGCTGTGACCGATCTGCTGATAGGCAACACACCGCCGTCGGCCGTTATGGAGATGCTGGAATTGAGGTTTGGACGTCCTGATTTAATTATTCACAACCTCACTAATAATTTGAGAAAACTTGCCCCATTACCTACGTCATATCAAACAGAAATAATTAATTTTTCTGTTAAAGTAAATAACTGTGTAGCAACCATTCGTGCATTAAATCAAGATGATTATTTACGTAGTCCCGAACTGTCAACAGCCATAATTAGTAAGTTGCCCAGCACACTAGTGGGTAAATGGACTGACTACGCTTTTGAAAAATTGTCAGAAGGCAAATCTAAGCTGGAACTACTTGCAACATTTTTAATGCGTGAGTCACAGATGTTATCATTAGTTGGTGCGACATATGACGTAAAAAAGTCTCAGGAAGTACAACCTAAACGCACCGAGACTCACCACCGCCAGCGTACTATCTGTGCTACTGTTGAGAGCGAACAGAACAACAGATGCAAGTTCTGTGATAAGCATAACCATCAGCTGACTGACTGTCGTGACTTCAAGCGTGCAATGCGAAGGGATAAGTGGAGATTTGTAAAAACACAAAGATTGTGCTTCCGCTGCTTAGTGGCACGACACGATAGCAACACATGTCCAGCGCCTGTTTGTGACGTCGACAGCTGTGGCATGATGCATCATCGTCTTCTTCACTGGAAGAAACAAACTGAAGAAACAGCTAAAGATGACTCGCGTCCGGCGGCGCAACCTGCTTCGACCTCTGACGCGACGGTCGCCCACGTTTCAAAAAATCGACAAGGCGGAGTCATGCTAAAAGTGGTTGAAGTGCAATTAAGTGGACCTAACGGTAGTGTAACAACGTATGCATTGTTAGATGATGCTGCGTCTGTCTCAATCATAGATAGCCAATTAGCAGATAGCCTAGGCTTGCAGAGCGAAAGTTCTAGTGCTATAAAGTTTATAGATGCGTTCGGTCTTGAAGTGTACCAATCGGATGCCCCAAAAGTGCGTGCTCAAATTAGTGGAAACGACAATAATAAATATGACATTAAGTTACGTAAAGTGTCTAAGTTAAATTTGCCAAAACAAGATCTGTCTATTGTTAATAGTTTAACTTGTAACCATTTGTTGCCAATTAAAAATAAAGTGTGTAGTGAGTGTGTGGTGCCGCGTCTACTAATCGGCGAGGATAATTATTATTTAATCGCTCCGCTGGAGGTACGACACGGAGGTAAAAGTACACCATATGCTACTCGCTGTCGCTTGGGATGGTGCATTCACGGCTGCTGCGGTCGCACTCGCTCCCTGGTAAGTGAACATATTTTCCATCTCGCTTCGTCTGATGTAAACAATAGTGATGACATCACCCAATTAAATGAATTAATAAAGGCTTCATTTAGTATTGACTCTGTTGGTATATGTTCCAAAAGCCGTGAGAATGCCTCTCATTTTTTTTTTTTTTTTTTTTTTATTTATTTATTTCTCATAACTTACAGGCTAATTACAATATTGTTTTTGCCAAACTACATAATAGTTTAACGGCAAAATGATAAGATCCAATTTTATTATTTTGCCTATTTTTGATACTTGGAAAACAAAACATATATTTTAGTAGTTACATCTATAAACATTTTTAGTTATTAGAACTACATAAGTTGATTAACACATTAAAGTACTTATGACCATGTATATGTAATTAAAAAGTAACAGTATTACCTAGTTGTCACTTAACATTCTTCGTTACATCACACAATGTTGGCCATCTGCTAGTGGTCTCGCCAAAATCGGTTCAGCCGTTTTGGAGACCAAGCCAGACAAACAAACAGAAAGACTGAGATGCACAGACCGACAATTTTTTTTTTTTTTTTTTAGATAATTTTCAATAATATCATAACATTTAGCCATTGCTACTTTTTTAACATTACAAACAGAGACTTGAAATCCAATTAACTTGTATGTACCTATGGACACATGGACAGATAGTGCTTACGGAGTAAGCCTTTTAGGTGATTTTTGGAGGCTGCTTTACTGATAAGATCAACCGGTAGTTCATTACAAAAGGTGGGTGTTAACCATTTTCTTGTACGCTTACCATATTTATTGGTGACTTTCGGAACTTCTAATTTACCACCTCTTTTGGCGGCACGGGTTGGGTAATTATGAACTTTTTTTACTTTATATAATTCATTATTATATTGCTCAATTAAAATTGCCGTTTTAACTTTTTTATCTACTGGTAATACATTACATATCTTAAATAATTTATCATACTGACCGTTCAAACTATGTTTCTTTGTTTTATTTACTAATAATTTTAAGGCCCTCGTTTGCAGATTTTTTATTTTATTTAAGTGTGTATCTGCAGTAAGTCCATATCCACACAACCCGTAGTCGATATTTGATTCAACCAATGAATAATATAACATATACATAATTTTCTTGTTTATGTAATAGCTCAAATTAACTAATTTACTCAAAATGCTACGCAATCGGTTACAAACGTAATCCACGTGTTTATCCCATATGAACGAACTATCTATGTTTACACCTAGGTATTTAAATGACGTTACACATTCCAGTGACTCACATTTGCAACTATTCTTATTATTATGTAAACATTCATACGAATGACCCTTAATTTCGATATTTATGTTTTTATATTTGTTATTGTGGGGTGACCATATAGCCATACATTTTGTTTTAGAATTGTTTATTATTAGTCCGTTGTCATGTGCCCAGCGTATAATATTTTCGAAATCTTCTTGTAATATTTTTAAAACCTCATTTACTTCCGTCCCACTATACGCTAGGCACGTGTCATCGGCGTACATGTAGCACTTGGATTTTTTTATTACATTACATATACTATTAACATGTAATATATACCCTACTGGGCCATATATGGATCCAGTAGGAACACCATATTTTATATCTCCTAGTCTACTCTCTGTATTTGCAACCTTCACTTTTAGTTTTCGATTTTCCAAATATCCTCGGAACCATTCGAGCATAGGGCCTCTTATTCCACACTCCTCCATAGACTGCAACAAGCCGCCGTGGTCCAGTGTGTCAAAAGCTTTTTTAAAATCAATAAATATTACTACTGTTATTTTTCTGTCGTTTAAGGAGTTATTTACATCATCTGAGAACTGTGCTATGGCAGTGGCGGTGCTACGATTTGGTCTAAATCCATGTTGGATTTCATTTAAGATTTTATTATCTTCGAGATATTTTGTTATCTGTTCCATAATTATTTTTTCGGTAATTCTATTTATCAAGTTCAGAATTGCTATAGGCCTAAAATTTGTGTAATCCAAATGTGATCCCTGTTTATAAATTGGCCTAATTATTGAAATTTTTAATTCATCGGGGTACTTACCTTGAGATACTGACATGTTTATGAAGTGGGCTATGACCGGGCTTATTTGACCACTAATTTCTTTTAAATCACAGGGCCTTATCCCGTCTGACCCCGGCGATTTGTTGCAGTCCAGTTTATCAATTATTCTTTTAACATCCGTCGCAGATACTTTGGAAAATCGAAAACTTACATTAGCCTCAGAAACGTAGCACCTTCTGTCTAACATTTTATCAGTGCAGTTGTGTTTAATATTATCTATTTCTTGGGTAAACGTTAAACAGAAATTATTACAAACGTTTTCTATACTTTCCTTCCCTAACATGTATCTTTCGATCACCCCATCTACAGAAAGAGTATTACTTCCCATCCATTTATTTAAGTTATGCCAAATTTTCCGTATATCACCTTTACAATTATTAATTATGTCAGATTTGTGTTTGTTTTTAGCCCTATTTATGAGTCTCTGCGTTTTATTCCTATATTGTGTATATTCCAGCCTTAAAGTACTACTATTTGGTTGACTTTTCCATTTTCTAAATAGTTTATCTTTATAATTAATCATCTCTTTAAGCTTATTATTCATCCAATTACGAGACGTTCTTTTATTTTCAACCACTCGTTTTTTTATTGAAGACTCATAAATAGGTCTAAAGATACCATTTAATCTCATGTACAGTTCTACAGGATCATTAATTGTTAAAAGTTCAGACCATTGCACTACTCGTAGTTGTTGTTTAATTAATTTGTTATCAAGATAATTTTTTATCAAACGTTCATTTACCTCTTTATACATCTGCACCGCCAAACCAGTTAGGAAGTGGTCGGCCACTCGGCGCGTAAGTACATACGCATACAGTTCCGCTGAACACTTACTCCGCACGAAGATATGGTCCAAGCATGACGTGTCCCTGCGCCCGTTCACAATAACGTCACGCGTAATGTCTCTTATGCCGCACTGCAATCCATATTGAGCAAGCGTATTAACGTACCTAATCGAGTTAGTATCCGATTTTAAAATGTCTATATTACAGTCGCCGATAACAATTACTTCTTCATTCGTTGGCAATGTTTTCAGAAGAGCCTCAATTTCTGAAATAAACTGTGGCTTTCTCAAACGAGGGGGTCTGTATATTGTAATTATATTTATGTTGGATCCATTAACTAAAGCTCGTCCGTATAACAACTCGCAATGTATTGTAGCTGTTGATTGTTTATCAAATTGAATATTATTCCTCACATATACTAGTATACCCCCTCCCTTTTGATTTGATCTTGTGTCCGAGTACATGTTGAAGCCATCGATCTGGTACATACAGACCTCTTCCGCTGTTATGTTTATTTCGGTCAGGCACACAATATCTAATTTTGATATACAGTCACTAAATAGTAGTTGTACTTCTCCAAAATGTTTCCTCAGCGATCCTACGTTCATATGTATACATTGTAGGGCGCGATTATTTTTATTTATACTATCAGTCCATTGTTTTAAATCCGTGTATTTTAAGTATTCTATATCTTTTGGAAGTGGTTCCATCTCTTATTAAAATACCACGTTGGTTGAGATACTATAGACTACAGCTATTGAGTGTTTATATCCTTATCTTGTAGAGTGTATGTATCAATATCACTTTCAAACCGAATATGGAGTATTTCCTTTGAGATCTCATCTTTTTTGACTAATACTCTTCCATTCTGAATCCATATAAATTTGTAGGTATCCTTCAACCGATTCTTGACTGTCCAAAAAAGCTGTCTAGTTTGTCTTGTAATGTTTTCATTTATATATATTCTAGTTGAGTCATTATTTCCAAATATAGTACTATTGTATAAGGGAGTTTTTCGACATTTTAACCATTGTTTTTTTGACTCGATTGATCTCAGTTTCATTATTATAGGAGCTGGTCCTCGGTTAGGGATCATCTTCACTCTCCACGCTTTGTCTATATCATCTGCATTAAGATTCAGTTCAACTGCAATATTTCTTGCTAACTTAATCACCTCTTCTTCTTCTTCTTTGTGTACATTGATCAATTCTATGTTCCTTTCTAATTCTTTTTGCTCCAAATATCCTACGCGCTCTTCTAATGCTTTTTTATACTTTTCTTGGTGTAAGTCCTTTTGCTGTAAATCTTTAATTTTGTTCTCAATTTTTTTCGTATTTTCTATAGCCTCTTCTTTAAACTGTTCAAATTGACAAAATTTCTTTCCGAGGTAGTCTACTGCATTCTCAATGTCTTTATTGACCTTTTTCAACTCATTCACTTCGCTTTTAATTTCAGTTATATCTTTATGTAATTTTTTGGTGCGATCCTCTTGTTCTTCTTTCATTTCAGTAAGAAGCTTGTGTACGAGTCTAAAGTCTTCTCGAAATCCTGCCATTGTTTCCAGCATTTGGGCATAGTTTCTGCGGCTAGATCCTTTACTACTTGTATGCGACATGTTCGATTCACTGTCTGAGTCATTCATAATACGTTTCTTCTTTGTTTGACGATAGTGAACCCACTCTTCTACCGGAATTGGTTTTTTAATATTGTTTATATTTGTTTCAGAACTGCAGTGCTCTAAAACTTTTGTAGGTGTTCTTTCCATTTTTGTGGAAGCGCACTCTATGAAATTATTAACTCTAGTTGTGGTCTTCGATCGATATAGGTACACTACGTAGGTAGGCATGCACTGCGTGCGCCTAGCAACACACACAGCACAGTTGATGCACTCACGCGATCGATACGCACACTGTCCCTTTTTATCTTATAGTTCCGTCCCGTTATCTGATTTAAATAGGCAAAATAAATCCTCTGCGCACGTCCGCACTCGAGCGCGTGTTACCCCGGAAAAGGATATCCGAGCTATGCAAATTTTAGATAACACGTCACGCCTAGTAGGTAATCAATGGGAAGTCGGTTTACCGTTCACGAAAGATAGCCTGTCTTTACCCGATACGTATAGCTATGCCTTGCATCGCCTGCAGCTATTGTTACGTAAGTTTAGCACGGACACAGCGTATGCAGAAAAATATAAAAGTGAAATAAACAAGCTGTTTATGAATGGATACGCTCGCGAACTGAGTAATTCTGAGCTATCCATGAAGGTAAACAATGTCTGGTATTTACCACATTTCGGGGTATTAAATCCGAACAAACCTGGGAAATTGAGATTAGTTTATGACGCGGCGGGTAAAGTTTTTAATGTATGCCTAAATGATTTTTTAATTACAGGGCCCGATTTGTATAACTCATTATTTGGTATAATGTTTCGGTTTCGTGAAAATGAGGTAGCTTTTATTGGTGATATCGAAAATATGTTTTTGAGAATTAGGATACGCCCAGAAGATCAGCATGTACTTAGGTTTTTATGGCAGGAAAATGTAGATTCACCTTTAAAAGTATGTGTAATGCAAAGTTTAATTTTCGGAGCTACCTGCTCGCCTTTCATTGCTCAATATATAAAAAACAAAAATGCATTAAAATACGAGGATGAATATCCGGAGGCCGTTCATGTTATTGTTAATAACCACTATATGGACGATTGCCTTTATTCGACGCCAAATGCAGATAATGCAATAAAATTAGTACGTGAAATAAGTTCTATTCACAAGAGCGGCGGATTTTTTATGCGAGGTTGGTCTAGCAACTGTAAACAAGTATTGGCTAATATACCTGCCGATGCGCTCGCGCAAACAGCTGTTCAATTCAAGGACGGAGCTACGAACACAGCTGAGCGCACTCTAGGGCTGATATGGCATACTGCGCACGATACGTTTGCTTTTAATATTTGTTTGGATCGTATTCCGGAAAATATTTTAAATGGCCTTGAGCGTCCTACGAAAGCAAAAATGCTTAGTATAATTATGTCCGTCTATGATATACATGGATTTTTGTGTCCGTTTATAATTAAAGCAAAAATATTATTACAAAATGTACATCGTAGTGGTGTTGACTGGAAATGCCGAATCCATTCTGACGAACATAATAAATGGGTAAAGTGGCTTAATGAACTTAAGCAGATAAAAAGATTGGAGATTCCTCGATGGTATACTGGTCAGAGCGGCTATGTTCCGTGTTATAATATGACATCTTTGACCGAAAATACAACTATTGTTGATATTCAGCTTCACATCTTTTGCGACGCATCTACACTCGCGTACGCGACGGTACTTTATTGGCGTTTTACCCGGTCAGATGGTAGTGTCAAAGTTTGTTTTGTTGCTGGCAAAAGTAGGGTGTCTCCGTTACGTCCGATGTCAGTACCACGTTTAGAGCTACAGGGTGCTCTAATTGGAGCTCGAATGGCTGATGTGGTGCAAAGAGAGCACAAGACATTTAAGCCACACAAGCGATATTTTTGGACTGACTCCAGCACAGTACTTCAATGGCTAAGAAGTGACCCTAGAAGCTATAAGGCTTACGTGGCCCAGAGACTAGGCGAGATAGACGAGTTGACCTCTATAGCTGAATGGAGATACGTGCCATCTAAATTAAATGTAGCTGACCTGGCCACGAAGGAAAACACAGAACTGATTTCTTATGAAGACGTTTGGTTTCAAGGACCTGAATTTTTACGTTTGACAGAAGATGATTGGCCAAAGGATTTAAAGAGTACAAGACGCTCTGAAGAGGCGGTAGGGGAAGAACTGCATGTTAATTTTGTGTCCGCGGAAGATAAATGTAACTTGGCTTCTTCACTACCTGATGAAGAAAGGTTTTCATCGTGGCAACGTTTTCTCCGAGCTGCCGGCAGAGTCCTACAATTTGTTAAGAGGTGTCGAGGAGGGGAGACAATTTTGGACACTACTGTACTTTTGGAAGCCGAACAGCTGATTGTGAGGAAGTGTCAACAGGATTCATTTGCTGCTGAAATTCAAAGCATAAAACAGGCCAAACCTTTGATGTCAAATAGTCGTTTATTGACATTAACTCCATATTTAGACAACCAGAACATATTACGTGTCGGTGGTCGTGTGGACAAAACTATAGGTATATGTGAGTCGACAAAGCGACCCATTATCCTGGATGGTAAGCATAAAATTGCTCGGCTACTTGTTGAGTACCATCACAGACGAGCAATGCACGGAGCGCACGAAACTGTAGTTAACGAATTACGGCAACGGTATTGGATCCTTCAATTGCGGCCCACTGTACGTAGTATAGGAGCCAACTGCCTCTTTTGTCGTTACCGTCGCGCAGCTCCTCGCCCACAACGAATGGCAGACTTACCTGCTGTACGTTTACAGCACAATCGACGTCCTTTCTCATGCACTGGAATTGATTTTTTTGGTCCCATGGAGGTCACAGTGGGTAGGGGAAGACAAAAAAGATATGGTGTATTGTTTACGTGTTTAACCGTTCGCGCTATACACATTGAGTTAGCTGAAAATCTATCCACTGATTCTACTATCATGGCCTTGAGGAGGATGTCAGCACGAAGAGGCACGCCTTGCATTATCTATTCGGATAATGGTACCAATTTAAGAGGAGCCGACAATGAGTTAAAGAAGAGTCTGCGGGAACTTAATGTAAATAGGTTGCAGGAGGATGCCAGCGTCCGAGGTATTGTCTGGCGGTTCCTACCCCCAGGGGCTCCAGAAATGGCAGGTGCCTGGGAACGCATGATCCGTACTGTTAAAGCCGCATTAAAGGTAGTTTTAAAGGAACGAGCTCCTCATCAAGAAACTTTGTCAACCTTGTTGATTGAAGTTGAAGGACTAGTGAATAGCCGTCCAATCACACATGTTTCATCCGATCCCAATTTTCCCGAGGCTTTAACACCCAATCATTTCTTAATAGGTACATCATCGAACCAGGTTCCCTTTGGTAAATACGATAATGCTGACCTTAGTCTTAGAAAAAAGTGGCGGGTAGCTCAGAGGCTAACTGACATGTTTTGGAATCGCTGGCTTAGGGAATATTTACCAACATTGTTACCTAGGCAGAAATGGACCAGGGATGAGCGTAACTTGCGAGAGGGTGATTATGTTTTACTCGTCGAGCCGAACCTGGAGCGCGGCTCCTGGCGACACGGGGTAGTGAGCGCGACCCACGCCGGCGACGACGGCCGGGTCCGAATGGTGGACGTGCGCACTCGCACTGGGATTTTGCGTCGACCTGTGACGCGCGTCGCCCTACTAGATCCGATGGATAAATAGTGCTGAGTAGTACACATCTCAGCACTGGGGGGTGGATTGTAGGCGACGCACGTAGTCATTTTAATCTAATTATTTTGTATGCATTTTTATGTTTCTTTTTTGTTTTAAAATGTAATTTTGATACCACTAGCGCCATCTGTTGCGCAACGGTGGAACTACTGTAAGTCGGTAGAAATCTTAACTTTTTTATTTTTGTATGTAGGCAGTCGAATATCGTCTAGAGACTTCCACAGTTACGCTACGGTTTTGATGTTATAACAAAATTATAAATCTTCTTTTATTGTGTCTTAAATACACGTAATTCAAGTCTACACGGTCTTTTTATTGCGTCGGCTACACCATGTATTAACGCATGCTGATAGATTATTCTCTGAAAAAGTTTTGAGAAAATACGTTAGATACCAAGACTCAGGTATTTAGGCACCAATTTCTGGTGATAGCTTCGAGCTATATGGCTTTTATACTTAGAGGCCGTGTTACTCAAAGTTTGGTAGTTAACGCTATTTACTTTCCTCGAATAAGTTTTACTTATTATGTCGGTTTAATGAACTTCAAACAATTCAATCACGTATTTCTTGTGTACGTCGTTCATAGTTGACAATTTGACAGCTTGACGCCTTTTGTATGACAATAATATGACATCAAAAAACACGAAATAAACAATTTATTACTTAAGTTTAATGTTTATGTTCATTCATTCATTTCGTGTAGGTGTCATGGTCAATCGACCATGCACACCCTGGTGTCAGTGTTCTTCGAAACCGCCTCTCGGCCTCTGACATGGTTCCTTTAACGACTACCAGATGGCAGCCGGTACCAACGGCTTAACGTGCCTTCCGAAGCACGGAATCATCTTTTTGTCAGACAATCAGGTGATTCAAGCAATATCCTAACCAAACTGGAAACAACTGAACAAAGTATGCTTCCCGTGGGAATTGAACCCTCGACCCCCGGGTCTACAGGCAAACGCCTTAACCACTGGACCACGGAGGCAGTTAATGTTCATTGTCTTTTCTGAGTAGTTTCCTCTTGTATGTTATACACGTGAAAATATGTCGCTTATTCATTTAATCTAGCTTTTGCTTTGGATAGCCATAGACCATGAGATCATAGAGCTACGGGGACTTCCGCGGTGCTTTGCTCTATGGCGCGTGTTTAGCCCACGTTTGGCCGGTAAGAAACGAGACAATAACTATATTCGGCAGGGGTACTACAAAATAATTCCTGTTCGTTAGTCTCGCTAAAACTCTAGAATGGCTAGGCCGATTTGGTTAATTTTGGTCTTGAAATACCTGTTGAAGTTCAGAGAAGCTAGCGTTCGGGCGGTACACAGTTCGCCGGGTCAGCTAGTTAAACCCTAAAAATTATTGATTAATAAATCTTTTATTTCATGGCAGAGGGTAAAGTTAAGTTTCCTAATAAAGGGCATGACACCAAACTTGCAACCAAGCTCTTACTAACATATTAGCGCTTACTTATTTTATCAATTTATTAACGTATGGCATTATAAAATAATAATGTGTAATCTGTCATCATTATAACTTGTGCCTTTACGAGGCATCGCAATCCGAACAAAATCGGCAATTTCGCAAAATAACCGCGACTTTCGCAAGGCCTGTTCACACGGAGATGTATATGGTTTTGAAATAACAACGAATTCTTTTGTTCGTCCGAGCGGGCTGCGATGTGGTCAGAACGCCAATAAAAATGTTACATGTTATGTTCTGTCTGTAATTTGGATAGTAGTTTGTTGAAATATTGTCTGTAAACAAGAAAAATACATTTCTAGATGTTGCAATCTGTGCTGCATCCGTCTAACAAACCTGATGGTAGATGGTCACTAAAACCTAATGCTACGTAAAATATGTATGCATTTATTTTATTTAACCTTTATTGTACAAAATACAAAAAGTAAAACACAATAGGCGGACTTAATGCTAAAAACATTATATATTTACTTACTTAAGATGCTACAAACTTACATGTTATTTACTTGCATTCAGCTGTGTTGGTGAATGATGGCTGATGTGTGCTTGTCTCACTATGAAGATTGCTTAATACCATGCGGAGGCGCCAGGACAAGATAAAAAGTAGTGATTTAAGAGTAAATAAGATTAGTAAATTGCCTCACAAAAAAAAATCTGATAAGTTACAGAAATAACATAAAAAATTGAAAAGCACAACCTGGCTTGAAAACAGTCTGCAAAGAATGCGACCAGGAGGACGCTCAGATGAGAGAGAAAGATTAAAAATGTACGTTGTTCACGCGGACAACGCCTTGACCACTTAATTATTTAAAACCAAAAATGGTATATAGGAATTACGCACACAGCAATTTTTCAAACATTTAGCCAGTATCGTTTAAGTAATTATCACCTTTAAAATTACTTATAATAAGGGCTATATTTGGCATCGACTACGAAAGAAATGATTCACCGAGCATATAATAATATATTCCCACGAATTGTCAAGGCGAAATCATTAATTAGCAAAAATTAAGTGATGTTGACGTTTCCTTAATAGTTCGTGTATTGTTTGCAGTAAATGCCATTTAAATTTAAAGACCATGATTTGGAGAGGTTGATGTTAAGCAGATAGCCGGTCATAAAATAGGGCGGATAATTTTTAGCCTTCCAGTCATCAACAAGAAGTGGCATAGCGCACGAAAAACGTGTTCACTAGTTTGGCTTGCAAGCCAACGTTTCACACAGCAAAATGGGCGGAGAATTTAATTGCGTAATTTATTGCCACTGTTATTGGTCGATAATATTAGGTGGCTTTGTTATAAACTGCGTAATAAATTTCTAATAAAGTGGTGTGGTTTACATGGGTTTACATGTATTCATTGGAGATAAGAAAAGATAATACTGATCCTGGAACTGAATCGGCGTCAAAACATTTCTATTCGGATAATTTCTCTGTTCTGTGGGCCTCCCCCTCTTACTTTATATATCCTCTTGCCACTCAACAAGCAAAAACTCTTTTTAAAAGGTGCGATCATTTAAAACAAATAATATTAATACAGGCTACGTTTATAGTAGTGATGATGGGAGATGGAGCTGAAAGGAGGTTAAACTTGGAATTTGGAGACAATCACTAGCAAGATGAGCCGATGACATATTGAGAGTTGAAGACCAAAAAGGCTCAAGCAGGAGATGAAAATGCTTTAGAAGTCCTATACTCAGCAGAGGGTGTATAAATCTTTAAGAAGAGAATTTTATTAGTATAGTAAAATCACTGCATAATTTTTTGCATGTAAATGAATCCCTACTAATGTTATAAATGTGTAAGTGTACGTTTGTCCGTCTGTCACGTTGAAACGGAGCGAAGGATTTGAATAAAATTAGACATGTTTGGTTGCGATAATCGGCATTCACGCGGGCCAAGCCGCGGGCGGAAGTTGGTGTTATTCTAATTCTGTACTACATATAGGCTGAAGTAGATTCATCAATGGTGTTGGACATCCTGGGGGTCTACTAACCAACTCTTAATACCATGCAAGATCCAGTGAATAAGCCTGACGGCATTAAAACAAAGTGTAGGGGGTGTACTCCCATATTTTGTAATACTTACAAGTATTTTTTTGTACAGCCTTCTATATACATGATGTAAGTCGACATCTCCCTTAATCAATCGTTCTTGCATGGTTTTAAGAGATGGTGGTAAGCCACCAGGTAACCAGATGATTCAAATTTTTAAATATTTATATTTTTCAGAACAAAGCTCGTGATTGTTACTTTTTTATCTTTTTTAAGGTTTTTACAAATGACTTGTTGACTTCAATTTATGTTAAGGATGGATATTTATTTTGGTGATATGAAGTTTATTAGGATTTTAGTGCTTTTCAAGATTCCTAAACGAGGAATATTTATAGGGATCTTAATGTTTATTATGTGTTTTGCACATAAATTGCAACTGCGATCCCGCTATAAGAAAATAATGCCATATGACATTACGTCTACCATTTGTGTAGTAAAGTGTGGTAAAGTTTTAATCAATAAACCTTATAAAAAAATAAACTAATTTTTTAATCTAACATGATATTTCATGGGTTTTGTATGGATATTTTTTAGTTGCCTTACTATATCCGCCAGGGGCGCTTTACGGATTTAGCATAAGTAATTGCAATTGGTAGTGACTGCGTTTGAACATATATCTCATGGTAGTCCTTTTTGTGCAATCGAATCATCCACGAATCACGCGATCAAATGAGATGCGAAGGACCACGTCATAAAAAAAATTTCATGGGTTTTGTGAGTGTAATTATTTGTTGGTTTGTTAGCCTTCACGTCCTATCTTTTGAACCTATCTTCCTGTTTTGCAAACACATAGAAGTATTGAGAAGGACACCTTTTATCTCGGGAAAAAGCACTGTTCCCGAGAGAAACTCACGCGGGAAAGGCCGCTGGCTAAAGCTAGTATACAAGTAAATATTAAAATTGTATCGACAGCTTACACTGTCCACCTGCAAAGCCTTACAACCGGTCCGATCGCGGAAATAAGTTGATATTGTATTTCGAGTCCGCCATTTCTGAGAATGGAGGAGACATTGTCCTGGCGGTGCGACGACCCCATGGTTTTTGTTTGTTTATGGTAAGTTAGCTCGCTATTAAGATTAACTAAAGGAGTAGAATTGGTATTGATATTGTTTTATTTAAAGGAAGGGTTCTTAATAAGAAGAGGATATTTTTATGTACCTTCAAGTGTCCCACTTCTGGACAAAGTCATCAATTTAGTTTCTCCATGGTGCACAGATTCATTCATTTAGATTAATTAAGCATCCTTTTAGTTTTTCATTTGTCTCTACTATTTGCTGTTCGGGTTCCACTGTCAAAGACGCCCAGATCTTCCCGTCATCTTTTACGGAGTCTGCTTCTAGATCTACATTCTATTAGAACCTACGACATTTACTAAGAATTAATACAGTAGCACCATAAAATTACGAAAGCGCGGCCGCTCTGCCATTTTCTAAATCTATAAGCAGCACTAAACATTATTACTTACATTATATTTTTTTTTTGTCAATATTCTCAACTCGAAGTATAAAATTACTAGCTTTCACCCGCGGCTTCCCCGCGTGAATTTCAGAACAGTGCATTTTCCCGGGATAAAAGGTCATCTATGTCCTCCGTAATACTTCCATCTATGTGTATGCGAAATTTTAGGAATATCGGTGCAGTAGATAGAGCGTGAATGCGTAACAAACAAACAATCTCACTTTCGCATTTATAATATTAAGTTAGGATTAGGATTACTCATACCTAAATATGTATTATGAGTCTAAAATTTAAAAAATTTGCCCTTTGAACGTTATTTCAGCCTCAGGCTTTACTCAATCCGCCGTTTACAATTGTATCCATACTTAATATTATAAATGCGAAAGTCTGTCTGTCTGTCTGTCTGTCACCTCTTCACGGCTAAACTGCTGGACCGATTGTGATGAAATTTGGTAGGGATGTAGTTAACGACCTGAGGTCAAACATAGGCTACTGTTGGGCGCAATATAACCGAGACCCACGCGGGGCGAAGCCGCGGGGAACAGCTAGTAATAAATAAAAATATTCTATGATATACCCAGTATCAGGTGTATATAACTTTTTGTTTCAGTTTTCTGTATCAGTTCAGACTTTGTTTCCATTACGTCTATAGATGAAACCGTACCGTACATAGAGCAAACCGTACAAAGGAACTCGAGAAAGCGCCATGTTACTCTATGATTCTTTGCCTCACATAGAGCAATAGACTTTAGAAACTTTAGTTGGCTTTAAAAAGGTTTGATTTGGATTTATGTATGTCTAGTGATGTGCCGTTCCCAAATTCCCGTTCCCGGGGAATCTTCCTCGTTCCCGTTTCCGGGAACATTCCCGGGCATGTTCCCTGTTTCTGGGAACGTTCCCAACGAAAACAAAACATATTTCTGATATGTTCTACTTTTATGATTTGTTATATTTTGTATATTCTAACCTTATTCGTACTTAAGTAAATATAAAGATGGTTTACTGATCAATTACATTCGAAAAAGGAAATGAACTAGTATGAGGAAAGCAGATATTCAGAGTAAAATTAAGATAGGCAAAAGGCACTGAAAGCAAGCTTGCAATGCAAATGGTTTAGGAATTCCTTCGACTATCTTCTGACTCCATCATCAGACCCTGGATGTCAAGTAACACCCAATTCAAATTAGACGAAATACGGTGGGTTTATCTTGTTTATTTCAGGTGTTCTTTTGACCACCTTGGACCCTGGATTTCATGTAGCACTGAAGAGCTAGCAAAGTCAAATCAAATGAGCCTTTATACGGTGGATTTATCTTGTTCTGTTAAAGCGTTCCTTTCACCAACTTTGGGCTTCATCATCAGAACTTAGATATCATGTAGCACCGAAGAGCTAGCCAAGTCAAATCCAATAAGCCCTTATACGGTGGACTTATCTTGTTTAGTTAAAACGTTCCTTTGAACACCTTTCGGCTTCATCATCAAACCCAGGATGTCAAGTAACACCAAGCTTTCGAAGACAAATCAAATGGGTCTAAACACGGTGAATGTATCTCGTTTGTAGTATTAACAGATCCTGGATGTCATATAGCACCGAAGAGGTTCTCAAGACAAATAAAAAAAGCTGAAACACGTCGGTTCTATTTTGTTTTATTAAGAACTTCTTTTAACTACCTTCAGGCTCCATCTTCAGATACTGAATTAATATATTACCAAAGAGTTCCCCAAGATAAATTATACTAGCCCAAATAAGGTGGATTTAACACGTTTAGTTTAGAAGTTTCTTTGACCACCTTCCACTCTATCATCAGACCCTGGATGTCGTGTAGCATCAAAGAACTAGCCAAAACAAATCAAATGAGTCCAAACAATGGTGGAATTATCTTGTTTAGTTTAGAAGTTTCTTCGACCAACTTTGGGCTTCATCGTCAGACCCCCGATATCATGTACTACCGAAGAACTAGCTGAGACAAATCTAATCATGAAACCCAAATAGATTTTTCTTGCATAATCGAAAATATGGAAACAGACCCCATAAATCTAAGAACTTTCCCTACTAATTTGGGAACATTCCCGGACAAGTTCCCAAAACATCGGCAAAACTGCAACTACTGAAAATATTTTTAAATATATTAGAAAACTAGCTGTTCCCCGCGGCTTCGCCCCGCGTGGGACTCGGTTATATCGCGCCCAAAAGTAGCCTATGTTTGACCTCAGGCCGTTAACTACATCCCTACCAAATTTCATCACAATCGGTCCAGCAGTTTAGCCGTGAAGAGGTGACAGACAGACAGACAGACAGACAGACAGACAGACAGACAGACTTTCGCATTTATAATATTAGTATGGAAGTATGGATGTATTTACATATATTTATTATATTGGAAGAGATAAAAACTGTAAATAAAAATTTTAATTACAATTTTTCTTAACATTTCCTTTTTGAGGGGAACGTTCCCGGGCACGTTCCCGGGCATTTGAGTACGTTTCTGGGAACAAAGGAACGTTTCCGGGAACGGCACATCCCTATGTATGTCAGATTGTCTGTCGTTGATTTAAAACACGATGTCACTGCTTTCAGTGAAAAAAATGTCATAGCATGTTGTGACTGTTGTAAGTAAATACAAAGATAACCTATTATTATAAATATTTATATCTAATTTTCACTGTAAATTGTTTCCTTATTAACAATCACTATCACTACATAGTATAAAACAAAGTCGCTTTTTCTGTCCCTGTGTCCCTTTGTATCTTTAAAACTACGCGACGGATTTTGATGCGGGTTTTTAATAGATAGTGATTTAAGAGGAAGGTTTTTATGCCCATGCGAAGCCGGGCGGGTCGCTAGTTCTATTATATAGGGTTTTCTATGACTTTTACCAGGATCACTGGTATGTAGATATCTCATCCTAAAGACGAAATTATGAAACGCAGGGAAGATGCTGAAAGCAGGTAGCTTCAGATTGGTGCAGGTAGAAATCGAAGTCTAAGTATGTCCAACAGTGGACATTTTCATCTGAAATGATGATGACAAAGTTAAATTTTGTCTTTAGTACTCATACTATCCGCTTATACTGTTGCAAAATTATATTAATAAGCAAGTTGTAAAATTAGCAAAACTTAATAATGTAGTATTTTGTACAATAAAGGTTAAATAATACCACGTTACTGCTCTCTACTTAATTCAAAGGTTGACTGTTAGATAATGCTCTTAGCATTAAGTCCGCCTATTGTGCTTTTCAATAATATTTCAGTGTAAAAAGTTTCAGAAAAGAATAATATAATATCTTTTTGTTACAGGCAACACTATGGAGTCGACACAGTTAGTGTCGGCCCACTGGCTGTCCGCTCTTGTCTTCCTCTGCTCCTTCTTATCGACACACTCACTCAATGATAAGGTAAGACTTTTTATTCGTTTCGTTCTTTTAGTGAGTCTCTGGGAAATTATATTTTTAAATACCAAAATTATCAGTAGCATTGTACAGGTCCTTGAGTGTGCAGGTGACTAGACACATAGTGTTAGGCAAAAGTAGAAAAATATATATTTTTTATTCATCGCAGAATAGATAACGTACAGACCGGATTTTCACGCCCTCCCACCAGATTCAGCTACTTCACCGCCCCCCGCAGTTGAAGGGTAAAGGGTGAAATAAACAATGACGTGTCGCAACTAGCATAGCAAGCATCCGAGAGTGTGACGGGTGCGACAGGGACATGCTCGACCGCCATAAAGAGAAGATCTTCCCGCCAGGCTAGGATGTTATGCCTGGGGAACCGCGGCTCCGACGATGTCTTGTCGGTGGTTGTATTTATGCTCCAATCCGTAGAAACTGCAAACGCGATTTAGAATTTCATAGTAATTTTGGCGTTTTGTATACAAGCTCGATTTTCACGCTTTTAACGCCATGAGCGTCTTTTGTAGTTATTGTTGTGGCGCTAGTGTCGCCACACTCGTTATACATGTTTTGTAATTATTCGTCGAGACACGGTGAAAAAGTCAGATCTTGGGTGAAAATGGCATGCCTTATTTGCTTTGAGTAGAGAAAAGATTTAACGACAAGTAATGGCCGAAATAAAATTTTGAGACCCAATTTATAAAAGTGCTATAGCCTACAAATAGGTACTGTTTTCTCTCATTATTACTACTGTACTCTCATTATACTTAGATACTGTTCGTTTGTCCTGTTCATTGTTATCTGTTAAACACTATCGCGAAATCTCGCAAACCGGTTGTCTTTCTCTAAACTTCCATAATATTTGCATATTATGTAAATTGCCAAACGTTGGACGACACTAGAAACTTGTTTCCAGTAAACCAATTGACAACATGAAGTTTTAACCGAATTTTAACGAATGAATTAAATGTCCTTTATCATGTTTGTATTTCAACGGACACCTGTGCGATAAATGTTTTTGGAGATGTTCTTTATAATAACTATGACAACAATTAATTACTCAGATCAGTTGGTAATGTGTACAATTTAATATATTTGATGAAATGTTTTTTCTTAAGTGTCAGGATTTGTAGGTTTTGAACTAAGTACATTTTTCATGACGGAAGTAGAAATTATAAATTTAGTCTCCAACACTTACGCTACGTTTCTGCATCCATATGCTATGGTTTACGCTTTCCTTGAGTTGGTTGACCACTGTCTGTCTACTCAGCTATCGGAGAGGACAAAATAATCCTAAACGTTACTCGATAGTTTGCTATCGCTTAGACCTTGTGGCATTAGTATGAAAAAATATAGTCTACTAACAGAACAGACTCAACTTACTTTAAAAAAATGCAGTTTTTTATCAAATCCTGCTCCAGTTAATAAGTTTTATTGATATTATTCTATGTACTTTCTTTAGCTAAACAAATTATGAAACAATCACATTAGAGTTTCGGATGAGCCACATGATACATAATTCAACGTTTACGCCACTTTCACTCGAATCCGCGTTTCTTAGGTTATGCTTGTGTTACTTACTTTACAAATATTTAGACCACAGAAAGGTATATACTTCATGTATAATACAATACAAAACTCTTTTTTGCATCAAAATTTATCAAAATAAATGCTGGAACTAATACAAACAAAAAGGTACAAGAAGAAGCGTTATATAGCCTAAACAATCTCTTTCAGACAACCCCAATGATGAGAAGAGATAATGGAGTTGTCAAACTTTGTTGTGCAATTTTGTTAGGAGAATATACACATGTATACCGTAAAGGACTCTCTGAAAGGAAATTACACAAAATTATGATTGCGTGCGTGAAGTATATTAGTAAGAAGACTTATTAACAATAATTATATTTTATATAGATACCCTGAAAAAAGCACCATAAGCCCGAAAATTGGAACTGGTGACAACAGTATTCATTATGTCTATCTTGAAAAACAAATATCACGTATCGCTGTTTTATTGAAGTTTGAAAATTATGTTATTCTTCATCAACATCTATTCGGTTAAGCAAATAGAAGCTTAAAGGTCTATCTATGGCTCATCGTCGCTGCTAATGTTAAATTCAGCCAAACACGAATTCTTCAATAGGTCGTTCTCATAATATTGGATGTCCTTCGATATTAGCTTTCTCTATCTGCGTACTAAGGTGTTAACCTAGATTTTATAAATTATCCTTGATTTCATTTCACCATTTAAATAAACAATATGGTTTTTCTCTTCCACCAAAGGTGAGTCTTATGCAAAAGTTTACACCACCATAACAGCCGCAGTCTATCCATTGTTAGGCCTACCCCAAGTATTTCGAGAACGACCGGTTGGAAGTGTCCTACATCCAGCGATTGCCTGCTACCTTCTTCAGTGTCGGACACCAACCGACTGTTCAGTGGGTGTCCGACACTGCGTTTGCATGTGCGTGATATCTGTCCCTATCTTTAATTTGTGTTGCTGTTACCATTGTTGTGTAGACGTTTGTATAACTTGTAAAAACTGCCTCTCGGCTTCCTAACCTTTTTGCGGGATACACAACACAATAGGTTATAAGATCGAATAGTTATTTTATTAGGTATTGTGTCATTATTGTTTATGTATATGTTGTGTTTCACTATTTGACGGCTAAACAGATTTATAAATTTAGCGGCAACAGTTTTTGTAAAAAGTTGTGTAATATAATTTATATATATATATGATTCGCATAGATGGCGGCAATTAGTATTATGGTAATAATTGAAAACAGGAACACTTATGCTCATATTCATAATTATAAATAAATAAATATAAAAAAGCTTTAAATATGGCCTTTTATATAATTTGTATGAAATTAAATAAAAGAGTAAACATTTTTCGTCATTTTTTATAACTATTGTCGATGATAAATGCTTAAGCTATTCGCTTTAAGCGACATTTTTTTTATTATGCAATATTATTTAAGGTCATTTATATTGCTTAATTATTTCTTGATTACATTTGACTTATACTCTTGTGGCGACACTAGCGCCACAACAATATCTACAAAAGACGCACCACAGATGGCGCTAAAAAGCAACAATCTCAGAATTGCATACAAGATGGCAAATTACTATGAAAGTCTAAATCGCGCTTGCAAAGTTTCTACGGATTGAAGCACATATACAAACCTCCGACAAGACATTGTCGGAGCCGCGGTTCCCCAGGCATAACACCCTAGCCGGCGGGAAGATCTTCCCTTTGTGGCGGTCGAGCATATCCCTGTCGCTCCCGTCACACTCTCCAAACTGGTGACCCCGACGTGATTGGAAGCAGCCTTCTCCATCAATATTCTCCAATCCATCATCTCGCTACCTCTCGAGCTTCAGCAGCCAGCAGTCTCACAGCAAGCCAACTACGATGGGGTATCTACAGGTCCAACGCAGCCGACGTACCGAGCTTCCTGGTCCTGCAACCACCCTCACTTCAAAAGACTTCAGCGACCGGCACATCCACCGCAGCCCACGCCTGGTATTCATCGGCCGGCCACCGCACCAGCGTGGCAGTTCTGCAGGACATCTACCGGCGCCAACAAGTCATCGCTCACTACAGTCTCGACTCACCGCAGACTACGAGCAAGCAGCAACATCGTACCCGACTCACTGGGACGTCAAGCAACTGGCACTTGCAAGCTAACATCATAAGCACAGACTGCACATGAAGATTTATCAGACCTTCGGTCTTGGAAGGGAGTCCTGTGGCGACACTAGCGCCACAACAATATCTACAAAAGACGCACCACAGATGGCGCTAAAAAGCAACAATCTCAGAATTGCATACAAGATGGCAAATTACTATGAAAGTCTAAATCGCGCTTGCAAAGTTTCTACGGATTGAAGCACATATACAAACCTCCGACAAGACATTGTCGGAGCCGCGGTTCCCCAGGCATAACACCCTAGCCTGGCGGGAAGATCTTCCCTTTGTGGCGGTCGAGCATATCCCTATCGCTCCCGTCACACTCTCCAAACTCTCTTAACGGGTCTTTGACACGCGATGGCAAAAAGTTATGGTACAAGGAAGAAGAAAGAAGTCGCCAATAATTTTAACAGGCATCTATCTACTTTAATCAACAGGTTGATTGCTAGATTTAACTAGTGTAGTTTTGGCGTTCCCGTTATCTCAACACATAATTTGTATCTATATGTGAAGACCTATTATTGGCTTTTTGTTATAAAATCTGTTACCTATGTAAATTTATTTGCTGTTGGTCATCCAAATGTATAAAATAAATAAATAAAAAAAAATAAAATAAAATAATTTGCCGGCGGCAGTGATTTTTAAATTCACGAGGTAATGTTTTAACTGGCTTACGATCAAAACCAACGCGGTAAGCATGTAATAATAAGAATATTACTCTAAAAGAAATTGTTATACACCCTTCTGGCGCATGGTAGTAGTATTTTTATAAATTATTTAAATATGTAAATTTTTAATTTTACAATTTATCTGTATTATATTGTGGTAATAAAAATCCATGCCTACATTGGCTACGGTGACCACTTACCATCAGGTGGGATGTATGCCTTCTAAAATATACATAAAAATTGAGTCGTAGTACTTTTTTACGTCATTCATCATGAGAAAAAACTTAACCTAGAAAAAAACATGACCTAGCTACAGATTTGTGAACTATGCTCACTTGTGTCGTAAACTAACACGCCTAGGTATAGTTTCACAATAAACCGGTCCCTATTGGTCACAGGTTCGATGCTTTGATTATGTTTTACATTAAGTCAGCGTGTGGTATCACGTGCTACGAATATATCTTAAGAACTTTAATGGGTTTTATATTATTGTTATGGTAATTTTAGTTTATATAAATGCATTTGTTCCTATTTATTAAAAATTTCTTTTATTTATTAAAAAAATATAGCTTTGCCCGCGAATTAATACACATGCATGAAATCAATATAGTAAACACTAGATGTTGTCTACGGCTCCACCCGCGTGGGACTTGGTTATATAAGCCCAAAAAGAGCCTATGTTTGACCCCTGGTTCTTGACTAAATCCATACCAAATTTCGTCAAAATTGGTCCAGCGGTTTAGCCATGAAAGCGTAACAGACAGACAGATAGGCAGACAAACAGACTTTCGCATTTATAATATTCGTATGGATTGGGAATAATTAGTGATGTAATGATATGATTTCTATGTTTATGAATTTGGCAAAAATGTAAATTGAATATATACCCGAAACTGTAGTATGACAAATAAGCATAGTTATCTAATTGATACAAATTAAAATCAACTTAAGTAATTCATTAAGTAGTATGTACATTGTTTAACATATGATACTTATTACTTAGATGAAAGTGAGCCGGGCTTGCGTACGCTCATGTAATAAGTTATTAGTGTTGCCATGACCAACTTGAAATTAAGTGTAATATGGGAGATCGTGGGACTTACAGAAAAACTTAAATTAAACTAACATATAAATTAGTTACTTAAATGAAAATACTCACTTACGGCGATGGCTTGACGACCCAAAGTGACCCTAGTATGAGATTTTATAAACGCAGACGCTAGTGACTGCGTTAGCGATTTTGTACGACAAACCTGCAAGGCGCCCCTGGCGGATAGAGAGGTAACTAAGAAATTCCACACAAAATCCTGACGCATAGGGGTACTGGCCTCTGACGTGAGAATTCTACACTCTTTATTCTGCGCCACCCCCCGCCAGTCGCCTCTTTTTTTATACTTAGATAAATAAAAGTTAATATATATGTTTACTTCTATTTTAAATGCCGTAACAGCGTTTACATTCTTCCTTCTCAAGCACGAAGAAGCTAAAAACAGAGATGTAACTTTCTCTCTCATCTTAGCGTATTTCCAGTTGCTTTCTCAGCTGACTACTTCCGCGCCTAGAGTCCTGTTTCCTGATTTTTCTCCTCCATTTCGCCTGGTCATCTGCAAAATATATATGTAACTGGCGGTGACCAATCACAACCAGGCCACAGTTACTATAGCTTGACGCTCACGATCCTTATGAGCATTATTGACCCGCTAGGCTATTAAGCTTCTCAAAAAAGTGTGTTTAATTTACAGATGCCTGTTCAAGAATTTTAATTCCAAAAATGGAATATAGCACTGAAATACTGGTCTTCCAACTGAAATGCATAAACTGACCCTCAATAAATTATATTTAACAACACATAAATAACATAGCCTGTTATAAAAAAGGAGTTATTATACAAAATTACTGTATCGCAATCAATGCAAATTGGGCAGTTCATCACTCATCGACGTCAATACTCAATAATACTGACTCATGTGCTTTTCCACGTTCATCTTGACATTATTTGATAAAACAGGTACCAAAATACCCAGGTTATAGAAGAATACTCGTCTATAGTACTCCTAGTAAGAGATTTAATTAACGCAGACGCTAGTAGCGTTAGCGATTTTGTATAACAAACCTGTACAGCGCTCCTAGCAGATAGTAAGCAAATAAGAAAATTGATACAAAATCATTGCCTACGTACTCGCGAGCGTCTGCGTTTATAAAATCTCATGCTAAGTGTACAGTCCGCTGGATCATATAACTATCGTTATACTGATAGTGTGTCAAACTTACCGACCGAGTCCCCATTTCGCACGAGAGTCTTCTATAGTGGACTATAATTATGCTAGTCCTCATACCAATACATGATACCAAATTGTATATATGTATATAAACATGGTAAACTATATACCTACAAGTAATTATTGAGGTCAATAAGTGAAAAGATTATCCTATTTTAAAAATGAACACTTTTTGATTTGATTTGAATTAAATTCTAAATAAATAAGCATGGAAAATAATTTGCAAATATATAAGTTTGAATTTTTATTAACTTTTTAATACATTTTTATAAAATGTGTAAAATAAAAGATGTTGTTGATTTAACTAAGTTTAATTTAATTTTAGTGTACAAAAACTGTATTTGTGTTCGATTTTTATTTTATACTCAAAATACACCATAATAAATATACATTTTGTCGAAATACATAAATTCATCAGATGGGTTCAATTCAACCCATTTAAGTTCATGTTTTTTGCGACTGTTACGCAAGGACTGGTAATTGGCCGCCATCTTGAATCTCGAAATGTCAATAGTCCACTTTTTAAAAAGGTCAGAGAGGATCCGCTGAAAGTCGACTGGTCACGGCCGTATGCCTGCTGTTCTTTCGTAGAGTTCACCCATCATCATCATCCGATGATGATGGGTGAACTCTAAAGGTAAAGAGGTGAAGGTAAAGAGGATTCTTTATAGATTTTATGGTTTCCTTCTCCCTCTAGCGAATCATCATCATCATTTCGAGTAGGCGTCACGAGCAATCGACCATGCACACCCTGGTGTCAGAGTTCTTCGGAACCGCCCCTCGGCCTCTGACGTGGTTTTTTTAACAACTACCAGATGGCAGCCGGGACCAACGGCTTAACGTGCCTACCGAACCACGGAATCATCTTAATTATCAGACAATCAGGTGATTCAAACTTGCAATGTCCTAACCAAACTGGAAACAACTAAACAAAGTATGCTTCCCTTGGGAATCGAACCCACGACACCCGGGTCTACAGGCAAACGCCTTAACCACTGGACCATGGAGGCAGTTAGTCTAGCGAATAGTAAGGTAACCAAAAGGTAACTAACTAAAAATTTCATACAAAATCTTTACGCACTAACTAGCATCTGCGTTTCAAAATCTCATGGTAGACGAACTGGTACGGAAGCCATATCGTGCGAAGCCGCGATTCTAACTTTTTTTGTAGCTTTAAGTGCCCCACTGCTGGGCACAGGCCTCTCTCTCCTCTTGTCTTACAAGCGTCTCTATGTCATTTGCCGTTTATTGCCATCTGCTCTCGAAGGTCAGGTCGTCCTGCCATCTTTGCTTAACTGATTTAATTTATAAATATGAAAGCAAAAAATATCTATTATAAATAAATAAAATTTGAGTGTCTGTATTATTAAAATAACAGCTTTTAGCTTTTTTACAATTTTTGTATATCTGTCTGTTTGTTGGCGGCTTGACCGATTTTGACGGGTCTTTTACTGACAGATAGCTGATGTAATAAGGAGTAACTAAGGCTACTTTGATTTTAGAATTATTTTCATTAACTGCGTACTGAATAATAGTTTTTTTTAAATTCCACGCGAAGTCGCGGGCACAGCTAGTTAATATACCACGGGTTTTATCTTATAAGAAAATTCATGATGCATTGTAATGGAAATATCGGTACAGTCGAAAAACGAACAAAAAGTATGATGCAACGGGCACAGTCACAACTCTGGTACTGAATGAATAAGGAATAAGGTTCAATGACCTTATTATAATACGAGTAAGTTAAATCCATGGTAGTTACACGTGTAAGTTAGATTTTATATTTGGGGAGCTTTTAACTTTTTTTAACTATTTAATTAAAAACAACTAAAATCTCCAATAATTAATGGCAAAAATTATTTGCTTTTTTCAAACTGTCATATATCCACAATTAATCATCAATAATTATAACTTATAAACTTAATTAATTTGAAATGTATATTTTTTCAATATAATGGAACTCTTATTTAAAACTTTATTGTTCTCACTAAATAATGTTAACTTAACTTTAAAACTTTTTATTACGATATATCAAATCATTTATGGGGACATGTAACTCCAATAACACTTAAAATATTTGATATTTTCACCCAAATGAATAGTTCAAATAGTCGCAAGGTCAATGAATAAATGGCGCGCGTTGATGTCTTTTACTCTGTCGTTTATTTCAATTTAATATTATCCTTTTTTTTTTTACTTATACATTTTATTATTTTAATACCATTTAGCTAATATATCATTTAAAATAAATAAACTTGCAGTACAAAGAGGTAATGCCGCCAGACTTTTGGGTACTTTACCATGTGGACAGTGACTTGGGCTCTATTTTTTACTTAAATTAAGAGTAGATTTAATTTTAGTTTTATTTTTGTCATAAGTTTATTTATTTTAAATTATATATTAGCTAAATGGTAATATTATCCTATATTTTGTCACTACATAGTATAAAACAAAGTCGCTTTCTCTGTCCCTATATCCCTATGTATGCTTAAATCTTTAAAACTACGCAACGGATTTTGATGCATTTTTTTAAATAGATCTATCTATTTGGTTTAAGAGGAAGGTTTTTATGCCCATGCGAAGTTTAAATATGCTTCATATCAAACATTATAATAAATGTGAAGTCTTTGCCGATTATTTTAATAAAATATGCTAATTAACGAGCCAGCAGCTAGTCAACGAATTCGTAAGACCAACTTCAAATTTATTAAAATGTTTGATATGAAGCATATTGAAACATTGTATTAATTATTTCATCCTTTTTAGTTGAGGAATTGAAGGCGGTTTCATTTTTTTTGGCAAAAACAATTATTTTTTACTTTTTAGTTTTGAATACGCAATAGCTTACAACTAAAAAGTTGTAAACACGGCATTTTAGAAAGTCGGGTCAACGTCATCAGCGTCGTCTTACCTTATTGACATGGAATATATCAAAAACTACCCAAATCGCAATAAAACTTGAAGAGTTCCCTCGATAACTCCATGATTCCATCAACAGATCCTGATCTTATGACTATGGAACCATCTAGAAAATATACCCTATCTAACAAAAAAGAATTTTACAAATCGATTCAGTGGTCTTCGAGTAATCGAGCAAGATATATTACAATCAAAAAGTTGTAAATACGTTACATTTTTGAAAGTGAATTAAATTTTCTAGCATCGTCTCACCTACATCTCACCTTACTAACATGGAATATATCAAAAAATACCTATGCCCAATACAAAACTTAAAGAGTTTCCTCATTTTCTCCATGATCCCATCATCAGATCCTGATCTGCGAAATATGGGACCAATTGGAAAGTATACCCTATCGAACAAAAAAAAATTTAAATCGGTCCAGCCGTCTTCGAGTAATTCGGTAACATACATAAAAAAAAACATTCCGACAAATTGCGAAACTCTTTTTTTTTTTTGAAGGGTTAAAAAGAAATCGGCCCGGCCATCGGATTGAGTTTTAGCCAGACTAACGAACAGGAATTGATTTTTATACATATAAATATAGTTAGATATTTATAGAATTCGGGAAAGGAAGGGAGGTAAGAGCGATACGCCCATAATAATTGAAACGTCATCAACTATTCTGAAAAATCAGATTATAAAAAACTGCAAGGCTTTTAATAAAAAACATAAGCAGAAGCTTTGTGCCAAGCACTTGGGCTTGAGAAGGAAGGAGGATACCCCAATTTTCGTGGCGGAGCAGCTGACATCTAAGGGAGCTCGCCTGTTCTTCTTGGCTCGTGACCTGGCTAAGTCCAAGGATTTTAAATTCTGTTGGACCTCATACGGTAGGATCTACTTGAGGAAGAGTGATAACTCGCCTATAATAGTTATAAGAAGCGAATCCCAGGTACAAAGCCTTATGCAGGCAGAATGACTAGGCCCAGCACTTGCTGTGTCATTCTGCTGTGCTATTTTGTCTTTTTCTATATAGATTCTATAGAATATCTTATAAGATTAATATAAAAATAATAATTTTCTTTTTCGTTTTATGTAAGTGCTCAGTCTATACATATTCAACACTACACACTCAACATTACTTAACTACAAATAATAATATTTATAATAATCATCATATTGCAAATATATTTATTAAATTATCTAGATATACACTAATTGATATACATGAGATATTGCACACTATTACTTTTCTAAGAAATATGAGGTTTAATAAAATAAATTTATTTATACTTAAATGTTTTTTCAAGTGTCAATTACTTACTAAATCGACACATAGACTATTTTATACAATTTTACATGGATAGTAAATTTATTCATTCGCAAGAAATAGACAAAGTTGAAATGGCTAAATCTGAACAACTGTCCGTGGAAGAATTTGTCTCTAGACCGCAAATCACACGTAAAAATGATTTTACAATTATATCGCAAAATATTAGGAGCATTTATAAAAATTTCGATAGCCTGATCGCTACTCTATTACAATTTAAATTAAAAATTGATGTAATTATTCTTAGTGAATGTAGACTAGAGTCAACGAAACCTATTCCGCACCTAGATAATTACACGTCTTACATTTCGACAATGCATATCAATCAATGCGATGGAGTTGTTGTTTATATAAGAGACGATCTCAAAGGCACCATTAAAGAGATTAAGTTAACACATGCATCGTGCTTACAAGTAAGGTTATCAAATTTAATAATACTTGGTATTTACCGATCTCCTTCAAACAAGGATGCAGATAATTTCATACTTTCATTGGATGCACATTTGAAAACTATAGACACATTTAAGCAAATACTGATAACAGGTGATATAAACATAAACTTGATACCTAAAGTAAAAGAAGAAAGCTCTCAAATTAAAAATAGGCAATCTTACTTAAATATGCTATCATTACATGCCATGTTGTCAGGTCATTCTCTACCCACAAGAGATGGTTCTTGTTTAGACCATTTTATTCTGAAATTAGATGGTAAAAGAAACGAAGTGTCAATCGTAATATTTGATACAACTATTACTGACCACAGATTAACGTTATTAAAAATGAATAGTTCCAATGTTTGTTATAATAGACCTAAACATAAAACCACCATTGATTTCCAGAAGGCTTTTTTCGATTTAAATGATACTAATTTTTCTGACTTGATTTCATTAGATGACCCAATAGTATTAACTAATTTATTAATCGAAAAAATAAGTAATTGTCTTAAAGATAATACTTCTATAACACCAATTAGATGCAAAGATCGGATTATTAAGCCGTGGATTACTCCTGGTGTATTGCGTTGCATTAGAAACAGAAATGACCTACAATTTAAATTACGAAAAGATCCCTTAAATATAGTTCTAAAAGTAACCTTTAGTAGGTACCGAAACCACTGTAATACTCTTTTGCAAAACTTAGAAAGAAAATATGATAGGGAACTTCTTTCTGCAACTAATAATAACCCTAAATCTCTTTGGAAAACAGTAAATTTATTGACAAATAGAAATAAAAATAAATTACATAATCTGGATCTTTTACAAGCTCATGCAATGCCTGAGTCAGCAGTTAACAAAGCAAATGAATACTTTGCAAGTATAGGTAAGAAACTGGCAGAAGGTAAACAGAACCAAATGCCTGCTGAATCACTTGTAAATGACTCGCAATCCACTCAAGTTTCATCTTTTGTACTGTTGGAAGCAGACTGTGGCGAGGTGTATGATACATTGATGGGACTTAAATCTGACAGCGCTCCGGGCTGGGACAATATACCTACTCAGTTTCTTGAAAATTGCACATCAGATTGTTGTTCCTGTTTTGGCTCATTTAGCTAAACTCTGTTTTCAAAAGGGCATTTTTCCTGCTGCCCTTAAGAAAGCTGTTATTACTCCGGTGTATAAGAGTGGTGACAGAGACGAAGTGTCGAATTATAGACCAATCTCGGTTTTATCGGCTATTTCTAAAATTTTAGAAAAACTTATATATAAATGACTGCTCAATTATTTAAATAAATTTAATTTAATATCAGACTCATTTGGTTTCAAACAATGTACCTCTACGGAAGATGCAGTTACGGCATTAACAACTGTGATTGTGGAAGCAGTGGATAGTGGCAAAAAGTGCTTAACATCATTCCTTGATCTAAAAAAAGCCTTCGATACCGTATCTGTCCCCATTCTTATACACAGGCTGGAGAGGGTGGGAGTTAGAGGCAAACCTTTGGAGCTACTTATTGACTATCTAAGTGATCGAAGGCAGTGTGTTAAGATAGGCCAATGTACAAGGGAAGAGACTAAAATTGAGTACGGTGTTCCACAGGGCAGCGTTCTTGGACCCACATTGTTTCTCATTTACATTAATGAGCTCTGCAACTTAAAAATAAGTAACGGGCATATCTTTTCCTACGCCGACGACACTGCTTTGGTGTTTGTGGGTTTTGGGTTGCGATTCTTGGGATGAAGTTCAAAAGTTTGCGGAAACAGGACTTGTGAAGGTAGCTAGATGGTTAAATTCTAATTTACTGACATTAAATACGGAAAAAACTAATTTTATCACTTTTACTAACTATAATAGTACACAGCCTGGTCTAGACTTTAAAATTAAAATTCACACCTGTGTTAATTCTCTAATTTGTAGCTGTAATGAAATAGAAAAGGTTGAAAAAGTTAAATATTTGGGCGTCATGGTAGATCAGCGACTTACCTGGTATTCGCATCTGGAGCTCCTAACTGCCAGAATCCGTAAATTGATTTGGGTATTTAAGACACTTAGATATATTGCCAATGGTAGCCTACTAAGTCAAATTTATGTTTCACTTGCTCAGTCAATTTTAGAATACTGTATACCAATTTGGGGTGGAGCAGCAAAAACAGAATTTTTGCATTTAGAAAGAGCACAGCGTACCCTTCTTAAATTAATGTATTTTAAACCTTATTGGTATACTACTTCTGATCTCTATTCCGAATGTAAACTTCTTTCTGTTAGGAAGCTTTATATATTAAATATAATACTTAAAACACATAAAACGCTACAGTTTGACCCCAGTGTGTTGGAGAGAAGACGTAGATATGCGGTCGTTCCGGTTGTCCCCACTAACACTTCATATGCGCAGAGACAATTCGTAAGACAGTCCTCGCATCTATATAATAATATAAATAAAGATCTAAATATCTATGAATTATCTTACCGCATCTGTAAAAAAACTTTAACCTCATTTTTACAAAATTTGACCTATGATGAAGTCGAATCCCTATGTAGTTATTTGTAAAATATATAACAACATACATATATAGCACAGATACACACACACATACACACTCACACGCACACACACTCACACGCACACACACACACACACACACAAAATCAATTTTTAAACCGACTGTTATACTGAGCTTTGTTAAACTTTTAATTCTGGTTTTATTTTTAAATTCAGTTTTTCTCAAATTGTATTAAATCTATAAATTATTGGCTTTTGGTTAAGTATGCTAACTGTGAAGGAGCGGACTCTCCAAACACAAGTATTTTATGCTTAAATGGAGATTCCAATCATATATTGTTACTGTAAACACAAGTTCAAGAAATAAACATTTATTATTATTTTATTATTATTATTAAATATAGATAATAATTTCGCTTAGTGATTTCCTTAATAATTCTCCATCATTACCACCTTTTTCATAACAAACAGTTCTTAACAAAACAACCTTATTCATAAGAAACAGTTTATGAAACAAAATATATGTTAGTAAAATAACAGAGTTGACTGTAAATGAATATACATACCTATATATAAAATTATTTAAATGTACAGGACCAAGCAGTAAAAATAAAAATAAAAAACACACATGATATAAAAACACCGTTTTTCCCTGACCCGCAGTGTGTACAGTACAGCACATTTGCATACAATAGAAAATCGACGAAAGTACCCCGACGAAGGACATGTGGACATCTCGCATTGTTGATGTTATCTAGACTTTAGATTATCTACTTTGAGACTTGGTCTGTGATGTAATCAAAGTACTTTCCGTTTTATATTGTTAGTTGGCATTTAAAAAAAAATCAACATTTTATAATGCTTATTTATGTATGAGCGTATACCCTCGAGTGCTATATTTTTGAAATCTGTGACTCACCCAAAATCGATGAGTGTCGAATGGTTTTGCCGGTTTATTGAATGAAAATCGTTCGAAAATGAATGAAATCCGATTCGACTCACCGATTTTAACAATAGACCCTATTCCTGTTATTTTTGTATAGTAATCAAAATCTGTAATTTTACCCTATTAATAAATATATATAGGCAGGTTGTACTGTCAGTCAGTGCGCTGTAAGTTTTCCGCTACCTTTTGGACTTTCAAAATCACTTTTTGATGGGTTCTTTAGCTATTTTAATAATTATTGACTTCGACTACTTAATGATACGATAAGTACTTTTACTGAACGGCAAACTTAACGCGTATATTTATTTTGGCATCCACAACACAATTAGACAATCAAACAATAGCTTATTTTGCCAGTACCAAGTTTTATTTAATCGTGTCAAAGCCAGAGGGCTAAGTGAAGCGGTGGAAGAATTTCACTTAGCATTTTTCTTGAGATTTTGGTGACAAGGTTAAAGTCACTTATACGACATTGTACCAGTTCCCAACACTCACGCTTGTTCACGAAATTAGTAAATAATAATCCACCTTTATTATGCACAAATACTTGAAAATACATAAATTTTGGAAAATAAATACAACACTGACATGTGTTTTACATGACTTTTAACTTCCCGCTAAAACCCGCGCATAAAATTGTAAGCTTGTTTAAAACTAAGTAAAAAAAAAAATACAAAAGAAGCTAACAGGTAAACTTATAGCAACCTTATTAGATGCCTACTTTTTTAACGCCATTAGCGCGTGTGAGATCATAATATTCTTTAATAAATCATATTTTTTACACCTTTATGTATTCAATGCATTGCCATCGACAACAAATAAAATTGATGTATGACATGACTGTAAAAATGACCACATAGAGGTTCTTGACCTGTTAATATAATTCATATATAAATAACCAAATAAAGAGAAATGTTTTATTTATGAGTTCGAGTTAGTAAAGCGGTATTAATGTGCTGTGAGCAATATATCACAGGTGAACCACTGGTGATTTCCTTGTATTGAAAAAAAGTGGACCAGTTTGAATCGAGTTCGATTAATGAGGGTTCCATTAAGAGATATGTTTTTTTTTGTATATATATACGTCATGATTTTTTTTTATATGTGCGCGAAAACTACGTATTTTTTATTTATTTTTTATTCAACCTGTAACTACGTACAATATTTAAAGCACCATAGATGGACAAAATACAAGGGTTTTTGACATACTATACCTTACCACTATATTTTATTTGTTTAGCTTATAGACAAAAATATAACTAAATAAGCCTCACACTTATTAAATTATTCACAAATAATTAAAAAAATCAGTTTTCCTACTACACAGCGGGGGTATCTTCATAAAATTGAACAACTATCTAAAAATACAAAAGTTAAAATATGTCAATCTTCCGTACAAAATCCAAATAGATGAAAAGTACTATTTGAATAGAAGACAATTGTAAAATTCTTAATAACACTATTACATACGAACCAACTTGAGTATAATATATTCGGCGAAAAAAAAAAAAATCTCAAATAATTGGATTATTTTGCTTACACATTCTTTATAAAAAAAGAATGGCATGGTGATTATACAGTAAAAATACTTAGTGCTTTTCGTAAGACACAGTTTTGTATGTAGCTTTAATATTATAATACAGGATTCCGTTAGCACTATTATATTCGGAACATCCAATACTGTTAGTCCTTAAAAAACTTGTATGCTTTTCTTTCGCAGTGATTTATATTTCATAAGGTTTGTTGCTTGTAAAAATATGAAGTACAATTTATTAATGGCAGTTCATTTTGAATACCAAACATTTCAGTGCAAAGTTCAGCAACCTTTGTACATATTATGCACAATGTCATAACGCTGACCCACTTGCATTTTAATGTCTTATGGTTTGTTTACACGAGTGAAGTAGCTTGTTGTTTTTGTCTTTTCGAGGTTGAAATAAGAATCAGCCAAGCCCAAGGCTTTAAGTCCGCCATTTAAATATTTTGTAGTAAAAAGAATTTTAAATAAATTTTGTTAGAAATAAATCAGTCCTTTTCCTTTCCGCATAATTATTCTATAATTTGAGATAAAGGATATAATAATTATCGCTCGCTGATGAGTCAGCATTAAGGTGCAGATTTTGTAAAAAATTACCTAATCTTTACGCAATTAATATTTAGTAAAGTAGGCAAAGAAAATGAACTGTTTAACAACAACATATTATTAATCGTACCTACGTAGGTAAGTATGTGCGCAGATTATGTCCAATACTGGTGTTGGCCCACTATTTATCAAGCTACTAGAAAATTGCACGTACCTTATTCCGTGTAAGCAAGGCTTTAGCAGTCCCAGACATGTTTAATTGTGATTGATTATCCCTTAAAACGTTTGGTTAGAAAGGCGTAAGATCAAAATACTTTAACTGTGCAATAATAATGGTCTTTGACTCATCTGATTTTCGTAATGCGAATAGAATGATGATCGACGTGTACTTATTATTTATTAAAACAGTCATGGCAAAGTTTAACGGCTCTATTTTTACGCGACTGCGCCAGAAGGAGGGTTGTGTTTTTTGAAAGCATGTATTAAAGGGTCGACAAGCGCTTGACATTCCTGGTGAGTTCAGGCGTCTATGGGCTATGGTGACTACTTAATACTATTTGGCCCGTTTGTCTATTTGCTAAATTGTATATTTATTATGTACTAGCTGTTGTCCGCGGATCCGCACGCGTGGGACTCGGTTATATCTCGCCAAAAAGTAAAGATCTTTTTTTTTGCATGCTCTGTGGCCTAAACAGTGTTGAATTAGATTTAAGAAGTTAGCGTACCACCGGCCAGTTTCCTTGCTAGTCATTTTCACTAATTCACCAGTTTACTTATTAGGCAGTTTCTGAATTCGCCAATTTCCTTTTTTGCCAGTTTCACCAAGTTGTCAATTTCCATATTAGGTTGGTTTCTTAGTTCGTAAGTTTCCTTGTTCGTCAGTTAGTTTAGATTGTCAGATTTTCTGTTTCATCATGTTCCTAACCTGTCACTTTTCTCGCTACTCAATTCAAACTGACTCTCGATCCACTACTTATATAAGCCCAGATACGCTTTCGGGGTCTATTCAGGATGTTCGCAATACTTGACAAGATATATATATATATTTTTTAACTAGCTGTAGCTTCGCCCGGGAGCAATATTTGATCTATATCGGTGGGTTATTATACTTACTATTACCGTTACAATTAATAAATCTATGGATTACATAGTATGGTAATAGTATTTCCCTTGACCAGCAGGCGGTCCCCGCGGAGACCACATTATTAGTTTTTCTATTGTATCTGCATTCTCAGTAGTTGAGGAATAAAAGTAAATCTATGAATTAAGTACTTTATATTTATATTTAATTCATATCTAGCCTAGCAAAACCAGTAAACGAGCCTAACTGATGAACGGTTCATCTATTCATATAGAGGTAAACCGTTCTACGTATTAGCGCAACTGACAAATAATGAAACTGGCGGATCGTAATACTAGCAATATCGCGAAACTGACATCCTAGCAAAAGTAGCGAAGGAAGAAACTGACGAATCAGGAAAATGACTAACTAGCGAAATTGACAACTTACCGAAAGTGTCTAGTAAGTAAACTGGTGAATTAGTAAAAATGACTAGCAAGAAAACTGGCCGGTGGTACGCTAACTCGATTTAAGTATTGTGAGAATGGCAGATTTTTGTCAATTCCTTTCTTCTGATCTATTCTAAGCCGGAAATTAATAATAGTAAACTGATAATGATCAGATTGTCCAAAATTAAAAGAGCTGACCTTTTAAAAGCCATTTGGTTCGATCGAACATCAATAGAAATAATTAACATCAGGTTTCGACTCGGGCGATATCATTCTGCTATCGTAAATTATCTGCGGGTGTGATTTGATGAAAGCCATTAAATAACTATTTATCTTCTTCATCCGAGCGTGTTTCCCGGTGTTTCCAGAGCCCAGGGTACGCTATTGATCATGGTCCTGACTTGGCGGTTATTACAATGGAGCGACTGCCGTCTGATCTCCGCAACCCTTTTTACAGGGAAACCTGACCCACAGGAACATGATCTGGGTGTGTTAGTGGCCAACAATGTCAGATTTTAAAGGCATCTGATGTAGTTTAACGACTGCCTTTACCAAATAATAAATAAATAAATATATACATACATATTTATCTCGGTTCATAAATTTGATTACTTATAGTTATTGAACCATATCGTGTGGGTTACATGGCCTATTTATCCTGCACAGCCTGGCGTCAGTTTTCAAAACTGTCTTTGTCTCTGACTGGGTTTCTAAAATGACTAGTGAGGTGCCCCTGGAAAATTAAGTTGATAAGAATTTTCCTTTTTTAAATTACGGAAATATTCCCAAAATTACTAAATGACTTTGGATATATTTCCAAAATTTTAGGGAAAAAAATAAATGCCCCGGGAATGGCATATCTCTTAACAACCGAGCATAGATTTTGTGTAAATTACCAAGGTAACAGTCGAGACCAACGGCTTAATATGCCTTCCGAAACATGGAATTTTTCTTTCTCGGACAATCAGGTGATTCCCATGAGATGTCCTTAAACATATTGGAACCTAAATAATCAAAGATTTGTGTGGGATTTCAACCCACGAACTCCGAATCGTCAGACAAACTTCTAGACCACTGGACTATAGAGAGGTAAGTTTATCGACTGAATTATACGGTAAATAGATCCTGATGCCAAAGTTTCTAATTACCTCATCTCATGGACTTATCAAGTGGTTTCTTTCCTTGTGTTTTTCCTATAGAAAATTCCTCTCAAATTGCACTATAGGCGATATTTTGGTGATGCATGATGAGGATAAATTTATCTCGCACTAGCAGTCTATCCCGGTTCGCCTGTGGTACATACATAGCCTATGTCACTCAAGGTAAAGGTATATATATATATATATATATAGGTTAGTTAATTTCAAAAATCTAGCTAACTACTACTAAGTTATGCAATATTTCTTGAAGCAAACTAGTAACCAATTTAGTTTGTAAAATTGGACGATGATGTAATCAAACCATTGAAAAAGTCCGGTGATGTATCAGATTACAAAGAAATCGCAACTTTTGTCAAATAAATTGAATTTAACCGCAGTTTCGTGATACATGTTGTAGTTAATAAATTAGGCAATAAATTGTTTCGTTTTTACGTAGAAATCCAGTTTAAGAAAAAAAAACTTCATGTTTTCCGTGGGTTTCATAAAAGGCGAGTAAAGGATAATAAATAAATAATATTCTTATTATTATTATTCTATTGATATTCTTGTACATTCTTGGAACTGGTGGAGGTATACCCAAAGAGGATCGACAGACTGGCGACCCGGGACCAACACTGACAACGGTAACCACTGGGAAGGAATTTCGACAAGCACAAAATGTATGGGACCGACATACGATTGACCACGTGATTTTGCGCGGCTTATGTCAATCCCATACATTTTGGTTTGGTTCATAGATTTTTAAAAAAAATTTTCGTGCCGCGTTCCTAGTTCTATGTTTTAGTCGCATTTCGTTAACGTTTTGAAATTGTGACTTTGGCTAAGACCTTTGTTACTCTTACTACTTAGATAATAGTTAAATGTCAGATATTTTTTTGTAGTTGATTGAAAAGCTGTAAACGACCTGCATTCGGCACCACGAATGGCCTCTATTTGAAGTCCATTAAAGCCGCTGAGGTTGCTTCTTTCTGGGCTGAAAAGATTTGACACCAACGACACGAGAGAAAAAAAGTGCAAGCCAGCTCTATAGCTATAAATCTCTATAGATTTACGGATTAGTTACTCTCAGGCAAGTTGATCCTTATAGAAACATTCTCTTATAAAAAAAACACAAGGTAATTGAAAACGGTCGACTTTTACGACCATCAAAGTGAGCCATGAAGTGTTGTGTACAATCGGGAAATAAATCACGAAATGTTTCACGTATTTCTTGAATTCTTGTGACATAATGACAAAATCAACACTGACACAAAGTGGAAATCCTAATTAGTATTGACTAGTAAGTGCGACCTTAACTTACTTGGTCTGTATCGATGCAGATCACTCATGTAAAGTGAATCGTTTGAATATTTATAGTTTTCGTAATCTAGTAGGTCAGGTTGTCAGTTACTTTATGACTAGCTGTGCTTTTCGGTTTTAATTCACCCGTAGTGTGTATGTATTTTAAAAAAATAAGCCTTTCAAATCAAGGCATCGAAAAATAGGTACAGTTTTTGTAGCATGTTACTGTGTAAAATAAAAAAGTCAAAATTTTTTTTTTTCTTATCCAATAAATATTGCCAGGGTTATTGAGACATTCAAACAAAACAAATAAACTATCATAATATGTGTATGTTTACAACGTTTTTATAAGGTTTTTTGTTTGACTAACGAACTTTATAATAATAAAAAAAAAAAATATTTTGCGTTCTCTCAATTCTTCTATTTTTTAAAATAAATCAATCGGTACGACGTACGAGTATTATCTACTTTAGACGCGTAACACGAAATCAAATACAACAAGTTTACATTACAAAGTATTAAAACTGTACAATGTAAACGCGAAGGCACGTAACTATGAATATGCATGTGCTTTCGTAAGTGGTCAGCGGTTAAGTGTTACTTCGGCGGAATAATTGCGTCAAATTTGCCGTTCCATAAAAAAAACTGCGGGATCAGACTCTATCCCACGAAAAAATGGTAAACGAATGCCCAATTCGCTGTTTTCCATGTTTAATGGCAAAAATTCAAAAATTTACACCTGCAAACTGGTTAAAGAACTTTGACTTGGAGATTTGATCCACACACGATGAATGCCATTTATGTCTTTTTTTTAATACTTTCTACGGCCATGGAATCTAGTCCTTTAAGGCCTTTCTTTTTAATAATCTTCTTCAGTCCTACTTTAGTCAGGTCAAGTCAAAAAGTCAAGTCAGTAGTCTAGTCAAGTGAGTCAGAGTCAGAGTCAGAGTCAGATGGCTAAGTGAAGCAGTGGAAAAATTTCACTTAGCTATAACTTGGAGATTTTGGTGACAAAGATAAAAGTCACGTAATCGACACCGTACCACTTCCCAACACTCACGCTTGTTCACGAACACTTTGCGAATAATAATCCACCAATATTAAACACAAATACTTGAAAAAACCTAAGTTTTGGAAATTAAATACAGCGCTGACATAGCGACAGTTTACTTTCCCTCCATAAACCGCCATTTATGTCATACGCACTTATTTGTCAACAATTATATTAATACTTAGGTTTTCTGGAAGAGATTGCATTACCGATAAGGTCGCCTATTATATTGTCTTCTCAACTGTTTGTAATTTCCTCAAAGCAATTTTTTTTTGTCTTGACTTGTCATACACTTACTTGTCATGATTACGGGGATCGATCCGTATGTCGATGATTCACCTATCGTGACCTAGTTGTCCTGTCTCTTGCACAATAGAAAAAGAGAATCTAAACGAGGTAAACGACCGGTGGAAAAGATGGCCATATGGCTATATAGACCCTTATTCACTTTGACCAGGAGGTCAAGAGAGGAATAATAGTCCATAAAGCCATTAACATAGGAGGAAAATACTAATTGAAAGCTTGAAAGCGTGTATGTGACTTGCTTGACCGATTACGACAACATGCAATAAGAAATTAATTTTAACATGCTTATCAAAATTCTTACAAAACAATTACAACAAGCACATTGTTAGATCATGGGCTTTTATGTACTAAAGAATCTCGAATGGTACCCATAACAGGTTGCTATACAAAAACACGACAAAGAAATTACTTAAGACGTTACCTTAAGTTATTACCAACTTAATAAAATTAATAGTAAAAAAAAGTTTCATAATGAACTCGTGCCAAACCCAAATTAACGAGCGTAACAGATGTATTGCATTACATAATAAACAAACTAATGACAGCTTAGACGTATTTACCTGTTTCCGTATAAGGTTTAGGCACTAAATCACGGCAAAGATATAAGCACCAACCGCACAAGAAAATAAGTAAAACGTTAACGACTTCTCACCGAATATTGGTTTGATTTGGCCGTTTGTATTGTAGTGTATTTTATATTGAAACTCGAATAGTTGTATAATTAGTTTGAATAGCCCTTTAACACGTTAGCGGACACACGACTGCTATAGCAGTTAAAACAATTAAACTTCTATTGTGTTTTCAAAAACGGCGAACGTGTTAAAAGATTTTTGATAAATTAGTGTTTGAGACCACCAAAATCTAAATAGTATCTTTCAGGCAGATCTGTGCGCTGGGCTTTTTATGTAATTAAGCTCAATTTTTAAATGTTTGCCTATTATTTTCCTGAGGAATAGTGTTTAGTGTAACGTACTGAGACTAGGGTAATTTAAATACTATTAATGAATTTTAACTTTATTGCACCATTTACATACCTACCTACAAAGAATTCATAGAATAACAGTTTATAAATTAACACTTTCGCGGACAGTAAACGAGATAGCAATAACAGTTAATTGTTATCTACGTCGAGAGGCGTTATGTCAGCGAAAGTGTTAAGTAAATGATTACAAAGGCGATTATAAGGTATTTTTCTTTTTTAGTTTCGTATGATGTAGTTCTGTTCATTGATTATTTTGTATTCAGACATAGGCACGGGGCGTAACGATATTTTGTGCAACGCACGCAAAGCGTGTCAAAACGCCAAATAATTGACAGAAAAACCTAACCTTTTTTAATTCGGTGACAAAGTAATCGAACGATTGTGAAGGTTGCGCAGGAGTTTCCAAATCATTTCAGTGGCGCTAATTTTATTAAAATTCTAATTAAATTTGATTAAAAGTCCATTATTTGATTAGACGATATGACTAATCAGTTGCTTCAGAATATTTCAGTACCAATTATAATTAGGGCATCTATCTTCATAATAACGGCTTTAAAAACAGCTATTGAACCTCAAACTAAGATTAAAAGATTTTTAGGTTGAAATTTCAATTAGATTATTTTCAGAAAATGAATAATATTTTTAATTACCTTTGAATTATACCAGAATAAAGCATATATTATGGTATTTTTTTAATAGTTGCACCGATATAACCTAGTTTTTATTAATCCGTGGTAATAGCAACTCCAAATGCAAGGCCTTTTTTTATATTTCGATAAGTATAAAAAATAAATAATACAGTAACTATAAAAATGTTTTGGTATAAAAAAATCTAATCATTTTGTCATAAATTTCTATAAAAACAAGTCCTTGATACGACCCCCTAGGCGGTTGTGTCCGCGTGTCGAATCGCATCTATCTATGCTATTGTCCAAATAGTGGGTCGGTTGTGAAACAATTAATTGAACTTATTCCAACACAAATAATTCGTTTTGTTATTGTTAGATAACTAAAAACTTAGTTATGAGTTCATAAGTAAACACTTAACACTTAGTTACTTACAATCAAGTAATCAGTTATTTGATAAATATTATTAGAATATCTCAAGATCGCCCAAAGATTCAGGGAGAGGGGTATTCTCTGTGTTTCCTTACGAGATCGAATTAGAAATGAGGATATCCGTAGGGGAACAAAGGTCGCTGACATAGCCTAGCGGATTAGCTCTTTGAAGTGGCACTGGGCGAGGCACATAGCGTGACGAACCGATGGCCGATGAGGCAGAAAGGTTTCTGGAATGGTGACCACGAAACGACAAGCGCAGCATCGGACACCCACCGACCAGATGGTCAAATGACCTGAATAAGGTCGCAGGCAGGCGCTGGATGCAGGGCGCTTCTAACCGGTCATTTTGAAAATCCTCCGCCAAGGATTGGATAAGGACTAAGTCAAGCAGTGGACAGCCTGCGGCTGAAATGATGATGATTAGAATATCATCAAAGTAGAGCAACATTACGCAGATTTTCAATCAGACTAGACGTCATGTAATCATGTAACTGTGTTTTAATTTTCGTTCACATTCACATGAATAATGTATGTGGTCTTAAAATTGCAGGTTGTCATGTGCAACTGAGTTAAAATTAGTTTTTTTATCTATGCCAAGATCGCTTGAAGGTTTTTGAGTCAAGAAATTTACGTAACGTCTGTAGTCTTGATGCTTGTTTGTGTATAGAATAATTAGTGATGGAAGGCTTTAAGGCTCAAAGGAAAAATATTATCCCCAATTTCAAATTAACTTAAAAAAGTAGACAGTGTGTTTGTTTATTTTTTACTAGCGACCCGCCCCGGTTTTGCACGGGTGCAATGATATATAAAACATGTATTATACATATAAACCATCCTCTTGAATCATCTCTATCTATTAAAAAAACACATCAAAATCCGTTGCGTAGTTTCAAAGATCTAAGCATAAACATAGGGGCAGACAGCGGGAAGCGACTTTGTTTTATACTATGTAGTGATAGTGATGGCGTTTTTACGCTAAAACTGCTGAAACGAATTGAATAACATTTAGCATAGAAATAATAATAATATGTGATAAGCTGTAATAAGCTACACGGGTGGTCTATACCATATTTATACATTTTCTTATTTTGTTTCAGGTAATATTCACTTTCGAAAAACACATAGGAATAAAATAGCAATTAATAAGTGGTAAGTAGTATATTAGGAAGGTTGCTGACAACAACTGGATTGCGGTGGCTCAGAGTAGGGATACATGGCGTAGACAGAGGGAGGCTTATGCCCAGCAGTGGGTTGTAAACAGCTGATGATGATGATGATCATGATGATGAAGTAGTATATTTTAGTAGTATATTTTAAAACTCTTCATTTTTCACCAACCTACCATAAAATTATAGCAACTCACACAATTAATTTATTTTCACAAAGAATTATAAAATATTTTTATAAAAAAAAATCTGATTCTGAATTAATAAGCAAAAAAATAGTACTTAAAATAGCCAATATATGAATATAGTATTACAAATGTTGAAGCAAAAAAAATTGAACTATGGGAACTATCATTAATGTAATGTATAAACTTTTATTTATTAAATTTTATAATTTTTAATACCTAATGGTAAAGAATAATTATTAAGTAAGTCCGTTGGTGGTAATTTTACTAAATTTTCGCCAACATTGCATAGTGACAACAATAAAATGATAATTGTATCGTTCTCAAGTCTTGCGTACGAAACCAACGCAACGCGATTAACGTAACTTGATCGTTTTGGTAATAACCGGAAAATAAGCGTTATTTTAGGAACATAAAATTTCGCTGTATTTTTTTAACAATAACTAGCTTACAGGTCCTTTCGTGTTATATTTGGAATAAAAAGCCTATGTCTTTTTCCGGTCATTCCCGAGTCAAAAATTTCAATTCATCAATCAATTTGTTCAGCCGTTCTCGAGTTGTGTTCTGCAACGCATCATAACACTCCAGTATCGGGTGTTCATAAGTCCGTTTGCCAGTTTGTCTACTCGATAGAAAAAAATCGAATCAATTCAATAAGTCTTTACAAAATTAGTTTGCAATTATTATTGCACAGAATAATTGTGTTATTACACAGAATAATAAATATATCATGATTTTGATTACTTATTGTTATTGGTAGTGTTGCACTTCCGAGTTGCAATTTCCTCTTTTACTTTCATATATATCGGTATAAAAAATAATAAATGCCATTCGAAACAATTAATTGAATGTTATCTCGTCCTTGCCAACACGTGCCGATTGTATCGTAATCGGAAATCGAGTGACGAATCGAGTCGTGATTCTCGCGGGCATATGTCCACTTCCGACATTGTCTGTAGTATTTTTGTATTATTTATAGATAAGTAAATTTATTATGAATCGTGTAAGTATACGATTTTATCTCAAGTGCATGAGATTTATATGTTGTTTAATAAGTAGATAACATGCAATGTTTATTCAGTATTTTTAATAAATTATTATTTAGTATATAAACTTCACATCATATTAAATTTAAAGTGTTTTAAGTAGGTACTTATATGATTGTAAATGGTTTGCAATATAACTAGAAACAATTGCAACAGAATATTATGTATTAGCTTTACATATTAAAAATGGATTTAAAGGTATATTGATCGATGTTGGATCATACTCATACAACCCATATCTATATGTATAATTCCAAGAAATATACATGATAGTGTAATATGAAAAAATTACTACTTTTCATAGAGATTCAGATCAGTTGACTGCCTGAAATGTAATTTTTGAAATATTTTGTATATAATCTTTGGGATAAGCGTTTCACAATTAACTGTACGTGTAAAATCAAAAGCTTACTCCAACCAACACATAGGATGAACGTATTGCTGTTTGTATCTACTTACTATATATACTGCTATCAGATTGTCTCAATGATAACCTCAATAAAAATACTCATCACCATCATGTCGTGTAGGTGACACAATCAATCAACCATGCACACCCTGGTATCACAGTTTTTCGGAACCGCCTAATACTTATAGGATTTGGATATAAGAGGATATCTGTGCATCTGATGAAAGCCGTCGGAGTAGTTTGACGGGATATCTGCAATTACACTGGTTGTGGAGAAATTGCATTAATCTAGAGACCGAACAGCCTCCGCGGATGCTGACTAGCTTCATTGCACTCGGAAGTATGCTATTTGCCTAGTCAGATTTTATTGTTCATACATTTAAACTCACAAAGAAAGTGAATGTTTTATAGTATGATTTAATTTTCAACCAATCACCAAAGATTAATAGTCGTTTAAGGAAACATGTCCGAGGCCTAGAGGCGGTTCCGAAGAAACCTGACGCCAGGGTGTGCATGGACGATAGACCGTAAGAACTAAAAAATGATGATCATGACCAATTTCCAAAAAGTAGGTGGTTTGTTTGTATGTTTTTATAGCAATTCATTTACTATAAATATATATAAACGACAGATACTATGGATAGATAGTTATTTATATTAGCATTATTACACTTTACATCCTAATGGTACTATAATTATTGCAATAAAGATACATTCATTCAATCATAAAAGATGCGAAGTCTTAACAAATTTTGACAATCAAAAATAGCTTCGATTTATTTAAAACTAGCTGTTCCCCGCGGCTTCGCCCCGCGTGGGATTCGGTTATATCGCGCCCAAAAGTAGCCTATGTTTGACCTCAGGTCTTTAACTACATCCCTACCAAATTTCATTACAATCGGTCCAGCAGTTTAGCCGTGAAGAGTGAGTGAGTGAGTTAGACAGACAGACAGACAGACAGACAGGCATTTATAATATTAGTATGGATAAACCTTATTATTACGTCAAGGAATCGCATTCAAATAATCTTCTGACGCAGTAATTTTATTATTCTGAGATATTTTGAGAACTTTAGAAAAACAAAATGAGAAAAATATATTAAAATACCTCTACCTTATCGTATCGTCATTAGCTTACCAATAAACATTTAATCCTTATTTATGTTACACTTACTTACCCAAAAATAAAATAACAATGTTTGCGAAACCAAAATAAAAATAGGTACCATGATAATGAATGACAGGTAAAATTATTGATGATTAATAATTTAATCGATATTATACTTATATGGACATGACATTCATTATTTAAAGGGCAAGTTTTATCGATCTTAAATCGATAAAAAATGCACAAAAAAGAACTACTCAGTTAGATAATTGATTGTACAATACTGCAACAGGAAAACATGTTGTTTTTATATCGACAAAAACAAATTTGGTGGTAATTTGACATAATAACAAACACTTGTAAATCAAAACATCATACCTAGATGAGAGTAATTTTTTTTTATATTTAAGAAATACTATGTATTATTTATAAATTTATTTGGAACACCAGGACTTACTTTAGATCTTAACTAAATAAATAGGTGTATACACGTGTAGCCTACTTATTAAAAATCTCGGTTAATGACATACATTATGCTGGTCTTTGTATTCTTTGTTAGTTTTTAGACATGACTGAAACATACAAACAGACAACACAAATGTCGAACCTCTCCAGAAAGCGATGACCTGTGCCCAACCGCGTCTTAAAACGAGAGTAAAAATAAAATAAAACTACAAAGCTCAAGTTATATTGGTCGCTGTATACGGTCGACGCGCCACCAAAACAGGTGGGATTGGCCAATAACCCTTTAAGGATTTTTATTTTCGTGAACTTTTGCGGGAAAAGGGTATGTTTGAAAAAAAAAAAAAGAGATTTTTTATTAATATAAAAACACAATCAAATTACGCTTCCTTAGAGGTCAGATTTTGATAACCCTTGAAATATCTGTTGCTTTAGTTTAGTTTTGCTGAATTATTCATTTACTTAGAACTTTATTGTACAAACTAGTTTTTGCTCGCAGCTTCGCCCGCGTGTATTTTCCACGGGAACAGTGCTTTGTCCTGGGATGAAAGGTATCCTATATCCTTCTCAATACTTCTATCTAGGTATGTGTATGCAAAACTTAATTAGGACAAATAATAATAAAAAAAAATAATAATAAAAAAACATAATAATAATAAAATAATAATAATAATAATTTTATAGATTGGTGCAGAAGATATTGCGTGAAAATGTAACAAACAAACAAACTTACTTTCGCATTTGTGATATTAGGATTAAAACTAGTGTACAAATGCTGGACTTAATGCCATGTAACATTCTCTACCAGTCAACCATTGGACCAAGCAGAAAATTTGATTGTGTGTTGTAAATTATATATTGTTCCTAAATTCTATGAAACCCGTAAAAAAATTAGTCTTTTCCCCATACTTAATAAAAGTTACGATCTTCGTCATACATGCTCGCCGATTTTGGAGACACCAATAACTCTCTTTTCAAGAAGGTTGCGGTACTCTAGTTTGAAATTATCTTTGCATCCACCTGTATATACATCTTCAGTTTAATCTTTAACCTTCTCTCTAGCTTCCTAGGAAACGAATTTAATTTATTCTTTTATCTCTTTCAAGTTTCTATCTACAAAACTATAATAGTATTGGTAGATTCTAAATGAGAATTTTATAAAATTTACTTAATGTACAGACAAAATACTTTTACTATTTTATTATATATACATATATACATAGATTATAAAATTTTACAAAACAGCTTATACTCGTAATTTAGTCATGGTTAGTGGTTAAGAAAGCTATTCGTATGTAGACCGCAGACATGTAGGAATAAATTGCTAAGTTATGTACTCAATTGCAAAATAAGGTAAATGTTAAGTACATTTTATTTAACACCTATTAAAAAAGGTAGTTATTTTTTTCTACTTAGTAAATCGACTCTCATGTCTCTGACAAAATAATATTCAAAATAAGTGTTCAAATTATATCGAAATTCTGCAAAGGCATTGTATATTTATATGAAAAAAAGTGAAAAATTCTATACCATACATTGATTATGTATTCCTATATTTACATAAATGAATAAAAGAGAAACAAATACAAAACAAAATATTTTAAAATTGAAGGAGGCTTCCGCAGTACAAACACCACTTTTCAAACAAAATACATAATAACAACACAATTTTGTGTAAATCACTAATAAAATAAGAGAGTTTACAGTAAATGTTAATATTAAAAGCCATAGATTAAAAAAAAAATTGCGTCAGTTCCTAGTTCTATGTTAAAAGCACAAATGGCGGCCTTTCCTAAAAGCAATTTCTTCCAGGCAACCTTTAGAAATCGTAATTAATGGGGTGACCAGACTGGACGGTAGTGAGGGGTAGCAATTATCCCCCAGAGGTACGGAATCATTGTCTAAAATCTGACTCACGCTTGACTGGTTTTTATTTGGTATTTTATTCGATCATTTTAAATATCATCCACCCACAACAAACCATTGACATGATCCAGATTATCTGAACCTTGACCTCCATACCATAGACTGTGACACCGGAAGTTAGATAACGCCCATAGACAATACAAGTGTTCCTATTTCCGGCTGTCGCAGCTGTCAAACCTGTCAATAACTTTCTTCTGTTTGCCATGATAGCATTCTGAACAATGCATTATGTATAATACATGACCTTAAAAATTGATTATTGGTAGATAATCATATGTAATGTATCCTAATATTAATCCCGGTCGCGTACTAATATTCTGTAATCTGTGCTAATACGCATATCTTTGGAGGCACTTTAAGGCGACAGTTTTTTCCTCTATTTATATTAATTAACAAAATCAACATCATCATTTCAGCCGCAGGCTGTTCACTGCTGGACATAGGCCTCCCCCAAGGATTTTTAGAATGACTAGTTGGAAGCAAAAGAAATGAATATATATTTTTTGGTACAAATTTTGTAAAATAAATACAACATAGACACCATAATAGGTACTAAGTTCCAACGACTTTAGCCGCCAAAACTTATATTTTCCTAGGATCTAATATACTGACATACTAGCACCACTAGCTGTCATACACCTTATAACGTAGGTGGAATTTACTAATTACTTAAGGTATGTGTGAGGAGAGAAGATAAATCCAGGTTTCAGCGAATCGCACAATATTTATTATTTGTACTTTACAAAAGGTTAGACTCTTAAAGATAACCGTTAATGAGAGATTATAGGGGTCGTGAGATCAAAGTAGGCACGAAATCCAGTCAGGCAGCCGCTATGAAATAGCCAGCCACTTAACTTGAGATGGTGAGGTCAGCCGAAAGAGGTCTTCTAGTAGACGCGCGCAGCCTTATATATGGCCGTCGGGGGTGATGCGGTGCGGGGCAGCGAGGAAGGACCGCCGTAGGAGAATGCGCGACGTCACACACCCCCCCCGTTAGACCAGAATTTCCCTTAGCCGGGAAATTCGACTGCTCGCCGTCAGTAGATGGTGCTGGAGCAGACAGCTGGCCGGCGCTGGCAGGCAGCTGGTAGACGGCTGGCCGGCGCTGGTGGGCAGCTGGTAGACGGCTGCCCGGAACCCTGAAATGGGAGAAGTTCCAGTATAGTATATATACTAATAAGTGCATGTAGGTGGCTAACTAACAGGAGGATACGGTACTAGCCAGCGAACAGAATCGAGCCGAACCGGTTAAAGTAATTTGCAAAAAAAAAAAAAATTGGTATTAATAAGGATTGATGTATTAATGCATAACTACATTAACAAAATAAGCGCAGACAGCGCCACCGGTGCGCGAGCAGTCTAGCAGAGAACAAAGGAATGTTAAGTACCTAGTTACATAACATGATCGCAACACAAACAGGTGATACTACTACAATATTAATCGAACGCAGGAACTAGACTCGAGTACAGTCAACAGCACAACAATTCATACAAACTATAATGTACGGCTGAACGTACGAGATTTTTGTAACTATTTAAGAAGATTGAATTATTTTTAGTTATAATTATTGTTTATAGTTGATTAGTTTAATGTCTTTGATATGCCATTCGCCCAGCGGCTTACCCGACATATCTGAAAGTTTATATACTAAGGGAGATTTTTTTGCTACGATTTTACATTTAATAAATTTAGGTGCTAATTTTTTTGAGAAATATTTATCCTTATCACTTAGGTAGAATGTTCGCCTCCAAACAACATCACCAACATTAAATTCTGCCGGCTTACGGCGAAGATTATACGACTGACAATTACGTTGATGAGCCGACAAAAGAGCCGCCTGTACTTTCTCGAAGATATTAGATAAATGACCAAGCGATTCAGCATAACAATCTATAGGCTCATGTACCATATTCTGATCTGACACAACATATCGAGATCCGCACGTTATCAGTTCACGACCGTAAACAAGAAATGATGGTGTGAAACCGGTTACTTCGTTAACGGCACAATTCATTGCAAATTGTATTTGAGGTATTATTGTGTCCCACACCCTGTGGTCTTTATCAATAAATGTGGAAATAGCTGTAGTTATAGTTTTATTATATCGTTCTACGGTGTTAACATGGGGCGTATAAAATGGAGTGTAGTGTAAATTGGGAATTTTATATTTAGATATTAAGTTTTTAAATTGTGTACTAATAAATTGCTTACCGTTATCTAGTATGACAGTTGAAGGAATGCCATGTACTAAGAAAACATTTTCTTCGAGGATTTTTGTTATTACTTCGGCTGTGGCTCGTTTTATAGGGAATAGCAAACAATACTTAGAAAAACAACAACAGACCACAAAAATAAAATTATTTTGTTTTCTAGTAGGAGGTAATGGACCTATCAAATCGATACTTATGACCTGAAATGGTTTAGAACAAGACTTAGGACCACCCATAAGACCCAGAGTTGAGTGATTTTGATGTTTATGAGCGATACATTCATCACACGAATTAACCGCGCTAACAACATCCGAGTACATGCCTGGCCAATAATAGGTAAGAGATAGACGCTTAAAGGTTTTGAATATACCGAGGTGACCAGCAGTGGGCAAAGAATGGTTTTGTTTTATTATCTGTGATCTTTGCTCGGCCGGAACAACTTCTTTCCATTGAAACTCTCTAGTTAAAGGATTAAGACTTTTTTTGAAACGATATAGTTTGTTATTTATTATTTGATAGTCTATATAAGAAGTGGGAGATTTTGTACAGCCATTAAAAATATTCAAGTACCAAGGATCGTTAGTGGAAATAGCTGTTATATTAGAGTTTACGTTAAATGTTGTGGACATAATATTAGGATTACGGGAAAGAAAATCTGGGACTAAGTTATCAGAACCCCGACGATGCCTTATTTCGAAGTTATAAGCAGATAGACGAACACCCCATCTGGCCAGTCGGCCAGTAGGATTATTAAGAGTGAGGAACCACTTAAGCGCGGCGTGATCCGTATACACCACGAATTTTAGCCCATTTTCTACGTAACAACGCCAGTGTTCGATAGCAGATAGAACGGCAAGCGCCTCGCGCTCAGTAGCACTATAGTTACGTTCTTGATCCGATAGGGATTTACTGTAGAAGGCTATGACTCTTTCCTCCCCATTTAATATCTGGCAAAGAACTGCCCCTATATCAAAGTCACTGCTATCAGCGTGTATTTCAAAAGGTTGGGTGTAATCTGGACAAGACAACACCGAAGAGGAAGCTAAACAGCTCTTTAATTTAGTAAAGGCCAAATCCGCCTCCTGAGACCAAGAAAACGCTGGCGACTTTTTGCTGTTAGAAGTTAGTTTATTAAGGGGCGCCGCTAAGGAACTAAAGTTAGGTATAAACCTTCTATACCATGACGCCGCGCCAAGAAAACGACGAACCTCTTTTTTGTTAGTCGGTACAGGGTAATTCGTGATTGAATTAACCTTATCGGGATCGGCGTGAAGACCGTCTGAATCCACTATATAGCCCAAGTACTTAAGTTTATTTCTAAAGAAGTTACATTTATCAAGATTAATAGTTAAGTTTGCCTGCTTTAATTTATTTAATATTTTTGTTAAAAGTGAAATATGGTTACTAAATGAATTAGAAATGCAAATTATGTCATCTACGAAGCAAAAAACTTTATTTTCGAACTCTGGACCGTAAAATAAAATATCAGCTAAACGCTGCTGAGTCGCAGGTGCATTTGTTAAACCAAAGGGCATAGACTTGAACTGGAATGTACCACGAGAAGGAACATAAAAAGCAGTCTTGCAACGGTCCTCTTTTTTTATTAAAGTCTGCCAAAAACATTTTGAAATGTCCAAGCTAGATAGGTATTTAGCATCCCTTAAATTATCCAAAATCTCAGAAATATATGGCAATTTATAGGCATCTTTTTTTGTTACTGAATTTAATTTGCGACTGTCCAAACAAAAACGCAATTCGCCATTTTTTTTAGGAGTAAGTATTATGGGATTAGACCAAGGACTTTCCGAAGGCTCAATTACATCCTCCTTAAGCATTTCATCGACATGTTCTATCAAAATACGCTGTTTTTCGGGGGACATCCTATAGTAACGCTGACGAATTGGAGGACTGTCACCCGTATCGATCGAATGAGTAATGAGCGAAGTACGACCAAGACCCCTTTTCTGATAGGAAATATCGGTAAATTGAGAAATAATATTGTTAGCGACAGCCCTCTGATCCTCTGTCAGACTATCAAAAGAAACCAATTTACTAGCGGCGCCGGATTGTGATTCCGCGACACTAGTACCAAGTTTACTCGGTGGCGAAACCGTCACTATGTGGTCCGGAAACAAACCGAAACCCTTCCAGAAGTCCATACCCAGGATCAAAGAATTTTTTATTCCTGGTACAATATGAGTAACCAGAGAAATAGATTTATTCTGGAATACAAAAGGAAGAAGCACCGAGCCGAGCGACGAATATTTATCGCCGCCAGCAGTGATAAATTCTAAAGGTTTCGAAGTATCGAGTTTTAAACCTTTTAAGAAGAGATCATGGGAATTATTACCCAGAATGGTTAAACAAGAACCAGAATCGAGCAAACCAATAGTATTTTTACCGTTCAATGTGACAGGAATATAAGGAGTATAATTGTTTGTACTGCCGATCGAGGAGAGTTTTTTTGTATTAAAAAAATTGGCAACATAATGTAGCCAATTATGCCACTCAGTTTTATTTGTTTTAGTTTTATTAATCATAGATTTCCCTTGATCGGCCTTTACTAGTTTTTTTTGAAGTTGACTATTATTTATTTTATTACATTTAGGACAATTAGTGGACTTAAAGCCCTTAGAACCACATTTAAAACAGATGAGATAACGAGGTTGCCGACAAGTACCTAAAGAATGCGAATCCGTACGACATCTCGGGCAATATTGTTTAGAATTATTACGAATCGAAGCATTTTCAATAGCACAAATTTGTTGTTCCAACTCGACTTCGTTAATAGGTGATTCTTTGGTGTTATAATTTTTATAAAAATTTTGTGGGTAGTTATTATTTTTATAAAAATTATAATTTTTATTGAAAGTTTTATTTGAAGTAGTGTAAGCCAATTCGGGAGCCAAAGTATTGGAAGTAACCTTGGGTGGTTCAGAAAATTCTCGGCTAAGACTGTCATATTTTTCAAAGTCCCTACAGACGCTAACCAAGGAAGAAATATCCACAACATCAGCTGTTAGAAGAGCATTTGTATAGCAAGGCCGAATGTTATTTAATAGAATTTCTAGTTTGGAAGACTCGTTCATAGGTACGTCTAAAAGAGAAAATAATCCTTGCATTTTAGCGATGTATAAGGTTATGTTCTCCTTTTCCCCCTGTGTACGAAGCCTTATTTCCGATGTGAGTTTATAGTCATAATTATGCGGACTAAAATCACGTTTAAGTAAACGACAAAGATCGAACCAAGATCCAACACTATCTTTAATCGCACGGTACCAATGCAACGCATCATGTGAAAATATTTCAAAAGCAAAAGAAAGTATTTTAGTTTCAGGTATATTCCTACTCGACATAAATTCATTTACTCTCTGAATGAATGAACGCACACAAGTTTTACCATTAAATTTAAATTTATTTAATTCCGCAAACAATTTACGATCGCAAAGAATTGACTCAGAAGAAGGTTCGGGAATGTTCTGTGGCTCGACCCCGCGCGAAGACATCGGTTGAGACAATAGTGATAGGGTTTTATGATTTGCGTGAAAGTCGTTCCATACTAGGTTAAGTGGGTTTTTATCGACTAATGAAGCAACATCAATACGAGATAGCCTATAAAAAACATGGTTAAGAATAGAATTAGTTCTAGAAAATAGATTTTTCTCAAATTTAGACTGTAATACTTTGACGTTATTGGAAACACGGAGCAGGGAGTTACTAACCGCGGCTATATCCTCATCGGGAGAAAAGACGGACGTTAGGATATCCTCAGAAGGAGAATCGGACGAAAGTTTTAAAATCTGTTTACGTAATTCCTCTACCGTTGTGGTTTGAGAAATATTGCCGTTACGTATTTGGATTTCATACTCAAGTTCAGCTTTATTTAATAAGGAAAATTTAATAGTATACGGCATTATAACCAACCAAACGGCGCAAGAGTAATCACCCACACGAGAAAAAAAATACAAAGTTAAGAATACCGTTCAAAAGGTGCAGTAAGAAATTAATCTAGAATAGCTTTAGTAAGATAACAATAGCAGCCGAAAGCCTATTACAGTAGGTAGGTATAGCAAAAAAAAAAAAAATTATTATAGCCACAGCATAAAATGCACATAGACCACACCCGAGACGCGTGGCGAGTCCGTACATGCGCGTGCTCAGGATAATTTAATTACGGAAGGCACTTCCACTAAGTAAAAAAAAACACTTACGCACCTTTTGAACTGGGAAAAAAAAAACACAGAAAAAACACAGTAAATTAGGGCTTACACTCACCAGACCTCGTGCCTAGCCTTTTTTTTGATGGGCGCCAGTATAACGTAGGTGGAATTTACTAATTACTTAAGGTATGTGTGAGGAGAGAAGATAAATCCAGGTTTCAGCGAATCGCACAATATTTATTATTTGTACTTTACAAAAGGTTAGACTCTTAAAGATAACCGTTAATGAGAGATTATAGGGGTCGTGAGATCAAAGTAGGCACGAAATCCAGTCAGGCAGCCGCTATGAAATAGCCAGCCACTTAACTTGAGATGGTGAGGTCACTTCCCTCCACCTCCCATGGCTCTACCAACCTCTCGGTTATACGAGCCGAATCTCGGGAGAGTGCGCTGTACTAGCATTTCGCATCTCTTTCCAGTCGCACCTGCTTGATCTCCCTACAAGTTCTCTATAGTGTCGCCTATCTATGCAATCATTGCATTTTAATAACTCTCCCCCATCCTTAGGGGGCTTACGTTCACAAGTACGCCTCGCTTGCCTTCTCGGCCAGAGGCCAGCTTCTGTCTTCTAGGTCTTTAAGTTTGTCACAGTTTCAGTTTTTCTCTTCGTCTTCTTTGTCTGCTTGTGGCAGTATTCTTAATGTGCTCCTACTTTTCAAGTTATGCCCCTCTCGAGGCCGCTTCGAATTTTATGCCACCGATGCGAGAATTCTTTTAGCCGCTTAAAGTTCGCCTCAGATCCCACGAGATCGCAATAGTAGACCGGGCCCACCCCGAGCGGGACAACATTATTTAATAGTTCCCTACGCGCCTCCTCATAAATCGGGCATTCCCAAAGTACGTGATGGACGTCCTCAGTGACCGCTTCCTCGCAGAAGCAGGCTGAGGTGTCCGAAAGCTTCATGCGATGGAGCCTACCCCTGAAGCAGCCGTGTCCGGACAAGATCTGAGAGGTCTCATAGTCCGGTTCGACCCAAGTTGCCTTGAGCCGACCCGCCACATCCGGGAAAAATCGATATGTTTCCCTACCATCGGTCGACGCGTCCCAACGCGATTGCCATGTGGCCAGTGCGGTCTCCGCAATGCTACGTTTCGCGCGCTGTAGCTCTTCCCGGGTAACCGCGGATTCGCGTGCTTCCCCTAACCTACCAGCACGGCCCACCTCGATGTCGGCCGGCAGAACACCAGCCAATACTGGTAGAGCGGCAGTACTTGTCGAACGATACGCCTTGGTCAGAAGGATCAAGGCGGGTCTCTGGGTGCGCAGGAGCGCGCTCCGCACAACGTGCAGTGACGCACGATGGAACCAGCTCGCCGCAGCATACGTTACCGTGGCGATGTAAGTGCCTTTGTACAGGACCCGGAGTGCCCTGTACAGATGGTGAGGTCAGCCGAAAGAGGTCTTCTAGTAGACGCGCGCAGCCTTATATATGGCCGTCGGGGGTGATGCGGTGCGGGGCAGCGAGGAAGGACCGCCGTAGGAGAATGCGCGACGTCACAACCTGCTCTCCGTGCTTCGGAAGGCACGTTAACCCGTAGGTCCCGGCACGACAGAGATATCGAGAGGCGGTCCTAAGAACTTTGACACCAGAGTGTGCATGTTCGGTTGATAGTGACACCTACACGAAATTAAGATGCAGGTCATCATCATCACTATCACTATCACTACATAGTATAAAGCAAAGTTGCTTTCTCTGCCCCTATATCCCTATGTATGCTTAAATCTTTAAAACTACGCAACGGATTTTGATGCGGTTTTTTTAAATAGATAGAGTGATTCAAGAGGAAGGTTTTTATACCCATGCGAAGCTGTGTAGCGGGTCGCTAGTTTCTTATAAAATGAAAATAAAAAAATACACAGGAACCTCCACATACAGCCTTGTCTTTGAGCATAGACAATATAATTAAAAATACAAAGGATCGAAAATGTAATGTGACGGAATCAAGTGAATTACTAGCAAATCGGTTAGCACATGTAAATTAAGATTCGATTCACGCATTGTCTCTGAATTCGAGTCCAATGTCACGTTTCTAAAACAAAGTTCGAGGCACAAAACACACGAGTATAGAAATAAGGTCGTATAAAGCTCATTGTTTTCTATTTTTTTGAATTGTGCAATGTTACTTCTGCCATCACAAGCTACCTGAGAAACCTGGATATAGATGTTTGATCCTCGCAAGATGAATGCCATATGCTTTATCTAAATAAAGCTGATAATAATGATGAGTTATGTAGCCAACAAACAACGTGAAGGTACTTCTTTCTAACACTTATATTATCTAAATATATCTAAATGTAGGTTTCATAGATATCATCATCGTAACATACATATCGATTAATAAATTTTATATATGTCTAGAATGTAATAAAGTTTAATATGACTAAAACATTAGGTACCAAGATTATTTAGTATTGTGTAGAAATTAAATAAAAATTGACCTTTGGGTTATATTTCTCTACAATCATTGTTTTTGGTTTGACGTACGCGAATCGAGTTGAGATATTGAGATTTGTATTCTATGACTGGGTAGTAAGGTTAGTTTTTGCTTGGCAAAAAGCTATCGTGTTTATAAAAGGTACTTTTTGCATCCAAACCGCAATTTGTGTCACTGGGTAAAGGGCAGACGTGCTTAGTATCGTCGCCTTCAAATACTTACTTACCGAATAAACTACTTACAGATGATAAGACATGTATACTAACTGCTAATAATAAAAGAAAGAACATTGTTAGGCTAGAAATAATTAAATATTTTTTAGAGGTAACAGTGAGGACACTCGCAACATTTTTTTTAACCCTAATAAATCTATTATTTATTATTGTTAAAAAGTACTTATTTTAATTGTGTACAATTACATCAGTACAAAAAATAAGTACTTTTTTAACAATAATAGATTTTTCACATATATAAATGATAAATTAAGAATTTTATTTTTGCTGTGGACTGTACAATTATGTTAACAAGATGATAGTCACCAAAAGTGACGACTTTGTTAATAAATTAATGTGGTTGCTCGACCATAGATATTCTTTTTTTTTTCTAATTGAATAGGTCATGTCGTTACAGCATAATTCAGCAAGTCATTTCTAAATAAGTAGTTTCTTAATCACCGGTATGAGCTTTTGTTTACTACCCCGCAAGTGATACAGATATTGGTTTCAAAAAAATTATATTGGCAAGCATGGCGTGATGTCAACTTACCACATGGTGCAATTACCTATATAAGGTGTTAGGAAGAAGCTGGATGCAGGTCGCGCGGATGGGTGGAGTTAGATATAGAGATTTGTGTGAAAAGACCCTTGTCTAGTAGTGTACTTCTTGCTTACTAACAACCACATAAACATATTAAAGTACCTTATAGGTACGACAATGAAGACACAAACCAATTTTTGAATATTGTTGTTTCGTCTATCTAACCTTGCCAAGTGCTTTTTTGGTGCTTTTTTGGAGAAAGAGAGAAAAATAATATATCATGGCGGTAGAGTGGGCAATAGGTAGTTAAAGCAGAGTGAAAAACAAATATAAGTAAATAATGAGGTAATTTATTTTCGTCATAAATCGTCGAAGAATGCACTCAAAAGTTCGAAACTAAGGCAAGTGATAATTTAAAGATAATTTAAAGTTAATCATTATTAACAACTTTTTCAAGACAAAACCCTGAGGCTATTTAATATAAATATCTATCTTTACTTGTATAATACTTTTTTGAGGGGTAATGTAACAAAGCTGACAAATATTAAAAATACTTTTGATATTTTCTACGTAGGCGTTGGATATCAGTTTTCACGAAAATTGAAGCCGATCAAAATATTAGCGGAAATATTCCAAAAACTAACTTATCTCCTTTGAACGCATGGTAATTTGGAAATTAGTATGCAAAGGGTGAAATATTTCTTTTGATTTTGAGTCGAAGTATTTTGGGTACAAAATACGCTCTTTCTTTTTTTTTCTGATCCCTTTGTATGACTCAGGTTTCAAAGATATTTGACCTTTGTATGACAGATTATTCAGTTGATTCTTACTAAAAATCATAAGTCATTGACTTATACGAGTATGTCTCTCCCAGTTGGTTGGTAATATGTTGAAAGTGCGAAAATTTATTTATTAATTTCTTCATTATTTCATCTTAATTGACTAAAATGTGATAAGTGGACCAAAATTTGACATTTACTTGTACTTAGTGTTTCTGAATGAGGTGGTGTCTTTAATCTTCTATATAATAGTAATAATAATTTTATTTCGGATTATTTGATCCATATTGTGTTAGTAAACCTTTTAACCTATATATAAAAGGAAGTCGTGTTAGTTACACTATTTATAACTCAAGAATTGCTGAACTAATTTGGCTGAAAATTGGTGGGGATGTAGCTTACAACCAGGAGGACATCGGGGAACCTTTCATCCCGGAAAAAACTTCCCTAGGGAAGTTCACGTGGGCGACGCCGCTGGCAAAAGCTCCAAAGGTAATTTAAAAGAGAGTTGATTGATGTCAAACATTACACTCGTTACAAAAATAACGCTAAATCATATAATCCAAGTATCTTAATGAGGGAAATGAATAACCTCTAAAGTGTAATTATTTTATCAAGAATCTCAATACGAAACTAAAAATTATCTATTATTTTCTAAGTCGTGACTCTTCTTATAAAAGGTCACGATTTCTCATCTATCAATGCGCTTCCTAAAGCGATAGCAGCTATTTTTGCCAGCCCAGCTGTCAGTGAGCAGAGATCACGCAATGAATGACATAACTTCCCTCTTCCGACGGCAGGCGGCGTTGCATCACGTGCGGTGTAAGTTACAGGAGTGAACGATTTTTGGGATGAAATTAGAGCTAACGAGTTGCATTAGAATTCGAATTACTAGCAGTTTGCTTTAGGAGTTGACTAGTAGAAATCGAATTACTTACAGCTTGCTTTAGGAGTTGAATAGTAGAAGTCGTAACCATAAAAAATATTAGTGGCCAATCTAATATAATTTGAGGTATGTAATGTTGATTCTAAGTTCCTTATTGCGCGTTTGGTGGACAAAAGCTACATAAGAGAATTTGTTAGTTTTTCTAATTACTACCTTTAATAACTACATTTTTATCACGATAGGATATGTCCCATTAGTGATTAGTCCGAGGGTAGAGTTCTTATGTCAAAAAGGGAAAATGTTCCTTTTAAATTGTCCGCAAGTGTTTATAAAACATTAAGAACATGCACTTGTGAATTTAATTCTCCCAGTTATTATTTATGTTTAATCATTTTATTTAAATTTTAATTTAAACCAAAATGGGGTTTAATTTTTAATCGTGCTGCGTATCTTATTACCCTTGCCACCATTATACCCAGGATAGTCGTCGAAAGCTCACGGATTTACTTACAATACAAATACCTAGAGCTTGGAACATAACTTTCTTAACTGACACCAATTGCATAAATTATTTTATGTAACTTGAATTAATCTGATTAAGCTTCTAACCTGCCAAAGAACAATGGAGATGATTTATTATAACACTTCATGTCCTGTCCGGTTTGATAACGCTTACCAATTCTTAATTTAAAGTATCAGCGAAAATTCATCCGCTGGAATCTTGTAACTTTCGCTATATAATTTCACGAAGTATGTCAGTAATCTTACTATTTCGCACTTGAAATTAAATATTTCACTTATTAAAAAGCCGGTTTTATTACCCGTCATGTAACACGAGGCTCGTGCAATGACTGGCCTACTAGCCTCCTACGAGATGTGGAGTTTTTTAACATTGACCAAGTGCTCCACATGCAGTATTTAATAATCGATTATGGTAGGTCTACGTTCAGCAGTGGACGTTTTGTAGCTGATGAATAACGATGAATGAATAATGCCCTTAAGTGCTATTTTTGAGAAGTATGACTCGCCTAAAACTGGTGAGTTGAATGATTATCGTTTGTCACCGGTTATTAGTAAGTCATTCTTCTCAAAAATAACACTTCTGGTGAGACCGCTAAGCATTGGGTACTTACAGATATAATTCATGACAGTTATATCAAGAGGCTTGTCCTGTTTTTTTATGAAAAAATGGGCCAATTAAGTGAAATAATATTCCATATAGGTCATATAGTGTTGGATATTATCAAAAATTAGACAATTCTTTATTTAATAGCCAGCTCATGTCGGTGGAGTTTATTAGAGAAGCCTCACAGCGGGACCCTTTACTCTCGTAATGTGTTTGGAAAAACTCCGAAAAACCCATATATCTTGATGACATCCTATTCATTTCTTAATGCCACCATTATGGTTTGAATCAAACGATTAAAATAACCCTATATTTATAATTTGTGGGCCTGACTGATGGAGAGTTTACTTAAATACTATCTTATTTATTTCAACATTTCCAACACCCAACACCTTTATGTGTATCATTAATTAAGAAATTTACGATATAGGTAAATCTGTGACGTTTTTAAGATGTTTTCACTGCTCAGACATTCAAGCCTCTTGTTTTGACGGTATATCCACAATTTAAATAATGTTATTTACGATTTTATAGAATCCTTAAAAAATGTGTTACGCAGAGCTAATCTCTTGCATATTATCGCTTGCACTATCCCCAACGACGCTGCATGTGGACCGTCGAGAAGCGCTACGTTGACACTTCACGGCGGGCAGTTACGAGAATTTGGAACACCTGTGTCCCTTGAACCTCCCGTGTGATTTTCATTTAATTTAGTATTACTGATCCAACTTCGATCTTAATCACTTGTGTAGTATTAATTATATTATTTTATTTAATTAAAATAAGTTTTCTCCAAAAATATCTTTTCCTGCGACCTCTTCTGTAGAAAAACGTAATTGGCGCAGTCTACGTAGGATACTTGTAACAATAGACAAGTATTCGAACCTATTAATAAAAGTGATTTCTACAGTGAGTGATCTAAAAATCGATTGTGCGGGAAAAAGATACCGGAGAATATGCTGTAAGTACTTTGAATCTTTCTTAGTCCTTGCTATCCTACTTTAGTCCTTCCTAGTTTTATCTATTATATACTATTATTTTTTTTGTGTGCGCGATTTTTTTTTCTTCGTGTCTTTTTGTGTTACGTTTTAATATACGGCCGCCAAGATTTTCCATCCGGGAGAATCAAGGAATAGTAGGTTAGGAAATAGGAATAGTAATAGAGATAGTTCGATCGACGAACGTAGGAATTTAGCAGATATTTTAGAAGAAGAAGATAGTGATTTAGAAGGAAATATGGCCAATGATAGTAATAAAGTTGATGTTATCTATAAATCACTTAGATTAGTTCCAGATTTTGACGGAAATCCGCATGTATTAACGCGTTTTATAAATTTGTGTGATCAATTAGTACTTACGCACTTCAATACTCAACCTGGAAATGATTTAACTAACCTAGCATTAATTAATGGGATTTTGAATAAAATATCGGGTTCTGCGGCTAGACTTATTAATTCTAATGGGATTCCAGAAAATTGGCAAGGAATTAGGAGTGCACTTATCAATAACTTTGCCGACCATCGCGACGAGACCGCGTTGTATAGTGATCTATCATTGCAGACACAAGGAACTAGCACACCGCAAGAGTTCTATGAGCGGTGCCAAAATTTATTTAGCACCATTATGACTTACGTTTCATTACATGAATCTCTTGGTACGACTATAGAGGCCAAACGTTCATTATACAAAAAGCTTACTCTTCAGGCCTACTTGCGTGGTTTAAAAGATCCTTTAGGTTCTAGAATTCGTTGCATGCGTCCTGACACTATAGAAAAGGCTCTTGAATTTGTACAGGATGAACTTAACACACTATATTTGCAACAGCGTAGTGATAGTGGCTTTAATAGAAAAGATTGGTCACGCCAACTTTCACATACTACAAATTTGCCTTTAAATAATTTTGTTCCTCGAGTTTTACCTTTTAATTTACCTGGACCTTCAAGACCGCAAGGATTTAATGTGCCAACAGCAGCACATCAATATAATAATCGCCCTCAGCCTACTCAAGGGTGGAAGCCGAACGTACCACCTCAATTTGCATCACCTCAAGGTCCAACTCGTACTCAGCAAATTATGCGTGCTCACCCTCCTAATTACAACCCTCAAAGCAATGTCTTCCGGCTACCTAACAAGTCACAGCCTCATCACAGTGGCTATTCTCCTCGTCCAATGAGTGGCGTAAGCCATTTTGTGCCAAAAGTACTACCACCTTCTGGACATGATTGGCGTAAATTTGGGAACCCACCGCCAAGCAATTATTTCAAAACCCGTGAAGCTAACTTTAATGAATTTGATTCCTATGATTTTGATTATAACTATTCTGACTTAAATGAAAATTGGTACGACTACGATCAGCACAATGAATTTTACTATAACAACGAAGCTGACTATTGCTCCGAGGCCTCTGTAATTCAGGAAATTGATCCGTCCATCAGTGATGAAAATTTTCAGAAGGAGGTGAAGTCCGACAAGCCAAAATAGAATTAAATTTTCATATTCAAAGACAGCTAGGCTACATACAAATTAATGACCCTCCACTTAAGTTTTTAATCGATACTGGAGCGAATCAATCTTTTATAAGCCCCGAAGCAGTTGAAAATTACTACAGTCATCTACCACTAAATTATGAACCCTTTCAAATTACTACTGTACACGCTACTAGTAAAAATGATTATTCTATAACTTTGCCATGCTTTCAAGAGTTTAATGAAACTGAAGATATTACCCTTTTTATCTATAAATTCCATGACTATTTCGATGGTCTATTAGGCATTGATTTGCTAGATGCGTGGAATTCAAATATCGATTTAAAGAATAAAATTCTAAATACACGTAATAGTAAAGTACCTATACGAATGTATGACTCACGTAACGCCAATTTATATGAAGACATCATGCCAGCAAATTCTTCTAAATTAGTTAAAGTTCCGATTAATTCAAAGGATGGTGAAGTTTTAGTTGAAAATCAGGTCATTTGTAATTGCGTTATCTCAGACTGTCTAACTAAAGTAGAAAATCATAGAGGATGGATAAAGTTGAGTAATCCTTCTTCCAACGATGTTATATTTTCAATGGATAGACCTATAGAAGCTGAACCATTAAGCGTTAATTGTTATAGTACCGAAATTTTATCAGAACGTTCTGCGGAAGTGTTATCCCGTCTTCGCACTGATCACTTAAATGAAGAAGAACGAAAAAATCTAGAGACATTGTGTGCGAACTACGCAGATGTGTTTTATCTTGATGGAGAACCTCTTACATTCACCAACAAGATCAAGCATAGAATACGAACCACTGATGAGATTCCAGTACATACTAAAAGCTACAGGTACCCTTATGTTCATCGTCAAGAAGTTAAAGACCAAATCAATAAGATGCTCGAACAGAACATCATTAGGCCCTCTGATTCTGCATGGAGCTCACCTATCTGGATAGTCCCAAAAAAATCTGACGCATCAGGAAAGGTTAAATGGCGTCTTGTCGTTGACTTTAGAAAGGTCAATGAAAAAACTATTGACGACAAGTACCCTATACCCAATATTACAGATGTACTAGACAAACTCGGTAGGTGTCAATACTTCAGTACTCTTGATCTAGCTTCTGGATTTTACCAGGTGGAAATGGATAACGCAGATATTCATAAAACAGCATTTAACGTCGAAAACGGCCATTTTGAATTCCTTCGTATGCCGATGGGACTCAAAAACTCACCATCTACTTTTCAGCGGGTGATGGACAATCTTCTCAAAGACCTGCAATCCATTTGTCTTGTCTATTTGGATGATATAATAGTTTTCAGTACTTCCCTTCAGGAACATATCATAAACCTAGAAAAAGTTTTCCAGAGACTTCGAGAATCTAACTTCAAAATTCAGATGGACAAATCAGAATTTTTGAAATTAGAAACCGAATTTTTAGGTCATGTCATCTGTAAGGACGGTGTAAAACCTAATCCTAATAAAATTCACGCAATAGAAAATTACCCCTTACCAAAAAACGCAACCGAAATTAAACGTTTTCTTGGACTTTTAGGCTATTATCGAAAATTTATACCCAATTTTGCACGTCTTACCAAACCACTAACCCAATGTTTAAAAAAAGGTTCAAAAATTAGTTTAGATCAAAATTATGTTAATTGTTTCAACCACTGTAAAACTCTTCTCACCAACGATCCCATCTTGCAATACCCAGACTTTAGCAAAGAATTTATTCTGACTACTGATGCCTCAAATGTTGCTATCGGTGCAGTCTTATCTCAAGGTTCAATTGGTTCCGATAAACCTATCGCTTACGCGTCTAGAACTTTAAATACAAGTGAACTTAATTATAGTACCATCGAAAAAGAACTCTTAGCTATAGTATGGGCCTGCAAGTATTTTAGACCGTACTTATTTGGAAGAAAATTCAAAATTATTACCGATCACAAACCATTGCAGTGGGTTATGAGTATCAAAGAACCAAATTCACGTCTCACTAGATGGCGCCTTAGGCTTAGCGAATACGACTTCACAGTGGTTTATAAGCAGGGTAAATTTAACACTAACGCGGATGCTCTTTCTCGTATTGAGCTACATAACGAAGAGCACATGTCCCTTATAGCTAATATTTCTGACAAAACCCCAACTATAGACGATACTAGTTCTAGAACTCTAACTGCTCCAGATAGCGATAGTAATTCGAATACTGCTACCGTCCACACAGATAATGAAAACCCTATTTTAGAAGTACCAATAACAGATGAACCCTTAAATAAATTCACTAAGCAAATTATATTTAATGTAGTAGGTGATATTAAAAGTAGACCCGTTATTTCTAAACCTTTTGATAGCCATACGCGTATATCTATTCAAGTTTCTAAATCTAACCTAGAAAAAGACGTCATAAATGCTATGAAAGAACATGTACAACCTAAAATTAAAACTGGATTATTAATAAATCCTTACCTGGACATGTACGAAATAGTGCCAATTATACAGAGAACATTTAAGAATTCATCTATGAACATTTTCATTGCTAAAAGAGAAGTAGAGAATATCAGGGAATATCTAAAGCAGCAAGATATTATTAACAAATACCACGATGGCAAAACTAACCATAGGGGCATTAACGAATGCTATTTAGCTCTTTCTCATAAGTACTACTGGCCAAAAATGCGTGAACAAATTACTAAATTTATTAACGAATGTACTGTATGTGGACAGGCCAAGTATGATCGTAATCCTGTGAGACCACAACTTAGAGTTGTCCCTTCAGCTTCAAAGCCTTTTGAATTAGTACATTTAGACCTATTAACTATCCAAAATGAAAATTTTTTAACTATAGTAGATGCTTTTTCTAAATACGGCCAAGCCTATTACTTACGTGACGGAACTGCAGTCAGTGTAATACAAGCGTTGTTAAATTTTTGTACCCATCATGGAATACCCATCACAATAGTAACTGATAATGGTACAGAATTCACTAATCAATTATTAGCTGAATTTGTGAGAGTCCACAAAATTCAACATCATAAAGTAGCTCCTCATGCACCTAATGAGAATGGTATTGTCGAGAGATTCCACTCCACTATTCTAGAACATTTGCGGGTACTAAAGTTGACCGAGAATATCGAATCTGTCGTAAGACTAATGCCATATGCTCTGCTTGGTTATAATAGTAGCATCCATAGTTTTACAAAATGCAAACCCATAGACATAGTTACAGGTCACTTTGACCCTCGTGATCCTTTCGATATAGATCTTACGGCTCATTTATTACAACAGTATATGCATAACCACAAAAAGAAAATGACTGTTGCATATAATACTATTCAGGAACAGTGTAATTTAGCTCGTAAAGAACTCACCGGTAACCGTAATAAAAACCGAGAAGCGGAAATTGAATACTCACCCGAACAGCAGATTTTCGTGAAAAATCCGTTTGCGTCGAGACAAAAGTTAGCTCCTCGGTATACTCATGACGTAGTCATGACTGACCTCCCTATTCATATCTATACGAAAAAGAAGAGAGGTCCAGTAGCTAAAAATAGATTAAAAAGAGTCCCTAAAAGCGCCCAATTGTTGCAGGAAACTCCTGGTGATACACCTTCTACTGACCCCAGCACTGACGCAGGAAATAAAACTTGAAAGCCTAGACAATGGGCCGGGCATCCTTCCATTTAAACTTGGTCCAGCTAAGATCGTCTCCCATTATCATTCCTTTCTGCGATATGTCGACTTTAGCGATATTCATGAAGCAGTTACATCTATTAATAGACAACTACAGACAGTTGGTCCTGAACTTAACAATCGTACCAAATTCTTATTCGAACCGCATATGACGTACTTGAAAAGTAAGCTCAATAACGTTGTTAAGCATTTAGAAACTTTCGAAGTAAGTCGTACAAAGAGAGGACTCGTAGATGGTCTCGGCTCTGTTATAAAAAGTATTACTGGCAATCTAGATTACACAGATGCGCTGCATTATAATGAAGCTTTAAAATCATTGCAAGGTAATGAGAATAAGATAATTTCGGAATTTAATACGCATGTAAGCTTGACCAAAGATTGGATAGTTCAACATTCGAAAATTATAGATAGTATAGTAGACAACCAAAATAGAATAGAAGATCTAGTAAGAAAGATAAGTCAGAGTGACGCTACTAGAGACAATGATCTAACCAAGTATGCTCATTTATTTCAAGTTTTTACTATTTTGAGTGACAACATAGATTATATTTCGCAAGAACTTACTAGATTAGAAAATGTTCTAGCTTTTATCAGGACGTCTACTGCTCATCATGCAGTTTTAGATTTAAATAGTATTAAAGACATTATGAATAATTTAACTAAGATTTATAATAAAAAGAATATTGTTGACTTAGATGGTAGGGAACTATACGATATTATTAGACTAGGTTCTTATTATACGGGAAATAAAATAGTAATAGTATATAAAATTCCTATTCTTGTCCCCTCCACTTATGATTTATATAAATTATGTATGATTCCCAATAAATTGAATCAAGTTCTTTCTCCGCCTCATCCATTCCTAGCCCTTAATAAGAAAGAATTCAGGTACATAGTGACAGAATGTCCGAAGACGAGCAAGTGGTATCTATGTGATGAATCAAATAGTATGCACAATCAGGCAGCATCAGATTGTATCCAGCAGCTGATCACCACTCAACGACTAGTGACTTCGTGCAGTCCTGTGACAGTATCACTAACAAGACCGGCTTATGAAGAACTTGATGATAGACACTACAGCATCAGTCTCCCGATGCCTACAAAAGTACATCTATCCTGCGGAAGAGATCTTTACAACACCTTACAAGGCAGCTATCTTGCTGTAATACCTCATAGCTGCTACCTAGACACTGCAGAGTTTAAAATTTTCAACAAAAAAGATCGTCTTAAAGGACAAGCGTTAAAGATCATCGACGTTCCAGCAGATAATCTATCTTCGTGGCAACACCCAGAGTTTTTCTCTTCAAGCTTCAAGTTAAAATCTATCAACTTGGCCCATCTACATGAAACTAGTAAGAAGATGTCCTTGGAGCCACAACTTGAATTGCCTGAGAATAGCGACTACCATGTATACCACACCACCATACCGATGTATGTAATACTATTCATCGCAATCATCATCCTGTGTATTCTGCTATATAGAAGATATATCCTGAAAAGAAAAGCAATGATTGCGCAAGCAGTTACTGAGAACAACCAGATAGAAATTCAAGGAATCTACACGGCTACCCCTCCTGGTCCCAAAAAGATTGATACCGACCAACCTCCAGCTCAATTTACGACATCTGTCTTCAATAATCGCTGCTCTACGGGTGGAGGTGTTACGCAGAGCTAATCTCTTGCATATTATCGCTTGCACTATCCCCAACGACGCTGCATGTGGACCGTCGAGAAGCGCTACGTTGACACTTCACGGCGGGCAGTTACGAGAATTTGGAACACCTGTGTCCCTTGAACCTCCCGTGTGATTTTCATTTAATTTAGTATTACTGATCCAACTTCGATCTTAATCACTTGTGTAGTATTAATTATATTATTTTATTTAATTAAAATAAGTTTTCTCCAAAAATATCTTTTCCTGCGACCTCTTCTGTAGAAAAACGTAATTAATGACAAAATATTTGCGTTGATAAGTGTTTTGATTACATTCAACATTTTATTAATAAACTTATAAGTAGGTAAGGTAATTCTAATGTGTGTTAAGAGCGCTTCTCATAGAGTTTAAATGTTCACGTAACATTCTGAATGAGGCTTTCCCACAATTTATTTTAGGGATTGTTTGTATGTTTTCTTACTTTAAACGAGGCAAATAGAGCAATGCACTAAATAAATGATTACATAGGTATATTTTTTAGTACTAGATTAGGTACAAAGACATCGCTAATGCAATGTATTCCAGTACCACGAGATTACATATATAATATAGACGCTAGTGACTGCGTTAGTGATTTTTAATTGGCAAACCTGTACAGCGCCACAGGCGGATAGTAAGGTCATGAGGAAATTCCATACATATCATCACACCAGTCTCCCATAGGGGTAGGAAGAGACTATAGGAGATTAAAATTAAAAATTTATTTCTATTTTTAAATTCCATACAAAATCCAAAATAAAATCCTATCGCGGGTCTACTGGAAGAAATTTCTATAGAAATAAGTAGCACCCTTGTACTAAATTTCCTAATTTTAAGTGTCCTATGTTTGTATTTAAAGTGTACATGAACTAAATAAAAAAATAAAAAAAAATATATGGTATCTCGTGGTAGACGCACAGGCAACATAATCTGATTCTTTCATACCTCAAATTAAATAATTCTGAAGTTAAGGAAAATAAGAAAAGTGACAAAATGTCCTTGTTTCGAATCTTTAATGACGTCATTGATATCAAAATCGGTCTTTATGATTCACGGCGCGATGTTAAAAACGGACATAAAAATGAAAGTGTCAGAAACTGGGTCAAGTCGACCCAGCGGTCCTTTGTAAATACTAATTTAGATTTTGCTAACGTTTTAAGGGATATTTTGTGGAGAATTTATTGTGAGAACGTTGTATGGATTACAAATGTTTAAAAGAAGTTAGTCCTTTAGGGATTTAGGTGTTTTTTGGCTTTAAATTTATACTTAACATGGTTCTAGGAGTTGAAAGCGGAGCCAGGGCTCTGCCAACTAGCTGAAGACGCTATCGGCCATTCTCAGAAGGCTTAATTTAGAGCGTCCAGTGCAAAATTTTCATGTAAACATAATAATATTATGTGCTGTTTTTTTTGTAAAGTAGCTAACAACTATTTCTATGTGTTGCACTTTAAAAAATATCTCTATATTGCATAGTATAACAGAATTATTTTTTCAAAACATTGTTCTTAAATTACCACGACGCGTCCACGCGCTCTCCCAGTTTGGAAACTTGTCTAATACTAATTCAGAGAAAGAGTTTAATTTATTTTAGATGGTTTTTTATATAAAGGAATATGTATTTAACAACATATCAAAAATACAACAAGTTACTAGTACTTTCTTTGTCAAAATTATCAAATGAAGACGTGTCCGACCTTGGACAATAATTGCCAAAACCACTTGCAATCGAGGGCGCACATCCCTAAATAAGAATCTCTGGCACATTACTATAGCACAGATCCCGAGCCGTTAGTGTTGTCGAGGTACTCGTCGAGTGTGGTTGTGCGCTGTGTCGAGTAATCGCCAATTAGACACCTAAGTATCCAATTGCCATGACTTTGGTTTTCGATTTTTCTAATTCATGTAGCCTTGATTAAAAACTTATGAGTTATTGTTAACTTATTCTTGTTTATTGAAAATAAAGCAGATTTCTAGGCTCTATGGATTATGATGTGTCTTTATGAGAATTCTGTTTATTAAGTAGCTTTTTTTTTGGAAAATCATGTTTCTCTCTAAGAGCCACGACGCTAATTGCCACAACTTTTCTAATTGCCATCGCTGCTGTTGTTTAAAAATAAGTATATAACAGCTGTTATTTAAGGTGTTACCTCGGTGAACACTAGCGCCACCGTCAATTAAAAACCAAAACAGCTGTTATTTCCGTTAGATTTAAGTAAACTCAAACAATAATAAACTAATTGTAATGTTGAATTGTTGCGTTTTATATGATAGTTTCTCAACAAAATTAATATTTAATATGTAAATATCTTTTTTAAATACATAAGCGGTCATTATTCAATATACTTATATGGAAAAATTCAAGTTTCTAATTACCGGGACGAGGTAAAATTATAATTTCTAATTGTCACAACCATCAAATATTTTATATACCGATAACTTGGATACTACATAAGCTAAATAAATGCCAATACGATTAAATTTACAATTGATTCATATTTCATTAATAAGTTCAAAAAACTAAAAGGGTTGTGGTAATTATACTAAGAATGCCAAAATTGAGAATGGCCGCTATCGGAAAGACACTAGGATGGGAGAGAGAGAGAGAGAGAGAGAGAGAGATATTGCATATTTCTAAGTCTTTCAAATCGATCATTCCCGTTGTCCCCCACTTCCATTGTCACCACTGGTGACAAACGGGAATGATTTCTAAAGTTGTGCAGTTGCCCTCTGGGGGACAACGCCACAAAGTATTCCCGTTAACCACCACTGGTGGTAATCGACACACATTAAAAAAAAAATCTATTCAAATTTATTTATTGCATTCACATTGTACAATAACAGTTATAAATAGATAGTATACACTGAAGTCACTGTCCTTTTTAAGTAGGTAGAATATGAACCCTGTCGGGCGTAGCAAATTGGAAGTGGAACGGCAAGCGGGTAGTGGAAAAATAATTATTAATAAGGTAACGAGTATATAATATGTCCAGTATTTTAGATAATTATATTAATTCGTAGATACCAGTGGGAGGGACCCGAATAATAGTTTTAAATCGGCAACGCAGGCCATGGACAATAGACCTTGACCACAGATAACCTTAACCCAGCAATGCCTTCATTCTTAAAGTAGTTAATTGTTTTTGCTAAAATGTTAAAAGTTCCTCTTTGCTCATTCATTGGGACGAAATATCATAAAATCTGGAGAAATTTTTAATCTAGGTATTCACTTTGCTATACAATGCCTTAAAATACCTACGTAAGAATTTTAAATATCGGATTTCAATTATTAATCCGCGCTAATTAGGCATAAAGTTCACCTTAATTGGTTTGTAAAATAAAAATAGTGACTATATTGACCAATCAGTCAAAAGTCAACAAACCTTCAAAAAAGGGAAAATATCAGAGGTCGATGGGATCCTTTTATATTGGTATCATAAATTCAATACAGTAATCAATTTATTTATTTTTTTATATAATTTTGTTTTTAAATTATTTTGATGAGGTTATTGCCCATCTTCACGAATCTACCTCTACACTTAGAATGTGGCTTCATCGCAGTGCCACTAAAATAATAACGAGCTCTGTGGCGTTATGGTTAACATGTCTGTCCGCTATTCAGCAAGTCCCGCGTTCGATCCCTGGTCAGGTCAAGAAGAGAAATGTTCGTATTCGTATTGGCCTGGGTCTTGGATGTTTATCTATATGTGTATTTATCGTATAATATAGTATCTTTGAGTTAATATCCATAACACAAGTCTCTCTTACTTTGGGGCTAGCTAAGTGTGTATGATTTGGCAATATATATATATATTTATTTATACATGTCATTATCATCCATTCATCTCCAGCCTACGCTTCAGAGCCCAGGGTATGCTTTAAATCATGGTCCTGATCCGGCGATACTGGTTATTACAATGAAACAACTGCCGTCTGACCTTCGAAACCCTTTTTACAGGGAAACCAGACCAATAGGAAAATGATGATGATACGATGTGACGACTTCAAAGATCTGTTTATTTATTTTATTTAAATCACGTACACTCAAATACAAATATATAGGAGGACACCTACAATTAGAAAAATTAGTACAAGGGTGCTAATATTTCTATAGAAATTTCTTCCAGTTGAACCGCGATAGGAGATTAAAAACAAAAAGGCAGTTTACTTTTTGTGTCCATTATTTTCATGCAAACTACTGGAAGAAACTGTAAGTAGGTATAATAAATATATGTCGGTATTAACAAATGTACCTATAGGCTGTACCACCCAAAAATATCAACATATCAATGATTAATCTTCTGATTATTGAATTTATGATATTGTAAAATAACATTTGTAAGTAATAAACAATATTATGGATGTGTTAAAACATAAACCGTGTTTTATGTTCATAAATATCTTTTGTTATCTCTTCCTTATTTTGCTATCTTATAAAATACGATTTTGTTTGTATTCATATTTATTTTTGAAAAACTTTTATCAATTTCGAAATATTTTAAGTACTTACTTAAAATATTTTTACCGGCCACTGGCTACACATACAAACATACACTAATCCTATTAATAAAGAAGTACTTCAGTCACCTAGAAATAAAAGAAAACCCTAAGTAGGTATAACTATGTCCGTAATGAATGAATGAATGAATCATCATTATCTTTACATAGTATTAAGCAAAGTCGCTTCCCGTTGTCTCTCCCTATGTATGCTTAGATCTTCGAAACTAAGCAACGGATTCTGTTGCGGTTTTTTTAATAGATAGACTGATTCAAGAGAAATGTTTTTATATGAATTCTGCGGCAGTAGTATATGTATTAATTATGAAAAAGAGAAAAATAAAATTTAACAAGTAAGTAAACAAAAGCGACGTCGTAATGACGTGGTCATGACGTCAAGGTGATCATTATCCGTTCCACGAAACCGAAATGAAATCGAGAGTGGTCTTATGTAGGGCAATGAATGGGTCCATTCTAGATAGCTAAGAGTAAGTAGATATTGCTTTGAAACCAGTAGAAATGATACTTTTAATATATAACTAATAATATATAATGAATAAAAAAAATATTTTATAAAAATAATAAAAAAATTGCAAGATATTTCGATTGCCCAACTTGCCTCCATGCTCGACTAGCCCTACCCTACTGCCAAATCGCATGAAACAAACACGCTCGGATGAAAGTGTTTTGGTTCTAATAAATAAATAGAAACTGTAGGGTTCAGTAACCTTTAATAAATTAAAAAAACAGCTTATTTTCTGCCCATACCTACATTATTACAGCGACAAGCATTAATTACGGTTCCGCTTAACCTGTATATGTAGATATTAAAAAATGTATATAAAAACCCAAAAATAACGATCTCAACTACAACTAAATACCTGATTTAGGTTTAAAATCGATCGCTATATTTATTTGATATTTAAAGACCTTTATTTTTGAGTCGTGAAAATACCAGTTTTCATCTTTGAAAAAATGTATCTAATAAATTCTAATATAGCCTAATATATAATTTGTTTATACCATAAAGGTAATTTGCGTCTCAGTGTTCCGAAAACGAAAGTACAAATGCATCGAAACCGAAAGTGGCAGGAAGTGGGGCGCAGCGCGCGCGCACCGAGCAATGGACCACATACCGGCCGCCTGCGCCCGCGCCGATTACGTAGTGGCACAATTTGGTAATAATCGATTTATTAGCGGTTGCCGAGATTGATTGATGCATTTTTGACATAAATTAGAGAAAGTTATTTGATGCAATGATTTATTTTATACAGTTAATTTTTACAGAATAAAAAAGGTGTATTTAGTATATATGAGATCGAAAACACTCGTATTTCATGATACTCTAATTATGTTATATGTTTTTTTTTAAAGTTACTCTAGTAATTATTTTTAGGGGGCTTATGTAGATACATTAAAAAAAATACATGTAGGGCAACTCACTACTACGATACTTATTTCACAGACGATTCTATGGGAATAATGAATAATGTAAACATATAAGTTTAAAATATATTTATTAATACTATTACGTTAGTACTATTATTAATCCACAGGTTATAATACCTAATGCTACTATATCAGTCATAGACATAAATATAAAGTAAAAAAAATATTAGGTACTAGCTACCGGCGAACTTCGTACCGCCTTTCTTAATATTTTTTTCCGTAAGAACCTTGTACAGAGTATTAGAAAACTACAAAAAAAAATCAGCCAAATCGGTCAAGCTGTTTTCATGCTATGTCGTGACAACGGAAAACGGGTTTCATTTTTATATATAGATATAGATATATAGCTATAGATTTTCGGTGACAAAAATAATTTACTAGCGGATACAACAATAGGTACCTCATTACCTGTAATCACGGACCCAGTATAGTTAATACCTTAACATTAATAGTTCTAATTACCGACCTAAAGAAATAGGTCCGTTTCTTATCAAAGTATTTGGACTAATCTTAATTTCCTTATGTCATTGTGTGAATTTTAGTTCCGTCAACGTCGACATTAAGATACAAATCCTATTCTTAATATACGGTAGCCAGAAAACATATATCTCTGTCTCACTCTTGCGCGCTTTTTCAGCTGGTTGCTTTGGAGCCCAGGGTCCGTTTTCTTGCTTTTTCTCCGCCACTTCACCAGTTCTTTGTTTTTTTTTTACATTTGATACCATATGCACGCAAATGTCGCAAATCTATTACTGCGACGTCGAGCCAATACTTTTTAGGCTTGAAACGCAGTATTTTTATTTCGTCCGTCGATAAAACTCAGGGCCACGAAACAAATGCATGCAAAGACCGAAAAATTAATAAATAATAATCTTGGTAAGTTTTTTGTTTATGTTGTAATAGGTATTTAGTCCAAAGAAATAATATAGCTACCAACGATGTTTATCTAATGACGTGACGCTACACATCATTCAAAATAATCATCTGTAAACAAACATCACTCATCTTCACTAAAACAATTATCCCACCATTCAGTTATGTAAAACAATTTATCACTAGTTCCGGCCGAGATCGCAGTTTGAAACTAGTTGCGGACAAGTGCCATTTGCACGCCGGAAATATGTGCATCCAAATTAGACTCTATTCATACTAGTCATTTGTATAGACAGGATATTATGAGTAATGAAGGTGCCTAAAATACAGCCAAATCAAGACCACGATTAAAAGCGTACACTGAAATCTGTAGCGTAAGCTGAAGATGTAACTAGGAAACGCGCTCTGACTTGACTCTGACTGAAATTCACAATTTCAAAACGTTAACAAAGTTGACAATAACAAAATGTATGGGATTGACATATTGACCAAGTTACTTAGCGCGGCTTTATGTCGTTGGTTTTCTATTATATCTATTTAAAGTATTCAAAATGAACTAAATTCCTTCTTTTCTCATCTTAGCGATTTTTTAGGTTGCATCCTTAGCTAAGTCTAAATTGAATACCAGTACCCCTAGTGTGAGTTTTTCTTAACGCAGACGCTAGCGACTGCGTTAAGATTTTGTATGGAATTTTTTTGGTCACCTTACTATCCGACAGAGGCGCTATACAGGTTTGTCATACTAAATCGCTAACGCAGTCGCTAGTGTCTGGGTTAAGAAAAACTCATACTAGGGGCACAGTAGGTGGATATTAGTATATGATGGTCAAGTTATATAAAAATCCAGTGTGAGCGACCTCTATTCTAATCAATGCATCAGCTATTGTATAATAACTATTAATATACCACCTACATTACTATCAAGTCAATTAAAGCAACTAGTAGACGCATTGTATGGTTCAGCTCAAGCTTATTTTGGGAACAATAGAAAGCTGTTATGTAAATTTTTGATAGAAACATTTATAATATTTAATACTTATGGTATGTGTGGAAACAATTCCCGCCGAATAGAGAAACGATATCAGAATACAGCTGTTGCTGTCCTTTCGAAATGCAGTTATTTATTCTCAATAAAGGATATTCTTATCACTTATTGACGTAATTTATACTTGACACGACCGGGTTCGATCCCCGGTCAGATCAAGAACAAGATGAAAATGATCTTTTTCTGATTGGCCTGGGTCTTGAATTTATATCTATACATATATTTGTTATAAAATCGTCGAGTTAGTACCCCATAACACAAATCTTGAACTTACTTTGGGGCTAACTCAATTTGTGTGATTTGTCCCTATATATTTATTTATATACTTATAGCTTCAAAAGTGCTAACGAAGAAAAAGCGGCACCACAAACTCAAATGCAGCATTTTTTCCAAAAACGTCAATTTGGTCAAATCGAATAATTTCACCGAGTCCAGAATAATTTTACAACACAAATAAACAAAAGACAAATAAGACATGTTTTTTTTCAGTGTATTTACATCCCTGAACTCAAAATTCGATCGACATTCAATTTCTATTTACAATTTACATGGCAGAAAGGTCAAAGTGTACCATCGCGGAACGAAAGCTTTCTCATGTAGGTGATAATAGAAAATCAATCTCATTGTCAGTCAACACTAAGATTGAAAGGTCATTATGACAATATAATCATTCAATATGCTCTGATGTGTTCATAATGTCCATTGTGCTATTGTTGGAGTAGTAAGGTTCCTTTAGATCTAAATTCAATTGTTATGTAATATTTTTTGATGTGGTCTTTGCTTTATGTTCTTATTAGCTTTCCCCCGCGGCTTCGCTCGCGTTAATTTTCCACGGGAACAGTGCTTTTTTCCGGGATGAAATCTTATGTCCTTCTTAATACTTCTATCTATGTGTTAGTAATTTCAGGAAGATTGGTGCAGTAGATAGCGTAACAAACAATCAAACTCATTTTCGCATTTATAATATTAGTTAGCATTGGTGTTCTATATGGAAATAGTTAAGTAGATCCGTATAATACAAACTCCAAATCGGTTTATAATCGATAGACTTAAAAGGTCTGATACATCATGTATATAAACACTTGAGTTAGCGTTGCCAGGCGTCTGGATTAAGCAGTCTTTTTGATTGTGTGTCCGGTCAAAATAAACGGTGTCCAGCTTGTCCGGCTTTTGTTAGGCTTTTTAAATTTCGCAAACGAGCGAGCGCCCAGCATGGCAGAGCGCAGGCGATGAAAGTGGACCGTCTCGGTCGCTCTTGATTTTACATACATTTTTTTGTCGTACCTATAATACTGATACAAAATCCTTAATAATGTAGGGTGCTTTCTACCCAAATGTCCGGCCAAACTGGCTGATCTGTCCGGCTAAATAGGTTTGGCGACCTGGCAATCCTACTTGAGTTTATCTCTCATCTTAGTGCTTTCGCGATTGCGTCCTTAGCTGGTAGTTTCTAAGTTTTTTCACATACAAATTTAATTTTATTCTATTTGGAAAATGTGCAGTCCTTAAAATCAACATAATTGCTAATTAACATCCAACGACCATTTAAATGTTCTCGCATATATATTTCTAACTTGCTTGTCTGAAGGATGATAAAAATAAATGCTAAAAAACAAAATTACTACTATATATAATTAAAATACTTAGTAATTTAGTTCAATGACCGGTGTAACTAAATTCAATTAAATCCGCCATAATAAGTCATCGCGTCGACGCCTATTGTTTGACTAAACACAGCAACAGAATGCAGGCTCTGTCATGTACGAGATAGCTTATCACTGAATTTTAACACGTCGTATAGTTTATAACTAAGTGTCTGAGAAACATGGTATAAGGCTGGTTGTCCATATTGTTGAAACTATTAAATTACTTATAGTAAAAATCTAGGAGTAGAGGAAGATGGAAGAAGAGATGGATGGATTGTGTGAGGGAGGATATGACTAGGAGGGGTGTGACGCAGGAAATGGCTGGCAATAGATCTAAAAGGAAGGAACTTACATCCAAGCCGACCACATAAGGAGGGATAAGTTGAAGTAAAATAAGAAGTTAAGAACATTAAGTAGCTCTATAGGTACGATCATGCTTGTAAAGCGACAGCGAGCGTGGCTGACTTTGTAAACCATACAGACCCAGGACGACATTTATGAGCTTTAGCTCTTACGTGCTTCGTAAGGCACGTTAAGCTGTTGATCCTGGATTTCATCGGTAGATAGGGTGTGTCAGATGCCTTTAGCAAGACTGAAAGTTTGAGAGTCAGTCAAACAGAATTGTAGTAAACCACAAGGAAACCAGACCAAAAGAGGGTCTGGTTTCCTTGTGGTTTACTACAATTCTAGTGTACAGATGATTCTCCAAAAATATTTCATGGATAAGTAGGTTTCAAGTAAGTTGAAATGGTAAGTATATATTTTCGGATCTCACCTAGATATCTACCAAAATAAACTAGTAATCTAAAAAAGCAAAACGTTGGTCATGAATTCGAATGACTAAGATAAATCAAAGTATATATTCAGACAACTAATTAGGGCTAACGAAGTGTCGAGTGCGCCGGTCAAAAGGTCCTTGGTCGGCCAGTTCCTTTCATTGTACTGAATAAGCCCACCACATTGTTCCGTTGTATACGAGCATGGTTTGCATCGAATCCCCTCATTAACATACAAACGATAAGGCCCACTGTCTATGGAGGCGTCGCTTTATACATATCAGTCATTTATGAAAACTGCTAGTTTTTGTCTTTTAGTTACATTAAATTGGAAAATTTGAAATGACACTAGTCTTCATCGAATCAATATACCTATTTCAAAATACCAAAGGTTATCTTACGTCATTGATAAATAGTTGGTTTTCCTGTAAAAAAGGGTTACGGAGGTCAGACGGCAGTCGCTCCATTGTAATAACCAGTCCCACCAAATCAGGACTATGATTAATAGCTAACCCTAGGCTCTGATGCGTAAGCTGAAGATGAAACCGGGAAACATGCTCGGACGAAGAATAGTAGACCCTGAATTTTGCAGAGACAAGCTGAGACTGCAACCGGGAAATCGATAAAATGAAAGAGCGAGCTGATACATAGATATTGGCATATTCTTTTTATCAAAAACTATACTTATTTTCTTTGGCTAAACCTCACAAATGTTATCCACTGATAGTTAGTACAATATTTCACCTTATCTATATATATATATATATATTCTTACAACGAATGTTGTGTAAAATACTACAGCTTCAAATTTTGGTCATGTTTTTAACTTTTTACTTAAAAATAATTATAATTTCAAAAAATAAAATTATAACAAATTAGAATTGTAATACAAATCAATAGAACCATGAATTTTCCCACCAACAGATTGCGAAACGAACCGGTGCGTTTCTGGAGCAAGGTCGCTCCAAGATGGCCGTCAAGTAATATGGCGGCGAATGTCAGATACTTTCGCGCCAAAATAACTGTCATCAATTTCCGCGCATTATTATTTTCTGAATCTCATTTTTTGATCCTTAAATGTTATTATAATATAATATCAATGATCTAAGAATACAATCTTATTATAGATAGAGTCATCAACGCTAAAAATGATGACAAAACTTACTTAAACTTTTGTATTTAAACTTTTTTAAAGTTTGCAACTCTTATAAAAACGATTTTCTAAAAATGCATTCTGTACTTTAATGTCTTGCGTAGAGTAACTAACAATTAGATATTAACAGTTTAAAGATAACCTTTGCACCTTTCGCTGGCGAAATTAATCAACATTTGAACCCTGCTCTCCAATTATATAAAATAACACTAAGAAAATATGTCAGTTATTTTATAATTAAATTTAACACTAGTGTAACTTATAGAACAAACATAGTTTGTATGTTGTTTCATGTATCTATTCTGTGTGCTCTATATGTACTTACAACTTTTATGAACCGAAAATAAATTAATTGTTTTAATCTATATCAATCAAAAAACAACAACGGGCGATTGCTACCAATCCCTTCAGGTCGCGGAAGTTGAAATCCCATAAAGTTGAAATTCCAAATCATTCAATTTCCCAGAATGTTGGGTTTTTATGGTTTCCCAAAATGTTGAATTCTTATTAAGTTGAACTTTTAAATAAAATTTTAAGAAAAAGCGGATTTAACAGATAAGACATTTAGTCTAGTAAATAAAATATGTATTCTTGTTATTATTTCTCATATGTTTTGTAACATACAAGGTCGCCGATCGTCACTCAAGTAGCGGACGTACAAATTACTGGTATCGTGTGAAAAAACCGAGAGTGTTAGCAATCCGACGGATGGTACCGACGTGCATTATAGGTCGGTATTATGAATTTTTTTAATGGACAGTAACATCATTTTGTATCAAAGAAGTGCGAATCGCGCGCGGTCTTTTAAGTGACGCAATTTTTTTTTTAAATCTATGTTTTGTATAGATGTTCTTTTACGTAAGGCATTATTTGAATTCTAGTGCTATGAAAGTTAAAACATATTTTTTAATGGCCAGTAACATCAAAGTGTAGATTTTTTTTTTCACTTAAATACCAGATACATTTTATTCAAAAAACTGAAAGAATATTTTGTGTATTTAGTGTTGGGTAGCAAAGACTATTTTTTGAATTCCGTAGAATCAGGTAACGGTAGCCTGGCCTCAAAATAAGAAATCGCTCTAAAAGAACCCGCCCGCAATTTAACATTTCTATAATGAATTCTATTGATAATAACTATTGATTTCCTGTCTCAACTACCATTATGCTAAACGTGGCCTAAGATCTTATGGCTCTAGGCTCTGTCTACCCCGTATTGGATAAAGACGTGAATATATGTATGTATAAGTAATAAGATTTAAATTAAACTTCAATAGCAAATATAATACTACATCTAGTGAGGAACATTAAAAGTAAATTTTATTGGAACAAATTATTAACGAATAACTCCACACGACACCCAAGGAAATAAGTAAGTTAACTCATAGCAATGATTGAATAGTTAAGCACATTTACCTTGACTTAATTATTTAATGATTACTAATTACGAAAATTATCTGTAACAGTAGGTATTTAATAAGATACAATCATAATACCACGCCCAGCGCTTTCGTTCTATATGCCATATCACGATTGTGTGGGTACAGTCAGCAATAAAAAGTTATCAAAATCAAAAGTGATTTCTTCATCAATATTGTCATTTTATTTATTTACTTACTAACCATTATTGTACAATACAAAACAAAAAACATTATTTAAGAGTCCTTTGGGTAAAGCATATAGCTTGAATTTCATTGTCATTATAAAATTAGCTAAGCTAAATTCTGTTAATTAGTTGAAAGTATTGCTTGTACAATTCATACTATGTGTTGTCCATTATTTCACATTTTTTTTATTTTTTCACGGTTTTTTGATTTTACTAAAATGAAAACTGCTCCGGATAGAGCATTCGAAAGCTTTGGCATTTTTTATTTGTACTTTATAATAATTATATGTTATTGACTGTACCTACATAGTCTCGTACCAACTTCTATGCTTGCACAACACAAAAGACTGTCATTGTTGATAAAATGTCGATTATATTTGTGGTTGTTTCTAACCCCACCAAAAGTTGTAAAGCTCGGAAATGAAAGCTTTTAATAGCTAGCAAAAACTGGACCCCAAAGCAACCAGCTGAAAATACAACCAAAAAGATGAGAGGAAAGAGAAAGAACGAGCAGTGGGGTTTTTGATTTAAATATTTACGCTAAATTGCACAGAAATAAGGATTTTAAAAAAACATTGTTTATTTATTTTTTGTATTGTCTGAAATAAATAATAAATATTTTATCTAATTCATGACAATAAATCACGATCCTTTGCAGTGAACACTAATGTTTCCGAGTCAATAACTATTACTTTCAAATGTTGAGCAATTTGAGTTCAGAGAGCGCAAATAAAGTGCTTTTCAGCGTATACAGGTTGTAAATAAATTACGTAGTTCTAAGTGGTTACATTTTTATGATTCTACTTACAATACAGTATATTCGGTGACTTCGTGTGAAATCACACTAAATTATAAAGGCGAAAGTTTGTGAGTGTGTATGTTTGTTGCTCTTACACAGGAAAACGGCTAAACCGATTTAGCTGAAATTTGGAATGGACACTGCTTGAAACTTGGAACATCACATTGACTATATTTTATCCCGGAATTCCTACTCAAGCGGAGCCCCGGGCAACAGCTAGCTTAATATTAAGTTTGAAATAGAGCCTATAAGTTAGACCTCTATTCATAGATCGGGAAAAAAATGTTTTCAATATTATGAAGAAATTTTTCGTAATACGCATAGAAACAAAAATATATAAACTGGCTGAGAAATCCATATTTTTATTATTATACTAGGCAACCACGATACCACAACAGTTTACTATCACATAGCACACACAGTTCAATAAACCTCGTATTAAACTAGATTACTGACCAAAATTGTGAACTTACCTACTATCCGATGTTATATTACAACATCTTCCATGCTGGTCTGGGAGAAAAAGAAAAACATTGTATGTACCAGTTGCTTCTCTTCCCGCGCAAGCCGTAAAAGTCGTCTGAGGGAATCGCCGAATGGGGAAATCATGACATAGGCGATGCGGCTAGCAACCCATCACTATTGATTTCCTGTTTCAACTACCATTATGCTAAACGTGGCTTAAGGTCTTATTGCCCTAGGCTCTGTCTACCCCCCAAGGGATAAAGACGTGATTATATGTATGTATGTATATTACAACAGTACATCAGTAGTTCCATCAGAATCATTCGTTTAAATCTTCACACATGGTAATTAAATATGGCTATGATAATGTAAGAACAAAAATATTATTTATTTATTTAAAAATGTATTGTACAAATTAAAAATAAAGTGTACAAATAGTAGACTTAATGCCATATGGCATTCTCTACCAGTCAACCATTGGACCAAGCAGAAACGTCTTCTTATGTATATGCGATAAATAAATAAATTTCATTCGATTCATCAATGCAATTGAATAATTTAATTTTTCATCATTTTATAAACATAAATGCTAAGTAGCACTTAAGATAATTATTAAAATGCGTGTAAACCTGACATTTGGCAAAATAACACCCTGTATAAAACTGCTCATCGATCACATAAAAACACGCTGTAATTAGAATGCATCTCCACTGCTTCTATAGTTGAAGGTCGGCTGTAACAAGATATTAATTTATTAAATTATTTCCTTTATAATGACTCTCACTCACGTTTAATGTGTAATACGAAATTGACTTGCGTAATTTTAAATGGATGCACAAAGATTTCTTAAGCATCAGCAATGCGCATGTGCATTACTGTACCCCTAGTATGAGATTTTACAAACGCAGACGCTAGCGACTGCGTTAGGATTTTGTATGGATTTTTTTAGCTGCCTTACTATCTGCGGTATCAGGTGCCCTGTATACGTACAGGTTTGTTAAGGTGATACCTCGGTGAACCACCGTCATTACTCACTGAAAACACAAGTAATCAAAAATCCCTCTGCGGCCGCTTTTAGCAGTTTTGCAATTTGTAACTATATGGAACTATAATTTAATATATAAAAAAAATAATTTAATAATTGAATATGATTAAAATTAACTTCAGATCCAGAACCATAATTACAGCAGAGGGATTTTTGATAATTGTGTTTTCAGTGAGTAATGATTTTTAAATGACGGTGGCGCTAGTGTTCACCGAGCTATCACCTTAAACAAAATTGCTAACGCAGTCGCTAGCATCTGCGTTTAGTAAATTTCATACTAGAGGTATCTGGTGTTGCAGGCTTGTTTGCCTACTAATTTGTATAATATAAAATAAAGATAATAATGGCTTGTTAAGGTTGGAGTGAATGCGTGACATTAGCGTTTTTCTAATTGCATCATTAGCTGGTTGATTCAAGTTAGTTTTATCCAGGTCCCAAGCCTTCTTTGACTGTTGACACGTCAGTATGCACAAAACTATCAGAAAATTATGTTCTAACAGTATAACAAAAATAAATTTATAAGTGATAATTATGTATAATATTATAATTTAACTATTTGATGTAATCAATAATTAATGAGTATATATAATTATAATATAAATAATTAAATAAATAAGGTAGTATAAATTTACAAATTGTACAGTCCCGCCCCCGTTTCTTAATTGCATTTTTTTTTTACAATCATTCCGTATTACAGTACAAAAGACATCAACGCGCTGCATTGGCAGTTTCAGCAGCTATGCTTATGTTAAAGATCCATTGGACACAAATACATAAACCTAAAAACTTGTCTTCTTATTTTAATATTGTTCCTTTTACTATGTATTTTAAAGCAATAAAGATATTACAAACAAAATATAACAAAATATTAATATTCATCATCAGCCTCAAGACAGCCCTATATTTTTTCCACTTTTGGGAAAAAATGGGAACTTCATGTATGCAAAGTTGTTGTAAAAAATTTAGAGAAATGAATGATTTGACTGTCTCTGACTTATAAATGTATAAACAAACCTCAGTGTGTTTTAATTTGTGATTAAATATTAGAATTTTTTTATTGTACGTACGTTCATTTGGTAAATAAACTAAATCACTAAAAATATTTATTACATATTATACGTACCGAATAAATCTTCTATAACAATTTTCTTAAATAAAAGTAAAAACACAATCAAAACTTGTTGCGTGATTTTAAAAAGAGCGCGGATATATAGACAGATACGGATAACGACTTGTATATAGCAATCGAAACCTTTTTAGACAAAGTTCTTTTTTTTTTTTTTTGAATAGTTTATACGGCCATGGATAGATAGATAGATAGATATACTCTTTATTGTACCATTATCATACAAATTATACATGTTGAATACAAATACAAACAATGTGTACAAAGGCGGACTTATCGCTGATGCAATTTCTTCCAGCCAACCTAGTCTAGTCCATGGAATCTAGTCCTTTAATTTATTAATCTTCTTCAGTCCTACTTAAGTCAGTCGAGTCAAAAATTCAAGTCAATAGTCCAGTCCAGTCAAGTAAGTAAGTCTAGTCTGAGTCAGATGGCTAAGTGAAGCGGTGGAAAAATTTCACTTAGCTATATCATGGAGATTTTGGTGACAAAGATAAAAAGTCACGTAATCGACACTGTATCACTTCCCAACACTCACGCTTGTTCACGAACACTGCGAATAATAATCCACCAATATTATGCACAAACACTCGAAAAAACCTAAGTTTTGGAAATTAAATACAGCGCGGACATAGCAACAGTTTACTTTCCCTCCAAAAACTCACAAAGAAGTTCGAATCGCGCGCGGTCTCCGCAATTTTTTTTTAATCTATGTTTTAGAGCATAATAATAAATATCTTTCACACCTATTAGTTATAAGCAGGTGTACTTGTCATGTACAAATAATAACTCATTATGTAACAATACACAATCAAGAGATCGCCACAATTGTTAACTAAAAGACAATATAACTCAGACACGAGCTAATTTGACCTCAAACATTTTAACATAAAGTTTATTTCACCTTGATTTTAGATTTGTCTCGTAATTTGTAAAGTATAAGATCGCTTTTGTTATATGCTTTCTAAACGACAGTTGGTTCGGACTATTTAACGTATTGGAACTATTTTTATTAAAAACAAGCTTTCGCCCGCGGCTTCACCCGCATGAATTTCCCTCGGGAACAGTGCTTTTTCTCGGGATGAAAGGCACATGCCTGTCTACTGAACCAATTTTTCTAAAATTTCGCATACATATAGCAGTATTGATAAGGATGTCCTTATCAATACTGCTAACTATATGAAAATTTCGCATACATATAGTTAGCAGTATTGATAAGGATGTCCTTATCAATACTGCTAACTATATGTATGCGAAATTTTAGAAAAATTGGTTCAGTAGACAGGCATGTTCAGTGAATAGGTAACAAACAAACAATTATACAAACGCATTTATAATATTAGTTGGGATTAGTAAGAGCATTGAAAAGTTGTCTTAATTTATAACTAAACCGACGTCTTCTTTCATACTTAAATTAACTTCTTCTTTTAATGTTTTCTCATCTATTCAACATTTACGAATACATTTCATGTTACTACATATATTTATTTCTAATAAACATCCTGTTATACTTAGTCATGGGTTTACCTTTAGCATAAATAAAACAAGCAAATATAAGAAATCCCATAACCAATGTCCTTCGCTAAGCAAACACAAACATACATACCTACACTTAACCTTGTATTGTATTCACAACCGCAACCTTATGTTGTGATATTAAAAATATAGCGTTAATTGTTTTAATGTCCATGTCTCTTTGGTAAGCGCAGCATCGGACATCCACCGACCAGATGGTCAGATGACCTGAAGAAGGTCGCAGGCAGACGCTGGATGCAGACCGCTTCCAACCGGTCATTTTGGAAATTCTCGGGGAAGGCCTATGTCCAGCTGTGGACAGACTGCGACAGAAATGATGATGATAATGATGATCTCTCTCTCTCAGCTTAGCGCTTTCCCGGTTGCTTCGGAACCCAGGTTCCGCATTTTTGCTTTTTTTCTCCACTTCGCCCGGTATTCGGCATTCTTGGTTGTGAGTGAATTTGCAGGATCCTTGACTGCCACGTAGAGCAAACACTTGTTTTTATATGAATCACCATCTAAGCGTTAATCTGGTTGCATTAAAAGCCAAAACTTCGAAGTCTATTCACGCTATTTCTTCTTTGTCGTTTCGATGCCTAATTTTGTTTTAATAATTTGGACCTTCAGCGACTATTAAGGCATTTTCAGATCCTTATATAAGTTTCTCGAGGGTACACTGATTGGGCAGAACGGACAAAGAGTGAGGTCCTATTGTTACGTAAGCCAGAGCGATAAGTCTCAGTTTTTATCACTATAGTACAAAACAAAGTTGCTTCCCGCTGTCTGTTCCTATGTATGCTTAGATCTTGGCTACGCAACGGATTTTAATGCGGCTTTTTTAATAGATAGAGTGATTCAAGAGGATAGTTTATATATAATACATGTAATATATAGCATGCACCCGTGCGAAGCCGGGGCGGGTCGTTTAAGACAAGCCTGATTCTAAAACTCATTCCAAAATCTGTATAAAGCAGGATTGCAAAAGTTGTACAAATAGGATAATCTATTGAAATAATTCATCAATGCCTATAACGTCAGTCAAACATAATTTAGTAAACCTAATTCTAGACTAAAATTTCTAGTGCCTGTATAAGGGTCAAATCACACAGCACTTCGAAGCCAAGTCGTTGACGCATACCTATATATATATATATAATTGTGGTAAGTATAATCTGCATTTTAATTGATTTAGTAAAATATTGTTTTATTCCTTATCCAATCTTATTAATAAGCACTATTTTTAACCTGTCTTAATCCACTGCTAGACAAATATTCTATTTTAACTTTATCATCTTACTACATTTATTTTGAATAACATCGACTAAATCAATCAAAAAGTTTAAATATTAGTCTCATGTAATGTCATGTTGGTCAGATGTGTGTCAGCCCTTAAACAGTTACCTAAGTCGCTTTCCTGGTCCGAGCGGGTATTAGGTACAAAGCGCTCTTGATTTATAGGTAGGAAGTACTCAGGAAAGTGGACTTGCGCAACTGAATCAGATCAGGCTACATTCTAACGGCTTTGGGTATTGTCAATGTATTGCTTGTAATTGAATAACTCTCCTTTTTAGTCAAAATCTATGTACAGACTGCTACCATAGATTATAGAATGCTAGCTGCTACTAAGAGCAGCCCGACACGTACCACAGCTACATGTGCTTTGTAATATTAACTTACGGTAACATAAGGCGTGGCTGTAAAATGGATTAGTCGCCACCACTCTCTCTCTCTCTCAGCTCTCTCTTCTTAGTACTTTCCTGGCCGCTCCCTCAGCTGGCTTGATGAAATAGGAAAACAATAGTGATGGGTGGCTAGCCGCATCGCCTATGTCATGATTCCACTATTCGCCGATTCCCTCAGTCGACTTTTACGACTTGCGCGGGAATAGAAGCAGCTGGTACCTTTGGGTAGTGGAAAGAAAAACGGTTACGGAATACCACGTTGGTTACGTTTGCACCTTAGATCGTATACTTTTTTATGTAGCCCACTGTACAGGTTAAACGGCCCAAGCCTCTGTCTACCCTACAGAGGCAAAGGCGTGAAAAAATATATCTAATATAATGATAGGTACAAAGTATAGTTTAGTTACACAAATTCCTTTAAGAAATATTGGTGGAATTTATGTATTTCTATAAATTACATTTCCATTTATTATAGACTCTGATTTCAGCATCATTGGGTCTATTTTCATAAAACCTTACACAAAGGAATTTAGTAATTAAATTCAGGTCAATAAATATCAACTTGGCAAAACAAAATAGGTCTCAAAAAGTGAATGGAAACTTAAGAACAATGGCAGGAAGTATAAATTTTGCTGGTAATCCTGTGATTGGGAGTTGTAAATTATAACAACCTCGGGGTATCTGAATAGAAAACAATACAAACTAATTATTTTAAACTCACATTATCGTTTGTGGATGTAAATTAAAAAGAGAAACAATTCAGACATGTATTTAAACAAGGTTTTTCATGAATATTAATATTTTTGTTCTATCTTTTGTTATAATAACAGTTCATAAACATAATTAAAGACAAATGGCGGATTTCATTAACAAAATGTTTCCCAAATTAGAGCAACGTTTAGATAAGCCACAATAAATATGCTGAATCTTATAGTAATATATTAAAATTAGTAAGCTCATGATCATGAGATGAATAAGACATCGCGTTTTAGCGAGTCCCGGACTCCAAAGCCATTAGTCTGGGATGTATCTGGGATACCGCTTAGATTATTTTGATAAAAAATGTATTGATTCTACTTCATTTATCATTAAAGCTAACTTCATTCATTACCTGTCAAAATTAGATTGCAAATGAGCGAACGCTTTCTTAGTTAAGTAGTAACAAAAGTAACAAAAAATTGTTACGACTATGACGCAAGTCATTCGGCGGTCATAAATTATGCTGTTACTACATTACCAAAATTACTTAAAATCAAATAACAACCAAACAAGCTGTGCACTGTTGTTTTAGCTGTTTTTGCAGGTAAAGCAAGTGACAGCTCGACATACAATATTAACTGTATTAACATAACGTACTTTCTACTGAGTTAGCCTGCACATACATTTATTTTATTTCTGCCTGCATCCTTTAACTTCCTTGAAGTTGCAAAAGTATTTTTTAAACCCGTCCAATAGTTTTAGGGACTAACGAATTCAAACAAATTCGTTAGCTGTAAATGTTAGTGGATAGATATAGATATGCCTCTGCAACATCGGTCGTCTCTATAAACTTCTTCAAAACTATGGAAAACAAAATAGTTTGGCCGATAATTCAAGAGATTAGAGAGTATAAACAATCTGTATTTGAATCCGCTAATCTCTAGATAGATATGTGCAATTAATTGTTATTAATGAAATTTTCCAACTCCAAATCTCTCTCTATTACGATTTATAAGAACCTAATAGAAAGACTTTCAGCATTTTCTTAGAAATGAACTGTTCTCACCTCAGTTATAAGACAGTAAAAAAACTAAATTTTGAAATTAGAATAAATAAAATAATTAATAATAAATCTTTTATGAATGAAATTAGTCAAAGAATGAGTAAGCATGTGTATTTCTCCACTATACACTTGTGTAATAACTGGATCAGTCGAGCGAGGCCATGCGCACGCGCATATGTTACTAAACAACTAAACTGCGACAGTGCCGCCATCTACTTACTTCCGGTTTTGGTGGAATGCGGCTAACTAGGCAGAGCTACCTTTCCTTATCAAATAATTTAAAAATGCCCAAGCATTGTTTTATATATACATTTTTTTTATTCTTAACAAACTACAACAGCTCCACATTAACTTATATATATGAAAAGAAAATAAAGGATTGTTAGATTTGTTTATCCAAAAATAAGGTATAAGTATAAAAAATTGAAAAGAATGTCAAAAAATATGTAAGACATTTTAGCTCAAATTATTCGCCATATAAAAATTCACATTTATGACATTAAAAGTATCAATACCAAAATTCAATATTACAAAAAATATTTTAAAATTTCGAAGAGTTACAGTATGGATTAAATCAATATGCAAGGATTTAAATCCACAACCCAAATATATTGGCATTATCATGTTTGTGGAATTTTTGCCTCACACAGTGATTTTTGTACGTTATCTGATCCCAATAATTGACTAATGCAATCAGATATTTACATACATACATATAATCACGTCTTTATCCCATGCGGGGTAGACAGAGCCTAGGGCCATAAGACCTTAGGCCACGTTTAGCATAATGGTAGTTGAAACAGGAAATCAATAGTGATGGGTTGCTAGCCACATCGCCTATGTCATGATTTCCCCATTCGGCGATTCCCTCAGACGACTTTTACGGCTTGCGCGGGAAGAGAAGCAGCTGGTACATTCTATGTTTTCATTTTTCTCCCAGACCAGCATGGAAGATATATACATGATTAATATTTAACAATAAATTGGTAAAGATTTATTTATATTTTATTGATATTTCCACAAAAATATAACAAAACAATTGGTATTATTTTTTATATTTATATCTTTATTTGTAATTAACAATCAGTAAAATAACAAAGTTATTAAGACTAAAGCACTGTTGTTATTTTTCGATTTGAATTTATTTTGATCTGATCATGTATTTATTTAATCACTCTTTTCGATTTCATCCGGAGGTTATTACCACCTACAAGCCGTAACAAGCACCTTAATCAATGATACGTGAGACAGCTAGCCTTTCGATGGACAATGCTACAAAAGGAGAATATACCAACTATACGAATATACACAATCACTCCGAAATGATCCAAAGCCTTTGTTGGCGCAAAAATAGAAATATATCGAGAAAGGCAAAACCCGAGACGATGACCTCCACCAAGGTTTGCAAGATCTGGCCGCTGGCATTCAGGCAATACGGATGTGAGCTCGTGCGAATACAGTTACGGTTTCAAAGCAAAAACTCCAACAAAAAATATAAACAAAGATATGTCACTTTATGAGATTCTGAATGATTTATTTCGAGATAAAATCGGACATTTTGTTAAGTGTTTGTTTCTAGTAAACATTTTTATGTCGGATTTAGGGTAGTAGGTACCTATGTTTCGAAAAAATTATAAGACTATTGCGAGATTTTACGGTGACTGTAGCGACTGCATAGTTATATAATTGATGTGTCTTTGTAAATTAGGTTACGCATTAGGTATACATTAATATGTTTTTACAAAATCGTTGAGATGGACGTTTTGTGGCTCTTGATAACATCTACTTATAAAAACCTGACTTTAGACGAATAGTATATCACTATAAATTACTAAAGCTCTAATATGACGAAACAAGGAATCGAAATTGTACATTTATCCTTCCATATAATTTAATAAACCATTTTTGATTCTCTCCGAAATAACCTATTTTTTTTTCTTTACAGATCCACGAAAACATGTCTCCAGATGAGCTCCGGAACGTCTTCCACGTTGATCACCACAGTCTAGTTCCAGAATACCACTTAGTCCAACTAACCCACCACCTATCCAGGCGGAACATCGCAACTTCACATCCCGCCAACAGTCACTCTCAAAATCCTTCCAAAATCCCACACGAAAAGACCCAAAAAGAAAAAACAAAATGGAAGACCGAAACCAGCCCACCGTCACTTCTTAACGATGAAATGTTCGTCAAAGCGAAAGAATTCATCAAAGATGTAGATATAATTGGTGATTTAAATAATACAGTGAGCGTTGATTTTGGTGTAACGAATTCTAGTGAAGTTAGTGATAGTGAATTAAGTGCCAGTGATGAGGAGCATGTAGTGGATGGTCAAGAAATTGATGTGCATAGGATAGATTTGGAGGCATTTGGGAAGCAGTTGAATTTGGTGTTGAAAAGACAGGAGGGGCTGGTGAAGAAGGATGGAGTGAAGATGTGGAGAGCGTTGAATAATGTTACGCAACCACATGGTGTGGATTATGAGGAGTTGAATGTGGTAAGTGATGCAGAATCTATTGACATCATTAAAAATAGCCATCAGTGTTTATCTGCTAAAAATGATTCCTATCATGATGTTCTTAAGGCATGTTATATAACTAGGCAAATTTTTATAGTGGTCGCCAGCCTCATTCATCGAGTAGGCAAACAGGTAAAACGCCCACTTAATGGAATGCGGTTACCGTCACCTACCTGGATGCATCTTATTATGTCCTCTTTGATGCGTCCAGCGTCCTCTGCTGTCTGATTTAAAGCTCTGAAATTGCTTTTCTACTTAAATATCTTCTTAATTTTCTTTATTGTGTTTGCCTGTATCAAATAAGTCATGATCAGACTGACAGAAACAGTGACATTGTCTTTAGTTGGTTCTTTTGAGAGCTCATTTTGATTGATACAAAACAACGTTTAATGAGTTAGACATGCTCCACTTTTGTTTTATTTGTTTAGGGTCGCCATGTGGCCTTGACCTACTAAACTGGCACAATTAATGGGCGTACATAAATCACTTTACTATGTCTTGTGATGTAATGTACTTACAAAATATATTTTTTGTATTTAATTGACATATAACATTCATTGAAAGAAAGATTAAAGGAATAATCTTTTTTCCCAAAAATCAAAAACCAAAGGCAAGGCAAGGTTGATTTCTTTTATCTATCTCGATTTTGGCAATGGCAATTCTGCAAATCCTAGCTGGCAATTTAACGCTCGAGGTGCACTTAATCGCGCCTAATCCTAAAGCGTGCTGTGGAAATATATGCTTTGCAGCAAACGTTCGTGCTTTACCAAATTTCATCCAGATCCCTTGGCGTAATAGAGTAAGAAACTATGCATCCAAACTTTTACATAAAATTACGATACATATGAATTTTGAAATTTCAAACTCAAGTATGCAAAGAAAGACACAATGGAAGATCGAACGTCATTCAGTTGTGAAGATAGGCAATTGTGCCTGTTGCGGTAAAACCTAGTGAAAGTGTTCCCACGTGTCGTTATCTAACTGGTGCTGGCAGGTGTGTACAGTCTTGTGACAATCATCATGGTATGCCTTCGAATGGGTTCCACTTAACTATACGATATTTTATTTCATTTCCTTCAGAAGTTTTTATGATCGGTGATTTTTGGTAAAATCTGCCACCAATAAGACAATGGACATCAGATCTATGTTTATTCTCTGGTCGTATTTTCCTTTGACTGAAGTGGATGTCGTAAAAGGTTAAGGAGTCGACTGAATTTATATTTTGTATATATCTACCTCTGTCCGATTGGTGGATAATTCCACCAACCAAAACCTATCTTTCATATCAGGCTAGTTTAAAAAAAACAGTAAGGCATGCGTTGAAGCGGAGTCGCGGAAAGTAGCTAGTTTTCAACAAATCATCATCATTTCTTGTAGGTGACACTGTCAATCAACCCTGCACACTTAAATCTCATTTCTTCGGAACCGCCTCTTAACCTTGTCAAAAATATTGAACATTTTTTTCCTTATTATCAAATCTAGTAATCGACGAAATTGAACAAATTCTAATCATACTTAGTTACAATTACCGTAAATATCCATCAACATTAGCAATATCAACAGACACAGTAACGAATACGAGGTCAGACTAAATAATTAAGGTCCAGCCTTAGAATATTTACAACAAGAACCACTTAGTATTTCATTTAAAAGGTTCATTGTAATTTAAGTATTGATTTATCCGCTGCAGGTACAAATCGTAAAAATATGGAGCTGGAGACATAAATGGGAATCACGCTCTTATGTCAAAAACATTTAGTTCTCAAAAAAATCTTACACAATAGGTACCTAATAAGACAGAAGAAAAGGGTAAGGCCGCTTCTAACCAGTCATTCTGGAGACCTTGAGAGAGGTCTATGCCCAGCAGTGGACAGCCCGAGATGATGAAAAGAGTGAGGGTAGTAAAGTAAGTAAAGAATTGGAATTTTATTATTTGTATCACCATTTCAGGCGTAGACTCTCCTTCTTCGCTTAAAGTATGTTAAAGTTATTCTAAGGGTCAGGCCCTAAATTCTTGCACCAATATTACGCTTAAACGATCGGAATGCGAAGTCGTAGGAAACATTCATTTATAATGTTTGTGACATAATACGGTCGCTTGTCGTCCAGTTGTGTTTAGATATTGCCGTAGTTGCCCCTTAAATAGTTAATGAATACGCTAAGTATTTTGTATCTTTTTACATTCCTTAGAAACTATCAATAGGTATTTAATAGATACTTTGATTAAGATATGTTACCGATCTGTCATAATCATTATATAGTGAGGAATACAAGGTCAACTGATCACGCACACTCTGGTTTCATAGTTCATCGGAACCGATCTTTGTGGTCTAAATAAGTCAGCATCTTAAATTCAACAGAGGTCTAAATTTCCATGTACAGTCAAGTAACAAAAGTAAATGTAGCTAAAAAAGTAGTAAGCATAGGAGTAAACTACTCCTATTAGTCTCCATGGTTAAATAAAGTAAAATAACGTGTCTTACTACGGCACTGGAATTTATATTGCCTACTCAGCGTAGTATTGCGCTGTCCGACGCATATATAAAATCTGTTATTCAAATACCAATGGCATTTATTGACTGGCACGTGGGTTTCCAACGCTATGGTCGTATTTTGTGACGTTGAGTAACTGTTTGGTAATACTTCTACCACCATCTATTTTATAATTGTATCCTTGTTATCTGCCTCCGCTTGGCTGGAAGAGATCTCTTCATGGGATGAGTCCGCCGTTGCATTTATCTTGTAATTGTATTTTTGTTAATTCTGTGCATTAAAGTTATTACAAACAAACCAACAAACCTATTACTAGCTGGTGATTTGGGTGGAAACTTTGTCCTGTAGGTCGTTATGATACCATCTTCCAGTCCCCACTCCGTGTGTCTCTGGTTAACTGATTTAAACAATGAGTTTCCGTACTATTGAATTGTTCAACGCAAACGCGGCAGGAAAAGCTGGCGAATGCCAGGCCAGCCTTAAGCCATTAGGCTTAAGGCTGGCATTAATGCTCTCTTCGTATATGGTGTACAGATTTGGCATACATAAAGAAATGTATAACAAATGCGAAGGAACTGATTTCTTAACGCAGATAAAATTTATTTCTTACGCGGGACGTATGCTTCAATCTTCGAGCAACACGGCTTCCGTACCAGAAAGGAAGATCAGCACCCGTAGCCATGTGACTATTTCAAAATGCTATCAAATATTGACAAGAACAAAATGTATGGGATTGACATAAGCTGCGGTAAATCACGTGGTCAATCTTATGTCAATCCCATACATTTTGTTCGCTTTGTCGTACGTCGTTGACGTTTTGCGATTGTGACTTTGGCTAAACCCCCTGGCGTTTTTTGCGAGAGGAAAATACATACAAGTACAGTTCTGAATGTCTACATACAAAACTTATACTGTCACCTGACTGTAATGAAACAAAACAGCAAATAATTTGTACAGTTTACATACACTAATACATTGCATATGTCGATTGGGCTTATACTTTGACAGAGGGAAACGTAGCGTATGGCTACTTACTCCCTTCCGGTAGGTGCGGAGGCCCTGTTGCTCGAAGGCTTCAATCCACTTCAATCAATAAATTTATATTAAAGGAGCAGTGATGGCCCCTCACACAGTCGGTTAATGATTCTATGGATCTAATTTCCCTGTAAAAGGATTACGGATTTCAAATGGCATTCGCTCCATTGTAATAGCCAGTGCCGCCATGCAGCCAACTCTAGGACCATGATTAAAAGCGTAAGGCGAAGATGCAACTGGGGAAATATGCTCGGTTAATGATAGTAAATAATTTGCATCTAAAATAAATACTGTTTATGCAAGAACAACTGACTTCCTCAATAGTTCAAAAGACGTCATTCACACACATCGCAGTTTACCAGTGCATTCAAATGCAGTAATAAATGTGCATTTTATTGCACTCATCATCTTCTGGTATTCGTAGGGCTGTCTAACGCTTTAATACTCGTGTCGTGTATTATAATATTTTTTGGTTAGTTATTTCTTCATGATAAACATTATGGAAGGCAAGATAGAAGACAAAGAAGAAGAAGACCATGTAAGTTACATAACAAATTAAAGAAAAAGTAAGAGTCGTCTCGTATCAAGATATGAAAAGACTAGCGGGAAATTGACCGACATAAGCACAACTCTGAAATGTTTAATGATAGATTTATTGCTAAGGTTTTATTTCTATACATTTTTACATTAGCTTCATTATATTTTTTTATCTAGCTATATGTATCCCGCTGTTGGGTAAAAGCATTTTCACCATCTCTTTTCGTGCACACCAAAATGGTACAGATACTCGAAGAGGAATTAACAAAGTTCAACAGCCTGAGACTAAGTACCCTGTAAAGAACGCAGACGTAAAAATATATGTTTTCGTCGCGAAGGGCCGATTATTTTATTTATTTAACTAAAGAAAAAAACGAACGTACGTTTGGAAATAACTCTACCGACAAGAACATAGCTCTCAAATTTATGATAAAGGTTGTATATTGTAATATTACTTGTACTGCCAGCCGTGCGACAGTCGAATTTGTTGTATACGTTTTTTATTTGAGCTGACATTTTAAAAGATTTTTCAAAAGTATAAAATTAATTATATCAAAAAGATTTTGCAACACCATCTATGACTATAGGCTTTTTCTACCAGTCAACCATTCCATGTGAATTCGTATGACTGTCATCTCAACGTTTCCGCAGTCCTGCATGTTGCTGCGATTGTATCTCGTCACGAGACACGACTGTGATGGGCTGATTTACCGGTGACTTCATGTTGTCTTCACTAAATTCCTGAATTACAATTAAGCAGCTATCATCATTAATTCGTGTAGGTGTCATAATAAATTGACCGTGCACACCCAGGTGTTATTTGGCCTCTCAGCCTCTGACGTTGTTCCTTTAACGACTACCAGATGACTAAAGATGAATATAATAATATCTTTATTCGAAGTAATATTCGACGTAATATGACTCTATATATGCTTCGGAAAACACACTAAGCCGTTCGTCCCGGGCGCTATCTAGTAATCGTTAAAGTAACCACTTCAGATGCCGAGAGGCGGTTCCAATGAACTCTGACACTAGGGTGTGCATTGTTGATTGAAATGACGATGAGTTTACATGCATCAGGCAATGTGAGAAAAAATTCACAACCTTCCTTCATACACACGCTTAATTAATTTCACAAATGCGGTTTAGGCATTATTACCGACCTTTTCTGTGTCCATTACTCGAATGCTCAAGTGCGGTTTAATATTCTCACTTAATACGTTAACCCGCGGTTATCTATGCAATTTGTGGTTTACGCGTGTGAATGTATCTTGAAACTTTTCACGATGTTCTTTCCTTGCAAATGGCAGAAAAGTACTATACAAGGATCGTTAGAAATAGCTTTAGTTCCTTATTTATTGTAAAGTCATTTTAAAAGTCCTCATCTTTTGAATATTACTATTATTAAATTGCTGTATTTAAAGCCTTTACAGCTCAGCTTTCTTACTTCATAAAAATAACTAGCTTCACTTCACGAGCTTCCGTTTGCCGATCACTAAACTTCAATTCGAAGATGGCACCCCATTATGATCACCCGTGGATGTCGGTTATCTCGACCAAAAGTCACTTATGTCAATCCTCATGGTTCAAGGTATATTCCCATGATAAATTTTATTCAAATCCATCGCTCTGTTTTGACGTGAAAGACGGACAATTTTTCTTCCAGTCACACACACACTCACATCCATATCCATCCATACATACTTCCAAACTATTCATACTTCCTTACTAATATTATAAATGCGAAAGTCTGTCTGTCTGTCTGTCTGTCACCTCTTCACGGCTAAACTGCTGGATCGATTGTGATGAAATTTGGTAGAGATGTAGTTAACGACCTGAGGTCAAACATAGGCTACTTTTGGGCGCGATATAACCGAGTCCCACGCGGGGCGAAGCCGCGGGGAACAGCTAGTTTATTATAAATGCGAAAGTCTGTTTGTCTATCTGTCTTTCACAGTTGAATCAATGGACAAATTTTAATGGAATTTGGTATGGATATAAGTCAAATATAGGCTACTTTTATGCGCAAAATAACCGAGTCCCACGCGAGAGGTGCCGAGGGCAAAAGCTAGTTTATAATATTGTATGGTAGTATGGATTTAGGCCTATGCAGTTCTGTATCCTTAGTCTCCTGTAACAACGATGCTAAAATTACCGTATAACAACATATTTTTCAATCATGTCAAAAATTTTCCGTGAAATGTTGTCATCGTATCCCATCAGTGTTTGTCATTAGATACATGTTATTTCTCATGAACTTTATTCAAAGGGCAATGACGCACAATGCGGTCGGATGCATCACTACCTAAACATTATAAAAGTGTTAATAAGAGGTGGTTGGTCTTCAAACTCATATAAATAAACAAATAAAAGGTTGAGTCGCCTGTTTACAACGAAAACTCGGCGTATTTTTTGCCCTAACTTGCAAAAATATTGATACTTGGGCTTACCTCATAGAATTAATTACATACTTATTATAAAAGGTAAATATTTGAAGTTTAACTCCTTTAGGTGCGTTGAGCATTTTTGAAATGGGAAAATCCTCGCAACCGTTACCGTAACCGACACCTCTACACACACTGTTCAAATTTTCATTTCTGTCGGCACTACCGGAGGGCCACTGGTTTTTTTAATATATGGCTAACCTACAGCATCCAGTGCTATTTTTGAAAATTTGACATAACCGGTTACTCGAACGATAATCATTCGACTCGTTCACCGGTTTTGGGTGAGTCATATATTATTTAAAATATAGCACTCTTGCCTGTTCCACTCCGAATTGCGGAAAAGTTAGTAGAGGTAATATGAACAATACCAAGTGGGAGTCTTTCTTTCTTCTTGGCTATCTAAAGGGGAAATTCCGCCGCCAGCCTTCTGGGTTTACTTTGCGATGACAGTGACTTGGACTTAATCTATATACGTATTTAGACTACCTACTGTTTTTTTTTAAAGTATGTAGAAATATACTTATGACTGTATTAAGTTGTATTTATTGTAACAAAATATTAATTATATTATAATAGCAATATCTATTTGATTAAAATAAACAAGGTATAAAAGTCTGCCTTTCTAGGATTTTTAGTCACTTATTTTGTTACTATTCTTTTAAACTTACAAGTATGCCAAAAAGGTGACGTCAAAAAGGTTGGTGCTGACTTTGTAAGGCACCTTATAGAAACCTTCATCAAATTTTATACTCAAAATTCATGCGTTATGCATGCATTTCATATTCTTCTTCTTCTATAGTGTTAATGGTTAAAAACTATATAAAGGTCCAGTAAGATGCATAATTCATGGCCGAGTCAGAGGCCACAGCCAGGTCACCCTTTGTAAAGGGCAATATAAATGTTATCAATATGATATATTAATTTTATATTTAGAACACCTCAATAGCTTTTTCATTAAAATGCCCCCAAGTGTGTGTAGAGAAGTAGCTTGCGCTGTTGAAAGGCAAAAACAGTTGCAGGATATTAGGCACCCACTTCACCACCATTCTCCACTAACAAACCGCCTAAAGAGCAGACGTAGTTTCTTAAATTACTGTCTGCCTTTGAACAAGGAGCCTGATCGTGCCCGATTAGACTTACTCGTATGGGCCAAAAGTTTCCCTCCTACTATCACACATGGAAAAGTTGCCACCGGGGCTCCAACTACAATGGGTCGTGTGGAAATCCCTTAACAGACTACGATCGGGCGTAGGTAGGTGCATGGAGAATAGGAAGAAGTGGGGCCTATCCAGCATTGATGGCTGTGTCTGTGGCGCGGTGCAAACGATGGACCACTTGCTGTCGTGCCCCAGCTGCCCTTTCTCATGTACAAAGGGTGACCTGGCTGTGGCCTCTGACTCGGCCGTGAAAGTTGCATATTACTGGGCCAAATTTATATAGTTTTTAGCCATTGACACGATAGAATATGATTAAAATGTTATTTGTCTCTTCCCCATATTTTCTCATGCTCACGCGCTTGCTTGTCTCACGCATGCGTTTGCGCTTGCACACAACTTATTTTACTCACGACGTGATCTTCTCACGATAACGTTTAGTTACGTCTAATGTGATAAGAGCTATACAAAATTGTCTGTTTAATGAATGCTAAATTCTAAAAAAGGTATCAACTTCTTAATAGCTCATTTGGATATATTCCTAACTAGGTAGTAATATTTCTAATATTTATAGATTACGGTTAAATGTATAAATGACGGTTCATCAAACGGTACGCGCCAACCAACCAAGCCCTGACACTACTCAACGCTCTGGTTGCTCAACTCCCTCAAGTTGACATATTTTATATCAATTTAAATTCTTTTATTTGTGCATGTATAAGTTTTTTTTTTCAAATTCAACCTAATAATGGTACATAACTTGTTACACGTTTTGGGAAACTGTAAGTTTAATAAGTAGTTGAATAAATAAATAAGTAATTAATTAAATTATCTCATGCATTCGGACGGCCAGCGGAGGCTTTATAATAGGGTCCCAATTTCATAAATTATAAACACGTTCGAAGACTTTTTTGTTTAAAGGACTGTATTGCAGCCAATGTAGACGACTCCAAATAAGCTTTTTATATTTTAAATTGTTTTATACTTATATATTAAACTAAAACATTGTAAAAGTAATAAATGTTATCCGCATGTTTCTAATTTAAACTGAATTTTCTTAATTCCAATGATAACAGTCTCGTTCTAATAATTGACGGAAGGAAATGACGAAGGCCGAAATAAGTTGACACGTTCTAAGTTTGTGGAGATAAAATAATTAAATAAATAGTGTAAAACAATTATCAAGTTGTCATAAAGTTAATTTGATTAAATAATTGAATCGTCTATCTATAGATACGTTGATTTGATAATATAATTGAAAAGTGTCAATAAATTAGATTGATAAAATAATTGGTTTTGTATTCAAGCTTCTTATATCTTTCTTTCTTAACGAGCAATCTGCACAGTTATTCAACACATTGTGTTCTAAAAACGGCCACTCGACCTCCGACTTGAATTATCTGACGGCTGCCGATCAGGTGGCGATTACTTATCGTGCTTTCCAATCATCTTTTCTTATTAGACAACCAGGAGACCTGATTTGTCCTAAAAAAACTTGCAGTAGGTTGACAAAGCTTGCTTCTCCTTTAATGAAATTTAAAACCATTAGTCACAAAATCATACGCTTTAACTCCTGAGGTGCAGAAGCAATAACAGCATAAGTAGTCAATGCTGTCATTGAAAGGACAATAATGGGCTCCATCAACACACTAATATTATTAAGGGGAAAGATTTGTACCTATGTTTGTAATGAATAAACTCAAAAACTTAAAGAGATCCATTTCTGGGATAAGCCCGCCATTGTACTTTTGTTTTATTTATATGCTTTTGTACCTATTCACTTTTGTTTAGTTTAATAAAGTTATTACAAACAAACAAAAACTACTGGATTGCTTACAATAATTCTTCTTTCCGTTTATCCTCTAATATCGCTGCACCATATGCAAACACTTAATAATTATTTTACCATTATAATGCCACATTATATGTGTAACATAGGCTTTAGTAAATGCCCATACGGGCAAGTGAAACCGCGAAATACAGCTATTCATTAATTTAATTATTGTAATTGGCTCTACCACGTTAAGCAAACCTGTCTATAGGTCTTGCTTTGACTTTTTATTACAGGAAAGATATTACATGGTCACTTGTGGTCAGCAACGCTCATGTGACACTCCTCATTTGTGGAATCGATAGACTACCGTCTATGGATGTCTGTAATACCAAGAGTGTCACTACTTTACATTAGTGGACCGAATGCCTGTTTACTTACTTAATCATATCAGTAGGCGTTTTCTAGATTACAGAAAAATTTACTAATCATTTCATTAAATGTATGGAAGCTTCTCAACGCGAGTGAAACTCACACTTGGAAGTCTTTATTATTTTAAACTGTCTGAACCTGAAATTTATATTTTTCCCTCAGGAAGGCGATGAGGACTTGGGTGAGCTGTATCAGGATGAGGAGAATGGTGCTGCGCTCCTTATCAGGAGGCATCCCAAGCATGGGAAGATCGTTGTGGTAAGTCTTATTTCCGTCCCTATCAGAAAGCAATTTATTAAAATTGAAAGAAAAATGACGTAACTTCTATGGAGTGTTGTTGCAAAAGATTCATTTTTAATAATAACATATATAAAACAAATCACACAGATTGAGCTAGTCCCAAGCAAATTCGAGATTTATGTTATGGGATACTAACTATGCTATATTTTATAACAAATACATTACCTATACCTAAAGATAAACATCCAAGACTCAGTCCAATGAGAAAAGATATTATTTCATCTTGACCTGACCTGGGATCAAACCCAGGACCTCCTGAGTAGCGGACTGGCTTGATAACCATTAGTCCACGGAGGTCGTCTATGTAAATGCTTAGTTAAATAAAAGCGTGATAATTGGCGAGCGTCAAGAGTGATGAGTATGAAGGAAGCTAGGGGGGTCTGTAACGAGCAAGAGAAAGAGGAAATTTTTAGTCTCTGCCTATCCCTGGTTATATCACACAAAAAGTAGCCTACGTTATTCCTCGAGTAACCAAAAAGTTGTAAACACGTTGCATTTTAGAAAGTCGGGTAAACGTCATCAGCATCGTCTCACCTTATTGACATGGAATATATTAAACTTGAAAAGTTCCCTCGATTACTCCATGATTCAATCCTCAGATTCTGATCTATATGATCTGGGTAGCCAGTATCCAGCAATGGACAGCTTGCGGCTAAAACAATGACGATACGATACCAAAATTTCAAAGCATCGGATCGAAAACTTATGTCCAGCAGTATCCCAGCAACTAAAATCATAAATCTGTATGTAATATTACAAGACCTAATAAGATTATGAATATAGAAGATGTAATGTAATAATACACCATGATGTTATTACAAAAAGTGTGATTCCATACTCTCAGGTTATGTCACTTATGTCATATAGGCTAACGATCGGTTGGTGTAAATAATGAAGGCTCATTTCCACTAAGAAGTTAAAAGTATAGGTAGTGAGTATGTATTTTACTACTTAAACACTTAGTTACCTAACTGCAATTACTACAATCTAGGTGAACAACTAAATAACTTTACTGATAAGTACATATTAGTACAAAGAGCACCCATCACCCTCTCATGGCTCTACCAACTTTTGAATTTACAAGTTTTCTAATGTGCCTTCTGTAGACTGTCTAGCATTGTATTGATCATCATTTCGAGTATGCGTCACGGTCAATCGACCATGCACACCATGGTGTCAGAGTTCTTCTTTACCGCCTTCGGCCTCTGACGTAGTTCCTTTAACGACTACCAGATGGCAGCCGGGACCAACGGCTTAACGTGCCTTCCGAAGCACGGAATCATCTTTATTATCAGACAATCAGGTGATTCAAGCCTGCAATGTCCTAACCAAACAGGAAACATCTAAACAAAGTATGCTTCCCATGGGAATCGAACCCATGACCCCCGGGTCTACAGGCAAACGCCTTAACCACTGGACCACGGAGGCAGTTGCATTGATGATATTTCTTTATTAATCAACAGTACAGTAGTACAAAGACCGGCAATTACACCATTATAGCACCATTGCATTTCAATAAATGAAAAGAGGAGACGTGCATTCTCATCATTATCCGCGTTTCCCACTTATATCCTTAGCTTATGCTTCAGATCCTACGCTTTAATCATCTAGCTAGATGTAGCGACGCTGTTTATTACAATAGAGCGACTGCTTCTGACCTAAGTTGCCCTATTTAAAGGAAAACTGGGTATAATTAGTAGTTAACGCTGTCAGATCTTTCATGCTGCCTATGGGCATTTGACAAAGCCTAACTATCTACTTCCGATCAAACTATTAACGAGCCTTCCAAAGCACATAAGACAAAAATGCCACTAATGGCGACCAATCCAAGTCTGACCACGCTCGTCGACCCTTGGTACGCACGATCGTTACGAACACGCACACAGGCTATCGAGCTCCTCAAATCATCTATTCTACTATAAACTAGCGACCCCGGCTTCGCATGGGCATAAAAATCTTGCTCTTGAATCACTATCTATTAAAAAAAAACCGCATCAAAATCCGTTGCGTAGTTTTAAAGATTTAAGCATACAAAGGGATATAGGGACAGAGAAAGCGACTTTGTTTTATACTATGTAGTGGGGTGACTATCTCAATCATCAATTTACTATACTTATGATTACTACCAAAAAATCTAATTAACATCTAGACAGGATGCCCCACTACGGTTGTCAACGAACAATGACAGTAGTTGTCTCATAAATCCGAGTGGACGTGACCGCACTAGATGATCTGATGGAAAATCCATACTAATATTCTAAATGCCTGTGGGTTTGTTAGTGACATTTTTACTCCTTAACTACTGTACTTACTGATTTTAATGAATTCGTACAGATATACATTGGCCATGTATGGCGGCTTAGGTATAAACCATTCTCTCTCTTTCCTTAGAGGTCGTAAAAAGCGACTTAAGGACAAGTAGAATTCAATCTATAAATAATAGTCTGTAACTACTTATATAATTCCATGTAATTTTGTCTGGCAATAAAGGTACCCTGTTTTAGTGGAATACGGGCTTGAATTTTCTCCCTTTTGTTGGCAAAGAAAACATGGGAATTGCTTTGCCGTCATGAGGTATTGCCATCAAGACTGCATTTAGATAGTTTTAAAATTATAATTTCAATCAATGTTGTATTCATTTACTTACTTAAATGGTGGAGTTAAGTTCATGAAATTTAACTTTTTCAAAATTTTGCCTAAATTTTGCTTGTGCTTGGCGCTAAAAGTGGCATTTTCATACGCCATAACCATAAACAATGGATGCCAAGTAGACTAAGGTCAGTTGCGCAACGACTCCCAGACCCGACACCTATTGTGTGCATGGCTAAAAATTATAATAACTTAATTTCCCCACATTACCTGCTAGTGACGTTGCTTAGTACGAGTATATTCGCCGCCCCAGGGTCTGTAGATCGTAAAGAATTATATCGTTGCAATTGAATTGATTAATTATATTTAAAATATACAAGGCAAAATAAAGAACCTGGTCTGGAACTGTAGGCCTTAATTACCTAACTCTTATTGGACAACTTCTGGGGCGTAATAGTTAACATTTCTACCCTCTAATCTAGGACTCAGGTTCGATTCCCGGTCAGGACAAGATGAAAAATAATATTTTGCTGATTGGCCTGGGTCTTGGATGTTTATCTTAATATATGTTTTAAATAAGTATAATATCGTTTAGATAATAAAACCATAACCGACTATAACACGAGTCTCAAACTTACTTTGGGGCTAACTTAATCTGTGTGATTTGTGCCTAAAATGCTCTCTAATTTTATGCGCTCTTCAATCTCAATCTTTGAGTTTCTTAAATACGACTCAATTTAAAAATACCAATGTTTGTGTGGAGCGAATAGGTGTTAGGTACTTAATTCGGTGAATGTGAAGAATAGTAGATAAACCTACGACGAAAAAGTAGAACTACACCCAAAAAAACTATATACAAATGTATATTTTATAATAAGATTTAAACACATAAACAAAGAAACAACAAACAAAGCTATGAATTGTTTTAAAAATCACAAAACAATCGTGTCCGCGTTCCGGTCTATTTCGCGGCGACTCCTTCACTGTGCAAGTAACGTGCGGACCAATAATTACATTTTCATAATCTGTTTCCCTCGTTAATGGCTTCCCCAAACTGGTTCATTGTTACAAAATGAACGTTTGCATGAAAATTGTACATATATTGTTATTATTTTGGGTTTCTACTAGCTGGGTAGCTTTGGTTTGTGCAATAGACAAATTCCTGTTTCTCACAATGGTTAACTGTTAAAGAATGCTAGCATTAAAGTCCGTCAATTGTTTAAATGTTTTGTAGTTATGGGAAAATGAAGTTAACAAAGGATTGATTTTGATAAAATTGGGAATGGATATAGTTAAAGACCGGGGGTCAAACAAAGGCTACTTTTTGCCACGATATAACTAAATCACGTTTCACGCGAGTGAAGCCGCAAGCAACAGATAGTAAATAAGTAAACATAAGTGTGTGTGATAGTAAAGTGGTATACTTTCCTGTGTGGCCCACTGTAAACGCGCAAACGTCGAAATTTTCGGCGCCACCATTTTCCTAATTTTTCTTTCCGCGATAAACTTCTACAGAATATAAGAAAACTAAATAAAAAGTGTATCAAATGTGTCATAACTTTACAGTTATGAATTCTCATATTATGGCGTAACCGAGTGAAATAGGCGTTTGTTTTTATTTATGAAGAAGAAAAATAACTAAGGCACATGGTTTGGGATGAAGTCCGATAAGATGATTCAGAAAAAAAAAACCATAAGTGACTTCACTGAAAACTATTATAAATTGCAAAGTCACTACTTTATTTAACCTATGTGTATTGTCAACAGGAAGGCTCCATCGGTCACGACCTGGTGATCCGCCCGATCCCGGACTCGATGACTGCGCCCGCGCAAGACGACGAGATGTTTATGGACCCGTCCAGCATGGCAGATATGGTCTCCATAGATACGGGACTACCCCTCAGTAAGTTCTTTGCAACGGTTTTCTTTTATTTATTTAGAACAAAAATAATTTATGACATACGCCTAAACCCTCATAAGTTTGAGGACCTCTATGGCGTAATGGTTAACATGCCTGACCGCTACTCAGGAGGTCCCGGGTTCAATCTCCGGTCAGGTCAAGATGAAATATGATCTTTTTCTGATTGACCTGGGTCTTGGATGTTTAACTATATATGTATTAGTTATAAAAGTCTCGAACTTACTTTTGGGCTAACTCAATCTGTGTGATTTGTCCCTATATATTTATATTTATAAATGAACTGATTGGCCCGGAGTGGTATCAATACAGAAAACCATGTATTAAATTTTATGTACAGATCGAAACATTCATCTGCAAATAGTTATGAAGTTAATGTCACTAAAACAGTTGATGGTAACCCCTCTGCAATGCTGAATTTTTCCTTTCCTCACTTGTAGGTATCATCAATCAACTATTTCCTTTTCTGTATTTTCTCAGTGCTTCTTTCATTTTTCTCCACAACTTCACTAGGTCTTTGGGACCTTTAGTTGGTTACCATTTGCATGGATATCGATGCGACGTCTCGTCAGCACTTTATGGGCTTGTCCTAGGATGCTAGTTTGTACATTGATAGACACAGGCCTGGCGTCAGAATTTTTTGAATCCACCTTACAACCTCTAACTTTTTCTAATTTAATGAATTTTCTAATGTTTTGATGGTAGCTGAAACTTACAGCCTTCGAAAGGAGAGAATTGCCCTTTTATCGAACAATCAGGTGATTCAAGGCTGCAATAACCTATAGAAATAACTTATACAAAGTACGTTTTCCGTGAAATTCTAAAACGCGATATACAAATCGTAAGCTTATGGTGGACCTAGACCATAGAGGCTATATATCCTTCGTATTGTTCCAGTGAAGAGGAAAACTGAAGAGCAGGACAGACTGAGGCGAGCGCTGAACGGCGCTCAACACGTCATTATCAAGCGGGATCCGGCTGAGGGGGACCACCTCGGGGATTATGGTAAGTCCGTGACCAATGGCCTGGGAAAAAATTGTATTGTTTTGCTTGTATAAAGTTTTGTGTAACTTTTCCGGATTTGTCTATTTTTATTTTTATTCGTACGAAAACAAAATCGTTCGTAGTTATATGCTCAATAATTGTTTTTGCCAAAAAAACGAAACCGACTTCAATTGCTCAACTAAATAATTAATACATTGTTGTTTAAATATGCCTCATATCAAACATTTAAATAAATCTGAAGTCGGTGCCGATTTTTTAAATAAAATATGCTAATTAACGAGCCAGCAGCTAGTCAACGAATTCGTGAAATTGGCACCAACTTCAAATTTATTTAAATTTTTGTAATGAGGCATATTTTAACAACAATGTATTAATTATTTCATCCTTTTTAGTTGAGGAATTGAAGTCGGTTTCGTTTTTTTTGGCAAAAACAATTATTTTTCACTTTTTATTTTTGAATACTCAATACCTTACAACTAAAAAGTTGTAAACACGATCATTTTTGAAAGTCGGGTAAACGTTATCAGCGTCGTGTCACCTTACTGACATGGAATATATCAAAAAATACCCAAATCGCAATAAAATTTGAAGAGTTCCCTCGATCACTCCATGATTCCATCATCAGATCCTGATCTGATGACTATGAAATCATCTAGAAAGTTTACCCGTTCTAACAAAAAAAGAATTTTACAAATCGATTCAGTGGTCTTCGAGTAATCGAGCAAGATATATTACAATCAAAAAGTTGTAAATACGTTGCATTTTTGAAAGTTGGTTTAATTTTCCAGCATCGTCTCATCTACGTCCCACCTTACTATCTTGGAATATATCAAAAAATACCCATGCCCAATACAAAACTTGAAGAGTTCCCTCGATTTCTCCATGATCCCATCATCAGATCCTGACCTGCTGAATATGGGACCAATCGGAAAGTATACCCTCTCGAATAAAAAAAAAATTCAAATCGGTCAAGCCGTCTTCCTGTAATCCGGTAACATACATAAAATATATAAATACTCCTTTTTTTTGCAGTCGGTTAAAAGAGCGGCTCGAAAATGCGATATTATGGAATGCAAATAAAAAAAATATATCAACAATGTACTTATTGAGTATCACTACATACCTAGTATAAAACAAAGCCGCTTTCTCTATTCCTATGTCCCTTTGTATGCTTAAATTGTTAAAATTTCGCGACTCAATTTGATGCGGTTTTTTTTAATAAATAGAGTGATTTAAGAGGAAGATTTTTATGCCCATGCGAAGCCGGGGCGGGTCGCTAGTAGGATATAAAGAACATACTTAATCTACTAAGTTTAACATCAATACAGTAAATTGTTTCCCATTCAATTAACCATAATTAAAATAAACTGCACAAATAATAACATTCTTGGGCATGTTCCGTGAACATAATTGAAGGATTGTGGGTTTATGAGTAATGGCAGTATATACCTACCTATAATAATCCGCAAGGTGTTAATAAAGTTTTATAAGTTTATGTCTAAAGGTACGAAAGCCGTTAAAAATTCTAAATGAAATAAGTAAGTAAATATTCTTATTTCTACATATTTTTTTTTAATCTAGCTTTTTTCTGAAGTTTTAAGTAGAGTTTAAGCAAACAATCTCTTTTACCTTTATTATATTAGTATAGACTCAAATATTTGTATATATAGATGCTTATATAGTCATTTTTAGGAACTAAGACTCAACAGTGAATCTTATCCTCTTATAATAATATTAACATTTCAACAATACCTACTTATTTTTACAAAACAATTTGCTCTCATGTGATTCATGTGACGAGTAAGCCTGTTAAGATACCTGCCTATATTTAAATTGAATAGTAGCAATTTCCAAGCAATTTAATCATTAAGCTATTAAACATCTCAAAGTACAATATCGTCAACAGTATTGATTGATGGCACAATAATAACGATTCACGTGCCATCGAGCACGTGACGATACCATTCGATTGCATATCGATTAAAATCGATCGTATCTAGAGATTTTATCATCGAATAGTAATATACCGGTTTTCGCGATAGGCACGTACTTATGATCTTGGTACCTACTTAATCTACCTATGAATAAGTATAATTTAAAATGATTAGCCCAGTTACATCTTCATATATTATAAACCAAAATAGACAATAGTAGTTGGTATTTCCCGTAATGGTGTTTAGCAAAGTTGGTATTTAACCGGATGTGGTTGTATGAGTATTTAGAATTTAACGTAGAGTTGGCATTTTCTGTTTGTGATATTAAACGTCGTAATGGAGTCATATCAATGTTTTCTACTTTAATAACGACATTCAAACAATAATAGGTTCTTTACCTTAGTATTAAGAATAATATTTGATTTACCTGATCGAATTATGGTGTACCTACTATTTTTATGTCAACCATATGAACGTGTATTTATCAATTGGTATCATTTCCGGGCAACATCAAATTTTTTGCGTCTTACGACTTGCTTTAAATATCTAAGTAAATCGTAGAAGGAAAGTATAATAGTCAATTAATTATCCTTCTATGCCTGAACTATGGAACAATAAAGTTTTAATAAATAAATAAATATTATAATCATCCCCAAACGGCTGAACATTGGCTGAGCATCTGGCCGAAATTTGACTCAGGTCTAAGTATCTATCTTAAATTTAGAGTAGAGTCACTTATTTGACACAGGTACTTATAATAGAGAAAAATGTGTGAATAGACACAGACTGACTAGGGAATAGGATAGATCATATCAATCAATCAATCACTTTTTATTTGTATTGAGATATAATGGAGTAGGTACAACGCAAGCTAAGACGAGGGAAACAGTTTCTTCACTACATAGTATATAACAAAGTCGCTTTCTCTGTCTCTATGTCCCTTTGTATGCTTAAATTTTTAAAACTACGCAACGGATTTTGATGCGGTTTTTTTAATAGATAGTGATTCAAGAGGAAGGTTTTTATGCCCATGCGAAGCCGGGGCGGGTCGTTAGTAATTTAATAATTAAAAGTTAAAAGACAAAACAATTAATTCAATAAAAAAATAATAATTTATTAATTTATTCCATTTATTGTTTCAAGTCTTTAAACTTTTAGGCAGTAGAAAAAAAAACTATTATTTTATTATTGTGGAAGCCAATCATCATCAACTAAAGTCAATATCAACTAAAGTTAAAACTTGGTCAACACAGGAAATTCTTAGAAAAAAATTATCTGAATGATCTTTAATGATTGAATCATCTTTAATTTAAAAGTCGCGATATTTCGACTTGTTTTATTGCAATTAATAAAGAGATATGATCACCTTATTAATCACTAATGAATAGTTCAAGAACATATTATGTAGTAATATAGTAAGTAGTTATAAAATATGCAAATAAAAAATATATTTCTAGGTATAAAGATACAAAATTTAGACTGATTTTTCGTTAGTGTACTAGGTATATATAAATCTTTGAGTTTTCTGCTAGACTTTGAAAGGACTGGTGATATGTCATTATGTACAGTGAACAAATACAATGAGTCACGGAACCCTATTTCAATGGGTTCCATGCCCCAAAAGTGAGCAAATCGTAATTTTATGGAAGTTAGTAGTTAGTAAACCAACCGGTTTACTTAGAAACACATAATTTTTTGCTTTTTTTCATAAATTTGATAATTAAGAACATTTAACTTGATTTATTGTGAACTGGATTAAAATTAGGCAGTTGAAATTTCAAATTACCTAAATTGAACATTAATCCAAGGGTACAAAATTAGTAATCGTAGCTAGGTAAGAACCTGGATCTAGATGTGGGTAGGGTGAGAGAAAGGTACCTAAATACACGGCCTTGTACAAAGGTCTGCCTCTGGTGAGGTCCCCGAGACCTATATCCCTAACATAAATCCTGAAGTAGACTTTTTGTAGCTTAGAACAGCGGATACAAATAAATTTTCTTTGATTTGCTGATCTTGAAGTTTATGGATACCACAGACAAACAGGCGTCATTTCGCTATAAATTACCATGGGAGATCATTGTAAATTAACTGAAACCAGTTTTTAAACTCACACAAGCTGACATTATTATGGTCATCGTACATTTTGCATAAATTACGTTTTATTGACGATGACAAACACTATGATATAGTGGCCATAAAGTTCATGGATAAGTTACTGCATACTACTACAGATTACACCAGCTACATAGGTGAAAAACATGCAGAGATATCCAAAAAGAAGGACTATACATACAGACAACCCGGAGTAGATACCTCTGGCGCAAATGTACGAAGAGACCCGACCCCAGATGAAATGGGATAAGGGGTGGACAAAGAAGAAGATAATACTACAGATTACTACTTTACTAAAGATGTTCAATCGCCATACGAATAAACACGCCGTTGCCACCAATAAGGAATTGTATTAACGCCATCTATCGATCACTTTAAAACACTGTGGTTCTAAATCCGATTACTTATAAAATGAAGCACTAACACGGTATGTATGTACCACATACCGAGTGTATGCGGTAGAAAAATGATTTTTAAAAAAATGGTGTTTTCATAATTAACACTTTATTGTCACAAAAAATAAGCGGTACTTATTCTTTATTAAATTGTGATTTAATATTGTAGTGTCACCTATTGGTAAGAAAAAAAAGCAGGCAGCCGGTCATAAAAAGAATACAAAATCTTATTTCGCCAGATTAGGAAAAACAATGACCTATCTACCGTGGGATACGTGACCATACTTTATTGTAAAGGGGACTTAGCCAGTTACAATCAAAATGTATGGGATTGACATGATAAGATTGACCACGTGATTTACCTCAGCTTATGTCTATCCCATACATTTTGTTCTTGTCGACATTATAAATAAAATAAAAATAAAAAATAAAATTTGTTTATTTCAGGCGACTTATGGCCCATAATTTAAAATGACATTTCTACATTTCTACAGTCGTCGCTCGAATAATAATTACATAATTGAACATCGAAATCACAAAACATTATATTTAAATATAAAATAAATTAAATTAATTAATACATATTGCAATCAAATCGAAATTAAAAATACAATTAAATATAATTAATACTGCCTTTCGGCTCGGCTACACGGGACATGCCTGTCACAACAATGCCTTAGATACAGACAGTCCTCTCTCTCGGCAATCGCTGTCAGTACGGCGTTAGAGCTGCCTCGCACCCTGCGCACCATGCATGCGGCCCGCTTACGCAATGTTGCGTGAAAGCAGTCCGTCCGTGCGTCTGCAAACATACCTGATGCGCTACAGCGTCGAGGCAGCCCCAATACCGCCCGAAAAGCATAGTTATGGTTAATATGCTTGAACTTAATAAAAAAATATATTCTTTATTTCTAGCATTCATGGAACCCGACCACCTGGGTAAGCGGTTTAGGCGGAAACGTTCAGCTGACCATAGCAGGAGGAAAAGAGACGCACCCTACGTCATATATCCTGAGATACTGGTCATCGTCGACTATGATGGCTACAGGTAAGTTATACTTGTTAAAAAAGTATACTTAACCACAACGTTATGCTCAAAGTACCTACTATTGGTTTAAGGATCGCATTTCGTATTACGACGATATGGTGTATTAAGCGCTATTTTTTTTCTTTTCTCTATTATTTCGTTCATCGAATACCTGGTCCAGTGTTGGAGATACACAGACAAACACCATTTTTAACATAGATTTAATTTTATTAAAACAATGTGCGTCATTGTTTAATGAAGATTAATAAACCATTTTCTACCTACGGAAATCAAACTTGCTTATTATACTCTAGTGCAGTAAGTTATAAGCGTTCAAACCACAGGTTCAAACAAACTTATCAGTTTTATTATATTAGTTAGTTTTATTGTATTAGGGTCATCTGTGCTTCTACAATTTCACTTTTAATAAACATCGCCTAGTAGAAAATAACAGGATTATTCTGACTAATATTGATACGAGTACCAATGCTTTTAATATTTCTTATTTCAGATTACACGGCGGAGATAACGTGCAAATCAAACGATACTTCGTCTCATTCTGGAACGGCGTCGATCTTCGGTACAAACTGCTCAAAGGGCCAAGAATACGGATATCCATCGCTGGAATTATTATATCTAGGGTAAGTAACATCCATTTGCAAAATGAGATATGCCTTAATGATATGGAGCCTAGAACAACGTACTTAGATATCTACCAACTAAATTTAGTCTAAGTAATAAATGATAGATAATTTTATGAGTACTAGAGGTTGAACATGAACAACCTATAGGACTCTACATACTACTGTGGGATAAAATGTAAATCCTAATAGTATTTTGTGAAATGAAAGGATCCGGCTTGTAAACCAAATATGTATTTCGTAGCACGGAATGGATACCTATTTGAATTCGTTATAATTTATGGCAAGTCCGGATTGACTTAGGTCCTTATTGTGATTACGTGAACCTTGTGCAATCGTTCATACTTCTCTTTTCTTTAAAGCTACTTTTATAAGCAACTAGCTGTTGCCCGAGGCGCCGCTCACGTGGGAATCCCTCGATAAAATATAGCCTTTGTGTTGTTCCAGAGTCTAAGCAATTTCCATTTCAAATTTCAGCCAAATTAGTTCAGCCGTTTTCCTTTGAAAGAGTAACAAACATCCATACAAACTTTCGCGTTTATAATAAGTATAGGATTCTTTTGATAAGCGACATCATTAACTTTTATCTAAATAATTCAAATATATAGCATGAAATAAGTAAAGAAAAAACGAATAGGTATAGAGAAAAATCTTTTATTTCCATGTACCTAGTTATTATGTAGCCGTTAATTTAAAATCAGCCATCTCGTCGGTCTCTATACAGAGTTCTTCTAGCAAACTCTTTTTGGACTTCGGATACCCTTCCAGAACTCCGTCCAGCATTTCGGAACTTATTCTTTTTCTTTTCCTACGAAATAAAGTCTCATTTTTATTTTGTGCCAGTAATAATGTAGAACCCGAAAAGATTTGGCTGGACGTTGCTGTAAAGGATATGCGTGCAAATGGTCTCAGTAAAGGATGCGAGAACCGAAGTGGAGAAAAAGCGTAAAAGCGTATCTTTAGCTCCTAGTAAGCAACAAGCTCTTCAGCTTGTTCTTCACGCAACCAGGAAAGCACTAAGATGAGAGAATTATCAATAACGTAGGACATGAGTTGTAAAACAAGACAGCCAAAGATAGTACCCTAATAAGTACACAATACTTTGATACAAAAACGTTAGTGATTAATTCAGGTTAATGAAATTATTCTCAAACAGTACTGTAAGATCGTTCATAGTCATAGACTATCACTTTCCAACAGAATTTCTCAAGAGCAAAAAACTTTCCCTCCGGAACGTTACGTCCTATTACCGGAATGTCCAGTCGGTTCATTAAGTCTACTTCCCTTAACGTCCTGTCTCCGTAAGTCCACTTCCCTGAATGTCCACTGCCTCGAAAGCCTATTTCCCTGAATGTCTACTTCCTACAATGTCTACTTCCTCGAATGTCTACTTCCCTGAATGTCTACTTCCTACAATGTCTACTTCCTCGATACCTCGCTCCCTTAATACCTGATGATGTTATTTTCTCCAAATACAGGGGATAATCGATTGATTATAATAAAAAATAAAATGTTAGAAAAACATCATTTTTTATTAGATGTGTAATAAAAATAAACTAATTTAAGACATACCTACATTAATAATAGCTTATTTATTAACTACACTACAAATCCATTGGAAGGATGAAAAAAATAATTCTTATGATTAGGGGCGGCCATACCGTGCCTTCGTGCACTGAACCACCAAATTTTAAGGAAACGAAATTAACACAATATGTATTTTAAATAATATCTTTAAAGACTAATGTAATAATAAATTCTTAATTCAGAAATTTGTGACAAAACAATTTAAACTCTAACTCTTATGTAATTAAGACTTATTTTCGTTCAAAAAAAAAGAAGATTGCAAGAGATTTAATTTTTGATAAAAAATACAAAAGCTTTTTTCATGTTACTAAAAAAAATAATTAAATGACGTTCCTCGTTCGAAAATACTGAATTAAAAATTACCTAAAGTACCTAAGTATAAAATCAACATGTTTTTAATTTTTGTTTGCATTTTAATCGTAAATAAATAATCTTTTTCAAAAAGCAGTTTGTGTCCATCTCACCATTTTGTAATGTACTTAGCAAGCTTTTGTATTTTTTATCGAAAACAATGTCTTGCAATCTTCTATTTTTTCGGGTCAATGTTTGAAATAAACTTTTATTGATGATACAATCATAATGTAAAGATTCCTTTTTTAAAGAATAGATAACTAAATATAAATTAGGCGTTTTAGGTATTCTGGAATTTAACCTACGATGCCATCCTTCCAGTGAATTCGTAGTGCGATGTTTATCTTCTGCACAACTCAAAACTGCAGGTGTTATGTTGGACCCCCATTGACGTTGGTAATACTTTATAAATTTGCTCATTTCCGGAGATCGCGGAGCGTCATTCCATATCGCATTTAAGGCTTCATCTATTTTATTACTAGGTAAAAGCGGAAGAAGGGCGACCATTCTCAAGACTTTTCTGCCTTCTCTCGTCTTGTTTACTTTCAATTCTTTGCCATTGCGCCATATAGCCTTATTAAAGTGATAAAAACACCCTGTTAATTGAACACCGGAGAAAACTGTACGCATAGCGTTCATAGGAGCTATTTCATAATCACTCTTAAATTGGCTAATTTTTATATGAAGTTTATCTTTTATCAGTTGGAATAACCTAAGGTAGGTCCCCTCTGTTTTGTTTGGCAGGAATGCATAAATAGCTGGTACAATATTAGTAGAAGTTATGGTTGATCCAAGATCAATGTGTAGAACGTACAATTGATAAAAGGGTGGAGGAGCTGCTTTGAACGTTCCGTCGGCATAATAAATGCCAATGTAACCTTTGAGAAATCTTCTTACAAGAGGCGACGCAAATATAATAATTTTTTCATCCTCACCATCTTCACAAAGTAAAAAATTGTCATTCAATGTCGATGATAATTTGATATCTCGTAAATTGTTGTAATGAAGCCTGTCCACTTTCAAAAAATCTTTTCTGGCTTTATATAATTGATTTTTTATCGAAGAAAAAGATGGCATAGCCTCTCTGTATTCCTCCCCCTTCATCTTAAACTCCACAAAATTATCATCGAAGATTTGTTGAATGGGACGTAAATCTCGACATACATTTTTTTTACATTCATTCAATATAACTTGTATTTCATTTTTTATTACATTAGCCTGACAAGTATGTTCCTTACTTTCACGAATCACTTCACTTGATTTACAAGTAACTGTTGCAGAACATTCGTCACGTTTCCAACACCTCCACAGGGTAGTACCTATCTTGTTTTTCCTACTGAAATTATATTTGAACCCATTTCTTAACAGACAAGTTTTTCCTTTTCTGCTTTTTATAAACTGTATTGTATTATTCCCGTCCATTACGTAATTTTATAATATTGAAATAAACAACGCTTTTCCTAGTTTAGAAACAAAGGAGAATAGTGTCATTGTGTCCCCTTGTGTCATTACACACGCATGAATCATTAAATGTCAAGTTTAGATAAAAAAGAGGTAGCATATATAAGTATTCACCTACATGTGCGATTAGCGGATTGCATTGCAGAACATGGAACGCATACAGAAATAAATTAGCAATTACCATTAGAACACTTCAATTGGGATTGTATGTAAAATGTAGCGTCGGTAGCTCAGTTGGTTTGAGCGCGAGCCCACTCCCCAAGAGTCTGGGTTCGCGCCCACTCTCAAGCTATGTACCAATGAGTTTTTTCTAACTTAAGTACATTATCCGATTTTTCCTACGGTGAAGGAAAATATGATGAGGAAACCTGCACTTGGTTGGGCCTTTCCCTGTGGGGTTGTGTAGGTCAGATGGCAGTCGCTATTTTAGGGATATGACATACAGGGAAATGGACGTTCAGAGAAATGGACGTTCAGAGAAAAGGATGTTTAGGGAAAAGACATGCAGGGAAATGGACGTTCAGGGAAAAGGACGTTTAGGAAAAAGGACGTTTAGGAAAATGGACATTCAGGGAAGTAGACTTAATGAACCGACTGGACATTCCGGTAATAGGACGTAACGTTCCGGAGGGAAAACTTTTTGCTAGTGAAATGTAGGAAAATTTTGAGAAAAAAATGTGGGAAAATTCACTATGCATTGTATGTAGACAGGAACTTTTTGCGTTAAGTGATAGTTATGTACGTTATAAGCATATGTCATTCAACATACGCGGATGATAGACTTTGTAACATCTAGATAAATGAAATCAAAATCAGCCTTTCTTTTGGCTTTTCCGTAGTAGGGTATTTAGCGAATTTTGAAGGCCAAGGAGACAAACTGTATTTAGAAATATTTTTGTAGGTAATTCTTTCCGACTGGAGGTGAATTTCATTAGCCTAATTCCCATGTAGGTTGACGTCGGATGACCTGTAAAAGGTCGCAGGCAAGCGCCGAGTGCAGCTGGCTTCCGTTTGGAAGCGACCTGCACTCAGTTCAGACACTCAGTCATTCTGGAAATCCTTGGGGCCCACGTCCAGCAATGGACTGCCTCAGTGGCACAAATTATGATGATGATGACCTAGAAGATCTTCTAGGGTGGTTTCTAGTAGTGAGAATAAAATGAATTATCACCTATATTCTCTGAGGAATTTATCATGCTCAGACAAAATAGACTTCTTCTCCTCAGCGCTAACAATTTCCGTAGAAGTCCTCAGTGTCTCCAACTTGGTTTGCAGACTCTGAAGCCTGGTCTTAATCTCTTCAATCTGACATTTGGCAGAGTCGGTCGTGGGCGTCGAAGTCAGAAGTTTCAAATTAGCTTCAGCAGTTTTCAGTGAACTGTTCTTGTCGGCAATGTTTTGTGTTAAGTTCTTCACCAGGTTATCATAATCTTGATTAGTAAAAAAATATATATATAGTAATTATTGCATTATTTTAAACGGTATTTAAAATAAAAACAATCTTAAACTATTTATTATGTACTGCAATATGGACAAGGAATATGCGCGCGGCGAGCATATCGTTTATCATGTTAGCGGCACGACTACTATAGCAGTTACAACAATAAAACGCAAAATGTTTTAATAAACGTCATGCCAAATCAGACTCTTCTGTTATCCATTATTCTGCGGTGACCGCTCACCATTAAGTGTGCAAGCCTATCATCAGTACTAGTTATTTCGAATTCAAAATTATGATTTTTCTTTACTACCTCAAGAGCCGTCTGCGAGAAACGAAGTAGAGTGGGTCTTAATAGTATAAAATACGGTTGCAGTCATCGGAACTCGATGAGGTCTGTCTAGGTACTATCATCAGTAATGTAATGACATAATTACATAGGTAACTACTACAGATAGTAAGTGATGTAGCACCAAAGCGCTATATTTGCATCTTTTGTACATACCTATTTTATGTAAGTAAATTAATTGATAGGTACCTTCTATGTCATTGTCGCCTTCTACCACGCTCTCAGGTTGTATGACGGCATACACTTTCTGCTTACCATACAGTTTACATTTAATCTTTCCATTCTCGCTCAAATAATCGAGAGCCTTTTGTATGGCAGATTTAGAGAATGCTCCTCGCAAATTCACAGTCACATCGGCGCAGGAATACGGCCTATTTGTATCGGCTAAATATTTTAAAACTGCTTCATTTGCCATTTTAACAATTGTTTTGACGCACAAAATTATTCAAAGTAACTACCTAACCAACAGATACGATTCTAAAATTATTATTTATAGAGTTATTTATATTACATATTAGGATAGGAGTTAAAATAAACGTTGGAGTAAAGTACCAAAAATACCTAGAAAGTAGATTTGCCGCCTAAATATTTTTTTCAGTAACCGCGTTTGGGTTAGCGCAAAGATCAATTATTATACAGCCACAACTCACGCAAACGATTGGCTTCTGAAGATAGTTGTCCTTATTTTTTAAAATTATGTAGATATGAGTAAGATGATATTTAGGAAATTACCATACAAAATTTATGTTATCTAAGTATTGTACTTACCTACCACGATAATAACGTTATTATTAAATCCAAGTAATTTTAAATGGCATATAAACCACACAAATCAATGTTAATGAATATTCAAATGATAAATAGGTACCTATCAAGTATAATTTTAATATAGGTAGGTACATTAAGAAAAAGATATACCTACCTACTCGAAATCAGATCACGATTTTGCTTGAATCATTGAATTAATTTGTATAAATTTGAACACACCTGCTCGTAATAAAATGTATCACATTTATTTTAATAACTCACTACCTATTCTTAGAAAATCACTCCAAAATGCGAAACAGGTTGAAGCATCATATGTTTCACGATTTTAATTAACGTTCAAGGTTTTACGAAAACATATAAGTACTTACCTACTTACTTATTTACTTGAAATCGCCGCCATCTGGCTTTCTTCACCATAGTTGGTGAAAAATGTAACCTATTTCTTTTTCGAGGTTTGATTGAGGTAGGTACCTACTTCATAAATTTAACCTACAAATCTTGTTTTTATTGTTATTTGTTTCTGATATCTGGATAAAAATTAAAAACGAAAAGAGTATTCGATTTTAACTAAGATGTCAAAACTCCTTCCATGGGAAGCTGTCTACTTATTACTGTCTACTTACTTATACTAGTCTACATTAGGTTTTATACTTAAGCCAAAAAATTCATTACAGGGTCGTGATGCCACGCCATATCTGGAAAGGAACCGGGTTGGCCGTGATGCTATCGACTCGGCTGCAGCGCTCACTGACATGGGCAAGTATCTGTTCAGAGAACGGAGGCTACCCGTCTACGACATCGCCGTCGCTATCACCAAGTAAGTATCGTTGTTTAAAAAAATATGTTCCAGGCATATAAGAAAAAAAACAAAAGTAGCAAAGCAAGCTGACATTCAGTTTTTCAAAAAATATATGAAGGAGTTTTTGGAGGGAAAGTAAACTGTCGCTATGTCGGCGCTGTATTTAATTTCCAAAACTTAGGTTTTTTCGACTATTTGTGCTTAATATTGGTGGATTATTATTCGCAAAGTGTTCGTGAACAAGCGTGAGTGTTAGGAAGTGATACTGTGTTGATTACGTGACTTTTATCTTTGTCACCAAAATCTCCCAAGTTATAGCTAAGTGAAATTTTTCCACCGCTTCACTTAGCCATCTGACTGACTAGAATTACTAACTTGACTAGATTAAACTACTGACTTGACTTTTTGACTTGACTTGACTAAAGTAGGACTGAAGAAGATTAATAAATAGAAGATAGGCCTTAAAGGACTAGTTTCCTTGGCCGTAAAAAGTATTTAAAAAAAAATATATATATGAATTTGGTAATGAAATTGGGATAGTTTTTTTTTTTAAATGCTTTAATTTTTTTTTATCGATATGCATGGCCGTGTGCAGACCAAGTACAAAAAATAAAATACCTACCTTTTTTTTTTTGCTTTCCATTATTCTTTTTAAGCGTCCCTTTATCCATTTCAGTCAAAATTACGAAATGTACAGACAAAATATATTTTTTTAATTATCTATAGATGTACCTAGATAATTTAAGCATTACCTACCCTACCATTCGTACAAGCAAATTTCTGCCGATATTGCGCAAATTCAAATTCAAATCACTTACACATCATTCGATCAATAGGTAGGTAGTAGTAGTTTTATTTATACGACAAAATAGAATACCTACTGTATCTACTTACATTCAGTTTATAACATATTAAAGTGTTTATGATGCAGTTGAGAAAATAACTCTACTAAGGCTTTTTCTTTAAAATACGTCTATAGCACAAACACCTCTATAATATATGAAATAGAATAGGTAAGTGGAAAATTTGTGACTGGGTTGAAACAAGTCGTGGCCTGAACATCTGACCATTTTTACCACACATAAGTACCTTATTGTCATTTTTGTTTTTGCTAACTTATCGTGGATTTGCAGGTAAGGTGGTAAGTAAATAGCTAAACATATCAGTAATTTCTTTACTGTGTAACAACTTTACTACAATAAGATCTTTCAATCACTGCTGTTTATAGAAAGAAAATCTAAACAACTCAAAGCACATGATTTTATTTATATCGTCTTCATAGTCGGCACGACCTTTTGTATTTATCTACCCTTTATTATTTTTTTCAGTGCAGCCACAATTTAATAAATTTTTATTTGTTACTTTTTCACCCGAATCACGTTTGGTTAGCTTATAATTGTAAAAATAAACCAAGGATAGAATGCGAACGAAATAGCAGACATAAGCTAGTTTCAAAATTAGAAGGAATTCAAAAAGAGTCATTTCATAAACATTTTAAGCATAATTATCTATCTACAGTAGTCAGTATCCCCTCAACATTACATAAAGATACCAAACCTAATTTCACCAACAGGTATGACATGTGCCGACGACGCAAGGGTGGTCGCTGTACAAAAGGCACCGCTGGTAAATTAAATTTTAAATCAGCCAAAAGTGGAGTGGTCAAGCTGCGCATTAACAGCTTAAAAATAAGGCTTCATAATTATATGTATGAGGTAAAGGATTGGTACTGGCGCTACTTGACTTACACACATACACTAGCCCCGAAAAATTTAGGTTTTAGGTTCTTTTTTGGGCCTGCACTGCAGTCTACTCCGAATATTAATTTTGTAGTATGTTATTGAGCTTATTTTTTTTATTTTCATGGTATTTCAGACTAGACATGTGCAGGAGGCAATATGCAAACGATGCGTGCAATAGAGGGACCGCAGGTAGGCGTGTTTCTATAGTTATCCTCAAGCACGCCTTCTATGTCCCACACCTTTACACAATTGGGACCTATCCATCCGAATTTGTACCTCTCCAATCCGGTCATAAGCACCTTGTGAATAATCTTTCTTTTCGCAAACGTCTTCTCTTACACTTGTAAATTTATGTGAGACCATTAATTAATTTTCATGTAGTTTTTGTACATACCTATATACTTATTTTACAGTTTATCTCTATGTAGTCTAGTGTCATAAATGGGTTTCTATTTATCGTTTACATCATCGATATATTATGTTTTTTGTTTATCTAGATGAACGAACAGTTCTCAAAGTAACAAAATTACTACGCATTGTGTGAGCGTGCGTTTGCTTTTAACAGAAGTGTCTACTGCATGTTTATTTTTATTTATAGGCTTATTATAATGAGGTTGTGTTGTAACGATTGGCTTAAATCGATTCAAAAGATCACTGGTACATCTGCAATTACTTTAACAAGAAAGTTGCGTAAGGCAATGGACCAGCCGGCCCTACCTTAAGTTAAAATGATACGAGGACATTTTAATGCGCATAGGCGTCGTAAGTTAATTTACGAATAGCAAGTTATATCTGTTTAAGTGATATTTAGTTTTGCTTTAGGCAATTATTTCAATTTTTTATAATAAAGGGAAAAACACTTGAAATATTTATTGCTTTTATTGGGCTAAGCAGATTTATATATTTATTTAAAAACTTATAATAAAAAATATAAACGTATTTCATAAAAAATTAGATTGTAAAAGCAATAGCATGCTATATTGTCTTTTATTTTATTGATAGATTATGTAAACAAATTGGTGTTTTGACTTTTAGCAACCCTACTTTACACATTTGGTTTATTTACATTTATAATAAATATTTATATAATTGCATGCTTTATGTACCTAAATGCTTTGCATGATAGAGATTAAACCTTACATTTAAGACTGCAAACCAGCAAAATGTAAGTATCTAATTTGATTAATTAAGTACTTATTTCATAGTAGTTCTTTAGAATATCTTCATCTATCTACACTGAGGTTATTGATCTTCAAATCACACTTTATGTAAGTAAAATCTTTATTAATCCCAAACCTTACATCCAGCCAGCATCATTCCTTTCCATTTTCTCAAATTGTTTTTATTTTTTTATTTTAGTATTTTGGTAATAGTGCTTTTTTATTTTAAAATTATCTTGATGGTAACAGGTTTCGCATATGTCGGCGGTGCATGTGTGGTGAACAAGCGATTAGAGAAAGTGAACTCTGTTGCAATAATTGAGGATACTGGTGGCTTCTCTGGTATCATAGTAGCCGCACATGAAGTTGGACATTTGTAAGTTGATTGCAGTGTTTTTTTTTTATTTATTTTATCAATAAGAATAATTTCAAAGATATTTACTACCGCTGTCTTTAAATGTATTCTATTATTTATATAAATATATATATATGTGACTGACATCCGTTTTTATGATATATTCGAAACTATTTTAATAACAACGTTTTCTTTTATTGGTTAATGGACTTGTAAAAAAAATAAATAAAACAGTTTTAATCATTTCCGTATACATCTCTTTTAATAATTATTTTTAAGTAAAAAATTCCAAAATCCCGAATTTTCGGTACGAGTGGTTCATGACCTAGTCAGTCGCAATCAAAATATACAAAATATAAGTCGTGGAAAGTACAAAACACAACTAAGCTGATAAAAATGGCAATATATATTTTCATTCCTAATTAAAGAAAAAACAAAATTTCAGACTTGGCGCAGTTCACGACGGCAGTCCCCCACCTTCCTACCTCGGGGGCCCGGGCGCGGAGAAGTGTAGATGGGAAGACGGCTTCATCATGTCTGACCTTCGGCACACGGAGAAGGGTTTCAGATGGTCGCCTTGCAGTGTACAAAGTTTCCATCACTTTTTGAAGTAAGTTGCACGAGTTTAAACGTTATTATTAGTTACTAGCTGTTACCCGCGGCTCCGCCCGCGTGTAGGTCGCTTTTCGCGTAACCTTTGTTACATTGAAATGAAATGACGCAATCGAAGTAGCCAGGACATTATTCAAATATAAACAAATATCATGTTTCAGAGTTAAGTTTTTTGCTTAAAACGGCCACTTTTAGCAGTTTTGCAATTTGTAACTATATGAAATTATAATTTAATAATTGAATATGATTAAAATTAACTTCAGATCCATATTTTAAAAATATGCCATTATTTATATTTATTTATTCAAAGCTACTATTAACTATTACTAAAAACTACTAACTAATACCACAGATTACGCAATATGAAAACGTTCTAATATTAAGGATTTGGTAAATCGTGTCGCCACAGATTATAGAATATCAACCTACAATTGTTATATTGTGTATTTTTTTTATTTTACTTTCTAAATGAATAAAAAATATTAATAGATTAATTGAATTTCATATATGCAACAGATTATTAATTTGTAAAATACGTGCATTTCAGCGGCGACACCGCGACATGTCTCTATAACTCGCCGCACGAGGACGACTCCCTGCCGCGAGTGTTGCCTGGTAGACTGCTGACGCTCGACGCACAGTGCCGCAAGGACAGAGGGACGAGGTAACTTACTTTTTTGTACACTACCCTCGCGGTGTAGATATCGGCTTTTCGGTATCATTGAGGTGTATTTTTCCGGAATTGTACATAGAAAAGTAAACCACTTCAACCATAAACTTACCTATACCTACAGGTCAATCAATCAATCTGTATCAGCGAAAGTAACCTGGAAAACAAAGGAGACAGATAACTTTATTGACATATGCAATTAACTTCCTTATTAAAAAAAAACTTCGTTAAAGAGCTGTGGATTTTGTGACAACGAAATAAATAACTTTTTCAGCAAAAAATTAAAGTAAAAAACTGACAAATATATCTTTATTAACCAACTTCATTATATTTTTTATTCAGATATAAATAAAAAGCTGATATAGTTTTTTTTTTATATATTTATTTTTACAAAAAAATATTAATAATAGCTATAAAAAAGTATTAATAAAAAATATTGATAATTATTAATAATAGCTATTCTATTTACTTACTAGATGGTACGACGTTCTTATTAAGGTCGCAGGAAGGCGCTGGATGCGGACCGCTTCAGATCAGTCCCATTGGAAATCTATGAAGGCCTATGTCCAGCAGTGGACGTTTTGTGGCTGATATGATGATGATTCTATTTTCCACATTATGTATTATTTTATGCGTTGTTCACATACCCACACTTCTGAACGTTTTGCGTTCCGCATTCCAGCGCATGCTTCAAAGACGAGCGCGTGTGCGCACAGTTGTTCTGCTTCGACGCGGCGAGCGGGTACTGCGTGGCGTACCGGCCGGCGGCCGAGGGCTCGCCGTGCGGGGACGGACAGGTAAACAATGTCTCTTAGATCATTTAGTTGATTGAATTGTATGATCTGAGCACTGTATACATAGGTACCATCACGCCTGTTTTCCGCAGGGGTAGGCAGACTAAAAATTGCCACTTGGCTTTATAGATTTTACCTTTCTCCATAATTCTTTTGAAATCAAAATCAATTCGTTTATTTGCAGTAATAGGGTAAGTTTAGTAAGAAATAACCCTTTCAATAAGTACCTATGTACTGATGTATCATGTAATGCGCCGTCTTACTCACACGTTTTTGGACGGTTTTGACGTGTTGATAGTAAGCCACCAGTAGTATGTAAAAACATGTAGGGAAGAAACTGTATGTATAAAATCGATGCGTACTTCAAAAACTTACACAGGAAAGTTGTGGAGCTTGTAAAACTTTACGCAGCGAGAATTTGTATTATTTCATGAAAATATTTCTATATATCTGGAGAGGTAGATTATCTATAAACGTTCTAATAAACTAATTTAAAATATTCTCTATTTCAGTATTGCATAAACGGGCGGTGTATAACGGAACATGAAAACATAATACCAGATTACTCTCAACACACGCCGAGCTACGTTCGTCCCGACTCGAGTCCATTCTACGGGAACATCACCAGGTAATGTTTTATTTTTAATATCATTTTATTTTCAATGTACTTTTCAATGAACAGAAGTGTTGAAGAATTATAGTGTCGGTACAAACTTGTGCAACAAGAAGACTATTTATTGTTTTTTTTATTTTTGTCTTTTATACAGGTCCTAAGTTAATAAATATTATATTATAATTTATATAATTAAGTAAGTACCACGATTGTGTTAATTAGTTGGTTACTATAATATCAGATTCTAAAGTATTTAAATTGCCTTGTTCGACACTATCTTTAGGATGTGTGTGTACTTACTTACCTAATTAACTTCATTATTTTAAAATAGTTAATAATGTCGTTTAGTATCTATAGGTAAGTTGCTGAAAATAGTCATTTGTAAAAGCACTTAATTAAGAGATACACTCCTAATTTTAAATTTTGACCGTGATTACTGACTCTTATTATAGAATCGGTAATCAAGTTTACACAATAATACATAAGATCAGTAATAATACTAGTAATGTACTTCGGTAAGTACTATTGCTGGTATTTGCACTGTACAAAGGAAAAATGAGGGTGAAAATATTGAAATTACCAAAATGGCGCTAGATTGTAGTGGCTTGACTTTGCCGGTTACATATTTACAGTAACAAGTACGATTTTAAAATAGTTGTTATCAAGAATTAAACTGTTTTTCATTTACTTTATTAACCCATTTCAATATGGCGCTCTGGTAAAAAAAAAATACATTTCGCCCTCATTGGATTTCCATAGAATTCGACACGATATTAATGATAGTTTGTTTAACGAACACAGTTACGAAGCAACCACACAGCCTTACCAACAGAACTATTACAATCAAAAGCAAACAACTACAACGCAGAATTACTACAGCACTACAAGATCACCATTTAATTTCCACTACTCGCTACCAAGCTATACATTCCCACCATCTATAAACAAATACTCGGTTTCAACGACAAGGAGCCCGTACGATTTCCAAGACTTCACAACACGAAACTACGATAAAGGATACTACAATAAAAACACATATTTAAGTTATTATTCGAGTGGAACAACGAAGAACCCATATCAAAAGGTCCAACCACTCTTCAAAATAGGAACGTATTACTCGCAACCAAATTTGATAAGGCCTGACGCAAATTCTCAGCAGCAAGTTCAAGTAGAACCGGCGAGATTGGTGTTTTCATACCAGAGAAATTTGACTACAGGGGAAATTCAACAGTAGAATAATTAATTGGTAAGATATAGGAAACCTTTATGGACGTCGCCGCATAGATTCATACGTATTAACACTTAATAACTGGTAACGTGGACTCTCATTATGAAATTCAAAAGAAGATTTAATTAAATTTTTTTGGTGCTAATGTTTAGAGCTAATTATCGAGGTCATAATAGTAAGATAGCTATTTTAATCATGTGAAAATCCACGTTGGCCAAACTTCACACAAATCAAACTATACTTTCTTCAACATCGATCAAACACACATCGACTGAATACCCAAACTAGTCATAATTACTATCGCCATAATACACTGTACTCTGTATCTATCCTTACATGTTTTACCTTACTCTTAATTAATTACATTATTTGGAAATTTATTTGATTTACATAATATCGTGCCCTGGCAATTTTTTAAGATGTTATAGTTTGTCATTTGGTCGGCTTATATTGACCAAATCATAAACTGTTCTCCGACAATCGTTTTAGCTCCGAACGGTATGGTATCGTGATTAAACTACCAAGACTGTCTTAAGTAGAGGTAGTTTATTTGTAAGTCTTATTCTTTATTTTTAGAAAGGAATCTCTTTGCCAAATTGTGAGGACGCGATGTTAGAAAAATTATATATAATTTTTTCAGCCGCATGAAAATGTTTGTGTTTACTTTTTCTATCTTAAGTCTTCTACCATAAAACATTTGTGTTAAATTAAAAAATGCATGCTATCAAAAAAAAAAACTATTTTCAGAGATAAAAACCCATATAATCTTCGCATCTCTTAAAATAGTTTATAAATCTTTAATATTAAGTTTTTACTTTAGTATATTTTACATTTAATTTATTTTATAGCAATTTATGTTTAAGTAAAAGGTATAAGATCTGTAGATATATGTAGGCAGTGACGTGCACAGAGTTTTTCCCCAGGGTAGGCAAAATAAAATCGGCCAAACGCGAGTCCAGTTGTTGAACCAAGAGTTTCGTTAAAACAGCAATAGAAAATCTACCTACCTAGACTGCGGAAATCTCTAAATATATGAAATTATGAATAGTTATTACAGCTTACGAGAGAGACACAGCACGCAAGGACGGTCCGCACAAATCATTTGTATTCATGTAATGAAATTAAACTAAATATCCCTAAAGTACATAGTTTCCTATGCGTGTATCAATTAATTAATGTATGTATTAAATATCTTCTTCAGCTTACCGCTTATTTGTACCCAATCGGGAATTTAGGTAAGAACTTCAGCTGATCAAATCCAGGTCAACCTTGTCCCAATGCTTGCACATAATACCTACACTACGTGAATTACGTTAAACTTAACTATTTGTAAACATTTACAATTATTGTTATAATCACTTTTCACTTGTAACTTTTGTAATGTTTCAAAGCTCACAAATCAAGTAGAAGCAGACTGATTCATCTGTTTAGTTATAATTTATAACTTATAAACATATTTTAAATCCTACTTTCTGAATAACCTTATTAAAATCACATAAAAATACAATGATGAGTTTGTTTGTAAACAACTAAAATGGCGGAATGCCGCGCCAGCAGCGCCAGTTGCATAAAACTTTATGGATGCATTCATGAAATACAATCAGTGAAGAATTTTTTGATCTATGAAAATAAATTAAATATATAAAATCTTCATAAAAAAAATAAAGTACGCAATCCAACAGCATTCGAAAATCAATTTATTTTAAACCAAATTACTTAATTAATCATGTTAGCCCAATTCACATTTTATTTTGTTGGGAACGCATCGAAAAGACCTCGTCTTATTCTACGTAAAACGGCCAATCAAAAATTACTTTGCATAACAACTACATGCTCGCAGCGCCTGTCTGTGCACAGACTCGATATGCACACAATAGAGAGTGCTTGCTGTCTATGTGTGTAAATTAAGACGAGGGCTTGGATTGCCTTGCCTGCCGGTCGCATCGCGATCGCGTATTTGGTTGCTTTGCGCGTCTGATGATAGCAGTGCGCGAAAATGTATTGTAATGTATTTTGTTAGAGTTAAAATTGTAATGCGCGTGGGGCGCGTGTTTATCAAATATTGTTTAAATGAAAATGAAATGTATGTGTGTAAGAAAGCCCAGGGTAGGCAACGTCTTAATGTCTTTATGGGATGCACGTCACTGTATGTAGGTGGGTATATACTTAAGCCATATTACTTAACTGGTTCACTGATTCTTTTCATCAAAAAAAATCTAAATATTTTATCTAAATAAGCAATGTTAAAATGCCTTCATATATCTTGATCTTCATATAATTTTTATTTATTATTTGCAATACTTATTTACGTACCTAGTTTACGACTCGAAAATTTATTCTACAAAATTTTTATTTATTGTAATATTGTTTATTGTAAATATAGATTGAACACTTTTAATTTTAAGTTGTTTCCTATCAAATATATAGTATAATTAAAATAAATACAAAAAAAAACTGAATTAAAGATTGTTAATCAAAAGCTTGATATAATATTAAAGATGCTCAACATTTTTAATTAACTTAAGATCTGCATTCATCACGATCACGTTGAGCCTAACACAACTTCAGGGTAAAGAAATTATCAAAAATTTTAATACATTAATTAATAAATTAATAAAAATTGTATGATTTCATTAACAGTTTGTCTGTTTCCAGCAGCCGCCATTAATATAAAATGCGGATTAAGGACAAGACTGCCACGCCGGGCGTGGGCCGCGAAGGCCTGCCGAGGACTAGAGTCCGCCGGCCACCAATCAGAGTGAAGCGCACGTCCCGTACGAACAATGTTGTAATCGTGTAATAACTACCCAGTTCTTGAACTTGGCTTACGCACCGCCGTGTGTCTATGTTGTAATTATGTAATAACTATCAATTTTTTTGACTTTGCTTACACACCGCCGCCTGTCTATGTTGTAATCCTAATTACATACACATTGTCAATTGTAATCGAATGCAAATAAAGTACACAGATTCAAATGTTTCTTTGGTAAGAACTCAAATTGTGGTAATGTTACATTGCAAAAATTAGAATTTCAATTGTAATAGACTTGTTCGATACGCAATGAAAAGTCGCCTTTATGTTCCAATAAATAACGAATAGTATAATTTCAATAAATGTTGTAAATATTTTTATTGGCCTGATTGGCCAATTTTGCCTCTTTATTATTAAGTACGTGAATAATTAATATTAATTACATTAAGACGACTTGCAATGCGTTAACTAGTTATGTATTATGTACGCAAACATGCTTATTGTAAGCACATTCTTACGTAAAGAATACCTGTATAATATGCAACGAAACAGCTTTTTTTAAGAAAAAAAAATAATTTGATTATATAGACTTGCATTATTGCCGCATAATAGTGATGCATAATAGACTGGTATTTCTTTTTTTTTAGGAATAAAAAATAAAAGCAAGCAGATATTATGGACTTTGCTTGTTTTTATTTTACTTTGTTATAACAAAATACGGGATAGTGCGATGTGTGTGATATTGTGTCTGAAGACGAAAAGTGTCGGACACAAGCCTGTGAGTGATATTACAATGTGATTGTGTTAATAAATGAACAAATAAGTTTAAAAAACAGGGCCGAACCTGCGAGTGACGGAAACTGCGACGGTTTTGGTATAGAAATACTCCTTAGCCCACTTTCGTAAACGGTTGTTAAAAACATACGAGTTCGAATTTCGAATCACGAAACTGCCACTACGTGCCTAAATGTTTTAATTAGGTTTTATATAAGTTTTTTTAATAGTGCGACTGGCTCGCACTGATCCATTTAGTATCCTTTAATATTTAAGTAATTTTGCACTGCTAAGTGAATTCAGAATTATTTTTTCTTTAACGGAAATCGACGAAACTTGTTGTAATTTAAGTCTGTTTTTAATTGCTAAAATTATTTATGTGACATAGTTCTTTAAATCATAAAGTTACCAATAGAGTACTTAATTAAATGAAAAAAAATCGATTTTCTTTTTGTATTCAGCTTGCCGTTAACTAATTTATTTTGTTCGAACTATTTAAATATGTACGAAACAATGTCTTTATTTCATCACAAATCGTCTAAATTTTAAGAAAAAAATAGAAAATAACAAAATATGATTTGTGTTGTTTCATTTTTGGTACGCATGCCAAATTCCCTTTGGGTTATTTTTATGACGCCTGATGAATTCAGGGTTATTCTCATCATTGTGAAAAAAAAAACGTCGGACCATCTTGTAGGACATACTACCAGATGGTCCCACGATCTTCCTCATAATTATCATAGATTGTAATTCTAAGAGAGATACCTATATTCAGCAGTAGACTACTAAAATTATCATGATTAAACAATTTAACGTTCCCTCACTATCTACTAAAATTTTGGTACATACCTACACCTCAGTTAAAAAAATCTAGGCGAAATTGGACGAGCTGTATTAAAATAACTTTATCATTATGGTGTAAAAAAATAAAAGAAAATTTTCCCCAACACCGTTTATTTTGCCATTTTTCACTTTATACAAAATAGGGATCACATTCCATCAGTCGCATCAACTAGAAGAAAAAATAATTAATATGTGTAAATGCCCGGTCTAAAATTACTTGTTTTATTTTCTACATTATTTCCTGAACTGTGTGAAAAAGTCCCAATTAAGTTGTCCTTCAGTTTTACCCTTCGAGCAACTCGTCTTCCGTAACGGAAGCCTTAGCAATATTTTACTATTCCAATAGATCTGGCTTTTTGCGAAGTAACGTGTCACATTATTGAGCGAGCGAGTAACGGTATAAATATTGAGTGAGAGAACAACAATATCGTCACAATAACCCGTCTATTTAAATCTTTACATATTCTTCTTAAATATGTCGTTATTCAACAAAAGTATCTAATAGCTAATTCTTAATACCACTTATTATCTATGCTACAACATACAATATATTAATTAAATAAATAAATATTTTTATGTATTTGCCATGGTATAAGGATTTTGTGTTATTATTTAAATTTGTCAAAAATAGGTACAACAATCTATCTACATACTACGCACAGTTAAGCCCAGAAAGTCTTAACTCAGAAACTATAAGAAGCCTAATGCCATTGTGATAAAGACGACTTTGCTATAAATGTCGCTATGACAAGCGGCAATGCATAGTCCTACCAAATTAAAACTAATGTTACTTTTTCTTCTCCGTAATTTAGGCATATTCAATAAGAAAGATACAAAAAATATAAACTTTTTAAGGGTATGGAAAAATGGATCTTTCTGGAAAACTGTAAAAAATACTATACAGTAATAATGAGGATATTAACCAGTCTTCACGGGCAGAGAGTTGCCAGAACCAACGTTTTTGGCAAGCAGTTTTACCAACATACCAACAGATAGGCAGAATACCAATCCGGCTGGCATAAACTTCCTGCTGTTGTAGAACCTGCAAGTAATAAAAAAATAAGGTTAACTTTGTATGTCTGTACTGTCTAGAGGTTAATTGTTTTTTTTTTTCACCATTACGCTGGGAGTCAAGTATCACCCTGCCTTGTTTTGGCTACTATGCTGTAAGATTTTTAAAAAAAATTTTACTTGTGACTGTAGGATATTGAAGAAAATTTGTTACCTATATCCCATCAGTCCTCCTAGCGTTGATGTCGTACCCAGCATCAGACCATAGTTTGAAGGATTTTGGCTAAGCTGATATGCTCCGACACCTGAATACAAACAAAAGCCTATTGAGACACTTCTCTACAACAAAAAAAATGGGAACTTTAACCCCTCCCTCCATTCCGGCGCCACTACTAGTGATCTAGGGATCTTTAGTATGTTTATTCTCTAAGCATCCGGAACGAATTCCGGAAAGAAATTGCTCAGGTTCGCTCACGCACTCTCTGTAATAGCTAGTCTGGATCAACTGACCCAAGTCACAGATGAATTAATAGTTATAGGTCGTGTCATGTAAAAAGAAAGCTGGCTGTTGAGCTGCGCAGTAGGCTTTCGATGTATTGGTTCGTTGGCTCCCCGTGTTGCGCAAGTTTACCCCCTCCTCACTCCTCCAGCGTTCTTTTTTATGACGCGACCTGTACCACCCCAAGTAGACATATTGGTCCAAAACTTAAAGGGCTTCCATCAGAAACATTATCTTGGTTTGATTCATGTGCATTTTAAGGCCCATCTGTTGGGAGACTTTGGTGAGACCCATGAGCATAATTTATCCTTGGAGTGATATAACTACTTGGGTACAAAAAAAAAAAATACTACTCAATTGATCACTTACCTAATATTGACCCAAATATTAGCCCAGCACCCAATGATGGGATGGATCCTGAAAGTAAAATAATTAATTATAAATAACTAGCTTAATCTCGCGGCTTCGCCCGCTTGTATTTCCCTTGGGATCAGTGCTTTTCCCAGGATGAAAGGTACCCTATGTCCGTCTCAATATTTCTAACTATTTCATGTAAAATTTCAAGATTGGTTTAGTAGATAGGGCGTGAAAGAACATAATTTAGTTGAACCAAAATCAAGAAACTATTGTATTTGTATGAGTTTACATTATTGGCATGAACATGATAAATGTATATTTTTACATCTAGAAATGATAAAGCAAATTTTTCAATAGCAACAGTCCTATTATTGCATACTATCTTATCAGCTATGTTCATACAGTGGAACATGTTAATCTGGTTTCATATTTAAAAAAAATGAAAAATAAATCTATGAATAGTTATTATGTAAACTATATTGATAGATTGTATTGAAGCATAATGTATTAGTTGTAAGGGCAATAGACACCGCACACCCTGGAGTCAACATTTTAAGAGTTCCATAACCAAAGGGTAAAAACAGGACCCTATTACTAAGATGTTGCTGTCCATGGCTATTTACAGCACAACTGTTAACACCACCATCATAGGATTTTTTACATTTAGCTTTTCTAATGGCAATAAGTACATTGTGCCATGAGCGGATTAAGTTGAACAAAACTGAAATCCTAAATCCTAAGCAACTACTAGCTACTGTCTAATAAATCAAATAAGAGTATCGTAGTAAAGTTAAAAAATAATATTAAAGAAATCTAACCTGCTTTAGCATATCCCATAATCCCACCGGCAGCGACTGTAGCAGCATACGCAAAACCAAGGAAATCTACACCCATTTTTCTAGAATTATTGAAGAGCAATGAAGTGTAGAATATTAACTCAAATCGACAAATATCTTAAACACAAATTATAAAGAATAAGTATGTCTAAAGAATCTCAAAATGCTAATGCTAGGTCCGTTTACAGGTTCCCTCTGATTATAATAACTCTCTAGTGCTCGCTCTTGTTGAGTGAATTTTTGATATCCAAGTGGTGATAGTGATAGTTTATTTTCCAAATCTTTTCTTGCTTCACTTCAGCAGTTCAGCTCAGCTCAACTTGCTTTGACTTTGACTTTTGACTTTGACATGCTTAACTTGACGGTCAGTATTTTTTTTTAAATACTTTTTAACGACTCTGGAAACTAAAATAGTCCTTTACGGCCTTTCTTTTTAATAATATTTAAACGTAGTGATACATACTCTTCGATAATATTCTTCATATCGTGGCGGGAGTTTTTGGAGGGAAAGTAAACTGTCGCTATGTCCGCGCTGTATTTAATTTCCAAAACTTAGGTTTTTTCGAGTATTTGTGCTTAATAATGGTGGATTATTATTCGCAAAGTGTTCGTGAACAAGCGTGAGTGTTGGAAAGTGGTACAGTGTCGATTACGTGACTTTTATCTTTGTCACCAAAATCTCCAAGTTATAGCTAAGTGAAATTTTTCCACCGCTTCACTTAGCTATCTGACTGACTCGCTTGTTTTATTAAAGTGTCACTTACCAAATGACACTTTAATAAAAAATATTTCACAAATGAACATTTAGCAACTGAGTTATCAGACAAAACTACTATTGGTGTGATTGCGTGGATTATTATTCGTGAAGTGTTCGTGAACCAGCGTGAGTGTTGGGAAGTGGTACAGTGTCAAATTACGTGATTTTTATCTTTGTCACCAAAATCTCCAAGCTAAGTAAAAAACCACCGGTTCCCTTAGCTATCTGACTCTGACTAGACTTTTGACTGGATTATACTAATGACTTGACTTTTCGACTTGACTGACTAAAATAGGATTGGTGGCATACTACCATTTCTTAAAACCATGCAAGATCCAGTGAGTAAGGGAGACAGCACAATACATGATGTAAAGCGACGTCTCCTAACTCAATCGTTCTTGCATGGTTTTAATTTTAAGAAATGGTTGTAGGTAGGTAATCCACAAGAAGATTAATAAATTCAAGAAAGGCCGCAAAAAGTATTTAGAAAAAGAAACGTTGATGTCAGATGACACTATGACATTGGCATCTATCTGTGAACTATTGTATTGATTTGATTTGGATTGAGTTTTTGGAGGGAAAGTAAACTGTCGCTATGTCGGCGCTGTATTTAATTCCCAAAACTTAGGTTTTTTCGACTATTTGTGCTTAATATTGGTGGATTATTATTCGCAGTGTTCCTGAACAAGCGTGAGTGTTAGGAAGTGATACAGTGTCGATTACGTGACTTTTATCTTTGTCACCAAAATCTCCAAGTTATAGCTAAGTGAAATTTTTCCACCGCTTCACTTAGCCATCTGACTCTCACGCATATTCTTAAACGTTACCTTAAAGGTCTCCTCCACTCAACCTCATTCGAGGACGCCTCAAGGAAGTCCTCCAACTTTCCTTGAAAACGGTATTCTTAATTGTTTCCTTGAGCAAACTCCAGTGAGGATTAGTCAAGGAATGACGTTCCGTTTTATATCTGTATGTTGGTAAACCGCTTAACTTTTTGACGTAAAGAGAGTTTTTGACAAAGTTTCTTTTTCAATTTTAGCTAACTAGCATAGATTTATTATAAAACAACAAAATACTTAAATACACAAAGAACTTATTATAGTAGGTACAAATTCTTTTAAATCTGGTCCTCAATAATAGCACCTACCTTTCGTTAAACGAAACGTTCGAGGCTTCCTTATATTTGACAGTTCGTTCCTCACCTCCATTGAGTAATTTCCTTAAGGCGAAGAAGCTAGTGTCACCTATTAATACCATTGAGGTCGGGTGAGGATGAGTCGAGTTTGAGTAAACGTTTGAGAATATGGGTGTCTGACTTATCACTTGACTAGACTACTGACTTGACTTTTTGACTTGACGACTAAAGTAGGACTGAAGAAGATAAATAAAATGAAGAGAGGCCTTAAAGGACTAGTTTCCATGGCCGTAAAAAGTATTAAAAAAATAAATAATGACCTGACCTAAAACGTCTACTTAACATTGACAATATTGACATAACACAATATTATTCTGTTATTCTGTTCTGTTTCTGACTTGCTTGGTAGATTGATAGAAATAAATTTAAAATTCCCTGCGTTCTCCGGCTAATATTTTTTTGCAAACCACACCCACTCCGAAGTAGCCATTAGATAAACAAGATAACTATGAAGTTAATTGTTGTATTTCGTCACATTTCGTCACATAGCGATATATAGAATCAGCTGCCTATATTAAACTATGTTTTGTAAGCAACTTCTATTTAGTAATACATAGCGGTCGGTAGTGTGTGCACGCGTACATTTTTTATATCACTGGCTGGTAACCTTGTCTTATTGCGCTGAAGGCCACGAAGTTAGATTAAAAAAGTTAAGTGTATACTAGTTAGTTGGTCACGATGCTGAAGAGTGCCTCCAAGGTGACAATCAACACTGGAAACGTCCTGAATTTGATCGATATCAAGAAAAAGGCAGGACAAAATGTTACTGAGGAGGTTAGTTTCAATATTTTGTATTATATTTACATGTTATGTAAATGTACGATATATTAATGAACATAATTAATTGGTCTAAATCAATTGTTTCATGTTTTTGACTGATTTATGAATGAATAAAGTTTAATGGGTAGTTTGAGTGGCTTATGCTCAGTGTTAAATGTTCTATAATACATACCATTCAGGTTATACATATACCTGTAATAAATCCTAAAGTATTGTATGCTATTTATGGGTCATTCCAGAAAAATCGGGCAACTTGATATCCGAGGGCTTTCTCACTTTATATATTTACATTATACAGTTTTCAATATTACGTAACAATAGATCACATTGTGTTTTACTAGTAAGCCAAGTTTTGTTTTTAATAATAATATGAATAAATATCGAAATTATTTTGTTTATACCCAAAATGTCAATCCCTAGCAGTGTCCGAATTCCGAAATTTTGTGTTCGATGGTTTTTATTTCTGAAAATATTAAATATTGCCTACCATTTGTTCACAAGTTTTATAATTAATAATGTTTTTACAATTTAATTCTGCAAGAATTATGCGGTATAATCAAATAATTATATATTTTTTCTAAATTAGAATTATGTCCTCAACTTTTCTCGTCAATCCCTAGAGTCATTTTAAAATTAAAATTTCGCGCTTTCGTTTGAATGAAGCGGGAATGAGCGCTTGTCAGTTTAAAAGTACCATCACAATTTATCTGCGGGCAATACTCGCTTGGCAGCGGCCGTTTTGTAAAATAGTGCAAACGCGGCGGTTGCTGTGCAAACACGTGCTTGTCCAGTGAGTTCATCAATCCCTAGGTGAGTAATTTTAATGGTTAACTATTGGATATTGTTATTGATTTATTATTATTTACAAGTGATTTATCGGCCAATTGTAAAAGATCGTATTATGCGTGTTAAAAAAGCGATAATCGGCTTTTTATGTTTGATTTCATTCCAAATCGTCATTCCCTGAACCATCAGGCCCTAGCTGTCAAGAAACCTAGGGACTGACGGGAGTGGTGAGGGAATGATGTTAATTATGTTTTAGTATAAATATTCAACAAATTGTCATTCAATTTTAAAATTAATTAGTTATTATAAATTGCTAGTGTGTTTAAGAATATAAATATATAAATAAATTATGGCAAGGTAAGTAAAAATGGAACAAAAACGGTCATTTTATTTAATGAGTATAAATAAAATTATACTTATTATTTTTAAATACATAAATCTAAATGGTAAATTTCCTTCTAGTTTTTTTCGTTAGAACTTAACTTACCTAAATTTAACAAAACCTAGGGCATTTTACAATTAATAATTACATGTATCTAATTTTGAATACATTTGTCTATTTTATAGCAATGTGGCGTATAAAAAGAAGCCTAAGATGTCCAAAGAGGAAATAGCTATCAAAAAATCAGCAGCCGCAAAAGCACGTTTGGAAAAGATTAAAAGTGATCCAGTATTATAAGCAGAATACAAAAAGAAAGAAAGACTGAAGTATTTGAAAAAAAAGGAAAAGGGACAGAGAAAGTCTGTTCAGAATATGACACCACGTGAACAAAGAAAAATAAGAAGTGGAGACAGGCAGGCTCAGAAAAAAAAGACTGAAACAAAGGAGGATAAGAAATGAGGAATTATGAAGAAAATCAAATTTTATAAAAGATTTAAAAATTAAGCTTAGCTATCATAAGCCAACTAGCGCCACCAATCATTTTATTTCTTTTACTCTAAAATCAGGTCAAAATGAAAAGATCTAAGAAGGCAGGTTGCTAGTAAATAACTTTTAGTATTTTTGGTATTACTTTTCATTAATTGATTCTCAGTACAAAGAAAAAATCTCAGTACTTACCGCCAAAAGTGGTGGCGTGGCATTATGATTTTTTTTCTGAATTAACCAAAGTTAAAAAATGAAAAATAATACCAAAAATATAAGAAGTTATTTACTAGCGACCTGCCTTCTTAGATTTTTTCATTTTGACCTGTTTTTAGAGTAAAAGAAATAAAATTATTGGTGGCTCTAGTTTGCTTATGAATTATGATAGCCGCTTAACACGAAGCAAAAGATATACAGAAGACTAAAAAAGAAAATTAAGATATCAAAGATTCTCACGCCTACAAGCAAATTTGAAACAATGGCAGAAGATCCTGATCAAAGGAGAGAGCTTGTCAAAAATTGTTTGGTGAAGTGTTGCAGAATCAAATTACAGAAAATATTTCAAAAATTAAATCTCATCAAGTGAGATCACAGTTTAAATTTTGTCGGGTCTTAAGTCGAAAAATATAAAATTGGTTATTCAGTAGTAATAACTCTTTTTCACATAAAATGTTTCGAAGCAAAGGTTCTAAAAAGTACATTAAAACCAAAAAAAAACTTGGTAATCCAAACTGTTCACAAATTGTATGAAGATGACAGTAATAGTCGCACTGCAGCGGGTTAAAATAGGGCATTACTTGCAATAAGAAAAAAAAACAGCAACGGTTTTTGTTAGACTCTTTAAAAGTTATAATAAATATATGATTCTAAATAAACACTTACTTATTTACTACCATATCGTCATAGTCCATCAGTCCCTAGGTATACCTATCAATCCCTAGATACCTTAATTTACAAAACACCAAATATTTCCTTAAATAGTGCATAAAGTGTCTGACCCTCTTAGGTGTGGTGTTATTAATGTATAACCCATCATATAATGTCAATAGACAATCTATAGCATCACAAAAGTGTTGCGGACAAAAATCTTTCGAAAATTGCCCGATTTTTCTGGAATGACCCTTATATCTGATTCTGCCAACATAAATTTGTAGGATTCTACAACAAGCTGTTCTCTGTGGTTTCACCCGCCTGTAGTGTGTATGTACCTATAATCATCTCCTAAAGCCAGGCTATCATATTGAGAAAGAATTTTCAAATCTGATTGGTAGTTCAGAAGTTATAAGGGTTCAAATAAACAAACCAACTTCAGCTTTATTATATTAGTTTAGAAATATGTTTAAATATTTATAGTTTTCACATTATGTACTTGCAAATTTGGCTCTTGCACAACCTGAACGAGGTGAACGACCGGGCGGTGGAGGTGGCCAAATACTGGGCATATTCAGTATCGAGTCCATCTTGCCATTATGAGTCAATAAAAGAAGTACAGACAGTCAAACAGAGGTAGTTATAGTGAGCCAATACTTTACCCCTACACCATAAGTAGATACTATGTGGCCAACTGTCTACTTCTTCCTCCCAGTGTGTATCTCAGTTGCATATTTAGCTATTAATCATGGTCCTGGTTCGGTGGTACTGGTTATTACAATGGAGCAACTGCTGCCTTACCTCTGTAACCCTTTTAAACATGGACACCATACCAATAGGAAAATGATCGGGGTGTGTTAGAGGCCAATGCTGTTCAATTTTTCAGGCCGCCTAATTTTAAAGGCATCTGACTTAGCCTAACGGCTGCTATCTACCGTTAACGTCTGGGACCAACAGCTTAACATGCTTTCAGAAGCACGGAGGAGCTCAAGATAGAAATGCCACTAATGGTGACCTATCTAAACGTGGCAGCCCACTTGCCGTCACTTGACGCGCGCTATCGTTTTGAACACGCGCCCCTTGGCTATCGAGCTCCATTATGACAATACTGATGGGAAGATAGGAAGTGGTCTAGGGTTTGACACCACATAGCCATGTCTACTTGTTATATTATTTATCAAAAACCTGCTATAAAAGGCCATGACATCTAGGTCAGAACCCATATTGATTAATTATTCATATCTTAACTTCACAATTATAATGAATGGAACTACACAACTCGATTGAAGATAGTGATTACTATGAAAATAATAAATTACGGATTAATGATTAATTTATCTTTGTAGAATTATTGACAGTTCTTTGGTTGTTTGTTGTTCTTGGTTTTATTATAACTCATGATTCAAGCGTACTTCAGATTCAGCATAGGCTACATAATGGCTAACACTGTCGCGTCACATTTTTCAGGCTGCCTTAAGGCATCTGACACAGCCCAACGACTGCAATATCGCGATAATAGCCATGAACAACGGCTTCACGTGTCTTCTAAAGCGCGAAGAAGCTCAAGAAAGACATACCACTAGTGGCGAGTGGCGACCAATCCAAGCTAGGGCCCGCTCACCGTCGCTAGATACGCGTTATACTACACGCTATAATACCCGGCATGTAAATTGGCAACAATCGGAAGGTACGGGGGGCTGCGCACGTTAAAATTTGTATGAAAATCGGATACTGCGCATTCAAGGTCATTTCAGTTTCTTGCCAACTTACATGCATACAACTATAACACGCTTGGTTTTCAAGCTTCTCGTTCGTGGATCTTGGTAATGTAATAATACAAAGATACTAGGTATAATTTCTTACTAAATGTTGACATAACAATGACTACCAGTGCATAATGCACAGGAAATTATGTCGACGCAGGTCATAACACTTAATGGGGATTTCAAATATGGCTGCCACATTAAAAGATTCATTATTATACTGTGTAGGATCATACTAACGTTGTTTTTAATGAGGTTTTGCTAGTACTCAGTAAGTAAGTAATAAATAAGATAGGCGACACTATAGAGAGAGATGCGAAATGCAAGTACAGCGCACTCTCCCGAGATTCGGCTCGTACCTATAACCGAGAGGTTGGTAGAGCCATGGGAGGTAGAGGGAGTACTTAATAAGTACATAATAATAATCCATACTTCCATACTAATATTATAAATGCGAAAGTCTGTCTGTCTGTCTGTCACCTCTTCACGGCTAAACTGCTGGACCGATTGTGATGAAATTTGGTAGGGATGTAGTTAACGACCTGAGGTCAAACATAGGTTACTTTTGGGCGCGATATAACCGAGTCCCACGCGGGGCGAAGCCGCGGGGAACAGCTAGTAGGTAATATAGGTACCTAAATCACATAATTCATATGCTGTTTCTTATCACACACACAAAGATAGATTATGTCAACTCATAACACACCGTCGTTTTTTCGTCGAGGGTTGAAATGTCGTCTCCTGTTCTTTATAATAAGTACCTAGTTAATAGTAACTACCTAGATAGATTAGGTTTTGGTCGTACCCTTGTACCCATCATCATCATCATCATTAATGATGATGATGGGTACAAAAAAAAACGCCACTTTTGGCGGTTATATTATTTATAGTCATATTTTTAGAAATTAATTTGGTTCAATCCTTGTAGCGCCAACTATTGGCAAGAAAAAGAACTACTTAAATCTTTTTCTTAGAAAATGGGAGCACACTCTACAGAAAAATTAAGACCTCAGTTATTCGAAAACCACCCATGGAATGGGAAGGCGGTGGTCTATTCTTAAAACGGAGACTACACGGCTATTCTCTAAAGTCTGCGGTGTCAGCCATGATTCACAGTAATAAGGCTAACGCTTAAACTGGGCAATTAGTCGTAAACGCTACTCAATTTTGAGAGCTGTTCAAGTATCATGCTGTCACTGACATATTGTTGACGTTCAGCGCGACAGCATGATATTTGAGCAGCTCTCAAAATTGAGTAGCGTTTGAGTATTCGAGTTCAACTTTACAAACTTGTGACCCGGAAAATATAGCGCGTTCAGATTCATGATTTGCAAATTTTTATCTATCTATGACTGTACTAACTACGTCATAACGACCGTCAGTAAAACACGGTACAGCAACAGCACAAATTAAATATTTTATATCTATTTTCCGCAAACACGTTGCGGTTTGCCATTTTACTGATAAGATTATTTTATGAATATTATTCACATCATATCTATGCTTAATAAAATACGTAAAATTTGTGGGGGGTATGGTATCATATTGCACTACTGAATTATAGATTAAATATCATTACGGATTTTGATAAAAATTATGAAATCGTTACTAGTCTTGGAACGTTTTTATTTTGTGAGTCGTAAAGTTACTAAGCTAAAGTGGGATTGGGGGTCATGCCTGTCGAATGCGGGAGGATGGAGAAATAGGTAGATCAAGGTTGCTTTGGACTGCTGACTTAAAAAAATTCGAGAGTAAAGTAAATTTGGTTTTCACAAGTGTCTACAACATGGGGTCTTCATTGACCCCCTCCAGGGTCGGCAACGCGCTCGCAATGCTCCTGGTGTTGCAAGCGTCTCATAGGATACGGCTACTGCTTCCAAGCAGGTGGGCCGTATGCCTGTTTGCCTACTTAATGTAAATTGTCATACCAATAGTATTACTATTGTGTCTGGATTCTGTGAGACAACAGGTTAATAGAAAGGTGTAAAAAAGAATCAAGGCGAAAATATTAAAAGTGAATGTAGCAACCAGCAGTATAAATAGCAGATAATTTAGGTGATTTTCTTAAGACTACCAGACTTTTACGGCATTTGGGTGACACCAAGATTGTGCCTGGATGCCACTATTGTCCCTTTTGGTTATTTCGCTCAACTGAATTCCCCGCTAACTGGTAGACTAGTGACGAAATATAACAAAAAGAACGAAGACATGACAGCTATTTCATATACATTACCATCGACAAACCCTAATAATATTCAGTTAATTTAAATGCTTGAATAAATAACACCGTCTTAAATTTACGAGTCATCGTATTTAAATTTCACCATATTTTGTTCCAGTTATCAGAAAGCATAAAACTGACGCTTACAGAATGGGGATCCCAAAACAACTCCCCGTACCAAAACGGATCAGCGACAGAGGAAAGCCAAGACCAGTTATCAAACTATATGGTGGTATCCACATCGACAGCGCCCACGCAAGCTGTGCTAAACATCACGCGGCCGCACGATGACGTACAAAACAAGATGGCGGAGGAAGAGAGGAAGAATCTGAAGATTGGGGTAAAGATATTCATCAACGAGGACAGCACGGCTTCTTTGAGGGAGTGTTTGGAGAATGGTGAGAACTCGCCTTTATTCTTTTTTTTATAATTATTATGCTCTGCTCTCTTTATGGTCCCGTGGTAAAGTCGTTTGCCTGAAGACCCAGAGGTCGTGAGTTCGAATCATTCGATCACCTGATTGTCTAATAAAAAAGATAATTCCGTGCTTCGGTTGCACGTTAAGCTGTTGGTCCCGGCTGACATCCTGGTGGTCGTTAAATTAACCACGTTAGAGGCCGAGAGGCGGTTTCGAAGAAATCTGACATTAGGGTGCGGTCGTTTTCTATGCTGTATACGAGTATATAGATCACAAGAACGGTACAAGATACAGGAGTAGATAATCTTTGAAAATAATTTTTTCATATTACTATTATCAAAACTTAAACTGTTATAACACTTGATGAGGGCCTTTCCCTTATCTCTGCGCTATCAAACGTGAAATTGTTATGATTTCTAAGATTGTAGCTTGGATTGTAAAAGTATATTTAAAGGCAAGTGGATGCTTTGTTCCGCTCACAGAATTTAAAAATAATAACAAGAAGTGGCATAGCGCACGAAAAACGTGTCACTAGTTTGGTTTGCAAGCCAACGTTTCACACAGAAAAAATGGGCGGGGAATTTGATTGCGTCATTTATTGCCACTTTTATTGGTCGATAATATTAGGTGGCTTTGTTTTAAACTACGTAATACATTTCTAATAAGGTGTGGTGTGGTTTACATGGGTTCACATGTAATTATTGAAGATAAGAAGAGGGAATACGCTGCCACACTGATCCTGGGGTCTGAATTCGAGTCAAAACATTTCTATTCGGATAATTGCGCAGAAGCAGGCTACTGCTACTACTTTTTATACCAAACATTACAAGGGAGCGAAACCCCGGGCGAAAGCTAGTAAATGGATAAAAATAACCTAGTAAATAGATAAAAAAATGATCAGCATAAGAGGCATCTGAAGTAAAGTGGTTACGCCATAGAAATTTCAGTTGCGCAATATTTTACGAGTAACAATTAGTAGAAATAAAACTTCACGGAAGTTTTTTAACGTCATTCGTCATGGCAACGCGGTATTCCACATTCGACATTGGCATAGGACACTGAATGACATAATTCTCAGAAATTATTAATAAATCTTGTAATGTTCATTCATTTATTTTACTTTTTCAAAAAATGCTTCGTCATAATAGGTATATAACAAATGCTTATCCGCAACATGCTTCGTCAAAAGCTTATGACTATATAGGTATTATCTACAATATGCTTCGTCATAACATTTTCCCCCAAAAAACCGACTTCGAAAAACAAATTCCAGCTGAATTGAGAACCTCCTTCTTTTTTGGAAGTCGTTTGAAAATGTTGGATCGCCCCTTATCGTACCAGGTTCAAAGGTTTCCATTATACTGGCGGCATTCCCACGCTGTATGGTATACATATGGAAATTGAGACGGATACGACATCATATTATATCATACTAGCGACCCGCCCCGGCTTCTCATGGGCATAAAAACCTTCCTCTTGAATAACTCTATCTATAAAATATAACCGCATCAAAATCCGTTGCGTAGTTTTAAATATTTAAGCATACAAAGGGACTTAGGGACAGAGAAAGCGACTTTATTTTATACTATGTAGTGATTACATCCTATGGTATTAATACATTTCTTTTTCCAGTGTTCTCAGCCCTCCACACAGAGTACATAGACAACGTGACATTGGCATACAACCCGGATATCCTGCACAGAGATGATTCAGAGGAAAACAACGTGAAGAACGCACATGTCAACTCCACTAAAGCGTCGCCAATATCTCTTGGCAGCAATATAGGTATACATTTATTTTTTTCTATTTTGTTTTAATCCATTCTTCCATGCTGGTCTGGGAGAAAGAGAAAAACATATAATATACCAGCTGCATCGCTTCCCGCGCAAGCCGTAAAAGTCGTCTGAGGGAATCACCGAATGGGGAAATCATGACATAGGCGATGCGGCTAGCAACCCATCACTATTGATTTCCTGTTTTAACTACCATTATGCTAAACGTGGTCTAAGGTCTTATGGCCCTAGGCTCTGTCTACCCCGTATGGGATAAAGACGTGATTATATGTATGTATGTATTTTTTTAAATACAATTTAGTAGGCAATAAGGCTTACAGGAGTAGAAAAAGTAGGAAAACGGACCCTGGGCTCTGAGGCAACTGGCTGAGGATGCAACCGGGAAAACGCTAGGATGATGATGATCACTCAATCAGGCATACGGCCCACCTGATGGTAAGCGGTCACCGTTGCCCATGGACGCCTGCAACACCAGGAGTGTCGCATTGTCGACCCTTGAGGAATCTTTTCACGCTCTTTTGAAAGACCGCATGTTGTAGTCTCTAGGGAAAACCATGATTCCACATTCTCAGCGTACGTGGTTCTGTCTTTCTTAATACTTTGGAAGCCCAGCAATCTACCGATGATCGACAAACAATTGAATAAAACCGGCCAAGTGCGAGTCGGACTCGCGCACTTAAGCGGTTTATTTGACGTCCATCTTCTTCCATTAACGTTATAAATAATTTGTAATTTCATTAGTATCTTACTATTAAAATTACAAATAAACCAAAATACTTAAGTATGAAAAAAATATATTAAATATATAAACTAGCGATGTTTATAAGTAATGAGTTTTTTTTTTGGAAACAAAACAAAAAACAAACGATATTAAGATTAAAACAAAATGTGCTATATTAGTTCCACTAATTAATTAAATCTTTTATTTTTAGCGCGAAATCCGTCATCAGAAGGAACTGAGGCTGATAGCGAAGCGGACGCGCGAAAGTGTGAGGCCATACTGCCCGGCATCAAAGTGCTTTGGGGCATTCTAGAAGATTACGTTAAGAAAGGTAAGTAATGATGGCAACACCACGCGGGATCTCCTGCAAATTGTGTTGCAAACTTATTATTTATTTCAAACTAGCTGTTCCCCGCGGCTCCGTCCCCGCGTGGGACTCGGTTATATCGCGCCCAAAAGTAGCCTATGTTTGACCTCAGGTCGTTAACTACATCCCTACCAAATTTTATCACAATCGGTCCAGCCGTTTAGCCGTGAAGAGGTGACAGACAGACAGACAGACTTTCGCATTTATAATATTAGTATGGAGCTGTAGCCCTTCGCGTGGGCTTCGTTCCCGTTATCGTGGGACTTGTCCGGGAAATCTCCCTTTTCTCTTATACAAAGTTTGCCATGACAATAATCAACACAAAAAAAGAATTATTTAATTTGGTGCGTCCGGAGATAAGCGTGATCATACATATAGACAGACAGACGGACAAAAAATTCATATTTTTTTTTTGCTTTCCATTATTCTTTTTATTTGCTTCTTTATCCATTTCAGTCAAAATTACTAAATGTTCAGACAACATATTTTTACTATTTTATTATATGTATAGATTAATTCGTATAGGTACTTTGTTTGAATTGTATTTAAAACCGTCCGTACAATCCATTGAGTAATTACGATTTCTAAAAGGTGATGAAATTGCTTTTAACGATAAGGCCCCGCCTTTTGCGCTTTAAATTTAAGCTCTATTGTAACCTATTTTATATTTATACTAGCTTTCGCCCGCGGCTTCGCCCGCATGAGTTTCCCTCGGGAACAATGCTTTTTCCGGGATAAAAGGTACCCTATGTCCTTCTCAATACTTCTAACTATGTATATAGCGAAATTTCAGGAAGATTGGTTCAGTAGATAGAGCGTGAAGGCATAACAAACAAACAAATAAACAAACTCACTTTCCCATTTATAATATTTATATCTATATGCAATAAAGGGTTTTGTATTGTAAAGACATTATTGTATAAAGCACAGATTAAATCTCTTTTTAACTTTGTATGTTCCACTGCTAGGCAAAATTTGGCTCACCTTCCATGTATCTCTATCCATAGCGCTTTCTCGACAGTTTATATTGAAAACCTGTAAAGTATAGTTATTACCTATATGATTATATATAATATAGTACTATAGTACAATAAAGTTTAATTGAATCATAGTATTATATGTATGGATGTATCTTCAGGTCGCGTGAACCAGTTAGGCGTGGCAGACGTCGGCGGCGGCTGTCTTCGGAAACTGCACGCGTGGGCTCGTGTCAAACCAGCCATCGCTCAGATCAACCTCGCCTCGTGCTGCGTAGTGCCGCCCTCACTGCACGCCTTCTGTCGGGCCAACGACGTGCAGTTGCTGACACACGCGGACCCGCCAGGTACATCACTAGTGCAGCCATCGCTCAGAAAATGATGGCCAGAAAACGAAGATTTTTGGCCGAATGGTGCCGTTTTCTAGCGTTACACCCTGCCACAGAGTTATATAATAGTACTAACGTAACCCTGCAGTGCGTCACAGCAAGACATCAATATATGTTACGCACTACTTAATACTTCTATGTGTATACGAAACTTTAAGGAAATTGTTTTAGTATACATAGCGTATCAAACAAACAAACAAACAAACTCACTTTCTCATTCATAATATTAGTTAGGACAACGGTAGAAAACAGTTGTACGTAAACCAGTATTTTACCATTCAGGCCCATCTCTAGGCCTATTTTGGCCTGATATAAATATAATAAAAATCATCTTCCACAGATCTACTATCCCTGGCCGCGGTCAAAACCCTCTCGGACGTGGGCGTCGGCTGTCACAATCTAGATTGGTGCGCGCGATACCAAGTCCACATCAAATGTAGAGGCGTGCTCGCTTTAAAAGGATATGTTTGTAAGGCCACACTGGGAAGGAAAGAGGACGTTGTTGAGGTAAAAAAATAGTATAATAATATTCTGATACTAGTGTGGATAATTACCCCCGTAAATACGTATGTTGAGACCACGGAGGATATACAGAGAAGAGTTTTCCTTAGAAACACAGTGTCGTCGCGTCGAGGGGGGTCGGGGTATAATCGCCATCTAGTGAGCACATGTCAAACATGCTTTATGATAAAGTTGCGTTAAAGTTGTTTATATTCCGCGCTAGATGGCATGCCACGGACCTATCATTATTTGATTTTATAAAATGAAAAATTAAATTTAATAAACTTAATTGTGTAAGTAAAGATAACGATAACATTTCAAAACCGGTTTACAATTATTTATTAATTTACGAACACGTCACGTGTGAATGAAAATGAGGAATGTTCAGTAATGATGAGTAACTGGAACTAATCAAAGACTCCTATGATGAAACCAGTATTCATTTGGTTTATCCATCTCTTCTATGTTATTTCTCTGTGGTTGAAACCATTTTAATTTAAAATTTGTTTTGTCCCTTTCTCTCTTACCAATATTTAATGTGAAAGATCGAGACAAAACACATTTTAGTTAAAATGTTTTGACAATGTTTGTTAATTTGTATGAATAAGGGGGTTTGCCTATAATGTAAAGAATCTGTGAGAAAATCTTACGAATGTGTAATATGTTTACGTTTGATTGGTTGCGGTAACCGCTTGACTGTGGCCCGTAACTTGCTTTAGTTACTTAATAGTATAAAATGGTATCATCTATGTTGAATTTTCTGTTTTGAGAAGATTTAATTCATATGTTTGAAAGAAAGGTTAAAATATTCATAAATAATAACAAAATTATTTTCACGTCTTTATCCCTTACAGGCTAGAAAGAGCCTTAAAAAGTAACGTAAAAGCCACTTCAAGTATTATCCAGCAATAAAGGCATTCGTGGGTTCGATTCCCACGGGAACCATACTTTGTTGTTTCCAGTTTGGTTAGGACATTGCAGGCTTGAATCACCTGATTGTTTGATAATAAAGATAATTACGTGCTTCGGAAGGCACGTTAAACCGTTGGTCCCGGCGGCCATCTGGTAGTCGTTAAAGGAACCACGTCAGAGGCCAAGAGGCGGTTTCGAATAACTCTGACACCAGGTTGTGCATGGTCCGTTAGCCGGGTCAACTACACGAAATGATGATGGTGATTTAGTTATCTAATATATCATTTTTCTCCTTTTTGTTTGTGTCAAATATTTTTAATGACAAAACATATTTGGATTTAAATGATTCTTAGCATATGTTTGTTATTTTTAATGAAAAAGTCGGTATATGTTATAAAATTGTATGGTCAACACTTCTAGATCAATTTGTAATGAATACGCGTACTTGTAGCGTATAGTCTTGTCTAAAATACAAATCCTTATGTAGAACGAGTTAGGGTTTCGTTTTGAACTTTCTTTCTGGTAGCGAACACAATGTCATATAGCAATAGATTTTATATTGTGTATGGATTATACGAGCTAAATGATCAATGCCTACGTTTGAATTGCTATTTCTTTATTCATTTTGTCTCTTAAGTATACATTTTTGAATATTTACTAAGTATTTAAAATAATAAAAAAACTATTAAAAAAATTATATATATATATATATAAAACTGATTATACTTTTTTCATGGTAAGCTTAAGAAATTTTAATATAGATTCAAAGATGTTGAAAATAAAATAGTAAAATAGACACTTTTTAGACAAGACTATGCATTAAATAAAAAAAAAAGCTTATATGTGCAAAATAGTATTTGTTTGCGTGTGAGAACAAATTATTTCGTTTTACTTTGTTATAATTCCATTCATGTATTAAGATATTAATCGATTTATTGTTATTTTGATAAGGTGATTTCATCTTGTTCAATATGCTTTGCCAAGTTCTGGTAGCATAAAAAGGAAAAACCTTTATGACAACGTTTTAAGGTCGATTCTTCATTGGTAGGTGGCGCGTTGCGCCGTCCTAGTCGAGACGATGGAAATTGAATTAAGCCAAAATTACACCGGCTTCAGCGAAACAATATCGAGATTCCTCAGCATTTTCTGAAAATAATCAACTTTATGAACATGAACATACAGTGCAAAATTAAACACAATCGCCAACGTCGTGAAAACCACTAAGACGTGAATTTAATTTTGCACTGTCTGCTTGTAGTTATAAAGTAAGTTTCGGTGTTCTTAGAAAATGCTGACGGTTTTCGATTTTGATTTGAGAACTTTGGCCAAGTCTTCTGAGGTCAGCACTTGATTAGGGGTCCAATGTATTTTTAATTGTTTAATACATTTTCTACAGACCTACAGTTAAGTTTTTGAGTAACATAAAAAAAATATGGGTGAAAATATATTTTATTTTGGTGTGAAAGTAAAGTATGCCAAACTTTTTATAACATGAAAAAAAAATGGGTACTTAAAAATATATTTCTATTTTGGAGCGAAAGTAAAGTAAGCCGAACTTTGCATACCATAAACTGTTAATTTTGGTATATATAAAGCGATGTGTGAGAGAGCATTATAGGTTAAAAATGCTTTTAACCTAGCAATACCCCAAGTAATAATATGTTTGAAATTACCCAAAAATGTGATAGATACTTAATATATTTTAGAATATATTATGTTTATGTGATAACGCTACTGAATAGTATGTACAAAGTACTTAATCGTACTTATTTAATTAAGTGCACAAATGGTTAACTGTGAACTAAATTTACTAGTAAATGCACATTATATAATGTTGCCAGTAATTCAAAGTGTAAAAACCTTTTAATCTGCCACCTGGTGGTCGTTAAACTAACTATGCCAGAAGCCGAGAGGCGAACTCTGAAAACTGATACCAGCATGAACAGGGTCATTTGACCGTGTAACTACTTCTCTGGGCTGGTAACCTACGTGATATGAATGAATGAAGGAAATAAACTTGATTTTTGGGCAGTCTGGTTAATAATGTGACAAATGCTTACCATTTTAAAAAGTAGGTTCTAGGATATGATCGACGACCGTTACGATCGGATACAACACAATATATTACGATTACGGTCTATATTTGACCCAAAGGTTGATTTTTAGATATGCTCTTAGCATTAAGTTCGCCTATTGTGTTTATACAACTGTATTTTACACAATAAATTTTAAATATACCACTGGCGTACTCTGGTGGTAGAATACCTTCCTAAAAATATAAAAAGATTTAAAATGAAATATATAATTTAATTGTATTAATTAAAGAAACAAACACTAGTATTAATTAATGTTGGTTTGATAGGTTCAAGAGATATTTATTGAGTGACTTTAAACTATGTTTCTTATCATATTGAAAGAGTACTGAGGCGTGTACATTTAACAATATTTTATTATAACATTATAATTTATCGTGATATTTGATCGATTTTTAATGATTTTATCGTATTTTAGTACATCTCGAGTCTTGTGTGTATGTTTTTTAAATATAAAATATAGTACTAATAAGTTACTTTTCTGTAATACTTTGAGACTTGCTTTGGGATAGCTCAATTTTATTTAATGTCCTTTCTTAAGTATTTATTTATTTATATTTGAAACGTCACAGTACCCCTTGAATGTGAAATATATGGAAGTAATCTCAAAATTGTTTTAAAACACATGTGCTATCGTGTTTATTATTTAAAGTAATATTATTTATTTAACTGGGATTGCGATCAGATGCAAGAACTAAATGATTGCGCTATCCGTTGGGGAAAAAATCCCCTAATAAGAACATTCCTTTTACGAAACCATACGATTTTTAATCACGAGGATAAAACTGTCGATGATTAATAAAACTAAGACGAAAGAAAACTTGTATGCTAGTATTTTTTCCGAAATGACACGTTCAATTGTCAATTATTGCAATATTAGCTACTACATCAGAAACCACAAGTATTTGGCAATAGTACCCCACAGGATTATTTATTTAATTTTTAAACAATTAATTTTATAGACATATTGGTGATTTTGATTCTTCAATTTCACTATATGGATACGGGTGCAAAATCACCCCTCTCTTTTCTTCTTTCTTTTTTTTCCGCATTTGGGTACACCCCTCTCTTTCTCCCATCTATTATATCGTCTGCAATTTTGTCGGAGGTTGGGTTCATTTATCATAATCAACTTGTATGCATTTAAGTAAACAATCTTATGCATTTTACATTAAGAATCAAAATTGTTAATATCCTAACAGCAATATCTAAGTTATTTATATTTTAGGTATTTAATTATAGTGATTCAAATGCTAATTAGTTTGCACTGCGGACTAATTTTACTTCTGTTAATAAAAAATAAAATACCATAAAAATGAAATGTGATAAACCACAGACAATGTTAATTTAATTTCGAATTATAAAGATATTTTTAGTTTTAAGTTTACAAAATTTCTCGAACAAACCAATTTAACGTTGCCAAAATGTAATCTTGAATTTATTTTATTTTGGTAACGGAAAAGTTATATCATGCACATTATGTTTGTGTACTTATATATAATTGAGATTTTTTTAACTTTATGATAATTATGTCAAACATTATAAAAAAAGTAAAAATTATAAATAGAAAAATATAACATGCATTAACTTTATTATTATTATGTAAGGTTAAACTTATTTGTTTGAAAATTAAAGTATTTATTGAACCATACTCTATTTTTATTTATCAACGTATTAGCTAGGACCGAATTACCCATTCGTGTCTAAGCTTTGGCACTAATCACGGTAAAGATAGGAGCACCAACCCCGCTCCTATCACTGGGATCCAGCCTGAAGCGTACCAATCCCTCGTCCGTGCCTAACTATGTTAATCTACAGTTACATTTGAACACATATTAAAATTATCAACAGCAATATCATATCAAATACTAATAAAGGCCATGTTAAATCACTAGAGCACAATACACGTCTGCACCGCTCGGCGAACCCAAGGAGAAGAGAGCGTTACACTCATACTCACCCCGACACTACTACTGCCAAGAGGGGTTTACCTGTAGTGGGGACATATCTGTCACGTGATGTTACCGGGCGCTAACAAACGTCAATTAAGTAGTCTGCGATATATAAAATATATAGAAAGTAGTCGATGGCAAATAGAAAAAAAAGTATGTTCATTATGGGGTTTTAGGATGACCCATAAGGATGTAAATTTTTACGAGTGAAATATATAGCTATATTACTGTACCGACTGTTTCTTAATTTATATAATCATTGGCTCCCATTGTCTTTTCTCTCTTGGCACCACAAGAATTGAATAACTTCAACATGCAAATACATCCCATTTTTAGTGCTTAATTTATATGAATTTCGAAGGACAGTGCCTCAAATAATCTATATAAGTATGATTGATAATATGATTTTGTATAAAAAGTATGTGTTTATTAAATAGAGGCAATATCATCCGCCGACACTAATAAGCTGATGTAACCGTTTTCCACCACGCGGGCCATAATGCGTAAGTCTGTTTGTTTGTAAGTTTACAAAACACCATAAATTTAAAATTCTAATACTGATGACAGACCACCCTCACTATCAACACTTATTACCCAATTTATATTCAACCAGCGGCGACGGGAGCTGACGAAATCAAGCGAATAACTTTATAATTGTGAATTAAAATAAATAGGGGTTAACCGGAAACCGGATATTGCCTTCCGCGGCGACCCTCCGCTGGCGACGTGTTTTTTGTTAAGTTGGCAACGACGTTTGTACATTTAAGTCAAGTGTTCATATTTTTGTTCTTTTGTTTCATTTGCTCGAAAATAGCTTTATTTTAGAAAAATAATTCGTCAAAAGGGCCATCCAAAAAACATATAGCCACGACGTCATCGCAGTAAAGGATATGCGTGCAAAGGATTTACAACCAAGGATGCTGAAGGCCGAGCGAAGTGGAGAAAAATACAGCAACAAGGAAAGCGCTAGGATGAGAGAGGGATAATTCGTCAACATCGACAAGTCTTCTTGCATCCTTAGAAATCTGATCAACATGTCTGCTATAAAAGTTAGGTAAGTAGGTAGGTATATTATGTAGGGCTATTACGTCAAGGGACCGGCGGTAGTTAGAAAAAGTTCGAGTCAACCAACGGGATGCAATACAAGTAGGGTTGGGTAGTTGGGTGGTCGATTGAAGTTGGTGGATTGCGGATTGCTTCATTGCTGTCGTGCCCCGCCTCTGCTGCATCCTGTTCTATGATCGACTTGGGTGAGACAAATGGAAGGCTATTGAGTTAAATTCGCACTAAGCTTACCATTATGTAGGTAGTTAATTTGTCATTGACACGAAAAGAACGTCCTTCCATGCTGGTCTGAGAGAACTTTTTCTCTCAGACCAGCATGGAAAAACATATTATGTAGGTACCAGGCGATTTTAGCTGCTGTAATAGTTGAATTGATTGAGGGAACTCATTCAACTTTTACGTCTTGCGCGGATAGGAAAGCAGCTGGTGGTACATTCTATGTTTTCGGCGAATGGGGGATTCAGGGCATAGGCGATGCAGTTAGCAACCCATCACTATTGATTTCCTGTTTCAACTACCATCATTATAAATGCGACCTAAGGTCTTATGGCCCTAGGATCTGTCTACCCCGTAGGTATGTATGACACGAAAAGAAGAAGCGGATTATTTCCTATGTAAATTAAAAGATGTTTCGCAAGCGCTTTATCTGTTCAAAGATAATTTTACCGACGTCATGTCATGAAAGAGCATCCAAAACATAACATATCAAATATAATAACATTATTACTGGAAAACTTGTTAGATAATCGAATTACCGAATGCAAGTTGCGCAAGACAATATGGAAAGCTGGTAAATTGCGCGCGGACAATTTTGGCGAGATCGGCGCATGCGTCGTCTAGTTTGCACCGACAGCATAGCAAAGACGAATAATATAACTTTTTACACAACTGATTATCATATTATATTAAAATATACCTAATGTTGCACAATGAAACAATTTGAAACAAGGATGAGAAGAAAAATGAGAGGTGAAAACAAACTTGAATAACGCAGATATTAACATGGAGTTGACTATTTTTAACCGACTTCATACAGAAACGGGCTTGTGTTTTTTATTGAGTTGTAAAGGCGGCCACGGGACGAACAGGGGGCTCTTCCATCTCTTAAAACCACGCAAGAACGATTGAGATATGTTGCTTTACATCATGTATTGCGCTGTCCCGCTTACTTACTCGTTCTTGATGGTTAAGTAGGTATAAGAGATGGTAGTAAGCCACCTCTTACTTTAAGAAGTAGCTTATTCCACCGATAACAGATTCTACATAGGATTCACGATAAGCATAAAGCCTGGCCATAAAACTAATAAGTATATATGTATTTATTCATATCTCATCATGTTACTAATTAGTTTGTAACCTCTTTACGCTTTATTGAATAAATTTTCTTGAAATTTCGCAAATACATTGAAATACAGGGTTTCTACCTTATTTTCATCAAAATTTACTGTTCCCGTGGGATTAACAGGAGCAAAGTTGCAGATAAAAGCTAGTACATAATAATAATAAAACATTAGTGCAATGGTAACAAGGGTGCTATTTAATTTATTAGATACCTCCATTTATCTAATATTTAAGAGCTGTGCTCGTCTGTGGAGTTACTTCCATTCCAAAAGCGTGTCTCCTGCTTCGCACCGATACAAAACAACTTCCACTTTTTAACTTTTTTTTCAATCGACACCTTGGTCTTCCTCTTCCACTTCTTCCCTCTATTTTGCTATTCATAATGGTTTATTCACTAACCATTTTTGGTTGCACCTTAAATACTTACATGTTTTCTTTTGAAAACATTTAGATGATGATGATGAATGGATTAACTCTGGATGGATCAGCGGATTAGCTCTTTACAGTGGCAGTGGGCAGGGCACATAGCGCGATGAACCGATGGCCGATGGGGCAGAAAGGTTCTCGAAAGGCGACCACGCACCGGCAAGCGCAGCGTCGGACATCCACCGACCAGATGGTAAGATGACCTAAAGAAGGTCGCAGGCAGACGCTGGATGCAGGCCGCTTCCAACCGGTCGTTCTGGAAATCCTTGGGGGAGGCCTACGTCCAGCAGTGGACGACCTGCGGCTGAAATGATGATGAATGGTAGATCTATCTCTGCTGACCGTACCGCGATTCATCACCCCAAGTTCAGCGTGCGCGTGCACCACCGTGAAATTGTCGTACTCTTACTTTCTCGATACGCGTTCCTCGCGACGTCCTTTCGCTTTAATTGCTGTCTCGGGTGTTCGACCTAGCTGTCACTATGATTGTAACCTTGTATAACGATTATGTTATATTGTAATTTAAAAAAAAGGAAGACTACAATATAGGTTATAATGTGCCAGCGAGCTCTATCTTAGACCAGTGGGTCTAAAAACGCCACTTTGAGCAATTCATCGAATCGAATTCATATTACGAATTCCTTAGCAATTCTTTAGCAATTTCTATTTCTTTAAATTTTTTTGAAGAGGAATTGCAAAGTTTAGTTGGTCATTTTATAAAAATTAGAGGTATTGCCACAGAATTGCTAAGGAATTCGTAATATGAATCAATTCGATGAATTGCTCAAAGTGGCGTTTTTAGACCCCCTGGTGGCCTACTTTGTCTCTTAAAACCATGCAAGATCCAGTGAATAAGCGTGACAGCGCAATACATGATGTAAGGCAACATCTCTCTTACTCACTGGATCTTGCATGGTTTTAAGAGACGGTAGTAACCCCCCGTATCTGCACTTAACATCAGGTGGGTTCGTGGTCACTGGTCAATCTCTGGACTAATGTACTTATATAAAAAAGGTTTTTTGTCAGTAGCTCCGTAACGAGGGAGAAAATGGTAAAGGTTTTTCCAATTTCTGCCTGCAACTTAGACGATGTCATCTCTGAAACGTGCTAAAGGTCAAGTACGGCTAAATCTATTAATAAAATTAAAAAAATAAGAACTATAAAAATTTTAAGTCCGTCTAATTTGTGTCATCAAGTCACTGTAGGTATGTCCCTGGATGAGCTATTATAAATATCGAACTTAGATTACAATTTTATTTATTATCACTACATCACTTCACTATCACTACATAGTATAAATCAAAGTCGCTTTCTCTGTCCCTATTTCCCTTTGTATGCTTAGATCTTTAAAACTACGCAACGGATTTTGATGCGGTTTTTTTAATAGATAGTGATTTCCCTTTTGAATCACTATCTATTAAAAATTAAAGGTTTTATGCCCATGCGAAGCGGGGGTGGGTCGCTAGTTTTAGTATAATCGTCTTAATTGTGAATGAAGATAATATTTGTATGTATACGAAACGAAACTTGATACGATACATCACAACCTTGAAATAGCTAGGTATAAGTGCTATTAACTAGTAAATCATAGAGTCTTCATCTGCGTTACGATTGGCTGCCCTCCTCGGCTGACCATAGACCAATCACGGCTATTGGCCGGCTAGAAGAGTCTGCTTAATTTGGCCAGTGCTATGCTTTATATTTAAAAAAATACCACACCACATTGTTTAAAATTTTTTTTTTTTTTATTATATCATGACATCCTTTATTATTTGACATTTTATAACTATTTTAATAACCTTTAATATTCAATGAACTAATTTTAATTATAAAAATATTCACACAAATGTAAATTCGTCTGTTTTGACTAAGTAAAAAATTTTGTAAATTGACGTTCTGGAGAAAATGCTGCAGTGGAGTTTGTGGCGCCGCTTCTTCTCCACTTGCGCTTTGGAAGTGGTGGTAAACTTATTTTAAATGATAATTGACGTCGATAAGTGATAAGAATGTTGTTGAACATTGCCCATCTGTATTATTGAAAAATACAAAGTACTGTCAATTTCGACGAATTTTTTTTAATGTTGTAACGTTATTTTTTAATTCACATTAATAATTTAAGTCGATTGTCATCGCAATTTTTCAGTGATCGATTTAGCCGACTTTTCGTTATTGAACTCTAAGAAACCCGTACAACTGATATCCGATTCCGACTCGATTAAGTTTGCGCGATATTCGTATTCCCCTAACACAATTATAAATCTCTGACTATCTACAATTAAAGCTTGTTTAATATGTAAAAATCTGAGTAAAGTAACTTACCAAGCATCGAATCGTTGAGAGAATCGATATTTTGAGAATTTTCTGATGAACTACGATTTGGTCTTTAAATTAGTAGCGGAATACGAGAAACGTCAAAATGTGTCGTTGCAATTCAACTACGATGCAATTGAGCGCTATGTGCAATTGCGGAATTGGTGGGTTACTTATATCTTTATTTATCGACGCCTTTGTCAATGACGGTTGCGATTGGTGTGTGGCGACCGATCGCACGCTACGACTCGCCTTCAATCATATCCATCCTCTTTACTTCATATCACAAACCATTGGCATTTCATTAGAAGAATAAATTCATCATCGACATTTGACTAACAAAAATATCTGTCAGCACATTACATTATATGGAGTCATTTAATCTGGAAATCTTGTAAATATTCATTGTAAATACCATATATATCAATAAATTGATAGCAGAAACAACCGTTTCATCATTCGCTATATTGGTGACCCACGAAAAAAATGGATACGCATGGCAACCGAATTTATGGAACATCAAAATCAAAGTCCGAATCTTTCAAGGTAGGAATACCAACACATTTTTCTGAAGAACAGCAATCAACATCACGCTCTAGAGATCCACGCATGTTAATTATGGAAGAAATGGCAAAACAAATTAGTGAACTGCGTAGACATGTAGAAAGGCTAAAGACAAATGCCGACCGACCTCGCCGACCACAATACAGAGGATGCAATTCAAGTTCACGTTCACGCTCTCGGTCTGACAATAGAATATGCTACTACCACATAAAATTTGGCACTGTTGCTAGAAAATGCACGATTCCATGCAAATTCAAGCCCAACTCGGAAAACCACCGGCAGCCATTAGCGGCGGCGAAGGTCTGCCAAGTCGAAAATGGCCGCCTGTTTGTAGTTGACAGAAAAACAAGGCAAGAATTCTTGATTGACACTGGATCGGACTTATGCGTCTTCCCGAAGTCTGCCACCAAGGGAGTGAGACCTAGCACAACGTACCAACTGTATGCTGCCAACAACACCAGAATCATGACGTACGGTTTTCTTGATTTGAGCCTAGATTTAGGACTACGCAGGGACTTCCGATGGCGATTCATAGTTGCTGATGTTTCTAAGCCCATAATTGGCGTCGACTTTTTAACTCATTATAACCTTCTAGTTGACTGCCGACGCCACCGACTGCTAGATGGTCTCACCACTCTCTACATTGAAGTACCATGCAAACACGATATCGCACAAGAAACTATAGCTGTCAAAACTGTCAGTGGCAATTCCATTTACCTCAATCTGCTAAAAAAGTACCCCAGCTTAACCACTCCAGCAGGTACGATTACAGAACCTAAACACAACACCAAGCATCACATACGTACGACTCCAGGACCTCCGGTAGCTGCCCGTCCTCGCAGATTGGCCCCCGATCGCCTGACTATAGCCAAAAAAGAATTCGATGCTATGTTGCAAAATGGAACAGCACGTCGCTCTGAAAGCTCTTGGTCTTCGCCACTCCATCTCGCTCGTAAAAAAGATGATGGCTGGCGACCATGCGGTGATTACCGTGCTTTGAATGCAAGAACTATACCAGACCGCTACCCAATTAGGCACATCAATGACTTCACATATCAACTGACAGGTGCCAAAATATTCTCCAAAATTGACATGATAAAAGCGTATAACCAAATTCCTGTTGAACCTGCTGATATTCCAAAAACTGCCATCACAACCCCTTTCGGACTATATGAATTTCCATACATGACTTTTGGTCTCAGAAACGCAGCACAAACATTCCAAAGATTTATCGATGAAGTTTTACAAGGCCTAGATTTCGCTTACGGATATCTTGATGACACCTTGATATTTAGTAAATCAGAAGATGAACACCTACGCCATCTTGAAATAATATTTGAGCGATTCAAACAGTATGGCTTACTAATTAATGTAAATAAATGTGTTTTTGGCGTAGACGAAATTCAATTCCTTGGCTACTCTGTTTCCGCAAATGGTATTAAACCCTTACCTGAAAAAGTAGATGCCATTCAAACATATCCTGTGCCATCCACAGCAAAACAACTAAGACGATTTCTTGGCATGTTTAATTACTACCGCAGATTCGTGCCAAAGGCTGCTAAGATTCAGGCACCGCTGGACAAGGCACTTGCGGGTAATATTAAAGGAGCTTCACCTATCCATATGACAGAGGATATGTTAGCTGCTTTTAATGAATGCAAAAATTGTTTATCTCAAACTGCACTTCTAGCCCACCCTGATCTCGAAAAGGAGCTGGCATTATTTACTGATGCGTCAGACGATGCAATAGGTGCAGTATTACAACAGAAAATTGACAACAATTGGAAACCTTTAGGATTTTTTTCAAGAAAACTTTCATCTCCACAAAAAAAGTATAGCCCATATGATCGTGAATTACTAGCAATATACGAAGGCATTCGTTATTTCAAATACATGTTAGAAGCAAGAAATTTCACGGTATATACAGATCATAAGCCGATTACATTCGCATTCACCACTAAAAGAAACAACTGTTCGCCTAGACAATTTCGATATCTTGATTTCATTTCTCAATTCACCACCGATATTAGATTCATATCAGGCTCAGACAACATTGTAGCTGACGCCCTATCGCGTATCGAAGAAGTTTCAGAAATAGTTAACTTTTCAGACCTTGCAAGAGATCAGGAACAAGATCCTGAACTGCAAGACCTGCTGCAAGAAAACTCACATTCACTTAATCTAAAGAAACTTCCTGAAAACAATTTGTACTGTGATGTATCCATTTCCAATCATCCACGACCTTACATAACCCCTTCCTTTCGCAAGCAAATTTTCAAGAAGATGCACGGTTTGAGCCACCCTGGTACAAAAGCAACTGCAAGACTCATCGCCGAAAGATTTATTTGGCCTGGGTTACGCAAAGACTGCACTCTTTGGGCACAACAATGCACAGATTGCCAACGTAACAAAGTCTCCCGTCATCTTTCTTCCCCATTTCAACACTTTCCTGTTCCGTCGGAACGTTTCAATCATATTCATTTAGATTTAATTGGTCCTTTGCCTTATTCAAATGGCTTCAAATATTGTCTTACTGTAATAGACCGCTTTACACGCTGGCCAGATGCTTACCCATTGGCTGATATTACCGCAGAATCCTGTGCCAGGGCCTTTCTTTCTGGTTGGATTTCACGCCATGGCTGTCCTGCTATTATCACGACAGATAGAGGACAGCAGTTCCAGTCAAATCTCTTCAAATCAATTGCAAAGCTAATTGGTGCAGAACATCGACCAACAACATCTTATCATCCTCAATGCAACGGGTTAGTCGAAAGAATTCACCGACAGTTAAAAGCTGCCATCATGTGCCATAATAACCCTCAGTGGACAGAAAGTCTTCCTTTGGTACTATTGGGCATGAGAGCTGCTTGGAAAGAAGACATCAAAGCTTCAGCTGCTGAATTGGTATACGGTGAACCACTCAAACTTCCTGGTCAATTCATCGCGCCCTCATCAAACCATCATCTCGATCCTGCTGACTACATATCACGCCTCAGAGAACACATGGCTGGATTGTCTCCTACACCAACTTCGAACCATAGCAAAAAAACATTTTACGTACCTAATGATATACAGAAAGCAGACTATGTTTTTGTACGCCGTGGTCCAGAAAGAAGAGCATTAGAATCACCATATACTGGCCCATACAAAGTGTTGGAAAGAGGCAACAAAACATTTAAAGTATACTTGCAGAACAAAGAAGCGATCATTACTATTGATCGGTTAAAGCCAGCTTATATTGCCCTGGAAGACGAGGACATCCGCGCAAATAAGAGTCATGAAAAACCCATCAGTAGTACTGAGGATGTACCGAAAACCACTAAAAGTGGACGAGTGGTCAGATTTCCCGCACATCTGGAAAAATACTATCGACCGTGATCCGGTCTCAGCGGGGGAGTACTGTGGCGACCGATCGCACGCTACGACTCGCCTTCAATCATATCCATCCTCTTTACTTCATATCACAAACCATTGGCATTTCATTAGAAGAATAAATTCATCATCGACATTTGACTAACAAAAATATCTGTCAGCACATTACATTATATGGAGTCATTTAATCTGGAAATCTTGTAAATATTCATTGTAAATACCATATATATCAATAAATTGATAGCAGAAACAACCGTTTCATCATTCGCTATAGGTGATCGATAATTCACACGTAGGATTTTCGTTTTGCATTGTATAATTGTGATGAAAAAGAATCGAGTAGTCGATACCAGATTGTGATCGATTATGGATAGACGAATCGAAATTGTCGACCTTCGCCCCATCACTACGGACGAGCGAGCTGTCAAATAGATTTCGTTGGTGGTTCGATTGGTTGCCGGCTTTGAATTGATTTTTCGTTATTTTGCAATTAAGTTGCTAAATAAACGTATTTTTCTATAAATATTCTTTAAAAAAAGTGCCGAGATATCGAAAGTCGAATATTTGAAATCGAAAAAGTACATGGAGGTTGTATTTTACCGACAACCAAGTTTTGTTAAAAAATATTTTGGAAAACCCTGAAAAGGTAATTTGTTTTGTTCTAATTTTCTATTTCCACGTTAGTATGCTAAATAAACCGTAAAATCCTCTCATTTGGTCTTATATTTTCTTGGTAAAATCAGATTCTTTGTGAGATTTATATTTTTGAGTTTAGGGTAGTTATCAAGTGTTTCTTGTATCCAGATTTTGTCTGGATTCTGTCTTAAAATGATTTCTAACTATTTGTACACATGAATAAACCTAGAACATATAAATTAAATGTAAAATATTTCACACAGGGTCTATTTTTCTCAAAATAGTCAGATATTTCATTACCAGGTAACCCACAATATAAAGTTGAGAATTTCTAGCTGATAATTGCAACCATACCGGATTTAGCAATGATTATACAATGAACATACTCTATTTTAACTAAATTTTACATACTTTGAGCAATAATTTGAGTGTGAAATAGAATTTTCAACACCGGGCTCCGCACTGTTTGTACTGTATCTGACAATCATTGTTACACAAGCCAATATATTCTTCAGGGTTTTTTTTTACATTGCGCCTGAAGAGATCCACTGGACCGAATGGGACCCCTTTCTCTCCGGGTCTTTAACTAGAGAGGTCACAAAAGCGCGGGATCTGAGAGCTCATTTATATAAGGAACAAGAGGACTTGCCTTTTACTACAAAAAGCTTTCTCGTTTTAAATAAGGTAACAATACCCAGCTGAGGACTTCATTATCGGTCGGCCCTGCAGATAGCAATTACTTCTCTCAACTTATTTCCTTTTCTACTTTACTTTTTTTTCAAAACAAGGGAACAATATATATGACCAGTCGATCTGCTCTCCCTATCTATTTCTTTCTATATACATTTATTTCTTCTCTATCTCTCTTTTTCTTTTGCTTACTGAATGAACATCCCTTGGATTATATTATAATTATATCCTGTTGTAAACCTGTATTAAAAATAAATATTGTAAAAATTTTTGTTTGGTTTTGATTTGTTTATTTTTTTTGTGTGGCTATTTTCCTTAAATAAATAAGGTACAGAAGATAGGAAAGAGACATTTCAATGTGCTAATATAACTGAAAACAACAAAGAATGCTTCCCGTGGGAACCCTACCAGGATCTTCGGATCTTTAGGGAAACGCTGGACTTGTACCCCTAGTCTGAGATTTTATAAACGCAGACGCTAGCGACTGCGTCAGGATTTTGTGTAGATCTTAGTTGCCTTACTATCCGCCAGGGGCGCTGTACAGGTTTGTCATACAAAATCGCTCACGCAGTCTCTAGGATACGACCTGCAACTCTTCACCCCACCTTCTTCTTGTCGATTCGAAATGGCTTGACTTATATTATTTTTGACCAGTATGTGGCTACGTTGATTGCTCTATCGTTGTTCGCTCCCAGATCCTCAGCTGTACAGGAATCAGTAGTATGAGTTTTAGCGACTGCGTTAGGATTTTGATTGGAGTTTCTTAGTTGCCTTACTATTCGCCAGAGGCGCTCTACAGGTTTGTCATACAAAATCGCTAATGCAGTCGCTAGCGTCTGCGTTAAGAAAAACTCATACTAGGGACACAGGGCAGTTAGGTTAGTTACTGATACTATACTTTACCCCACCGACTTTCAGTTATTCATGTGTTAGAGCGACTGCGTTCGTGAAACTGAGGTGCACGCCCCAGATACAATCTTGATTGTGTCGCCGCACTGTACACCTGCAGAACATTTTATTATAATAAAATATAGCGGGAGGAATTACTGTATTCCATAAAAAACATTCTCTCTGTCTTTCTAGTATTTTGTGATTGCACCCTTAGACCATTTGCAGGCATGAACTTCTTTCATAAAAAAAACCACAGCATTTTAACCGCAACAGTTTTGCCGCAACATTTTAACAGTATTAAAACCAGCGAGGTTTTGATTAACACCTGTAGGTACTCCTGTGTAAGACTTGTGCTGTTTGTTCTTCCAAAAAATCAAGGACCTGGATTATTTACATGCTAATTTGAATTATGGTGGTCACGACCTTCAGTTATGATATAGGTACCTAGCTGAAAACCACACTAGGATCAAGCGTTTTCCGTCTATCCTTCACCATTCTTTTTACACACTGGTACCTTTTTGTGTAGAACTTTGATTATATAAGAAATATTTATTTAAAGTTTAAAATAAAAACTAGTCACTAGATAGCGTTGCAATTTTAGGTTTTAAGCCGCGTGTGAAGTCTAATTATCTTGTTACCTTGTTATAAATGTATTCAGTCATATTTCAACACTGTAAGTTTTCCAAATAAAATAAAATAAAATAACAGCACTTTAAAAAAATTCCCTGTAGTCATTTTTTCGCATCATTTTCGAATCAAAGGTACCATTTTGTCTCACGTCTGTACCGCGTGCACCAATGCGCGTATGTTTCGGAGATCGGGAAAGTGGAAAATCACCAGTAATGGCTGCGAAGCGACGCCACCGTTTAGCTCGAACGCTGTATGCTGCTCATATCTCACTTTCCCTTATTGTTATATGTTTTGATGTGTTGACAAGATGCTTAGCGTTTAGAACATATATAAATCATACTACTTGCCAGAGAGCTTTTGCCAGAGATAGACGAAAATTGAGTCAACAATAACAAATAAATAAATATTCATGCATACTAATATTATAAATGAGAAAGTCTGTCTGTTTCGGTTACACGGCTTAACTGCTGGAACGACTTTGATGAAATTTGATATGAATATAGTTAAGAACCAGGGGCCATACGTAGTAGATACGCTTCTTTTGGGCGCGATATAACCGAGTCCCACGTGTCCTTATTATAATAATAATAATAAGTGTGTGATGTCTTATTCATGTTTTTAAATTTATTTTAATTTTATATCGTAACTAGCGACCCACCCCGGCTTCGCATGGACAGAAAAAAATATGTTTTCGAAGAAAATTTAACATAAAGCAATATTAAAAAAAACATAAATTAATATGTAAGCATACTTGATCTATGTTTCTTGTTTGGTTAGGACATCGCAGGTTTGAGTCACCTGATCATCTGATAATAAAGGTGATTCCGTGCTTCTGAAGGCACGTTAAGCCGTTGGCCTTGGGTTTCACTTGGTAGTCATTAAAAAACCACGCCAAGAGGCAGTTTCGAAAAATTCTGACACCAAATTATGCTTGTCACCCTTAATATATAAATGAACTAGCGACCAGCCCCGGCTTCGCATGGGCATAAAAACATTCCTCTTGAATCACTCTATCTATTAAAAAAACCCGCATCAAAATCAGTTGGGTAGTTTTAAAGATTTAAGCATACAAAGGGACATAGGGACAGAGAAAGCAACTTTGTTTTATACTATGTAGTGATAGTGATGATGTCCTTAGAATTGTGGTTTTCACTACATCTTGCTGACATTTTTTTTTTACACACAAATATCTTTAATTTTGCCAAATTGTGGTCTATCGCTTTATTCATTGTTTGGTATTGTATATCCAACTAGCTTTTGCCCGTGGCTTCGCCCGTTATCGATTCTGTCGGAAGAGTCGCCTTTCTCGGAATAAAAGGTACCCTATGTCCTTCTAAATACTTCTTACTATGTATATGCAAAATTTCAAGAAGATTGGTTCAGTAGATAGGGAACGTAAGCCTAACAAACTAACAAGGAAGTAAATAAACAAACAAACTCACTTTCGCATTTATTATATTAGTTGGAAGATGAAATTTTTTATAAATCTTTTGCAAAGTTGTTTCCAAAACACATCATCCATTTTAGATCTATATTTCATGACAGTAATGTGTTGCTGAAAATTAACAAAGTTTATGGGAGTTTTCTGTTTGTAAATTTATGGAATATTCCCAAAATAGTTCCAAAAATCCCGGGAAAGCTTCCGAAATTCCCGGTAACGGCACATACTTATCACGATATATATAAAACGCAGTAGTTAGTGAATACGTCAACATATTTTGTCCCTATGCTAAATCCGTAAAGCGCCCTTGGCGAATAATAAGGTATCTATGTATTTGTTTGGTAGCGACTGCGTTTACAAAATAATAATAATTTTAGAGGCCAAATACTGGGCAAAGTCAATATAGAGTCCATATAGCCATTATGACTCGAAAAGAAAAAGTGGCACAAGCGGCTGTAGTTTGTAAAAACTTATGGTAGATATACTGATAGATAGAGGGCCCTTTGTTTAAGCGTTTGCTGATAATGTTGTGTTTTTTATAAGAGATACTTACTAGTAGCCATGGTTCAGGAACAGGCTAATATCACCATAATAATATCATTTGTCAATATCATAAATATATTTATATATATATATATATATATATATATATATATATATATATATATATAACTACTGTAAATAAATACTGTTCTAAACTAAAGTAAATGTATTTAAAATATGTATTGCAGTAAATAAAAAAATATTTTCATTTTAATTTTTATATAATATATAAATGTAATGTTATTGTCGGTAATAACAAGTCTATTTATGTAAAAACAACAGATTTGTATGTACAGCTCTACTTTAATTACTTAAATACATTGTTACTTATTTACATAACATATTTAGTTTGTACAAGTATCAACTGAAACAGTCATCTCTACAAACTATCAGATACCCATATAAAGTCGCTCTATAAATAATATAAAAACGCATGGCTATGTAAAACGAATTTCCTCCTACTCCCAAAATTAACAGATCTGGGAAGTTCCCATTAAAGCCACATCTACGCTGCGGTCCATATGGATGTAAACAACATCTTATCTCTTTCCAACTCACGGGATGCTCCTATGACTGAAAGAGGCGAACAGATAAATGCAGTTACGTAGCTAATGAATCGTGTCCAATGTCCGGCGTGAGGGCATCTCAAGCTAAAATTATCTTAACCATTACAATATCATGATTCAAAACATATTACTTTTAACACAAATTGCTTCTTAGCCAGCATTTTTTTAATTAACTGTTTACAAAAATTAAATAATTTTTTTAGGTCTGAAGTTTAAATAAAGAATATTAAATTATATTTTAAAATACGAGATAAATTCTTTTAGATATCAGACGTAGCTCATGATAGTAAAGTCCATATTCAAATAAGCAGTTTTTAAGTTACTTAATGCAGTGTGGAGTTGAAATGACTAAGTTGAATTCATGTGAAATCACCTGTGACATTGTGATGTCCTTTTCTAACCCTTACTACAATAACTGATGAAGAACAAGGCTAGATATATCTCTGTGTAGACCGTCGGAGCCTATTGGTGCATACATTGGCTGACTTAACAGGTTTTTCCAGTTATTGCAAACATTTGGATTTAAATGGCAGAAAAATGAAAACATATTACTTTTTTAACTATCAATTATTTTAATTTGTTTCAATTTTAAAAAGTATTTGTAATAGTGGTATAAATGGGTGTTTAATTATGTATTAAAATATTTACTCCTTCTTTTGCTTGTTTTGAAAATAGGTAATAATAAAAAAGAAATACTTTTTTGGAAAGGGGAAGATACATGGAAAACTAAATCTCGCGTTTATCTTAAAAAAATATATTAGAATATAACAGATATATTACACAAATCGGACATACATCTGCCCTACATTTTATTTTAGAAAATATAGAAATGTAGTCATCATCTTCATTTCGTGTAGGTGACACGGTCAATCGACCATACACACCCAATGTAGGCAGAAATCTATATAAATTATATAAGCAAGTAAACTTAAATTACACATGACTTAACCGATACACTAGATTTTTGAATCCAAACTCTACATAAATTCAGTCAGACTATACGTCACTTCTACAATGATTCTTCAAACCGTTGAGCACCCCTGCAAACAGCGGAGGCTCGTGTTCCGACGCGCGTGCGACGCCAGTCGATGTGGTACCTGCGCGCGCGCATATACTGCACCAGTCTCGAACTCTAACCGAATCCACCCGAAGCCAAACCGCGCATTCTAATTTCAAAAATTCAAACATTTTGTGAAGTGCAGTGAAATTTGAAATTCGACTCGTGTTGTGTGGTTAAGGCCTTAACGGATGTACTTGGAGATTTTATGTGACAGTGTTTTGTGAGATTTTTTTAAAAATTTTAATAAACAATTAGTGTGATCCATTGGTAAAACAGGTGCGTGATTATTTTGTTTATCAATATTTAATAGATAACCCAGAGGACACTGTTCTTTTAGTCTAGGTAAAAGAGTACGTTATTCATAAGACAATTTAGTTATATATTTCATGTTTAATAAGCAGTCATTTCTTAACTACGCTGTCTTATTTTGAATTAAACATTAAAATTAAAAATGAAAAGGTACAAAAATATATTTTTGCTGATTTACTTAAAACTTGAATTACGTCTAATAATATGAAAGCTTGAAATAAATAAAGATAATGGCTTCAACAATATGTAAGTACGAAAACTACCGAAAGGTGTCAAAATTAAAAAAGTAAGACTAATCCGTCGCAACATTTTAGTCAGTCGGCAAGTTGCAGAATCAACGTTGACAACTTATACTGAAAAAAATTACCCATAGTGAAAATGCAGAACTTATAAACTACAAAAATCGAAGTGGGTAACTATCTACACATTCAAATTTGGAACATAATAGGACATCTAAAATCTCTTATTACTAAAATGATTCCTTTTCAAATTAAAAAAAAAACATGCAAAACCGACGGCACTAGTTCGAGGGAATGGACAAAATATTCGAATTTGTTTGAAACAGCATTAAAAACATTTCTGATTTGGTTGGATATGGACTTTTGACCTTCATTATAATATGCAAAGTAAGGCCTCGTCGGTTTAATAAACTTAGGGAAACATTAGTACGAGTATAATAAGTCGGCATTATTTAAGTAAACGCATATTCAAATACAACATGACAATTTAAAACGATAATAACCTAAGAAAAATATAGTACACATACATAGTTAGATCATCCATAGAATATTAAAAATATAAATGCAACGTTAATTTTCAAACCACTGAACAAAGTTTTATAAACTTTGGTGAATCGATAGATTTTATCTTAAAAGAAGAAAGGCTGCCGTTAGGCCCTCAAAATAAAATATAAAGAGTGTAGAACAAATACTTTTTGATTTATAGTATACTAGCTGTTTCCCTCGGCTTCGCCCCGCGTGGGACTCGGTTATATCGCGCCCAAAAGTAGCCTATGTTTGACCTCAGGTCGTTAACTACATCCCTACCAAATTTATCACAATCGGTCCAGCAGTTTAGCTGTGAAGAGGTGACAGACAGACAGACAGACTTCGCATTTATAATATTAGTATGGAAGTATGGATTTTAAAACAACAAAGGAAATGACTTTAATATTTATTTGTAGTTTGCAGATTTTTCTATTTTTATAATCACGAAGCAACACATTTTTATATAAAGTAAATAACTAGCTGTTGCCCGCGACTCCGCCCGCCTGATTCTAGGTTATATCGCGCCCAAAATTTTTGTTTATTACGCCTTTATGTTTGACCCCTGGTCCTTAACTATATCCATACCAAATTTCATCAAAATTGGTCGGTTTTTTCTGTGAAACTTAACAGACAGACAGACATTCGCATTTATAATATGTTAAGTATGGAAGTATGGTTATGAATGTGTTTTGTAACGACAACGGAGAAAACATATAAAAAAATATGTAATTTTAAATAAGTAATTATGTAAGAAATAAGATACTTACTTAGTAAATTTTTTAATATATTGCGATACTTGTCAATTTTTCTTATAGATGGGCAATTAGACCAACACCCATTGCAACTTTCAAGAAAGAAAAAAAAAAATAACAAAAAAATAACAAAACACACCTTCTACCCGTAAGTTTCCATTCCATAGAATTAGAATCTCTGCCACGTATTCAGCAACACCATAATTTAAAAAAATATTTCGTATTTAAATACTTTTTGGACAGTTTTAAAAAAACATTAAATCTTGAACTTTGAATAAGTAAAAAACTACTTGGTAGGTATTAATTTACAATTCAAATTATTCAAGAACTTTAACCCAGAGTTCTTCGACATAAATACCTACTTAAATTGCTAAATGTTATGCACGTAAAATATTATTAGAAAAATATATATTAATAGATAATTTACGTCTAATTAAATACATATATAAATTAATCTTCCCTTCTGTTTCGGATATGGTTTTCAATTATTCTACTTAATGAAAGCGAAACTGACGTCTATTAAAAAGATAGAAAAAAATATTAGAAATAAAGTTTGTTAAATTACTGGACCAATATCTAAACATGTAAACTGCCTAATTTGTACTTATTTTATTTCATGTCCCAAAATAGAAAATGGCTTAAAATTAACTGAAGTACTTACTTACAAAAAAATGGAGAGAACAAGACAAAAACAGCATTTTTTTTCTAAGTAAAGACAGTTCAATAACCCAGAAATGGTGTCAGAACACAGCCATTATTATACCTACTTAATACCAGAAAATTTTAAATCAATGTCTAAGCAACAGTACCTACTTATCTTATTAAAATTATCAATATTCCGTTCATTCACTTGTTTCGTATAAATTCGCCAATTCATTTTAGTGCTTTCTTGGTCGGCTGCTGAGTTGTTGTTTCGGAGACAAGAAAGGTGAAGAATATATATAATAGTCTAAAAACACGTTTTTTTTCATTCACATGATATATCTTTAATAAAAGAAAATACAGGAAAAATTGGTGTATCGTTGAAATCTTTTGGTAGGAAGCACAAACATCTCTATCAAGTTGTAACTGCTCTTTGATATGCCGAGGTTGTGTTTGTTACATACAGGAATATTATATAAAAACTACTGCAGTGTTAAATCCAAACTTAATATATGGTATCGCTGAATATTAGATTTGAATTTTACGTTTATTGAATACTCGAGTCCATTAAAAATTCTAGAAAAAAAATAGTTATGTTCCGTATAGAAAATTAAGAAAGGAATTATTTTTTTTAAATTTTAATAGAAATGAAAAGAAAAGAACGTTAATATAAAAACAAAACGAAATAGCAACACAAACGTTAAATGATCGACAAAAAATGTCTTGGGAACGCGGGGTGATGACATTCTTATTAGTTTTTCCAGAGTTTTATGTTTTTTTAGGCACTGCTAATCTATGCCCAAGAGCTTTTTCCATAGTACGAATGTTTTTATTAATTTTTCTCGTATATTTACGTTTAAGAAAAAACAAACAAATTTAGATTACACTTTTGATGAAGCTTGCTACGGTTTTTTTAATTGTTGTCATTTTGACTAAGCATGTTGCTGATTATTGACTTATGTTTAAGAAATGTCTAAGCCTTTTGTGGATTTTCTTATACATTTTAATTTGGAATTCTTAATCTTCTTGTCGAGTCGTAATGGCTAACTCTTACAATATTTTTGACTAGTATGCGGCTACGTTGATTGCTCTATCGTTGGCCGCTCTCAGATCCTTATAGCTCCTGTACAGCTGAGGATATCTGGGTAGTTTTAACATATCATTAGATGATCCAAAGACTGCACAGCCCCGCAATCACAAAGGTTTTTAAAACTTTTCGTGGTGAAAGGATTCTTAATAAATTTATGAATATAAAAAAAAAACAAATAAAATCAGTGGCACATACATATAATCGTTATGAGGTTTTATAATATTGAAATGCATGATTTAATTTCAATGTTAAAAAAGACTACACGCGCCGTAATATCGTGTACAGGGACCACATAGAAAAATATATACATACCTAAGGTGTAAGTGAGGGTAAGTTGGTATGCTTTTTCATGTAGCTCACTGTACACACTTGAAAAGAGTGCAATGTACTGCCAATAAACATTGGTAAGAACTAAATTTTGAAACAACATAATTAGGTATATTTAATATTTAATTTGTATATATTTTGTTAGTATAGTTTCTTTTGTTTTTTAGTTTGTTCCATAAGAAAATTTTAAGTTATAATTATATTTATACTACAAGTTTGTTTGCTTGAACCATAGCGGTATCCTTGAGTTCACCAACATATGTTTAAGTATGGTTTTAGTTTTAAGCAAACGTTTACAACTAAAACTGTCGTTTACTTATACTATTAAACTACTGTTTAAGTTTAGGGCCTTAATCTATGGTTTGAACGCTGATAACTTTGAAACTACTTGTAATCTATATAACTTTACTATCACTACATAGTATAAAACAAAGTCGCTTTCTCTGTCCTTATATCCCTTTGTATGCTTTTAAATCTTTAAAACTACGCAACGGATTTTGATGCGTTTTTTTTAATAGATAGAGTGATTCAAGAGGAAGGTTTTGCCCATGCGAAGCTAGGACGGGTCGCGAGTTAATATAATAAAGCTGAAGAGTTTGTTTGCCTATAAGTATATAACTTTGCAACTGCTTGTACGATTTGTTTTTTTTTTTTCATTCCTTAGCCTCCTATCTTTGGGGATATATCTATTGATCACATGAGGCACTTTGATTCTAAATCCGATAACATAGTAAATAAAGCACTAAATCAGTATGTGGTAGAAGAATGATACTTGAAAATTCACACCCCTTTTCGCAAAAAAATAGGCGGGATTTTTACTGATTTTTTTTAAACCCTTGTCATTACCAGCGGCACATGTGTGCCACCTATTAGCAAAAATAGGAACTTAATCTTTTTCTTAGGCAATGGGACCACAAGCCAATTTGGGAAAAATAAAGTTATAGGGTTATGTGTAGGTAAATAAAATAGATAGGTACATTTGAAAACTTCGTCGTCTGTGCGTCGTATGTAAAAATTCGAATAATTTACATATTGCCAGTATTGAACTTGAGCATATTTCAAATCAACTTTTGATGTGTGGTAAAATTATCAAAAAATAAAAAATAACACTGTGATGCCGTAAATTTTGACTTTTAACATAAACTTGTATTTTTTATATATATTTAAATTACTTCATGACTATCTGGGGTGGAAGGCCTTAAATTTTTGGATAGGAACAACATCACCATTTCTTGACTGTTGTTTTGACCAGGTGGCCTACTATCATCTCTAAAAACCATGCAAGTTCCAGTGAGTAAGCGAGACAGCGCAATACATAATGTAAGGCGACATCCCCCTTACTCACTGGATCTTGCATGGTTTTAAGAGATGGTGGTAAGGGGCCTGATTGCCCTAAGGTAGGTAGGTAAATATATTTTCGCATCTGTATTTTCTTTAAATCTGCCCAAATATTTAATTTTATGTCATCCAAAAATAAAACACTAGCAGAATCATTAATGAAAGTTTAGTCTTTCTTTAATGAATGCGTTTCCCAAATATCCAATATCATTTCCGATTTTCTCTCACAGTGAATGAGAGGTGTATTAATTCACGAATGGATATATCATAACATATGGTTCATATGTACAACAAGGATGTTTTTTATTACCAGTGCAAGTTAACCAAAACAAATGAATGTTTAAATTAGAGCTTATACATATGCGGTAGTTTGTACAGAATGAATCATTGGGAAATGAGTTAGAAATTGAAAATAGATCAAGATTATTTCTACCTTTTTGTTAAATTCGAATTTAAAATGTTTTACTTTTTATGTTTTTTTGAATGTATGTAGGTATGTAAGTTAGCCTACTATTTTGTCGCCTCCAGTTACCTTCAATGGATTCCAAAATAATAATGTGGTAGGTTCGGTTTAAAAATACAACAGTATTTTAGTTTTTATATAAGAAATTATCTTTTTTTTTTCATGATATGGATACCTAGCGATTATTAGATCATAAAGCTTGATACAATCGAGAACAACATATGCGATGATATTAGCGATTAATACGAGAAAATAATATAAAAATAATATCTTAATTGGAATCCTGGCCGATGTACAATGCCACGATGATTCAGATTGTTATCGACAATGCTCGACTAGTGCTGTGACAGAGTCCGATACTATCGTCCGATTTTATCGACGTGTCGGTGATACCGAAAAGTAGGTTGGCAGCAATGGATGTCAAAATCTTTACTCCATTTGACAGCATCAGTCAAATCATTTGTTACCTTCATTTGAATTTGGAATTAATTAGTTTTTAAATTAACAAACTAGAAAACAGCCAATTTCAACCTAGTATCGGTCGGTTTTGAATAAACAAGGACGTCATTACGCTATTTCGGCCATAATTTTTCTAGTTCTTTTCTCATACGAGTATTTGATATATGCAAGAAAAATATTATTGAGAAAAAAAAATTGGTGCAAACTTGAGCGTGGTAGTTTTTTTTTTCTATTTGATCATATTTTAATCCTGTTTTATTTAAATAAATTATTTTAAAATTAGTATTAAGAAGAAATGCTTATATAGAATTGAAACAGTAAAATTATTATGAACGTAATGTATGAAAATATTATAATTAAAGTAGGTGCGATATTTTTATTACCAGCCTAGGCTTGCAATAAGCCTATTGACGTCCATCTTTTTTAAAATTATAGAGCTAACTCCGGGCAAGAGTATTTTCCATCGAATTTCAACTACTATTATGCCCAAATACTCAAACGCTACTCAATTTTGAGAGCTGCTCAAGTATAATGCTGTCGCGCTGAACGTCAACGATATGACAGTGACAGCATGATACTTAAACAGCTCTCAAAATTGAGTAGCGTTTGAGTATTCGGGCATAAGACTATTATTATTAAGTGTTGGGTAAAAATTCAAAGTGATTCATTGCAATAAAGACGTGTGGTTACCTTTTATGGTACAGCCAGGACCAAAAATATGTCAACACGTTACATTGTAATTTAACATTATGGCTGACGCAAACGATACTATACTTAAATCTATTGTATGTAAGTATGTAAATGCGTCGGTCGTTAACCTAATATAAATTATATGTTGCGGTGATTTACAAAGAGCTATATAGATGTCTTAGATACTTGGAAATGTAGGTATATTAAATATACATAAATATACTCGTTATTGTATCATTAACATACCATATTATAAAAATTGATTACATTAAAGCTAAATATAAATAAAAATTTATTATTTTCAGACATTAGAGTCCATAAGTGGGTTGTGTAATGTCTGAAAATGTTAAAGAGTAAAACCTGTGAGATTTTTTTCTTTTAATTTCATATATTTAAAATTGACAATTCTGTAGATCAATATTGCCTTTACATAATGTGATTATAAATAAAATATATTTTTTTATCATCGTACTATATTTTCAACATCCTACGACGCCCACTTCTTATATGATGGTGTAATCAACAGTACATATACACCATCAGAAAAAAAACAATTTTTATTTTAAAGACTTTTTTGTTTTTATCCCTGATTCTACCAATAGTTTGAAGTATTTTGTTGTGACTAGCAGACTTATTTATTTATTCGTATGGCCTTTCCTAACCAATGTCGATCACTCAAATTTAAATATGTTATAGGAAGAGCTAAAAAAACAATTCTACAAGAGGTGTGTTAGTTTTTTTAATCCATTGGATCGCGTCTAGTAGATTTATCAACGGGATGAGAAAAAAAAGAAAAGTATACCAGATAAGGTGTAAAAGTAACCAAGAGTAAAGTTACTCTTATGCTACCACCTCACTTGGCTATTTGTTTACACGAATATTTGCCTATTTGACTATTCGTCAAATATTTTGGCAAATACGCGAATAGACAAGTGTGGTAGTAGCAAAGCATTATATTTTTCTTTACATCTCCAAGTGATTCAAGTACATGTACTTATATAGTTTCAGTTTAATCTGACCCCGACTGTACATATATTTATTAATATTACAACTTTACAAGTGAATTATTATTATCATTAAGTGGTTTTCCTCTACAATATCAAAAATATTATGACTTAAAATTTATGTCCTAGATTTGTGGTTAAACATGGCGGCCTTCATAAAAACGATTGATTCATATGCTATATTAGACGAGGTTTATCTGTAAAGTATAATTATAGGAGATATTTCTATTAAAACATACCTAAATTTTTACATTATAGCTCCTACAGAGTACTGTAAACTTAGCATTGGATTTTTTTAAACAATCCAATCTTTTTTTCACAAAAAACAAAAAAAAGACTTTCATTCGTTTACTGGAGCTGACTTGAAGACATTTAAAAAGGGGGGTGTGTCCATAAAGGGTTTGAGTTTTAACATTAGAGTAGTTAGAGAGTTAATGAATAAAATCAATGATAAATTTGATTTTATTAATCATGATGTGAATCATTATTCGAACGTTTTCATTCAGGTTGTTAACATTGTGAAGGAAATTGAAGTTAACGTCAGTAGTTTGACACGGGTGCTGCTCTTCATACCATTGTGCCAAATAAGTTATACTAGATTTATATCTAGAATTACTTATTTGGCCACGCTTATGTAGGTAGGTAGGTACTTTGTTTTTTCTGTTTAAGCTTTTACGAGGAATTGAGTTTTATACTTATCTTATACAAAAAATATTTTCTCTCATTTTAGCGGTTTCCTCCACCTCCCAAGCTTATCGCTATGGAGCCCAAGGACCGCTTTCCTGCTTGATTACGTACTACATTAATTAGTATTATCAACTTAGTCGCCTCATTCATACTTTTCATTTAATAGGATGGGCTCTAAACAGAAAAGCGTTCCATTTTTAAAAGGAATTAGTGGTACTGCGTGTACCGTAGAGCAGGCGCGGCGACGCGTCGCTGTGCCGCCAACATTGACAGCTGTCAATCAGATTCAATATGGCGACCGAGCCGGTCTGAATCGAACACGGCCCCTATCTGCGTTAAATCTCGTACAGGGTTCAGTACCCGTTGTAGATAAGAATGAAGATGTTTTTTGTAGTATCGAATATTACTCGTGTATCTCAATGAATCTTCTGTAACGGAAAACATACATTTGTTTCGTCATGCGACATGACCATTCTACACAATATGGCATAATTGAAAATTGTAAAACAACAAAATCGAAACCATTTGCTTTGATAAGTCAACGTTGTTGGAAATATTAAACTTAATTTACTTATCATTAATTCTAAAATAATATAGAGATTCTAAAAGATAAAAGAGATCTTTTATAAAAATTATATAAAATATCTCTTTTTGTGTTAAAGAACCCTAAAAACTAGTTCTCCGGATTATTATCTTCCTATTCGAAAAAAGCTTCAACCATTTCACCTTAAAATATTCAAGTCAAAACTGTTTAATAAAATGTAAAATTGTCTTTTTTTCAGACATGAACCATAGACAAGAAAGCTAGTGATGTGATGTACATAATGTTGCACTACGTCACCGTGACGCAACAAAAACGGACATCTGTGAAGTAGTGGTGTGCGTTAGAAGAATAGTATACCGATATCCATTATCCTATTGTACACACACGGATGAATACCCTGATGCTCACGACCAGTGGAACAGTGGAAGATCAGACTTGTGTCGACAGCAATATGTCTTTTTCATCATACAAGTGAGTATAGCACGAATATTGTTTTGATTTGATTGAAATTTGACATTTTGAAACCAAAAGAATTGAAATGTAGAGAGTACAGAAGAATAGCTATGCTAAAGTGAGCATGTTTTTTATGACTCATAGATATTTTATAAAGATTGGTGCGCTTAAAAATAAAGTAGGTATTTTATTTATTAATAGCCAAGATATAGAAGTTAAGAATAGTAAATTGCAAATACTGTTGTGAATTATGATTGTTTATCAAACAAGGCTAATTGTTCTAAAATCATACCTAAACTTTTGTGTCGTATTATAGAACTATTTACTAGTAATTATTATAGCTAATTAAATTACATAGAATCATTATACAATCCCGTAAAAAGCCGTCATAACCATAAATTATGGGTGCACGATAGTGTGCGATGAAGCCATTTACCCAAAAAATACACGCAACGATCTTTGCTCAATCGCAAACAGAATTCAGATGACAAGATTACTTATACTTGGAAATGGACACAGCCCGAGGCATCATTAACAGCATTACTCGAATTAATTATAGTTTTTTGGACTCCGAAGCCCATTTTCAAACGCAACAGAACAAAAAAGTTAAGGAAACATAGACAAAATGAATTTTATTTTTATTTAAAAAAAAATCAATAAAATAATCAGCAATGGAAAGCAATGATAAGATCTAAAAATAAAAAATTAGAATAATAAATACTTTAACCAGTAAATTGACGGTGTAAGAAAATTGAGTTTTGTTTTATGTGGAAAATATGACCTAATTTCATAACCTATAAAGTAAATACAGCAATTACCGAGCGCAAAAAGCCGTTGTCCAATGAATTCGTCAGGCGGTTACAGTCCTCAATTGGGCACCTTTCATTTAAAAAAGAACCATACGCCATTTCATGTCAATTTTTGAATTATTCATCATGCGAATGCGCGAGCGCATCAATTGATGCAAACAAAAAGTACGCGCTTGCTAATCTTCGCCCTCTACTTCGGTATCATTCGGCTCTCAGTGTTGCCAACCGCACTTATTTATTCAACTACTTTTTACAGTCACGCTGTGCAAAGACTTAACAGGCCATAATACCAATAAATAATTCGATTACTATCCACAAAGTCATTTTTTTCATAAATTTTCAATATCAGTATTATAAAACATTTCTTTATAATAAATTGAGCTTCTTTCATAGCCATTCAATCAAAAACGGAAACGTTATGCTGTCACATAATCCGTGTGTTCACATAACAGTGTTCCAAGAATCCGATCGGGGTCTTATTAATACTCTTTTATTGACACGACAAGATTAACTACTACTGAGACGGGCTTTATTTTTTTGCGTTACTTCATTAACTAGGTTGCTGTCATAAAGAGCTGACGAGCAACTCAAGCCGCCAATGAAGTTGGTCAAATTTAACGCAATCTAAGTATCTATAAATTAATCAATTTGATACTAAATTTGATGTCATCAGCCGTCAGACCAATTACAAGTAACATTGCAATGCTTTAAGTGCAGAAAAAATATAGTATTCGAATATCCGAGCGTTCATCCCCCTGCCCGCACGTCCGCCGCGCCTCGTCGCCGCGTCTCGACTGTACGTGATTGGTTTATTAATTAGGCGAATCATCGTCGGGTTCCATTTTTAAAAATAGGCGGGATTCTTACTGCGCGACTTTTCTTTTTAATTTTGGCCGGCACTGAATCCAATTAGAATTGTCAGTATGACTTTTTGTATTAATCTTCAGTTGTCTGTTATCGTTATGTTCTTATCATGTTGTTTTCCCGGTTGCATTCTCAGTGTATTGCATCGGAGCCTGGGATGTACCACCTCGGACTATATTTTGCATAGAAAGTATTATGCTTGAAGCTTCTATCATATTTACAACACCACTTTGTTATCTAATGTATGGAACATTTTGCAGAATACTAACCTACCCTGCAAAAAAAAGAAAGCTAAATTTTCTTATAAAATAAAATAGTACCAAGCTCCTAGTAATGTAGCTTTAATGTAATTCTTAAAATTTTAATTAAGGGTTATTTCCATGCAAAATACAATTTTCAGATAGTTATTAGTGTATGCAATTTATTGTGGTCTTCCTTACTAGTTAATCTACGGATCAAAACATTGTCAATATTTTCAAATTTAAAATTCGATACATTTTAAATTTAGATTCGCGAACGCGACCGTCTGAGGTCAACAGAAAAATAGCTTAAAAAGTATGTCTGGTTCGTCCAGAGTTATGTCTCAAGTGTATACCGTTAGGATGCCAGGCAGCTTGAATTAAAAAGTCAAAAACAACTAAAACTATTCCAATTGCCAGTTTTAGGAATCCGTTTTGTGTGTTATAACATTTTTGAGAGGTTATTTTTAATGCCTGTTTCTTAACCGTTTTCAAGTTATTTATTAGTAATTAGTATTATTAGCTATCTATCCAGTTACAATTGATAAAATAATGAAATATTGTTTATTTAAGAAAATTTAGGCCCATCTATAAGTTACCGTAAGGTTTATGGTAAGACACACAATACTTAGCTTTCCGGTATCTACTTAGTCAAAATATAATATGTACAACTTCCAATATCTGCAAATCCATCCATGAATCTCAACCATACCTACAATGTTACAAAAAAGGCAGCCTAAACACTTATCAAGTAACACCCTCAGGTTTAATGACGTCTCAAAATAAATTTATTCCTCTAATGCCATTAGGGAGTTGCAAAAACGTAACAGTTGCGTAGTAAAACTTGACTGCTCCCGTAAATGATAGCCTGCAATCCGAATACTGGGCGAAGGAAGCAAGCAGAAAATATTTTCAAGCCAGACAGGTCGGCTGACCGCTGCTACTAAGTAAGACGGGGACATAAATTCTTCAAAGAGCTAAACCAAAATAAAAAAAGCCGAAAACCCCTTTAAAAGAGCTACCGAACTATAATTTATGGGAGTGGGCGCAGCGCGACCATTCGAAACAAAATTAAAAAAAATAAACTTTAAAAAAAAGAATCTCAACGGAGACGCAAAACGGTGAAATTGGAAATAATTTTGCGATAGCATCGCGCTCGCCGGTACCTTTCAATTTCTTTATACGTTTGCAAATTTGTTTTTTGTTTTGTCGCAAAATGGAGTTATGGAACCGACGGTGGTCAGGGCACGATCGGATTATACTAAATTGTATTAGCAATTGTATTTATTGTTTCTCTACTACCGGCCGTCATCAGATATCTAAGCTGGCACGACAATAAACCTTATCATAAACGTTCCACGTGCAGAGAATTACTGAGCGTCGTCTTTATAATCTGTGCAAGAATTAAATATTTTGGCGCCAAACGTTCGTGTTGAATACAAAGTTTTCATTAATTAGTTTAAAGAGTTAATGATTATTAGGAATAAGTAGCTTAAACTGTATCGGATTCTTGAAGACGAATGATTCCTTTCTTGGCTTCATATTGAAAAGATTGATTGTAAAGGTATATTTGTATGTAATCATAGACAATAAAATATCGAGAATTATTTTTATAGACATACCAACGAGCAGCCTCATAAAAAATATCTTAACCTAACCTAACATTTTCGCAACTTTCAACACGAGATATGGCTTTAATTTGATACTGTCTGGCAAAAAAAAAAACAAAGCTTAGCCGACATATCATACAGTTATCGACAGGCGGCTCACGGCGGGCGCTACTTCAAATCATAAGCAAATTAGAAAGTTGACATAAAGGCCATGTTGCACTGTGGGTTGGTACTACTCAGAGTAGTCTTGTTGATATTCAACAGAGTAAAAATAAACTGTTCTTCTTATTTGTTTGATCTGAAATTACAAGAACATTGAGCACTTTAGTATTTATGTGATTTTGAGAACTGGCCTTTAAGTATTAGTAATAAAATTATATTTAAAAAAAATCTTTAAATAGCTACTTCGTATACGAACAGCACAAGACATGTTATACTTACGTTAATGATAAATACTATTCATTCATATAATACATACATTCATTTCATAGTCATTATGTAAAATAAGAAGCATTGGTCTTAGTGTGGCTAAACCTTTACTATGAATTTATTGGATAAGATTTTATCAGAAGATAAGAGAAGCAAGCCTCTGAACAGATGTAAGAAAAGACGGACAAGCATTTTAATGGTAAACTTCTAAAGTGACTTGAATAGGTAAACTTCCTAGTACAGGGGGCTTAATATCATCTCTAAAACCGTGAAAAAATGATTGAGCAAGGGAGATGTCGCCTTACATCATGTATTGCGCCGTCTCGCTCACTCATCATACAGATAACCCCCCCCCCCCCCCCCCGACGACTGCGACTTGAACCAGTACAGCGCACTTTCCCGGGTTTCGGCTCGTATAACCGAAAGGTTGGTAGAGCCATTGGAGGTGGAGGGAGGAGGGTTGTCTATGTATTAGCTTCAGCATTTGAAAAAATCCTATATATTGGTACTCTTGGAACACGAGTTTTGAAGAAGGAACATATGTTATTCCTTGTTGCAAGAACTGAATAATTTAATAACAGATATATTTACCACTAGCTGTTGACCACGGCTCCTCCGACGTGGGACTCAGTTATGTCGCTAAAAGTAGCATTTTATTAAGCCTATTTTTAAATATGCATAACATATGTCCTAAAATTTATCCATATGTGATGATGTCACATATAATAAATCAATACTATTCTTTAATAAATTCAATAAAATTACACCCACATCTACGATATTGTTATATTTTATAAACCAAGTTTTTACGGTAACACGCAATTGCACTTAGTCTAGCTAGACTGTATAGACAACACGCATATTGTAGTTAGAAAGATAGTAAAGAAAAATCAATTCATATTATGCCAACTGTTGCCCGCGGCTCCGTCCACGTGGTACTAGGTAATATAGCGCCCATATTTGACCCCCAATCTTTAACTATATCCATACAAAATTTCATCAAAATCGGTCCAGTAGTTTAGTCATCAAAACGTCTGACAGTCAGACAGACTTTCACATTTACAATATTAGTATTTGGAATTGTGAATTAATAATTTCAGTATCTCCATAAATAAATAAAAAAATGCCTGGAACCACGCGCCATTTCCTATTTCTACGGGTATATCACTCTATCTTTTGTGCTTCAACTAGACTACTGAAGTACGAATTAAAATCGCACCATTAGGATCCTGATTTGGATGTATTAATAGTGTCCAACACCCTTAGACTTTCAATACCCAAGACTAATAGCTTAACGTGCCTTCAGAAGCACGAAAATTATCAAATTAACTACATTTTAAAACGACTCCTTGTAGTTTTGCTACCTCATTCAGCCAATACATTCATAACTCGATGTACGTGTCACAGCATCACGTTTCATCAATTACGATTAGTCAAAACCAACCAACTACTAACCAGTTTTGAAGCCATGAATGAAATGAATGAATTCCCGATCGCCGAAGATAGCTGTGATTAATTTTTCACCATCCGATGTGCGAGAAATTTAAGCCTCGTTCACATTGTACCTACAAGTTGAATGGTCAAGTACAGTGATTTAGTGCGCTTATGCCCGAATTCTAAAACTCAAATTGAGCAGCGTTTGAGTATTCGAGCGTTAGTATGTAGTAAGTAGGTTTTTTTTTATAGATTGCTTGCCGTACTGAAGATTATATTTTAGATAGTACCTAGTGGTAACATTTTTACCCAGACAAAGACAAAATTGTTAAGCAGAACAAGTTGAAAAGCAGAACCTACTTCAAATAATTCTTAGTTATTAACTCAATGAATGAATGAAAGAAATTATTTTTTAACATGAAACATGGAACAAAAAAACAGTTAATATTTATTTTGTTACAAAAAATTCTATTTTACCTTTTATATTTGAGATGTATTTTATAAATAAACTATAATTAAAATAAATTAGGTAATAAGTTTATAAATTTATTTGAAAAAATAAAAGTCGATGCCAAGCCAAACAAACAGGTGGCTATAGCCACGAAACGAAACGAAAAAAAACATTAACACTAAAAAAACTGTTAACGAAGTAGTATACATGGCACCAAGTTTTTAATTATACAATCTAACATTATGAATGAATTTACATCGGCATATCACTATCAAGTGAAAAACAAATTCACTTGTACCATGTAAACAGGGCTTAAAAATTTAATGTGCGAGAAATAGTAAGTAGGTAATTTGAACATGTAAATTACTCTTTAGTTATTTTTCATTTACTTTATGAATGGCTAATGTTTCGAAACCGTTGTTATGACTAGTTTTAACGCTGACTTTGACCGTGTGTGGTCGGATGAATGAACGATACTGTTTGGAGGTTTTTGAATCGGTAAACTCTAGATTACTCGTATTTTAGGGTTCCGTCTAAAAAAGGTAAAAATGAGTCTGTTAGCATGCGTATTACAGTTTTTCACTGGAATCGTAATTGGTAGGTTGTTCATTTAAAAATTATGCTCAATCTCTTTTTATATGTAGGTAGATACTCTTCTAGCGCCCTGAGTGTTCCGTACCACAACACAATAATAAACGATTGAAGCCAGTTTTTAAAATGTATTCTAGTCAAGAGCAGTATCGAGTATGGCGAGAGAGTGACGAAACTTTTCACTCCATGTTGTAGACACTTAGGAAAACCTTAACTCTGACACCAGGGTGTGCATGGTCGATGCAGGAAAGATGAAAAGTAATTTAATATTTTCCTCCTAAGACTTACGATATCAAAATTGCAGTGATACGGCGCGTGCAGCAAGGTCGATGGAACTGCACTGATAACGATAGTGCAGTGATAAGAGTGCATCTGATAAGGGGCATAGCCGTCATAACAATATTTGCTAAGGTGTCTGCCGAGCAAACACTTGGTGAGGTTATTATAAGCAAGTGGAACAAAAGCCTGGCTTGAAATAGAAGCAAATAAAAAAATATTCATTCAAAGCTTGTATCGTTTATTTAATAACTAGCGACCCGCTCCGGATTCGCATGGACATAAAAACCTTCCTCTTGAATCACTATATCTATTAAAAAAACCGCATCAAAATCCGTTGCGTAGTTTTAAAGATTTAAGCAATACAAAGGGACATAGGGACAGAGAAAGCGATTGCTTTATACTATAGTGATAGTGATTAATAACGGTATTAGGAAAGAGAGGAAGGCCAAGTTGTTCAGATGAATTAAGGGTCTTCGAAAAGGATTGGAAAGAAGAGGCACAAGACAGGGATGGATGGAAGAAAACAGGGGAGGCTTTTGCCCAGCACTGGGACACATGCAGCTAGGAAAAAAAATACACTCGTAGCTTAATGATCTAAGACTTGTAGGTACGACAGAAGAGCAAATTAAGATTTGAATAAAATTCAAATATATTTAACGTGTATTTATACAAATATAAATATTTGATTTAAACAAATTTTTTTTTTTTATAGCGGGAAGGGGATCTGAGAGACGTTCTAACGTCCTTTCTTTTCTTTGGGGTTCAGTTAGGGGAACATGATTGGTTTCGACAATATGCTATATGTTTACTTATTAGATACATATATAAATATACGTGGAAAGCTACATTCACCCTGAGTGATATAGGCTATGCATGTACTACGAGCGAAGCCGGGATGGACTGCTAGTTGTATATATTATGATAATGAAAAGCGGCATTCCGCAGCTATCCCAAGATTCCTAACATTTCGGCGTACCATTCATTCGGAGAAGCGTCTGTTTTCTCTCCCAGAACTGTTGTTGACGTATTGGAATGACAATGCTTGTTGCAACAGCCTAGCTGTGTACACTGGCGGGCAATGTCCGCTGGATGATAACGATATAAATAACTACCTTTCGCCAGCGGCTTCATCCGCTTAAATTTCGGGAACAGTGCTTTTTCCCGGGATGAAAGGTACTCTATGTCCTTCTCAGTACTCTTAACTATTTGTATATGCGAAGTTTCAAGCAGATTGTTCCAGTATATAAAGCATGAAGAGGTTACAAACAAACAAATATACAAACTCACTTTCGCATTTATAATATTAGTCAGTGTTGGAGCCGCGGTTCCCCAGGCATAACACCCGGCCTGGCGGGAAGACACTCCCGTCCTCCCGTCACACACTCCAAACGCGGGAAGAGAAGCAGCTGGTACATTCTATGTTTTTCTTTTTCTTCCAGATCAGCATAGAAGGAATGGTTATGGATTCTTTTAAAGACGTAGTTAGTTATCCTTCTAGGATTAACGTAGACGTTCAAAATAAGCTCTCTCTAAAAATAACTGTATCCCAAGGGGTCTTGTCTGAGGTCGTATATGCTCTACTCCGTAGAAACTTTGCAAGTGCGATTTAGACTTTCATAGTATTTTTTGCCATCTTGTGTGCAATTCAGATTCTCGCTTTTAACGCCATCTATTGAGCGTCCTTGTAATTAGTTGTCGTGGCGCTAGTGTCGCCACACCGCCCAAGCCGTGAAAGTCGATTGAGGGAATCTGCAAATGAGGGAATTAATAGGCGATGCGGCTAGAAACCCATTACTACTGATTTCCTATTTTAACTGCCATCGTACTTAACGTGGCTATATAGTCTCTGTCTACCCCGTATGGAATAAAGACGTGATTATATGCTTGTATGTATAGTGAATCCATAACATAATATAACACATTAAGTTTTGCATACGTGATTCATTTAAAAAATAAGAGATACCTATAATGACGTCGGGATCTGCGTATAGGGAAATCTGACTTACGTTGTATGTTGTATGAGTGTTGATCATGTCATTGACGCTAGTAGTGACGAAATTAGCAAGAGGTAAAATGTATAAACAATTTTTTATATATATTATAGTAATTCCATGCATCCCTAGCCATGGCGCTTTCTCGTCAGTTTTTATCGAAAGCAGTTCATCTGACTTATTATTTTTAGGCCTTCCACGCTTCCTGTACCGATCAGTAGGAGAACCCATGCCATATGTCATAGGAACCATATATGAAAGGTTAGCGGGGAGGCTTTTGCCCGACAATAGGTCATAAATAGTTAAAAAAACTGAAAATAATATTAGTCATTCATCACAGGCCGCTTCCAACTATCATTTTGGAAGTACTTAGGGGAAGCCTATGTCCAGCAGTGAACAGCCTGCGGCTGAAATTTATTAATTGACTTTGACTAGTAATTAACCATCTTTACCACTCGGTGTTTCGTCTCGTTTAGCTTCACTATTAAGCAAGAGCCAGTCTTGTTAACACTTTGAACGCCGCAATCGCAGATTCAATAGTTTTTTAATTGTTTGTCGGTCGCCGGGGGGCCGCTGAGCGTCCAAAGTGTACTAACGCGCGAAAAGCAACTGAGGGTTTCGGTAACATAAAATGTAGTTCTAAATGGGTAGTATTTAAACGGAAATCAATAAAAACAATTTTTGTATGCAATAATAACCTAAATACATATCAAAATTACTGATTGCACAGCAAAATTTGTTTTGCTTCTGTCACCAAGTCTGACACTCGCTCGCTTCGCTCGCTCGCTCACTGTTAAGGTCACTGTATAACCATAACCTAACCTACCTTCTGTCACAAAGTCGTCTTTTGACCGTTAGTTGCTTCTGTCACCAAGTTTTTAATTTAATTAAAAGTAAAATAATTTATTTGATATACAGAAATTGATGGGTGATTATTTATTTGATGTGCAATTAATAATATCCCGTTCTAAATCTAGTAAAAACTAAAAAACTACTATAATTTATGCAAAACCAATAAAAAAGTAAATCTTAATAATTTTTATTAATTACGCTGATGATTATTTTCAATCAAAATTCATAAAAATAGATAAGAAGTGTCATTTTAATTTAACAATAACACTTACTTATTTCATACATTAAATTATTAAACATACCTAGTCTTTTGAATATAAATCGGCCAAGTGCAAATTGGGCTCGCGCCCTGAGGGTTCCGTGACTTTTTAATTAACCTGGCAAAGTTGTTTAAAATTTAGCCATTTTATAAGCTGTCCTTTAATTTGTTTAATTCTTATCTTTTGATCGAGTTGACGTATAATTTTGTTTACTTTACAGCCGAAAGAGACCGTAGACTTGAGTGTTTGTTATGAATTGCAAATTGCGTTCTTAGTAATACCCTTATAAAATATAAGGGTCCCGTTTTTTGCCTCTTGAGTTAGGGAACCATAAAAGAGTAACTTAGTGACACCCGCAAGGTGTCATCCACCAGCATCAATGGCGCGCCAAAGTATTCTTATAAAAAAAAACTATTTATTTTCTATTCTAATGAAATCACAAACACACATTGTCATATTACATTGTAAATGTACTTGTATAAATAAGGTGCCTTATACATTTATTTAATTATCAATTAAAAAGCTCTTACACATTGGTGAAACATGCAACTACCAGATGGTCCAACGACCTAGATGAGGTCATAATATCGTGAGGGTAATAAGGGCAATCAACCCTGCACAAGCAGATGTCAGAGTTCTTTTCCTTACAGATTATATTATTAACAAAAAAATCAAACAATAGGTCTTTGTTTTTGGGACCTGAATTTTATTCATTAAAGAAAAATGGTGAAAATAGTATACAAACCGATAGATCCTTGTAAAGATAAGAAAGGTAAGATTAATTAGCCAATTCCATACATAAGTATATAATCAATAATCAAAATAATTTGTTTAATTACTCACATTTAAACTTGATCATCATCATCAACATCTCAGCCGCAGGCTGTTACTGCCTAATATAAATAGCTTATTTATTTATTAAAACATACATACATTGCTTACTCCGCTGGCTCAGCGACCCGAAGTGTATCTTGGCCTCCGAAACAAGAGAGCGCCACAGTTTTCTATTCTGCACAATGGATTGCCAGTTTACAGCGCCCATCTCACGCAGCCTGCACAGCATCGCGCATTGCCGACTGAATTACTAACTGACACACTGACTATTAAAACATAGTTACAAAATTATACAATTGACAGACTTATTTTAAATTAAACTATTTTATACGGTTTTCTATCGCGTTTATTGCTTATTATTAGACTTATTTTTCTTCTTTTCGAGTCATAATGGCTATATGTACTCTACCTCTATATTGACTTTGGCCACCTCCACCGCCCGGTCGTTTGCCTCGTTCAAGTCCTCCATTGTGCAGGAGACAGGGCAGCTAGGGCACTACAAAAGGTGAACCATCACACATAAGCTGCTGTCAGAATTTACGGACTTAATGCCTACCTTATAGCTTCAGAAATCGCTGTGTGTAGCCACCCTAAACATTGCAGTTATATTGCAGTGATAAGCTATCGCCCGATAAGAGATTCTGCGATATCAGGTCAGCGAAGCATCACACTTGTGGCTGCATTTCAACAGATTATAATACACATTTTTTGCATTATTTTTAACTAACTTGGACTGATTGCCATTATTCCAACAAAAAAATATTTAAATAATAAATAATAAATGTGCTTATATCTAATTTTACTTATATGAGAAATATGGGACTAACGGGATCAATTCTGTCTTTCTGATAAGTGTTAGATATTCTTACATCTAAATTTTATTTAGTCGCTAATCAACGTGCTCAAAAGCTCAGAATTTGTCCATAGGTTTTTCGGTTCTGGGGTGGTTCTTTTACTTAAAATAAAATTTTGAGAAGGTAGTTAATAAAGTTTAAATTAGAATGAAAATAATTACAACACGTACCTACTCATACAAACCATCATTATTCACATCATAACATTGCAAAACACAAAATATTTCCTGCGGTGACTCACGCTCAGAGTGACGGACCCGGAATTCCTTTTCGACTTCCGATTATCATTCGACATCAAATCGGTTGACAATCGAGAGAAGAATCGACTGCTTATCGAGTAGTTTTCAGATATCGCGGCTCCCCTGAACGCTGACTGATCGTTTTGTCAACAATAGCTATTGTCTCGCGATGTTTGAAAATAACATCACCCTTTAAGTTTCAAGATCGGCGTGGCGTACCGCTGGGATGCATGTTCGGCCTTACACAGTTTTCATTTCGTCGAATGACCAGAAAATTATAGGTTGCATTTTTTTTAATTGATTGTTACACGAATTGTGATCTTGTTCGTTTGCCGTTTAATTATAGATTGCTTAATGTTCTTAGATGTCGTAATACACCAATAAGGTTTTATCACGTCACCTTTCACCTAGCTCAATTTTTTTTTTCGATTCACTATAAATTTTAAAGTATTATCAAATATGAAATACACACTTAGGCAGTCGATTTATGAATGGTGAATTTCTTATATAACAGCATACCCATACGCAAGTAGAATTGGTGATTGAAGACCTAACAGATAAGCCAAATCTTAAAGACTAATTATGAGTAGCTCCAACGAGATAAATTAAAAAGAAAATAATACCAAAGGACACAGAATGATGATGATGAATTAATACTAACTACTCTGTAATAAGGAGACAGAGACAAATTTTATGTTACATAAAAATGGATTCTGTATTGAAGATAGACGTAGGTACCTAAAGTACTCACAACATGTTTTGCTTATAAAAGTGTAAACGAAAATGTTTATAAATAAAATCAAGAGTAGGTAGTTTTTAGTTTTAGCAAACAAAAATATTATCATCGTGGTTTTTTAAATGAATAACGGATTCTATCATCGGCATTATTACTGAATTACAGATAACATCACGGCACATATTGTTTTGTGTTGAATCTTGTAAATATAAATAAAAAATGGACACAATCGCGGTTATTAGAAATGCGGCATACCAGATCGTCTAAACAACTGTTATATGTTTACTGTTTTCGCTATTGTCACTGATTCGTCGTCTTGGAATCTAAATCTCGGGTCAAACATAAATTTAAAAAATATTATGATAGAATTCTTTTTTCTATGAAAAACTCAGCCAAACTTTATTTATTTATTAATATGTATATTTGAAATATATTTAATATTTACCACTTAAAAAAAGTTTTTTTTAAATGTAAAATTTTTGAAAGACTCAACAAGGACGTGAAAAGATTCCTCAAGGGTCGCCAATGCGCACGTGACACTCCTGCTGTTGCAGGCGTTCATGGGCAACGGTGACCGCTTACCGTTAGATGGGCCGTATGCCTGATTGCCTACTAAATTGTATAACAAAGAAGAAAAAATATGACTAAATTACCTGCTTAATGTCAAATTTGGAAATGCTTTTTTTTGTAGAATCTGAATCCAGTGGGACAAAAGCAAATACAAGAAAATTTAGACCTCTGTTATATGAAATTAGTCGTCTATTAAAACATTCATGTAAGGAAGATGTCGACCCACTCTTAAGTAGGAGACCACACTTTCTCACTCTAAAATTTAGGAGTTGGATTGCTGTTTTTGAAATGTATGACATACTTCTTCTTCTAAGCATGTCGACGTTCACCTTATATAATACCCTTGGATGCGCAAAACTGGGCCACCCTTACATACGACTTATTTAAAACCGGTGAGTTGAATGATTATCGATTATATTATTGTCGATTATAGCAGTATCGTATTAGGATATGTTTTCATAGCCTGATATACGATACGGCTTCTACAGCTGATAGCAAATTACTATCAGCTAAAGGTACATCTGCTAGCCTCGTCATGCTCAAATGCATCTTGCTATCTCCAATAATGTTAATAACATAACATCACAGTTCTAAGTTAAAGCAAAAAATGCACAGTTACGGTGAACTCTAGCACCGTTCCAAGTACACATAAAGAAGGCAGAATCAAGTGAAATCACTAGAACAATGCTTGTTCCCACACAGTGGCGCCTCTGGCGGCGGTACCTGGAAACTGCGGTGTCAAGTCGCGGCGCCGACTTTCCTTTAATTTTGGTATTAGTCATGTTTCGTATTAATTAGTTATATTACATATGATAATTTTCGTGTTGTTTGACGTTTTTGGAAAAAATGTAATGATAGATATGTGCATACATATACGATGGCATTAGCTGTAGGCATTTCTTCTGACCTAAGGATCCATATTGATTTCGTTAGCAGACTATTTGATTGTAATAGTCTGATAGAGTGCATTGTGTGAAATTGTCTTAAAGATATACGTATATACTCTTTCCATATGTTGATGATTTCACTTTTTAACATTTATGCCAGATCAAATAACACAATGTGGTTTGAATTTCTTATTGCCCTCTAGGTAGTTAGTCTGATATCAGGCAGCCGGCCAATAATATAATGTCAAATCATAGACTGAAAGGCTACATTCAAACTTTTAAAAAAATTGGATTCATTTCATACTTATAAATACATATTGCATGCTGGTCTGAAAGAAAAAGAAAAACATAGAATGTACCAGCTGCTTCTCTTCCCGCGCAAGCCGTAAAAGTCGACTGAGGGAATCGGCGAATGGGGGAATCATGACATAGGCGATGCGGCTAGCAACCCATCACTATTGATTTCCTGTTTAAACTATCATCATGCTAAACGTGGTCTAAGGTCTTATGGCCCTAGGCTCTGTCTACCCCGTATGGGATAAAGACGTGACTATATGTATGTATTTAATTGCAACAAATTCCCTAAAGACACACAAGCGATAAACACCGCGGGTAAAGAGGGATGCCAATAAATAAGTAACAAACCCTCTCATAACATTAACAGATCAAATGATAAATTGGGAATTGTTTCGTCGACTGCGCTTGGCTATTATCTATCCGGCCTATTGCCGATCATATATCATACATAATAGTAATAATTATGGCATTTGAATCAAACGCAGTGATGACAGTAGAAGATATTACATCTAAATATCGATTGACTTGAAGGAGGGAAAGTTGCGTAATGCGCTTGCCTGTATGTTTGTCATGTTCGGCGAGTATGTAGAAATCCATCTTTATTTATACTAGTCTAGCCTTCAGCCATATAACGTGGCAATGCTGCCAACCTTTTAGGAACATTTCCCGATTTCAATGGTTTGCGGGACATTTTTATTTACTTATAAGTATTTTTAGGGCTTTAGTTTATAATATAGTTTAGTTTCGTTTGTTATTTTATATTGTTTTAAAAGTATGGAATCCATTGCTTTCGTAGAAACACCATCCTATCTATAAGTTTGACTTGCATCGATAATAATTTATAAGGAACATGCCTTCAGCTATCTAAAGGAAATATAGAATCAGTAACCGTAACGATACACGGCCACTAGTGACCGTTTGGGTGCTGAGGCACAAGTCTTCTGAATCTTTCTAAATAATGGCCAAAATTGGAGTCAGATCATTTGAGCTGAACCTTGATCCCTAAAGCGAAATATACCCGATATTCGCAGACAATAATCGTCCAAAAACAATCATAATAAGTAAAAAGAATCAAACCGATAAGCAATAATCAGGTTGGCAACAGGCTAGACGAAGCTGGGCCTCCTATTTCACCGATTAATATGGCATAACCTTCTCCACTTACGTTTCCTGAACCCATCGAGCACGCGACACCAGATGGATTTTTCAAATTCCTACACCTGAGTATAGTTTACGAGTTATTTTCATAACAAGTCGGTGCTAGACCACCGTATCAGCTGATCTGAAATTCTAGATGCGGTACAGGGAAACGATCTTGGAAATTCACGAGCTCTTTCTTGGGATCAGAAATTGTGGTGGAAGGATTAGTCAACTAGTCTCTGCGTTACCAGGAACTAGTTGTTTAGAGTGCGCTGGACGTTTTGGAACTAGAGTACGATCAGCCTAACGTCACTCGGAGAGGCTCCTCCTTCTCCTTCCTTCCTTTGCATGGTTGCTTAGTATTGGTCCGACACCATAAAAAATAATCAGATATCGACACGATAAATTAGCGAAAAAGAAAATGACGAGGTCTTTTTGATGCCACTAGTATTAATTAGATCAGGATTGCTATTCAAAAGATTTATGGCGCTCAAAACCGGTCAAAACTCAAATTCGAATGATTTTAGTTCGTTTTCAAATGATTTTCATCCCACATTGAGTCATATCTAGAAAATGTCCTGTTTTTAATTTGTCTACAACAATTTGACAAAAATAGTTGGATAGGTTATTTTCCGCGCCACCCATTTTTGTCAACAGCCACTCTATCCTTATTTAGGTTGTCAGGAAGAGATTGCATAGGCGATAAGGCAGTTTATTGCATAATTCATTACTATACAATTTTATTTTTCTGGTGCAATACAGAATTTTTGTATAGTTTTGTAAATTAAAACATGCATGTATTTTAATGGTCCCATCGATAAAGATTTTGGTCTTTTTTAAGATTGACCTGGGTCTTAAGCTACTATTCGGTTAATAGTTTCGAAGATTAGTCCTTTACAAACAATATACTAACTCCTCTATTGTAGATTTCGATAACTTTAGCTCAAAAATGTACTAAATGGAAATTCTTGTTCACAGCATGATGGATTCTGGAGGAGCTGGAATTGCAGAATCGCCTCCCACTTACCACAGAACCTATGAACAATACGTCCAAGGTGGAGTAGAAAACAGCACAGACTCCGGACAAGACCAGACCAGTCCTGAACTAGTCGTGTGGTCTACCCTCCCGTATGGATTAGACTACAGAACTCAATATGATTATAGGAATCCTTATGAAGCATCCAGGGATTATTCCCCTCAGCAGTACGCCAGAGCCCCGTTTACGACGAAAATGGGACAGGCAAAGGCGATGAAGGAAGCGAGGATACGAAGGCCGATGAATGCGTTTATGGTATGGGCGAAGGTCGAGAGAAAGAAGCTGGCTGATGAGAATCCTGATCTGCATAATGCTGATTTGAGTAAAATGCTAGGTAAGTGATTTTTTTTTTATTTGTAGTTTTGTATTTATCGTCTGCGATTTTTGGTTCTTGTTCATTCCTAGTGATTTGAAACAAATGCATGTTATCACGTGATTTAAAGTTTTTTTTCTTTTTAGATTAAGTAATTATGTATGTTTTTAATACTCTTATATGTTTCATATGTAAGTTTAAGTCATGGTACTTAGGAACTGAGTGAAAAATCTATCTCCCCTTTTTGTTTTTTTTTCCTCACTTCAGGTAGTGTCACTTGATTTGCGCCATGACAGGATTGTTTTTGGTTGTCTGATTTATTCAATTGTTATAATTTTCATCTGAACTTTATTTTTCATACTTTAAAAACGCATTCGAACGCTCTACTGATTTAAGTAACATTCGTTCCTAGTTCAATATTCATCCGAAACTAAAACAGTTGGTGCGATGACTCGCACAAAACTGAAATAATCACATTTAAAATTCAAATATCGAAGACCGCTTTTGTAACTCGTTATTTAACTCGTTGGACATAACTAGGACCACGAAGTCTATATTTTCTTTGACCACGGGCTGTGTTTAAAAAAACAGAATTTGTTTATGATACGAATCCAGAATTATATAATCGCGGTCGCTCTACCACAGGCAGCTTTACTTTATTGGACAACTTTAATATCACTTAAATATCTTCAATTTTTGTGTTTGATTAAAAAAAAATATGTAAACATGTTACTACTTAAAAAAGGCATTGAACATTGGCGGGTGCTACTTTTAAAAGGCATTGAACATGATAAAATAATAGTTACTTAAACGTACAAAATGGTACTTAAAAATATGATAAACTAATTTACTAAGCTTCTTTGATCGTTTTTTTTTTGTCTTTGATCTTGCTTGTTTTTTTAATGTAAAATGCTGTGTATATCTGTGTAAATCATTATTGTTTTTTTTTATATTTAATTCATAATAAAAATTAATCAAGATTCATAGAATTTAATCGAAACTAAAACTAGATTACATATTGTTTAGCCAAATATCTGATACGAATTATCCTACATTGGATTATTATAACAAATAACTTCTGTAAATTTTTAAACCTTATTGTTATGCAGTTAAGTGCCATGCATGTTCAATAACTCCACGTTTTTAGACGTAACGTAACTTCCCGTCACTGCTTATATATGCATAGGTAATCAATATATTTGCATATTTTGTTAAGAAAACTACAAGCATCTTGATTGAATATTGGATTTTGTTTGAGTGATATGAGAAACATATATATTTGCATTATCAAGTCGATAAGTACACTGGGGGTTACCATGATCTATCATAGCAGGCCTTAAACGAGTGAGGAAACGAGGTGGCACAAAACATGGTATGTGTAAGGAGCCATCTCACTTACTCGTTTCGAGTCTGCTAAATTAGTTCATGGTAACCTTAATTGTTCATTCATATAGTTTTGGTTACAAGGTAAATTGACCCTGCACGCCCTGGTGTCAAAGTTTTCTCGGAACCGCCTCTTGGCCTCAACGATCACCAAATGACAGCCACGACAATTTGTATAAAAACAATTTTGTTCTGCGACTATCACAATATGTTTTTCGACATTTTGTTGATTTTGACATTTCCTATCCTGTCCCTATATAACGATTTACATTTTTATTATATTTAGTAATGGCCAACTAAATGCCACATAATATACGTAATTATGTTTAAAAATAATAATTTATACAATTTTCGCGCCATAATTTCATCTGACATAAATCAAAAGACCAAAAAACAGTGCAAACGACAGCCAATTTAGTTTTCTGAAGTGGCATAAGTCTTAATAAAAATGTTACCAGAGTCCTTATATTAATTCCTTATTAGCTAACTGATCTGTAGTGCATTCCGAGGCTTAAAAGGCCCGATCAACATCGTTCATGGACTGCTAATAACTTAATCAAAGTACCGTCAGCATATCAAGGTCGTACGCACAAGATTTTTATTTTTTAACCTATGTACTTACTGAAGTAAAAGTGTTGGTGATAGGTCGAAATAATCCCGTTATTTTGTCAAACCGTTACCAAAGATAGCATCGTTGAAAATAACGAGGTGCAATTTATTGAGGAGGTTTCATGCCGGGAAAAATCGCTGTTCCCGAGGGAAATTCACGCGGGCGAAGACGCAGGCAAAAGGTAGTTTCGAAATAAATTAAAAAAGCTGTAAAATTGTTGTTAAATTTCAAGAAAATAAATTAATAAAAAGAAATGATTTTTACAAACAAATTAATGGAAAGCAGTTATCTTAAAATTACTGTATTGTGTGGTGGTACGGAACCTTAAGAGCACGAGTCCGACCCGCACTTGACCAGTTTTTTAGCTGTCAATGGTATGTTTTCACAGCTGATATTGTATTTTTTAAAAGTCGGAACCCTGTATTCTTATAACATGCTTATAACCTAATCTAAAAACCCCGTTCGCCTTATGCAGCTTGTTCTGCTGATAGTACATGACAAGTATTCGTAAACGTTCTCTTTCGTCATACGAACGTTTTATGTCGTGCAAGAACTTTACAAAAATGCAGTCTTGCATTTCATTGCTGAGCACGAATATGATAACGCAATTATAGGGATAGCTGGGAGCTGGTAGGTGATGCGTTTTTTAAATTATTAAATTTGTCATTATTATAATGTGGATGACTGGTCGGCCATTTGGTTTTTCATCTTTATACCAATTTGTTAAAGGTTTTCCTGTAACAATTGCATAATCATAATGCCGCCTTCGGCGCATGTAATTTTTAATGTACTTAGTACATTATTGAAGTTTAGAAGTTAGTGAATTTCTTCTCAGCAGTGGTTATTTTGATGAGCTATTATTTATTATTAGAATCTATTTTGTAACTTGCAACATTAATTAATTTCATTTAAAAGTATTTACATATAATCTACCTGTTCCCCGTGGTTTCACTTTTCCTTTGTGTATATGTACTTTAACCTAAAATGACCAGTAGTCAAAGTTATAGGCGTTCTTTCAAACAAAAAATGAATAAAGTTTTATAACCAATTCATTTCCACACTGCGGCGAAGTGGCACCCAAAATCTTCGACTACATTAATTTGAATCATGCCCTAATTTTCGTAACAATTGTTGAAATAAACATCAAAGCCTTAATGTTTGACAATTAACAAGGTGAATGACAGAATTAAGCCAGCAGTTATTACGAACTTTCTCCGATAAGAGCAGGGAGCCGAGGACGTGAACTCTGGTAAAGCACTAATGTAATACATGTACATTCGGTGACAATATCATATCAACTTGACATCGATCGAATTTTTAGGTTATTTTTTTTTAAATAGTCCAAATATTTCGTTTTGATGCAAAAATTACTAGATTAGATTTTAGTAGTAGTAACAAAAAAACAAAACATTGTAATATTTAATTAGTATATAAAATGTCATGTCGTGTTAGGTGATTCGGTCAATCGACCATGCACGCCCTGTATGTAACACTTAAACAAAATAAGCTTTGTTAATGAATGTATGTGGTAGTAAATAATTTGAAGGTCATACAAACAGACATTCAAAAATGAAATAATATCTAAGTCAATCTATTCGATGTGAAGAACGTGAAAACAAATTTGAGCTTATTTTAAACTTAACTTTCCATTGCTCTTTGCAAACGAGATGAAAAAAAGGCTAAAATACATACAAGAAGTACCTAAATAATTCAGAGCTTGTCAAAGCGTACACTTAAATATCTAAATATCAAATGCTAGTGTGAAATCCATTGTTAAATCAGTCTTAAAATCTTAATTTAAATATCATAGGCCACATCCGAATATAGGGCAGAATAACGGTATACCTTTTGTGCTCGCCTGTACCATAGAGTTTGATATGGCAAGTCATTATGCTGCGTGGGTGGTTGATACTATCTGACTTAATGAAATAAACCCGTATAAAAAAATAAAAGCAGCCATACCAAAATAGAAATAAGCTTTGGACAGTTTTAATCGTAGCGTACTTCTAGAGCAGCGAAAACTTAAATAAATATAATAAATTTTGATTGACAAAATGAACAGAATGACAAAATTTAAAAATTACATTCTTTAAAAAATGTTAATTCATAATAGTCTGATAAACCAACTTTAGTTAACAAAGAACTATAAGAGAGATTTATCATTCAACTAGCGACCCGCCCCAGCTTCGCATGGGCAAAAAACCTTCCTCTTGAATCACTCTACTAAAACCGTATCAAAATCCGTTGCGTAGTTTTAAAGATTTAAGCATACATAGGGACAGAGAAAGCGACTTTGTTTTATATTTTATACTATGTAGTGATTGAACCACGAGTGAATGAACATCGCACATAAAGATTCATAAATAGAATATTAACTAACATTGTCATCATTATCGTCATACACGCTAGCTGAACTACCTTAGAGGCAGAGAGGGGGTTTCGAAGAACTGAGAAACCATGCATAGCCAATTGACCCTGTAGACCATAACTATATGGTGATGATGATTACGCGCTCATATCATATCTCCCTTTAAGAGAAATTATTATAGAACTAACGGCTTCGCCCGTATGAATTTCCCTCGGGAACAGTACTTTATCCCGGGATGAAACCTATCATGTCCTTCTCAATACTCCTAGTTATGTGTATGCGAAATTTTAGGAAGATTGGTTCAGTAGATAGGGCGTAAAGAGGTAACAAACAAACAAATATAAACTCACTTTCGCATTTACCTCAGTTGGGATATAACTTTGTTTGGGCTAGCTCAATCTGTATGATTTATCCGTATATAAGGTACTTATATATAGGTACTAGCTGCACCCCGTGGTGTTTATCATTCATTTATAAAAACCTACTGGAATTGTGTATTTCTCGGGATGTACCCTGTGTGTTAATCCAAGATATCAGCTACTTCTATACCAAGTTTCATAAAAATTGCCCCAGCAGTTTGAGCGTGAAGAATTAAAAATCATACAAACTTTTGCCCTTATAATATTAGTGGGATTTACCCAAGTTCCTACTATTATAGATCTCTGAAGTAGGTTTATAGGTTTTTCCCAAAATATAATGTATTCCTGTCTATGTGTTAATGAAATTTACGTAATAAATAATGTTATTTTAAGATAATTAGTGCGTACGCAACAAACGTATTTGTTGAGAGTTTATCGGTCAAAAAGTGGGAATCCCGTTGTTGTGATCCGAGACTGAAATAACAAGTAGGCATTTAATTAAGTTCATCATATTTATGTTACAAGTCTAATGCATAATTTGATTTACTCGAGTCTAATTTAAAATCTTAAAGTGTGTATATAGATTTCACAAAAGAAGTTAAGTACAACGCGATTGAAAAAAAAAAATCAATCAAAATATAATAATGCTCCTACAAATCACTGGGCAATAGAAGTGGCCAAGTATTGGACAAATTCAATACAGTGTAGTCTATAGTCTTTTTGACAGGACAAGATAGAGATTTATGCGCGACAGCATGATACTTGAGCAGCTCTCAAAATTGAGTAGCGTTTAAGTATTCGGGCGTGAGAGGGAAAGATAGCCATAGAGTGATACAAAAGTCATTCTTAAAAGCCTAGAGACTCTTTTGTCACGTTTTATAATACTGTCGACCTTGAGCGATCCTTCCTCAATAATTGGCTAAATTGCCCCCCTTTTAAGGCCCAGTCACCTAGCGTTAATGACATCCTTGTACTGTACCCCGCGGTGTACATACTTAGTGGCCATAATTAAATGTCTGCCCTTAAAAGATGGTTGAGTCATTGCATCAAATTATTGGTTCAGATTTGAATATCGTATGAATGGTGCATACGTTTTAAGTTTCATATATTTTTTTAATTGTATCGTTAAGTTAAAGAAAAGTTGCGTGAGAAACTACTTAATTCGGGGTAGAGTTTATATAATTGTGGCAAAGTGGATAAACGGCAGGGGAGTCGCTTAAGCTTCGATCGTCTGGTATGTCTTACGGACACCGGTGACCGGTATTAGCTACAACGGAACAAGGGTCAGGCCATGCCGCTTCCGTCCGGTACCAGTCTAGCCCAAAAAATGATTTGATTTCTGGTTACTTTTGATTAGAATTCATTTTTCTTCATCTTCTATACTTTAAATTTAGTTGTTGCAGTGAAGTTGCATGGTAGTCTGAAATTTTTTACACTGTTGGTCACCAACACATATGGCATTTGTAAGTTTATGAAAGATACATGCAGGGGATACCCCTTGAAATAAATTGGGTTTTAATTTATTTAAAACCATAAATTGGATGACACAACAGATTTTCCTAACTATGAGTGTACGAAGTTTGTTTGTATAATCTTGTTGTGTTCATTCATTAATGCTTAATATGCTGGGTATTAATTTATGTGTAATAGGGATAACTTCTTTTAATAGTGATAATATAAATAACTAGGATTTTCCTACTGCTTCGTCCGCGCAATGTAGTCATTTTATAGTCATCTATTTTATAAATTCAAATTTAAATTGTTTATTTTCAATATAGTATATTCTTATCACTTATTGACGTCAATTGTTACTTATTTTAAGTTTACCACCACTTCCAAAGCGCAAGTGGAGAAGATGTGGCGCCACAAACTCCACAGCAGCATTTTCTTCAAAAACGTCAATTCACAAAATTTGAGTCAAATCAGACGAGTTTATACAATTTAAAGTTAGTTAAATCTTATGTCCCTCCCTATTATTATTCCGGAAACAAGCCAAACCTTGAGTAAATACAGTTTAAACCTATATATATTTTATGAAATAATTAGTGCGTATTTCCAAGTCATAAGGGTAAGATTAATCGGGTCGGGATTATTTATCTGCCCTAAGTAAAAGCATCACTATTGTCAATATCAATTATTTTTTTATATTTCTTAGTTCGCCATATGAACATCAAATAAATAGTCAGTATTAATCTAAATAAATAGAATGGCGAGTGATGTTATATAATTACATTTTGTAAAAGTTGTAAAATAATTATCCCTAATCAAACCGGCGATTATGTATTGAAAATAATGAACCAATATGTCTTTATTTGTACAAGAATCAACTTTATCTATATAGAGATAATTATGTTATTTATTATGTGTGTACAATGTTATATAGACATTCTTAAATAAAAAAGGCGGCATTCATAAGATTACAAGAAGCTTTTAATTAGGAGTTAAGGCCATTTATGTGGTGCGGCGGAAGTGAGTGTCGTGTGACAGGAATTATTATTAATTTCAACGGGTTTATTAGATTCATAGTAAGTAGTGCAGTGGCCACATAGAACCTGGGGGACCATCAACTGTTTTAGCAGGCTCGAAACGAGCGAGATGTCGTCCTAAATAATGTATTGCACTATCTCGCTTACTTACTCGTTTTGGGCCTGCTAAAACATTGAAGGTAAGGCAGGTTGTATAAATAGTGAGTATGCTAGAGCTATTTCAGTGGGTAAGAAAAGTGGAATAAGAAAGTTCTCAATTTAAATTAAAAGTAAAAAATAAACATAAGGAAACAACAACAATCTAGAAAAGACTACATAAAAATAAAAATTATCTGTATATTGTTAGGATAATTATTTATCAAATAAATATTTCTGTCTTATAAGAAGAGCAGTAAGTATATGTTCTACTAATGATGACATATCAGTACCATATTTGGTTGTACATTTATGCTTTATATGTTTTAATCTGATCTAATGACACGCCAGGGGGTAATTATCAATGTGTAAGGAAATATTCGCATCTTTTATTCATTTATTCATTCAATGTATTTTTTTTCAAGAGCAAGTTTAATGTAGATTGTTTTATACGTGACTCACTAGTAATTAACAAGTTTTCTTACAAATAAGTAGTGATCAGGGTATTTTATAGAGAAGATGGGTACTTAATTCCGGGGTATTTTTTATTTTGTTTTTGTGAACGCGAAATGTACTTACATAATTATATAAAAAAATAAAATTTGCACTATTTCTTTAATCAAAAGAGCATTAGTCTATACTAAATATAATAAAGCTAAAGGTCTATTTGTTTAAACGTTTACAACATCAGAACTAAGAGTCGAATTAAAAAAAAAATCTTTCAGCCGCATATTATGTGATAGCCTGATACTTTGGGGAAGGTTAATAGGCTATAGGTCATATCACATATTTAGATGCTAGTTATACATTTATAAAACTGTTAAGCTCACTTTAGCCTAAGAAATATACAGCATGTCAAAATATACATTTTGAAAATAAATTTTCATAGTAAGGACTTGTACATTCCAGAAATAACCACAAGAGCTTCTGACAACATCGCTCCATATAGAAATCCTAATTAGTCTCCTCCATTTTCCCGCTTTCACTATTTTCGTATCAAAACAGCTTAAAACCAGGCATATCTATATAAGGTTACGTCCTCACCATTCTCGGGCACTTTTATTTCCTTTTAAGGAATCGCTGTTATTATAATGTTAATATGCGTAACACAGTTAGTAACAGGGATTTGTTTATTTACTGGCTAGCAGACCCGGCGAACTTAGTACGGCTTGAAAGCACTTTTAAACTTCCACACATATTTCCAGATCAAAATTAACCAAATCGGTCCAGTCATTCTCGAGTTTAATCAAGACTAATGAACAGCAATTGATTTTTATTGTATATGGAGAAAATATAGACGTCTTAAGAAAAAGTTTTATTTGGGTACAGTGTGCAGAGGCAATAAATTACTCGCTGGACCGACCCTCTCCTTGCAGCTTTAAAATGCAACACGCAAGGGGCCATACGCCAGGGTCAGAATAGATTTACCTAGAAGAAACTAGCTACCAATTTGGGTTATGGTGGTCACGACACACAGCTATGATGACTGCGTGTAAATGGTCTTACAACCAAGGATGCCAGAAGGCCAGTCGAAGTGAAGGAATAAAAGCAGGAAAGTGGACCTGGGCTCCAAAGCAACCAGCTCAGGATGCCAACGTAAAGCGTTAAGATAAGAGATAGACCCTCAGCTATGATGAAAACTATTTTGAAGAAGGATTATTTATATTTTATGCCCAAGTTTATCAGCCAGTTTAAAATCGCAGTTAAAATCAAACTAATCTGCTTGCGAACAATCTTTTTGATTTACTGGACATTCAATCTTGAAACGGAGTCCAAAGAAACCTAGGAACCAGTTGATTCTTCGAAAACACTCAATACCTTGTAACAAGTACAAAAATATTTCTAGGAACCAACTAAAACACCGGCAGACATCATTATTCCTATCGCGTCCATAATAATACGATTAATTCCGTATGTCCTATCTGATGGTAGAATACAACTTTAACAAATACAGATAGAGAAGACTTAGTAGTTATTGAAATTAGGGCGATATTGCTTCGATTTCTGGTAGATAAAATGGTCGTGACTATATAGATGAAGTATAAAAATGCCGCACCGACTTGGGAGGACAGTCCCAAAGGAAAAATTTGATTTGCAGGACATAATATTAATTATTAAAGACAAAAGAACCTTACCTTTATTACTGCGAGGTATCTCAAAACATTAATTTTCTTTTGAGTTTTAAGAGAATGCTAGGCGAGTTAGTACTGTTTTAAATAGTACTAGAACAGAATATATTATATTCTGTGGCAGCTGGTGTCTCAAAGGACTTCTCTATCTGGTATTTAGTTCAACGGGAGAACACTGCGGTTTCTTTCTCAATATGAACTATGAATGTCTATAGTAATACTGCTGTACATGTAAATTAGTTTGGATGGATAGATATTTATAACTAAATCTCAACGATTTGAACAAAATTTGGCACAGCTAGATTGTCTAAGATACAACATGGGCTAATTTTGACTGCGATATAAAATAGTGCCACGCGAGCGAAGAAGCCGCGGGCAGCACTAGTTTAATTATGTAATGATCGGTGCTTACCGTGCTCAACCAACATCCTACCCACGTTTGTAATAGACTTGTTAATTATGATACTGCCAATTACTCATGAAAACTTGGGAATCCATTTCAAATATATTTTCATTTTTGTTTCATATTTAGACACCTACACACTATCTTTGTTTTTATTCCCAAAGGTCTCTGGCAGATAATGCTTATCATAAATTAATTAAAAGTCTTTTTCTCTTACGGGTTTACAGAGCCTCATGTTGTAAAACAGCCAGCTTTTACATTTATTGAGTTTGCACATGAAAAATAGAAAATCTGAAAATCTAAGGTCTGAGATGTCGTCTGATTTCCGTGAAATTCTGTAAAACTGTTTCAGTCTCATCAAATTTGTTGCTGTTCTCTTGTATATGATAACGATAAGTTGATATTATCGACTATTCAACAAAATGTATATTCTATTTTCCTAATCGATTTTTACGACCTGCACCAGAAGGACATTTTACTTAAGGTCACATTACATTCGGTCAGGAAAAGTTTCATTTGGATGACATGAGAATTTTTTACATCTATTAAGATAATGAATTTCAAACTAAAAAAAATATAATAACTAAAATATATTATCAAAAGAAGTCCCTTTGGGCAAGTTTCCGAAAATACTGGCAGTGTTCCCCAATTTTTTTTTGTTTTTAGTAAGGAAATTTTAGTGAATTACTAGCTACTATATAACTTATGCCATAGCTTCTTGATGGGTGTGAGGTAGGTATATCAGATGACTTATTGGGTGGTCGCACGTGACCTTCGAGTAAATTAAACATTTAAGAATATTATCGACCTCCTTACCACCAGGTATTTCCTTCCAAATGCTGGCTTAATAGCACAAAAACATACCTTTTCGTTCGATTTTCGAATTCGAATGAACTCGAAATTTAAAACCTCAGAGTTGCGCACGCGCCATGACTCACACACGCAATAGGGTCACGACGCGACTCCACACATACATAGTTCGTAAAACTATATACAAATGCCGCTTACCACGTTTTGATTGCGTTTCGTTTGCGTGAACTATGACGAAGAGATTTTGATAATGAGTTTTTAGAATTTTGCATTAGATGAATATTAAGTTGAAGATAGTAATTTGGTTTTTTGGGCATTGTACGTGACTTCACTGATTTTGATATTGCTGTCATTAGAATGGGACATCTAATGACAGCAATATGAAAGTAATTGGTATGGAAAAAATTATACAATCAAATAGTATTGGACTATTCGTTTTTAAATAAAAATTTGAACAATATTCTTCGAATATTGCCTACTCTATCACAAGTCCCTCTCGAGTAAAGCACAGGCTCTTCGCACTGACAGATTTGGCCATATGTGTCTACTTTTGCATGCTTGATGCCAATATTTTCACGGGACATATTCCTGGAAAAAAATCTTTAGATTTAATTCTTTAGGCTCACTGGTGACTTTCGGTACCCTGATTCTCGCCTGTGACGGATGTTAACTAGAGGAGAAGTATATCGGTAAAAGCCTCTAGGCTAAGGATGAGTTCTCAGTGATGTGTATTGATACGGTTGGTGGCGCTATCTCTCCTGTTTGCTCTCAACGCCACAGGATCGTCACTGCGCCCTGATGGTAGAGCAACGCCAGGAGGTCCAGATTATTCAGTTCGGTTGACTTGAGGCAACCAGTTATCAGCTTGAATATCTCTCTTTAGCGTTAGGGGTTCGGTGTTGAACGGAACTGAACATGTTAAAAAAAACTTTATACTTCCATACATCAAACCAGATTTTGAGCTATCTAAGCGTCATATTAATATAACTGTCTGATAAAAGAGTTTTGTTACATAATTTTGGCAAGTATCAATTCATTATGGACGCAGTATAGCGCCTACGCTGTACGTAGGTTCAAGAATACATCACAAGTATAAGTAGGCGAATAGATATGACTGCCGACGACAAATAGTTATAGCGAATTAATCGATATAGCCGATCGATTTGTACTATTAATCGACGTCAGAATTCACAACTGATAATAAATTTATCAGAGTTATTTTTGGAACTCAGTGGCAAAATTTAAATAATCAAATTCACTGACTTTTAAAACTTCAGCTTATTTTTACAGTATGTTTCGTACATGATCCTACATTTTTTAGAATAAATTATTAATATTTAACATTATAAGAAAAAAAATCGACTAGTTATACAAAGTTTCGTCATTTTGCTATCTGTATTCGGGCACTAAGGGTTCTTTGAAACTCCGGCACTGCCATACTTTGTATACACTATACAAAGTACTATTTTGTGACGATACTTGAAAATAAAAAAGAAACCGCTAGAGGGAAAAAGTTTTGTTGGGGGTACAAAGCAGCAAGAGTAGAGTCAGTCGTTCCGTGACCGCCGTCAGTACAACACGTCAGAACGTATTTTTTTAATTACACGCGCTTTATCCTGTAATCTTTGATACGAAAAATTGGAACTGCACTTTATTTCAACCAGTCAAATCGATAATCGTAAAAATTCAATACAATAAGGTGGGCGTTGATAAACAGTGGATTATAACAGTATGACAAATAGTCTCCAGCTCACACGATAAGCTAATGGTCCTGACCTAGTCGGGGCATTCCTGAATGCTGATTGGTGACGTCATATGCCATTTTGAGACGAGTCACCAGTTGGCAGCAGTTGGAAATTAATACTTAGAGGGAAATATGTTAAGTTACTTACATAGTTTTATTTGACATGTTTATACAGTGAAAAGGTATAACAAGCAAGCTTTTCATACAAAATGATCGCAAATATATTTTTTTCTTTTCCAAAAACTAAAACCCTTCTTTAGCCGAGGCAATGTGGTTTCTTTTATTTAGTCTATTACTAAGCTTATTTAATATAAAATTATCTTAACTATTGAAATAAAAATAATATACATAATACAGTTCTCCATAGAGTAAAAATTGCTATTGCCCGGGATTCTGCTCCCGTGGGAATTCCGAGATAAAATATAGCCTACTTATATATTGTTCTAAGGTTTAATTAAGCAATCTACATTTTAAATTTTGTTATTCATTGGGTTATGGCGGGCGGAGAAAAAGATTATGAAAAAGTAAAAGATATTTCGGCTCAAAAGAATTGAGAAAATATAGTATCCATAACCAATTTGTGGCAGTTTTATTGGGCATCCTTACAGGTTCTATTAGTACTTAGTTAGTTGACGATTATATGACTTCAACATTCCTTAGATAGCATACATATATAATGCTTGTTATTATCATCGCACTGGCATTGTTAGAAAGAAAATCATATGTGAACGCCCCGACACTTCTACACGCAAATATATGAGTCAAGTGTGACGTCAGACTTGTATAGTTAGCAAGGAGGTTCTCTACTATATCTATATATTTAAAATGTTAGTTATATTTAATTTGTTAGTTTTTAATTTAACTTAAAACGGATAATAATCGAATCTATAATTCATCTATCTAAAACTACCTGCGAGGATGAGTGGTTAAGGCGTTTGCCTCTAGACCCGGGTGTCGTGGGTTCGATCCCCACGGCAAGCATACTTTGTTTAGTTGTTTTTAGGACATTGCAGGCTGGAATCACCTGATTTTCTGATAACAAGGATTACCTACTTCGAAAAGAACGTTAAGCAGTTGGTTCCGGCTGCTATCTGGTAGTCATTAAAGGAATCACACGGGAGGCTGAAAGGTGGTTCCAAAGAACTTTGTCACCAGGGTAAGTAAGTAAAATATATTTTTATTTACCTTCACAATAGAGTTTACAATGAAAACAATAACAGTCAATTATTATTAAGGCCTAACAATTAAGAATTGTTTTCTGTAAAACCTATCGCTGTGAAGATCTGATGCCTGAAGTAGGTTTGGATGGGCACCAGGGTGTGCATCGATTGACCATGACACCTGCAGAAAATGAATGAATATCTTAAATTTAGTCAGAGAGTCAAGATACAGGGAAGTCGATAAAGAGGAAGACCATGAGTGAGGTATTTAAATTTTAGTAGGTATTGATGCAAATTTCTCGTTCTTACTTTATGTGGCTCCTTGAAGAATAAGACTAAGACTAAATGCTAGCGATAGAAGCTGGCAACATTCGTTTTTAAAAGTCAAAATATAGGTTAATTAGGCATCTATCTAATTGCATTAATAATAATTTGTTATAATTATCGTAAGGTGTAAATTGTACAGACTGAGTTTAAAGAGAATCTCAATTATGCCCTAGTAAGAACCACTTAAAAAAAATAGGATTACGTTCTAGAATACCGACGCTAAATCGACTACCTAGATAAGGTCCCAAAAAGACGCTGAATATAGGCCGGTGAATGTAGAACCATATACACATAGATTAAAAAAATTGCCTCGCCGCGCGCGATTCCAAATTTTACAAAGGCCTTTGCAGCAGTGGACTTTTTATAACTCAAATTATAATGAATGGGGTTGAATCTAATTAACATCTCCATTGTCATTAACTGGATATGATGACGAAGACATACTAACAACGAGGTTACTGATCCTCGTCTAACGGTAAACATTATTACATTACTAATTTAATCATTTAACAAGGCTCACTGTACTAACTTAAAGATTCACCACAATATACCGTCGCGTGCCAAAACGAATCTATACATGGAATTCTATTAATTTATTTATTGAAATCAATACTAATGTCGTCAAGACAATGGTTCAAAATAAATGCGTATGTTTATTGCTTGTTGGAATGCCAATGTCGGCGTCATTTATTCAATACGCCATTTTGCATTCGATTTTGAGTTTATTAGATGCAATCGGAGCCGCGCAGCCATTTTTGATTTTCGTCGGCCGTTTTCGGGTATGTTCGGCTTCTGTCGGCTACTCATATGGTGACAATTGACGTGTGTTATGCTAATATTTTTTTTCGTGGAATGATTTGACAGGAAAATTGGTATGAGTATGATTCTTTAATTTTTTCGGCTCGTTGATTTTCTTAAGTTGACTTTCGGTCAAACATTAATTTGTATAAATCAGAAAAAGGAAATGTTTAGTAAATTCAAGATCCACCTTTTATAACACTTGGTGTTTTTCAGGTTTTTTTCATTTATTTCATGTTCGCGACATGATAACCGACTATGCACACCCTGGTAACGCAGGTTATATTAATATCCTTTTACTTACGTGTAGCCTAGTTGTACTCGCAACTGTAGAGAAGTTAGGTCTAATTTTCAACGTAAACTATCTGCTGTCCTTACTCTAAAGTTGATTTAAACAAGAATAAGTACTTATATAGAATTAATATACTGGACAGTATTAGGTACATAAAAAAACGTCACTTCACGTGTCTGTGGCTACCCACAGACCTTTAGTGACTCACGTCCTGCACGTCATGTCCTACGTGTGATCTTCGATTACCACCTTCTATTTATGGTTTCCTGGTACCAACGACGCGTTTTCTTCCCCTTCTGAATGATTCAATCAGTTTTATTGAACACGGAAACAGATAAAATGATCTTTGATTAAATTTGGCGGATTTCTTTAAATTTAAGTAATAACCAAACCAATTGGTATACATATTCGAAGAAAAATTACGCTGGCCAGTACGTGTTAGTTCTTCCCTTTAGCCTGAGCTGTAGAAATGAATAGCGTAAAATCTATAAAATTAGTTTAACCCGCGAAACATGATTAATACCTTATACAATTAATATGAAAACAACGATTACTGACTGAGGTAATCCTATAAATTTAATTAGTGAATATGAAACTTAAGTGCTATTCTATGTAACGCTTCTCGTGTACATAAATTAATTGCCTAATTATTGCAGGCTCACAATAAAGCCGCTTTAGACCTAATTGCGACAGCATAGAATAATGGTTACGCCTTTGGATTGTTGAATTAAGTGGTTATATGGCCTGCTTGATTAGACAAATAAGGTTCATTTTCTTTCGAAATTAATATAGAAAATAAAATTATCATAGAAAACTGCTAATAACCTACAGTGGTTTCAGATATTTCAAGCTGCTGCAAAGGATTTTGCTTAGCTTAAACTACCTTCTGGCAATAGCACTTTAAGGATTAAGTGAGTTTCAATCTAATGAGGAACTCTTAGCGCTTGTGGTGGAAACCAATCTTCTTTGCGGCCACACTTTGAATTACTTAGTTAGTGTGCATTAACTTCATAAAGGCACTTATGCCACCAGACTATTCTATTCTATAAATTTTAGATGAAAATTGGAAAAAAAATCATATTCTTTCGATGATTACTTACTAAATACCATATAGTATAGTTTTCCCAAGATCTGCTTTTCCGAGACCTTCGAAAATCAATAGAGTTAGCAACTGCCAAACCATTTTGTTTTTTTTTTGTTATGCCTATATTTACAAAAAAACTATGACGCGAAACTTACGTGATAAATGGCCTTCATGAATATTGTCTATCAAATTTGTTACTAACCCCAAATTCAATTAAACTGTGGCATGAAAAAAAAACTAAATATGTGTACTGTAAGTATATTAGTAAATGTAAATTTTCTATAAGATAATGAGTTTTTACTGACACTTAAACTACTTGTATACCTAGTATTCTGTAATCTGTGATCGTACCTACTTATTTTCTAGAAGTTAGTATGAATTAAGCCAAATTCATAAATTCAAAACGAAGTTAAGCCTGTAATAATTAATACAAACTTGCAATTTGCAGATAAGTAGACTTAATTCACTTGTAACTAATGAAAACATCGATCGATTCTACGAATCTCGATTGAGATGGGCGCATTTTGAGCATATCCTGTTCCGATAGAGCTCCTAAAAATGTATCGAAATAGATGCCGCAGCAGAAACTAGTATACTATAGATGGATAGAATGTGTAAAAGACCTCGGGAAAAAGGAAAAATTAAAAAAAGGAAAGATGGCAAGAGAACATGATATAAAAGAAACTAGAACCAAAGAACTGGGTGTTGTTTAAGGTCTACTTATTGGCACAATAATTTAGGTAGAGTCGACTTGTTATGAAGCTAATCTAATTGCAGCTGTACCACTCATTTCACAGCATTTCCAGCGCTTTATATCACTGGACAGCGACATCCATATTCATCGGACAGCCGCGGACACGCGCCGCCTCTCCCGCGCTTTGTGACGCCGCGTGGTCAACCAATCGCGGCTACGCAAGCTGACCAATGGCCGAACGAGATCGGATTAAAAGTAAACCACTATTAGGGTTGCGTACTCGAAATAATTCAAATTGCGAATCCTTTATTGAAATTCAATTCTGGAAATCATGTTCCTTTTATGAAAATTGCATAAAACGACATTTGTATCTGAGCAATCCAGTGAAGTAAATTAAGTATCTCTTTCCAAGCATAGAATGGTTAGTAGCACTACAGATAGTACTAACAACCGAAGTAAGTGGAGTGATCCTTGATAAATTTGCATACTAAGCTAGTTATTTAGCCATGATTAATAACTGTACTTTAACTACCTATATAATAGCTAGATTTTCATGACAGCTATTATAAAAATAATCAGACTAGTGAATAATCAATAGTCATAATTATAGATGATGAAAGGGTCAAATTTAAGTAGTTATGATCATGTAGCTTATTATAGTTCAAGGTATCCTATATACTAAAAATTAAATCATGAACGCTTGCAAGTATGTCTGTCAGTTGTAATACCATATACATAAAGAACTTGTTACTACTACGTATTGGGTGTTAACTATATAGTCAAAATCGTCCTAAAAATAATTAGATGCATGTCTGCCCTTTAGGAAAAATAGGGGAGATTTCTTATACAAGTGTCTTTGAAAAACTATAATTACTAAATATACGTAAATAGATAGTGAGACAGACGAAAGAACATTAATCCAAATACAGATTGTAAAGCTGTCGTTTTTTTCTTATAAAGCTTCTTATTGAGTTTTGAATCTAGCAACTTATAATAAGTTCTTAGTACATTACATAAAATTATAAACGTGCTTAGCTTAAAGTTCTCCTTACAAGGGCATAAAATTAAAAAAATAAATAACGTAATATTCAAATCATTAGCAATTAACATACTTCAGAGTAAGATTATTAGCTCGTGACGTCACATAACAGTTGGTTTTGAATTGCTAATGCGTTCGGATTTTGAATATTTCTGATCGTTACATAAGTAGGCGTGGCTGGTCGTATGTGTGCGTACTGGTTTTTAACCTTGCTCATATGTACCTATGTGTAATTTTTTAATTATTTATTTTAGTATTTATTAGCATTTTAAGTACCTTTATGAAGATTTATCCATAGAGTTAGCTGGAAATAAAATATTTTTTTAAGCTTCTCTATACAGAGACATTAATCAATACATATAATAAGACACTAAAATGCGAGTGTCTGTACATTTAATATTTTTCAAAAAAACTGATTGAGTGCGATTAAAAAAGAGTAACAGAATATAACGTAGGTGGAATTTACTAATTACTTAAGGTATGTGTGAGGAGAGAAGATAAATCCAGGTTTCAGCGAATCGCACAATATTTATTATTTGTACTTTACAAAAGGTTAGACTCTTAAAGATAACCGTTAATGAGAGATTATAGGGGTCGTGAGATCAAAGTAGGCACGAAATCCAGTCAGGCAGCCGCTATGAAATAGCCAGCCACTTAACTTGAGATGGTGAGGTCAGCCGAAAGAGGTCTTCTAGTAGACGCGCGCAGCCTTATATATGGCCGTCGGGGGTGATGCGGTGCGGGGCAGCGAGGAAGGACCGCCGTAGGAGAATGCGCGACGTCACAAGAAACCAAAAAGACAGTTTTTGGAATTTTTGTCTGTCTGTATCTATGTATGTCTGTCTGGTACGTTATAACTTCGAAAATACTCAATGGATTTAAACGCGGTTTATACAGTTGGATTACATATAATTAGGAGCGTTGTCAAAACTTTGTTTCGTCAAAATCGGTTAAGGGAAAAAGAAGTTATGGTCGATTGAAAATTTACTTCAAACACTGCTTTAAAACTTTTAATGCGTTAATCTGCGTACCTATAGACAAAACCCATTTGAAATTTCGGCAACAACTAGCAAAGCAAGTTGGCCTATCGGTAGAGGTCGCGGATCATTTTTTAAGTAGAGGGTTCGAATCCTGCTAGACAACACTTCTTTTGTTTTTACCCTTTTTTTGTTTTGTATTAATTTTTTAGAAGTCTATTTTTTTAATATTTTAGCAAAGAAATGTTTCTAGAAAGTAGCTGGATCGAATCCTGCCACAAACAAAATTTTCTGTTTTCGTTTTTTATTTGTTTTCTAGAATTATTTTCTTACTTAGAGAAAGCTCTTAGCGTTAATTCCGTTAATATAAAAGTATTTTGTACTTATCTATCTATACATATAATAAGACAGTAAAAATCGAGTGTCTGTACATTAAATATTTTTCGAAAAAACTTCTACGGGGCAATTAAAGAAGAGTAATAAAAAGCAAGCAATTTTTGTCTGTCTGTCTTTCTGTCTGTGTGGTGCGTTTTAATTTCAAAACTACTCAACAGATTTGAACGCTGTTTTCACAGGTGAATTACATATAATTAGGAGCGTTGTAAAATCTTTGTTTCATCAAAATCGGTTAAGGGAAATAGAAGTTATGGTCATTTAAAGTTTACTACAAGCACTGCTTCAAAACTTTTAAACAGCTGAATGCGATTTACATGAACGTATTTAATTTAGATAAACCTAGAATTTCTACTTATATCAATCAATAAAGACAAAAACACACTGCAGTCTCTATTAAATTTTAATAAAATAACACATTGAATGTTTGTGGGCGTATGATTTAGTTACCTAAAATATCAATAGATGGCGCTGACTTTTAATAGCAGATTGAAATTTTTCCTTACGGCAGCAATTAATTCTAATTATTTAAAATAAAATTTGGTTGTTGATTTAGTACTATTGGTTGGTTTGTTTATCGGTCGTTTGTTGTGTTGTATTGTAAGCTATTTGAATTGATTGGTTGGTTTGGTTTAAAAAATAATCAAATCAGTGTTTGACGGAACATACGGTCGTGTCGTAAGGACTAATTTATCTGACTTATCACTATTTATTGAGATTTTCTCCACTTTTCACGCCCACTAAAACTTTGGGAGTAGATTTTAGGTCCTAATGACTCTGTAATAGGCTGCGTCTACTCTTTTAGAGACAAAGATTGATAGTATGAATGTTAAGGGCTCCTTCTTCTGAAGGTACGTTGTTCGTAAGCCGCGTAGTCGCGGCGCTCACTCATTTTTTAGGCATTTAGACATCATATTTGGGAAAATAACACTACAACATCTACTTCAGCGATTTTCACTATATAAATACCTACTTTATCTAAAGGCTGGTATAAAAAGAAGGACAATAAGTTAATTATTTTAGGCATAGTATTGAAAATAAACTTCCAAAGGAGGCAACTTAGATTTTTCTATTGAGCAAATTTTGTCTGATATTGTTACTGTTACTGTAAGCGAATTTCACTCTGCTAGATCCTCAACTAAAAACATATATTTTTTTTCAGAATTTTACGACTGTTTAATACTGATTCCTATTGATTTTAAAAACGGTTTTTGAGAAAGAAGTGGCGCTAATATTTAATGATATCGTAGCAATGTAATGGCTTTAAAAAATTGGCACGGGAAAAGGATACAATAGAATTAACTATAGGTCTGGATAGTTGTAGTTTCCACAGGTTACGCGAAAAGCGACCTACACGCGGGCGGAGCCGCGGGCAACAGCTAGTGTATAATATATACCTACTTAATTTGACATTGTAAGTTGTCATGTAGACTTTGCCAATTCTCGTTAACCATGAACTTTGCTTAGAAGTACCTACTACTAAGTTATTTCCTATTACAGAGTTATAAAAAAAACAATTCATTAAAATAATGTCGAAGGCAGTATATTTTATGTTTCGTTTTGAAATGACCCTACTAATGCAAAATAGATGAGTATATTCCCTACGACAATATATTCCGCTCTTTTACAACCTTTCGAGCCAGCTTTCATTTCATTTCGTATACATCTCGTTTAAAAAAGGAATTCATAAGTGACATTACCGTACGTCCTAAATGTCAAAGTTTTCTTTTTAATCTTTGGCATTTGGGGCGAAGACAGCCTTTCTTAATGCCAGAGACATCAGCGCCCAGCTCTTGCATACATTACAAGCAGACGGAAACTATGTTTTAACGTACCTATATATTTAAATATGGTAATGTTATAATGCGTCGTCTGAACCGAGGGAGGTTACTTTGTTTGTTTTTGTTTTGCTTAAGTTTGACGATAGTGAACTTGGTATGGCTTTTTAAATGCTGCAAGGAATTATAAATTTCAAGTAAAATTTTAAATTAAGTACTTAACAAATTACTTTGCGTGCTTCCATGAACTGGTAGCGGAAGCTCGCAAAATAATATGGTAAGTAACTTGTAACTTTGACTTTAGCAAAGTAACATCTAAACCTATATATCTCTACTAGCTGTTCCCCGCGGCTTCGCCCCGCGTGGGACTCGGTTATATCGCGCCCAAAAGTAGCCTATGTTTGACCTTAGGTCGTTAACTACATACCTACCAAATTTCATCACAATCGGTTTAGCAGTTTAGCCGTGAAGAGACAGACAGACAGACAGACAGACTTTCGCATTTGTAATAATAGTATGGAAGTATGGATATGGAAGTATGGATCTATAGACATTTAAAAGATTTTATTTTTATTTTTCTTCTTTTCCAGATTGATTCGTCTACTGCAGGGCATAGGGCTCTTGTAATGTACTCATAATTTTGATTTGATTACAGAAATAAAAACGTCTTCGTCTGTTTAATGTTCTTTTTTACGTCTAATCACGTTAAGTAATCTAGAGTCTCTACGTGGGTTTATTTATTTCTAAACAAATCTTTAAAATACCTAGGTCAAATCAATAAAAAATATATATTATCTGTATTTTAACTACAATTTACTTTTGCTATTACAATCAAGCAGAATTTTTTACTTACCTTCACAAAAACATTAATAATAGTATCACAATTCACAATGACTTCTCTCATGTCAGGGTTTACTCCGCGGTACCATGCAGACCTAAAGGATACCGTTACCAGTGAGTGGGAGGTGATTTTCAATGGGACCTCGACTCAATAAAACTCATACTTCGAGTTCCAAGAACCCGCTCCAATATATAACAGAATTAATTTTCACCGATCATTTGCATGTGTTTATTACAATCGTGTTAATGTTGAAAATTGCTTGTTTTTGTTTTCCATATTGAATACTAGCTGTTACCTGCGGCTCCGCCCGCGTGTAGGTCGCTTTTCGCGTAACCTGTGTTACATTGAAATGAAATGACGCAATCGAAGTAGCCAGGACATTATTCAAATATAAACAAATATCATGTTTCAGAGTTAAGTTCAAAGAATCTCTTTGTAGACAACATTAGCAGTTCTTCCCTCAGAGGCTAATAAAAATAGATTTTTGGCGCTACTAACCCGCGAGCAAGCCACATACAGTTGTCCATGCGAGAAACATCTTGTTGACTTGTTCTTAGGTCAATGCCAGCTGCTTTTAGGGTTTGCCCCTGCGACTTATTTATCGTCATGGCAAAGCATACAGCAACTGGAAACTGGGTGCGTTTAAATTGAAAGGGGTAATTGTTGGGGATGAATGGTATTCGAGGTATGTACACCGTTTCGCCTGAACCACAGCCTGTGAGAATTTCGGCCTGTATTAAGTTGCGCTGCAAAACCGTTACTTTGAGTCGGGTCCCGTTGCATAGTTTAGGCGGAGAAAGATTTCTTAGGAGCATAATGGGAACGCCGACTTTAAGGGTAATGTTATGAGCAGGAAGACCACTTGCAGCCAATGAACTCAAAAACTCGATAGGGTAGGTGGTAGCATCATCCTGATGGACAACACTGTTACATGACGTGTAAATCACTTCATCCCCGACAATTTCCGCCAAAACCTTGAGTTTCGGTAAACGTTTCCGAAGCCCGAGATGACGCATGACGCTCGCGGTCAGCGGACAACCGAGACTCTGTCAGAAGAAGTTTCTAAAGACCGAGACAGACAATGCATGGCGTTGCCTATCTTCATCGAGTCGCATCTGTCTATCCGCATTCGATTCTTGAGATCTAGCTAACCTTCTGCTTTTAGCTATTCTAGAATGATGCGACAGATTAGATCGTTTCCTCCTATATAGGCATTATTTAAAATAATTAAAATTCTTTATATAAGGTGAATTTAAATCAACTGCAAATATTTTAAGGGCAGATTCAGAACACTCAACTAAACAACTTTCCTAAATAAACTTATGTCGAAATACGAAAAAAATTTTTTGACCTCCCGTACAAATTGAGAATCAGCTGATCTAGTTTAGTATGGAGAGTGAAAAATAAAATTTCGTATTTCGATATGTTTAAGTATTTGGAAAAGTTGTTCAGTATGGTGGTCTGTATCTGCCCTTAAAATATTTGCAGTTGATTTGTGTCCACTTTATATACGACACGATCGTATGTTCCGTCAAACAACAAATTCAATTTTCAATTCAAGCAAGACAACTAACAATAGCGAGCCGAACCGTCCATTAACCAAACCAATCAATAGACAACAACCAAAGAACCAACCCAAAAGAACCACAAAGACAAAGACCATTATATTTTTTAATTTGTTAGGATTAATTTCAATCTGCTATACCGTAATGCGAAAAAGTAACCATAGCGAGTTGTAAAGTCAGCGCCATCTATTGAGATTTTATGTTACTAAATTTACGATCAAATTCAATGTGTTATTTTATTAAAATTAATAGGTGCAGTGCGTGTTTTCGTCTTTATTGATATGGATAATATAATGTAGAAATCCTAGTCTTACCTATCTAAATTAAATTAAATGTAAGTAAACGAATTAAAAGTTTTGAAGCAGTGTTTGAAGTAAATTTTCAATCGACCATAACTTCTTTTTCCCTTAACCGATTTTGACGAAATAAAGTTTTGACAACGCTCCTAATTATATGTAATCCAACTGTGAAAACCGCGTTTAAATCCGTTGAGTATTTTCGAAGTTATAACGTACCAGACAGACATACATACATACATACAGACAGACAAAAATTCCAAAAACTGTCTTTTTGGTTTCTGTTACTCTTTTTTAATCGCACACAATCAGTTTTTTTGAAAAATATTAAATGTACAGACACTCGCATTTTAGTGTCTTATTATATGTATTGATTATTGTAATCAATGAATGAAAAACGAATTGGATACGTTCCGTTTTGCGGGTGTGGTTTGATAGGTTTTGACAGACGTCAGCTGTCAGGGAGTTATCTTTAATCATACATTGGGAACTTTATTTAGAATTTGATTAAATGGAATGATTTACGTTCTTTTTTTCTACTCCATTCCTTATCTCAGTGCATCTTGGGTGGGGTCTTCTTGTATATTTACGCTATGTGTATAGTAAATGGTTTGATTTACCCACCAAAAATTAAATATACAAAACAAACTTTTATTCCTTTTCAGGTAAGCTGTTCTTTTCGGCCAGTATTTTGTGAGTATTATTTTACAAATTATGAATGTTATTCAGAGCTTGCATACTCTATGGTAAATTGTGTTACTCTATGAAGTAGCAAAGTAGCATTTCTCTTCACCGTTTTATGAATTATTTTTTGTCTCTTATAAATAGAAAAATTACTCTACTTTCGTATAGCTTACAACATTAGCATAGATCTTAGGCGATATGGATAAAATAGAGTATTAAATTTCATTTTACTTGTTACCAACTGGTGGTTTATCAAGAGTATTCCCAAGGAATGTTGATGTCGGGTCAGGTGACTGTTGACTAACGACTGGGAATGACCGATTTTTACTCTATTTATTTTCCAACTTTTTCACATAATATTTTGATGAATAATTATAATGAGCTTAAATTCATTTATTTTATTCTTCATTGAGCTGAGAGCTACAATGGGTAAAACTTATTCATATTTTTGATTTACCTAACGTAACAACATCTGTGACCAATCATATTTTTCAAGTTTTCCGACTGCTACATTTATATGATTTACGTAATTTCAATGTCAGTCTAATTATATTTTTTTATTGGCTATTAAATAGTTAGCGTGTTAGCGACCAGTAGACTATTGGACTTCAAGGTTAAATCAATCAGTTAATATACCTGTCTTACAAACTCATTATGAAAGACGAGTGGATTTCTCTCTCTCTCTCTCTCTCTCTCTTTCATCAAAACGTTTCCCCGGTTGCATCCTCTCTAGCTTCCGAGCCTGCTGTTTGTTAAAAAAATCTTCCTATCGCTCTGTAAGATTAAAATGTTAGGTATTTTATGTATTAGTTTAAATTTTAATCAATTATATTAATAAATAAATGGTTATAATAAATCCATTGTATAAACCCTGGAACAAAGTAAATTTGGAATCATGATTAAAAGCGTACCCTGGGCTCTGAAGCATAAGCTGATGATGCAACTAAGATCATGCTCGAATCAAGATTACACTTCTAACCTCCGTGCGTTTTTTATTTTTATTTACATACTTATCTTTTTTTATAAATCTATGGAATCAGATAACATATACTTAGTTGAACTATGGATTTGTAGGTATGCCTTAGCTTTTGTAATATCTAGTAATATTTACGACAAGTCGTCAAACATACATAGATGTTTTATTATTATTAATTCCTACCTACATTATATAGACTAACATGTTTATAGAATATTTCAAATGATGAACATGTTATTTATAACTCGTCATCTTGGCTCTAGAATTACTTAAAAAATATACTGGCCAGTAATTTATTAAAAAAAATATTGATTTTTTTATACATATGTGTCAGATTTTAAAATTAAATGAGCCAGAATTCTAATTTTCAAAATTATTCTACGATTTCCAAATGAGTATCAATTTTTTTTTTCGTTATTAATATAAACACAATACAAAAGTACAGCACCCACAGTAAGTACCTACTATAGTTACTATTAATTTCTTAATAAACCGTCAACCTCAGCTGTTCTTTGTAGTCATGAACTGACAGACACATGTCATATTAGATGACACTATTGTATGGTAGTAATATGTACGAAGTGCGCAAGAGCCGTAAGAATAGTAGTTTCTTTTAGCCGACTCCAGAAAAGGTGTGGTATGTTTCGTTTTTTTTTAAGAACAAACTTTGTTCAATTGACATATTTTTTTTTTACCTAAACAAACTGGACCTGGACATCAACAAGAAATTTAGTACTTCAATTTTTTTTTGCATAGGACATCAGCATTGATATTACCGACAATATTTCTTTAATGATTTTTTAATTCTAATCTTAATATATTTTGTAAAATAATATACAATAAATTATGCACGACCTAATTCCGTTCCAACCGCGTGAAAATTTTTACTGAATTGAAATGACGGAATTGGCTGAAAAAACTGAACTTTTCTTTGCAGTATAAATGCTACTGGTAATAGTTTGAGTTGAGCGTGTTTAATATAACTTATCGACCATAAATATCTTTTTATTACGATTCAAAACCACAATCATAACTATAACAGCCAATTGTCACAATGTCATTAGTCAGTACTTACATTTGCCGACGTACCTACCTCCAAGCGAGTTGACGCCAACTGCATACAAATGCAACCAATTGTTCTATCCCTTTGCAGGCCAGACATATGCCGCGTTTGATTCTTAATTTATGAATATTTTAGGTGTATTCTTTTTATGGTTTGTAAATAGCCAGTATCATCATTTTAAACTTTGAACATTATTCAAAACCATAGATTTGATAGAAACTAGTCTCAATTTTGTTATTCTTTAAATCCATAGCTTGTGTACTAGATACATTTCTATTTCCATGTTTAAAACATATGCATGTTTATAACAATATACCTTAAAAAGTGGCCAGTGTCATTTTGAGTAATGTTAGTAGAAAATAAATTACTTTTAAATAGCACACTGTGTTTAGTTTAAATACTGGCAACATTGGATGTCTATTAAGTAAGAGAGGTACCTATCTAAGAAAAATATATTTAACCACAGTAGACATTGAAGTTTGAATAAATATAGTTTTTCAAAATCCGATTTTTCCTATATTATCGCTCTCATAACATATAAATGACTCTGCATGACTTTGTTAAGTAATTGCTGAAATTTAACAGTTACTACGATAAGTTAATAAAGCGAATCATCGATTTGGTTTGCGTAAGTTATCGGTACAAAATAATTATAGTACAGATTCATAGTACGATGTTAATGTAAGAAGAATAATATTAATACAACACTAATTAAACCTGGTAAGACTTTTGTTACTGTTGGACCCTTCTGAAATTTCTCTAACTAAAATGTTCGATTAACCTTTACCTTAAATAACCTATTTCATTTATTACGGGGTTTCTAAGTGATTTTTGGAGTTGGTAAAGCTATTCTAGGTAAAAAGAAAATGTTTGTTATGGCCAGTTCAAATAAATTAGATATATTTTGTCACTTTCTCCCTTAATACAAAAGTAAGAGACAAATCACATTGTTCATATTATTATTTTTATACACATAATTTTTATTAATAAGTCGAGTGTACAGTCGGCGAAATGGTACGTGGTTTGGGGGGTCACTTTAATCAGCTCTCGACTCTGCATCTGTGTTCTCATTATTTTATATAAATATTCACCTACTTTTAATAAACCGTAGCAAACAAATTATTTGGTCTAGCAAACTAGGTCTGAGCCGTATTAAGATTTGATATAGATTTTAGTTAAAGTTGACACAAATCGTGCTTAAGGTAATCGAAGTTGTTTTTTTTTTCATATTAAATATGGATCGCTTGAAATAAATGACCTTTTTTATATTTTGCGTTACTCAGTTTAAATGGTCGTTGGAAGTTAGTTTGTTTATTCTTTTTATTAAGCGCCTATACTATGAGTTCTTGCAAACGCAGTTTTAACTATGTTAAGGTTTGACGTAGAAGTTCTTAGTTACCTTTATATCTACCAGGTGGGCTGTGTGTGTGTGCAGATTTTATAAACAAATTCAATAGCAAGAGAGAGAGCGTAGATATATAATATATATGTAGATAATATATATATAAATTTTTATCACATTATAACAAAGTGCCCACACGAGCGGAGCCGCAGGCGAATGCTATCACTTATATGTATGTACCAAGTATATAATTTATTGGAACTTAATTAACATTATGACAAAATATAATGATAGCAGATTTGAAAGCGTGATCTTATGCTACTATCCGACCAATGAATAATGTTGGTATGTCATACTCATACCATACAAAGGCTCTTTCCGTTTTCTTCCCTGTTTAGAAAAACAGGAAAGAAAACCCCTGCCTTAAAATAATAATAATAATACCGTTTTCTACCTCCTTTAAAAATAAATTCCGCGTTCGACCCCTCAAAGAATTTTCAATACTAACAGCAAAAGAAAGAGTCAAACAAATTTAAAAATCAAAATATCTATTTCTGTAGTAACAACATGATTAAAATATTATACTAATTAGAGTATTAAAACTTTAGGTCAGAAATATAACATACCTTTAGGTATAACAATGCCAATGTAGGCAATTGTAAATAAATTTGAAATATACAAAATAGTAACAAAATCAACTTAAAAAATATTTTATAAACTGTTTAAAGTACTTTTTGAAGACTACATCTTTCTTGGGCTACATAACAAAAAATTAAACACTTTAATATTTTTAAAAGAATGCAACGTTAAAATAGTTTTTTTTTTTCAACGGAAAGAATACAAACAACTATCTCAATGACACCACTGTATTTTAATAAACCAGATTAATATTTCACCCAATTACCGACGCGATAAAAAACTGAAATCGATACAACTTCCTCACACTTATAAAAGTAGTAATACCGAGTATTTCTAATAATCGATTAGTTTCGATTCCAACGCTTTACAACCAACATAACATCGGTTATAATCCAGCGGTCAAGTTTCATTCATTCAAGCGAGATCAGTCAAAACAAGCCATGTTATACTTAACTTTGTATAAACACGCTGGTTGACATTTAAATACGTCGTGTGAAGTTGGAAAATCAATGGGCTACTGTAAGTTATTAATATTATTCAGCTCAAACTTGCTCATTTATACTCAAAGAAGTTCGAATCGGTCTTTTAAGTGACGCAATTTTTTTTTAAATCTATATTTATACTGATGTCTAGAAAAATCATAAGGCGAACATTTTAAAAATGTAGAGTTCTAATGTAAAAATATTCGAATTTAAATTTCGAAATTTCTTTATTGTCTAATACGTTGGATATCGCGCGCGGGCAATTTTTTTTTTATTCTATGGGGTAAGTAAATAAATATCTTATTCAATGATTGCTGGTATGATATGAGATGCTTGGTAATAAAGGTGCTCTGTAATGGTAACGCTTGTTAAACAACCCAAGGTAAGGCTACGATTAGGATTGGTTGCTGTCTTTATTGCTTCAGGCTGCTTGAGTAATCTAAAACCAAAGTTGCATATATGACATCACATCAAATTTTCATTTCCTATTCTCAAGTGGAAAACTAAATAGACTAATTTAAGCTTATTTATGTGAGCAGGTAACAAAAGTATGTGAACGAATAAAGTTAATGGGTTTTTTTAATTAAAATTATGACATGAAGATAAAAAAAAATAGTATGACAAAATATTGAACGACGTACGGGCGGAACTCACGTTGATTGCTCTCTACAAAGAAATAAAAATCACACAAAAATGGCAGGCTTTACAACAAATATTTTATTGGTGTTTGCGTGAAATGGAACGAAGCTCGTGTGAGGTGAAGGCAATTTCTTGAAAAGCAGTCCGTACGGCGTACCTAATCGTGTTCGGGCGAAAGGTGTTGTATTCCGAATGTTGCCGTGTGACGGATACATACTGCTCTGAAGTTCGTCCAACTTCTAGTAGAGTCATCTAATCATTCAGTCCTCAAAATTGTACACAAGATAACGTCTTATGGTTAAAATTAGTAGAATAAAGTTGTATTGGAACCATTGCTATTTAATTTCCATTATGATTTCTTAGCGGTTTCCTCTGGTAGACTGTATTAAAAAACAACAAAATTTGTGTTTCATATGGTAGGTTTGTTTTTATAAGTTGATTAACGTTTTTATAAACATTGGATTTTTGCTAGTATTTTTTTTATTCATCTAACGATGCAAAAGTAAAACTACAAATTTCTAGAAGCGCAAAATGAATCTAATTTAGATTCATTTTGCGCTTCTACAGCCTACCAGATTATTTTATTAATAAGAGGCAAATAACTTTGTATTTGCTAGTATTTACTACAATAATTTCTTTATAATATTATCTAGTAAAAAGGTGATTTATTTCTCTTTTAGGTATACCTTTGACAGCCCTTGTTCTATTTTTATGGTTTTTTAGCTATCTATTAGAGAAGATGTTTTATGGCGGAGGCGATGTTGATTTAGGTATTACCAATTTTTTTTTAATTGCCCTTACAGAATTGTTTGGGCCAAAGAACATCAAATTCCAATGTATTAGTTGGACAAACTAACGTACCGTGTGTCATCGCAATAAACATCGAGAAACATGACCCCGCCGCCGTTTTGGAGCAAAATATTGCACGTTAATTTAACACAGCCAGGTCAGTCATTTGCGTTCCTTTAAGACCTGGATTAGGGTTGTCACAAATATCATTAATCTTTTAAGGTGTGTATCAGGGTTGTCGCATGCGCCACTATATCCGCTCGCGACTTCATTTTGATTCTAATTCTTAACATGACTTTCGAAAAAATTGGCTCAGTCCGTAGTTTAGAAAAGGTTTAAAACTGGCGGACTTTTGCGTTTATAATTAAAATAGGACTACTTAAAAAACTCGACCAAGTGCGCGTCGGACTCGTGCTCTGAGGGTTTCGTACCATCACACAATACTTAAAGACAATAGGTTATTTTAAAGTTTTTGTTTTACATATATTTTTAAATAATTTTCTTTATAATTTTTGTTATTTATTTATCAACTTTACAGTTTTTAGATTAATTTCTAAATAAGTGTCGTATGATATTGCTTATTACCAAATTTAATGATTCTTATTCAACAGAAAGTACCTCATAGGTTTTGGCTCCCATCTGAAATCGCAAAGTTTACGAAAATTTGCAACCTTTACGGTCATATCTTTTGATCGCGTTGACGTACAATTAGATTATTTTATAGCCGAAAGAGACGAAGGCATATGTATATGTTATGAATTTGATACGTCCATGCGTTCCTCAGGAAAAAGTTTGACAGACAGAGATACAGACGGACTACAAAATGATCTTATCAGGGTTCCGTTTTTGTCTTTTGAGGTACGCAACCCTAAAACAGTATAAAGTGATAAAAAAAATTGAATTTATACTTGAATATAAGCTGCCTCACGGCTTCTAATTCACATATCGAAATTTCACGACTTCGTCCCAATTTACCCACACATCAATCACACAGGTTCCAACAAATACTTATAACAAAGTATGAAACGAAAAGTTGAAATGAGTTGCAATTCCAAAATCGGAGAGTTAGCACCGTATACCCATGAAACTCCCTATAAATCTTCTTTAGTCCATCTGGCAACACTGTAGTGCTCGTAAAACCGGGGTTGCCACATAAAATTATTCAAAAGATAATTCGATCGCTTCGACGAATGGTTTTGGATATTTTGAAGTTACACATGTTTTCAAGTAAAATGCGTGAGACAAAATGTATGGTTTCTACATTTAAATATTTTTGTGACGTTGCGAAGAAAGAAAAGTTTTTATAGATAAATAATAAAATTTATAATTCATTCATATCTTGTGGGCTACAAGGTCAACTGACCCTGCATACCCTGCTGTTAATTTTTTCGAAACCGCCTCTTGGCCTCTGACGTAGTTTCTTCAACAATCATAGACTAACGACCCAAGGACCAAAGGACATATCTACTGAGCTTTTTTCTTGTTTTTTATTTGTTTTTTTGAAGTAAAAATTCCATCGACTTACAAAATTTTAAATAAATAACACTCGTCATTAGTACTCAAACAACTATTAGTAACCTTTTCTTTTATATTTACTTAGTCATAACACATAAACAAAACTGTTAAAAAAACACATTAGGTACTTATTTGAGAAATTTGTTTTACACCAAAATGTCATGTCGATTCTGAACTTTGACTGCAAGTAATGATTTCTGGGAAAAAAACAGGGAAATCCACTTATAGATAACTAATGTGTACCCGTGTGATTCTGTAAGATTTCATTTTAAACTCCGAATCTGAATCCGCTGTGAGTTTCTTGATTGGCATTCTAAAAACTCGGTTGATAATAGGCTAGTTGACTTGTATTTTGTTTTTGTTTTAAATAATCATTATCTAACATCAACTTGTTTTAGTACAATAAAGTTATAAGAAACAAATAAACAAGTTTCGTATAATCTGTTCATGAAAGAATTATTAATACCATCAACATCCAAGCGTGTTTTGTAGTTATATCCTCAGCTTATACTTCAGAACTCAAGGTGCACTCTAATCATGGTCAATATAAGGATTTAGCGTTACTGATTATTACAATGGCCATTGCCAGACCTCCGTAACCCTTTTTGGAAACCAGACTAATAGGAACATGATCCGAACGTGTGTTAGTGACCAAGACTGTTATATTTTTGGACTACTTAAGCCATTGGCCACAGCTTTGCGACTGTTGCCATCTAGTGATGACAGCCAGGACTGATAGCTTAACGCGTTTTCCGAATCATGGTCAATATAAGGATTTAGCGTTACTGATTATTACAATGGCCATTGCCGGACCTCCGTAACCCTTTTTGGAAACCAGACTAATAGGAACATGATCCGGGTGTGTTAGTGACCAAGACTGTTATATTTTTGGACTACTTAAGCCATTGGCCACAGCTTTGCGACTGTTGCCATCTAGTGATGACAGCCAGGACTGATAGCTTAACGCGTTTTTCGAATCATGGTCAATATAAGGATTTAGCGTTACTGATTATTACAATGGCCATTGCCGGACCTCCGTAACCCTTTTTGGAAACCAGACTAATAGGAACATGATCCGGGTGTGTTAGTGACCAAGACTGTTATATTTTTGGACTACTTAAGCTATTGGCCACAGCTTTGCGACTGTTGCCATCTAGTGATGACAGCCAGGACTGATAGCTTAACGCGTTTTCCGAAACACAAAGCGAACAATTCAAAAACAAACCGCGCTTATCGTCGCTCGACATACACTATCGTTGGTCTTTTGACTATTAATCCTTATTTTAACATCGTTTTGTGGCGACATGACAAATATAAATATGTATAACATAATAAATGTTATTATTATTAAATAAATGTCAGAATGCTAACATTAGACATAGTACTATTATTATATTCTGTGGTAAATATAAGCACCTGAAAGAGACTACACCGACAAGAGACAAGAGTACAGCTCTTAAATTTTAAACAGATTAAATAAATGAAATCAACCTAAAATTTCCTTACTTTTTCGAAGTAGAATCAAAATAATACAGATAAATATATTGGTGTAGAGTTAGTGTCTAAGTTATAATTAAGAAATATTATATAGTAGGTAAGACATGAGTATGATTTTACGAACGCTTAACTACGTGTACAAAAATTAGTAATTAGGTACTTATTATAAGTACCGTTAAGTCGGTGTCATCTATAGGTTAAGTTAGTGTTTTGACCTGACTGAACGGGATGTATGTATAGCTAATTATATTGACGAATATATAGTGTTTCTTATTAAAGATTCCGTATTGAAAATAAGTATAAATAAATTATATTTTGCCATGTATCCTTAAAACCATTTAGATTGAATTACAAAAAGGCCTGCCCTTAGTGCGAGTTTTTCTTAACGCAGACGCTAGCGACTGCGTTAGCGATTTTGTACGGCAGGGCTGTAAAGCGCCTCTGGCGGATAGTAAGGCAACTAAAAAAATCCATACAAAATCCTCACGCAGTCGCTAGCGTCTGCGTTAAGAAAAACTCGCACTAAGGGCAGGTCGTCATTTTGTAAATCTATGGTTTAGACACTTTTTCTTAATTACAACCAATAAGCCCATGGAGGAGGATTATTGTTTTTATTGCGCAAAAGGTTAAACTTATTTTAAGGTAGGAACAGAAGTATTTTTAATATGAATTGAAAAGTCAATCCTCTTGCATTGCCTTTTTGTGAAATCCGGAAAAAATAAAAAGTTTAGGTCTCTTTCGTTATTTTTTCTGTTACTCTGCGCAATTTTAATCAATAACCTTTTTGAACGTTAGGCGTTACAGTGTATAATAGGTAGTATAGGTATATGCGGATTGAGTACTTATGAGCTATGTTCATAATTTTATGCCAAAGCACGTGGGTCTCATCGTGAGCTGTCACGCCGCCATTTTTAATCCATGTTTATGTCTGAGTTCGACAGCACATGAGCGATAATAAAACAAAAACATTAAAATAAACTATTTTGAATTATGATAATGAGGAACAACACATGCAAGGCTAAGTAGCCAAGTGATTTTCATCGTGGAGTTTCAATTTATGATTGGTTTACTCTTGTAGTTGGGTAGGAGTTTAATTCATTATCATCCTATTCTTGTCCCATAGACTTCATACCCCATATTGTCAGTGTAAAGTTGCATAGATGGTAATATCCCCTAGCCAATCTGGAAGTCTTTAAATATACTAAGGACTGGTGTTGGGAGATGCCAAGAGAACAGAGATGGGTTTTTCAACTGACAGCCTGTGCGATTGCGGTGTTGTCCAGTCTATGATTAACCTCATGATGTGCCCAAATTAGTCTCTTGTACAGCTGAGGATTTGGAAGAGGTAAACGACAGACCGATGGACGTAACTATGTACTTGTCGAAATATTTAAAATAAATATATTTATAGCATAGCCGTTTCGACTCGAAAAGAAGAAGATATGGCATAGAAATGGCATTTTTTTGTCAAGTTTTTTAATCAACACGAAAAATAGGAGCTTGAATTTTAATACGATTAAGTTGGCTGACAAGTACACCGCTCGTTGTTTGATGAGCGCCATCTTGAGAGTTTTACTATCCACATCAAAATCCATAGGATTTAGAAAATGTAACCAAAGAAAAGATGCTGACATCTCCTAACTATAAACTTCATACAGGACCAGGTTATTGATTCTTTCTATGGTAGATAGAAAGAAGCATTTTATTTTTAAGTTATTTGAGAAATATGTCGTTTTGGCTTCTGTTGTTCTAATAAAGACAAAGATTTTCTTTTAAATCTTTAATGTTCTGACATCGGCCTGATACAATTTAATTTACTAGGTATATTTCTATACTTATTGTATCATTATACAAACGGAAGTGCAGTCGCGAACTGTCATCCGATCTCACCATCCCAAGGACGCCCCTAGATCGGAGATAAGCGTAAAACAATTGGTAAACAAAACTAAGCACGTGGATACTGACATAATTGTGAAACAACAATGTGCCATTGTCTGGGACCGACGAACTTTCGTAGAAAATGCAACCGCTCGGGCTCCGAATGCTCATTACACGAGTTTTACGGGATATCTTTACTTTTTAAAACTGCCAATTACTTTCTTTTACTTGTGGGTAGATTTACGGAAGGAATCGATGTTTCCTGGGACGAAAATGTTATTTTAGTGAACGTACAATAACACCTATCCAATCCATCCAACTAATATTATAAATGCAAAAGTGAGTTTGTATTATATTTGTTTGTTTGTTTATTACTTCTTCAGGCCTTATCTACTAAACCCATTTCATCCCGGGAAAAGTACTGTTCCCGAGGAAAAATAATGCGCGCGAAGCCGCGGGCGAAGGCCAGTTAAAAATATATGTGATGAAGAGGAAGAAAATAGATACACTTGGTAAAGTCTCCATCGACAAGACCATTCAGCGTACCTCTAAAATTTAGCGAGATAGACAATAATATTCCTCCATCCTTTAGAAAGCATGCCATGCAAACCCTCTGGTCTCAGTTGCAATCGCTGGATGAGATGTTAAGCTAAATGCATCACTCAAAAAAATCTAAATCAGTGCTGGCCACTAACACAGTCAACAAATAAGGTAGAAGAAATATATATATTTTTTTTAATTAGCACGATTTCTTCCCGACGGCATTTGAGAGCGTCGTCGTTGCGTCGCGTCGTTGTCGTAGGCCAACTATATTTTCAAGCCGTTTGTTTCAAATACAAATTTTTCGACTTAATTGCTTTTAAATTAAGCCACCATAACATAATAAAAACAACCATAAAATTAACCTAATAAGCCTCAAAACCAACATTCCACGCAACAAAGGTGTGAAAAAAGACCACAGATCACGATAACTCCTAACGGCAATTAGGACCTAAACAAAAAATGTACGGATACCTCGGGAGCTGCTCCATTCAAAGGCCCGGTCCCACGATCAGCTGATCCGTTTCGGACCTCCAGTGACCTATATTCCGACCTATGACGTCATCAACAATAGGGCATTGTTCTTTATTCTTACATTTGCGCACATCAGGAGCTCCTCAAGGCAAGTTCATTCACATCTAGCTCTTTCATTTAAATAGGTTCATTCGTTTTTCGTCATTGTTCCGATCAGCTGTTTTCACGAGATTCTATCTACCATTGATCGAGAGAGGTGTAACAATGAACCAGGCATTGTTTGTTTAACGTGACGAGTATTAAATTGTATTGTTGTGTGACGTAATGTGTCCTCTCTGTTGGAGCTGTTGATTGCAATTAGCATTCAACAATTTTTCATTCATATTTTGTGGGTTACAAGGCCAATTAACCCTGCATAACCTGGTCAATTTCTTCGAAACTGCTTTTCAGCTTCTAACGTGGTACTTAACGACTATAACAGCCAGACGGACGAAATCATCTTAATTTCTTATTGGACAGTAAGTTGATTTATACCCGTATTGTATAGACTTTCTGTGTTTGTGAGTCGGTCTAGTTATTGTTTTTATATTCAGGTTGATGTAATTAACAAAAAGATAATTTGGTTTAAAAAATTGTTTACTTTTTACCAAAGAATTAGCATCGCGCGCGGGCAAATTTCGGTTTTAATCTATGCTTTTTATCAAATTTTAAAATTAAGAACCAACTTTTACCATACAATTAGGAACGAACAGATTTTGACACTTACATTTTTAATTTCGAAACAAGCCTGTCAACGGCACACGGGCAGCAAGTGAGTTCGAAGGAGGTCAGATAATCCATCCTAGAACGGTAGTGAACAAAAAAGTCGAGTAAATGATAAATAGTCATAGTTAATCCGCTCTTATCGAGTCGCGGCTTCGTCCCGTGCGGTCCAAAAATGAAAGATGGACCGAGGCATATAGATAACACTTCTTAGTAATGGCTTTCTGTGCTATGGAGAGGGTTTTGATATTAGCTGTTTGCTCCCGAGGGAATGACTGTCAATTACTAGTAGCCTGTTTGATTCTATTTTATTTATTTTTTTAACGCTATATTCTTGGAAATTATAGATTATACAATCATGTCTTTTGAATAAATTTGATTTTAAAAGAGAATATACAACTAAGTTACTTTTTATAAATAATTTTTATTGTAATTAGATAGGTATTAAGGCCGACTCATTTCGTAAGACACGTACACCACTAAACATCTGTATTTCTTCTTTATTCGTCGTTAGAAGTATAATAATATTATCTTAGTACTCGATTTGAATCATGAGATAATTGCACGGAAATGCAGAGTATATAGACTCAAGGTCTGTATGCAAAGACGTTTAATTGGCATAATTATGAACGTCGCTTAGAAAAACGCTAATGCAGGGAAAAGAGTTTTCCTCCTAGCGTCCGTGACGTGATACTACTTACGTCGTCTTTGAAATCGTTTATGTAATATCTTTATGTTTTTAATGGCTTTAGGAAAAAAAATAGATAATTTAATAGATTTTTCCAAACCACTGAAACTACTTTAAAATTTAAAAAATATGCAGGCTAGCAGCAACAATATCCTAAAAATGATTTCATTATCTATGCGGGGACCATTGCTATACCATTTCAGGTGGAATGGTGCAGGAAAAGATCACGTAATATTACTTATAATTGTCTTATTTTTGTATCTACTAAGCCTGTAAGACAATTGTTTTATTGTTTTGAAACTAAGTTCCTTAAAATATATATTTTTTTTCATTCTATCATTTATTTGTCTAAACATGGTAACTATAGAAAGAATATGGAAGCCTACTCTTCATATGGCTGACGATGTTCGGAATAGACCAGAATCAGCGGAATCTGAACGTCGATATAGCACAAGATGCAAGTACAAAGCAATGTGGTAGAACCAGCGAAGGCCGAAAAGTAGACTGGAATAGGAACTAGCGAAAAATTTTCCTGTTTTACATACTATATAGTCAGGTCCATAGGTTTCTGTCCCGGTAGTTTGACAAATGTTGTAAACGCCGAGTTAGCGCGCTGCGCAGCGATGCCCGATATCGCCTAATTGCGACGCTATGTGTACTTTCTCGATTTGTAGTGCTGCAATCGATTCTTATATCGATAGTCAATAAAAGGTATTACAACCTCTAAACAACTGTGCTTAACTGTAAGCTACTTATTAGATATTCTATTACGCTTTTATAAGAACAAAACGACGACGGTAGTTACATGTAAAGGTAAGGCTGTTCATATTAATTACAAACTTTAGTCGTTTATAAAACAAATAATTTTATTTTCAAAAAATATTAAAAACTGAATTCTTAGAAACTCAGATCAGTTGATATCTTAATATTAATTATATATCGAGAGCCATTATTTTATTTTATATTTTGCTACATGTTCAAAGGGCAAATTTACAAATCGAAAATTTTGGTATTAGTTACACGGATAATTAAGATTTTACAGTGTATAAACAATAATATTGAGTCTGAAACTGAGACAATTCAACCAGGAATAACATAAAATTAATACATATTAAATCTCTACATGTCCATATAGATAAAGAATACAGTTGAGCATTTATCAGCGCATTTATCGAAAAGAACGAAATCAATCGATGCATTTCAAGTCTAATCGATTTTATCGATAAAGTACATCGACATAACCTATCACATCACTCCGGCAGGCCTCCCGCGCACTGAAACTGATCCATCCGTCAGAACCAAATCACGGCAGCCTCTAAGATAAACGCGTGCTTTTATTAACTGTTTCGTTCCATCATTTGTAATAGTAGGTCCTTGGGCTGGAATGTTTAGATGAGCTGTGAATTTGACGCTTTTTTGGCCGACTGCGGTAAAAAAAGAGAGTCATGTGTTTAGTCTATACAAGGTAAGTTTTTAAACCCAGACAAAATAAAGTCCTGGTGAAAATTGAGTGTTTTAATAGTTAAAATACGAAAAATCTCTCAATCCATCCATCATCCAATTAAAATTTAATATGAAACATGTAACAAGATAAAGAATAAGCGGCTTTATCCCAAAATATGCAATCTGTTTCAAGTACCTTAGGGTAGTAAGAAATAAAAGGAAACATAAAAAACATTTGTAATATTCGTCCTCCGTTCTCTTGTAATTTTTCATCTTAAACTGACCGGGGATCGAACCCGTGACCTTCTGAGTAGTGATCAGGCATGTTAACCGTTACACCACGGAGGTCATCAAATGTATGTAATTATTAAAAAGCTTAATAGCGACAACAATAACCAGAACATCTAGACTTACTTACTTGACTGGACTTGACTATTGACTCGACTGACTTAAATAGGACTGAAGAAGATTAATAAATTCAAGAAAGGCCTTAAAGGACTAGATTCCATGGCCGTATAAACTATTAAAAAAAAAATATATATTGAAAAGCCTATTTTTAATTTTTTAGTTTGATTTTATCTTGATGGGAATATGTATACATACTCGCATATCCGTCTCACCCTTGGCAGCTTTTTGTCATTAATATTTAAACCAATTAAAAAACCTTTCGGCCTACAAAGAGGTTAATTCGACAAACCAGCCAGTCATCGTTTCCAAGATATTATACAGGTTGAACCTTCATATCGAGGACAGCAGGGGACCACATATTCTAAAAGTCATGCTCAGGTGGTCAAAACAATCCTTTTTGGGGTTAAGGAGGATAGATTGTTTTAATACAATTTTTCGTCCTCGAATTTTTTAAAATATTCTCAAAACAAAGTCGCTTTCTCTGTCCCTTTGTATACTTAAATCTTTAAAACTACGCAACGCAAATTTTGATGCGGTTTTTTTAATAGATAGAATGATTCAAGAGAAAGGTATTTATGCCCAAGCGAAGCCGGGGCGGGTCGTTAGTCCTTTTGAAAGCACTTGGCAAGGCAGCTACTTTTACTTTTTTTTCTTGTTACTTTTGTTACTCGGCCGTAAATTGCATCTTTTCTGGCCTTGAGAGTAATTTACCATTATATATTTGTATAGATTTATAAAAACTTTATTGTTCCATATGTAAAAATAGTTAAACAATTGGCAGATTTAACGTCATTCTAAAAGAGCATTATCAACCATTGCAAAACACAAAGTTTACTTATTTATACCGATTATATATATTTACACAAGTAGCCAAATAGACAAATGGCCCACCTGTTGGCAAGCGGTTACCTTAGCCTATGAATGCCCGCCACACCAGAGTCACGTGCGCAATATTAATTATAAAAATCTATATTTATAAAAGAAAGTCGTGTTAGTTACACAATTTATAACTCAAGAACGGCTGAACTGATTTGGCTGAAATTTGGTGGGTAGATAGCTTAGAACCAGGAGAAGGACATAGGATTTCTAACGAGGGAAGTTCATAAGGGCGGGAAAAAAGCTAGTTAATAATTTTAAAAAATCATCTCCATTTTGTAAATGAAATAAATGAAATGAAAAGTGCATTCGTTTTTAAGTTAATACAAGGAGTGGTCTATTCTAAAGCCGGAAACTATACTAAGATATACAAATATTTGTATATAGTGTAGGAAAGTCATATATTCGTACAAATATAATAAGGGTCGCGTCGCAAATTGAACGCCGCTCCGTAACGTACTCTGGTTTCATTACGAACTTGTTTCAGCAAAAGTACATACGAAATCAAAAGTGTAATGATAATTTAATAAATTATTCAAGACATCATCACTATGTGAAGTTGTCAATTGCTTAATATTTTTTGAGATTTCGTGTTTACTAAATACGTTTCATAACTGAGAGAAAGACCAAATTCAAATTGTTTATTTTCAATATAGGATATTCTTATCACTTATTGACCTTTCGTTTATATAAGGTAGTTATATAGATTATAATAGTCAACATTTATAATTCCGTTAAAAAAACAAGTACGTATTACATGTAAATGGGACTAAGGGATTTTGTCCAAGATAACTCGTATTAAGTACCTCTCCTTTTTGAAGACGTCAAATTTCAGAACACTCCTACAACGAGAAACAAAAAAGTTCCGTTTATTCCCGGTCGTCCCCACCATGTCGTCCCCACTGGGGACGAGTGGGAAAAAACAGTTTCGTTCGTCCCCAGTGGTGACGATTGGCACTTTTTATTTCCCACTCGTTCCTCTATAGACCGAGAGTCAAAATACAAGAGGGTTTCAATAAGAGATTTCACGGTTTGTTAAAATACTTTAATAACGCTTTTCTAAGCAAGACTGTCAATGGTTTTGATTGAAAGTAACTAAAAATTGAGGTAATTAGTACAGTATTAACGAATTTACAATAATTCTTGCAGTGCATATCACAGATAATCAACTTATTTACAATAATTCTTACAGTTTCAAACTGCGTATAACAGATAATCAACTTATCTGCAATTAATAATAATAATTGAAAATAGGTTGATTACCTGAAGTAAGAATAATTGTAAATTCGTTAATACGTACTAATTACCTCAGTTTTTTAGTTACTTTCAATCAAAACCATTGACAGTCTTGCTTAGAAAAGCGTAATTAAAGCATTTTATCAAACCGTGAAATCTCTTATTGAAAACCCCTTGTATTTAAACTCGGTCTATAGCGGAACGAGTGGGAAATAAAAAGTGCCAATCGTCACCACTGGGGACGAACGAAACTTTTTTTTCCCACTCGTCCCCAGTGGGGACATGGTGGGGACGACCGGGAATAAACCAAAAGTTTCTAGTTGTTAATAAAAACCAAATAGAAATATGCTACCGACCGAACCAGTCGAATCATCAATCAAAATTTAAACCTTAATATCGCATTGTCATTGATTTTATAGGTAAAATACGGCGAAAGTAAAATATGAAAAAATCTCACTTATGCCAGCTTGCCAGGTGAAGCTTAAAAGTTTTAGAGGCTTATAAAAGCGTGCGATTGCTTATGTGATTGCGTGTACTCAAGAGGTTGTACCTAGAAGGCTGTAGTATTGGAAAAATCGTTAAGGTGCGTTTAACCACAAGCGACTGGCGATGTAGCGTCAGCATAAAAACATTTCATGATTTTATTTATTTATTTCATAAAAAAACTTTTCTTGTTTGGTTATAGCTTTTAAAAGTGTTTTTAAGGTTTTAGCGTGCAGGGTTAATTAACAAATATAGTTTTGCATTTATTTATATTATTTGTTAAAACTATAACGAAATCTTGAATCATAACAGTGTCACAGAACTAATCTATGAACAAATTAATTATCACTCAAACCTAGGATAGTATTCTGTGATCTGTGGTCAAAAGTTATGAAACACATCAAAAGCCAAGAGACTTTTTCAAAGAACTTTGACACCAGGGTGTGCATGGTAGATTGACGGTGCCAACTACACGAAACGATGATGAGTCAAACTTTTATGTATTTATCTTTTAGAGTTATGTAGTATAATGACAGCAAGAAGGAGACATTTCTTTCTTGCTGTTATAACTACTTATAACTTTCAATGGTGAGAACGCTTATTAGAAATTTGGTAAATGTTTAAAGCAGTTTATGTTTGAGAATTTATTTGTTCAAAGATTGCACGACCAAAAACACGTGAGCCGTCCGTAAGCAATAATAAAGTTGTTTCTATGAAAACGAGCCATTTTCTCTTTATTCTTTATACCTAAACAAACAAATCAATTATCTTTATCATGTTATTATAATTCAAAGTGAATTATGACAATATTTCAGTATGGTATCAATAAATCAAGTAAACAATGCTTACTTGAAAAGCGGAAACGTTTGATGGTGAAAGTCGTCATCAGTTTTTATTTCCTTATTGTACACCAAAAACAACTGAATTAACGTTTATCAAAGAAAAGAAACAATGGAAATATGTTAAAAAAAAAACAAACAATAAAGATATCTGCTCAAAGGCATGTTTATGATTTATGATTAAATATTATAAGCATTATTTTAAAATTAGGATTTTTTTAATGTCGCACCTGTCATTGGCAAATTATAATTGTCCTTTTTTCCCTACCTTATTTTATTTCTGGCAAAAATTACAGCCAATTTTTTTTCGCGGGTCGATTAAGACATTTTTTTTTTATCATTATCATACCTAACTTGATAGAAGAGCTGATAGCTTCATTACCTTAAGTAGGTACATTTACATTCCATTTAGCTATTAAACGCGGAAATCTAGAAGAATTTTTATCTGAAAGTTATTCAATTATTCCCTTATTTTTACAAAAATATGCCATTTTCTGACCACAAACTCTTTGCTCTTTTATCACCGTCCTTTTTATTTAATTTCACAATGACTTCTCTGCTGTCGGTACGAAACACCACGCAATAAAGTTGAGTGAAGCCACATAAAACCTCCATGTGATTTACTATGTATTTAATATGGCCGCATGTAGTAGTCCATGTGTGTATGTATGTGTGCGAATTTATTTTGCAAACTATAACTTGCCAGTCGGGAAAGACTCAATCAATTCTCTACGTTTTCGTTTTATTATTTCACCAATATGTACCTGGGTGACGTTATATTTCGAATAGGCTTTATGTTTGCATTTTTAAGAAGAGGTCCTGGTGATATCTTTAAGGAGCAAAAACCCGAATAAAGGCGTTTCATAGGCTACGGTAAACACTTTCACATCACCTTTTTGGTGATGAGCCGTAGACGTGTTTGCCTACTTAATAGATTTAAAAAAATAGCCTGCCGTTTCCGCATAACGAGATTAGTTTTTTATTGTGTTGCAAGGTCAATCGTCCCTGTACACCATCAGCGCTTCTAAGCCGTCTCTCTGACTGTTATAAAAGATGTTGACATTTTATATAGAAACTTTTAGTGGTTATAACTGATCAAATTCAAATACATTTTTATTTTTTTTATTGTTGAACAAAGGTAGAAGACAAGAAACAAACGTTATCATGTTTCTTACAGTAGTTGTTGCCCGGTGCTCCGCTCCCGTGGGAATTCGGGGATAAAATATAGCCTGTGTGTTGTTCCAGGGGCTAAGCAATCCCCATTCCAAATTTCAGCCAAATCGGTTCATCCGTTTTTATGTGAAAAATTAACAAACACAAATACTTACAAACTTTCGCGTTTAAAATATAAGTATGATTCTTGTTTCTATGCGTGTAAGATTTCAAGGAATCACACATTATTTGGGGCTAATGGCAAATAACTTCACTTAGTCTAGACTTGCAAAAAATCTAGACCAACTTACTTATAGTGCAATCTTGAACTGTCAAATTTAGGTGAATTGATCGCACAATTTCGTTCCGTTACTAAAGATAAAATTGTCATTAGGTACACAAAACATGTGTACTTAGTATTATTATATTTTTAGATTGCTACTGAACAAATAGCAACCACTTATGATTAATCACCAGATGTTAAGAAGTTACCTATTTTTAACCGACTTTTAAAAAGGAGGTTCTTAATGCGGCTGAATATTTTTTATACAATTCTGCTTGTACTTAGTAAACACTTAAAAGTTCTAAGTATAATTAAGTACTGTGTGCTACGTCCATTATAGGAGTAATTCTAAATTTATAGCTAAGCCATTTCTGCCATGTCATCCTTAGTTCTGTTTTAAAGGAAGTATGTATATAGTTGGTTGTAAAGCATAAATTTAAGTCAGATATCTTCTGGCAGCTGTGAAAATATTTTTTTAAGTAAGGCAATATTTTCTTTTTTGAATATTAAAATAAAATTTTCTTTTCTTTTTTACTATTTAAAAAGGCGACGTATGTTGTTTGTGTAGGTTAAATATTAGAAACAAATTTATCAGAAATGGATAAAAAGAATGGACATGGATGTCATATTGTATCAAGATAATAATATGGTAAAGGCTAGCAGAACATACCTAATAGAAGGAGTGGAAACCAAGCTTTAAATTTTAGGTTTAAACAAATGAAAATAAATCTTATTTTCGACTTATTGAATTCTGAAACTAACACATGTAGCTATTACTTGAGGTCAATAAACAATGACTGTTATATAACTATTAAAGGTCAATATTTCAACTATTTATAATTTGAAACACGTCACTTTTAGCACTCCAGAGCTCTATGAATGAGCCGAACCGGTACTCTGTATTCGCAAAGTTACCTTTTCCGACAACCAAATCACATATCATCCAATTCTCATCCTTACGCCTAAAGAAATAAAAATTGAAATATTGGTTTTTAAGATTCGAATATGTAAATAAAAAGTTTGTAGAATTATAATTGTATACCAGTCGATCACTCGATATTTCTATGATAAATAGTGCTGTGATTCGAACGGATTGCACACGACAAAAACTTGTTTGTAAAAGTCGACTTTAGTTCATTCACATTATCTTTATCAGATGGCTCGGAAGAAGATTATACTGTGACATATTATGTCCAATGTTAGCATGGAGCGTTTCGTAATGTCATACAACTGTACTAAACTGAACAGTAAATATCAAATTTTAATAATAATCGATTAGATCCGGGAACTTCCTCCACCTCCCATGGCTCTATATACCAACCTCTCGGTGATACGAGCCGAATCTCGGGAGAGTGCGCTGTACTTGCATTTCGCATCTCTTTCCAGTCGCACCTTCTTGATCTTCCTACAAATTCTCTATAGTGTCGCCTATCTATGCAATCATTATAATAATGTGAATAATGATAAATGAAAAATGATATTATTTAGCTATAAATCCAGTCTTTACTACATACTAGAGTATAAAGCGCTTTGACAGTTTTGCTTGTGGTGAAGCCCTGTTGTTCAAATAAAAGAGCTTTACAACTATTACATACCTATATTTTTCCCTTATTAGTTCTTGACTCTTGACTCTCGCCTGCTAATCCTCCTTAAGGCTACCAGTCAAAAAGATGTAAAAGTTACTTAGCTGTTTTGTTAGCAGAATTATCTACTATCGGTGTGATTTTCCTGTAACGTGTTAGATAAGATATCGATCCATTGTAATACCCAGTACCTTTAAATCTAGGACCCAAGCTATGGATGCAACCAAGAAACACGCGAGGATGATAATGTTCTAGAAACATTCACGGCTATAAAAAAGTTGTATATTATTAAGCCGGGAACACCACGTTGAATTTATAAAACTATAGAATATATAAGTACGTTTATACATAAACAGACGTATACATTGAAATGACTGATAAAATGAATCTCATTTTAAAGGCTAATTAAGCAGAGAATCGTAAATATGAGTCGAATAACAAAATTAGTGTGTCCGTGGTTCGCGGATCATTTCACATCGGAGGTACGCGCATTTATATATACAGGCTGTGTCTGTTTTTTCTTTATTTTTTTGTTGATAAACTGCAGAAATTTGTTATTTCTAATATCACTACATAGTATAAAACAAAGTCGCTTTCTCTGTTCCTATGTCCCTTTGTATGCTTAAATCTTTAAAACTACACAACGGATTTTGATGCGGTTTTTTTTTAATATTTAGATTGATTCAAGAGGAAGGCTTTTTATGCCTATGCGATGCCAGGGCAGGTCGCTAGTAGTTTTATATATTTTTTTTTAATTTTTGCCTCTTAAGCTTGTTGACGCTGCAAACGACAAGAGAGCCGGCTTATTTCTTGCGCAGAGAATAGCGGTTGTATTTCTCGGCTCTATACCACAAGAACTTTTATTAGGTGTTAATAGTTTTATGCTTGTTATATTTTAGTTTTTATTTAAGTTTTATTTTATGATATAATTTTAGTTAAGTTTTGTTTAGTTGTTAGTTGTAAAAGATAATTTTTATTTATTTATTAAAGTTGTACAATATACATTTGTACACGGTAGCATACGCCTATCAAGGTCTTTCGCTGTCAGACGACAGTCACTGTATTGTAAAAACAAAGGTACTTAGAGGCACTAATAATAATTAATTATAATTTCAATTAGTATTTATGCCTACTAATAATTAATTCATGGAGTCAAAATGACAGATTTGTTGACAGATTGTGATAAAATTTGTATATTTATGATCAATAATCCCTTGACAGGCAGCAATAAACAATTCTCTCGGGTTATGTTGTCTAGTTGTTACAATAGCGGGACTGTCGTTCAGACCAATAGAATGTACTCAACACTTTATTGCATCCTTAATATTATAATAACAGGTCTTGTGTATATGTATGTTAGTTAAGAGATCAGATTTTTCAAGCTGACACACAGTGCCGTAAATAGGGCAGAGCCACCAGTGCCCAGTAGACGGCGCAAATGACATAAATCGATAATAAAATAATCTTAAACTTGTGTGAACAGCCTGTATTCAGCCGGAGTAGGGTGCGGGCGAAACGGTGCGTATCGGAATCAGGCGACCTTCCGACGACACCAGTGTACTTTATTGGAACAGAATTTACTCGTATTTTATTTACATACCTACTAGCATATTATATTGGTCCCGGCTATCCACTGCTGGACATAGCCCTCCCCCAAGGATTTCCAAAATTACCGGTTGGAAGCGGCCTGCATCCAGCGCCTGCCCGCGGCCTTCCTTAGGTCATCTGACCATCTGGTCGGTGGGTGTCCGATGCTGCGCTTACCGGTGCGTGGTCTCCATTCGAGAACCTTTCTGCCCCATCGGCCATCGGTTCGTCGCGCTATGTGCCCTGCCCACCGCCACTTCAAAGATCTAATCCGCTGGGCTTTGTCAGCAACCTTTGTTCTCCTACGGATCTCCTCATTTCTGATTCGGTCTCGTAGGGAAGCACCGAGCATAGCTCTCTCCATGGCTCTTTGGGCGACCTTGAGCTTTCTTATGAGGCCCATAGTAATAATAGGTAAATGCCAGTCGTTAAACTGTGCCAAATAGTTACCTTTAGGCAGCCTGAAAAATCTGACAGTATTGACCACTAAACACAGACACACCCGGATCATGTTTCTTTGGTCTGATTTTCCTGTAAAAATGTTTAGGTACAAAAGTCAAATGGCAGTTACTCCATTGTAATAAAAATTATAACTTGACCATAATTAAAACGTAGGTACCCAGGCCTCCAAAGCGTAAGCTGATAGTTGCAACAACTAGGAATCACGTTTAAAAGCTGTTTTTATATTGGTAAATAGGAGTAGCCAAAATCACCTTATGATTTGCATACATGGAGGAATTTAGAAATGTCTATAAGGATCGTAGGGAGTGGAATTCGATAGATATAAATATTTATGAAACATTAAAAATAAATGAAATATAATTGAAAGGGAAACGTCGTGAGCGTATTAGAACGCGCATACATTATTCGCGGGTCATAGGTTTGCGAGTGGTCAAGCCTATGACGCGAGGAAAATGTTTAAAAAAATTATAGAAATTACCATCCAAATTTGTCTATTTTCTTATTTATAAACGTCATTGCCCAACAAGTCCGGCTGAATTAAAAGTGCATCAGAGGCGCATGGCGCGTGACGTGCATCCCATCGGAGCTGTTGACCCTACTCGAAGGTCATACCTTGATTTTACATGCATTATTTATCAGATTTTATTTCTGTAAAATTTTTGTATTTATTACCCACTTGGCTCTTTATAGATTATTTTTGAAAGAAGAGAAAGACATTTGAATGTACAGTCGCGGTCATATAAAACTATAAACTACTAGCTAACGTGTTACTCTGTTATATCGCGTTATATTTTTGGCCCCTGGCCTTTATATATATATATATATATCTCTATACTAACATTAAAAAGAGGAAATATTTGTATTTATGTATTTTTGTGTGTATGTTTGTAATGAATAAACTCAAAAACTACTGTATCGATTTAAAAAAAATTTATCATTCGAAAGCTACATTTACCCTGAGTGACATAGGCTATGTATGTCCACGGGCGAAGTCAGGGTGGATTGCTGGTATAATAGATTATATCCATACCAAATTTAATTAAAATCGATTCAGAGTTTTAGTCGTGAAAGCGTAACAGACAGACAGAATTTCACATTTATAATATTAGTTATGAAAGTATGGACAAGACATAGGCATAAGGAGTTGCTTACAATCAGAGTCACGGGAAACTGCTAGTCTATTATGAATGTAAAACATAGTGGATTCAAGTAAAACGGAACGGAGTCTCGGAGGGCACCCAGGTAACGCGTGGTCGCGCCTCATAATTGTGGCCGGCGACCCGTGACGACAGTTAGGAGTAATCACGACGATTGGGTGTAAAACGGACTGCACTAGAGATAGAATGTTGTTGTTCTTTGTTGTCTTGTATTTAAGAGAACCTTATAATAATAGAGAATGTCTATAGCATTAAGCCAAGAGCTACAATAGGTAAAACTATTTTAGCTCTTGGCTCAATAAAGTTTTAAATAAATAAATAAAAATAACCTTAGTTTCTATTATACAAATGGCATCCATCAACTAAGGGTACTAATAGGTTAGGTACGATACGAAAAAAAAAAAACAGAATCAAACTTTGTTCGAATAATGGTAATAACTGCCTCTGTGGTCCCAGTGATTAAGGCCTGTATATAGACCCAGGGGTTGTGGGTTCGATTCCAGTTTGGACATTGCAGGCTTGAATCAACTGATTGTCGGACAACAAAGATGATTCCGTGCTTCGGAAAGCACGTTAAGCCGTTGGTCCCGGCTGTCATCTGGTAGTCGTCAAAGGAACCACGTCAGAGGCCGAAAGGCGGTTCCGAAGAACTCTGAAACCAGGGTGTGCATGGTCAATAGCACAGGAACAGCAAAATAAGATACAATGCAATACCCTTTATTGCACATAGTATACAGAAAATAGGTTAACAAGAACTTAAATATAAAACGCAAAAAGCGGCCTTATCGCTAAAAGCAATTTCTTCCAGGCAACCTTTAGAAATGGTGGTAAATGATGAATTTGAATAGACGGTAGATAAGTCTGTAAGGATCGTAGTAAGTGGAAATGCGTCTAATAGTCTCCTCTCACAGGGGTAGGCACCCCTGTGCGATACAGAAGACCAAAGCCATAATTCTCAGGGTAAGGTGGTATGCTTGTCTTTGCGGTCCACATACTTAGGTATTAGATTTACTTACAGAGAAATTACGCAGTAATTATATTACTCTTATATATCCTCTGCGGATACTGTACATTTCTCCGTTCTTATATGGCGCTTTACCCAGATACTCAGCAGCCCAGATTAAATTGAATGCAAAGCAATAATATATGGTTCAACACCTGCGCTTGAGTACAGTCCACATCGTAAATAATAAATTTTATGATAGAATATTCGTCTTTAGTGAGAAACATTGTATTTTGTGAAATTAAGGTTAAATAAATAAAATATTAACATGAAGCTGTTTTATTTTTTTAAGTGCAATGAAATTTAATTAAATAAGTATATTTTCATTGAAGAAAAAAAATAAAAATCTTATACTTTGTCCCAAATATTCAAAAAATTTAAATAGTTGGAAACCCTTTAATATATAAAAATCTAACAATCAGTATAAAAATCAGTGTTTGTTATTGAACTTCTTCGTAACATCATCGAATTTTATGATCTTTTTGTATTATTATATGGTAGGTCTGGCAATAAATCGTATTAACGATAAATTCTATTAATACCATAAAACTATAATGATGCTACTTGCTACACTACTATCTTAACTTCGTAACTAATATTATAAATGCGAATATGAGTTTGTTACGCTTTCACGCCCTATATACTGCACCAATCTATCTGAAATTTCGCATACACATAGATAAAATTATTGAGAAGGACATAGGATAGGATACCTTTCATCCCGGGAAAAAAGCACTGTGCCCGAAACTCACGCGGGCAAAGCTGTGGGCGAAAGCTAGTAACCTCATAAAATACTCTGAAGACCGGACGGCAACATCGATGATTGCGCCACAGAGTCCACGAATCTAATTAACCGTGTGTTAATCATCTCATTAATTTGCTGCCGACTGTACAGCGCCCAATCCGTTCGGATACTTGCCCAACGGAGAAACAAAGCGTTGTTTCTGTGCCGGATGGGGTCAGTTAACCGGCAAAATTCAAATTTCGATCAGAATGGCCGCGGAGAGGAACGAGCAATATCCGTTCCATTTTCGCAACCGTTCACATCCGAATTCAGGCGCGTTGGTGCGTTTCAAATTTGAATTTCGAAGGATCTACGGATTTTAAGAAAAATGTCAACAGTTCATAGAACTTGGAATTTTAATTCAGTAATTAAATTAACCAATAGGAAGGCAGGTATTGTCAACACGTTTTGACAGATATCTACAGGCTGTTATCTTTTGTTCTCTATAGAATTGTTATTTTTACATTTGACTTAATTATATTTTAGAAACTAGAACTTGAGAAGCACTGTTTTTTCATAATTAAAAAAGTAACTTAATTCCAAAGATCTTTGTATGGGCTCCTCAACTCAAGGAAACATGTCGAACCTTCGAGTCCTTTTCTACTTAACTACTGGTCACTGCAAAAACAACACCAAATATCATAACTCATTCCAATAAACTGAGCGAATAAAATACTATATTTATTACATTCTCTAATCTATGCAGAAACTAACAATGGCGGCTCAAGATCTACTAGAAGTCTAGAACTCAAAAACACTTTCTGTCAGTACTCTAATTCTTTTTTCTTTTTTCAGGTATGTTTCATGATACTACGTTTACTAAGTACGACACATGGGTAAGTTGTGACAAAAACACTTGGCATAAATTTCCTTCAATGCTTCAAATGACCTCCGACCTATATTAAAATTCCGATGACTAGTATATGTTAACACGTAATTAACTATACCTACCTGACTTATACATTTATATACCTACATTTTGGGAAGCGAAGATTGGTTTCATTTGAAATAATTGTAAAATTCAAAGGGGCAATGTTCGGAGTGGGAATTTTGATAAATCAAATAAATACCATGTAATTTATGGAGTTGAAATTATAACATAAAAATACATCTGAACTTAACAGTATATAGAAAATCAATTCTTAAATTTTATGCTATCCTTGTCTGGTTAGCATAAAGTGGAAGAATAAAAGGCGCAAAAACAAAAAAAAACAAATACAAGTATCAATAACTTTAATTTTCTTTATTGTTAACCAACTTCAAAAAAAACGAGGAGGTTTCTCAATTCGATCATGTAACGTATCTCTACTCAAAAATAGGTGATAGTGATACAACCTTGCTAATTGTAAAGAACTTCAGATCGGTAGCAGCCAGCCCTTCCAAATTCAAAACCTTCAAACTGTGTTGAACGAGCGCAGAATCCGCGAGATGGCGCGATACGCCTCGTACAATTAATACAGTACTTATCTCTCTAATTAACGATTGCAGCCGACCTAGAATCTTTAATGAGGGGACGTAAGATCCGTTCAGCTTCTTAGAGTAGGGTTGAACATATACAATTGTTTTGCAAGGGCTAGCACAATCACTATTTATATTTTCTCTATCATTATAATGATCTCAGCCACTACAAAATGTAAGCAGATTCATATTTTGATATAAAAAAATACTATTTGCTTCGAACTTTCAAAGTAGGGATGAAAACGGTACGATTCTCTCTTTCGTCTTTATTGCATCCTTAGCTGGTTGCTTCGAAACCCAGGGTTCGCTCCTGCTTCTCCACTTCGCCCGGTCTTCGACATCCATGGCTCTATCTTATTAGACCACATCTGCATTTAACATCAGGTGGGATCGTGATTAATTGCTGGCCATTAAATACCTACATAAAAAATAGACTTAAAAATAGAGATTATGCAAACGTGGAGGCAGAAGAAATGTCTTATACTTTTTAATTTCTACTTTTTTCTAATTATAACTAACTTTTTTATATTGTTAATTTGTATTTAAGACTTTTTTCTTACCTATTTCATTCCTACAAGATCTTATTTTATTATCAAAATATACTAACAAGTAAAGATTAGTACTAATTCAATTACAATGTGATTGATGCCATACTCGTTTCGTGCGTCCTGTTAACTCCACGTGGGCAGTGTGCGTAGTAATCCATTATAGTTTTTACATTACTGCGATATGACATAATATAAAGTCAAAAATAATTCTATTCCCGCAAGAGTAGGCAAAGACTTCTATAGTTGCTGCCTCTCTCGCTTCTTCTACAATAGCTGTCTCTTTCTATTTCTCTCGTCATTCACGCTCTACAATTTCGGGTACTTAGGTACTTATGTTTTGCCAGTGTTTCTTTATGTAAATGTTGTATGTTTTGTGCCTCAGTTATTATCCATCTATCAATCTACTTACTCCTAATGACTGCATTTTTTTAAAGATATGAAAGATTTAGACTGTATATTTTGAACTATACTTAATATTGGATATTACAAAGATAGCTTTCATAACTACGTGAAAATTATCAAGTCAATTACATAGCAGAAACTTTATAACCATACTAATATTACAAATACGAAAGTCTGTCTTTAACGCTTTCACTGCTTAACAGCAGGACCGATTTTGATAAAATTTGGTATGGATTTCTTTATTATGTCACCATATATATACACAAATCACAAAATATGGTTTAAATTCGCCGTTTACAATTGTTATAAAGTTAAATAGATAAATGCGGGTTATCTTAGAGATCTTTCATAACATTTAACCACTTTTAACTACACGTTGGTAACAGGTTAATAAGTATTTCTTGCAAATCAAATAAAAATACTACCAGCTCTCAACTTTTCTACTTGACTGTACAAATCAATCTCGCTGTGAAACTAAAAAAAAAAATATATTCTTCTTCGAGTTGTGAAACAAATCCTTGAACAGCTAACACTGTTCGCGTAACTTAGGTAATAAAATTAAGGCGAATTAAGTTCTGCGGTTGAAACAATTAAATTTATATTTGAATACTGACCTGCCTGGTGTTTAGATCGTATCGAGCGAAGATACAAATTGGTTGGCAGTCGGCTTATTCTGAAATCGACCTTACCTCACTGGGTCGTCGATGGGTAGATGTAATATTTAGTTTAGAATTTTAATGCTTTATTAAGAACTATCTACAGCTAATAAAGTGACTTGATAACAATCGGCATGGTACTTATTTTCATAATCGTAATTTACAACAAAAATAATTTATAATAAAAATGTTCTTTTTTTTATTAATATTTTTCCATGACCAAATAATACTTATTAATTTGCTAAAAGTTTATAAAAATAATTTATTACAAGAAATGAGTCTTAGTTGTAGGCCGTATGTCTTTTCGATTTAGTTAGTTATCTTGTTAGGTTTTCTTTGTAATTTTTAAATTAATAGTGGATAATTTCGATTATTTCTAGATTAGAATCGAGTAGGTTCTAAATTATAAACCCTGGTTAAATTAAAGATTAAAACTGAATATAATAATAACTATACGTTCTCTGCTTAATTAACCGAAAGGTTGACGCTTAAACAATGATCAAAGCATTAAGTCCACTTTCGTGCGAAATATTTGTATTTTTTGTGCAATAAAGATTAAATAAAAAATCTTGGTTTTGAATCCTTGGACAATTGTTAAGCACATTTCTAGAGGCAAGTCTTACTTTAGAAAAACTGAATAAAGTATTTAAAAAAAGCAATGAATAGCAGGAATGGAAACGGTATTTTTAGACCCAAAAATAATGGTCCTAAACCTGATAAATTAAAATACCGGTTGATAAAATGGTCCTAAATACCTGGTTAAAACCGTTATTTTTGGCAAAATACCGCAATTGTTGCTATGTTCGCTGTAAAAATCAGGGTATTTTGAAGACCCAAAAATAACCAGGTAATTTAAAACACCGGTTGATTTAAGGGTCCTCAATATCTGATTAAGACCGTTATTTTTGGGGAAATACCGAAACAGTAACGCTATCGATCACTGTAAAAATGTATAGGCGAAAAATTTACAGGTTTATGATTTTAACTAAGTTCCCTGCTGAATATTTTAAAAACTTTTGAGAAGCTCCAGCTACAGCTAGTGGGAGGGCGAGATGAGTTGCAGTTTTAGAACCACTGGCTACGAACTACGGCGGCTACGGTTACGAAACATGCGTAGGTGGCTTGTAATACGAATATGTATGTATATCTATTATTTATATCTATTAATCACTGGTGGTCTTGAGGCTTTGGTAATCGAATTTTGATGGTTCTTGTTGTGTCATCTGTAAACGACTTTTGCATTTTTATTTGGCAATAAACTGAATTGCGTCCATGGTCTAGTGGTAGTCTATAAATAAATATAGGGGCAAATCACACAGATTGAGTTAGCCCCAAAGTAAGTTCGAGACTTGTGTTATGGGATACTAACTCAACGATACTATATTTTATAACAAATACATATATAGATAAACATCCAAGACCCAGGTCAATCAGAAAAAGATCATTTTTCATCTTGACCTGACCAGGGATCGAACCCGGGACCTCCTGATTTGCGGTCAGGCATGTTAACCATTACGCCACGGAGGTCGTCAATGATACGGAGGTTACGGATTCGATATATATTACCTTTATAGGACATACCAGGCTTGTATCATTTGATTGTACGATTAGAAAGATGATTCCGTGCTTATGCAGGCACGTTAAACTGTTGATTCTGTCATCAGGTAGTTGTTAAAGAAATGTTAAATTAAATTCCGAGTGGGGGGACAAGGTATGCAGTTTGACCTTGCTAGCTACAGAAAAAAAGATGAAAAGAATTATCTAAAGGTAAATAAATCATAATGATTTTTTTTTTTGCTTTACAGCAAAAAAAAATTAATAAATTGATTTATTTTCCTTAGGGAAATAATTAGGTATGTTTTTTGTTAATTAGGTATGATTGTACGTAGAATAAAAGGCACTGTTTAAATAAAACTGACTTTTCAGGAAAATATACAAAAGTAATATGAATAAAATATGATATCCATTTTGCCTAGATCTCACAGTCAAATGACTTAGCATGTTAATTCATATCACTACGCTAAACATTCAAATAAAAACTTTAGTAAGTATCAAGACTGCTTTACCGCTATATAAAATCTGCTTCAATAAAATTTTATCACCGAATTTCTCAAATAATTACATCTTTTTTATCACAATTAATCACAGCAAATTATACCTTACATCTAACTAACTAAGGTTTAATCTTATGTGTTAAGCTTTTCTTGGTACTTGAAGGCATTGTTCAGTGTATGGTGAAAACGGCAGATTTCCCACGAAAAAAGGAAAACCTGTGTGTTGCAAGTTCTTGTTGCAATATTATAGTGTGTGTCATATGGACGGTGAATGGATCGTGTCACAAAATGGATAATTTAGAGCCATTAACAAGCGAAGTTTTAGTACAGACTTCGTACTCAAGCACGCAAGGGTTTCGCTACTTCTTGTGCTATTTCTCTTTAGTTTTCTATCATAAACTTGTTCAACCCCATTCGTAAATATAGTCGAAGAGGACAGTCTTAATGTGTTTAGGCTTTTATACTTCCTTCATGTTTGGGACTATCCCACTCCTTTTATTAGTCTAAGAATAGTTTAGCAAAAATTTCCAGAATATATGTATGTAACTATAAAGAGACACAGAAATGTAAGGGGAATTAGAATAAGTTTTTTTTTTCAATATTTAAGCACCTTTATTAATCTTGTGACATCGCAGGCTCCGCTGAGACGCTATTTTTTCTTTTCGATGTATTACTAAAATATGAATTAGAATATTTATAGGTTTTATGACCGGTTTTTCGTTGATTGCTTATAGTTGGTGGAACCCTCCACTAGTATACTCCACACACTCCACTAAACACATGGTTCAAATAAATTTAGTCATTCCTTAGTCGGAAATAGTGATGTGCCGTTCCCATATTCCCGTTCCCGGGGAATGTTCCTGATTCCCGTTTCCGGGAACATTCCCGGGCATGTTCCCAGTTTTAGGGAATGTTCCCAACGAAAACAAAAAATATTTTTGAATTGTATTACTTTTGTATATCCGATTCTTATTCGTACTTTTGTAAATATACTGTAAATAAAAAAATTAAATACAACTTTCCATAACATTGCCATTTTGAGGGAACGTTCCCGGGCACGTTCCCGGGCTTGTGGGAAAGTTCCCGGGAACGGCACATCACTAGTCGGAAATCCAATGGTAGAAACTCAGCTGAAGATACCATAAACTCAGCTGAAGATACGGTGAAACATAATTAATACATTTTTATAAATACTCCAACATTAAATGCATATAAAATTTTATTTTTCTGCCCAAAGGATGTCGTCATCACCATATGTTTATAGCGATAAAGCCGATTCCTCTAACAGTAGCAATGTAGCAGTCATTATCCTTTTAAAGCAAAGCCCGTGAACGCGTAGAATACGAAATAAGGCCGGAGCCACACCTGACGCGGCTTCCGGTGCAGCTCAGCTGATGTCGCTGCTTTTTACTAGCTTTGATGGTTTTGCATCGTAGTTAGTTTTATTTAAAAGATTTAGAATTAAACAAAAATCATCTAATAACTTAGAATTAAATTTATTAATTACTAGCGACCCGCCTCGGCTTCGAATAGGCATAAAAACCTTCCTCTAGAATCACTCTATCTATTAAAAAAAACCGCATCAAAATCTAAATTCAAAAGTTTTAAAGATTTAATTAAGCACACAAAGGTACATAGGGACAGAGGCAGCGACTTTGTTTTGTACTATGTAGTGATACGTGTCAACTTCATCATAATTTCAGCCGCAGGCTGTAGACTGCTGGACATAGGCCTTTCCAAAATGATCGGTTAGAAGCGGCCTGCATCCAGCGCCTGTCTGCAACCTTCTTCAGGTCATCTATCTATCTGGGGTCGGTGGGTGTCCGATGCTGCGCTTGCCAGTGCGGGATTATACCATTATACGTGTATTTTTTGTTTATTCGCAAATCGTGTGTCTTCCGTTTTTATAATAGCTTTTATGCTTTTATGCTTGGACTCGTGGTTGAAGAAAAATTATAAAAAATGTCTCGATGTACTTGTGGAACAATATAACGTTTTAGTAAATAAATATGCAGTGTCCACATGGGGAGCGATTTCTGAACGCTGAAACATCAAAGCTACTTAAATTTTACGTTAAATGAGGTCTAAAGATCTAATTACGTAAGCTAGTTAGTAGTCAAATCGTTTTGAAATGGATCAAGGCTAGTTTTCGGGAGCGGCCACCAAGGATGGCTGCGCTGGCGCAACCGTGTTGCAAACGTATTAATTGCCTCAATACGCACTTTGTATACAGTGTGTTTTAAATACTATATTAGTCTAGAGAAGAGTCTATTTACTTATATTAATTTTGGCTAATTTGCGCCGTATTTGGCTAACTTTTGGTTGTTCGTAATACCTAGTTATCTGTTAAACAATACTGGTTAATTATTTTTGAATTATTTTTCATTAATGAAATTATAAAATTACATTTTAAAAGCATAGTGCTTCTAAGAATAGTAGACTTCGAAGTAAAAAAAAAATGTAACCATTATATAATACTCGTATGTTATTATACTAAAACATAATTAATAGGTAAAAATTGCAATTATTGAAATAAAAATAAACTAACAGTCCATTAATCTATATGTTATTAATATTTTAAAATATAATTACAAATAAAAAAAAGCAAGACATATCTTAATCGGAACTTACGCCTCTAATTTAGCACTATAAAACTAAACAGCCTGTATATAACAACAGTTAGACCGTGCGAAAATCTGATAACTTTTATGCACGTATAAAGTATATTTTTCTTAAGACAATGGAGCTACCGCTGGCTATGTACCCATATGGACCGCGGTTTTTCTTAATTATCTGTACACCTTTCTAAATTGGTGAGGTCGTTGTAATGCGATTAGTTGACAAGCTGTGATGAGCTTTGATATTTTTTTTTATATTTTTTAGTATTGACCTGGAGTTCTATTTTTAATAATGTCTCACTCAAAATAGGTTTCGGTATCGAATATTTTTCATTTGAACACAAACATTGTGTCTAATAATTTTCATTAGTTTTCGAGTGAAAACAATTCAACTGCCGAGATTTTTTTTTTTTAAATAGACCTATCGTTGTCCATCCCTTCACATACTGGGTAAAGTTTTGCCTTGTGTTTTACAACAGGCCGCCAGCCTGATGTAAAACACAAGGCAATACGAAAAATATTTTCAATAATAGACCTCTTGTAAAGAAAATACGGGAACCTCTTATCTAGTTTAATAAAAAAAATGAGCATTGACAAATAAAAAATAGATAAACAAAAAATACGACAATTCAAATATTTGGCTTCTTTTTCATCGTTCTTCAACTGCTGAGAATCGTGACCAAACATGTGTTTCCACATTTTCTTCCGACGAGAGAACTTAGTTTTTGCAGCAGTAATAAGAGCGATTTTTCAAAGAATCAGAGTGATTTGATGCGTTGTTGACGGTACTTATATTAATTCTGTGACTGGGGTAACAGGGCCGGATCATGACTTATGCTAATGTTGCCCAATTGCACACACATGTTAATTAAGTAATGTAATGTAAACATTGGAATGACCCTCGGTTTATAAAACACAAACTCTAGATACTTGCTCACAGTAGAATTTCTTGTAAACTGTAAACTTGTAACTCAGTTGGATTCTTATTTACTTAAAATATTTTAAATCCATTCAAATATTTGATTTATCCATAGATTAAAGAATTTCCCTTAGAGTCGCGCGCGATTCCTAATTCTACGGATTTATCGAATTTTATGTTTGTCAAATTAAAAACTTTATAACAACGTATTTTAATAGGTAAAAATCCAGCTAATACTCACTCGAAACAGAGTACATCGTTTGTTGGAAATATTCTCACATGGATTTGGACTTTTTTTCATACTTCGATGTAAACCTTAATTCTACTTAAAAATTGCTAGATTCAGAGGTTATCTCAAGTCTGACCGTTGAACTCCAACAAAAACCTAATTCCCCCGCATAAAGGCTCCAGCACACAATGAATGTCCGCCCTTCGAGCTGCGTTTGCGCAACATGTGCGCAACTTCGTGTGAAACGCTTCTTGTACCGCGGTTCATTGTCAAGCGGCGGCGATTGTGCGAAAACAGATTGGTCTTAGGCGATAGTGTTTCGCAAATAGGAAAAACAGGAACAATGTTAATTGGCACGTTCAAATCGGAAATGGAAACTTTAATGCTGTTTGATTGGTTTGTTTCCGTTTTTATGTCTGTTTGTAATTTGAATAATGAATTATCAGGTATTCAGCGAGTCAGTCTTTGGTCACCATTTTTTCCATTCATAACAGCTCCATGTTCACCCACTGGATATTTGACCCAATCGTCATATTCTAACTAATATAATAAATGCGAAAGTGAGTTTGTATATTTATTTGTTTGTTTGTTTGTTACCTCTTCACGCCCAAAGTCTGAACCAATCTTCCTGAAATTTCGCATGCAAATTGAAATTAGCGAAAGCTAGTATGCCATAATGGTACTTTTATTGGTAGAGGAGTTACTCTTGTCGCTGGTTAGTGCATATTATTACAATAATCTAGTATATATTGCCCATTTTAAACATTTTAATGGGGCAAAGGTTAATTATCTCTATTTGACACCGAGTAAAAAATATATATGCGATACCTTACAATTATAGCCATCCTTATCTCAACATCAAAAATGAATCGAGAACACCAATTAAAGGTGCTACCACACTATCCTATAAAATATGGCATATGTCGTAAACGTAGACGTATTTTCTCTTGTTCTTTCACCTTAGCCCTAGATGCGCACCCACCCGAAACTGTACGCACCATCGCCAAGTATAAAAACATGCATATTTCATCATAATTCTGAACCGTATAGCTCAGGATTTAAGTATCAGTGCATAATTTTTAGACACGGTGTTGGGGTTATATAGAGTTCCGCTTGAAAAAAAATTACAGAGGCGTTCCTCGGTTCGTTGTTAATCGACTGTTGAATGTTAATTTGTAACTGTATTTGTTAATTGTTAACCCGATGCTTAATGCTCTGTGGAGAATTAAAAAGTTAAGAAATGGTATTGTAAGTTTGCTTTTTAAATTTTTACAATGCCAGAGTGTAATGCTCAATTGTTTTCATTGAAAGCTATAACCTGAATAATCAATCCTAAAATCAATAAGCAAATAAAAATAATAACTATTTTAACAAAAGAAACATAAATGTGTAACTAATAAAAAGATTTCAAGATTTTCTTTAAATTATTCTTTTTTTATCACAGTGGCATGGCAAAAGTGAAAAGTTCCATTTTTAAAAGGGTTTTTCAAACAAACTCCAAATCAGTAAAATTATAAAGCATTCTTCAATGGTAAAATTATACTGACAGTGACTGTCAAAATACAAGGCACAGACTAAAAATATTTTTTTAAATTAAGACCCTGATCCACATTCAGTATATGTAATGGTATCTAGGTGACACGGGCAAAACGATGAGCTTGACTGTAGTTGCCGTGGGAGGCTCACAGCATTGTCTACCAGCTTGACTTTCACGAATATTTTAATTATGTATTATGTATGTCGCCAATTTAATTTAGATTAATAATTAATGCATCAGATAACAGCATAATGCGGTTAAGTGTTACCAGAGACCAGAGCTGTTGGTTTGGAAATTTTATTGCTTAGTTAAATGTAAAGATTTTTCTAATTAAGTCGTTTTGACTTAAATTACACTAATTAACATTTGGCGATGTTTTTTTTTTATTGTCGTGATGTTTGTATAGGTCAAGTTATTCTAAGTGTTGTGTTATGTTACCATACATTTAGGTACCATCAATTTTTAAGGGTTTTGTAGTAATATTATAGTAATTGTTATAATTTAATTCTGGATATTTTTGTCATATTTTTCCCCAATTTAATATTTTTCATTAAGCTTTATAAAAATGCTCTTATTAGCTTTTATTTCTTATTCTTATTATTCTCTTATGCAATTAAGTCTTTCCAAGTAGTTTAACCATTATTTAAAAGCTTAATTTTCTTAATACTCAAGCAGTTATAAATACTCATTTATGCTATAAATAACCATGATATTATATTTCTAGAACTCTTGCACATACTTACTGCACTGCCATGAAAAAAACTCGAATGTATGTCATACAAACATTCAACAAGTTGCTCTTGCCTTTTCAAATCAACATCAGTCATTTACATTAATTATCTACAATTTACATAGCACACTACAAGCTGGCCGTTTAGCGGCCTTCCGAAGCGAGTAATTTAATTTAGTAGCAATAAAGAAAAAAAATATATATCCCGTTCAACATTGATCTTAATATAGTTGATAATAAAGTTCAATACGATTTGTCTGAACTGGAGCAATATGGATTTCTAGGAGTGGTCTATGATTACGTTCGACCACAATCAATTTTGTTTTTTATAAAAAGGTTGTAAAGTTGTTTTTCCGTTGATGACTTCATTGATGGGTGGTTATGGTCAGTTAATGAAAAGTAATTAGTTGATAAAAACTTGTGAGCGTTTAGATATGATGAGATGTTTGTATTTGTTTTATGATGTCCGTGTTTTGTTTCTGCACGATAGATATCATAATATTTTGACGGGCATATGTAAACTTGGACGTTGTTATAATTTATATTAGTGCGTTAGATTATTTTAGATATTGATATAATGGAATTTTTCTTTGAATAGAATAAAATAAACATTTATTAAGACGTTTATCACACATACAAACAGTAATTTGATGTTTTAGAAGTAAAGCGTAGTTATTTCTAATATTATATTTAATAAATTTACCATTGATTATCTTAAAATAAAATATATTTTAATAAAATAACCATAACTTTGTTGAGAGTATAGACGATTTGGTTAAAAACTACATAAATTCTGTTGCGATCGACCACTAGTCAAATATAATTTAAAGAATTTATCCTTTAAGATAAATAATCATATAAAATATATCTTTGTATCACTGTTATATAGGTAAGACAGAAAAACCTGGAAAAATAAAAAATATAAATATTTAAGTAATTTCATAAACAGTTTCAAAAGTATAGATATTTAAATGTAAATTATAAAAAACATAAGATTAACAAATAAAAAATAAAGCTCACTGTGATGTTGTTGAATATAATACAACATCAAATAGAAATTCCCTCACACAAATCATCACGGAAATTCCAACAAACAGAAAAACGTATGAAGAATTTCCATCATACCATAATTACTACTTTTAAGCTTAATACCATGCTCAGTGGTTTACAAAAACCAATACAAGTTACACGCACTGTCGGGTCGGCGAGTGTAGTTATGAATTAACCATTTCCATCGCTAACTAGTGCAATATACATGTGGGCATGTTCCCATGACGCTAACTGTACAGTGATTGAGTTTTAAATTTATTTTTTTGCATTAATTGCTCGGGTTGTTGCTCTTTGGCCCGTTGGATATCTCTGGTCAGAAGATGTGATGTTATTTTTTTAATATTTTCTTTATCTTTACATAGTATAAAACAAAGTGCTGTCTGTCCCAATGTATGCTTAAATCTTCGAAACAACGGAACAGATTTTGTTGCTGCTTTTTTTAAATAGAGAAAGTGATTAAGGAGGAAGGTTAAAAGCTAAATAAACCCATATGCACCTGTGCGAAGCCGGGGCAGGTCGCTAGTTAACTCATAAGGTCGGAATTGAAAATTTAAAAGTGGAACTTGACAAATAGTTTCATAATCATCTATATATATAATAACTAGCTGTTGCCCGCGGCTCCGCCCGCGTGCGCCTCTGTTATATCGCGCCCGAAAGTAGGCTATATTTGATTCCTAGTGCATAACTATATCCATACCAAATTTCATCACAATCGGTCCAGCAGTTTAGCCGTGAATAGGTGACAGACAGACAGACAGACTTTTGCATTTATAATATTAGTATGAATATGGATAGTATGGAAGTATGGATTGGATATTTTTAAAAGATAGAATGATAGACTTATAAATGTCACAACAGTCACAGTCACAACACTAGATTTTGTCATAACTCAAACAAAAAAAAACGCCCATCACTCCATAAGATTGTTAAATAGTGCATTAGTATTCTGTAATCTTTGGTTATGTCTAAGATAATTATTTAAAAAAAAATAACAATCTATGCCTACATCATTTACTTAACAGGTAATTCAAAATAAAACACAGCTGTGTAGTATTAATCAATTAATGAACTGCTGAAAAGGGGATTCTTCGATGTGGCAAAAACAAAATGAACTTAGAAATAATCACAGAACTATATTCACTGTTTGAACTTTTCACAATACAATTAATTATACTTATTCAATTAGTTATGTACTTGTAGTATTTTGCCTTATTACATAAAATGAACTTGTAAAATATATATCATGAACTCTTATTATTTAAAGCGCGCCTAATCTCATAAAAACAAAAGATCTCTTTTTTTAATACATTTTTCTTTTATAAGTGGCCTGTCTTAGTGGCCAGTAAGTATTAACTTTTTAAATTCTCACTGCAGTAGAGATTGAACATCATATTTTATTATACATGCCGCCTCCCAAGGACATCTGTTGACCAGATGTCCTTCGAGGTTTTAACAACAACTGAAAATTTACAAATTTACTTAAACTTATATTTATAAACAATTTTTTATTTACACATTCATTTTAATTGTCTATCAACATGTTTAGAACTAAGATTTGTTGGATCTATCATACCAGAAATTATCCATCCAAACATAGTATTTTGAGCAACTATATCGCTTGATGAACTTTTAACAATACCGTTATCTATAATGTGACTGTAAGTATCTGCGCCTAATAGAATATCTATTTTGTTAGATATGTAGAACTCCGGATCAGCAAGTTCTAGATTTCGATGTAACCAATCAAAATTATGTTTATTTACAGTTTGATTTGGTAGGTAGGACGTTAGGTTTTTTACAACGTAAGCATTCACCAATATTTTTTTAGTACAATTGACCTTCGATTGAACATGGAGCTTAACCATGTGAGTGATCTCCGATAACTTTCTATCTCCTAGACCTGATACAGCGCATTTTACAGGAATTTTATTTAATTTCAAGCATTGTACTATATTTTCATTTATAAAACTGGACTCAGAAGCTGGATCTATTAATGCGCGTAGATCTTTTGCTTTACCTGCTGTCGATTTAGAGTGTATTAATGCGGTAGGTAATATAGCTTGCCTAATTAATTTATCGGAATCGATTGATTCATATTTTACTCTATCAACTGTTTTGGGATATGGGTTCGCCGTACTACTTTGTCTTGTTTGATCTAGCTGATTAGGGTGCAACAGTGAGTGATGGCGTTTATGACATATTCTACATGTACTAGGTTTCCTGCAATTGGTGTCTATGTGATTGGAACCTAAACAATTAAGACATATTTTGTTTTCAGCTACAAAATGTGATCTACGTTCTAGAGAGAGTTTAGAAAATTTCTTACAAAAGCATAATTTGTGTTTAAAAGAACAATATTCACAAAGCATCTTCCTTTGAACCTTACTATGCATCGATTTTGTATAAATAAAACCTTTGGACTGACAATTCTCTATGTTAGGATCTATGTTCTCTAAAGCCCGAAATCTATTTTCAACAAAGTACTTAAATTTTTCGAAAGATGGCAATTTGTTTGAATCAGGACTAACTGCCGTCAACTCCCACTGTTTACGACTTTCTGGGTCTAGTTTGTCGGCTACAATGTGAATAATTATAATGTCCCATGTACTTACATCTACATCTAAATTTTTTAGGGCACTTAGACAGTCGCATGTAGTGTCTAAAAGATGTTTTAGTGCTGTACTTGACTCGTCTTGCATACGGTTTTGTGAAAATAATCTTTTTAAAATGCTATTTACTAAATATTTTTTATTATTATACCGTAGATCTAGTTTATCCCAACAGTGGGCATAATTTAAATCCGTAATGGGAATATGTCTGATCAGCTGTTCAGCTTCTCCAGTGAGGTGACTTTTAAGATAATGAAATTTTTGTACATTGTCAAGTGAACTATTGCTGTGAATTAATGAGACAAACAGATTGCGAAATGATGTCCACTCTGCATATTTACCTGAGAAGATAGGTATAGAGAGTTTCGGTAATTTAACAGAACTAGAACTATATACATATTTGTGTGACTCGGATGGTAACGAACTATGAGAACTAAATTTATTTAAAATAATCTTCATATGCGTTTTACAAACTATGTATGCATCTTCAACTTCGTCATAAATACAGTTATTTACATAATCGATATTTTGCAATTGATCTGGTGTAGAAATACAATATAACTCATTGTCATTTTGTCTAAATAAGGACCAATCCTGCTCTAAATTATTTAATCTCACTTCAATGTACTCTGGAGATAATGTTTCATCCTGACATTTTTTGAAATTATTATAAGCCTTTTTAATATTTGCTTCTAGTTTTCTCTGCACATTAAGTATAGAATCCATTATAATAAGTTAACTAAAGTATAAATTAAATAATGTCTTACTGTGTCGCAAATACTGCACTAAAAATCTATGATAATATAAATTACATAATACAGATTCATCTTATTATATTTACAAACCGTGAAGTTGTACATATGTTAGGTAAATGTAGATAAGTGAACTTGGGTTCAATTAATAGTTTGTGCGATCTTTTGATCGATTTCTTGACGAACACCGATGAAACTTGTCAACTGAATATCGTAAAATGTACTCACAATCACATGCACTTCATTATAATCACAAAAATGCGGCCAATCTACGAGTATGCTTGATAAGCTTACTGCAGACACTCCGTCAAGATTCTGCTGGATTCTGTACTGGTAATCACTCCTGTGCTTCGACTTCAACATGGATGTTCAGTACGCCTATTTCGGTAGTAATGTACATAAGGGAGTATAATATATATACAATACACAACCAACATAGGTGCCAAGTAACAAGTATTTACAAAACATGTACGTAACGAATAATACATGCGCAAATTAGGCACAATAATAATACTTATGTACAAAAATATGTTGGCATGGACTACAAATCAGTAGGTTTATATGAAAGGATGAAGTAGGACTGACTGGAAATTATTTGGCTCGATTAAGGACCAATGTTAATGAACTGCTGAAAAGGGGATTCTTCGATGTGGCAAAAACAAAATGAACTTAGAAATAATCACAGAACTATATTCACTGTTTGAACTTTTCACAATACAATTAATTATACTTATTCAATTAGTTATGTACTTGTAGTATTTTGCCTTATTACATAAAATGAACTTGTAAAATATATATCATGAACTCTTATTATTTAAAGCGCGCCTAATCTCATAAAAACAAAAGATCTCTTTTTTTAATACATTTTTCTTTTATAAGTGGCCTGTCTTAGTGGCCAGTAAGTATTAACTTTTTAAATTCTCACTGCAGTAGAGATTGAACATCATATTTTATTATACAAATAACAAAAGCATTTCATCGAGCTACTTATAGTAAGACGTTTATTAAATCAAAGTTTAATGTGTGGAATTGCTTGATTTTGTCCTCAGTAATTAGTAAGGTTGCGGGACAAAGAAAGAAGTCTCGAGGCTAGATTCTGGTCGCCGATGCGTAACTTGGATATTTCCGCGTTCACAACCCTCCGTTCACACGACTGGTGATTAGACACTAGACGTCATGACATGACATTACCAAAGGTGGACTTTTGTTTTTTTTTTGTTACTGTTGTTTATGGATATTCTATTTTTGAAATCAATTCCGCTGAAATAAATCGTTCTTTTGGGAAGTCGACTTTTTTATTTTTTGTTGAGTGTGTTAGTGGTCAGTACTGGAGCCAGACAATGCAAGCTACATGAAAGTTTCTCACTGGATTACCGACTGTCTTCTAAGGATAGAAAATCCACTGAAAAAGGAAACTAGAATAACTACTTATGTCCCAAATAAAATTTTAAACTTTAATTTAAAATAATTGTCTCTCAAATTAACATAATCTTATTGGCAATAAAAATGGTAGTTAACGACGTCCAATTAACCAGTAGTAGCTGCTAATTCACAAGTGAGAACCAAATTGTATGAGCCGCTCACTTTTGTTTTGCAAACATACAAAAGGTTGCGACACCTGGCCAGTCAGATTGTTCCATAGACAAGGTACAGTTTTTTGATCGGATATTCACATATAGGTAACATATTAATACCTAACATTGAATCTGAAATAATTTGCTAATTTCGATTATCAAAAAATTTAAGTAGAGAAGTAGATGAAAAAAAAAATTAAATTAACCTACTAACACATCAATATATAAATATTGCACTATTCTTTCTAGAATAGCGCAATTTTTTCTATAACTAACAGTTCTTCTTTTCCTTTACCTTAATCCCACTTTCCTATGTGGGGTCGGCACAGTATGAAAGTTATCACACACTATTTAAATCTATTTCCAGCCATTTTCCGCATCACACCCCTCCTGACCATATCCTCCCTCATACAATCCATCCATCTCTTTATGTAGAAAACAGTTATCTTGTACAAATTTTACTTTATGTGAGTATTACTGCTACGAATTGAACTTACACGAAAATAGTATTAATGCGAGTATGAATTCACCTAAACACTCGATAACACTAAGTGCGGCATTATGTTAACTAAAACAGGCTTTAACATGCAAATCACATCGACGCTGCATAAGATTGTGTTTACATTTGTCGAGTAAGACCGATGACCGTCCAATAGGATCAATCAAGTATAGGCGAATTAGATATCATTTTTTGCCATTAACGTTCCAAAGACATATACCACGAAAATTGTAACAAATTACTAAATATTAAACAATTATCATATTGACATATTTATTTATAACTACAAAGTCCAATGAACAAGGTAAGGTCAATATAGTTCAAAATCCAGAATATGTGATTCCAAGAATGACTAGCTGCAAAGAACGAAGAAAGTAGGAAAAAGCAGTTTTGCCTAAACACATAAAGTTTATTTTGTTAGATATTTGATACAATCTGTATAAGCAAACTAAATAGAATATCTGGTTTTATTTACTACTTACTAGTAAGAAAGTTAGGAATTTGACCATGTTAGCGAGCGTAACTGAGCTGTTTCGTCGTTAAACTAAAAGAAAAGGATTTAGAAAAACAATGATTATTAATAAGGCACATTAAAAAAAAAAAAAAAAAACGTTATATGTTAGCCTACGAGTTACTGACTTGACTAGTGTGAAAAGTTTATCAGTTATCCATTCAGCTCTACAATTATTCAGTATAGTATTTTGCAAGGATTTATGTTAGGATCATGTTACTGTCTTAAGCAATTTGTGTAATCAATAATAACTATTTGTGACTTCGTGTTTATCAATTTCTTACCGTTGTACACTTGTGTAAGAAGACCTCCCACTTGGTATAGTGTAGGATGCTCAATTGGTATTTAATCTATACATATATCTACATCTTTTAATCATTTGAAAACGTAAGAAACTTGTAAATTCAGACAACTTAAATATATGTACACTTGAAGTTTCTGAGTTTCGTTATAGAATACGTACTTATATCATGTGTGTTCTCTCATATATCTCTACCAGCTTTTTCACTGTCCCTACTAAAATTGTCAGAATACTAAGATAATCATTACGAGTATTCAATTTCAAATCCAGCTATTTACAAAGTCGCGCCGATCGAAAGATAGAAATCGCCAAAACCACATAACAACATGTACCATTCGCAACCAAACGGCCCGTAGCATATTAAACAGTACACTTAAACGTATGACTGGTTATGTGTTATACCTACGTAGAAGTAAGAACGCTAGAAAAGCATTTTTCGTAAGAGCCGAGCGTGCCCGGCGACCCGTAACGCCGCTTCCTGTCGAGTACTATGACCCCAAAGAAATGGTCTATACGCGGGCGAACTCTGCATTTATTTTTTATTTTTTTTACTTTTTTAATTGTAAGACCCAGGAAATTGATCGGGGTTTTGGCCGGTTATTTAACGGTCTAATGGGCTTATGTTTTTCGATGTTCTTTTTTAGTGTTTAAGCTAATTCTGTGTTTTGGGGCTATCTGTAATACGTTGGTCAATTCAATTCAATTATGCTTACAAGATTGTTCACATGAATAATTCAAATTATGTTATATTTCTCACAATACCATCCCTCTCTCTCAGCGATTTTCTGGTTGTATGCTCGACCTGTCGCCGTGAAGATTAGGGTGCGCGCTTTCCTGCTTTTTCTTCCCCACTCGCGACACGCACGGTCTTCAGCATTCTTGGCTTGGCAGTGAGACTTTTATATATAACCTTATCTGAATCCATACTTCCATACTAATATTATAAATGCGAAAGTCTGTCTGTCTGTCTGTCACCTCTTCACGGCTAAACGACTGGACTGATTGTGATGAAATTTGGTAGGGATGTAGTTAATGACCTGAAGTCAAACATAGGCTACTTTTGGGCGCGATATAACCGAGTCCCACGCGGGGCGGAGCCGCGGGGAACAGCTAGTAAGGTTATATATAAACGCGACGTCAAACCAGCACTTTTTAATTAATCTCCTCTACTAGTAAAGGTGGCATGGCTTGTGTGCATGACACTTATTTGCTATACTCTGCGGCCTAAATTTTGATATATTTCCTCCATATTATAAAAAATACTGAAGATTGAGTTTAATGAGCTATCATTTTTCAAGCTTCATAGTAGACACGTTTCTGCGTGAGTTTTATCACTTTAATTCTCATCTGGATGTTTTTATGCTTGATTTATTACGGTTTGTTCAGGAAATAATGGCTTTGATTACACCTCATTTTCATGGTTTTTCAAAACATTTTGATCGCCTACTTGCCATCAAACCTTGTGACAGCATTCACATTTTGGGAATCCACTACAAGTCGATAACCTTAAAAGGAAGTTTAGACCGGCCTCGTGCCCTTTACCCGCCTATAAGACCCCAAAGGCTGGTAATCTAGAATTATACGATTAGCGTCATTATAATAATTATCATTCCCAATAGTAGTATATTTTGATATTTTAGTAAATGCTCTACGTGCTTAACTTAGATCTCTTAACTTGAAATCGTAAGTTATAAAAGTCAAGCGATGCAAAAAAACTTAATAATCAGATTTAATTTCAACATCACTGAGCAAACAACTATCCCATAGCATTCCTCGAATGCCAGCCATCAAACGGTAAAGAAAATCACAGAAAAGAAAACATGTTAACACTGCATTGCATTTAACAAAAGAAAGTTGACCTCCGTTCCCATACATAACTCCATATTTATCAAACGCTACTTAATCGAGAAGTTTTTCATCGACTCTTTTTGTATCGATAATTGCTACTCAGCTTCCGTGTCATTTTTTATCGATTATGAAATAATCGATTGTAATTATGATAGTTCGCTGAAACAATTATGCTCGGGTCAGTGTATGTGTTTTGCACATTCTGTGTAAGATGGATAATCTGATTGATTTTCATGTTCGAGGTTACGATCCCACGGGACTTTCTTCCGGGAATTTTGCTTTTACTTGACTGGAATCACTTGTTGTGCCTTCTACATACTATATGCAAATATAATGTAAGAAAAATCTTGACAAGTCTATTTTCTCAAGTCATGAGAAATCGCACAAAACAAAGCGGAAAAAGAATTTTCCAAAAATATTGTTTCGCATGCGTTTACTATAAAAATTACAATTTTTTTATTATTCTTTATCTATACTTTAACTTTAACATTTCCAGGTAAATACAAGTAAATTATAAAGAGACAATTGAAGGAGAACTAAAAATAAAAACTGCTTATAAAATAATGTTGATTCAAAATTAATTTTCGCGTATTACGAAAGCGAGATTTATTTATGGTTTTAATTTACCAACGATAAATCAAAACGTGAAGTAAAGATCGAAATTATTATATTCAGACGTGCGTAAATAAACTACACGGCTAATATTTATAAACCCTTTAAAATCGTGTGTAAACAGGCTCATTATAAAGCGATAAATAAAATTATCGCCCTTTCATGGCACGCTCACACGCGACATCTGCTTAGCGTTCCACTTACTTAACTGCCATATATATTCTGAAGAAAGTTATGACTCTAAATTCAAAATTATCAGCCTCATTTTCGATAAATACTCAATAAAAATGCTAGCAGCCTAGAAAAATATGCTTAAATAATCTATGCCAGAATGACGAACTAAAAAGTAACTGTCACACGTTCGCGCCTCTCATAATTTTATATTTCGAACACCCACATCGTACCAAAAGTTCCTGCCCCTTTCCTCGTACGTATAATTAGGAGAAATGATCACGGACTTTATGCGCGACAGGCGTCGAAAAGGCAGGCCCGTGCTTGCAAATATATGACCGATTTTTCTTATACTGCACTAATAAATGTGCCCATAAAGTCACGGTCGGCACGTTTAATAATGCCCTTTAATAGAATGATCTTTATTATGAATCATGGCCGTATCTTTATCGTATTTTCGCGGGATGAATGACTTAAATTTCATTCATCTGACTTCACAGATAGTAATCATACTAATAGCATAGAATCGTAACTTAATATTGATATTCAATTATTCTTAGAAATTCGACCACACGCAATCGATATGACCACAAAATCGATCGATTTATCGATTTAAAACAAAACGGTTCCAAATTTGAAACCGACGGGCTCTGCTCTCTAATTCCGTTTCCCCGCCTATAATTGACGCCGACGCGCCATTTCTTGTCTCATTCTGGTTTAATTATTTTATATAAGCCCGTCTCATTCTTCGACGTGTCACGTGCTAATGCCAGTGCAGTGACTATTTTGACAATTATGTCATTTGGTTGTCACGGGCGTGTCATTTGGGCGACGAACGATTGTAGCCCTATAATTTTGTTTGTATCGTGGAATTCTCGGGGTCAGTGACATTTGTTTTTGAAGTATGGGAACATCTGGCTCTGAGAATTTTTAACACAAGGGGAGGTAAATGGTGACGTTCACCTTTGATTGGTATTTAAGAATCCTGTTTTTAATTTGGGTCATTTTAATCCACTGATTGATTTGAAAAATTAAACATTTTTTTTTCTATTAGGTCATAAAAATGCGCAAACCTACTGTTTTAAAAAAAATATCTTTCATGACGTTTCTTTTTCAAAAAAGTAGCTAGTTTGAGTAGTTATCGAAGATGAGAATATCGAAGAAAGATTAGAACGTAAACATTAATATTTTTTCATAAATTATTCCCCAAAATACGATCGCATTTAAAGATGAAGTGACTAATGAAAGATGTTTTACAAACTTTACCATTTTTTCTGAAACATTTAAAAAATATATACTTTCATCTTATTTAATATTTTAAGATATCATAAATCAATAGTTTTAAGTACAACAGTCGTAAACATAGCAACAAATTCGCCTAAACAAATTCCACGAGGAAAAATACAGGAAAAATCTTTCTGTACATCGTACAAGTCGAATAAAGGCTCGTAAAAGCTACGGTGACACCAATCGACTAAACCCGACTAAAACAACTAGCAATACAACGCTCGTGACTCGGAATTCCACGATGATCTTCGAAATTGAGCCGTCCCGCAACATGAATTAAATATGAGCTTGAACTTAGCCCCGCATATCTGTTATTGAGCTAAATGTAATCCACCTATAAAAATTACATTATTTTTTTCATCATATAATGATACTAGCGACCCGCCCCGGCTTTGCATGGGCACAAAAATCTTCCTCTTGAAAGTTTCGAAGATCTACCTAAGCATACATAGAGGGAAGCGACTTTGTTTTATACTATGTAGTGCTTCAATCAATTTATACCTCTATTACACAAAATATAGTATATCGCACAATAGGCAAACTTACTTCTAAGAGCATTATCTAACAGTCAACCTTTGGGTTAAGCTGAGAATGTTTGTATTCCTAATTAGAATTAAAAATGTTTATAATTAATACTATAATGTATTTAGGACGCCCGGTAAATACCGTTAAGCACATACTAAAGCTCCCCGTTCTAGAAACTCCCACGCTCAAAGCTGCAGAAGCTTTGAACTTAGAAAGTGCAGTCGTGAAACTATTAGTTGCAAATTTTAATGTTCACTTGTTCTAAATTCTAAATTAACATATGGGTTATGGATATTTATCTATATGTATTTGTTATAAAATATAGTATCGTTGAGTTAGTATCCCTTAACACAAGTCTCGAACTTACTTTGGGGCTAGTTCAATCTGTATTTATAACATTATTGGAATTAAAAATTCAGGATCTTATGATTTATTGACATCTTAGTCAATCTTAAAATCTTAGTCTCTTTAGTATTTTCTCCAAAAATAAAGTACAAAATTCGAGTCATAACTAATATGAATCAATTCTTAATGACATGCAATGACTTGGGAAGTACGTATAAATGGATGAATGAATGAATAAACACTTTATTGCACCAATTACATAAATACATCATTGGATTGTACAGGACCAAAGATAAAAATTAGTACAAAGGTGGACTTATCGCTGATGCAATTTCTATATAGTAGTATAAAAAAAAAATATCAATCTTTCGTTCAGTATTTGGAAAGGCAGAATTTGGTGTGTATATGTTATAAGAAATCTGTGAAAATCAGGAATTATGTATTATTCCTAGGAAATATGTAAAATTCCTGGCTTATTTAGGAAATGTGTAAAATAATAATTTTAACATTATTTAATAAACACATTTCCTAGGAAATGCATACATGTCCTAGGATTTGTATACAATTCCTAAATGGTTCAAGGAAATGTGTACAATTTCCTTGAACCATTATGAAATCCATACCAATATCATAATAGTAAAAGTAACTCCGAATGTCTGTCTTGCTTTCACTCCTAAACTACTGAACCAAGTTACATGAAATTTTGTATTTAGATAGTCCCATTTTTTCCGAGCGGATGAAGTCGCGAGCACAGCATTAATAAATAAATGAAGCAATATATGTACGCAAAACTTGAACGAATGATATAATACTCTACCCCCCACCCCCGCATTCTTGTACCCCGTGGTGGGTCGATATCCTGTATTTAACACTTTTCTTATTGCTATTTAGGAATTATATAGAATTCCTAGGTGTAGAATACAATTTATTATAAACATTTCCGATCGATTTTCGAAATTTTATAGATTTCCTAGGAATTGTATAGAATTCATAATTTCATACATTTCCTGTAACATATATATTTAAAAACATTGTCGCTATGTCTGTATATCCCAATTTAAACAATAAAAGATTTTATCTATAATTACTGGATAATGAACCAGCTGGGATTTGGTACTCCTACTTCTTCTTTTGTCACCTTTTTCGTCACCCATGTTATGGTCAAGTGGTATATGCTTAAGGCGTTAATTTCATGGCCTATATTTATCCATTTTTTATAAAGTTAATGAATGAGATTTTTCTGCTTTAAACATGCATAGTCTATGTACAGTTATTAAACACGAAGTATATTGAAGGTATAACATGTTAAGTCAGTAACTGACGTGTAACGTGTAACAGACACAGTAAACATCTTAAAACCCAAAAAATACATCAGATTACACAACTACTTATCTATTTTAATACTTAAAAATGAATACATTGGTATTATCATCAATAAAAATTAGAAATTCACCAAATGTATTTTTTATCGCACGCGGCATCCCTTAGAAAAGACATCAACGCACCACCCTCGCTGCCCTCGCTTTTTCATGGGTTTTACTTTTTAATCTATTTGCACATTTAATAATTATTGACGTTCTATTTGAGCCATACTTTCATACTAATATTATTACTGCAAAATTGTGCCTGTCTGTTTATCTGTCTGTTACGATTTCACGGCTAAGCCGCAGGACCGATTTTGATGAAATTTAGTATGGATATAGTTACCAGACTGTCAAAGCAGCTTATGTTGAACCAGAGGTCAAACATAGACTACTTAAACAAGGGTGAATCAGTTATAAATCACCAAAGTGTAATTTTTGTTAGAACCTTTCTTATTTTGTATGACTCATCTTGTAATGTAGAAAAATAAACGTTTTATTTATTTACTTATGGGTGCCGATATGTTATATATATTTAGTAGGTACAGTGGGCTGCAGATAAATCTGACCCCCATGCCACAAGTATACCTATTGAAAGGGGTCAGATTTCTCTGCAGCCCACTGTACCTCTCGCGGTTACATGATACCGCGTAAACATAATGGGTTCTATTGTTTTTCTAGAGCTATGGAAAATAAATACGAGATACCTTGAATCGGTAGTCACTTCAACAAAACACCACTCCCATACTAGATCACTGTTCAATCGCACCGCCCAAAGGAATGTAGACAACCGAACTGTTTCCACGAATTATTGAGCACATGTCCAGTTGCCACGCTGCCCACGTCAGCCGCATCCTGTGCTCTGCCTTCGTTTTCCAGAACTCGACATAAGTCCGTACACGAAGATACGAGTTGGTAATAATAATAGCTAATAACATAACACATCCAACACAGCGGTCCGGTCACTGGTCGTACCGCAATGCGAGTGGCGCGGTTGCATTGTTGCAGACGACACGTCATCACTACATAGTATAAAACAGTCGCTTTCTCGGTCCCTATATCCCTTTGTATGCTTAATCTTTAAAACTACGCAACGGATTTTGATGCGGTTTTTTTAATAGATAAAGTGATTTATGAGGAAGGTTTTTATGCCCATGCGAAGCCGGGGCGGGTCGCTAGTCCATGATAAATTACTTGAAAATGCACCCAAATCGCAATAAAAATATTAAGTTTTTAAGAAAGAATTAAGAGTTTCCTCGATTTCTTCAAGATTCCATCTTTAGATCCTGATCTGATAACTATAGGACCATCTGATAAGTATACCTGACCAAATAAGACAAAACACACTTAATTATTTCGTACTAGCTGTTCCCCGCGGCTCCGCCACGCGTGGGACTTGGTTATATCGCGCCCAAAAGTAACCTATGTTTGACCTCAGGTCGTTAACTACATCCCTTTCAAATTTCATTACAATCGGTCCAGCAGTTTAGCCGTGAAGAGGTGACAGACAGACAGACAGACTTTCGCATTTATAATATTACTAGCTGTTCCCCGCGGCTTCGCCCCGCGTGGGGCTTGATTATATCGCGCCCAAAAGTAGCCTATGTTTGACCTCAGGTCTTTAACTACATACCTACCAAATTTCATCACAATCGGTCCAGCAGTTTAGCCGTGAAGAGGTGACAGACAAACAGACAGACAAACAAACAGACTTTCGCATTTATAATATTAGTATGGATATGGATTAGCATGGAAGTATGGATATGGATAGTATGAAAGTATGGATTTTGGCTTATATCCATACTAATATTATAAATGCGAAAGTCTGTCTGTCTGTCTGTCTGTCACCTCTTCATGGCTAAACTGCTGTAGGGATGTAGTTAACGACCTGAGGTCAAACATAGGCTACTTTTGGGCGCGATATAACCGAGTCCCACGCAGGGAGAAGCCACGGGGAATAGGCATTTATCGACGTATTTCTTAATTTCTAAAGCAGAATTTGTTAATAGGGAAAAAAATGTAAGTAGAATAAAATTAATAAATAATAATGTAATTTTCTTTCAGTCAACTTACAAGTTTAAGCATGCAAACGTCTCAATTGTTACACTTAAATCCCACCATATTATATACATGAGCGTGTTTTTTTATTATCTGAAGTGTGTTTTCCTGTTGCATCATTAGCTTATGCTTCAGAGCCGGTACGCTTTATTCTTGGTTTCAGTTCGGCAGTTTGTAAACTGTTTTTTGTTAAAAAAGTGCATAAAATTTTAAATAAATAACAACCATATCCAACCTCGAAATAACAAAACTTCAACACTAAAACTGTAACTGAAAAAATAATCACTAAGACAAGAGGGATAAAGAGTATATGCTAACTGATGTTATCCATCAGATAACAAAAAAAAATTTAACTCTTGCATTTTAATTTTTGAAATTCCCGTTTGCAACAATGGGAACAAACCGTGCGGCGCGTGCTAGCGACGTGACCACGCGGTTCGCGCGGCGCATAATGAGCGGCGCATGCTATGTGGACGCACCTTTACTTCACCTTCAAACATTCAACTGTTTTTGAAAAGTTTGCAAAATTAAATGTGAAATGATAAAATGGCAACAGATGTCGGAAAACTGGTAAAAATAAAAATGCAGCTCATTATTCTACCCATACATTTTTTTTACCTCTTCCTTACTCTTTATCATTGTCTACTCTACTCGGTCGGTATTTGTTTAAAAATAACGGTATTTACCAATAATGTTCCTTAATTTACTCGATCATTAATGTAACATTTATAGTTATACCTAGAAAACAACAAAATTTAACATGTAAGGATTTTCAAGGATAAAACAGCGATCTAGCCTTCTTTCAGGGACAAACGATCAAAGCCCGTTCACCCAGGTACTTCATTATAAAACATCTAAAATGACCCAACGTGAATAGATAAAACCGAACTAGGATAAAAAATTTGAAAGTCATCATTCGCACCATTGATTCTCATTTAAATCAAACGGAAATTATACAATTCTTTTATTTTATAGATTTTTTATAGTTTTTCTCGTAACCGCAACGTCACTCCGGCACGAGCCTAGCTGTGCACGCGCGGAGCATCTTAACACGCTAGACAAGGATAAAAATATACGTCTTTTAAAAGTGCAAGAGGGACGGATATATGATTAATGACCACGACGTGAAACCGAGAAATCCAGTCAAATTAGGAGAAATAAATATCAGCGTTGATACAGCGAGAATAAGTGATTTAAGCATTTTATAAAACGGAGCTAATGATGTGTGACGAATTTCGATCTTTTTGTCACAATATTTTTACAGTATTAAATCATAATTCTGTGGGACCCGATGCGATATACTTAATAGGAACCTTTTGCCCAGGGTTTCACTCCTGTGGGTTCTTTTTGTCTTATCATCATGATCATCATTTCGCATAGGTAACACGGTCAATCGACGATGCACACCTTGGTGTCAGAGTTATAAGGAACCGCCTCTGACGTACTTCCTTTAACGACTACTTTAATCTTAAGTAGTATTAATAGAGATTCTTGATTCAATAAGTATGCATTTAGATGGACAGCGTCATAATTGTCGTTTGGAGATTCTACCTACCGGTGATTCTCGTATCGCTTATTTACATTTCAAATAGGGTAGAAGGGAGTCAATCTCACTCCTGATGCCTATTAATGCTATTGACGCTTTCTTTTTTTGTAGCCCAACTCATTGTAAAACCAATTTCAAACACCCCATTTCTTCTTTTCAAGTGATAATGGCTAATGGGCTATACCTAAATTGACTTTGCCCAGTACTTGGCCGCCTCCACCGCCCGGTCGTTTGCCTTATTCAAGGCTATAAATACCTCCCTAAAACTAGTAAACTGTTTTGAACAAATTCATAGATTCTCTACACTATTCAAATGGCACAGGCAAATGGAGCTTGAATTGCCGGTTGCGTATCTTCGAATATGTATATTGTGTACCAATTTGGTCCAATGCATAATAGTGGGAAAAAATAGGACTGTTTTGAGGATGACTTTGCCATTACATATTCAGCAATGGGGAGAATCACACACTTCAAGGATTTTGGTGATTATAAAAATATATAAATAAGTAAAAATAAAATTGATTAATTCAGACCGTTTAATCCATATGGGTTTAGTACCAAGAGAACTTATACTTACCTATGTTAGTATAATATAAATTTTTCAGTTCTTATACCTGACATGCTGCTTTACACAGTGCTGTATTAAACTGATTTTGATAAAAAAAAATGTTATTTGTTTCGAGATCCGATAAAAGAGTGTTATAAAATTTAGTATCATAGAAGCGGAGTCATGGGCATTGGGCAACATTTAGTAATAAATAAGTAAGTACTATACCACTTATAAGTGTACTTAAAATCGGCGAATGAGGGAATCATGATAAGTATAGGCGATGTGGCTAGTAACCCATCAGAACTGATTTCCTATTTCAAGTACCATAATGCTAAACGTGGCCCAAAGTCTCATGACCCTAGGCTCTGTCTACCCCTTATGGGATAAAGGCGTGATTATATGTATGTTGGTGTGCTATTATAGACCAATGATCTACCTCCACATTTCTAGGTAATTCGATAGGCGTGTACATAGTCGGGGTAGAGGGCGGTACGATTCTCTCACAATGAGAGCCGGCGGCCGGTTTACGATGGAGGGTTTATTACTGCAAGTTGTTGTGGTCCAAGTGATGGGAGTAAGCGGAATCTAAGAACAAATAATCTTAAAAGATATCAGGTGCAGACCATATGTGCCTTCATATATAGAGAGCATCTTCATCGTACCAAATGTAATTAAAACTGATTAAGTACATTAAAAGAAACAGAAAAAATGATTTCGTATTTAATTTTTTTTATAAAATACGTGAGAAAGAAGCATGAGCAATCTTGGAGGATCCAAATCAAGCATACATAAAAAGAATATTATCATCAATACAAACACTTGAAATGACAATAATTCAATATCTGTAACTGGCGCCATCTATTAGCACAAAAAGTAACATTACTGTCTACGCTATTCATACATACATACATATAATCACGTCTTTATCCCATACGGGGAAGACAGAGCCTAGAGCCATAAGACCTTAGGCCACGTTTAGCATAATGGTAGTTGAAACAGGAAATCAATAGTGATGGGTTGCTAGCCGCATCGCCTATGTCATGATTTCCCTATTCGGCGATTCCCTCAGACGACTTTTACGGTTTTTTTCTACGCTATTCACCTATGCTTTAAACCAAGCACCAAGTAGAAGCGTACAATTTAAGTTTCCGTCAATATAGAAGTGTCTAAGGTCGAATAAAACCCCTGTTTATGTATTTCGGCAGCTTTGTGCCTTCCGAGAAGTGGAAAAAAGTTAAGAACACACGCAGAAAACACAAAAAATACAGAACCTACAGAAGTATATAACAGAGCCATTGAAGTTTTCTCTTCCCTACAAATACCAAGAAATTTTATATAACTTAAATTCGATTTCAATTCTCTTTCTGCAACAATAAAACTTTTATTCAAATGGTGCCAGTCATATGGATTTTTTTTTTCTAACTGATGGCCATAAAATCCATATCCATACTAATATTATAAATGCGAAAGTCTGTCTGTCTTTCTGTCTGTCTGTCTGTCTGTCTGTCTGTCTGTCACCTCTTCACGGCTAAACTGCTTGACCGATTGTGATGAAATTTGGTAGGTATATAGTTAAAGACCTGAGGTCAAACATAGGCTACTTTTGGGCGCGATATACCGAGTCCCACGCGGGGCGAAGCCGCGGGGTACAGCTAGTTTATTATAAATCAAAAACTGTATCTCATTACATAAAATCGTCTAAGGGTCTGCGTCTTTAAAATCTTATACTAGAGGTACAATACAGCGACTTTATAGCAATTTTGTATGATAAACCGCCCAGCGCCCCTTGCGGATAGTACTCGCAAAGTTAATAAGAAATTCTAACGCAGTCGCTACCGTCTGCGTTTATAAAATCACGAGGTAGAGCACTGTACTCGTACCCCTAGTAAGAAATTTTATATCCTACCCAGATCTTAGACGATTTTAAAAAATAAGCAACCTTTCTGCAAATGTGCTACTGCTGTGCCATCTTTATTTTACACCTGGACACACAGAAACTGGGAACGGATTCATACGTATTTGCAACTACTGTTTTTATAGACAGCTATGAAATGCTATGCACTGCGTTTAGTGCTTAGTGTTTTTGTGGATTCCTTTGAGACGGGCTTTAGAATAAAATTGGATATGACTGCGTGAGACTGGTAGCAATTTATTATAGCAAGCGTCTATTTATAGGCTTGGTATTCCTCTAAAACTTTTACATTTTATACTTGTCCGAGTATTGCGATAGTAGCCGGAACTAACGACTTCACGTGTTCTGCAGCCTCGAGAAGCTCATGATAATATGCTGCTACCAGGGCCATTAAATGGTAGCCGGAGGTCAATTTTTAAATCTGTTCCTCAATTATAATTTGTTCGTTATCGAATAAATATCATTCGACTCACCGGCTTCTATTGAGACAGTATCAAAAATAGGACTTAGGTGGCTAGTGTGGCTACTCACATACTCATAATCTCACACATCGGTGAGTTGCCCCTGAGCTTGTTTTGTCAGGGGAATTTCACTCGACTGTGTGTGAGGAGAACTGAGCGGTCACGTGCGTTAGTACCAATAGGCTAAAATTGTGTGAGCTGTGCAAAAATCTTAATCAAAGATAAAAATATAATGCTTAGGTACCTGATTCTAGAGAAACAAATAAATCTGACCTAAGGTATTTCATATGGTTAAATCGAACAAAACGATTCTGCCACTGTCTGGAACCGTACTACGATTTAAAAAAGAAATGAAATGACCAACGCATTCGGAATCGAAATGCAAAAAAATGTGTGCGAAAAGGACAGAATAAACGAATGTCCTGGATAAAGAGGAACAGCGTTTCAAATTTAGAATTCGACGCGTGCGCACAGACATCCGTCGCCGTGAAAAAATGGTGCTGCCATCTATCCTCTTTCTGGCGCTACGGTCCCCCGTTAAGGTCAAATCGTAGTTTTTATGTGATACATTTCAATGTGAATTTTATTTTGATACTTAACCTTAAATACATTTTGGATCCTTTCTTACAGAACTGATTAATTGATTTGATTAAGATACCAAATGATTTTTTGAAGAATAAGAAATGAAACAGTCAATATTAAGCCCGTTTTAACTAAAATGTGTTTTGGCTCTTTCTTTCATGGTGAATTTCGATAAGAGAGGAAGGACCAAAACATATTTCAGTTAAAATGGGATTGAGAAACATTTGTTAGTTTTTTTGAATAAGGGGGTTAAATATTATTGCACTTAAAAAAAATTACAATAGGTGGGCTTAATGATACCTGATATGCTTTTAAAATCATCAGTTTTTCGAATCAATGTTGAGCATATACTTCTAAATGACAATATTTAACAATTAACGGACTCATATATAAAGAATTACTTATGAACCCTTTCATAATTTAGCTAATGGAAAGAACTCTGAACCTACAAGAGATTTGACCCTAAATTAATCATTTCTATAAACACAGTCAAATTATTACAAAGAGTATCACAATTGTGGAGAGTACACAACCACAGAACAGAGAAATTATCCGAAAAGAAACGTTTTGACGTGGATTTAGTTCTAGAATCAGTGTGGCTAGTGTATTCTCTCTTATCTTCAATTAATACATGTAAACCACACATTATTAGAAATGTATTACGTACTTTACAATAAAGCCACCTAATATTATCGACCAATAACAGTGGCAATAAATGACGCAATCAAATTCCCCGCCCATTTTTTCTGTGTGAAACGTTGGCTTGCAAGCCAAACTAGTGACACGTTTTTCGTGCGCTATGCCACTTCTTGTAAATATTTCTAAATTCTGTGTACACAACCTATAGTGCAAATTTCTACATTATAAAAATCTCTACGCAAAAAGATTGTTCTCTAACTGTAATGTATCTACTCTCACTATGTACAAAAAATTTGTATCAAATACATCATTTTGTTTTGGTCTTAGATCTTTGGAACCTCCAAATTGGTTGACACAAAACAAAACCAGAAGCCGTGGTCGAGAAATGTAACTAATGATTAGTTTTAATGATGCAATCGATCATCCATGTTATGACGCGGTGGTCCGCCGATCATCATTAATTAGATCAGTTAATGATAATGATTCGACCGTGGATCGGATTAATTGACTATTTGGATTAACCTTTTTGTTCTGTTAGGTTATTTTTAATTTTTTTATTAAATAATATATTTTGTGTTTATAAAACTATTACCTACGTAAATCACTTTCTGCAGTCTGACAACATCTAACTTAGTTTAGACAGCTATCTCCTAGCAATCAGGTACAACGGCTTTCTGTAAAATATATTTAATTTTAATATTTCGCCTTTTTTATATTATCCAAAAATTATGAAACCAGGCTTTTTAATTTTTTGAATAGACCTTTGAACCTTTGAAATCAGAGTATGTTTTTATGTTACTTATTAATTTTTTGTATACAGTACCAATAGGGAATTTACGGGTTATGCTTTAATATGTAGGTAACCACTAAATAATATCAAATTTTCCTCAAAAAATCATAGCAATAAATACAAGTTACACAAAAGACGTTTCTTTTTTTCTTTAAACGACACGACACGTTTACTATCTAATTTGTTTCATGTAACCATGGTTTGGTCTACCTTTTTATATTTCCTTCAATAATGATCATAAAATTATCATGTCATAAATATAATGTCATAAAATTAGCAAATCTCTTGTTGTAATTATAGACAAGAATACAAGGAACTCAATCGACAAAAGTCTAATCAGAAATGTAGCAATCGCAGCATTTCGTTCGTATCAATAACAATAAAAAATATAAAAAAAACTATTGTGCACATTCACATAACCAAAATTTAGTCAACCTGTTACACTTCTACAAAAATCCCACACCAGGATTGATTGATAAGTGACATTCAGAATCATTTGGGAGCGGCCCCTCCCGTGGGACGCTAACCTAATGACTGCTCATTTGTAACTTGTATCTAAGGCAATTTTGGGTGGTTTTCTACGAATATTCTATGATATCTCTATTTATTCTACTAAATCTTTGCCTTTTTGAAAACTTGATAACAGTGACAGGTATATTTATTTTAAAATCGTAGAAATGTGTATTTTATAACAAAAATTTGACTTACTTCCACATATGGTTACAGAAACTATTTATAAATCGTAAGCGTCTTAGATCTTGTTATTTTTGAGCCTTTATTCCTAGACAGACAGATTTATTCCTTACAATATTTTGATAAAATGGTGTTATGAGATACAAGTGCTACATTTTTACCCATCTGATAAGATAAGTGTATAAATTTTCAAGCATCTCTCCCAGTAGAGAAAGGTGGAAAAAAATCCATTCTTACCCACCAGGGGGAAACGTTGATAGGGACTAGTGCACCGAGCCACATACACTACTTTCTAGGCGTAGGAATGTTAAGAGTTAAAATAATTTAGGAAATATACATTTTTCTTCTTTTACTGTTTCATATAATATTTCCATCCGCTTATTACTTACATAATTTCAGCTTCCGGCACAAATGCCCACCGGCCTTCTAGTAGAGCAATAGAGTCCTTTTTACCAGAAATTTACAAAAATGGATTTTGTCGTGTGCACGTTTACCGCTCTTTTTCACCAGAAAAATATTAAAATGGACATCGTCGTTTTTTGTTTTTTAAGTAATTGTACGTTTACCTATTGCTTTTTCACCAATTTCTTTTAGTTTTTGAAAAAATATTTTAATTTAAAATATATATGAAAAAACCTTTGTATATTACTTTGTGAAAAATTTGTTTATTATAAATTATTTTCCCTTTTAACTTTTTTGTACCGCATAGATTTTCTGTTTCTCCTAATGGTTGACTGGTAGAGAATGTTCTATGCATTAATTCCGATGCTTGTATAAGTTTTTTATTTATTTATAGAACAATACAATTTAATAATAACTTAAATCACAAAACCATTTTTGTTCTTAATATTAAATCTCTTTCATAGATAAACAATTCAATACATTGGCATTATCATTAATGCAAATCACAAATATTGGCGGGATGTACACCAATATATCTTGTGTCTGCGAAGACAGACTATCAAATACAGTAGGCAAGCTATCAGACAATCTATTTGACTAATAACAATGATAGCTGCTACTAGTTAACAGTCTAGGAAAAAAGCTACGACAAAAAAATAAGTTGAGAGGTATTAATTTAGTTATTTTTAGAATTTTTCTCGATTTATTAGCTGCCTACAGTTACAAATTTTGAAAGATGTTTTCGTAAAACTTTGTTGCCGGGTGTGCAGAGTCGGTTGACCGGGACACAATATGAACAAATGAATGTATTGTGTTTTGTATGTACTCGTATATGATCCATTTCAATTAGATAAAGATTAAAAATAATATTATTTATACTTTTTTTTCAGGATAGTGCAGTATTCTTTAGTATTCTTACATCACTATTTAATTTATACTTATACTAACAAAAATAGTTTCTCATAGTCACAAGTTTACGATAAACGAGTCTAATACAGCTCACTAGCTTCTGTCTGCAGGTTTTATTTGCATGTTAATATTTTATATCGCGGTTAGAATATATTATAGTCGCAAATGTTATTTTTCAGACTATTATATATCTTTTTGGGGTTATTTTCTAATTAACATCCATTCACCCAAACTTTCTCATTTAACTATATTTATAACTATTTTTATTAGTTCATCATTATCATTAAAATTTTCACGGAAGCAAATCTCCAAAATAGCTAATCAAATTACAAATAAATAAATAAACATATCAAATCAAATACGCAGATTAAAACAAATCGATTCAAAAAAAGAACAGTTGAAATCTCTTGCTGACAACACTAATCCGAGACGCGACCTTTATAATAAATCATTAATTATTCGATATCGATAAACCGAAACACGGATAAACTGCCGCACTAATGGACTACGACGCACACTACAGGAAGCCCTCCCTGTCATTTGTCACTGTGACATTTGACATCAGTCAAGTCTACCTTGATACCTGGTTGTCATTTTTTGTGGATTACATTTTCTACTCAGTTCAATGCCTCGCAGGTTGATGTTTTTTTTTTTCAGAATCACAAATGTTTAAAATAATTGTCTACGTCAAATATGCGCTATGAAATTATGTACGTGATTTTTTTTGTAACAAAATGTTGATTCTACGGAGATACAATAGATATTGTGTTATCAAAACAGTTTTTTTTTGTGGAATAGAAGCATACTTTAAATTTTAATCAAACTTACTGCAAATGCTACTTTGAATACCTAACTCCCAAAAAGTAGACCTATGTCTTCCTACAAATCTCCACATTTAGAGAATCGGCAGCGGGCTGCTTCTTATGTCAGCGAGTCGAGTGACCCTAATGGGTCATCGAAAAATTCGATTACTGTATAATTAAACCGTATCGTAATAGTACAGGTTCTAAAATGCTATACGAGGATATTTACTTAAACATTCTGATACAGAATCGATTCAAAAGATGTATGTAGGGAAACAAAAAAAACTCAAATTTATGTTTTATTGAAAAACAAGTTCATTTTTAATTTTAGTACATATTATTTTAGGCCTATGCAATAATTATTCATAAGTGTTATATTAATTATCAAAAATATATTCGATTTTTCAAAATTTATTTAATTTTATTTTTTCATTTATTCATTCCAAATTTTATTGTCTAACTAAGCTAAGACAGATATGTCTAATTGTCAATAAAATTTTAGGCATTATTGTTTCTTGAAACAAGAAGCAATTTTTTTTTATTCTTTTACACAGATCAGCTTTAGCGATTGAATGACATGTATCTATCTATGAAAATCATGTAAATTAAAATTTATGTTCGATTTTATAATGAGTGTTAAATAAAGTTACAATGCCATTGTACAGATGCAAACAAAATTCAGTTCACAATGTTTACCTTATCGATAAATCAATATCGATATTTCACTTCACTAAAAGTAAAGTTGTTTGCTTTGCCAGTAGCAAGTATTGTCGCGTTGATAAATATCCTTAAATATTGTTGAGTCTTCTCGATAATTTCACTATGCAACTAACACTTTTTATTTTACTGAAAATTGAACTTTAATTTCTCACATTGAGGATTCAAATTGGTTAATCAAACCGCCTTTACTTGTTCGAAGTCAACAAGATTTATAGCCTTCTCATGGAGCGTATTTTATAGTTATTTGATAAAACACTATCGTGATTATTTAAGCCTGAGTTTGTGTCAGACGGCGTCTATTTTTTATTTCTTAAACACTTTCCTAATATTATAGGAATGTTATCTAGATAATAAAGTAGCATTCATAACATTGGTGTTACCTTTCACGTTTTAGCTACCAGCTTCGCTGACAAATGACCTGTCTAAGATCGGAAAAAGTTATAATTGTTTACAGACCACGAGTTTTCTCTGGTTGCGAGATAAAAACGTGTAGATGTAGTCGTTAACACAACAATCGACTCATTTGCTTTTTTCCGTTTTCCAGGTAAAAAATGGAGGTCGCTGACTCCGCAAGACAGGCGACCGTTCGTCGAAGAGGCGGAGAGACTCCGGGTCATACACATGACGGAGCATCCAAACTATAAATATAGGCCAAGAAGGCGGAAGCAGAACAAAGCCAGACCAAACCAACCTGCCACTCCTGTGAGCGCACCTCCCGGCGCCTCCGCAGCCTTAGGATCCCCATACGCCACTGCCACCGACTCTCCTGACGCACGCTTCTCACACAACCCCGGAGCAGGTTTCTCCCCTTATCGCACATCGCCTCTCGCTTCAGACTCATTCCAATCCAACCAACAGTTCAACGGGCACGTTCAGACACCTGAATCGTCCCCTGCGAGGTCTCCCGAGCCTCAGGGCAGGAGGAGCGCCCCGGTCGAAGCACCATTGCCAACTCCCGATGCTTCTCCCGTCGAGAACGAGAAAGAGAACTTTCAATATGAAGAGAGGCGGAGAGCAATAAATGCGTCGTCTCTCTCTGAATCATACTCACCTTATAAGACGTATAGAACGCCGGGTTCCTTCTCGCCAGCGCCAGTCGCAGCCATGGGGATGGCCAACGGCATGTACGTCATGTGCACGCAGAGGAACAACGCAGAACAACCTCCGCTAGTGACCGGAACGTTCTTTCCCCCAGTTGCTACTTCACAAGACCAACAAGCTTTGGGCACGAGCACTCCTAGAGTGTCATCAGCTCCCAGTGGATCCATGCCAGCAGAATACAGCATTCAATATCACCCCTACGAACCATACGAGCAAATGTATAAAACCGAAGATGCTTATGTGTCACATTACCCAGATCAACCCAAATCTGAGTACGATACAGGTGGTTCGTACTTCTCTGAAGAGCCACCACCGAATACTCCTCAAGAGTCTGATCCAAATTACATGAACCAGCGGCCGGAGATGAGGACTGGATCACCAGATTCTGATGTCGACGCGAGGGAGTTCGACAAGTATTTAGACTATGGTACGGAAGGTGCCATGGACCAGCAGCAACAGCAGTATAGATACGAGCAGCAGCAGTACTCCAGGCCTCCTTACTGTGGGGAACAGCCTCCAGGGCCGGAGTATTGTTCCGAGCGTATGTACCCATCTCCCTACGCTTCTGTGATCTCCGCGCCGCCGTCCGTGGCGTACGCACCCCCCGCTCCCGGTGCTGACGTCAGACCCGAGGATGAATTCAGCGTCATCTTGGCTGGAGTGAGACAAACTTGCTACAGCAATTGACTAGAGAGGGACGACTAATATGGGATAAGGACACTTCCTAAATATAGCCCAAAGAATATACCGTCTTGGTCTTTCAAATCTTTAGTGACTGCAATATAGGAAAAAGTGCATTATTAATGAATTTACACTTAAATACCTATCTAAGATGTTTTTATAAATGTAAATATGTCGTTGCTATTGTTTTATCATATTTAGAAATTTTTTATAAGTATGGTTTTACACGGACGTTTACGGTTTGCGCGGGTGGTAAATGCAGCTAAATATCCGGGCTGATGTGTGTTTCAAATAGTATCTAGACTTGGCCTTCTATTTATCATGTTATTAGTTGTTCTTTCACATCAAACATCGATTGATAGACCTTACTAGACGTAGAGATACCAGCTTTAATAAGCGTAGGTAGTCAAACAACGTTGACACGGGCCGTAAGCGCGGTTGGTTATCTATGAATTGTTGAAGGAATATAAAACTCATATAGTCTGCTATGCTCACTGATCTTGTTGGTATAAGCGTGGTTGTAAAATCAGCAAAAATGTTAAATCGAACAATGTTATTTTTATCTAAAAATGATAAGACAATTTAATAAAAATATTTACTCGTAATCACGATTGATTTTCAATCGCTATTTCAAATAATATTACTTTAGAAAAAAGGCTGTTTATAAAACTTTTAAAAACTAATCGAATCGTGTATTGGTGCTACGTAAAACGTCCTATCTACAAAAATATATTTTATCAATTAACACCATTTAAAACGTGGTATCGAATATTCCTATGTACTAAAAGTTTATTTATTTGTAACTATTTTTGTATATTTCGTAGTTATAATTAACATTAAAAATATGTCCGATTAATCGATCTTCCGTTAAGCCTGTAGATATAGGAATATAAGTTTTATTTTTATAATATTTTATTTAGAAATAAAACATGTTATGTGTATAAATTGTAAGTTGATTGAATAAAAATGTCTCATAGTTATACATGTACTAAAATAGATAAATTGTTTAGATTATGTTGCAATTTTGTAGTAATTTAGACAAAACACTCGCACTGCGAAAAATGTTCTTCCTAGTTCTAAGAAAATTTATAAGAGCAATAAAAATTATATTCTAAATCAATTATTTTAATTTTGATTTTAGTTATTACGTTTACATACTTACTACGATGGCTCAGTGACCTAAAAAGGATTTGCCCTCCGACACCAAAGCTCTCCACCGTTCCCTACTCAGCACCTCCTCTGCCAGTCAGCCGAGGGGCAGAATAGGTTGTGGAGGACTTTCTGGTCCTTTCCAACTTCATCACTCCAGTGGTACCTGGGACCAACTGGCAAGTTTATTAAAATTGGATGACATGAGAGTCAGCGTTCTTTTCTGTTTTCAACCATATTTGAAAAAACTATATGAGCCCATAAAAGGCCCTAAAAATATATAGAAGGTAGCCATAATCGCTTGCAACAGGTGATTCGTAAGCGTTATTACTGTTATCCATATCGTAAGCCTATTTGCCTACTCAAATCACAAATAAAATCTTTGCGGAGGTAATGTAATAAATATAGTAAAAAAAAATGGCGAAGTTATCCCAGGAAGGGATCTCTTAGTCAACCGGCGAACGACGAAAGGAAACATATGACTTAAAAGTAGAAGCGCAAACAAAGACATAATATAGAATTCTTCTTTTTGTTAGCGAGTTTACTCTGCATAATTTATATAAGAACAAAAAATTTCAAATCGCGCGTGGTTTTGACGCGAGGTAATTTTTTTTTTTAAATCTATGCTAAGAACTAAATCTCCGCCACTGACAAGGCGTTGTCAGTGGCTTCGTACAAGTCTCCGAGCGTGCAGATGGCTAGGCACGCAAGGCAAGTAGAGATTCTAAAAATTACCGATTTCTTTCAAATTTGTATGAATATACCCTAATGGATCTTTATCTTACTCTTACTTCCTATATTTAATTACTTCCTAAGCTTTAAACTCTGTAAGTAATTTTAAGAATGCAAACATGTTTGCACATATTTCGTCGTATAGTTCAGTTTGCCAGCTATTGGGTGCCTAAGCTAACACAAGCATTTATTTTGATATAGACGATAGATAAATGATATTATCTTAACATTTAACAAATAGGCGTATTGAAATTCAGCCCTCTAAAGATGACCTAAAACCTCTTTGTCCTTTTTGGTAACTAAACTTCAGTAACAAAAGAAGGTTTTTTAATATATGTAAAAAAATCTTTTAAACTATTATGTTATCAACTTGCTTTTAGGAAAATTGATCTAAGGTATAGTCTGAATAGAATGGGTAATCTTCTTAAAGAAATAAGAATTTATCTGACACTAACAATAAAATACCTCACACGTACTTTAAATTCAAATCCAAATACTAAACACTACAAGAAAAGTACCGCCCACTCGCAAAGGGATATAAGTACAAATAAAATTAAAATTACTAAATAATTTGCGCGCCCATGCAGGGGCGCATTCATCGGCCCGAGGGCCCGCACGTCTGTAATTACGAGTGCGGCCCGCCTGCACACGCCCCTGCCCTGCGCCAAAGATATTGATGTATTGACATTTTAAACAGAAATAACATAAACCCGTAAATTAATTTTTCGATACTCATGCAATATTCTCTTTATTATAAAAGTCAACAATAATTACAAACTAATTTAGATTTTCCGTAAGATTGATATTGACACTTCAATGAAAGAAACATAATTAATAGTAAAAGAATTTATAATAGTATAACTAATTTATATAAGTGTGGGGCTGGTTTATGCAAGGGTGCACAAAATTGCAATTAAAAATTACCTAATATTGCCTAATGTAAAGTTTTCAATGTAGATAATTAGACTAAGTCCAAGTGAAACTAAGTTTAAATTTCAACACATTATCTAGGTTTCTAATGGTAGATGGTAGCTATAAAGCTAAGTCAGATGCTCTTATTTTGGAAAATTATACACCTATGTTAGCCACAATACACACTTCTAGTAGAAGAAAATGAAATATCTGCAAATCTGTTTTGATGCTTATAAACAATTGCTGTTGCTGTAGAATGTAGAAGCACAAAATACTACTGTAGAAGTACGCATCATTTACGGAAATAGTAGAAATAGGCAAGTATTAAAGTAACAAAGTTTTTCCAAGATCTCTTACGATCCTGGAAAACTTTGAAATAATCCGTTCTACAACACTACTAAATACAAACAAAGAAAACTTAAAATTAAGAAATATAATTTAATTTATATTATTATTTAAAAAAAAATATTTTTATTTAGAAAAAGGCAACAATTCGGACTTACCCCACTTCTGCCGACGGCCGGTCGCGGCGCAAGGTTGTTATAATACGTGATAATTAAGCTTTTGCTCTTTTATGTTTTAATCGAAGGGGACATCGGGATTGCGGCCCGTGCCTTACCTTTATTTATTGATTAACACTTTATTGAAAATATTAGTGAATTATATTATAACAGTCTTTTAAATGTTTAATCGCGCCTCTCACCTATTATCTGCCTCAAAACAGCAGTGCTTGAAATGTGTGTTCAAATTTGAAGTGAAAGAGACAGTTAAAATATTGGGTACAATTGCGAAACATTATAAGCCAAGCCACTAGTTTGCAGCGCGCTAGTGGCACCCTTTGTATCACAAACACAGCTCTACGATACCGCGCTTCCATCTTTTTTAGACCGTTAAATTGTTAAATTGTTTCCAGTTTGGTTAGGGCATTGTAGGCCTGAATCACCTGACTATTTGATAAAAGAGATATTCTGTGCTTTGAGCATGTTAAGACGTTGATCCCGGCTGCCATCTCTTAGTCGTTAATAGAACCACGTCAGAGGCTTTAAAGGCGGTATCGAAGAACTCTGACACCAGGGTGTGTATTGTCGATTCACCGTGACACCTACACAAAATGTCGATAACGAGTGACTGCCAGTTTTATTATGTTGGTAAGTATAAAATTAAAAATAAAATCTTTAATAATGTTCTTACAAAAACATGTCAACTTTAAAACTAGGTTTAGACTATTATCCCTCCAAATCAAGTTGACATCTAGTAATATCATACTATCTCACCTGTTAATATTAACTTGCTTGGGAGGATAATAGTATAACCCTAGTTTTAAAGTTAGACATGTTTTTGTAGTAAGACGGTATTGATTCAAGAGGCAAGTCAGCTATTGAATCAGGACCTCCTTCATAAACATGTTAAAACATTATAATAAATACTTCCTTGTGACGCGTGCCAGGAGCTGGTCTCTTAAATGGACGAAGGGCGTCAGGGCAGCTCGTAATAGGTCTAGCGACCAATAAACATACGCATTGGCCGTCATTTCAGGCTTGTTGTTCACCAATAGCGACGCTATAACTAACTACTAACCGTGGAATAAATGCGACAATCTCGCTGTCTCATTAAGCTTTAACAATCTTAGACAATTTTAAGTAAGATGTGAGGAGAATAATAAAACACTAAAAATATTAGATATAAAACTATTTTATTATATTATACTAAAGAGTACGTAAACTACATTGTGCAGGTGCCACCAGTATCCTATTATTTACAAGTATAAATACAAAAGCAAATCCATGCTTTAAGTACTAAGAATAACAATAATAATTACATATTTGAGCCATTTGGGGTAGAGACCTTGGTTCCATGGGGGCCTGCAGCCCATAAACTTTACGGCGTTATCGCCCGCAAATTGGTTGAGGTTACCCGTGACCAGATGGCTGGCCTTTACCTCGCCCAAAAAATCAGCATTGCCATTCAACGTGGCAATGCTGTCAGCCTTCTGGACACCCTACCTCGGGGTAACGATTTGCCGGGACTAGAGTTCTTGTAAGTATTTTTTTTGTTTAAGTTTAGGTTTTTTTTTAATTATGTAAATTTTTTTTTAGTTTCTAGAGTAAATAAAAATATAGTTAATATGTATCATATGTCAAAAACTTAATATTATGAATTTGACATTTTGCTAGAAATAAACTCACAAATAATAGAATAACATGATATTTGTTCATTTACCACTAGTACTAAATACTATATAACAGTTATTATAACAGTCTATCTAAAATTTAAGAGCTGTGCTCTTCTCGATGGAGTCTCAACCAAGTGTCTCTATCTTCCGCTAACCTTTTCACATCCTGATACGACACGACTCTACTTTTGCCTTTATTTTTTCTACATAACTCATTCTTGGTCTACTAATTATTTATTTATTTAACCTTTATTGTACAAAATACAAATGTAAGCACATTAGCGGGACTTAATTTTTTTTTTCATCCTTCTATATAACTTTTCGAGATAGTGTTTCTTTATTCTAACAACTCTTTGTGATATACAAACCCGAATTGTGATAAGTGAAAGAGATATGCCTATTTGGCGTATCTCTGTTCTGCCTAAAAATTACGGCAAGTTTTAATATAGCTTTAGGTCGCTCAATCTTATAGCTCTTCGTGAACCTCACCCATACCATGGCAGCGGCGTTCTTCTAAAGGGTAGATGCGCCTTTGAAGATAGCGGCGATACATTTATTACTGGCAATGCTTTGCATACCTCGCGATTTGGACCTATCAAGCTGAGGCGGCCTCTGGCGGCCGATGGCGCAATTGGCTCCCTTAAATGGATCAGATTTATTTTGCTTTACTTCATTTTCCGGTCAAAATTATTTTATTTATTTCCTTTCGAATAATTCTTCATATTTGTTGTTTTGACATTCCAATCACATGTTAATAATTTTATTCGAGATTAATGACATTTTGCTAACAATAGAGAAAGGCTCAACGATCCATTCTTATATTTTAAATACGTAACACTGTTTGTTAAGCTTTCACGGCTAAACGGCTGGACCGATTTTGATGAAATTCGCTAGGGATATAGTAAAAGACCGGGGTCAAACATAGGCTACTTTTTAGCGCCATATAACCGAGTACTACGTGGTCGGAGCAGTGGGTAACAGCTAGTGTAAGATAGGAAGAGGAATAATTAAGTTAAGAACATAATATAAATTCGTTGATAAAGGTATCCGTGGATCTCCGATCCGAGCTGTCCAACAAATGTAGTAAAAATGACTTCTTGTTTAAATCTCTCTATACGACATGAAAAACAAACCATAAAGTCAATACCATATAAGTTAAAAAAAAATCATCCTTTAAAAATCGAACTAAAAAATCATCTTCACTAGGTATATAGGGCAGCACACATTAGTCCACGTGCGCTTTATCACAACCTGTCCTATTTTACCTAGTTTTTAAGCAAAACATACGCTTAACGAGCCATTGTGCGTCAACGAATGTTTCTAAACACGCAGCCGGGAAAAAATAGAAGATCTTGATAGTAGCGATAAGGATTTGTGAATGATTGGGTTTTGACGCTTCGATACACGGGCGAGGTGTTCGGTAGGCGTTGAATTTGGTGTGCGTAGTTTACTAGCAATTATTATTAGAGAATTTTTCAGGCATATACATATGGATACAATCGAAAATATTTTTAATGAGTCCTAACAATTAGCAGTTAATAATGCTTATTGTATAACTATAATTTACACGTGCTACAATCAAGTTTTAAAAAGAAGTCAATTGTAGAATCCTATTTTCGTAAATTAATCCTAAATTAAAATATTAAATAATCCTTCCATACTTTAATATTATAATTGCGAAAGTCTGTCTGTTTGTAACTCTTTCACGGCTTAACCGCTGCTGGAGAGAATTTGATGCAATTTAGTATGGATATAGTTAAGAACCTGCGGGGTCATTGGTTAATATACTCGTACATAGGCTGCCGCGGGAAACTACACGAATGAGACCTCAGAATTACTATTGGATTTTTTTACCGAATACACACAATTTGAGTATTTTCAGGGCTAGAGTGAATAGGTTATCTAGACCAGATCTACATTTGACATCAGATAGGATCATGATCAATCGCTGGACATTGCTAATATAAAATAAATTGTGTCCAACACTGGCTGATGGCATTTTGGAGTGACGTCAAAAGCAATTTAGCAGACTTGACCCTTGCTAGGTTGCTCGCTTCTTATAACAAACCGTCCACAATGTTACCGTCTTAATAATTTTTCAATTGGCTTTATATACTGCTTTATTTAAAAAAATATTTTACTTAGTAATTAAATTTTGACAAAAGCCTTCAGCTTTGTAGCGGCTTTAACTTCGAAATAAGACATATTTTTTCTCGTTCCATTCTTATTTACATAAAATAAATTAAGAAAAACACGTTTGGTGTATGTAAATGAGTCAATACGGCCATATTTGATGGACAGACCGACATAAGTCGGTAGGTGGGACAGGATGTCGAGGTGACGAAGCGAAATTCTCTTATTTTTATTTTTTTCGTATTATTTACACTCGGCCCGTATTTTTTTAAAGTCATCATAATCATTTCAGCTGTAATAAAAAAAAATTCAATCCGATTGATGTAAAGCAACCCGAATCCAGCGGTTTCCTAGGACCTTAATAAGGTCGTGCTTCGATGCATTTGCCGGTACACGGTCGCTAGTCCGTGTCCGTGTGGGTCGCTAGTTCGTCGATGCTTTCTGCACCATAGAACATTCGATTCGCGCACAAAATTTTCACATAACAATATTTTTCTATTTTGTATGGATTCTGCGAACCGACCGGTTAAAATATCTAGAAGCCCTTGGGCCTCTAGACATCTTAGAGCTGAAACTAGATTACCTAAGAGTGTTATTATATTATTATTAAGAGGCACTTGCTTCGAGTGATTGTTATTTTAAAAGAGCTAAAATTTCTCTAAGGGGGTTACTACCGTCACTTAAAACCATGCCAGTGAGTAAGCGAGACAACGCGATACATGATGTAAGGCGACATCTCCCTTACTCACTGGATCTTGCATGGTTTTAAGATATGGTGGTAAGCCATCTGAATGCCACTGTAACCGGAGCACAATGAAGCAAACACTTTTTTTTTTCCGAAGAACTCTGACACCAGGACGTGCGTGGTCGTTTGCTCATTACATCAACACAAAGTGATGATGATGATACTGTTGCTTGACGGCAAAAATAAGTGAGAGTAATAAGTTTTGTTACAGGAATTTTTGTTTTATTTTACCCAAGTCGTTCGCAAACTGCATATACTTATTATTATAATTATTACAATGTATTTATGACTGACTAGCTGTTTCCCGTGGCTCCGCGCGCGTGGAGCTTGGTTATATCGCGCCCAAAAGTAGCTTATGTTTGACCCCTGGTCTTTAACTATATCCATACCAAATTTCATTAAAATCTGTCCAGCGGTGTAGCCGTGAAAGCTTAACAGAAAGCTGTCTATCTAATAGACAGACGGACACTTCCTCCACCTCCCATGGCTCTACCAGCCTCTCGGTTATACGAGCCGAATCTCGGGAGAGTGCGCTGTACTTGCATTTCGCATCTCTTTCCAGTCACACCTGCTTGATCTACCTACACGTTCTCTATAGTGTCACTTATCTATGCAATCAGACAGACGGACAGACAGACTTTTGCAATTATAATATTAATTGCAAAAGTCTGTCTGTCCGTCTGTTTGTGTGAATTGTCCAAATAAGATATCACAAGATTGCTACCAAGAAAAACTGGTGCATTCAAACTTTTGTCAACTATTTAGTCAAGTGAATGAGGCCTATACGTAAGGTATAAATGTATTTTTAATATATTTCAACTAATTAAATCACGTAAATATTTTTTAACTAATTTACTAGTGAGTTGTGCTAGTAAGTACAAAACTTTTATAGAAACAAACTTTTACTTTTATATTGTACAATTTATTAGAAAAACATAATAATATGTAAAACATGTTTTATAATTGCGCAATGAATAAATCAAATAATAATTAAATTAGAATTTTATGTAATTTTGTATAACTACCTATTCATATTATAAAGATTGAACTGGCCACTATAACAATTTATAAAAATTAAATCGTCTAGGTTTAAATATTACTCACCGCTTTTTTATAATGTTATGAAAATATTTATTAATACTCAAAAATACAGTTTTTTTTATCATTTTCCTCTAGACATATTGTTTTATTGACGACTAATAGTTATAGCAAGTTATAGTCAGCAGGAAATATTTTTTAATTTTAATGTTTAATCTAAAAATTAAGTATGGAGGTATGAGAAATGATGCTTATGCATCATTACATAACAAAGTCTGCTTACTGCCTCTGTGTTAATAGGTAGTTTGTTATTAAATTAAACTTAAAAAAGAAAAAAAAAACACAAGGAAAAAAACTGTTGACAGTGACGTCCGTCACATCATAGTTAATATTCATAAATCGAACGGCGCGTCATACTCATAAATAAATTAGAAATTCATAAAAAAATCTTTTGTCAGACCACCCCAAGCCAGCCTTTATTTATACTTATCACGAACCATTATGCCTATATATCGAAGTAGGAGCTTTTTTGTAAATCCTTTTCATTGCTATATATGCAGAAGCAAATTCTATAAACGCCTTTTAACATGTAAAAAAACCATGAGCAAAACCGAAAATGTATTGTATGTGGTATTTATATGTGTTATCTTATCTCTTATGTTAGATCTTTTAGACAAGTCAGTAGTCAAGACAAGTCTAGTCAGAGAGCTAAGCGGTTAAAGAATTTCACTTAGCATTATCTAGTAGATTTTGGTAACAAGGATTAAAGTCACTCGTCACTGTAAAACTTTCCAACACTCATGTTTATTCAGTCGAATTAATACTATACCTCAGTGAACACTAGCGCCACCATTAATTAAAAATCATTATTCACTGAAAACACAGGTTATCAAAAATCCGTTTTCTGCAATTAAGAGTCTGGATCTGAAGTTAATATGAAACATATTAAATTATAGTTGTCTATAGTTACAAATTGCAATATTGCTAAAAACGGCCACTTTTAACAGTTTTGTTTTTTTATAACTATAGGGAAACTATAATTTAATGTGTTTAAAATTAACTTCAGATCCAGAACCTTAACTACATAAAACGGATTTTTGAAAACTTGTTTTCAGTGAATAATAATTTTTAGTTTATGATGGCGCTACAAGGTCCGTCTTAAGAACCTCCTATTCTGGTAGTCGGTTGAAAAAAAAACTTACCCGTTTAAGATCTCTCTTTTCCTTATCTCCAGCTTTTCTAACGGTAGTTCAAATGAAAGTATCATTAAAATTTCAAAATACCCCTAGACAAGAACAATTTCGCCTGCATACCATTCCAATTAAAGTGCGTGGCCTATCAATGGCGTCTAATTACGTACTCTGTAGGCTTTTAGCTAAAAATGTGAGTAAATCGAACGGGCATCCCCCCTATGTTAATGTTGTATGGCCCGATCACACGACATGCTAATAAAACTGAGGTTAATTAAAAAAATAACGAAAAAATTTGTTCCTTAACACTTTCACTGAGAGGAAAGCCTTTTCTCGACGTAGATAACAATTAACTGTTATTGTTATCTCGTTTATTGTCTGCGAAAGTGTTAATACATTTAGATAACAAGATCAATTGACTTTTGTAGGGTTTTAGAAATCACCTCTCAGCGTTTGACGTGGTTTCTGTACATAACAAATAAAATAAACGTGTCTTTCGAAACACGGAATTATCTTCCTTAGGTGATATAAGATTTTATAATTTGGTGCACTGGACCACATGGGTCATTCAGTCATTCTAAAAATTTCTGTGCTTAATTTATAAAAAAATAACAGCAATAAAACCAATGTAAATGATTGATCAAAACAAAAAAGTTTATGAAAAATTATAGTATTGGCACGATAATATTAAAAACGTGATAAATATCCTACTGCTCTATCTGTTACGGCTTCATATTGACTTATATGAAATTTGGTATGAAAATACTTTTCGTCATGAAGAAAACCATCTTACAGCGATCTTACAGAAACAGGCCCACAGATGCTAAGACTTACCATCTTTTTCTTCTTCTATTTTAATATGATAATAATAATACTTTAAACAGCCTAAAAATCTGACAGTGTTGGCCACTTGTTAGTGGATTCGCCCAGATTATGTTTGAAAACAGTAGACCTCGCGAACCTCCTCCGTTAACCCCCTTTTCTTTTTTTCATAACTCTATAGGTGCTTCCCATTCTGTTTCTGTTCTTCCAATTCTTTTCCTAGTCTATTCTCAAAAGGATTTTTTCTAGTAACTACAAATGAAAACAATAAAAATAAATACAATAAAGAATGTATGTAAAAATAAAAATAATAATAAAAATAAATCAAGGAACGGAAATAAAAATAAAAAGGCCATTGACAAGCAATATAGCAAACTTCCCCCTTTTTCCCCATTTTCCCTCCAATCAAAAAAAGCTGTAGTCAAAAAAGTTCAAAAAAATCAAGGTACACGTGTGCCAAATTTCAGTAGAATCCCTTCGTAAACAACGTCACATAAAACTTTCCCCCCGTTTTTCCCCTATTTTTCCTCCAATCAAAAAAGCTCTCGACAAAAAATTACAAATAAATCAAGGAACACGTGTGCCAAGTTTCATTAGGATCCGTTTGTAAACAACGTCACAGAAAACTTCCCCTTTTTTCCCCCATTTTCCCTCCAATCAAAAAAAGCTCTCGACAAAAAATTGCAAATAAATCAAGGAACACGTGTGCCAAGTTTCATTAGGATCCGTTTGTAAACAACGTCACAGAAAACTTCCCCTTTTTTCCCCCATTTTCCCTCCAATCAAAAAAAGCTCTCGACAAAAAATTGCAAATAAATCAAGGAACACGTGTGCCAAGTTTCATTAGGATCCGTTCAGAAATGCGACCTCTAGCCCGGAACAAACAGACAGACAGAGAGACAGACAGACATCCGGACAAAAGCAAAATTTGCCAGTCTCGAAATGGACTCTCGCTCGCTTCGCTCGCTCGGTCAATTACCAATGTCGCTATATTTGAGATCATGTGTATGTGTGTGTGTGGTGTAATAAAGAGAAAGAGAGAGAATCTAATAAATTTATAGCATACTCTAAGCTCTGAATCTACTAAAACTAGAAAACACGCGAAAGATGATGTGTATGTTATAAAATCAAGAAGTGTGAACCATACCGCAATCCTTGCGTACGCCGCTGTACACCCGACGCTAATTTAAACTGGATACTGAGTACAGACGCAAGAAAAAATGAGAATACAGATGAAAATATAAACTTGTGCATTTTAAAATATTTATTACTGACGTGAATTTCAACATATTATGAGTTATTAGGTTTGTCTTAATTGTTTAAGTATGTATAGGTATTTTATTTAAATGAAATTAGTTTTTTTTTAATAATAGCTTTATAGCAGCACTTTTTGGGACGGGAAAAAATGTTAAGGACACGAGACCTGATCGATTCGTAAGACGGAGGGAGAGTGGACCGCAGCTTAAATGTATGCCTGCTCTTGTTTTTACTTCTGCACTCCCGAAAAACAACCTATTGTTATTTTTTTATAATTTCAAGACACGAGCCAAATTTTTACAGTGTGTTCACTGTTCAGTATTTACCTCAATCACGACTGCTAAATTTTGAAGTGAAAATTGACAAAAAAATGTCGTCCTCCTGTCAAGTAGTAACTACATTTGTATTAGAGCTTTAAAAAATACGTAAGTACCTATATGCCACTTTGAAATATTTATACTTATTAAGTTTCATACACTTTTAATATATAATTGTCAAGTTTCATATGTACTTCAACATAAAAACAAAGAATGTTCAAAAAAATATTTGTACTTATTAAGTTTCATACACTTTCAATATATAATTGTCAAGTTTCATATGTACACCGTAAAAAAAAATGTTCAAAAAATTATTTTATGTGTAAAATATCCTGCGGGTGTACGTGTCAATATTTTATTTATCGCGGCGGTATCTAAGATATCCGAGCGATACGGCCCTTGCCGCGAACGAGGCGGACACATGTGATTTATTTAGTACGCAAACGGCGAAAATGTCGAGAAAAAATTTTAAAACATGGAAAAATATGCCAGAGGGATATCTGAGACAAGTAGAGTATACTCTCTGAGCCTTCTTTATCCGGACGTGTTTCCCGGTTGATCTTCAGCTTACTCCTCGGAGCTCAGGGTACACTAATAATCATGGTCCTGTTTTGGCGGTACTGGTTATTACAATGGAGCGACTGCCGTCTGACCCTCATAACCCGTTTTATACAGAGAAACCAAACCAATAAGACTATGATCCGGGTATGTTAGTGGCCAATACTGTCAGATTTTTCAGGCTGCGTAAAGGCTCTGACATAGCGTAACAATTGCTATCTATTGATAACAGCCGGGACCAACGGGTTAACGTGCCTTCTGAAGGGCGGAGGAGCTCAAGATAGAAATGTCGTTAATGGCGACCAATCCAAATTATTATTCTTTTTTTGGCTCGTTGATGTCTTTCACTCCACAAAAATTAATTATAAATAGGATATTGAAACAGGCCTATCCTACCCCTGCGGGAAACAGGTGGGATAATTTGTATATAAGGGCATAGAATAAATAATGTAGTAGAGAATATTTTAGTACCTAATCTAGGGAAACAATAAGACATCGCATTTAAATGGACCCCGATATGAAAAGGTTGGGGTTCAACCGGGAAATCATTGGAACCGTAATGATAATTAGATAAAAATAAATTCAGACAGAGCAGAAACTTCACTTTACTTACAAAGTGCTAAGTTATTCAAATATATCCTGGGAACATCGCACTATATACATTTCGCAGCAAGAAGCGGTATAAATAACAAATTTCCATATAAACGGTACATTAGGTCGGCGCAGGCGCAGATCTACGCGGCTTCGATTTATTGCATAATTGGCTTCCGTTGCAGGCTCCGCCATCTTGGATCTCTGATTTGTCTACTTTACATTTGACACGCAATTCTTCTATTCTTGTCAACGCACAATCGTGTTTAACAAGAATTTCCGAGTTAGAGTTAAAAGTTTAGTTGAATCTTCTTATTAGCATAGTCTTGCATTCAAATCATTATTTTCTGTTCTTGCCTGTCTTAACAAACTGCATTCGTTAGTCCAGTAGTTAAGTTATGTGACTGTAGACCCGGAGGTCGTGGGTTCGACTCCCACGGGAAGCATATTTTGTTTAACTGTGTCCAGTTTGATTATGACATTGCAGACTTGAACCATCTGATTGTCTGATATCTGATAATAAAGATGATTCCTTGCCTTAAGAAGTCACGTTAAGCCGTTTTTCCCGGCTACCATCTGGCAGTCGTTAAAGGAACCACTCTTTCTATGGAGACGGTGCTGGGACTGGTCTGAACTTGTGGTCCTTTATACACCGGTGTGTTCAGGGATATAATTTTCTATTTCCGCTTTATCTACCTACTTCGAATATAGACTTAATTATATTAATTAAGAGGCTAATTGAAGTTACAGGATAAGATATACAGTGCAGGGGCCCAATTCTCATGCAATTGAAGTTCACTTCACCGATTTCCGCCAATGTTTTTCTATAAGTTTAAGTCAATTCACAATCGAATAATTTCGATAGATCGATGTGTTCGATTGAACTCTTTCAATTGTGATTTTTTGAAAAAGCATAAACCATGACAAACCATTGAAAAAAATTGGAGAAAATCGGTGGTGAACTTCGATTGCGCAAGAATCGGGCCCCTGGTACTTTTCTTTGGCAACGAATTTGTTTGGCTATTTCACTATTAAATTGCTGTCATCTTTAGTACAAGGATAAGAACCTAAGGTACTCTTTTTAAACGTGGTCCTAGATATGGGGGCACTAGTTATTATAATGAAATAGGACATCTAGAATCATGATGGGTGTGTTACACTGTCAGAATTTTCCAAGCTGCCTGAAAGGCATCTGATATAGCCTCATGATTGCCATTTAGCGACTTACTGAGACCAACGTCCGTTAACTCTAGATGCTGTAAGACCTCGTTCAAGGCAGCTTCCGAAGCACGGAGGAGCTCAAGACAAAAACACCATTTGTAGCAACCAATCCAAGTTAGGTCACGCTTCTCGTCACTTGACACGCATGATCGTTCATACACGGGTAGAAAATGTGGTCTACTCTCAAACCAGGTAACACACAGAATAATATACCTGATTGTTATCGACACAATTGTTTTCTAAATAAAACATCGTCTAAATAACGTAGCCGTAGTTGTCGAAAAATTGTCGAGATAATGACAATCTGTGTATAGTTATAATTATTTATGTGCAGGTCCGGCGGCGTCCACAAAGGCTGTCGAGGCCGGACAAGCTACTGCACTTCGCTGCATAATGGTGCAGCTTGTAGGGTTGTCAGACATCTAAACTGGTAACGATTCTTCTGCTAAAAATCTCATCTGGGGGCAAATTTTACCATTATTTATATACAAACTGATTTTGTACCGTTGTATATATTATACAAGTAAACCTTGCTCCTGAATCACTCTATCTATTACACACCCTAAGGTTGCCTGAAAGAGATTGCATTAGCGATAAGTCCGCCTTGGTACCTTACCTAGTTTAAAAAAATTATGTATACATTTGTTTGGTGCAATAAAGAGACGATTCTATTCTATTTAAAAAAAATGTATGGAAATCTATATAGTTTCAAATGTGCATACTAGTATAAAGAGACAGACAACGGAAGCGACTTTGTTTTATACTATATTAAGATAATAAAAACATCAGAAAAACGTACGACAGCCCTGAAACATTTCTCCTTCTAAAGAATCATAGTTTAATTTTTTATAGAAAAGACAAGACGTTGCAAATAATGAGTTAACAAATTAAAAAACACCCACATAATTTTAATAGCATTTAGATATGATAACGCCTAAGATTTTGGCTTCCTCCTAAAACATAAAGGATAATAAATAAAATGTGTCTACGTGGGAATAGACGACTTCATATTTTCAAAATAATGTCAAATCTTTATAATCCCTAACAGTATTCTAATAAATCGGGCAAGTGCGAGTTGGACGTAAGGACAGACGGACCTGACGAATCTATAATGGTTCCGTCCTTGCCTTTTGGCTAAGGAAACCCTAAAAATGATAGGAACAAGGCTGGACAGCTTTTATCTATATCACTGCTTTGCACTGGGGCTTGCATGCCTCGTGCAGGAAAATAGTATTCTAACATAGATGTAAGTTTTACTATCAAATAAATTTTAATTCATAAATTGATTTTTTGCGGATCAAGGGTTTTGTTTGCAAACTTTGGCTTAGGGCGCATCTTTTAATTTAACATAAGCTGAGATGATTTATTTATTTTATTTATTCATTATTAAGAGCTCTTGTCGTTAAAGTCTTAGCCAGGTGCTTCTATCTTCCGCTAGCCTTAGCTAACATTCTGATACGACACGACTTCCACTTGTACCCTTCTTTGTCTACCTCTTCCCCGTCTTCCTAATGAGTGAGTAAATTGTTTTTAGGGTTCCAAATCTCAAATTAAAATAGGAAGTATCTTAGCCCTACCTAATTATGTCTGTCTGTGCCTATGCTAACCAAGATTGATTAACCGCATAACCAGTTAACCACTATGTACAAGTGCCAACTCTTGAATAAAGACTGTCTGTAAGCAAAGCGAACTCACATTAATACGCATTAAGAAAAACATTTATAATTTTTAATTTTGTTACATAAACATTTCCATGTAAGTAATATATGCATTTAAAATAAGACAGCAAAACCGAGACAGTAATTTAATAGGAAATAGAATTTTTGCAGCGTAAAAATGAATAGACGCTAGTACTATGTTATTTGTCTTAAAATTGTTTTCCATTACCATTTTGCCCGTTGTTTCAAAGGCTGAATTCTATTCCCCAATAAGTTAGTAAAAATATTTGGAATATTTTTATGACCGGCCACTAGCATAAAGAATATATCATAAGTGTCATACATGCACTTCAAGTATATAGAGACCTCTGTTTGCCCCTTACTCGCCTATGCAAAAAACAAGGGAAAAGAGTTTGTGGTTTATCATCTGATTTAATCCCACTCTTTCAGAAAATGGCCCAGCTTATTAACATTTCAGTTCATTTATTATTTTTTACACTTTTGTAAATATATATTTAAATTCAATATAAATACAGCTGTATTTCTGTACAAATCTGTTATTTCGTGAATTAACAAACGTGATATTTGTAACATAAAATGTAATATAGAAAAGTAGCGTTTCATTTTAGTACGATTTGCCAAGGGGGCTGTTGTGCCGCCATATCAGCCATCTTACAGACTGATACCTCTTCAATCTCCTCGCATCAAGTGACGTCATGGTCACAATTAATTAGCGACACAATGCCTATCATCCGATCGGATCGCGGTCGAAGCCGGGCTTTTGTTTGTTGTACAGATGTCGCGGGACGTTTCTTTGTTGGAAACATTTGTTTTTTTTTTTAAATGGCTCTTCGCAAATGCAGTACGGTGTGTTGATTTTAATTACCAATGTTATTCCAAAATTTATGTCGGACTTAATTTTTTTAGTATTCATAGAATACGTGTTGTTATTTTTAAACACATTCTTTATTGGGAATCATTTATTCAAAAGTAAGTTTATATAAAAATAGCTTTTCCCGTTCTTTATGATCGTTAATTTTGGTCAGGCGGCTTGGAAAATCCGGATAAGTAAATACTAGTGTTGGCTAAATACACACTCGTTAAGAAAAATAAATAAAGTACATATGAAAAGTCTCGCATGCCATTTAGAAAAATAGACATATTCTTTCTAATTTGTGAGTGAAACGCATAGAATTACGAAATCGCGCGGTTTTGACAGTCAGGCAATTTTTAATTTATGGTAAAACGTATAGCATTCTATAATCTGTGGTAAATCTTATTTGTCTGAAATTAGTTAAACCAAATAAAAATCATAAATACCTAGAGGCAATGACGTGGGACAAGAGAAGCGGTAACATTAAACCACTTCGCACTTCCTAATTATAGAATAAGGAAGTGCGAAGTTTCTAATATAGAATTGGGAAGCACTGATATAATTAATTTTATATAATAAAGATTCATTAATTCATTCATTGGAGATGTCCTGGGTTAATGTCAGGCAGGACAGGCGCTTGGTTAGATACCTTATACACTTAATTTATTTTTCACCGATTATTTATATGATCGGAATGTAAACTACCAATAGGTACTAACGTATAAGTGTATCTAATTAAAGAGTTCGTTTATTCTTAATCTGCCAAACTTTGACTTTAATTTGAAAAATAATTTTTTTCGTTATGTGACCAATTCCTTACTGCTAGCATAAGTATCTAACTTACCTAATATCTATCTCGTTAAAAAGTTAATAAAAAAGCAAGTCTTGAATATAGTGAATATCTTCAAAGTACCGCCGTAGACCTATTTACGTTAATAGCATGCCAATATGAGTGCTAAATCAGTGAATATCAATACCTATCTGCTAATCAGGAGCTTTGGTATCTGGCTATCAGATACAACCGCATAAAGATTCAGATAGCCCGTATCTCAGATGATAGCTCAGATAAATGGCTGCGCGCGCAGCCGAAATACGGCGTCGAGCAAAAAGGCGCGAGCGGGGATGGCTTATACGAGATGTGAGCACAGTTTGCAAAGGAAGGGTAATTTATTTTATTTTAATAAAATCGATAATTGTCTGACAGTGGAATATTTTCTTAAACGGATAGTTAAAAATGGTCTTCAACTCTTCGTGATATTTAAAAAAATAAAAAAAAATTCTTTCACATTTCATGGGATAGATGCATAATAGTATGATTTTTCGTGTAACGAGATGCAAACTCGTTTGGTATTTTTTTATTATTATTTTGCATGTATTAAAATTCAAATATGTTTTTCTAACGCCTTAATAGATAGTATTTGCCAAGTAATAGCTCTACTTTCACTAAAACTAAACCTTTGCAAATCCTTTTCCCTTTTTCATTTTACAGTGTTGTCATTTAAAGGCAGTTTAATGAATTATATCCTATATTTTTTGAGGAACTCAATGCAAGTGCATGGAAATCCTTCAATTTTTTACTTTAATAACAAAAATAACTTTAAATAGACCATTTACAGCAGTATTTCACATGCCTGCCTATCATTTGCCATCTCGTCAACGTACACAACCGTTTTCGCATATTTTTTTAAATGGTTCCTTATTGCGTGCGCGCATCAAGGCGGTGCCTGCAAAAGGCTAGTGTGACACTGTTATTTAGTACTGCGGACGGTAGCACACTGCTGTCGCCCTGTCCGTGGCCGGCCTTATATATAAATAGACGGCAAAAATAAGCCCGTATGGACACATTGACATAGGCTTTTTAACTTAAAATTGGAGTTGCGCAGAATTTAAATCTAAATGGAGTGTTCTTGTATTGGGTGCCATCGAAATGTTTGAATTGATTATGATTTAATTTTTTTTATGTTTGGCTGTAAATATTTGGGTTCGGGGACGGATTGACGGATTGAAATCATGACCTCTGTGGCGTAATAGTAAACATGCCTATCCGCTACTCAAGAGGTCCCGGGTACGATTCCCGGTCAGATTAAGATGAGAAATGTTATTTTTCTGATTGGCATAGGTCCTGGATGTTTATCTATAAGTATATGTATTTTTTATATAATATAGTGTCGTTGAGTAAGTATCCCATAACACAATTCTCGAACTTACTTTGGGGCTAGCTTAATCTTTTCAATTTGTCCGTACATATTCATATATTTATTTAAAGAAATGACTTTCAATTTTAAAAGTAATGTAATGAATTCGGGGTAATCGCAATGCCCCGAATTCATTACATTATATGGTGGAAGAGCTAAAAAGATGAGATGCAAAACAAGTTATCGTGATGGGTCGTATGCCACATTAAGTAAGAACTTCAACGATAGCGAAACTTGGACCAATATTTCACATACCAGTAAAATCATGCGATACACTTAATAAAATCTCAAATAATTTTAGACGAATAATTAAATTTTAGATGAATAATTTGTCTAAAATTATTTGAGATTTATTGTTAAGATTTAGTTCAAGTTACATAAATATTAGTCATATGTAATTATTGCCTAATCATTACAATGAGATTTTTAAATTTGTTTTAATTTAGAAATGCTTTTTATTTTAAATTTTTATATGTGTTAATTTAGTCTTACTTAGGACTAAAATATGCAAAGTTACACACCAACTAAAACAACATAGAACTAATCAGTAAACCACTAACCGTAAGCTCAGACCATAAACCCCTGATTAACAAAATTATCCCACAAATGAAAAACAACTGTATTTATAAATGTTTTAAGAACCAAATTCGTTTGGTAAGATGTGAGATACGAGTTAAATAATTGTCGTATTTACAAATTAAGGACTCTAATTGGGTATTTAAAAAATCGTTTAATTGTGATGCGAAAGAATATGGTGGACATACCGAGATTTATTTTAATGAAATCTTTGCTATACTTAGTAGGTTTAGATAATTTTCTTAAGCACTTTTGTAATCTATATCTATAATAATATTAAAAGAGGACAGATTTGATTCTTTGTTTGATTTTTAAGTTTACCCTTTACCCTTAAACTAAGTTGCTTAGCTTTGGTCGTATACTTTTCTATGTGTTCCACCGTTCTTATAATAATCCGTACCGCCAAATCTAGGACCATTATTAAAAGCCTAGTGGAATCTGCAACGTAAGCTGAAGAAGACGCTCGGATGAAGATTATTTTCTTTGATAGGTTATGTTACAATTATATAGTTAGGTTACTATTATTTTTTCCTTTAAAAATTATTTTCTTTTAGTCAACCGTAGAATCTGTATGCTAACGAGATCAATCAATTCAAAACATTAAGGAGCTCTACTAACGTCAACTAACAGAAATAATGACTGAAAAAGAAAATGATCTATCAGATATTTTTTTATTAAAAATATTATCTGATATTTTTTGTTTGTTTGTAATATCTTTATTGCTTTAAAATACATAGTAAAAGGAACATTATTAAAATAAGAAGACAAAGCAATTTTTTTTCTCTGATGAAAATAATTTTTCAATATACAATATATCCATATTGACTGGTATATCCTCATCAATTCAACGTGGCCTCGTGATCAACAATCGCAGATGAGGAAGGGTACCGACAGATCGCATCTACGTTCGGATACTATTTGTTCAAACCGAGACCCCGATAGTTTTTTTTTTCTGCAAATTTACTGCCTGTTCTTTTGATTTTTTGATTTTGTTTTTTCATACCATTTAGTAGGCTTGATAGTAGCACTTGGCCCATTGATGGAATGTGGTTATTATGCGGGTGTCACGTAACGTCAGTGTTACCGTCCATTATTATTCATATTTTACTAGCTCGCAGAAAGCATTTTTGTCTAACTCTTTAATATAAAAATATAAACGCAACCGAATAAATATAAATACAGACTCAAACTAATCCCAGTAAGTAATGACTTATTTATTTTGCAGTTATTACCAAATATATTAAATAAAATTTTAAGTAAGAGGGGTCCCAAATTGTATGTATACAATAAACTTACTACTTGCATTATAAATTATATGAAGAGGATTATGACCGGTTTTATTACGACATAAGTATTTTCTAGTCAAGAAATCTAAGGAATAACCTGGCCCTTTGACTAAGGTTGAATTTTTCCTAAAATAGAGTTTGCTACCAAGTTTATGATTCCAATAGATATTGAAAAAGTATCACAGAGTATATGAAAACAAAAAATATTAAATTTTTTTGAAAACAAAAAAGTAATTAATAAATCTTTAACCTCAAAAATTTGATGCCACTGTTATTAATTTTGTTGATTGCATACATTACCATCTTCACTATTGCGGAAATCAAAAGTTCTAACATACCAACCAAAATACCGAAATGAATACAATACAATACAACGCACTAACCCGTACAAAACAATTAATTACAGTCGAGCCGGGGTGAGGTGCGGTCGTGATTCTCCTCTAAATAATTAGCGATACGTCTAATTAAACCAACTGCCCATATAGACCGGGCCAGGTTGCACAACATTTGGATTTTCCATTTTTAAAATTCTTATATTCTTCAAATTAATTAAAAAACAAATTAATATCGTTTATTGGATAGTTTAGGTCATTGATGATTATTTTTTTAGTTTAACTGAAAAGTGTGGTTTTATTTATTTATTAAAATTTTATTGTTCCATAATGACAAAATATCTACTTATACAATTCGCGGACGGCATTAAGCTTTCTTCTCCAGTAAACCATTGGAAGAAACAAAAAATCTGTATAGCCTAAAAAAGTTACAAGGAGGTTCTACGATGGGCATATTCGCTGTTGCGGATAGATAAAATGTCTGAAAAAGTCTAGTTATAAGGTACGCAATTAACAAAAATTAGTAAACCTAAAGCTATGATTTGCTGAACCTAGAAACAGTTAATTTAGAGTAAAATTTTAACACCACTTTCATCTATACTAATATAATAAAGCTGAAGAGTTTATTTGTTAATTTGTTGAACACAAATTTTTAACAATTGGTCTAATTTTAAAAATTCTTTTTGCATTTTAAAGCCTCACTCTTGCGGAAGGCTATATGGTACATAAAAAACCAAGGGCGAGTTAAATCGCGGGGAACAGCTAGTTGAACAAGGATTTGCAATATATCTTGCAATGAGTTTAATTTAAAGCTACGATTAGCTAAGCTCGGAACCTAACTTAGGGTTAAAATGTTTGTGAAACTGAGATCTACGAACCCAGCAGGATTTTCTACTAGATAGTACGCGTTCCGAGGTCCCACCAAACATAACTGTCGCTAAATGCCTCGCATTGCTACTTAGATCAGGATCTCGTGGTTCAAATCGAAGGTTTAGTTAATTAAGTGTACGAAATTGGCACTGATTTCGTCGTATCTGATAGAGCTGGGAACATTTGGGTAGGTAGTCTATTTTAATGCTATGCGAGTGCTTTGCCGCTCAAAATGATTAATAAGTTTAACAACTGACACCATCCATACTTCCTTCTTCCTTCCATAATAAAGGCTGAGATGGGTGGGCTACCTGGAGAGAATGGATGACGCTAGAGCTCCCAAAGTCATCACTTTACCCAAGATTTTAGGGAATTTTAGAAATTACCCGAGCAAGATCTAGAAAACGGTTGAAGGACTATTTTATAGGAGGGAGGACCTGAAGAGACTGGGGGAAAACGTAAAGCAAGAGATCGAAAGCGGAAGATTGTGGACGAGTCCAATACCCATAAAGGATTGTAGCTCCCATAAAGTAAGTAAAATAAGTACATTCTAGACACCTATTTAAACTTGTAAATAGTTGGTGTAGTGAATTGTTTACATAATTATCTATTTATATAATGAAATAAGGATATTAAAAATAAAATTATAATTTTATGTTATTTTTACTACTGGTGATGGTCTAATATTTGATATAATTGACGTTAACAATTTATACCAATTACGATTCAATCTAGTCTCTAAGCACCTTCTAATTAAACATTTTTTCTTTTGGCAAAAGGAAATGTAGTAAAAGGATTAGATGAGATAAAACAGTGTTCCGTATACGGTAAGTATGCACAGCCTGTGGTCATTTATAGCGGCATTAAGCTTCGCCTGCGATGTATTTTTAATGAGACCGTTTTTGGTTAACATTTTAACATAATTATTGTTACTATTAGAAGTCAGCTCTGTCTGTTTACTTCAGTTATATTTATTAGTATTGCTTATTCTTCTTCTTTTCGTGTCGTTTAGGAAAACTGTCAAAATGTTGTTATTCCAGAATTTTCCACGCCCATTTCTTTGGCTGAGATTATGTATGTTAATAATAAGTATCATGTATAAGTTTTAAACTTAATTTTTCCCGCGGCTCCACCCGCGTGCTGCTATGTTTGATCCCAGACTTATACCAAATTTCATCAAAATTGGTCCAGCGGCTTTGATGAAGTCTGGTAGTTGGTCAGCTTTCAAAGCGTAACAGACATACTTTCGCATTACTATCGATTCCGACTCACAAAATCACAAAATATTTTGTTGCTTCTTTTTCATGAGGAACTCCAAAATTCTCTCCCTGCGTGATCGAAATGTATATTTAATTAATTAATACATTAACTTCAATCATTGAATCAATTTATGAAACAAACTGGCTATTTCTTAATCAAATCAAGTAAAATTCAGCTCTATAACAAGACCGCTAAAGCATAATTTTAATTTAGGAATGCATGTTTTTGTGGGTCAAAAACATTCCTTTCAAAATCCATTTAGCTCACAAACCTCGCGAATTCCCGTAGCTACTTAGTAAAAAGTAACGATAAAGCGAACCTGACTGATTTAATACGTCGATTAGGTATACAGCATTATTTTTAGTGCAACACTGAACGTGATTACAAATCAATCGTCTGGCAACACTGCTACCATAGACGGCGATAATTGAACTTTTTTATTGTTCGATGTTCGTGGGAATTACAAAGGAATCACTGTTCTTTTGCTTGTGCTTAATAATGTTAACAGAATACTGGAATCCGCCAATTTAGTATGTAGGCATGTGCATTATGCTGAATACCTACTTTCTTGTGTTTTATAATATGTCGGATGTGTTTTTATATAGAGGTAAATACTTAAAATGAATAAAATTTTTGTTTTTAGCTCAGATATATACTACTTAATTAGAGTTTCTACTTAACGACGGATTCAATCAGCAGGCTTTCTAACTAGTCTAAATAGACGCAAAACTTGAAAGTTTAAATAATTTCCCAATTTCCAAAACATATTTGTGTATGTTTGTTATATTTCCACCTCCACCACCATTTTAATTGATTACCTAGACCTAAAATGTATAGACCGTAAAGAAGACCCCACATCTTGCTATACATATATGACTGTATAATACTCAGTCACATTTGTAGAGCATTATTTTAATAACAGTCATTTCCTCCCAAACGTCAATCCATCAACTGGCCACTAAAATAAAAAATATAAGAGGAAAATCTTAACCGCTGTTTATGAATAAAGAGTTCCATATTCAAATCATGGTGCGCGACGATTAGCATCCAAAATGGCTGCCGTAGTGGTTGATTTTCGGCTGGTGATACAGTATTTCAATTTCCTGTTTTTGTTATCGTTACACAGACATCTAAGTTTGACAAATAAGTTCATTTTGACGAGTCGCTCGGTGATGGAATGAGTGATTTATCATTTTAAGATATTATCCTGACATCCAGTAGCCGCGTCGCGTTGAGTATCCGATAAAATTTTGGTCAGCTTGCTACCTACTTATTCAAGTATTCATATTTGTCTGCTTTAACTGAGAGCCATCATCTTGAGAAAAAACAACAAACAACCTTGATCTGATTTGATGAACTGACAAATGCAGATGCTCTATTAATTTGTCCCCTTTAAAACTTCAGATGATCATCGGCAAATCTTTGGTTTTTAAAGCATGCATTATCTGTATTAAATCCAACGTGGCCAATTGATGTTTTATATGTATATTTATTTAAACTATAATGCACTTGAAGAAATACAATATGATAGATATTTTCACGCAATGCTCCGAGGTAAAAAAAAGGAGAGCCATTACCTAATCTCTTTAATCCCTAGGTTTCTCCCTACTCTAGAGTTTATTAAACAAATAAAACAATCAATACCTATCTTAACCTTGTGGTTGAAGGTAAATTTGAAGAGTACTCTTCAATTTTAAAATATCTTACCAAGAAATCGGAGAGAAACCCGACAAAGATTAAGATCCCGATTCCCCTAAACATGCAGCGTCCCTGTACTTCTACTTAAAATTCAAATAAGCTAGCCGCCTTTTGCCGGCTTCGCCGCGTCGAAATAGCGAAATAATTGCGACGTGAGGTCTTAAATCTGGTCGCGCGTCATTTGTTTATTAAGGACCAAGCCGCCCTTTAGCATAAATACTTAGTGGCAGGCTGGCAGCCGGCGTCCATTGGGCTTGGGCAGCGGCTGCTACGTATCTTTCACTCTATTATGGTAATTGGAGTTAATGCAGGGTATAAAGATGTCATACGTCAATACTAGTTGATAGAAGTGCATTTTATAACTATTACAGAATTAATGAATGATTTATTAAGAAATGGCAAAATATGTGTAGGTAAGTAATACTTAATATTTTAATAATATTTTCTTATAGGCTACTAGCTGTTCCCCGCGGCTCCGCCCGCGTGGGACTCGGTTATATCGCGCCCAAAAGTAGCCTATGTTTGACCTCAGGTCGTTAACTACATCCCTACCAAATTTCATCACAATCGGTCCATCCGTTTAGCCGTGAAGAGGTGACAGACAGACAGACAGACAGACAGAAAGACAGACAGACTTTCGCATTTATAATATTAGTATGGATTTTTGGGCGGGCGCATTACGAGAAGGTTTGTGGTTAGCGCTCTCACGGACATAGGGTGTTATCATTTAGCATTATCAATTTAATCTAAGTTACGTAAGTACTAATAAATCCTGTGTGTATACTATTTGGCCTGCATACTTTGTCAGTCGCAACGTCTTTATCGAAATCCCAAATCTTTCGGAATTCGGTTTTTACAAAACAATCATCGAACAAACCATCCGAATCAAGAATCTCGAATACCGAAAAGTACCAGGCATACATAACGCGTAGAGAAGTGGCCGATGCCCGCTTGTCATCGAATGCGCGCGCACACATAAAATAAACGACGACATTCTTTGCGATGCGACCACTGCCGCCGCTATTCGCTCCTGGTACATCCGCAGATTGGATTTACTTTCATGTGTTTCTGGACGTGGATTTCATTTGTTTCTCGGTAATAAATTCTCTAGCGAGATAAATGTAATTTGTGCGAGAGTCGATTCGAATACGCTGGCTTTTCGAAAAGCAATATTTTAGAAATGAATGCATTCGATTATGGATTTCTTGTCTTACGCTTCATGAGGTAACGAACTCAAAATATAATATTATGGCCTCTCTATTTTTCCTTCAAGAGGGAAGAGAGACCAATGACCTACACCCACCACATTTATGATCCTCCGCCTTTTTTGACTAGAAGTACTCGTCACCAAACGATACGAGAACAACCATGCCCTGGTTGTCCCTTAGTCGTTAGTACTATATTATATGCCTTAGTTGCCTTTTACGACTATTTACGGTAACGAAGTTAGTGGTCTTAAACGTATCCTATTAAGAGAACTCTACGCTAACGGCTACTGTAGGTAGAGTTATTACTACGTTACAATCGGAACGTATTCAACCCTGAATTTTTCTTTTAGGAAAATTGTGTTGACACAAAACGTATGTATTACCACAGATTACAGAATACTATATTAGTAGTATATCGACCATACGAGAAAGTTAACAAAAATCATTTAGAGTTACTAAAAAGCCTTCGGCTTTGTCCTTCATTAATATCATTGTTATTAAGTTGAATAAATAAATACTAAACCAAATATTTCACTTACAGCATATCTAGCTGCCCGCGGCTTTGTCGTCTTAAAAAGTAGCCTGTGTCACTCTCGTGCTCTACAATACAACTATATCTACATACAAAAAGTCAGGTCAATATGTCGCTCTATTGACTTGTAAGAAAGGCATAAAGAAACAAACACACTATGGAAACTTGGAAACCTAATTGATTTATCCAACGCACAAGTATTACCTTGATGGATCACTTAGCACTCAAGTTCCCAACCTTTGCACTGACATTTGTTAGCGTCACGATATTAATATTTAGTAATAAATTGAAATCCGTTTAATATTCTCTAAATGAGAGGTTATGTACAATAAATCTGAGCGCGCAAGTTGCAGTAACAATCAAATTTAATGTGCATCACATAGATGCGAAGAGCACCCACGCTGCGCCCACGGTGGCTACGGTGGCCATGATTTGTGAGAAATAGTTGGAAAATTTAATTATTGATTAATAATTTATAATATGGGAATAATAAGGCAAGGCAGAAGAATAAGATTAATAAATTTATAACTGGTAGCCCACTTGTTTATTTTGGGGCAACATGACATTTAGACACCCTGGTATCCGATCGGTAGAGAAAATAGACTATATGGATTTCTGTGTAAGATTTAAAAGTTTAAAGAAAGTCGTGTTAGTTACACAATTTATAACTCAAGAACGGCTTAACTGATTTGGCTGAAAATTGATGAGGAGATAGCTTTGAACCAGGATAAGGACATTGGGTACCTTTTATCCTGGGAAAAACCAACGTTCCCGGGGGAAGTTCACTAGGGGCGAAGCCGCGGGCAAAACGCTAGTAAATTTATAAATATAATATAATGATATCAGCAGAAAAAAAATATTATAGAGCCGAAACAAAATCCTAAAAAGTTACTTACGTCATTTTGTGATATACTAGCGACCCGCCCCGGCTTCGCATGGGCATAAAAATCTTCCTCTTGAATCACTCTATCTATTAAAAAAACCGCATCAAAATCCGCCGTTACATTAAACTTAAATTTTTCGAGAACATATTATTTTACCATACCACAGTCAAATAATCCACACTCATTCAGTACACATGGTCGCCCCAGCGGCACAAGCACGATTTTTCCGTCCAATCAATAAACTGATCGCAATGAAACAATCGCAGCTCTTCAACATTATACATTATTTCGCAAATCCCGGCTTACTCATTAAATTGCAAATAAATATAGAACAGCTAAATCAAAATTTTGAATAGCGTAAAATAAAAAAGTATAATCAGTCAAAAGCGAACAGGCAATAACAGAAAATGTGAAAATCTTTATCTTTACATAGTATGAATCAAAGTCGTTTTCCGCTGTTGTCTGTTCCTATGTATGCTTAAATCTTTGAAACTACGCAATGGATTTTGATGCGGTTTTTTTTAATAGATAGAGTGATTCAAGAGGTAGTTTTTATGTAAGTAAAACCTATATATTGCAACCGGGTCGCTAGTTTACTATAATACAGAACTCTACTCTATGATGTATTTTCATGAATATAGTATTCTGCAATTTGTGCTATGACCAAAACGAAGAAAGCATCTAGCGGCTAATAGGTACATAAGTATTCACACTAAAAACATTGATATCTTTCTCTGATTTTTAGAGAAGAAAGAAATAAATCTATGGATAATATCTAAGATCGGGCGAAGTGAAGAAGAAGAAGCAAGAAAGCGGATCTTTGTCTCCTAAGCAACAAACTTAGGACGCAACTGAGAAAGCGCTAAAATGAAAGAGAGAGAGAGAGAGTGAGAGAGTGCTTAGAAAAAATCAGCCTTGTTAGTCATCAAACGTTTACACATGAAAAACAACAGTATTAAAAATATTTTTACTGATATAAATTATTATTATTTTATTTATTTTATTATGCTTGTTAAAGCTGTTGGCTTATAAGTCCTCGTGCAAATTTAATATTTACTTTATTTTAAGGATAAATGCACCTTCGCAAAATATTCCTCAGCAGATAATATCAACAAGTTCAATAACCTACTGTCAAAGGCCGAGGGTTATTAAGAAACAAAATTAAAAATAAAACAAAAAAAAAATAACCTCCTTTTTTATAAATTTGCCGTGATACAGGCCAGGTAGAGCAAAAAATTAAAAAGTATGTTTTTCCCATGGATTTGCAAAGTAAACAAAACATTGTAATTATAGCTAATTACATTAATTTTCGTTAGCAATATTAATTTGTAAATTTGCGTGGGGGAGCTATCAATGATCTCTATGAAGGATTATTCAATAAGGTATTGAAGGGTTTTCGTTGTAATGTACGGGTTAATGCTGGTTAAGATGTTGTTATGGTATAGTAGGGCTGTAGTGCATTGAGAATCATAAAGTATTTTATTTTTTATTGCATTTGATTAAATATTCAAAGATTATCGCTTGATTCACAATTTGTAATAGAATAAATAGTACACATTTAAAACTTACTTTGAGGCTAGCTAGTTATTAAGGGTTTATGATTGTCCATATTTATTTATTATTTAACAATCTATGAATAATAAAAATAAATCAATCCTGTTTTTTATTTATTTATATTAAGAACTACTTTACAATTGACAAAAAAAAATAAAAAAGTGGGCCACTTATATAAAAATGTATACCAGTTTGGTGGTGGTGGCCCACTTTTTTTTTGACTAATACTGGCGGTACATTTATATATGTGGCCTATTTGTACCTTTCGATTGCTCTATACGAGTAACTACCATATTCTTAGAAATAAATGACTATTCTATTCTACTGAAAGAAAGTTATCTTGGCTACATTTTTTAAAAAATATCTCTGTCATTCAAATACCTACATGAATTTCAGTTCGTCATTGCAACAATATTTTAGCTGGAAATATATCTTTTCTGTTAACTTTAGTTTTCTCCTGGTTACACAGCTCCCAACAACTGAACAACACCTTCCCTCCACCTCCCATGGCTCTACCAACCTCTCGGTTATATGAGCCGAATCTCGGGAGAGTGCGTTGTACTTGCATTTCGCATCTCTTTCCAGTCGCAGGTGCTTGATCTCCCTACAAGTTCTCTATAGTGTCGCCTATCTATGCAATCATTGCATTTTAATAACTCTCCCCCATCTCTGACATACAACTGAACAACAGTCTCATGAGTATAGGTATATTTCAACTCGAACACTGTCTTTCTCAACCTTGACATTGGCAAAATCATCGTTTGGCTAAACGATGGAGCCATAACCAAAAAATAGAATAGAATAGAGCAAAGTTTTACCTCAAGAAAACTTTTTAAACCATCGATCAAAATCTACGCGCCAATAACCCTCAACTCTCTATAGAAAATAAACGAGCTCAATATTTGTTTAGCGGACTTTACCGAGCACACCCACCGGCTGCTATCAGATCCACCGTGCTTTCCTCGCTTTATTAATAAGTACTGGCAACGTTGCCGTAATGGCCCAAACGATTACTACAGTGTGATTTCAAAATTAAAAAAAAAACTGTAAAATTGGATCTTTATTTGAAAAAAGGTAAAATTTGAATCGAGAAGTCTAGTATCAAATCAAGTCTTCTTTGACAGGTTTTGTATAACTATCAAAAAAAGACCAATTAATATCTTCATCCAAACGTCTTTTCCAAGTTGCATCCTAAGCTTATACGTCAGGATAGAGGGAACTGTATACTGTTACTCTGTAACCTTTTTAGAAAAAAATCTGATCAAAAGGACCATTATCCGGTGTGCTAATGGCCAACACTAGTTTTACAGGCTGCCTAAATGGTTACCGTCAGAATGGCTGGTTGCCTATGGCGTTTGGCTGTGAGAGTTTAATCAAAAATTGCTACATATTTGCTATTAATTGCTATATATATTAAATAATTGCTACATATGATATTATTTTAGATCTCAGTTTTTTTTTACCAGCCATTCTGACGTCAGGTTGGCGGGTCACCTCCTTGTTCGTCGCAAATTTTCAGTGTTTCCATAATAATTCAGCGGCAATAATTGCTACATCATTATTTCATAAATATGCTGGAGTATGATCTTCGTATATATATCACGTAAGAAGATATAGCACTTATAAAATTTGTTCGGTAGAAGCGCCTGACAAATTGTATCAGCAATAGTAGATTGTTATACAAGGGAGAAGGGAGGAAAGGAATAATTACCGTGCGAGGCATTTATAGTATATATATATATATATATATATATATATATATATATATATATATATACATATAGTCCGAATAAATATATATATAAATATTTGCCAATACAATTTGTCAGGCACTTCTACCGAACAAATTTTATAAATGCTATATCTTCTTACGTGATATATGTACGAATATCATACTCCAGCGTATAAATGAAATAATTATGTAGCAATTATTGCCGCTGAATATTAACACTGAAACACTGAAAATTTGCGCCAAACAAGGAGGTGACCAGCCAACCTGACGTCCGAATGGCTGGTCAAAAAATAATCTGAGATCTAAAATAATATCATATGTAGCAATTATTTAATATATATAGCAATTAATAGCAAATATGTAGCAATTTTTGATTAAACTCTCACAGCCAAATGCCATAGGCAACCAGCCATTCTGACGGTAACCCTAAATGGATCTAATATTGCTTAAATGCCATCTAACAATAACAACAGCAACAACAGCTTAATCCTTTATACTCCTCACGGTCTCATAAGACCGCATAAAGTTATGTGTTTCAATTGTTCTAATAGCTAAAATTAAAATTCATTTTTTTGAACAACCTGTATAATTTCGGATAATCCGCATAAACTGTGATCGACGCGCCTCACTCCAGCGCATGAGGGATGGCCGCCGGCTGTGACGTCACGCTCGTGCCGCGCCCCGCCCGGCAGATGGCGCTGGACGATCCCAACGAAGATCCTCCGTGTGTGGTTCACCAATAGTATAGTGGGCCACAGAGATATGTATACTAATATTTACATAAATTACACCTTAGACAGTATACTTTTCATGTGGCCCACTGTACCTTTTAATTCTCAAGTTCTTGGTCAGGGTTGACGAACTGAGCCCTTTGTGAATTATAAGGTCAAGTTTGATAATTTTTTTAGATTGTACCATATCTACTTGCAGTCATTGCATCAATAAAGTGTTAATTCATTTATTTATTTATTTATTCACTCATATCGTGTGCGTTACGGGTTCGACTTGGTTTGCCTTTGGTTGGTATTCTCTCTTTTCCCATGGATGTCGTAAGAAGCGACTAGGGGTATTCCCCTATTACTAGTCTGGAATTTAAACAGCACTCAATTTACTTGTAAATGTACCTCTGTCCGACAGGTCATGCATTCCACCAACAACAGCATCCGTAAGGATGGTTGACGTGATACAAATACCTAATGCAGAATCATATAAATTTCGTGCCATGAGGTAAAATAAGACATGGCATATAGATAGCGGCTTGAGATGCAGCATCTTTGATAATAATACGTTTTATATTTTGTGATGATGAGATGAGACTTGATCACGAAATATAGAGAGCATGGGAATGGCGCTGCGGGCTTACTATCATCTCTAAAAACCATTCAAGAACGATTGAGTAAGCGGGATGTCGCCTTACATCATGTATTGCGCTGGCACGCTTACTCACTGGATCTTGCATGGTTTTAAGAGACGGTAGTAATCCTCGAGGTGGCCTACTATCATCTCTTAAAACCATGCAATATCCAGTGAGTAAGGGGGATATCGCATTACATCTTGTATCGCGCTGTCTCGCTTGCTCATTGGAACTTACATGGTTTTAAGAGACGGTAGTAACCCCCCAGGTCAAAAATCCATCGAAAACCCTATTCCGTGAACTTGAATTATATACCGTGCTGCCATCTCGCGGGTACTGGTGGAAGAACAAATAGGGAGTACATTCCGTTTTATGTACCCAATTATCAAAGATTTCACAAATGTCTTCACTGTTCGTTGCATATTATGAACATCAACTAAGAATTGATATTTATTTTCTTATAAATAAAGATACAATTTCAATAAAATCACCTTTTAATTTACTTTAAATATATTTCATAAACACTTGTTAATAGTATCGTCAATGAAATTATCTAGCATATTCGTCAAGGAATCTGTCACGAATGTCACTGTCTGTCAGTATAACGGAACGAAGAAAACCTTATGTCAACGCAAACAAAAACTATGTCAAAATTAATTCTAAATTTTGCGTAAAAACAATAACAATTCACACAATTATTTTGTAAATAAATGTCCATGTGCTCCTTTTATTTCGTTGTGCAGTGAACAATATCCGCGATGGCTGAAAAGTGAGTGTGAAACCCCGATTATATTTGGTGATTTTAGTCCATTCAATCTCGAATTGCTTATCATAAAACAAGTTTATTTCATTAAGTTTTCTCATTACTTTGTTGTTTTATGTAAATAAAGCTTTGAAACCAGTTCTTCTCGGTTAAGCAGTAAGAATTTTACTATGATACAATTTTTGAGGTCAATCTACATTGCTCATTTAAATGTTTTTAAATTAGTTCGTACGGTTAATGTTTATTGAGAGAGCAAATTTCACGCTTGGTTACAATAACGGTATGTTACTGTAACGCCCGTCCCGCATTTTATTGTGTATTTAGCTGAAAACGTGACAGATATCTTTATGTAACGTGTGCATTATTGTAACCTGGTTAATATTATTCTTCCACAATAATAATGAACCTATTTTTACCTACAATGTTTCTGCTGATATAACTTGTTCATACCTACTCACATACCATCTTTTGTGAGAGACAGCCTCGACCTGCTAAAACCAAGTTCAACTATAAATTTATTCATGTACAAATGTACAATGTCTCTGTTTTAGAAAGAAAAAAAAGTATCTTAAAAATAATATAAAAAAATCGAGAAAAAACACCAACCAATAGCGTTCATCCGATATTTAGCGATAACAGATAGGTCCAAAGACAACATAGGTACCTTCCAAAGCATGAAAGAGCTCAAAATACCCACTAGTGCTGACTATCTATAAACAAGCAAATAAAAAATAACTAGTTATAAAGACAATTGCATAAGACAATGCTTTGTAGTCACTTAAAAATAAATTTACTAATGAACCAATCAAATATAGTTGTATCTTAATTGATTGCAACATTATCAGATAACCGTTGAACTTATTACTTTTATTTGGATATCTGTGTAAATAATGCATGAGATAATGGCCTGCTCTCAAGTCAGGATTTTCAAATTTTATCAGAGATATCGGAAACTTTTTGGTTATCTAAACAAACATTACTAAATTAAAATGGTGGACGTTGTAGGCTTTTTCTACCAACAACAATTGGTCACATCTTTATCCATAATCTCTTTTTAAAACTGAATATACAAATGTATACTAATAAAAAAGTGACATTGGTGCGAAAATGAACAATAATCTTAGAAGTGACTGACTGGCTGTAAAGCCTATAACAGCTGCTGTCCTGTCTAAAAAAATAAACATTCTATTCAAAATTCATATTTAAGAGGGGCTCATGTGACACTTGGGAGTCTTAACATATAATTTAAATCTATGCCAATATAAACCTTGTGTTAAACAATTACCATTAAAATGTCCTCAGGTCTGGAGAAGCGAGCCCCAGTGATGCCAGCGCACCTAGAAAAGAGGAGGGGGAATCTGGCAATTGGTGGGACAGCTGGTTGTCTTCGGCCAAGACCAAGGTTGGTTTGGTTGGAAAAAGGCTGCTAATTATATTTCCTTAATAAGATAAATATGTTTTTTTTTTGTTAACTTTAGTGTTTCACTGCTTGGCAAAGGCCTCCCCAGTCTTTTTTACTCTGTTGAATAATTAAACAGGCATTATAGAAGAAGAAAGAACTTCTTCAATGAAACTTTTGAACTTTTCGAAAGAAAAATTACCATAGCTTATGGAAGCCTGCGACACCTCGCAACTTTTAATAATGTTCCTTTTACTATGTATTTTAAAGCAATAAAGATATTACAAACAAACAAACAAACAAACAAGGGTCATGCGGTTGTGTCTAACCCTGATCTCCTTATGCCTTCTTGAAACCTTTTTGTAGTCACTTTAACATGGCATACATGGCAAAGTTAAATGATTACCATAGCCTATGGACCCCTGCAACACTAGTAGTGTCGTAGCCTACCTTTAAGACTTTTGTAGTCTAGGAAAAACCACGACATAAAAGAGTTAATTCCACATTCCCAGCGTACACGACAATAGTTTCTCCTCCCTAGTTTCCGTATGCGATCTTATGAGGCCCAATGTTGGATGAATTCGCTGTCTATGGCGAGTTGTGCGATGTTACAAAATGGCCGCTGGTACCAAATTTTAGCATTATTTGGCCGAAAACCTAACCTTTTTCTATGAGCATTGTCGACGATAAAAATATAACAACTATTACATACTTTTGTTTATAAATATTGGTGTGTAATATTTTTATATTGACTGTTGATAAGAGTACCCTATCTTACGCCTACTGATAGCTGCTATAAACGATCAGTCAATTTGCGACGAATTTTATCCACAGATAAAGTTATCCAATACTGTACAAAAATTATTTATTGCACCAGTAACATATACAATGAAGGACAAATTACAAACATACGCAAACTCTTCCAGACAACTTAAACTAATACCACAGAATTGATAATAGTAGGTACTAATGTACCAAAGTCTCCCTGCGCAAAGTTATTTAAATAAAAAGAGACTCTTCAAGCTACGAAATACGGCCTAGTTCAGTTCACAAAGCGCTAATCAAATACAAATATTTGCATCCCTTTTTATCTCGTGTCGTCCCTTTTTATCACTAGAATAATGCCATAAGGCGCGCCCGGCGGTTATACCTAAACTGCGGAGTGACTCACCCCTCATTCATTCATTTCATTTAGGTGACACGGTCAGTGTCAGAGTTCATCGGAACCGCCTCTCGGCCTCGACGACTACCCCTGATATCACTGAAAGTCTATTGAGATTTTGTCATGATGACGTAACAAACTTCACGGCATCTTCCGGACTTTCGTGGTATCCCTAGGGGTTTTGTGATATCCCTAGGGGTTTTGTGATATCCCTAGGGATTTTGTGATATCCCTAGGGATTTTGTGATATCCCTAGGGATGTTATGTTATCCCTAGGGATTTCGTAATAACCCTAGGGATTTTGTGATATCCCTAGTTTCATTTCCCTGCAAAATACATAGATATAAATGACATTAACATTGTCATGTCGACATTACCAGTCAGCAGAAGTGTACTCCATGGTGAAGAAGGATCTGGACGAGATCGGGAGCGCGGTGAAGAGCGAGGCCACACACGTGTTCAGCACCACGTCTAACGTCATTGGGAAGACATTCAAGGTAATTGGATTTATTCTATACCGCATATTGCCTACCGCATTTTTTCCACGTTGTTCCTATCCACCCTAAGGTTGGCTGGAAGAAATTGCATCAGCGATAAGTCCGCCTTTGTACACATTGTTTGTATTTGTATTTAACATGTATAATTGGTATGATAATGGTACAATAAAGAGTATATCTATCTATCTATCTATAGACTTTCCCGTATGAAAAAAACAATTTAACTGAAATATGTTTTCTCTCTTTCTCTCTTACCGACATTTCACGTGATAGATCAAGACGAAACACATTATAGATAAAATGGGCTTTACAAACGTTTCTTAAGATGATACCTCGGTGAACACTAGCGCCACCGTCATTTAAACATCATTATTCCCTGAAAACAAGTTATCAAAGATCCTCTTATGTAATTATAGTTCTGGATCTGAAGTTAATTTTAGACATATAAAATTATAGTTCCCTATCGTTAAAAATTGCAATATTTCTTAAAACGGCCACTTTTAACAGTGCAAATTTGTTTCTTTGCAGTTTTACAACTAACTTTAATATTATAAATGCGAAAGTCTGTCTGTCTGTCTGTCACCTCTTCACGGCTAAACGGCTGGACCGATTGTGATGAAATTTGGTAGGGATGTAGTTAACGACCTGAGGTCAAACATAGGCTACTTTTGGGCGCGATATAACCGAGTCCCACGCGGGGCGAAGCCGCGGGGAACAGCTAGTTTTAATATATATTTAATATTTATTTATAATTTTGGTTATCACTTAACTACCAGGTTAACCGAAGTTGTATCTTGTTTTAAAAATTTAAAACAATTTTTTTATAGTTGGATGTACCAGAATCTCCCGCAAATGTAATGAAGAAGAGTCTTAGCAGTTTCATTGGTAAGTACCTACATCCATATAGTAAACAATACCAATTATTATCTATTCTGTGATATTACTAAGGTTTTTCACAAGTTCTTCTATGCTGGTTTGGGAGAAAAAGAAAAACATAGAATGTACCAGCTGCTTTTCTTCCCGCGCAAGCCGTAAAAGTCGTCCGAGGGAATCGCCGGATGGGGAAATCATGACAGGCGATGCGGCTGGCAACCCATCACTATTTATTTCCTGTTTGAACTACCATTATGCTAAACGTGGTCTAAGAACTTATGGCCCTAGGCTCTGTCTACCCCGTTTGGGATAAAGACGTGATATATATATTTTCACAAGTTGGACATGAGTCCATAAATCCTACTTTATGCACTGAATGTAATAATACATTTATCAAAGAAACATTCCATTACGGCAAATATACAAATATAAACATATTTGCATCAAGTTTAATGTTCATAATAATTAAATCGAATCTTAAAACATAAGACGATCAAAAATAATCGAACTCATCACAATCAAAAATGCACCTAAAATTAACAGCCCTAAAGTGTACTTAAGATGGCTTGAAAATCCTATCCTAATAAAATTATAAACGCGAAAGTTTGTAAGGATGTTTGTTATTCTTTCACAGGAAAACGGCTGAACCGATTTGGCTCGAACTTGGAATGGAGATTACTTAGACTCTGGAGCAACACATAGGCTATATTTTATCCCGGAATTCCCACGGGAGCGGAGCCCCGGGTAACAGCTAGCACTGACATAAAATCATGTCTAACAAAATCTTTTCACTCATCTGTTTGTAGGTCAAGTGAGCACAGTATTAAACCCGGAGCCTGATGATGATGACGACACAGAGATCATCTTATCTTCGGGAGATACTACCATGCTTACCACTTATAAGGTATGTCATGTATCTTATATATCAAATTCGCGTGTCACAATGTTAGTTAGGTACCTTACTCCTCCGAAACGGTTATACTGATTTTTACAAAATTTTATATGCATATATATGCTATAAGTAGGTCTGAGAATCGGCTACTATCTATTTTTCATACCCCTAAGTGATAAGGGTGGTTTGCCCTTAAATTAACTAGAAATAATTTATATGGCAAAACAACGTTTGCGAGGTCAGCTAGTTTTTATATATATACAAAGTCCAGTGATATTAAATGAAGATGTGGTCTTTGATAGAGCTCGCTGGCACATTAATAGTTTATTAACTCTAGCCTTGAAAAGACCCACATTGTATGTATTCGGGAATATGTTTGCTGGCAGGGAGTTCCACTGTTATTATTTGTCCTAATGAAGTAACTTAATATTCAAAGCCAAAAAATGTATTATTTTTTACTTAAATATAATTGGCTAGTCCAATCTTTTACAAAGATGTCTAATTGCAATTGCAAAAAAACCCAATGACCTTAATTTTCAAAAATTTTTTTTCACTCCGCCGTCCATGTAGCTCAGCCGAGCGATCGTACTTGAAATAAAAAATGCTTTGCAATAATAGCTTTACCGCGGCAGTCCCCGAGTGCTGCAAGTTTTTATTTTTATTTATTTATTATTACTAACGACTAGCCCCAGCTTCGCATGTGCATAAAAACCTTCCTCTTGAACATCTCTGTCTATTAAAAAAAACCGCATCAAAATCCGTTGCGTAGTTTTAAAGATTTTAAGCATACATAGGGATATAGGAACAGAGAAAGCGACTTTATTTTACACTATGTAGCGATTGTTATGATTCTAATTTTAAGTAGTACGTAATAATTAGCAAGTAGTGGGACACCGAGAGCTAATTAACAGAAACAATACAGTCATATGAAAATGACATGACTTCTAGATTCTTCCATTATCCCTCTAACAGAAAGAACTAGAAGCCCTCCAACGCGTCGACGCCACATTCATAGTGCCGGCGAACAGCCCCGAGTTCTCGGCGTGGCTGGCCAGCCTCGAGAGCGCCGACTCCGCCGTCATCTCGCACTCGGCGGCCGTGCGCAGGCTGGGCGCCAGCCCCCTGCTGCAGGCTCAGTACGACCGGCTGGTGCCCGACGCTGTATCCCACACTGAATTCTGGGAGAGGTAAACATCTCTTAATGTCCAAATCCATACTTCCATACTAATACATATTATAAATGCGAAAGTCTTTCTGTCTGTCTGTCGGTCTGTCTGTCACCCTCTTCACGGCTAAACTGCTGGACCGATTGTGATGAAATTTGGTTTGGATATAGTTATGCACTAGGAGTCAAACATAGCCTACTTTCGGGCGCGATATAACCGAGGCGCACGCGGGCGGAGCCGCGGGCAACAGCTAGTAGGTATATATATATATAAGGTGGACACAAATCGATTGCAAATATTTTAAGGGCAAATTCAGACGGCTATTCTAAACAACTTCTCCAAATAAACTTATATTGAAATATGAAAAAATATGTTTGACCTCCCATACAAATTGAGAATCAGCTGATCTTGTTTAGTTTGGAGAGTAAAAAAATGTTGTATTTCTATATAAGTTCATTTGGTAAAGTTGTTCAGTATAGCAGTGTAATCTGAATCTACCCTTAAAATATTTGCAGTTGGTTTGTGTCCCACTTATATAAAAAACATGCGATTAAAATCTGTAAGTAAAAGTTACAGTGAAATATTGTGTATCTAATTATCTGATAAAACTTTTTGTACTTAATCATTATATGACGGTCGCCTACAAAATTTCAGGGTTTGTTTGTTTGTTTCACAAGAAAAAAAACATATAAATGTGCTTTGAAACTCCTTGTAATTCGGCTCTATCATTTTGCCCACTATTGCATGAGTATTGTACTTCTCTATGTCGAATTGTTCATGTTCGAGGAGTTATCCTAAAGAGGATACCTTGGTAAACACTAGCGCCACCATCAGTTAAAAATCTTTATTAACTGAAAACACAAGTTACCAAAAATCCGTGTTATGCCATTAAGGTTCTGGATCTAAAGTTAATTTTAAACATATCAAATTATTATATATAGTTCCCTATACAAACTGCAAAACTGTTAAAAGTAGCCGTTTTAAGCATTTTTTGATAACTTGTGTTTTCAGTAAATAATGATTTTTAACTGATGGTGTCACCGTCATTTAAAAATCATTACATACTGAAAACACAAGTTATCAAAAATCCCTCTGCTGTAATTAAGGTTCTGGATCTGAAGTTAATTTTAAACTTACTTAATTATTAAATTATAATTCCCTATAGTTACAGATTGCATTATTGCTTAAAACGGCCACTTTTAGCAGATTTGCAATTTGTAACTATATGGAACTATAATTTAATAATTGAATATGATTAAAATTAACTTCAGATCCAGAACCATAATTACAGCAGAGGGATTTTTGTTAACTTGTGTTTTCAGTGAGTAATGATTTTTAAATGACGGTGGCGCTAGTGTTCACCGAGGTATCACCTTAAAACGCCACTCTTATCAGTGCGTTTGACGAATTCTTCCCACCACGTTTGCCTTTATTGTATCAAATATTACAATTAAATAGTGTAGAATCTATATAATTAATCATTTATAAAGATTACTAGATGATGCCCGTGGCTCCGCCCGCGTGGGATTCGATTATATCACGCCCAAAATTAGTAGGTGGCCTAATCTTTGACCCTGGTTCTTAACTATAAAATATACCGAATTTCATCAAATTGGTCCAGCGGGGTAACCGTAATATACCATAGAAAAAAAAATGCATTTATAATAGATATTAGTATATGGATTCCATAATAATCTATATTTATAGGTACCTGTTTAGAGTGGCATTGCTACAAGACCGTTTGGCGGCTGCGTCCAGAAAACCCCCAATGGAACCCATCACCGAGGATCCGGTTCTCAAGCACTTACCTCTGCAGACGCCCATTGAGCAGTAAGTACAATTTTAACCGACGGCAAAAAAAGAAGGTTCTCAGTTTGACCTGTATGTTTGTTTGCGATTATTTCGCTTTTGCCTAAACCGCTTTATAAGCGGGTTTAAAAAACGATTTATAACATTTAGAAGGTTTTGATGCTTTAAACTTAAAAAAAGTTCTTAGTTTGTAGAAATTTTGCTTTTAAGTATACTAGGTATTATTTGGAGTCGGTTCTGTTTATTTGTTTTTTTTTTCAAAAACAATTGTTTTTTTATAGTTCTGGACGACCAATAAATATATATAGGTTAAAAAATGTCTCTCTTATCGTAGCGCTTTCCCGGTTCCTTCCTCAGCTGACTGCTTCGGAGCCCAGGGTTCGCTGGATTACAAAATCTTATGTGTTGAACATTTCAGGAGCCCTAAAAAGGTATTATCGGGTGTGGACAGCGACACACCATCCTCATACGAAAGCCCTGATGTGGACGACGTGGTCACTTGGGATAATGGTATGTGATAGCACAGATTATAGAATGCTATACTAGCACAGATATTCAACAGCCATACAAGAAACGCGCCGATTTTTAGTGTACCAATAGAGTCCCCCCCACCCATGCTGCGACATTAACGCCATCTATCTATCACTTGAGACACTGTGACTCTTAATCTGAAAACTTATTAAATAAAGCACTAAATCAGTTTTTGGTAGAATAACGATATTTTATAAAATCGTGTACTTATAATTCACACACTTTTCGTGAAAAATACGAGGTATCTTAACCAAATAACTGAACTGCCTCCGTGGTCCAGTAGTTAAGGCGTTTGCCTGTAGACCCGGGGGTCGAGGGTTCAATTCCCACGGGAAGCATACTTTGTTTAGTTGTTTCCAGTTTGGTTAGGACATTGCAGGCTTGAATCACCTGATTGTCTGACAAAAAAGATGATTCCGTGCTTCGGAAGGCACGTTAAGCCGTTGGTCCCGGCTGCCTTCTGGTAGTCGTTAAAGGAACCATGTCAGATGCCGAGAGGCGGTTCCGAAGAACTCTGACACTAGGTTGTGCATGGTCGATTGACCATGACACCTACACGAAAGCCTACTTTGTTAATTCATTTCCAGTTTGACATTGAAAGCTTAAATCACCTGATTGTCAGATAATAAACATGATTCCATGCGTCGAATGACACGTTAAGACGTTGGTCTGAGCTGCCATCTGTTGGTCGTTTAAAAAAAACACGTCAGAGGTCGAGTGACGGGATGGGTCAAATATCCTACTTCTAACTTTTTTCCAGAAGACTTCGCGAACGACGTAGAACTGACAGAGGAACAGCAAACACTATTACTAGAGGAATACGAACGTGAAATAGCATCAAAGAAACTCAGACAGCCCCGGGAAGCAACAAACAACAATCCCGACAACGCACAAACCAGAGACAAACTCAACAACAAAATCATAGACAAGAAAGCCAAATCGCCCAAAAAGAAAGCTGATGATTGTGGTAATAATATTGTAGAGGATTACTTCGGTGAGAAGGAAGTTAAAGACGATGCCAGTGCGAATTCGGACGAGAGTTGGGAGAAGGAGTTTGAGATTGAGGATGTGGATCAAAAAGCCTGAATCTATTGTCCGGCCATAGACAACTTTTGAACGTGAGTGGCGTCTTTTTGATTTTTGTTTTAGCGACATTTTTTTTGTTTTTCCTAATGATGCTATTTTTTACAGTTTGAAAAAGAGCTAATTGTTTCTCTTTTATCTGAACGGAAAACTAAAAAAAAATCGGAAAATATTGCTGCATAATATTTAAATCCGTATTTATATTTTATATGCTATAATTCTTATTCGTGCAATTAGTTCTTATAAAAAACCCTTTTAGATCCGAATATGTGATTAATGTATGTAGCAATCCAAATAAACTTTCTATTTTTTATTTATCTAACCTGCTTCATAGCCTACTTTCAACAAAAACCGCCCAGTCCCGAAAATGTGCTCCAAATTTGGGAGTTACAAATCAACCAAAACAAAAATTTCAAAGCGTTGCAGCGTTCAAAAGTTTTAAAATGTTAATTATATTCGAATTATAAGCGAAAGTAATCACTCGGCTCAATACTGCCTTATTCAGAAACGGCTAGCCAATTCATCAAACCAGCTTTGACAATATGAGCGGCATTTTGTAGACAGGTGTTACACGTTTAAAATGAACCTTAACTCGTATATTTAGATGCACTTTTACTTTGACACGAGAAACAGCAAAAGTTGCCCGTAACAGAATTGACTTTTTTTGAACAAAAAGTATTTTTTATGCCAAAAGTTATGCTGCCCAATAAGTTTGTTGCGAAAAATTATTATGCATCTTGTCTTATGAATTTTAAAAATTAGGTTAGAAATTATTAGCGCAAACAAATTGTCGGCTGCATTACTTTTCCGCTTTCGACGATGCTGCTAGGCTGCTTATATGGTTAATTATTTCCATCATTCTCTGATCACATAATGCTAGAGTACAGGGGGCAGCATTGAAAAGTGTACCAACTTGGGTGGCCCACTGTACATAAAGCGTAACAGTCTTATTAATCGAATTTGAACTAAAATACGTTGCCGTATAGTTCTTTTCAATATTTTTTTGTTTAATTAGTTTATATTTTTTTAATATTCTGGACTATTCCTTATTTTTCACATACACGAACCGAATGACATTATCTATAGCTGGAATTTCCAAAAAAAACGTGTAACAAATGTCAAAATAATTAATGCCGGCTGAGAACTAATGTAATCAACATAGTTATGTACATTAGGCTAAGTGCACATTATTTTTCTTTAAATTCTGATGTTTTTTCAACAAAAATATTAAGATTTAGGTGCAAAACTACTTTGTGTGTCAAATCGGTCGGTTTTTTAGGTCAAATAGGGTGTACATGGTCACATGGTCAATTGACCGGGACAACTACACGAAATGAATGAATGAACTAGAACAAATCGACAATACAAAAATTTTTAGTTGAGAGCTCATCTTTATATATATATATATATATATATATATATATATATATATTTAATAAACATACAGAGTAGTTGAATAACAAAAGCTTATTGTCACCAAACCTAATGGATTGGGCAAAGAAGTCTTAATTCTAGACTTCTTCGCGCGATCCGCTGGGAACTTAGTGCGCTATCCTTTGGGAACTGCCTAAATTTCCCGTCGTCATCCAATCATCTATATGCATACTTTTAAATGCCAAAATGAAACTTATTTTATTAATATAAGATCTTTATGTCCATTTCACCAGAATTGACTTACATACTTTTTTAAATTATCTCTATAAATAAAAATCAATTGCTAATCGTTAGTCTCGCTAAAACTAGAATGGCTGGGCAGATTTGGCTAATTTTGTTCTTGAAATTTCTGTGGAAATTCAGTGAAGGTTTCAACGGTTCATATATTTTTTTTGTATTTTTTGTCTTAATTTAAAAACAATGAAAGTTGTTTTCACTGTCTATTTTTATAAAAACCATGTCTGCAACTCATTTAAATTTGGAATACCTTTGTGATTGCATGGGAATAATCGGGAGGATATGTATTTTTCTCTGCGAAAAGAACCCAAATTGAATACGTGATTAATATTTTAGAACTGTATGGTGAATGATGATACACAAATAAAAACATTTACATTATCAAGCGAGATATTGTCCTAATAAACTCACTTGTAAGTAGTGAAAAAACTTAACCTCCGCATTCACAAATGGCGGTTCTTGGCGGCATCGAACGCGAAAGATTTTAGGTAAACAAATTAGATGTCAATATCTATTCCGTCTCGTCAAAGGACCATGTTAGCTTGTCATACAATTTTTTAACTGGATTTAATATCCCTACAATTCATGTACTACATAGAAAAGTGTATCAACTTTATTAAAATATTATATCCCAATATATACCAGCATTTAACCCACAAAATGTGTAAATGTTACTAGATTAACCATTCCAATTTTCTGTTTGTCTATGCCCATATTATATGAATTTGTATGTCTCAAACTAATAATAATGATACGGTACCCGGCGATAAATATTGCACGCCATGGTAAGAAAAAATATGCTTATTTCTACTGACATCTCTGAGATTTTTACAAAATTGACGTTGATTCGTTAATCGTCCTCCAATAAGAGCCATGTGTGAAAGAGACGACGCTCTACGAAATCGCTGATATCTCTTTGCCACTTTAATGCATAATGTGTAAAATCGCCGCGTGCTGTTCTGTTACATAGACTGTAAAACGTAAGTTTAAAAAAATCGAACTATGAAAAATTATATTAAAAAAAGCTTTATTTCTTAAACTATACACTAGTATATTACATAACGTGCGATTTGGTACAATAACGTGTAAAGTGTGATATCCATAAGATAGGATTATTTTTCGATATAGTATAAGTAGTGACTAGTTAAATTTTCAAGCTTTTCTATCGACGGTACGGATGGTTCCGTATTGGCTATTTTGCGTTTCGTGCAATAGTGTGTTTCTGTTCTGTAATTCAAACGCGAAAATTATAAAATTTAGGTAAAAAAATATAATATTTTTTATGTGAGACTTGTTTGTACATCTATATGAGAATATAGAGCGGTTTAATAGTCGAATAGAATCTATCCGACTACTCTAGGTTAGGTATATGTATATTGACGAAATTTCCGCCTTATGCAGCTGTTTATCCAGCGATTTATAACCAGACTAACCTACTAACTAAACAGATAAACATGGTGATTGATAAGTTTAAACTTATGCCGTCGGTATAATATAGTTTGTTATCGACTTGACTAGTACCATCGACATTTACGGCATAAAAACAAGCTAGACAGATATAACAGCGACAGATTAACGGACGTATCGTTTGGTAATAGGGGAGCTTATCCAACGTCATAATTTCAAAACGCTAACGAATGTCGAAAAGAACAAAATGTATGGGATTGACATAAGCCGCGCTAAATCACGTGGTCGATCTTATGTCAATACCATACATTTTGTTCTTGAAAAAAAATCATAAACGTATTGAATTTGTGACTTTGGCTAAGCCCACAGGTTTATTTATGGATATTAGTTGTTGGTCTTCGCACAGCTTTGAATCGATGACTTTGTTTTTTTCATGGAATAAATATGTACTATAATCCTGAGCACCCCAAGTCGCGTACGACTGTTTTCTACGTTTTCGCGTGTCAATTACAGAACGGTGTTATTTTTATGCGATCTAATTATATTTCGATTTTTTTTTATTTTAAATTTATATTATATTAAATTAGGTTAGAAATGAATTGTCACCGTGTATCGAGTTGGCATTAGGTTTCGTTATGTTTGTGTAAATTATGATTATAATGAATATGAATAAAAGTTATTAAAAATCGTAATTTTTCTTGTTTTAATTTTCTATCCGATAGTTTTAAATACAAAAATTATGTCAGTTAAAAATATTTGAGGATTTTGGTAGGGAAACGAAAAAATAAAGGAATGACAAGTCAAAGGTGGATTTAACATAAACTTTATTAATGAAGTGAGACTAAACTTTGGGTGGCATCTTGATAGAATCCTGTTGATGTGGGTAGTACGGCGGAGGGTCCTGGTCGTGCGGCAGGTCCCGGACTATGAATACTATTGGTAAAACTTTCTGGAGTATATGAAAAGGAAAAAAATATCAGACAAAGAAATGACAAGTCAAAGGTGGATTTAACATAAACTTTATTAATGAAGTGAGACTAAACTTTGGGCGGCATCTTGATAGAATCCTGTTGATGTGGGTAGTACGGCGGAGGGTCCTGGTCGTGCGGCAGGTCCCGGACTATGAATACTATTGGTAAAACTTTCTGGAGTATATGAAAAGGAAAAAAATATCAGACAAAGAAATGACAAGTCAAAGGTGGATTTAACATAAACTTTATTAATGAAGTGAGACTAAACTTTGGGTGGCATCTTGATAGAATCCTGTTGATGTGGGTAGTACGGCGGAGGGTCCTGGTCGTGCGGCAGGTCTCGGACTATGAATACTATTGGTAAAATTTTCTGGAGTATATGAAGAGGAAAAATATATCAGACAAAGAAATGACAAGTCAAAGGTGGATTTAACATAAACTTTATTAATGAAGTGAGACTAAACTTTGGGCGGCATCTTGATAGAATCCTGTTGATGTGGGTAGTACGGCGGAGGGGCCTGGTCGTGCGGCAAGTCGCCGGGCTGCGGGTAAGGGTGGTGCGGCGGCGCGCCCATCCATTGCGGATACCAGTATAGACCCTGGAATTATTAGATTATTTATTTGCTTTAAAGCTACTTACGACACTTATGCAGCTATATAAATAGCTGAATCAACCCCCAATTAGGCATTTTGACTCCAGTGTAGGGTTTTGAGCACCAATGGCTGAATCAGGGATAAAAGGAGGCTTTTATATTTATTTGTATATATATATTTTTTAATTTGATACCTTTTGTCATTTATTTCTCTTCCATGCTGGTCTGGGAGAAAAAGAAAAACATTGAATGTACCAGCTGTTTCTCTTCCCGCGCAAGCCGTAAAAGTCGTCTGAGGGAATCGCCGAATGGGGGAAATCATGACATAGGCGATGCGGCTAGCAACCCATCACTATTGATTTCCTGTTTCAACTATCATTATGCTAAACGTGGACTAAGGTCTTATGGCTTTAGGCTCTGTCTACCCCGTATGGGATAAAGACGTGATTATATGTATGTATTGTCTTTTATTTTATTGGTTGTTACGAGGTGCCAGTTCAGTAAATCTTTACAGCATTAGTAAAAATGGATATATACTAGGTAGTCTTTGTTCAACTATTTTGACGTCGCATAGTTCTTATAAGTCAGTCATTTCCATAAAGTTGTTGAGCCGGCTTTTTATAGTGAGAATGGCCTTGCTTGCACGGTGGGCATCCATCGTAGCTTGGCTGTGATAACGGATACGCGCGGGGAAGGAGCACATATCCTAGCAGTGGTATTTAATGTAGACCTATATTTGACTGTGATAAAATAACGTCTAGACCTATTAAGCGATGTTTTTTTCTTCCTTACCTCGCGTTACAATAGATTTTAAATTAAGGAAATAAACTGGATATACTTCACCTTATTTCCGGAAGCTTGACAGGTGTACCGGTACTCGTGTACTGCTAGAGGATCGAGGTAGCTGATGCCGGCGATCGAGCCGTAGTTAGGCGGGAACATGAACCAACAGCCGTCGAGGGTATCTGAATAAATCAATGAACTTTTTGAATTATCACTTCATTTAAAGCCACGAAAGCAAGTAATAAATAAAATTTGACATCCTCCGTGGCGTAATGGTTAACATGCCTGACCGCTACTCAAGAGGTCCCGGGTTCGATCCCCGGCCAGGTCAAGATGAAAAATGATCTTTTTATGATTGGCCTGGGTTTTGGGTGTTTATCTATATATGTATGTACTATTTGTTATAAAAATATAGTATCGTTGAGTTAGTATCCCATAACACAAGTTTCGAACTTACTTTGGGTAACTCAATCTGTGTAATTTGTCTATTAATATAAAAAGAAATTGTTCTTTATTGCCAATCAATTTTCTAGACATTAGGTATATAGGTACTTGTCGATAAAAGTATTTTTGCAGAGCAAGTAATATATGTATTGGCAAGGGCCTCCTCAGCTTCTTTTACCCTGAACCATGGTCCAGAGTAACACTGTTTTTCAGGCACATTAAACACGTCTCATTTTTATTAAAACTAAATTGTTCCACAAGTATATTATACTACATTTAAAACATAATGAGAAAAAGAAAATACTGAATAAAAATCACTATATACCTCAGTAGTTTAGTTGGTTATCGATGATAATCCATAACCAATGGAATAGTAGATTCTACAAGAGAATCTAAAAAGGCGAAGTCTTATAGACCTTAAGTGTTGAAGTCAAAATTTACTTTATATATTTGATATTTATTCTCTTTATAAATTACATATTTCTAAGTAAGTAGTAAAATCAGCTTTACCTTTTCCGTCGCATAAAAGTGTTTTTAGATATTTGCAATACGGTATTCCCACGAACAGATAAACGCATACTTACATTCTGAAAGAAAAAGAATAAAAACAATTATAAAAGAAAATGTACGTATTAAAACGGATCTCAAAAAATAACCTTCTACCCAAGACCAGGGTGTGATTCAATCACGGTTTTAGTCATAGACCTCCTCCAAAATGTTCCAGAATGACTAGCCCACGGCCTGCATCCAACGTCTGCCTGCGAACTTCCTCAGGTTATCCTTCGGTGGGTGTCCGATGCTGCGCTTGCCGGTCGGTGCGTTGTCGCCATTCGAGAACGTATCTGCCCCATCGGCCATCGGATCTTCGCACTATATGCCCTACCCACTGCCACTTCAAAGAAGTTATCCGCAAGGCAATTTTCATTTACCCCAACTAATATTTTAAATGCGAAAGTGAATTTGTTTATTTGTTTGTTACATTTTGACGCTCTATGTACTGAATCAATCTTTTTGAAATTTTGCATACGCATAAGTATTAAGAAGAACATAGGGTACCTTTCATCCCGGGAAATAGCACTGTTCCCGAGGGAAATGCACGCGGGCGAAGCCGCGGGCGTAAACTTACCGCTGAAGTTATCACCAGGCCCGGTGCCGTCGGGCGGGTGCGTGGTGAACAGGTAGGGCTCCGTGGTGCGCTCCACGAACGGCGGCGGCGGGGACAGGCCCTCGCCGGGGTCGCCCGGGACCACAAACGGACCTCACAACATATGGGAGTACTTAATGTCAACAAGTAAAACATCAACAGTAAAAATATCAACAAAATTAGGAAATCATCTATTAAAATATAAATTTTTTTACGTAATTGAATGTAGTATGTGGTGTGACCATCAGCAGTGATATAAAAAATATACATTTCTTGTAACTAGTGTGTAAAAAAGCACTACAGTTGAAACACTATTTTGACACGATTATATTGATTTGCAAATCGCGCGTGATTTACGCTGGGCCGCCATAGAGGTACTTACCTCCATAAAAGTTAGTGTTGTTCCACTCGCACACGTGGTGATCGCAAACCAAAGGTGTCTGCTTCTCTTTCGTGTAGTATGTAACTCCATTTGGGAGTGTCTGAAAATTATATATATTTATTTAGAAACTAGCTGCTGCCCGCGGCTCCGCCCGCGTGGGACTCGGTTATATCGCGCCCAAAAGTAGCCTATGTTTGACCCCAGGTCGTTAACTACATCCCTACCAAATTTCATCACAATCGGTCCAGCAGTTTAGCCGTGAAGAGGTGACAGACAGACAGACAGACAGACAGACAGACAGACAGACAGACAGACAGACTTTCGCATTTATAATATTAGTATGGATTTAGTTGTAGTCGCTAAGATCATCATCATTCGTGTGGATGACACGATCAATCGACCATGCTCACCCTGGTGTCAGAGTTCTTCGGAACCGCCTCTCGGCCTCTGACGTGGTTCCTTTAACGACTACCAGATGGCAGCCGGGACCAACGAGCCTTCCGAAGCACGGAATCATCTTTATTATCAGACAATCAGGTGATACACGACTGCAATGTCCTTACCAAACTGGAATCAACTAAACAAAGTATGCTTCCGTGGAAATCAAACCCGCGAACCCCGGGTCTAAAGGCAAACACCTTAACCCCTAAACCACAGAGGCAGTCGCTAAGATTCATTCATTCATTCATTTCGTGTAAGCGTCACTGTAAATCCACTATGCCCATTGCACACCCTGAAACTATGATAGAGAGAGAATACTACAGTGCCATTAGTATGAGTTTTTCTTAACGCAGACGCTAGCGACTGCGTTAGCGATTTTGTATGACAAACCTGTACAGAGCCTCTGGCGGATAGTAAGGCAACTAAAAAATTTCATACAAAATGCTAACGCAGTCGCTAGCGTCTGCGTTAAGAAAAACTCATACTAGGGGTACAGGACAATGCTTACGAGTAAGTAGTCATGATGGCGGTATCTTATGCCCTGTATATTAAAGTCCAAAATGAAAGAACCGGAGGTGATAATGCAAGCAGTGGCTGTTAGAGGCGGCAACTTGTATGTCACTAATCCGCACTTAACTATCGCTTTCGGAAGAAAGGCTATATCCCGGACGTGTTGCAAGTTCTTCTTGAAAGGGAATCTGGAGAGAAAGGAAATTTATATCAAATGTCTATATTTTTTTACGAAGAAATTGGCATGAGTATTTATGTAATTGGTGCAATAAAGTGTTTACTTATTCATTTATTCAGACCAGCGGCAGGGATAAATCACACAGATTAAGTTAGCCACAAAGTAAGAGACTTGTGTTATGAATACTAACTCAACGATACTATATTTTATAACAAATACATATAAGTAAGTAAACATATAAATATAGAGATAAACATCCGAGACCCAGATTAATCAGAAAAAGATCATTTCGCATCTTGACCTAACCGGGGACCGGACCCGGGACCTCCTGAGTAGCGGACAAGCATGTTAATTTCTTTTATATATATAATATAAAAATTTACAATTTTTAACTCAAGAACGTCTGAACGGTTTTTGCTTAAATTTGGAATGGAGATTGCTTAGACCCTGGAGCAACACATAGGCTATATTTTATCCCAGAATTCCAACGGGAGCGGAGCCCGAGTAACAGCTAGTATCTTATTCTTATCCTTATCCTAAGGTTGGCTGGAAGAAATTGCATTAGCGATAAGTGCGCCTTTGTACAAATTGTATTTGTACCAACATGTATAATTTGTTTGTTAATGGTACAATAAAGAGTACCGTAAAATGCTGCAACTTTGCCAAGAGAGCCCAAGTTTGCCTTTTTCGTTTCGATTGCGATATTTCGCGTTTGCTTAGTTTTTTCCTATTTTCTACCATTTGATACAAATTTTACATTATTAGGGCAACATATTTTTATTTTTTTACAATAGCAACTCCATTGTTACTCTGTCAGTTGTGCGACAAAAACCGGCGCGTGTGGGTGAAAAATTGTAGTGGCCTCTAACTTTTGCAGTTTTACGAAGAGAAAATGTGTTATTAATCAGAAATAACGTCCCAAGGTAAGAAAACATTGTCTTTTTTCCGTATTATTTAATATTTTTATGAAAAGGACACCATTTCATCAAAATAACTTAGTAGGCAATGTTGTGCACTGTTTTGGAAACTTGAGTGACACAACTTTGCCTGGGTCTAGGGTTATCACTTGTCGGATTTCATTAATTATATATTTTTAATGTGCTTTCATTTAACTGTATTGTTCACTACATTAACACTATTATATTCTTATTAGGCACTAAGTACCACACATTAACGTTAACGATTTTATACCTGATATTGTAATTTTGACAAAGCATATTTAAGTAATTTTTTAATAGCAGTCCGGAGTTTGCAATTGTGCCCGGTATAATATAATAGGGTACCAATTTATAACCATGACCCTTCTATCAGGAGTGTAGCCACTAAGAAGTTTAATTTTTTTTTTGTAGTTATATGAAAAATGACAAGAATAAAAAAGAGAAGCAGGAGAAAACCAGGCGCTCGCAATTACGCTGATTACTCCGAGGAAATGCTACAAATTGAACTGGATCTGAAGTTAATTTTAAACATATTTAATTATTAAATCATAATTCCCTATAGTTTACAAATTGCATTATTGCTTAAAACGGCCACTTTTAGCAGTTTTGCCATTTGTACCTATATGGAGCTATAATTTAATAATTGAATATGATTAAAATTAACCTCAAATCCAGAACCAAAATTACAGCAGAGGGATTTTTGATAACTTGTGTTTTCAGTGAGTAATGATTTTTAAATGACGGTGGCGCTAGTGTTCACCGAGGTATCACCTTAATGACACTCAAGTATTTTGTTTCATTAGTGATTGAAATTTACGTTACAAACTGTTGAATTTTTGAAAAATAAATAAAAATATTTAAAATATATTCTGCTTTTATTTAGGACAACCCTGGTGTCAACGATATTTTTGTATGGAAAGTTTGTGGTACCTGCTACAACTTTGCCTATTAGCTGTGAAAAAAATAATACTACCTATAGGGCAATAGTGTAACTGCCGGGACCAACAATGTGCCCTTAGTATCCGGATAAAAAATCCTGCAAATTATCGACATTTTATTTATTGAGATATCCTTCTAGGCAATGTTGCGTCTTTTACCTACAACTTTGCCTACAACTTTGAGTTCTTGCTATTCCGAAAAACAGCATGTTTTAAACGTATTTGGGCCCTACCTGGCAAGATATAAAGTCTGTTTTCCGTCTTAAACTCATGAAAAGTCGTAATAATAAGTAGGTTCAGTTGTACGAACAAAAAACCTCAAAATCCAGGCAAAGTTGCAGCATTTTACGGTATATATATATATATATATATATATATCCATCTATCTTATATAACATACCTAAATATACAAACTCCGTGATGACACTCCAGTCCATGTATGTAATTATCCATTTGAAACGCGACAGAAGGGTCCTCCTCCAGAAAATAATGGGTGTCATCCTGAAAATGGATGAAGCCGAGGAAGTGGAACGCTCGCCCCAAGCAGTAGGGAGTCGTGCCTCGACCCATATTGTAAATATCAGTGTATAACTCTGATATGAAGAGGTATACGTTCTTGCCGCAGTAGTACTCTGTGGAATTAAAAAAAATTAAATAGTGGACCAAGTATTCTACCTTGTGGTACACTTTTTTTTTTAATTTTTGTTAACTAGCCTTAACGCTGTTGGAATCTATTGTGGGGTGTCAGTAAACTTGTTAAGAATCTAAGGTTTATATGAAAAGAGCAGGACTAGGTATTATTTTTGAAGGAAATCCTGAAGGAGACTTAATAGAGATCCCGAAGCTAATTCCATTTTCTTATCTACCCTGACATTATGATAAGCGTATACACATTAGCCATGCATAGTAATCATGTTTCATACACAGACGCAAGAAACTGCGTTTTCAATTTTGTATGCCTAAACCGTAAAACGCCCTTGGCGGATAATATGGTGACTAAGATTTCATACAAAATCCTAACGCAGTCATTAGCGCCTGCGTTTATAAAATCTCTTCCTAGGGGTAGCTACTAAAAATTATATATTCCTTTTTCTAAAAATATATTACAACAAACACACTACCTGTGCCCCTAGTATGAGTTTTTCTTAACGCAGACGCTAGCGACTGCGTTAGCGATTTAGTATGGTAAATCTGTACAGAGTAAGGCACCTAAAAAAATTGAAAGAAAGAAAGAAAGAAAAGCTGTTTATTTCATACAAAATCTTAACGCAGTCGCTAGCGTCTGCGTTAAGAAAACTGCATGTGGCGCGTTTGAGGAAGTATTTTATTTATAAGACTACTAGCTGTTCCCCGCGACTTCGCCCCGCGTGGGACTCGGTTATATCGCGCCCAAAAATAGCCTATGTTTGACCTCAGGTCGTTAACTACATCCCTACCAAATTTCATCACAATCGGTTCAGCAGTTTAGCCGTGAAGCGGTGACAGACAGACAGACAGACAGACTTTCACATTTATAATATTAGTATGGATGAAATACAAGTAATTTTTACAACACACCTTGACTCAAATAAAACTCAGCAGGGACGGCACCCCCCATGGCGGAGTTGAACGTGGCGACCCGCTCAGTCTTGATGGCGTTGTGGTTGTCATACATCGTCAGCATGTTGTCTATGGCGTCGTCTAGTGCTATCAGTAACACCTTGAAAATATCTAAATTAATTAGTAGTAAGTTAAACGGCATAGCTTTAATACAAAACAAATTGAATTTCTTTTATAGGATATGCTATTCAACACCATTAAAATGGTTTTAATGCAAGTACGTCCATCTAATAATTTTGAATTAAAAACAGACGATATTTGTATTAAAATCTACTTCTCAGGATGTCTTACCGTATTTGATGTGCTTACCAATAATAGAATTGATGATAGAAAAAGGAGATATTATGACAACTACTTATTACAACTTAGAAAGTAAAATTACCTTCAACTCCTTGATGTGCATGTATATGAACCGCCCCAAATGATCAGTCGCTATGTGGACGTGCTCGTTTATTATGTACTGAAAGAGAAACCAGTACCTAGTATGAGATTTTATAAAGTCATAAGTGCGGCCAGGTGATCGTTTGCCAGGAATTTTGCCTTCAAGAATTCGTTTCAGAAATTCAAACTGGCACCTTTGTATATGGCCAAAGAAAGCGACTTTTCTGACCCAGACACTACGCGAATCACGGGACAAGTGAAATACACCGAAATTGACGGTCACAAAATATTATAATAGTACTACTAAGTTAACAAAAGTTGGTATTCTACGTATTCGGTTATTGACGTAGGCTCTACAATAAAATGTTGGTATTCTACGTATTCGGTTATTGACGTAGGCTCTACAATAAAAAGTTGGTATTCTACGTATTCGGTTATTGACGTAGGCTCTACAATAAAAAGTTGGTATTCTACGTATTCGGTTATCCTACATATTTATCAATTTGGTATTTCCCGTAAATCAATGGTGGTGTTTCGCAAAGTTGGTATTTTACGGATGTGGTATTAAACTTCGAAATGTGCAGAACACTTAGAAATTACTCACCTGGTCTGGAGCTCGTTTGATCTTCATCATTTCTATCTGGTAGTGGGCGAGATGGTCCAGCTTGTCTGTGGGGTCGTGGCCGTAGATCTCGAAGGCGTCGATCACCATCGCCAGGGTCAGGTTCTCGTTGGGCTCCTGACAGCATGGGTGGTTGCGCACGAGGTATGAATCCTGCATGTTTTTGGGTTATTTTAGATCAACATCTCCTTGGCATAACTATTTTAGAAGTAGATGATACAATGCACAAAGATGAGCTGCGAACAACTGATTGCTACAAATGCTAACAGGAGCTACTCACTGCTACGAGTAGACCGCTACAAATGCTACAATCTACAATGCAAAACGAACATGAGCTACGGACAGCTACGATCGCTACAAACAATCAAAGGAGCTACGAACTGCTACGAGTAGTCCGCTACAACGAACAAGGAGCTACGAAAGGCTACAATTGCTACAATCTATTGTTGACAATGAACATGACATGACCTACGAACAGCTACGATCGCTACCGTAGCTCCTCTGCATTTTTGTAGCATTTGTCGTGATCGTAGGTAGTTCCTATTTGTATTGTTTGTAGCACTGTGGGTCTAAAAACGCCACTTTGAGCAATTCATCGAATCGATTCATATTACGAATTCCTTAGCAATTGTGTAGCAATTCCTCTATTTTTTGTAAAATGGCCAAATAAACTTTGCAATTCCTCTTTTTAAAAATTTGGAAGAAATAGGAATAGCTTAAGAATTGCTAAGGAATTCGTAATATGAATTCGATTCGATGAATTGCTAAAGTGGCGTTTTTAGACCCACAGTGCTACAAACAATACAAATAGGAACTACCTACGATCACGACAAATGCTACAAAAATGCAGAGGAGCTACGAACAGCTACGAGTAGACCGCTACGATGTAAAAGGGATAAGAAGTAGTACTGTAAAAAAGGCTATGAATATCAACACAACAAACGTATCCGTAATTGTTGCTTTGCTTTTCATTGAGGCTCCACATCATTTTTTTAAATACATGTTATAGTACAATTTATAAAAGAGCCTGCAGTGACATACATATTATTTTTGGTTTTTTAACTGTCATTACATTTATGAAAATAAAGAAACTTGAAACTAGATAAGAAAAAGAATCACCTAGCCCACACGCAAAGTCAGTCGATCAATCGACCCTGCACATGCCCGAATAGCCACTAGACCTCTGACGTGGTATATATGCCATGGCAAACCTAGCCGGAATAAATATGCATATTTATTCCGGCTTGTAAAATTGTAAGGCAAGACGAATCCAAACCAACATTTTTTTAGTTCAAAACTTTTATCATCAACTTTTAATAGCTTTCAAAAGCACACCAAATGAACTTACCACCATAACAGTAAAACATGTTAATAGAATAATTTTGGACAGCCCATAACCCGATCGAAACATGTTGGTACCGGGGCTCTACTGGAATATAAAACGTTACTGGCTAACAAGCAATTATTTCTAATTGGTCGGATAACACCAATAAAACGTATGGTTTTATTCGTTCTTATCTCTAAGAAAGAAACTAATCATGAAAAATATTAATAGTTTGCCCCGTATATTGTTGAGATTTAGGGGAAATTAAAAATTGTCTAAACCAACATAATTTATTTAGGTAATTACCAGTTACACATATCTATATAATAGAAATGTTAAAAAGTATGTTTTTATTGCTTAATCTATAAGCAATAAATACTAAATTTTAATATTCTGCATGAAAGCATTTTAAAATTCTAAACTACACCTACAACCTAATGTTGCTGCAACTTTTTCCAAAAAGTTTGAGGCAAACTTTAAGTTTTAAGGGAGAATATACGTTACGCGGCAACTAACTTTTCAATAAATATTAAAACAAAAAACTCTACTCATAATAAATAGTAAATAAATAATGAAAAATTTAATAATGATATATCATGAAAAATGTTTTTAAAAGATCAAGAAAAAAGTTGATAAAATTAATCATGTTGATCATTACCTTCATGTGAAGTATCGATCGGGGGCATCGCGCACCCTGCGCGCAGATTCACCCCCGCCCCACAACCTCGCGAAAATCTCACCGAGCAGCCATCGAATAAAGAAAACCACATTAAAAAATGTTAAAAACCCACAAAAACCAACCCCAAAAAGCGATATAACCCGTACAGTGAACAACAAAAGTGTTATCGTAAAAACAAACCAAAAAAAAATAAAAGTTTAAATTCGAAAATGGAATAATAAAATTCGGAAAGATGGCTGCTCGGGAAGCTAAGAATCCATTACAATAATGTAAATTCACTTTATCATAGTGTAGTGTAAAGAAGTCTTCCAAAATTAGGCAAGTTATAAGTAAATTATGTAATAAGATAATTAACTATATTTAGGTAAATCAATGTCTTCCCGTTGACGTCAATTTCGAGCGTTAGATGAAAAATCAAAGATTATTGTTATAATTTATGAAAATATCGACAATATATTCCATAAAATCAAGGTTAGAGTGAATTTTAAGTAAGAAGAAGAAATAAAGGGCATTCAAGATGATAAATCTAAATCGCTTCAAGCTGCCTCCATTGAAGAATGCGCTGGACGTGGCGATGCAGACGGTCCGCCAGCAAATGCCAGAGAAGCCCGGGCCTCCTCCACGCCCTCCACAGAACGTCCGATTTGCTAATCTGGGTAGGTTTGCTTTCAATTTGGAGATAAAATGGACTTTTTTTTTAATTTTTGCTGGCAATGAATTTTATAATTCACGACTTGCATTAAGATATTTCCTTATAAGCATTCAAAACTAGGATTTCTCATAAATTAGATAAAAAAAACAATTTAGATTAAAACAATATGTACCTAATACCACCAAACCACCATAGATTTGATAATAGTGGTAACTGGTACCTCATTTATCCTTACACTTTTTACCCACTATACATTAAAAGTATCCATATGATATAATACCCTAATTGTGTAAAAAAATATCAGCTGTTAAAGCGTGAAAGACCAACAAACATCCTAAAAACTTATACACTCACGTACACATTAGTACATTAACGAATCTTTCTCATATAGATAACATGGGCGAAAGCTGCGAGCTATCCACAATGAACGAGACCACATCGCCAACATACCAGTCGACCAACCCAACGAACCCATTCCTGAGTGGAAACCTTCAGGCGGAGGATTCCTTCACCAGCTACCAGAACACGTATCCTCAACAAGATGGAGCACCAAGGTATACCATTATTACACAACATACTTGGTAACTTAGTAAAGTGTTTTGTTTCTAATGCATCCATTCCTAATTTTATTGACTGGTAGAAAAGTCAGGTAGAAAAGAAAGATTAGCTTTTCAAGTTATGTAACAAAATTAAAGAGGTTAATAAAATAAAACCCAATAGTTAATATGTTTATTTCATTCAACATCAAATCAGGAAAATTATTATAAAATTCTCAGCAGACAGAGAACACAAAACACCAAAAGAAATTATGTCATGAAGAAATAATCCACATCTTTTAACATTACAGGACTCAGAGCATGCAAAGCGTCGACTTTTACGCTTCTTCTGAAGAAGGTGGATTTGAAGAGGGTGGTGGTAAACCTGGGGCTAAAATCAACGAGTTTCAAGCCGCTTGGAATGTTACTAATGCTATTCAGGTAAGAACTATCTGCATACATTATCTAATGTCAAACATAAGAAAAAGCACCGAACTCTTGTGTTTGTCCCTTTAACAATTGTCACATTTTTTATTTTAGGGCATGTTTGTGGTATCTCTACCATTCGCTGTGCTCCAAGGCGGTTACTGGGCCATCGCTGCGATGATTGGCATTGCCCACATTTGCTGCTACACCGGCAAAATCCTCGTCGAGTGCCTGTACGAAGACGACCCAGTGACGGGACAACGCGTAAGAGTCCGAGACTCCTACGTAAGCATCGCCAAAGAATGCTTTGGTAGAAAATACGGTGCTCGTATTGTCAATATTGCCCAAATTATCGAACTTGTCATGACTTGCATCCTCTATGTCGTAGTTTGTGGAGATCTCATGATAGGCACTTTTCCTGATGGTTCTATCGACACCCGGTCTTGGATGATGCTAACAGGAGTATTCCTTCTACCTCTAGCGTTCTTAAAGTCTCTTAAAAGCGTCAGTATGTTATCCTTTTGGTGTACCATGAGTCATTTGATAATAAATGCTATTGTGCTTGGCTACTGCATCCTTTATATCGGAGATTGGGGCTGGGGTAAAGTGAAATGGAGTTTGGATTTCGAAACCTTCCCAATCAGCTTAGGAGTCATCGTATTTTCTTACACCTCTCAAATTTTCTTGCCCACTCTTGAAGGTAACATGGAAGATCGATCTCGGTTCGAATGGATGTTAAACTGGTCGCATATAGCGGCGGCAGCTTTCAAATCCATCTTTGGGTACCTTTGCTTCCTGACATTCCAAAACGATACTCAGCAAGTCATAACGAACAATTTACGATCATCTGGGTTCAAGGGGCTTGTGAATTTCTTTCTTGTTATCAAAGCTGTGCTGAGTTACCCTCTGCCGTACTACGCTGCTTGTGATTTACTAGAACGTGCCCTTTTTAGAGGTAAACCGAAAACATTATTCCCAGTGATCTACGCTCTCGATGGGGAGTTAAAAGTGTGGGGCCTCGCTTGGAGGCTCGGTGTGATAATGTTTACTATTCTGATGGCTATATTTATTCCCCATTTCGCTATTCTTATGGGATTTATCGGCAGTTTCACTGGCACTATGTTGAGTTTCATCTGGCCAGCATATTTCCATTTAAAATTAAAGGGCAACCAACTTGAGAGCACTACCATCGCCTATGACTACTTCATCATAGGTCTTGGTGTTTTCTTCGCGATCATAGGCATGTACGATTCAGGCTCTGCTCTTATAAAAGCTTTCAAAATAGGCTTACCATTCTAATTTATAGTAGTTGTATGTAATTGTTGAACTATTTTTAGATTAACGCAAACTTCGTACATATTAATTGTCGCAACCAGCGACCTTGTTGCAGATTAAAGTAAATTAATAACCAACTGACTTGTGTAATTATATATTTTTTTTTTGAAAGTCATGACTAGTTTATGTTAATTTTAGTTATTTTAAATGAGATGATTTTAGTAAACAAAATAAGTCTTCCATAATTATACGCATACAGTTAGTAATTTAGCTTATATACATATTTATACAAAACTATATACAAAATATATAAAATTCAATGTCTTCCAAGATGAATATTTACTTTTTGAAGTTGTAACAACGAAGTCTTCCAATATATAAAATATGATAGCTATGTCGTATAGAAACTTTTGCTTGTAAAATGATATACAGTGCATATTGTTTGGAACGTATATTTACATTAACATGTAAACTTAGACATTTTTCAGAAACAAACTGATTACAGTTCAATCTGGAATATTTTATTAAAAAAATATATTTTGAAAATCCGCTGATGTTATAAGTTATAATAATTAAAAAATAAACAAAATTTTTAATCAGCTTTCTTATTCTGATTAAGACAATAAAACTTACATACAAATAAGAAATTCAATATAAATTACAATAATCGATAGTTTTTGTTGTTGTTTTATTGTGATGAAATTGTAACGTATAGTTAACAAAATATACTGCATATCTTCCATTTTGAAACATAATTATTGTTGTTGATTATAGAATTAATGATACATGTTACATAGATTAGTAACACTATTTATAGGTGATGGGATGTGTATACAGCTTCGGTTTTCACGTTTGTAATTGGATAATCAAATATTTTATTCAGCATTATTTATATTGTTTAATAATTAAATACATTCACTACAAAACACCAAGGAAGGACACAAATAAAGTCTTTGAACGTGTTAGTGGCCAGCAACAACCAACTAGCATAAAGTAAGTACCTACAGTCAGTAAAAATAAAAATTTTAAAAATAACTGCCATAAATTAAACGTTATTTTTTTTAATGCTGGTGCGACTAGTCTGTAGAGACTGTCTTATGGCAATTCATCATTTGTACACAATAGTTGTTTTTATTGTGCAAAAAATACTTGATGTTTTTATATATACCTACTTAAATAAATAAAGTCTCAAAAACCCTTCCTTTTTGACTTTGTTGAATGTAAGTACCTGACGAGATAAAAGTTTTAATTTGCAAATGTTATATCAGACTTATTGAAAAGTAAAGTAGGCAATCAACATATCTTTTAAACTACTAAGTTAGTCTTATGTTATATAACATGAAACTTTAATTAGCTATTGCCTAAATTATGTGTAAAAAAATATCATTTTCGGTGCCTATAAGAATAGAAAAAAGAAATGTCAAGTACGGTAATAATCGAATGTAATGTAGGTTTCTTTTAGTTCAATACCAGGTTTTTTGAGATATTTAGAAAAGTATCCAAGTGCAATAATATTGTATAAATTATAGTTAAAATACATGTATTGTGATGGAATGAACAATTCTAGGTGTGGTATTTTAAATAATATAAAGTGTTATGCTATATTTTTGTTTCATTTAAGTAATTGATTTTTTTTTTCATGTAATTATGTATTTGCCCATTTAAAACATGAATAGGTGCAATAATCCCTACGTAAGTAACGTATAAGTAAGCAGTAATGTCAGTCGACCCCGGACGCCCTGGTTTATCATATCGCCTGCTAAATCGGTATCAACTGCTTTTATTAAGCGTGCACTTGAAATAACCGAAAGTTTTTTTTACCAGTGAGATTTGAACCCACAGCCACCAAAATCACAACACCTAAACCATTCGACTACACAGGCAATAAAAATAAAATCGGGATAAATGATAAGGTAACACCAATTAGTAAAAAAATCCAATTAAAACTAACTAGACTGGCGTTTTCGCGCCTTGTGTTCGGCCGCCATGTTGGCAAAATGAATGCATTCATACGCGCATGCGTGCTGCTTGCAATATGTGTCGGCTGGGTTCATATAGGCGTGAGTATAAAACAAATACCTAGTCCAAAAAATAATACCTATAATAAATATTAAATAAACTGAGATAATTTTTTTAACATCTGACCTGGTGGTCATTATGCCAGCCTGTCACAACGGAGGTCCCAGGTTCGATCCCCGGTCAGGTCAATATGGCAAATGATCTTTATACAGACTGATCTGGGTCTTGAATATTTATCAATTTATACCTATGTAGGTATTTATTTTATTTCTTCGCTTCGCGTAAATATTGCATAAATCCATAGATTATAAAAGAAATTTGCATGCGTGCGCGCGATATCCTAATTCTATAGCACAGTGCTATAAATAAATCCTAATCATTGTTTTTTATGAAACTTCACAAAACGTAAAGTACGCTTATCAATATCAATATATTTGAGTAGGAAAATAAATGATGACATGTCAATGTAGAGGGAATTACTCTTTAACGAACCAATCTGAAAAGTAGAATTAAGGTCTAGTGGAATACTTGACAATTCTTGAACTACCCATAGGCCTACAACATCCGCAACCACCCATGTTGCCTGGAACCCAACGAAAACCTGACCCTGGCGATGATCATAGACGCCTTCGAGATCTACGGCCACGATCCCACAGACAAGCTGGACAACCTGTGGCTGTATCAGAACGAAATGCTGAGGATCAAGACTGCTGAAGACCAGGTATCTTATCACCAACCATCGCCTTATCATCAAATTTCGGGTTGTATAATAAGCCAATTTATTGGTTGCATGGTTTGGATCCCAAATTTCAAATCGACAAATATGACATGTTTTTAGTTTTTCATATAACCTAAAAATTAACGAGTTTCCGGGGTCGATCCCCAATCTGTGTGATATAAAAAGCAAAACCCTTATCGGAAAAAGTCTGAACCTGTAAATTAACATATTTATATATTTTTAGTATTTAATCAACGAACGAGTTCACATCGCTACCGACCACCTGGGTCGGTTCATAAAACTGCATATACAGGAATTAAAGGTAATAAAATTAGTAATCTTCATAGATTAAAAAAAAAAATCCTCGGTCCGCGCGAGATTACAAATTATTTGGTAATCTTCAATACTTAACTCTGCCTATGGGTAGACCTGCCGGCCGGACGGCATTGATTAGAATCTTTCGAGAAATATTTGTAAAGGTGATCCTATGTCAAACTAATTTATTTATTTAATCCATAGAAAAATTGTACATCATCACAGTTATTAAACAACCAAAGAAATTTAATGAATCGAATGAACAAATATAATATGTGTGATTGATTTGCCTGGTTGTCTGACAATAAAAAGGATTTTGATGCTTTGAGTGTACATATACGTTCAGCTGTTGTGTTGTGGCGATACCCTATTACCAACTCTTTTTTTGCAATGATATTTCTGTTATTTCCAGACGCTGTTATATCCACAAACAAAACAACTCAATCTTTTCAACTTTTTCTATTAACAAAATGGTGAAGGCCTCCTTCACTCTTCTCTATTCGGCTTTAAATTTTCTGGGCAGTGAGGATCCAGTTGATTTCCGCTATCTATTTGATGCCAAATTTCCATCTCATATGAAGTTTTTCTTTGGGACGTTTTTGAACTTATGGTCTCCATACTAACAGCCGCTTGCACCGTTTCCGTCTGTTTGTCTGGCAATGTGACTAGCCCCATTCCACTTATAAATCTGTAATGTGTCGTCAGGTTCTCCTTATAACCCTAGACGACGTGATCGACAACATGCTGACCATGTACGAGAACCACAACTCTATCGCTGCAGAAAGGAAAGCTACGTACACTGGTGGACCTGTTCCCACTGAGTTTTATATGAGCCAAGGTAATGGAGTTATGAAACTTATATAACTCTGAAACCCCCATTATTGAAATAAACAGTATTTGCTTTACAATACCTGAACCAGACCTCAACAGTACTCAACACCAAAGCTACAGCCTACTACGACATTACATGGACTCCATTGTTCCCTCCAAGAGCTAAAGGAATAAATCATCATAATTTCAGCCGCAATATTTCATCATTTCAGCAGCACAGCATTTCAATAAATCATCAAACTACACCTTTTCAGAATACTACTGCGGGAAGAACGTCTACATCTTCCTATCAGAGCTGTACAGTGACATTTACCACATGGGTCGAGGAGTAGCACCATACTGCAAGGAGCGGTCCTTCGTTTTCCTTGGGTTCCTTCATTACCACGACGAACAGAAGTATTACTTGCTCGACGACCCCAGCATTTCCTTCCCGACAGATAACTTTCTGCACGGCTTGGAGTGCCATTTGGGGATTTGTATCTTTAGGTACGTTAATTTCTTAGTGTTATTAATACGGCCTTTTCCGCTCCAATGGAATCTTATACGTTATTTATGTGCATAGTTTGGTATTATATTGTAAGTTTGTAAGTACACGCTTGAGCAAAACGTGCGAATTTTACCACGCTTCGCAGTGTGGCCATAGTCATACTACCTTCATATTGCACCAAACCGAGTTTTTAAACCCAATGCAGATACTCTTAAAGGATTTAATGTGTTACAGAATTGCGACAAAAAAACCGCGCGGTGAAATTCGCAATACTTTAGACCTTAAGCCTGTCCTTAAGGTCTAAAACTTTCATAGACTTAAATATTATACTTGTCTACCCGAAAAGCTGTAGAACTTTCAATTGTGAATACAGAAATGTAACAGACATTACCAATAATTTAGGCCCTTCTGATTTGCAGAAAACCTATAATTTCGTATGGAATTGTATTATTTTATCAAAGGTTTCCCTTCAAGAAGCTTCTCCAGCGGGATAGAGACGTAACCGTGCTGCCCAAAGCAATCGTCAAATGCGGACTGGTCATGTACAAGCTGCCACCACTCACAGCATCCTCCTGCATTATCACATCAGGATCTTTTATTCTCGATTTCAACATCCAAGGTCTACGGTACAGACATCACGACTACCTCTTGGCAAGTAACTTTTGATTCTACAGCATTATTTACATTGTCATTCAATTTTATGTGGTCAACATTAGTGTTAGAATAAACTAAAAGCACCTGACCGCTATCTAGCATCTAACGCTAGCAGCCCGGAGGGGGGTGGGGGCGGTTTATTATTTTGTTTTAATTTTTTTTCAAGGGTTCGAGTGCCTTCTGAAGCTCAGAATTCAAGACATCTTATCACTAGTGTCAACCAATCATTACTGGTGCTATGCTGCGACTACCACGTTAATTTACCTTTCCTCCGAAACAATAAACTTAGTTACCTCCACATGAGACGTGTATCAAAGTTACCAGCTCTGAAAAGAACTTTTTCAAGGATAAGCAAAAGATGTTCTGCCTGGCAATCGATCTGATTCAAATAAAAACATTGCCCCCGATGAATTCTCCCTCATAGCCTTTTTTGACATATCATATCATTTATCAAAAAAGCGTTACGCTTAATACGTTGAGTATATTGAATACCTAAATAAAATACGATTTTCACCATAGACTGTTTGGTTTGTGTTTCAGACGATACCCAATGGGCAAACATATTACACAAAAGAGAAGTACACACCGCTGGTTTGCGATCATCACGTCTGTGAGTGGAATTACACCAATCATTATGGAGGTAGGTAATCTTCAGAGCAAATAAGAACGTCCTTTTCGATTTGTTTAGTATTAAAAGGAGATAAAGGGGAGCTGGCTAGACGTTGCGTTGATGGAAACGGATGCAAATTATCTCAAAACCAAAATACCGAAGAATGTGCGAAAAGAATAAGAAAAATCAGGAAAGAGAACCTGTGGGCCGCCCGTGATCATACTAACGTACAGAACGGACATTCGTATTCTTTCACCAGATACAGATTCCTCACTTCACCCTGCAGATCAGGGGTGCCTTCAGCTTCAAAGTAATCAGTGCTGGATGCAACCGGGAAATATAAGTTACTATGATATGACATACGAATAAAGCATCTTGAATAAAGGATAAGAGAGGAAATAAAGTGGATATTTTTTTCCAAACTGTTAGCACTGGATGTCTCCATGTGTGTCGGGGAGTCGTTAAGATAACGACTCCCCGACACACATGGAGACATCCAGTGCTAACAGTTTGGTTACTACTACTAGATATTACAATCCTTAGGTACTAACTATAAATGCAAAAGTAGGTACACTACAGGTCGCGTCATTTAAGATGAACGCTGGCGGTTTATGGTGCGCAGTAGGCGATTTATAACGATAAATGCGATGTAATACGATGCGCGTATCGCATACAACGGTATGCGATAAGCGCGTACGCAGGTGTCGTACGGCGCTCGCGATTCGTTCATTGGCTTCCCATGTTACGCAAATTTACTCCCTCCGCTCTCCTCCAGCGTTATTTTTATATGACGCCACCTGTAACTAAAGTCTGTCTGTTATTTACACGCTTGAACCACTTGGCTTGGCCTAGGTTCACCTAAGGTCTTATGACCTTAGGCTCTGTCTACCCTGTATGGAATAAAGAAGTGATTTGAATTTATGCCAACCATTCTCAGGTCCATTCTTAGTGCCAGGAGACCCTGGGACCGGCATCGACCCCGTGCCGCCGTACGTGGAGCCGACTCCCAAACCTGACGACGATGACGGGGACAACATCACCGTGCCTTGTAAGCTAAAAAACACCTACTTTTTAATTTTAAACACTAATTTGACTACACGTGGGAGCTCCCAATATACCTTCTTCTTATATAAAAAAATCAATTGCTTTTCGTTAGTCTTGCCAAAACTCGATAATGGGCCGATTTAGCTAATTTTGGTCTTGAAATATTTTGTGGACTAGACAAGGTTTAAAAGGTGAGAGAAGTGCGTTCAGGCGGTACTGAGTTCACGGTTTACGGAGCTGGGTCAGCTGGTCTGAAATAAATAATATTAAAATTTGATTCCATACCCAAAGAGGAAACGAGACCCTTTGTCTGTCAGATGACTATATTTTATCTTTCTCAGGTTTTTTAGCCATTGTGATTTCGATAGGGTCTAGAGGGTGCTCCCGCAATCGTGACTCTCTTGACCCCGATTTATTGAGTTTCTGGTTATTTGGAGGGGAATTGGTTCAACCCATGGTTCAGTCTGATTCAGGAATTACTGTCCAAGTCACCGGGCAACTTCTTAGGGGGGTTATGAAAGTAGTGTAGTAAGATAATGACGTAAGAAATTTAAGGTAACAAAACAATCGAAACAAGTACTTATTTACTTATTTTTTGTATCTTTCAGACATTCTGGAGGGGTGCATGTTCGTGTATCCGCCTAACTACGGCTCCATCGCCGGCAAGAGTTACCTGGACTCTGTGGACTTACACGACGACCGGTTCACTTGCAACGCAGGAGGGAAGGTAAACTAAAACTAGGGTAACTCAAAATCGGTGACTCAAATGACTTAAAAAAAGAAGTTGTGGCGAATGATTTTCGTTAGAAAACAAAAATATTATCTACATACCTACTTACTTACCGATTTTAAGTAAGTAATTCACAGATTTCAAAAATAGTCTCCTGAACATGTGACGAGCTATGGAACATACCCGATCCCTGTTCGTTTCCCGGTTTAATGGTTAAGATCATAGGGAATAGAACAAATAAGTACTTAGCATATATCCATCATATACCAAAAGGTAGGTACAAATACCAAAGATGGTTTGTAGGTTTTGGTCAGACTCTATATCATACAGTCAGTACCCTTATGAGATTATAAAATCTCATAGTACAAGATTTTATAAATGCAGACAATAGCGACTGCGTTAGGATTTTGTATGGAATTTCTTAGTTGCCTTACTATCCGCCGCTGTACAGGTTTCTGATAAAAATCGTTAACGCCGTCGCTAGCGTCTGCGTTTATAAAATCTCATACTTGGGACACTTAAGAGTGGAGCAAGTCTACATAACTTCTTTTGGCAGGGTCTCTACTGGTATCCTCAATGGATGGGCGCAATGCCGGCGCATCCGTACGACGGCGCTAAGGATGAGTTCGAGCCCCCGGGGACATTCTACCCCCATCAGAAGGGGTACGACGATCCACCAGAAGACTAGTATTATTAAATAAAATATCGCAATTAATTTGTTTTGATATCCAGTTAAACTACCTACAAGTATTTTAACAAGCTTTTACTTGCACTACAAAGGTGGGACTCGGCATTGTATTTTGTTTCTGTTTATCCAGAAGAAATCTTTCAACTGAATATTAAACAATTATCTGAAACATATTGAGCTGAAATTTCGCATACCGCGTATAGTTTAGTTCAGATGACATTGCACGATTATTTGTGACGTCACTAAATCCAATATGGCGGAACGCTCAAGACGGGCGGAATAGTTATTCTTGTTTGAGCACTACTACGATAGGGGTATGATTATTCATACCCCTATCGTAGTAGTGCTCCGGAAGTAACTGCTGAGTTAATCTGATAACAGATTAACTCAGCAGTTACTTCCGGAGTTGATCTGTGATATGAAATAAATGGGTTTGTTGAAAAGAAAACTATTTTAGAGTATTCAAATAGAGGCTTATTAAAAAAAATGTTTTTACTCTTTAATTTCATCACCGAAAAACGAAATTCATCAGAGCAACTTCAAACATTCCCAAATATTTATATTTCTGTATTCTATAAATAAAAGGGATAAACTTGGAGCGAAACGGCCAAGTGCAGCGAATCACAAAATCAAATGCATAAGAAGTGCTGCGTTGTATTGTATTTTTGTATCAGGAAGAAAATAAAATCAAAAGTATAAAACCAAAATAATTTATTTTTTTCAATTTAACTAGAATACAAATTAAATAAAACAAAAAGTATAACAAAGGTAAGTAGTTTTTACTATATTTGATGATGGTGCTTTTAGTAAAAAATATAGCTTTATTTAGAAATCTTATCTTACTCTATATAAAAATAAATTGCTGTTCGTTAGTCTCGCTAAAACTCAAGAAACACAACCACAAATATTTCAAGACCAAAATACATATCTCTACATAATTTTTTTGATTCTTATTTTATTAGATGTAACTTTCCAAAAACCTACTCTCAATGTTACTTCCACGAGGTAAAACGAAAAAAGCAGGCGTTCCTGCTTTGAGCTCAAAATACTTTGTCTTCAATAAATCACCTAAATTCTTAGCAGGATTTATTACATGCGGCATTTTATCATACCCCTCAAAATACACATTCACTCGATCGCAACTGTACTTATTATTTTCATCCCAAGGGGCAGGAAACAGCTGTTCCAACTGATTTAATAATGGAACATTTTCAGGGCACCCTTTCACAAAATCTGTCATTTGGTATTCCGGATACAAAAATAACACTGGCCACTTTAAAACACCATTCTCTATGTGAACAATTGAATCATGGGCACCAGGCAAACTTGGTTCTAATTTTGAAAGATCAATATCATCTTCATCATCACAATTTGATATTCTTATTCCTCTCTCAATAATTGCTTTAATAACTCCCTCCTTTTGCTCACTTATTTTAGCATCTTTCTTTTCTTGTTTTCTCTGGTCTCTTTCTTGGATCATTTTCTTCTTTTTTGCGGAACTGAGGAGGTCAATAATTTCTTTATCATTTTTGTTTGTTGCCAGTATTTTTTGACAGTGTTCTATACAAGTATCAAATTTAGCTGCTTCTAATGCCGATTTAGCAGCCCTGACCCTGGCTTTAGTGTGGTTTGGGTTGAATGATAGTGCTTTCTCACTGTCATATAATGAAGATCTATAATTTTTTAAATGCCAATGTGCTGCTGCCCTGTTATTGTATAAACTAGCATTTATTTCTGCATCGTCACATCTCACTTTAATGCCTTCCGTATAACTGAAATAGAGATGAAAAAAACATAAATTTGTAGTTTATAATGTATCTTTACAATGATTTATAATATTAGTATGGATAAAAAAATTACATCACTAGAAAAATCACATCTTTAAGCAACTTATTGCTGTAGTCAAATTCAGCTAGGATGGTATATAAGACAACTAAGAGAGAAACCGAGACCTAAGTATCCTTATTCCTCTGATCAGCTGGTAGAGGATTTAACCAACAAAAACTTACCCCAAAATGGCCAATCGATAGTTCTTATGTTTGAAGTTGAAGTTTCCGTCATCCTTATAATTGGTAGCGAGTTCCAAAGGAGTGTTTTCATCCGGATCATATTTCAGTTTGGCGAGGCCTTCAGCTAGCGGTGACAGCTCACCAGCTTCAGGTGCGTCTTTCATGAAGAACGGGTGCTTGTTCATTTCCTCCTGTAAAGGGTTAAATGTAAATAAAATGCCCTACCTTTTCTTCATATAAAGTAAATTTCCCAGTTATGGAAATGCTTGGATTAAAAAAAATTATATTATACTGAATAAAAGTAAAACTTATTGCACAAAGTACAATGGAGCATACACAAACGTATACCACCAAAGATGTGTGTGATGTGTGACTTCTCTATGTGGTCCACTGTACAAATTAAACAAAAATTAGTTACCTCCCAACGATCTTCTGGCCATCCTTCTGTATATCGCTTTTTCTCCAAACCATTGATGAAATCGTCTAGTTCTTGGTCCAATTTTTGGCACAGTGCGAGCCTTTCTTCGTCAGTCATAGCCTTATTTTCTTTTTTACCTTCCTCAGACATTTCAACGTTATTTTTGTGCCTGTATTAAAAAACTGACTTAGAAAAACTTAAAAATAATTATTTTTTATTAAATTAGTTTGGTACCTACTAATTATATTTTATTGTTAAAAAAGACACAATAACTAAAAAAGCTTCAAAAAAGCAAAATGTAAACATAACCTCACTCAACTCATAGTATGACCTACTTAAATGAAATGTCAATGTCACAGCGACGATAAATGATAAATATGACAGACATGTGACACTGACTGTGACACATAAAAACCCATTTTTCTTTTTCACTTTTCTAAACCTTGAGAAAAAGGGGGTTACCATGAGTTGTATAAGCAGGCATCTCTTAAAACCATGCAAGATGCTCACACGAGTAGGCGCGACGGCGCGCAATACATCATGTAAAGTGACATCCCCATTACTTAATCGTTCTTGCATGGTTTTAAGATGTTTAGACTGTGCGTTGATATGTCAGTCAGTCAGTCATTCATTTTCTCCATATTTAGATTTTGTAGAGCCTTTTAACTTTAAACTTTTGCCTTTCGCTTCCACTTATGGTACACACCATAGGTGGAAGCGAAAGCATACTTACAAAATCCAATAATTAATTATAAAAAATAAAGTTTTGTATTATTATTTATTATCAAAATATATTATTGAGTGGAAAATGTTTAATTTGTAACATAACAACTAATCGAATTTTAATTAATATAGGGTTCCATTATTCCAATGTTTGATGTATTCACACTTCCTTTGCTCACGTCTCTTAAAATATTCAGGGTATTGAGCCTTTTCCAGTGGATGCCAGTAATCTAAAATCCAGTCCGGAGGTTCTACATCACGTCCATAAGCTACACCTGCAGCTATTCCAAGAGATTTTGGGACTGAAAACATAAACAAAACAAATAAGATTATAGTCAAGGGCCTACTATGACCAACTATTAGGTAAGTATTCTGTGCTATGTATGACGGATAAAAGTGAAGAAAAAAAAAACATAATAGGCAGTAAGTATTGTTACAACCTCAAGTTATCAACCTTATTATTTTATCTTCTATTATTTATTTATGGCTGAAATTTCAGCCATAAGACGTCAACATTTATGTTGATGATATACTACAAGATATACCATTGTTGGTATACATACATTTAGCGCATTGAATAGGTTGCATCTTCATGAACAATTCGTGTTCCCCGATCCAGAGAAGGCGGCGTTGTTCCTTTGGATCGCAAACACATCGGTTGTCGTCGAATTGCTTTCTAAGAAGTACTTGATGGTAGCGGACCACGCGTCTATAAATTCAGAGTTATATATTTACTAGCTGTACCCCGCGGCTTCGCCCCGCGTGGGACTCGGTTATATCGCGCCCAAAAGTAGCCTATGTTTGACCTCAGGTCGTAAACTACATCCCTACCAAATTTCATCACAATCGGTCCAGCAGTTTAGCCGTGAAGAGGTGACAGACAGACAGACAGACTTTTGGCATTTATAATATTAGTATGGAAGTATGGATATGGATGGATTCTCATAAGGACAGATTCTTTTAAGGACAGATTCTCATAAGTATAAATACTCAAAATGACAGTCTTTTTAGGACACTTCGAGACCGAATCCGCCACCGGTAGATACAAACGAGGTTTTGTAACTATCTTTCCATCTAAGACATCTGGAAGAAATTAGTCTTCTTCATCCGAGCGTGTTTCCCAGTTGCGTTTTCAACCTAGGGTATAAACATGGTCCTATATTTGTCGAAGTACTGAAAATTCGCCAATAGAGCGACAGCCGTTTAATTTCTATTACCGTTTTTACTTTGGAGGAAATATTATCTACCTATGTTCTATCGAGTAACATTGTACTTCTGGTTATGTATTAGAATAAAGTTTTTCAGTCAGCTTGTGATAGCAGGTATGTATGGTCATCATAATTTTTCGTGTAGGTGTCGGACACGGTCACTTGACAATGCTTTCAATATAATAAAAGGTACTCTATGGACAATGCACACTCTGAAGTCAGAGTTTTACGGCAGTTTTGTAATAAGTACAGGAAAGTGCAATTACAATTAACACATTAAACACTATAGCCATCACGTACGTACGTACCTCTCTACATGGTAGGCTTCTAGATTTCTCATGGCTTTTTTGTACAATGTGCATACTTTTTGCGCGTGAGTTCTTAATTCAGGTGCAAAAGGCATATTATTATATTACTTTTAAACCTACCTAAACCGTTAGAAAATTTTGATAGTCGTACCGTGCATCGATTATATAATAGTTGGCAATGATGTCAGAGTACATTGTCATTATGAACAAATTATATATAGCCAGTTAAATGTCTATGATAGCCAGCAACAAACCTACAATTAGTCATAGCATAGTGGCAGCATTAGTGGCCTACGAACCTATGACGAAAAGAGCATCTAGAGGCTTACTATAACCTCTACAAGCTAGCCAAAAACGAGTGTGATCGAGATGGCACAATATATGATGTAATATTGCTTACTCGATCGTTTTGAGATCGCTATTAGAGATCATAGTAAGCCCCCTGCCTGCTAACCGAAGTCCACCACTATGCATAAAACCTAAGGCGCACCCTAGACGCTCATGCGCGCATGATGGAAAACCATCAAACAAAGGGATGGTACTCGAAAAATGAATTGAATCGACTGATTTCTAAACAAAAAATCCTAATTTTTTTAGTTTCAATCAAGAATTTTGCAATGAAAACCATCATGCGTGCATGAGCATGTGATGTGTGCCGTGTGTGTGCCTAAGAAGTCTATGCATTAAAAACAAACAAAAATTTAACTTCAATGTCAGGATTCGGATATTGTGACATGACATTGCTAATGACATGAATGAATTAATTGACACTTTGACAGATGTACAAAGAAATTGACATAATGGCTGACTGAAAAAACCGGTTGGTATGCAGTACAGTAAGTTATTTATTTCTTGGCGTCTGGCGCTCTCGCTTATGAGTTTTTGACGATCTAGAATGTGTTCAAGGAGCTAAATAAATTAAACTGAAGATTGTGTGATAAAACCATAGCCATGTCTGACGCTTGGGAAGAGATTCAAGCAGTGAAGAGTAAGCGGAATAGTTTACGAGAAAAGCTTGAGAAGCGAAAGAAAGAGCGACAGAATATTTTGGGCGCGAGTTTAGTTCCTGACAAAGCAGAAGGCTCGCCAAGCTCTAAAGAACGGGCTGTATTGAGTCCAGTCTCGCAGAAAAACGAAGGTGAGATGTATTCATCATCTTTATATAAATACTAGCTATATTCTGGTTTCATCTTCACTTGGTGCCGCCTGTAACCTTCCCTGAAAATTCGGTTATCAAATCCAAAATCTAATAATAAGGATAATGTATAATAGATACACAAAAACAGAAGTCAGTTCTTCTGGCCGGCATTGTGAGAAGATTCCTCACTCTCGAGCCCTGACCACCAGCAGCTTGGGTGTTCATTGCCGATCTGTACCCCTTTTTTTTATTTTTAAATGTTTTTTTTCTATTATGTTTAAAAATGTAAAAAAGAGGTGTTATAATGGATAATACTATTTTCTTTTTTTATATAAACCTTGGGTATTCTGATAGATCCTAATTTGCTGTTTATGACTTCCAAAGTAAGTTTTCTAGGCTAATATTGATATATGAATAGTATTGTACTACTGAAATTTGGTTATCTTGTATTAATTTCACTAAAATGCATAATTTTTTATTTCAGCTCCACTAACATCAGAAAAAGCTAAAGTCGTGCCAATAGCATCTCTCGAAGTACGTCTACTACAGGTGCTCTCAGACATGCAGCTTCAGCTGCCCGCGACGGCCAAAGCCTTAATGCCTGGACTAGGTGATGTGGACGCGGGAATTGTAGCTAATCTGTTAGAGAAATTCGCAACACAAAAGCTTATAACGTAAGTTTTTCTATGCAGTAATATTCATACAAGACTATACTCTTTATTGGACTAAAGAAATATGGTGTGCCAAATAGTGATGTGCTGCTTCTTCTTATTTTTGTGTCAATGACAAACTTAGATATGATTAGCCCAGTGCGAGGCCACCTCAATGACCTTCCGATTTGTAGGGGAATTTGTCATTATGTTGAGAGGATTGGTCAGCCTAGATACTGCGTTACCGAGTCTAGCTGCTTCCAGGGTGCGCCACCAGGGCTCCTTTTTTGCACCCCTTTCTTAATGTGCTGCTGAAAATTGTTTTCAGGAATTATCCCTTGTAAATTTACAGAAATATTCCCAAAGTTACCAAAGAGCTTAGGAAACATTCCCAAAGTTTTCAAAGACATTTGGAAACTGGGAATATGACATGACTCAGATGGCAAATTTTATCAGAAATCCTTATAATCATTGTATATCTATTTTTGTATTGTAGCATCAGTGAACGCTCGGAGAGTACAACAGATGGCGATATTGAGGTAGTAAATGCGGAGTCTGTGCGGTTGGCAGCTGTTCTCGCTGCCCTTATGGAGGAACAGTCCTCTTTGGGCAAGAGGAAAGGTATCTAACCATTTCCTCAGCTTATGTTTTTTACTATAAATACTGTGAATTTTTAATTACACAAGTAACTAAAATATAGACCGACACTTGTATTTAACATAACCACAAAAAAAATTGATTAAAAAAAAACATTACCTCAAAGATGCCTTCCACTCTTCCCATCCCATTGTTGAACCTTATGGCGTCTACAAACTTTCAAACCTTAGAACCAAACAGATAAACGTCTTTAAAGTGTATTTTTTTAGGTGCAACTGTCACCGATGAAGGCACAAAAGCAAAAGTTGCCAAGGCAGCGGCTGTTGAGAAGAAAGCTCCAAAAGGCACAGACATTATGGTACTCTCTTTCATCTTTCATGCTCTTTCTTCTTCACTTTGCCTGGTCTTGGCATTCTTAGTTATGAGACCATTTGCATGCTTATTGTAAGTTAAAACCTTGAGTAGTTGATGCTGATAAGATAAATAAATGATGCTGCTGACGTAGGCAGTCGCTCCATTGTATTAACCAGTACCGCCAAATCAAGGACCTTAATGTTAACTTGGGGTAATGTTGAAAAAAGCTGAAAAATTTCCCGTTTTTTTTCAGTCCTTCGTTTTTTTTTTATATGTTCAAAAATCGAACTATATCGCTATTTTAATTTGTTTACAGTCGTTATTAGCGATGCCCTCCAGCAGAGAAAAAGCTGTGAAAAGGGTAGGAGAGGAGATCATGGATCTCCTCAGCAAGCCGACCGCTAAGGAGAGGTCTCTCGCTGATAAGTTCAAAAGTCAAGGAGGTAATCTTTAATGTCACTATCATCATCATAATGTCTGCTAGTCTTTGTCTGGAAAAACTTATAATTTTTGGCAAAATTGAAGGAAAACGCGCCAGGGAAATTTCCGTAGGAATCAAACCCCGACCACCGTTTCTTTATGCCTTAAGGGCCTTAAGTATTCTTCTGAAGGTCCGTTGTCCGTAAGCCGCGTAAACGCGGCGCTCACTCATTTTGTAGGTATTTAGACATCATATTTGGGAAAATAACACTACAATTTATTATTTTAGGGATAGTATTGAAACTAAGCTAAAAGGAGGCAACTTTCAACTCAAACTTTTTCTATCGAGCTAATTTCGTCTGATTGTGTTACTGTAAGCAAATTTCACTCTGCTAGATCCTCAACTAAAATAGTCGTAAAATTTTGAAAAAACATATAATTTTTTCAGAATTTTACGACTGTTGAATCCTGATTCCTATTGATTTTAAAAACGGTATTTGAGAAAGAAGGAGCCCTTAACCACTGGAGAAGAGAGGCAGATTGATTTAAAAAATCGTGATTCATTTATTTTTAAACTACTTTGAAAATCAGCTTCCTCAATTCGTCAAAATGTTTTATTTTAAATAATGATTTATATATCCATACATTTTGTACTTCAGGTGCCCAAGTGATGGAGTTTTGCCCTCACGGCACGCGTGCGGAATGCGCGCGCGCAACCGGTGCGAAGGAAGATTCTAGAGCCGCGTGCAAGAAGCTGCATTTCAAGAAGATCATCCAGAGCCACACGGACGAGTCGCTTGGGGATTGCTCGTTCCTCAACACTTGTTTTCATATGGATAGCTGCAAGTTAGTCTGTTCAATACTAGATGCCGCCTATCCATGGCTAAACTACTATTCCTGCTAATATTATAAATGCAAAAGTAACTTTGTCTGTTTGTCTATTGAGCATATTTTTTTTTAAGAAAAAGTATTTGTTCTCATATGCTAATAGTTAACTTCAATTTACTATCAATATACACTAAATTCATATGTATGAAAATATTTATTCTTTACAGGTATGTCCATTACGAAGTAGACAACACCGATCCAAACGTTACTGCAAATAAAAATCTGCCAGAAACCGCTGTCAAAGGCTCGCACACAGGTTTGTGTTTTTCTATGTTTTCAATCCATACCTCTATATATGTATATAGCTTTCGAAAAAAGATCACTTGAGAGGATATTCTTTAAAACTGTGTCGCACAATAGCTAAAAGAAAGCCTAAAAAATATCATTTTTTATCTAACCGTGTGGTCACGGACTGGAACAGGCTCCCTGAGAGTGTAATCACTGCACCTTCAGTCAACGCTTTCAAAAATAGAATTAGATTAGACAAAGTATAAAATCTCCAAACTTAAGATGCACACGCATCAGCTTCATAAGCTGCTAGTGTGTTTAAGAATATAAATAAATATATGCAATATTTCTAATAAAATATTTTTTGTCTGTGTCCGTGTCTGCTCAGGCTAATCTATAGAAAGGCTAAACCGATTTAGACGGGATTTTCACTAAGCATCAGATAGCTAACATTACAAGGTGAAAGATTCTTTAAAAAAATAATCAGGTTTCCTCGCATTAACAATAAAACCCCTTTTAGCCCTTTGGCGGCATATGTTAGATCCGCCACTCGGTTCAGTAAATTTAATCAAAAGAATTATTTAATACTGTTCTAATATATTATTTTATTAGCCATTATGACTCGAAAAGAAGAACAAGAACAGTGTACTCTAGGTACTGAAACATAAAGCTGAAAATGCAACAATAAATTGTATTGTTTCAGCTGCGGCAATATCAAAACCTGACGGCGTGCTGACACTAACTCCACCGCAGTGGATACAGTGCGATTTGCGGTACTTAGATATGACATTTTTAGGTAAGTCACCTATCTATTATAAATAAAAATCAATTGCTGTTCGTTAGTCTAGCTAAAACTCGAGAATGGCAAATTTAGGTCTTGAAATGGACCAATTTGGCTAATTTTGGTCTTGAAATATTTGCCGAAGATCAGGTAAGCTTTAAATGGTGAGAAAAGTGCGTTCAGGCGGTACAGAGTTCGCCGGGTCAGCTAGTTACTAAATACAAATAAATTTATTTTCTACCTCTTGTGCAGAAATAGCTTTATTATAAAAAAAAACAATACGTTAATAGACTCACTGCTGGCCTATGCTAACAAAGTAATTAAAAAAAAAATTACCGGCCGCTAATAGAGGTTTCTTAATGTACACGTTTTCAGACATTAGGTTTTTAGTTTCATTCTGGCCAGTCAACAAAATAAAAAACTATTTTAGCGGTCGCAAATGGAAATTGCTCGACACTTTTGTTAGGTTAGTACTAACTATTATTATTTGATTGTTTAAAAATATGTATGAACATTTCAAAAAAAAAAGAAAGAAAAAAGCGAGCGCTGGCTTTGTGTTGGCGCCGTTTTGAAATTAGATACGATTCCGTTAGTGGGTTCAAGAATAAAAATAAATAAATATTTTCTCAAAATCGTCCATTGTCGTCAAAAACAACGGATCAATCGAGTTAAATCTATATTATTCTGCCACGCAGGCAAATTCGCAGTAATAATGGCGGATCCGCCGTGGGACATCCACATGGAGCTGCCATACGGAACCATGTCGGACGACGAGATGAGGTGTCTTGGCGTTCCGCAGTTACAGGACAGCGGACTTATCTTCCTTTGGGTCACTGGCAGGTATCACATACTTTGTTCCATCACAGATTACAGATTAACATACTAGCACAGATTATATAATAGTACTAACGTACAGAACGGACACTCACACCCTCCCACCTGAATCACATACCTCACCGCACAGATCAAGGGTAAAAATCAAGGGCAAAACAAACAGGGGCGTATCGCGAGTATCATTGAATCCGTAGTGTAAATGAGTAAATATTGTATTGTTATTAGGTTTTGGTGGGTTTATATAAAATTAGACTATAATATAAAATTGTTAATTGTTTTTAATTAATATTACGTATGGTATTTGAAAATAACTAGACTTATAGTACTGAGGTACCTAATTTACACTAAGATTGCATAAAAATACTACAAAACTTATATGTAGTTATTATTTTCGGATCTGACACAGCCCTTTAAAGCTTTACACACACATTGATGCGTGTGCGTGTGCGGACGCCTGCCACCGCATCGTAGTGTGCGTGCGTCAGTTTCGCCGCACTTGTATGGAGTGTCCGGACTAAAGCCCGAATACTCAAACGCTACTCAATTTTGAGAGCTGTTCAAGTATCATGCTGTTTCTGTCATATCTTTGACGTTTAGCGCGACAGCATGATACTTGAGCAGCTCTTGCTAAGTTGCAGCGTTTAAATATTCGGGCGTAATACTTTGTAATAATTTGACAATTATTTGACATTGAAAGAATGTTTTTATTATTAATTTAATAATAAAAATAATTTATATTTATATATATATTGCTCGTTTAATATTATTATATGTATATTATTGTAAATATAATTTGCAAACCTCTAACAAAGGTAAAATGTATTTGGAAAATTTTAATGTAACACCTTGTATAACATACATTTTAAGCAAATAAATTGATTGTATATTATATCGAATGGCGACCACGCACCGGCAAGCGTAGCATCTGACACTCACCGACCAGATGGTCGAATGACCTGAAGAAGGTCGCAGGCAGGCGCTGGATGCAGGCCGCGATCACCGGTCGTTCTGGAAATCCTTGGAGGAGACCTATGTCCATATTTATTACATAAAAATGTTTGATATGAAGCATATTTAAACAACAATGTATTAATTATTTCATCCTTTTTAGTTGAGGAGTGGAAGTCGGTTTCGTTTTTTTTGGTAAAATCAATTATTAGGAAAATATTTTGCAGAGCAATGGAGCTAGGCAGAGAGTGCCTCAAGTTGTGGGGATATGAACGAGTGGACGAACTGATCTGGGTAAAGACGAACCAACTACAGAGGATCATCCGGACAGGACGGACTGGACATTGGCTGAACCACGGCAAAGAGCATTGCTTGGTGAGTGATACATGATAATCCCACTAATTTTAAAGACTAAAGTTTGTGATATACACAAGTTACCTATGAAATGTTTTTGGCTTTTTTTAAAATAAAATAGATTAAAAAAACGCTTCTCTGATTCAAGATGCTTTATTTGTTGAACATATTATAGTAACATACACATAAATTACATGCAGTGTCGATGTTAAGCAATCTGAATATTAAAAAAAAAATTACGAGGTAAATAGGACAAACAAGACTATGTGACTTCGTATTTTCATCATCATTTCAGCTGCAGGCTGTCCACTGCACACACACAGGATCTCCAGAATGGCCGGTTGTTGCGCGGCCTGCATCCAGCGCCTGCCTGCGACCTCCTTCAGGTCATCCAACCATCTGGTCGGTGGGTGCCCGTGGGTGCGTCGGTGGGTGAAAACCTTTCTGCCCCATCGGCCGTCGGTTCTTCGCGCTATGTGCGCCGCCCACTGCCACTTCAAAGAGCTAATCCGCTGGGCTATGTCGGCAACCTTTGTTCTCCTACATATTTTTTGGTGTCCTAAACTATGACAATAGATGCTGAGTCGATATTCTCACGGTTCAATTTTCCAGGTGGGGATGAAAGGCAATCCCGACAACCTAAATCGTGGGCTGGACTGTGACGTCATAGTAGCTGAAGTACGCGCCACTTCGCACAAACCGGACGAGATTTATGGTATTATTGGTAAGTTTTATAGACGGATTTTTTTTTCTCAATTTAAAAAAAAAAATACTTTTTTACAGTTTATACCCTACTTCGCCAGAAGGAGGGTTATGTTTTACGAGAGTAGGCACGCTTTTCAGCCTCAACGGCATGATGGATTTAAGCTTGAGAAGTGTCGTTAAATTCTTATTTACTATGAGAGTAACACTGGGTACTTATATCAAAATAAAATAAAAACAAAACGGCTGATTTTTTGTTCTCTCACCCACAGAACAGAGAACTTATTCGAATATAAATGTTTTGACGCCGATTTAGTTCCAGAATCAGAGTGGCAGCGTATTCTCTCTTTTTATCTTCAAATAATTCATGTAAACCCATGTAAACCACACCACACCTTATTAGAAATGTATTACGTAGTTTACAACAAAGCCACCTAATATTATCAACCAATAAATGATGCAATCAAATTCCTTTTTTCTAAGTGAAACGTTGGCTTGCAAAAGTGGCCGTTTTAAGCAATATTACAATTTATAACTATAGGGAACCATAATTTGATAATTTACTTATAATGTTTAAAATTAACTTCAAATCCAGAACCTTAATTATAAAAGACGGATTTTTAATAACTTGTGTTTTCAGTGAATAATTATTTTTAAATGATGGTGGCGCTAGTGTTCACAAAGGTATCGTCTTAAGAGATGGTAGTAAGCCACCTGGAGGAAGAATATTATTCGTTTTCTAAATGATGATGGTACTTTTTTTTTAACTTTCAGAAAGGCTGAGCCCAGGCACAAGAAAAATAGAATTGTTCGGGCGACCGCACAACGTGCAGCCCAACTGGTATGTTATTCTCACATACAATGTGCACTTTGCATTTTACACGTCTTAACTATTTAGCAGATAAATATGCCTAACGGCCTACCTGATAGGATTCATGCTGAGCCCAGAGTCCGCTTACACGCGAAGTCTTTTGTTTTCCCTTTTTGACTTACTAGCAGTTGTCCGCGGCTCCGCCCGTGTGGTTATATCGCGCCAAGAAAGTAGCCTATGTTTGACTATATCCATACCAACTTTCATCAAAATCGGTCTAGCAGTGAAGCTGTAAAAGTGTAGCAGACAGACGGACTTTCGCATAAATAATATAAGAATGAATTAGTTTGTATTTAAAAAAAACATAATTTAAGATTTACTAATATACCGACAAAGGTTAGAAGGTATAACCGCCTGCCTAATTTAAACCCTTCTTGGAAATGCTGTTTTACTCAGTCATCGCTAACCGATCATATTGGAAATTCTTGGGGGAGGCCTATGTCCAGCAGTGGACAGCCTGCGATGCCTGAAATGATGATGATGGGTCAGTCAAAAATACCAATTCAATTCTAATAATTGTCATATTTTTCAGGATAACTCTAGGGAATCAAGTGGACGGCGTGCGTCTAGTAGATCCAGATTTAATAGCGGCCTTCCAGAAACGGTATCCCGATGGGAATTGCATGGCGCCTCCGACCCAGGACCCGGGACTACCATAGAACATAGTGAAGTGAAGAATTAAACTAATTTGAACTCTAATTATATCAGCATGAGTGTGAAATTAGTGAAACGACTGAAAGAACATAGTAAAGTGAAGAATTAAACGAATTCGAACTCTAATTATATCAGCACGAGTGTAAAATTAGTGAAACGACTGAAAGAGCATAGTGAAGTGAAGAATTAAACGAATTCGAACTCTAATTATATCAGCATAATGAGTGTGAAATTAGTGAAATGACTGAATAGGCCAATTTGAAAAATAAATATATAGGGACAAATCACACAGATCGAGTTAGTCCCAAAGTAAGTTCGAGACTTGTGTAATGGGATACTAACTCAACGATAATATATTTTTATAACAAATACATATATAGATAAACATCCAAGACCCAGGTAAATCAGAAAAAGATCATTTTTCATCTTGACCTGATGGGGATCGAACCCGGGACCTCCCGGGTAGCGGTCAGGCAGTTAACCATTACGCCATGGAGGTCGTCACAAATCTCTAAGGTAAGACTTAAAATTTCATCAATAAAAGTTGAAAAAATAAAGTCTCAAAGCAAGGGTGATCTATGTTTACGTAGTAGGCGTAGTAAAAAAACCTTACAAATAGCGCATTAGCTCTGAATCCATAACACTCCTTTCTGAAATGTCGTGTAATAGAGAAAAAACCGATCTCACTTGGTTTATAAATATGCCGAGTATTAATTGAAGATGATAGATGAATAATAATAAGTATAAAAACTTTGTTTTACAAATGTAAACTGTTTTGTTTGTAAGTTATATATTGTAAGTAAACGACAATTTTACTTAAACGGTTTTTTATTACTCCTCAACACTAGCGCACTTGTAATTTGCCACGTTATACACGAAGGAACTTCCCGAAACATCCACAGATTTCAGTGAGCTGGTGAACCGCTCCGTCGACCTTTCGGTGAAGATGGTCGCGTTAGAGTGCGCGATGTACCGCTTGGCTTCTCTTTTGGAGTACTACAATAAACGGCAGCTTAAGTTTTAGGCTCATAAGGGCGTTAATTTGGACTTTGGGTTAATTGAACTAAAGTACAAAATTGAACTTCAACTGTTTCTCGCAGATTTCTCACGTCTCTTCCCTAAGTTTTATTAAGTACTGCATTCGACCTTGTAAGATGTTGTCCAACTCGCAACCATCTACTTGATGCTATATAGGTGACCATTAAAAAAGAGCTAACGTATAATTTTCGACTTTCTTATCTAAGCGCTTTCCCGGCTGCCTCCTCAGCTGGTTGCTTCAGACTTTGCTCGGTTTCGACATCCTTGTCTTTTGGTTGTGAGATACGATACGACACCTCCACTGCGACGTAGAGCCAACAGCAGGGACTCGAATACACCTTAATAAGTGTAACACTTTCATAAAGGTTACCCATTCAATCTGTTACAGAAATATTCCTGTTACACTTACTTGGGTGTTTGGCTTCAAACACTTTTGAAACTAACAGATATACGTTTTCTGTTTGAACCTGTTTGTAAAGGGTTTTCATTTTTTTAAACATCATAACAGTGTTTTAAACATGTCCAAAACAGTTACAGCTTACTAAAACTGTTTAAGCACAAACAGGGTTTGCTTGAAAACAGATTGAAAGTGTAACAGGTTTAAAAAAACAGAAATGGAAAACACGTGTTCAAAACACTTTATTCGGGTACCGCTAAAGTCCCTGTTTGGGACTCTCCCCTTCTTCTACGCCGCAGTAGAGACTACCTACTATCTAATAACTTTATTGTGCTACACCCACCTGTATTCTTGAGTATGTCTCGTCCCAGTACTACACTTTGAGTTGACTTTTTTAATAACTGTTTTATCCTTTAATGGTGAGCTAAAAAGAAAAAAAGAAAATTATTGAAATATCAACTAACTGCATTTTAATACCCAGCTACAAAATTTTAAATACAATCATCTCATTATTCCTTAATTTTAAATCTGTTTATTAGCTACTAGCTGTTCCCCGCGGCTTCGCCCCGCGTGGGACTCGGTTATATCGCCCCCAAAAGTAGCCTATGTTTGACCTCAGGTCGTTAACTACATCCCTACCAAATTTCATCACAATCGGTCCAGCAGTTTAACCGTGAAGAGCTGACAGACAGGCAGACTTTCGCATTTTGGATTAAAGCTATAGATATAACAACGTTCGTTCGAAATGCATAAACCACCTTCGAGCAGTCGCGTAAATGTACAAAAGGAAGATTCATACTTTCCGAGTAAGAAAACTGACGGTCTCGGTGGGGCGGTAACTCCAATTTATGTGTGGCCGTGTATGTTCAAAGATATGATCGTCATTGATAAGAATAGTAAAATGGCTTCTTTTTCCTGTGAGAAATCTTCCCATGAGGCCCGTCCCAATACTACTTCTTTTACCTTATTTTATCCTGAATGACGGGAGTCCGGCTGTCAGAATGCCACGTCTCCCGAAGTCTTCTTTGAAACTAAAAAGCAAATTATCTTACATAAATACTTATATTAAAATCGCTTGTCATGATCATTGCCCCTAGTATGAGTTTTTCTTAACGCAAACGCTAGCGACTGCGTTAGGATTTTGTATGGAATTTCTTAGTTGCCTTACTATCCGCCAGAGGCGCTGTACAGGTTTGCCATACAAAATGGCTAACGCAGTCGCTAGCGTCTGCGTAAGGAAAACCTCATACTAGGGGCACATGACATCACTAGGTATCACTACATAGTATAAAACAAAGTCGCTTTCTCTGTCCCTATGTCCCTTTGTATGCTTAAATCTTTAAAACTACGCATCGGATTTTGATGCGGATTTTTTTAATTGATAGACTGGTCCATGAGGAAGGTTTTTATGCCCATGCGAAGCCGGGGCGGGTCCCGCGGCTAAGCCCCGGTGAACTTCCCTCGGGAACAGTATCCTATGTCCTTCTCCTGGTTCTAAGCTACCTCCCCACCAATTTTCAGCCAAATCAGTTCAACCGTTCTTGAGTTATAAATAGTGGTTTACCATATTATTGGCGATACAATAGAGTAAAAGTGTTTATATTTTTTTCTGAGGGTAGGCTACGGTAACCGCTTCCCATCAGGTCAAGTTGCAAACATGCACTAGCCAAAGCGTGGCGTGTAAAGATGAAGATGAATTATTGAAGCCTAAAGATGTGGGCCCAAGGCTCAACAATGGGAAAAATAAGGGCTGATATGGTGATGAATACTAAGAATCCTAACAAACCTTGATGCTGTTAAGCATATCACCCTGTGTAGCGAGCGGGCGTTCGTCGGAGCGCACGCTGGGAGCCCGCTTCGGGGACGGGGCGTCGCGCCGGGCGCCGAGAGACGCCGCGCCGACCGACCCGTCACGCCACGTCGTCACTGGGGGGTTCGATTGTTATCGGAGGTGGGCCAAGTTTAGACAAGTGGGCCTACAACCAGTTTCTGCAAACGCTGGCGCTATAGGAAGCAGATGGTGAGGCCCAAGCTCTTTGACTAAGTTTCGACCCTTCTACAGAAACTGTAAATTCAATATATACGTACTTACTAGACTAGGCAAACAAGTTTCCAAATCCATAAGAGGGTTTAAAGTTTTATTAAAAAAAGAGAGTATAGTTTTACGCCACATCGTCGTAGATCAGCTTTGTTAAGCTAAGATTTTTATGGAAATTCTTGAGTTTACTATCTCCAGGAGGGTTTTACCGATTGTTCACTAAGGCATAGTTGCTAGCAAATTCAAATGCATTTGCAAGAAGGAACATGGTAGAGGCTCTGGATTCCGGTGTATCAAAAATACCTATGGTTTCAGATCAGACCAAAGAGCTGAGGGTAGTGAGTATTTCAGTAGAAAAACAAAAAGTGATGAGACAAATTTCGCTTCCCTCTATCTCTAATAAAAATAAGGAGAAAATGCCACAGAAAATGTTTATATTAACTAGTGATGAAAGTTCGCGGTAAAAAGGGTCCATCACTGTAAGAAAAACAACAGTTTTTAACAAAAAGATATTTTATTACTACATCTAAATCACAATGATTGTTGAATTAATTTGTTCAATTAAAATAAACAATAATTTATTATTAGGGCAAAACATAAAATATTTACATCATCTTAAAGTACAAAATATGCCAACTGGCGAAAATAAAACAAGTTACGTCAGACACGAGTTGGTTTAAAAACTCTGACACCAAAGTGTACAGGGTGGATTAGCCCAAACCACTTGATAAGAAAAGAACAAAAATTTCATTCAAGCCTTTTTACACATTACTGATGTCCATTATATTAACTAGACTGGACCTCTTACTATCAATGATAATTGAAGCCATTTGATTAACACCATTTTGACATTTATGGTAGTGGTACTACATGAAGTCAGCGTTGGACATCCATATTTTATCAACAACACCATTTTCCAAAACAATGGATAAATTGATTTTTTCCATTAAATTATTATTAATCTCCAAATTATTTATCTTCATCAATTTGTGAAAAAGTAGGGATAGCTTTATGCACAAAACTTTATAAACACCGAACATATGGCAGATTTATGGAGGCTTAGTAGTTCAGTTGAATAATCCCTATCAATGCATCTGTCCTCTAAAATCTAAATATATGTTCAATGACACAATAATTTGTTTACATGTAAGCTGAATATCCACAACTTTGAGCATAAACATATCAGTGCTGTCTCAGGGCAAAAAAAAAACTGACCCACTCTCTCCATAATTTCATATGGCTTCCTTTTGCTTTGGACATAACAAAGTTTTCAACAAGCCATTTCCCATCATTAGTAAACTTGATTAAAACATCTCTAGCTAAATTTGTATACTTCAAATTGCACCTATGTGCTGGACTTAGCCTTTTCTTTATCTAATTCATTTGCGCTGCTTTCTTTACTTTCTATTTGGTTAACTTTACTATTTTCCAGCTGCCTACGCAATGTTGACGGCCCAGCAAAAACAGCAGGCGCCTTCTTTGTCTCTGGAACATAAACCTCATAAGACTTAAAATATTTTAATATGCTCTCAACATCCTCTTCTTTCAGCTTGTATTCTAGTGCTATTTTAGAGGCTGTCACTTCTTTAGGATTAGTTTGGTGGGCAGATATAAAATTCAGAGTATCCTTAATTGTTACACGTCCATACTTCACTTTTGCTGGCTCTTTGAAACCATACTCATACACCTCAGGCATTCTCCGATCTTGCGGCAGCGGTCTGTTGGGATTTTGAACTTGCCTCTCCCGCGTAATGTCATCCTCAGGCCGCCCGTGAGAGGTTACATAAACATCACGAAGTCGAACATCTAATTCTAAATCTTTCTTGTCCAGTTTCGCATCCAAATCAGGATCCAATTCTGTCGCCCTTTTAATGTCTTCGAGGTTTTCCGGGTACCGTGGTGCCGGCACTGGTTTTTCCTTGGAAATAACCCGATGAGCACGATTCTCTATGTTGAAAGATTTTATAGGTCTCAAAGCTTTAGACACCAAACCACCCATCTCAAGTGGGTTTAGTACAGCACGCCGCTTTGAAAAGTATTAAACAGATATTATCATGATTCAATGCGAAATAAAAATATCGCAAATACGTAAGTTTAGGTTATCTTTCACATGACATCTCACTCAACTCAAAATCACTGGCAGGCAGCAGTTTGTCAAATGAGTACATGACATTACAAATGACATAATATGACATTTCCATTCCGATTTCAAATATTATACTTTCATTTGACTGACTCGCGAATAGCCAAGGTGGTAGCATAATGAGTACATACCTATTTGTCAAAATATTTGAGGAATATGCAAAGTAAGCAAATAACAAAAAGTTTTGGCAAATATACAGTCCACACATGGGTGCCTACCACCATCTCTTTAAAACCATGCAAGATCCAGTGAGAAAGCGAGACAGCGCAATACATGATGAAGGCGGCATTTCCCTTACTCACTTGATCTTGCATAGGTTAACGTTTAACGTATACGAATAGCCAAGTGTGGTGATAGCATAGCTACACATGTACAATCACTATCAAATTAATTTTCTAGTCGTATTTCCGTTCCAACACTTCCAACATTTATTGTTTTAATGCCTTTACATCTAAAATAGGCTAGTTTTTGTTTAGATTGAAACCATTTTTTCCATATTTTTCCGAACCTTTTGAAATTAAGTTTTGGTGCCTAAGTTCACTTTTGGAATCCTGTTGAAAACACCGTCGGCCATATTTACAGTTTTGTGACGTAATAATTCTGTAAGGTGCTATTTATTCTCGCCAAGAACCACAGAGTCGCATAAAAATTATGCGATTCCACAGTTTTGTCGAATGAAAATCAGTCGAACTACTGACTTTGAACGAATGACAAAAGTCAAAAATGGGTCTGAACGACAGTTTACCACAATAGTTGCGTCACGTCATGGCGGAATAAACATTTATTGAATCAAAATTGATATGAGTCAAGCAGCCTATTATTTATTAATTTATTTTATAATAACCAATAGCGCTATGCAACACGGCGCTTCCGAGCTTTCGAGCGCAGCGTGCTGCTCGAACTATCAGTCACATACACGGCACATAGTACCTCAGTCACCTATTCCGTGTAGACAGTTAACAGAGCACCAGCTTGTTGCCATTTGTCAATAAAATTTTACATGAACTGGCAAAGGACAGGCAAAAATGAAAGGAACTCCACCGACAAGAGCCTAGCTCTTAAATTTATCATGATGGTGAGTACACACAAAACTTTACTTACATTTTAATCGTGAGAGTGCTTCTTGCAAGGCAGTCTTCGAAGCGTTTCTGGTGGCGATCCTTTCCATAGGTACTGGTGTATTTGTAGCACGTGTCTGTTCATTGCGGACCGGAGACGGGCTCGGGCTTCGGCCAAGTCGACGACGGTGTTGTGGTTGCGTTGGAGATCTGTTTACTAAAATGGTTGTTATAAAAAAAATTTAGGACCATCTTTATTAAAATAAGGCTTTATACTGTATACTTAGGTGCCGTATAATTTTCCAACTTGGTATTTATTTACTACATAATTATTTATTTATATATTTTTTCTTTACTTTATTTGCTAGGTGATGAGTACATGTAGTTTTGAAAATATGATTTGGTAGGTAAGTAGTTATGGTTTGGTTATTAAAACAGATATATATATATATACCAGTGCTATATGTCGAAGGAATTGTACGCGCTGTGTTAGGAGGCCCAAGGTCTCTTTCGTGGGAGTATGTTGGGATACGATGACCATATTGCGACGTTATTGTCAATGATGAGTTTAAATTTCTAGATCGTTCTTCGTTATAGATACTACTTCGCATCAAAAAATTCTGTAAAAGAGAAATGCCTTAATTTCTCTATCTAATGTATACATGAAACCATATAGAATATGTTTCAATATATATATAAGTAAGTACCTTGGCATCATTTATTGTTTTTACAACAGGCCCTTGCGTTGTGCAAAAGGTTGATATAGGGCAAGGATTGGAACTTCTCAAGTTGCCCCTAGAGTCCTAAAATGTAAGAAATAATATTATTACTTTCTAGTAACTAAATCATTAAAAAAATATTCTAAAATAAATCAATTTCTAACGCTCGTTTTGATGGTGTTCCTTAGTGATCTGGCAGTCATAACTCGCGAATTGGCACGTGGCACTCTTGGTTCCCCGGCGCCACTACTTCGTTTTAGGTCACTAGTTGTGTCAAATTGATCCCTGGACCTTAAAAAGAATTGTATGTGTCTAAAAGAACATTTAGGTTCTAATTACTATTTACAAAGAACTGATTTTCTTGTTTATTCCTTACCCTTTGTAATCGGTAGGGTTTGATGCCACTTTAAGCGTCCTCATGCGCCAGTCGTTTGATTCCCTCTCGGTCGTCTTATGAAAAGCTGAAATTTTATTTGTTTTAATTATTTATATATTACTATTTAAAAAAATATATATATTTTCGAGTTTGGTTGAATAATCAGATTGTCTAACAAATGACTCCGTAATTCGTAAGGCACGTTAAGCCAATCTGGTAGTCTTTGTAAGAACTTTGTGAGAGGCGGTTCTATGTTGATTGTTGGTAATAAATAATTCTTTATAAAATCTAACTGTAATTTTATTTAATAATTGATTTACTATGATTCAATTTAGTTGTATTATTTTAATGAACTTACCCTATCTAATAAATCGCAAATCAAGCTAGCTTTACTAGAATGAGTGATTCTCGCACAAGGCACCGCCAAAGCCCATACAGCATTATTATACAATTCAAAGCAAGGCATACAAAAAAGCCATTTTTTCCACTTGGGTGTCTTCGGCTCTGAGATTCCATATCGATCGTTTTCGAAAAATTCTTCACTCAACGGTCTACTGATAACGCATCCTTTGCCAACTTGAGCTAAGGAAGATTTTGGCGTCACTGTTAAATCGCACGAAGTTATAAATATTTCATCATCATCATCCGGTTTCTCTATACGGGGCAATTTGAAAATAATCAATTAAAAAAAAGGAATTTAAAATTCATAAAAAAATCGATTTAAAATAACACTGCATTGCATTGCTTTGAATTGGAATATGGCGATACGTTGCGCAAATTATAATCTTTAGTAACACAAACAGTATTACTTTACATCGACCAAACGGTTGCAACAAAAATATTTCACCAATTAGGTAGGTATAATTAAAATAAAATCGATAAATCGAAATTAAATAACACTGTTTGAATTATAACTAAAATGTTTTGTTGTCTTTCAGTTACAGTCATTACCTACCCTCTTTAACTCTTGAAGCTTGAGGTCTATCCGCAGGTCTTATATCAACTCGTGTTTGCCTCTGTATCGGAGGAGGTGGAGATGGACATTTATGGAATATCGTCGGACCCTGTTTGATAGCTTTCTCAGCAATAGAATATACTCCAAACTCGTGATAGGGTAATTTTTCAGAATCTTGATACAACCGTTTCCTACAAACTTTATTGATTTTAATAGCAATCTCTAAAAGAAATCGTTATGCACGATTATACTAATTATATTATATGCATGTTTATATGATCAATTAAGCACTTAATTATTTCTTTAAAAGTTGACCTGTTCACCTATATATATTTCCTTGCTTTAGAAGCCACATTTCTAGTCTCTCCAGCCATTCCTGAAAATATAACAATTATTATACTTATTCAGATTTCACTTAAAGTTACAAAACATTTTTCTACAGAAGCATAATTTATCTATTTAAACATACATGAAGCGAAGTGGAGTTAGTTACACGATTATAACTTAAAAAAAGAAACAAACCGGCTGAAATTTGGTCCACGGGTAGGAAACCTATAACTAGAAATTTCATATTTATTACTTTAATCCTTAAAATTTTACGAGTGCGGAGCTCTATATTATATGAATATAAAATTATATGAATCCATACTAATCCATACTAATATTATAAATGCGAAAGTCTGTCTGTCTGTCTGTCACCTCTTCACGGCTAAACTACTGGACCGATTGTGATGAAATTTGGTAGGGATGTGTTAACGACCTGAGATCAAACATAGGCTACATTTGGGCGCAATATAACCGAGTCCCACGCGGGGCGGAGCCGCGGGGAACAGCTAGTATTAAATAAAGTTACCTGTTGGTGTCCTATTACTGAGCCTGGTCGGCAAATTCTCATCCACCCTATGGCTTCGTGTGAGGTCATTCGGTAGTGTTTGATGAGATAACACCCGATCAATGAGCCAGTGCGCCCTAGACCTGCCTGAACAAGTGCCTCGTTAGTGAGACAAAACTTGATAATAATGTGTTCAAGATCAATTCACCCGTGATAAAAAATATGCCCATGATAATCTTTGAATTGAAAGTGATAACATGATAAAAAAGATAAGAAAAAGAGATCTATAGAGTTATGGTTAGATTTGATTTTTTTTCTGTATATGATTGCTCGATTCTTGGAGAAGGCTCATACAATAATAGCACAAACACACCACGGGGGAGTGTAACCGCGGGGAACAGCTAGTTTGAAATAATAGTTGAACGAAAATGGTTCGAAAATTTTCAATCCATCAAGTCTCAAACAAGAAGGAACTTCCAGCCTCGCTCGGAACAATATGAAAAAATAAGGTGGCTTTGTATGTATAATAATATGATGCGTTTGATTCTACTACACTATATCTGTGGTAGGTATGCTGAATCGGTGATGATACATATACATATACAAAAAATATGTAATTATATTTCATATGACCTTGCAATGGACTGCAATCGCACCGTCGGCATCTTCGCTGATTTGCAAAAATTTGAAGAGAATATGGCGCGGGGGACAGGAACCATCCGGGAAAAATAAGTCATAGTGCGTGATGCCCACATTGTTAAACCTGAGAAAGTTTACTTTCAAAAAGTTGCAAAAGCTACATTGGTAAAAATTGAGTTTCTGTAACGCTATTTGAAGCTTTTGGTAGTTTGTAGGCACGATGGATATATACAGGTATACTTACCTGCTACCGGGCTACAGCCCGGTTGTAGGTTTACATTATGTTCCAATTGATAACTAGAATAATATTTCAGTGTGTAAGAGTAAAGCATTTTACGTTTAGGTATTGGAAAATAATAATTTGAGTGATATACAAAATCCTATCAAACTACTGCAACTCAAAACCGGTCAGACCTCAGTGGTCAGATCATATGGTGGGTCAGACTAAATAAAATTCTGGTTTCTTGGATTTGTATCATATCATTAGTACTTACTGATTTTTGAATCGAGATAATTTCAATAAATGATAGAACTTACACGTTTCCATCATACAGCCTTTTATTCAGTCTGATGACTATTTTCACATTGTTTTCCAAAAAATAATCTAAGTACATCTCTGGAGGATGGTACAGTGATACGCTGTAGTCTACTGGACCAATGAAGGCCAAAAATTTGTCTGTCAAAGGAAGGAAAGAAAAATTAAGTTTTATTTTAATAAAGCATAAGTAAAAACGTGTAAATAGAAAAGTTATTACCTGGCACAATCCAGTTTAAGTCTCCACCTTGTATTTTATCTAATCTTTCATATTCTTCGTAATTAAAATCTTGAAAGTTAAAAAACCCTAAATCGTAAGCTTTTTTTAAAGCTTGCAAACAATCCAGTAGACTGATAGTGAATAATGAGTCACCCTGTGTCGCGTCTTGAAAGGGTCTAAAATTTACAAAATTAAAAACAGTAACAATTAAATAAATATATGTATACGTAAGAATGTAAAACCTTTTATGTACGCAAAAAACAATTATAGGTAAAAAGTTTCGCAGATTGTTGCTTCGTCAGAATGGCCGAAACGGAAAAATAATTCTTCCATGAGATTTTGTAAGCGACTGTTGTTCTGTTTTGTTATGATTTACTAAAGTCTGGAAATTTAATGGAAATGTCTAAGTTACCGTAAGCAATCTACCATAATATCACCAAACCACCAAAAGCCCAATCCTACTGCAGATGACGTGAAAACTTCATACAACTGTTCAACTGTCAAGTAACGCGCTAAGTAGACTTTTACCTGTAGTTCTGTCCATGAACAACAAGAGGTTTCAGAGCATCTCTTGGTGATAGACTCAGATAAAGTACACCGTAACATCCTAAAACAAATGCAGCGTTTGCCTTCTTTTTTGGATCTATTGATGTATAGTGTACGATAGTCTGTTTATTGAGGTATTGCTTCAATTTTTCATTTAATAACTTGCAGTATTTATAAATACAACCAAGATTTAGAGGACCAAAATCTGAATAATAGTTTTCGTACACTAATTCGTTATCAATAGAAAAGTAATGTGTATCCGCTGTACTTTTCAGTGATTTTCCTTGTCTCACAGTTGCAAAATAAAGCACATTCTTAATATACTCTGCCATAAACAGAACATCTGGGCTACGAGTCATGATTGTAAAGACCTTAACTGATAGTACATATTTATACTCTAATAAAAATAAACTATTTAAAAAAATATTGATTTTAAACACAACGATTTTATTACAAAAATGACTTTAAAAAATGCGATTTATTTATTTGAAAGCACAAAGTCAAAAAGACGTTGTCGTGAAATTATAATTTTTTGTAATACATGTATAGCCTGATGGTAGCCAGTCTCATTCTTTTCACCAACACCCACCACGTTAATAACAGTCCCGAAAGTAGCTAGTAAGCGAGATGGCGCAATACATAATATAAATTAACGTAACATTTCGCTTACTCGTTTAACGAGTTACCATCAACTGTTTTAGTAGGCTCGAAACGTATGTGCGTGAGATATCGCCTAAAGGCTAAAAAAGTTAATGGTAACTCACAACCTTAGTCTTACCCTTAGCAAAGAAAATAAGCATACCTTGGTAGTGTTTATTTATTTTCCCCCCTAATACAACCTCTCGTCCGGATAAAAATATCTAGACCACGTGGGGGGCGGGCAACGGGTGAAACTTACCCGGCTAACAAGGCTCTGGCTACCGTCTCTTAAAACCATGCAAGATCCAGCGAGTAAGCGATACAGCGCCGACGCCATACATCTTGTAAGGCGAGGCAATAGCTATATTTAAAAAAGGCCTTAAAGAGCTAGTTTCCATGGCCGTAAAAGTATTTAAAAAAAGTGGCACAGTAATGCTACACATAATAATTTTGTAATTTTATCGATATCGATATTGGATTCTATCTTTTCTTCTGAACGTATTCATGAACAAGATGTCAGCTAATAGCGTTTATAACAGAGAAAATATAATTGTTTGAACATACACAAAAAGGGTTGTTATTTATCATAACTATAGCTACTACATTTTTTGTTATTTATTTAGTGGTGTAATATTACAATTTTACAGACTATACTCTATAAATTAAGTTAAACAATTTTTCATGTGCGTTTAATTTATTTTTTACTAAAATTTAGACTATATTAGATTTAATGAGAATCGTTTTTGTTTAGCTTGTCTACATACATTATGCATCGATATTTATGATCGATGATCGATATGTAATAGTCAAGTCAGTCGTCAAGCACTAGTTCTTTTCTGGTAAGCAAGGTAAAGTGTCAAACGTTTTGTGCTATATTTATCAAAATCTTAAAATTTTTAATAAATCTTTGGTGGTTTTTCTGTTATGCTATGAAAATTGTGATGGTGATAATTAATTCAATGTGTTTCAATCCGTATTTCAGGTTGTCTTATCACATTAAACCATGGCTGATGTCGAAGTGTAAGTAGCCTTGTTTACTTTATTTCATAGTAAAAAAAGTACCCTTAATTCGTGATCGAAATGCTGTTGTTTAGTATAATTTGAGTTGTATTTTTAGCTAAATTTTGTCCTAAATGTTTTACTTGAACTAATCTTGACAACAACATAACCTCAAAGGCTCAAACATGTATCGCGAAAGCGCTCAATAAGTAATAGTATATTTTCATGTTATCTAATCATCAAGTGAACTAAGTATTGTTTTCAAAATGTCATTAGATATTTTTATTATGTAAAAAAATCATTATTTAACTTGTTTTAGTGAGGTCCCAGTCAACCCCGTGTTGAGCGGAGGTGCTATGGATGTAAACACAGCTCTTCAAGAGGTGCTGAAGACGGCTCTCATACATGGTGGTCTCGTCCATGGTCTCCACGAAGCCGCCAAAGCTCTTGACAAGTAATAATTTCTTTTTCAAAGGTTATCTGTTTCAGACTTAATAGATTGTATGTTTGTCGCGTATATTTCTCTAACGTTCTAGTGTAAACATTTTTAAACTGAATTATACATTTTTTTTTTAAATCTGCCAGTTATCAACAATACATATCATTGACAAGAATCAACCCTCCACTGCCTCCGTGGTCTAGTGGTTAAGGCGTTTGCCTGTAGACCCAGAGGTCGTCGGTTTGTTTTCCACGGGAAGCATACTTTGTTTTGTTGTTTCCTGTCTGGTTAAGACATTGCAGGCTTGAATCACCTGATTGTCTGATAATTAAGATGATTCCGTGTTTCAGAAGGCACGTTAAGCCATTGGTCCCGGCTGCCATCTGGTAGTCGTTAAAGGAACCACGTCAGAGGCCGAGAGGCGGTTCCGAAGAACTCTGACACCAGGGTGTGCATGGTCGATTGACGAAGACGCCTACTCGAAATGATGATGATGAAACCTCCATAAAGTCGATTTGTGAAAAATGCCGCCATCTCACTCGAAATCGAAATTATGGTATAACTGAAAATAAGAGACACGAAAAATCTTGACATGACCAAAAGTGATGCTTATGATGTTATCTACGTCATGGGACAATAAAAAATGGGTGCCGATATGACGAGCAAAATCATTCATAGATATAATCATTAGCGACTCTTATTTTCAAAGTTGTATCATATTTTAGATATAAATTAGAGTAAGGAGAGGGAATATTTAACTTGTATGGAGGGTCATAAGTTATGGTTATTTTGGGACCACCAAAATAAGCGAGCGAGCAAGTGTTAGACTTTCTTCGCGCCATTTGCTACACTCCAACAGAATAATTTTTATATTATTTTCATAAGCAATGGATATCTAACCCAATATTCACACAGTGTGTGCCTGTTCTAGGTGCGTGCTGTGTGGAAATATCAATCGTGTTAAGTCACGGTGGATCCACTCTGTTGCTTATAGTGATGCACACACATAGTACCACTGCATTTGGTCTTCAAGGCAGTGGCCTCCCAGATGTGCTACATTTTTACCTTATACTTTTAAATAACTGAATCAATTTTTGTTCCGTTGCATTAGAGTTGGGTGAAAGATTCTAGGCCAAAAGTTGGTAGTGTCTTGGTGTTGCCAACCTGCAGTGTTTAGGTTTAAGGGTTGATAGCAGTAAAATTACTGGTACTGTAACAAAAGATCCCAGAGCACAGGTTATTAGTGTACGAGTTGAAATCCTCTTAGTGTTAGAAGTGTCTATAGGACGATCGGTTGAGCATGCGGTGTTGCCTCTAAAATGTATGTATACAATAGATTGTAATTTTAACATTTATTAGCCTTTATAATTTATTTTTTCTGTTAATATTTACTACCAATTATTCTGAAATTTGCATACACATAGATAAAAGTAATGAGTAGGACAAAAAAGGACGGAAAAATCATTGGTCCCTAGGGAAATTAACGCGGGCGAAAGCTAGTTTAAAATAAAAAATTAATTTTCTTCTGCAGGAGAACAGCTGTGCTGTGTGTGTTGGCTGAAAACTGTGACGAGGCCGCTTACAAGAAACTTGTACAGGCCCTCTGCAATGAGCACCAGATCCCACTTGTAAAGGTATGTTGTAAATAAAATAGCCTTTATTCAGATATACATACATTTCCCTTCCTGTTTGTCACGTTTTTCTAGCACCCTGTGCTATGTCATCGTCTTTTTAATGGTTAAGCTGAAAGTTGATTTGTTTACTTCAAAATCTTTTAACTTTCTGTATAATGTAAATCAATCATCAAAGACCCAGAGGCGGTTTAAAAGGATTCTGACCATAGGCTGTTAAGCAGAAATTGACTTTGTAACCCACATAATATTATGAAAATGATTAAACAATAACAAATATGATTAATAGATTCTTGCTCTGCACGAGTCGACCAGCCCACATGACTGGCATGACTTTACGAGAGCACAGAGAAATTTGTGTGCCCCTATGGTGACTCGCACTGTGCTGAGTCAACTTTCCTAGCATCCAGACATTTTAGTTGCTGTTTGCATGTATTTAATTTTTTCTATACAAAGTTTTATGAAAATGAAAACATAGATTTAAAAATATTGTCAAACTATTAGCCCTTAATTTACCATAAACGCTTGAAGCGATTTCACATCCAGGAACTTGACTCCAGAAAATAAGAAAGATTGCTGGCACTGGGAAGTTTTCCATAACATGCCTGCACCAAATCCGCTTATAGTCAACTGACTGATTGCAGATAAAAAGAGAAAAAAAAAATATTAGCCCTTGTTTAATGGCTTCATTGGCGGAGGAAAAGCAATAAGACTTCATTTTTTTGTTTTTAAACCATCAGTTTCGGATGCACCAAGGAAAAATGCAAGGGTGATGATAATGACTTATACTTTCTTAGTCAGTCGAATATGATAATTGATTTTTGAATTTCCTAGCCATTAAGTACATCAATGGCAGTAAAAACTGCATTGCACAGCTATATTTGAAATACAATTTTAATATGTTTTTGATGAAAATAACTGCTGTTTTAGGTGGACAACAACAAGAAGCTCGGTGAATGGGCTGGTCTGTGCAAAATCGACAAGGACGGCAAAGCTAGGAAGATCGTCGGCTGCTCTTGCGTCGTCATCAAGGTACGTTACGTTTACATATAACTCATGGCCTCTTAGGACTGTTCCTGTGGGAATTTTGGAAAATCTATTTATAGCTGATATAAAAACAGCACCGTTAAGATTTTAACGGAGCGGTTTTATAGAAGAGACGTGGCGCCGACAAGTGGTGGTGGCACATTGTCAAAGATACACAATATGAACCTTAATAGTACATAGTAGTGTTGTTTTGGCAATATTTTTAGTATTTGTTAAATTTGGTTTGTTATGTCACAAACAAGAAAGCTGCCCCTGAACTTGTCACCTAAGTCAACGCATCAGCCCATATATTGCTAGTGTAGACTGATAAAACAACGCTTTCAGTTTAGTACTGGTAGTCGCGGGTACGGCGGAATAGTCAACAATAGTGTCCAATCTTTTAAGTGGGATTTTTTTTGTTCCTTTAAGTTGACCAATTAAAGTTGCCATGCAGTCTGTGTTGTCAGTGTTACAAAATTATGTGCTGTCGAGCTAAGAAAACTTGCGCCAGCACGAACACTGCCGATTTCAAAAGAACCGTCAGTGATTTATATTCGGCGCCATAACAACTGAATGACCCTATGGAGTCGTGCCCATGCACGAACTACTTTCCTATCATTCATACAATTTGAAATAGGCTTCTATTGCTCATATTAATTTATGCAGAAAATCTTTTTGTGTGAAAATATGGGTAAAATGAATTTTCCCAGACATGGAACCTAGCTAGATTATCTTTTTGACCATGTAAGAACTTATGTTTAAAATTTCAAAGAAATCGCTAGAGCCGTTTTCAAAAACTTTTTAAAAGTATAGGATAGGTAAAGTTTTAACCTTAATTTAGGTATTAGGAATAATGACGAATATCATTTTTTTTTCAGGATTTCGGTGAGGAGACGCCTGCGCTGGACGTACTCAAAGACTACCTTAAGTCTTCGAGCTAATCCCTAGGTTATGTCTAAGTTCAATAAGTAAAAAAATCAAAAAAAAATTGTAGACACACTTTTATTTCTAACATAGTAACGTAACAGTCAGGTACAATAATAGTTAAATTATAAGAACAAAAAAAAAAACATTTTATGTCTAAACAAAATCTTCCTCCCCTTATCCCACTTCGGGTCGGTCAAGAAAAAAAAAACTAAACAACAAGTTTCGCGAATTGATCACAGATGTCCTTGTGCTTGGGCCATTGTTGCACCTGACATTCCCTGAAATTAAATATTATTAACGTCAAAATCCAGAATTTAAATAGTTCCGCCCCCGAATAAGGAAAAGGCGAAGACGACAAATACCACGACACTGTTAACCCACCTGCCGCAATACCATTCGGTTTTGCACCTGGAGCATTTCTTGCTGGCTTTGTCCCCGCATTTGGCACACTTGGCGCCGCCGCTGTCCATGGCCAATGCTGCGTCGCTGGTGTACGATTCAAGAAGCTTCTTCGCCATGTCTCTAGATTCGTCGGAGCCATCCATTTGGAAACAGCTCAGTTGCGCTTTGGCAATCGCTTTGGTGCGCTTGCGGACTTGCTTTATGTATTTTTCTTTTATCTGTAAAGATACATTGAGATTTTAGCAAAAATCGATTTCCTTGACTGCAGTATCCGGGGATATATTTTCAAAATTTCACCACTGAAGGTAACAATAAAACCCATAACGTTACGCGACCACCAGTGACCTTTTAGGTGCCGAAGCATAAAGTAATAATTAACATTATACATTTTCTTTCGGCCGCCATGGCAACTGTGTTTCACAACCAGTTGTGAAAACGGAATTTATATTCTCTCTTGGCAACTAGTTGCGAGAGAAGAATATTTTTTATTAATACGCAACTAATTGACAACAAGGAATTTCAAATAGTTAGTTTATCGAGAGTTAACAAAATCGTATGCATTTAGAAATAGGAAATGCATTTTTACCTATATGTCAAGTATTCAACTGGTACATCTGGAGTTTACCTGCGGCACGAGTTCAATGAGGGTGCAGCCAGGGTTCTTGGCACCATTAGTGCGGTTGTGGAGCCCCGAGTAGTCGCCCACAGAAAGCCGACACAGGAAATTCTTCAGGTCTCCTAAAGGAGGGATCTGGTCTAACATCTCTTCAGTTATCAGTCCTTGGATCTGAGGAGAGAGACTGCATTAAAGCATTAGTTGGGTCTCATTAAGACATTGACATTGACCCGTGAACCAGCTGTAGGTACTTAGTGTGTAGTGGGCCACATAGAATGTAGACCAGATAAGGGGTAAGAGTAACTTGCTTCTTACAAGTTGTCTACGCATTTGAAGACTTATTATACAACCGACAAAATAATGTATCTGTCGCGTGGTTCCCTAGGCATAACTCACTGTTATTCTATAATTCAATCAAATCTTTGTATGTAAATGGTGCAGAAAAGCGTTCATTAATTAATTCAACGTCGCAGCGGGAAGATCTTACTTTTGTGGCGAATGAACATATCGTCACATTCACTCCTGGCTTTTCAAAGACATCTCATATAGTGACATTTCATTAGTGGGGTATCATCAGAAATGAGATCCGTAAGATATCAAAGGTTGCCGACATAGCCCAGCGGATTAGCTCTGAAGTGGCAATGGGCGGGCACATAGCGCGACGAACCGATGGCCGATGGGGCAGAAAGGTTCACGAATGGCGATCACGCACCGGCATCCACCGACCAGATGGTCAGGTGACCTAAAGAGGGTCGCAGGCAGACGCTGGATGCAGGCCACTTCCAACCGGTCGTTCTGGATATCCTTGGGGGAGGCCTATGTCCGGCAGTGGACGGCCAGCGGCTGAAATGATGATGATGATTAGTGTGGGATCACGTAGGATAGAAGGTTAGCCTGGATAGTGCCCGTCTAAGGTGGCCATTGATGAGGAATTCAGACATGATAGATTAAAATGTATTTCAGGGGGGTTACTACCATCTCTTAAAACCATGCATGTTCCAGTGAGTAAGGGAGATGTCGCCTTACATCATGTATTGCGCTGTCTCGCTTACTCACTGGAAATATGGTTTTAAGAGACGGTAGTAACCCCCCTGGGCGGGAAGAGCTCAAACGTACCCGACAAAACGCGCTGCGTCGACAATCGTCGATGACGTAATGGTGCTCCAGTCGCGGCTCCAGCAGCAGCTGCCGCAGACACAGCCACAGCTGCGCCTCGCTGCGGTGCAGCTGCTGCAAGTCCTCGTCCTTCGCTCTGTTCCAGCGACCGTCTGGACATCAGGGATGGACACCGGTTTTTAAAATTCAAAAAATAACGGTTGTTTCAAACTCGTACATTAATACCTATAGCGGTCGATCGACGAGTCTTTAATACCTAGTTAAGACTGTTATGCTATTTGTCGCTGTGTAAAAAATTATGAGAGGGTACTTAACAAACTATTTTTATATATAAGGTGGACACAAATCAAATGCAAATATTTTACAGTTTCAGGCCGCTACTCTAAACAACTCCTCCAAATAAACTTATATTGAAATATGAAAAACAAAATTTTGACCTCCCATACAAATTGAGAATCAACTGATTTGTTTATTATGGAGACTGAAAAAAAATTTCGTATTTCGATATAAGTTTATTCGGAAAAGTTGTTCAGAATAGCGGTCTGTATCTACCTACCTTAAAAATAATTGCAGTTGATTTGTGTCCACCTTATATAAATTCTGTGCTAATAGCAAGAAAAAGGGACATACAATTGAATATCTCCATGTCTCCCTTATCGTTCATCCTCTTCCACGGCCGCTGTTCTATGAGATGCGCCAGTAGGGACGGCACGTCGCTCGTCTTGTACAGGCTCGTGGCGACGGTGGCGCCCACGCCCGCCACTTCCATGTGCTCGGCCAGGTAGCTGGAGGGGTTTATTGTTTAAGGTCATCCCTTCCTCAAAAACCCCCTTTTTGAAGTGCCCCATCCGATACTATGTAAATAATAGCGACCCGCCCCGGCTTCGTGTGGGCATAAAAACCTTTCTCTTGAATCACACTATCTATAAAAAAACCGCATCAAAAACCGTTGCGTAGTTTTAAAGATTTAAGCATACCAAGGGACATAAGGACAGAGAAAGCGACTTTATTTTATACTATAATAGTGATAAGTAAAAAGTATCTAATTGTAATATGTCTTTGTGTGTGCATAATGCTAAAACTACTACAGTGAATAATTAGGATAAGGAAGGATTGCAATTACTTACACGCTGGCTTAATAATTGGTAGCTTACCACCATGTCTTGAAACCGTGCAAGAACGATTGAGTAAGGGAGATGTCTCCTTACATCATGTGTTGCGGTGTCTCGCTTACTCACTCGTCCTTGCAAAGTTTTAAGAGATGGTGGTAAGCCACCTGATCATCGAACTGATATATCTATCATACTGCGACATATCCACTAAAATCTATGTTATCGTTGTATGTGCGATAGCCAGCGGCGGCGTAGCGAACTAGTTACCAGTTTGACTAACTACCTCCACCTATTGTGACAAATATTGCTATCAAATTGACGGTTTTTTCTTACCAGTCTGAGGCACAGTGGTTCAACTGCTCTGATCAACCAGTTGCGACTACAACCTTCACACGAAATACGTACTCACCGGACAATGGAGATGCATCTCATGCTGATATCAAATTGCAGGTCCTTTTTCTGTCGCTCCAGCTCGTCTATGGCAGTCTCCGTCAGAGTCGGTTCGATGTTGTTCAGGTAGTCATTGCTGGAGTAATGAAAACGTTAAATCATAATATAGATGTAGGCCAGAAAACGGAAAGAATAAACCATTAGTAAGTACATTAGAGCCCAAGGTCTAGGTCTTAAGTAACATATCGATAGGATAAGTATAGTTCAGTACCACTAGTTCATACTAGCTAGCGTCTGCGTTAGGATTTTGTATCGAATTTCTTAGTTGCCTTAGTATCCTCCAGGGGTGCTGTACGTACAAGTTTGTCATACAAAATCGCTAACTCAGTCGCTAGCGTCTGCGTTTATAAGATCTCATACTAGGGGTACAAAATCTAGTAATCTATATAGGTACCTAGAATAAATAAAGTTCAAGTGTTTGTTTGTAATGTCAAAATTAGCGTTTTTTGTTTGTCTGTCAGTTTGTTAGGATTGTGAGTTGTACTGAACCCACTAAAACCGCAGACTATACTTCACATCCGATTATGCCGGGGCCGTGTTGCTTATTTTGCTTGTTATCCTAGTATAGTGTACCTACGTACAATCGGCTGCAGAGAAATCTGACCCCCATGCCACAAGTATCACTATTAATAGGGGGTCATATTTCTCTGCAGCCGATTGTACTAGTAACTCTTATTAACCTACTTGAGCAACGCCAGCAGCGCAGTCAGCTGTTCCACAGCATAATCCAGAAGGTCCACCGCCACCTCGCTGATGCACTGAGCGCCGTCCTCATGAAACAGTACCGTCTCCAGGAGTCCTACCGCTACAGCTTCGTGGTAAAGCTGGAACAAAATGGTCGACGTGTCTCTTTTCTTCAGCTGTCTATAACTCACTTCGGAGTATAAGCAATCTATGTCGATTCATACGTGATTTATACATTCATTAAAAAAACAGCCAAATGCGTATATGCGGATTTCCGTACCAGGGGTTCCGTACGTGCAACCTCTAGGAATATATTATTGTTATATAAAAAAAATTACATACTAATATAAGTATCAAATTTTTTGCTGAACCCCCGAAACAAAACCTTACCATGCAACTGATAAAACGCTATGATGAGACACCGTAGTATTACTTACTAATGTAGTATTATGTATTCTTTATTCTTTATTTCGCTTTCATGCATACATTTGATGGGAAAAAATACATGGACCCTTGTAGGGTGTTGCGAAGTCAATAGTGTAGTCTTGTGAGGGTACACAAATATAAAAGATTGCATTTTAATGTCATAAAAAAATAAAAATAATAATATTAATTTACAAAACATGTCAAACTGCAAACATAAGATTATAATATGTAATCTGTGGTAGGTACTTAGTATCAATAGACAGGATTTTTTGTAGTGCATTACTTCCCAGACGGTCCCTTTTTATTAGGCCCACTGTGCCCTTAGTGCGAGTTTTTCTTAACGCAGACGCTAGCGACTGCGTGAGGATTTAGTATGGAATTTTTTAGTTGCCTTACTATCCGCCAGAGGCGCTTTACAGCTCCGCCGTACAAAATCGCTAACGCAGTCTTTAGCGTCTGCGTTAAGAAAAACTCGCACTAAGGGCACGTTGAGGGTCACTTTACGTATTGACAAGTTGGTGTGCATATTCAAAGAGAGCCACAACACCACCAGCTACCATCTCTTAAAACCACGCAAGAACGATTGAGTGAGAGAGAAGTCGCCTTACATCATGTATTGCGCTGTCTCGCTTACTCACTGGATCTTGCATGGTTTTAAGAAACGGTAGTAACCCCCCTGGACTGCCTAACTAAACGATTTATATAAAACAAACTGCAAATATTTTAAGGGCAGATTCATACCGCTATTTTGAACAACTTTTCCAAATAAACTTATTCCGAAATACGAAAAAAAAATTTTGACCTCTCATACAAATTGAAAATCATCTGATGTACTATGGAGACTGAAAAAAAAGTTCGTACAGTATTTCGATTTGTTTATTTGGAAAAGTAGTTCAGTATCGTGGTCAAGCTACCCTTAAAATATTTGCAGTTGATTTGTGTCCACCTTATTCCACCTTAACGTATTTCTTACCACCATGTAAATGCCGAAGGTGTTGGTCGGTGATGGGTCCAACTTCATAATCTGAGGGTAGATCTTTAGACGCCATACTTGAATACAAATTGCTTCATACACTAGGATAGGCAACTGAAACAGGGCGGGCTTACTATCATCTCTTAAAACCATGCAAGAACGATTGAGTAAGCGGGATGTCGCCTTACATCGTGTATTGCGCCATCTCGCTTACTCACTAGTTCTTGGATGGTTTTTAGAGATGATAGTAAGCCACCGGAGGAGGCTTATTGAAATGGCTAAAGGAGACGCAAGACAATTTAAATGAAATCTGTACATATTCGGCACATAGGAACTTAATTAGTTAGGTACAGAATATAATAATACTAAGAATAATTAAAAGCAGGATTATTTTTTCTCTCATCGTGGAAATAGAGCATTTATTTCAATACCTATTCTCTTAATTCCTTCAATTAAAATTCCTGGAATTCATCATAGTCCTCTGCGAAGTATGTAAGTAAATCTAACAATGGGTCGTTAATAAAAAGGACAAACACGAAAACGGACTTTTAAGTACACCTTTACCTACATTGTATACTTATCTTGCCGGTAGATGGCAGCATCCACCTAAGTAGTTATTGGCGTTATTGCTAAAATCCTGAGGCTGAAATATTATAATAAGTACTTCGTGATGTGGAGATGAAGAGTAATATTCAAAACATCTTTGTAATGTTTTCCCGTGTTGGTATAAGTAAGTAGTAAAACACTATGAGATATTTTGAATGATACCTTTCCACAAGAAATAAGAGTTTCTTTGGTAATTTCTTCTCTCATAGATGAAGCCTCTAAAACTGCTTGTTGGTTTAGCTTTTGAAGTCTGATATGCCAGTCCACCCACCTGAAAAAAATACTACTTATCATAAAAATTACAAAAGTAATAGATATGGACATTTTCACACAACTTACGACGGGCTTCCTATCATTTCAAGACGGGATGGTTCCATACTCTCCACAAACATGTCTAATTCACCTACTTCTAAGGCGCTAAGTTCGGGATCTTTTTCAGCCATAGTTCTACTTTTTCAAAACCTTTACTTCTAATTCTAATAAATTTTCAGATGAGTCGCAAGAATCGTCACTATAGAAACATGTTAGCTCGATATTTTGTAAATACGCGCCACCGGAAATAATATGACTGGTAACACTTCTAAAAAATAAACTATTTACTAGAGATTATTTATGCCAGGGCAAAAAGTCGGAGTCAGACACTGGGTGTGGTCCACATCTCGCGAGTCAGAGACTGGGTGTGGTCGACATCTCTGTACCAAACACAGGGTGTGGTTCACATTTCGGTGTCAAACACTGGTGTGGTCTACATCTCGGAGTCAGACACTGGGTGTGGTCCACATCTCGGAGTCAGACACTGGGTGTGGTCTACATCTCTGTATCAAACACTGGATGTGGTCCTTTATGTACCAACACTGGGTGGGGTCCACATCTCGGAGTCAAACACTGGGTGTGGTCTACATCTCGATGTCAAATACTAGGTGTGGTCCACATCTCGGAGTCAGACACTGGGTGTGGTCCACATCTCGGAGTCACACACTGGGTGTGGATGACATCTAGACCCTTACTGAGTGTGGTCCACATTTCGGAGTCAGACATTGGGTGTGGTCAACATCTCGATGTCAAATACTGGGTGTGGTCCACTAATCTGAATCAAACACTGGGTGTGGTCCACATCTCGGAGTCAGACACTGGGTGTGGTCTACATCTCGGAGTCAAACACTGGGTGTGGTCTACATCTCGGAGTCAGACACTGGGTGTGGGCCACATCTCGGAGTCAGAGACTGGGTGTGGTCTACATCTCTGTATCAAACACTGGGTGTGATTCACATCTCGGAGTCAGACACTGGGTGTGGTGTGGTCTACATCTCGATGTCAAATACTGGGTGTGGTCTACATCTCGATGTCAAATACTGGGTGTGGTCCACATCACGGAGTTAAACACAGGGTGTGGTCTACTTCTCGATGTCAAATACTGGGTGTGGTCCACATCACGGAGTTAAACACAGGGTGTGGTCTACTTCTCGATGTCAAATACTGGGTGTGGTCCATATGTCAGAGTCAGACACTGGGTGTGTTCGACATCTCTGTACCAAACACAGGGTGTGGTTAACATTTCGGTGTCAGACATTGGGTGTGGTCAACATCTCGATGTCAAATACTGGGTGTGGTCTACATCTCGGAGTCAAACAATAGGTGTGGTCTACATCTCGATGTCAATTCTGTTCTGGGTGTGGTTCATATCTTGGAGGCAGACACTGGGTGTGGTGCAGATCTTGGAGTCAGACACTGGGTGGGGTCTACATATCTGTTTCAAACACTGGGTGTAGTCCACATCTCGGAGTTAAACACTAGGTATGGTCTACATCTCAATGTCAAATATTGGGTGTGGTCCACATCTCGGAGTTAAACACTGGGCGTGCGGTAGCCCCAAATATCTCGGAGGCAGACACTGGGTGTGGTCTACATCTCGATGTCAAATACTGGGTGTGGTCCACATCTCGGAGTCAGGCACTGGGTGTGGTCTACATCACTGTATAAAACATAGTTACTTACTTTTCTATGTCATTTTTGTCATTTGACTATATAATTCGGTATTTATTTATTTATTGAATTAAGGCACTGATAGTTACAGTTTCCGAAATACGTGCTATAAGCTAAAGCAATTTACACAGGAGACATAAATATACATATACATTATACATGAAAAATGAAGGTTTTGAGTTTTCTTTATTTAATTTTCTTTCGTTTTTGAACGACAATTCCAGTGTTGCAATTAGAGAAAAAGACTTCCAAGATGGCGAGAAGCGGAAGTTCACTTTTCTTGACGTTCTTTTCAGAATTTGACACACGTGCCGCGTGGAGTTTTGCCTCGCAGGTGGTTAATAATTGGATTATATTATTGATATTTCATGTTATTTTATTAAAAAGATTACACGCAATTTCAATCTAGTGTCAGTATGTAATAATTTTTGGTGATTTTTGTGAAAAGTGATCTCGAATCTTGATAACTCGTGTCATGCCGCCTCTGTTGTTCTTGTTGCTTTTTGTGTGTAAAACCATTATTCTTTTCATATAGCTTATAAATAAGCTAAATAGAGGTGTTTATTTCTATTTTTGTTGATTATTTCCGTGGTCTGTACTTTTCGAATGTCTTTATTTTTATCAACCTAACCTCTCAACAACATGCCTGCAGCTTTTCTACATTCTTCAAACTACGACTTCATTTTTCAATATTCCAAATAGTCAAATTTTCAATATCTTCGTTTCCATATATAAAGGATTACTTATTGCTTATGAGAAATGCTCTAAACAATGTAAATAACATAGGTCTTAGAGGAAAATAGCATGAACTCAGCCCCAGTTTATCATCAAATAACTAAATCTATAAGCTGTAATTATTATCATTCTGTATTATTTAGGTGCAAGGAAGTGCAAAAAATAAATAAAAACATTAAATAGTGACTGATTTCTATAGCCTCATTGGTGACAGTCTGATTGTTTTACTTACACTAAAATCAAAAAGAATAAATTAATGATCTCTAAACTCAGCTGCTCGTACTAAAACCAGAAATATGAAGTTTTGAGAGTGAATTTCTCATAACACCTAGAAACTAGCAGAAAGCAGTATACTGTTAATACTATACAATTTTCCCACCACACCACAAGAACTTTTAGGCATTCCAATAAAACAATTTCCAGTGCAATTTATATAGTTCATATAGCCATTATGACTCGAAAAGAAGAAGTGCTATTTCTTACAAGTTCCTTCCATTTCAGCACGATGGTTGCCGTTACACAGAAGAAGCCGGCTGACAAGCCCGCAGCAAAGGTAGCAAAGGGAAAGGAAGGCAGCAAGAAGCTGCCTGCCGTACCAGAATCAGTGCTTAAGCACCGTAAGAGGAGGGAAGCCCTCCGAGCTCGCCGCCTCCAGGTGAGGTTCAAATTCACAATACAGGATTACAGTTTATATATAATTTTTTTATTGCAGAATAATCCCTCCTTATCCTTTGATCCAACGGTCCTATTTTGTTGAATTTCTCATTCTCTAATTCTGATTTACTATTTTTCCACACAACTACTTGTGTTTGTTGTGTTGGTGACCTCCATTGTTGATATTCAAGTTTTTTTTATTTACCAGGGGAAACCACACTTTATATAGCAAAGACAATAGAAATTCATGTGTTCCTCCTAGTTTCCTCCTAACCTTTGTCCATAACCAATATTTTTTAAATATCTATTGTTTAAAAGAAAACATTTTAACATATTGATACAATTTATTGCTGATATAAATATTAAACATGGTTTAGTATTATATAAATATTAAACATGATGTCTAAAGGGCATGCTGATGCAAAAGTTTAAATGTAGTTTGTATTGATAAAAACCAAATGAATGACTAAAGCATATCCTGTGATGTGTGATGTTGATCGAAACCTTAAAGATACAAGATAATGATAAAAACTGTGATGATTCCCAAATTTAAAGGCATAGTTCATCTGAATAAGATGCTGTTAACTTCAATTTCTGATGTTTCCTACTAAATCATAACCTGATTTTATCCCTTACAATGTTTAACACTTATGGAACTTTCAGGTCACACTCAAGAGGCGTTCGTCGGCCATCAAGAAGAAGAAGGAGATCTTCAAGAGGGCCGAACAGTACGTTAAGGAGTACCGCATCAGGGAAAGGGATGAAATCAGGCTAGCAAGACAGGTCAGTTTTATTAATAGTTTGTATTTGGACAGTAGCTGCATGCTGCTTCTTCTTTTCGAGTTGAAGTGGCTGTGCTATATATAAATATAGATTTTAAATATGTTTCGACCAGTACTAAGCCACATTCACTGCCCTGTCATATGCCTTCCCCAAATCCTCAGTCGTACAGGACGCTGGGCAATTGGGGCATATGAGGAGATGAGCCATAGACTGCTGCTGATATGATATTTTGATATTTCATTGTGATGTTCTTTGCATACTTTTTCAGTTGTTTTCAGTTTAGTAAGGACATTGCAGGCTTGAATCACCTGATTGTTTAAGATGATTCAGTACTTCAGAAAGCACCTTAAGCCATTGGTCCTGGCCATCTGGTAGTTGATAAAACCACATCAGAGCCCAAAAACTCTGACACTAGGTTGTGAATTGTCTATTGACCATGACACCTACACGAAATGATGATTAAAGATAAAAACATTTCAGTGATGTATTTACGTGTATTAAATTGTGTGTTTCAGGCACGCAACCGCGGCAACTACTATGTTCCCGGTGAAGCAAAGTTGGCTTTCGTAATTCGTATCCGTGGTATCAACCAGGTCTCACCAAAGGTATGTGCATATTTGTTTTTTATTTATATGTAGACTAGCTGTTCCCCGCGGCTTCGCCCCGCGTGGGACTCGGTTATATCGCGTCCAAAAGTAGCCTATGTTTGACCTTGGGTCGTTAATTATATCCCTACCAAATTTCATCACAATCGGTCCAGCAGTTTAGCCGTGAAGAGGTGACAGACAGACAGACAGACAGACTTTCGCATTTATAATATTAGTATGGATTTACTGTGTTCTAAACCTTTCAGTTCGTAATGACCGCTTCCAGACACGACAACTTCCCGATACGACAACTAATTGTTTTAGTTTTGTACAAGCAAACTTAATGTCAACTGTTGTTTATTTTATAAAAAAAATCAACATACGGTGTGTTCGAGGGGTAAGCAGAGACTAGAGATTTCCATTAGCAACGATCCTTACCACCTCTCTTGCTTCCTCCACACTCTCGTCATACACGCTCGATTTCGGTTACTCCATGTCTCCCTTTTTCAAGAGGTCTGCGATTTTAGAAAAATATAAAAATTTCAAATATTTCTGCAGGTCCGCAAAGTGCTTCAGCTGTTCAGACTGCGGCAGATCAACAACGGCGTGTTCGTGCGCCTCAACAAGGCGACCGTCAACATGCTGCGGATCGCGGAGCCCTACATCACCTGGGGGTACCCCAACCTCAAGAGCGTGCGGGAGGTTTGTATCGTGTCACATTCATAACGTTATTTTTTTGTTGTATTCTCTTTAATATTAGTAACTAGCTTTTGCCCAAGGCTTCATCCCAGTGATCTTCCCCACGCCATTTTTTCCACATTGTTCCTATCCACCCTAAGGTTGGCTGGAAGAAATTGCATTAGCGATAAGTCCGCCTTTGTACACATTGTATTTGTATTAACATGTATAATTTGAATGTTAATGGCGCAATAAAAACATCTATCTATATTCCCTCGGGAACAGTGCTTTTTCCAAGGTACCCTATGTCCTTCTCCTTGCTAGATTTTAGATTTATTTTTGACACTTAATTAATGATGTATTGTTAAAATTCCAGCTGGTATACAAACGCGGTTTCGCCAAGGTGAAGGGCCAACGCACGCCGATAGCCTCAAACACGATTGTGGAGGAGAAACTCGGCAAGAACAACATCATCTGTGTTGAGGACCTCATCCACGAGATCTTCACAGTTGGAGACAAGTTCAAGGCATGTACCATTAATTTGTATTACCAGTTGTGATCATTGCATTGGGAGATAGAATCCGTTTGTACTTGTACTTTTACCAAAAAATGAGAAGCTATTGGCCCCTAAATAACAGTAGTTGATCAAAAAGGCGTGAAATAAAACTTTATTTCAAACTAGCGACCCGCCCCGGCTTTGCATGGGCATAAAAACCTTCCTCTTGAATCTTATCTATTTAAAAAAACCGCATCAAAATCCGTTGCGTAGTTTTAAAGATTTAAGCATACATAGGGATATAGGGACAGAGAAAGTGACTTTGTTTTATACTATGTAGTGATGGCAATTTCAATTTTCAGTGTTGCAATAATTCATCTGAATTGGCGAAGAAAGCTCTTATTAGAGTTCTGTAGCCAAATGGAAAAAACTTCCATTTTTGCCATTTAGCTATCCTAAGGATTCCTCTTTATAGACACGTCATGTCCATATGTCACAGTAATTTTATGTTAAGGATTTTTTGACACAAGATTATTTCAATCACTTTTAATGTTTTTGCTTGGATTGCATACAAATATGCCAAATAACAATAGTTTTTCTATTGCGTGATTCAGCGAGGCGACTGGTCTAAATTAAAATTATTTTCTCCGCACCACCTTTTGGTTGACTGGTAGAAAAAGCCTTCAATTCCTTCACATCTGTGGTAATGAAGATAAATAAAATTTGTTGAAAACTAACGTTTTTCTTTTGTTGTCAACAGTACGCTAGCAATTTCCTGTGGCCATTCAAACTGAACAACCCGACCGGCGGCTGGCGCAAGAAGACCATCCATTACGTCGACGGCGGTGACTTTGGAAACCGCGAAGACAAGATCAATGAGCTCCTAAGGAGAATGGTCTAATAATATAGAATTTAATTCCTATCTCTTGAGTTTTTATTTCTCTCCTTGTTCCTCTACAAGTTCTTAATAGTGATTCCTTTACTACTACTAGCTAATGCCCGCGGCTTCGTACACTTGATATTTCGCAAACATCAACCTACCTATTCTATGGTTTTTCTAGTGCTGCAACCACTAAAAACTCGGGAATATAGGAACCACCATATGGTGGTGCCATCTATTGACAAATAGTTACTGAACGTAATTTTTCATTCCCTATATTAATAACCCTTGGGTGGGGTGTTTGAATTCTGGTTTTCTCCACTACTTTCTTAACAAATAAAATCATCCCGAATATGGATGGCAAATATATCTATTAAATAAAAAATAGCCTAGTGGTTAAAGAAATTAAATCAAAAATAAACAATTTATTGATCACAGTTCCATCTTACATTATATGTTTTTATCACAATGAGGTTTGGCATGCAATAAGCATAATACGGTGCCCTAACAGCAAGAAAAATATTCCATTATACACTCTTATAAGACAGGCAAGATACCGACAATGCTTCTTTCAAAATGATCTGCTATCCTTTTGAATGTTTCTAAAGAAGAAGATGTCGACATTTCTGTTATGCATATCTGTGTTTCCTTTTGCAAGTTCTGAAAATAATAAAAATCAATATTATAAGTTAGGTACAAGAAAAATATAACAAACTAAGTTTTAAGTAGTAACAAGTAGACTCGTGCAGCCAGGAGCAGTTTTCTCCAAATTAAAGAGGACATCTAGATTTGTGAATTGTAAAATCTCACTGTTTAAAGATTGACTACCGATATGACTGAGGTGGCCAAGTCACTGGATTTGGACCACGAAAAACTTGTAATATAATAAGCTACAAACAAATACTGCTTAATGTCCATTCGGACACAGATTGCAGTAGAAGAGGAAATAAAAAATAAAAAAAAATAGCAACCATGGAAAGTGTTAGTGTACCACAAGGTCTTAAGATGATGAATCTTGGTGAACACTAGCGCACCATTCATTAAAAATTAATTATTCACTGAAAACACAAGTTATCAAAAATCTGTCTTATGTAATTATGGTTCTGGATCTGAAGTTAATTTTAAACATATTAAATTATAGCTCCCTATAGTTACAAATTGCAATAATAGTTAAAATGGACACTTATAGCAGTTTTGTAATTGCTTTGATCAAATCTTATTTTTATTATTATATATATTGCAATAAAAATTTTGTTGCAGTTTATGATATAATTTTAAAATGTAGATTGACAAATATTTTTTTACTATGTACTAGCGACCCGCCCCGGCTTCGCATGGGTATAAAAACCTTCCTCTTGAATCACTATCTTTAAAAAAAAACGGCATCAATATCCATTGCGTAGTTTTAAAGATAAAAATCATATAAGCATACAAAGGGACATAGGGACAGAGAAAGCGACTTTGTTTTATACTATGTAGTTATAAGCACAGCGTACTTAATAGTACTAACGGTATAAGTTAAATAGTTAAAGTTCAGTTTAACAAAGTTCTGAATTTAAATATCCAAATACATACCTCAGTGACATTGTATAGTGTATATTTAACAAATTCACTGCTCACGCCTTCTTGGCTTTTAAGATTATAGAGTAATCTGGAAAAGAAGTTCCTCAGATTATAAGCTATAATAATATTCTGACTCGAAACTTGCAATAACGGCGTAGAAAAATCGTTGATGACCTGTACTTTAGCTTTTTCTTTGCCTATTTCAAGTGTAATGTCACTTGTAGACTCTAAAAATTCTTTGGTGGTATATTTCTTTACGAGAAAATTGGCCGTATTCGAATTTAAACCTTCTATTGCACAGTTATTGGCCTTCAACAAGTCTTTGTAACTTGTGGGTAGTTTGAGATACATTGACCAATTAATATTATTAATGTTTTGCTTAGTTACATCTACAAATCTAAATAAATTACTATGATAATTGTTAGCTATTTTCAGAACAAAATTTTCAACAGTATCTTCTGGGTCTTTCAAACTTTTATCATTGTGAGCAGTTGGTTTATCCGTCTTTATAAAATGTTCAGATTTTATAGACACATGTTTCGTATATAAGCAACTCCAAATTGGCTGTCTCCGGTCTCGAGACCCCGGCATACTAGATATAAGTTTAATAACTACATTAATTTCAGATAGGTTAAGATTTTTAATTCTCAATGACGTTAACATACTAATTTTCTTTAATGACTCTTTAAGTTTCACACTGGTTGTTTTAAGCAATTTCATGTCTAAGAAAAAAGATATGTGAATTTGGAAATCATTGAATAAATTTGATAAGATATTGCTGAATGTTTGCTGTAGTATTTTTGTTGAGATCTGAGTAACAAATAAAATTGAGTCTTTCTCAAAATATTCACTTATGTTATCTGTGAGCAATAAGTCCGAATGCTCTTTTAAAACATCATCATAGTTTTCATAGACAACAATTTTTTGCTGTACAATGGTGTCCATGATATCTTGCCTATTAGACAAGGCTAAGATGCTTATATAATTTCCTTCATCTTTAACCTTTTTTACCATATCATTATTCTGTTCTATTTCTTCTAAAATTTTATACAAATATTCCACATTGTTCAAAAGTTTATCTGCTTTACAATATTCCTCTGTTGATACCGACTTAAAATATGATGTCTCATCATCTACATGTATATCATAAATTAAGTTTGTATATGAAGTGCAAATAAGTTGATCTCCACATTTAATAAAATCTTTGACTTGCTTAATAATAAATTGATGAAATGTTCTCTCATCTGAAAGAAATTTACTACATTTCCACATTGTCATCCCATCAGTGTATAAAAAGGATTCTTTAATAATTACATATTTATCTATAGCTATGTTTAAATGTATCACTTCGGGCTCAGAGCTGTTTTTCATTTTGAAATGTAATAATGACCCTGATGTAAGGCACACTAAGACTGTTAGGTCATCCATTAACTCGATTCCACATATTTCTGTAGGACAAGTGTGAAGTTTGATTAAAGATACTTCATCTTCATCCATTTTAGGGCTGAATAGACAGCTGTATATTGTTAACTTATCAAAAGACATGAAAACTATGTTGCAGTCTTTCGGCATGCTTGCTGCTTTATATATAAATTTTATTTCATCAAAGTTTTGATCATTGATCATGTAGGACGTTAAAAAACATTTGCCAAGTATCGGTACGGGCAGCGGCCACGGATCGTCATACTTCATCTGAACTTTTTTCTCTTGAAGAAAGTCTGCATTAATTTTATGGAGGCACAAAAAATAATTATTTCCCTCATATTTAATACTTAAAGCATGATCTCCGATGTGAAAGCAGCACACTATGTTTTGTTCTCGAGGCTGGAAACTACTTTTTAATCGTTTTTGAGCTGGATTCTTAAACTTTAGTGATATGGTATGAACATTACCACTGCTATCCAAACACATTATATACTTGTCCGATAGTACTAATTCTTGTATTTGGAATTCGGGTGTGAGTATTTTTGCTGCATCCTGGAAATTACGGTCTTCATAAACAAATATTTGAAACTTATTCCACAAAATGATCATGTAGGTGCTAGTATTGTAAACAATATCTAAGTGGCCATATAGTATATGCTCATTCTTAAAACACTTCTTCACTATTTCGTTTTCCATCGACTGATCCATTTTTTTAAACTAATGGAGTAGAATAATAAATAGAGTACTTAGAAATAAGCGTAAAGAAAAAAAAGCAATCAAGCAAGAGACGGTACCGCGCTAGGAAATATTTTGAATTTGAAAAAGTCAAACCAAAGTCCGACAGTTAAAATTTTCATGGTTTTAGCTGATTTTTACGTGACAGTGACAGTCTCTCTGACATACTGTTTTTTTGTAATGAATTTGTTTTACGGCCCTGACTGGATTGACGGAGCGTTCCGTTTTCTCACAGACATGTGGGCCTGTTAAAACAGCTCATGGTAACCTATCAGGCAGGCAACGAGTGGGTAAGCGAGATGGCCCAATTTCTCGTAAAAATTAGTGAGAATAAAGAAAGCATAAAACCATTACAATTTTAATAAATTAATTAAAATATACTTCTACTTAGAACGAATGCGGCTAGCAGCTTTACTAATTTGCAAGGCGTACTTAATCTCGTTTCGCTATTTATTTCTAGTTTATAATTTCATGATACGACGTTACTTAGAGGTTTAATACTTAATACCTAGATACTAATACGAACCCACTGTATGTATGTACTTCTTTTATTTTAAATATTTGTATCTAATGAAAACTCACCTCTCTTAAAATACCATGCAAGATCCAGTGAGTAAGCGAGACAGCGCAATACATGATGTAAGGCGACATCTCCCTTACTCAATCGTTCAATGGTTTTTAGAGATGGTGGTAAGGCACCAGGAACGGAAAACAAACAAACTTCTGTAACATCATTCTTTTACTCCACGAAAAATTCAAACACATTGTTGTAATACAAAATTTTAGCTTTAAAGTTGTGATACATCGAATTTCAAGGTAATGAAATATTGATTTTGCAAAATAAAATAAATTAAGAAACCATTTATGTATCTAAACAAAATGAATAATGTATTGTACATGCTGATGATCGATGATTGTTTTTTTTTTTTTGGCCTAACCATAACCACTGTAGAACCGCTACTGCGGCGATTTTCATAAAAAGCAATGATGAATTTCCGTTTGGTTTCCAGAGTTGATTTTTAGTGGTACGTACAACATTTTAAAATAATTAATTTAAAATGATTATACAGGGTGACTTATTAAACACCAGCAAAATAATATTTATGAATTACTATCCTACACTGTTATTATAGATGTTCCCAAATAATAGTAACTTAAATAAAACAGAAGTTTATTTTGACCTCTAAAACGGCAAAAACGATCACTCATTTTTGGAAAATATTTAACATAAGTAGTAGTGTATAATATGTCGGGGTTCCGTAGGTGTATGCGAAACTACTCCGTAAATTGATACATCGCCAACCTTACTGCGAAGCCTTCATCGTGCGTTGTTTCGATATTGCGAAAGTTTATTTGTTCGGTGTTTGAAAACATCGATCATCTTGCTTGATAGTAGAAAATGAAATGACACTGTATTTGGATGTTGTTTTAACAATCAACTTGTATTTAGCTTGATATTTGGTCTATTGAATTACATTCATTGTAAACATTACTCACTCGTGTTTAAAAAAATCTTATTATACGATGAGGTAATCAGAACAAATTGAAGATAAATTAGTTCATTGTACAATCGAACTAAAATTAATAATGACCTAAAAAAATTAAATTACAACACATTGCTAAATATATATACAAAAAAAAATATCGGGATGTGACTCATAAGCTTTACAAATTAAAATATTTTAATAACCTAATACGGTGTGTATCCATGAATAAGAGATTTGGCACATTGATTTTTTTTATTGTTCAACATTAATTATTTCAGCATTGATTGATTTTTGTTAGACAGGTACTTAATACATTGCAAACCATTAACCAAAAACTTAATTAAAGAATAAGTACTTATTCAAGTGTTTATTTTTTAACTTCGGTGCGCTATTTCCTACGAAACCTTTTCAAAAGCGTTTATTTATATATTTAAGTAAATTAATTGCAATGATGGAAAAGGTGGACTAATATGTCCACGTTATGTCATTCATTTTAATGATTTGAAATAAATTATTATGTTATGCAATTCTTAATTTTCTCTCAATGCTGAAACAAAATTGAACTAAAATGATTGAGCAAATCAATTATTTCATTAAGTCTTAATAACAATATTGTGTTAGTGTTATTTATTAATTTATTTAAAATACGTATGTCACAGATATTAAAATTCGAACGTCGAATTGTGCTAAGGGTTTGTACACAATGAACGCGGTGCAGTATAAGAACCATAGACTAGGTTCTACTTATATAAAATGGCGGTAAAGTTTATTGTACCCATCAAACATTCACAACTTTAACGATGTGAGCATTGTTTTTAATTATTATTAAAAAATACATATAAAATTATAAATACAGGGCTATCGATTTTTGATTTACAGTTGACACCACTGTAGAGTGAGGAACTGTTTAAGCTGTAAATAATTAAATCGATACCGCATCGCGCTCAGTGTGTCTCGCCCCTAAAACTAAACGATTTAAAACTATTATAGGCAAGGAAACAGCAAATTTATGTACACGACACAATAATAAATATTAAATACTTACCCATTGGAAATGTACCAGTATTTCCAATGACAACCTAATTGGCACACGTTCACATTGAATCACTAGCAATACTAAACCTAATTAACTTAATTTTTCACAGATTTGTTAAAAGTTTGCGAAGGCCTGTAGAGTTGGTACATTTATTATATTAAAAAAAATATATTATTAAAAGTTTGATGTTTCTTTTCTTAGATTTTATCAATAAATTTATTATTAATGAAATACATTACATTTTGTCATTCGTCGGTTTACTAGGGATCCCTTCAGGTGGCTTACCACCATCTCTTAAAACCATGCAATAATAATTGAGTAAGGGAGATGTCGCCTTACACATGTATTGCCCTGACTCGACACTTACTCACTGGATTTTGCATGGTTTTAAAAGAGATGGTAGTAGTAGGTATATATTTATTTTTACATAAAAAAAAAACTGTATTATTAATATTTTTTTACCAACTAAACAGGCTCGCCAAAAATATTTCTACGCAGATATGATCCGCTAGTGTATTATATAGTAAGTATAGGTACTATTTACAAACTTGATATGTGTTCGTATTGCGGTGGATATGAACATCTGTTTTCTGTAAAAATATACGCGTTTTAACGGAATTGATTACTCTATAAATGCTTAATTAATACTAATTACTATTCTATATATACAAATCTCACAATCTTGAGTATTATAATTGCACTTTATTTGTATGGGTTCGCAGATTTTCATAAAAATAAATACGCAATCTTAATTTATTGGCAGTATTTCCGTTTTGAAATTAGGTCTGATGCTACTACCACACTTGGTTATTCGCGTATTTTCCAAAACATTTGACAAATAGGCTAATAACGCAAAACTTTGCCAAATATACCGTCCATACATAGCCAAAAATTCGTATACAAATAGCCAAGTGAGGTAGCAGCTTGGTGAATTTTAATTTTAATTTTGGATTGATTATATATGATTTGAAATTAGTGCAAATAATTTCAATTACTGATCTTCATTTTGTTATTTTTTTTCAACGGTATTATTTTTTGAATTACCTTTTAGAACACAGATCAAAAATGTCAATTAACAATCAAATATGTCTAGGTTTTTGATAACCCTAAAATTCCAACATAGGTGAAAAACCTCAACGCGTTGAAAGTATTAGATCCGTTTGATTCTTCATTCTCCTCATTTTTTTTTAGTTGCTTGTTTAATTCAAACCTATATCCACAGTGGATAAAAACCATTTTGGAGATTTAACCTTATATTCGCATGATTTTGATGGATCATATTCATACTTCATTATTTAGTTAGTCCGCTAAACTCCATGTTGATTTTTCGTTACTTCTTTATGTCCGGGTCCATTTTGGTCTTGTCCATAGACGAGGAGACCATCCCACTCTGAGGGTATAACTTGTCTAAATGCTTTAGGGATTCGTTGAGAAAATTCTGAGGACAAGTTAAAAAAAAATAATTAATCTTTTCATAACTACACAAGAACACATCACATTAAAAAATACTTAACCTTTTGTCAAACGAATGTACCTAATTTAATATTTAAGTAGATAATTTAGTAAAACGTCTTGAACCCCCAGACGACTGAATTTTCTGACCGAATCATAATCACACATTAATTAGTTAACTCTCTGAAATGTTGTCTTTGATCAGAGTTTAAATACTTTCTTTTTTTATCGGATTTCGGATAAATAATAGGCTGTGTTGCTCTAGGGTCTAAGCAATCTCCATTCCAAATTTCAGCCAAATCAGTTCAGAATTCCTGAGAAAGAGTAATAAACATCTTTCGTCGTTATATTTTTAGTGTGTTTTACATAAAAATATAGAAACTGAATCATTCTCCATATCAACTTTCCATTCAGTGTGAAATAGTCCAGTAGATATTTACCTGTATGGCAGTAAGTGCGGCCACAATGGCCGGGCCTCCGAACCCGTGGGAGATGAGGGAGAAATGCGTGAGATGTCGCTGGATGGCCGGCTCCAGTAGGTGCGGCGGCCGGGTGTTGCACAGCGGCGACCGGTCCTGGTTCAGAAGGTCCATGAGCTCCTTCGTGACCTGCAGGATAACAATATTTGGTTGAAATTCACTTCAATAAGTAAGTAAAGTTCATGTAGGTGCATAGATAAAAAAAAAAAAAATTGCGAGACAGCGCGATTCGAACTTCTTTGTGTAGGTGTATGTAGGTTACACAGTAAATTCTGACACTTTTTAGATTTCGAATCAATTTATTTGTATTTAAAAAATAACACGCACTTTAAATTGGAATCGCGCGCGGTCTCAAGGTATTTTTTTTACTATGCACGCACTTATATAAGGTGATGATGAAGGGGGATGTCGCCTTACATCATGTATCGCGCTGTCTCGCTTTCTCACTGGAACTTGCATGGTTTTAAGAGATGTTAGTTACCAGGGGGATTACTCCAGTCAAGATGAAAAATGATCTTTTTCTGATGGACCTGGGTCTTGGATGTTTATCTATATATGTATTTGTTATAAAATATAATATCGTATCGAACTTACTTTGGGGCTAACTCGATCTGTGTTGTTTGTCGCTATATATATATTTATTGATGTAACAAACCTGTTTAGTGGCCTGCAGTAGATCCCGCCGGCGGCGCGCGTCGTGCTCGGCGTACTGCCGCGCGAGGTACTCGGCGAGCGCGCGCGCGGGAAACTCCGTCTCGCACACGTAGCCGAAGTCGCGGGCGAGGTGCACTGCCTCCGCTGGAACAAGGGATTCAATTCATTTGTTTCTCAGACAATTTGCAATTATTACGTTTACATATCATAACTAAAACTAAGACAAAACAAAAATTCTTTATTGCACCAGTTAAAATATTACAAAAAGGAAATAACAATACAATAGGCGGCCTTATCGCTAATGCAATCTCTTCCAGACAACCTAAATATAAAGTGATTGTTAACAAAAGAACATATTTTATTAAAAATTGATATACTTAAATGTTTGGAGGGAGGAACGGTTGAAAGTGAAATTAGGTTTTCCCAACTGCCTCCGTGATCCAGTTTACCTGTAGACCCGGGGGTCGTGAGTTTGATTCCCACGGGAAACATACTTGTTGTTTCCAGTTTGGTTAGGACATTGCAGGCTTGAATCCCCTGATTGTCTGATAATAAATATGATTCCGTGCTTGGTTGGTCCCGGCTGCCATCTGGTAGTTCTTAAAGGAACCACGTCAGAGGCCGAGAGGCGGTTCCGAAGAACTATGATAACAGGGTGTGCATGGTCGAGTGACCGTGTCACTTACACTTAAATATAAAGATGATTTAAATTTTGAGACTTCCAAGTTTAGGAATCCAAAGAGCATGAAACTAAAAAACAATAATGTATGTGTGTATAAGTACCTTCTACTAATGAAGTGAGCAGTGTGACATTAGCTGCTTTCCGCCGACCCGCTGGCAAGTTCAGACCAATTTTCTCCAACTTTTCTCGTAGTAGCCGGCCGCCATTTTTACTTTTCGCTCTGAAACAAAGAAACAAAAATGTAACTACTACTTAACTACGTATTTTTTTAAATTTAAACTACATGATAGGAAATGATCTAAGATGGTAGGTAGCTAAACTATAAAGTTGTTAAAGAAGGCCTAACGGAAAAACTACAAGCGGGTTTTCAAATAGACCTTCCTATACGACGAAAAATGCTTCGCATTTATTCTATTTTTTGCTCATAATCTGTCTAATTAATTACCGTTCGAGAGAAACCTGTTCAAGGAAATATTTCTAAGAGTAAGTAGTATTATAAAGTCATAATGTGAATTTAAATCTAGGCATAACTTAATTTAGATATATTAGACTTATCGTTAGCATAAAGACATCAATCTTAAGGGTATCAAAAAGTCATTACGATTGACCAGATGACCACACATCCAAGAGGCCTTGCATCTATCTATCATTGATCATTGGGCCAAAGTCGTTGAACCTAAAACAAAAAAAAAAACAACAAAAGAATTGTCTGATTTTAAATGACGGGTACGAGAGCAATGTCATAGTGTTGCTGCTACTGCCCGTTAGATCGAGCTAGCGATAACCTATCGATTACCGTCAAAAACGAAATTCGTGATTGACGCATAGAAAGTTTTTCGTAACAAATACAGCGGCTTCCGGATTCCTATTTGATTTATCTCGACGCAGTAGGGTTCCGTTTAGATCGATTTTTAATTTTCTATGACCATAAACGTGTTGCCGTTATGTATGTCGGGCGGTAAATCGGTATTACAAGTTATATGTAAAACGAGCTACTAGTTTTAACCGTCAGAGAATAAGTGCTCGTTAACGAAATTGTTCTCGATTTTCGTTGATGATTTTAGAGTAAGCGATTGAAACGTTGGCCTGTTAGTGATTTGATTGATTGGAAAAAAGTATCGGGATATTTTCTATTAACTGATAAATTATTGACAGCTGACGTGCGCGCGCTACTGCCGTGATGGTACTTTGTACCAATCAGTACATCATTTATGTTTTTAATTTAAAAAGTTACGCAAGCCAGTTTTTGTCTGGAACGATTAATTTTTTTTTTGCGGTTTTTATTTTTTCATTTTATTTCTCTTCATCATCTAAGCGTTATTTCAGTTGCTTATGGCATATTACATAATACAATTACAATTAAAAAAAAAAACTTGTAAGTACTTTGAACTAGATAAAATAAATACAATTATTAAAATTAAATAAGCGAAACTAAATTAAGACCTACTAGACATAAATCATCATCAGAATTATATAATCCTCTTATCTCTTACTCAGTGGTTGCTCCTCAGTGATTTATAACGTATCATTTGACTTTTTAACAATTTCTGTTTCACGATAACTAAATAACAACACTTTCGCTGACAGTAACGCCTCTCGACGTAGATAACAATTAATTGTTATTGTTATCCTGTTTCCGTCCGCGAAAGGGTTAATAATAGCCGATTTCAAAATTTAACTGAAAACTTTATAGTCCGTAAATATACAGTAATTGCTGATTGAACTAACGAGTATCTACTATTTGATTCTCCAATAGTTAGGCAATTTGTAAAATTGAAAAAAATGTACTTATTATTTGAAAAATAAATACTTACCGTATAATCCATACTAATATTATAAATGCGAAAGTCTGTCTGTCTGTCTGTATGTCTATCACCTCTTCACGGCTAAACTGCTGGACCGATTGTGATGAAATTTGGTAGGGATGTTGTTAACGACCTGAGGTCAAACATAGGCTACTTTTGGGCGCGATATAACCGAGTCTCACGCGGGGCGAAGCCGCGGGGAACAGCTAGTTTCTCAATAATCTAGCAAGAAAAAAAATCCCTAGCTCTAGTCTTTCAATTACAGTCTCATAAAAAAAATAAAAAGAATTCATTAAAAGTTGCAATAATTTCGTAAATTACGGAAGTTGTTCGTGGTTTCCCGATAAGCTTCATTTAGTATTACCGCGACTCATCGGGGACTCTATCGTTACTTTCGGATTTGCGCGCCATTTTTGAAATACCACAGACTGTGACCACAGACTAGAAAGCACACAAAAAATTAGGCAATTATTTACTCATTTTAATCATAGCGTATGTCATTCATCATGCATAAATTAAACGCCTTTATCCAAGTTTCTCAACCAGGTTGCAGTAGGTGTGAGATTGTGTAAAATAGTTAAAAATCGCCGGGATAAGATAATTTGTACCCCAAATCAGTTTTAAGAGTGAATCGAATAGAACTATAATATATACTTAAACAGAGAGATTTATAAATTATATTAGGCATTAAATAATAAGTTTAAAAATATATTTCCGCACTAAGTGTTATATAGTTTAAAAATATGACGCTATATGCTACAAAATAGGTATATACTTAAATTGTATACCTATAATTACAATAAATTGAAACAAAATAATAAGAAAACCTAGAGTCTAAAAATAACCTAAAAACTATCTACAATTTGAGGCAACGTGCCCAAAGTAGTAATTAAATAATTACAGCAAAAAAGTAAAATCTTAGTAAGATGTGGTTATTATAATTCTTTTCTTTATTAGATAGGTAAGTATTAGAAATCTTTATTGCAATATATCTTTCAATAACTCATGCAAAGGCATGATAATTGATTTTCCATTTAGAGAGAAAACATAATAAGATATTTTGATGGCGCATAATATTTTCACACGTTCGCTTAGACACACACAATAGATCCAAGAATCATCGGCTAACGAGCTAAACAAAGAAATTCGGAATCGAATGGAAAACTAAATCGAATGAATCGACAGATTGGACAGCACTAATGGCCATGGTATCGAGTTCGTATCGATGGCTGACAGTCCGATTAAAGAGATTATCAATCGAGTATACCTCCTTGATTCCAATACGATAATTATGAAAAAGGTACCGTTCGTTCTTTGCGGTGTTTTTAATGCTAAAAGTTAAAGGTTAATTTTGAAGTAGCCGCCGCGATAATGTGTGTCAATTTATTCAAAGAAATATCTACCTAATGCATTATTTAATAAAAAATAAATTCTTAATATTATTTTTGGCGTAGTGGCATAGAATAGATAATAGTTAGTACCTAGTAGATACTATCACAGATTAAATATTCTATGGAGTGGAAAACTCCCGGGTGTAAAGATATAGAGCGTAGACGTACTTAATAAGTACTTTTTAGAGATAGTATCTATATTGATAGAAGTAAAAAAAAATGATACACGAGTATTTAATCCATTTTATCTATATATTAATATTTTTTTATTAATAACGCATAAAGGTATTAATCTAGCTCAAATCAATATTTTACCTAATTAAGTACTTAATTTAGATTAAAAGCCACATTAGAATTAATATCTGACGTGACGATGTTCCCATACCTATTAAAGTTTAAATTCAAAGGAACTAAGAATTAAATAAATAAAAACAGAATTTTGGGATCGGCGCTCAATTGATACCGTAGATATTCGTTTCACACATCACTGCAATCGATACATAATCGTTATTTAAATGCGAGATCACCTCATGCCCAATTACAGGTTCGATAATAAAAAAGTAATTTATTAATCTACGGTAAAAAGGTGCGGCTACCATAACAACATATTTTTGAATTTCGAAACGCCTGTATATTTTGACAGTCTCTTTTGTATTGAGTATAATGGACCTATAGAAATTTTTACGAATGATTTATTTTGTATAGAATGCAAGAATCTTGTGGTGTCGACTTATCGATATGTTTGATTAGTTTTTTTTTACAATTATCAAAGATAGTGAAATATAGACAGTGTGGTGGTTATTTTAAAAATAAATGGTATAAAGTGATGCACTTTGACATGAAAATTAAGGCATGAACTGTTTAAGAGCTATCGAGTGACAACCAGCATTTTGTTTGAAGAGTATGATAAATTTTAACACAGAGGTAATTACTATAAAGACGACATGGCGACAAGGAATGTTATAAATATTCGAGTACCTAAGAATATCAGCTGCGTGCGTGGCTATTAGTGCTATAATAAAATTACGGTGTTGCCATTTAAGACAATAAAATCAATTATATAAATATCTTACATTAGGTACATTTACATAGAATGCCATTCAATACATAGTATAAAACAAAGTTGCTTTCTCTGTCCCTATATCCCTTTGTATGCTTAAATCTTTAAAACTACGCAACGGATTTTGCTGCGGTTTTTTTAAATAGATAAGGTTATTTAAGAGGAAGGTTTTTATGCCGCGGGCGGGTTGCTAGTATGTTATAATAGAGAACGCCATATTATTACATCAAAACATCGTATAATTAAAAAAAATAAAAGTATATACATTCGACAGAAACAAAATTTTCTACATTCTGCGTTAATAAATATATTTATCTCGATCTTTAGCTAGATCTATGTCCATACATAGGAGTAGGCCTGATTGAGTGAGTTAGAGCTTAGATTACGAGTCGTGGATATGTGGAATTGTAGAGTCTTGTCTATTACTAAAAACACTATAATGAATAGTTTTTTTTAATGATCTTTACCAGGAATGGCCAGTTTGTTTCAAAACTTCTCAGCATGCCTTGCAAACAGCTAATTTTTCATTACAAGAAGTGATTAATTATAACAATTAGTGAAGCAAACGAGTTTTGTAGATAAATCTACGGTTGCAACATTTGTCACAATTAAAACTCGTTGTTTATCGGTAATGTAGGGCAATGTTGAAGTGCCATACATTTATAAGGCTTAAAATAATATATTCAATTTAGAACACTGGAATTATTAGGACTGGTTGTGGAAGTTCCAAGTTTTGTCGGGCCAAGTTGAAAAATGGCCGTTTTCAAATTATTTTTGTGTTTATCTATATATTTGTAATACCTATGTATTTGTATAATATAAAACAGCTAACTCATAGTATCTCATTAAAAAACAGTAGGTAACAATTTATTTCTGTCATATTAATTATCTGTGTGGATTGTCCTTAAATAAAAATGGATCTTTTATCTTTAATTAGGTACTTATCTATAATAAAAATATACATTTTCACAACATATTTAGAGATGAAGCTGCTTTTTAACATAAACTAGTAAATATAATAGCAAAAACAGATGTCCTTTTTAACACATATTCATAACCTATGTCTGTTTATAAATGATTTGATTAATTGATTGATTAATCACTATGACTAAGATTATAATTTGTAATTCCTATTTATTGTAGGGTAGGTATTTTTTCAATTGTTATTGTACAAAAGGTAGATGTAAATGACCGAATGATAATGACCAGCTATTAGAGGCCTCTCAATAATCGCTCCATATTAGGTACATTAATAGAATAGATGTGGATTTATTGTAAGATATGTTTTAATAGGTGCTAATGCTGATATGTTGTATATGCCTGTTTGATTGACAGAAATGTGTAGTTCTCTTAATTAAATAATTCACACTGAAATAAATAACCAATAAAAATACTTTTGAGTATGAAATTAGTCAAATAATATTGCATAAAATAAGATAAAATCTATTGGACACAGTTTACTTGTACAATACAATACAACTATCTGCTACCGGAGACGTTAGACTTGCAAAAAGTGGTAGCAACGCCCTCTAAACGTCAACTAACAAGCGACAATGAAACTCTTAAAACTCGTCTATAACCACTAAGTAATAAACCAATAATTATTTATGATAAACTCCAAGCAGATACATGTTATACCAACACAAGCTTACCACATAACCACAGACAAACGTTATAAAAACAGTCTAATGACCGACCAAAATGAACGCAGAAAGTCAAACGTATTTTTAGTGGTCGCGCCTTCGTCGGCCGGCGCACATTGCAGTATTGCCATTGGAAAAAAATAATAAACGTCCGGTACTTTGTACTGTAGAACGGCGCGTAGTAATTTGATTAAAATGTATTATTCATGCGGTAATTATTAAATTCAATTATGTAGATGAATTATACGGCTTTTATTATATTTTACGTGTCTGATGCTCCTTTCATGATACAAATTATTGATTATTATGCGAGAATTCAAGGGTTAATATAGTAGTAACTTCTTTTACTTCATGACACGAGTACGAGTGTTTATGTTAAATTTCCGTATTTATAGCTTTCCTACATACTACGTAATTGTTAAGTTATCTTAAGTAGGTTTGCAACAATTTATATTGAGACCTTTTCATTAATAGCTACAGTTTATGAGTCTGCTCTGAAGGGGAAAACTTCGGGAAAATAATTGATGGTAATTTGTTTAGAGGATTAAACACACAAGTTTTAACGACCATGAAAATTCGTCGAGATATTTTCCAAAGACTAAATATTACAAATGACAAAATAAGTATTTGTAGGTACTCACCTCCTTAAAACGCCACCTAATAAAGACGCATTTAAGCACTCAGGCGGCGACAACCTTCTCTGGACCTCTGCGACTGTCACCTTGTATTTGCTCGTTGAAGACAGCAGAGACAGTCTACCAGGTACTGAGCAGAACACGTCGTTAGGTGCGCATGAGCCGCCACCGCCGAGGCCGTCGCGGCCCTTCATTGCTGGAAGTCCATTTAGATGTTAGTTATGGTAAATAATAAAAGTTCGAATCACACAGATTACTAACAAACTCCACGATACATGATAATATATTCTATAATCAATACATATAGGGACTGTAGCGGACCTGGGCTCCGAAACTTGGTAGTTTCGGAGTTTGCTAAGGATGCCTTCGCCTTCGCCCACCTAGTAGGTACTATATAGCCTGTGTCAACATAGAATAAACTTAAACATCATCATCATATGATTCATAACACGTCCACTGCTGGAAACTGCTGGAAATGTACCTCCCTCATAGATTCCTAATCGACATAATATTATATGAATTTGTTCTATCAAAATCGAAATGCCTATTTTGGATTCATATTTGAAGTTCTTGATTATCACAATAAATAATGTGGTTAGAATCTTTTCTAAAAATTTGCTTAGGTCAGCGAAAGAGAGGTTTTAGCTGCCAGGTATATAATTATGTTTTCTTGGAATTTAGTTCACAAGTAGTGTAAAGATTCAAGTATAAAAAGTTATTAAGTATGTAATTTTGCCGTCACTTTTTAATTCAAAGCGAATGGTATGCGGAATAAACACATGTTAAAAAAATTGGCTTCAAGTACAACCATTCTTATAATACTCTAAATGGAATGTGTAAAAAATACGGGTGATTACCAAATTCCCTACATGAAATACTAACAATAGCACTTTTAACAATCACTGCCACGCCCCAAACATGCTCTCTGCGTGATCACTATTCTCATTGTAATATTTCTATATGGCAACCCTAATACAATAAACATTAGTGTGTCATTAGCTTTGCACCATGCTGGCTATTTAACACCGTACTTTTTTAAAATAATAAAAAAGAAATGCGTTCTCGTATTAGTGGCCAATTACACGAAAAATATCTCGAATTTTGAAACTGGAACATTACCATGGAAATTGGTTTTTTATGGAGGAAGAAAATAATTAATTAAAAAAGTCGTCTAGTTCCTACAAGTCTAAGTTTTAAAAGCTAAGAAAATAGAAGCCTATACAGAACTCAGATGGATTTATTGTAATGAGTCTAATAATGAACATTATTCTTCTTAATACCTATTATTGATGCAGAACGGTTGTAGTTACAGTCTATAATGACCACATTCAAATTGCACTCGGATATTAACGATTCATTTCCGAAACGCTATTCAAATATAGATTGATTGATCGATACTTTTATTTCATCTGTATCGATTCATCCGCCCGTTGAATGAGATGATTTTTTTTTACAATCTACTTAGAAAAATCGATACACCTATCCGATAAGTACGGTATGAGGTCTAATTACAGTTTTATCTTTGTCGGGTCATCGTTGGAGTAGGTAATAATAAAAGTCTTTGATAAGTTAATAATATGTATTTATTTTATCAGGTGATCGTATGATTTGAGATATCTTTTGGCAAATTAAGTATTGAGAGAAGTTTCTGTTTCTAAGCCTATCTTTAAAAGGAGTAAAAATTGACCTTGTTCATATCGTTAATTACTGCGGTTATGACTTAAATTAAGTACTGTTTTCAAAAACTATACTTAGATACTCTATTGTATGGATGGACCTTATAGTAAGTAGACAAAGCAAAACATGTCCGTATTTCTTTGAAATAAACTTTTCAAATTTGAAATTTGTAGGTACAAACCTACAAATATTACTAATAATAATACTGAATAAAACTATTTGTATATACCTACATATATTTATATTCAATCAAAAAAGTACCTACTAAGAACATTTAATTAAAAAGAAAATAACACAGATTCAGATTGTTGGTGGATACTCTATTCATGGTTTATAGTCTTGTGGAGTACTTATTCAGACACGAGCTGCTAGCCCATCAGCATAATAATTATAATTAGTACCGAAAATATACTTACTTAAAAATATACTTACTTTTTAATAATGGCAGGTCCGTCATGAAACTGCTTGTATCATCCATGCCAGAATTCTGAAAAAAATATTATGATATGTCTATTACAGCAATCGAACTCTTCTTAAAAGAATCAGTGGTATTTAAAAAAGAACGCTTTCAAATAAACGAATTCCAAATTCAAACTGAATCACTTAGTAAAGAAATGTGCGAGGGGTTTGGAGTGCTATTTTTGAGATGTATGACTCACCCAAAACCGGTGAGTCGAATGATTATCGTTCGAGTCACTAGTTATGTCGCATGAAAATCATTCGAAAACGAACGATAAGCACTCCTGGTATCAAATTTATTTTTGTCACTAGCAGCAAAAAAATACTTAGATTTTTCTAGTACCGAACTATATTAATCTATGAAAATTTCTTTGAAGGCCAATTTTCCACTAATTATTTAAATTACTTCACACTAGATTTGTAATTGTAAACTACAATAAAAATTTAACACTGAATACTTATAAACAACAATATTTCTACCTAATTAGATAATTTTAATCCCCATTTTTAAAACATTTTTATTAAAAGTATTCTTCAAAACATCGAAGATAAATTCCTGGTATTGGGGCATAATGTTTATTAAATTCCAATAGACCGTCGGACATATTTCTTGTAGATATTGCCCATATTTAAAGGGCCTGTAATTGGATTTTTTTATCACTTTTTAATATAGTTACTTAGATATTACTTACTTATTACTTAGTATCAATATAGCATTGTAGGGTAATTTAAAGTCTTTGAGACGCTTAATGTATAGATAGATATATCAATCAACATTGTTTTCAGATTTTAAAGTATTTGTGGATGTACCTATATTTTTTTTTTAAATTGGGAATCTATTTTTTGTAACTTTTTTTTTCTACAATTTAAATATAGAACTGGCACGTATATACGAGGAATACGGTACTAACCGGCGCTTCTTCTGTAGAGTGTAGAGCGTGATGCAAGGCCAATTCGTGCTGTTCTCTTGCACCATAATCTGCTCTCCGGTCGCCACCGCCGTAGCTGAACCCACCGTGGGACAGCTGAAAAAAATCTGTTCATCTTAATTCCATTGAAAAATGAAGATTATATCTTTAATAGGTTTTTACAATTAAAATATTAGAGATCTAGTGTCTTCTGTAATCTCGTCAAGAGAAACCTACATAGCTAAACCTATACCTAAGTAAATAAGTAATATTAAAAAAATCTATCTAAAGACCATTTTTAGATTAAGGGATCCTTGATAAAGTGTAATGAAAGACTTTCATTACGATGTGAGTTTAAGAAAAAAAAATTAAACAGCCACAAAAGGCGCAACCTTCTTATTTTATTTTGAAGAAATTACTAACCATTAACCACATTAAACTGTATCCTAATATCATTTCATAAATCGAAGTTCAATCACAAAATGACATCTTGTTTCCCGCCAAAAATCGTTCGCCATTGTGCAGAATACCCGGGCTTCGGAGACCGGAACATTACCAACGGCTAATCTGCTAAAGTGGTGCCATAGAGGATCTGGTATCCAATAGGTATTGTTGCGCTGTTGTTGGCCAAAAATATAACGACGTACCTAGTTTAAAAAGAAATATATTTCGAAAGTGGAATTTCTATAGACGATTTTTTTTCTTTTATTACTTCTGGTGAAAAGTAAAGAATGTGGTAAAATTAAATAGGATCTTTTTAATTTAAACCTTGTATAACTGAGTAACTTTTCAATTTTCTTTTTTTTAGTGGTACTATTAATATACCTGCCTCTATAATCTGTAAATATTTTGCAGATAGATGCAGCCTATACATACACGGATGAAAAGTTGATAGCGGAGGTTAAGTTAAAGATAAGTTCCCGTTTTTGCTAGTATATTAGCTATATTATTTATCTATTCTAGGGTACGTTATCCTCAAAATAAACTACCGATATTACTTTTGGTTTTAATCAATGAAAGCTATTTGAAACTCGTCTCTACTCCGATTCCTGAGGATGTAGGTATTTATTAGCATATTTGTTGGCAAGCGAGGGTTCCGAATATGCTGAGATTCTTTCGCGAGGGTGCGCGGAGGGGAAATAGTTTATGAGTATGAATCGATATTAACTACCTGGCTAGTAGATAACATTGACGGTAATATAATATGATTCTAGTCGATTTAAATCGAATATAAAAAGATAACATCTAATTGAATTTTCTACTAAATAAATAATTTAATTGCATGTAACATCGTATTGGTGCAAACTGCAAAGGTGTTATTATGGTTCTTAATAAATAAACAAATAAATAACATTATGAAAGTTACAATTTTGTACCTGACTTTATAACTGACCATGTTTTTTTTCTATGATCTTACTTATTTCGCACGATATTGAAAATTTTCAATATGAGATACTTTCTGTAGAGTGACGTCATGAATTTCTATTTACCTGTGATTTTCACGGTTTTATGGATCTACTAACAAAATTTAACAGGCCATAAAAACAATTGATCAACTTCTTAAATAAACGTCAATCGAAATATTAAAAATTGCATAGAGTTAGAAAATCGCGCGCGGTTTGACTTAATGCCAGGCACTTTTTTTTAAACTGAAAATTTGTATGGGTTTTTTCTTTAATTTTTGTCAAAAATATAACAAAACAAATGAATATCTATTTTACCATACATCAACATGTTTTGCTTGCATTCTTAGATGTGAAGTGTAGGGATTTCGGGACATTGCGAAGTTATATTACTGTAAGTAAATATTTCGAAGACCATAAAGTCAAAACTTACGTGGTGAGCATGTATGGCGTCGTGGTGGTCCCTATGGTGTCGTAAGTGCGCGTGGGGCTCATGGTGACCGTGGTGTCGAGGTAGCAGCTGTTGTGGGGCGTAGTGTTGTGCGTACTCCGCGCCCCCGCCTCCTCCACCGCCGTAGTCCATGCCATGGCTCTGAAAAAAAAAGAAAGTTTAATTTTGGAACTAAGGTATGAAATGATTCGTCACGGATGTTGTCGCATAGGCAGAGAAATAATTAACTTAATTTTAAGATGTACATCAAAAGATGATTTTGGAATAATTTAAGTGATAGAGAAAGCTTTAAGTAGTAATCAAGAAGAATACCCGTGATGATGGTTACAGGTTTGCAAGTTGGTTCTTGTACTTGACGCCTTTATGGAGCCGTAGCGAAAATCGCATTATAGTTGATATCATGTGGTATAGAGAAGGCTTTAGTAGTACCTGTGGTTGATGATGCAAGCATGAAGGTCGGGTCTTGCGTTGTGCGACCGGAATTGGACTTTATGGTGCTGCCGCGAAAGTTGCTATCTATTCAGACGAATTTTATAGAAAAGAAGGTTTTGGTACCTGTTGTTGATGGTGCGGGCTAGCAGGGTGAGGTGCGGGCGCGAACGGCGGCGGGAAGTAAGGAGGCTGGAAGTCGGCGAGAGACGGCTGCGCGCCACCCCTGAAGCCGCCGCCGCCGAGGCCCAGCCCTCCGCCGCCGAGACGCTCCTGTCAAGACATTCTAAATTAAAAAATGGTCTGTGAAAAAAATTGGGCTATTTTGTTTTTGGAAGGAAATTACTGCGATAAGAGTTAAAAGAAACGTTCCAAACTTAAACAAATTAAAAAAAAACTTTCTTTGTTTTTGGAACGAAAGTGCTGGAGATGAATAGTGAAAATCATTCGTTGTATGTAAAATTGATCCTTTTCATTTTAAAAGGGTTTTATTAGTAAGCTAAGTTCCTTCAGGTGTTTTCTTTTATCTTCGAGCGATGAAAGTTCCAAGGAAAGAAGTAATTAACCGCTTAAATTTTAAGTACTTTCATTCATTGGTACTTTGCCGAAGGAAAATTTGTGACAAAAATTGTAAAATACTTTCTAAAGTAGATCTTTGTTCAAAGATCTATATTAAGTATCGATCTTTGAACAAAGATCTACTTGATGAATACTTGCATAATTTAATTGAAATTGTTTTACCAGGAGAATGTATCTTATCAGATATTTATAAATAACTTCAATATAAACACACCATGCTTATCGTCATGAATCAACTAGTTTTCTTATTCCTATTTTAATATAATAATTTGAGTGATAATAATTATACGAGTATCTAACGCCACAGACACGCGAACTTTGAATTAGACCGTTGTAGATTAACTTTAGATAATTTACTGTTTGTAGGTACAATGAACCATGTAGAGTTGAAGCTCGAGAGCATGTGTTCGTGACGATCGTGCATGTCAAGCGACGTCGAGCGTGGCCTGACTTAGATCGGTCGATTAGTTAAATTTGTATTTTGAGCTCCTCCGTGCTACGGAGGCAATTAAACCGATGTTTGTTTTTTTTTTCTTTCTTATATTATAAGGTTGGCAGTCAAGCAAGCTGATATCGCTAGGTGACAGTCATTAGGATAAGGAGCTTAAAAAGTCGGGTACCTGTTTTTGTCCCTTATTCGCCTTTTAAAACATCCAGGAGGGGTTTACCAGCCGGTTATTTTTATAGCAAAAACAAAAAAAAAACAAGTGATAAGATTTTTTTGTTATTGTCTACGACGTAGACTCTACGAAAGACTTCAACGTTGTCAAGTGCTACGACTTTGCTACGAAAAAAGGGACAAACTTTAGATGTAGTAAAATTATTTGTTTAGCAATTTAAAACTGAAATCTACTTCTATAATTATAATGAAGCCAAAGAAATAGTTTGTTTGTTTGAACTCTGATAACTTTTGAACTAATGGTCGAATTTCAAAAACTATTCTGATAGTCTGGTTCTTGGAAAAGGTTAGATTAGGCTATAGTACTTACATTCACACCAGGGGCGAGTGAAACCGCGAGGAACAGCTAGTGACATTATATACAAAAGTAAAGCCTATTGGTGTAATATAATAAATACAATACAATTAAATAATCGCTAGATGTATTCGGGTTTTGGAGAAAATTAATCTTTATCTAGATCTCCGCTTATCACACGCAGACGCTGTTATTTTGTCCTATTTTTTGCGTCTAATTTTGTAATACATTAAACAATTAAGTAAGCAAACAAGCATACGGTCACCCTTATGATACATTGTAATGACCTATGGACGTCTGCAATACAAGGAGCGTCATTCCGACCCAGCACCCGGAGCCAAGTGACAATTTCAAAACGCGAATGTCGACAAGGACAAAATGTATGGGATTGACATAAGCTGCGGTAAATCACGTGGTCAATCTTATGTAAATCCTCCAAATATTTTGTTCTTGTCGTACGTCGTTCTTTGGATCCTCTGATTTGCTATACCAGATCATTAATAAGCTAACATCAAATTAATTTGGCAAATATGTATCTTCTACGTGTTTTAATACTTCTATATATATAAGGCCGAAAGAAAAAAAAAAAAAAATACATATCATTTGTATCACATTGTTCATTTCTGTCAGTACAATATATGGGCGTGATTTTTTATGGTGTAGTAATGTTCTAACTGTAATTAATCAGTTTTATCAAACAACTAGCCACCAACCGGTCTGGCGGGCCTATTTCGACACATAACATATAATCGATACAATTTACAAAATGTGGATCACCGAAATATATCGCAATCATAGTTATGTATAGAGATAAAGCTTTCAATAGACAAAGTAAACTCTACTGCCTTTTATAAAAAATAACAAATGATTTTAAACACAAAATCAATTGTTTTCTCTTTTGAATTTTATGTGTAAAAAGTGACAAAACGACAATATTGCTAATAATTACGGCAGTGTGACAATATACCAATTAAATCCTTTCATTTCTCGATTGTTTAAAAACTAGCTTGTGCCCACGGCATCGCCCGTGTAAAATTACCTCGGGAACAGTGCTTTTTCCCGGGATAAAAGGGAACCTATGTAATTTTCAATACTTCTATGTATATGGTGTGAAAGCCAAACAAACAAACATACTCACTTTCGCATTTATAATATTAGTATGAAGTATGATACAAACATCAACTTTACTTCTAAACAATCATTGTTTTGTGTCGGAATGATCGAAAGATTTATTGGGTGCTAGCTACAAAGATACTAATATTAAGTGGCTATAGAGATATAAATATACTCCTTTATTCATATAATTATAAAAAAATAAACATTTGTTAAGCCCATTTTAATTAAAATATGTTTTGGCTCTAATTCTTTTATCGAATTTTAGTTTAACAAAATAAATTTTGGTAAAAGCGGGCTTAATAAACATATGTAATTTTTTATGAGTAAAGGGGATAGGGAAATTGATTAATGTAAGCAAGTAAGCGTTGTTCTTTTTTTATTTCACCGAAAAGTCAATAATTAACCTTTAGGCATGTTAATTGTGTAGTAAAAAAACATATATTATGAGTTTATAATTGCATTAAACCAAAAATTTTAATATTAAATATCTACTGTGAACCTATCTCCGGTCCGTTTATAATCTATGGTATTCACCAACTGGTCTTACCGGATGCGGAACCGTTGACATGTGTATTTTCGAAGCCGCGAAATTACGTTACGGCATGACGAAATTGAAATATAATTTGAAACAGTAGTTATTGATTGTGTGATCATTAGATATTACACAAATGCTTTCTATTTGCCCATAGAGCAATGCAAAATTTTATAGGATAGTAGGTATTATTTATGTTATTTGCCATTAATCACAGAATAAATAAAATACAAGTGATGGAAGGTATCTTATGTCCTTCTCAATACTTTTAACTATCTGTATGTTTATTACTAATTATTATAAAAGTTTTTTTATCTGTACATTTAGTAATTTTGACTGAAATGGATAGAGGGACATTTATAATGAACTAGCTGTTCCCCGCGGCTTCGCCCCGCGTGGAACTCGGTTATATCGCGCCCAAAAGTAGCCTATGTTTGACCTCAGGTCGTTAACTACATCCCTACCAAATTTCATCACAATCGGTCCAGCAGTTTAGCCGTGAAGAGGTGACAGACAGACAGACAGACAGACAGACAGACAGACAGACAGACAGACAGACAGACAGACAGACAGACAGACAAACAGACAGACAGACAGACTTTCGCATTTATAATATTAGTATGGAAGTATGGATAATAGGAAGCAAATTTATTTTATTTTATTTTTTTGTCTGTCTGTCTGTCTGTCTGTATGTATGATCACGCTTATCTCCGAAAGTACTGAACCGATTTGCATAAAACTTAAAAGCTAATTATGTATATGTATGTATTTTGACTCCAACTGTCAATATCAACAATATAAAATTTAATTAATTTATTGGAATTGCCATCCATCACACATGAATGTTTTGTCAATAAAGCTCTAAAATATTGCGAGCTTCGGAGAAAGCTATGCGGAGGTCAAGCAGGTCGTATTTCGTAAGCTCTCGGTAACAAAAGCCGTATCGAGTTAGCAAGTTTGTTCTATTAGTGATAAATTATGCTAGTGTTGGCTTCATGTATTTGATTGTTATCGATTATAGTGTCAATGTTAAAAAAAATATATAATTTATAGTTACTAAGCTTGGCTGAGTTTAAGTTAAATAATTTACAAATTATTTTACTTAAACTCAGCCAAGCTTAGAAAATAAAAAACAATAGAAAACAATACATTGTTTTCTATGTAAAACGCTAAAAAACAGAGATAAACATTTTTCAATAAACTTAGACTACCGACCTGCCCCGGCTTCGCATCGGCATAAAACCTTCCTCTTGAATCACTCTATCTATTAAAAAATACCGCATCAAAATCCGTTACGTAGTTTTAAAGATTTAAAGATGGGCAAAGGGACTTAGGGACAGAGAAAGCGACTTTGTTTTATACTATGTAGTGATATAGGACATAAATATCGTCATTAATATTTTGTTATATTTTTTATATTTTTGAATCCTCAGTAACAGGCTCTTTTAAAAACTACATTAAATTATATAAAAAACACGTTTCGTTTAAATTAGGTATTTTTTAAAACTATTTATTGTAATACCTCTTAGCGAAATTGAAGTAATATATTATTGTATCCGTGGATCAATTAAAATTTAATTTCAGGCAAAAAAGCGGTCTGAAATTACTCTCAATATCGTTTCACAATAATCGATACCTTTATAAAAATGTATCATAAGATTCCACTGTTAATTTAAAAAATGATAGTGCGATCAATTATCTAAAATCGATATCGATACTTGCACGTCAATTCGAATAGAATTTACTGTTACGCCAACATTCGATCAATCAAAGTTGGAATGCGTATTAGGCTCATACCGGGCTATATCTCAATTACAATACGATAAAATTGATCGATATATGTGTCTCATTAACATAGGAATTGGGCTCTTCACTAGTATTGCTTTATTATTTGATTGATTGTGTAAAAACAGTGCTTGTTAGAATGTTATTACACCCCTACCTACACATCGTATACTAAGAATACTAATTAATTTTATAATTCACCAGAGGCGAGACCTGTGTAAAAAGCTCTTGCTTGCCTTTTTTAACCCCCGACGCAAAAAGAGGGGTGTTATAAGTTTGACGTGTCTGTCTCTCTGTCTGTCTCTGTCATCATAGCTTCCTAACGGATGAAGCGATTTCAATTTAGTTTTTTTTTTATTAAAGGTGACTTATGGGAGAGTGTTCTTAGACATGTTTGATGAAAACGGTTAAAATTGATACTGGCAAAAATAAACTACGAGTATAAGTTTGATTTCCATATTGCGGATTGAGGCCACAAAAAAAAAATCAATATCAATTGATTTGAATAACTAGTGGTAACTAGAATTTTACAACTTAACAACGCGAATTTAATTAAAAGTTCTACCGTTATGGATCTGTTGTTTATGGTAAAACATTTTTATTGTACGCAGTTCATACTAATTGGTTCAGAGAACATGTTTATTATCCACTGATTTGTTTGATTAGCTCTTCAGTGCCTCTAGTATGAGTTTTCTAAACGCAGACGCTAGCGACTGCGTTAGCGATTTTGTATGACAAACCTGTACAGCACCTCTGGCGGATAGTAAGGCAACTAAGAAATTCCATACAAAATCCTAACGCAGTCGCTAGCGTCTGCGTTAAGAAAAACTCATACTAGGGGTACAGGATTTATAGGGATCTATAAAGTTAACACACGTTAGCTACCCAGCTCGTGGCCGTGACTTGGATTGGTCGCCGCAACTAGTGGCATGTTATCATGAACTTCTCCGAGCATCAGGATTCACAAAAACGTAAAACAGAGGTTCTGACTGCTTGGTAGTGCTAGATAGCAATTGTTAGATGTGTTCAGGCAGTTTGAAAAATCTGACTCCGGAAAGTTAATAAGACGTATATTTTGGACTGTAGGTATAGATTACTTGATTGTCTAACTATGGCCTTCAAGCGTAAAATAAAACTGATTGGGATGAATAAAGAATTTGAAATATTTTTTTTTGTTGTGGGTTGAGTAAGGGACATAAATAGGTTTAGGAAAACAAAAATGAGTATTTGTTTTGTTTAGAATTTTGATTGAAGTTTTTGACCGACTTCAAAAAAGGAGGAGGTTCACAATTCGTCGGTGTTTTTTTTTTTGTATGTTACCGGATTACAGGAAGACGGCTAGACCAATTTGAAAAAATTTTTTTTTGTTCGAGAGGGTCGAACTTTTCGATTGGTCCCATATTCAGCAGGTCAGGATCTGATGATGGGATCATGGAGAAATCGAGGGAACTCTCCATGTTTTGTATTGGGCATGGGTATTTTTTGATATATTCCATTTTAGTAAGGTGAGACGTAGATGAGACGATGCTGGATAATTTACCCACTTTCAAAAATGCAACGTATTTACAACTTTTTGATTGTGATATATCTTGCTTGACTACTCGAAGTCCACTGAATCGATTTATAAAATTCTTTTTTTGTTAGAAAGGTTATACTTTCTTGATGATTTCATAGTCATCAGATCAGGATCTGATGATGGAATCATGGAGTTATCGAGGGAAATCTTCAAGTTTAATTGCGATTTGGGTATTTTTTGATATATTCCATGTCAATAAGGTGACACGACGCTGATGACGTTTACCCGACTTTCCAAAATGATCGTGTTTACAACTTTTTAGTTGTAATGTATTGCGTATTCAAAACTAAAGTGAAAAATAATTGTACCACATACATATCATCACGCCTGTCTCCCGTAGGGGTAGGCAGAGACTAGAGATTTCCATTGGCTACGATCCTTACATACCTCTCTCGCCTCCTCCTCACTCATCACTCTCGTCTAGCTCTCGTCATACACGCTCGCCGATTTCGGGTACTCCTAATGTCTCCCTTTTTCAAAACGTCTGCGATTTGGTCGCAGTATGTTTTACGAGGCCAACCCTGACTGCCTCTCCCAGCCAACTCTGCTTTGTATATACTTTTCGTCAGTTTTTCATTTGAAGTTGGTGCCAATTTTACGAATTCTTTGACTATAGCTGCTGGCTGGCTCGTTAACTAGCATATTTTATTAAAAGAATCGGCACCGACTTCAGATTTATTTAAATGTTTGACATGAAGCATATTTAAACAACAATGTATTAATTATTTCATCCTTTTTAGTTGAGGAATTGAAGTCGGTTTCGTTTTTTTGGCAAAAACAATTATTTGCGATAACATCGATAAGGCATGTGACACATCAAACTAAATGTATAATTATTTAAGCGATAGTTTTAAGTCTTCGGTAGTATAGTGGTCAGTATCCCCGCCTGTCACGCGGGAGACCGGGGTTCGATTCCCCGCCGGAGAGATTACTTTTTCTATTTTTTTTTGTTTAGTTTTGCACATTTTTATCTCAGCCATCGTCTTAATCTAGAAACAAACACATTTTTTCGATGCTTAATAATAATTAAAAAAACCTATTATATAATTTGTATGTTGTCCTTTTTTATGATACAAGAATTGGCCATATCATCAACAATCTCACGAAAACTTAAAATATAGGAGTAAGTAACTGATTCTTAGGATAAGGAGTCTGGACCATGGGCGCAGAAGTAACCAGCTAAGGAGAATCGGGAAAGCGCTAAGATAAAATAAGGTGATGGAGTAATATTTTGGGTAGGTGCTCAATTCATCAATGTATATACAGTTAAGAGAAAAGTACTTAATACTATAAGCCCCTTATTCGTCTTTCACGACATCCTCAGAATAGTTACTTGAAGAAATCAATTCCCACGAAGAACATTAGACGAATGTACATAACCAATTAATTTTTTCTATTTTTTCATAGCAAGTCGATTTTGGTTAATTATTATTATATTTGTTAATATCATATAAGGCGTTGATAATTTTTCTGATTAATTAATATTGAAAAAAAAAAAATATATTTTTTAAAATTACCTGCACCTCGATCACGCTTGATAAGTCCACGTACGCCAGCGCCGCAATTTTTGTAACACTTCACAAAAAAAAAAAACACTTTTTGAGAAGCACACTGCACTGTCTAACTTTACGTAGCTCTACATTACTTTACTGTGAATTAGTGATCACGATAGTCATACGCAAAATACTTTTTTAATATTAATACTTAATATATATTTATTAATAATATATACTTACATAATATATAAATATTTTCTTTTCAGTTTCTAAATAATTATCTACTGTTGAAATATATTGTAATCACCTAAGATTTAAAAAACGTAATTCATGTTATTATAGTAGCAAAAACTGTACGACCCATTATAATTTGGTAGGCAATTTTAAAGTTATTGTGACAATCATCTAAGCGTGATTCCGGCTGCATCCCAAGCTACGGTGTTAACTCAAAGTTCGATTAAATATCTCAGTTTTTTTTTCTTTATGTGATTTTTACTGGTGGAATACTTACGCCACCTGCCGGACAGAGGTATACAAGTTAATTGAGATATCTGTTAGTCTTATCCTCTATCATGATACGTTTGTTAAGCCAATTTTAACTAAAATATGTTTTGTCTCTTTCTCTCTTACCGACATTTCACGTGAAAGAACGAGACAAACACATTTCAACTAAAATGTGCTTAACAAACGTTTCTTAATACGGGGGTTAAGATCTTAAGAGACTGGTGCCCTATTATTAAACCGAAGATCACACGTGCAATTTCTCTAACGAGTCTCAATTTTACTCTTTGTCTAAGACTGACAGCCATTTAAACATGAAAAAAAAACTACAATTTTTACAACCAATAACGCTTCTAACTAACAAATCGATTTGATGAAAGAATGTATCGATATTCATAAAATGACTATTATCTTCATTAATTGAGTTAAATTTAGAGAGGGGAAAGTTACAAAAACAATATGTAAATGATGATCGATATTCGATAACGTATATCGATAATTATCGATCCCTTAAAAGGCGGGAGAATCGAGCATCGTACAGCTGGTGATTACTTTTTAAATTGCTCTTTGGCCCCGCTACTGTTTTTGTTGAAGTCTAATATTAAAATGAGGTCATGTTTTAGTTCAGCACTTGTTAATATCTAAGCCATCTTATATGCAGTCAGTAAAATGTTGAATTTACATCATTCTATTCTACCAATGTCATTATTTTCCCTAGGGCAGTCGGATATGAATCTATGGTAAGCATCTTTAGAACACGTTTTTGGACGTAGATTCTTAGATTTTTATTTTTGAAAATTTTGAATTACTTAAAACCGGTGAATCAAATGATTTTCACGTGACCTACCGGTTTTGTCTAATGAAAATCATTCGAAAATAAACAAAAATCATTCGAATTGAGTAGAAGTCACAGATTTAAAAAATTTAACCTTTAACCTACTGATGTTTAAAATTTGTAAGAGTATATTATTATAGGCACTTAATTATTTTAAATTAAAATTGAATAAAAGACAAATTATTTTTTATGGTTTGTTTTTACTTTTTAATTCATTTATACATATTATTTGAATTAGCAACCGCATGAAATACACGTGGTGGTATAGGCACTTTTCAATTTACTTATTAATTCTTAAAATAAAAATGTAATCATTTAAAACCCGAAATAATGATAGCGAGGTGTTTAGTGCTGCAGCTAGTCGATTTAAGTATAGTGAGAAGTGATTGATTCCGACCGAAGTCGATAAAATCGATTCAACACGCTGAATCTCAAACTAAATGGAATTAAAACTGGCACTTAGTTAACAAATTATCAGCTAACGGGACCGATTTTAATTAGAGTGTTAGTTATTTAGTTGTTTTATTGCGAATACCTATGATAACTTGATTAAAAACCATTATGTTCTTACAACCGTTATTTAGATTGAATACTTAAAAATCTCGTTACTATCCGTCAAATTTATCAGTATTTTAAATTGAAATATTAGCAATTTTTTTTATGAACCTTAAACGAATTAGATCTATTTTGTCTTATTTTTTTGACTCTACCATTATCGCAAATTTTTAATATTTGCAACTTACCTAGTTATATGAACGAGAAAAAAATATCGCTCACTTAAGATCAAATATTTTTCGAGCTGATGTCCATATGTGTTTTTATGTTAAGATTAAGCATTTCCATATAGCGTGGCAATGCTGCCAGCCTTTTAGGTACTTTTCCGGTTGACAGTGAAGCGGTGATATATTTCGATGCTTAATGTTTTATTTTAGTAGAAACGTTAATATTGTGTATATAATAGTTTTTTTATACAGGACATTTCATTGTTTATTTATTTGAAATTACGTGCTGTATGAATAAATAACCTTTTTTGTAGAGCTACTATTTTTATTAAACACTTATAGTATTATAACATTTATTTTAAATACTATAATTACAACATTATAGTTGATAATAAAATTTTCTAACAGTATCGATATAACTTAAATAACGAGAATTTCTTAAATTACAACAATTTCAATAATATTTCACACTTTGTTTACCGACGGACTCGACTCGATACGAATCGATAATCGTTGATCGTTAATTACGATCGCTCGCGACGCGCGCTTGCGGCCGACTGCCGGAGGGCGGCTTCAGTCCGCCCTCGGGGTGCCTGCTGCTTGCGACCTACAGATTGACAGGCGACCCTTATGCCAGGACATCGGCGGTACTACGGGTTCTCATTTCATCGAGTTTGAAGTGAGGAAACGGATATTAACTACTCATGTTTAAAAATGGAAGTAGTTTAAAATTTAATAATTTAAACAAAAAAAGAATTGGTTATAATTGTCAGTAACTTATTATTGTTTTATTTATTTTTAGTTTAAATTAAGAAAAGAAACAGACATTCGTACATATGTCATTAAGGAATTAAATTTATAAAAAAATATTTTTTTAAAGAATTAAGATTTAACAATAACTAAACATTTTTGTTTTGTTTTTATTACATTATACCACCCCACTTAATTTATTAAAAAGGAAAATAATTGTTCCGTAGGTTGACATCACATTTTTGTCTAATTTACATAATGTTATTAATTACCTTTCAATGGGGTCAATTAGATTTAGATAAAATTTCATGTTTTAATCTAAATTGCAACATGTCGCAATAAAGTGATAATGTGAGACCCACAGATAAATCATGAAACGTGTTACTTTTACTTTTTTATGGGCGGAAACCGCGGCTGGCGAGGACATTAAATCAATTTACCATTTTGACATTTTTATCACACTCGAAAAAAATTTTACGTTTACATTTCTTGACATTGCTGCAGAGTCATTTGACAATATCTAATTATTATAATTAAGTAATTTAGTGTAAAGTTAATTTTACTTTAATTTCCGCAAATAAGCGGAAGACAAAAGATACTGTGCCCCTATTGTGAGTTTTTCTTAACGCAGACGCTAGCGACTGCGTTTGCGATTTTGTATGACAAACCTGTACAGCGCCTCTGGCGGATAGTAAGGCAACTAAAAAATTCCATATAAAATCCTAACGCAGTCGTTAGCGTCTGCGTTTAGATATTCATACTAGGAGTACTGATCATTTTAAAGTGGAGCTTTGTTGACCAATAAATTTTAATTTAGAATATTTTCTAACTACGGGAACACTTGATATTGGATAAGATATTTATTTTCTAAATTCATGTACACAATATTTAATTTACGAGAGTGCTGTTAATATAATGTTATATAAGTTATGTACAAGATAATTTAATATTACTTATTTAAATAAGAACTGGGTTTGTTCTGTATCGATGTTAGTTATGAAAAAAAAAATTAACTACTTATTTTGAACTTTGACTAAGAGCAGCATATTTCATGCCATAGATACCTTCAACGTAATGTAATACAGTATTCTACAATCTGTGCATCTACTTAGTGTAATTAAGTAATTTAGTAATAATTCTATTACATTTTTTTGCCCCGAGACCAATGGTAGCGCCCGCCCCGCCTTCTCGATAATAATTAGTAGGCAGTGGACTCGATTCGCGATTGGTGATCATTCGAATGTAAGTACTTTACAATGTTACAGTACGGTTCGTTACACACGCATTAATGTTATGTACTTCATTGTAAGAGCGTTCACTTATTATTTTTAATAGAGCATTGTAATACAGTGTGAAAATGTTATTACAATTGTGTTTGGATAGAATTGTGTCTCAATTTAGAGTTTTACCCTGTTTTATCCTACCTATGTAATATAGCTCGAAATGTTTCAATATTTTCCCTTCCGTAGCTGAAGTAACGAATTAAGTAGTTATTCAGATAGTAAACGCGCAGAAAAAAAATCCTCAAAATACAAAAGCGCCTCCTACGGTCTTAAAGTGAACTAAAATAAACATCTCAAATAGATCTCAAAATATTTGGTTTACATAGTTTTCTAACACTATATATATGTAAGTATATTGCAAAGATTTTCCAAAATGGCGACACACCTACTTCGCAAAACCGATTGATTTTCTAATTCGTTCACTTTCGATAATATCCGTTATTTAGTGAGTTAGTCACCCTCGTGGGGTCCTGATAGCCTCCAGCCCCAGGGCATGTGAAGAGGAAAGTACTTATGAACATCGGACATATGGGTATAAAAATTATGTGAAATTACCTAGTACTTAGTACATATCAGTTATTAATCTGTGATTTTACAAACTTGCATGAAACATGTGAGTCCTACGTTACTTTCAAACTTTTTTTTTATTTGTGGTCAGCTTTGATATTATCAAAATACATTGCACATGAAAATGCAATGGCGGACGTACCCATGAAGAGATCTCTTCCATTCCAACCAACCGGAAACAGGTAACAAGGATAAAATAGAGATTTTTTTTATTACTCATGTACTTATACTTATAACATGTTTTCAAAGTTCAAAATGACTTATTTCTTTTTTAAATGAATATGTACTGTTCTTATACATTTAAATTATTGGGCTAATGCCTAGACTTTACCTTTTCTTTATGTACCTACTGTTTTAGAATGGTCGTTTAAAATTTGGAACCTTCGCTTTATTAATGTGTGTTTGAATATCTTCAAAATCCTGACTATTCATAAAATAAGTGTTTCTATTATACCTATTGCACTATAGTGCAGTCTACTATATAGAATACTTACAATTAAATCCTAAGGAAACCAATAAAGTTAAAATAAATTAATTTTACAGTAAGTAGCTGTATTGATTTACGAATAGAAAAACATATTCAAAGTGCAACAAAGAGCTGGCCAATTTGTATCGCATACAAAGAAATAAATGAATAGAAAAAGAAAAATAAATTATATATATTGTTGTGACGCATACTGATTTTGAAAGAAGAACGCGCGTCGATTGGTGATAGCCCGAGGCAAGATGGCGGGGTGCCGTGCTGCCAGTCTTTCATCCGGAAATACGAATTTTATTTGTGTAATATAGTTTGGAATTTAGAATTAACAAATACTTATTAGCACATAACACTTACAAGTTAACAATTTTAATGTCCAATGAAGAAGAAGAAGTGCCTAGTAGGCTGACAGCTGAGCAAACTCGCGTACGCGTAAAAGGGGGACCTTTTACATTGGTCATCCTGCCACACGGTCACCACCGTAAAATTTCGTTATACCTAATTACTTAATTTGAAAATTAATAACGAATTTCGTTGTGTTAAGTATATAAAACTAAATATACTTACTCAAATTATCATCATCATTTACTTAAAAAATTGCAAATTATTATAGAGGCATATTATCGATTTTTTTCTATCGAATAATGTGTATCGTGCAATACTACAAGGTAAAATATCCATTTTACTACGCCAAATTTCAAGACTGATAATTTCTGCATCATAATAATAAAGATCGTCTCGCGTCTCCGTCTTATAATATGTTTGTTTATTTCGACAGCCAACACAAGTCTTCGGTAGTATAGTGGTCAGTATCCCCGCCTGTCACGCGGGAGACCGGGGTTCGATTCCCCGCCGGAGAGAATATTTTTGCTTTCGTTTGAAATTTTTTTTATTCATTTTATTTTATTTAATAAAAATATCCATATATTCGAATATAAATTTAAAGAATAATTAAGCGAGCATATTAATTCAAAGAATTGCGGTAAAAACATTTAATTAAAATTAAATTAGGTATGTTTTTATAAAAAAAGCATTTTCGAAGCGAGGTCAACCGGTCCGGAAATGACCCGAACATTTTACCGGCAAAAACTCACTTAATTATGAAATTTTTAACTTTGCAATAAAGAAAAAAAGAGAGCCAGCGCGTTTTCCACACATCAATATAATTATAACAGAAGTAGCAAAATAAAGAGTTAAACTTATAATAATAAGCCACACCCAAGTACAAATAATAATACTTAGTTTATATACCTACCTCGTGTACTTGGTTCACCGTGCATGGCACATAAAAAATAAAAAAGCTTATATCACTTTAGGTGTAAGTAGAAGGCTATGGTATACGTATATAACTTTACTAATATAGTATTCTTTAATCTATGGTATGGCTTACTGTACATAGTAGAGCTAATAAATTAAAAACCTAACTTTTATTTACCTCTAAAAAAATGATATTCTTTTTACTTTAGTTAACCTGTATTTTTTAGTAGGTATATTCAAGCTATTGCTGCGCAAAGGTACAATTTTAAATATTACTTATCTATCCAACTCCTACGCTTCTGTAGTCTGCCTCGTTTTCTGCGACCGTCAGATTAATATGCTTTAATTTCACATAAGTAGATATATCTTTACATCGGTTTCCTGCAGGGATATGCAGAGACCCAAGATTCCTTCGCTAGGATTGCGTTTCATTACACATTTGCCCTGAAGTCCGCTTAAATGCAATATCTTATTGTTTTTAGGTTAAGTCAATTTATCATCATTATAACATTACTATTGAACATTGAGTCTCCGCATGACGCTAAACTGGTATAGATACATATTCGAAGAGGAGTCCATGTATAAATACGTGTATTTTATTCTGTACTCTTTATAATGTATGTTCCGTTCCGTTATGTTCTCGGAACCGCGTGATTGATTCTGTCGCGGCCGCCCATTGTGGCATTTTGATCCGCGATTCTGGTCAAGTGGTCAGCTGACCACTGTTTGTGTTTCTACTTCTTCCAATATCAAAATACTACTAAGTATCCATCAGCTACAAAGAAACCACGTTACGCGGGCCAGTGACCGCTTGGGTGTTAAGGCATTATCAAGTCGAAACAGGTGCTATAAAAATAACAAATTTTCCATGATAGGCATCCATACTAATATTATAAATGCGAAAGTCTGTCTAGCTAGTTTATAATAAAAATAAAAATTATGGATCGTACAAAGATTATAAAATAGGACCAAAATGGGTTATGTCTTAACGATTTAAAATATTATGTAATCTTTATTTTATTCATTTTCATATATATGAAAAACATAATTAAACATTATATTTTGACTTATTAGGGCAACTGAAGTCACGTCAAGCCGTTTTGGTTCCAGTTTTTATTGCCAAAGGTAGTCTGCGTGTTTAAACTGCCTTAAAATGTATCCAGTAAAAAGAGCTACTGGGTTCAGATGGCAGTCACTGCATTGTAATAACCCGCGAACGCTGAGGATTAAATAGAAAATAAGCTCGGCTGAAGAAGGGAAACTGGACCTCATAAATCCTCTTATGCTGACTGACACATATAGCTATATATGAAGGATGATTGATGTGTATTGCAAAATTAATTTTAATAATAACGATAAGGACATTCAACAATGACAAAATTTTGGCCAATCATTATCCAAGCATTGTCATACATTTATTATATTCAAATTAAATCCGAAAAAAATGCGTCTCAATCTCATTCTTGTCCCGATCCTCAATAAACTCTTACGACATACGTAATAAAGTTTTTATTTCAATGTCACATATGTGTATGTATGTATGTATCGCAAGTATTGGGTAATACCGAAGTGGGCTACGATTTGGGAGCAACTTTCTATAAGTATAAACAAGTATGACTTATTCGGTGTATGAGTAGGTAACTGCTGTCGAAATTTGTATGTGAGTGATAAGTAAAGATGGCGACATACATATATGTACGAAGCTAAGGAAAATACCACATGTTGATGTACGGTGGGCCACAAAAAAAACATACCTTAAGGAGGATCCTTTTTTTGTGGCCCACCGCTCAGACAACCTCGAGATTTAAGACTAAAGAGTCTTAAATCTCGAGGTTGTCTGAGGCAGGGATTGGAACGGGTACCAAAAGTACAGGTGGCCTACTACCATCTCTTAAAATCATGCAAGATCCAGTGAGTAAGGGGGATGTCGCCTTACATCATGTATTGCGCTGTCTCGCTTACTCACTGGAACTTGCATGGTTTTTAGAAATTATAGTTAGGCCTCCAGGGTGTCGATTCTGCTAGCGTATAATCATAATCGTGTCAAAATAGTGTTTCAAGTGTAGTGCTTTTTTACACACTAGACAATAAATGTATATATTTTTTAAATCACTGCTGATGGTCACATCTCACACAGCAATATCACGAAACTGATATCCTAGCAAAAGTAGAAGGAAGAAACTGACGAATCAGGAAAATGACTAACTAGCAAAATTGATAACCTATCGAAAGTGTCTATAAGTAAACTGGTGAATTAGTGAAAATGACTAGCAAGGAAACTGGCCGGTGGTACGTTAACTTCTACATTCATATCACATCTTACTGTCATAATTCATGTAAATAGTGTGTAAAAAGCACTACAATTGAAACACTATTTTGACATGATTATGATTATACGTTCGCAGAATCGACACCCAGCTTTTGTACCGGTATTTAAAGATTGATTTCATTTCGGTACCTGATTAGCTGTTCCAGATGAGTACCAGTATCTGAAAGTATCGGTACCTTAACCATATAATTCTATGTGGCCTACTGTACAAGAAGGAAAAATATCTCTTTTTTGCTCTGTGTTTCCCATCTTTGAAATAAATATATTTCTTTGGCCACCGTGGCCATAAAATAGTCGTAAGGGTTAAGTTGACGGCCAAATTACTTTACCATAATCAAAAGTCCTACCATCAGATCACTTAGGAGTTTTAAACTGGCAACAATTAATTTTATAGTTCAATCAGATAAATCCCATTGTAAAGTGGCAGCTATGAGAAATGAGATAAGGTGTCATTTCGCAAGTCCAAATTAGTCGTGACTTCGATTCCTGCTAGACGCACACTTACGACACAAGAATCGTGGGCTAATTAAATGATAAACCGACACGCGGTCACCATGCATGACATGACACAGATGAATTACCTATTTATATGAGCGAACTGGTGGCCTACTATCATCTCTAAAAACCATGCAAGTTCCAGAGAGTAAGAGAGATGTCGCCTTACATCATTTATTGCGCTGTCACGCTTACTCACTGGAACTTGCATGGTTTTTAGAGATGATAGGTAGGCCACCTGATACAAGATAGAGCACAATTTTTTACTCGACTACGCCGAACTCAAAAGGACGGTACTAGATTTGGCGGTTTTGGTTATTACAATGGAGCATGCAATGAAACGACTGCCGTATGGTCTATTAAGAGGGAAACGCGACAAATGTAACACCATGTAAAATATGATCCACTAGCAGTCCACCCCGGCTTTTCTTATGGTATAAACATAGCCTATGTCACTGGGATAGTGTGGCATTCCTACAGTGAAAGAATTTTTGTAATCTCTCCAGCAGTTTTTGAGTTTATTCATTACAAACAAAAATACAAACATACAAATCTTTCCTCTTTATAATATTAGTATGATGTGTGTCAAAATAAAATTGAACTCTGAAAATGGCCAACACTATCAGATCAGGCTGCCTAAAAGCATAGTTTGATTGCCATATTGTGGAATATTACCACAACAAAATCCATAGTCTAGCAATTGCCTTTCGAATCACGGTCGAGCTCAAGATAGAAATGACACTAGTGTTAACCAATCTAAGCTAGGCCGCGCTTGTTGTCGTTTGACAGGCGCTATCGAACCTTGCCCCGCTAGTCTAAGCTTATCTGAAAAATCGTGACAATCTGACTCTAGTGCTGGCCACTACATATAATCACGTCTTTATCTCATACGGGGTAGACAGAGCCAAGGCTTATAAGAGCTTAGGCCACGTTTAGCATGATGGTAGTTGAAACCGGAAATCAATAGTGGTGGGTTGCTAGCCGCATCGCCTATGTCATGATTCCCCCATTCGCCGAATCCCTCAGTCGACTTTTACGGCTTGCGCGGGAAGAGAAGCAGATGGTACATTCTAAGTTTTTCTTTCCTTCCCAGACCGACATGGAAGATGCTGGCCACTAACATTAGATAAATATATAATTTAGAAAGAATCGGCAGGGCTGTCGACAACCGGTATACAAATAGGTGTTCGTTTGTCCGACTGTCGAATCGACGGAATTAATGGAAAGCTACCGGCCAGACGAACGATTCTTTATCTATCGGAGTGTAAAAAATACAATAGAACTGTATAAACGAACCGGCCATATATTATTGTTATCCCGCACCAATGTCTATTAACTGGCGCGGGTGTACTATTTGTCTTGTATCTACTTTTTTTTAATAAAATTTCAATTTTGGGCAAATAATGCAGATAATGAGTAAATTTATACGAATTATCATCCTAGCGCGTTTTTAAAATCAAATCACCATCGTCAATCAAACAGCGATTCAGAGAGAGAGTGATAGAGAGATCTACTTGCAGTTATTAATGCTTATTGATATTTTTTACTGATAATTACCTTAGTTTTACTCATATTAATTCGCTATTTATACCTAGACAGTTCTTTTAATTTAAAGTTACTTTACTGCATAATAGAAATACCTAAGTAAAAAATTTTTTATGAACACTGAAACAGATCGAAATGAAGTCGAATCAATCTACGAGATACAATGGTAGGGTACCATAGTTGTGTAACGTCATACGGTAGAGTTGGTTGTGTCGTGGTAATGCGTAGGCGGCCGCGCGTCTGCAGGCAAACACGCGCCGTGCCACGATCTGCTACCAGGGTTGCCAGCGATTAAAATTAGGTGATTTTTATATTTTTTATAAACGGTTAAGTCTGTTAGACAGATAAAATAACAGCGAAGGTTTAGCAAAGTGATTCCAATTCGTTATGGAACCCTTGTTACCTAAGTTCTACTACAAAAATTGATAAAATCAGAAACAAAGTTAGTAAACAAAAGTGTTAAGAAAATTCATTTTTCCTGTCCAATAGCTCAAAACCGTCTACTTTTTGTTGCAATTGACAGATGTGGCATAGTCTGACTAAACGGCATGAAAGCATAGATTAAAAAAAAAACTCTGGTATGGCTACATTGATATTAGACGAGTAGGTAAATTAATTCCGAATTGGTGCAGCCCTAGCGTGGTAGGTTTTCCCGGCAGCAACCTAACCCATAGGCGTCCCATCGACTATAGGTTAGGTTATTTAATTAGGCTATTGAATAGACTATCTGAATCAACACAAATTTGGAATAGGCTTTTTTGGAATGTAGTAAATAAAATTGTTGTTGAATAAAATGTTAATTAAAATTTATGTATTAAATAAATTTTTGTGTGTTTATATAAAAAATATGATAAAATAAATTTATGTTTAAAATAATAAAATTAGCTATATTTAGAAAAAATAACACAGGTAAAAAAATCATAACAAACCTTGATATTTTTATGAGTGAATTTTATGATTTTTTTAAAATGTGAACCCTATCTCAAACTCGCCTGTCATTAGCCAAAAGTAAAACATGGCAAAGATAAAGATAACATAAAATTAACATAAGATCAACAGTAACTATATATTCTAACATTGCCCTTTCAAGAGTAACAACTTTTCAAGTACCATCTACAGGTCATTGTGTTCTAGCCAGAAAGAGACAAAAAATGTGGTCAATGCGCGCTTGACATATATATTTTCACGATAACCCTCCGTGCACATTGAAAGCTAAGCTAAGCTTTACCATTTCAGCTGTAAGAAATCTTCTTTTTAGTCGGTTCTTGCCAGAGTGGTCGTGGTCATCATTGTGAACTACGGTGATGTTTCTTGTGATTCGGCGCCATTCTTCGCGGACTGCAGATTTCCGGGTACATTCTCTATCTGAGCACTAAGTTGCGGCCATTTGGCCTGTCCATCTCATTGGTGATCTACCACGTGGTCTGGTGCCTTCAACTTTTCCTGGACTACCAGACGCTCTATGGAGTCATTACCGCGTAAGAAGTCTACTGATTGATACAGCTCTACATCTAAGGGCTACCTTATGAATTTTCTATATGGCAAATTTAAAACGGTTTTCATCTAGTGTCTACGTATGACCCTAATAAGATCGTCAAACTATTGGGTAAGCACCTTAGATTATCACGATATTCCAGAACCGATCTGTCCCAATGGCCTACAGTACTACGGGCAAAAATTTAACTTACAACCAAAACGTTACTTTTTTGCATGTGGACTGAACAAGTATTTTGTACCGCACGCGGTCTCATTTTTTTTTAAATCTATGAGTGTAAAAGTGACATAATCGGTTTTATGGAACTATATCCATACTTCCATACTAATATTATAAATGCGAAAGTCTGTCTGTCTGTCTGTCTGTCTGTCTGTCTGTCTGTCACCTCTTCACGGCTAAACTGCTGGACCGATTGTGATGAAATTTGGTAGGGATATAGTTAAAGACCTGAGGTCAAACATAGGCTACTTTTGGGCGCGATATAACCGAGTCCCACGCGGGGCGAAGCCGCGGGGAACAGCTAGTATATAATAAAACTTAGTCAAGCGACGTATCTCATCTCTTTTCTATCTCATAACGCTGCTTCTTAATTTTTTCCTTGTCATGAAACCACTGAACCAATTTAGAATTTTTTATAAATACAATAACTTGAGATACTTAGAAATAGATTAAGCTACTTTTTGGCATGATATAAGGGAGTATTTGCCCATCAACGAAATGGACCGAAAGATGCTTGAGAAAAAGGCTTAGCTTGCGATGTGCTCAACGCTAGGTTCATCAAACCTACAAACCACCAAAATAACAAAAACATACTAAAATTAAATTTTCAATTAATTGGTATGTAACGGCTCTATTATATTATGTGTGTATTATTTGTTATTAAAAGAGGGCTCTACCTCTTTATATGTCGAAGCTATATGTGTGAATTTTCACATATACAAGGCAGGAAATTATTGGACGTCGTACCTAATAGTTTTATTAATAGATTAAAAGAGAAAATTTGCCCGCACGCGATCCCAAATTCTTTGGTTTTATTAGTGAGTTTTGTGCCATTAAAATAACAAAAAGTGAGTACATACATCTTCTTTTTAAAAATAAAATAGTCAATTTAAAAATAAATAAACTATGGATCTCGTGGGGATACTTATCCAACCTTATTATTTTTATATGCATGACCCACAGGTTGACTGTTATATGTATAAGGTGAATTTAAATCAACTGCAGATATTTTAAGGACAGATTCAGACCACTAAACTGAACAACTTTCCTAAATAAACTTATGTCGAAATACGAAAAAAAAATTTTGACCTAATACAAATTGAGAATCAGAGCTGATCTAGTTTAGTATGGAGAGTGAAAAATAAAATTTCATATTTCGATATAAGTTTATTTGGAAAAGTTGTTCAGTATAGTGGTCTGTATCTGCCCTTAAAATATTTGCAGTTGATTTGTGTCCACCTTGTATAATGCTTTTAGCATTAAGTGCTCTTGTGATGTATAAATGTATTTTTTATTGTAAAAATACATTTGTATTTTACAGCGTTCAACGATAGGAATAAATATAGAAAAATACTCATAGATTATTTGAGAAACGTCAATATCTAACTTGTCTTGCCTGACTGGGAATCGAATTCAGAACCTTTAAAGTAACGGCCAGCGTTCTCCTAACCGGCTTTTATTTTAATTTATAGATGTTGGCAATATTTGATAATTTAAATTCGGTAGTAATATTTTAAATAATTATCTTCATGTAGAATTACAAAAAAAAAATATCATCATTGTCACCTGTAAGTTAAACTTGTAAATTATATCAGACTGTCCGTGTATGTCGTTATGACATTATTATGTGTCATAAAATTTTAAGTCTCTTTGGCAGTTTGGCGTCAATATAAATTAAATTGTATTTTTATTATGTGTAAAATTGATCGCAAAAATGCACAATTTGCCGTACACCAGAGGTCTATTTTTGAAACCTGTGAAAAACTTGCTTAAAATTTTCAAAGATTTGAAAACTGAATCTAGGTACCTAAAAAATCTTTGTTAAACTAGCCTCAGAGTAAAGAAGTCCTTCGACTCCGACGAAAGTCAGTAGTTGCTTAATTAAAAATAATAATTATATGGTCTATTAATCTGTCACCAACTCGTGTTCTATAAATATTCAAATATGGAATTTAAAAAAAAACTTCAAAAATTGATTCTAAAGACACGAAATTGATTACGAACCCAATTATTTCCGCATTGTACTTCCATTGTGTGCCAAGCGGAGGAATTTGCAATCTTATCCATATAATTAATCAGCGAGGAACACTGAAGGCTCTGGTTGCAAATGTGATTATAATAACATAGTTTGGCAATCCTGGAATCTTATGACTAAGCTATGAAGTTTATTTAAACTGATTTTCCGAATCGAATGTATCATATCCTTTGCTTATGATTAGCGGCAAACTATCAATGTACAGTGAGGCTCATAGACGTGTATATCACCTTACTGTTTTACACTTACACGTAAGATGGTATTACTTTCTTTATAGATCACTATACACTGACTGTTTGATCTTAACTAGTAAAACTAATAATGAGCATCCCATTTTTGCCCACAGCTGAGCATGACGCCTCTCCACATGCATCCATGCTGGTATACAATACAATAATTTTTAAATTTTACTCAAAAATCTCTCGTTGATGTCTTTTGTATTAAAGAACTAAATATTAGTAGAATCAATATAAATTTCACTTTTGAAGTGTTTATAAATAGTATTTTAAGGAATGAGGTAGTTAGTGTAAATATCATAACTAAAATAGGAATAATCCATTTCATCCCAAAGGACAAATAAGAGATAGAGCTAGAGAGATTTTTCCTGTCCCTATTTCAAAATTTATGTTACAAGCCTGTGTTTTAAAACCTTACTCGTTACTCTTTATCTACCTTGTGAAGAAAATATATAATAACGATATCCTATATAGTTTCGAACATCAGTACGAGTGTCAGAAACTTATTTTGCCAACAACATTTTTAGTCTTTAGGTCATTTCATCATAGTAGGTATATACGATACGAATTCAGCCTATTCTTGCTTTTGGTTATTTTTTTTTGTGGGGCTATGTATGTCTCTCCTCGCTTCTATTTTCTCTTCTTTTATTATTTTTATTAGTTAAATAGAGATGTACAACAAAAGACAAAGATAAACGGAAATCTTTTCAACGACATGAAAAATTTTCTTAAAAAATATGTTATTAGTATCAGCATAGGGTATATATTAGTATCAAAGAATTGGAACTTACATCATCATCGTGGCTGTCACTCCCATTCAAAAACTCCCGAGACTCAACGTCACCATTACTAAGTCCTTTATCACTGTCCATATTCATGTCACTGTCCTTTATATTATACTCATTCAAATCATCATTTTCTATAGTCATCACTGATCTAGCCTCATCACCAACTTGCTCCATTTCCCTTGACATTTCATCACTTACTGTAACATCTACAGGGTGTCTCAATTCAAGTCTAATTGTTTTGTTGCAATCTTTATCTATTGTGATATTAATTTCTGAAGTAATATAATCATCCTTTTTCCTTTTCAAATTCTGTGGCGTGTCATTTAGTTTATCGACTATTTTTATGTTATTATTGTTACCAAATTTGAGTATATCTGCAGCCATATCTTCTTTCTTCCTTTTGAATTGGAATATGTCGTTAACTGATAAATTTTCATGCTCGGCCATATCCGGCAGGTTGATTCCACTCATTTTAGTCATGGCGAAAGTATAGTTCTAATTGATCACATTGTGAAGACCCGGGGGGGTTATCTCCAGCCATTGTCGGTTTAACACGGCGTAAATCATCTAGAGATGATTATCTGCTCAGTTGATGACCGTCCCAACCGGCCAGTGTAACAAGACCTACAGTTTCAGCTAATGGTGGTATCGCAAAATCGATTTGTTCAGGACCCAGTTACGCTGGTCGAGATGTATTGTTGCCGCATTGGGCAACTATCATGAACTTTTACACGATTATTGTACCGTCATTACATTTCGTATGAGAATTCTATTTTCTTTAGATCGATGATTTCTGTTTTGTCTCGTTCTAGCTCGGTGGGACGTCTCTTTCTTTTGGTCAGATAATGTTATTGTTTACTTGCCCCGTTATTGATGGTATAGGAAATCGGCGTTGAGACCAATATGTGACTATCTTGGTGAAGTATTCTATTTTGAATAACTAGATGTATCAAATTAGTGACAAAAGTTCTTACGTATGTATTAGTACCTATATTACAAAAAATAATAATTAATAAATCACTGGCACGAAATTAATAACACTGGCACAAAAGTAATTTAAAAATGAATACTTGAAGAACAGGTTCAATTTAATTTTTAGTTTGTCACTGAATCGTTTAAGTTTTTAAGTTTGAAATCGTAAGTTCTAATTTTGAATTTCCCGCGTGTCGCAGCCACGTGATGGGCGCGCGTCGCTCGAGGCTATCACATGGAGTGGGTGCGCGCGCAGACGCACAGCCTCGAGACATGATAAAGATGGGGAGAGCGCAGAGCATGCAAAATTAACAGATAAACCTTTTTTAATTTGTGTTTTATTTTATTTTTTGCAAGCGATTTATGCACATAGCATGATGCACCGATGGCAGAAAGGTTCTCGGATGGCGACCACCGAACACGCACCGGCAGGCGCAGAGACGAACAGAGACGAACACCCATTGATCAGATGCTCAGATGACTTGAAAAGGTCGCAGGCATGCACTGAATGCAGGGCCGCTACCAACTGGTAAGTAATTCTAGAAATCCTTGGAAGAGAACTATATCCAGCAATGGAATGTCTCCGGCTAAAATAATAATGATGATTAAGGTTATTATTTAGTATACCCTTTTAGCTTGCGTAGATCCTTTGTGACACGTGTTTTACCTCCAAATGAGGCATATAATATATACATATATTTCATGATAGAAAATGTACAGGTCTATCGTTTAGATATATTACTCCTAATTTAATACATTCAACAGTTTCATAATGACCGTGTTTCAAACGAAATAATACACATAATAAAATAAAAGCGTATATTATGAAGAGCTTTTTTGATTTATCTGAAAGCTTTACATATACTTGGTCAAAAAAGCTTCTTGCTCACACCAAACCGCAAATCTATACTTCGTTCCTTTCATATCCAGTTTTTTGTGCGAGTGTGTGCGTCACATACGCTCCTTGCATTTGTGTGTGTGAAATGAATTTCGTCAGGTTTGTTCTCGGAAGTCCCACATTTTTGACCCCACTTCCACATGTGTTACAATTTTGGAAGCCTCTTTATGATTTGTCACCTGTTTATAAAAAGTTCGATATCGCGTGTCAAGCGATGCCAAGCGCAGCCTAAATTGGTCGCCATTAGTGAACTTTGTATTTTCAGCGTTTTGTTTGTTTGGTCCTCTTCACGCTTGGTTGGAAGTTTTGAGAAGGACATAGTTTCCTGTCATCCTGGTAACAAGTTTCTGAGGGAAATTCATGCGGGTGAAGCCACGGACGCAAACTAGTAAATAAATAAATAATACTAGAAAGACAATTTTCAGGGATCTGGGTTAGTGAATTGTGTACCATCGACTACCATCTTTATTTTCACATGTTTACAAAAAATAAATGATAATAATTATTGATGATTATAGTGATAAAAACAATTATTCAACAATCACAATTTACAGATACAAAGGGAACGAGCGCATGTAACCGGAGTAGATCAGTCAGATAATGAGTATTAATGAGCAATTATAGAGTATTTTTATTATTATGAGTAAAAAATAGTTATAACTACAACAATTGTTTGTTTCGTGTTTGAAATGAAACACGATCGACCGGTCCGTCTGTCCGTAACGGAGAAATTGTTTCATTATGTTTCATAGATTAGTCATTGTTTTCAAGCATATACGTGATATAATTAATACATAAAAAATAACCTAAAACTTCGACTAATATATACAGATTTGTTTTTTCATTTATATTGTACTAGCTGTTCCCCGCGGCTTCGCTCCGCGTGTGACTTGGTTATATCGCGCCCAAAAGTAGCCTATGTTTGACCTCAGGTCTTTAACTACATCCCTACCAAATTTCATTACAATCGGTCCAGCAGTTTAGCCGTGAAGAGGTGACAGACAGACAGACAGACAGACTTTCGCATTTATAATATTAGTATGGATGATAGCTATATACATAGATTAAAAAAAAATTGCCTGGCGTCATCGACGATTTCCAGATTCTATCTATGGGTATATAGGTATATATTTTATCTATTACCAATCTTTTACTATGAAAAAAGCGTACCCTGTGCTCTGAAACGCAAGTTGAAAATGCGACTAGGGAACACGCACAGATTTAGAAGAATAGGTATATGATTTTACGTTTTTTTTTCTCTTATGACTAATACAGGTTGTTGGACCTAACAGCGCTTGCATTAATTTGTTAATATATTCTATGTACAAAATACGGTGTATATGTCTATATACACCGTATATAGACATATACACCGTATTTTGTTTGTTTTTTAGCATAAAATTCGCCTATTGTGCTATCACAATAGGCGAATTTTATGCATATATATACATTATTAACAGTTAACTATTGAGATTGAGTTGATGGAAGTACCTCATAAAAACACATAAAAATGTTATCCGTGTACTGTGCTATTTCAGAAAATAACCATGTGTTGGTGTTGGTAGCAATCAATGACAATAGTCATAAAAGATTTGAAAAAAAAAATTTGGACATCGCGCGATTTCAAATTATTCATTGATAGTCATAGTTACTTGAATAAACAAATTAACATTCATTCAATTTTTAATAAATTGTAACTTAATGATAAGAGCTACAGGAGCAAAGAGAACCTAATTTTGAGTTCAGTGTAGGTTACTTAGTAGCTGAACTGCGTAGGCGCCGGTCAAGAGGTCCCGGTGGCTCATTGACATGTCAACTCATACTATACGTGGGTAGGTAGCCTGTTTGGTGACATGATAATGTTATATTACTATACAAATTTTTGATTTGTTTATGTTTTGTTTTCCATCCACCCTAAGGTTGACTGGAAGAGATTGCATTAGCGATAAGTCCGCCTTTGTACCTTACCTAGTTTTTAACAAAACTATGTATACATTTGTTTGATGCAATAAAGAGTTTTTCTATTCTATTGTATTCTATTCTAATACTTCCTTATGTTTAAAGTTCCGTAGTGAACAACGAGAGACACTTATAGAGGTTTGAATCACCATAATTTCGTGTAGGCGGTAGTATTATTATATATTCTGTGCATGTGTCACTGTCAATCGATCATGTTTACCCTGGAGTCAGAGTTCTAAGAAACCGCCTTTCGGTCTCTGGTTTTAATGAATGAATGCACTATTTAGATACATAGCATGGATTTAATAACAGGTTTTTACTGGTACTACTAGATAGTATATTCAACTGCCTCCGTGGCCCGTGGTCAAGTGGTTAAGGCGTTTGCCTGTAAACCTGGGGGTCGTGGGTTCGATTCTCACGGGAAGAATATTTTGTTTAGTTGTTTCCAGTTTGGTTACATAGCAGGTACATTGCAGGCGTATTCTGTGCTTCGAAAGGCACGTTAAGCCGTTGGTCCCGGCTGCCAGCTGGTAGTCGTTAAAGGAACCACGTCAGAGGCCGAGAGGCGGTTCCGAAGAACTCTGACACCAGGGTGTGCATGGTCGTTTAACCGTGACGCCTATTCGAAATGATGATGACTGATACTTCTCCTGTTTAGAGATCCGTAGTGAACAACGAGAGATACCTACAGAGGTTTGAATCTTTATCATTTCGTGGGCAACACTATCAGAATTTTCAATCTGCCTAAAGGCATTAGACATAGCCTAACGTCTAGAGTTACATTGACCAACTTGAGCTTAACGTACCTAACGAAGCATGAAGGAGCAAAAAATAAAAACTCTACTGGCCACCAATCCAAGACAGGCCGCGCTAGCTGCGCTTGACACGCATGATCATTACGAACACGCCTATTAAGGGTCCATATACATTGTTGTCTTTTTTTAATTCTATGGTATATTAAGTAACTCTACATCTGTCAAGAGTCAAGTCTAGTATAATTTAATTAATAACGGTTCAATGACCCAATAATTTAAATATGTAATAACTATAATTACGCACTAGTACACTTATGTAACGCAATAACCGGCTATGGGACGACATCGATAGCCTGTGATTGAAAAATAACTTAAAGTTGCTACTTATATCCACCTTCTTTACATGATGCAATAACTTTGTAATAAAGCAACTAATGTTGATGAAACCACTACTTTAATCTAGATTATAATTTCATACAGGCTACACGGAGATTTTGAAATTTTCATTTTGCAAATATAGATAGCGCCATCTAGCAGCGAGTAGCTATACTTCAAAGTAGATGTGCTTTGATTCAACTTTAGTTCTAGCAATAGTGACTAGATGGCGCTAAAACCTACAACTACACGGTTAAGTTCTTTAAAAAATATTTAAGAAATGTGTACTTATTGAAGTCGAACTTTTTAACATATCATTTAACTACATAATCAATAAATGCAAACATGTATGATGCTATAAATTAAAAAAAGGACAGGCATCGCCATCTATTGTTGAATAGTAAAAACGAAACAGTTCACTCTCACTTACCCAGGTGGCGTTGCTGTCATTTGATACAGTTTGAAATGTAGGCACACAACGAAAAGTCATTTTATACAATTTTCTTATTTGTTACACATGAACTTCTTGTCACAGCTTACCTAGAACAAAACAAAACACTTACTTAGTGATGCAAAATAAAAATGTAAGTTATTTGGATTACGAAAATTAATAAATAATTTATTGGAAGTTTTCTTTTAATTTTGACAATTCAATATTTAAATGTTGATAGGGATATCTACTTCGATGATCATCTAAGCGTTGTACCGGTTGCATCCCATGTTGGTGGAAACCCGGGGTCGTATTATTTGCCATTCATACTTGCTCTACTTTTTAAATTTTGAGCTTTAACTGCCATCTAGCGGTCGAAAATGGGACCAACTATTTTTTATTTAGGTATATAGAGCTCCGATCAGAGCGGAGGTTTCCTTCTTTTTCCGTTTAAAGGGGTAATACACGTCGGTTCTTCACACGCTTTTTCCACAAGATATTCATAGAGAAGTTTTTTTAAATTATTAAGGAACGCACGCGCGCAGATCTGTGCTATACAGCTAATACAGAAAACAATAGAACAGTGAGGCAGCCGCTCCAATCTATTGATTTATAGACGAATTGGACAGCATAATTGCAGACACTGCCCATCCATCATGTGATTGACCTGTAATTAGTTACTTAACAATCACGACAGGCGGAGGAGGTTAGAACGCTTTTTGGCAATCCTGACAGACCTTAGCTAGGAGTGATAATGTTTTGTAACATATACTGGAAAAATGATGTAGTTTATTTTTGTTTTAGGTATATGATTACAACTCAACAGTATTGGTAATGACATGACTCTATATGTGGAGACCATAGACAAACGCGGCTTTTCTTGTCGTTATTATGATAACAAATACCTAACTATTCTTTAAAAATAGAAGCTTGCTGATAAATAAATTATGATTTAACAGCTAGTAACTAAGGCAGTGAAATTTTTATTTTGAACTATGTAATGAAATCACAGATAAAGAATACAATATTTAAAAAAAAAATTGATGAATATTATATTATATTATTGATAGAAAGTAAGTACATGCTCCAAGTTACGGTATAGTATACATCAAAATATCTACAAAAAACATTTGTGTCGATGAACATAACATTTTACAAACATACCAAGCAGCCCGATAATATTATTGACAGTTAATTTTAACCTGTGCAGACCTCGTCTATGGTCATTAAATACAGATTCGGAGTGATTTCTAGGCATCGTCCGCGGCTGTATGCCGAGCCGGCCCGTGCCACGCCCGAGGCAACACGAGCGGGCATTTTTTATTGACCATCATACCAAAAAAATTAAATTTAAACATCGAAATTTCTATCTTATCTGAACAACTTAAGGTTGTATTTTAAAAATGGAACGTGGGTAGAGTTATTTTTTAAAGTGTTTTTTGGAACAGATATCAAGAATTTTATGCCTCATTGTGGAGCGTGCACTGAGCTATTATTATCCGCGGTTTTTGGTGTTTCTGAACGTAAAGGAATATTTGTGTAACACATCTTTGCGGTTTTATACCCGTGACCAATGTTACTGTTGATTTACACAATGTACCTTATTTAGTGATGATAGTCCATGACAGTCACTCCTATGAAGCAGTCAATACTCAATTCTTTGCTACATATTTTAAATTAATAAAATAAAAATCATTTATTTCGGACCTTGTCCATAAATTGTTAGTAAATACATCCTATGTTAGTATCATATATGTTTATTGAATTTAACGTTTCGCAGTTGATGGGTTAAAATAAAACCAAATTAGTGGTTTCATATCAATTTACAAATTGATGATTGTGTTACAATTACAAAATCTTAACACGGAGCCTGAATCAGATTTTTTCGGTTTTGCTATATAGTAAATCTGGTTTTCGTAGAAATAATTAGAGTTCCTTATTTAAAATCGTAAGAAATCCACTGTTAGATATAGGCCTCCATCGCAAATTGAGGCTTGAATTAATGTATTAAAAAAAAGTATTATGAATTGTCTTTTGGTGATTGATTATTTAAATGTAGAAAAAAATAGTTTCTAAAAAAAAAAATTATAATAGTACATTAATACTTAATTAAAATACATATCGAAAAAGATAAATAATAAAATAAATATCAAATATTTGCTAAGAACACAACAGATTCTTTGTCGACAAGAAAATAAAAAGAAGTTTTACTGTCGATCCCAGGAAAGGCTCTAAAGGGCGGCCATTATCCCACGTTTGGGGCAATTTGGGAATTTCAACCTGATCTGATGGAGATGACATGATGTTGGAGAAAGGTCGTCTAATTATGATGTTTTGGAGGGAAAATATAATTCGTTGTGAAGAAAGAAGAGTATCTAAATAATAGATAGTAAATAATAATGTACACTTAACACGCGAGCGTGATTTCTAGATGCATTTTCAGCTTACGTTCTGGCCCAGGGTAGTAGATTTGGCGGTACTGGTTATTACAATACTACAATAATGTACAAAATTTTAAATGATTCATCTTGCACTTTGAATTTGTACATTCTCAACATCTGTTGGTTGCCGTATAAAAAATTTAAAACGGTTACAGTTAGAAAAACCGTTGAAATGGAAAATATTAAGAAATTTATATTTAGTCGCATCTTATTTTAATCAAAATATATTTCCCTATTCATGTAGGTATTGGTGGTTCATAATATATTATTATTGGTAGTTAACTTACTTGGTTACTTCATAAATCATAAACATAGTATAAAACAAAGAAGCTTCCCGCTGTCTGTCCCTATGTATGCTTAGATCTTTAAAACCACGCAACGGATTTTGACGCGGTTTTTTTCATAGCTAGAGTGATTTCAGAGGAAGGTTTTTATAGCCGTGCGAAGCCGGGGCGGGTCACTAGTACTTCATAAATTAATTCTTATTACTGGATTTTACTGCTGAATATGTACATCAGTTCATTTGTAATTAAATTCTAACGTAGGTATTCTAAGTCATATCAAAGAATATTGCCGCAGATTCATTTAATTTATTCAAATAATTTAAATGTATATAATTTGCAGTTAATCATTAAAAGCAATAAATAATACTGAGCCCACGTGTTAACTGCTTAAATTAAATACTTTAAAAAATAAAACAGGATTCAATTAGCAATAGGTCTCATTGTTATATCATTTTTAAGCACCTAACTAAAATTTGAGTCCTTGTTGATTGACAAAAGAAAAAAAAAATCTGCTACACGTTTAGAAATGGCAAAGCCACAGTGCAAAACATAAATGGGATTTGTCACCGACTTAAAAAACTCTTTTCTTTGGGGATTAATGGATGATATGAACTATGAAGAATAGCGTCATAATCAATAAAAACCTTAAAATATATAAACTGATATTAATTTATGTTACTTTGTTTCTCAAAGGCAGTATTTTTTTGTTACACAGGGAATTATGCCCATTATCCAGTATGAGCATCTGCGTAGAGCAGTGACAGACCCTATACATAACCTACTAATAGATAAAATATATAGGTACTCAAGAAACATTATTAAGTTGGCACTAGTGTATATTTGTACGTCTTTGGTATGAAAAATGAAGTATTTCTTAATTTACAGCATTCCAAAACAAATTGCGCCTAATATAATTTTTTAAATTAAGAACCATCCGTCTACGTAAAAACGGAAGTCAATATTTTGATTTATTAATTAAAGGGCAACAACAGGTTTTTTAATCATGAACAAAATTGTGTTCTTTTTCGTAAGTGATAATGTTCAATTTTGAATAAAAGCAATGTGCTATGCGTATTCAAAATTGGTAGCCCCGTTCATTTCAACATTCCAAACCCGTGTTCTCTTTTTAAATTCGGGTTGTTTTTAAATTGTCAGTAATTTGTTTTTCTTTTTCTTAATGTAACGTGCCAGTATTTTATCAGATGTAGAGGCCTTAAAAATTTATTTATGAGAAAAAATTATCTACAAGTTCTAACTATAACTCTCTAATCTCTCTCTTTCCATTTAGAAGTTTTCTAGAGAAGGTTAACTCTTGTTAGCTAAATGGATAGAGCGTATGATAATAGATACAAGATAATTAAATTTTTTGCAGTAACATACCCAAACTTAACTACTTACTAACACAGAATTGATAATAGTACTCTACTGCTTGTAACTTAAGTAAGTAGTACATTGACTTAAAAAATATTGTAATAATTAATTGAACTTCTATGGACATAATACGTCTGTCCTAAGAGATATAGTAAAAAAAGAAGCAATAAAATATTGTGCAGTGAAAATCAATAAAAACCATTATGAAATGTAGTAGCTTATCTACTATACTATATAAGTTTTACTTAATTGAAATATTCTATCATTAAGTACATTTTTAGAATAATAGAAAATAATAGAAAGAAAAGGCTTTCTCATGGTTTCAGGTTACTGGGTTGCAACAAATCGTCTCATACTCGTAATAAGTAAGTACAAATAGTTCATCTCAAAAACATTAGGGATTTGTATAAAAATACAAAATTTTATTCTATGTCTGTTTCGTTGTAACTTTGTACTTTGTCTACACTACACTACACGAGAACCTTTTTCTTCATTTGAGAATATTTCTTATTTGTGAACTAATAATAAATAAAAATGTAAAGGCAATTTATGATTCTTCGTTTTAGAATTAAGTTCATCCAATAAGTTTAGAGTAATTTACGCCTTGTCATTTTATCAAGTGACTTATGAATTTTTTAATCATCGAAATCCGAACAGGGTTAAATGCTTTGTCGAAACGGCCGCTAGAGGGCGTGGTCGCATGATGGATGCGCGCGCAAACACAAGATTGAATGTCGTAGTAACAGGCGATGGCCTATTACTCATCTACCGAGTTAAAAACATCATTGATTTAGCTAAACTCGACTTTGTATCTTTCGTAATAAGGTAATATGGATGGTAAATGTGTGTTGGTCAAGTTAAAATCTTTTGTTAACAGGCGATTTGAGTAGGAAAGTTAGAAAATGAATTTCGAGATGTTTACTAATGAAGGAAGTGGTGGTTTGTTTTGACAGGTGGTTCTGGCCAGTGGCTGTGTTGTTCACTCTGTTATAAATGTAGTAATAAGATTTCTCTTTGTCTAAACTAGTTGTAAACTAATTTCATCTTTAATTAAGTTATAGAATCTACATTGGTAGTTACACTTCGTAGATTTTTTGCGCAAAATTGATTTATATTTAATTAACATGTAAATATCAAATAAAACACAGGCACGTTACATTTAAAAATAAAAACAAAAAACAAAATATTCAATTCCGAATTTGCGTATACGGATGATTCCCAATTTAAAAATTGCATTTTAGACTCATTTCTTACGGTATGCTGTAAAATCAATCCTTCGTAATTTTTAACATTCGTAATGTTCTTCTTTCGTGTGAAAAGATATGAATGTAGGTATACTTATGTTGCCTTCTAGGAAGAAACACACACGGTTTTATCAACGATTAAGATTAAATTTGAACGAGATACTGAGTTCCGGGGAAGGACATATTTTTGGTGTAATAATGAATGATAAAAGCTATAACATAAGTACTTTTAAAAATTAAAAAAAAACTTGAATTAAAATATCACTAGGTCGGCCGGCCGTCTTCCTGCTATCTTTCCCAGATAGGCTGCTTTGACGTAACGATCCTCTCCCATTCTTCCAGGTGCCCAAGCCAGCGCAGTCGCTGCGATTTAAACACGCCCAATATGTTTGGCTCCTATATCAGGATCCTGTATAGCAGATATCGCTGGAGCGATGCCGTGCAGGCTGACCAGTGCCCCTAGTGTGAGTTTTTCTTAACGCAGACGCTAGCGACTGCGTTAGCGATTTAGTATGGCAAACCTGTACAGCGCCTCTGGCGGATAGTAAGGCAACTAAGAAATTCCATACAAAATCCTGACGCAGTCGCTAGCGTCTGCGTTTAGAAAAACTCATACTAGGGGCACAGGGCGTCGATTCTGCTAACGTTAAGTCACAATCGTGTCAAAATAGTGTTTCAATGGAAGTGCTTTTTTACACACTAGTTACAAAAAATGTATATTTTTTTATATCACTGCTAATGGTCACACCCTACACTACATTTACGTCACATCATAGTGTCATAATTCTTGTAAATAGCGTGTAAAAAGCACTTCAATTGAAACACTATTTTGACACGATTTTGACTTAACGTTAGCAGAATCGACGCCCTGATTGAGATGGGCGCTGTAAACTGGCAAGCCATGGCGCAGAATAGAAAATTGGCGCTCTCTCGTTTCGGAGGCCAAAATCTACTTCGGGTCGGGAGTAAGTAAGTAATGTATCACTATCCGATCAGGATACCTAATAATGAATTGTCTTATATCTTGTTTTGATTAAAAATTTGCTCTAAGTAGTTAACAGCTTATTTAAACCATAAAAAGTTTATGATTTACACCAATAGGGCTCTTTACCAGCACGTGTTGAGCAAGGCGTACGAAGGCGTGTTATTTTAATGAAAAAGTAGCCTCCGAATCGTGCGCGCGCGCACGAGCGGTCCACCGCGTTACGGGGAATAGGGGGACCATAGTTTTACCCTATATCAGGATGTAACAAATTAGGCATTATGGTAATTATTCCCTTAGTAGTGACTATAGAAAGAAATAATAGGATCAAAAATGTTACGCGGCTACCAGTAACCGCTTGGGTGCTGAGGCATGAAGTTGGCACGTTTGTACACCGGTTATTTTTACTTGGTGCATTTTTTGCTTTGCCACAGATGATATTCCAATATGGCAGTCGCTTATTTCAAATCCCACGGTAGCAATAAATTTCTCCGGGAAGAATCTTATATATTCTCTATCTCTATTTTAGTCCTCTTACTATGTGTATGAGAAATTACAAGAAGATTGGTTCAATAGATAAACATAAGAGGTAACAAACCAAATTTGGGATTGGTGATAAATTCGTGTCTCTTACAGTAGTACTCTTACGGAGATTTACGCCTGATTACTCAAAATCTACTAAACTTTAAGAGCTGCTCAAATATCATGCTGTCGCGCTGAACGTCAAAGATATGACAGTGACATCATGATACTTGAACAGCTCTCAAAATGGAGTTGCATTTGAGTATTCGGGCAATAGAAGCTTGATTTAGAAGATAGCCAGGAAGAGATTGCACTACAGTCTGTAAAATATAGTTTGATCTCTGTGGCAGCTGTCAAAAGCAGGACAGAAATATGGATAATTTAGAATTGCAATAGAGACTAACAAGAAAATGTATACGATTTGAAAGCTATTTAATAGATTCAGGTCCCTAACTATCATCTCTAAAAACCATGCAAGATCCAGTGAGTAAGCGAGATAGTGCGATACATGATGTAATTAGACATCTCCCTTACTCACTGGATCTTGCATGGTTTTTATGAGACAGTAGTAACCCCCCAGGTGTTACTTTGCGGAAGTCATTACAAGCATTTACCAAATTACTTTGCGTCACAGAGATCAAGCTATATTTTAGAGACTGTAGCGATAAGGCCGCCTATTGTACATCTTGTCACAGACTGTAATTCCATGTATGCAATTCTATGGTACAATAAAGTTTTTTTTACTTTTACTTACTTACTTGAATTGTTTAACACTGAACATTTTGACAATATGGTGAACCTACTTCGAACGTAATACAGTAAATGTAATTATTTTTAACGATACGGGTTTAGGAGTGTAGTTGGCCGAGAGGAAATGAGAACCAGACCCCAAATTCGGGTTATATCGGTATAGTTAGGCGCTATATTATCGACACGCTTCTAAAATTACTAGTTGTAATGGAGGCATTATTAATTAACAGAAGAAGAAGTCGATAGATAGATAGATTTAATCTTCCTTTCCTACCGGGAAAAAACACTGGTCGCGTGGAAAATTCACGCGGGCGAAGCCGCGGGCGAAAACTTGTTGTGTATATGTATAATTCTACATCAAAAACACTGTCAACGAATTAAATAAGAAAAGCTTTACGAAGGCCGAATGGTTTACCAATGAACTAATAAACAACAAAGCAAGTGTTACTTAATCTGTCAGATGGATGAAACTAGAAAAACGCTTAAATGACGATAAACAAAAAAAAATGGAGTATTTTATACTAGTACTAGCGACCCGCCCCGGCTTCGCATGGGCATAAAAACCATCCTCTTGAATCAAACATCTATTAAAAAAAACCGAATCAAAATCCGTTGAGTAGTTTTAAAGATTTAACCATACAAAGGGACATAGGGACAGAGAAAGCGACTTTGTTTTTTATACTATGTAGTGATTAGTACCTATTAGTCTTTTAACTAGGATTAGTTACATCCTAGATGAGTGTTAAAAACAAAATAAATTAAAATACTTATGAATGGTCTATTCGAACCGGATTGGAGAGCTGTCCGAGGAGCGATTCTATTATCATAATTAATGGTTGTAAATCCTTACGTGTCATGAGTTCCGGTGTCGAAAAAAAATAGTGGATTGGAACTAGTGATGTGCCGGCTGGCAATTTACAATTTACGGGAATATTCCCTATGGAAATTTACGGAAATATTCCCAATGTTACCAAGGAATTTGGAAACTTTTCCCAAAGTTGCCGTAGTCATTTGGCATAATATTTTCAAAGTTCCCGGGAAAGCTTCTAATATTCCCGGCAACGGCATATCACTAATTGGAACGTAAGCATGTATCTTCTATACATACACGAGCTATTGCCTGCAGCTCCGCCCGTGTAGTACTCGGTTATATCGCACCCAAAAAGTATGTCTGATCCCAAGAAATTACATTAACGATAATAAGTCTGCTTTTGTACACATTGTTTGATGAATAATTTCGTATGTTAATAGTACAATAAAGAGTATATCTATCTATCTGGTCCCTATATCAATACCAAATTTCATCAGAATCGGTTTAGTGGTAAAATACAGACTTTCGCATGTATAACATGTAACAAGTATGGATTGTATTGGTGCAATTTTAAATTTTGCAATTAGAACTTAGATTTTAAAAAAACATTGCCTTGCGTTCCTGTTATATTTGGTGACATCTACGAGGTGCTACGACGTGCTACGAAAGTCGTAGCAAAAGTCTACGATCGTGTGTGTAGCGTAGATCATAGACGATGCTCTACTCAACTTATATTTTTTTTGCGGGCGGAGCCGCAGGCAATCGCTAGTATGAAATATTGTGTATTATTAATGATAAGACATTGTGAGCAAAAAAATAAATACTACAAAATTTTTATGAATTCGTTAAAAATTTGAGACAATAGAGACATACTAGTCAGCGTGATGTTTCAAGAAAGGTTTCAAGGATAATTCCTTTTTGAATATGTACACCATTTGGCATACATGAAGATTGGCCTAATGTTATTTCTACTGCCTTCCAAAGATGAAAATTGAACAATAACTATCACTACATAGTATAAAACAAAGTCGCTTTCTCTGTCCCTATGTCCCTTTGTATGCTTAAATCTTTAAAACTACACAACGGATTTTGATGCGGTTTTTTTAATAGATAGATTAAATTCAAGAGGAAGGTTTTTATGCCTATGCAAAGCCGGGGCGGGTCGCTAGTCTAGTATAAAACAAAGTCGCTTTCTCTGTCCCTATATCCCTTTGTATGCTTAAATCTTTAAAACTACGCAACGGATTTTGACACGGTATTTTTAATAGATAAAGTGATTCAAGTGGAAGGTTTTATGCCCATGCGAAGCCGGGCGGGTCGCTAGTACATTTATATAATTCAGACGCTAATACCACAACCACGAGTTAAGTGGCGGTTGTGTATCAACTGCCTTATTATTTTATTGTGTACGTGATGCCAAAATGCGGTGAACTTCACTTGATTACAGATTGTGATTTAAAAAAAAAGATGAACTTATTGTAAGACATTTGGCATTTGGTTGGGTTAAGTAATCTGCATGTCTCTCTGGTCCAGTCGTTAAGACGTTTGCCTGAAGATCCGGTGGTCGTTGGTTCGATTCCAACGGGAAGCATTATTTGGTTGTTTCTAGATTGGTTAGGATATTAAAGGCTGAATCACCTGTTTGATAAAAAAAATGATTCCGTGCTTCGAAAGGCACGTTAAGCCGTTGTCTTCGGCTGCCCTCTGATAGTCGATAAAGAAACTACGCCAGAGGCTGAGAGGCGGTTTTGAAGAACCAAGGTCAGAGAACCTTAGGAGATGATCAACATGATATACTGATTAACATCTCCTAAGCGGTAAGCTACGCTACGCTAAAGCACGACATTTTAGTGTTTGCCCTTTCATGAAAAAATCAGCATTATCGTTCCTACGGAAAGCGTCTGTTTAATCTCATCCTATCCTATGGACCAGCAGTATGGCGATGACGATCAGACATTTTAAACTTGTGACTACCTGTAGGTCGACCGCCTATCTCGATTCTCTCCTCTCGTAACATTGGCTACTTGTATCGCTTTCGCCACATTTCGCTCCGTTTTACTCACAAAAAGCTTTAAAAAAATTTTTTTTTGCCAGTTTTAACAAAAAAAATTTTTTTTTTATTGTGGCGAAAGCGATACAAGTCATCATGTCCCACTCACATCGGCCAGTCTTGCCACCTAAGTTTCATCTATCTCCACTACATTTACACACACGTCAATAGTATTGTAAAAAAAATATACCGGTAGCCAATAAAAAAAGGCGTCGAATATTCCAAACATTTAAATTGCACGGCTACCGTGCACGCAGGTCGATTCCGCGATCTGCAGGCTGTAATTACCAGTACCGATTTGCCCATCCAAATCCGATGTTGCCACAAATAAAAATGCTAACTCGACTAATTCGTGGGAGTCCAGCTAAGCAACAGCGTGAGAAATGCAAGGGTTTTTTTGGAAACGTGACGAATGGAATTCGAGAAGTTCCATTTTTAAATTTTGAATTTTTTTGGTAGTTAAACAATATAAGATAGAAAAAGTGTTTGACCTGACTATGTATTAATACCTATATAAAAATATTTATTAATTATGTTACTAAGTTATTAGTCGATTATGTGCTGTATGTTAGTAAAGTATGTAATACCAAAAACATTAAGTTAGTTTATATATTTTGTCCCCTTCGTCCACTTTGGTAACTAAATTTACCTAACCAGTTATAAGAGGAGATTTTTCTTTCACTGTCCCATCTTTAACAAACATTCCGACAAAACATTTCTTTTTGTTTTTGTATTCGCCATAATCGTCTAAATCGAAACTATTATTCGAAATGGGCCCCATTAAAATTATACTATGTGAAAGGTTATATATTAATGTAAATTATTACTGAAAGGCACTAATAGGGAGAGCGGTGCGTTTTAAAATTAAAATAAGTTAATTCTGGCAACGGATGCTGCACCCTGCTGGGAGGTCGCAGCTAACTATAATTCCATGCTGAGTTTTAATGAGCTTTAAGCTGATTAGTATAAGGTTCAGTTATGGTAAAATAAGTACGTTTATTTTCAATCTAGACACCCAAGAGGTAAATTGCAAAGTTGAAGTCTCGATTAATCAGGTGTTGTAAATGAAAAAATATGGGCTATTAATACCTAATTGATATTTTCAGTTGAATTAATTTTACAAAAATAATAGAATAAACAACAAAGTTTTTTTGAATACTTACAATATAGGCCTCTAGCAGTATATATTTACTAAACTGGAATCATGAAGTTCAAGCAAGATAACATTATTTGTATTTAATAAAATCATTCATGGTTTTTTTAAAGTTCTTGACAAAAAATAAAACCCAAAGACAGTGGCCGTATAATTACTTTCTAAGGAGCATAAACACAATGCTTAAGACAGAATGAAAAAGAAAATTAAAAAAAGTAAAGTCAAAACTTAATGGTTTATTTTCCCGCCATACCCATCGCCAAGACAGCCCTAAACTCGACCAATTCATTCATAAAACTGGCCAGTGTGCGTTTAGAAATTAGTTTATTTTAATTACTCCCGAGTATTGTTGTATTAATAATTGCTTCGAGGATCGACAATATATTTTATTGTCTTTCTGTATACCATGATTTATACATCTAGTTAGTAAGTTATTCCGATTTTAATTTAGTCCACTTTAATGGTTCATGCTTGAATGGATTCTAATTAGGGAAAACAAGCGAAGGATTATGAATAATGTCGGATATAAATTTAGCTTACGACTTAGAAAATCGGGCTGACCTCCGCACACAATAGGTTCGTATTTGCCGTAACAAATCACCTTCTCAAAAAACTATGACATGAATCATTCTTTTTGCTAGACGCACCAGTATTGCTGACGTTTAAAAAAAAATGAACCATAGAGTTTGAACCACAACTGTTATAATTTTATTGATTTTTATGGCGATTTCATACCGATTCAAATAAACATAAAGAACGTTATAACCTAACCTAACTTTAATAAACTTAACGAATCGTTTGAATTATTAAGAAGCACCACAAACAATAAGAGTTACGGTTATTGTGCGCCATTAAAATACGAAAATAAAACGATATACGACCGTCGTAGTTCACCTTGCGACATTACTCAATACTTCATTAACTGCTGTTCACAATTCATTGGTTATAAATCAAAAATTTAAAAAACAACGACCTGCTCATTTGGCTGCCCGTGCTGTACACACTATTAAAAATAAAACCAAAGCGCGGGTATCCTTGCTCTTATTGCCTATTAAAATATAATATCAGCAATGTTTATTGAAATTCGAATTTTGAAATAGCCAATTAGATGCAAGGATTTGTACGAGAATAACTAGCCACTGCGTGTGATTTTATTGTGGCAGAGATCCATATATAACCCTACTACTTTATCCTATGCAAAATAAAAATTCATTTTATAACGGTCGGGAGAGGTTTCCCTCTTGGTCAAAAAGGGGGGTATATAACGGTCAGAGTCCAGAGTGCTAACTATAATGCGGTCCTGTATACCCCTCCCGCTATCCTTCCATCGAGGACGCCGACGGCTTGTCGCCGCCGGCTCGCGGGTTGTCAATGTCAAATTGAGTTGACAAGGTTTTTTTTGTCTCTGTCTGTGAATTTTTGCCGCTTGTGCGTGACAATAAGTTTGTTCGTTTTTTTTATAAATGTTAAAAATTAATTAATAAAGGATAAACCTTAAAGTGGCGTCCCAACGTTTGGCCGAATTGTGTAAACTAAACAGTATTGTGGAAAAACCTTAGTTTGCCGTTGTAAAATTCTAACCTATTCGCGCGAACATGCCGCCGCGGAAAATTCCTGAAGGAAAGGAGGACCCCGGAAATTCTTCCAGCGACGAGTCTGCTAAATCGGTGGTCATGCAGGCGAACCCGGTGATAATGTCTGGAGACCAGTTTTCGTCTCTTTTAGCCGCCTTTTCAAAGGTGCAGGCAGAGACGAATCAACGCATTTTGGAGTCTCTTCTGACATCGCCTTTGGCTTCGTCGGGCATCGAGGCCACTGACACTGCGAGAGCTAATTCGCAGTCTCAAGCGTCGCCGTCGCTCAAGAAGACGGGAAACTTTTCCAAATGCTCTGCACGTTTTGACGGCTCATCTCAAAATCCCGAAATCGTAGAAGCATTCATTGATGCGATCGAAATATATAAAGAGTGCACTTTAGTCACCGACGAAATGGCACTTCGGGGGCTTCCGATGCTCTTGCAAGGAGACGCAGCAGTATGGTGGAGAGGCATCCGCGTGAAAGTATCAACTTGGTCCGAAGCGTTGAAGCGTCTTCGGTCAATGTATGGCGTTCCACGTCCGGCATACAAATTATTTCGTGACATTTTCGCCGTTGAACAGAACGCTGAACGTGCCGACGTATTCATAACAAAATTACGCGCATTGATGGCGAAACTACCATATAACTTGCTAGAGGAAACCAAGTTAGATATAATCTATGGCCTCTTACACAAGAGGATTAAGAAACGTCTACCTAGAGAGACTGTAGACGACGTCGAAACTCTTATAGAAAGGGCGAGGTCCATAGAGGAGTCTCTCTCTGAAAATTCAGTGCAAAAGCCGTGTCCATCACTGTCTGAAATGTCATCTTCCAAGCCCAGTGCGTCAGAGTCCAAGACTTCGAGTATGGTGACAGCCCGCGCTGCTGGCCTAGGCCAGTCGTCCCGTGCACCTGTATCATCTGACTCAACCCCACAGCGTAGTGTACAACACAGTGGTAACAAAAGTGATAAATTGTTTTGTGTATACTGCAAGACACGGGGTCATGTCCGTGACTCATGTGAGAAATTAACAAAGAAGACTTCTACAGATACATTTTGTTACAAGTGTGGTAAACAAGGCCATATTAGAGCAAATTGCCCTCAATGTAAAGAAAGTAATGTTAATAGTAATGTCAGTGATAATGTTAAAGTTGAAAATGTTTTCTCATCTGTTTCTGTTAATAATGAGTCGAACTCCCTTCAGGGTCGACCTATAGTACAAATATGTGTTGAGGGATATACAGGCACTGCATTATTAGACACAGCTGCTCGTAGAAGTATAGCAAGTAGTTCACTTTACAGTTTATTGAAACATAAGGGGTTATCATTTCGCTCTCAAACTATGACAGTGAAGCTCGCTGATGGTACCGTGAGACAAACTGAGGTATTACTGACAGTAACCAGTGTTCGACTCGCCGAGTTTTCTACACTTGTTGAATTTATTGTTTTGCCGGATGCAGTAAGCAATGAGACTCTATTAGGCATTGACTTTATCCTAAATGCAAAAATGGTTCTTGACTTTTCCAGTTTATCTTGGTATAGGGCTGACCGGCCGGGGATCACTCATCCCTTGATGTGGGAAACTATACATGATCCAGACCCCGTTGAGTGCGCCTCTGTCAGTGTGTTGCGGAGTGATGAAGGTGTTATGCTGTCGGACTCGGAGAGGTCTAGTATGGAGAATTTATTAGGTGAGTACTCAGATATTTTTGATATGGTTGGAGAACCAACTCCATTTGCGGAGCATCACATAGATACGGGAAACCATCCACCCATTGCTGTACCCCCTTACCGTGTCACTCCTGCAAAGAAAGAGATTATTCGCAGCGAGTTGGATAGGATGTTATCTGAGGACGTGATAGAGGAGTGCGAGTCTGCATGGGCTGCACCTTGTGTATTGGTTCCTAAGCCGAATGGTACTTACAGATTCTGTGTTGACTATCGTAGGCTTAATGCAATAACACAAACTGATGCTTATCCTATGCCTCGCATAGATGAACTCTTGCAGTCCACGAAAAAGGGTTGCATCATGACATCTTTAGACCTTCGCAGCGGCTATTGGCAGGTCCGAACAGCTGATCGAGACAAAACCTCATTTGTTACACCATTCGGTACCTTTCGTTTCAAACGCATGCCATTTGGGTTGAAAAATGCCCCGGCAACGTTTCAACGGCTTATAGACCGATTTAGGTCTGGTCCCAGTCTTGGTGGTAAAACTATTCTTGGTTACTTAGATGATCTTTTAATAATTTCAGAAAACTTTGAATCTCACATCGCAGATCTGCGTGCTGTGTTTGAGCGGCTCCGCATATTCAAACTGCGAGCGAATCGGGAAAAGTGTTTCTTCGCCCGTGAACGGCTCAAGTACCTCGGCCACGTCATCTCTCGACAAGGTATTTCGCCGGATGAAGATAAGCTACGTGCTGTCCTTGACATGAAGGAGCCAACTAACATTCAGCAGCTTCGTACCTTTCTCCAAACTTGTTCCTGGTTCCGCAAATTTATCCCTGAGTTTGCAAAGGTGGCTGAACCACTCACCCGTCTTACTAAAAAGACACAGCTTTGGATATGGGAAGATGAGCAAGCATGTGCTTTTGAACAGCTGAAAAGACTTTTGGCTTCTCCGCCCATCCTGGTTCAACCGGATTATACCAAGCCTTTCATTTTGAGAACGGATGCCAGCCATTTTGCTTTGGATGCAGCTTTACTTCAAGGTGATTCACCCCATGATGAACATCCGCTAGAGTATGCTAGCCGTCTTCTCTTACCAGCTGAGCGCAACTATTCGACTACAGAGAGGGAGGCATTGGCTGTCGTCTGGGCAGTAGAGAGATTTCGAGGCTACATCGATGGTCATCAGGTATTTGTGCGCAGTGATCATCAGCCTTTGAAGTGGCTATTTTCGCTTAAAACTCCAAGTGGCAGGCTTGTTCGATGGGCTTTGAAATTGCAGTCTTTCGATTTACAAATCGAATATACTCCTGGTAAGGCAAATGTACTAGCTGATACTCTTAGCCGTCCAGTCACTGACACTGCTTCGTCGCCCGATTGTGTGGCTTGTCCTGTAACTATAGATGTTCCCAGGTGGAATGCTACGTCTACTCGTGAGGCCCAGCTGGCAGATCCAGAGGTGGCCAAAATCCTAAATGACTTGGAGAGTACCAATGAACTATCTGTACATCAATGGACAGAGAGGGGATATCTATTAAACCAGGGAGTTTTATACCGATTTGTGGAGGATTCAGACTCTGAAGAGCCCAAACTTGTATTACCTGAGAGTTTAAGAAAGAAAGTTTTGCAGGAGTACCATGACGCTCCGACTGCTGCTCACGGGGGCATTCAGCGGACTATTCATCGTATATCTCAGAAGTTTTATTTCCCTGGCATGATTCGTTATGTGACAGATTATTTGAAGACCTGCACAGAATGTCAGAGGTACAAGGCATCAAACTTAAAACCAGCTGGTCTGCTTCAAACACCAATACCATCTCAGCGGTTCGAGGTAATAGCTGTTGACTTATTTGGGCCCTTACCCAAGGGGAGAGGTGGATCCTAATAATAGAAGACACCGCAAGTAAATGGGTGGAGCTTTTTGCTCTTACTGAAGCAACTGCTGAAGCCTGTGCAAAGACATTAGTGGAGGAAGTGTTTATGAGATATGGATTACCTAGACGTATGATTTCTGATAATGGTGTGCAGTTCATAGCGGATGTCATGCAGAAGGCTTTATTTGTTCTGCGAGTGCAGCAGAACTTGATTCCATTATATCATCCTGAGGCAAATCCTGTTGAAAGAAAGAATCGAGATCTCAAGGCACAACTCTCCATTCTTGTCGAAGGAAATCACAAACAATGGCCTGAGATGATACCTTTTATCCGATTCGCTTTCAACAGTTCTCTCACAATTTCGACTGGACAAACCCCGGCGTTCTTGACATTTGGCCGCGAACTTCGTTCTCCTTTATCCTCTCAGGCTGATTTGCGAGCTGTCATAGAGTCGGAAAATTACGTCCCTCAGATAACCCCCTATCTTGTTAAACTGGCTGATACTCTTTCCACAGCTAAGGAGACTATTGAACGTAATCAGGATTTACGCAAGCTTCAAGCCGATGGTGGTCGCCGTGAGATGGAACCCTTCGAGGAAGGTGATCTGGTTTTAATGAAGACTCACGTGCTTAGTAATGCTGCGAAGGGGGTTACTTCTAAGTTCGTCCCAAAACGTGACGGCCCCTATATCATCTCCAAGAAGGTGAGTCCAACCACTTATCTAATCTCCTCGCAGAAGACTGGAGAGCTTGTAGGTAAATATCACGTGTCGGATCTGTATAGATATCACAGTAGGGATGGTGAGTGTCCGGAACCGGTCGCTCCAAAGCGTCGTAGAGGTCGTCCACGTAAAGCCCAGTCTTAGAGCATCTCTATCATAGTTTGACCATTCGGGAGAGGTTTCCCTCTTGGTCAAAAAGGGGGGTATATAACGGTCAGAGTCCAGAGTGCTAACTATAATGCGGTCCTGTATACCCCTCCCGCTATCCTTCCATCGAGGACGCCGACGGCTTGTCGCCGCCGGCTCGCGGGTTGTCAATGTCAAATTGAGTTGACAAGGTTTTTTTTGTCTCTGTCTGTGAATTTTTGCCGCTTGTGCGTGACAATAAGTTTGTTCGTTTTTTTTATAAATGTTAAAAATTAATTAATAAAGGATAAACCTTAAAATTTTTTTTAATAACATTGAGACCACCGATTAAAATATTTCTGTCTAGATCAGTGTGGGCGGAGTAAACGACGTGTTAGATTTATTTTGGCTAAATTTACTAGTTGAGACAAGACAAGGTGGAAGTCGTTAATCTATGGTCATGTCGTTTGCTGTTCATAAATCATATAAAGTAGTCAGCATAAAAAAATGGCGGCAAGTCTTCCACTAGTTATCAACTGGTTGGTTAAAAAGAAGAGAACCAAGATTTTTTTAAATAATTTGCTTGGTTGAACCAATAAATTATTTAAAAAAATCTTACTTATAAAAACTTACCTATTCGAAAGGTTTTTAAAACAAAATTATAAACAAATGATAGCTGTTAAGTACGGTCTTTACACTTTAGCTAAAGTTCATTTGGATATCAAACTACTTCTCGATCTGACCACTTTAATATTTTTAGATATTATATATGAGAAACTAGCTTTTGCCCGCGGTTCCGCACGCGTGGTACTCGGTTATATCGCGCCAAAAAGTAGCTGATGTTTGACCCCCGATCTTTAACTCATAATAACCACCATACCAAATTTCATCAAAGTGGTTCAGCAATTTAATCCTGAGTGTAACAGATAGACGGACAGACTTTTGCATTAATAATATTTTATATGGATTATTTACTTATATTAAAGTACCTATTAGATATAAAACTGGTAATAAAGATAATAAAGTTGTATAACAATAACATCTACTACCTAAATAGTAGCAGACACATTTAAAAGAATAAAACAACGCGCTACAACACAATAGAAGTCATAATAATTTGACAAAGGCATTCATCCGACGCGATGTAATGAATTACTAAACTGTGTCTGAATTACATTCAATGGTCGCAGTGACAACACTAGCCGCTAAAATGGCCGCTGTTTTTGCTAGGGTTGACAACTTAGATTTTGCCAGTCAATCATTATTATGCAAAAAATAAATATGTATTATTGGATTTCTGAATGAATCTTTTTGTTTTTTTATATAATCCTATTAGCGACCCGCCCCGGCTACGCATGGGCAGTAAAACCTTCCTCTTGAATCTCTCTTTCTATTAAAAAAACCGCATCAAAATCCGTGGCGTAGTTTTAAAGATTTAAGTATACAAGGGGACATAGGGACAGAGAAATCGACTTTGTTTTATACTATGTAGTGATACTTCAAAAAGAAAATAGGTTGTAATCCATATGTTACTGATACAGTACAACAGGTCACTGGTTTACAAATTTGACTACATTGCTGAAGGATAACAGGATTGCCTGGAGAAAGAATGTGCTGAGTGCTAACTGTGGTAGTCACGTAACTCATTCATTTATGAGGCAACGATAAATATGATTACAATGCAATACGCAAAATACATATCCTAGTAATAAAGATGCGACGCCGAATATAAGAAACACTTATAGTCGCAACAGAAAAATATAAATATAATAAACTAGCTGTTCCCCGCGGCTTCGCCCCGCGTGGGACTCGGTTATATCGCGCCCAAAAGTAGCCTATGTTTGACCTCAGGTCGTTAACTACATCCCTACCAAATTTCATCACAATCGGTCCAGCAGTTTAGCCGTGAAGAGGTGACAGACAGACAGACAGAAAGACAGACAGACAGACTTTCGCATTTATAATATTAGTATGGATTACAATAAAAGATACGAATTTCCAAAAAAACTTACTCAAACACTAATCAAAAATGCGACAACCCTACGGCCGCTCCCGTTCCAAATTCAAAATTGGAAATTAATAGCGGATTTGACAGCAACGTTATTGTGCGGCTAATTTAAATTTTTAAATCTTATCAAGTGAGCGATGACAGCACCTTAATGGGATCGCGCGGTTTCAAAGTCCCTTCCATTCCGTTTGAGCCGATTGTTTTATTTTTAATACCCTTTCGCGTAGGTCAAGGAAATTAATTCATTAAGTTGGGAGCGACTGTACTGGCCACAAATAATTTATGTATTTTTTTTTTATTATAGAACAATGATTTATATTTAAATTCTCAATAGCATCTAATTTTCCAGCCAGTTAATTTTATTCACAGAGCACAATCAAGCACGGTTCAACGTTTTTTTTTTAATATAAAGAGGAAAGTAAACATAAGTCATTAACCATTGTTGACAACGGTTGCCTTCCTAGTAAGAGCCAAGTAATGGACCTGTCACGGTGTAAATGATGCTTTGCCTTGTGTGAGCGGAGGACCGCCTAGTATTGCGAACACTATGTAATAACTATGAGCATTCCTTTTGTTTCCAATATTTAAACTAGAATAAGGCATGACCCATTATTATAGATTAACGCGGTCTTCCAAGACCATGTTAGTTTATGGCCACGCCTAATTTTGGCAATTTTTCTACCCACACTACACTATGTAATTCCCTTCCGCAGTCCGCGCACGCGTCCGGGTCTCGCCTCAACAGTCCAACTGGTTTTCCCGAATTTTCCCGATTTTCCGCGCAGCGGATAACATACGATAACTCAAAACTTTTGTATGACAACTATCAAAAAACTTAAATATATAGAATCCTTAGAAAATAAGCTATCAGGCCTTTATATTTTAATAGCAATCATAAGTGTATTTCCATTTTTTATTATGAGTATAAGAAATAAAAAAAATCCGCAGAACTTCATAGAAGAAATGAGTTTTTCTTAACGCAGACGCTAGCGACTGCGTTAGGATTTTGTATAGAATTTCTTAGTTGCCTTACTATCCGCCAGAGGCGCTTTACAGGTCTGCCGTACAAAATCGCTAACGCAGTCGCTATCGTCTGCGTTAAGAAAAACTCGCACTAGGGGCACAGTACCCCTACTAAGAGATTTAATAAAAACCTGTACATCAGCCCTGGTGGTTAGTAATGCTACTAAGAAATTCCATTCAAAATCGCTAACGCAGTCGCTAGCGTCTGCGTTTATAAAATCTCATACTAGGGGTACAGGTGGATCCACATCTGTCTTAGCATAATAGGCCTTGACGTAGATGGCTGCGTCAATCACGAAGGCGGCAATTTATCATACTAGTTGCGTTAGACCTGGTGCTTAATACCATCTCTTAAAACGATGCAAGATCCAGTGAGTAAGCGAGAGAGCGCAATACATGATGTAAGGCGACATCTCCCTTACTCAATCGTTCTTGAATGGTTTTAAGAGATGGTGCATGGTAAGCTACCTGTGTGTCGATTCTGCTAACGTTAAGTCAAAATCGTGTCAAAATAGTGTTACAATTGTATTTAGTGCTTTTTACAAACTATTTACAACAATTAGGACAGTATGATGTGATGTGAATGTAGTGTGGGGTGTGACCATCAGCAGTGATATAAAAAAAATTACATTACTTGTAGCTAGTATATAAAAAAGCACTACAATTGAAACACTATTTTGACACGATTGTGACTTAACGTTAGCAGCTCCGGTTTGATACCTGTTACCATTCAGTCCCATTACCTAAGAAAAAGATTTAGTTTTTCTTGCCAATAGAGTGCGCTACGAGGATTGAAAAAATTGAATTTAGTTAAGATCCCGCGTGTTCATGGCAAAAAGAGTTTGAATTTTAAGAACATGATTTTTGAAAGTATCGTCATTCTACCACGAACTGACTTATAGCGCTATATTTAATAAGTTATCGGATTTAGAATCACAGAGTGATCTAGTATGGGCAGGACTCTATTGGCGACTATTGGTACACTAAAAATCGGCGCGTCTCTTTGTATGGCGGTTGAATATATGTACTTACTAGCATAGTATTCTGTTATCTGTGCTGTTACTGAATTATCCCATTATTCATAAAATTTAACATATGTTTGTAAAGTCCATTTTAACTACAATTATTTAGTCACTCTCTCTCTTTTTCTTGTCGAGACAAAAGACATTTTAAAATAACGACCGGCAAACTACTCTATCATCAAGAAAACATTCCGAAAATTAAAAATGCCCAATTTATTTCATTTTGTCGGAATATTTTCTCCAGTTAATCAAATTTTGAAACCAAACTATATATAATATATGGTATAAAACATTAAAAAAATATACAACCGAATTAAGAATCCTCTCCTTTTTGGAAATTGGTAAAATCCCTTAGTCCCATTTCGTTATGGTACCTTATTAACTTAATTTAACCATTCTCTAGAAGCATAGATTAAAAAATAAATTCGCCGCGCTATTTAGTTTTTTTTTTTGTAATTCTATGTCTATACTTAAAGCAACACAATCTTTATAAACGAAAAATCACAGTACGAGAACTAGCATGTTGTGACATTTCTGACAATATTATTATCACCAACATTCATAGTTCTAAATATAAATAAACACGAATATCTTTTTTTTACTAGACCAAAACCGATAATTATTTACAAAAACATAGAAAAGTACTCGCCAAAACCGAACCGACATTCGTCTGATACGATGTCTCACCTATAATTTTACCCTGGGACCGTCAATTATAATCTTAAAAGTATAACTTGTAAAAAACGAGGCTGGGCTAATTGTACCCTTTAGAAGAATGTTTTAAATGCATAGCCTGTTCTGTCAAGGGTTTTATTCTTTTAAAAAGTTAGTATGAGGTCTCAACGATATTATTGATTACTTACTTTGTCAATGTAGTAGCTAAGTGTCGAAGTAAAAATCTTTCGATTTTTAAAAATGTTTTCTTTTTCTTAATTTTATGGGCGGATAAGTTTGTTTGTTTGTAATAACTTTATTGCACAAAATTAAGAAAAATACAATTAAAAGATAAATGCAACGGCGGACTTATAAACCAGAGGCAAGTAACAAGGATACAATTATAAAATAGATGGTGGTAGAAGTTAAAGTTATTGTATACACTGTTTTTTACAAGTCTTACACTGCTTAAGGTGTTAATATATCAACATTTATATTTTTACCACTAAAGTTCTTTTTTTACAGGTGGCTAAAGACTGAATTAAGAAAACTTTAAAAAAAGACAGAAATAGATTGTTTGTGTGTGCCATCATGAACTTTATTTGAAACAGGTTTCAAAATAGAGTCTCAGGATAAAGTTCAAAGTTCAGTAAAAGTAGCGTCGGAGGTCCGTAATGTCGAAATAATGTCTTGTTGAAATTCAGTACTTGATTCGGCGTAGCGTTATAGGGTAATTTTTTTTGGAAAGTGTTTTTAATGTAAAATTTTAGACAATCATAATATTTATTGATATTACTATCTGGATAGACGCTATTTAGAATTTATCAAACTAATCACAATTTTTTATTTTTAACATACTAGCTTTTACTTGCGGCTTCGCTCGCGTAAATTCCAAGGGGACAGTAGCTACCCATTTTTTAATGAATGGTAAGTACTCTATATACTCAGTGCTCCTTCTAGAAGATCTTTACAACATGTTTACAAGAAATAAATTATTATGATTGGTTCAGAAGATACCTATAGCATGATAAGTTACAAACAAATACACAAACTAAATTTCGCATATATAATATTATAATTGGGATATGATAGATGACCGTAAGCTCCTGGTCTATTTCGTGCCTGAAATAATACAACTATGGACACTAGAAAAACTGGATAAGTAGAGCATTTTTTTTAATTCTGGGAGCAATTTGTCGCTGTGCCTTGTCTATGGATTATAGACCTGACTGTTACATTGTATTTTGACATTATCTATGGAAATTAAATTGGTAGGTATCGTTTTGTTTTCATTGTTATATCCTAACTTAAATACAATGCTTTAGGTACATAGTTTTAATAGAATAAAAGAAATCTTAGTATAATTGTATAGATAAGGAGGTATTGTAATATCGGGAAGATTGTAATTGCAGCTATTAAAAAGCCCTCTTTAATTTATTTCTATAAATAAAATGTAAAATAAAAAAATTAAACACTTCAATAAACGTTCATTGTTTCCTAAAGCGTTAACCCTTCGCCAGCCGACGCCTTTGTAGAAAAATTAAATTGATATATTTGACCATTGTCTTAGTTTTTATTTAAATCATTTTCTTCAATTGAATTAATAGTTGATATTATTTAAATATTTTAATAATTAAACTAATTAGTTATTAGTATGCTGAAAACTGTAGGTAAGTATCTATTTCTCTGTAAGCGGGCCTTTTGATTGAATAACATGAGGTCCTGTCGTAAGTAAAAATAAATATAGGATTACTTACCTAATTCCTTACCACAAACATATTACATACTAAATAAGAAAATGAGGCTTGAAAATATCCACCTATATTCTGTAGTCTGATTGAATTTTATAAGCATAAAACATACTTAATTGAAATTAAATAAGGACGAAATTTATTTAGTTTTCGTAACTGTCGCTTGTTTTTGAAACATGCGTAGCATAGCTACAGCTACTTAAGAAACAATAGTGTTACAATTTCTCAATCACTTGAAAGTTTACAAGTCACAGCTGAATACCAGAGGATTCAAGCTGTACTTACGCCGGCGCACACTTCATATCACCTTAACATAATAACATAGTATTGCATACCTCACGATGGCACTGCATGTATAGGTTCATGCCGCTAAATCTATACTAAGGCAACCATATCACAGAATGCACTAAGTCCCGTATCACAAGAGTTCAGATAAGATATCGCACTTTGTACATATCCGATGCGCCCGGGGCGTAGATCACGGAGACGCGTAAACGTAATAATAATCGACCATCCCGCAGGCTTATCTGTAAACGACTGGAGGCTACAAGCCTTTTGCTGGGGGCGAAACGCCGTGCGTAGCTCCGAGCTCCGCCCCGGGGCTTGCTATTGGCTTAAAAGTGGTAGCGGGTTCCGTATGCGCCTCCCCATTGGCCACTTCGACGCCAGTGGGGGCAGCCGCGCATCAACCGGCAATATTTTGACGTTTTTTTCACTGGCATTTCTTGTCGCGTCGATTAATTGTAATTCTCTACGGCTATTGTAGGGTTAAGTGAGCAGTTTTGACGGCTGTGCGTTACAATGGTTGATTTTTATTGTGATTTTTTTCGTTTAGTGTTGCGCCCGCGCACGTTGTTGGTTTTTGGTATTTGAATTGTGTCTGTCGATTTTGATTCGCAACGCTCCGAGCGATTTGAGATAACACCTGTTTAGATTTCTCACTGAGATTTTTTACGGAATGTTTTCAATTTTTGTTCGAGAATTGCTCACTTTTTCTATATATTTTTTTCTTTTTTATTAAGCCTTTGTATGGCTACGGACTCTACAATACAAATTTTATGAATACGTAAGTCTGTCTATCTGTATTTATTTATTTATATAACTTTATTGTACCACAGGTGAAAATACTTTTTACAATTGGCGGACTTAATGCTAAAAGCATTCAACCGTTAGGAAAAACAGAAATGTTTAGTGAGGCGCAAGTTAGTGACAGAAAACTCTACTACTTACAGCTAAATAAACATGTATGTATATCACAATTGCATGGATAAACAGCAGTAAATTATAATGAATAAAATTAAGAATATTTTCTAGTCAACCATTATCCCACCAAAAACATTTGCATGTAAAATGTTACCAAGATGAGCATATCACTCACACCGTCAAAAAGTTGTCAGATCTACACTTAAGAGACAAATATCTGACTCTATCCAACTTAACAAAAATATGTGGTTTGGCCGTTTCATTACTACAACAACTATTGTTTAACAGAAAAATAAAAAACAGTAAATATTTTGCCAAAAGGCTAAGCCAGAGGAGTAAGTTTCATCTTATCCTCGATTGGAATTCGAACAATTGAGATGACGGACTAGCGTGTTCAATTACAAGTTATTTGTATTTTCTAAACATGTGAATTAATTAAATATATGTTATAAACATAACCTATCCCATCATATTCGGCCTGTATGGTGCACAAAAAATTAAAATTTAAAAATATCGATTGATTATAATTATGAAAAAGGTTAAGTCAATATGAAAGTAAGTAGGATATACTTACCTATTATAAAACATTTTATATATTTTTTATAACTCGCACAACTCGCCATTATTAAGAATTCTATTATTTATTTAACTTTTTATTTAACAAAAAAAATACGTAATCAAAAATCCTAAACTACCTATAAAAATGCCTGGACTTTTTGTAAGACTTATTTAAATATGTGTTAAATAAGTCTTACAAAAAGTCCAGTCCCGACAAATCATTACCCCGAGGTAGGGTGCCCAGAAGGCTGGCAGCAATGCCACGTTGGATGGCAATGCTGATTTTTTGGGGACGTTAAGGCCTTATTTAGAATCAAACATTATATAGAATCACACTACAGCGAACACCGGAAATAACGCATCACTAACTTCGATCAGCGACTTCCGCGCAATATCAGATTCAGGATGCTATCATGGTTTATTCAAGTCGTTACATAATGCATAAGGGTTTGTGTACGTATGTGTGTTTGTACAACGAGCTCCGATTTGCACATTGGCTGGAGGGTCTATCTATGGTATTTTTAAGATTTATTGCATGAAATGGATGTTTATTCTCAGTATAGGATATTCTTATCACTTATACTAGCGACCCGCCCCGGCTATCTATTAAAAAAAACCTCATCAAAATCCGTTGCGTAGTTTTAAAGATTTAAGCATACATAGGGACATAGGGACAGAGAAAGCGACTTTGTTTTATACTATGTAGTGATTGACGTCGATTATTACTTATATTAAGTTTACCACCACTTCCAAAGCGCAAGTGGAGAAGAAGCGGCGCCACAAACTCCACTGCAGCATTTACTCCAACACATTAAGTAATTTACAAAATTTGAGTCATAAACTATGTTTTAGAGTGAAAACTAATGCGCGTTGAGCATTTTTAAGATGAAAAAAAAAACAATTAAACGCGCGATACCAAACCTCAAAAAATACCAAGTGCTACTGTTTTTAAGGCACATTAAGCCGTTGGTCCCGGCTGCCATCTGGTAGTCGTTAAAGGAACCACGTCAGAGGCCGAGAGGCGGTTCCGAAGAACTCTGACACCAGGGTGTGCATGGTCGATTAACCGTGACGCCTACTCGAAATGATGATGAAGATGATGACTGTTTTTAAGTGTAACTACATTACAGTATGCTTTTCCTGTCCCTCAGCTAAGAACAATAGAGCCTTTAACGTTACGCTCTCAGGTTAATAGGTTTTGTTTCTTCAAGTTTAATCAAAAGTTTAGGAGTTATGTAGCGCCAAAAAGTAGCCTATTTCCTCGGATTTTAAAATATCCACATGAGAATTTAAATAAACAAAAAGACATATAAAAACATTTACCAAACAGGTTTAAATTTTACGTGAAGTATTCACATATCCATACAAAACATACTTACCACCACCATAATACCACAATACCGCCAGCCCACTCCTACCTATTCAAATCAAATAAAACATAATTACGAAACGCATAAAAGGGCGAAAATTAACTTTCGATATAATGATAGTAAGTTTTCGTACCTCTGTCGACCAAATGTCTGTCTCCCGGGGCTGTTGGCGCTGTTAAGGGCCAAAACACACTACTACTCGATCTCGCGTCGATTTGCGATGCGACGCCCGACGTCATGCGGCAAAACATTCTAACAGTTCATCATTAATTAATTTAATCATACCTGCGTTTTTAAGGTTCCGAACTTAAAAATGACAATAAAAAGAACCCTTAGAGAATCGCTCGTGTATTTGTCTGCCCGTCTTTTATTCGTCTGTCTCGTGTTTTTTTTCAACTGTAAGTATACGTCTACTTGATGATAAGCGGTTAAATTACAGGATAATGCCATAGAATGTAACATGAGATGAGAGTATTGCAAGTGCGATTTGCTTTAAATAAGGTTTATAAGAAGACTATTGTTGACAGACAATATAATTTCTGTCAGCGTATATTTTTATTACAAAGAAAAAGGGAAAGGATTCAAAGGTTCCGATTGGCTTACCACCATCTTTTAAAACCATGCAAGAACAAGTGAGTAAGCGAGACAGCGCAATACATGATGTAAGGCGAAATCTCCCTTACTCAATCGTTCTTGCATGGTTTTATTGGATCTCCAAAAATCTATATTTAGCCAGCGAGATGTTCGCTTGTTATGAGACGCGCTGTCGTGTGTGATGGGCCTAAGGTGTTTCCCCCTTTAACCAGTGGTGTTTCCACATGAAATTAATTATATTTCATTGTATCGAAATACCGAATTTTCGGACCTCACAGTGGTTGACAGATGTCATTGGGTATTTTTCTAAATTCAACACCTCGAGGCGTCTATTAAAGTTCACCAAATAAGCGGAAACGTTGAATTAAATTTTATTTTCTTTAAATGCGGTTGGTATAGGAAACAACATGTTTTCGCTTTTTAGAGTTCCGCCGTAGAATATCACAAACATAATGTCTTCCATAGAATTATGGGGCGCAATAAGTTCCTTATTCTATGGTCGTATTTCATAAATAATAGTTATGTCATAGAAATAACTGATACTACCTGTAAGTAAAAAGGTATCTAAAATGGTATATTTTATTAGCCCAATGTCATGAAGAGGGAAGAGGAAACCTCATGAAGAGGGAACCTCATGAAGAGCGAAAATAACTAAGACACCGAGTTTTAGCGGACCAACCTTCAAAGCCTTATTTCTTGTATTTTATAGTATTTTAATATATGAAACCATAAGCAATAACCAGCTTCAAATAGTAATGCAAATTCCCAACTTGTTCCCATAAAAAAAAAAAAACTTTATACTGGAATTAAATAAGAAGGGTGACTAATTACATTTTATCTTAACCTCAACATCTAAACAAAAAAAAATACAACTCATTAACAGTTAATCTAAACTAATCCACCAAAACGACCGAATTGTCTTCGATGAATGATAAAAAACAATATATAAATTAATTATTACCCAAATGTCAAACCTTTTTTGATAAATTCAGAAGTTTCTGAGTTATACCTTTGCCGGGCCGATTCGACGCGCTAACCTTAGGTGACGTAGTTTTTTTGTATTTTGATGTATTATTTTGTAACGGTAGATATGTTTTTTGTAAAAGAAAAGATATTAAAAACTATTTTATTATGATTTAGCGATTTGTTGCAATGTACGGTTAATTTGTTGATTCGTTTTAAATGAGTCGTAATTTTTTTTTGTTATCTATTTTGGCTCCCAATTACACAGTGAACAAAAATGCCATACGGCTTGGTACTTTGGCCTGAAATAACGCTTAAGTTTTTACTTATTAGTCTATTTTTTTTACCTAATTTACTATATAGGAAAACAGATAATCAGCTCACTTTGTTAACGCAGCGTCTATATACACATATAATGATCTACCAGCTCAGCCAAATTGTATCAAACATAGACGACTTCCTCTCTCTCTCATCTTAGCGTTTTTCCGGTTGCTTCCTCAGCCCAGGGTCCGCTATACTAGACCATAGCTAGGCTAGACAAAGGAAGACCTTTTCAGGGGTAAAAACAAGTTTTCAAAAAAAGACGATAAATAACGACATACAAAATGTCGGTCGCGTTCCAAAGTTCCAAACTTGAAAATTTAAAAGTACAGGTCATTGAGATGCCACGCATACCGTCCGTGTGTTTACTTGCATACTCCACCATTACTCTGGAACGCGGGGACGCACGCGAGCTCAAAATATGGAGGATATGGAATAGAAACATCAGCTTTATTCAATCTTGTCTTTTGGGAATTAAATTGGTCATCAAGGGTTATTTACGTGTGATGTGACTTAAGTACCTAAAGACGACCTAGAATCGCCAGTTCTGGAGAAAAATGGTTAAAAGACTGACCCCAATTAAAACGGGAAACAGGCCGGTAGAAGAAGAAGAATGTATCTTAAGTACCTTAAAAATAGAACAATGAATTTTAGCGAAATACCGTTATTTGTATTTATATTTTGATTTTGGTCATCTTTATCTATTAACCAGGTAGTATAGATAGGGTGTAGTGTAACCAGGAAGACGCTCTAATACGAGAAAAAGGGAGGGTAGTAGAGGTCAGTGGTAGTTGTTTTGACCTTCCATGTTTCGGCCTTCCATTCACCCTTTGATTTCGCTGCACCGTATGCAAAACATAATAATAAGTAGGTCAGGCAAAAGATAGTGAAGACTTCACAAAGTTAATAAGTCCAAGTTCTAAGGCACTGTAGTGTAGTTCTATTATTGAAATCTGTAACTCACTTAAAATCTACGGGTCGACAATTTGTATTCGTTTTCCATAAATCCAATTATAATTTTCGCTTTTTGTATTACTTTCTTAGAACATATGTATTGTTAACAAATTTGCTGTCGAGAAAACTATAACAATAGATAAGTATTTAATTGTTTTAATGCACTATTGTGTTCCTGGCACTCAAAGTTATGAAGAAAAATAAGAGTAGTCATTTGACCACTGGTTTTCTACGAATGAAAATCATCCGACTCACCAATGTTAAGTAAGACACTGATTTAAAAAGATTATGTTAAAGGTTTCGTAAACGTACTCGCTAGCGACTGCGTTAGCAATATATGAAAAACCAAAGGAAAATCATGAGAAACGGTACTAATTTGACAATACAAATTCCAAACGCAGACTAAGTTTACTAATTCCTGGTAGAGTCACAGTATTTTTAGCGAATCGTATTTGTGAAGACCAAAGACACAGCTATCTTTTTGTCCTATCGATATTTTACAATAATGTCCAACGATCACGCTAATTCTATGTCTATCAAATGTAATAAAGGAGATTTTGGGTATAAAATATGTGGTGCCGTTATTTTTTGGTTTGTATTTTTGAGCAGCAACTAAGCACACAGTCCATTCGTGGCATTTATGGACTGGACAGAGTTTATCTTATTTATATCAGCAAGTTAATATCAAAACACGAGAATATAAAAACAAATAAAGACATACGCAATAATACGTATTATAAAATAATGATATTTATCGTTTTTTTAAATCAGTTAAGACAGTTGCTGGTTGAAATAGGGGATTAAGTATGTTTTGTCGATTTATTACAAAATGGATTTACTGAATCCATTGACTACATTTTATTATCGTTATACGTACCTATGTGCCATAAATATCTAATAAAGCCACAAATTATAAAATACTCATACTTTTATTTCAATCTGTGTCTGTGTAAAAAATCAAGGTGGCTACCTTGATCTGAGTTTCAAAAAACCACTAAAAATCTTTTTAATATTTCGGTTAAAGATAAAACACATTAGCATATTAGATGACCGTATAAAATTCCGAAAAGCCATAGCGTCCTCATTATAGATAATTATATGATAAACAGATTACGTAGTTTTATTATGCGTCGGTAAGTATAGCCTCGGCTGTTCTAATGTCGTCCCTGTCATTAGCAGTGATGATGATAGCATATCTACCTACATATCCTACGTATGTATTTTTTTTTTCATATTTTTTTATAATTCTATTATAACTGCCTCCGTGCGTTAGTGGTAAGGCGTTTGCCTGTAGACCCGTGGGTTGTGGGCTCGTTTCCCACTGGAAGCTACTTTGTTTAATTGTTTCCAGTTTGGTTAGGGCATTGCAGTGATACAGCACTTTATATATGAAAGCAGCACTCTATCTGAAAGAAAACTTTATTCTATACTAGCGACTCGCCCCGGCTTCGCATGGGCATAAAAACCTTCCTCTTGAATCACTTTATCTATAAAAAAAACCGCATCAAAATCCGTTGCGTAGTTTTAAAGATTTAAGCATACATAAGGATATAGGGACAGAGAAAGCGCCTTTGTTTTATACTAAGTAGTGATGCACTCTTTATATCTAGAATAGCTAATATAATCGGTCATAGATTGACAAAAGCGCAGCCGGCCAGGCTACAATTTTTAAATCTATGGTCATATCATTGTAACACTGAAGAAACATAAACAAAAGAAAGTTGTTTGATAGCATCTGTACAGTTGACTACAACGAATAATATACTGCCTAAGTTGTAAATGTACGAGTAGCTGATATACTTTACTTTGTGGCCCACTGTACACGCAAAAGGTACATAAATCACTAAAGCCGTAACAATGACTTAGGGACCATAAAATAAGGCAAATGACTATGTTTGCCCCACAAATATACGGCGACCGCCAGACTTGCAATTATATAACGTTTTGCCTTGAGTTATTATAGGCCTATCTGTTTTATAACGATATTAATTAATTACAATAATTAATAGTAATGTAGTAGACAAGTGAGACAACAAATAAATTTTTATAATATTTTTTTTTTAGACGTCAAAGTCGGTACCTATGACATTTCTTGTATTATTATTTTTTGAACTGCTTGCTATATTGCTTGTGGTATATTTTTATAATAATAATATTATAAAAAAATAATTAAAAATTGGTGGCAGCTAGTAAAGCAAACAAAAAAAGAGATCTCTCCGGCGGGGAATCGAACCCCGGTCTCCCGCGTGACAGGCGGGGATACTGACCACTATACTACCGAAGACTTGGTAAATTGGTCAAATTTATGAAAGAGTAGGCATTTCAAACTAATTGTTATCATCAATGTTTAATATCATAAAATCATCATACAAGTAATAGAGTACGTCATATTCCTGTTGTTATTTTTAGGGTTTCGTACCTCAAAAGGCAAAAACGCACCCTTTAAAGATCACGTTGATATCCGTTTTTCTGAGAAACGCATTAACCCTTAATGTTAAAATTCATAACATATACCTAAGTATACAAAAAAAGTATAGCCCTAAGACTCTCTTTTAGCTGCAAAATAACTAAAATTACTTATATTAAATTCTTCTCTTCTCTTATCATCGGAAATTTGATAGCGTTCACTCGCCACGAATATGAATATTCACCTTATATTGTAATCGATAAGTCTGTTTCGTCCTCAATTTGGAGTTGGGCTTTTAAACAAGACCCCATCGCACGTAACAGATATCAATCAATCCATTCTGACGGACAAAGGATAAAATAAAAGTGTTACAGAAGATTTCTTTGGAAATAACCAGCATCCTTGTACTTACTAATTTTCTTTTCTAAGTAAAATCCTGTGTGTAAAAATGGATAAATATTTACACGTTTGTTCTCTTTAATACGTTTAATATTAAAAACCAACCAACAACGTAAGAAAACTGTATGTTATAATTTTGAATACTTTATAATATTAAAAAACATTATTTATTTCAGGTATTAACCCATATCACGCATTAAAATTTTGTAAATTGTCATTATAAAAATAAAATAATAAACATGTTAACACTTACCTAGTTAACATTTGTAAGCATTCAAATACATTTAATACATCCGTAAGCTCATGTATGATCTCTCAATCTCAATTTAAACATGTACTTACACTCCCTCAATCGCAAATAAAGCTGATGTTCTATCACAAAATATTTTATTTTCAAAACCTTATGAACAATTGGCGGACATAACACTATAACCATTGGTATTAGGAGAAACAGAAAATCTGTGCAGCGCAAAAACGTTACGAAGGAAATTTATTTATTTATTTAACTGCATAACATAGAAATGTACCTAAATGGCGGACTTAAAGCCATAGGCTTTTTCTACCAGCCAACTAGTGGTGCAGAGAAGAATCTTCTATCTTTTCAATATTTTGTGACCAATGTACAAAAACAAAAGTGTCGGAACACGGCCAAATTATTATAATACCGGATCACTATACTAATCTGATAATAGCAGTCCTAACCTTTATTTTAATAATTTGATTTTGAAATATGATTCAATAATTTCTGGAAAGGGTTCAACTTTTTCTGTTTTGTGTAATCTTTCTTTTAGTTTTATATTTACAGACAGAGTATCTTCTTATCTCTTAAGAAGCGAGTTGACTCTGAATATTTTATTTGAATCTGGCAATTTTTTTTTTATTATTAGAGTACACATAGTCAACGCATACTTAAAATATGGTACGAAAGACTTATTTTGTCTATATTAAAAAAAAAACCTGTTATTTTTTTTTAAATTGCTGTTTAGTCCTGCTGTATTAGAACAAATAAATGATTTATCTATCTATTTATAAAGCGACTGCTATATGACTTTTGTAACATTCTTTACAGGGAGAGTATCTTTGTATATACAACTAAAGTGAAGACCTCAAATATATGTGTAGTTAAACGCAGTAGAGACAACAAAGGCCACTTATACCTCTGTCTGAAGGTGGATTTTATGAAGTAGAGAATTTCTACGAAGAGTTGATAGTAGATGGGTCTACTCATCACATCTCAATGCTGAGGACGGTGACCACATCATATCCTTAATTATTTCTCCATAAAGAATATTGCATGTATACGATAGTAAGTTTGTCCTAAAGTTTTCAAACAACGAGAACTTTAGAAATAAGCAGCAATATCATGAACTAATGTTCTATATTCTATTTTTTTATAGTATTTACGGCCATGGAATCTACTCCTTTAAGGCCTTTCTTGAATTTATTAATCTTCTTCGGTCCTACTTAAGTCAAAAGGTCAAATCAGTAGTCTAGTCCAGTCAAGTAAGTAAGTCTAGCTATTGTTTTTTCTTGTATATTTTTCTGTGTACATGAATTTAGAATGAGATGCCACGTTACATTTTGATTCATATCAAAATGTTGCGTTCACATGCCTGAAAAAGTTATAAGTTTAACAAAATTATCTCTGGTTATTTTAATGTAGGTACCTAACAAAAGATAGCTATTGATTTAATTGGTCCATTTACGTGAAACAATTGGATAAGATTTAGTTTCGGGACAATTTGGCCGATCTCGAGACAATATAATTTGACTGATTGATTGCCGCGCCGTCAAGCACGCGAGAGGGAAATCTCGTTCGGAATTTGAAATGAGAACAAAGGAATTTAAAAAGAAAGGGTTATAGTGTTGTCTGTTGTAAAGTTAATAATGTAAACTAATACATATCGATGTATTAGTATGTTTGGTATCTATAATCGACTGATTGATTACTACACAACAAAAGACAACGATCTTCGTGGTTTACTTAACTAGATAGTTAGTCGGGCTAGCTAAATCTGCGTAATCTATACTAATATTATAAAGCTGAAGAGTTTGTTTAAACGCTTATAACTTGGGAGCTACTGGTCGGATTTGAATTCTTTCCGCATATGATAGCTTGATTCTCGGGGAAGGTTATAGGCCAAGGGCGAGGAACAGCTAGTTATCAAATATACCTTTTATGCTTATTATCTTTTCTATTTAATTATCGATCTTTTATTTTCAATCTACTAATTTATACCGGTTATATGTTTTGTTATATTATTGTGATAATAATATATTAAAGTTACAATAAATGAATAATTCCGAAAAGTTTTGTTTTCTTTCCGATACGATACCTGTAAACCCAAAATATACTTCATTGGAAAATTATAGTCTAATAACTAAATTACCATACGAATGCAATACAATTCACAAAATAAATAAAAAAAATTACTTAAGAACTTTCTTCAAACCTGTACAAAATTCAAAGAAAATCTCCAAAAACTGATTTATGAGTCTCGCGTGATCCGCGAATACAAAACTAGTGATTTATCGACCCTAGCTGCTCCTAATATGCCGTAATTGACTGACTCTAACCCTGATCTTGACCTTAGCTTGATCGTGGATTAATTGGAGAGATTAGATGTGTTTTTCAAGAAATGTAATGCTTTGACCTCTTAGATTAAAAAGACTATATATATCTTGTCTTTTAGCTCTAGTGCAATCGTAACAAAACAAGGCTATTAATTATATTACTTAATGTTATGGAAATAATTTGATAATTTTTCATAATATTTCGTTACGTTTTTCAGCTTAATGCCATACCATAGTATCTTTAATGGTAACATTATAAATCGGAAATGATATAAAATTATTAATAAGTAGTGTAAATACAGATGATTCCCGATAAAGTTTAATAACTCAAATGTTTTTTTTTAATCTTGATTTTTCTATTATCTATGTATTTTATACTTGTGTACCTAACTAATTCAAGAATTTTATTTAATAATTTTTTTTTGTGATCGGATATCGATTATTATGTAAATCTGATTTGGTGTAACTCTTTTAACAGAAACAGGTGAAAGAACAAAAATTGTTAAGAATTTGTAATAGAATTTCAATGATTATTGATTGGCTTGTGCTATGGACTTTTTATAAAATTCCTATCAAGCAAAAGAGGACTCTACTGTTCTCCAATGCAACCAGCTAAGCTTTAGTCACATAAAAACGCTAAGATAAGAGAGAGTACTTATATAGAATGACTCTACTCCATTTCAATTGGGTATGCTAAATTTTTTTAACACACTAAAATACGATAACCATTTCGAGATATTTTGATTTCATACCATATTTTTGTATTTTCGACAAGAAAAGTACATTGATTGCGGTAAAATATTCAAAAATGCCGTGCAAGTTGTAACATTCATTCGACACCTAAATGACGTCATTACGCAAATAAAGCTGCGTCTACGCTTTAATTCGTATCATAAGTGTGTGCGTGTCCACACTTCGGATTCCGACTAGGATTACGACCGTAAAAACAGACAAATTAAAAACAAACCTATGATCTTTCAAAGTCATGTCAAGTCAATCCTTCAATGTCATAGTTTTAAGAGACTATAGTAACCCCCCCGGTGGCCTACTACCATCTACCAGTTGTCTTTCTAGTGAGTAAGCAAGATGTCGCCTTACATGATGTACTGTCTCGCTTACTCACTGGATCTTGCATTGTTTTAAGGGACGGTAATAACCCAGGGGGTTATTACCGTAAGAGATGGTAGTATCTCTTAAAACCATGCAAGAACGATTGAGTAAGGGAGATGTCGCTTTACATCATGTATTGCGCTGTCTCGCTTACTCACTCGTCCTTGCATGGTTTTAAGAGATGGTATTAAGCCACCTGACTCTGACTATAGACTTACTTGACTGGGATAGATTACTGACTTGACGTTTTTGACCTGATTAAAGTAGGACTGAAGAAGATTAAAATTTCAAGAAAGGCCTTAATGGACTTGTTTCCAGGGCCGTAAAATTATTGTAAAATAAAAGGCACGTTCATTTTTATTGTGACCACACTTTGGCACTATACTATATAATGGTAACATATTCTAGTAAAATGACGTCATGAACTATAAAACTTTAAAAATTCATATAAAAGTAATAATAATAATTTAAGCGAAAAAAAAAACCAATTGGTTTCCTAAAATAGTCTAAATTTTCAGTTAAAAATATAAAAAATATATATTTTTTTAACTTAGTATACCCAATTATCATACATGTATATGCCTAAAAAATAAAACTAATTCAAACAGTATATCTAAATGCCTGCCATGTTCCGCTAAAATGATTCAAAATCATTTACCGCTCAAAATGTTTACTCAGGTTATTGCATTATACATCAAAGATATCTTATCGAATCGAGGCAAATTGAGAATCGAATGAGATTTCAAGCATCGATTCCCTTCGATTCTCGCCCTCGCTAGGTCTAGCGTGCTGTAAATTGCATCACGCGGATAACTTTTAAAATTCGAGCGCTCTATCGCTCTATCTATTCGAATTTTAAATTGAAGTGCATGGCTAATGCGTACCTACGTTACGTTGAAGTTTTGTTGACTAAATAAAATCTGCGAAACTTAACTGAAAAGTATGAATATGCCTTAAAAACTTTGAACTCAGTACTCTACTATCCCCACTCTAATATTATAAATTGAAAACTTTAACTTGAAACGCTTGACTGAATTAGTTTAACTTGGTATAAAGTATTTAAATAAATGTAAATAAAAAAAAAAAAAAAACAATAAAGGTAGTACCTACGTTAAATCTAGATGGTATGGAGATAGTTTATGGCCTACATAGGCTAATTTTTGACGTGACACAACGGAATATCAAGCGAGTAGAGTCGCGGGCAACATCTATTTTCCTATATTGTTTTCTAAACAAAATTCTTATTTTCAAAGTAACTGAAGGATCCATTACCGCGCTGGTATAAGGGTGTGTGCACAATAAGCTCTTCGCTCGCCACGCGCCGCGCATTAGGGGGCGGGCACAGTGGGTGGAATAATAAAAAACATAACTATTTGGACACGTGTTGACACTTGATATCACTACTTTATTAATTTTGACAGCTCACGGGCACATTAGCTTGTTAGAGATAATTATCGTGGGTAGCTAATCCTGCGATAGGTACTTGAATTTTGTTGTTACCTTATATTATGCCTGCAGGGAGTTTTTTAGTGAAAAGAACCCATAATGTTACATATTTATATTTTTTTATACTTAATATTTTAACGACTACGAAACTCAGTCCAATTTAGACAGTATGCTGATCAGTTTGTGAAACTTAACTATTAGGTATTTTATTTCTGTATTTTTTTTAACTTTGTTAGCATAATTATGCAAATAAATTTTATAAACAACAGTCAATTAAAGTAGACGAAATACTTAGGTTTAAGTCAGATCTTGATGACCAGACCATTTTTTTTAAATTACCTAATGATAAACTAAAAAGCAACAACTACACTACAATTGGGGCCATAAATACTTAACCTCTGACAAGACATCGTCGGGGCCAGGCATAACACGAGAATCTTGCTTCCTTTTGCGACTGGCCAACATAACCTCTCTGGCTATAAAAAGAAAACTAAATTCAAATGATGCGCACGTTCCATCAATCAGATCAATAAACTAATTGAGGAAGTTCGCGCCTCGAGCGCGGGTGCGAGCACGCAGCAGGGCGCGGCGGGGGGCTGTTGGCGCGTTGTCATCTTTTGTCTTTGGGTTTTTTTTTTGCTTTGGCTATCACACTCATACTATATCACACCAGGTTACTAATTGTTTATAAATAGCTTAAGACTTCACGAGCATACGTAAATAAAGCCATTATCAAATGGTTCGAGTATACTTAGTCATTTGTCTCGTAATTTATGAGAATGTTCGGACTATGGGCACTTGCTGATAATTTTCTTCTATTCCTCTTAGTCAATATCTAGGTTTAATTTGTGTTTCATATATATCTAAAAACAGATTACGTAGCTGAATTTTAGTTGATTTCAGGTACCACTTATTGTGATATTGAAATAATAATACTTTCAAACAAAATTCCAGCACAAAAATATTCTCCACCAAGATATCCCATTTAAACATTACAATTATGGCTCAAATAAATCGTGCACTATGACACTAGGGCTGTGATATTCTGATACCATAGACTAATTGACGCTTACTCGTCGAATCCTGTCATTAGGGGCATTAGATTTGTGGCTGATACACCCAGGGACGCTGTGATAAAAAACCAGATAGGGTACCGTAATTATAGTCGGTCGACGCGTAATTTAGGGGTCCGGGGGTCCTGTAGTCCTTTTTAGGCTAGTTGCCTTATGGTTTGTTTTTTGGCAAACGTTTATTGGATGTGTTAGTTTTGTTAAGTAATTGTAAGATTACATATTGTATTTCTTTGTAATATTTTATAAGACGGGTGTAGATTTTAAAATATTTGTTCGAACAAACGAAGCAAACCAACGAATCGTATTTGTTGTATTTGGCGTTTATATGTTTTGATGTAAGTATGTAGACATTTGCGAAGGTACCAGTAAACTGATTATTTTTAATAAGTATTATGTTGGCGAAATTAGATTTTGTTTCAAAATATTCTTTCTGTAATTTTGAGAGAGAGAAAATTTTCTGCCGTTATTATTTTGTTCTTTGTTTTCTTTGTATGGGAAATTATCCAATTTCTTCTTGAATATTTATATAGAAACGCCTCATTAATTTCAAGGTGAAATTATTTTCACAAGTTTTATGTTTTTTTATGAAATGTTCATGTAAAACTTAATATATTTAATGTGTATGAAACTTGATTTAATTATGTTCAGTTGGCCACATAGTAAAGTATACCTTCTTAAGTTTGAGTATAAGGGTAAGGTGGATACTTTTATATGTGGCTCACTGTACTGAGCATTCAATGCAATTTAATCATATGTATCCGTGAATGCGTATTGCATTGCAGCGCATTAAAACATAGTATCAACGTCTGTGGGCGGCCTGCATGAAAAAGATTCTTTTCGAAAAAAGAACATGAAAAGAATAAAAGAGGCCTTTTCATGAGCGCAGTCCGGTGAAATTGTCTATGGGCGGCGAGGGTCGGGTCATTTATCGTGACAGCCTCAGGCGCGTGCCGGCTTACGTACTGCCACTCCACTATTGGGCTATTACCTCGCTCCGTGCTCGTACCGAACTGTTGTTTATGCCTGACATATTTTTATTTTATCTGTATCATTATAATAGTTACAATGGATGTTGTTACTTCGGAAAGGATTGTCCAACTATTCTCTTTTGTTATGAGTAATAGAAGGGCGGGAGAATGTTATGTATTCTCCTTTATCTACGATTTCAATGATCAGTTACCGCAAAGCGCTATATGGAATAAATGTCTTAATAAATAATAGAAATGAAGTTCAAATGAAGTTTAATCTGGCACTCGAAAACATACAAGTTACAGTAAATAAATATTTTCTTAGGAAATTAAAACAAAACAGAAACATTTTCAAAAATAGAATGGGGGCGGCAAACGAAACATTACCATAGAGAATTTAAAAATGTAAAAACAAAAGCCGGGTATGATTAATTCCGTTCTTGGTGGGGCAAAGGAGGTCTTCAAAAGTATTTTTACAACAGAGTAAATATACCCGACGGTAAGATTTGTATTTTAGAAGTTTTAGGATTGGTGTGATTGGATTGGGTGAAGTTAGGGTTCCGAAGGGGGACAGAGGTAGTGAAATTTCCGGGCACCTTTAGGGAAAGACCCTTAGGACATAAGTAAGCAGTGTACGAGTGGCATCATCAAGTTATCACAAGTATTAGCTACTCCCGGTTTTAAGATGGATAGTACTAAGATACAAACAGTATGTTCAGCAATCAAATTCCTTAGGGGAAATTTTACAAAAATAATGCCAATATATGTAAAAGAAAAATTATATATTCATAAGAAAGAAAAAGAGGGCCACATAATTTCACTTACGATGCAACCAAGCGATATGATGCGAGAGCGAGAGAGGTATATCACATATGACAGGAATTATAAAAATAAAATGGTAACCCTGGCCGGGTGGCGCGAAACAAAAGCAGTGCGTAGAAAGGAACGTCGTGATGGCTCCAGGGGACGGCTTACGATCTGCCACTTCGGTAACTGCTGGTCAAAGAGCTGGTAGGTACGTGGTACAGAAATGATTCTGGAGATAGGTACCTTTTGCCAAGAAACTCATCATCATCATTTCACGGTCAAACGACCATGCAGGGTGTGCATGGTGTGAGTGTTCTTCGGAACTGCCTCTTGGCCTCTGACGTGGCCAAGAGACTAATAATTTTATTACTTATATCTTTCTTAAGTATTGAGTATCGCAGTGGTGATTCCAGGAGTGGACACTGAAAATGGACGTGTTGTCATTTTCTATTTTTACTGCCACAAAAATCAGATAACTTTAAAACATATACTTAAGCAATTAAATAACTAAGTTTTTTTCGATCTATAGTGATAACGCAACACTAACATAAAGTTTTGAGTTTTGAAAGAATATAGCAATTTTTTGATAACAACCTGTTGATTCTATGAATTTCAAACAACAACTCGCTTTTCATGTCGCTATCACTCACGCTTTGCGTGAGAAGTAAGCTACGAAGTGACGGGTAAATTACCTTACAGAATGCCATATCTTACGTCATCTCATTCAAAATCTCACGTCCAATCTAGTCTATCTCGCTGACACGCTCGTAAGGGTAGCGCTTGTCTACGTAGATTCGAATTATCAACAGAGTTCTTAGAATGCCAATCAAGAAACTCACAGCGAATTCAGATTCGAAGTTTACAATAAAAGCTTACAGAATCAAGGCCCTGAACCTACTAAATTTTTAATTTATTCTAAATCAGAACATCCTAAAGAAATTATAAGTCGAATTAAATGTTTTTATATTTCGCACAGTCATAGACTAAAAAAAATTGCCTCGGTGGAGAGACCGCGCGCGATTCGAAATTCTTTGCGCACAGTAAAAGTTCTGAAAAATACAAAACCTTGCTCTATGCCGCGCTTCTTATTGCAACAATGATGAATATGCATCCGTTTTTTGTATCTATCACATTATTTCCTCAAGATAAAGTCCAAAGTCGCCTGACGAAGAATTTTCAAACTGCATGTGATGTTTTGGCAGGATTTGCAGGCGTGATTTGCAATAGCAGGTGTATGATAGTGTGCTATGTCTTTATGTTCTTGTTCTGCGTATGTGCTCGCTTGCATCTGCTTGCAGATTAATATCTACATATATAATGTATATATGACGTAGTAAACGTTGTCATGATTTAAACCTTATTGCATAAACTATGAAAAATAAAGAGTACAAATGATGGATGTTATATGGTATTCTCTACCAGTCAATTATAGGCAGTTAGTACTATTACTAATTCTGTGCCATAGGACCAAACAGGAACTGTGAATGTTGGCGATAATTTATTTCAACACCTCAAAATAGATACCTATTTCAATGTAGGTACTTAGATACAGTACAATTTAATTTCTTTCGGTATATTTTCGTACTTTAGAAATAAATTGTCTGAAAACTAACCACCCAGACCTAATCAGCAATATTTTTGCTTTGGCGATTAAACGACACAATTTCGTCAAACAAAAAACCATTACATTATTTATTCACCCTCCAAAAACTATACAAACAAAACATTTAAAACACGCCATGATAAAGAACTCATTTACACGCCGTATTAAACGAGAAATGAAACGTAAAAATACCTCTCTAATCACTGCAATTTGCATTTAATTAAAATATTTTCACGCTATTTTCGACGTTATAGGAATAACAATAAAGTGTAAACTAATTGTTTCTATGGTATATTTTCAATGGAATGATTTCGACAAATGTCACCGCCACAGAGAATGTAATTTAGCTGTCAGATTTCGGAGGGAAAACCGCAGTGGGTTGGGGGGTGAGGTGAAAAGTTCAAAACGTACTTCATAGATAGAGCAGTGCAATAGGCATGGTGAGATTTTTTATTTTATATTCATTTGAAATACCTATATCTTTTGTTTTTCACTCTATCCAAATCTCATGTTCATTTATAATATTAATACATTTAAAAATATTCTATTCATGTGACGAGATAAAATTTTATTTCTATAATTTAGATCAACAAGTTGAATGAATCAAAGTTTAATTGAAGCCACAGTTCAAATATTATACAATTTTTGAAATACCTCATAATTATAGAAGCATCATTAAAAGAAAAGCACATAACCAAAATACTTCCTATAGACACCGAAATAGGCGTCTTGTTGGTAAAATTAAACCAAAATTTTAAACACTAGGTTTAATTTTGGTAATTTTTTATATAAAACAAACATTTTTACTCAAGGTATCCATGGATAATAATAGGTACTTTTAGAAAATATCTCAAATTCAATCAAAAGTAACTATCCATATTCGAATAAATTTTTAGTTAAAATTTAAAGTCACTCAAATAATCACTATCATCCTACGTAACGTTGGGGTTGTATTAATTTTTCATTTAAATAAAGCTATCGCCGGCAAATGAGCGCAGAGGGTCCGACTGCGACTCATTTCGCGCCCAATTTCAAGTCGATTAAAAACAAATTCTATCAGCCAGAATGCATTCGTTGTCAAAGGGCTGTGGTCTGGGTGCCTATGTTTTTTTATTTTTTTACTTGCGACCCGCTCTGGCTTCGTATGGGCATGAAGAACTTCCTCTTGAATCACTCTATTTATTAAAAAAACGCATCAAAATCCGTTGTGTAGTTTTAAAGATTTAAGATCCAAAGGACATAGGAACAGAGAAAGCGACTTTGTTTTATACTATGTAGTGATAGTGATTTGATATTTGATACATGTATAGACATATAATACGTGCACATATAAATATTCTTGCGTGAAAACGTTATGGGATTGTTTTATTTACCTTATTATAGTCTTCCATTAAGGTTTTTATTTAAAAAAATAATTATTGTTTAAATTTAAGTCGATTTTGCGAAGCCGGGGCGGGTCGCTAGTTAAAAATATAAAAGTGTGTTGTTTGTTTGACTAAAACCATAGATTTAAAATTAAGACTACTAAAACCGAAGCGTTGATTTGACGCGACATTTTTGTAGTTGGGAGGGCCTAGGAGGGACATAGACTACCTACTTATATGCAAGAACAGCTAGTTATAAATAAAAGCTAACAATCGTCAAATAAATTTAACAAACTTCAGAAATACTTAACTTTAAGGTAATACTATCTTAAATTTGAAAGTTTGAAAGAACAAACAATGCCGCCCCCATTACAAACAGCCCCGGTGCGCGTCACTGCGCTGGCATATTGAAAATTTGAAATGAATCCTTTGATCTTTAAGGGGTTGTGAATACTCGTAAAGTTTATCTAGAATAGAGAAATAATGCCTTTATTGCAATTTGAGGATTTTCTTGATTTTTTTATACGTAATCAATAATATTATTATTTTTTATAGTTAAATAAAAATTATTAAAAAAAACTCTTTATTTCACCAAGAATACAATAGACAAAGATTTTTACAAAATAGTACTTTGTTTCTCTTCTAGTTTAAACTTAATGTAACTTTTCATTAAAAAAAACTTATATTTTAAGAATCTGCACTAGGTAGAAGTGAAGAAGTTAAAAAAAATGGAGAAGATCTCTACGTCAACAGATTTTCATAATAGGTGGTCTTGTTATTGGCACAGTCCAACATTCTAATTGTATTCTATACTATACTATATTAAGTAAGACACCCGAAAAACAAATAAATAAATATAATAAATAAATAGTTTTCTTTTGTTTGATAACCGAAATGCATGATACATCATTTTTCACAAAGCTACTAAATCATTTAAAGTTACAAGCTAAATAAAAAAAAAGACGGGATCAAACCTTATCACTTTTTAGAATTACTTCTCCATCAAGCCCATTTACCAAAAGGTGCATACACTTGTGTTATAAGCTCTACAATTAATCAACTAGTGAAAAAACTAACACCAAAGCCTCAAGCTACCTTTTACTTATAATTTACAACATTTATGTAAATCGAAGGTAAGAATTAATGGTAATCAAATATTATACAACTCAATCAAGAACCCATCTCGATTAATATACGATAACTGCAATGTATGTCCGTAAAATGTAGTGTGTCTCCTATCTAATCATGTATCATACTGAAGACTAGTATTAACTAAACATTTGTCAATAATTAAAAGGGTAAAGCGATATATTACAATAATGTACTAACATTTTACTCAAGCGATTGTAAATTCTGATAATTTGATCGTACATGTGCATAAATACCACCGGTTTATTAAGGCAAGGATGAATATTTACGATACGACAGATAGATTCATTTCGTTTTCTTCAAAGAATTTAGAAATTTTGGATTCGCGCGCGCTCTCTCTACCAGGCAATTTTTTTAAGTCTATGGTTTTCTTCGAGCTTAAAATTCGTTTTCAGCAGAAATAGATTTTTCTTTCAAACAATTTTAAGTTAAAGTATTTTTCGTAGACCTCTTGAAAAAGGAAGATACAAGGTTAGTAGGTAGTAGAGGTCGTTGGCAAGTGGAAATTATCAGTCTGCTTATCCCTGCGGGAGACATGCAGTCTGTGGATGTATTGGAGAAATATCATTAAATGACGAAAAAGTGACACGTGCTCTTATTGACGTGAGAATCTGTTAGGTAGGAACCGTAGAAATACAATTATAATACTTCCATATAGTACCTACTTATGTGAATTCTTTAGCCTCAATAAGCGAAATTGTTTTAAAAAGCACGTTCAGTTCATATTTCGAACGCATACGCCGGGGGGTGCATCGTGTGGCTAGTGCATGACCGCCCCGAGACAAGGTGCGCTCAATTAGACAGTAGAGGTTGGCAGCACTGCACCCGATCATTTTCACTACCAACATTAACTAGGGACATTGACGTTAAAAGCGTTCGAAATTCGAATTTGTGGGAATTTGAGCGTGGGATTCTTTGGTTATTTGGCGTGATTTGGCATTTTGAATGGTTCGATTCTGTAGGTTCGAATATTCTGCAAAAGATAATTAAAAAAAAACGTGAAGTATGCATATTGTGTTGTTTAAACAATCTTAGTACATAGTTTTTGAATGATTTGATCTTGTGGGTATTTCGCTTAGAAAAATAATATTACCAATAATAATATCCACATCCTAATAATATCAGTTTTCTACGAGAGCTCATATATGAGCTGCCATTTTACTTTTATGCATCCGGTAAACCTGCAAACGGGCTAGTGGCTCTACAGCAGTTATCTATGAAGCGCCCTTGGCCCTTGTGAGGTATGCGCGCGCTAGGCAATTTTTTTTTAATCTATGGGGAATGATGGCTTAGTCAAAGCTTTGAGTCAAAGTAACATTCTTAGTGAAACGATATTGATATCCGTGATCATTTTCTGAAAACAATAAAATATTAACTTTATAAATATGGGCATACAGTGCAGAACTAAACATGTGTACTTAATGTTGCTTAACTGCGTATTTAATTTTGTACTGTCTGTATAACGTATTATAAATTTCGGTGTTCTTAGAAAATGCTGACGAATCCCGATATCTCACGATGGCTCTACCACTTTTCTCATATTTCTGGATAAGTGGGCCACAGAGATAAGTGTAACATTTTACCTGTATACTTACACATAAGATGGTACTTTTCTATGTGGCCCACTGTACTTAGTTAGGTTAAAATGAAGTAATCATATGACAAAATAACGCCTTGACATATCAGCATAATTCACCTCCAATTATATTATTGTAAAGACATATTCGTGACTGCGCTATGTCATACATTATTATTGAAGGAGCATCATTTATACAACTAAGTTTAATATCCAACTATCATGCCTTAATACAATGATATAAGGTTGATATTTGCTGAACTATAAACAAATATAAGATCTATAGAATCTGGGGACAAATTAGAGGTCTCTGATAAGTGGCTGATTGTTATTATTTATGTAATTACGTCTTGTTAGATGTTTAAGTATCATTGTAATGTATTTTGTGAGGTATTTGTAGTTTGAGTATTGAGTATCTATAAGAACATGATATGATTTGTTAGTTTGTGTAGAAATTTTTGCAATTTTCATGAATTTGTATAGACATATTTTTTTTTTAGAATACTTTTTACGGCCATGGAAACTAGTCCTTTAAGGCCCTTCTTGAATTTATTAATCTTCTTCAGTCCTACTTTAGTCAAGTCAAGTCCGTAGTCTAGTCCAGTCAAGTAAGTAAGTCTAGTCAGAGTCAGATGGCTAAGTGAAGCGGTGAAAAAATTTCACTTAGCTATATCATGGAGATTTTGGTGACAAAGATAAAAGTCACGTAACCGACACTGTATCACTTCCCAACACTCACGCTTGTTCACGAACACTTTGCGAATAATAATCCACCAATATTATGCACAAATACTCGAAAAAAAAAAAAAGTTTTGGATATTAAATACAGCGCGGACATAGCGACAGTTTACTTTCCCTCCAAAAACTCTAGTGTATAGACATAGAATTTGGAATCGCGCGCGAATTTTTTTTTATCTATTGGTATAGAGTCAGATCTTTTGCAGATATGGATATGCAGATACAGATTGATTTTTAAATAGCTTAAAACTAGGTACCTCTAAAATTATGAACCTTGCCTAAGTGTGTCCTCTTTCCATTTTATATTAAAATAGCCAATTTAAAAATTAAACAATACAAATTTTAATTTACGGAACGATTGTTCAAAATTGAAACACTTAATTTAAAATTTCATTGGAACATAGGCTCTTTTTTTAACTTTATCTGCCGAGAAGTTGTTTCAAATCTTCAATCTCGACTCTTAGTTACAAGTTGCTCTCCACATAAGGTAGCCATATTGTACATAGTCGCATTTACTGTATGAAAAAATATAAATAACGAGAGCATATTGCTCATCAAAATAAGACTAACATCGAGATACGCACATGGTACACTTGCAGGCAAGGGAACTGTATCCAAATAAAATTATTTTTTTGATTTGAATTTCTGAGTCTAATTTTATAAGGCAAAATTCATGGCAAAAGATCTCCTGACAGTCCTTGATGAAAGAGGTTTGATTAGCTGACTTAAATACAACCAACTGAAAATAGAGGCCCATAGCTGCGAGTTTCCAACTTTAATTCGAAGATTGCACCCCATGATGATAAAATATTTGAAGTATATAAGCTTTGGTTAGTAATTTATACATACATACATATCATCACGCCCGTCTCCCATAGGGGTAGGCAGAGACTAGAGATTTCCATTGGCTACGATCCTTACATACCTCTCTCGCTTCCGCCACACTCATCACTCTCGTCATACACGCTAGCCAATTTCGGTAATTTATATGTACTTATTTTTTTTTTATATAATCGTACTTTATAATCTTTTAGAATATATTTATAGATGACATCCATTTTTCTATCGTTCGTAGGCTTTTTTGAAGTATCTGTGAGAGGTCTATAGTTTTTTCCTATCGCAAAGAACTTTTCACTTCAAGAATCAAGAACTATCTAGCTAAGAAACCCGAATCGGCTATCAGTGTACCCCTGCCCATGCCATACAGTATACGGTCGCACTCCGCCGCTGGCTACGACCGCAGCTGCCGCTCTGGTAATGGTCGCGGTGCACTGTCTGCCGGGTTAACGTATACAGGGGGTTAACCTTCAACTGCGATGATGCGATGATACGACAACGAAAAGAATAGTAATTTAATTATCGAACGGTAATTTTAAAATTCGATTTATTATACTTTGTTTTCGGTTTCGATGTTTTGTTGAGGGAAGACATGTATGTGCTTGAGATTTTATCCATTGTGATATAATCACCTGAAGTGGGAGCTTCAATTATGGTGATCAGATACATGCTGTATAAGTGGGTCTCTAGTATCTGTAAATAATTCCAAATAGTTCTATTTTTAGATTTTCTGTTGCTCTTGATTTCTACTGCTGTTTTTTAAAAGCTATATTTTCGAGTCATTTGAGTTGTCATCATCTGTGTCTCAATTTCTGTTAACAATCTAACTTTTTCTTTATTAATGAAGAAGATGAAATCTCGTGCGTATTGTCGCTGAAGGACCGAGTAAGGAACTTCCTTAGTCGCAAGCACATTCATACCACTAATAAGAGAAAGTGAGCAGGACACAAATATATATAAGGTGGACTTAAATCAACTGAAAATATTTTAAGGGCAGATTCAGACCACTAAACTGAACACCTTTTCCAAATAAACTTATATAGAAATACGAAAACAATGTTTTGACCTCCCATACAAATTGAAAATCAGATGATCTGGTTAAGTATGGAGAGTGAAAAAAATAATTTCATATTTTGACATACGTTTATTTGGAAAAGTTGTTCAGTATAGAGATCGGAATCTAACCTTAAAATATTTGCAGTTAATTTGAGTCCACTTTATATTACGTAAAGTTAATTTTGCTATAATAAAAAAAGTACATAAAAACCAACCTTTTAAATTCTAAAATTATAGCATAAACAATTTTTTTTTAATTAACGATCCTAACTTTCTCCCGTATATACATAACATGAGTAGAATATGACAAACACCCTGTACAATCTGATCTCGCAGCGCATTACATATGCGTGCGGCATAATAAATGTATCCGCTTAATTATTATTTGGAAAATATCCGCGCCCCGGGCCGCGGCGTCCGCAACAAAACCACCGCGCTCCGATTACTATTATAATATTTTATACTGGATTGATATTTTATATTGCCATTGTGATTTACTTATATGACAATCAACTCATTTAAAGGCTGTTCAAGGTTTCTCGTCTCGGCTTAGGAGCCCGGAGTCCGCTAAAATGAGATGTCTTATTTTCCTCCCAATGTAAGGTACTGTTTTCCGCGAGCATTTGTAGTAGTAGACCTATACTAATTTAGTAAAGCTGAAGAGATTTAATGTTTTAGTTTAGCATTTGTCGCTTGTGCGTGGTACAATTACAACTTAGTGCCTTGGTGCCTGAGGATGCCTCGCGTAGAGGTGAAACACGTGTCGCAAGGATAAGATCAATCAGATTGTAGTAGGATGACGAAAAAAAAAACGTGTTTTAATAATTCACACTCCTTTTACGCCAAAAATGAGCGGGATGGTAAATAGTTAATTTTTTTAAATCCTTGTAGCGCCATCTATATACAAGAAAAGGAACATAATCTTTTTTTAATGGGAGCACAAAAGTAAGCGCTGGAGTTATTCATAGAATTACGAAACTTCGCGCAGTCTCTATGGCATTTTTTTACCAATGAGTAATCTAATTGATAAAATTCAGCAACAACTTGAATCCAAGATGTAATGAAGCTGTACAATGACGGAATAATAAAGCCGAACAATAGAGATCGGCCTCACAGAAAGGGAAAGGGTTGTTTAACCCTTCACCAGGGCAAAGATATATTGATGGAATAGACAGGGCACGTGAATAAAACTGCATCCAGTGATTCTACAATATGGATGTCTTACGATGTTATTTGATAATCAGTCGTTTTGGATATCTTCTTTATTTAAGACTAGCAGTTCCCCGCGGCTTCGCCCCGCGTGGGACTCGGTTATATCGCGCCCAAAAGTAGCCTATGTTTGACCTCAGATCGTTAACTACATCCCTACCAAATTTCATCACAATCGGTTCAGCAGTTTAGCCGTGAAGAGGTGACAGACAGACAGACAGACTTTCGCATTTATAATATTAGTATGGATACATAGATACTTTAAGTAAATCAAATCAAATGATTAGGGAAAAAAAATCTCCAACTCTCTTACGTTTTCTTTGTTACAAAGCTACTAGTATTAAGTACTTTAGAAACAGCAGTAGCAGGCCTTACAAGCTAAAATTTTGTTTTGTGTTTAATTCTTAGATCTTACTAGTGTTTTATTTATTGAATAACTAGCGACCAGCCCCGGCTTCATATGGGCATAAAAGTTTTCCTTTTGAATCAATCTATCTATTAAAAAAACCGCATCAAAATCCGTTGCGTAGTTTTAAAGATTTAGCCAACATAGGGATATAGGGACAGAGAAAGCGACTTTGTTTTATACTATGTAGTGATAGTGAAGACATTTTCCCGGTTGCTTCGGTTGGGACAGCTTGTTGCTTCAAAGCCCTGGGTTTACTTTAGCTTTGATTTAGCATTTCTATCTTGTTTCCGCCTCTATAATTTCCCTAACTCTACATGTAAATACTTCCAGCGTAGGTATCTCTAGGTAGCTCAGACTCCGATCGATATCAAAACAATGCTCATTCAGACAAAATGAAGATGTGTGCAATTTTGATAGATACCTCTCGTTGTAGCCCGCGTCTTTACTCGCGTTTAATTCCTTAGCTATGTAGTATCAGAGGGCTAAGTGCACTTTTTCTTTTAGTTGTGGCATTAATCCACAATATGGCAATCAAACTTATAGCTTATTTCCCCAGTTTCAAGGCTTATTAGAATGGTCTTCATTTGGTCAAGTCAAGTCAGTAGTTAAATCTAAGTCAGTCAGAGGGCTAAGTGTACGGTAGAAGAATTTCACTTAGCATTATCTTGGAGATTTTGCTGACAAAGATTAATAATGTCATTTATTCGACATTGTACCACTTCCCAAATTCATGCTTATTCCATAGCGAATAATAATCCACCATTATTATGCACAAATACTTGAAATACTAAAAACTAAAAAAAAAATAAGATAGAATTACCCAATCACCTCTCCACCACAGATTAAATAATGCTGTACCACGACGGATAAAATCTTAAAAACTTTTCAAATAATTAGGTGACGATTCACCCGCGGGTGTCGAAAACGGGTGAATTCGTTTATCATCACTACATAGGTAGTATAAAACAAAGTCGTTTTTTCTGTCCCAATGTCTCTTTGTATAAATGTTTAAAACTATGTATGGGATTTTGATGCGGTTTTTTTATTAGATAGAGTTATTCAAGAGGAAGGTTTTTTTGCCCATGTGAAGCCGGGGCGGGTCGCTAGTTATTCAAAATACATAACATTACAAAAAAAAAACAATACTAAAAATCATCAATCTAAATTCAAAACCTATGCAATTGTGAATAATCACAATCTCTTTCTATCGATCTGCGTTGCCGTGGCAACGTGAAGCAATCGTGTCACGTATTACAAGGCAGGCAAACCCGGGCTAACACGGCTAAGCAACCAGTACAACACTTGATGATCACAGTCAGCTTCACTAGACCTATTGAGTTGTAACTTTGAACCTTAAAACTAATATTTAAGGTTGAATTTGTTATTTGTTAGAGGTCCAATTAATGTGGTTTCGTTAAAGGGATTCCGTACGGCTCTTGGTCGCAGAGATGAAAATTGTTAGGAGTAATGAATTGTTTAAATTTAGTTTGCCTTTGTAGGGAAAGGTAAGTAATTTGTTTTCTAATTTCATGGACTAGTTGACTGTTTATTAAATAATCATTAGAACTTGGTAGATAGAGGCTATAATACAAATTTAATTTGTTTTTAATTACTTCATATTTAGTAGATAACTAAGGTAGTACAGCGACCCAAAGTAATTCATAGCCTCTTATAATAAAGATGTGCCATCTCTAGCCAATAATAGGCGTGTAGCTCACACAACTCTATTTTGGAAATCTTACGAGAAAAAACGAGAAAAAAGTAATATCATTTAAATATATATAATAAAAATGAAAATCTTTTAATACCAGTGGAGTAGGGAAAAAGGGAAGTATTTAAAAAAAATATTGCGAACTGAAGGCGAATTAGAAAACATGTACCTACGATTGATACGAAACGATATGATTTTGTAAAAACATAATTTAAAAGTAAAAGAAAAAAGGGATCCAGGTAGACCAAGGCAAAGACATGAAACAAGAAAAGGAGTAATCAAACATTGTGACAAAAAAAGGAACTTGCTAATGATAGACAAGAATAGAAGGAACTCCACTAACAAAGGGGGTTACCACCACTTCTTAAAACCATGCAAGATCCAGTGAGTAAGAGATATGTCACCTTACATCATGTATTGCGCTGTCTCGCTTACTCACTGGAACTTGCATGGTTTTTAGAGATGATAGTAGGCCACCAGAGCCTAGTTCCTTAATTTATGAATTTTAAAAATAGATATAATAATCTATCGCCAAATTTTATGAGCTGTGTTCTTGTCTCTAGCTCTAAAAAGTGTAGAAGAGAAAAGGACTTAAATTACTATAGGAAGTTGAGAGAAGTGAAAAAATGTGGGGACATTTAATGCGGCAGGAACATTATGGAAGGCAAAATAGAGAGAACACAGAAATAAAGAGTTCAAGAAGGAATAAAGTAGAAGATTAAGGCCACAAAAGTATTTACTTATATAATAAATAGAAAGTAAGTAGGTAGTTTGGTTTCAAAAGCAAAATAAACTCGCTCAACAAACAACTCGAACATTAATTTGACTAAACGACCATAGCCAATGGAGATTTGCCGCTTGATAATCAAATATCAGATAAATGGTGTCGTGCGCGCCAAACAACCGTGACTTCAATTTGTTAGGGTAAAGATCGTGAAAGTTAAGCAACGTTTAGTGGGGTTACGGTCTAGTTGCTGCAATTAGAACGAGGGCGAATTTTTAGGCAACATTTTTAGGGTCTGTAGATATTCGTAGTTTGTAGTGGTCATATATTTTCCTTTTTTTTAATAAATAAATGTATTAAAATAAAAACACATAATTTTCTAATAATACCCACTAAAATAAAAATTTATTATTTGTGTAGTCCCTGCAAGGCTGCAAGTGGTTACATCGTGGTAATGTGCCCAAAAACCTTTTACTTTCATTTGATGTCAATTGTTTATTCTTGTTGCAATGAAGAGTTTTTTTGGTGTCCTAATAAAGAAATAGAGGTATCTACTAATGGATCTTTGATATATTTATGACTTAAAACAATAAGGCTAATGAAAGTCCACTTTTTTAATAAAACACTATAAATATGTGCTGCAGTGTGCATGCAGCACATATTTAAAGTATTTTATTAAAAAGTGGACTATCATTAGCCTTATTTTTTTAAGTCATAAATATATCAAACCACTGTCAAAAAGGTTTTGTTTTTAAACTATATAACAGATAATGTAAACCATAGAATTACGAAATCACGCTCGGTCTTAGCATTTTTTTTTCGTAAATCTATGATGTAAACCTACCTAGTAAGATTAAGCTGATTTAAATCCTGGAAAACGGCATATGCTTGAAAATTCGTTTTAGCTATTGATAACGTAGAATTAGCGAATCCTATTTATTTATTTTTTCAAAAGTTCACCGTAACTAGATTCTCGACAGATGTGAACCATCTCACACACACAACGGAGTCTAAAGCTGAGGCTTAGTAGTGTGCGTGTGTGCGCCATCACGGCATTTGATTAAATTTTACTAAAAGGTGTTTCTCATCAAAAGAAGACAGACATACATATATATACATATTATCATCACGCCTGTCACCTGCAGGGGTAGGCAGAGACTAAAGATTTCCATTGTCTACGATCCTACATAACTCTCTAGCTTCCTTCACACTCATCACTCATACACGCTCGCAGATTTCGAGTAAGTACTCCTAATGTCTTACTTTTTCAAAAAGTCAATAATCAGTAATCATTTATTTTTAGTAAAAATTTGAAAATAATTATAGTAAATACATGTCTGCCATTTGGTCGCAGTTTGTTATTGAGGCCGACCCTGACCGACTTTGAAAGAAGACTTATACTCGTATATTATAAAAACCAATGTCATTTCATCACTACCAACCTAACCAAGTCGACGCAAAACGCATTTCCTGACCAAATAAGTGGACAAAGCGGGCGGGCGCCGCGCAAATTGCCACTTCCGGTCGGCCGCTCCATTTCCACCAATAAACCAGTTTCCGCCAGGTGGCGACACTATCCGTTTTGTGGCATCTTTTCAGGGAGAAAGGTGTAGTGAGAAATTGGGATGAGAACTATTTTAGAATCTTCATAGACTCCTATACAATAAAAATCATAGCTGGATTTTCGTTATACACTGAATAAAATGTTTAACCTAACTACTTACTTCGGCTATTTGAGAAATAACCAAAGTTTGGCAAGATACTAAGGCTGGGTTGCACCAACTTACTATAACAATATTTGTGTAATCAAAGTACCGGTTAGGTGAAAAATGGGTTACACCATTTTGACAATCGTCAAAATACGTCATAACTTTTACGCTAACCGTAACCGCCCAAACTTGACCGGTTAGCGCTATTGTTATTGTCAACTTATCTGTCAGACGGGTCGAATAACCTCCACGGACGTCATTATACTTGTAACCCTGGTAACTAACTATGCTACAAAATACGACGGTGCAACCTATGTCGCTTCAACGGTTATAGTTAGCAGTAATGTTACTGTTACATTTGACTTTAAATGTTACGATAACTGGTACTTTGGTGCAACTCACCCTAATGAAGTAAAATTGATTTAACAAAAGTGATTTACAAAAAAAAAAGGTTTGGTTACTTACTGCATAGAGTTATGTAGTCACTTTTTTGTGCTATAGATTGATGAAAGTTTGGTTGTGTATAAGTAAGTATTTTTTTCAGTGTAGGTTTAGGTCAGTGTAGATTGGCAGGCAAGCATACAGCCTCTCCGTAGCATATTCGATTATTTAGTTCGTGTTACCTTGTGGGTGTCACTAGCGCGCTGCCAGCTTATGGCCTAGGATTTTTGGCTAAAGTACCCTCCGTTATGTTTATCTCTTAACTGCCTCTGTAGTCTAGTGGTTAAGGTATTTGCTTGTAGACCCGGAGGTCATGGGTTCGATTCCATGGGAAGCATACTATGTTTAGTTGTTTCCGGTTTTGTTAGGACATTGCAGGCTTGAATCGCCTGATTGTCTGATAATAAAGATGATTCCGTGCTTCGGAAGGCACGTTAAGCAATTAGTCCAAGCTGCCATCTAGATATCGATAAAGGAACCACATAGGTATATGTAGAACTGTACTTTTGTCTATTTTCCCCCCGCGAAAAACGCCAGATTTAACGGAATAGTATAAATAGCGCTACGGCTACTTTCATTCCGGTACGGAAGCCGTGTTGCTCGAAGAATATCTTAATTCCTCCTTTGATAAGATAATTGACATTGACAATCCAACGCGCACTTAACCGTTATTTCAGCTCTGAAAATGAAAAAAAAAAGTATTTTTCCACTTACCTGCCATCCATTTGCGTCAGCCGCAAGAAATGCCATATTGACTCCTTGTCGTCCCATACGGCTTCACAGTACTACATTCTAAAACCACTAGACATATATATCACGTATAAGAATGTTATATAACTTCTATAGCACTATTATTTCACTACTATATCAATGTTACATCACTTCACTTATATTTGAAATCAGAACACCGATACGGCACTACGACTTTATGAAACCATTAAAGACCATAATGAAGAGAGAAACGAGACCAACATAGTTATATTTTATATATATATATATATATAGGTATATACATGTATATAGACAGCGATTTCGTTTTTCTTTTAAGACCAAAGAAAGAGTTACGTAAAACAGATAAAACGTCATATATGTAGATTAATTATTAAATTAGAAGTTCTCGAATTTGTTTTTTATTCTTTTGTACAAAAATCTGAAAATATGAGTCGAATTATTAAATTATATATAGTATTCTTTATTGAATTGAATGAAAAAGTACAAGTAAGAGATGTAGGTAGATTAAAATATGATAGTGACCAATTTAATTATTGATATTTTGTAGGGTCACTTTATTAATAATCGTTTTACCCTCAGGCTGGCCACTGCTGAACATAGGCCTCCACCAAGCATTACCAGAATGACCGGTTGGAAGCGGCCTGCATCTGGTGCCTGCCTGCAACCTTCTTCAGGTCCTCTGATCAGATACTACGCATGTCAGTGGACGTCGTTCGAGAACTTTATCATTCGTTATTCAAAATTTTGCACTACCCCTTACCTTTCTTTGCATCTTTCATTTGGTTGACTGGTAGATAAAGCTTCAGGCTTCAAGTCCGCCGTTTACAATCTATACATATAATAAGACACTAAAATGCGAGTGTCTGTACATTTAATATTTTTCAAAAAAACTGATTGAGTGCTGTTTAAAAAGAGTAACAGAAACCAAAAAGACAGTTTTTGGAATTTTTGTCTGTCTGTATGTATGTATGTATGTCTGTCTGGTACGTTATAACTTCGAAAATACTCAATGGATTTAAACGCGGTTTTCAAAGTTGGATTACATATAATTAGGAGCGTTGTCAAAACTTTGTTTCGTCAAAATCGGTTAAGGGAAAAAGAAGTTATGGTCGATTGAAAATTTACTTTAAACACTGCTTAAAACTGTTAATGCGTTTAATTAAGTTTAATTTAATTTAGATAAGGCTAGGATTTCTATTTTCTATTATCCATATCAATAAAGACGAAAACACGCACTGCTCCTATTAATTTTAATAAAATTGAACACATTGAATTTGATCGTAAATTTAGTAACATGAAATCTCAATAGATGGCGCTTACTTACTTAACAACTCGCTATGGTTTCGCATTATGGTATAGCAGATTAAAATTAACCCTAGCAAATTAAAAAAATTGTTGGGCTTTGTCTTTGTGGTTCTTTTGATTTGGTTCTTTGGTTGTTGTGTATTGATTGGTTTTTTCCTATTTCGACATAAGTTTGTTTATTTAGGAAAGTTGTTCAGTTGAGTGGTCTGAATCTGCCCTTAAAATATTTGCATTGCAGTTGATTTAAATTCACCTTTTATAAAGAACTAGCTGTTCCCCGCGGCTTCGCCCCGCGTGGGAGTGACTCGGTTATATCGCGCTAGTGTTGGGTAGGACACGACTTAAAAAAGAGTTTGTAAGAGTAGCCACTTTTCTGCTATGAGCCAATACAGTGTACTACTTCAAATGAGGCGAGGCGTACTGAAGCTCTGCGATTTGTACTAACACATATAATTAATAGTACCAGTACCTGATTTTGTACCAGTACTAGATTTTGTACCAGTACCTGATTTTGTACCAGTACCTGAGTTTGTACTAGTACCTGGGTTTGTATTAGTATAATTACAAATATGACATTTGATGGTATTGCAGTCTGAACTCTGATAGATGACATTAATAAAATATTCAATGTCGCAAAGTAATATGAAATGATTATCATTTATTATTAATTTTTAAGAAGGTTAATTAAAAAATCAAACAAAAAATTAATAAAGTGCACATGCTAAGAAAATTACATATTTGAATGTAAAAATAATATTTGTGCAACTTTGTTGCCACTTAGTCTGTTTCTTCTGTCGGTTATGACTTATTAAAGGTGCTCTCAGAAGGAACAGAACTGGCAACCATGCACAGCCATTTTAAAGGAGTCTTTTTTAGCCAACCACCATTTGGCAGGATCTTGGGATTTTGGCAGCAGGGGTTCCTCGAGGTATTTATCGACTTGAATGATACCTCCTGCAGTCGGATTGATGTTTTGCATTATAACACCCACTTGCTCATCAAAATCGTCCCATATGACGACGCGCGCGACAGTGTTTTGTTTTGTTGAAAATGCGCAGCGCTCCTCACAATACCTACTTAGCAATGGCAACATATTTCACTCTCGCTTGCTGTACCTAGTATGGGTGTCGCGCTCCCTCTCGTTGCGATGGAGAGTGGAGCAAGGAACACGACTGCCGCCACATAAGACGCAGTACCTATACTTCAGCGAGGAACGCGATAACCGCGTCATAAGATTTGAGTGTAGTACACTTTTAAAATGTACTAAATGTTGAGCCTCTCTTACATTTGTAAGTCATAAACGGGACAAATGTACTACCTCTTGTACGTCCTGCGACTGCCGCGGCACAAAATTTGAAGCAGTACACTTTAGTGAGGACCGCGACAGCCGCGTCATAAGATTTGAAGTAGTACACTTTTTAATGTTGAGGCACTCTTACATTTGTAAGTCATGTACGGGACAAATGTACCGCCTCTTGTACGTCCTACCCAACACTATATCGCGCCCAAAAGTGGCTTATGTTTGACCTCAGGTCGTTAACTACATCCCTACCAAATTTCATCATAATCGGTCCAGCAGTTTAGCCATGAAGAGGTGACAGACAGACAGACTTTCGCATTTATAATATTAGTATGGATATGGATGTATGGATTTTAATTATTTTAAATAATGCCTAGGAGGAAACGATCTAATCTGTCGCATCATTCCAGAATAGCTAAAAGCAGAAGGTTAGCTAGATCTCAAGAATCGAATGCGGATAGACAGATGCGACTCGATGAAGATAGGCAACGCCATGCATTGTCTCGGTCTTTACTTCTGACAGAGAGTCTCGGTTGTTCGCTGACCGCGAGCATCATGCGTCATCTCGGGCTTCGGAAACGTTTACCGAAACTCAAGGTTTTGGCGAAAATTGTCGGGGATGAAGTGATTTACACTTCATATAACAGTGTTGTGCATCAGGATGATGCTACCACCTACCCTATCGATTTTCATTGGCTGCAAGTGGTCTTCCTGCTCATAACATTACCCTTAAAGTCGGCGTTCCCATTATGCTCCTAAGAAATCTTTCTCCGCCTAAACTATGCAACGGGACCCGACTCAAAGTAACGGTTTTGCAGCGCAACTTAATACAGGCCGAAATTCTCACAGGGTGTGGTTCAGGCGAAACGGTGTACATACCTCGAATACCACTCATCCCCAACAATTACCCCTTTCAATTTAAACGCACCCAGTTTCCAGTTGCTGTATGCTTTGCCATGACGATAAATAAGTCGCAGGGACAAACCGTAAAAGCAGCTGGCATCGACCTAAGAACAAGTCAACAAGACGTTTCTCGCATGGACAACTGTATGTGGCTTGCTCGCGGGTCAGTAGCGCCGAAAATCTATTTTTATTAGCCTCAGAGGGAAGAACTGCTAATGTTGTCTACAAAGAGATTCTTTGAACTTAACTCTGAAACATGATATTTGTTTATATTTGAATAATGTCCTGGCTACTTCGATTGCGTCATTTCATTGCAATGTAACACAGGTTACGCGAAAAGCGACCTACACGCGGGCGGAGCCGCGGGTAACAGCTAGTTGTTTAATAAAGTTAAATAAATAAGTTAAAAAACATTTCTACCCAACGGTCATCGGTTCTTCGCGCTATATGCCTCGTCCACTGCCACTTCAAAGAGCTAACTAGCTGAACTATGCCGGCAACCTTTGTTTTTCTTCGTCACTTCCTTTAAAATAATCTGATTTATCAAACAATAAATATTTGATTGAAAACATCATTTATCGTAATGCTTAAGTTGTTTCTGGAAATGTCTCAACATAGACTATATTGAAATTTTTTGAATCAAATATAGCGATCATAACATATATATTTTTTAAATTGGTTAAAAAGAATATAAACATAAAAGTAAGATTTGTTGGGCGGGCGGCATAGGGCGGGCTTGCGGAGTTCACCTTAAAACCCCAATGTTATGGACTGGTGTTTGTTGGAAACAAACTTTTTAATAACACGACCGCTTGTTAAAGATGCCGATGAGACTTTATGGATGTGCTGCTTAAATCTCTATACAATGATGTTTTATTAAAAAGAAATCAGATTGGATCAGCGTTTATCTTTATATTTACATAGTATAAAACAAAGTCGCTTTCCGATGTCTATCCCTATGTATGCTTAAATCTTTAAAACTACTCAACGGATTTTGTTTTTTTTTTATAGATAGTGATTCAAGAAGAAGTTTTTTCTACCGGTGCGAAGCCGGGGCAGGTTATATTTGCTATAGATACCTATGCATTTCCCAGTTTAGATTATGCATACTCACACAGCTTATGTTTCAAAAACATTAGGAACGCTTTTAATCATGGTCCTAGATTAAGCGGTACTGCTTATTACGCATGCATGCATAATTTGTATGTTGTAGCCACAGATAGATTAAAAAAATAAACAAAAATATTAAGTTGTAAGATTAGTTTTCAAATTTTTGTTCGTTCTTTACGACTACTTCATAAATTTTATTTATTTAAAAATTATGATCAGCCAGTCTAAAAAAATATAGCCACTTCGTCGTAAAGTTTATTCGTCCTTTCGAAAACTTCATAAATTTTATTCACATATAGGTATAAAAAAAAAACTAAAAACAGCCAGTATAAAACAAAAAGGTACTTAGCCATGTCCTTCATAATGTCTACCTTATTTTTCCTCGAAAATAAATTCAAGGAAGTTTTGGAAAAATAATTACAATGGGGTGGCTCCCGTCTTTCGACGAGTGCCGGGGATTTCTTTGTCGTTTTTTTTTAATAATTATCCGTTTTCGCAAACATGCCTGTTATAAGATTAGGCATGATTATCTTTTGGCTTTTGTAATTGTAAGACTGTGTGCTTGGTAGCAAAAAATTAAATACATTTTCTTTGAAGTTACTTATCTACGAAATTACGGTCAAGTAAATGTACAAGTTGTTGCTCGCTGCTCCGCCCGCGTGTTATATCGTGCCAAAAAGTAGCCTATTCTTGATCCCGGTTGAATCGATCCAGCATTTTAGCTATGAAAGCGTTATTAGACAGATATATAGTACTTTTCGCATTTATAATAATAATAATAGTATAAATTGGACTGTATAAAAACAAAAGCACAGGCGACTCTATATTCTATGCTCATGTAGTAAAATACGAAATTATCAAAACAACTTGAGCTATGGAACTTATATTTGGCAGTTAGGTATAGTGGTTAGGAGATAGAAAAGCTCTTTATTGTACCGAACAAATGTACATATTTTTTGGAAACTGGGTTAGGTACAGACATCAATATAATAATAAAATAGAGATATATAAAGGCTATATATCAGCTAAGAACACAGCAATGGTGTGTCTTCCGAGACCATAGCATGTCTTTTTTTAATGCCCTACGTGCCGATGTGAGTACGGCCTTGTGTGTATATGTGTGTGAGTGGCGTTTTGGTCCTTATAAATATAATAAGCCAAAGTCGAGTCCCTGTGTAGAAAGAGAAACTATAGAAATTTTGCCCGAAATCCCCGTGAGGTTAGTAGCACAAATAGGTACCTTTATGATAGCCAGCAACACTCGCAACGCAATATAATACTTTATATTTTACTTTATTTGTTGTTATTATTTTCAAGTATAAAATTTACTAAATCCATTTTTTATGTAACTGTTTATTTATTGTTCCATAGGCACAAAATACTTATTCAATCGGCGGTCGTAATGCTAAAATCATTCTCTACCAGTCAACCATTGGGAAAAACAGCAGCTTAACACATTATAAAAGTTCTTACCAAAAGATAAGTACGAAATTCGCGCTGAATATTACAAATTCTACATTTCGCGTGTTTGACAATTCGAATAGTATCTAAATTCAAGGCAAGCAATTAGTAGGTATTACAAAATCACAGATATCCCAGAACGCAGAGAATTACGTAATGGCGCGCGGTCTTTCACGCTTTTCAATTTTTTATATCTGTGCTACAAAGAATTTGGAAACGCGCGCGGCCTAGGCAACTTTTTTTTAATCTATGCTGTTCTAGAACGTCACATAAATACAATAAAACGTCAAACGAACGCGTCGGTTCACCAGTTAGTGAATTTCAGGCGCGCGTTACAGCGTCCGCTTTGCTACTAACGGAGGAGCGACTGAACGCTGAAATACAGCGCGGGTTGCTGGCTATTTTATTTTATTATTGGGAAATTTAATTTGGTATACGTTTTTTATTTCATGTATTTAAGAGAGTATTTTCGTGGAATTTGGGGTTGAACACTTAATCAAACTTCGAATTTCATAACATCATGTTTAGTTTTAACCACCGAGCAAAAAGAGGAGTGTTATAAGTTTTACGTGTCTGTCTGCCGTGTCTGTGTATCCCAAACGGATGAACCGATTTTCGTTCGGTTTTACAAATATTTTATTAAACAGATACAATAAAATCTCTTCCGAAAAGATAAACTTTTTACACACCTTAGTGTCCAATGGTAGCTAAGATTAACAGAATAAAGTACCAACCAGCGGCTATATTTCACGTAGTACATGTTTTCTGTATAGTCTGACAAGAACAAGAACTAAGATCTTCAACTTAATAAGTAACTAATAATAGTAGATATAACTTCATACAATATAATCTGTGGTAATAATAAAGTCAAACTACACGTATATTCATGCGTATTCAGTAATACAGCGACGGAGCGAGGGCCCGCCGTGGGATGGGGCGCCGCCCCGAGCGAAGACGGCGCCCTAGGTGTAACCCCGAGGCTGCAGGAGGTGGTAGCTGAAAACTCTTAAAGCTCAAAATCCGATAAGCATCTGTGGATTATTTTTCAAAACACATCATCATCATTTTAGTCGCAGACTGTCCACTGCTGGACATAGGCCTCCCCCAAGGATTTTTAATTTAAAAATGACCAGTTGGAAGCCCGGAAGCGGGCTTTATCAAGCACCTTCCTACGAACTTCTTCAGGTCATCCGACTATCTGGTCGGTGGGTGTCCGATGCTGCGCTTGCCTTCCTGCTTCATGGGCCATCGGTTCTTCGCGCTACGAACCCGCCCAACGCCACATCAAAGAGCTAATCCGCTGGGCTATATCATCAAAATTTGTTCTTCTATGGATCTCCTAATTTCTGATTCGGCAGTAGGTAAAGTTTACATCAGATGTATTAAGGTAGTTGTACTTTTCACTGCACTGTGTCGTGCCCTTATAAGGACGTCAAAATTAAACTTGATCTCAGACCGTGACTCAGAATTTCATGTCAGTAATATATTTACTACTACTATTTACAAATTTTATGTACAAAAGAATAAACGAAAAAATAAAATAAAAAAATAAAAATAAAATATTTTAAAATTCTAATGCTTCGTCCTCTTGCCCGTGAAGCATAGTAGCAAGAACACTGGCTGCGTTCCCCCTCTGGATAGCTATGCTAATCCTTTGGGCGAAGAAGCAGCCATATTATATAATTTGTGGTTATTACGAGTAATATATTGAATGACCTTTTTATGCTTATTCAATACTACAGCTACGGATCTTTGGTAACAAAAACTGTTAAGTAGAGATATTATATGAATATTTGTTTGATTAGACTTAATAAACTGTTTTTGTGGTCCAGTGGTAGATGTTGTTTGTTGTATTAAAACAGAAAACATAATTTGTTGTTTCCAGTGATACTGTGATAGTGATACTAGAACATAAGAATATTGCTTGAATCACCTAATTATCGGATAAGGAAAATGATCTATGGTTTGAAAGTATTTATAGCTAAATAAAAACTCGAGAATTAACCTCTTTTGGGATCTCATCCTATAAAATTTTTAATAACACTTAACGGAATAGATATAATACTATAACACCAAATAGGCGGATAGCTATTACTCTAATAACAGTAAAAATAAAATGCTTACTCAGTTGCATCCGTTTTCATCATGTCCGTAACATTTACAGTAGACATAGGGCGGGCTACTGTTCACTGCCTGCGGCCTTCCTGACCAATCACAGCGCTCCGAGCTATATCGCTGTCCCACTCACGCACACCGAAACCCGCATCCGGTCATCTTTTTCACTTCCCCCGGCGAAAATCCTATCCTAGAAAACTCATCAAGCGACTACGTCTTCTAACTTAAATCACTAAAGTCGCATTTCCCTTGTGGGTGGCGCCGTCGCTAGAGGCGTTTCGTAACTGCAATAATGTTTATTTGATATCGAGCGTCGGGCGACGATTTTCAAGTTCAGATTTATTCCAAGTGATTGTGGACCTTATTCTGTTATGCATTAACTCCACTCAGCATGAAGCGTTTCGACGAATGGTATTTACGTGTGCAATGCTGGCATTTTCATTGTTACATTACCGAACGGAATTTGCCGCGAGGGATTTTCACCTGTATCATTGGGTGATAAAGTGTGTAATTATTTGAGTGTTTGTGGAAATTTCACGTTTCGTTCTTGCGTTGTTTCGACGCCCAAGGCAAAAGCTATTTGCGATGACAATTTCGCTGGCGTCGGCGAACGAAATATGCCTTTTATTCGTACTAGAGCCGGGATTAAAGCTCTAAAACGGAATTGCTGTCAGATGAAGGAGCTTTGTAGAAATTTGTGAACTACACCTACCTATTTTATTGCGATTATGTTAGTTGGGAAGTTGGTCTTGCAACTACTTTCAAATTTGATTCATTGGGTGTTTAGTTTAGTAATCAATCAGAATAGAGCGCCTCTAGAGCTCGACTTACAAAATCAGGTCTTGATTGTATTTTTTTTTTATACAATTTAGTAGGCTAATAGGCTTTATTTATTTATTTAAACTTTATTGTACAAATTAAAAATAAAGTGTACAAACGCTAATGATAAATTGAATAATAAGGGCTATGCTTGGTGTTTCCCTTATATCTCCCGGATGAGAAATGAGGAGATCCGTAAGAGAAAGGTTGCTGATACAGCACAGCAAATTAGCTTTTTGAAGTGACAGTGGGCGGGGCACAGCGCGACAAACCGATGGCCGATGGGGCAGAAAGGTTCTCGAATGGCGACCACGCACCGGCAAGTGCAACATCAGATACCCACCGACCAGATAGTCAGATGATCTCAAGAAGGTCGCAGGCAGGCGCTGGATGCAGGCCGTTTCCAACCGGTCATTCTGGAAATCCTTAGGGGAGGCCTATGTCTAGCAGTGGACAGACTGCGGCTGAACTGATGATGTTAGTTGATGTAGATGATATACAAATGACCTTTACCAGTCAACCATTGGACCAAGCAGAAAATATGATTGTCAGCAATTAATGATAAAGTCCATCCTCTCTGTCACTCGCTGGTTGACTGTAATATCCCTTTTTGGGATAAGTCCGCCATTGTACTTTTGTTTTATTATCTATGCTTTTGTATTCACTTGTGTTTTAGTACAATAAAGTTATAACAAACAAACAAATAAACTTTATGGACTTCTAACGCATCTCCGAACTTAAATACTTATGCATAACTAGTATTCATAAGTACAATACACAATCATATAACAGGACTAGGCAGTCATGTGGTTTTTTCATAGTAAAGAGCTTTTTATACGTGTTCTCTCTTCTGTCAGAATTCAAGGATGAAAATACATTCTGGGACAGATAAAACTGCCCACAGAACAGAAAATTTATAGTTTTATGAAAGTGCCCTTCCGTACTTGCCGTAGTGAACTGTGTCTGCCACAGATTAAATAAATTTGGCGCACGCACTCCCAGCGTGTTTTTGGTTCGGAAAAATAATGTACACCTATCTCCCATGTAAGAAAATACATCACTCAAGCAAATATACCTCATTAAATTTGTATAAGACATAAAGAAAAAAATCAGGCTATAAAAAATACTGGCTGGTTTTAAAAGTCACTCTGTACGTTAACCTGGTTTCATACGTGGTTTAAATCAAAACCAGGAAAATTACACGCAAAATCAAAACAAGGAAGATACAAAAGAAAGTCGAACCCAAACCGACTTGTTATTGAAAATTACATTTTTTTCTCAACTTTTCCAAGCTTGTGTGTAAGGCGCCGTCTTCACGAGCGAGCAGTATCCTTAAAACTCAAAAATAACTGTATTTAACTTGTACCCTTAGTATGAGATTTTATAAACGCAGTCGCTAGGACTGCGTTAGAATTTTGTATTTCCATACAAAATTCTTAGTTACCTTACTATTCGCCGGAGGCGCTGTACGTTCACGTTTGTCATACAAAATCTACGTACATCTGCGTTTATAAAATCTCGTACTAGGTGTACTGGTATTTAATAGAAATTTTAATGTGAGACGATTTTAGGAAATTAAAAATTGTTGCAGCATTTATTTGTTGCATAATAAATACCTGATAATGACCGTTAATTTAGGGTTAATACCGGTTGGGCGAAGTCATAAGAGGTCACACAAAAATTGTGTACCTACCAAATTTTGTTAAAGAAATAAAGATTTTTTTAATCGCTAAATGCAGACACGGGAGTAACTATGATTTGTTTAAGAAGTCCCGGGTGAGTAAGTGAGATGGCGCATTACATGACGTAATATCTCGCTTACTCATTCGTTTTTTGGGCCCGCTTGAATAATAGTTATACTCTCCTGTTCCAAATAGTATGAAGAAAGAACGTGACACGACGACGTTAAATTCTCTCGCTGGTGGAGACGGCCCCTAAGATGCCCGAAATATTTTCATGTAAACTTAACAGGCAAACAACAATCAACCAAAAGTATATAACATTAAGACTGAAATTAAACCTATTTTGAAATTTATTAATTTCCATTTTCGTATCTCCTGTTCGCGCTTTTTCTTTGCGTTTTGTTTAATGTTTTTTTTTTTCTGAATAAATAATAATTGGTTTTCGTTTTCGGAATTTCTTATTGAAATGTTATTCAGGAAAGTAGGTATCTAATTAATTGGGCTGAAATATTTATTTGATAGATATCTTAGTACTATCATAAGTAACATCGTTAGTAATATTATCTTTTCGTATTAAAGTTGTCAGTTAGTCGGTCACCAATGGATATCCTTCCATCAATCTTTATTGTGAAAAACATAGCATTTATTAACACAGAAACAATATAATTGACTTTAAAAGTTATTTTTTATATGTTCTGTTACTGCTATAGGAATACATAACCGGTTCATGAGATATAGCCCGTTGACAGACAGGCGGAGGGACAGCTAAGAGCTAGTTTTTGCTTTTTCTGTACGGAACCAAAAAAAATTATAATACCTGTGCTCCTAAACCTGTTTCCTACCAAGGTTTAAGTTACTCTGATTCGTCACGGGACCCTTATTCGCTACGGCATCTATTTTGACAGAAAATCGCGATTTTTTACATAATTCGTAAAATGCGGATCAAAATGTTACCACGGGGATTGTAATTTCATGGTCTAAAATTAGGCTGTGGCTCTTTTTGAGACCATTAAGTAACAATAAGTGAGTTGAGAAATGATCTTAAAAGTAATAATTTGATATCATGGCTCTATATTATGACTACAGGTGTCGGTCCACTAACACCTTGGTGTGCTGGATCAATTGACCTTGTAAATTGTAACAATTACGATACGATAAGCAACACCAATATATGCTAAAAGTCGATGCATAAAATGTAAAGTGTCTCTGGTAAAGGTTTCTTCTGAGCTTGCAAAATCTTATGGTAGAGTCTGTAACATGACAAAATATTTTTTGGTGTGAAACAGCAGTTTTTTCATTGTTGTGTTCTGTAGGTCGACCGCCTATCTCGATTCTCTCCTCTAGTAATGGCTACTTGTATCGCTTTCGCCACATTTCGCTCCGTCTAACGAACAAAACGCTTAAAAAAAATTTTTTTTTTTGCCAATGTCAACAAAAAAAAATTTAGCGAAAGCGATACAAGTAGCCATTACGAGAGGAGAGAATCAAGATAGGCGGTCGACCTACCGGTAAGAGAGGAACAAAAACAAACAAAAATTATAAAATAATGTATGATCCAATGGACCACAAGACAAGGTTAGCTGCGTCTATGGGTGTTTAATATTCTTCGTGTTATTGCCTAAATATGCTTCAGTAACCGAGCTTCTCATACAATACAAATTATTGCCCTCATACAGAAACAGATAATATTTATATACAAAAATTTTGGATAGACAAACAAAGGCTTATTATTGCTAAGCAATCTCTTCCAGAAAAAAAAATCTGCTTAGCGTTTTCCCGGATGTGTCCTCAACTGATACCTCAGATGTGACGTATTAACCCTTTACTTTCTAAATCTAAGGCTAATGAAGAAAATTATAGATATTATATTAAATAAAAAAAATGTACCTACCCAAATAAGAAGTCTCGACTGTTTCACTGGATAGCAGATTCCTAAAATAATCCTTCAAAATTATATCAAAGTTTTTTTTCTTAAATTCTATTATTATACAATCGCACCACCATAGAAAAAGTTATGAAAATATTTGCGTAAGGCTACCAAACTAAATATAATAGGTACCTACAACAATCAAACCCATCCACTTGAAATTATGCCTTCTATAAAAACAGGATATCTAGTGGCAAACCCTTCGAGTAGAATCGATTGATTTCGCTTCATTCGATTTATTGAATACTGGCTGAATAGACGTTTTAAATCGTTTATATTTATTTTTTATTTTTTAAAAGGCTATAGTGCGGGTGTATTCCATTGTACGTCGATTAAGACGAGCATATTTGCGTAGCATTTTTTGTACGAAATGGATGTTTTTTTTTATCTTTTGTTGACAGCTTTACGAATTGTTAGGGACGTAAAAGAACCAGAGCCAATGAAGGAGCGAGACGGGCTGTCGCATGCGCTAAAATATTCAGTAGTCATTAGCCCTTACCTTGCTTTCCGCAGCACATAGACATTCAAGACACCTATTGTTTCATGAGATGGGGACGCTCCACGTTTCTGAAAACCTGGCTTGTCTAACAACGCTTATGACTAAAGCATGAAAAGGATAAAAAGTACAGTAGTTAGCTAAGCTTAACTGCCAATTTTAATACTCACATATTTATGACATGAATTACTTCAAGGATATTAAAACGAGTCTATAAAACTTCGGAATTAATAGTTTCCTTTCAAATAAAACAAATGCGTACAACGTTAAATTGCAGTGTAAACAAGCCGACACGAAACCTTATTAAATTACTAATATCAGTTGAATGTTTGCACATTTTTACATGTGCCAATATTTAAAAAACAAAAAGGATTCTCTACGGTTGCGCGGCTCAGCATGGGTCCGCCGCGTGGCGCGAAAATTATAACCTCTGTGTTCGGCGCACAGGCACAAATCAATTGGTTGTTATTGAGAGGTGCAGCGCATGCGCGGCAAGTGCACGGCACGCTGTCACTCGCTGGGTGAGGAATTAATGTGTGCTATAGGTGGAATTACAGTTTGGGATTAATTATTGTTTTTCTCAGTAGATATAAGTAATTTCTTAATCATCATCAAAATTATTCAATTATAGGCATAAAACTGATTTTTCTTTAAATTATATATACATACATACATATAATCACGTCTTTATATCATAGTGGGGTAGACAGAGCCTAGAGCCATAAGACCTTAGACCTCGTTTAGCATGAAACACGAAATCAATAGTTTTGGGTTGCTAGCCGCATCGCTTATGTCATGATTTCCCCATTCGCCAATTCCCTCAGTCGACTTTTACGGCTTCCGCGGGAAGAGAAGCAGCTGGTACATTCTACGTTTTTATCTCCTCTTTAATATATATCTTTGAATTATACAAAACTAAAACGTACAACACGTTGATATAGGTATTAGCGTAAACACTTGACCAACATTTCGGGCATGAGGTGGTTATCGGTATCAAGAGTAGCCTATATCCTATAGTAGCCTATTCTGTCCATCCTCAAAGTTCAGGGTACCCATATGCAAAATTTCATTTAAATCCGTCGCTCTGTTTCGACGTGCAAGTTGAACAAACATACAAACACATACTTTCATATTTATAAGTGATATAATTGTATGGATTTTGTGGCACTAGCCTTTGAACTAAGTAAAAGACTTAACATATAACTCTACCTAAGTATTCTATCTCCAATATCTTGGTAAACCTTTCAAATACAAACCTTAACTGAAATATAAATTGTGGATAATTTAAACAAAATTCCAATTAATCTAAGCAAATTGTAACTGAACTTGAGAAGAAAAATAATCAAGTAATTTTATTAACGCACACTTATAAACAAAAAGGGATACCTTTGAAGGGATCAAAGGCTAAGTCCCGACTGGCCGTGGCGTCCCTTTGTGGGATCGGGACCCTGACAAATGTATTTTCCTTTTATTTGGTCTAACTTTATGGTTCTGACACTAGGATATTAATGAAATCTATCTATTATGATTTTATAAATTTTGACGTTGACGTTGACCAGGTGACCATCCTAAAAGTAATGTTTAACCTTTTTAATTTATCTCAAGTTTTTACATGCAGGCGTTCAAATCCGTAGGCAACCGGAAAATAAGTTATTGTTAACTGATATTTAAATGAAAAAAAAAACTGTCTGTTAAAGAATTTCAGAATTTCTTTTGTACAGGAAATGTCGTAAGAACACGATTTACATTCTTTTTTGTAAATAAAGATCAATTAAATAAATAGGTAAGGGAATAAAATCCAGCTAAAGTTTAGTCTTTATTACTCCAACTTATAATAGCGTTCCCACGGAGGCTTGAAGCCAGGCCGGCAAAAATACGAAGGCAATGTTAATTCTAATAATTTTTATTTTTAAAATTACTATTTTTTTCGCTAGCCAGTTACTAAGAATGAAAAAGCAAGATCTGACTAAACTCATAAAATGACAACATACATTCCAAATAGCTTTTTTATTCTGAGTGCTGATAAAATACTTAAATATTCCTGTGTATTTGACCGCTTCTATAAAAAAAAAAAAAAGATTCCCATATCCTTCACATTCATATTAAACAGAAATAACAGTTAATGCAATAAAAATAATCAGGCCTATGTTTATTTCCATATTGCGTCGGTCGCGGCAGTTGCATTATGCCGGTGAGACCCCGCGGTGCGCTGACAAACACGACACTGACACGATATGATGAGAACATTGAGTTCTGAATCTGGAAAAGTCAAAGGTTTTTTGTTTAAATTTAGAACGTCAGCCAAATTTCAAATAATTTTTTTTAAATACTTTTTACGATTTCAAATAAAATATATTGTCCACAGACTTTCGAGCGGTGCTATCGGATTTTTAGTTTAAATTTGGAACATCAAACGCCAAAATTTAAATAAAAAAAGCACGTGCAGCACTCAAGGACTGCCGCGGTAAAACTATTGCATAGCATTTTTTATCAACTTATGCAATAAGTACGATCGCTCGGCCGAGCTACATAGTCGGCGGAGTGGGGGGTGTTCGATTTTATTTTCGTTACGGAATTTTTGATTTGCTCGCCACGCTCAAAGCCCGCGATAAAAGCTATGCAATAGCTTAAAAACTTGTTCCATAGAGGTGTCAGAGATACACCGTTGTTATATATTTTCTTTGCCGTTGTAGTACAAAGGTCGTCTGCTTGTCCTATTTTTGCCACTAAACAGCTAGTTCTAGCTTTTTTGTGTACAGATCTGAAGGATGAGATAGGCGGTAAAATTGGACGTGGATAGCATAAGCTTAAATACAAACAGTTTTAAATATGGTTGCAGGTAAAGGACGCAGGTCACTTAAAACCAATTGACGATGTGTAAATGGATCGAGAACGCAAACATCCTACTGAATTTTAAACGACACATTTATTGTTCATAAATTCCTTCCTTCTGATTATACTTTCAGACTTTATTTTATTTATTTAACCTACAATAAATAAATAAAACAAAGTCTGAAAGTATAATCAAAATACAAATTTAAAGCACAATACGCCGACTTAATGCGAAAAGCATTTTCTAAGAGTCGTAAACATCACACATTTCAAATAGAGTGGTCAATTCTAAAACCGGAAACCATAGATAAATTGAAGACAGTCCGAGTCGTCAGCAAGCCATCTCGTCACGTCCAGTCCAAACTCTATGTACCACAAGACAGTCATCATGTAATTCAATTACCTACCAATGCTATGAGCTTAAATCGCGTGTAAGCTCCATCCAGGTACCCCCGTGGTCCTTCCGTGAGAGATCTCCATTCACGCATATGTTAAGTGATGGAATTGTGGTCTTTATTGCGATGGGTCATTCATACTTGTGGATTAACACTTATAGCCCTTCGAACTTGGAGTAAACTAGTTTCATTAAAAATCCTATTTTGCTTTATTCGTCTTGACTCTACGCACAATGTTGTCAGAGTTTTCCTAAACCACCACTCAGCTTCTGATGTGGTTTCTTTAACGACCACCAGGGGGTTACTACAGTCTCTTAAAACCATGCAAGATCCAGTCAGTAAGCGAGATAGCGCGCTACGTGATGTAAGGCGACATCTCCCTTACTCACTGGATCTTGCATAGTTCAAATAGATGGTGGTAAGCCACCAGACAGAAGCAAGGAGTCATGTTTCTTTCAACGTACAATCATATGATGCTAGTCTGCAATATCGATGCGAAAAAAATAAAATATGAATTCTATAAGTATTCGAGATATTTTATTTTTAATATAAACGAGACCATTACTAAGCTAAACATTCAGTGAACATATGAAACATAATCTGCATATTGTCCTAAAATATAAAAAGTAAACATAAACAAATAGATTCCAACCCTCTACCAACATAACAGTAGTTAGAAAAGCGCCATTAAACATCAATCACTGGCTAAAACCCTTAAAACAAAGCAAAAGGCCCGAGTAATCGCCGTGTACACATTTGTCGCACCATTTGACAGTTAATTTTCGGTAAACAACGACATCTGTCGCGTGCAACGCAAACCGTGAGTGATGAGTAAAAAACTACAATATGAATAATTCATGGATAGAGATGTGGCACAACTGCGTACCTATATCGATAATCCTTAACTAAAAAAATACTAGATTGCTGTATAGTTATTTTTTAATTTATTTTAAATTCATGCAAAAAATCAGACGTGGTGGAAAGGTACGTCGATAATTAATATATATATTAACTGTATTCGTTTTGTAGGTTTTTTTTTGCTATAGTGATTGAGGATATTAACTCTAGAATATTCTAGAATCTAATAGTTAATGTTTAAATAATTACTTAAATATTATCGGAAACTGTCTTAAGTCAAACTTTTCCTTTATGACCAAACTATATTTTAACGTTGTTAAATTCAAAAGCAACTTCCCACTATATTTTCTCGGAAAGACTATTAGTTTCCACCTAAAGTGTGGCAACTGGCATATAACTTACTTGAAATGTGAAATCACAAAATACAATTGAAAGTTCGGACATTTATCAGAGTAATATAAACTATCGAATATCGATAACAGAAATTATCGACTTCCTCCCATCACTACTCCCAACAAGAAGTTCTTGAAACGTTGACAGATGGCAAGCCGCGGGCTGTGTACTACTCCGAGCCCCATGAAAAACCGGCGGAGATTCCGATATTTTCTAATTAGCCGTGTAACGCTTTGTTAATAATTAAAACGGTTCTGGTATTGATTGGGGATTATAGTTTGGTAACTAGTAACATATTTATTCTTTTTTATAATTTTTCAGTTTCCTAAAAAAGATATAAATGATTTTAAAATTGCTAGATTGCAAAAGATATTCTTTTGCAAATTGTTCATAACTCAGTATACCTATATAAAATTTAAGTAGAGCAGCTTGAATGTGGTACACTTGTTAAGTTGTATAATGCATAAGATGTAAGGATGTTAGGTGTTTTTTTTTTTTTTTCTAATTTTGTTTCATTTATTGTTACGTATAAAATTTCTCAAAGAAATAGCAATATTCACCGCCAGTGATGATTCTGAATAGGGCTTTGTATAACATTGGTGACGGGGTCTCTCCGACCCTGTTCTAAGGGGTTGATCGCTGTGATTACACACTGCTGCGAACGGGTTAACACAAAATAAGCCACACAGATAAAATTAAAAAAAAATTGCTTGTCGGAATCTAGCACTGGAATGGAATTCAAATCAAACTTATTTTCAGCATCTTTAATTATTTTTTTAAGGCTTATAACAAATTTTTTATTACCAAATTATTGCAATGAAATATTTTTCTCCCCTAAAGCTGCAACAGCTTCGTCAAAGGCGCTATAAATTAATTTAATTCATATTTAAGTAATAATTCAATCTAATACTTGAAAATTGAAAATAGAATGAAAATTCAAAAAATATCCTGATAATTCTTAGACTCAATGCCGCGCGACGTATAGCATTACGCCATCCTCAATTATTTATTCAAGCCTTTTAATTGTCGATGGCGACAGTCCTCGGGTCATTGTTTCTGAATCCACTCCACGGAAGTTTTAATCACAACTACGCTTCAAAATATGTGCTCAATTTACTGACAATTCGACCATGAAATTCTAGGTCAGAAGTAGAGCACTGAGAACTCTAGCAAAATTTTAAAATCTATATTATATTTTATTTATATAAAACAAAACTTGACTACATGGTATAGCGGTGTAGAAGCTTAGTTTAAGACTCGGAGGTCTTAGGTTCGAATCACAGGGGAAGCATAATTTGTAAAATATTGCTTGCAGTCAACTATTGGTTTGATATCTATACTAATATTATAAATGCGAAAGTCTGTCTATCTGTCTGTCTGTTACCTCTTCACGGCTAAACTGCTGGACCGATTGTGATGAAATTTGGTAGGAATGTAGTTAACGACCTGAGGTCAAACATAGGCTACTTTTGGGTGCGATATAAACGAGCCCACGCGGGGCGAAGCCGCGGGGAACAGCTAGTTATATATAAGTCTTAAATTACCTGATTGTCAGATAAAAGATATGATTCCGTGACTTCGGAAGGCACTCGGCTGCGATTTCGTGGTTGTTAAAGAAACCGCGAGGTTAGAGAGCGGGGTTAGAATCCTGACACCTGGAATCAGCAAAAAATGTTAATTGATATTTGCATCGAACCATAAACAGCAGTAAATGATAGCTGGCCAGTGATAAAACTAAAAAAAAAATGGCATACTTGCAATATCTCAATCGACGGTTAAATAAAGAACTTAACACGCAGGATTACCAACCGAACGTGGTTTTACAATCTTGTTAACCGCGACGCTCTGCGGGCGGCAGGCGTCCAACTGCGCAGAGAAGGCAAGACCGACGCTACCGCGTTCTTATTTTGAATTATAAAGACATATTGATTATTCATAAAGAGATGTTTTAGCTTCCGGTCTATGGTCAAAAAAGTTTGAATAACGGTTTGATTTAATTTGAATTTTAGAACCGCTTAAAAATTGTATTATCACGAAGAATAGTTAGTCTCTCAATAAAAATTAAAATAGTTACACAAATTTGAATGCTTATTATTTTCGTGAAATGAAATTATTTATGTTAAATGATTGTTTTTTTTCAACTCCCAATCCATTAAAACAACCTATAGCGTACTTACTTAAATGAATACACAGGTCGCACTCCGAATTCTCTACATTGATTGACAGTAACAAACAAAAAAATAAAGAACGCAATTTGAATTTTAGTGGTACAAAAGATAAGCTGCTAAAACGAAATCAAGCATCCACCCCAGCCACCATTATGTAATGAAAGATCGGAATAATCCCTGAATACCCCAATCCCAATAGTGCAGAGCATATATCCGGAGGCGTAACGGTACGACGATATATTTAATTTGCGAGAGGGATTCCAAAGTTATACTTTTTCAAATTCCGAATCATGATTCTTTTTTACAATTCACTTATTCGAATTTCAAAGTTATTGTAGTAAATAAAATAGCACTATAGATATCATGAACAAATCTGTAAATAGTTTTACCTAAATTTAATTTCTGGTTTTTTATCATTATTATTTTTTAATTCCATACCATTTGATCAGTTATTATATCATTATTCTAAAAAATTAATTACTTTTCTATTCAACAACAATAGATAAAAACATAAAAAAATTGCAAAAACAATAATTCCTTAAAATAAAGCTGCTGAAAAGGAAAGGAGTGGCATTGAACTTACTGGCTATTGTAGTGAAAGATTAGCCACAATCTGACAGCTCTAAAGTTACTAAAAATAATTGAGATCCACACAAGTTTTTGTACGAGCATTGATTACAGAATAAGTTCTTATTATACTAATTAGTACTTGGGCCTTAATAAGTTACGATCATAGTATTAGACTGGTACTCTAGGCGTGATCGCCAATCAAGCAATTTCAAACATTGTTCTTAATTATTAAATTTAAAAATAAAAACAAATCAAATTGCGGCCAGTATTTTGTTGCTAAATTATCTGAATGTAGTATAGTACAGTACCATACCCGTACTTGTACGACACCTGCCTGATGGGAGCAACTAAAGCGTCGTGATCGCCGCCAGCACCTAATGAGTAGCCCTCCTTGCAGATATGACGCCCTGGTACATTAGACTACATACATCCTACATTTACTTGGCATTTACTACCACATTTCTTTTTTTTTTTTTGCTTATACGATATAACTCCATGGATTTAACGAACGATGATTGTGTCTAATCAAAAAAATATTGTCATTATAAAAAATAATAAAGGTACATACTTAAATAGCTTTTACTCTAAGCTTAGCTTCGGTGGTAATCAAGATATAAAAAAATATGTTATTTAATAATTAATTAAGACTTTATACAAACTGTGTACGTTTAAAGCCGATCTGTTCAGTATTCTACTTACAAACTTTTCGTAACTATAATTACTCACTCTTCTTTTTCACGTTCTTTCTTGTAAAACGAAGGTATATCCTAGTGTATGAAATAAATATTTAAGAAAACTATAAATCTGTATGAAATGTATGTACTTACTTTGCAGTACATATACAAGTTAAACTAAAAAAAAAAACGGATTTTAATGATGTTATTATTCTCGTTAATATTTTGCGCTTAAAACACATCATTTGATACAAAATATAAACGAATTCATAAAAATAACTTAGCGCATCGAGTTCATTGTTACCAAGTTATTATAGGGGGCCAGATTGTCTTATTCCAATATGCCAGTGTTCCTCCAAAACCAAATACCTCGAGGCTACAATGGTCCCCATCCAAATACTAACAACTATTTCTATATCTCTATGGCTTAAGTAATAAAGATCAAAATCGGGTGTAATATCACAAATCCCTACATTTTCCGGACTAACCCCGGCTTCATTGACTGGCACGATCGCGAATATGTTCCAATTAAAAATAAAATCTATTCTTTTTTCAAAACTGGCAGGCTGGAAAATGAGACGGTTGCTGCACCACGGGAGAGAAGATATTGAAAAACAATAGATTTAGTCATCTATAAGTTTAGGCAGTAAGTAGTACTTGCCTATATCACCCTATATGTAAACCCAATATGAGTGTATATGTATTCACCTGCTGCATTTTATGGATTTTCCGGTTGAATCTTCACATTGTCACTGCGTACTTAGTTCAGTCAGAGTTATCTTTTCTGCTTCTGTTCGAAAAATTCATTGATTTAAAGAAGGTATTTTGTATGACTATAATCAATTATATGTTTCTATTTTTTACAGTATTAATAAACCCAAATAAATTTTTATAACAACAATTGAAGTAAGGAACCTGACCCGGCGAACTTCGTACCGCCTTAGCGTAAATTGTACCTTGTGCAGAGTATTAGAAAACTACAAAAAAAAAATCAGCCAAATCGGTCAAGCCGTTTTCATGCTATGTCGTGACAACGGAAAACGGGTTTCATTTATATACATATATATAGATTTTATTTCTAAACTGTTTCTGCTCTTATTGATTTTGTAATTATGTATTAGATATATGTAAGTAATTATAATAATTACCTACATTTAAAATACCCATGAGTTTCCAGCTCTACTAGAAAACATAATATGTCATCGCGTAATTGTTAAAAAACCTAGGTGGTGGATTCTACCATCAATTGCATCACAGGAAGAAGGAAGATTGCAGCCAACCCAAAAAATTGTACCCAATCTGCATAAAATCTACCTAATGCAGGGACATTTTATTCAACATGTTACAAGAAATAAATGAATTTGAAAATACCAAATAATTTGAAGTCAGGGAAAACGCTACGATGAGAGCAAAAAAGAGAATAAATTGTACATAATGTAAGCAGGTATTCAGGTAGATATACTAGGATATCAGAACTGCAAGGAGAGTCAACGCCGCAGTGGCGAGGGGCGTGCGGGCGGCAGGGGCGATCCATCAGCGGCTCGCGGCTATCACGACGACGACCTAAAGTCGAGCTCACCACACATAATAATATTATACAGGATAAGGCTTTTTTTTTAAAATATTATACCCGATGCATCGCCAGCCAGTGTCAAAACAATAATCGTCTAGCAAAATTTCCGCTTGCTAATCAATAGCTGCTCTTGACTCTACTGCCGACCGCAGCCGGTAAGACGATATCGCAATCAAAATACGATATTACCTAAAGATACAGGAATAGGGCTTATTTTCCTGTTTCTTCAGGTGTGTTTTTCGGCTTTAAATTTTCGTATTAGGGCCTAAGTGCACACTCGTCTACTAACCAACACATAATGTTTTAGTCGAGAGTTGAGTCCTAACAATGCATTTTAGGATACAATAAAATGAATGGTGAAAGCCTCTAATATTTTTATCATCAAAGGTAAAAAAAGTGTTTGGGATACCTCTTCATCAATGATCGATACTAAAAATATTCCGGTGGTGACATTGGTACTTAGTTGAAATCCTTGAAAACAAGTCTACGACAGATACACTAAATACTGACGGAGAACAAGGAAAATCGAAAAGGCTTGAAACTAGTCAGCTACACAAAATTTAGCTAGACCGCGTTAGACAAAGAAATATCATTATAATATTATAATTTGGATGTTATATGGTTAAGAACTGTCTCTTGAATGTTTTGAACTTTTTTCATTTTTTCGCAATGTGAACACTGGCGATTCGGCGCGCGTCCGCCGCTCGCGTGCCAGTAATCGCCGAGAGTTCCTTTTTTGAATAACTATCACGACTTTTTCGCCCCATATATTCTTTTTCATGGCGATGTTTAAGGAATTCCACGCATACAGCCAACCAATTTGGCTGCGTTCGGATATGTCAGGCATTTTGCTTGTGATTCGTGCTGGCAGGTTTGTTTTGTAATGACCAGTAATTTTTCAACTTATTTGCACGATCTTTATCCATTTCTATATCCGTATGTAATTTACTGATTGTATGGTTAAAAAAGCAATAATAAATAGTAAGTAGGTATGTATATTATGCATAATGCATAGTATGTTACAATGCAAAAAAGTATATAAAGTTTCACTATAAGGTTAAAAAAGAACTAACTTATGTGTAACTGTAGATACTTATTTAAAGACCATTTTTATTACAATAATTTACAAAAACGTAATAAAATATTTCATTTAATTTTTTTATTTCCTGCCTTGTAACTTTAGGATTCCTACTTGTACCAAGTTATTTGAAATCAAACATATTTTGTCTTATTTTTTAGTGTGTTAGTGGCCAGTACATTGTCAAATTTGTAAAGATGCCTAAAGGTTTAACAACTCTCATCTAAAGACATTATATAGATAGCATCATAGATCAAAAAAGAAATTTGGCTTGCGTCAAAGACCGCACGCGATTCTAAATTCAATAGATAACATTAATTTTATTTAGTCTGTGTGAGCATAGATAAAAAAAAAATTGCCTCGCGTCAACGCGCGATTCGAAATTCTTTGGTGTAGAGATTATAAGAGCGGCGCTTTACGAGTACCTGCTTTTAAAACGTCTTCAGAAGTACGAACCGAAACTAGCTTGTAATAGATGCAATATCTATGATTATACCGTAGACCTTCAAATTTTATCAAGAAAGGTTATTATTTCAAAGTTGTAATATAATAAAAACAATACCTATATTATTCAAAATTATTTGAACGTCTGCAAACTTTGATTGAATTTGTTAGTTTTATTATCTCGGCACTATTCAACTAGTTTTGTGAAATATCAAAACAACGCTTCGTCGGGGTTTTACTTTTGTAGGAATTTTGGCATTAAAGACGTTACGGGATTTTTATAAAATTTCAAGCTAGTATGCATTGCATGCAAAATCACATGCATTTTTCGCAATTTTAAATAATTTGAAAACCGAAAGTGATTCCACAGTTAATTTAATAAAGTACACTTTCGCTTTGAAGATCAAAGAGCGTATTTAATAATATCTAAACAATGTTACAGATGAATCATTCTATCTAAAGTAGAGCTGAGCTACTGTCTCATTTTCATCGATAATTTTTTAAACCTCGATAAATCTATCTTGTTTGAACTACATAAAAAGTAATTTTCAAGTACTAGTACTAGGTACTATTATATGCTGGCAAGCATATAATAGTACCTATTCAAACTTTTTTATTATTTTAATGTTTTATCAATCATATTAAGGTGCCCATTTTTAAAGTGTTGTCTGAGAAGATTTCTATTGTATATGCTCTGAAATTTCTAAAATACTTAGCTATTTATTTTCTAATAAATATAAAAATGGTCTTAAATTTAAATCGCAGGTGACAATAAGATATTGTTTTTACTAAATAAATATAAATTACAATTTAGATATAGGTATGACCATCGGTACCCTAAAAAAATAGGTAGCTACTAACTAATCCGTAACTATCTATTATACTAAGCAAAAATATCGATAAGTTGAACAACCCTTGACTGCATAAAAACCTATGAAATGAGGGTGAGACCCTTCTAACCGAGTGGTTATTTAGCGAACTTTGTCGATTGAGAATCCGCGTCCACGTCCACTGTTTCAATCTGCAGGGTCGTCAGTTTGATGCCCGGGTAAGTGCGATTGATACAATGAAGGGTAATGTTTAGCACTATCTTATAGTTAATTATTGATTATTGATTTTAACAATGCCACAACTAATGGCTAAGTATAATCTAGGCCTTACTATAGGTGATCTAAACATTGGTCTAGAAAAGTGATATTATTGAAACAAAAAGTAAAATTACAATGGTAGTGAAATGACTGAGTTCGTGGCGAAACAATCAGCTATTTCACGACGAGTTAGCAGTACGCTAGTGACACCCACAAAGTATTGCCAACGTAAATAGGTTTCGAGTAGATTCGCGGGCCGTATTTTTGACTGCCAACGTAATAGTATAAAAAAATGCATTTCATGAATTTAAATTGAACTATATGATGCCATCAAAAACAAAATTTGTAAAAGTTAGTCTCGCTTAGTTGTTCTACCGTCAAAGTTGTGAGATCCATGTAATACCAATTCGCTTAATTTATTCAGTCCTTTCTTAAGATTACGTAATAAGCTAACCTAACAACATCTTATAGTGACCATATCAATAATAAAAATCTGATATGTTTTAAATAAACAGTACGACTTGGCCATCGCATGAAAACATATTATTATCTTTCTAATAATACAGACCTATTAACTAATATTAAATTAGATTGTTTGGTGCCATTGGCAAGTCGTACTGCCCCCCAATTCTGCTACTTTTTAACCGAAACGGATCGGCTGCGGTTCGCCTTCGTTACAGTTGCGTATGTATAAGCAAACGGTATTCCAGTAACTTTACGTTGGCAGCTGAAACACAAACGGTTGGTTATAGATCCAGTTATTTAAGGAAGGCTTATGGTGTGGCAACTAAAAAAAAATTTAGTTGCGCGTACATTGCTGCTTTTGTAATACATTTGCTTTTGTTGATCCGGTAACGGAACGTTACGTGTCCTTTACCAGAATACGACAACCAAAACGTTTCGGCTGCGTAACCAATGCGTTACGGCTTCGTTTTGACAAATTGTTAGTAGAATACCAAAAGTTGTTTCCAATGCGTTTCAGATCCATTTCGGCTTAAAATAAAATAGCAGAATTGGGATGCTGTTTACCTAATTATTTGTCAAGCATTATTTTTTATTTATATTTATTATTTTGGTGGAGGTGGCCAAGTACTGGGCAAAGTCAATATAGAGTCGATATAGCCATTGACTCGAAAAGAAGAAGGAGAAGCATTATTTATTTCGCCTTCTCTTTTTAGAAACTTTTTTATCACAACGTTTTCGCAATAAATAATTCATCTTTAAATCACGTAGACCCCTCATACCGAGCGGGGTCTACGCAAACAATGGATCTTACCCCCCGAACATCGATGTCGATAATTTTGCCAATCGACATCCCACAGTGCGGTCGTGCTTAACGACATTATGGTTAGAATTGGATAAAATAAGTAGTTCTTTAGAAGTCCCTCTGTCGTAGGAATATTGTTTTTTAAATTGTTTTGATAGTAATTGGGATCTAATGTCCCGGTGATATTCCCCTGATTGTCTCGAAATTTTCTGAACTATATTCTCGATCGATTTAAATATTTTGTCAATGTTCTAAATTTTTATGGCTTCTAACCTAAATCAATAATAATATTTATAAAATCATAAAACTTAACTTTTTGCAATAACATTTTTATATTCTTAGTGCCTGGCTAAATAGCTGATTGCGATAATAACTCACTTAAAGAACAATAAATTAATTAAATAAAAAAAAAAACACATGTTATCTTGTTATTTCAATTTTATCTTATGTTTATTTGTGTATTAAAAATATATTATATTCTTTGATTATATATTCTCATAGTCAAAGATTGTTTAAAAAAAAAAATAACAAAAAAACTAATGGTAATGATTTACGGGACATCCATACTAATATTATAAATGCGAAAGTCTGTCTGTCTGTCTGTCTGTCTGTCTGTTTATCTGTCTGTCTGTCTGTCTGTCTGTCACCTCTTCACGGCTAAACGGCTGGATGGATTGTGATGAAATTTGGTAGGGATGTAGTTAACGACCTGAGGTCAAACATAGGCTACTTTTGGACGCGATATAACCGAGTCCCACGCGGGGCGGAGCCGCGGGGAACAGCTAGTTTTTTATATATAAGTATTTTTTTTTGTTTGGGCCTTTTGTTTTTAATTTAGTTTAGTTTAGTTAAGTTTGTTGTTTTTATATTATTATTTTTATTGTTTCAAAATAATAAATTGAAATTTAAAAAAGTTTAAAATTTAGTAACATCTTAAGTTTGATGCATAGAAATCAAAACCACATTGTTTCATGAAAGGCACAAATTATTGCTATGAAATGGCCGTTCTCGTTTGACGAAACGATTTAAAAATGTCACAACTCGAGTTGAATAATAAATCGATTAACCCGTACATGATGTCACATGTAGTTCCCATCGCTTATGGCGGTCGTTAATGTGTCCATATTACCTGTAATCACCCATGACCCGTGATTATGATGTAAGCACCCCACTTAGTGCGAATACTCCAAAATTAGGTGGATTTCCTTTGCGCGTCATTGATTATGACTTATTATAAAGCAGTTTAGTGATTTCGTTATTTTAATTTTATAGTGTGTGTTAAGTTATTAAGTTTATCACTTTTTTTTTTAAGTAATTACTAATTTAGGTTTTTTTTTCTTTTTTAATCATGTAAATACTTTTTTAGTTTCTAGAGTAGTTTAAAATTATTTTGAGTGAATACAATTAAAAATTATCTTTTCACTACATAGTATAAAACAAAATCGCATTCTCTGTCCCTATGTCCCTTTGTATGCTTAAATCTTTAAAACTACGCAACGGATTTTGATGCGGTTTTTTTTTTAGATAGAGTGATTCAAGAGGAAGGTTTTTATTTCCATGCGAAGCCGGGGTGGGTCGCTAATAGTGTATATGAACAAAAAATACTGTGAGTGCATAAAATAATGGTAGTATTGAAATAAATATAGCACCCTTGTATTGAATTTAGTAATTTTAAGATTCCTTTGTTTGTATTTGAGTTTACGTAATTAAGTAAACAAATAGTCCATATTCGCCAAAATTTCGAAGAACAATTATTAACTGATAATATTAATTAAACATGTAGTTTTAATATTAAGTATAATTTTAATAAATAAATATGTATACGGACAAATAAACAACAGATTGAGCTAGCCTCAAAAAAAGTCCGAGACTTGTGTTAACGTTACAATATTTTATAACAAATACATATATAGATAAACATCAAAGACGCAGGCCACTCAGAAAAAGATCATTTTCCATCTTGACCTGACCGGGGATCGAACTCAGGACTTTTTACGCCACGGAGGTCGTCGTAATATCCTAATTGTCGTAATTAACCAAATCTTTTTACCTTATAATTTAGTGTGACAATTATTGTTTAGCCACTTCACACATACGAATAGTAAAGAAAATAAGACAAACTAAATAATAGAAAAAAAAACTTCTACCGCCAGTTTCTATTTAAAATTAGTATCCTTGTTACTTGCCTCTGGTTGGCTGGAAGAGGTCTCTTCATGGGATAAGTCCGCCGTTGCATTTATTTTGTTTCATGTATATTTTTGTTAATTTTGTGCAATAAAGTTAAAACAAACAAACAAACAAACAAACAAACAAACAAACAAACAAACAAACAAACAAACAAACAAACAAACAAACAAACAAACAAACAAACAAACAAACAAACAAACAAACAAACAAACAAACAAACAAACAAACAAACAAACAAACAAACAAACAAACAAACAAACAAACAAACAAACAAACAAACAAACAAACAAACAAACAAACAAACAAACAAACAAACAAACAAACAAACAAACAAACAAACAAACAAACAAACAAACAAACAAACAAACAAACAAACAAACAAACAAACAAACAAACAAACAAACAAACAAACAAACAAACAAACAAACAAACAAACAAACAAACAAACAAACAAACAAACAAACAAACAAACAAACAAACAAACAAACAAACAAACAAACAAACAAACAAACAAACAAACAAACAAACAAACAAACAAACAAACAAACAAACAAACAAACAAACAAACAAACAAACAAACAAACAAACAAACAAACAAACAAACAAACAAACAAACAAACAAACAAACAAACAAACAAACAAACAAACAAACAAACAAACAAACAAACAAACAAACAAACAAACAAACAAACAAACAAACAAACAAACAAACAAACAAACAAACAAACAAACAAACAAACAAACAAACAAACAAACAAACAAACAAACAAACAAACAAACAAACAAACAAACAAACAAACAAACAAACAAACAAACAAACAAACAAACAAACAAACAAACAAACAAACAAACAAACAAACAAACAAACAAACAAACAAACAAACAAACAAACAAACAAACAAACAAACAAACAAACAAACAAACAAACAAACAAACAAACAAACAAACAAACAAACAAACAAACAAACAAACAAACAAACAAACAAACAAACAAACAAACAAACAAACAAACAAACAAACAAACAAACAAACAAACAAACAAACAAACAAACAAACAAACAAACAAACAAACAAACAAACAAACAAACAAACAAACAAACAAACAAACAAACAAACAAACAAACAAACAAACAAACAAACAAACAAACAAACAAACAAACAAACAAACAAACAAACAAACAAACAAACAAACAAACAAACAAACAAACAAACAAACAAACAAACAAACAAACAAACAAACAAACAAACAAACAAACAAACAAACAAACAAACAAACAAACAAACAAACAAACAAACAAACAAACAAACAAACAAACAAACAAACAAACAAACAAACAAACAAACAAACAAACAAACAAACAAACAAACAAACAAACAAACAAACAAACAAACAAACAAACAAACAAACAAACAAACAAACAAACAAACAAACAAACAAACAAACAAACAAACAAACAAACAAACAAACAAACAAACAAACAAACAAACAAACAAACAAACAAACAAACAAACAAACAAACAAACAAACAAACAAACAAACAAACAAACAAACAAACAAACAAACAAACAAACAAACAAACAAACAAACAAACAAACAAACAAACAAACAAACAAACAAACAAACAAACAAACAAACAAACAAACAAACAAACAAACAAACAAACAAACAAACAAACAAACAAACAAACAAACAAACAAACAAACAAACAAACAAACAAACAAACAAACAAACAAACAAACAAACAAACAAACAAACAAACAAACAAACAAACAAACAAACAAACAAACAAACAAACAAACAAACAAACAAACAAACAAACAAACAAACAAACAAACAAACAAACAAACAAACAAACAAACAAACAAACAAACAAACAAACAAACAAACAAACAAACAAACAAACAAACAAACAAACAAACAAACAAACAAACAAACAAACAAACAAACAAACAAACAAACAAACAAACAAACAAACAAACAAACAAACAAACAAACAAACAAACAAACAAACAAACAAACAAACAAACAAACAAACAAACAAACAAACAAACAAACAAACAAACAAACAAACAAACAAACAAACAAACAAACAAACAAACAAACAAACAAACAAACAAACAAACAAACAAACAAACAAACAAACAAACAAACAAACAAACAAACAAACAAACAAACAAACAAACAAACAAACAAACAAACAAACAAACAAACAAACAAACAAACAAACAAACAAACAAACAAACAAACAAACAAACAAACAAACAAACAAACAAACAAACAAACAAACAAACAAACAAACAAACAAACAAACAAACAAACAAACAAACAAACAAACAAACAAACAAACAAACAAACAAACAAACAAACAAACAAACAAACAAACAAACAAACAAACAAACAAACAAACAAACAAACAAACAAACAAACAAACAAACAAACAAACAAACAAACAAACAAACAAACAAACAAACAAACAAACAAACAAACAAACAAACAAACAAACAAACAAACAAACAAACAAACAAACAAACAAACAAACAAACAAACAAACAAACAAACAAACAAACAAACAAACAAATTATTTTATATTAATTTTATAATGCGCGGGAGAGTCATTGAATGCATTAAGCCGTCACATTTTAATATAATTTTATTTTAATTTTTTAATTAAGTTTTAATGCTTACTTCAGTTTCCAGTTTTGCTACGACATTGCAGGCTTGAATCACCTGATTGTCTGATAATAAAGATGATTTCGTGCTTCGGAAGCGTTAAGCGGTTGGATCCTGCCATTTGGTAGTCGTTAAAGGAACCACGTCAGAAATAGAGATGCAATTCCAAATAATTCTGACACCAAGATGTACATGGTCGATTGACCGTGCACCTATACAAACAGGAAACTACTAATAAAGTATGCTTCCCGTGGGAATCGAACCCACGTCCTCCGGAATTTATGAAATTAAACCAAAAGTATAATTAAATTATATAAATTTCCCGTTAAGCCCGTGAACATTTTCATTCGCCCACATACGAATTTCGTAGATAGTTTATTTACCACGTACACTTTCGACTTGCTACATGTATAGGATAGATAAATTCATTTAAATAAATAATTATACTATTAATATTGAATTATTTATAAATTGGTAATTGAAAGTGTGGAAAAACCATGACATAAATTAATTGAAAAATTATAGCGGAACCGCCAACTAGCGCTACTAATGATTTTATTTATTTTACTCTAAAATTAGATCAAATTGAAAAATCTAAGAAGGCATGTCACTAGTATTTTACTTCTAGTATTTTTTGTATTACATTTCGTTATTTTTCCTTTGGTTAATTCAGAAAAACACTTACAGAAAAAAAAGTGGCCACTTTGGCGGTTATGAGTTATTTTCTATATGAGATTGAGATGGGATAAAGCCGTAGCATCGTCGTAGCGGTTCGTCTTTTTCGTAGCTACTGTGCTACGCGGAAGGCTACGAAAAAACAAGGGTGGTGTTTGAATAACCGTTGCAGTATTTATTATTTCTTTTATTTATTTATTTATTAAAAAAAAATCAAATTAAATATTTACACATTTTTGTATTACATTTTTAATTGTATAATAATAAAGAGGCTATTTATTATACCTAGAAAAAAGGATTTTTTTTTTCATTTTTCCTAAATGTCTCAAGTTTTTGTGGCCTCCATTTAATCGCCTATGGGTGGGTACATATCGCGCACGCGCCGTACAAGCACCGCTAATACCTAATAATAACTAGAATCGATGGACAGCCGACAATTATACCACCGATACAAAATAAAGAGCACGGAAATATCTATGGTGGATTGGTGACGTAACCGGTTCTATCTAAAAAAAAAACATTCCGAAGAATTAAAAACCTCCTCTATTTTTTGAAGTCGGTTAAAAATTAAGAATGGTGCTCTTGTCGGTGGAGTCTCTTCCAGGTGTTTCTATCTACCTCTAGCCTTTTCACCTCCTGATACGACACGACTCCCGCTTTTTCCTTTATTTGATCTGTAAAACTCCTTCTTGGTCTACCTCTTCCTCGTCTTTCCTCCATCTTGTTTTCCATAAAGTTGGAGTAATAAGTTGATGGAAGATTTTTTTTATTGATAACGTTTGCAGACAAGCATGGTTCACGAAAGTTTACACTCGTGGATACTATGGGGATGTCGCTAGAGTTCTGTCAACTTTCTGTTAAGCTTCCGCACTTAGTACCATTTCCCTTCGTCTTCCGCCCTGTTTAGCGGCAGACATAGATAAGAGTATCTATGTAGATATTTATTTATTTCTCGCTTACATGTACATAATATGAAGTAGGTGGAATTATAAAATTTGGTAAATATGTAAAATACACCCTTACAGATATTAGTATCCATTCATCCGTCCATAGATACTAGTTATAGTTTATCCTCCCTAGTCTGTGGTCTATAGCAGCCTCTATGTTATCCTTTTTAGGACTCAGGCCTCTTCCATAAATTTCCATTTCTGTCTCTCCCGAGGCACATACATCCAATTGGGGCCTGTATGGCGCTTAGCATAATATCTATACTATATGTTTAAAGATCTTTATTTCTCAATAAGACAAATACAGTCACTTACTTGAGAATAACTTAACAATATTATGTAAAAACTATGTATGTCGTATACACTGCCACGGAACAAACAAAAGTGGGTAAATATTTAACAATAGCAAATCGGATTTAGGTATAACTATTATTACTATTATATATTCTGTGGTATAACCACGAAATACGTAATGTAACTGAATAAGTAGGTAGGTACTTAAGCGTATGAATTGCAGTGGAAATTATCTACTTGTTAGGTTTCTGAAAATGTCTTAATTGTTCGGAAAGCTTTGTTTTGAATAAATTCAATGAATTTGTTTTTTTAATTTCTTGGGGTAGTTTGTTAAATATCCGTTTCGTTTGCTATATATCCGAACTATTAATATTTTATGACAGATAATGCTCTCGTCCACGTCCGTTACTAGATGGTATCGAGAGCAATTAACATCGATAATGCCCACTCGATACTTTCTATCGATTCTTGTAATAACTAATATTAAGCACTTGTAAATCTTTTGACGTGACATTTGTTATCTGTTTATCTCTTAATTCGATTTATTACTTGTGAAATAATAGAGCTAAGGATTTATTTTTTATTTTACATTTTAAAACATAATACTCCATTTATGAATTTAATTCTTGCATCAATTCATGTAGATGTCACGGTCAATCGACCATGCACATACTGGTGTCAGAGTTATTTGAATCCGCCTCTCAGCCTCTGACGTGGTTCCTTTAACGACTACCAGATGGCAACCGGGAGCAACGGCTTAACGTCCCTTTCCTAAGGAATTGAAATATGAATCGATTCGATGAATTGCTCAAAGTGGCGGTTTTAGACCCCCTGGTCAAAACGGCGGTTCGGTTTCCAACAAAATTATTTAGGTAGGTACGTCGTCAGTTATAAAGCAAGCGAAAATTGGTGCTTCAAAGAGACAACCCAATGTTCATTACTTCTCCTTATTAATGACGACCTCCGTGGCGTAATGGTTAACATGCCTGACAGCTACCCAGGAGGTCTCGGGTTCGATCCCCGGTCAGGTCAAGATGAAAATAATCTTTTCTGATTGGCCTGGGTCTTGGATGTTTATCTATGTATGTATCTATTTGTTATCAAATATAGTATCGTTGAGTTAGTATCCCATAACACAAGTCTCGAACTTACTTTGGGGCTAACTCAATCTGTGTGATTTGTCCCTATATATATTTATATTTATTTATTACTAGAAAATCCTTAGCCATATTGTGTTTTATAGAACCTTTTACAGTTAAGGAGAACTGGCGCCATAAAACACGAAGTTTTAATCACAGGGCGGCGAGGCAAAGACCACGCGTGGGGTTACACAGCAATTAGTGGGGGTGGGACTGGGCGAGTGGGAACGTGCGACTCATTTGGATATTATTTTTGTAAAATTTTTTGTTTTAGATTTTTGGAAAGCATTTCAGTTTATGATGAGACTGTGTCCAAAAATGGACAACTTTGAAAAAAATGTTTTTTTTTAATCTAATTTTTTATAATAAAACATCTTTAATCTTGAGATTTGTCACCAGGTTTTTTGTAACTTAGCGATTTATGCTCTACATTTTATTTTTTTACTTCACTTATTTGAACAACAGATAACAAACAATTTAGCAAAGAATTTGGAAATCGTGTTTTGTTTGACGCCAGGCATATATTATTTTTTTATCTATGCAATTTAGGTGTATTGTGTATAATGTAATGTGTGAATAGTATCGATTCTAATTTTAAAACATTTTTTATAAGTAGGTTCTTTCATCATTAGCACTGGCCACTAAGACCTAATAATTTAAATTTCATCGTAGGTGTTTCGCAGATCAACACCTAAAAACATTTTGGCGCCACGACACGGCAAAGTTACAAAGCAGGCCATACCAAAGCGTTTCTGGACGCACTCAATAAATTACAACGGCTAATCACCCTTAATTGGGATGTGTCGTGACCCGACTTAACCCGAGGTCGCGTCAGAATAAGAACAAAATAATGCAGCAAACATAATGATACGTGCCCGTTTTTGAACGCTCCAACTCTTTTAATTTTCGAACGTTACGTTCGAAAACTGTAATTATCGTCGCATTTCCAAATTTAAGTATACGGATAGAGATATTAATAGTCGTATGTGTTTGCTTTTTTCTTGATTTATTTAGCTTATAGATTAGTGGTTGTTAATGGTTTTTGTTGGTGCTAATGGTTATAAACGTGTGTGACCGACCGCTATAAAATTTTGTAATTTTTGTGTTCATTTGTTTTCTTGGAAACGACTTGTGTGGTTCTGGTGATTCATAACAATTTATTAACGTTAAAGTTTTATTAATTTAACATTATTATTCCTTTAATTATTACCTAATTCTATAAATTCTAGTATATTATGTTGTATTTACCTATCTCTGTTGATCTTATTACTATTATTTTGTTAATTCATAACGTATGCACGTCTGCACGTCAGTTTTTCTCTGACGTAGTTTCTTCAAAGAGTAGCCAGGACCAACTGTTTAGCATGCCTTCCGAAGCACAGAATCTATTTTGCTATCAAACAAAAAAGTGATTTATATCTGTTTGGTCTTATAAGACTGTATATTTCTCGTGATATTTAAACCCATTGGAATTAAAAATTGAAATAAATACAGGTTTGACAAAAATGACTACCTTTTGATGTAAAATGAGGGTCTCGAAACGTATCAAAGAAGAAATACTATTCGAATAACACCCTAAATAATCTCAATAAATCATTTAGCATATTTCATACCGCTTTAGATAGCATTTGCATGGCCCATTCCTAATTGAGCCATTTCACAGATAAGTAGATAAAACACGAATGGGGCAGCCCTAAATTATGCGTATTATTTGCATATAATAACTATAGGGGTGACATATTAGATATTCCAAACCAAAAAAGCATAACTAACGAAAATTGTCAAATTAATTTCGATCTTATTGATGTAAATTAAGGGTTCAACTTGCCTTGGAGTTATTGTGATATATTTTATTATTTTTTGATAGTAAAGTTTTGGCCCCCGGGAATCGAACCCATGACAATACCGCAAAGGGAATGCAGTTATGCAGATTTCGTAATGATGCCAGTTATCTGAGTTTTGATGATGTGGCCCTTTTATGATGGTATTGGTTCCGCTTAGTTTATAAACTTTATTTTTTTGAAAAGTTGATCTGAAGATCTACTTTGCCAGCAAAATGTCTTGATGGATAAACTCTAGCCGTGGTTAAGAAGGAAAATTATCTTTTTAGATGGACCTGATTTTTATAAAATATACTCGACTTACCTATTTTTATTTTTTTATTTGTCCTTATGTATTCCACTATATCATTAAAATTACCTAGGTACCTTCCAAATATCTTTTATTATATGTTTAACATTTTATTATTACATAATATGATTTAACATGCACCGGAAACGCTAATGAGTGGGTGATCTCTTCTTCTTTTTCTTTCTTTTTATTATCTATATTATTATTTATATTCTTCATTCCATGCTATCCATACTTCCATTCTACTTAATATTATAAATGCAGTCTGTCTGTCTGTTACGCTTTCACGGCTAAAACAACTGGACTTATTTTGATGAAACTTGGTATTAACGACCAGGGGTCAAACATAGGCTACTAGGTACATTTGGGCGCGATATAACCGAGTCCCACGCGGAGCCACGGGCAACAGCTAGTAATAAAATAAATTGCAAATATCTAGTTTTATCCTTATTATTTATGGATTCCGTAATTTTGGAACCGCAGAGGGCTGTAACAAGCTTACTATTAGCCCACTCCCGAAGGACCAACGGTGGGAAAGCGAGTGGAATTATAAAGGAGACATTGAGAACAAAAATCAACACTCTCTTCGAGTGTTGTTCATTTTAAGATACAATGAGGTAGAAAGGATGTAGATGTGGTATTTTTTTTATATAAAATTCGCCCTAATTATGTATGCCACTGTGATGGTAGTTGCCAATATGTTGTAGCTAAAATTAAATATATTTTTGTCTTAGACACAATAAAATAAGAAGATAATGATGTCCTTTACTGGAAGAAAATAATTAGGTTAGCTTATTGATATACTAGGGTTAAAAAAAAGGCAGAAGTGTGGGCTTAAAATTCATACCATAATGATAAATAACCTACATCACTAGTATCTGTTATTTCGTTTTAAAAACATTTCATTTATTATCAGTTGTGTTGTACCACAAGCTCTATGCGATGTTTTATTTTCCCCTTTCATAAGGTACTCTTCTGGAGAAATTTAAAACTGACTATACTTATTCGACATTATTTTTAACTTGAACTTTGGTTGACGTCAACTCTACTTAGGACTAATTTTGTTTGCGAAATCCGCCATTAGTCGGACAATCTCTGGTGGGCTGGTCTGGAGGAAGTATTTTCTAAGTCCAGTGATAACACGACCAAATTGCTTTTGTGAACATGTTTAATGCATTTAATATGATATTAAAATATATAAAAATATGCCACATCCAAAATGAAATCGTTCCAGTAATCCTCCGGGATTATAGCTCAGCGAATGTCAAGTGTCAAAGAGAATTGGCGCGAAATGTTGACAATAAAGATTATAGTGGGTGACCCTGTAGACTCGCAGCTTATTAGCGAATGAATATAGCATACTGCTATTAATAGTACGTTCATATTCTTATAAGCTGAAAAACATACAAATAGTATTCTATTGCCATTGCCAAATATAAGCCAAAATAAAATGAGACCGTGAAATAATTGAAATGAAATTGTTTATTTACATGAAACACGAAACAATAGGATTTTTTTTTATTCAGCGAAATTGTTTTAATAAGACCATAGACTAAAAAAATTGTCTGGCGTCTAAAACAGTATTATTGGAAACATTTTATAAAAGAGAATAGATATTTTTTTATAAAACATCTCAACAAAAAGTACCGCTACCGGTTATTTATTTTGGTTTAGGGAAATTTTGTGGCGGAGTTATTGATTGATGTAACGCGGGAAATGGCTAAATGGAAGGAACTGACATAGATACTGTGCCGACCCCACATAGGAAAGTGCAATAATGTAGGTATGGTATGTATGTAAGGTAAAGAAAAAGAAGAAGTTATTGATTGGAAAAATCTTAATATTTTATGTAGCAACTTATTCACTATGATTTACCTTATCACAGTGAACCTGAGATAGTTTTCTCTCAGATCTTGGCCACATAATAGGCTACTTTTTGAGCGATATAATACAAAGAACTAGGCACGTGGACTACATATTCAGCTTATAGAAGTACAATAAAACATTTCCTCGCCCTATTGAATCGATTTGTTAAATTAGAATTATCCCCACTTCTACATAACCAACATACCTATAAGTTCTTGACTATGCCTACACCAAAGTTAATAAAGGGCCTATCCCTGTGTAAACATAGACACGTGATAGCCACAGGGCGGGTCACGTGGCCGAACCACAGATGAGATAGTGATCTTTCGCGCGCAAAATTGTCTATGCTACGGATGCATTTGTGATTTACGCGCGCTTTTTGATGTCAAAATCACAGGATGTTTCGCGATGCCTGCCTGTTGTGTTTGTGACATGCAATATCCTGGATTCGTTTTATTTAACCTGAATGTTAATTAAATTTCTTGTTGTACCATGTTTTACTTACCTAGTTTATATGTTTTCCTTGTGTTAAGATATTTCTGCTCATACAGGATTGTTGTAGTAATAAAATATAGGAGGATCTTATAGAGCATAAAGACCTGCTCTCACCGTTGTGAAAGACATAAAGTCTATACTACTTAAATACATAAAATATAAATCATGTAAATCAACGTAGGTGATAGTGATGATCGAAATCCATAGAGTGAGAACAACCTTTGTAATCTTAATTACAACTACTTAGTACTATACACACGTGAATGTAAGAAGAAATGAGACAATAAAGATATTATTATTATTTATTAAATGATAAAAAATAATTTACTTACAGTACTGAGTAATAAATAATGCACATCGACTAGAAATATAGTCGGCTAATTGACTGGGCGTCGATTCTGCTAACGGTAAGACAAAATCGTATCAAAATAGTGTTTCAATAGTAGTGCTTTTTACAGACTTTTAACAAGAGTTATGACAGTATGATGTGATGTGAATTTAGTGTGTGGTGTGATCATCAGAAGTGATATAAAAAAATATACATTTCTTGTAACTAGTGTGTAAAAAAGCACTACCATTGAAATACTATTTTGACACGATTGTGATTTAACGTTAGCAGAATCGACACCCTGGAGATTTGTAGAGCATTTTTTTTTACTTACCTAAATAATCCTACTAATATTATAAACGCGAAAGTTTGTATGGATGTTTGTTACTCTTTCACAGGAAAACGGCTAAACCGATTAGGCTGAAATTCGGAATGGAGATAGAAACACCTGGAACAACACGTAGGCTATATTTTATCCCGGGATTTCCACGGGAGTAAAGCCCTGGTCCAGAGTTAGTTCATCAAGATCACAGTCTTCATCGACATTCGTTCAACAACTCAACAGCGCTCTAGGCGCCACCTGTCATCATTTCAAACCAACAATACAGCCATTACTCCAAGCCAGTGTGATTAAATGTTTAATTATAGTTGTTTTAGCCAATTAATCAAGCCACAGATTGAGTTTTCACTGTAAAGGTCAATTCTGAAAGCACTTCGGTTTCTGTGGCGCCTTCGGCAATTGTGGAGTGGAGATAAATCTATAGGAATAAATAATAATAGATAAAATTTTCAAGTGCTGGTTCGACTTTCCAGTGGAGGAGTGGATTTTACAACTAAGGATGCCGAAGAAGATGGCAAAGTGCAGGAAAAAAAGGCTCTGAAACAAACTGCTTTTATCCGAAAGGTAGATTTTCAAAACATCATTTTAAGAATCTATCTTTTGTAACATAAATAAAAGTACTTAACTAAGTTTTCTTTTAAAACTTAACTAAAATGTTTTGTCTTCTTCTCTTTTATCGATATTTAACTATAACTTAACGTTCGTTAATTTTTATATTTTAAGTATGATCAGGGGTTAAAATAGAAGCATTACGTCCACTTTTAGTGTTATACTAATTGTACACACTATTGTACATTTACAGCAGATGCATCGCACACAACTCGAAGCTTTGAGGATACAACGCATTATAAAGGTGCGTACTCACTATGATTTTTTAATACGTCAAGTGGTTCATTGTTTTGCTGCCGGGCATGTTGAACTGTGAAACACATTCGATCATGTAATGGCATAGAATTAGGAATCGCGCGCGAGGCATATATTTTTTTAATGTTTTTGTCTCTTGATCTAACAGCGAGCCAAGTAAGTAGATAGGTACTTATGCCATTTCTATATCCTATCTCATTATCCACACAGAATTATATTAAATGCTGAATCTTATGGATAGTCGTAATCATGAAGGGGGTAAAACCTTTAATTATAAATAATTATAATCGTTTAATTCAGATATTATGAAACTAAAATTAGTAACACACGGACATACATATATAGACAGAGACATACAATATAGAACCCATCGGTACTAGCCAGATATCTACGTAACTGCGTGCAGCCGGTAGGTGCTCGCACCCATACAAAATCAAACAAGAAATCAGGTAGGTATCGTGTCTCTAAATATTACTTTTTTTAAAAACCTAAATTATTTTTAATTTATTATCATACCGAGTATAGAAAAACTGTTTTTATTATACAACTAGGTAAGGTAGGTAGGAGAATAAAAATAGTTTTATTTTTATGGTGGTTACCAAAAAAATAAATGTATGTTTTATTCTCAAGTCAGAAATCAGTTGTCATCTGTGGTTCCATGAGATATTTTAAATACCCTTGTATACTACTCTATCCGGGTGATTAAAACCACCTTAAGGCCACTGCTATTGATTATTTGACGTCTTTTTCGTTTGGGATTAAGTTTTTATTTAAAGTTACAATGTTTCGTATGATACGACGAAAGGAAAGTTGAAAACAATGGAGTAACTAATACTTAAGTAATAAAAACAAAATAAAAGAACTACTCTTAGCATAATTGCGAATATTCCACAATCGTCCACCTCCACAGTCAAGAGCATAATGCACCGTAATTCTGAATTCAAAATTGAAGAAGTTATGAGTGGTCGCGCACGGGCCGCTCGGTGTTGCCAGTTGTATAATTAGAAAATGAAAGGGTGGCGCGTACGCGGCCCGCGGCGCGACCACTACTATCGCTCACCATCGAGACTGCTGACCAATGCTGTAGTGATGTGAGTTTGAGCAAGCTATCGACTGAAACATATCGATACTTTTTCATAGGAATCAATAAAAATAACAATAGTTAACTGTTTTTTTACGCTTTAATTTTTTTTTAACGTTTTATTACGTTATGACATTATTTACCCATAAAGCCTGACCACCCATCCAAAAAAAGAAAATAAATCTGTACTTATTTTTTGTAACATTTTTAACTGAACTCTACTTAACCTTTGAGAAAAATGTTCGACATATTAAAATTTTGATATCACATTATTATTATAGAACGATACGCAAAACAACGTTTTGATAATAATAAAAGTACTGTTATGTTTTGAATAAAAATCGCTTTATTTGAACAGTGTTTCTGTGGATTCAATTTTTAATTGAATATGATCAATATACTGCAACTTTTTTGTCAGTAGATATGGAAACAGTTATCTAAAAAAATTCTGAGTTTGGATAAAATTGATAAATAAAGTTGTCGATATCGAAAATAGTTTACGTTAAATCCGCAATCCCTATCAGAAAACTCCCCGTCCCTGCGGGCGAATGGCAACATTCTTTATTTTCGAATATTAATAAGGAGCGTGCAGCACTACACCGTATTTCACATCATGTAACATCATCATACTCTATCTCATTCCAGCTAACATATAAAACATATATCGGTACTCTTCTATTAATGTACTAGCTAAGATTAAAGATTATATCCGTTTAATTTTATAGTTACTAAAGTTATTATAAAACGACTGCATTTATATATATATATAAGTATATATATGTATATATCCTCCTTATTATTTAGTTAGAAATATTTTTAGATTAAGATGAATATCTACATTATTCATTATCGCTAGACCGCCTGGTGGCAGATTCCACCAATTTCATTCCCAAGGAGGATTGACGTCAGGCGGTCATAAAAATAATGCCAAATCGGTATAACGGCCGGTGTGTTACATGGCAGTCAAATGACAGTCACTAAACTCATCAAACATTTGACTCATCAAATGCACTCAGAATGACTACAGGCATTTGAAAAAATTTGACATCAATTGTCATCCTTTATTTTTTATGGAATACTAGCATGAAAAACATATTAAAAAAAAAAACAGTTCAAATTCAAAATAAAAGATTAAATATATTATTTACCTACAATAAATTAGTTAAATAAATTAAAATAATAATAAGAAGAGACGTGTATGATGGCGGTTAAATCAATAAAATTTGAATGCGATGCGATGCGGATCAACCAAATGATGGAAGCGGAAAAAGTTTGTGGCCTGGACACTGCGATTATTAATAAATTGATTATTACCTTAAATGCAATCCTTGACAAACGCAGAGCCGGCGGCGATGATGATGCGATATAGTTAAATGCGTAATCTTGATAAAACATAAAATTAGATGCGATGCGGGTTTTTTCTTTCAATGACAACGGTGTTATTTTTCTCTTAGTGCCGTTACTAAGTTACGTCGTGCTCCTAGTCAGGATTGGCAGCAGTGCCATCTAGCTGCAGTAATATCAATTAATAAACAACCACAGCTATCCAAGAGCACAAACATTCTCCGGCGCCTTGAGAAACGTAGATTTCTCAAAGAAACAAAAAAAAGCAAATCAATTGCGGTAATTAATTCATTTAAAGGAGAAAAAAAAATATATAGATGAAATCATACAAAGTAGAAATTAAATGATGTATTAACATAGAAGGATTGTTATTGAGACGGTAATGGACTTAATTTAACTATTGGCCTTTTCAGATGGCCGGAATGCGTTTTAACTAACGCTACACGCGTGACACCATCTGAGCCTGAATAAGTTTTCTCAATAACACCCATTGGTCATCGTAAAGGTGGCGTGTTATCCTCGTTTATTAATACCACAGTACCAACTTTAACATTTTCAGCGTTTTTTAGCCATTTTTGCCGTACTTGTAAATTATTTAAATATTCTATGTGCCATCTTTTCCAATAGGAACGAACCATTTGATCTAATAACGATTTTCGCGTAAGAAGCGGGGTAGTAGTAAGCGGAGCAAGCGGCAAGTACTGCAAAGGCGACGCCATAATAAAATGTGCGGGAGTTAAAGGTTCCGGGTACGGTTCCTCTTGTAAAACACAGAGCGGTCTCGAGTTCATTATACTTTCTATCTGTGTTAATACTGTTATAAGCTCTTCATATGTAAGAAGTTGATTTGCGGAGTTGATTGTTGAGTTGCCGGCGCCTGCAAAGCGTAATGTTTATGGGTCCAGCGTAATCTACACCGGTATGTACAAATGCTTTAGTCTCTTGAACACGAAATGCGGGAAGATTCGCCATTTTTGGTATTGGATGTGTTGGTGAATTTTTAAAACAAAAATTACATTTAAGAACACGTTGTCTTATTATTGACCTAGCGGAAAATATCCAATACTTTTGACGAATTAAAGAGCTGAGAAGAGCGGCTCCTGTATGACAATTAACGCGGTGAAAATAATCAATTATTAAGTATGTCACATTATGATGCTTAGGCAGCAAAATCGGATGTTTTGCATCAAAAGGTAAGTTTGCATTTGATAACCTGCCTCCTACTCGTATTAAGTTGTCTTCAGAAACAAATAAATTCAACCTACCAAGCGGCGCAGGGGGCAAACTACCCTTTTTAAGAATATCGAACACATGTGAAAAATGAACTGCCTGGATGGCACGGAGCAAATAAATTTCAGCGGTAAGCAAATTTGCGGTATTAATATTTTTATAGTGGGGTACTAAACGAGCAAATCGTAAAATATATACAACAATTCTCAATAATTTATTCCATGATGAGACTTTGTCTGCTACAGAGCAAAGTGGAGAAGATTCAAATGTATAAGAAGCGGTTGTAGCAAATGACTTACTATTAAATTCTGGTAGATCCTCATATTTTTCAGGTTTAAAAGATTCTATCGGCCACTCATGTGTAGGAGTATTTAGCCAAGCGGGACCATTCCACCACAACTCGTGAGTAAGCAACTGTTCGGGCAGGAGGCCACGTGACAAACAGTCAGCAGGATTATGCACTCCAGAAATATGATGGAAGGCTTCGGGATCCAAATATTCATGGCATTTGGCTACACGGTTGCTAACAAAAATATTCCATCGATGTGCAGATGAATGAATCCATGAGAGGGCGATTTTAGAATCAGAAAAGGCATAAACCTTTTGTATAGGTATGCGGGTTAAATATGTATCGTAAATTAATTTAGTTAATTTTGACATTAAAACTGCAGCACAAAGCTCTAAACGTGCAAGAGAAACTACTTTGATAGGAGCTACCTTTGACTTTGCACAGACCAATCTTATATAGATTTGACCTGTGGCATCTGTCACATGTAAGAAAATGACACTACCATATGCTTTCATACTAGCATCGGCAAAAGCAACGATATTTACTGTACAACCAAATGTAACAGCAACATGACGCGGAATTTTTAAATTTGAAATAAGTAGCAATTGTTTTCTAAATTTGTTAAATGTAGCGGTAATATATGCCGGGGGCTCATCATCCCATCCGACTTTTTGCAGCCAGAGTTCTTTTATCAATAATTTATAGCATAAAGAATAACTGGCGCGGCAAACCCTAATACGTCCCATAATCTTGCGATTGTTGAAAGTATAGAACGTTTAGTGCATGAGCGGTCATCAATATTAGTTTTAAAAATGAAAATATCTTTCTCGGGTTGCCATTCAAGCCCAAGTATTTTAAGAGATTCGCTCTTATCAAATTCTACTTGCTGTGTAAGTCTAAATGCAGGCGGAATACTCTCAAGCACCTTTTTCGAATTAGATGACATTTGACCAAATCGAAGCCACCAGCTTTAAACATATTAATTAATTGAGCAGAAGCCTCAACAGCTTCAGTTTCACTAGAAATGGAACTAGCTAAATCATCCATATAAAGTTCTTTCTCAGCTATGGAAGCAGCTACAGGAAAATTATTGCGTTCATCATTACAAAGTTGGCGCACTGTGCGCATCGCGGTGAATGGGCTCGACTTGAGGCCAAATGTCACTCTATTAAATTTATAAGTACGAATTGGTTGAGAAGTATCAAAACGGAAGAGTATTTTTTGATATTTTTGATGCTCATCCGTTACTAATATCTGAAGGTACATTTGTTTTATGTCAGCAGTTATAGCCACTGGGAAAAGACGAAAATTAATTAAAAGTAAAAATAAATCAGCCTGGAGATTTGGTCCGGCGTGTAAAATATCATTTAGGGATACGCCGTTATGGCATTTACTGCTCGCGTCCAGTACGACTCGTACTTTTGAAGTAAGTTTATCCTGTCTAATTACAGCATGATGAGGTATAATATACCCACCATCGTCCTCTTCAGATGATGGTACAAGTGACAAATATTTATTATTTATATAATCCATAATAGCAGCATTATAGCTTATACGTAAATCATTATCGCAAAGCTTACGCTCCAATAATAATAAGCGGCGATGAGCAACAGCGTAAGAATTTCCCAAGCAACTAGGGTCTTTAGAAAATGGCAATGCGGTGCAATAACGACCAGTAGGATCGCGAGAAACTGTAGAGATATACATTTGTTCACATTCTTCTTCAGCCTTACTGAAGAATTTCTTGACAGGGACCTCCTCTAACTCCCGAAATTTGGACAGAGAAGCGTCTATTTTATTGTTTACACAAGTGAAGAAAGACGCGGTAGGCGAACAATCAAAATTAGTAAGATTGCCATGAACTTGCGATGCGGCATTAGCTGCTGTCTCGCCCATAAACACAAAACCGAACACAGTTTCAATAGCAGGCGGAGCAGGCGGGGATATTATTTTTCCACTAAGGAGAATGTAAGGGAATAATCCTGATCCCAGTACTAGGTCTATCTCACTTGGTATGTTCCAGTGCGGGTCTGCAAGCGGTATGTCTACTAAATGACTAATAATATTTTTATCAACATACTCGAATGGAAGTCTATCGGTAATACAATCGATAACTAAAGCGGTTAAATTAAAATAATATTTATTATTTTTCGCGGAAATCTTAAAATTAACATAACCAATTACAGGTCTGGACGTTAATCCAACACCTTTTAAAGTTGAATTCGAAAGCGGTATAATATCTAGTTTAAGTTTTTTGCAACAATTTAAAGTAATTAAATTATTTTGTGAAGCATTATCTATAAGAGTTCGAATGGTTATTTTAATATTATAATTATGAGCATAAACACTAGCCGTAGAAAGAAGAATTTCACTACGGTTGACGTGTGACAACGTATCATGCCGTACATTAGTAGCGACAGGCGAACGAGAACAAAGCGAAACGGGCGATCGGTCTACCGTAGTAGCGGATGGCGGTGCCGATTGTACAGAGGTACTCGCACGATCGTTCGTTCCTTTCGGAATGACGACATCCTGCCTGACGTTATTAATGGTCGAAGTTCTGTCTTCAAAACGCGAATTATTTTTATTTTGATTATTTTCTAAATGAAGTAAAGTGTGGTGTGACTTTCCACAATGTTTACATTTGTACTTTGATTGACAATTCAATGACGAGTGAGTCAAACTAAGGCAGTTTACACACCCTCGTTTGGATTTAATAAAATCGAAACGACTTTTTGGTGACATCGATTTAAAAGCGGAACAACAATAAAGTTGATAATGTTCTGACGTATTACATATAGAACAAGAAGGACGATTATCATAATTATTATTATCGCGGGTTACGAAAGAATGGACTGTATTGCGGGGGCGGATGTTATTATTATTATTTTGCGTAATGCGGTTGGTTGAACTATTATTAGTGGTTCTATCTAATATTTTAACTTGAGCTTTGACAAATGCGGAGAAATCGGCATATGTCGGTATATCCATATTTATCGCAGATAATTCAAAAGCTTGAGCGGTACTTAAGTCAATTTTCCGAAAAGCCAAGTTAAATAAAAGAAAATCAAAATTATCCTCAAGTTTTAGTTGCTTAAGTGCGGCAACAGCAGCGTCGAATACTTCAATAAAATTATTTAAAGATGCAGAATTATTCGCTGCGGCTTTTATATTGAGTAAAGTAGAAATATAATGTGAACCTAACGCTCTTTTATCTTGATATTTATTTGTAAGGCTTTCCCATATAGATGAGTAATTTTCACCGGCAGGAATTACACCAGCAATTATTTTTTGTGCATTACCTGTAAGTTTACTCACTAAATATTGAACTCGATGAGAATCGGTTAAATCGGGATTACAGTGTATATTAGCCTTAAATGATTCGTAGAACACAGGCCAGTTTTCAATTTTTCCGTCAAAACTGGGAATATTGAGTGGAGCTAATTTGTAGGGAGCCTTATTTTGGCTCTGCTGAGCGTGCGAAGATAAGGGCTTTACTTCTGTGCTCGAGCGATATCTTTTTATACGAGCAAAAATATCTTCAAAAGATGAAAGTGCCTGGTAGTTCGGTTCGAAATCCGGGTCTATATCAATTTGAATTTCGTTGATTAGGTCCAAATTTCGAATGAACTCATTGCGTAGCGTGTCAATGGTCTCACTCTCAGACATAAAATTTTCGACCGAGCGTAATTCGGTAGTAGCGGGCGATAGGTTTTTACCTGCGTTATATAATTTGGTAACACGTTCAAATATTACCTTATTTTTAGCTTGAAGCAATTTTAATTTCGATTCCATTGTTAAAGATGGCAATGAATATTAAATTGCGTACCTATAATGACGACAAGTTGCGGGATTTTTATAGCAAAATCTTCGTCTCAGTAACAATACCTACTATGTTGAAGTTGGGTAAAGGGAGAAGAGAAATGCTATAACAAGCGATGCGGTATGCGGATAATGTATATCCGGCTCGTGAAGGACCAAACAAATGGCGGTTAAATCAATAAAATTTGAATGCGATGCGATGCGGATCAACCAAATGATGGAAGCGGAAAAAGTTTGTGGCCTGGACACTGCGATTATTAATAAATTGATTATTACCTTAAATGCAATCCTTGACAAACGCAGAGCCGGCGGCGATGATGATGCGATATAGTTAAATGCGTAATCTTGATAAAACATAAAATTAGATGCGATGCGGGTTTTTTCTTTCAATGACAACGGTGTTATTTTTCTCTTAGTGCCGTTACTAAGTTACGTCGTGCTCCTAGTCAGGATTGGCAGCAGTGCCATCTAGCTGCAGTAATATCAATTAATAAACAACCACAGCTATCCAAGAGCACAAACATATGAAGTAAAATAATGGCGTGAGAAAAGACCTAAATAACATTAAATGTTAATTAAAAAACACATTATCACCACGGAGAAAAGAGTTATAATAAATCACAGTATAACACGACATACTTACTTCCACGCTGGTCTGGGAGAAAAAGAAAAACATAGAATGTACCAGCTGCTTCTCTTCCCGCGCAAGCCGTAAAAGTCGACTGAGGTATTCGCCGAACGGGGAATTTCGAAGCCAGCTTTGTAATGATAACTACTAATTTATTCACGTTTTGAAGCCAGCTTCGAAATGGGAATTTTATTTCCCATTTCGAAGCCAGCTACGAAATCTAGCTACGAAATGGGACCAAGCTGACCAAGGGGAAATCATGACATAGGCGATGCGGCTAGCAATCCATCACTACTGATTTCCTGATTCAACTACCATCATGCTTAACGTGGCCTAGATGGTCTTATGGCTCTAGGCTTTGTCTACCCCGTTTGGGATAAAGTCGTGAAAGTATGTATGTATGTATTAAATAAGTTAAATATATGAAAATAATAATAAGAAGAGACGTGTATGAAGTAAAATAAAGGGTGAGGAAAAACCTTAATATAAACGAATTAAAAAACACATTATCATCACGGAGAAAAGAATCACTACATCACTTCACTATCACTACAATAGTATAAAACAAAATCGCTTTCCCTGTCCCTATGTCCCTTTGTATGCTTAAATCTTTAAAACTACGCAACGGATTTTGATGAGGGTTTTTTAATAGATAGAGTGATTCAAGAGAAAGTTTTTTATGCCCATGCAAAGCCGGGGCGGGTCGCTAGTTATAAATAAATCACAGTATAACACGACATATCGTATCACCGTCGAATTGAAGACAATTTAACAATTTTGGTGTCAGAACAGTTTAAATTGGTGTTATTAGACTTATTAGCATACCAGCGATTGTGCCCTGGGCACTGGGGCCAGTGGCACGACATGTGACCAAGGCCTTATAAATAAACTAGCTGCTGCCCGCGGCTCCGCCGCGTGTGACTCGTTATATAGCGTCCAAAAGTAGTCTATGTTTGACCCTGGTCCTGAACCATATCCATGCCTAATTTCATCAAAATCGGTCCAGCAGTTTAGTCGTGAAATCTTTCAGACAGACAGACTCTCGCATTTGTAATATTAGATATGGAAGTATGAATAATCATTTATTTCAGATTTCTAGATCCATCTATACTTTACTAATCCCAACATATTATAAATGCAAAAGTGAGTTTGTATATTTGTTTGTTACCTCTTCACGCCCTACTACTGAACCAATCTTCCTGAAATTTCGCATACTATAGCTACAAGTATTGAGAAGGACATAGGGTACCTTTCATCCCGGGGAAAGGCAATGTTCCCGAGGGAAAAAAAGTCGTGGTCGAAAGCTAAAGTAATATAATAAAGCTGAAGAGTTTGTTTGTTGAACGTTCATGCCTTTAGAACTACTGGTCAGATTTGCAAAAATTCTTCTGAATTTGATAGACTCTTGAGGAAGGTTAGGCTATAGTACCTACATATACAGCACGGGCGAGCAAAACCACGTGGAACAAGCGGGAAGAGATGCAGCTGATACATTCTATGTTTTTCTTTTTCTCCCAGACCAGCATGGAAGTGTATCCATACATTTCATCACTGCGTTTTCCTAGTTGCACTGTCAACTGCGTTTCTTTTTAATCCATGCATCCAGTACATCTACTTACTACTTCAGTCTCTTAGATTCAAAATACTACGTCATATACCAATCTGAAATCTAGCAGTAAGTAATTAAGTAAAAACACTTTATTGTACAATAGAATTGCATACATGGATTACAGTCTGTGACAAGACATACAATAGGCAGCCTTATCGCTAGTGCAATCTCTTCCAGGCTACCTTAAGGATATATAGGATTGGTATATACGTTTTTGTTTGTAGGCTGGTAATTCTTACACATTTAAATTCTTACACTTTGCTTAGGTCAAAGAAAATATACATTACGTCTAAGTTCCGTTAACGACCTCTTTGGCATAATGGTTAAAATACCTGTCCGCTACTTAGGAGGTCCCTGGTTCGTACCCCGGTCAGGTTAAGATGAAAAATGTTATTGTTCTGATAAACCTGGGTCTTTAATGTTTATCTATGTATGTATTTGTTATAAAATATAGTATTGTTGAGCTAGTATCCCATAACACAAGTCTAGAGCTTACTTTGGGGCTAGCTCAATCTATGTGATTTGTCCTTATCACTTTCACTACATAGTATAAAACAAAGTCGCTTTCTCTGTCCCTATGTATGCTTAAATCTTTAAAAGTACGCAACGGATTTTGATGCGCTTTTTTTAAATAGATAGATTGATTCAAGAGGAAGGTTTTTATGCCCATGCGAAGCCGGGGCGGTAGTATATAATATATTTATTTAACCCGAAGCAACACTCAGAACGCACCCTAATTTTAAAATCAAAACCATATCACGTCAGGCGACAGCTCCATTTCCATCACGCATCCAGACATCGCGTGACAAAGCCAGGGTTCCTGCCGATTCCTATGGGAACCGAGGCTAATGCTGGTCGGCCTAAACTGATAAATTGCATGGATTTCGGCTGGAATGCGCTAATAAGTCGCATTATGACTGTAGTCACACCGTTGCGTAACATGGCACTGTATTCTATGAAATAATATAAGGTTTGTGGTTGTTAGAATTGACTGCCTAAATATAGGAACGATGATTTGATGAAAAACATTATTGAAAGAAAGAAAAGGAAGAATGGGTCCAGGTAGACCAAGGCATATCTAGTTATATGAAACAGGTAAAGGAGATAACAAACGTCGTGTCGTAACAAGAAATAAAGAAACTTGCAAATGATAAACAAAAATAGAAGGAACTCTACTAACAAGAGCCTAGCTCTGTTTATGATGATTATCTATGGCAGGGACAGGGCAAGCAAAAAATTGTTACTTTAGGTCAAACGAAACCACTCTTTTCTCAATATCATGCAGGTTTTTCGGCTCTATAACGAGATTTTATAAACGCAATCACAATTTAGGTATATATTAAGGTTATTATGTTAAATATCAGTTACTGATGATATTTAACGTAATAACCTTACTATCCGCCAAAGTTGCTTTTAAGTTTGGCATACAAAATTGCTTACGCAAACGCTATGCTAGCGACTGTTGCGATTGAAATTGTAATATCTCATTGTAAAGGCACAGCCACGTGTAAATTGAATCTATTTCTAAATGTCTTTATGATTCATATAGGTACTTTCAATGCAAACACATTTTCACGAAATTTATACACTTCGGTGTAACGGTCGGCCTTTTAAAGTTGCAATTATGAGTTTTTGGGCTATCATTTCGTCGGCTAGCTTAGTTGTTAATATGCACTTTGGTACTTTGACTGAGGTCGTGACTCTCCTCTTATTTCAATTCACGATTTGGAAATTTGTCTGCTGTGGGCGTCCGTGGCTCAGTTTATTTTTTAAAACGGACTAAATAATTGATAGGCACAAAGTATCTCACTGTTTAGCTTGAAATGTTCATGATGTTTTGTTTTTAACAGGTGAAATGTTTAGTTTCTTTAAATTAATATGAGTAATATAAGGCAACTTATGATTAATATCTTTTAAGTTGTACTGTACGTATGCGTCATGTTTTTTATTCTCATTTGTCGTTTAATTTTTGTTGTAATCTCTTTTACTTAATGTAGATAAGAATAGAATAGAATATATTTTTATTGAGACAAAACACACTACACGATACAAGCTAAATACAGTTAAGAATTAATGTCTCAATAGATGGCGGCTCAGTATTACACATACATCATCTCTAAAAAACATGCAAGTTCCAGTGAGTAAGCGAGACAGCGCAATACATGATGTAAGGCGACATCTCCCTTACTCACTGGATCTTGCATGATTTTAAGAGATAGTAGTAACCCCCCTGATCTGATTTTCAGCCGGTAAGCCAATATGTCAACTACCTTTGGACGGTAAATCTCGAAATAGATTACGATTTCATTGTACAATTAATCAAAAGTATTATTTTATATTTTCTGTTTGTTTAAAGTAAGTAAGTAGTTAATTTATTATGTTCAACATTTTTATTATATTTAAGTACTAGCTGACCCCGCAAACGTTGTTTTGCAATTTCTAGGTTTATTTCTAGGTAATTGAAGGGTGAACTTAACCTTTATCACTTAGGGGTATAAAAAATAGGTAGCCGATTCTCAGACCTACTTAATATGCATATAAAATTTGGTAAAAATCAGTAAAGCCGTTTCGGAATTTCGGAGGAGTAAGGTAACAAACATTGTGACTCTGCTCTGCTCTCTATAATGGATTTCCATAAAATCTTCGTGCTGCATCAAATGTCCCCACCTTTTCACCTTCTGTATTCCATTTCCTTTTGTAAAGTCCCTTTCTCTCCTAATTGTATAGGGATGACGTGGAAGGGGCCAAGAAGGAGATACATAGAACAAATGAAGGAAAAAGTGGGAGTCATGTCGTATCAGGATGTGAAAAGGTTAGCGGATGATAGATGCACTTTGAAGCGACACTTCTTCTTCTTCGTCCAAGCGTGTTTCCCGGTTACATCTTCAGTTTACGCTTCAAAGCCGAGGCTACTCTATTATTCATGGTCCTGATTTGGCGGTACTGGTTATTACAATGAAGCGACTGCCGTCGGACCTGTATAACCCTTTTATACAGGGAAACCAGACCTATAGAAACATGATCAGTGTGTTTGAGGCTAACACTGTCAGATTTTTCAGGCTGCCTAAAGGCATCTGATAAAGCCTAACGGCTGCCATCTATTGATAACAGCCAGGACCAATGGCTTAACATGCCTTCCGAAGCACGAAGGAGTTCAAGATAGAAATGAACAAATACGTGTATCTACTTATAAACTTTCCAATAATATTTATGTTAATGATCGATATAAATAACCGCACATTATCATCTATTTCGCATCGAAGTAATGACAGACTTTTGGGTTCAAATTAAATCGACAATATGATGCTATCGGCTGGAAACATTTCTGATCTGACTCATGCCTTTAGCGTAATCATAGGTTTAGTTCCTCCACTATTTATTGATTAGAGTTTTATTCGGCGAATTTTATAATTCTAACCGTTTGAGATGATTTCTCGAAATTTTGCAACTGATAATTTAATCTTGATAATTTAAAAAGTATATGTAGTTGTTTTGACTATTTAACAGCGATGTTCCTAATAATATCTACCTAATAACAATGTAAAAATATTTTTTATTTCATCATGAAAATAGATACCTTTTCAACAAAAGATCTCACAATGTACTTTTTAATTTATTTTAAAAACATTTTTGTAGATACTTTTGTTCAACAGATGGCACTTGGTTGTTATCTAAATTTCGTTTTGAAATGTACATAAAGCCATCTAGCGTCGAGTAGCAAAACAACATGTTGATAGTTTCACGGGATAGTTTCAATGACAACAAAATAGATGGCAGTAACTATTATTATAAACTTGGAGGATACACAGTTTTATTTTCAAATCTTTACAAAACGGTTTATGACATGAACACGAAAAAATATATTATTTTTAATATGTAAACCATTTTTTAATAATCAATCTCACGAGCTTCCATGTACTAGCAACACTTATCCATCAGTCTTTAATGGCAACACCAGTCATTGAACGTCAAAATTAGTAAACTGTCAAATCATCGGCGTTTTCGCTTGTCATCCAACAGAAATTGAATTGCTTTGTAATTTTTATTTCAAAATAAAATATAAACCATGGCTTTAGTGGATTTGTGCCGTCTCGACGAGAAGATAAACCTTAGGCCTATGGATACTCTGGCATCATTCCAAAATGATGTGATCGGGTACAGCCAAAATTTTGCACATAACGCCCAACTTGCGGTCCCTCCGTTTGCAAACGTAAGTTTAGGTTAATTTTCTGAAGCTATAAAGACTATTGCGTCTACTATCACATAGGTGTAATACTTTACTTTGTTACAGCCAGCAGAAACTTTAGCCAAATTCAACACGCATGATGAGACAGGCAAAGAAATCAAAATTGAGTTTGACCATGGAACCACAACTCTTGGCTTCCGCTACAAGGTTAGTAACCTTAACTTCTTGTTAGATAGGATCGGTAACCTGGTAAGTGATATAAAAAAAACAGCTTGTTTACTACCCATACATTTTTACAGCGACAGGTACTATTACAGACCCAAACAGTCTTAAACTAGGTATTTAGAACCCTAAAATCACCGTTATATTTATTTACTAAGTTAAAAACCAATTTTTTTGGGTCTAACAATAACGGTTTCCATCCCTTATGCAAACAAGCCATATCTTCTCATTTTGTTTTCTAGAAGGCAGAGGTGTTTATCATACACATTTCTTATTCATGTTTATAATGGCAATACTTGAATGCAGCATAAAAAGTAAAGCCCCATACCACAAATTTTTTAAGCAGACCTGAAACAAGTAAGCAAGGTGGCACAATACAATGACATCATGGAAAGGAACAACTTGTTTACTTGATTTGGGCCTGCTTAAACAATTAATGGTAACCCCCCTATTTCTATCCGAAACCATCCCAATCTTTCCCATGTTTTCAGGGTGGTGTCTTGTTGGCTGTGGACTCCCGTGCAACTGGTGGCCAGTTCATTGGCTCCCAATCCATGAAGAAAATTGTTGAAATCAATGACTATTTGCTTGGTAAGATTTCAAATTATACTATAACTAGTGACCCGCCCCGGCTTTGCATGGGCATAAAAACCTTCCTCTTGAATCACTTTCTATTAAAAAAAACCACATCAAAATCAGTTGCCTAGTTTTAAAAATTTAAGCATACAAAGGGACATAGGGACAGAGAAAGCAACTTTGTTTTATACTATGTAGTGATAGTGAAGCTCAAAAGAAACATTAAAACAGTCAAATCTAATTTTTTATTTTGTTAAACACACAGTTAAACAGATATTATCTAGTATACAGTGCCAAATAATTTCAAAAATGTTATGCACAATGTCTGTAGTCATGCTAACAACTGACCAAAGCCTTTTACAACTTTAATAGGTACAATACAAATACTCTTTATTGCATGCACCACAAAATAATAATATTACATAAAAAAGCTTAACTTAAAAGAATGAGGCGCAAAGGCGGACTTATAGCTAAAGCAATCTCTTCCAGTCAACCTTAGGTACATAAAATATCAATGGCGAACTTAAAGCTAGGCTTCTCCTACCAGTCAACCAACCGCCAAATTAATGATTTTAATTATAACGTTAATTGACACTACACACCCTGGTATTGTAATTTTTGAAACTGTCTCTTGGCCTCTTATGTGGATCTTTTTACAACCACCATATGACTGTCAGGAACAACTGTTTGACTCATCTTCAAAAGCACAGAAAAATCTTTTAAATTAAACAAGGCAAATAAATAAAATTGATAATTATTTCTCAGGGACACTGGCCGGCGGTGCAGCAGACTGCGTGTACTGGGACCGTGTGCTCGCAAAGCAGTGCCGTTTGTACGAGCTCCGCAACAGGGAGCGGATCTCGGTGGCCGCGGCCAGCAAACTGATGGCCAACATGGTTTACAACTACAAGGGCATGGGGCTCAGCATGGGCATGATGCTGGCTGGGTTTGACAAGAGAGTGAGATATTTTCTTCTTTTTACCCAATAATTTGTGAAGCCGATATAGGTTTATGTGTTTGTTGTTTGTGTATGTTCATTACATGTGACTACCTGACAGACATACATTCATATACCCAATTATTCAACTTAACTGAAAAATAGCTCAATTGATTTTGATTAATTAAATGACGTTAGATTTATCTTTATTGCACATGGGTCACTGGGTATATTAAAATTGTAAAAAATCAAAATGGCGGATATTTGGCACCAAAAAGAGAATTTTCAAAATTTTTATCATAATGAAGGGTTTTGAAAGGGTTTGCAAAATATTTGAGTTTTTTTTTTTATTATTTCAGGGTTGCCAGCTGTATTACGTAGACAGTGAAGGCACCAGGACCCCTGGCAAGGTGTTCTCAGTGGGCTCTGGTTCCGTGTATGCTTTTGGTGTGCTAGACTCAGGATACAAATGGGATCTCACCGATTTGGAGGCACAAGGTTAGTGTTTTGCTGCTGCTTGATCGAAGAAGTGGAAGGGCGGATATCCCCCATCATCAGCGTGCCTACCATCAGCAGAGAAACTCCCTCTTGGCAGTGGCCTTCCCCGGGCAACCTGGAAGTCGCTCAACAGATGTCGGGAGAGCCATGCTAGGTGGGGTTTCTCTGACAGCAGCTTGTGTGACTGCGGCGTGGTGCAGTCGATGGCTTACCTTCTGTCGTGCTCTACCTGTCTCCTGCACAACGTCGACATAAAAGCGAAAGTTTTATACAGAGTTTGTTTTTTGCCAGAGCTCGGTCGCCGCGCGATCTACCACGCGACCCATCGCGACGCGTACTCGGGCGGCATCATTCGCGTGTACCACATCAGCGACAAGGGATGGGTCAATATCTCCAACCAGGACTGCAGCGACCTTCATTATAAATACCAGGCGGAGAAGGGAATCCAAGATGAATAGGCATAACGGATTTAATTAAACACTATTTGTAATGAACTGGTTTTATTTCATGGGTTAATAAATAAGTGAAGGTTGAAGAAAATACAATAGTCACAAATAGCAGGCCTTGGACTAAGTTTGTTTGAATTTTAACTAAATTTTTCATGAAAATATATTATTCAAGAAGAACATAATAAAAAGAAGACCTTGATAAATAAAGAACAACCTCTTTTGTAAGTCTATTCAACTATGTACTTACATCAATTTCAAAATTTTCTCGCGCCGGTATGTACCACTGCTAGTATAGCATTCTATAATCTGTGGTACCACATTCTCGTTAATTTGTTTGATTAACGATTTGACATAACCTGTTGTAATGCTCAAAATCTGATGGTCTTCAATCCGTAGGGAACAAAGATTGCCGACATAGCCCAGCGGATTAGCTCTTTGAAGTGGCAGTGGGCAGGGCACATAGCGCGACGAACCGATGGCCGATGGGGCAGAAAGGTTCTCGAATGGCAAACACGCACCAGCAAGCGCAGCGTCGGACATCCAACGACCAGATGGTCAAATGACCTAAAGAATGTCGCAGGCAGACGCTGGATGCAGGTTCCAACAGGTTGTTCAGAAAATCCTTGGGGAGGCCTACGTCAAGCAATGGACAGCCTGCGGCTGAAATGATGGTGATGGTCTTGCAATCCGTTGGTTATTAGATAAAACCACTGTTAAGCAATAAAGAAATTGTTGTTGTGGTTAAGCTAACTAATGACCTAATCCAATGATTTATTCCGATCCAATACCACGAACGTATACCACTGATATTACTTTGAATTTTTAATTCTTTTCTATTCCGAACAAATACCACTCATTTTATGTCCGAACGAATACCAAAACATGAATTTGGTACAGTCAGCTCAGTCATCAAATTAAATTTGTTTTCCAATATTTTTACGTTATCAAAATAAAATATGGTGTTGGCACTGGACATATGGTAAATATGATATTGGACACTGGTATCCGTTCGAAATAGAAAAGAATTAAAAATTCAAAGTAATACCAGTGGTATTGAATCGGAATAAATCAATCCAATGATACCCACCAAGTACGGTACGGGGTAACTATCTGCCAGCCACTGACACAGAGAAAAGTAACCCACATTGCATTTCTTATCACTTTTTGGAAATGGCAATGACAAATTAGGTACCTACTATATATAGTTAGCCCAGTGCAAAAGCTAACTCAACGGCCTTAATTTTTTCCTCCATCAAGCCGTCTACGGTAGAGTCGGAACGACATCAAGTGTGCCATGGTCTGGGTTCTCCCGCAGCGACACCTGTCCTCATCATAATCGACTTGGCACTTACACATTAGAATAGTAGGTATACTGTTCTATATGGCCTGCTACAAAATACCAAACAAATCATGACATTCCATCCGTATACAACACAATAGACAAACGCGCACTTTTAAGAGCATAGCAGCTTACAGTGAACAAAAGACTAGTACAATTATAAAAATATAACAAAAACTTACAATACAATAAATATCAACTTTAACACTAATATAATACAGTTTAATTTAAGACTTTTTATCGTCTTTCTTCTCTATGCTGACTTGAATCTCTTCCATGGTCTCCTCTAGTTCCCAGTCTTTGAGTGGTACTTCAGTCAGTTTGTAGAATTTGCCGTGTTTTCCTATACCTGGAAATAATTTTTATAATGTCGTTAATAAAACCAGTCAAGCGCTTAGTAAATTAGTTTCCTAAATTTTTTTTAATCCTTAGACTTCAGTCCAAAAACACAGTGTTTCTATCATGAAAAAGAAAGTTTTTAAAATTATATTCCAGTTTTAGTTGAAAAGTTTTTAATGTTTGTAAAAAAAACAGCTTGAACTTATCCCAAGTAGCGATTTTCTAGTGGCCAGTGTTATAATTTGAAGTTACTCAAAATGTTGAAACAAATTCTATATATTATTAACAAGCTTTTGCCCGCAGCTTCGCCCGCGTAAACTTCACTCGGGAACAGTGATTTTTCCCGGGATGAAAGGTACCATATGTCCTTCACCATACTTCTAATTATGTGTAGTTATGTGTATTAGATTGGTTCAGTAGATCTCGAGTTTTAAGTGTAGTAAGTAACACGACTTTCTTTTATATATATAGATTAATATAGCTTCACTACATAGTATAAAACAAAGTCGCTTTCTCTGTCCCTATTTCCCTTTGTATGCCTAAATCTTTAAAACTACGCAACGGATTTTGATGCGGTTTTTTTTAATAGATAGTGATTCAAGAGGAAGGTTTTTATGCCCATACGAAGCCGGGGCGGGTCGCTAGTTATAATATATCTATAAAACCAATCTACACTGACCTCCCTGGAACTTCTTAGCTCCTTCCTTGATATCTTCGATGGCATTACCAAGTAGGCTGGTCATGACAGCTTCGTCCCTCATACTCTCCTCACTATTGGGGTTCAGTTGTGAGTTGACGGCCGCTAACTTGTCCATAATGAGAGCGTTTTGTGGAAACTTCACCAACGATTTCGCTAATTTTATTGATTCTCCTAGAGCTGTAAAAAGAAATAAATATAAAAAAATGAATCTTTTTTTTTAGACTAGTTGTTTCACTATCCCATATATGCATATACTATAAGCCTATATAACTCGAGAAATAATGTAGCATTATAATGGTTAAAAAGAATTATTGAAATTGGTTCAGTAGTTATTGAGTTTATTCATTACAATTACAATCATACACACAAAAATACAAATCTTTCCTCTTAAATATTAGTATAGATGTAATATTGTGATTTATTTATTTCGTTCAATCATGTATCTTACAGTTTACACCAATACATAACGAGATATAAAAATCCATACTAATATTATAAATGCGAAAGTCTGTCTGTCTGTCTGTCTGTCTGTCTGTCTGTCACCTCTTCACGGCTAAACTACTGGACCGATTGTAATGAAATTTGGTAGGGATGTAGCTAACGACCTGAGGTCAAACATAGGCTACTTTTGGGCGCGATATAACCGAGTCCCACGCGGGCGGAGCCGCGGGGAACAGCTAGTATTTATATATGTCAAACAATGGATGATATTGGTGCAATGAGATGGACGAGATGGTGCAATACATGATGTAAGGCGACATCTCGCTTGCTCAATCTTTTTAAGAGGTTGTAGTAAGCTGCCAGGTTGTTTCGGCGGGAAAGTCGAATTTGTCTGTGCTGTATTTATTTTCCAAAATGTGTGTATTATTGAGCATTTGTGCATAATAATGGTCAATTATTATTCGCTAAGTGATCATGAACAAGCATAAGTATTGGGAAGTGGTTCAGTGCCAATTAAGTGACTAAACTTTATCACCAAAATCTCTAAGATAATGCTAAGTGAAATTTTTCTACCGCTTCACTTAGCCCTATGACTAGACTATTGACTTGACTTTTTTAACTGACTAAATGGAGAATATCAATAAATTGAATTTCAAGATACCGGCAAAATAAGCTTTATAAATAAGTTTAATTGCCACAAAGAAAGAAAAAAAATAGCTGCCAGGTTTACCAGTGCCAGTAGCGGTCAACTTGCACCCCAGTCCGAACTGGTGCGCCTCTGTTCCTGATATGAGTCTCCCCGTCATCAGGAGGTCGAGGGCCCGAGACAGACCGATAAGGGATGTGAGACGACGCGCGCCGAACAAGCCCTGCGGTGCACCTGTTAAAAAGATTTAAAAAAAAACCTTTAATCAAACATTACAAAATTACATGGTGTTAAAATGGTTAACAGTATGTCCCTTGTCCCATCCAGTAATAGTCCATTCCCGAAATAGAATAGAAAAGTCTGTCAGTCTGTAATGCTTTCAGGGCTGGACCGATTTAGATGAAATTTGGTATGGACCAGATAGCAAGATATAATCCAGTCTACGCAAGCTGAGCCGCATGCAACACAAGCAAATTAAATATAATTTTTAAATTTCACGTACCAAACCTCCTTCCAAGGCAACCGAGCACAGCTGTTTCCTCTAATATGCGCAGGTCACACGCTAGAGCCAACTCAAAACCTTCACCAACAGCATATCCAGAGACAGCGGCTATTGTCGGCTTGTCACAGAGCGGCCGACGCAGGAGACGAGACTAAAAAAAGAAGAATGATTTAAGCCTTAAGGGGAAGCCCGAAATTAAGGATAGAATATACTTTGGAAACCCAGAATCTTTATTATCTTCTTCTGTTAAACCTTGCAGAGCGATAATGGAGGGGGCATTTAATGCAGAGATTTAACGGGACACAATTTGTCAACAAATTTGTGGTCCGAAAAACAGCCATTTTACAATTATTACGCAAAGGATCTCACCGCAGCATCTTTCAAGGGATTGTACCCTTTTTCAACCAGTTCATCAATGTCGAAGCCAGAACAGAACGATCCACCTTCTCCATTTATAACCAGGATTTGTGCCGTGGCATCTTTCTCGAAAGCATCTAAAGCTACAGTCAGCTCATTGAGAGTGGGTATGTCAAGACTGTTCCTAGTCTTCTGACGGTCAATATTCAGTGTCACAATGGTGTCAAATTTTTCTACCAGTATATCTGGAAATAAGAAAAAGAGTAGATAGATAGATAGATATACTCTTTATTGTACCATTATCATACAAATTATACATGTTGAATACAAATACAAACAATGTGTACAAAGGCGGACTTATCGCTGATGCAATTTCTTCCAGCCAACCTTAGGGTAGATAGGAACAACGTGGAAAAAAAATGCGGTAGGCGGTACCAAAACAAATATGAAATAAATAATATAATAAACTATGAATGAAAAAAAAAAAAAAAAAAACATACACGAATCATACACAAATACATATACATACATAAATGCATATACATACATATACATACATACATATACATACATACATATACATACATACATACATACACATAAATATTTATATAAAAAAATTTACCAGTATAATATAGAACCTAGTGAATGAAAATACTACTATCAATGACCAGCTTCCACTAATGAGAGATAAAGATTTTTTACCTGATTTTTAAAGGATGATATTGTCTGAGCCTTACAAATTTCAACAGGCAGTGCATTCCACAAACGAACAGCCTGAACGGTAAAGGAATTGGAATAGAACTGGGTAACATGTGCAGGGGTAACGAGACGGAGGGAGACAGTACTACGCAACTCACGACTATTAACCTCACCGAAAAACCTGAAACGTTCTCTGAGGTAACCAGGAGAAAAAGGAATAAATAGGATTGTATATAAAAGTAATGAATGTATAAACCTGTATGTATACTTAGTTGTGTTCAAAATAACATTATACACATGATGCAACTGATACAAGTGACACAAGAATAAATAGAATTTCTTTTGTTTAACCTGTCGGCTCGCTGAATCCAGATACAATACATAAACGATCCAAATATGCAACCAACTCATAAAATCTAAAGAACTGAATAAATATTTTTTTTATAGATGAAAGCACATTCAGAGACAAATATGACCATAATTTTTCTGTAACTGTTGCCAATAAGCCACAAATTCTAATAAAAACATTATCAAGAAGGGGGTTGTCATCAGCAGTGCTAAATTTAATAAACGAGGGAAAAGTCATGTGTTTATAAAAACTAAAGGAGGCAATTATTATACAGCTTAGGGGAAGACCGGAGACGAACAAAATAAACATAACCTCACTTTTTCTCACTTCTTCCTCTTTTTTTTCCTCTTCGTTCTTTTTTTGAGCATCATTAGAATAATTTCGTGCCACAATTGGTCGTGCACGCAATGTTTTCGACAGTGAATATATTTGTTTAATTAAAAACCTCATAATTTGTAGTTCGCTTCGCAGTTTCAATGAAATTCTTGATTTGTTTTTGATTTCTATCTTGACATTTTTAGCAGTTTTGACTTTGACACAACCTTTTTTTTATATGGAAAACAGACGGCACAGGCGCAAATGGCTCTTTTTTTAGCGATTTGATTCGATTACGGCAAGGCTGAGGCGGACGCAACTTTGTCAGATGTCAATGTCACCCACGGTTCAAAACTGTATTTCAATCAAACTCAAAAAACGTCAAAATAAATAATATCATTTTCCATTCCATTCATTGCTTATTTTTCGGCAAATTCACTTGAGACACGTGTCCCTTTAAATAATTGATGAATTCATCGCTGTGCCCATACTAATGGTTTCGGGGTGATGAAATATATCAGTGCGGTGATTTAAATCTGATTCAAACTTTATAAGTAGCAGCTTGTGTTTTCACAGTGTTTAAATACTCCCAAGTGTCAACAGATAATTTTGTGAAAATGTCCGAATTTCGGGACTGGTACTACAGCGTTCCATTCTTTACACGATATTGGCTAACTTTTACAATAGCTTTTAGTATTATTGGACGGTTTGGGCTAGTTAACTATTCCTATTTCTTATTGGACTTGTATCCCTTCATCAACAAGTTTCAGGTCAGTAAGTTTTATCTATATTGCCTTATCATCTTTTATTATATATTCTATCTATAACAGAATTATTTATATAAAATAAAGAGTAATTTTATTTGATAGTCTTGTGACTTGACAAAGATGGGAAATTAAACAGTATTTTTATCAGTACTTGCTTCTTGTGTTTGCCACTTACTAAATGCTTTATATATTACTTTTCAATTATCATCATAATCATTCGTCCTCTACTCCAGCAGTAGAGGCTGGCTTCCAATAAGTTGGAATAAACCCTTAAAGGATGTATACAATATTTACCAGCTTGTAAAACAAGTTGGCAAGCACAGTTTCGTAACATTTCTGACTAGGCAGCGTGTAATCAACCTGCATTTATTTGTTGTGCCTTATTTAAAAATAATAATTACTTATCCAATCATAAATTGGTTAACTAAAATGCTGGAGTCTAGATATTTCATCCCAGTTCCTTTTTGTAAGGTAGATTTGGATTGGTCTTATTTAACTGTTATGTTTTATTTAGTTTTCAAAACACCTTTCTTGAGAGAATGCTGCTCAGAATATAAACAATTAGTTTTTTTTTTTTTTTTTTTTAATATTTATTACTTATTTATTGATTAAATTCTAATAATAGTATGGATTTAAATTAATCTAGTATACACCCACCTATATAATCTATTATATATATAATAGATTTACTTTAATCCATTCTAATATTAAAAATGCAAAAGTCTGTCTGTCTGTTACATAGAAACACATAATTGTTTGGCACAATAGGTGGACATAATGCTTAAAGCATTAACCAACAGTCAACTTTATCTTCCTTTTGTGTAGAAGAGGATAGTTTCATAATATTTACATTTAACCATGCAGGTATCCAATTAACTATTAGTTTGTTCCATCATCCAACATCCGTATTTTCCATGTTTTATGTAATCTAATATTCATTCATTCATTTTATTAATTCATCCATTCATTTTATTCAATCATTTATTCATTCATAACCCAAAAAAAATTTCCACAGATATGGAGACCTCTCACAGCTCTCTTCTTCTACCCAATTAACCCGTCAACGGGCTTCCACTTCCTGATCAACTGCTACTTCCTGTACAACTACTCGCAGAGGCTCGAGACAGGCATGTTTGCTGGCAAGCCAGCCGATTACTTCTACATGCTGTTGTTTAATTGGCTGTGCTGTGTCATCATTGGATTTTTGGTTAACCTGCCGGTGAGTTCTTTTGATATTTTTTTTTTACTAACACATTATTATTTTAATGTTTATAGTAATCAAATAGGATTTTTAAAAATTAAATTAAATTGTAATTGTAAAACAAAAAAAAAACTATTAGACTAATAATAAAATCTTCAAACATAAAAATGTACACACACTCATTAGCTTCATAACCTGCAAGAGCTGCTAGTATGTACAGTAAATACTTGATTTGAATGTCCCGAGGCCCCTGGGTGGAGTAGAGGGTAGTTTGTTGTCCATTCGGTCAATAACACAGGATTTAGGAAGCCTGCCTCAGGCAAAATGTCTGCCCATAATCTGTTCAATTACCTATACTTATATGCCTATATGTTGAACAGATAGGTAAAATCGTGAGGCACAGCTAGTTAACTATAGTTTGATTTATTATGTACTTTTGATTCTTTTTATCATAAAATTTTACCCGTCTACCATTTTGAAAGAAAAGCATCATAATACATATAAGATCTTTACAATGGTTAAAAGCATCTTACTCTGAAGGGTAAAGCTGAAGATGCAACCAGGAAACACGATCGGACAACGACGACTCTATGATCTTAATAACGTAAGATGTAGCCACCCTGCAAGCAATATTCATTGCATATTGTAAAACTGTCTCATAAAGACATCCTTATTGTTTTCAGATCTTAATGGACCCAATGGTTCTCTCAGTGCTGTATGTGTGGTGCCAACTGAACAAAGACGTGATCGTGTCCTTCTGGTTCGGCACCCGCTTCAAGGCGATGTACCTGCCTTGGGTGCTGCTCGCTTTCAATCTAGTCATCAGCGGAGGGTAAGTTGAAGTAACAAAACTAATATATTCTATATGTATATATAAAAACCAATGCTGTTCGTTAGTCTGGCTAAAACTCTAGAATGGCTGGGCCGATTTGGCTTATTTTGCTTTTGAAATATTTGTGGAAGTTCAGGGAAGGTTTAAACGGTGAGAAAAGTGCGTTCAGGCGGGGCACCGAGTTCCGTCGGGTCAGCTAGTAATTAATAAATGAAGTTTTTTTTTTGAATGCAAATGAAACTATCAATAAAAACTAAATTTCTTTTTTAATTTCAGCGGTGTGATGGAACTGTTAGGCATCTTGATTGGTCATCTAGCATTTTTCCTGCTCTTCAAGTACCCTCAGGAATTCGGAGGACCAGCGCTACTAACGCCACCTACTTTCTTGTGAGTATACAATTTGAATAAACTTGTTCTCTTTGCTGTCTTGACTTTGCAGTCGTATGCGTGAAAATGGTTCACAACATGGATGCCAACTGCCAATCCATTTAGTTACTTCTTTGCCAACCTTGTAGATGCCACCCTTGATGGAAAAAGTCACCGTTTTTTTTTTATATTTTGTGGTCCGTTTTTCCTTTAAGAGCTTTCTGAAATTTATAAATATTCAGTCATACTATAATCAAGTAAAGTCAAAACGTCAAGTCCAGTCAAGGTCTAGTCATTCAGATGACTAAGTGAAGCAGTGAAAAAATTCACTTAGCAATAACTTGGGAGATAATGGTGATAAAAATAAAAGGCACTTAATTGACACTGTACCACAACCCAATACTCGCTTGTTCATGAACACTAAGTGAATAATAATCCACCATTATTACGCACAAATACTCGAAAAGTGTATTAGAGTTAGAGCCAGAACCAACCATTATTGTCAATCATTGCATATAATTGCAAGAATTCTCGAAAAAAACTTTTTTTACTTTCCCTCCAAAACCCATCATTTAACTATGCAAATAAAGATTACACTTATCATTGACAGGAAACAAATATTCCCTGACACGCGGTACGTGGGTGGTTTCGGGACCGCGCCACAAGCTCGAGTGCCCACGAGGCCCGGGGGCGCGGTCTTCGGGGGACACAACTGGGGACGCGGACACACGCTCGGGGGAAACTGAACCTTAACGCTATAGCTATAGGGGCGACAGTAAGACGAGCTGAGGGATGACACGAAAAAAAGCGATTTATATTTGAAAAATGAAACTAAATTGTATGTTTTTATATATTTTTTTATAAATTGTGCTAAATATATATTGTAATAAAGCACAATTTTGAAGACTCGCTGCCGGGTAGCAAGTAGCACAAAGCAAGTAGCCTGCCTTTGTGGATGTGGTATAAGAAAAAAAAATGGCTGTAACGACTCCGGATATAACGCTATATCGGTTTCAATTTATTAAAGTGAAGTGTGAGTGGGATTGGATTTTAATATATCTTGAGCTAGAATTGGCGGAAATTTCTGTCAATCAAAACGCGCCATATAAAATAACCCATTCACTATTGGCTAATAATGCAAAGACTGGATTTCGCGCCAAGACTAGTCCTGTTTTAATTTTAAATCTTATATTTGGCGAAGCTACTTATAAACGTGGTGTCAGTATGTTTTTTAAATTGAAGTCCACTTGTACTTCAAACTCACACTATTCCTCTGGGAACCGAGATAATGCACTGATATTTTGTTACCCCACGGGCAGCGAGTCTTAAACAAATACTTCTGTTATTACGTTATGAACCTATACTGCCTAAAAATGTGTAAAGGAAGCATTCTTTTAAAGATTGAGATAATTTGGTGTTTTTTTGGGGACTGGACCGTGGGCATTCACTGAACCTGAACCTTGATGTTATAGCTATAGAGGTGACAATGCGACGGGATGACGTTATCTGGATATCTTTAAGTACATTTACAACAATTTGCTACGGGTTAAGGGCACAATCCTGTAAATGAAACAAGAGTGCGTTCTAATTTACATTGCCGGATTTGTGTTTTTTTGTTGCATTTTATGGTGATTATACTACTTTTTTCCAAATAAATCAACTGCCTTATGTAAATGTTATGAAAAGGTAATGGCTTTCATAAATAACATATTTTTCCTTGTTAATGTTGAAAAATTCGTACAGAACACTACTACTACGCACTATAAATAAACTGGCACATTTTTATTGTAATAGTATATGTTGGAAAAATAGGTATCATTAGACATCGCTCAAAGGAAATAGTTTCTTGTCTTAATTTTTCATTCATATGTGTCAAAAATATAGAACCCTCTTTTTATTGGGATTTTGATTCAAATGCAACTAGATAATGTCATTTCCAAATATCTATATTTTGTGGAATTGTAGTGTAAATGTTGAATGGACTAAATATAGGACTGTCTAATTATAATTTTAATTGAAGTTCTATTAAGATTTTTTACAATATTAAACAGATTATTTACTAAAAAGACTGTTTTATTCTAATTCTCTGTTATTAGCTTTTACTCTTTGCAAATTCCGAGGAATCTGGTTATAATGCTTGTTTATTTTTAACTAAAAATGTATTTTTTAAATACCGACGAGGGAGGGGTGTTCGATTTGATTATGCTCCTTTGATTATGTGTCAATATTATTTAGAAAGGGAGGAAACAATTTTGATTTGGTTTACTTAACCGACTTTTAAAACTTTAGTTCGCGTATTTTAGGATATTTTATTGTTTCTCTATCTGTATATTCAGCATAATATCAGATATCAGAATGTTTCGAGTATGTATAAGATACATTTTTAACTTAAAAGAACATGTTATAATTTTGAATGGTAAAATAAGTTTTAATTTACTTGGGGACTTTATGCAGACAAACAGCAGCTTTTTTATAATTATGCTTATTTTAATATGGTATATTGTTCGGAACAAATCAACGAAGGTTATAATTATGTTTATACATAACTTTATTTCTTAACTCCACTAACAAACGCTGTTCCATTCATAAAAACAATAACTTTTTAAACATGCTTATATAAATTTACCGCCTTATTCATAAAAAAGGTTTTGAGTTCATGGACATCTGTCTGTCTGGGGGATCCTGGTGGACGACATGCGATTGTTAATGACGTTTTAACTAAAACATGTTTCGGAATTTAAATCTACTTAAGTACAGTGAGTCACATAGAAATGTATACAGCTTTACCCTTTAACTTGGCTCTAAAGTGGTATTACTGTTCTATGTGGCTCACTGTACATCAGTGATAACACTCAAAGTATCTTGTACGTGATCGTTTTGAGCTTCGTTAAAATAACCCGGCAAAAGAAGGGACTTTCGTATCACTTCAAAATACACCTTGAGTACTTACGAATAAAGTGTAATTTCAAGAATAGTTAACGAATATGATTAGATTGTCTTTTAAACGTTTCTTAAATAGTATTGTTTTTTTATGAATATAGCAGTAAGATGCATTTAATGATTGTAGCATCATATTTTTATATTTCCAAGTGAATGGAATGGTGTGATCTTAGTTACAAATAGTGTTATTAGTAAGATGACAAACATTGTAAAGATTGATTGAGATATGCATTCATTAGAGTTCAAACATCAAGGTCTGACTATTCATGACATCAGCATTATTTAAGCTGGCAACACTTAATTTGAAAACCGATCAAGATCGGTTGGGCGCCATCGTTCAAGATTGTACATTATTTAATTTACGATTTTTGTGTAGGGCCCAAATATTTTCATCATTACTATTTATCTTTACCAACAACAATAGAAATACATTATATTATGACATATGAGGCTTATAGAATACGATCCAAAAAATAACATTTTGTAAGATAAATCAAAGGCCCTTAGACTTACCCATTACATACTTAGGCCATTAGAGAAATTATTTCTGTAGAAAGTCTATCTGTTTTTTTGGGCCGTTTTGTACTGTGCTAGTGATAGTCAAGTCAAGAGCAACATCGAAAGCCTGCAATGAATGATCAATCAATGACCACAGATTTTTTTTAAAAAGAATTCTATTGTTTTGAATAAATACCTTAAAATGAATGCATATTTTAAGTTATGTTAACGTCTTTTGCAATGTAATATTGTCAGACTGTCTGTTGTTTCATATCTACACAGGTGTGTTACTCCTAAACTATATTTCTATGAAGGTTGTTGTAAAAATAAATTTGAGATCAAGGTAATTGTTTTTTATCTGAAACCTTAAAAATTCCAAAGCTTCGATTCGATTGTTGATATTTATACAATCTTTTAGACTATATTTATATCCTCCTAATTTTATTTTAGTCAGGAAATACCTCAAGCGATTTTCCCTTCCATCTTAACTAAAGGGCAGTGACAATAGGAATATGCTTTATGACAATGTCTAATGGGGAAGACCATGGATTTATCATCCGTATATTACAGTTATATTTTATAAATCTATGGGAAAGAAAGAAATATGGCGAAGCTATCAAGAGCACAAGAACAATAAAACACCATATACATAAATGATTTGACTATAATTACAATAAACTACAATTAATTACATTCAGTGGTGTGAATCCTTCGGGTCGGGCTTTCCGTACTGTTTCTCCCACATAGCAATGAACTCCTTCTTTCTCTGCTCTCGTTTCTTGAAGTACTCCGGGTACTGGGCTTTCTCCAGTGGGTGCCAGTAGTCCAGGACCCAATCGGGAGGTGGCACCTCACGTTCATGGGCTACTCCACCGACACTTGTTGCAACTGGAATGAATATTAAAAATGTTATGTTTAATGATTGCTGGAAGCTCAGATGTATAGAAAGTATTGAAAATTAGTGGTGCATTAAAAGTATATCTAACAAATGTCGTGAATTCATAAAAAAAACATATACATTGTTGCAAGTTATATCACCGAATTAATCATACATATAAAAAATACATATATATAAAATTAATTACAGTTGCGGCTTATTTTTTATAGGCAATCTATCCCTAATCCATTGGATACTTCCTTAACGTTTAACAGCCTCCGTGGCGTGGCTACTCAATAGGTCCCAGGTTTGATCCCCAGTCACGGCAAGATGAAAAATGATATTATTCTGATTGGCCTGGGTCTTGGATGTTTATCTATATATGTATCACTACATAGTAAAAAAAAGTCGCTTTCTCTGTCCCTATGTCCCTTTGTATGCTTAAATCTTTAAAACTACACAACGGATTTTGATGCGGTTTTTTTAATAGTGTTTCAAGAGGAAGGTTTTTATACCCATGCGAAGTCACAAGTCTCTAACTTACTTTTGGGCTAACTTAATCTGTGTGATTTGTCCCTATATAGGTAGGTATAGGTAAATTCATTTAAAATTGGTTGTATCAAAAAAACAGATACCTGCAGAATTGAGCAGTAGGATCCTGTACTAAAAACCTACACAAATATCATATACTATATAAACAGCACACACATCAATATATAAACAATAAATATAATAACTACATACAAATATGAAGCACACAATTTATTGTTAAAAATACTAACATTTCCTTGGAATTGGATGCTGGTTAAGGAACAATTCCTGTTCGCCTTCCTTCAGTAGCTGGGCAGCCTTGGCCATGTCCTGAATTTTTGCATTTTTGTCAAAGCGATCTCGCATCAGCACGGCTTGGTAACGGTAAACATGGCTGCAAGAATTTATGCCATTAAAAGGCAGGAGTATGAGGAATATTAACCTTTCCACATAGGACTGCCTTTTTTTGGTACTATCCAATAACACTAGCCCCAGAATGGTTAAGTGGCATGAAATAAGAAATACTACTTAACTCTAAGAATACTTGATATGAGTATTTTTATCAGCTTCAGTTTTTGTTGTGTAAGATGTACTTTCTAATGTTTTACTCTTAATTGACAGGTATTAATAAAAGGTAGATGCTAATAAATTATATGGACTAGATATATTCAAGTCACAATATGAGACTGCTACCATAGCGCAGAATTAGTAACAGTACCATAGTTAAGTGGTTTGAAAAATTCTCCAGGGCTATATTAACTACAAATACTAAAGTACACCTATGTACTTTGTTTATAATGAAACTAATTACGAAATAATCAAAAAGAAGAACCTTAGAAATCATATATCTGAATAAATATAGTTGGATTGCATGAAACAATTCTTGTTATTTTTTCTGCAAATAAAATAATATTATTGAGGTTATGTTTTGGTAAAATTACGTAATTTTTTACTTACTGGAAGTGGACTAATATTTTATATGAAAATTAGCCTTACCGTTGATCATAAAACGCTTCTAAATTTCGTAAAGCCCTTTTATAAAGGCTACAAACTTTTTGGGAATGGGTTTGTATCCCAAGAAATGGGACGTTCGCCATTTTTAATTTATTTTGCAGTGCAGTTATCAGAGATTTTGTCTGTCTGTTGTTGACTGTGATGACACTCAGTGATGACATCAAGATGACATCTGATAATTCCTTGACGTTAACATTGATTGATGTAATGACAAACAATGCTGGCTTTTTTTTACGGCCCTAGATACTAATCTTTTAAGGGGCTTATAATAAAGCGATCCGAGACGATTTTAAACGAAATGTCGCCCGCCCGTCATACATTTGAAATTGATTGATCTACCTGCGTGGCTACTACCATCTCTAAAGCCATGCAACAAGATCCATCCAGTAAGAAAGTGAGACATCTCTCTTACTCAATCATTCTTGCATGGTTTTAAGAGATGGTGGTAAGCCACCTGTCCGACTTGAACTTTCCCGGTTATTATTATTATCAATGCTTCAAACTAGTAAACTTATTTCACTATTGTGTATTTATATATCATCTCCGTGACAACAAATATTCGCAGAACCAGTTATGTTTCGTTGACCAAAACTTCCAATCATTACGTCAGTGAACATACTTATGTAAATATGTGCGGATTGGATCCTCTAATCACAATATCCGGTCATCTCGAGACCTTGAACCAAGTGAGATTCATTTAGAACAACTTGTACGGTACTTGTTAACTAGTACAAGGTAGCTCATTAATTTGCACGATTTTTTTGAACTATTTTGCGGGTCTGGATTGTCTGGGCATGTAAGTTCGTAACGTAATAACGTTCGTGCGTGTTAAGCGACGCGAGCGTGGGCTGACTTGAAAAACTACTAGTGGCATTTTATTTTGAGCTACCTACGGAGAAAGCACGTTTAGCCATTGGACCCGTCTTTTATCGCTTGATGGCAGTCGTTCAAAATATAAGTAAATAAATACGGACAAATCACACAAATTGAGTTAACCCCAAAGAGTTCCAGACTTTTGTTATGGGATACTAACTCAAGATAGGTACTATATTTTATAACAAATACATAAATAGATATACATCAAAGACCCGACCTGGGATGAATCCAAAAAAAAATTACATTTTTTCATCTTGACCTCACCGGGGATCGAACCCGCGACCTCTTGAGTAGCGGACATGCATGTAAACCATTAGGCCACGGAGGTCGTCAAGATCAAGATGCTAGGCAACCTGAAAAATCTGGCATTGTTTGCCACTAACACATCCGGAGTCCCGAGTCTTGATAGTGTCACTAGCGCGCTGCAAACTCATGGCTTAAGATGTTTTGCCACAGTACAGTGTGTTTTTTTTTTCAATTACGATTAGCATACTTTAGCTCCTAAGTAATTAATCACTGTTAAATCGAATTTCAGGAAGGGAAACTTTAAGACAAAGCCTGACTAATTAACTGGGCTAGATAATAAGAGCTACTGCAACTAATTATAAGATTAAAATTCCAAAGTTAGTAATGCTCCCACAAAAAATTTGGGTCAAAGAAAGTTAGCAAAATGTACGCAACGAGATGACCAATCGGAACCGGTTGCCAAGCTAATCAGATTGTATTAAATCAGCGCCATTTTTGATTTTACGTAGTTCTTTATTCAAAATACTGAAATGGTATTTTATAGAGGGCACTTCAGGCTAGGTATTTCGTCGTTTGGTTAGAAAGCTAATGAAAATGCAGCAGTATGCTGGATTCTTTAGTGAGCGTATTTGGTCTTGGAGTTATATCGTGATCGTGCCAGTGTTGTATCGACACTCGGCGCGGTGGGTTCCGTCGCCAATCGTCGTCATTCATAAAATATTTGAGTGATAAGTTCAGTGTTAGGATATTATTCCGTAGTGAACCTTAAGTGGGATTTTTTACAGTCTACTTGGAATTCCTTGTTTTTGGTAAGTCTTAATACGTAAGTTTAAGTGAGTTAATATAATTTGTTATTCTTCATATCTTATTTTTATTAAAATAATATAAAGGCAAAGCTTTTAAGTAGGTACATATTTTAGGTATAAATATTACACTTACTAATTTCACACGAATTAATTATTCACTTTGTTTCATATTCGATAGATAAACGAATCAATTTAAATGGGTTTTATCAGTCGTTTATAAACATAAAAAATATATTTTGATTTTCTCAAATAATTAGATATTTAATAAACTACACCTACATATAAAATGTCTTTAAATTATTACTTTTAAAAAATGCCGTTCACCTTATTAATAGGTCCGCAAAAATAATCATTAAAAAAAATATCAATACGATCATACCACAGACTTATACATATTCAAGGCTTGCAACATTTACTCAATTTTTTACATCTTATCAAGGTTTCTCTCCACTTATAGATATACTTCCTTATCAACCAATATAAAATAAATTAAAAAATGTAGGTATATATTTTATTAAACAGTGACTTTTTGTGTGTGTATTCCCATACAAAGTCCCAACAGCTGATTTCACTGCAAATTTCTTTAGAAAGTACTCACCTAGTCCAGTTTCACGTATTCAACACTACAATAAAATTTTGCTCATGTTTAAGTTACGCAGTAAGTAAAAAAAATAGGATTATTGTCTGTGATCATAGATTACTTCCATGCTGGTCTGGGAGAAAAAGAAAAACATAGAAAGTACCAGCTGCTTCTCTTCCCGTGCAAGTCGTAAAAGTCGACTGAGGGAATCTGCGAATGGGGGAATCTTAACATAGGCGATGCGGCTAGCAACCCATCACTATTGATTTCCTGTTTCAACTGTCATCATGCCAAACGTGGTCTAAGGTCTTTTGGCCCTAGGCTCTGTCTACCCCGTATGGGATAAAGAAGTGACTATATGTATGTATGTATGATCATAGATTAAAAAAAATGCGAGACAGCGCGATTCGAACTTCTTTGTCTGTGATGGTCTAACAATAAGTTGAGTTATAGACCTCCTCTCCTTTTAATGTTATGAGCATGAGGAGGAGACCACAAAATAGAAAGAATAATGTCTTAAGAGAAGACGAAAGTGGGAATGGGTAAGGAAGGAATGTCGCAAATAAGTTTTTCTTTTTAAATACTTTTTACGGCCATGGAAACTAGTCCTTTGAGGCCTTTCTTCAATTTATTAATTTTCTTCAGTCCTACTTTAGTCAAGTTAAGTCAAAAATCAAGTCAGTAGTTTAGTCAAGTGAGTCAGTCAGATAGCTAAGTGAAGCTGTGCAAAATTTTCACTTAGCTATAACTTGGAGATTTTGGTGACAAAGATAAAAGTCACGTAATCGACACTGTACCACTTCCCAACACTCACGCTTGTTTACGAATACTTTGCGAATAATAATCCACCAATATTAAGCACAAATACTCGAAAAAACCTAAGTTTTGGAAATTAAATACAGCGCGGACATAGCGACAGTTTACTTTCCCTCCAAAAAATCCCTCGCAAATAAGGATACCGAGTCATAGACTAAATCAGTGGTAGAATAGAGACCTAGAGTACCCACAAAAGAGGCCGCCCAGTAGCTCAATTTTCGTAAATACCGTAAAATCTTAAACACCGCCGCCGCCGGTGCAGAAATTAATCGGTTGTTGTTTTTTTTTATTCTATCAATCGATTGACCACGATGAAATTGATCCCCACCTAAAGTGCAAATATGTTTCATTGAATCTTAGGTAGAGCTAGCGATGTGCCGCTGGAAGTATAGTTTACGGAAATTAAAAATTTACGGATATATTTCCAAAGTTGCCAACCTTGGAAACATTGGGAATGATTCCGGGAATACTTAACCACAACTTAACTAAGTTCTAGAGTTAACTACAGCTCGCTGATTTTCAGTTAACTAATAGTTTGTACATTAGAAAGATTGTAAATAATAGTTAGAAAAGAAAAATTAGAATAGTATATATTTGAACTAAGTATTACAAGTAAAACAAAAATATTTTTTGAGTTTTTCATATTCAGTAAGTTTGTATACTTTAGTAAATAAACAAAAAATAGTAATAATAAATGGAAGTAGAGCCCCGAGAACTTAGTATTTATGAGTAGTCTCATGTTTAGAATTTAAAAAGTTATCTTCCAAAAACGAAAGCACACTCGAGCTTTCGTTTTCACTTGTAGTTTCGTTTTATAATACGTGTGAATGTTGATCGTGACACACTTAGTGCTTAACAAAGGAAAGAGTCGCTAAACATAGTCTTAATCAAAACAACAATGCGAAAGTAAATCCGTCTGTCTGTTGTGCCTGTTCACACCTGAAATAATGGACTGATTTTGAAGAAATTATGTATATTTCTATATTTCCATACTAATATGACAATGAGGATGTAACTTTGTATGTTGTACTGGACTAATTTCAAAATTTCTTTCTGCAATGACTATATTACCTCGTAGATAACCTATCTGAAAATTCCTAAAAATAAATATCTTTTATTTAAAATTATTATGGATTATCAAATATAAAAAAAAACGTTCGGGCGTTACTAAACTAATTAAACTAAACAAAACCTACACAAATTTTAGGTACCTACTAACTGCGTACCTAGTGTAGATAATAATCATTAAAATCTACTTAATTAATATGTGTTGAAAGTGAGGTTTTCCCAAATTTCTTTAACAAAATAAGTATTTTAAATAAACGGGACACTACGGTGTCATCATTTTGACTATACCTCGTGTGTGCATAAGTTTTGAGACGAACTAAAAGTTGCATAACTTTTTTAATAATAAGCTTATATTTAAAAAAAAATCAGTAAACATTAAGTAGATAATAATCAACAGTAAAATATAATTATTATTCAAAATAACCACCCTTGTTTTTAATACAGGCCCTTAGACGATTTGGCCAGTCATCAATGGCGGCACGAATCTTTTCCAGCGAAATTGGCTTAGCTTTTCGGACAAGGGTTCGCCTCAGTGACTCCAAGTTTGGGTGGGACTTTCAGCAGGCCCTGAGCTCTAATTCAGTCTATAAAAAATAATCTAGCTGGTTGAGATGGGCTGGAGGAAGGCCATTCGTTCGCCGCGATGAAGGCCGGGTACATTTGCCTTCAACGAAGCTTGGGTGGTTTTTGCCTTATGGGATGGCGCCGAGTCTTGCTGGAAAACTCAATCCTTGTTGTGAAATAAAGTATGTGACAGAGATTTCACAACGGGCTCTAAAATGTGACTTTGATAATTCTTGGCTTTCACCTTGACGGCTTGTTGGCATAAATGGAGCGGAGTGACACCTTCATACGAAACTCCCCACCATACCATCATACTAGCCGAATGGTGAGTTCGCGAAACATTCCGTGCTGAAGCTGGTACATCCTTGCTACTTTTGGTATACACTTTATTGTTTTGTCGGTTAAACTTTTCTTGGACAGTAATGATTTTCTCATCGGTGAAGAGTATCTTCCTCGCATCGTGTCTCTTTATCAGCATTGGACAACATTCGCGTCGCAATTTATGAAGGCGATCGTTTAAGAAGTGAACTTCCCTGCGGCTATACGCCTTTACCTTAAGATCATATGTCAGTATTCAGTTGAATGAAATGCGCGAAATTTTAGTCTGAAGCGCGAGTTTCTTCCGAGTGCGACATGGATTTTAGCAAAGTCGCTCTCGGATGATTTTGATGTTCGCAGGCGTCCTTACAGAGCGTGGCTGACCACTCCTTTGGCTATCTTGCAAAGAACTTGACTCCTTGTATCGTTTAATAGTGTAATACACGAAGTTACGGCTCACACCAAATTTTTTACCTCACGGGAAATCTTTATTTTTTTCCCGCGCTTAAATAGCGAAATTACGGCCGCACGTAATTCTTTTGTTTCCTCTATGACGACAAATTTGAAAGAAATTAATTTAAAAATCAAAGAAATTAAAAGTTAACATTCCAAATTCAAAATTGGAAAAAGAAATAAATAGATATCAGTATTTTATTTTTAAGTACAAAGTTTGTCTCAAAACTTATGAACACCACGAGGTAATATTGGCCATTACCATACGAATTTGGTACTAAGTATGTGACGAATTTACAATAAATCTATGTTAGCAACATCGTTCTCAGCTGAAGTGGCTGCCTATCCGTCAACGCAGGAACCTCCATATTTTATGTCAACTCTATAACATCCATAATAATCTACCTTAAACAGGATTTCCGCTTATTAAGTGCCACTGATGAAAGGGTCCTGCGTTCTTCAAATCGTTTGATTTTGGCAACTCCTTCTCACCGTACAGGTTTTTAGGCAAATTCTTTCGCTGTCACTGCAGTAAAACTTTGGAATGCACTCCCTGAATCCATAAGAACTGCCCGGAGTCGCGCTAGCTTCAAAACGCTAGTCTATAAATACTATCTCGAACAGTCACAAAAGTAGAACACTATTTCAAATGTTGCATATATATTATTTATTTAATGAATATATGTAGGTATATAGATACATTAATATTTATTATACAATTAAGTAATATGCACGTATAAATTTAAACAAAATAATAAGAAAACTTAGTCTAAAGAATAACCTAAAAACTATCTACAGTTTAGTTTAGTTTTAGCTATCACTATAGTGATAGTGATATACAATATTAATTGAATAAACGAATGACCTTTCGCATATGATGTATATGGTTAGCACATATATATTTATTGTAAAAAATATGACCTTTCTGTTTTGATGGACGGTGTCACATAGTACCCACCCAGTTATTCTTATTTCGGAGACAACTAGTAAACCGGCCCTATAGGAAACGAGTTGTTCGAGCCAAAAACTCGTTTTTAAGTAGAGGTTTTATACTTACCGACCCATAGTTTTTCATAGGTGTATAAAAATTTTGATCAATTTTCGATTGAAAAATTAATAAAGTTGAAGTGTTTGTTCTGTCTGTCTTTTTGTTTGATCCGGCTAATCTCTGGATCGGCTGGACCGATTTTGACGGGACTTTCACTGGCAGATAGCTGACGTAATATGGAGTAACAAGGGCTAGGTAGGTAATTTGACGCGGACGAAGTCGCGGGCACAGCCAGTGATAAGGACTCCGCCGATTTATCTGACAGATATAACTCTACCATATATAATGTGAGAAAGATCATTCCATACCCAATAATTTTGAGGGTTCCTTACCCAAAGAATGATAAAGGATAGTCACGTAAAAAAACAAGCGCAGTAGGTATCTAGGTAAGTATATCATTAACATTTCGCAGACAGTAAACGAGATAACAATAACAGTTAATTGTTATCTACGTCGAGAGGTGTTACTGTCAGCGAAAGTCTTAATTTTGTTACAATAAAAAATTGACCCACATCTAAGCCGAAACTTTTCGTGACAATAATAATCTTGATCATTGTGGAATCTTACATAATAACCACAAAATATTATACATAACATCCTATAACACAGTCCAGAAATGAATTACCTAATCCAGTGTCCAGTTATAAAAAAGATGAGTTGTGTTGGATTAAATCGTCATAAAAACAGACAATGAAATAAAACCTGTTGTGGTGAGAGAAAGTTTTTGTTCTGAAGAATTTTGGCGGGAAGAAAGATATAAGTGAAAGTTTGTACTTGCATCACGGTCTAATTTATTATTTACTACCTGTTCCCCGCAGCTTCGCCCCGCGTGGAATCGGTTGTATCGCGCCCAAAAGTAGCCTATGTTTGACCTCAGGTCGTTAACTACATCCCTACCAAATTTAATCACAATCGGTCCAGCAGTTTAGCCGTGAAGAGGTGACAGACAGACAGACTTTCGCATTTATAATATTAGTATGGATGTATAAATGTATAATACAATTTTACTAATCGGGGTCGCCGGTATAAAGTATAGAGCAAAGAAATAACTTAAAAATATTGTGTAAGTAGTTGTAAATATTAGGCACTACTTTTTTTTTACTTTTTTTTAAATATGTGTATTTTATTTTTTAGTTTAAGTAATTAGTTTAGGATTTTTAATTATATAAATCAATAAATATATAGGGACAAGTCACACAGATCAAGTTAGCCCCAAAGTAAGTTCAAGACTTGTGTTATGGGATACTAACTCAACGATACTATATTTTATAACAAATACATATATAGATAAACATCTAAGACCCAGGGCAATCAGAAAAATATTATTTTTCATCTTGACCTGACCGGGGATCGAACCCGGGACCTCCTGAGTAGCGGTCAGGCATGTTAACCATTACGCCACGGAAGTCGTCGGAAATATTTGTCTTTATTTTGTTTCCAATAAAAAACGAGTAGTTATCATTTCGTGTCAATGACAAATTATTAAATATGGTTAGCCCAATGCGAGGCCATCATATTAGTGTGTAGTTGTAAGGTGAAGTATCTTGTGTTATAATAATATAGAAATCCATAAAACAAAACAAATTCTGGCGTTCCATACACTTCTACATACCTACATACATATTTTAAAAGGCAATCGAATAAATGACTCCTGGATAGTGTTTTTCTGAATTAATGATTTTGTAACCGATAATAATATAATCTATGATGTTTAATAGTCATTGAATTTTGCTATAATAAAAATTAATGATATTGCTTTGAATTTCGCGATAGGATATAAATATGAATTTAATAAATATAATATTATTAATATTAATCTTGCGACATAATAAACATTTATTTATTATAGTTTTAATGTGCACATGCTCTTTTAAAATATGAAGATGGGCTGCACCTTTGTACTGAACAAGATCTCATGTTTTACCCTATTTTATGAATAATTAAAAAAAATCTAAATATATTGTGAAAAAATTATTTAAAAAATTTGAAACGGAATTAGTCCGTTGCAGTGGACGCACCCTAAGAAGCGAGAAAATCGTTTACCATCAGGGCAGTCGGTCACTTGGTAAGCGGTTTATGTAACAGTCCTGTTATAGTATAGCTGTTTGTTAAATGGTAGGCTCTGGTGTGGTGTGGTGTGGTATGATTTCGTAAAGATTTATATTTATTACGGCTGATATCATGTGTACACCGTGCTTCGATGGCCGTGGCCTGATAACGGTAGAATATATAAAAAAAAAAAAAAATTGAAGAAATTTCTGTTTGTGTATGTGTATGTGATGTTGTGATTTTTTTCTTACAAAAGACATCAACGATCACGAAAATCATGAAAAAATATTTTTATTCATCAATTTATTTTATTTTGATGTTAATTTTTTTTTTTATCAGACAATTTTTTTTTCTAACAAGAGACAAACGATCACAATAATCCTGAAAATTATTTTTTACTTTAAGTTTATTTTTATTTTGTTTGATGTTTAAAATAAGTTAACAATTCGAAATCATTAAAAATCCACTCACAACTAAATTGGTGCTAAGTAGTTATTTCGATTTATTAATTACTTTTATCAAAAATGCGAAATTTCCTTCATTTGGCTCACTCTGACACCTCGTGGTGAAATCATTCACCGATCTATATCATTATGCCTTTCACACTTCTACACTGCATCGTCTAGTCTATACCTATACTTATTGTAATGTACAGAAGCAATCTTAAAAGCTAGTGTCTATTTAGTCTAGCAATCAAAAATTTGAAATTCCTACAGCTTATAAAAAGTTATACACGACAAAATTTAATATTAATCTTATCCTACCTATATTATCGACCGATTATTCCCATCGTGCCCATCCACTTGTCAACTACTGGTAGAAAATCTCAAATGCTGAAAGAGGTTAAATATCTGCCATATCACAACTTAATAAAAATTCAAGAAATGAAATGAAATTATTTATTTACATTAAACATGAAACAATAAGATGTTACATTATTAATTTGATATCTGCATGTTTTGCCAATAGTATGGCATGTAAATAACGTAAAATTAAGTGACTTGACTTTCTGATTATTCGGATACAATATTTATTTGTAGGGTCAATGTATAGATGTTAATGCGGACGAGGTAAGAGCATTCATTATATTAACCAGTGCCGCTATGTATAGAACCATGTGGTCCCATTGCCTAAGTACGAGATTTAGTTCCTTCTTTTGCTTTTGCCAATAGTTGACGCTAGAACAATTGAAAAAATTGAATTTATAATGGTCCATAATGGTCCATCTCAGCAGATTGCATCCTCTTAACGGAATGACTCATTGCGCGCCCCCATTCTGCTCGGCTGGCCAAGACTTTCACTGCGTGTCTGTAAAACGGCGTTTAATGATTCTGATACATTTAGAATTATAATTTACAGTTAAAAACTATAACCTAATGTGCAATAAGCACTAAGATAGCAATTTATATAGTTATCGTTGAGTTTTTTTATTTATTTACATTTTTACAAGCTTAGTCAATTTTTACAGATTTTCAACAAAAACAAAAAGAGATATAGTTTATGAGTTATTATAGAAAAAAAATAGCATAGTTATATATAGAGTTCAATCTAATTAATATTTTTCTAACCTATGAATATGGTCAGGACTCCATCAGAAACATCAATCTCAAGGACAGTCAGCCCACTAAAATAGATTCAAATCTTTTAGTATAAGAGTTATGACTACAATCGATTAGATATAAAAAAGCGACGAACTTGAGTTGATATCAGGTAGGCGGCCAGTCAAATATTGCCGAATTTTATGATGTTTAAGTACCTACTTAATTAAGATGAATTATGACATCACATTTTAACGGATCCTAAACTTCTAAGCCGTGTAATTTGGTTTGCAGCCAGGAAAATAGGAAGGAATACTATTACATATTAAGTTCACAATTTAGTATTTTAAACTTTTAATTGGTGGAGTCTTGTTATTGGCACAGTCCAACATTATTATTGTATTTTTTACTATACTATACTACATTAAGCTGTAAGACATCCGAAAAACAAATAAATAAATACTTACGTATTCAAAACTAAATTACTTCAAACAACACGAGACCAAACCAGCGTTAACCATCAAGCTATCATCCATTCTCATCCAAGTTAGGTTTCAATAACAATAAAACAATACATGCTTAAGACCGTTGTTATAGGAACCGGGAAAATGGCGTGATTTATCACCGTGTCATGTGTTTATTGTTTTTAAAAGAAACTGGCTAGTTCATACTAAGTGTTCATTAAGCACTTGATCAGAATATGATAGCACATAAATATACACCAACAGATAGTTTTTAAAATTAATTGACGTTCGATTGTTCAAATACATACAGACTGACTTTTTGAATACCAGCCAATTATATCACGTGATCGGCTTTATAAAAAAAATTGACGCATCGATTGATCCGGACTGTGGATTTAGGGAGGGACATAAAATCAAATCAGAAATTGTAAAATATACGTTGACTAGTTTTATTTTGTGTATCTTAAAAATTATATATAGGTATAGTATACAATATATTATGTCGTAAATTTTTTATTATCCTAGTATTTAAAAACCTAAGTCACAGTTTTTCCTACTTTTTCCTAGGGAACATTTATTGAAAAATATGAAAAAAAAATCAACTTCTCATTAAATCTCGGGAATTTGTTTTCAAGTAATAAGTGAACTGTTTTATAAAACATCACTATGTAAAATAAACAAGGGGTTTTTGTTTTATTGTTATACTGGTAATATGAGATGAGAATTTTAAGCATAGTGGAAGAAACAGAGCGTGTAAATAAAACTGGACTGCGTGAGTTGCTTTATATTGAATAGTGCTCCGTACATAGTGTGTTTAGTTCAATCAAAAATGTTTATTCATTTTTAATAAACAAATTTAAACATTAACTAATAGTAAAACTACTCTTAATTTATGTAAAAATACAGCCCAAGTCACTGTCACCACATGGTACCCAAGAGTCTGGCGGAATTTCCACTTTCTATGGCTAAACTTAGCCTTTGCCCAAAATAAGCACCAGCCTTTGTTCCTCGGAAACATAAACACATATCGTTACTGCTACATATATCCACTGTTGGGGATACAGGCCTCAATACTCAACAATAATTGTTTTAAAGGATAAATTTCATATTATCAGTACAGTATGTACTCCCGGGTCCCAAGTATCCGGGTTTTCCCTATTTTTCGTCAAAATTGGTTCAATAGTTTTTTAAAAATTAAGTTCGGTCGTGATGTAGTCAACTCATTTAATTTTTTTAAATTAATATAATGTTATTTATTTTGAATTAGAAGAACCTACATACCGACCCAAAACTGCAATTTCTAAGTTCAACTGTTGTTTTAAAGAAATGATGACCTACAATAAAGTAGTCGTGCCAGTTTTCGTACTCCCGTGGGAAGTGGACATTATTTGGCGCATCGCACATGTTGGTATAACGGGTCCGTGGGTGCATCGACCGCGGTACGCAAGTTTGGACTCTTTAATTTATAGATTCCTTACTTTAACCGAATATAGATGCTCTACTTATTACACACATATCGAGTATCTTGGGATATAACAAGGAAGCAGATTTATTAGGTATAGCAATACTTTTAATACTCCTTGTAATACCATGCTTTTTCTTTTTATTTTCGTGTTTAGATCCAAAACACCGGTATGCTTCATAAGGGCGACATCGAGCTCAAAATCCTCCAAAACTATATAGCTTGGGGGCAACACACTAATAGTAGGTTGATTAGGATGTTGAGATTGGCTTTGTGAATAAGGATTTTGTTTTCAAATCATTAGTTAACTTAATTATCACTAGAAACGTGCCCTGCAAATTTTTCAAACAAAAGTCGATAGCAACTTTGTTTAAAAATCTGATAGTAAGAGCACGCATACTAGGTTTTGCATTTTCTCACTCAAAATGGTATTAAAAGATAGGATGGGATTAGAATTAATAAAAACCAGCATTTTCCAACACTTTTAATGCCAAAAAAAGTGAAGAAAAAACATTATGATCTAATCCAGAGCACTTATCCATTACATTTATGTAATTCTTACGTTATGTTACATTGTAGGAAATATAAATATGTACCAAAGAAAATTAACTATAATTTATGTGATTTCTAACCGTTCTTTAAAAACATAATGATTGAGTTGCAAGTTAGAGTACCCAATTTTGTTGTAATTAGTTCGCTGAAGTGGGCGGTGCGCATAGCGTGCAGAACAAGTGCAAGTGTGGTACGTTCACCTACCACATCTTTTTTGTCGATTTGGTTAAGATTATATATTGTACTAGCTGTTGCCCGCGGCTCCGCCCGCGTGTAGGTCGATTTCAGTTAAATCTATAGTATCCTATTCCCGTGCCAATTTTATAAAGCCATTACATTGCTACGATATCAAACTGAAAATATTAACATTCATACTATCACATCTTTGTCTCTAAAAGAGTAGACGCAGCCTATTACAGGGTCATTTGGACCTAAAGCCACTCCTAAAGTTATAGTGGGCGTGAAAAGTGGAGAAAATCTCAATAAAAAGTGATAAGTTAGTTAAATTAAACCTTACGACACGACCGTATGTTCCGTCAAACAACAACTGAACTGACTTGCCGATTTGATTATTTTTTAAACCAAACCAACCAATCAATTCAAATAGCTTACAATACAACACGACCGATAAACAAACCAACCAATAAAACTAAATCAACAACCAAATTTTTTTTTAATTAAATCAAATTAATTGCCGTAAGGAAAATTTTCAATCTGCTATACCATATGCGAAAAAATAATTAAAATAAAGTCAGCACCATCTATTGATATTTTATGTAACTAAATTATACGCCCACACACATTCAATGTGTTATTTTATTAAAATTTAATAGAGACTGGAGTGTGTTTTTCTCTTATTGATATCGATAAAACAAAGTAGAAATTCTAGCCTTATCTAAATTATATACGTTTATGTAAACCGCATTCAACTCTGTTTAAAAGTTTTGAAGCAGTGCTAGAAGTAAACTTCAACTGACCATAACTTCTTTTTCCCTTAACCGATTTTGACAAAACAAAGTTTTGACAACGCTCCTAATTATATGTAATCCACCTGTGAAAACCGCGTTCAAATCTGTTGAGTAGTTTTGAAGTTATAACGTACCAGAGGGACAAAAGTTCCAAAAATTGTTTTTTTTTTTTTGTTTCTGTTACTCTTCTTTAACCGCTCCGTATCAGTTTTTTAGAAAAATATTTAATGTATATATACACTCGATTTTTACTGTCCTATTATTTGTATAGATAGATAGATAACTACAAAATACTGATATATTAACGGACTTAACGCTAAGAGCGTTCTCTACCAGTCAACCATTTGATTAATCTTCTTCTTCAATGTCGTCAATGACAAATAGATTATTATATTTATTCAATTTATATATTTACTACTACTATTTACAAATTTTATGTACAAAAGAATAAACAAAAAAATGAAATAAAAAAAAATAAAAATAAAATATGTTAAAATTCTAATGCTTCGTCCTCTTGCCCGTGAAGCATAGTAGCAAGAACACTGGCTGCGTTCCCCCTCTGGATAGCTATGCTAATCCTTTGGGCGAAGAAGCAGCCAGCCCTCTTGTCACCAGCGGCGGCGATCAGTCGCGGAGAGATCTTTTTGAAAAGATCTCTTGCGCTAGGGCCCCAAGGTCCAAACGTCTCAACACCAAACGGCACAAATTATATTTATTATATTTGATTTGATTGGGGTTGCAACATCGTTTATCCGGAAATAAATTTGCAAATGAATTTATTCGTTCCTTTCCAAAATTAAAAAAAGTAAGAAAATAATTCTAGAAAACAAATAAAAAACGAAAACAGAAAATTATTGTTTGTGGCAGGATTCGATCCAGCTACTTCCAGCTATTTCTTTTAAAATATTAAAAGCAAAAAAATTGAATTCTAAAAAACTAATACAAAACGAAAAAAAAGTAAGTAAAAAAAAAGTCATGTTTAGCAGAATAAAATTAGAACCCTCTACTTACTCAAAAAAATAATCCGCGACCTCTACCGACAGGCCAACATGCGTTGTTAGTAATTGGCGAAATTTTAAATGGAATTTGTCTATAGGTACGCAAATTCACCCCTTTTTTGGATGTAAGGGTTGGAATTGTGAACAACCCTTTCTTATGTGGGCAATATATAGTATATAAAATGAAGACACTAACCAAATTTCACGTTTATGGCTTTTATAGTTTCGGTTTTGTGATGATAAATTAGTTAACCTCCCCTTTTTACCCCTTTAGAGGTTGAATTTCAAAAAACGCTTAAACACGCCATTAGTTATTTTTGTTGAGAAGCATTCTTGCCAAGTTTCAAGTACATCTCATTTAATTTTTTTTCATACAAACTTTGCCCTCAATTTTAACCCTTTTAACGGTCTAATTTTGAAAAATCCTTTCTTATCTGAGCACTACGTATTAACATAAAACTTCGGTCCAAATTTAAAGTTTATAGCTTTTATGGTTTAGGCTGGGCGTTGATTTATCAATTGCCCTTGTTCTTATATATAGAAGAAATTATATTAATCTACTAACGAATTAGAAATTAATATAAATATACTTAAAGACCTACAATTTATTTGAGAAACCTTACAATATATTTAAGATATGCAACTAACTTATGGAAAATAACACAAAGATTTACCTATTTTCAAACTACTATTCGAACTCCGGAATCCGGAAAAATACTTTTCAAACTTAAATTAAACGAATCAATGAGTAGCCCAAAACGCATACATTAAACTATACATACAATATAATGCCGCAATTACCACTCCATACTCCAATCAATTCTAATTTAATTTTATTTATTATTTTATATTTAACAGGTACCAAATCGTCTTAACACACAATCAAATCGTTAGAAAAGCAAAAGAAAAGAATTTTAATTATTTGAAATCTCTACACATGATGTTAATCATCATGTGTAGTAATCGAACGACAAACCATATCGACTTTTAAAATGTATGGTGGCGCCATCTATTGACACATTACTGAACTCATAATATTAACAAATAAATAAAACCTTTGCACTCTGTCTTCTATAATTTAGTTGTGTACGTACAATACAATTCAATACAATACAAAATATTATACCAAGACATTTTCAATTTTAATTCCATGTATCTCACTTCAAAAATGACAATGTTTCATACAAACTGGCAACCCCTATTTCACCCCTATAGGAATGTAATTTTCAAAATCAGATTGATGCATTATTATCTTTTACCAATTACAAATTCAAATTAAAAATTTCATGTGTCTCACTGCAATAATGACAAAGTTTCATACAAAACGGCAACCCCTATTTCACCCCTATAGGGATGTAATTTTCAAAATCAGATTGATGCATTATTATTTTTTACCAATTACAAATTCAAATTAATAATTTCATGTGTCTCACTGCAATAATGACAAAGTTTCATACAAAACGGCAACCCCTATTTCACCCCTTTAGGGATATAATTTTCAAAATCTGATTGGTGCATTATTATTTTTTACCAACTTCAAATGTAAATTAATAATTTCATGTATCTCACTTCAAAAATGACGAAGTTTCATACAAACTGGCAACCCCTTTTTCACCCCTTTAGGGAAAAAAATTCCAAAAATCCTTTCTTAGCGGACGTCTCTTAGTCACAATCTACCTTCCTGCCAAATTTCATCTTCATCGGCCGAGCAGTTTTGGAGATTTCGTGATGAGTGAGTGAGTGTTTTTCGCTTTTATATATATAGACTAGCTGTTGCCCGCGGCTCCGCCCGCGTGTAGGTCGCTCTTCGCGTAACCTGTGGAAACTACAACTATCCAGACCTATAGTTAAATCTATAGTATCCTATTCCCGTGCCAATTTTATAAAGCCATTACATTGCTACGATATCAAACTGAAAATATTAACATTCATACTATCACATCTTTGTCTCTAAAAGAGTAGACGCAGCCTATTACAGAAAATATAAAAAAATCTCAATAAAAAGTGATAAGTTAGTTAAATTAAACCTTACGACACGACCGTATGTTCCGTCAAACAACAACTGAACTGACTTGCCGATTTGATTATTTTTTAAACCAAAGCCAAACCAAACATATCTTTGCTAGTCTTTGTTTGCAATTCTACTCTTTTCTTGTGCATTTTCTTTCGTCATTCGCCGGTTGACTGTAAGAGATCCCATCCTGGGATAAGTCCGCCATTGTCTTCTTATTTTAATAATGTTCCTTTTACTATGTATTTTAAAGCAATAAAGATATTACAAAAAAACAAACAAACAAACCAACCATTCAATTCAAATAGCTTACAATACAACACAAAAAAAGTTATGTTTAGCAAGTTTCAAACCCTCTACTCAAAAAAATAATCCGCGACCTCTACCGATAGGCCAACATGCGTTGTTAGTAATTGGCGAAATTTCAAATGGAATTTGTTTATAGGTACGCAAATTCACCTCTTTTTTGGATGTAAGAGTTGGAATTGTGAACAACCCTTTCTTATGTAAGCAGTATATAGTATAATGAAGACACTAACCAAATTTCACGTTTATGGCTTTTACAGTTTCGGTTATGTGATGATAAATTAGTTAATCTCCCCCTTTTGAGGTTAAATTTCAAAAAACGCTGAAACACGCCATTAGTTATTTTCTTGCCAAGTTTCAAGTACATCAGTGAAGATTTTTTTTTTTTTCATACAAACTTTGCCTTCAATTTTAAACCATTTAGGGGTCTAATTTTGAAAAATCATTTTTTTTCTGAGCACTACGTATTAACATAAAACTTCGGTCTAAATTTCAAGTTTATAGCTTTTATGGTTTAGGCTGGGCGTTGATTTATCAATTGCCCTTGTTCTTTTATATATATAGAAATTATATTAATCTACTAACTAATTAGAAATGAATACAAATATACTTAAAGACCTACAATTTATTTGAAAAACCAGAATAACACAAAGATTTACCTATTTTCAAACTACTATTCGAAATCCAGAATCCGGAATCCGGAATCCGGAAAAATACTTTTCAAACTTAAATTAAACGAATCAATGAGTAGCCCAAAACGCAGACATTAAACTATACATACATAGAATATAATGCCGCAATTACCACTCCATACTCCAATCAATTCCAATTTAATTTTATTATTTTATATTTAGCAGGTACCAAATCGTCTAAACACACAATCAAATCGTTAGAAAAGTAAAAAAGAAATAAACATTTTTTTATTTATTTTGAAATCTCAATTACTACACATGATGATTAAATGCGAACGACAAACCATATCGACTTGTAAAATGTATGGTGGCGCCATCTATTGACACATTACTGAACTCATAATATTAACAAATAAATAAAGCCTTTGCACTCTATCTTCTATTATGTATATCCTATTCCAATATGTTGTGTACATACAATACAATACAAAATATTATACCAAAAGACATTTTCAATTTTAATTCCATGTATCTCACTTCAAAAATGACAAAGTTTCATACAAACTGGCAACCCCTATTTTACCTCTATAGGGATGTAATTTTCAAAATCAGATTGATGCATTTATTATTTTTTACCAATTACAAATTTAAATTAAAAATTTCATGTGTCTCACTTCAATAATGACAAAGTTTCATACAAAATGGCAACCTCTATTTCACCCCTTTAGGGATGTAATTTTCAAAATCTGATTGGTGCATTATTATTTTTTACCAACTTCAATAGTACATTAATAATTTCATGTATCTCACTTCAAAAATGACGAAGTTTCATACAAACTGGCAACCCCCTTTTCACCCCTTTAGGGGTAAAATTCCCAAAAGTCCTTTCTTAGCGGACGTCTCTTAGTCACAATCTACCTTCCTGCCAAATTTCATCTTCATCGGCTCAGCAGTTTTGGAGATTTCGTGATGAGTGAGTGAGTGTTTTTCGCTTTTATATATATAGATTTTACTATTTATTACTGGCTAATCAAAATTTGAATTTATGTTTTCATTTTACAATGTAATGTTTTCTTATGATGTCTTTGTGGCACTTCTTTAAATAAAGTCAATTCCATCATAAATTATTGCTAGTATAGCATTCTCTAATCTGTGTTAATATCTTAGGTAGTATAAAATTCTATGTAACCCACTGTACATAGAAAGTTAATTCACAAAGCTATAGAGACGGGATATTCACACGTGAAATTGTACTACAATAATGTAAGAAATGTCATCATAACTCTTAGCTGCCACTAAAGAACATAAAGATGTTGTCAAGTAATGACGTCATAAGGACGTTACGGCACATTACGGATAAAGAATATACTTACTCTTTTGTAACATTTAAATAGTAGTTAAGCTGGTATGTGACTAATTTCCTTGCATTGGTTTCATAAAAACGCACGCAGACAAAAATAAAATTTACAATCTTTCATCTTAGCTCTATCCCGGTGGCATATCCTCAGCTATTAGGCGGGTTGCAAGATAAATTTTTGTTTTCATGTCGTTTCAGCTTAAGGGGTAGACCTTAAAACTGAAACTGCAAACAAAAAGCACTTATTCGTACAGTACTGCCAGTTGTTCTATGGACAAGATCTTGAGTAGTACATACGCCTTCTCGATTCCCAAGTTTAGACACAAATTAATACCCAAAATTTCCTACGAGAGCGAAGCTCCGGACAAAAAAATAACTGAAGCACCCGAATTGCATTCGACTTGCATCCGTTATGTAATATTTCGGGAAGTAACGGTGTGTAGGAGCATCGACCCACAGTTGATTCTGGTTCAAGCGTATTGCGAGACGCGTCCCGATTGTCCCCTAAATTATTTTTTCTTTTTATCGTGTGTCTAAGTGGCCAGTACTGGGTGCCATGAATACAGTCAATTTTTAATTTAGTATCCGGGAAAGAAAACCAGAAACTAGACCATGTGACCACAATTTTTCCTGGGACACGGATAGTGATACCTATATGTAAAAAATCGTGTTCTCATAGATATACCATTTTTTTTTTAATTTTTACGTTAGATAATTTTTTCAGCCTATCATGGACCGACATATACACGTGGTTTTCTCGGGTAACTAAGATATCACCCACTATCTTAGCTTTACAGATAGAAGTCATTTTTTTCTCTGGTATCTCTTACCCTGTGTTTTTACCCTTTTGCAGTGCTCGAAATAATTTCCGGTATCTGTCATATCGGAAATATGTAAGTGTCTATTATAAGTGTATTTACCCAATCAAACTACTGACTTTTTCATTTATTGCATCATAAGCCTCCCTCTCTGTCTACGCCGATATATTCTGACCCACAGCGATCCAGTTATTGCCAGCAATTTTCCTAATACCACATGTCGGCCAGATATCCATCATTATTCACTTTTCGTTTCTAGACTAGTCTCTAGAAAGAATTAAGAAATCGCGCGCGGTCTATGCAATTTATTTTTTAATCTAGGCTGTACATAGACTGCTAAACTCTTCCTTTGCCGTAGTCGGATAAAAATGAAACGATTTTCCATTTAGAAGTGCTTACGTAAAATACAAAACCGAATGCAATATTTTTTTGACAGTCGCTTTCAATTTTAGTTTGTCAATTGCTTTTTGCATGAATAGATTTCGCAAAAAGTGACTTCATAGTGAAACGCATTTTCTATGTTTTTCGCCACTTTCCATTTGCGGGCCAAAAGGTTGAAGTTACAAAGATCACGGTACTTCGGGCTGCATTTCGAAAATACGCGTTTTAAATTTTTACTTAGGTGTTTGTAGTTTTATTTTAAGGTTGTTTAAAGTTTTTAACATTTAGTTTATTTTTCATTTAATTACTTTTAAGTTTATTGAGTGTTTATAGAATAGTTTCTCATAAAAAAATAATGGTATCCGATAGTGTTAGTGACTTACAAGTATATAAATTGTATATTTGTGAAAAACCCCTTGATACCTAGAAAAAAAATTAGCTAACAAAGCCCTTTCATTGGAGATCCATATTAAGGGTTATGAAAAAAACTTATTCTTCATTTTTCGGTGGCGGCCATCTTGGATTTGAGTAATCATAATCTAATCTGTTAATTTGTTTGGGAGCTAAGTTACTACACACAGACAGACAAACACGCACGTAAACAGCCAACCACAACCATACACGTCAAACTTACAATACCCTGTCATTTTTGCTTCTGGGGTTAATAAATAGTAATTTATTAAATACCTGAAAAAAAAACAGATAAAATTTTTAAGTTAGTAACTAATCAAACAATTATGTTAGTATAGTTATTATTTGAATTGTTTTCAGGTAAACCAAAATGGCGACTTCAGTCCTCCAGCCCGGAGAAGAGGTGCTCAAACATGAGCCAAAGTCCGACTTAGACTCCCGGGTGTCTGAAGACGAGAGGCTGCAGATTTTGGAAGCGAAGGTACATCATTTTTTTTAAATTATTCTTTAGGTTGGCAAACATACGGCCAGAGCAAGATGTACGCATGGTTTACATAGTTAATGATGCTTGTGAGACTTTGAGGATGCTACTTGCGCGTTATCAAGCCGACCATGACACTACAGGATATAAATGAATGAGAGATAGACAGATCCCGTGCTAACGGATGAGAGTAATTTTAACAAATTCGAATTATTAAGTATCTACTTACCTTCTTTTTTTTATTAAAATTGATTGAATTTTATTAAGTGATGTAATGGTTTTTTTTGACATTTTGGGCCTTAGTAACCTGATTTTATTATTTTTTTGATAGCTTGATTTCCAAATTATGGAAGATGACAAAGCCTTATGATAAAGTTATTCCCAAATTATCCAATCCAACTAATTCCAACTAATATTATAAATGCGAAAGTGTGTTTGTATATTTATTTGTTTGTTACCTTTTCACGCCCTATCCGAACCAATCTTCTTGAAATTTCCCTACCTACATATAGATAGAAGTATTAAGAAGGATAGGACCATTCATCCCAGGAAAAAGCACTTTCCGAGGGAAATAAACTCGGGCGAAGCCGCGAGCAAAAGCCAGTAAATAATACTCTTGGATCAGGAACGGGAGACTGGAGAGTTGCCGCCGGAGCTCCGAGAGAGGGCCAGAAGGGAGCTCAGGGAAGAGCCAGGACTGAGGGAACAGGCGCTCGCACAGTTGAGGCACTTTATAGAGAAGCACCCGGCCATTAGGAAGTGTAGAACTGGTGAGTAGAAACATCAACTGTCTTTTTATTTTATGGTTTGTCTCGTTCTTCCAATCTCTTCCAAGAAATACATAAGAGTATGTTTGTTGGAACCTTTGAACAACATCTGTTCCGTATCGGAATACGGAGGCCGTGTTGCTCGAGGGTCGAAACGGTTAGATTTGACAGCTGTTCGAGTAACTAACTCGATAGACAAAAACAATCAAATAGTAAGCGTAGGCTCTACAATAAAAAGTTGGTATTCTTAGTATTTGGTATCCTACGTATTTTTTAAAGTAGTTGGTATTTCCCGTAAAGCAATGGTGGTGTTTTGCGAAGTTGGTATTACATGAAAGTGGTAGTATGAGTATTTGGAATTTAACGTAGAGTTGGCATTTTCCGTTTGTGGGATTAAACGTCGAAATCGTGCCGCCGCTACACAGATGACTCGTTAGTGGAATAAAAATTCTTAGAATCTGTAGTGGAACCCTGTAGTGCTGAACCGAATTTAATTTTCATATCTTTTCTATCTTTAACTTTTGGATGTTTTGAGCTCACATGGTGTATGTTTTATTAGCCCTTCCCAGACATATGTAGGTACACAAAAAATCTCCATGCAAGGGCCATCGTGAGAACTGAGATCGTGATTGTTCTATTCGAGTCACGAATGTCGCGGTGAATGTATTATTTTATTGGCTGTTGCTCTCGTCTCCGGCTGTATAAGACTTAGTTATATTGTTAAATAGTGACCCATCCCGGTTTCACATGGGTGCATTATTATAGGTTTTGCTTACATAAAAACATTCCTCTTGAATCACTTTATCTATTAAAAAAAAACCGAATCAAAATCCGTTGCGTAGTTTCGAAGATTTAAGCATACATACAGACAAACAGCGGAAAGTGACTTTGTTTTATACTATGTAGTGATATTGATATTCATTCCATTGTACTAAAAGCTGGCCATTATCCATTTTGTCCGCTGAGACAGATGGTCTGGCGGGGTTTTATCGCTGAAAAGTATAGTAGGTACTTATTGTTTATTTTATCCGCGCCAAAAGTAGCCATTAATCTTCTCCGAAACGCAATTTTTACTTTGAGGAGTATTTTTGAAATCTGTGTTGTTTGTTTCAATTTTACTTAAAAATGACTCACAGTAGACTGCTAGATTGAGATATAAGGCATGAGATTTCTCTAGAGCTCTAGAAAAACCTCTTCCATTTTACAAATGGTACTCCTAGTAAACAGGCAAACCACCTGATGTGGTGTGATGCTTAGTGAAGATAGTCCTCAGAACAATTAGGTAGCTTATGGATAAAAACGCAAATAAAAAAACTTGGAAGCTCTTTGAAGTGAATGATGATAGGGTTGTGTCAGCACCCATAAATCATTTAACAAACACGTATGTAAATTAAGAATTTCCCCGCCTTCTGAATGAATAATACACGTGTCTCTCACGCAACGCCACCGTTCCCTCAATACGTGACGCAATTGTCAATTTCATCACGACCTCATGTGGGACAAGTGGAACACGACCTTTGCGTGATAGAGTTGACACTATTTGCCAAGTGTCCTTCTATTAAATTATAGTGCAGTTTACTTTGTGATTCTTTTGTTATTATTTTGTGATTGTTGCGTTCAATATCCTTTTAAAATGCTCTCTTTGAGCAATACGGCCTCAGTACGGGTACAGGTGGGTAACTACTGTCTCTTAAAACCATGCAAGATCCAGTGAGTAAGCGAGACAGCGCAATACACGATGTAAGGCGACACCTCATTTACTCAATCGTTCTTGCATGGTTTTGAGTGATGGTGGTAGCCACCAGAAGTTTTGCTCGGAGCAAATCTAGATCTTTGTCAAAATACGTGGCTTGCTTGACCGTTTCGAACAAGAACTATTATTATTGTTACAGATACATATTATGAACTGAATAGTGAATTTTAAAGCTTATATTAATAACTAAGTAAATGGCTAATGTAGAGTTTGTGAGGTTAGGCCTTGTAGAGTTAGGGCGTGTAGAGTTAGCTTGGCTGTACATAATCTGAATAACTTTCTTAATCCTATTGATCTGGTTTCCTTGTATCCCTGAGTGATTCTGTCTAATCTCCGACACCCCCTTTGGTTTCGGAGGACAGATAGATGTCACTCCATCCGTATGTAATCCTAGTGGACGAAACGGTAATAAGTAGCGTTTGTCGGACCAAAGAGTAACCTGTACCCCTAGTATGCGTTTTTATAAATGCAGACGCTAACGACTGCGTTAGCGATTTTGTATGACAAACCTGTTAGGTAGTAAACAATGCGCCTGGTAGGTAGTAAGGCAACTAAGAAGTTCTATACAAAATCCTAACGCAGTCGCTAACGTCTGCGTACTCATATTTATTAGGGGTACTTGGGCACAGAATAGATAACGCGTAGGTACCCTGTACCCCTAGTATGAGTATTTTTTAATGCAAACGCTAGCGACTGCGTTAGGATTTTGTATGGAATTTCTTAGTTGCCTTACTATCAGTTTTGCCATACAAAATCGCTAACGCAATCGCTAGCGTCTGCGTTAAGAAAAACTCATACTAGGGCGGACACCTAAAGCGTTAAGCTGGGGATGACTGTGAGTCACGTTTGGATGTTGAGAAGAGACTTAACTTTTACCTTTGAATTAAAGTTACATTATATCGATGTATAATCGAGTAGGTGGCCAGTAATGGTGACTTGAAAAGCTGGCTAGCCCGACCTGATGACCTGACTACAGCCGGTTTGTCGCGGAAATATGGAGAGCTGATGTTGCAACTACTTAGCAGCTTTACTTACCTAACTAGACTAAAATAATAAGAATCTTTTTCCCAGAAAACAAAATCTACTTCCATTTGTTTTTTGAACTTCGTCAAATTAAACTCAGACACCTAGGTATGCAGGGTCAGTTGAGCTTGCAACCCGATCTGATTAAATCCAAAGGGAAATCGAACGTAAAATATAAATCATCAGTGGTCGCAAGGTACTTTAAAAGAATAAAGACGGGGTAGATCAAACGGGGTCGATTGACTTTGCAAATCACTCCATCATCAACGAAGCAACTTGCAAACATACAAAAACTCAAAAAGTCCAAATTTGTTTCAACCAGTTATTTTAATGTTTGGTAGGTAGGAACATTTTTTTTATTTTCTTTTCTTTGGTGAATATGTTGACTGGAAGAGATCTTTAACATGGATAAGTCCGCCTTTTGTTGTGTCCTGTATTTATCTTTTAATGTGTTATGTGTGTTATAAAGATTTGACATACATACATATATATCATAATCCTATAACGAATTACTAATGTTTGACTACAAATGATTGATAACACAAGTCTCGATAACTTACTTTGGGATAAGTAGTACTTACGAGTATATTGATACGGACAAATCACAGGTACTTATTAAGTACCTACCTGTGCGACCGAGCTTCGCTCGTTTTATGCAGAATATCTTTTTGCGTGAAAATATAAAATGATTTTTCCGAGACATGGAACCCGGCTAGATTATCTTTTTGACTGTGTAAGAACTTGTGGTTTAGCACCATCTCTTAAAACCATGCAAGAACGAGTGAGTTAGAAGAACGACATCTCGCTTACTCACTGGATCTTGCATGGTTTTAAGAGACTGTAGTAAACCCTTATGTTTAAAATTTCAAAGAAATCGTTAGAGCCGTTTTCGAAAACGCGAGTACAAATAAATTTATATGCATACTAGCTGTTCCCCGCGGCTTCGCCCCGCGTGGGACTCGGTTATATCGCGCCCAAAAGTAGCCTATGTTTGACCTCAGGTCTTTAACTACATCCTTACCAAATTTCATCACAATCGGTCCAGCAGTTTAGCCGTGAAGAGGTGACAGACAGACAGACAGACTTTCGCATTTATAATATTAGTATGGATATGGATATACAAAGAGGATTATTTATTTATTTAACTTATGTTCTTTCACAGATGCGCCATTCCTGCTCAGATTCCTACGTACCAAGAAGTACTCCATACCCCAAGCATGCTCCATGCTGGAGAGGTACCTCACGATACGGCAGATGTACCCTCAGTGGTTCCAGAAGCTGGATCCTCTCGATCCTAAGATAGCAGCCGTCATTGATGCGGGGTACTTGGTGCCGTTGCCAAAAAGGGACTCCGAGGGGAGAAGGGTGGTGTTGTCTTGCATGGGTGAGTAAGATTTTTCAAAATTATTTAAAAAGAAAGAACTAGGCTTTTTCCGTTACCTACCCTTTCATTTTTATTTGTGTCCATGGATGTAAACCACAAAGTACAAACTTACTATCTTGTAGATAATGAGACACCCGACTTGCCTTGTGGTAAGTATGTCGTACTATAGTATTCTGTAATCTAACTCGTATAAAAAACGTATCAATGCCATCTATCGGTCTCTTGAGACATTGTGTTTCTATTTCAAGAAAATCATGTTTTAATAATTCCAACTGTTATGTTTATTATTTCCAAAAATAAACTCTAAAAAGATCCTTGAAGTAATTTCACACCATATTTTAGCACAAAAGAGAAAAAGCAATGGCACGTGGCGAGCGGTCGAGCATAACACTATCGCTCCCGTCACACACCCATTCGTAAAACCACAGATTAGTTATAGAATACTATGCTATCAGTAAAACTGAAAGAATCTATCTAATTTCCAGGGCGCTTCGACCCCCACCTATACGACAGCTGCGTGATGGCGCGCGTCCACTCAATGATCGTGGAGTTATTGCTGGACGAACCTCGCTCCCAGCTCCTCGGCTACACGCATGTCAACGACGAAGCTGGTATGCAGATGCCTCACGTCAGCCTGTGGTCACTCACCGATGTCAGAATCATGCTGAACTGCATACAGGTGGCTTTTTGTTTATTTAACCATTATTTTATAAAATAAAGCATAATAGGCGAACTTAATGCCAAAACCATTATTAGACTTATTACTAATTACAAACATACTCTCAAAAACATAACCCTCCTTCGGATAGTCAGTAAAATTATTGAATGGTAGCAATTTACAAAGAACACTTATAAATGAGGTATTCCTACAATGTAGGTATTTAGGAAATCATTAAAATGTTACCTATGCCAAACGTTAACAAAGAAAGTTAATGTAGGTAGGTACCTATCTAATTCTGATAAGTTGAGTAAAAATTTAGATGAGTTGAGATAGGTAGAACTATGCCCCCGCTTGACGCAGATGCTCTCTGGTCATGGTTGTTTTGGAGGGTATCTGTGTCGCATAGCGGGTCGGGAGCCGTCTGCTGTTTGTCACCATTGTGACGGATGTCTGGACGAGGACGCACAGCATACACTAGAGGACTGCCCAGCCTGGGCGGAAGAACGCGCAGAGTTGCGTGTGAAAGTGGGAAGCGACCTCTCTCTGTCGACTGTAGTGCAAGCCATGGTCGACAGTGAGACGTCGTGGACGGCGGTGCAGGCCTTTGCGGAAAGTGTCATGCTCCGCAAAGAAGCGGCGGAAAGGGAAAGGGAAGCAACGTCCGACCTGCCCATCCGCCGTCGTCGCACAGGGCGCAGAAGGCGGGCGTACGGCCTGCACCTGCAACCACCACAATAAAGGCCAGTCGGGCGACGGAACAAACGGGATTCTGTCGTCCGACACAAACGGCCTTGGGTTGAAAGGCGCGCCCGTGTCAAGCGCGCCTTTACCCCTTCGGGAAGAGTAGCCGATGGGTCACTCCGAGGAGAGTGGCCGTGCCGAGGTCGCCGTGGTAGCGGCCGCCGTGCTGGGGCTGTGGAGCATCAAGAACCACATAGCCCTGGCAATAAGCGGTAGGTGTTTGACACCGTGTGGTTTTTAGTGGGTTTAAGCCCCACATAACCATCCAGCTTCCCGTTCATGGCTGGGTGGTAGGCGTGGCCTTTTCCATACGTAAAAAAAAAAGGTAGAACTATGCCCAGCTGTGTGTGGACAACATACTTAGGTTACATACTTAATTAATAAAAAAAAGTTTTCCTACATAATATAAGCTTGTTCAATGAAAATTGAAAGTTAAATCAACTGATATTTATTGCAGAATTCAACGCCAATGCGCCATAAACGGACCCACTTCGTGAACATACCAAATTATGGAATAAAATTTTTCGAGTTTGCTGTATCATTATTGAGTGATAAGCTGAAGGATCGTGTAATGGTAAGTCGACACCATACCAAATAATAGACATTATGTGACTTGCCATCTTCGAGCAACACGGCGCTTCCGTACCGGAACAGAAGCGTCGTGTTACTCAAAGCTTGCTACAAAATATAATTTGTTGAAAACATTGGATAGTTCCATGTAGTTGAAATCGATTGAATTTAAAATTGCCGCCCACACATCATCCATCACATCACTAACGTCCGGCGTTCGACATATGAGTACCAACTTGATAAAACGCAATCAACTTCAGAGTGGTTACCATGATCTGTCTAAGCAATCCCGAAACGAGAACTGTAAAAATCTACTAAAAGTTATTGATTGCAAATTATAATATATTTTTTTCTTGCAGTTTCATCGCGCAGCGGAATACCTCACAAAGCACGTTGATCCAGCAATTTTGCCAAAGGAATATGGAGGCACAGTACCGTTAAAAGACATGATCGAAGAATTGAAACGGAAACTTTTAAAACATAGAGAGGCTCTTTTAGCCTTAGATGATATGTGTATCGATCTATATGCTCTTGAGAAGAACGATCTCACACAGGATATACATTCAACAGCCGGCTCTTTCCGAAAACTCGAATTAGATTAATCACGTTAAGTTCTATTGTGTAAAATATCTTTATATTTTTAATAAGGTGATAGCTTAAAAAGTTGTGATTAAATAAAATTCTACTCGGATCAGGCAGACCGTCTTTACGATTTAATCGTTGTCTGCATTATTATTTTATTTTAATTATATTATCTGCACTTAATCTATAACTTTCAACTTAAAACTTAAATATCTGGATCTAAATATACTATACTAGCTTCCACCCGGGGTTTTGCCAGCGTGGATGTCAGTTAACGTAATCAAAAGAAATTTAAGTCCAATTGTCCACACTCATGGTTCAAGCGGATTTGAATGTAATTTGGCATGGGGATACCATGCCAAATTACATTCAAATCCGTTCTATGTGTTAATCAAAATGTGCCCATATTTCAGCTGATCCCGTTTAGCCGCTGTAGCGTGACAGATCAATTTTTTTTTTAGATTGTATACCTTCGATCACTCACTACAAACTTTTAAGGCGGGCCAATCGCTTTATTCGTTGATCGATACAGTTTATCTCAATAAGATGACAATAAGTACCTCCAAAATTGGTTTCATATTAACTGGTAATAGTTACTATAAGATTCACGTTTAATTTTAATTTTTTCAGTAGATCTCAAAGTACAACACTATTTTCTTAACATTTCCTGTCCAGTATTTTACATTTTTATATAAACTTTTCAGTACCTAGTATATTTTTTTCTAGCCCATAAGAAACTAGCGAGCTAGTAGCAGCCGTTGGTGGTGTCACGTTACCATACTTAATTGGTGGCCTACTATTATCTCTAAAAACCATGCAAGTTCCAGTGAGTAAACGAGACAGCGCAATACATGATGTAAGGTGACATCCCTCTCACTCAATCGTTCTTAAGAGATGGTGGTAAGCCACCTGGTTGTTACTAAAACATCGACACACTTCTATTTAATTGATTAATTTTCTAAGAATAATAATTAATGTTAAGATAATCATGACAACCTGACAGCTGCTCTTAACTGATACACTTCCTTTTAGTATTAGTTGGACTACCTATAATTCTGTATTGTGTGTCATCTGTACTCTTATTGATGAATAATCTATGTAAAGGTCTGCTTGGGTATTTTTAATTTGTAACTATAAGTTGTACTTGTAATTGGAAAACTAAATAAAGCTTTTGCGTCTTTAACGACGTTGTTTATTATAACTTACTATATATTTAGAAATGTTAATGAAGCGTGCGTTGCCACTAGTGGCATTTCTATCTTGAGTTCCTCTGTGCTTCGTGACACGTCAAGGCCAAGAGGCTATGGCTGTCACAGAGGATAGACTACCTACGATTTCTCAACACAAACGTATTACCCTGTTTTCCCTTTGAATAAAGTTAAAGTTTCTAAAGTGATGGTTTTTGTTTTGAAAAATCTTTATTTCCATTAGGCATACACCTAAGTCACAGAATTAGTAATAGCCTAAGTTTAGATTTTTTTGAATAACTAATTACCAAAGAAAATATTATGACCTTCCAAAATCCTAAAAAACAGGTAGCCCTTTTTTCAGCGGTAATCAATTGACTACCATGTACACGTACAGTGATGTATGACAACGACGTGAACGTGAAAGAGTATAACATCCATACAAAATTTGGCGTTTATAATATTAGTAGGATAGGAAGTAGGATTCTATATGATCTAGATTGCCCCTTGACGACTTCTCATTTACTCAATCTATTTGGATTTTGCCAGCATTATGTCGCTGAACTACTTAGTGAGAAGTCGATAGACGCTCATATGCAGGTTTCATAACTGAGGAAGTAACTGGGAAACACGCTCGGAAAATGTAGTTTTTCTAAATAACATACCTACCTAGCATCGCAGTACCAAAAATTCGACCGAAAAAATCTTATGGTATATTAGTAGTAAAATCGTTCACTTCAAACTAAGTTTTCGATGCAGCGAAGAAATGAGAGAAGAGAGCGATTGATTTTACGTTCTACATTTCAACTACTTTAAATTGTGTGCTTATTTTCCTCATGAAGGGACAAGTCAGTAGTCATGTCTAGTCAAGTTAGTCAAGGGCTGAGTAAAGCGGTGGAAGTTTCACTTAGCTTTATCTTGGGAGATTTTGGTGACAAAGATTAAAGTCACTTATACGACATTGTACCACTTCCCAACACTCACGCTTGTTCACGAACACTTAGCGAATAATATTCCACCTTTATTATGCGCAAATACTCGAAAAACACAAATATTAGAAATTAAATACAATGACGATAACTGAGCGACTTTAGCTTGGCGCCAAAACTCCTCGACATAATATTTTCCTAAACAATATGAATAAATCATGGACTACATGTATGCTACCAACATGACAGTAAAAAGTCCATAGACAACAAATGACCTTGAATTGCACTTCATCTGCGGCTAACTTCGCTTTAGTTTTTCCCGCAGTTTGGCGTCCACAAGATAGAAAAATTACTACAAGAAATTTCTATGTATTTAGATCAATAGGACATTTCTTAGCATTATAAGCTTATTAAAATAGTGACGGTTTGATGTTAAGATCATGTTTTACCTGTAATTATTTTGTTTGGACTCCTGTGCTGTGGTGATTTTTGTGTACATCGGGTCGCTCGGGAACACAGGCCCACGTCTATGACTTGTAAGTATCCTAGCCATTACTGCTAATCTTAAGTTTTTAGCTTCGTAACGTGAAATATGAAGGCATATATCAATACACGAAATCTTTCAGGGCAAATTCAAAAAGATTAACCTCGAATTTCAAGTGATGTTTGCTTGTCTGCTCGTAAAGCATAAAAGACCTAGCATACGCGGATTGTGTTGTATGGACCATGTACGGACCACGAGTGCAGTTTTTGCATTCAATACCTATTGATACTTTGTACGAAATGCCCCGTCTATTACATATTACACTATATCAAATTATATATAGACGAAAGAAATACGAAAATTGTAGGTCAGATGCAGTGTATTGTTAACACATTGGCTAACAATGTTTGACAACTTATTTTTGTTGCAATACGTAAAAAAATATAGTTTTCGTTTTCATCTACAATGGTCAGACATTATTATGCATGATGGATATTTTACTTCACAATGAAAATATAAGAAGGTATATTGTTACGCTTTTACCATCAGTAATACCTGGGGTATCAACAAAATATTATGTTCAATAGCTAATACCATAACCACCAATAACTCCTAATGTAGTTGCCAAGCCAATTTACATATAGTGTACATGAAATATATAAAAAAGTGTTATATTTATTTATTTATACTTATTTGTACAAAATTGATCTTAATCAAACCAGAACAGGTTTCAAATAATGTATAGCCAATTAATATAACATCACAAAAGAAAGATATGTGAAGCCAGCAATTTTGGAATAATTCCGCTAAACAAAGACTGTGATTTCAGCAGTCAACATGTCTTTCACAATACAATATTTTGTCATGCATGTTTTAGCTGCCGCCCGCGGCTTAGCCTGGGTGGATGTTGGCTTTTTTATAGATGAAAGTTATCCTGTGTACTTCTCTATCCACAGGAGTGCAAAATTTAACAATGATTGGTTTAGTAGATAGAGCTTGGAAATGTAACAAACAAACTCACTTTCGCATTTATAATTAGTTGGTATATAGTTATGCTTTACAGCTTAATGAATTATGTATACACTCCTCAGTATAGTGTATCTTACCTTGTAACCTACTTAATAAACAACTTCACAAGAAAAAATAATCAATATTGTGTCATAGATTGGGAAAGTTCACATATGTTATAGTTATATAACCTAATTTATATGTTATTGCTTTTGTGTCTGCTTCTATTGTACTGTTTTTGCCATTAACAAGTAAAACTGTGCTCTTTATACTTAAAACATCTGGACAACTAATAGGTTTTTTTATTTATGTTTATTCATTATTCATTGGCCGTGCACTTTAAAAATTTCCTTTGGAGATATAGACTGACACCTTTATTTTTAAACATTTTCGCCAAATATATGCAACATTACTCTACCTCTTTGGTATTCTTAGTCAATGGTAGCTTCCTCACCTTCAGGAAATGAGAATAGAACTGTCAAATATAAGGTTGGTTGAGAACCTTAAAGAAGATGGTTCTGGACAAAAATATAATATAGGCAATAGATAAGTTATATTATTAAGATAATGACATTTTTAAATGGTTAGTGTGCTGCATTAAAATAAATAAAATGACGGGAGTTTCCTCAAAAAAACAATTAAGAATAACATTTTGAACGAAAGCTTTGAGGACTCCCTAAAGTTGCCAGACAGCCTCCACTCAACCTCTTTGAAGGATCAAAGAGGTTGAGTGGAGGCTGTCTGGTTGAGGGAATGTTTAAGAATATGGGTGTGATAGGTGATGATGCGCAAAAAACCGGGTGTTCAGGACCGGACAGGATATTGACCTTTGTTATCAACACAATATGATTAAATGAGTACATTATATTTATAAACATTACACCTTATATTTTCGAATCAAAGAGTTGTTTGTTCTTTAGTTATACATTTCTTTATTTGACTGTACTGCAGTTTGCTTCAACAATAGATTTAGTGGTCCCCCTCTGTCACTAAAAGGAAAATATAAAAAGAATGGACAAATACAAAGACTATTAGCAATGTGTGTTGTTGCTCATAACAATGTTACTGATAAGAGTAATTATCTAAACCAGTGGGTTTTGTTTCTTTTCATAGAACTTGCGGAGTATTCATTATCAATGGTGTTTGTTTTTTACATGTGCATGTATTTTTGCTATTCCTTATCAGAGAAAATTTTAATAGGTCATTTTATGAATAAACAAAAATGGTAAACTATAGATTTTTTATTATTTGAGAGAGTACTGCGAAATACATATGTTATGAATAAGTAGAGATTTGTGATGTGATGGTCATAGTTAGTGAATATTGTTTGTTTGTAATATCTTTATTGTATAAAAACATATTTAAACATAGAAAGTTGAACCAATATACAATGGCAAACTTATCCCATTACAGGGATCTCTTCCAGTCAACCAGCGATTGATTGGGAATATTTATTTAAAAATGAGCGAGTAGAATAGAAATAGATATATACAAACACACAAAAGAACAATGTTAAAAGACTACAAGTAACAACAAAAATATATTTACTTAAACTTAGATGATCATTTATTAAATGATGAATATTTTATATGAAAAACAAATACACAGCAGCAATATAAATTAATTAATATGTAAAAAAGTGGCCATGTGCAAGTTAAACTTCGTTGCGACGAGCGAGGGTCTCGTCTTGCGACAAAGCCTCTACCTCTCGTGTTTGCCCATGGTCGCCACTCCATGTCTTCAGGTCTACGGGTCTCAGTCAATCCTTGCTATAAGTCCTGCCCACTTCCATTTCTGCCTCTTGATTTTGAGTAAAACATCCCTGACTTTTGATAACTGTCAAATCCGTTTGTTTCAAAACCGATAAAGCAATGTAATTATAACAATTAAGTTTCTTTACGAAAATTTCATTTTTGGTATAAGCTTATCGTCGGCATTAGGTCAAATTCAACTTGCAATTATTATTTATGTACAGGCACCCTGACATTTGCAAATAATAAAAGTTTTCAGTAATACCGAAATTTTAACTGTATTTTTGCTTGTCAACAGATTTTCAGCATGGCGGAAATAGTGTACCCGCAAGGCTGTCGCCCCATCACCGATGACCTAGGTCCCGATGAGCTCGTACGAAGACTTAAGGTTGGTACATCCATACTTCCATACTAATATTATAAATGCGAAAGTCTGTCTGTCTGTCACCTCTTCACGGCTAAACTGCTGGACCGATTGTGATGAAATTTGGTATGGATATAGTTATGCACTAGGAGTCAAACATAGCCTACTTTCGCGCGCGATATAACCGAGGCGCACGCGGGTAGGAGCCGCGGGCAACAGCTAGTACATACATATCATCACGCCTGTGACTCTCGCATGGCTAGGCAGAGACACGAGCAGTTTGCATCATTACCATGGTGCATGAAAAATTAGACATGTCCACTGACTGAATTTACAAGGGTTGCATTATTTGTAATATGTAAGGCATTGTAGGCTTCATTATTTTTTATGTTTTTGTTAAATTTTACGTGGCCACCTAGTTTTAAATAAGCACAGCATATGTCTACTCTATCGCTTTGGGGCTAACCTGTAATGATAGTTGTATGTAATTAATATAAATAAATATTTTCATTGGCCCTAGCCTAATGGTCACACTTATCACTCGTCATACACGCTCGCCAATTTCGGGTACTCCTAATATCTCCCTTTTTCAAAAGGTCTGCGATTTGGTCGTAGTATCTTTTTCGAGGCCGACCCTGACCTACTCTCCCAGCCAACTAAAATAGCGTGAAAGGAAGACACTGGGATAGCTACCTGTGGGGAACTAGCGAAACATTCTAGGACACGAGTTTGAGTTTGCAGCTAGCTAGTGACACCCTCAAGGTATTACGGGCATAAATAGGCTCCGGTAACCGCGAGTACTGTAGGTATGTTAAGAGTTGACTGCCTACGCAAGTTTATAAAAATTATAGCATCGACATTATCTTGCATAAAATTTGGCAAAATAGGGCTATTCTGATGATGGTGACAACAATTTCCTGTCCGTCATTCGGAAAAACTTGGTAAGTTGTATGTATAGTATCAAAAACTGAGTAATATCTTCAGTTTATCGGGTAATAAAATTTCATTGTGTACAATTCACGAATGGTAACATGGAGTCGCATGCGACATAATGATTTGTAGTATGACTATCGCTCCGTCTCCCTGCATATATTTGTAAACAAATTTAGACATGTACGTTAATGAATGCCAGTGCTCCTGCCGAGATCTTGTCGTCAGCTTCTTCTTCACTTGCGCTTTAGAAGTGGTGATAAACTTATTATAAGTAATGAATGACGTCAAACAGTGATAAGAATATCCTAAGTATATTAAGAATAAATAATTTCATTTCTTGCCTTGTTAGCTGCAGGAAACAACTACTCATAAAACTTGCACCTGTGTTGTGTACTATACGTAGTACAACTTAAGGATTTTTTGTTATCAGACATAGTTTTTGAAATATGCACGGACAAACATACAAACATACATACACCTATGAAATTACGTCACTTGTTTATAAACTGGTATATACTAACACAAAACTGTGACAAAACATAATTCTGACATTATTACGTTAGTAGTTAAATTATATACTAGTTATTCTCGCGGCTCCGCCCGCGTGGGATTCGGTTATATCGGTCCTTAACTATATCCATACCAAATTTCATCAAAATAGGACCAGTAGTATAACCGTGAAAGCATAACAAACCGACATACATACTTTCCTATTTATAATATTAAGTATGGATTCTGTGATTTCAAAAAGGTCGAATTGAAAACCTGTTTTAAAAAAAAGTCTAAAAAACTTGGTAATTCCTTTTAAAAGAACAAAGTATAACACAGCAAGTGGCTGCGTTTTTAGGTCACGAGTGCATTTTCTCCGCCTTTGTAATGTTTTATCTTTCAACTGGCCTGCGGTTGTGAGCTCGCGTTAGTCCTCTAGTCTAGATTCTAGAATCAAATTATGTACTGTTTGGGGCAGATGAATGATTCTGTTTCTGATGAAACGTAAAAGGAGAGGTGGTTCAGGTTTATATGCCCCCGATTGAGCTAAGGTTTTACGTATGGTCGTGTGGTGCTCTTATTGAAACGAAAAAAAAAAATCTATCGTATGTTACACTTCGCGGTTGTTGATATATATTCTCTCGATCTCTTACTCTCAGCTGGCGTTGTCAAGGCGTGTAATAACACTCTCTCATCTTAGCGCATACCCATTTGTAGGGATTATCGGAAACCGATAAATGGATTTGACATGTCATCATCATGGGTTGTCGTCATCTTCGAATTGAAGTTTGGAGGTCAGCAAACGGAAACCCTCGCGGCTATGGGCCGTATTTTCATTTTTTTTGGTTTGTATTTAAGTCTGGTCCAAGTCTTTATGTCATCAAACCACTTTCGTCGAGGACGTCTTGGAGATCTTTTCCCAGGAATTTTGACTTCTAGAATTAGTCTCAGAAATTCAAACTGGGGTCCCCGTTGTATGTAGCCAAAAAATGAAGATGGATTTGATAAACGATCCTACATATGAGAGAAAGCCCGAAAAGTCGCAGCGATTAGTAAAAAAAAATACCAAGACTTATTTTCCTCTACAGGTACTGGCCCACACGCTCCAAGGTCTGGGCCAGGATGAGGGGATGTACCAGCAGTACATTCCACTGGCGCTCCACCTGGCGGACGACTTCTTCCTGACGCACTCCTCCCGCGACGTCCAGCTGCTAATAGCTTGCTGCATCGCTGATGTGCTCAGGGTGTACGCGCCTGAGGCGCCGTACAAAGACCAGGAACAGGTAAGACTTTTTGATTACTGTTATCGACAGATGACAGTCGCTAGTATGAGATTTTATAAGCGCAGACGCAAGCGACTTCCTTAGCGAACACCTGTACACTGTACAACGCTCTTGGCGGAAAGTAAGGCAACTATGAAATTCTATACAAAATTCGAATGCAGTCGCTAGTGTCTGCGTTTATAAAATCTCATACTAGGAGTACAGATGCCTTTAGACAGCCTGAAAAATCTAACAGTGTTGGTCACTAACAAGCACCTGGATCATATTCATTGGTCTGGTTTCCCTGTAAAAAGGATTACGGAGGTCAGACGGCAGTCGCTTCATTGTAATAACCAGTACAGCCAAATCAGTACCATGATCAGTAGTGTACCCTGAACTATGAATCGCAAGCTGAAGATTCCGGGAAAACTCGCTAAGACGAACTTAATTTCCTATTTCTGCTTAACTCAAAGTTCTCATAATATATCTCTATCGAACAGCAAATTCGAATTAGAACTTCGTAAGATAAATCGTTCGTAAGGTGGGATCGTGGTCAATCGCTGCACATTATGAATATAAAAAAAAACAGGAAAAACAGAGTACCTACTTTCTTATCTATAACACTACAAGCATATAAATTGACGAAAGAAATTACATAAATTTATACATTTTTTTTTTATAATATTTGAGTAGTGGTTGAATAGTGTAGATTATATTTTATTTTATCATCTTTGCTTATAAGCGATATATACTTGTATGTAGCGATTTATTGGTCTGTTTATACTCTTTGCTTTATTATTATCGACTTATTAGTCAAATTAAGAAAAGGAAATATATATAAATATAATAATTTTATTAGTATTAATGTAAAATTATTAATGAAATAATTATGGACGTGTATTAAGTTGCGTCTTGTACCAAAGTTGAATGTTTTGAATATATGAATTTCGATTGAATATCAAACACGTGTTGACTTGCATATAATTTTACACTTACATTGCATAAATACAATACCGATTGCAAAACGCTTATTTTCGTTCAAAACCGCTTTCGAACGAATAAATTATCAGAAACAATGTGGTGTTGGCAGGAATCATGGAATACCACGCTACTGATAATTATTTGTCAGTACAGTGGGCTACAACAAAGTATACCACCTTAGGTGTAATTGTAAGGGTATGGTGGTATTCTTTTCTTTGTGGCCCACTGTTCAAGCGTAGTGAGTACAATCAGCAGCCGAGTATTATACATCCTAACATACATTTTATAATTGACTAGTTGTGATATACGGCTCAACCCTGGCACTTTGTGATTGCAAAATATCAGGCAATGTTTTACAGATCTCAAAACAAAACTATCCATATATAAACTATTCCGAGTACTTTAATCTAATTCGCTGTGGCGGGTTAACACGTTAGCGGACTCATAACTGCTAATAGCAGTTATAACAATTAAACTTCTATCGTGTTTTCAAAAACGTCCGCCAACGTGTTAAGCGTGAAGGGTTAACGAATAAACACTCATATTTGCATTTGTATTTGTAGTTGAGATGTATATCGAACTCTGTATCTGCTTGTACAGCCGGCTGCAGAGATGTCTGACCCCCTCTCAGTAGCGTCACTTACACGACACTGCACCCGTACCTACTTATTATGTTGATACAAATAATTGAAGCAATGTCCATCTACTAAGAAGTTAAAAATAATAAGCATATTAAGATTGGTCATGCCACCAAGTCACTAGAACAGAAAAAAAATAACAACTTAATAAAATACTAGCTGTTCTCCGCGGTTTCACTGGCCCTTGGCGTGTATGCACTTATAGCCTATAACCTTCCCCAATAATCAGGTTATCATATGCAGAAAGAATTTATCAAATCTAACTACATAGTAGTTCTCAAGATAAGTGTTCAAACAAACAAATACTTCACCTTTAATAAATTTATACTAGAAGTCCACCCCGGCTTCGCCCGTGGTACATACATAGCTTATGTCACTCAGAGATAGTGTGGCTTTCCAACAGTGAAAGAATTTCTCAAATAAGTCTAGTAGTTTTTAAGCCTATTCGATACAAACAAACAAACAAATTTTTCCTCTTTAATATTAAGTATAGATTAGTAAAAGTAAAAGTGTAGATTGAAATCTGTCACAGTCATGTTATAAGCCTTATTAACTCAAACCTTAAATTTTGTCTCAATATGCGAATAAAGTCTATCTGTAATCTTGTTAAAATTAACTTCAACAATCTTAAGTATTAAAACGTAAGTTTGTAATTTTATTTTCATTTTATGTTTCCAGCTCAGATTGGAGGAGACTGGAGCCTGTAAAAGGCAGGCTTTAACTAAACTTATTATTTAAATAAAATTGATAAAAGCATTATCTAACAGTCAACAACCTTCATATCAAACAGACATCTTAATGTTTTATCATTCCTACAGGTGAAGACTATATTCCTGTTCCTCATTAACCAGCTGCAAGGTCTCCGGGACCCTAAAGATCCAGCGTTCAAGCGTTACTTCTACCTTCTGGAGAACTTAGCCTATGTGAAGTCGTTCAACATGTGCTTCGAGCTGGAGGATTGCCAGGAGATATTCTGCGAGCTGTTCTCGCTCATGTTCAAGATTGTGAAGTAAGTAGCTTCTTCGGAGCATGTTGACTCTGGCCTTAGAGCATTATATTAAACTGGAGACGCCACGTGTACTTATTTCTACGTGACACATATCACTTTCTTTGGTGAGGAAACAGACACAATGGGGTCGGCAACTGTCAAAGTGGCGCTGGCGTCGCTTGTTCCCATAACAAACAGTTTTTGTATGGAAGCAAACCTTTTTCTATTTTATAATAATAAATGACGCCTTGTGCGGTGCCACATTGTAGTGGAGTGCGACACCATGTTTTCGCCAAAGTTTCAAAACTCAAAAGTCTTGGCTCAAAGCAATACGTCGTCCAAAATTTAAACAAGCAAAATTAAGACAAGCTACGATAGCGCCATCTACGATTAGCTTTGACCGATCGGCCCCATTAGTATTAATAATAGTGCGTAATACGATCACGTCCCTACGCACACAAGTAAAACAATACACGCACAAAACTACTAGCGGCATACCACTAGGGGCCGCTTGGCTATTCCGATTGGTATACTGCTTCAAGTCTCTGGTAGACCATATTTGTGAGAACCTTCTGCCAATAATAAATCATTATACTGATTCCATATCATGATGTATCAATCGTATCGTATGTGTGTAAATGGCTGGGCACAAAAGGCAGGACAATATGGATGCCATGGTCTGGGGGGAGACACTGTACTGACAATCAGTGCGTGAAGCTATAGCTTTTGCGACTTCTGCAGTCGCAGCATTGTATTGAAAACAGAAGCGACCTTATAACGTCATTTTAGATAAGACTAAGTGAAAGAGAGAGAGAGAGAGAGAGAAGACGCTAATCTACAAAAATCGTATTTGTTTAACACCAACTTTTTATATAAATTTTCGATATTTTCATGTTATACTAGTTAACTCATATATATTTTTAACCGACTTCAAAAAAAGGAGGAGATTTCTCAATTCGACCTTTATATATATTTATCTGTCCACAGCACGGAGCACTCTTCTAAAGTGAAATCGTTCATGCTGGATGTTCTGAGTCCACTCATAACTGAGTCTGACGTCGTTTCAAACGAGCTTCTCAACGTGATCTTGATTAACCTGGTTGAGCCGAACAAGCGCGAACATAAACATGCATATTCGCTTGCCAAGGAGCTCATTATTAAGACTAGCGAGACTCTTGAGCCTTATATACAAGGGGTGAGTGGGGACTATTCTTTAAATGTAGCATTTCTAATTATTTTTTTTTATGTTTAGTACTAGAGTGAATAAGAAATAGACTTTATCGCTAAAGTTTTTATTTATTTATTTATTTATTTTATTGACAGTCTTTTTAATCAGTCAGACACTGTTATTTTTGATAACAAAAATTTATGAGTAAGGCTTCTTTCTCATCTGACTTTACAGTTTTTAATATCGTGTAATCTTTCAACAAATCTTTGTGTTTATATCCTATCATTATCATACAATAATTCCTTGCTATGCAAGTCTGATAAGCGGATAATAAGGCATATTATATAATTTATAAGATAGTGCACAACTTATGGGGCTTGATTATAAAAAGATATCGAGATAAATGCGTTATTAGCCTTTATCTATGTGGATTACATATCCGCTATAAACCTCTGAAGCTGCTATTTCGATAGAAATAAACAAAACAAAGGAAAGTGTCAGTCACACAAAGGTTTTCGTATTCATCAATTTTAAATATTTTTTTATTATTTCTATTCAGGGCAATGGAGGCTTTAGCAATAAAGTTCTGTTGCTTATCTAATTACGTTCCAATTCTATAAATTCATGATATCGAAAAGGTCTTATTTTTCGATTAAGAGCATGAGATTAGGAGCGCGCTAGTACGCTCTCAAGGTACTTACGTAAAAAGGCCACGGTGATCGCACACCCATCTTTTGCCGACCGTATGCTTGACTGCCAACGTATCACTACATAATATAAAACAAATTCGCTTTCTCTGTCCCTATGTCCCTTTGTATGCTTAAATATTTAAAACTACGCAACGGATTTTGATGCGGTTTTTTTAAGGTGATACCTCTGTGAACACTAGCGCCATTGTCATTTAAAAATCATTACTCACTGAAAACACAAGTTATCAAAAATCCCTCTGCTGTAATTGTGGTTCTGAATCTGAAGTGAATTTTAATCATATTCAATTATTTAATTATAGTTCCATATAGTTACAAATTGCAAAACTGCTAAAAGTGGCCGTTTTAAGCAATAATGCAATTTGTAACTATAGGGAATTAAAATTTAATAATTTAATATGTTTAAAATTAACTTCAGATCCAGAACCTTAATTACAGCAGAGGGATTTTTGATAACTTGTGTTTTCAGTGAGTAATGATTTTTAAATGACGGTGGCGCTAGTGTTCACAGAGGTATCACCTTAATAGATAGTATGATTCAAGAGGAAGGTTTGTAAGCCCATGCGAAGCCGGGGCGGGTCGCTATTAATTGTATAAAAAAAGAGTGAAATGTTAGACAAGTTAAAAGATGATTCTTTTTTCTTTTACAGTTCTTCAACCACGTCCTCATTCTAGGAAAAGAGGAAAAATCACTCGCGATATTCTCAAAAGTGTACGAGTTGATATACGAGTTGTACCAATGCTGTCCCACAATTTTATTAGCGGTGCTGCCCCAACTCGAGTGCAAACTCAAATCGGCCCAGTTCCAAGAGAGACTTAGCGGAGTCGCCTTACTTGCCAGAATGTTCTCAGAACCTGGATCAGAGCTTGCCAAGCAATATCCAGCCTTATGGCGTGCGTTTTTAGGGCGATTCAACGACATTTCAGTACCTATACGAATCAAATGCGTCCAGTACTGCATGCATTTCTTGGTACACCATCCGGATTTGAGGAAAGACATAACAGATACACTTAAGTTGCGCCAGCACGACGCTCACGAACAAGTGCGGTATGAAGTTGTTATGGCGATAATAGCCACCGCCCAAAGGGATTTCCAAGCGGTAGCGGAGTCTGAAGATTTGCTACATTTTGTTAGAGAAAGAACACTAGATAAGAAGTTCAAAATCCGCAAAGAAGCGATGTCTGGCCTCGCGATGATATACAAAAAGTTCTTGACTGAAGAAAGCGTGCCACCCGCAACGGAAAGGGCGGTACAGTGGATTAAGGATAAAATATTACATGGATATTACATGACTGCTCTTGAAGACAGATTGTTAGTCGAACGACTATTAAATACATCATTGGTTCCGTACACATTAGCCGCACCATTGCGCATGAAGAAATTATATTATTTGATGTCAAATGTAGATGATAATGCAACTAAAGCGTTCATTGAACTACAAAAACATCAATTGGCGGTGAGACGCACTGTCGCTGAATGGATAGAACTACATAGGAAGCCGCAAACGCCGGCGGTGCAAAAGGAATTGATCGCTAAGGTGTTGCACATAAGTTCCAAATTCCTGCCGGAGTCGGTGAAGGCGCAGGAGTTTTTGAATAAGTTTTCGGCGCACATGAAACAGGCGCCGGAGTTGTTGGCGGGAATGGAGACTATTTTGAACCCTAATGTCAGCTGCGAAGTGTGCGTGCGCACTACTGTAAGTATATTTATCATTCTTTAGTACTTTAACGTAACTCTAAATATCTCTAAATTGTAGCTGTGAAAGTCACACGCTTGTCGAATACGTAAGACAGCTAAAATTTGAGATTATAGGTCCACACATAAACTTACTAATAAATAGGGTGTGTGCCCCTTTCCTCGCTCGTATTCGTTGTCAAATCCAAACTTCAAAAGATGGCCACCATGCTAACTAACCTTAATGGCAATAATTATTACTATGCCCTAATGACTGTCTTAGAAGTTAACAACAACAAACTATGGCACCACGAAATAAAATATAATGACACAGTATATAATGAAAGCCGTGATGTACAATGGCGGCCTTATAGCTAAAGCAATTTTTTACAAGCATATGTAAGTTAACTGACATGAGTTATAATATGACGACTAAAAACCTTGCTATTTTTCGTCTAACCGACAACAATTAGTCCCTACGTATTAGGCGGGCTTCCTCGATTTTTGTACCACCCACACTTACTATGTCAAATATTATGACCAGTAGGTCGACCGCCGATCTCGATTTTCTCCTCTCGTAATGGCTACTTGTATCGCTGAGCCACATTTCGCTCCGCCTAACACAAAAAAAGATTAAAAAAAATTTTTTTTTGTTTACATTTTCGAATGTCGAATTTTTAGTGACAACGCATTCGACAATGTAAACAAAAAAATATTTTTTTTAAGCTTTTTGTGTGTTGGCGGAGCGAAATGTGGCTCAGCGATACAAGTAGCCATTACGAGAGGAGAAAATCGAGATCGGCGGTCGACCTACTGGTAATTGTTACAAACAATAACATTAATATTTATTACGATTAATATTTTACAGTCAAATGTCCTGAAGAAACTCGGCCAGCCGGTCATGACGAACCTCTACTATAACACGGTAAAAATGCTGCTGGAACGAGTCAGTTCAGTGATGATCGACCACGAGGCTTTGCTTATTCTGGTCGGCTATGTGGAAGGTGCCGTGAAAGGAACTGATCCCGCTATTGCTGAGGAATGTGGTGAGTTGTACACGTCGCGTCATGTAAGATGAACGCTGGCGGTTAAGACTAGGCTCCCAAAATTTGGTATGTTTTAAACAGAAACCGAGAATTAAATACAAACTTCAAGGATTACGAATTCGGACACGTGATTGTTTGAACCTTTATCTATCTTTCCTCCAATCAGTTACATGATTTGTTTAATTTTGCTTGATACTTTTTTTTTAGAAACTTGTTCTTTGTTTTTGATTCGTCTTATACTAGCGACCCGCCCCGGCTTCGCATGGGCATAAAAATAGTCCTCTTGAATCACTATCTATTAAAAAAAACCGCATCAAAATCCGTTGCGTAGTTTTAAAGATTTAAGCATACAAAGTGATAGGAACAGAGTTTATTTTGGCCGATTTGTAGTTGTATGTTTGACATTTTGATGTATTCATGCATACATGTACAGTACACAAGTTCAGATCTAATTTATGTGTCTAATTAACAATGCTTTGGTTTAAAACCCTTAAATATCAACAAATTAAATCTAATGCATTGTTTTTCTCTTCTAGGCATAGACATAAAGAAAGCAGCCGAGCGCGGCCTGAAGCTGCTAGTGATGCTATCGTTCGTGTTTCCCGCGCATTTCCTCCACGAGGACGTCCTGGACCGTCTGACGTCACTGCTGGAGCTGGACGACGAGAGTGTCGCTCCGCACATACTCGCGGCACTCACCTTCCTTGGCAAATACCGGCCTCTGAGTGAGTTATCTACTATATAAAAATAAGTCGGGTTTTTCTTCCTGACGCTATAACTCCAGAACGCACGAACCGATTTCCACGGTTTTGCATTCGTTGGAAAGGTCTCGGGCTCCGTGATGTTTATAGCAAAGAAAATTCAGGAAAAATTCAACAGAAAAGCGGAAAAATCATTTTTCACATACAGCGCCATCTCTGATACATAGCATGTACTACAAAAACGAAGCCATCTGGTGGCGAAACGGAGTTCGCCGGGTTTGCTAGTATGTTATATATCTATGTTGGTTCTGCCGGAAGGAGTCTGACGAGGAAAAGCACAGGACTTAGGGGAATGGCACGCATTGCTAGATGTAAATATAGTCATTTGGGAGACTGGACTGAAGAAAAAGATTGTAATCCATGTATGCACTATTATACAATACTCTATTGTACAATAAAGTGTTTTTATTCATTCAAATTCACTAGAATTTGTAAACAATGTTCACATAATGTGTGTTCAGAGGTCTTAAAGTCTAGTACTTACTTACTCGCCTATTATTAATAATCAAAGGATTAATCTACATTTACAATCTAAAATACTAGGTCTCATGAGTGTCCTTTGTATTGTTCGCAGGCGAGGCTTGCCCGACACTGTTCCCAAGACTGATTACCCTCTGCAAAGCTTACGCTGAAGTTGGTACACCGAAACAGGCGAAGAACGCTGTCAGGTATGTAATTTTATATAAGGTAGACACAAATCAACTGCAAATATTTTAAGGGCAGATCTAAACCGCTATTCTGAACAACTTTTCCAAATAAATTTATATCACAGTAAACGTATATGACAGGGTTGACTATTAACACACCCGGATCATGTTTCTGTTGGTCGGGGTTTCTTGTAAAAAGGGTTACGGAGGTCAGACATCAGTCACTCTATTGTAATAGCCAGTATCAAATCTAAAGCTAAAACTATAAAACATGCTTAACCACTACATAGTATAAAACAAAGTCGCTCTTTCTGTCCCTATAACCCTTTGTATGCTTAAAACAACGCAACGGATTTTGATGCGGTTTTTTTAAGATAGAGTGATTCTAGAGGAAGGTTTTTATGCCTATGCGAAGCCAAAGCGGGTCGCTAGTAATTAAAAAAAAAAAATCTTTTTCAGATGTCTATTTGTCAATGTCCCAGAGCAACGCACCCAGATTTTCACCGAAATCTTGGACACCCTGAAAGCCACTCTGAACCCACAGTCGGAACACTACCGCACGGCCATCGTCACTCTGGGACACATTGCACACAACTTGCCGGACAATTTCCCAGTGCACATCAAGAATATTGTCTCCAGGAAGGTAGGTCCTCGCATTATTCTTCACCACTTGCGCTTTGGATGTGGAAGTTAATATAAGTAATGATTGAAGTCAATAAGTGATAAGAATATCTTATATTCAAATTCTTTTATTCTCTGAATTTGAATTCCATACCTTAAGACGATACCTCGGTGAACACAAGCGTTACCGTCAGTTAAAAATCATTATTCACTGAAAACACAAGTTATCAAAAATACGTCTTTTTTTCCATACAGTTACAAATTGCAAAACTGCTAAAAGTGGCCGCTTTAAGCAATACTATAGGGAACTATAACTTAATATGTTTAAAATAGACGTACGACATACATAAGACGAATTTTTGAAAAGTTGTGTTTTCAGTGAATAAGTGATTTTTAGTTGACGGTAGCGCTAGTGTTCACCGTGGTATCGTTTTAAGGCTAAAAACTCGAGAATTTAATTAATTTATTTCTTGAAATATTTATGTCAAAGCTCAGAGTAGGTATAAAACGTGATAAAAGTGCGTTCACACGTCCTCGAGTTCGCCGGCTCGGCCAGTAATAACATGTTTTAACTTGACAGATAGTAAAAGAGCTATTAGTCCGCGAGGGCGGCGGCGACCGGCACGCCCTCTCCCTCGAGTGGTGCGGCGAGCGCGAGCTGCCCGAGGAGACGCGCTGCAAGCTCGAGGGGCTCAAGTGCATGGCGCGCTGGCTGCTGGGGCTCAAGAAGGACGAGCTGTCCGCGCAGAAGACCTTCAGGATGCTCAACGCGTTCATTGTGCACAAGGGGGATCTGTTGCAGGTGAGTTGAATTATGATAAAATGAATTTGTTTTTGAAAATGTTCCGAGCGGCTGTCTCAAAGGTTCAGGGTGTCGATTCTGCTAACGTTAAATCACAATCGTGTCAAAATAGTGTTTCAATTGTAGTGCTTTTTACACACTAGTTACAAGAAATGTATATTTTTTTTTATATTACTTCTGATGTTCACACCACACACTACATTCACATCACATCATACTGTAGGGTGTAAAAAGCACTACTATTGGAACACTATTTTGATACGATTTTGACTTAACGTTAGCAGAATCGACGCCCAGGTCGCATTGATAGATGGCACCGAAGTAAGAAAAAAATTTAAAACTAAAAAATTACACAATTCATTCTTAAAAATAGGCCCTCTATCAGCATATGCTGGGAGATACTTAACATCCAGTGCTGGTCTTCCTACGGGATTTCTTTTTAGGTTTCACTTTAAATATGCGTTTATCGATCGTGCATAAAGGTAAGAAAAGTTAGTATATATAAGTGAGTCGTAGACTTGTTCTTGTCAAGGTCTTAGACTTAGTGTAAAGAATTTCCAAAAGATGTCGCTGCAAGCTAGAGGGCCTAAAGTGTATGCTATGGTGGCTTTTAGGGCTGAAGAATGATGTAGATAGACAGAGTAAGTTTTTACTAAAAGTCAGTAGTCAAGTGACTAGACAGGACTACTGACTTGACTTGACTAAATTAAGGAAATTCAAACAAAGCCATATTAGAAGAATTTCACTTAGGAGATCTTAAGACATCTTGGGAGATTTTGGTTACAAGAATAAAAGTCACTTATACTCCATTGTACCACTTCCCAACACTCACGCTTGTTCACGAACACATAGCGAATAATAATCCACTTTTATTATGCACAAATACTCGAATGAACATCAATCTTGGAAAATAAATTCAACACCGACATGTTATGACTTTTACCTTCCCGCCAAAAACGTATATTTATTTAGAGACCAAGTTTATCCTAAAATATTAATATAGAAAATAAATATAGATATGGAATTTCACAATTTTTGATAGTGATATGCTTTGACACAATATAAAATTTGTGTTTTGTTGATTTATTTATTTATGGACACATGCTGTTTTTTGTTGATTTAATTAATTTTTTGCATGTTAGAATCTAGATCTTGAATCAAATGAGATAACGTGTAACACCACTGACTTCATTTTTGTATGCCAGATAGGTCAATCATGTATGTACTATAATACTTATGTGACATCCTTATTTAACAATAAGGCCGCCTATTGTATATCTTTTCACAGACTGTAATCCATATATACAATTTTATTGTACAATAAAGTGTTTTTACTTATTTTTACATGTTTACAAAAAAATAAATGATTATTGATTTTGATTATTGTCGTTGTCAACAGCAAAACCAGCTGTCTCGCGCGGAAATGGCGCATTTGCGTCTCGCGGCCGGCGCGGCCATGCTCAAGATTTGCGAGCAGAAGGGCGTCGGCGATCAGTTCACAGCGGAACAGTTCTACAACCTCTCTCATCTTATGATCGTGAGTAGAGACCCATCTCTATTTTTTACCCGGTATTTATAAACCTCAAAGTAAGGGTATTTCCCGGGTTAATTCGCGGGTTGATACCCGCATCGGGTATTTACCCGGGTTGATACCCAAATTGGGTACTATCCCGGGTATTTACCTTGTGGGTTTTTACCTACTATATATATAATCTCTAATCGTGAGTGCATTTCACTCACTTTACACCAGTCAGATGTTATTTGTGGAAATTTCCCAACTTCCCAACTAATAATATTATAAATGCGAACGTGAGTTTGTTTGTTTGTTACGCTTTCTCGCCCTTTTTACTGAACCAATCTACCTGAAATTTCGCATACACATAGTTAGAAGTATTGAGAAGGACATAGGGTACCCGGGAAAAAGCACTGCACCCGAGGGAAATTCATGCGGGCGAAGCCGCGGGCGATAGCCAGTATATAAAACTTTCAGCATAATTACGTTGGCAGTATTAAAAAACAAAAAAGAACAATAAAGTAAGTTTATTTCAACATGCCCGTTATACATCTTTTTGAAAACTTAACATTTTAAGAACACCAACAACAAATGAAGAACAAAATAAAATCTCAAGTACTTATTGTTATATTACAGATCAGTTTAAACCGAACGGAAAAATACAGGAGCAATTTACTGGTTTAAATAAAATTTGGACCGTATTACCATAGCCTTAAGTAGAACGATTGAATATCAACACGACTTGCGCGACAGTTCGCGCACTTTCGCCTCATTTTAGGTTGTACGGTAATTTTTCAAAAAAATGATAATTTTAAGACGTTTACATAAATTTATACATACATTTCTTGTATCCTTTTACAGGATGAAGTTCCTCAAGTCAGAGAAACATTTGCGGCGAAGTTACACAAAGGATTGTCAAAGGTATTTTTCATTTATAATAGAAATTTAAATTTAGAAATAAGAAAAAAAATAAACAAATAGCGTGGTCAGCTTAGAAGATTCTCGAAGGTCATTGCAATTTCAATTCATAAATTCTCCATGATATATTCCATGACAACATTTTCTGGTGGAAATTGCAAAGGAAATCAATACGACAATTTCGACTTTCTCTGTCCCTATGTTCCTTTGTATGCTTAAATCTTTAAAACTACGCAATGGATTTTGATGCGGTTTTTTTAGCCCATTTTTTATGCCCCTGCGAAGCTGGGGCAGGTCCCAGTTTCGCATGGGCATAAAAACCTTCCTCTTGAATCACTCTATCTATTAAAAAACCGCATCAAAATCCGTTGCGTAGTTTTTAAAGTTGCTAGTAAATATGCTTCCATGCTGGTCTGGCAGAAAAAGAAAAACATAGAATGTACCAGTTGCTTCTCTTCCCGCGCAAGCCGTAAAAGTCGTCTGAGGGAATCGCCGAATGGGGAAATCATGGCGATGACATAGGCGATGCGGCTAGCAACCCATCACTATTAATTTCTTGTTTTAACTACCAGCATGCTAAACGTGGCCTAAGGTCTTACGGCTCTAGGCTCTGTCTACCCCGTAAATGATAAAGACGTGATTATATGCATAATAATAATCATTTATTTCTTGTAAACATGTTGTACAGTAAGGTCTTATAAATATAATTAAGTAGGAAACAAACATGCTTAACCTGTATGGCATACAAGAATTAGTAGGCACAATGGCCACGTCATCTTATTGATCATCAGATACAGAGAACCATTATTCATTCAAAACCATGTATGTATCCATCCATACTAATATTATAAATGCGAAAGTCTGTCTGTCTGTCTGTCTGTCTGTCACCTCTTCACGGCTAAACGGCTGGACCGATTGTGATGAAATTTGGTAGGGATGTAGTTAACGACCTGAGGTCAAACATAGGCTACTATTGGGGCGCGATATAACCGAGTCCCAGGCGGGCGGAGCCGCGAGCAACAGCTAGACTAGCTGTTGTTGTTGTTGTATCGCGCCCGAAAGTAGGCTTTGTTTGACTCCTAGTGCATAACTATATCCATATTAAATATCATAATATAATGTATATCTATATATATAAAAATGAAACCCGTTTTTCGTTGTCACGACATAGCATGAAAACGGCTTGACCGATTTGGCTGATTAGTTTTTTTGTAATTTTCTAATACTCTTTACAAGGTTCTTACGGATAAAAAAAAATTAAGAAAGGCGGTATGAAGTTCGCCGGGTCAGCTAGTCATAACATAATATAAATGTATACCAGGGCATTCCCAACAAATGCCTGCCCCTGGACTTCATGGGCATGTACGCGCTCGGCGGCCGCGAGCCCGACAGGCGGCTCCGCGCGCTGCTGCGCCAGTACATGCTGGCCGACGTCGTGCGGAGGAGGGAGTACGTGAGGAACATCACTGTGGGCACCAAAGGTATTCTACTGACTCGTCCATACTATATATACTGTATACTATATATACTATATTACTATATTACTATATTACTATATTACTATATATTACTATATTACTATATTTACTATATCCATACTTCCATACTAATATTATAAATGCGAAAGTCTGTCTGTCTGTCTGTCTGTCTGTCACCTCTTCACGGCTAAACTGCTGGACCGATTGTGATGAAATTTGGTAGGGATGTAGTTAACGACCTGAGGTCAAACATAGGCTACTTTTGGGCGCGATTTAACCGAGTCCTACGCGGGGCGGAGCCGCGGGGAACAGCTAGTAATATTATAAATGCGAAAGTCTGTCTGTCTGTCTATCTGTCTGTCTGTCTGTCTGTCTGTCTGTCTGTCTGTCACCTCTTCACGGCTAAACTGCTGGACCGATTGTGATGAAATTTGGTGGAGATGTAGTTAAAGACCGGAGGTCAAACATAGGCTACTTTAGGGCGCGATATGACCGAGTCCCACGCGAGGCGGAGCCGCGGGGAACAGCTAGTTAATCTATATTTGAAGGTTCTCATGGATGGCTGTGAAGGCGAGCGAGGCGTACGTGTGAACGTAAACCCCCTAAGGATGGGGGAGAGTTATTAAAATGCAATGATTGCATAGGTAGGCGACACTATAGAGAACTTGTAGGGAGATCGAGCAGGTGCGACTGGAAAGAGATGCGAAATGCTAGTACAGCGCACTCTCCCGAGATTCGGCTCGTATCACCGAGAGGTTGGTAGAGCCATGGGAGGTGGAGGGTTCTCATGGATATATAAAATAACATGACTGTCGAGTAATTTATCTCAATACAATTATTTAATTTTGTAATATTAGTTTTTCTCTTCTTGTCTTTGGTCTTTGACGACCTCCGTGGCGCAATGGTTAACATGCCTGACCGCTACTCGGGAGGTCCAGGGTTCGATCCCCGGTCAGGTCGAGATGACAAATGATCTTTTTTGATTGGCCTGGGTATTGGATGTTTATCTATATATGTATTTGTTATAAAATATAGTATCGTTGAGTTAGTATCCCATAACACAAGTCTTGAACTTACTTTGGGGCTAACTTGATCTGTGTGACTGACTTGTCCCTATATATTTATTTTATTGAAGGTTGTCATGGAGATATAAAATAACATACCTGTCTCGTAATTTATATCAATACAGTTATTTAATTTAATTATATTAGTTTTCCTTATAGTGGTGACCCCGACGTGATCTGAACACACAACCTTCTGATATATATATACTAGCTGTTCCCCGCGGCTTCGCCCGCGTGGGACTCGGTTATATCGCGCCCAAAAGTAGCCTATGTTTGACCTCAGGTCGTTAACTACATCCCTACCAAATTTCATCACAATCGGTCCAGCAGTTTAGCCGTGAAGAGGTGACAGACAGTCAGACTTTCGCATTTATAATATTAGTATGGATATATATCTTCTACATATATTTTTCTCTCCTTCCGCAACCGGTTCGTGCTCGCTTAGACCAAACACTTCGATACGAGAATCCCAAATAATAATATTATAAATGCGAAAGTGAGTTTTTATATTTGTTTGTGTGTTACCTCTTCACGCCCTATCTACTGAACCAACCTTCCTGAAATTTCGCATACACATAGATAGAACTAATATTATATCTAAGAAAGTGAGTTTGAAGAGGCCACAAACAAAAAAATATTCAAACTTACTTTCGCATTTATAATATTATTAGTTTCGCCCGCGGCTTCACCCGCGCAAATTTTAAGAACAGTATTTTTTCCCAGGATGAAAGGTGCCCTATGTGCTTCTCAGTACTCCTAACTATGTGTTTGCGAAATTTCAAACAGATTGGTTCAGTAGATAAAGCGTGAAGAGGTAACAAACAAATATACAAACTCACTTTCGTATTTATAGTATTAGTTGGGATATTCTTAGTGTAAGATGTTCAAAAGTAACTTTTCGACACTGGTTTATATTACCTTCGTAATTAATATAAATAAAACAAATAATTAATCATCATTACAGTGGAACGAGCAGTGAGCCAACTGCCTCATATCCTACCAGATTACATGTTGGTGTTTGCCGTACCTGTACTCACTCACGACCCGGCTTTCACTGCTTACGACAACGTGGCACAGCTAAAGGTATGACAAACTTATTGACCTGGAGTGCTATTTTTGAAATGTATGACTCACCCAAAACCGCCGAGTCGAATGATTATCGTTCGAGTCACCGGTTATGTCGCATGAAAATCATTCGAAAACGAACGATAATCATTCGACTCACCGGTTTTGGGTGAGTCAAACATCTCAAAAATAGCACTCCTGTTTTGCTTTAACGTTTAATGGTATATGCAAGAACGCCGCTTAGAAAGTAGATCCACATTATCTTCTTTCACTACTAGTTACAAAGCAGCGAAAGAAAATTTAGTTACCAAAGTGGACGAAGGTAATTATGTCAACATCAGAAATTCACATATTTCACTTTCAGTCGCACAGTGTCACGAAATAAAAAGAAAAATTGTTTCGTTTCGTAAACTATTTGTTATGATATTGTGTCGTTGAGTTAGTTAGTATCCTATAACACAAGTCTCGGACTTTCTTTGCTGCTAACTCAATCTGTGTGATTTGTCATAAATATTTGTTTATTCTAAAAATAGTACAAAAAAAAAGATATGCATGATATAATCTCTGGTTGATAGGTATTCTATTTGCGGATTATTATTTTTTTTTCAAATTCAAATTGTTCATTTTCAATATATTCTTATCACTTATTGACTACTTAGTATTACCTTTCTATTTATATATAATTAAACTATTAAGACATATTAATATTACCTTTCCATTTTGCAGGTGGTGAAGAATTGTCTATGGTTCATCCTAGAGCCACTTATCACTAGAAATGATCTATACTGCTACGGGTTCTATAAGAGCCTCGTGGAGAGAATGAAATGCCATAAAGACGCGCTCAACGAGACTGACGACTCGGTTAATTATGTAAGTGTTTTTGTCTATTCCTCATCATAATATTGAATCTTATGGCTTTTGTCTATGGTATATTTTGGAATCACTAGAAATGATTTATGATTTATTATTAATACCTACTGATAAATGGGAAAATAGGTATTTAAAAATATTACTGAGAAACTTTCACACGCAGCAAATAAATATATCAGCAGCCAAAGCATTCCAGAAATTCATTTCGGAAAGCATTTCAAAAGCACAGGCTTGAGAAGTTTATTCTCAAAAGGATACAATAAATAAAAATACTTTTTACGGCCATTGGAATCTAGTCCTTTAAGGTCTTTCTTTATTTTATTAATCTTCAGTCCTACTTAGTCAAGTCAAAAAGTCAAGTCAGTTGTCTAGTCTAGTCAAGGGAGTTAGAGTCAGATGGCTAAGTGAAGCGGTGGAAAAATTCTACTTAGCTATAACTTGGAGATTTTGGTGACAAAGATAAAGTCACGTAATCAGAATCAGAATCTTTATTTGCATAAAATACGGTACAAAAGGTGTTATAAAAGTTTGTTACTTGCGCACATATTTAATCGACACTGTACCACTTCCCAACACTCACGCTTGTTCCCGAACACTTTGCGAATAATAATTCACCAATATTAAGCACAAATACTCGATAAAACCTAAGTTTTGGAAATTAAATACAGCGCGGACACAGTGACAATTTACTTTCCCTCCAAAAACAGTATTTTTATTTATTGTTTCCTTTATTTGTCAATTGTATTGTTTATAGAAAATGTGGGCGACATGCGACCTGGCCATGTCAGTGATATGGTCTCGGTCGTCCTCGTTCGAACTTCGCGAGTTCCCGTCGGACGCGCGCATCCCAACGATGTACTTCGCGCCGCAACCTGGATACTTTGTCAATACGCGCGTGTTCCTGCCGCCAGAGTTACAGGTTAGTATGCCATTATCACCTTTGGTACTATAGTATTGAGTCTATTTAAGCTTTGACCACAGAATTTAGAAATATTAACAAGAAGCGGCATAGCGCACGAAAACGGATGGTCTGTCCCTATTTCCCTTTGTATGCTTATTTTTTTAAAACTACGCAACGGATTTTGATGATTTTTTTTTATAGATAGAGTGATTCAAGAGAAAGTTTTTTATGCCCATGCGAAGCCGGGCGGGTTGCTTGTTATATTATATTAAAATAAAACGAATGTATTGTTCCAGTTCCAGCCTAAACGTACAAATCCAACTGACGCCAACGTCGCGCGCGGGAAGAAAAGAACACGACCCGCCGCCGAACCAGCCAACACCAACGACGTAGAGGTATGTATCGAACATATACCAAAACTAAATAATAATAAAAAAACAGGGCATATTCACATCACACACTTTACACTTTAAAAGATACCTCGGTGAACACTAGCGCCAACATCAGTTAAAAATCATTATTTACTGAAAACACAAGTTATCAAATATCCGTGTTATGTTATTAAGGTTTTGGAACTGGAGTTAGTTTTAAACATATTAAATTATAGTTCCCTATACTTAAAAATTGCAAAACTGTTAAAAGTGGCCGTTTTAAGCAATATTGCAATTTGTAAGTATAGGGAACTATAATTTAATATGTTTAAAACTAACTCCAGTTCCAAAACCTTAATAACATAACACGGTTATTTGATAACTTGTGTTTTCAGTGAATAATGATTTTTAAATGACGGTGGCGCTAGTGTTCACCGAGGTATCGTCTTAAGAGCATTAAACCAACCGGGTGGTATTTTCACGTAGAAATCAGTGCGCGTGCCGTCTCCGGTTTAATACTCTTAAGCTTTTACACATTGCTTACCCCTTAGATCGAATATTTCAGTGTTTTTAGAAAATGCTAACGAATTTCTGTATAGTTTCGCTAAGAATCTATGTAACTTTGGCTAAGGCTTCTGGCTCATAAACCTATTTCAGTTGATATTGATTATGTCAACTTGTATTACTTACAGGGTGGCAGGGTTAACACCGTTATCATTCAAATAGTGGATACCTACAAAATGCAACAATCTGATCAAATAAAAAATGAACTATTAAATTAGTTGTTCCCACAAAGATCGTTAAACGAGATCTATGCGTAACTTGTTATTATTGGTACGGTGTTGGTGACTAAGTTTTCGTTTATGTGGATTTTTTAAGCTAATTTTATAAAAAAGGTGTTTAACCTGCCACCCTTTATATACTTTCATCTAATAATTGATAGCTACTAAAATAGTATAAATAATAGCATAATAATGAATGTAGTAAGCTATGATCAAATTGGTTGTTTGTTTAACGTCCCCTTGTGTGGAATGTTTCAAGCTGCCAACCGGCCGCTCCGGAAGTATTGACGCTAAGGTAATCTGTACTGGCGACTTTCTCTGTCTTGATGTAGTTAGTATTTTTTGTGTTTTTATACGTACTGTGTGTTTGTGTGTATCTGACCCCAGTATAAAGAAATATTTGTTAAGCCCATTTTAGCTAAAATATGTTTCGTCTCGTTCTTTCACATGAAATATCTGTAAGAGAGAAAGAGACAAAAATTTTATTTAAAATGGACTTAGCAAGCGTTTCTTAATACGGGGTGAGTGTTTTTGTTTGTATATATTTTGAGGAATATTTATTTGTTGTTAAACTATTTTCAAGACGTCTACAAAAATCATCATTATCAATATGGCTTATTGTCTCGTTACTAGTGATGTACCGCTGGAAATTTACAAAGTATACGGTCATTTTCCCTTGTTAATTTAAGGAAATATTCCCATTTTTAAAATGACTATTTAAACTGGAACAAATCCTTTGGTAACTTTACTATCATGGACATTTTGAAAAAAGGAGATTATACGCCTAAATGTCTCATCTAATCGTCGTAGGAGCCTTGTAAATGTAAATCTTTAGTTTCTGGTGATATGTTCATCTTTTCTCTCAGTTGCGATAACATGTATCCATACTAATATTATAAATGCGAAAGTCTGTCTGTCTGTCGGTCTGTCTGTCTGTCTGTCACTTCTTCACGGCTATACTGCTGGACCGATTGTGATGAAATTTGGTAGGGATGTAGTTAACGACCTGAGGTCAAACATAGGCTACTTTTGGGCGCGATATAACGTAGTCCCACGCGGGGCGGAGCCGCGGGGAACAGCTAGTTGTATATATATAAATATAATATTATAATATTGTAAATATAGCGTTATCTAACAGAAGCCTTGTTTAGGGTGCCTTTCCACAAGATATGTGCTATGCTGACTTATGGAGTTGTTTTGTTGTCACAATATAGGTGTAGCATTTTTGACGTCATTTGAATATGGTTAGCATTTTGTATGCTAAAATAAATATAATAAATTCGTTTTTAGTACATAACTGCAGTCGCCAGCGTCTGTAAAAAATAAGTTAAGACTAATTTATTATAAGTATTTATTTAAGGCACTCACAAGTCATTATTAGAAAATCCTCATTTTTTGCAACTTACTTTTCTTGACAATCGTTTCGTGTTGAACCAAAAAAAAAACACATCCTTACACTTAAACTCCCTTATCTATGTTATTATTTATATAACTTTAAAACCCTTAGTTTCAAGTAATTCATGCATAAGTCCATACTGATTATATCATACGACTAATGCACCATATTTCTTGCAGCCATCAGAAGCATCGGACACACAGATCCAACTACCGGGGTTGGAACAACCGCCCGAGACTGACTTGGAGGAACCCGCAGCCAAGCGGACGTTGAGCGAGTGAGTCACCACCGCGCCATACGGGTAACCGCGTGATGGCTACTTGCTGCACTTGTCACTTTATCACAGTTAATAAATTGTTTGTGTACGCGTTTTTGTACAGCATATTATGAACAGATGTCACAAAATATACGACGTTATTCAGCATTTTATTAATTTCGAATCTTTGAGTGAACTTCAGGACATTTCAGATCAATATGGGATTACGATAGATGGCGCTAGTTGAATAGTCCAAAGGCTGTTAATTAGTACATAATGGAGAGGTTAAGAAATTTTTAAACAAGCATTTTTTATGGTAACCTCTTTCTATAATTATTGTTACTTAAATTCGTTGTTTGACAACTGTAATTGTACTGTCATTATTCCACTCGTACAATAGTGCATTTACAATTATTTCATGAATTATTTGATTGCACAGTGGTTTTTTCGACACTGGCAACATATCATTTTTGACGACAATGCCATGAAACTGCGCAAATCAATTTGTTTTTAAAGTGAACTTTGCGTTTATGCTAACAGACATCTTCCATGACTTGTTTGAAATATTTTTTTATCAAATTCAATTAAATATTTTATTTGACAGCGTTTGGAGGTCAATTGTAATCACAGCGTCTTGTGATCAGTAACAAAATTATCCTTCAAATTTTTAATATAGAATAGTACTAGTACTCATTGTCTTGTCGATTTATTAACAGCAATAAAATACGTACATAATTCGCAATAAGCATCGTCAATATTTTTAACAAGTTTTAAATGAAAAAAATGCCACTTGTACTCGGTTCAAAAGTACCCGTTTTGTTTTTTTTTTCTTGTTTTTTATTATTAGCATATAAAAAGTGACAAGTTGTAGCTATAATGTACAACAAACTGTGTTTGTTCTTTTGTGAAATCGTGAATGGACTTCCTCTCGCTACGAGATGATATAGGGCGAAACAGTCATTCAGATATACGCTTACAATATTCGAAGACTGGCTAAAATCATGGTGTTGTCAAACTTTAGACTTTATTGTAAATGTAATAAAGTATAAATTCCCATTTCGAGATTTGGTTACGTTAGTAACTTTTTTATAGCGTGGATTACGCTTAAATTGTGGATTTTTTTAACATGATTATGACTTGGCTGACATTATTTCAGCCGGATGTATTTATCCATCCAAAATCTATGTATATGAGAAAAACATATGTCGATTAAGAAAATCAAGAACTAATAAAAGATTGTCCGGACTCTACAGTTTTGTGATATATACTGCTACGAAAATTTAAAATTTAACACATTAGCGGACACACGAATGCTATAGCAGTTATAACAATGAAATTTCTATTGTGTTTTCAAAAACGTCCACGAACGTGTTAAATAGAAAGTTTTTTTTTTTACACCTTATTATTCTTAAAGTACGGCAATGAGCTATTTAAACGTATTTTGTGTCCATTTCCTTTTTTAAAATCAATTTTTCATAATATGAGGTATTTAGAACAAAAGTTAAAATGGTAAAATGAACCTAATTTCATTAACCCTAAGTTCTATTTCGAACCCATGGACGGACACAACACGATTTTTTAACATTGAAATTGGATCCTTTCTGACTTGGAACTCGCTTGCCAATCAGTTTGTTTACAATTTGACGTAAATGGTTTTAAATCTAATATGATTTGCTAAATTGTTTGTATTTATTTACATTAAAAAACAGTTAACATTCATGTCCCCTCTTAATTTAACCGATCTTCCACACATGCTTTGAATCGATGTACAGTTGGGGGCAGATAAATCTAATCCCCCGGTCACTAGTATGGCGCTTTTTGTACATCGATATGGCTTTTAAATATTTTATATATCGCCGGAAATACTTGGGGATCCGAAGACTATAATAGAATGCAACTTGATGGAACTTCGACAGTGTATTTGGACTCGAGTCTTAGGGCTCATACACAAAAAATACTTTGCTCGACATTACAATATCAAAAATAGGTGATGATTTTGACAGCAAGACATAAATATAGATAACATTGAAGTGCGACAGAGACTAACAAGAAAATGTATGCTATTTGACAGCTGTCATTTTAATCAAGCTATACAAAGTGTAAATAAAATTCACGTCACGATTCGACAAATCAAAATGCGGTGCCTTGGCAAGTACCGTCGTGGTAACATATTTATGTGTATGAGCCCTTAGGGCTGCAATCTGGCGTGAGGCATTTTTATTGCCTATCCTGTTAGTTAACCTAACAAAGGCTAGCTTTCCATCAAATTATTAAAAAAAATAACTTCATACGTGCTCCGCTCATGCTAGTTTAATGGCTTCTAACCATGACGAACATGCCTTCACAATTTCAATCTTAAGCCGCGGGATTAAGGTTTTAAACAAATTAAACTGTTCGAGCTCGTGTCAATGTCTGTATCTAGGCGACATGGCTATAATAAACTGTACATAAGTACCGTAACGACAGTGTATAACTGTCTATCTCGCTCGATGTGTAGTGTCAATGTGTACGGCTTAAAGCCATCAAAAATGTTTGAGTAAGCGAGACGTTGCCTTACATCGTGTATTGCGCCATCTCGCTTTCTCACTCGTTTTTAGAACGTCATAGTAGGAAATGTTCGTAGACAGGTCGATTGCAAGTAGAATGGTATTAACAACGATCGGCATCAACAAGCTGATAACTAAACAAACGACAGGTACAGTCGTCTGTAAGCTATACGTCCTGGAATTATGATCTATGTTAAGGTGTGTAGGGATACTACAGTATAGCGGACTTCGTGCTGTGTGTACATTTATTTTGGGCAAATTTGTGCTGGTAACTTTCAGAGATATATTTTGTCCCGAAAAGAGAGAAATAATATACCTAAAGTTTACTTTTATAATTATGTACTCTCTTGATTGAAATATGTCTTGATCTACCTGCCTTTCCACAACAAGAAGGACAAAATCTATGGTATATTTTACCATAGCGTATAATATTTTTTATCGATTTTTGCTTGACCGATAAATACCTCGCACATTTTGGCGGAAAGCTAGCCTTTAGAACTAATTAATGAGAGAAGAGTCTGTATTATAGTTTTTTTTAATTATTATTATTTTGATTTAGTTATAATTGTTTGCGCGTTGTTTAGTTGTAATTAGTTTGGCTGGTCGATTCTATGTTTTATGTAAATTTAGCGCTTGTGCGTCTTATTTTTAGGGACTATTTTATGTTAAATCAAAGTTTACATTGGCAATTTAAAATCCTACTTTTTGGTGTACAAACTACTGCATTACCGCTAATAAAAACAAATACATATAATTGTACCGTTTTTTTTTCTAGAGGCATAAAGGCTATTTGAAAAAAAAAAATGTCTTGCCTTTCTTGTAATTATCGATATAATTCTATTTATAAATCACTAAATTCCGAGCGGACATAATAAAATGAACTCAATACATGATTTAATTATATTTGGTTGTCAACTTTGATTTAATACTGCTGTAGTTGTATTGTGGGCATATTCTATTTCAAAAGAAATCGTAAGTGACAAAAATATTGAGATCGAAATCTTTTATCGAATGAGAACAATCAATCGGAGATGTGAAATTAAAAAGAATATTAATTTTAAAGCGTTTCGCAAACAATTTTGAATTTAACGGAAAAAAATGACGGTAGATGTGCTACTGTATTTAATTTTAACTCGCACGTTTTATAAGGGCGATACGATTTAGTTAAGATTGTTTTAAGTGTAAGTACCAAAAAGTCCTGTGGTCGCGACGCGCCTGTGCGGCGTCGCCGTGATGATTCTCTGTAGTTATGTATTAAAATAAAATAATTAACATGTAATTGTGTATTTTATTTGGTATACCTTTTAACAATGTAAAAATATAAACTGTATTAGATTATGGTAAAACAAATTGCTGTAGCTGAATTGTTACATTCTCTCTCATGTATAATTAGTATAATTAAGAGTAAGTATATTTATATATTTGTCTATATAAGTAAAATTTATGTAAAATCTTAAACTGGACCAAACTTATGGATACGGAACAGGTCTTGAATAAAAAAAATACAAAACTAACAAAAAATAAATAAATGCTAAGTACTTTTATTTGGGTTTTGAGCACTTTCATTAAGTAAATAAATTATAATATTTTAATTATACACATTGCTTAAACTATACTATCTATATAGGTAGCCTCCTATCTATACATTTCACATTATTGTAAAGAAGTATTTTATTCATTTTGAAGTTTCTAATGATCATGAATTCTAAATGAGAATTTTTTTTGATAAAGCTCGAAAAAGTAGGCTATAATGTTATTTAAATTTATTAATTTTGTAAAAACACTAAAACAATTTTTAAAGACAGTTGTTAAAGCTATATTAATTTGATATCTGCATCTATTTTTGGTAGTCCAACTTTTTACGCTTCAACGTACTTAAAACACAGAATGTGACACTCACTCACACTGTACACTCTTTGTGTTGCTTTCATTGGTTTTTCATTGGTTAGCAATTACATATTACTATTTATCTGTTCTGTAGTTCAGACAGCTTGAAAAATTTTATACTAGTGACTCGACCTGACTCGCCACAATATTCTTATAGCTAAAGATATTTTGTGCAAGCCTCTCGTAAGTAAATATATTATCATATAGGCTTCCTATACAAAAACAGGCTCAGGTTTCTTCCAGTAGCTCTGGATCTGTTCCAAATTCTTTCCTTTCGTCTCTGGCACCCATAGTATCGTGTACAAGAAGCCATATAAAGTGACTGCGGCGAACGTATAAAACACTACATACGGCCCGAACTGGTTGGCGACGGGCGTGTAGAAGATTACGGTCATTGAGCTGCAGAAGAATGAGAAAGCCATGGAGGCGCCGGCCATGCGCGCGCGCATCTGTAAAAGTGAAAGAGGTATTCGTGAAAGGTCTTACTATTAAAACTTCAGTGGTCTTAGTACTTACTATCGCAGAATACTTAGATACCTGGTGATAGGTATTATCTGTTATTAGAAATATTTTGTATTTGTGCCGCCGTCGAAACTACTGTTTTATGTGTTACTAGCTGTTCCCCGCGGCTTTTCCCCGCATGGGACTCGGTTATATCGCGCCCATAAGTAGCCTTTGTTTGACCTCAGGTCGTTAACTACATCCCTACCAAATTTCATCACCATCGGTCCAGCAGTTTAGCCGTGAAGAGTGACAGACAGACAGACTTTCGCATTTATAATATTAGTATGGATATGTGTTATGTTATTGTCAAAGAAACGTGGTAGCCATTTTTTGTCACAAGTGTATTGATGATCTAAGCTTGTATTTTGTACAAGAAGAGCTCTACTACGCAGAAGAAAAATGGTAGTCCTCATCTCCTCACCTGGAATGTAAAAACTTCAGCCATGATGACCATAGGCACTGGCGCGAGCCCCACTCCATACGCCAAGATGCACAAGCATACGGCCACCACAGGTAACCACCGAACCGACTCGCTGCCCACCAGGAAACAGGTGGCAAGGGTCGCCATGCACAGGGATACCAGCAGGGAACTGATCGCAAGGGGAATCTGAAATAGATAGAAGGCTTAATCAAAGTTATATCGCTTATTTGAAAAACGATCGTGTTTCTAAGAACATCGAAATATAAACTTTATAAGTATTGACAGACAGTGCAAAATTAAACGTCTAAATGTCATGCTGATTGCAATGACGTTTGTAGATTTATAAGTAGTATAGCTGTTCCCCGCGGCATCGCCCCGCGTGGGACTCAGTTTATATCGCGCCCAAAAGTAGCCTATGTTTGACCTTAGGTCGTTCACTACATCCCTACCAAATTTCATCACAATCGGTCTAGCAGTTTAGCCTTGAAGAGGTGACAGAGAGACAGACAGACTTTCGCATTTATAATATTAGTATGTAAGTATGTATATAATATAGTTCATAGTTAGGTAGGTAGGTACCTATTCTAGTGTTTTCAGAAAATTATGACGAATTTCGATAGGATAACTAGTTAAAGCTTTTCGTCACGTACCTACCGACTGGTGGTGGATACCACCAACTAAAAAATAAAAATTTTGCTCATCATCAAATATAGCCGGTTTTTGTGTTTTGTCAAAAAAATATTATCATTTATAATATCATATTCCTAACTTGTGACGTAAATTGTTAAACAAGTAGGTAGGTAATAAATATCTTCATAAACACGTACTTGTGGCTTACTACCATCTCTTAAAACAATGCAAGAACGAGTGAGTAAGCGAGACAGCGCAATACATGATGTAAAATCTTCCTCAGTCGTTCTTGCATAGTTTTAATAGATGGTAGTAATGTGGATGAATTAAAAAGTAGCATACAGGTCGTGGGTTCAATTTCTACGGAAAGTATAAGTTGGAAGGACATTGCAGACTTGAATCACCTGATTGTCTCATAATAAATTTAAGAAACTACGTCAGAGGCGATCTCGAGAAGCTAACACCAGGATGTGCAGGCTCGACTGGCCTTTTAAGCACACGATAAAATTAACTAGTACCTACCAAGTAATGAAAAGTGAAACATACATTTTCTGGTCATAATAAATAAGTAGGGAAAACCGGGAGACTTGCCCAGGTGGGAGTTGAGCCACCTTTCAAAATTATACCAACTGAAGTTACAATTTTACTAAACTAAACCCAGTAATCTATGCATATCACTAAACTAGAACCGTATTATAATTATGTTCCTAGTAAGATAGTAATGAATTGCTTTCGTATAACTATGTTACGGCATATAATCATATACCTAGGGTTATAACTATATTACGGCTTTATCTATCATACTGCGACATTGCTATTATTATATTGCCAGACAAATGTATTTTAACGTGTGCTAAGTGTTTTTTCTCTCCGATCGAAGTTTTTTCTTTGACATAACCTAAATGGGGAATAAGTGTGAGCGGGAGAGTTGCACCAGGGTGGTTGCGGGAGACTTGCTCAGTGGTTCATGTCTCCCTGTGCAGGGAAATAATACTTAATTTTAATTGTTTTTTTTTCTGTCTTTATATAATCTATTGTATTTGCAGTGCCAACTTTAACGATGCCTTTTCAAAACAAGCCTCCTGAAAATGCACAGAAACGGAAAAAACACACAAAAGTGGAATTGCAAAATGCCATAGATGAAATCAAGGGAGGTGCTTCTATTAGACAAACTTCAATTAAATGTGGCATAGAAAGAAGTACTTTGAGACGGTATAAATTAAATGAAGATAAAATTAATAAATTTGAAGAAAAAAACAGTCAATACAAAGCATCACAAGTAGGTATTTACAACAGCCGAGGAAAAGCTTCTTGTCAATTATTTGTTGACATGCAGTAAAATGCATTATGGTTTGACAAGAAAACAAGCAATGCAGTTGGCATTTGAATATGCGACAGTAAATTTAAAGAAATTTCTTGATAGCTGGAAGAGGAATAACTACGCTGGGAAAGATTGGTTTCGAGGTTTCCTTTCCCGAAATCCAGAAATAAGTTTAAGAACCCCCAAAGCCTTGTCTCGATCAACCAGCTTTAATAAAAAAAATGTGGAAGATTTTTTCACTTATTTTAGGACAGTTCTTGAAAGATATAAGTTTGAGGCTCACAATATTTATAATTGTGACGAGACTGGGTGTACAACCGTACAAAACTGTCCAAAAGTCATAGCCAATAAAAGTCTAAGCAAGTCGGACAAGTTACATCTGCGGAAAGAGGAACTACTGTAACCCTTTGTTTTGCTGTTAATGCGATTGGAAACGTGATACCTCCTTTCTTCATATTTCCAAGAGTAAGGTATCACGACCATTTCGTGTCTGAAGGACCAGAAAGGTCGGATGGAGATGCTTATTTAAGCGGTTGGATGACTACTAAGAGTTTCATCAAATTCCTTAGACATTTCGTGAAATATTCTCGTGCTTCCAAGACCAATCACGTGCTCTTAATACTAGATAACCATGAGAGTTATGTAAGTGTGGAGTCAATTAATTTTGCCAGGGACAATGGAATTACGCTGTTAACACTTCCTCCACACTGTAGCAATAAATTACAGCCCCTTGATGTTTCCGTATATTCCTCATTTAAATCTCGATACAATACAGCTATGAGCAACTGGATGTTATCCCATCCAGGCAAGACTGTCACAATTTACAATATTCCAGGATTTATTAAGACGATTATGTCTCAAGCATTCACCCAAAGTAACATCATAAGCGGGTTCCAGAAAACGGGCATTCAACCATTTAATCAGAAAATTTTTAATGATGACGATTTTATGTGTTCCGCTGTCACAGACAGAGATTTACCTCAAGATCAAGCATCACCAAAAGCGCGTCCAGAAACTCGGATTGAATTTGCCACTGAACTTGAGGAATCGTCTCAGCTTGGACTGAATGCTATGATTCCGATTGATTGTCCACAAGAACCTGAAAATAGTCTGAGTAATATTGATCAGAGTTCTGTAAATAAGTTGTCAACTTCTATACCAATATTTCCTAGTATTCTTGAAATCGAAAATGTATCAGTGCAAAATGTTCCACATAATGCATAAGAAAGCCTAAATGGTTCAAAATCAAACAATACTGTAACAGGTGCTAGATTCAGTCGCGCTAGTTCGGAGCCAAATCAAAATTTAAAGAAACAGGACACATTCACAACACCGCAAGTGATCTGCACAAGAAAACGAGCATCGTCTGTGCCATCACAAAACAAAATATATTTTGACTCATTTCAAAGTGTCCCATTGGGTCCAAACAAACATGACAATATTAAATTACAATCCTCTTTTGCTGCATTTATGGCACCTATACAACACCATAACCTGGAAATATGCACTTCTCCATCGATCCCGTCTACTTCAAAAGATTGTAACATATTAATTACTCCAGAAAACTTGAGCCCATTTCCGAAAGCAGCTCCTAGAAAGATAGGTCGGCGAGGTCGTCAGCCTGGCAAAACTAAAATATTAACATTGACACCGGATAAAGAAACTTGCTACAATGAAAGTCTTACTGTTACCCCAACGAAGAAAATATGCAACCCTAATGACAGTCATACGAAGTCAAATGATAAGAGCAAGAAACCCCAATTTAATGACGTGATAGAAATATAAAAGTTGAGAACTGTTATTGAGAAAAGTGACACTGAAGGTGGCGGAAACTGTTCTAATAAAAAAATTAAATACACTCACGGGAAAACTAAAGGAAAAAAAGGTAAACAAAAAGATAACAAAAGTGAATCCGTCCATATGAAAACTAAACCAAATAAAACCATAACAAAAAGTAAAAAAAAAAAAATAAGAAGAAATATGACAGCGACACGGAATCTGATTATGAAGATGTTGTGCCGTAAATTTTTCAAATTCAAATTGTTTATTTTCAATATAGGACATTCTTATCACTTATTGACGTCAATCATAGATCATAGTCATCATCGTACGCTGATAGTTACTCTGATGATAATTTTGGAGAGAATCCTGCCATGGAAGATCGTTGGTACTGCTTCGTTTGGCAAACGGAAGATGTTATGACTATGCATCTTTGTCTTTTATGTGGTAAGTAGGTATGTTCATGAGTTATGTGTAGGGCTTACAGAAGACATCGACGATTTTATTTGTCACGAATGTGATGAGAAATAGTTTTCTGTGCAATATTAAAAATGCCTATTTGATTGAAAACAATTTTAAGATTAATAAAAGGTTTATTAGAAGTGAATTAATAGTTTTAATAAATATAATTTTGAGACTGGTCAAAGATTGATTAGAAGATAGTTAATAGTATTAACTATCTTCTAATCAATCTTATAGTTTTAATAAAAGTTAATAAAGACTGATTGTTAAAAAGATTAATTGTTTGGTAATTTTGAAAAAAACTTAAGACTGTTAAATGATACCTACAAAAAGTAGTAATAAAAAATTAATATTAAAAATATTGCCAAAGTTTGATTTCTTTAATTATTTATGTAAAAAGTTACTATAGTGATTTTGTTTATTTTGGAACAATTTTACAAAAATTTTATATGTTAAGTACATTTTCTTTGATGACAGTATTAAAAACAAGTTGATTATTGTATACGATAAGATAATAAAACTATGATTGAAATTGGAAATGATTTTTATTTTCCACAAAAAATAATGTGATCAACTCTCCCTAAACTCCGGTTCAAGTGTCCCTGCTGAAGGGGAGACTTGGCTCATTTCTCGTTTTTTTAGTAAAATGCCAATAAAATTTTACCTGCGCATTTATTGGCAATACAAATAAGCACAAACATACATACTAAAGTAAGGCATCGCATAAGTGTATGATCGATTCTCTAAACCCAATAAACAAGTAATTATGATATATTAAAAGTGGTTCAACTCTCCCGGACTTCCCCTACTTAGCTATGTAATGCATGTAGTACGTGGTCAATTGACTTCATTCAGTCATTCATTTGGTGTAGGTGTCACGGTCAATCGACCATGCACACCCTGGTGTCAGAGTTCTTCGGAACCGCCTCTCGGCCTCTGACATGGTTCCTTTAACGACTACCAGATGGCAGCCGTGACCAACGGCTTAACGTGCCTTCCGAAGTCGATTGACTGTGTCACCTTCACGAAATGATGATGATTAGTTAACTACTTAAGTACTTTCCTATGTGGTATTTTCTAACAATTGTATACAAATCGTTTATGGTAATAAGTAGAGACAAGTAAGACATCCGTGTTAAGTAAGACACATTGTGTAGTAAGAATACTAATTGAGAAATCAATTGAACAAATGATGTACCGAAGTATGTTTTTTTCTGTTATTTGGAAGAGGAATATTATCTTATTATTATTATATCTATACTTAGGTAGTTTCCTAAAACTCTCTTTTTATTTTATAATAAAAAAAATATCAAAGCAAAAACTACAAGGGTATGTCCGTTTGTTTATAACTTTTTCCTAGTTACTTATTGTCAAAAAATCCTAAACGACTAATTTCTTACCTTCCTACCAAACTTCTCAATGGACATCGTAGTGAAGAACGCTCCGAGAAGCTGCAGAGTGCCCATGAAGAGCGCCAGCATGTTAGGGCTCCACTGAGTGCCGGCGCGGCTGAAGACATCCGCGGCGTAGTTCATGAGGGCGAAGCACCCTGACAGAGTCTGCATAGCCATTAGCATCATGACCATTCGGAGGGCTGAGAAGGTGGCTTTGTCGCGGACTGCAGGTGAAAAAGTTGGTAAGACCATTATTTAAAATCTTTTATCCATACTGGGTGGGTATAGCAGAGATGGAAACCGGTATTTTAAAGACGAATACCTAAGTACTTATAAGGCGCTGTATCCCTCAACCTTTCGGTATTTGAGGAAGTGCAATAGTACCTACGTAGGTACATGTAATGAAATAAGGTTGGAGGCGGCGGAACCAAGGGAGGTTTGGAAGGAGATGGGGAGAGATCTTTGCCCAGCAATTGGACGATAGGGAGGTATATTAAAAAATAGAATTTTAGGAAAAGACTTCATTAAAGACCGTTGTCATATTTAGCTGTAAAAACGTATTGGCAGAACAATAATATGCTGATTTACGATTTTAATAGACTTAAAAAAGTTGGAGGTTCTCAATTTGTCGCATTGCTGCGCTACTACGCACTTAAGATGATAAATCGCTTGTTTTTTATTCATGTTCCTTTAATGATCATAATATTCAATTATTTCAAGGGTATCTCCATAAAACATAGATAACCTTTCCAGCCCCGATATTAGACATGCGGACCTGCCGTAAGCAACTTACATTTTTAACCGACTTTAAAAAAGGAGGAGGTTTTCAACTATTCGGAATGAATTATTGTCAACTTATTCCAATTTGTCATTTTAATTGCGACGTTATACCTACAACGTGAACTGAAGCTGAAATATTTAACTTGTACCTACCTACTCATAGTCGTTATTTTCAAAATATTTATTTATTAAACACTAGCTGTTCCCCGCGGCTTCGCCCCGCGTGGGACTCGGTTATATCGCGCCCTAAAGTAGCCTATGTTTGACCTCAGGTCGTTAACTACATCCCTACCAAATTTCATCATAATCGGTCCAGCAGTTTAGCCGCGAAGAGGTGACAGACAGACAGACAGACTTTCGCATTTATAATATTAGTATGGATTTTACAGAATATGTTCATTTTACAAAATAGTAACTAGGTTGTTAATACTTTAAGTACTCAATAAACTGAAAACATTGACTAATTTTACCGAAAAAAAATGTTAGTTTAGGTAGGTAGGTAGGTACTATAATTTTATCTATTCTGTAAGTGAGCAAAAAAGAGGAGTAGAGGTACTTCGCCGATTGAGATGTTGTGTGAAGTTGACGTCAATAAGTGATAAGAATATCCTATATTGAAATAAACAATTCGAATTTGAGTTGGTTTGAGGCTCGGGGAAGAATACCTATACCTAGGCAATTTTTTGCAACGCTGGGTAGCTAATTAGTATATATATTAGATATATAAATATATATAAGTATCTGTATAAAATGTCGGTTTATAAACAAAAAAATCGTTACTATACATGTACAGTGTCAAATGTCCATTATCAAACAATAATATTATTAAAAACTACATTAACGTCTTTTTAATTAATAACATTAATCTTGATAAACTATGACCAATTGGTTCAAAACTAGTTAATGTCAAATCGAAGGGCGCCAGGAGCAGGGTACCTATTCGTACGTGGTTAGAACATTAATATAATCTGTGATGTTAAACTTGAGTTAGAAAGGTAAGTAATGTAATACTAAACAGACTTCGTAGTTAGGTACAGTGGTACATAGAAATGTAGGTATAACAAAATATATATATATAGGTACTTAACCTTTTCTTTTTTTTTTCCTAATTCTCACGCAATCGAAGTTCACTTCACCGATTTTCTCTAATTTTTTTCGATGAATTTAAGCCAATTCACAATCGAAAAGTTTCGGTCGATCGATGCCTTCATTGAACTTTTTCAATTGTATTTTTTTTTTAAAAACAGAAACCATGATAAACCTTTGAAAAAAAAATTGTTTAAATCGGCGAAGTGAACTTCGATTGCGCCAGAATCGGGCCCCTGATCATTCAAATCATATAGCTCTGAACAACGCTCGAATATGTACACATTTAGCATCATGGGCTCCCTTAGCATACATATTATTATCGATTTAGACAATAGACAATGTAACAATTTACTACATATAATGGTACAATATAAAAAATAGTCCCCGTATTTTGTTATTAAACATTTGTTAAACCTATTTTAACTAAAATATGTTTTGTCCTTTTCTGTCTTACCGAAATTTTTGCGTAAAAAGAAGAGATAAAAGATTTTTTAAAATTAAAATGGGCTTTTTAGTTAAAAGCTTCGTTTTGTAAGATATATCTTACCCAGTCCCTTGACAGTGACTGCTGGTGCCTCGTCATAACTTTGCTGCTCAGCCTTGAGCCTCTCGAGCTCATCTTTAACCAGTTTGCAGCTCTTCGGTACACTTCTTAACCATGCTACAGTCCTAATAGCTTCCTGGAAATTTTATAAAGGGTTACCTTTAGTTCTATAACAAGTTTACCTATTCATAATTTATATAAATAAATAAAATTGGAGTGTGTTTGTAATATTTAAATAACCGCTTTTTATGTTTATGGATGTATACACGGTACATATACCGAAATAACATTTTTTACAATTTTTGTTTGTCTGTTTGTTCCGGGTAATATCTGGAACGGCTGGACCGATTTTGACGGGATTTTCACTGGCATATGGCTGCTGTAATGAGGAGTAACTAAGGCTATTTCAATTTTACAATTTTGTTCGTTACCTGCGAACTGAACAATAGTTTTAGTTAAATTCTACGCGGATGAAGTCTCGCGCACAGCTAGTCTATACTAATATTGTAAAGAGGAATATTTGTATTTTTGTTTGTAATGAATAAACTCAAAAACTACTATAGGTACTATTTCAAATTTTATCTTACCATTAAAAAGCTTACCCTGAGTGACAAGACTATGTATATACCACGGGCGAAGCCGGGGTGGACTATAATGACTAGCTGTTGCCCGCGACTGTGTCCGCGTAGAAGTTGGATAAAATTTTATTATATAACACCCAAAAGGAACCTATGTTTATCCCCTGATCCTTAACCTATACCTATCCATACCAAATTTCATCAAAATCGGTCCAGCGGTTTAACCATAACAGCGTAACAGACAGATAAACATTCGCATTTATAATATTCCTTAGGGATAACAATTTACATTTTAATAGGTATTATTATATTTTTATTGTATGCGATGGCGCACCAAATAATTAAATACCAACATCCAAGTTTGTACTACCCATGTAAGTATGACATTTATAAATAAATTATGACGTTAATATATTTTTATAAAATCGTGACAGTCACAGTTAACGCACTTCTCATTGTTAAAATGTATACCTAGGTAATTATAGAGAAAACTGATGTTTAAAAACAGGTAAGCAGATTAGCTATGTACCTATATCCGCACTTAAACTCTGTAGACAAATAAATAACATTTTCATATTTTCATCAAACAAAATAAATAACGCGTTTCTTAATACCCCCGTATTAAGAAACTTTTGTTAAGCCCATTTTAACTAAAATATGTTTTGCCTCTTTTTCTCTTATCTGACACTTTATGTGAAAGAACGAGACGCAACACATTTTAGCTAACACGGGCTTAACAAACGTTTCTTAATACGGGGGAAAATCTACAAAGTTTATCAAATTAATTAATTATACGAGTATTTTATTACGCCATTAAGCGCAATTACGACTATAAAATTATTTAAACATTATCTTAGTGTAAATAAATGGAAACGTTCACTTAAAATTATCGTATTGTTTATTTTTTTAAATTGAATTATTTGCACAATGGTTAAAAGTCCGAGGTAATAGTTAAGTGATTAACTAAGTAGGTATTCATTATCTTTTAAGTGTTTTTTTGGTTGAATCTCCAGTAGGTATACCTACTATTTACTCCTTTCAAACATGTTCAACTACTCGGAAATTAGCTGCCTGTGTGACATCAATCATCCGACCAGAATACCATCTGATAAGTAGGCACAAAGTAAGATCTCTTGTTTCCACATAATTTAGAAATATTAACAAGAAGTGGCATAGCGCACGAAGAACGTGTCACTAGTTTGGCTTGAAAGCCAACGTTTCACACAGAAAAAATTGGCGGGGAATTACGAGTAGATTGCATCATTATTGCCACTGTTATTGGTCGATAATATTAGGTGGATATGTTGTAAACTACCTAATACATTTCTAATAAGGTGTGGTGTGGTTTACATGGGTTTACATGTCGCACTGATTCTGGAACTAAACCCGCGTCAAAACATTTCTATTCGGATAATTTCTCTGTTCTGTGCTTGGTCCTTTAGTCACCGACCGTTTGACGACCTCCGTGGCGTAATGGTTAACATGCCTGACCGCTACTCAGGAGGTCCCGGGTTCGATCCCCGGTCAGGTCAAGATGAAAAATGATCTTTTTCTGATTGACCTGGGTCTTGGATGTTTTTCTATATATGTATTTGTTATAAAATATAGTATCGTTGAGTTAGTATCCCATAACACAAGTCTCGAACTTACTTTGGGGCTAACTCAATCTGTGTAATTTGTCCCTATATATTTATTTTATTTATTTATTTACAATATCTACTAGAAATAAAAAGGAAAAGAAGGAAGTAATCTTTCTCGAAGCCAGAAAAAAACCATCCATACGGCTGTACATTTCTACCTAGTCTGTGTTGATGTGGATGAATCATTATAATGGCGGTTCTGCTTTGGAATGCCCTACCTGTTGATATCCGGAGATCCAAGACTCGTTTAACGTTCAAACGCGCGGTTCGAGCACATTTTCTTCGAGAACAATCAGACAGATTGCAATAAGACTTAAAAGTTACCTATATGTGTAGTATATGTATTGGTTTTTGGAATATATTAGGTATTTATGTATATTTGTATGTATTATATGTGGTATTATATTTATGTAGTTATTTATTTTTAGATTTATATTTATATACTGTTTTTTGGTTCTCTCATTTGACTTACCCCAAAAAGATGTTCTTCTCTGCACCACTGGTTGGTTGACTGGTAGAAAAAGCCTATGGCTTTAAGTCCGCCATTTACATTTGTATGTAATGAAGTTAAATAAATAAATGGCTAAACGAAATAAATGTAAAATTACCTTTTCTTTTCCAATCTTCAACAAATAATTCGGTGACTCGGGCATGAAACAAAACGCCACAACATGGGCCACTGCCAGAGACAAATAGACCGCCTGGTTTCCCGCGTAATTGACTGACATCCCGACGGCATAGACAAATATGACGCCAAGCTTGCACACGGCCATCACGAGAGAACCTAAGGCTCCTCGAAGGTTACTCTGGGCTATTTCTCGGATGTAAACCGGAACGACTACGAAACACCCGGCAGCGGCAAAACCGGCCATTATCCTGGCTATGATGAGGCCTAAAGGCGTGATCCAAGTTAATTTGATGGCCCATGATATCTGCAACAATATTGTCTTGTTAGAATGAAACAGTTTTCCTGGGTGTCGATTCTGCTAACGTTAAATCACAATCGTGTCAAAATAGTGTTTCAATGGTAATGCTTTTTTACACACTAGTTACAAGAAATGTATATTTTTTTTATATCACTTCTGATGATCACACCACACACTAAATTCACATCACATCATACTGTCATAACTCTTGTAAATAGTGTGTAAAAAGCACTACTATTGAAACACTATTTTGATACGATTTTGTCTTAACGTTAGCAGAATCGACGCCCTGATTGCGTGTTGTTTAGTTGGGGTTTGTTTTGTATGGATTTGAAAAAACTAAGAAATATTTTCTCTATTTAAATCTTTACAGAGAAAATTGTCAGTTTCTGCATTGCGCCTCGGATTAGCACTTGATTCATTCTGATATCAGGTCAAATAACGAACCAGACTAAATACGAGATCAATGGAGATTTTGGTCCAATGCGATTAAGTCTTAAAGCTATTTAATCATACTATCGAGATGTAGTCCTATATATAAAGTGGCCACAAATCAACTGCAAATATTTTAAGGGCAGATTCAGACCGCTACTATGAATAACTTTTTCAAATAAACTCATATTGAAATACCTATACAAATTTTTAGCTGTGTTTCGGTCTATTGTAACGTATTAACTTAATGTATTCATGCAAGTTTTTTTTTCAATTTCTGAAAATATTTCGAGCACTGCTAATATAGAAGATTAGATTGGTAGTATAATGCCATAAGTACATTTGTAACTTTTTTTCAACTAGCTGTTTCCCGCGGCCGCGCCCGCATGGGACTCGATTATATTACGCCCAAATGAAGACTACCTATGTTTGACCTCTGGTTTATAACTATATCCATACCCAATTTTAACAAAATCGGTCCAGTGGATTATTAGCCGTGAAAGCGTAACAGACGTCAGACAGACAGACATACCGACAGACAGACAGACTTTCGCATTTATAATATTAGGATGAAAGTATGGATTTGTGTAATAAAGTTTATATTTATAAATAAAATCGAATTCGCAAATATATGATTTAGGGAAAAATGCATTTTTTCTTCAAATCTAGGTTTAAGATCTTTATAAAACTAAACTTAGGAAACTCACACAAGACAACAAAGACGCTCCAATCACACAGATCTTCCTGCCAAATCTGTCTGACGCATAACTGAAGAACGGGATCCCACATATTCCCGCCAAAGGCAACGCTGCTGCCATCCAGGATATCACCTTGTCGTTGACAGGAGCTGTCGCTGGACTGTGGTCGGACTTGAGGAGAGGACCCATTGGTGAGAGCCAACCGATTTGGATGCCATAGGTGAAAGAGGGAATTGTAGCTGAAATATTAATTATTAAAATGAATAAAATATTCATATACTTATAGGGGAAAATTACACAGATTGAGTTAGCCCCAAAGTAAGTTCGAGACTTGTGTTATGGGATAATAACCGATACTATATTTTATAACAAATACATATATAGAAAAACATCCGAGACCCAGGCCATTTAGAAAGCTAATTTGACATCTTGACCTGACCGGGGATCGAACCAGGGACCTGAGTAGCAGTCAGGCATGTTGACCGTTATGCCACGGAGGTCGTCAAAAGAAGATAATACCATAAAACTCGCTACACCGTCACCGACACCTTAAATATTACACACGTTTCTATCTTTTTCGTATCGTTAAGGCTTGACAAATCTTCTATAGGTAACCTACCTGCTAAAGCTGAACGAGTTCTTTTGTTTGAATTGAAAACTTAAGAACACTAGTTCTAAATTCTATCTATCATTCAATCGAACAAGATCCGAGCCGAAGAGGAAAATATTTTTAATCAAGTTAATTATTTTAGCTAATCTGTGGATCAAGTTTGAACTGAAGCACAAGGGCGCGAAGGCGTGGCGAAGGCATTATGTATGTCGATGTGTGAGCGTGACACACATCTTCATAAGGTTTGTGTGAATGTCACTATTTGTTCATTCATAACTGTACATAAGCACACTTTCTTAGTATAAATACGAATGTACCTAGTGTAAAACTTACTTATCAATTAGGTATATTATAATCTATTTGACGACGGATTCGCAATTTTTAATTACTTAACTGTTTATTGTATTGTAGGTACTGGATGAATTTTTATACCAGCATGTGACACTAGCCAAGTTTTAACAGGCTGTTTTCAAAATTCGACAATTTTCCAAAGAAATTTGCAGTGAAATACGAGATTTTTTTTTAACGGCAACTTAAAATTTCACTGTATAGCTAGGTAGGTAGGTACATAGGAACCTAACTATACTTAGAACTAATAAGTATTCTGTGACTATACGAATCACTCGCCCCTTATTCGTAAAAATTAACGAATGTTTAAGTAGGTAGATATATTTTGAAGAAAGATGAAAAATGATCTTTTTCTGATTTACCTGGGTTTTGGATGTTTATCTATATATGTATGTATTTGTTATAAAATATAGTATCGTTGAGTTAGTATCCCATAACACAAGTCTCAAACTTACTTTGGGGCTAACTCAATCTGTGTGATTTGTCCATAAGTATTTATTTATTTTATTATTTTGGCCCTTTCTATCTCTATAAGTTTACTTTGATTTAAGTAAACTTTAAATACCTACATGAACCGAGAACTATGATACCGGCTAAATCCGTAAAAAACTTCCTAAGGGGGAAAAAAATATTGAATTTTTTTGGAATTTTCTTCAGGCCATAAGTAGGTACATAAAATTGGCCAAATATCTATTCGATTTTTTATGTAAAGTTAACTTTTAATTTAAGATTAGGTACACAATTTTTATTTATGTTACAATCAGTCAGTCGGTATTGTGAGCACTGTAGACAGCCAAACTTTTTTTTATCTTTGGTTTTACACAATAATATCTACTTATTTCATTATATTACCAGGTGAAAGTTGTTATGTATTACATATCATTTACATATTTTCTAATAGTCAGATAAATAAATAAAATGTTAGTGAGTCTTACTTACAGCATTTACACATGGCACATTATTTGATAGGTAGGTACTTACAATATAGTATTTTCTTATTTATATAATATAAAGTACTTAACTACTAATTAATGGCGAGCACCAAAGATTAAAAAAATCTCGGTTTATATGTGATATCAAGGTTTTAATTAAATTATGTAACTACTTTCCTATTATACAAAAGTACTCTGTGGTAACTACCCTCAGGATAAAAAATAATGTTTATCCTTCTTAGCGAACTTCGAGCTCTGCGGCAATAGGTACGTTTACCTAGCTGGGATCATACCAGGAAAACGCTTAAATAAATACAACACCCAATTGAAATCAACCTATAAAAGAGGATTAATTTTTTTGTGTAATTCAGTATTACCTCCTTTTATCAATTTCTTAATTTAGGTAGACACGTAAGTGCTCGCTCCTAAGGTTCCTAAATAAAAAATTGTAATCTTATGGGGATAGAAATAAAAATATAACAAAATACTACTAAAGCCATAGTAACACACACTTACCTAACAATGCTGTAATTATTTGCTTCTTAGCACTACTTTTATTACTAATTTCCATTTTGAAGAATTAAAAAAATAAGACGCGGGAAAATATTTAATACTAAAGAAAATGAGGTTATATCACATGCAGCACGAATAATAACTAGTTCTTACAAAATGTTAGAATATTCTAGCATTAAAATTATTTCGTAAGCCACCTTTATGTCATAAATTCGTAAAGTTTAGTTTCGAAGTTAAAATAAAAAAATTTAATCGGCTTTCGCCGTTCATGGTTGTCAAACTACTGTAGTAGATATAACAGACTTCATTGTAGTCATATGAGCAGCAAGCATGTGTCATATGTACACAACTTCATACTGTTAAATCCATAGATTAAAAAAAAAAAATTGCGTCACTTAAGATAGATGTAACATATGACATTAAATGTATGGGAACCTAGCGCGCCGTTTGCGGGGGGTAAGGGCTGAGGTAAGGGAGGGTAGGAGGGGGGGTCCGTCATCAAATACACACATTATGGAATGAGTTCACAAACTTTTCTTATTGCAAAATCAAACAAAAAAGACTTTATGACAAAGGATTAAGGCTTAGTACAAATGCACTGTATTTCCACTCCGACCAACTAAGCAGTCTGAGCCTGTTAGACCCAGGGATCGTGGGAGCTTATTTAGTTGTTTCCAGTTTGGTTAGGTCATTGCAGGCTTGAATCACCTGACTGTCTGATAATAAAGATGATTCTGTGCTTCGGAATGCACGTTAAGCCGTTGGTCCCAGCTGCCCTCTGGTAGTCGTTAAAGGAACCATGTCAGAGGCCGGGAAAGCCTTCCGACGAACTCTGACACCAGGGTATGCATGGCCGATTGACCGTGTCACCTACACAAAAAGATGAGTCTGAGCAGGAAAAGTTTCCATGTATATTCTCGAGCAATAGAAAAAAGTTCACATTCGTAAAAAAGTTCGAAGTGTACGTACGGTATTGCCGTTTGTAATGTTTGAGCTTAGGTTTTGTTCTGGTCTGGAGATAAAGATACCTTCTCGTTCTCAATACGACTGTTATTTACCAAGTACATACTATTTTTTTATTTATAATTACTATTATATATAAATACATATGACACATAGGTCAGACGTCAATCGCTTCATTGAACCATGATTAATAGCGTACCCTGGGCTCTGAAGCGTAAGCTGAAGACGCAACCGGGAAAAATACGCTAGAGCGAAGATATAAAAATAAACATATAGTATATAATCATAATATAAAATAAGGCCGGGAAAGATGAGCGCACACTTACTTTAGCCTATTTACGCTCGTGATACCACAGAATAGATAATAGTACTGATACATGGAGTATCACTAGCGTGATATTACTAGTAATTATTATTATTTATTGTCATGTTTGAATACATGATCTAATTAAATAGATAGACAGGAAAACGAAGCCATTTCATCCTCGAATTTATATGTACCTACTTATAGATGAGTATACTTACAATAAAATTCTCTTTTGAAATTCTGACTGGAAAATTAATATAAATTTATGCCCGATATATGTCTTATCTATTAGTCACAGTTTACTTAATTTCCATAAACTAGAGCAACATTATAAAATTATTTTTACTCGCTCTTTCAAATAACAGCACTGAATATGATAAACTGAACTAATCTTAATGAGCTGATATCCATAGGTCATCTAGGCTATGGCCAAATGTTAAGTACCAAATTTGTTAATAGATTTGCAGTTATATCAGAAAATTGCGTTGTTGCAGTCAGAGCAAGAATCTTAGAGCGCGGTAGTGGCACTGCAGCATATACATAAGCTTAAAATTTCGAATGTAATTAATGTTTAGTATATAACCCAAGGGAAAACTAAAATATTTTGCAATTTTGGTCCAGTTTTCTAGATACACCAACTGCATAAATAACTTTGTAATCCCATATAAATATATAGGATAAAAAAGTTACATTCGCAGTGAACGAATCAGTGTACCTGCATACTTATACTCCGCCCGCGTTATTAAGAGGCAAAATGTATGTCGTAAAGTAGTTCTCTGTAATCTACAAAAAGAAATGAGATACCATCAAAAACAAAACTTATAAAAATTCCACGTCTCGCTTAGTTGTTCTACCGTCAAAAGTTATGAGATCCATGTAATACCAAGCCGGTTAATTTATTCAGTCCCTTCTTAAGCGGACCTCTTGTCTTCGGTTATCACTGTCCTATATCCCTTTGTAAGCTTAAATCTTTAAAACTTCGCAACGGATTTTGATGCGTTTTTTTTTTAATAGATAGAGTGATTTAAGAGCAAGGTTATTATGCCCATAAGCCGGGCGGGTAGCTAGTTGCATAATAAGCTAACCTAATAACATCTAATAGTGACTATATCCATATTAAAAATCTGTTATGTTTTAAATAACCAGGAAGACTTGCCAATCGCACGAAACCATATAATTAATTATAATTAATGGGTATGTATCATTAGTGAGATAATAATGTGTTTCCACGCGATGGCCATATATATATTTTTCAGTGACAGAGACACGATGTTCAATGCTTATCGTCACTCTAAAAAGTTATAACTCATTCCATTCGTAAAATTATTACGTCTATTTTTTGCCATTCTGACATGACAGCAGGCAAAATAAGTGAAGTAACAGATTCGCGTAGCATCGATATAACGAGAATACGTTGAATTATTATTGTTATTTTTTTGTTGGTTTTTATTAATATTTGATTTCATTTCACTATTTAAATTTAATCATAATGTAAGGTTTATATCTGTATGGGCTAGCATGGTCTGACTTGAAGAATTCTATTTATTAAACTATTAAATCACAAACAATGCATTGTCAGTTCCAGAGTACTAGTTTTGGCGGTGGTGGTAATTAGCCAGACTCGACACGATAAGTTTATCATGAAACAATTTGAAAAAATAACCAGAAGTCGAAGCAAACAGGAGCATGAGCAAAATAGCCTGAGATGGCTGGTTTCACTTGTGATTCCAGAATGCCGGTCAGGTTCAAGAGTCAGGTCTATAAAACCATCATTAGAACTGTCCGCCGCACTGAATGTGTGAAATATCGCGGAAAGACCGCGTTAGAAACTCTCACCACGTTCGGGACAGCCTTCATGTCCATGACATAGCAGATAGATAGCTTTTAAAGAGTAGCCTGCGATGGTACGATCACGTCTCGTGGAAACAGGTGTAATGACCATGCCACCTCCCCCGAGGCTTGGTATGGTAGAAGGGGCAAACCCTACGCGTGGCGGTTTGACGTCGTGGGGCATATTAGTCATGCTTGATTTAACGTTTTCAAGTTGCTTGCATAATGTATTAGTGGCTTCTAGTCAATATACTGTAGAGCTAATATTTAATAGCTGCTGTAATGTTTTATTTGGCGTCCGTTTCCTTTTTTGATTATTAATTCATATCAAGTGGGTAAAAGCTCAATTCACTCTGCACACTCTTGCGTCACAGAGGTCATTAGACCCTCTAAGGCCTGGTATCATTGTTTTGATATTTTTTTTTATTATATATCAATTTTGTCTGTAGTTAGACTTATTTCTCCCCCTCTCACCCATATACTTTCCAGGCATTAGGTGTTTTCCCCACTAATACCCCTAGAGCTTTTTCACAGCTTAACCTATTTTCATTGAACATTTTATTTTGTACTGTGGACGTGATGCGTTTTAATTTCAGACCCCACTCGAGTATATATTTGCAGGCATGCGGTTGTTCTTTTCCCCTTTCACCCCCACAAGTTACAAACGGCTCAACCGATTTTCATCAAACATATATCTAAAAACACTCGCACATAAGTCACCGTTAGTACAAAAAAAACTAAACTGAAATCGCTTTACCCATTACCACAGACAGACACGTCAAACTTATAATACCCCTCTTTTTGGGTTATAAATAGCGTGAATGCCACTGTTATGATTTTGTAGTCCATTGGACCTTGAAAATCCAGTTATCTGTTTTTTCTTAACCATTTCTCTGGGTTTGACGTTAAACCCCACGTCTAGTTTTACTTCATCAGATTTCACAGGGAAATAAGAAAACCAGACATTTCGTCTTTTCGATCTAGAAGATTGTCATATAATATGTAAACATTTTAGTAAGACGTTACAAACAAGAATAATTGGCATCTTCCGGAATTTTATGGTAACACTAGCAATTTCGGAAACTGGTTTCTTCATTCATTTCCCGTTGACATTTACCTACAAGAATTATGTTGATAATTAATCCCGAATTTTACTCCAAACTCGCCTCCTAACTTCGTTTATCGATACTTGACGAAAGAAACGTAAGAGCAACAACACTATGCTTAGCACATGCTTTTGACTGAATAATATTTTTTTCATTCAAAATGGCGTTGAATGTGCTGTAGTATTTTACATAATATAAGGCTTTAACTTGTATAAAACGTAAAAAAAAGTATCAGGGGAACTCAAATTTGGATTTATACAATTATTTTTACATATTGTGAAGGCATAAATCGGCATTAATACCCAAAATTGATTTTTTTTGTTGTCCTTGTATATACTCCGCAATAGACATTAGTAGACTGTGAACCCCAGGATGGCATACACGTAAATATCGTGTATGAGTGGTAAGACAGTTTAGCTTGTCATGCTACTTCTATTAGAGCCGCGTTCCTAGTTCTATGGTTAAATCATACCTTTATAAACAGTTACGTATTCGAACAAAAACATTTTGCGGCTGAGTGCCAAATTACAAATCACTAACACAACGCGATAAGAGTCATTAGCGTGTGTTATTTTATTTTAGGACTGAAATTCTATTGTTTCATTTGCTATATCGTTTGACCAAGGCCTTTTGCGTTCGATATTATTGAAATCAATTTAAAAATGGACTTTAATGCTTTGTGTTAAGTTTTGATGGCTAAGTTCGTCAAACTATTCTTTTGTTGCGGGGTTTTCTATGTTTCGTCTTTTCGGAGAAATTATCGAAAAATCTATATTTTAATCGTATGATTCTTATAGTTAAAATTAAATTCTAGTTATGATTTGGCACATTTTAGGCTTTCAAGATGAGGGGAGGATTGTTATTTGAGACCTAAAAATTAATAATTGTTTTTGCCAAATAACGAAACTGACTCAAATTCCTCAACTAAAAAGGATGAAATAATTAATAGATTGTTGTTTCAAGCATATTAAATAAAAAGTTTTCCTATATAAGGTAGGTAGCAACAAGTTTAAAAAACAATTATAAAAGTACGGTTTTGTTTTTCGAAGAATAATTTAATAATCAATTTTAACAATGTGTTTTAATTCAGTCATTCTTGTATCAGTCGTGTTTCTGGTCAGGTGAAGTGACCTCAGCCGGGTCCCGCTGATGCCCCAAGTACTCCATCCTCTGACTCATAGGATCATGGCCAGGGTCCACGCTTTGCATCGCCGCCACGAGATCAGCCGTGGTTTTGTATGAGGCTATCGTTGTCTTCACGAAATCTCTAGGCAGTTTGAAAAAATAAATTAACTCACTTAAGTATACCTATAATAGGTAGTCATAGCTAGTTTCCGCCCGGGTCTTCGCACCCGTGGATGTCGGTTTTCGCAACTAAAATTAGCCTATGTCCATTCGCATTTTTTAAGGTATCCACATGCCAAATTTCATTCAAATCCCTCGCTCCGTTTTGACTTAAATGGCAGACAAACTTACAAACACATAGGTACATTTTTATATTTATGATAATAATATGGATGGCGATAACCGACTACTAATATTATAGACGCGAAAGTTTGTATGGATGTTTGTTACTCTTTCACTATATTTTATCCCGGTATTCCCACGGGAGCGGAGCATCGGGGAAGAGCTAGTATAAAATAAATCTTACAACTTTGGAAATTAGGATAACTCTTTCCGTACATTTGCCCCGGGCTGAAGCTTTAGGGGGCGCAAAAATGATACTTTATATATAAATAAAGTTCCACTTAGCAGCAGTACTCGTGAGGAGTTGGGTCCTTGCCTGAAATAGAAAGCCTTGATGAAGACAGCTGGCTGGTACTCGTGCCCACACCGTTCTGGACCGAAGCTCATTATTCCCATCAGGTAGTTCTGCTGGACCGCCGGAGCACCTGCGTCAAACTAATCCCAAACAATATAATTATCTAAAAGAGAAACATGTACAGTGGGCCACAAAAGTATTCTTAAGTGTAAGTTTAATGTTAAAGTGGTATAAGTACTATGTGACCCAATGTACTAAGTAAAGATTATCTACTATGCGACAAAAGATAGTAAAATTTGTAGCGCCTGTATGAAAATAATAGCAATGATGTTGAATTTTAAGAATTAAACTAAGTAATTTCCAAGTAAGTACATAGCTAAGTTAGTTTCATTACTTATCATGGTTTTTCAACTTTATTAAGCTAACGCTCAGGTTTTTTATCCTCTAGAAAGATAAATTTTTTGATCTTTTTATCTTTGACTTTTACATGGGAAGTTTAAATTTTGTCATCTCTTCTTTGACCCGTGTCTAAGAAGCTACCTGCACATGTAGGGACCTGTACGAATCTACTGACATTACCTTTTCAGTGGCGGAGTTTTGATCTTCGTCATAGTCGACTTGCTAATAAGAAGACTACAAAGAAAAAAGAGAGTTTAATCACCAAGCAAACATCTCTAGTGCCGTTCCTCAAGGAAGCGCAGAAGAAGTCTTCAGTGAATTGGAAGCCGTTGACCAGCTGGTACGCGTCGATGCAGTAGTGCTGAGTGCGGACCTTCAGCCGAGCTGTCAGCAGGTCTGGAGTGTGATCTCGGAAAGCTGTATCTGATCCCTGGTCATGGAAACATTGTATTAATTTCTCACATTTCTCATACTCAAACATCGGGTAACTAGATAGTCCGATGACCAGAAGAAGTTCGCTGGCAAGAGCTGGAAGCAGGCTGCTGGAAATCCTTGGTTTATGTCCAACAGTGAACTGCCTGTGGTTGCGATGATGTTGATGACTTAAGCACCTCTGTTTTTGATGCTTATATTTATTATGTAGTTAAATGGCAAATAGGCTGGTATAGGAAGAGTTCTTTTGCAAAGCTGGATGCAGACGTAGGTATTTGCTATGGGACTTGTGAAGTGAAAACGAGGCTGAGTTTCTCGTCTCATCAGCAACCTCTACCTACATATTATTAGGTTTGTCTCTGTTCTATGTAATGTTACAAAACTGAAGACTCAAACGTGAATCAATGGTCTGTTCCAGACTTCCAGTGCTGGTGACCAACGCTCTATCTCTTTCTCGGAGTATTTCCAGGCAATATTCCATGGAAATTTATGTTCACATTCATGGGGAGAGTACATTCGTATTTAGTATGTACAAGGTGATAAAAATATGTAAACTTGGATAATTACCCTAAGAGCGCCCCAACCAGACACGACAACAAAACTCTGCGCAAACGGCTCCTTTATCCCATCATAAATCTTAATGAGATTGACATATTTATTGAATTCCAGATTCTCAGCCAACTTCAGCAGGGCCACGTCAGCATGAGGGACTGGTTCCTCTTCAAACTTGGGATGGCGGACGGCTCCCACCACGTCCACTAGCTGGCCACCTTCGTGAGGCTTGGAACTGCCTACTCGGATCTTCACGTATCTGCCTAGAGTTTTGATTGGTGAAACGTGTAGAACGCTGGAAGAATGTTAACATTTGTGGTGTGCAATGTAATTGAGTTCGATTAAATAGCATTTTAGGTATTTATCATTCGTCATTTCATTTTGATGGCGTAGGTAATAGGTAAGTAGACTTTTCTGCGGTGTACAAGTACAATGATGTATGTATGAAAAATTTATAGCAATGAAATCCTTTGCCAACCTTTGAAACCCGAGGTTTTTGTTTTCAGATAATACATAACATGGTAGGTACTACCCCCGTTAAGCTCTTATTCATGAGCAGAAGGCTCTACCACGTGTAATAAATCTCGTTTCTTTAAAATTTATATACAAACTTACTTAGAAAGCCACACTATCCCCAAGTGACAAAGGCTATGTCCACAGGCCACAGGCGAAGCTGAGGTGGACTGCTAGTACAGACTATATAACCCCAGCGTGCTAGATTATCCCAGTGTAGCGGCCAAATTAAATTACCCATTTAAATTTATGAGAGAAGATTAACTTACTAGTTCAAGCAATGAGCAGCAGTCACCACCCAGTTCTCATCGACAATAGCTCCCGCGCACCACAGTCTGCCATTTATAATAATAGCTGCCATGTATGGATAATTCAAGGTATCTGTCGTATTTCCACCTCGGATACGGAGACTTGGCTTCTGGTCTAAGTGGAGGGCGAAGTCGTTGCGGATTCGAAGAGAATTCTTGTGGTGCCGCCGCCGGCCGTCGATATTTGGCTTGTCATCACGCACGTTCGTGTTAACGGCTTCAGAAAATTTAAATTTGTTAGCATCTTAATATAGATATTGTTGTGCTATCTTCGCTGGTGGTGAAGTGGAAAAAGTATACCTCTAGAACCATCCCTGTCCCTATGTCCCTATGTAGGTATGTTTAAATCCTTAAAACTAGGCAACGGATTTTGATGAGGTTTTTTTTAATAAATAGTGATTCAAGACGAAGGTTTTTATGTCCATGTGAAGCCGAGTACGGTCGCTAGTAATTGTATAAAGAAATATAACTTGTAACTCTTGGACGAAACCAATTATTAATATTCTGTGAAGAATGGTCGTGAAAGGGAAGGGAAGGGTCGTGTGATAAATGAGAATATGAATGAAAAAATAGACGTTACTTACCAAACTCCGTTGAATCATCGCTGGGTAGTTTGGAGTCCGATGATGTGATTATTTTAATAAAAAATAAAAAGTATATAAAAAATAACATTTTCGCGATTTTCTTCAACTTTAGTTGGAAAACAAGACTCTTATCGACTCCATTTTATTTGTAGGTAATAAAAGTTATATTGTAAAATACATAGAAATGGTATTATTTAAAATGGATGTAGGTAATGTACCTAAGTATAGTAAATGTAACTAGATGCATTTTTAATACGGGAAAATCAGACCAATAGAAACCTGATCCAGGCGTGTTAGCGTAATGGTCCCCAACTTTTCATATGTGGTGTGCTTGAATCAATAAAAAATCTGACTTCAGTCCTTAAAATGTATATTTCGTCTAATTAATACTATAATATCTTAAATAATATATACTCATTTTTTTGTAAATTCGTCATTTATATCACATTCGGGAATGATAAGGCACTACCATCACACGTACGATATCAAACTCTATCACAATAAAAATAAGTTATACATTTAGATTCATTTATCCATGTCATATTAAACTTATAGGCAAACTTGATTTAGGCTTCGGCCAAACCTGCGCGACCAAAAGCGACTGGGAAGCGGGAGCGTCTGGCGGCGGACACTTGTCTTAACACCATCTATTGCCATCCATTGTCTATGTCACCTTACATCATGTATTGCGCTGTCTCGCTTACTCGATCTTACATGGTTTCAAGAGATGGTAGTAAGCCACCATATCTTATATGGTTCCGTCCGTGCACACCTACGCGACAATAACGCGGGACGGCGGCGGCCTTAGCGTCGGCAGAGCGGGACGCACGCGTCTATTGGTTAAATTAAGTACGAGATCCGCCCCGTAGACTCGCAAATTGACTTTTTCATGCGACATAACCAGTGACTCCAAGGATAATCATTCGACTAACTAGTTTTGGGTGTCATACACATCTCAAAAATAGTAGCACTCCATAAGGTGTAGACGTTTAGTATCGCGTTGCAGACGCTCGCGTTTGGTTGGCGTTCCGCTTCCCGCGTTACTGACGCTGGTTAGGCCGTAACCTTACCAAAGTTAATTTAATTGAGCAAACGCTTAAAGCGACAAGGTTGTACTCATAGTCTGCTGACTTCCTTTGCCGTTTCAGGATCTCTGCTCTTTTGTTTTTTCCTACCGTCTTCTAATAAAGCATATATTTCTTCTACTGTTCTGTTTTTGGTCTCCGGCACCCACATTACGGTGTAGAAGCAGCCAAGGAAACAGACGATGGAGAAGATGATGAAAACCCAATGGATTCCTAACAGTTTTAGCAGTGGGTCGTAGAGTTTGGTCTGCATGAAGTCACTGAAGGCGGTCGCTGTCGTTATTATTGAAGTTGCGATGCCTCGATACTGGAAAGAGCAAAATATTTATTTATTTAATTTTTACTATTCTAAAAAATTAAACTAAATAATATAAAAAACTAAATACTTATATAAAATTAAATAAAATATACCTAGAGCCCAAATTATACTGTCGTCGCAAGAAGGTAAAGTGCCCTAGAAGCTGGCTGCATTGCCACGTTGTATGGCCAGACTAATTGCTGGCCAAAATAAGCGCCGGCACTTAGGTAACCAGAGAAGTCGACTAAACGTGAGGATATCTCTTTAAAAAAATGCATCCGAACCCCAAGGACTCAAGTTCTCCACAGGCGTAAATATGTACGACTCTCCCAGAGCCGCATATTTACGCCTCATATTAGCCTCCGCCGCAGTCGCAGCCTTTACTGTATAAAATACTAATATGGATGTTATCTGGATCCGAATAATATTATTCTAAGTCCGTCAGCTATATTTAAAAATAAAATGGGAACTTCTGGACGCTTGTAAAATGGTCACAAAGATACAGAATAATCTAAGTTCCTGACGTCATATTTAACCCATTAGTCAAACCCACCCTTGTTTGTACAATGTTATCTTTCTATGTTTTATCCTGTATATGTTTCTCTGTGGATACATGAATTCAGTAAATAAAAAAAATCCTGACCTACTGACCATAAGTAAACCATCAATATCTTAGATCTTCGTTTTTTATTACTTTTGTATAAGTACATACAATTACTTGAAAAACAAAACCAAACAAAAATGCTTTGCCTTGTCAAAAGCTAAAATCTCAAAAATGGTTGTTTAGTTTTGAATACATCTGCGTTTTAATTAAAAATAGATCACTTCCCAATGCTTAGCTGATGTTTTTTGAAGTAAAAAAAAAATTAAGAATATTTGCTGTTAACATTTGCTAAAACCGGAATCTTCGACCTTGCATAATGCTGACTGAGATAAATGATACACGTTTTGAAAACGCAGTTTTGTACAGGACATAATATTAATTATATATAAGTTTTAAGTTAGTTTTTATATTTGCCAAGTAAGCAAACAGCCTACAGCCCATGGGAAGCGCAGACACCTAGAACACCAAGAGTATCGTAAGAGCTTTCCGACCCTTTAACGCCCATCTTCAAGAACCCTATTTTGTAGTCACTGGATTGCCCATAGTTTTTATTCCATAGAGTATAAATAGTATTTAAAGGAACTCGGAAAAATAAAACTAAGTATCAACTTAGTTCGAAGGTACTAGGCGCACAGAAATAACGAAGAGGTTTACTTACTTGGAAGGTGAATAATTCTGAAGTTATAACATATGGTACTGGCTGGTAGCCAGCAGCGTCTGCGAAGATGCAGAGACACATCGACATGACGGGCAGCCAGGCGGGCATCCATATCGAGAGCGAGGTGACGTAGAACCAGGCGCCCAGAGACAGCATGGAGATGCCAGTCGCGAAGGAGGTCCCAGCTAGTAACCACTGGAAAGTAAAGGAAATATTTGATATTTTTTTTTTATCGTGGCTTTTCTTCAATTTCTGGGTATTTACTCAATACTCAATACTTTATTGCTTCCTTAATGTAGAAATAGGTTTACAATTTAAACTATTTATTGAATAAAAAGGCCGGTTTTGTTTATTCTAGGCTTTATTCTAGCTGGTCTCGTACAATGAGGGGCTCCCCCGATCGATGGATGTTCGAAGTTGAAGCCATTATAGCTGAACACTACCAGATATCCCTAGCTACTGTTAGAGCGGTATTGGGTACCGAGGCATCAACGATTGGCCCTGGTATACACAAATCTGACCCAAAGCCCAAAAAACGACAGAATGAGATAGAAAAATAAAAGATTGGTACACATTTCTCCCAATCAACATACAGTTATTCGGGCTCAGACTTAAGCTGATAGAAAGAGAGACAAAGAAATAGAAAGAGAGTCACAAGTCTACAAACCTTCCTCCCAGTCTTCTCAACAATGCAGCTAGCGACGATCGACCCCAGCAGTTGTATGACGCCCACCACTATCGTCTGCTTGTTGGGGCTCAGTTTCAAGTTAATGGACTCCGAAGCCTGCTCGAAGATGGAGCCAGCATAGCTGAGCACCACCAGGTAGCCACACGTCTCTTGAGACAGCATTACGTTAAGAGCGATCCGAAACGCTTGAAACGTCGTTTTGTCCTTTACTGTAACAATGAGTAAGAATCCATACATCATCACTATCACTACATAGTACCTATAAAACAAAGTCGCTTTCTCTGTCCCTTTGTATACTTAAATCTTGAAAACTACGCAACGAATTTTGATGCGGTTTTTTTTAATAGATAGAGTGATTCAAGAGGAAGGTTTTTATGCCCATACGAAGCAGGGGCGGGTTGCTAGTCCATATCCATATCCATACTAATCCATACTAATCCATACTATCCATATCCATACTTCCATACTAATATTATAAATGCGAAAGTCTGTCTGTCTGTCTGTCACCTCTTCACGGCTAGACTGCTGGACCGATTGTGATGAAATTAGGTATGGATATAGTTATGCACAAAGAGTCAAACATAGCCTACTTTCGGGCGCGATATAACAGAGGCGCACGCGGGCGGAGCCGCGGGCAACAGCTAGTATATTATAAATGCGATAGTCTGTCTGTCTGTCCATTGTCTGTCTTTTGCGATTTTTTTTGCGAAATTTGGTATGGATAAATGTTACTATTTGGAGCGATATAACCGAGTACAACGCGAGCGGAGCCGCGGGCAACAGATAGTAGAAAATAAAAAAAAGAATAAGATGATTTCGTGCATAGGAAGGCACATTGATCCGTTGGTCCCTGGTCGGTTACCTGGTCCCCTGAAAGAAACCATGCCAATGGCCGAGAGGTGTTTTTAAAAAAGCTGACACCCTGTTGTACACAGGGTTTGTTGACCTTTGTCCCAACCAAAATATGAATGAATGCATTCTGTTGTACTGAGGCTGAACTTACACATGCATGCATTGGAAGCTGTATATTAGGGTGGGTCGATTTTTTCAAATTTCGAAAACTAAGTACGGGTAAGTCTCAAAAGTTGCATTGGGTGATAAGTAGTAATTAATAAAAAAATAACAAAAAAATTATTGCATATAACTTTTAGCCCTCTACCGGGCTTTAAAAAAAACGAAAAATGCTACTTTTTGACTTTACTTCCAATTCGATTTGATTATACGTAATACCACTTTAACTGCTTATATTGTCCTTTTTTGAAACATGGTATAATCTATAAGTGTAATGTGAAATCGCCGTCTCACTAACTCACTCTCACTCACTCATAAGAGAGTGAGATAGATATACTGTATATGCTCAAAATTCCTAGATTTTCGTAGTTCACTCGTAAAACCTTTACTCGGGAAGGCCATTAAAATTTTTAGTTTGTTTTAATAGAATTTGCTATGGATATTGTCTCGCGTCAAAAATGGCTCATTAGGTCTGTTTCTCCAGTTGATAGGAAGTAAATTGGGCCTACTATTTGTATCAAATACGCATTTTATCAGAATGAGTTAAAACTGATAATAAATCGAAGTAAAGAAAGTTGTTCTTTGTTTGAAACACCCATTGTATTGTGCTCGAATGTATTACCTACTGTATGTAACGTTATAAAGCCTATTATGTATGTGTGACATGATAAGCCAAAAAAATTAAGAAAAACAGCCATCTGTTACCGATGTTTTCACCTCTGTCTGCTGCGAGATCAAAAAGATCTGAAATTCTGCTTAGATTTCGTCTGTGAGCCCTTATTGCATTGAGGACTTGCTCAAGAAGTATTATAATGATATTTAAAGTTAATTTGCTATCCTAAGCCCATAAAAAATATGAGGAATATAGTCCAAACTTTTCGACAAACTGCTACGACAAGGTTCAAGGTCTTTGGTATTGCGATTTGTGAATGCAATAGTATGATTCCTGCACCTGTTCTAAGGATGCGAAGGTTCCTACTATTGAACGGTCATTGTTTCTGTTAGATCAAAGGACCAACAGAAACATGATTATTATGCTTTGATTAACACGAAACTATAATTATAAAGCGAGAAGAAAAGTGTATGAAAGTTCGCATGACGGAAATTTCCGCCATATGGTAGAGCCAAGCTTTACTCGATTTATACTGCGAATAGAGAGATAGAGGACCTAAACCTTCTTGTCCAGGATGGAGATGCCATGAAAAGTTTAAGCACAGACAAAGTAAACGTACACTACGCGAAACTGGTCGAAATAAGTATTTCATGCAGTATCATTTGTGGTTGTAATGAAGAACTTGGTAACAGACAGCCGGCTTATATGTCTCATTCTTGTTGGCTTTCCACCGTTGACCGCATATGACTCCTTTATGTAGGAACCAATGGACTGCCTCAAAAAGGAAAATTGGGTGATAACTATATTATAAAAGTATACACTCCTGTAATGGTTTCAGATCAAACGCCATTCTTCTTGTGAAATGATGCCCAAACATCTTTTCATCCTAAATATCATGATGCACTATTCGAGATGCTTTTCATTCGACACGATCGTATGTTCCGTCAAACAACAAATTCAATTTTCAATTCAAGCAAGACAACTAACAGAACCGTCCATTTACCAAACCAATCAATAGACAACACCAAAGAATCAAACCAAAAGAACCACAAAGACAAAGACCATCAAATTTTTTAATTTGCTGGGGTTAATTTCAATCTGCTATACCATAATGCGAAAACGTAACCATAGCGAGTTGTAAAGTAAGCGCCATCTATTGAGATTTTATATAACTAAATTTACGATCAAATTTAATGTGTTATTTTATTAAAATTAATAGGTGCAGTGCGTGTTTTCGTCTTTATTGATATGGATAATATAAAGAAGAAATCCTAGCCTTATCTAAATTAAATTAAACGTAAGTAAACGCATAAAAGTTTTGAAGCAGTGTTTGAAGTAAATTTTCAATCGACCATAACTTTTTTTTCCCTTAACCGATTTTGACGAAACAAAGTTTTGACAACGCTCCTAATTATATGTAAACCAACTGTGAAAACAGCGTTCAAATCCGTTGAGTATTTTCGAAGTTATAACGTACCAGACAGACATACATACATACAGACAGACAAATATTCCAAAAACTGTTTTTTTGGTTTCTGTTTTAATCGCACTCTATCAGTTTTTTTGAAAAATATTAAATGTACAGACACTTGCATTTTTGTGTCTTATTATATGTATATGTCTTAATATATGTATTGATTGATGATAAAAAAAAACGAATTACTCCATTTCATTGTGCTTGTGATTCTGCAACTTTTGACACCATGAACCAAAATCCAAAAAAAATAATTTTTTATTCAAATCGACCCACTCTACTGTATACGTACGTAAATCACACATATAACAGAATTAATATAATCTAAGCATAGCCATTTCGATTTGATTAAATTAGTATACAAATGAACAAATCTATTTTTATCCAGTCCATAATATATCGAGTGTATTGCAATAACACAATCTTTCCACGTTGGAAATGTTATTGAGTTCATTCTCCATAAAATCGGTTTGTTATCTAAGGGCACTAATACACATGCTCCTTGAATAGCATGCATAAATAAATAAATAAGCTTTTTTTTTACGAATGATAATAAATAAGCAAATTTTAAATAGCAATTTCTGTTGATATTTCTTAGAATATTTGAGAGTTTTTGGAGGGAAAGTAAACTGTCGCTTTGTCGGCGCTGTATTTAATTTCCAAAACTTAGGTTTTTTCGACTATTTGTTCTTAATATTGGTGGATTATTGTTCGCAAAGTGTTCGTGAACAAGCGTGAGTGTTAGGAAGTGATACAGTGTCGATTACGTGACTTTTATCTTCAAACTCTCCCAAATTATAGCTAAGTAAATTTTTCCACCGCTTCACTTAGCCATCTGACTGACTAGAATTACTTGACTAGATTAGACTACTGACTTGACTTTTTGACTTGATTTGACTAAAGTAGGACTGAAGAAGATTAATATTTTAAGAAAGGCCTTAAAGGACTAGTTTCCATGGCCGTGAAAAGTATTAAAAAAAACATTATGTACCGGGTTAGATACATTTTATCCCGGAAGGTCCCGTAGGAAAATTAAAAGACCGATTTACTTAATTTGGCTTGGAGCAAAATCTACTGAGCCGATTGACTTCAAATTTTGTATGTAGCAGTACCTTATGTACCAGATTAACATCTTAAATAGTTACATTTTATCTCGGACGATTGTTAGGTTCCCATAGAAAAATTAAAAAACCGAAATAAAACAAAAAAAGAGTACCAATTGAGAATCTCCTCCTTTTTGCGAAGTAGATTGAAAATCGTATTGTTACATTTACTTATTAAATTATTTGCAAATAACTAGTTTATATATACATAATATCCTTTTCATATATCTAACACTACGACTACACTTATTTTTTTTTAAGTTTTTTGTTACATACATAGAAAATAATAGCAGCTATTAAAAATAGCTTTCAAATGCATTGTTTTGCAATTGTTGTTTTGCAAAAAGCTTTTTAAACTTCATGATTTTAATGGCTAATAAACACATACTGCTCTCGCGAAAATCATTGTAGAGACAATATTTTTTTATTTATTTACTGTTCATTGCAATACAATTAAAAACAAACACTAGTGAACTGTTTTTTTTTTTATTTATTCAGGTCTACAAACAGTTTCACACTAATAATAACTACTAGTTATAATATTTATAAGTAGGTAAATGTGAGACCAATATCGTTGACCACAATTTACATCTACTGTTAGTAATAAAAAAAAAACAATCTTTAGAACGATATCGACCTCATGTAAATTATCGGACATTTCCGACTGTACCTTAAGATTGAAAAGCTATTAATCGGATACGCTCTAATTTAAAATCCACTGTTTACGTATCTGGCTGAGGTCTCTGGTGAATCAATTTGCATATTCAATCCTGTTATTTCTGGCTAATATAATATTATATTTGCATGGCTTCTCCCAGCATATGATACCGATGTTATAAAGATAAATCAGATAAGTAATTTGCATCTGAAAACCGGTATAAATGACTCCAATCGTTTTCGAATGTAAGTGTTTAGGGTTCTGTGTGTTAAATAAATAAATATACATATAAAAATTGGTAACAAATGAATTGAATACATTTTTTTTGTAATTGATGGTTTCAAAGTAAGATGTTCATGAGGTGAACTTGACCTTTTATATTTAAAGTTAGAATACAGACAATTTATATTTGTTTTGATAATTTAGTTATTTCAGGGGACATACAATTCATTCTACGGAACCCTCAATATATGAGCAAGATTCGTAATTGACTAGTTTTATTTATATATCTTTATAGGCACATTAGACATCTTACGCTACCAGTTTGCGATTCTCACATGGGTTGCAGATCTAATATTACTTTTAATTAATTTATTTTATCAATGAAAGCATGTCGCTTAATGTAAACATCATGTAAAAATGTATGAGAATAGAATAACTTTTGGAATCTGGCACAATAATGTGCTGGTTTTCCTATACAATTTATTTAAATTATGGTACCACCACACTTGGCTATTTGTATAAGAATATTTGCCCATGTGTGGACGGTATATTTGCCAAAACTTTGGCGGTACTTCCCTACTTTGCCTATTTGTCAAATATTTTGGCAAATACGCGAATAGCCAAGTGTGGTGATAAAATTTCATAAAAACTTTCGATGTTACGAGTACTTTCCTAATTTCTATAGGTCAGATAGAGGGTGGTCCGATCTTAATCTGGAAAATACGGAAAACACCACACGGATTACCTACCCAATCCGTTTACCTATCCGTGACAGTTATGAGAAATTATTCTGTTCGGTGAGGGCATTGATTACTCCAACTATTTATATCGCCAGGCGCCAAGCAATATAGCTTTATAAAGGTATGTTTTATTATGCCTTTTATCCATACAATAAAGTTACTATTACTTTCCTATGTTTCTTTGTTTAAACACAGAAAAGATTACTTAGCTCTCAACTCTCTCTATATTGGATTTTCGAACATGCCAGCACCGAACCCTAAAAATATAACATCGCGGTCTACCCCATACTGAGCAAAAGCTGTATATCGTATATCTGTAGCTACTGATCAGTTGCATAAGGTTTTATAAATAACTTTAATCCGGGGGTATTTATGATTATGATGTCATCCATTGTTGGTAAAAAATTATGAACCTTATAAATCAATTTCGTTTCATAAGTTGAGCACAAAAGGGTATTTACTTAATTTTTCGCCTGAGTGTGCGGATTATATTTATTTCAAGGAATAAACTTGGAAGTATTGTAAACAAAAATTATGTATAAGCTGTTTTATGAACTGAATGTCCGTTGTATAAATGGGGACTGACATACATAAAGCTAAAAATTGAGATCTAACTATTATCTATTCCGCGAATCATAGGAGTATAAAATTCACGCGGTCCCAGGCAATTTTTTTAATCTATGCTGTTATTAAAGGTCGTAATAAATTAAAAAAAAAGTAGTAAGTAGTAAGCAGTAAATTTGACGAAATAAAACATACCTTTATAATACATGCAACGGCAGACTTAGGGTTTGGTTTAGAGCACAGCAAGGAATAACCATATCGCTCGCGGAGAAAACTTTCTTATGTTCTGTGAATTTATTTTGTAGATTAAAATAATTTTGTTTAAAATTCCAATCTTTCGAATTTATCAAGTCGATCACCGTTTAAAAAGATTAGTTGAAAACCAAACGCAAAATTCTGCTAAACTTCATTTTCTCTACAGAAATAGGTACCTATCTACTTAGGAACCTATAATCCGCAAGTATTAATATTCACTTAGTACCTACCTACTAATCTAATCTATACTTATTTTATTCTGTGTTTAATTATAAATGTGTGCTATATATCTCTTTAATATAATTACTTATTTTGAAAAGTATATCTTTAATTTAGATCTTCGGTTTACAAAGTTATTTATTTGCTCGCTGCAATACCAAGTAATCATTAGTATGCAATACTTGGACAGTAACGTAGATTAGTACGAGAAAATGCACTAAATGGTATCTTTGCGCAACACACCGGACAAGTTGCATAGAAACAGGCTTGGCGATATAAATAGTTTTGAGATATTTGTGAAAAATACTTATAAAAGGTAAATATATTTTTAACCGACTTAAAAAAAAGGAGGTTATCAATTCGACCCGTATGTATGTAATATTTCCAAAAATGCCCAGTTTTCCAATTTATTTAGAGTGGTTATTTGGCAGAGAATGGGTCTTTTTTGTTTCACTATAGGTATACCAAAGAATTCGGAATCGCGCGCGGTCTCTACCAGGCAATTTTTTTTAAATCTATGCTATATACCTACTTATAACCTACTGTTCCTACTAGTTTTACAATAGTAAGTACAGATATATAAACGAAGCCCATATTTGCTGGGCATTCTTGTTAGTATTTAAGTTATTGATGGTTTTCGGTCGTTCATAATACCCATTAGGAATATGTTTAGGTCTTCCATAATGACAGACAGTATAGAGGATTTATGGTGAAATGAATGGTCGTTGTCTTTGGGGAATTGTGTCATTGTAGAATGGAGCATTTATTATTAATATTGGGATTTTATGATTAATTGTGGATTATTGGCTTTAAATGTTGTTTCTCTTTTCAGGTATGTAATTTGTGTTATGAGTTATGAGTGTAGAATAATAAAATGTTAACAAACTGGTTATATAATAAACTTCTCTTTTCAGAGCAACATATTTGGTTTTAATAATACCACATTATATATATATATATATATATATATATATATATATATATATATATATATATATATAGATACATTTATAATATATATGCATTATGAAAACTAAAAAAAATAACGTGCTAAGTATTGAAGAACACGTATCTAATTTATACTCAAATTAAAGAAAAATAAAAATAAACACACAGCTACATTTTTGTTCTAAAAATTTTATACTATGAAATGAAACAGGGAATGAGTATGTGAGTAGCCACCTAAGTCAATACAAACATACTACTTAGTGTAATGTGTCAGTTTTCAATTTGAGATGATATAAAATTAATTTCTACTCTCGTAGGAAAGTTACCGTTAGAAAGGAGTTCTTAGAAAATAGTGGCCCGTGTTTCACGTCTTTTGGATATTCAAACAAATTTTGAGCAAATTAAAAAGTTTACTTATTTAATTTCAAATTGGCTTACCCAGATTATGAATAATTTTAGTAAACCAAGTTAAGTGTCTTACTTATCTTACTAATTACCTTTAGTTGTTATCTAGTAAGACGTAAAAATTATTTTATCTAGCAATATATTCAGATATACCTAGTAGTTAAGAGCTGAAAGGTTGGAAAAAAATCGCCATAATATCATCTTTTAGTGGAGACAACACCAGAACTTTATAAACATTTATACCTAAATAATGAATTATTTATGAAACTAGCGACCCGCCCCGGCTTCGCATGGCCTCTTGCAACCGGCAACCTTCCTCTTAAATCACTCTATCTATTAAAAAAAACCGCATCAAAGTCCGTTGCGTAGTTTTAAAGATTTAAGCATACAAGGGATATAGGGACAGAGAAAGCGACTTTGTTTTATACTATGTAGTGATACTAGTGATACGTGATGATGTCCACCACTGGTGGCCAATTGGTTAGTCCAAGAAGAAAAAAAAAGTAATTCTTATGCGTTTTTTCGATCCTCAAATTGTATATATTTTATATTTAATTTTACAGATATATACAGTGATGACGTCAATCCGCGTTGAGTGGCGTTGAAATAAAGTAGTTAGGTTCTGTTCACTAAAATAAAAATATTATAGTAACAGTTTATGACAATTTGACTGACTTGTGCTCGCAGTACTGCCAAGCAAAGAGTATTATAATCCCAATTTGCTGCCAACTTACAGAAAAAAATTGAGCAAGCCATTTACGTCACACGTTGGCCTTGTTGAAATGTATGAAAATGAAAGTCATTGGGTTTTTTGCAATTATCTCAAAAAATACGTGCTTAAAAAAAATTTGATTATCGCAAACTGCTTCCTTAGCCTATTCCTCGAAATGGTTTTCGAATTAGACTTTTTTGTAAAAATTGATTTAGCCAATATAAAAATCATTCCCGTTGGCTATCAGTGGTGGCATAGAAGCGGGGTCAACGGGAATGATCGATATGGTTATAGAAGCAGAGAAATTAATAAGTACTTTGGCAAAAAAAATATGAGATCATGAGGTAGCGCGCCAGTGACACAACATATCACGAACGCAAGCAAATACAAAGGGCTACGCTAATCTTTCGCGAGCCGTATGCGTGATTGACAACGTAATTGTAGTAAAAATAAACTTACCTATGCCTTTAAAACTAGCTTTCTTCATAGACCTGGTGTATTCTTCTTCTCTTTCTAACTGCTGGACTATTTCCTCTAAATTCTTGTCGTCAGTTGTCGTATTCCGCAGCCAGGCCAGAGCGGCTCGGGCTTCCTGGTAAATGGAACTTTATATCAGGTCCTTCAGTTATAGTTTCTATGTTAAGCAGATTTCAATGGCTGAGTAATGCGAGTAGACGGGAATAGGAATGATTCAGACTGGGTAAAGAAAACTATTAATTAAGTTTGTCAGTTAGGTAATAAAAATATATTACACCCACATTTTTTGTTTTATCAATCAAATTAATAAATAATTACTTAGTTAAAACGCATTAAAATTGGGGAGAGGGTGCTCGCTACGTCATAGCATAAATTTTACCTAGGCGTGACGTCATGCGACAATTCAAATTGATATATCACCGTAATTTATTGAGCTCGTAAAAAAAGAAAAATTACGTGTCCAATACTTTTCAATAATCTACCTGATAGCCAAAGAAAAAAAACATAATTGTCATCCCTATTGCCAGAGCCAGGAAACTGTTTCGCTTGTCAAAGAACCAGGATACATCCCGTACGGTCGCTTGTATTGAAAATAAGGGGTTATCGTAAACTTGCCACATAGTTAATTCGTCACGTTTTTAAAACTCCATACATTCAAAGTTAATTCGTCACATGCATAAAAAAGTATTAGTTAACTCGTCACAGGTAGGTATGCGTTATAGTTAATTTGCCACAATTAGCAAAGTACCGACAGCAAGCAAAGTGATTTATTTATTTAGTGGTTTAAATCTACGCTAATATGAAAAATGCCGAAGAGTTTGTTTATTTGGTTTTATGACATGACGACAGGTTAGATTTACAAAAAAAAACCACTCTTGTAAAGATGAAGGTATGTACCATGGGCGGAACTGAAGCGGACAACAAGTTAAATACATTTATTTACTACAAATGTCTAAAGTATTCAACTACATACAGGGGTTTATTTATTTGAATTTAATGATGGCCAAATTATATAATTTAATTTTCTATATTACTCAATTTTATTTTTCTATTGTCATGTGATCTATGTATTGGAATGCAATGTATGAATTATTATTGAATAAATTAATGATCACTTGATCAATTCAAATAGGACATCATTTTTTTTTTAGCTGCAAAATGTTGATAGTTATCTTGAGTTCATTCATACCCTAGGAGGCTGTTGGTGCTTTTTAAATAATCCTTTATATGAGGATGAGAAAATTTACAATCAGACAGCTAGGTAGCACTCCTGCACATGCTTTTATCTCTCTCGCTCGCTGCAACTATCTCTTTCTAAATGTAACAACTAACCCTTTCGGTCAATGCATTCTTGTTATCAGTCCAGTGACTCACATGACCTTGCGAGAGGGTGGTGACGTGTTTTGCAAAATTACTGTGCAATTTTAAATGTTGTAATTTGTGCATCTTTGAAAAAATGGATAATCAGCCGGGAACAAGTACGGGAGGACATGGTGTAAGTATTTTTAAATTTAATTCTATACAAAAAAAAATATGTGCTATTTGTTTATTATTTTATCTCTCAAATGCTCTTATATAAAAGGAGTTCGATTTTAATAACAGTTATTAAACAATGATTTTATTTAATTTAACTTTAGATAGCCTATGGTTTTAAAACAAAATTAATACTTAACTGACCCCTCATTATTTTCACAGCAATGTCAATTTAATCAAGTGTTTATTTAATTGATTCTAGTAATTATAATCTGCAAGTTAAACTGCACTAGATCTAATACGAACTATTAATTATAATTAAATAAATATTTGAATAAAAGAGTCACATTTCTTATTTTATTTATTAGCAAAGGTACAGTTTAAAACTTTAGATATAATTTTAAATCATACCGTTTTATGCTGCTTGTCTTAACTAGACATGACGCATGACAAACTTTAAACAAAATGGCCGACGGCTCAGACGCCAGCGGTGGTGTGATTAATCATACATTGTGAAATTTGACATGTATTATGCTTATTGTTTTCTGTAGACAAACACAGTTACAAATTTCTATACTATACCCGTTTAGTTTTAAAGCATGTAGTAATTTTTATGGTGATTTTATAAAATGCTGACTATTTCCCGTGACTTCAATTGCGGCATTTATTTCCGTTGTTGTTAAGAGTAAAGAGTATTCTTATATTGAAAGAGTTATCAAATTCCGTCCAGTAGCTTTTTTTCCTCTTTATAGTATTAAGTATAGATAAATTTATGATACTATTTCAACACCTTTTCAGGTCACATTTACGAAAACTGAAAGGGGACGGAGAATGCTTGTGAGAGGTGGTTATATGTACACCTTTCATCGGGAAACTAAGCTTGGAACTGTTTGGAGATGTACGAATCGTGCATGCAGTGCAAGTATAAAAATTTCGGAGAATCATAGCGTTCGAGTTTTGCATGAAGCGGCTCATAAGTGTAAACCAAATGTAGTGAAAACAGAGATTATCAAGACAAAGAATCTTTGTAAAGAAGCAGCAGCAAACACCAGCACACCTATGCCTCAACTATTTGAAGAAGTTTTTCAACCAAAAAAAGACGCGGGTTACGATTTATTAAGTGCCTTACCGAAATTTAAACACTTTTCAAGATCACTTTATATCGTAAGGAATCGTGAATTAAACGTACCCAAAACACATTTTGCTAAATGTGAAGATGTAATAATCCCGTTCAAATATACAGATTGTTTTTTATTATTTGACGACGACAGTGATCCTGAGAACAGAATAATAGCTTTCTGTACTGAGACAGCTCGTGAAGCTGTAAGAAATATTCGAACATATTTTTCGGATGGAACTTTTTCAAGCTGCTGTAAACCATTTTATCAGCTTTACTGCATACATGGTGATGTGAGAAGTGACGAAAACTTTACAAACGTAGTTCCTTTCATATACGTTCTAATGCCTAATAAGCAAGAACGGTCTTATGAGCGACTTTTTATTGCTCTCAAGAAAAATTTGCCATATTGGAACCCGGTGACAATGATTGTCGATTTTGAAATTGCAGTTATCAACGTCATAAAAAAAATGTTTCCACATATTAAACTACAAGGATGTAACTTCCACTTCAAACAAGCATTGGCTAAAAAAGCTCACGCCTTAAATATGAACAGCATCAACGAAAAGAGACACTTGGCTTTGTGTGCTGCATTGGCGCATGTAAAGCTAGAAGACATTGAAGACGGTTGGTTGTGGATTATGGAAGATGCGCCACAGAGTGAAACAGTAACAACATTTAATGATTATTTCGTATCCCAGTGGTTAGAAAATAAAAATATACAATTTATTTGGAATATACATGGTTCTCGTCATAGGACAATAAATCTCGCAGAAGCATGGCATAAGCGTTTGAACAATATGATGCCTCAAAAAAAACCTAGAATGCTTCAGTTTCTGGAAACACTCAAAAAGGAAGCTGATTATGTAGATACTAAAATAAAAAAATTGAATCTAGCCATACCATCAAACTTAAGAACGCGCAGGTCAATTGCATATGACAGGGAGTTAAAAACTCTTTTAGAAAATTATAATAACATGCCCCTGTCTGAATTTATATTGAAAATTTCTTATATGCAGCATTTTAAAGAAATGTAACATGGATGTAGTTAATTCTACATTTAAGATTTAAATTAATAATTTTAATGTATGATTTCAAAGGAAAACTAATGTTATAAACAAAAAGCAATATCTTTACTTTATATAATAAAAGTTCTTTTTACTATTGTTTTATTGTAGGTTGTTCTAATTTGTTACATAGATGTAGTTAATCCTATACTTAAGTTTTAAATTACGACTTTAATCTTTGATTTTAGGGGAAGGCAAGTGATGAATTATGACAAAAAATACTGTGATTTTATCTGTGATTCATTAAGTAGATATATTTTGTTTTTTTTTTTATGTTATACACGTAAGGTATATCAATAAGGTAGGTAGGTAGTAGGTAGGTTGTGCATGTTACCTAGGCAAATCAGCCGCTTTCTATTTATAAAGAGAACTGTGATTTTTACAAATTGTTACATAATATTTTAAATAAAACAGCTGTAAATTTTGAGAACCTTCCTAGAAATTAACAGCAAATTTATTTTTGTTTGCTTCTTCTTTGGTTATATTTGTACGTAATATTTAAGTAAATCATTCAGATAGAACTGTGATTTTTGTAATAGATGTAGGTAAGGTTAATATCCCAAAACTGTGATGAAAGAAATAAATGTTGTTATTTAAATTTTTGTTTAATTTTCTTGCTGTCTGTACAAAAATAATCAGTGTGACGAATTTACTATACTAAATATTAGACTGTGACGAATTAACTATAAAAAAATAAAAGTGTGGCAAGTTTACGCATACTTTTTTTCGTGACGAATTAACTTTGTGGCAAGTTTACGATAACCCAAAATAAGTATAACAAATACCATTGTCATTGAAAATTATAATCCATTATAATTGGGTTATCGTAAACTTGCCACATAGTTAATTCGTCACGTTTTTAAAACTCCATACATTCAAAGTTAATTCGTCACATGCATAAAAAAGTATTAGTTAACTCGTCACAGGTAGGTATGCGTTATAGTTAATTTGCCACAATTAGCAAAGTACCGACAGCAAGCAAAGTGATTTATTTATTTAGTGGTTTAAATCTACGCTAATATGAAAAATGCCGAAGAGTTTGTTTATTTGGTTTTATGACATGACGACAGGTTAGATTTACAAAAAAAAACCACTCTTGTAAAGATGAAGGTATGTACCATGGGCGGAACTGAAGCGGACAACAAGTTAAATACATTTATTTACTACAAATGTCTAAAGTATTCAACTACATACAGGGGTTTATTTATTTGAATTTAATGATGGCCAAATTATATAATTTAATTTTCTATATTACTCAATTTTATTTTTCTATTGTCATGTGATCTATGTATTGGAATGCAATGTATGAATTATTATTGAATAAATTAATGATCACTTGATCAATTCAAATAGGACATCATTTTTTTTTTAGCTGCAAAATGTTGATAGTTATCTTGAGTTCATTCATACCCTAGGAGGCTGTTGGTGCTTTTTAAATAATCCTTTATATGAGGATGAGAAAATTTACAATCAGACAGCTAGGTAGCACTCCTGCACATGCTTTTATCTCTCTCGCTCGCTGCAACTATCTCTTTCTAAATGTAACAACTAACCCTTTCGGTCAATGCATTCTTGTTATCAGTCCAGTGACTCACATGACCTTGCGAGAGGGTGGTGACGTGTTTTGCAAAATTACTGTGCAATTTTAAATGTTGTAATTTGTGCATCTTTGAAAAAATGGATAGTCAGCCGGGAACAAGTACGGGAGGACATGGTGTAAGTATTTTTAAATTTAATTCTATACAAAAAAAAATATGTGCTATTTGTTTATTATTTTATCTCTCAAATGCTCTTATATAAAAGGAGTTCGATTTTAATAACAGTTATTAAACAATGATTTTATTTAATTTAACTTTAGATAGCCTATGGTTTTAAAACAAAATTAATACTTAACTGACCCCTCATTATTTTCACAGCAATGTCAATTTAATCAAGTGTTTATTTAATTGATTCTAGTAATTATAATCTGCAAGTTAAACTGCACTAGATCTAATACGAACTATTAATTATAATTAAATAAATATTTGAATAAAAGAGTCACATTTCTTATTTTATTTATTAGCAAAGGTACAGTTTAAAACTTTAGATATAATTTTAAATCATACCGTTTTATGCTGCTTGTCTTAACTAGACATGACGCATGACAAACTTTAAACAAAATGGCCGACGGCTCATACTATACCCGTTTAGTTTTAAAGCATGTAGTAATTTTTATGGTGATTTTATAAAATGCTGACTATTTCCCGTGACTTCAATTGCGGCATTTATTTCCGTTGTTGTTAAGAGTAAAGAGTATTCTTATATTGAAAGAGTTATCAAATTCCGTCCAGTAGCTTTTTTTCCTCTTTATAGTATTAAGTATAGATAAATTTATGATACTATTTCAACACCTTTTCAGGTCACATTTACGAAAACTGAAAGGGGACGGAGAATGCTTGTGAGAGGTGGTTATATGTACACCTTTCATCGGGAAACTAAGCTTGGAACTGTTTGGAGATGTACGAATCGTGCATGCAGTGCAAGTATAAAAATTTCGGAGAATCATAGCGTTCGAGTTTTGCATGAAGCGGCTCATAAGTGTAAACCAAATGTAGTGAAAACAGAGATTATCAAGACAAAGAATCTTTGTAAAGAAGCAGCAGCAAACACCAGCACACCTATGCCTCAACTATTTGAAGAAGTTTTTCAACCAAAAAAAGACGCGGGTTACGATTTATTAAGTGCCTTACCGAAATTTAAACACTTTTCAAGATCACTTTATATCGTAAGGAATCGTGAATTAAACGTACCCAAAACACATTTTGCTAAATGTGAAGATGTAATAATCCCGTTCAAATATACAGATTGTTTTTTATTATTTGACGACGACAGTGATCCTGAGAACAGAATAATAGCTTTCTGTACTGAGACAGCTCGTGAAGCTGTAAGAAATATTCGAACATATTTTTCGGATGGAACTTTTTCAAGCTGCTGTAAACCATTTTATCAGCTTTACTGCATACATGGTGATGTGAGAAGTGACGAAAACTTTACAAACGTAGTTCCTCTCATATACGTTCTAATGCCTAATAAGCAAGAACGGTCTTATGAGCGACTTTTTATTGCTCTCAAGAAAAATTTGCCATATTGGAACCCGGTGACAATGATTGTCGATTTTGAAATTGCAGTTATCAACGTCATAAAAAAAATGTTTCCACATATTAAACTACAAGGATGTAACTTCCACTTCAAACAAGCATTGGCTAAAAAAGCTCACGCCTTAAATATGAACAGCATCAACGAAAAGAGACACTTGGCTTTGTGTGCTGCATTGGCGCATGTAAAGCTAGAAGACATTGAAGACGGTTGGTTGTGGATTATGGAAGATGCGCCACAGAGTGAAACAGTAACAACATTTAATGATTATTTCGTATCCCAGTGGTTAGAAAATAAAAATATACAATTTATTTGGAATATACATGGTTCTCGTCATAGGACAATAAATCTCGCAGAAGCATGGCATAAGCGTTTGAACAATATGATGCCTCAAAAAAAACCTAGAATGCTTCAGTTTCTGGAAACACTCAAAAAGGAAGCTGATTATGTAGATACTAAAATAAAAAAATTGAATCTAGCCATACCATCAAACTTAAGAACGCGCAGGTCAATTGCATATGACAGGGAGTTAAAAACTCTTTTAGAAAATTATAATAACATGCCCCTGTCTGAATTTATATTGAAAATTTCTTATATGCAGCATTTTAAAGAAATGTAACATGGATGTAGTTAATTCTACATTTAAGATTTAAATTAATAATTTTAATGTATGATTTCAAAGGAAAACTAATGTTATAAACAAAAAGCAATATCTTTACTTTATATAATAAAAGTTCTTTTTACTATTGTTTTATTGTAGGTTGTTCTAATTTGTTACATAGATGTAGTTAATCCTATACTTAAGTTTTAAATTACGACTTTAATCTTTGATTTTAGGGGAAGGCAAGTGATGAATTATGACAAAAAATACTGTGATTTTATCTGTGATTCATTAAGTAGATATATTTTGTTTTTTTTTTTATGTTATACACGTAAGGTATATCAATAAGGTAGGTAGGTAGTAGGTAGGTTGTGCATGTTACCTAGGCAAATCAGCCGCTTTCTATTTATAAAGAGAACTGTGATTTTTACAAATTGTTACATAATATTTTAAATAAAACAGCTGTAAATTTTGAGAACCTTCCTAGAAATTAACAGCAAATTTATTTTTGTTTGCTTCTTCTTTGGTTATATTTGTACGTAATATTTAAGTAAATCATTCAGATAGAACTGTGATTTTTGTAATAGATGTAGGTAAGGTTAATATCCCAAAACTGTGATGAAAGAAATAAATGTTGTTATTTAAATTTTTGTTTAATTTTCTTGCTGTCTGTACAAAAATAATCAGTGTGACGAATTTACTATACTAAATATTAGACTGTGACGAATTAACTATAAAAAAATAAAAGTGTGGCAAGTTTACGCATACTTTTTTTCGTGACGAATTAACTTTGTGGCAAGTTTACGATAACCCTATAATTTGACATGCGAAGAAATAATTTAGCCAAAACAATTAGTTTTAAAGCAACATAGGTTTTAAAGTTACATATATACGAGTAGCTGGCAATGCGGAAGTCATCATAATTATTGTTAACTTTAGGGAAATATTATCAAGGTCTCTACTAACATGTCATCTAGATATGAAGAGATCTAGATATGCACTTCCGGATATAAACATAAATAAATAAACATAATAGATATGTACTAATAATATAAATTGAAAAAAAAAAAACCCTGATATTTATAAAATAGAGATAGTATAGTAGTATGACTGACTATACTTATGCTTATTAGTGTATAAATATACTATATGGTTGACTAACCAAGTAGTTTAAATAAACTTTTTAATTCATAAACTTAACAATTAAAACTTGGACTTAAGTACTTGTTAAGACGAATAAAAAAACCCTCAAACTCGATGGATTTGTCATTTTTTAATTTTTTCAATAAGTAGAGTTTGTAGGATACTTAAAAATACGATATACAAATATGTACACGTTTTGAACAAACTGTTTTTAATTGTGTTTTTTTTAAACAATTTCTTAAAACATATGATAAAATTGAGATACAATTTAGTTTGGTGGTGTGCGTAGTACGCTCTACGCTGCATTTGGATAATGTTACGTCTGCATTAACCATGTTTATATGTCTGTGTTTTAAAAACTTCTAAAACAATTAAAGCTCACCTGATTCTTCCCTTGCTTTACCAGGAACACAGGAGTCTCAGGCATTGCCAGAAACGCGAGGAGATGTACGATAGGAACCGCCGTACATATCCACATGACTACTGGGAACGAGAGGAGATCCCCTGCTATGTAGACCAGCAGGTAGCCTAGGTTTTGAGACAGGATGAAGAGCGAGCCCAAAGCGCCTCGGACGTTGTCTGATGCTATCTGTTGATGGAAAGTTAATATATTATTACCAGAAGTAGACCTTAATTATCTGAGTAGACTTCTGTATAATAGTTGTCTGCTTGGTAAACATTCATCTATTTCTGCCGAAAAAGAGCTGTGATTGCATTGTTGTATTCCGATTTGAAAGGCGAGAAAGACTAAACATCCGAATCCATGAGTTGGTAGCGCGTTAGTGACACCCTCAAAGTTAGTCTTATAGCTTAAGTAGGCTACAGACTTGACTGCCAACGTAGTTGTATTAAAAAAATCTATTTCTTAGCGAGTTGAGTATAAAATTATATGTATAAGAGAACATTTTTTTTTCTTTTTTCTTGTTAAGTGTAACTGTGGCCACCCCGCGTGTCAAGTTTTCGAGCATGTCAAAAAGCATCTTTAATACAATCATATTAAGATTTAAGTATATTGATAGCGGTAGCAGCCGAGACCAACTTAGTTTACATGATTTCCCAGGCATTCATTCGAAAATAAATGAAAAAGATATCCAAAACACCTGTACTAAAAAGCTTACCTCTTTCAAATAAAGTGGAGTTACAATATAACAACTGGCGCAGGCAAACCCTGCTATAGCCCGCGACATGATGAGGGCCCAGGGTCGCAGCGAAAACAGGGTTATTGACCAGCTGATCTGCAAGAAAGAAAAAAATACCATGAAATAAGCAGTACTTAATCCTAAAATAAGCAGTTAATTACTTCTCTTACTCAGCCACGATTTTGCCCCGGATTCTTGATACGGTAAGTTCGACGACTTTTTGGAGGCAATATAAAGGGAAGATGGGTAAGAGAAAGACTGAGAAGGCATTTAGAAAGGGTTTCACACGTGATTTATACGTGTGAAATCCAGTGTTGCGCTTTCACAGCTAAACCGCTGGATCGATTTTGATGAAATTTAGTATGGATATAGTCAAGGATCAAGGGTCAATCATAGGCTACTTTTTGGCGCTATATAACCGATTCCCACGTGGGCAGAGCCGCGGGGAAGAGCTGGTTGTAAATCCATATCCGTACTTCCATATCCATACTAATCCATATCCATACTATCCATATCCATACTAATATTATAAATGCGAAAGCCTGTCTGTCTGTCTGTCTGTCTGTCTGTCACCTCTTCACAGCTAAACTGCTGGACCGATTGTGATGAAATTTGGTAGGGATGTAGTTAACGACCTGAGGTCAAACATAGGCAACTTTTGGGCGCGATATAACCGAGTCCCACGCGGGGCGAAGCCGCGGGGAGCAGCTAGTAAAGATATATACACACATCATCATCATCATCAGTCGACCATGCACACCCTGGTGTCATATTTTCTTCGGAACCTATACTTACAAAGTTACATATATATCCGAATATTATCGTTGCTCATATAACAACATCCAATCAGCTCTAAATCAATAAACTAAACATCTAACAATTGAAGATATCATGCCATACAAATTGTTATCCGCTTACAATAATTAAGCCATTTATGAAGTGGTTACAACTGCAGAGAGTGGTTGGAACCGCATATTAATTTATCAGTACAGTTGAAAGCACTTCTGGCTACTCAAATTTGATGAAAATTGGCTCCAATTGCCAGACCATAGTATCTATAGATTAAAAAAGAAAAATTTGCCTTGCGTCAAACCGCGCGCGATTCCAGATACTTTGTCTACGGTCGTGTTCTTTTCGGTTTATTTATTCACAAAATTAAACTAGAAAATACATTATTTATTTATTTTTTATTTATTTAACTTATTATTATATTATACAAATGTAAATGGCGGACAAGCGCTGACGGCAAAAGCTAGTAGGCTATAAATGAACCAGCGAGCTCTATCTAAGACCAAATCTGCATGCACTTACCATCAGGTAGGATCGTGGTCAATCGTCATTAACTACATACATACATACTTACATATAATCACGTCTTTATCCCATAAGGGGTAAACAGAGCCTAGAGCCATAAGACCTTAGGCCACGTTTAGCATAATGGTAGTTGAAACAGGAAATCAATAGTGATAGCCGCATCGCCTATGTCATGCTTAACTACATAATAAAATAAAACTTACCAAAAGAAACACCGAAGTCAGCATCGTAACGATCTTCCTTCCCACCCTATCAACCAGTTTCCCCATTAGGAACCCACAGAAGATCGGCGCGAAGAAGGTCAGGGAAGCCATCCAGGATATTACTTCGTCAGATATTGGTTCGGGCGCCGGCCCGTCTGGGGACTGCAGGAGTGGCGTCATGGGTGACTGCCAGCCGAGGAGCATCCCGAAGTTTAGGACTGGGATGGTCACTGCAACAAATAACATGGAATATTAATTTAATCAATTGCTGTTTTCCGAGGCTCCGACTGCATGGTACTCGGTTATATCGGCCAAATGTATAGCCTGTTTAACTAAGGTACCCTATGTCCTTTTCAATACTCCTAGCTATGTGTATGGGAAATTTCAGGAAGATTGGTTTAGTAGATAGGGCGTGAAGAGGTAACAAACAAACAAATATACAAACTCACTTTCACATTTATAATATACTAGCGATCCGCCCCGGCTTCGCACCTTCCTCTTGAATCACTATCTTAAAAAAACCGCATCAAAATCCGATGCGTAGTTTTAAAGATTTAAGCATACAAAGGGACATAGGGACAGAGAAAGCGACTTTGTTTTATATTATGTAGTGATGAATTGGATTATGTGCCTTAAGGGAGAAATTAATAGATACATTACTTACTTACCTACCTATAGAATAATAAATCAAATACCTAATTATGTAGAATAATAAAGAAATAATATTAGGAAGCATAGCAACTCATTACCTCATTCAATAACTATTATTATCTAAAATTATTTATTTACAAACAATACTTCACTTATTCTTAACAATGACACAAGTTTATTTATAAAAAGTTGTAAATCATTTAGAAATGAAGTAGTTTTTATTACGTTAGTACTATTTACTATCCTTATGTAAATACCGTAAATAAATTAAAACACCAATACTTTATAAATAACTAATGGAATGTATGATTTCTGAAAGTATATTACCTATTCAGCATTGTTTCTCTTATTTATTAAAAAGTTGTGAATGTTTGATTTAATATGTATTTAATGGAAATAAGTTACTGCAGTTAACATTTTTTACATAGGTACTTTTTTCCCTTCTTTGTCGGAATCACTTTTTATAATTTAAAAGATAAATAATATTTCTCATCAAGTATTTTTTTTTCAGCAAAAGGCACATCAATCTACCTGCAGTACGAAATTAATGGTTAAATCTTCTCAAGATAATTTTACATATAAAAGTTTTACGTATTTATCTTTTTATTTATCATAATAACTTAAATCTTTTCATTTTTACATAAACATGAATTCTTCTTCATCCAAACTGGTTTTTCAGTTACTTCCATAGCTTATGTTTTAGACCCAGGGGCCCAATTCTTACGCAATCGAAGTTCACTTCACCGATTTTCCCCAATTTTTTTCGATTTGTTTAAGTCAATTCACAATCGAAAATTTCGATCGATCGATGTGTTCGATTGAAGTCTGTTAATTGTGATTTTTTTTTAAAAAGCAGAAACCATGAGAAACCTTTGAACAAAATTGGAGAAAATCGGTCTCCTGGTAGTAAAAGCCTATGGCCATTCCGCCATTCATTCATTAAGTCCGCCATTTACATTTATATGTAATGATGTTAAATAAATAATTCAAAAATATATACTAAAGGCTTGTCGTGTCTCCCGAAATACGAAGGAGTTTTAATAGGCAATCCCATGTGGCGGATATATCAAATAATAAATTATAACAGTCGATCTATTGTCAGTTATCATGTGGAAAGAATACAGAATTATACCATGGGATAATCATTGTTAATTTCAATACAATGGATCTACGAAGGATGATAGATTATGTAATCGTTTTTGATCGTCTTTTGTTATGTCATGACGTCATAATTGGCCTAAATTAAAATATTGACTTTTCAAACATCTTTCAAATTGGTTGATTCGTCATTTCTGCCGCAGGTTGTCTATGTAAACTACTGGACATAGGCCTCCCCAAGGATTTTCAAAATTACCGGTTGGAAGCGGCCAGCATCCAGCGCTTACCTGCGACCTTCTTCAGATCATTTGACTTAACTGACCACCATTGTTTGATGCTGCGCTTGATTGTGCATAGTCGCCATTATAGAGCCCTTCTGCCCCATCGGTTCTTTGTGATATTTGCCCAATCTACTGCCAGTTCAAAGAGCTAATCCATGGGCTGACAAACAAGTATGTTTTTGATTTAACAAGGTTTTGTTTCGGTGCCATCTTCATCGAAGGACGGCAACCATCAATGCGACCTGCACATTTGAGACAGCCGCTCGGAATAGGGATCGCGTACTTTACATATTGTACCCTTGGCGTAGGTATTTTAGCCAAGAAATTCTCCTTGGTCCAGGCCTCCTTCTGCCTTGGATCTTGCCTTGCAAAGTTGAAGGAGTTCGTATTTAACAAGGTAAGTAATAAAAATGTGGACACTGCAGTGTTTTCCCGAAATTAAATTAGCCGTTGAATTGTCCATTGAAGCTATACTCACAGATCCTAAGCCTACGGTGTGACACATATATCTAAATATACTTACAAAAAGTGTTTCTTATGCAATTCACGTAGTAATTTAAATTCCATTCATCAGCTGAGTTTTGGATGGACACAACGTCCTCATATTATGTCACTCAGGACATGATTATTCATTGAAAATTTATACGCAAAGTTGCACTGGGTTTTTGTAAGTACATACAGCAAATAAGCATAATGCTTAATGTTAGCTTAAATATGTTGCGTCTCGTTCTTTTACATGAAGTGTAAGGTAAGAGAAAATAGGCTTAACAAATGTTTCTTAATACGAGGGTTACTGTTTTCGGCTTCAGATTAGAACACTTCTTTTCTCCTCTATTTAGCCAATCCAACTTATATTAGAAATGCGAAAGTGAGTTTGTATATTTGTTTGTTACCTCTTCACGCCCTATCTACTGAACCAATCTTCCTAAAATTTGGCATACACATAGCTAGGAATCTTGAGAAGGACAAAGGTAACCTTTCATCCCGGAAAAAATGCGGTCGAAGCCGCGGTCGAAGCTAGTCAACCATAAATTTGGTATTATATAATTAAATGACTGCTTGCATGACGTCTACGAAAGAGGGACACAAAACACATGACTGTATCATAAATAAATTTGTGGAATTTTTCGCAGATTTTCAATATTGACTAATGATTTGTTCATAGATTAAACCTAGACGTCACAAAGGTATTAAAATGACGTATTCTGATACTAGTTAATCTAGGTTATAACTAGTTATCATTGATTCACGTGTTATAATGGTATTAACTTTAAATTGTTTTGGAGCACAGGGTCCGCTTTCCTGCAGGAAAGCGGACCCTGTGCTCCAAAACAATCGGCTGAGGAAGCAACCGGGAAAGCGCTGAGATAAGAGAGAAAGTCTAGTTAATACCATTATAACACGTGAATCAATGATAACTAGTTATAACCTAGATTAACTAGTATCAGAATACGTCATTTTAATACCTTTGTGACGTCTAGATGCTTTTCTCCTCCACTTTGCTTGGTAAGTATGTATGTATCAACTAGACTATCACCGGTCTATATATAGCGTTTCAAGAAGCCGAGAATTATTATTATACTTTAAATGTCATTTATTTATTCATGACATTTATTTTGTTCCATTGTCACAGAATAGACTTGCTTCTTAAGGGTTATTTATGCCAAATTGGTATGAGTATGCTTTTAATATTAGAGGAATTAGCCTGACCAGTGCATGTCGGGGAACTGACTACTTTACATCGTTTTAAATTTAAAAATTTGTTTAAAAATGTATTGCAACAGAATTAAGATTTGTATAAAAAAATCGACGAATTGAGAACATTCTCCTTTTTTGAAGTCGGTTAAAAACTTTAGTTGATAAAATACTGCCTGTTGACAGACAGATACTGAATAGACAGGTAGGTATTAAGAATAAATGATCTAAGGTATTGTACTGGGAAGTTACGTAATAGGGTTAAGATTTTCGGATTATTTTAAAATTTATCAATTTTTTTCAAATGTAATGGTAACTTCCTGACTTCATTTCACGACGACACTTATTCATAATCATACTTACAATATAATTATGTTATTGTTGGAGTTTTTCCCATATTTTATGGTCTGTCAACCGAGAATTTAAAATTACTTCAAATTATATCAAAGAATATGAAAATACTTTAGAGTTCCGTACTCAAAGAGTTAACAAGGAGGTTTTCATGGCTCGGTTTTCGTTTTTAATTAAAATTGTATTTTTGTGTTATGAATGCTATAGATTAAAAAAAGGAATAATTTTATTCAAATTATTCAAATTGTTTTAACAATTCTTTTTTTCAAAAAGTGCTATTAAATTTTTTTTAACAAAAAACAAAAAAATATGGATTTCTGAGCTAGGATAAAAAAAAATCACCTGTGTTTCAGACGATAAAAGGAATGTACAAAATAAATACAATAAACAATTATACAAAAATTAAATTATATCTACAAAAACTAATTAATACAATAAAAAGACCAGTTTAATATAAAACCCATAAGTAAAATTATTTTAAAACTATTAGTTATTCTTCTGTTTCGTCATAGGACATATTTAGGAGGTCTTCTATGATAATATATAAATGAAATTATCTAAATCCTCTAGAGTACCTAGTCTAGTAGACATCCAAAAACTTTATCGTAATCTACTTGAAACCCAACTACATCGGCGCTTTCAGTGATTGAGGAGTTGTGTATTCCCGTAGAAAGTTGCTACATCTTAGACATATGGCCAATAAACTAACTGTACACCAAATTCTATATCAATCTTAATTTTATTAAATATATCTGCATTACGAATCTTCTAGGCAAGTAGGAAATAAAAAATAGAAAGTTGAGTATTCAAAACGCTGATTAGATGTCCATAATCGATAAGATTCGAATCATCACGATCAAGTCAGCTTTCAAACAAAAAAATCGCATTAAAACGAGCATATTCGCTTAGATGCTAAGGTAAACGTCGACTTGTTACAAAGTTAGTTCGTTACATTTTGAAAACTCCATACAATATAAAAGTTTATTCCTCTCACTTCTTAAAAAAATAAATATTATAAGCTAAGAAACTTATAACATACCTCTTCTTCGTTTGTAGTTAAAAATGGGATTATATCGCTATTATTATATAAATAAAAAAATGACTGCTAACTAACTACGGTGAATAAGGCTTGCCCTCGGGTACGGAACCCTAGACGAATTAATTCTGCTCACGTTTAAGGACAAATTTTTCAACTGCTCTGTGGATTAGTACTATTATCTAATTGTGCTGTGGTAGAAATAAATAATTTAATTTTTTAAATTATGAGCGAATAAATACCTATATTTAATATGCATAGATACTGCAAAGTAAGTAAACTAATAGGTGTCTTCTGGTTAGACCAGTTTATGCACTAAGGTACCTAACCCCTCTGTCATTCAGCTCGGTAATTTTATACCAGCTGGGAAATGGAAAAACCCGTTCTTTGACACTTGTAAAGATGCATTCACACTGACGATTTTATTAAGTACTTATTTATATATTTATAGACAGGCAGCTGTTACAGCTGATGCGTCTATATCAAGCGGTGTTTATAGTCAATCACTTCACATCTTTTTTGTACTAATGTAACTTATTTTATCGATTTGTTAAAAAAAAATCTACTTTAAATATTTCCTAGATAAAGCGCCTGAAATTCGCTAAGTGTAGATATATTTTCTTTGCTTGAAATGCATCATTATACAATTAAATGATTTGTTTTCTTTGTATTATTTCGACGTTTTGAGTTTTCTATGCCAAAAAGCCAGCTTTATAGCCTAGTGTCCGCTTAGACGAGATGTCTATATTTTTTCCTATGGTAGGTACTATTTCGATCAAGTTATCACTTTTTAACAGAAAATGATTTTTTAAAAGACCCATTATTAAATTATTAAAATTTTAATACACCTATCTACCGACTGTCGCGCAACGAATATCGTAATTATATACTTAAATACATACAAACACACAGGTCAAATAACCCTTCTTTTTTGCAGCAGGTAAAATTAAACAGATAGTTCTTATCAAATCTGTAGACAAGTATTAGTACTTCCCCAGTACACTACCGACCTATCAAAGTCCACCCGCAGTTTCATAAAGACTCGGCTCAATAGCACAGAGGCGCCTTAGAGATATCTCTCTCCAGAGATTTATTTATCTGTTATACGCAGCGAAAATTCTAGAATAAACTGACATTCGATAGAGCTTCCAAGGGCTAGTGCACATGGGCGACTAGTTAAATTTTGGCTTTAAACATCAGATCTGTCTGTAACCAAACAGTAAGTAGATTTTTACGCCTAGTTGTTTTGGAATCCAGATTATCAAGCTATACTTAGTTCAGATTAATTCTAAGTCTTTTCTGCTTTCAACTTTTCCATCCCCCTTTTGAGCACTCATTTACCAAACTAAATTAAGCATTTGGTATAGGCCGCCCTTCTATCTATATATATAAAAGAAAGTCGTGTTAGTTACTCCACTTATAACTCAAGAACGGCTGAACCGATTTAGCTGAAAATTGTCAGGGAGGTAGTTTAGAGCCAGGAGAAGGACATAGGGTACCTTTCATCCCGGGAAAAAGCACTGTTCCCGAGGGAAGTACACGCGGGCGAAGCCGCGGGCAAAAGCTAGTTTAGTTATAAAATACCATTTGACATTGAAGACTCATGTCTTTTGGTTTGTTATAAATAAGCAGGAATATTAAAATTGAGACAAAAAATCACAATACAAGTATCTACAACAAAATAACATTGCCCATACTAAGATGTGACTTACATAGTGTTCTTAATAAATATTTCGGCAGCAGAGGGTTAAACAGAAACGACGTCTGTAATAATAGGGTGAAGTGAAAAAGAGTACTGAGTTAGGACAGCGGATCCTGTCGCTAAATGGAGAATGATGATGTCGTGTGACTTACATCCATACTTCCATATCCATACTTCCATAGTAATATTATAAATGGAAAGTCTGTCTGTCTGTCTGTCTGTCTGTCACCTCTTCACAGCTAAACTGCTGGACCGATTGTGATGAAATTTGGTAGGGATGTAGTTAACGACCTGAGGTCAAACATAGGCGCGATATAACCGAGTCCCACGCGGGGCGAAGCCGCGGGGAACAGCTAGTAATAAAATAAAACTGTAGCCGAATGATGTATTCATTATATATTTTTGGAAACACTTTTACATTACACTTTACTGTACTGAACATCAACATACTCGGTGACTAAAAAAATATAGGGTTTTGACTATACTTTTAGCGTTCTTCCTAGAGTTAACGTTATTTACTACGTTCATCTCTTAAAAAAATGAGTAAGTTTTTGACGAAGCGTGTTGCGGATGAATTATATAATAAAAATAATAAAAAACGTTTATTTCAGATATTACATCCATAATTGACAAAAAAAATATATAAATTAAAAAAAAATATATATTTTATGTTGGTATTAGTTATAATTAATTTTGTTAAAATAAAAATTAAATATTATATTTGAGAAATACAATATTTAATCACAAATAAATCGCAGCCGTTGAATAGCAAGTGAGCAATAGCCCTAGGGACACCGGTATTCAATCAGCGCACGCAATGCAACCCAATGCGGTTTATTCTTCGTTCGTCCTGAAAATTTGTCCCACATTTTAAAAAATGATTCGTTTGTCCCAGTCACTTTTATATTCCCGGTTTGTCCCAGTTCACAAGAAGGTACTTTAAAGGTACAGCTAACAAAAAAGTATTTTGAACGAATAACAAACAAAAACCTATATTATTTAGAAAGAAAATTACTTATTATATAACGGGTCGAACAAGGAATGCAAAGTGGGACCAACTAGGAATAAAATAATAAAAATTGTACATCGGGACGAAGGAAGCATAATATTTGGGACTAACTAAGAAATTTATTAGTGGGACAAAACTCAGTGGGACAAACGAAGAATGAATCCGCAATGCTACCCCATTAGTCTGAATGAATGGGTGAATGGTTTATATTGCAATTAGGGTCTCGATAAGTAATTTTGCAATTTAACGTATACAAATAAGACAAATTTAGTTAGAAAGCTGGCCTTTAGTTTTGTCCTAAATAGTTGTGTAAGTAATGTACTTAGGTACCAGTAAATATTTTATGGTTGTCTGTTTATATTGAGTGTTTATGGCGTGTAATATTAACTTAAAACTATTGCTAATTATTTATTTATTCAAAGCTACTCACAAACCATAGATCTTTGCGTGGATGATAGAGGCTAATTTAGGGATCACCAAAGATTCTTTAGTGTAAGGCTTGCTTTCTCTGATTGGTGATAGATTTGTTTTTTATTTAGCTACATTTTTATGTTTAATAATAGTTTAAAATTGGATGAATCATTAATCATTATTCAGATAATGATGATTCATTATTCTATTTATTATACTATTCATCATCATCATCATCATTTCAGCCGCAGGTCGTCCACTGCTGGACGTAGGCCTCCCCCAAGGATTTCCAGAACGACCGGTTGGAAGCGGCCTGCATCCAGCGTCTGCCTGGATTATACTATTAACTATGTAATATAAACATTATATCTAAATATTTTACTACATTTTATAGAACTAGAGATGATTCTATTATTAACGCGTTCCATATCATTATGCAATGCAAAGATATGTAGGTTAATTAATAAGTTAACCTATTACGTAATGTGTACTTCGATACTTCCTATGTTATAATAACTTTTTTTATCTCTATCATCTTAGCGGCCTTCCGGTTGTTTCGGAGCCCGAGGTCCATATTCCCACATTATCCCTTCCGCATTCCTGTCTTTGGTTTATCATGATCCGAGCGTGTTTCCTAGTTATATCTGTTTGCAAGTCTTTAGCTTACGCTTCAGAGCCTAGGGTACTCTTTAATCATGGTCCTGTATTTGGTACCGTTAATTACAAATGAGCGTCTGACGTCCGCAACCAGCAACATGAACATGATCCAGTACCCTTGTATGAGATTTTAAAAAAGCAGACGCTAGCGACTGCGTTAGGATTTTGTATGGAATTTCTTAGTTGCCTTACTATCCGCCAGGGCGCTGTACAGGATTGTCATACAAAATCGCTAACGCTATAAAATCTCATACTAGGGGTACATGTAGGTATATAAGTGGCTATCACTGCCAGATTATTCGGGCTCGAATGAAAGCATTCGACTCAAGATAAAGATGGCACAAGTTGCGACCAATGAAATAGTCGCCGCGCTAGGCTCCTTACTCAGTATACATTTTATGACCAGCCATTTCCGCTACAAACCAGTAGGACAGCTGTATCTTATTTTATTTTTCTAAAAATACAAAAAAAAAATGTATTCTAATTTTAACTGCCCTAACTCACTTTCGCATTTATAATATTAGTATTATACTTACCTAGAATAATATTATAGAAAGTTATAGTATATTCTTAGATCATTCTAAGCTAAGAGTATATTATTGTCTTCTGATTTTTACTGTGTATTATAAAGCAACAAATAAAGAGTTTATCTATCTATCTAGAGTTTATCTATATAGATCTAACAAACAAACAAACAAACATAAATGCGAAAATAAGTTTGCTTGTTTGTTACCTCTTCACGCTTTATCTACTGAATTAATCTTCTATTGGGAAGGATATGATCGACAGGACAAGAATCCGTGCTTTGGAAGGCACTTTAAGCCGTTGGTCACGGCTGCCATCTGGTAGTCGTTAAAGGAACCACGTCAGAGGCCAAGGGGCGGCGGTTCCGAAGAACTCTGACATCAGGGTGTACATGGTCGATTGACTGTATCACCTACATGACATGGACAAGGTATCTGCCTTTCACAGAGAAGGCACAGTTCCCGAGGGAAATCCAGGCGTGCAAAGCTGCGGCCTAAAGCTAGTCTACAAATAAAACTTGATTGCTTCCTTAGGCTTTTGTTTTACGGGAAGAAAAGGACAGAATATGACTAAACCTAGTTTGAGAACCAATGCGAGAAACATAGGAAATGACAATACAGTTATGTGTAACTGTTGGGTACAGTTTATAAACATAACTAGACTGGTTTAAGCTACGTCCGCCTATACACTAACCTATACGACCAACTTCGCACGGGATGTATCTGGGTTTCCTTGTCTGTCAACCCTTCTTTATGAAACATTTTTTTATGGTTTTGACTTTCTGACTGTCGTAAGGTTTTCTGATTTTTTAATTTTACTCTGTCTCTCTCTCGTCTTAGAGCTTTCCTGATTGCTTTCTCATCTGACTGCTTTTTCTCCCCCCCTCAACCAGTCTTCAGCATCCTTCGTTGTGAGACCATTAGTACGCGAACCGCTTACTGCCATAGATTAAAAAAAAATTGCCTCGCTTCCGCGCTCGATTCGAAATTCTTTGACGGCGACATCGAGTCAGCACGGCTTTCCCTAAATAGTGCTGGCTGGCTGGACGAGTTGATTTTTTATTTTTACTTGGCATCGATATTCTTGATTTCCCTTTTCAAACCTTTTACAACCAAAAAAACAGACGAAGCTGTTGATAGATCGATGGAAAAAACATTCAAGCAAACGGCCTGCAAAAGATAATCCATACTAATATTATAAATGCGAAAGTCTGTCTGTCTGTCTGTCACCTCTTCACGGCTAAACTGCTGGACCGATTGTGATGAAATTTGGTAGGGATGTAGTTAACGACCTGAGGTCAAACATAGGCTACTTTTGGGCGCGATATAATCGTGTCCCACGCGGGGCGAAGCCGCGGGGAACAGCTAGTAATAAAATATGCGCGCGGATATTGTACCCTGTTTACGCTTGTACCCTATACCTCTAGGGTATCACTAACGCGCTGCCAACAAGTGGCCTTGGATGTTTAGCCACAATAGCCAATAACTTCACTGTCCTAAACACAACGCAAGCAAAAGCAGTCTGTTTTGCAGTAGAAATAGAAAAGAATGAGATTAAGCAGACGACCTTCGTACAAAGATCAATACCATAATTGTTACACCTAACTTCATACATTTGAGCTCATAATTAACCAACTTGTAACATACAGCAAATAAGTAAATAATCCTGAATCTATGATTTCTCGCGTTATTTTATCGCTGAGCAGTCGTAAAACACCTTTACATACAGTGTTCAAACACTTAAATTTCGTCGTGGTGCTAAAAATGTCGTAAAACTAACTTGCAATGTAAGACTGTTTACACTTCCATAATTGAATAGATATTTAGTAATTTTGAAAAAGTACCGTATATTCAATAGACTTCCAAAAAGTTGGAGGTTTTCAATATCATTTCATCACAGGAGACCGAATGAATGAATAACTTTATTGCTTTAAATGTGGTACAATAAGAAGAGCTGGTAGCTTCCTCGGACAAAGAATTAGTTTAGCTATTCAAAGGGGGAATGCTGCCAGTATCGTCGGAACCTTGCCTAAAGGTACTCCTTTTAATAATATATTTTAGCTTTAATTTTATATTTTGTTGTTTTTTTAATATGTATATTAATACATACATACATATAATCACGTCTTTATCCCATGCGGGGTAGACAGAGCCTAGGGCCATAAGACCTTAGACCACATTTGGCATAATGGTAGTTGAAACAGGAAATCAATAGTGATGGGTTGCTAGCCGCATCGCCTATGTCATGATTTCCCCATTCGGCGATTCCCTCAGACGACTTTTACGGCTTGCGCGGGAAGAGAATCAGCTGGTTCATTCTATGTTTTTCTTTTTCTCCCAGACCAGCATGGAAGATAGATAGATGTATATTAATAGAAATATTGATAAACTCTTTATTGTACGATCAACAAAAATTTATACAAGTTGATACAAATTCAAATAATGTTGCCTTCGGCAAAATTTCCTTACACTCCTTTTCGATACCCAAGTGAAGATAAGATATGGTCTATAGTCCGAATCACACAGCCTAATTATGCAACAACAGTTAGCCATTAATCTAACTTTACCATCATAACTATTAAGAACTAGTTGAGAATTCCTACTTCTTTGTGCTTCAAAAACCATTGCGGTCAGAGCAGCATCGTTCTAGGAATCCTCAATGACTCATGTTGCCCTGGTACAATGTGGACATCTAAATAAGACAGAAGCTTTTTACTTACCCATCAGAGCCATGAAGAACTGGTTGAGGATTCCTCCTTCGTTGAGCTTCGAGAGCCATTGCGTTGGGAGCAGCATCGTTCGAAGTATCCTTAATGACTCATGTTGCCTTGGTACTGCAAGGAAAAATATAATGATAAGTCATCAGAGGAAAAACTTGTAAGGTCAAATTTGGAGATGATCTGAATTAGAAAAACTAATTGTGGACAGTTTGGTTTCCGGTTAATAAAAAATATACCACTTCTTGTTATCCTCTAAGCGTTATCCAGGTTGCATCCCAAGCCATTATTGGTTGACGGCTTGAGCCCGGGGACCACTGAAACGTAATGTCGGTTTTGACTTTTTTCTGTTCCATTAACTTCTTAACTACTTTTAATATTATAGCATACTTAATTTGTTGCATTAGATTTATTATACCTAGTAGTAATTACCTAAATCTATGATTAGAACCTGTATAAAAAGTTCCCTTTACCGATAAATTGAATTGGTTTGTAAAATCTAAGAAATACGCGTAAAACACGAAGGAAATGGAAATCAAACAACTCAGTTTGCGACTAAATTGTTTGTAAACATTACTTTTAACGTTGCCATGGCGGTAACCGGCTCGAAACTGGTAGCTGTGACGAGATCAATCAGAAGTCAGGAATGATTTCAACTAAATAGGCTGCACTGTACCAGTTAGTTAAATCCTTTATCTACCGAACGGAACAATTGATTGATACCTCAATATCAATATCCATACTTTACTAGTATAAATGCGAAACTCTGTCTGTTACACTTACACGGCTAAACCGCTGGACTAATTTTGATGAAATTGGTATACTTATAGATAATAGTTAAATACCAAAGAAGTAGAATACATGTTGTTACGCGACAACCTGTTACCACTTGAGTTACTGAATCAGGGCATGGTTTCTGGCCATAAACACACATAATTCTTACCTATTATTATAATCCTAAAGTGAAAAAAGTTGGACATCGCAATTTAGCCGACCCTTGGCCATGTGGCTTAGATGCAATTGGGATTAAATTGATAGCATTTCTTTATTTCATTCATGCGACGGATTTCAATATATTTTTATTTACACAAAAAAATATGTAGATACACATTTTTCTTTTTGAGTTTGACTCCCGAATACTCAAACGCGTCTCAATTTTGAGTAACTTCAAAATTGAGTAGCGTTTGAGTATTCGGGACAGATTATCTCCTCTAAAAAATCACAGCATTTTATTTCCCTCTCATAATTTATGGCAAAGAATTTGGAATCGCGCGCGCGGCAATTTTTTTTTAATCTATGACAAAGACCTCCGATATACATATGTCACTATTATGTAATTAAAATAATTGATAATAGTGACAAATACGTCATGTAGGGCAATTTGTATCTCTATCAAGTAATAAATTATCATGCAAATACTACGTGCTTTATAAAATGATATGTTCAATCAAGTCGTCAAGTTACTATTGGCAATCAATATAATTAGTAATAATTATTGTAATCTCATTTGTAATGTTTAGAAATATCCAGTTGGTATTACGGCCTGAGTCTGTGCCTTTAAATATATCTAAGAAAGGTGTAACTGCGTCTGCGTTAGAAACAACAAGAAATCTACATTTTTTTAAATGTTGCATTGATCCACAATATGCAACAATATGGCAATCAATCTTAAGCTCATTTAGTCAAACTTTAGTTCATCTTTAAGTCAAGTCACGATAATAGTCTGGTCAAGTAGAGGGCTAAGTAAAGCGGCGGGAGAATTTCACTTAGCATTATTTTGGGAGATTTTGGTGACAAGGTAGCACTTTCCAACACTCAGGACTATTACTAATTCTGTGACTCAGGCTTGTTCACGAACACTTAGCGAATAACAAGCCACTATTATTAAGCACAAATACACGAAAAAACATAACTAATAATTATGAATACTAAATACAACAACGACATATTGTGGCTTTTACCTTCCCGCCAAAACACCGAAAATTCCATATTTGAATGATTTGTTTATTTCATGTACAGTCCGATGCTAAATTCCTTAGAGTGAACTAAAACTATCGCATCCACATAGCTGCATAAATAAACTACCTTTTTAGTTAGCAATCTCTGTATTATCAAAGTAAGTACCTATATAATACACATATACCTATTTGAAATTTTGCTACAATCAGTACATGTCACGGTGGTGGCGCAGTGGAAAATAATGACTTTGAGCTAGAATCCATGGGTTTGAGTCATAAAGCTATATATGGACTATTGCAGGCGATACACTAAAATTTCACACATTGGACAACATAGGAAATCCAGCACCGGTAGGTCGACTGCCTATCTCGATTCTCTCCTCTCGTAATGGCTACTTGTATCGCTTTCGCCACATTTCGCTCCGTCTTACGCCAAAACGATTTAAAAAAAAATTTTTTTTTCTTTACATGGGCAAAAAAAATTTTTTTTTAAAGCCACATTTTTTTTTACGCACAAAAGTGCGTAAAACGAAGCGAAATGATACAAGTAGCCATTACGAGAGGAGAGAATCGAGATAGGCGGTCGACCTACAGGTCCTTATTATTTGTTAAGGAATTTCTGTAAGGAATTTATAATTAAAATTTATAAGTATCTTTTTTTATTATTTAAGTAATGTATCACAGGATATTTAATTTACTTTGTATCACCACGAAAGCCTTTACACCACTGAACTAGTAAATAATATTTCCTGTTCTGTGCTTTACACCAATCAAGTAAGTTAGAAAGCGCTATTTTTTGTGAGTTGGTAATTCGTTTTATTGTTTGTCATTTTGTTTTGTGGATAACAGGAAGGAAATATACTGATTGAACTAGGAAGAAAATGGCATCAGGGCCATTTTTTTTCGCAGTCGATCCAATGATGCACTTACTACCTTCGTACCTACATAATACTACCTTCTGTAGTTACTAGCATTATATTATACTACTTAGTAAATACGAGTACTTAGCATTAGAGTATAAAATAAAATAAAAAATAAAATAAAATTCAGTTATTTCGTATTAGTGATGGCTCTTTGATGAATGGACCTACCAAATCTAGACTAGTGTATATTTTATTTGGCTTGACTGGAACGGTTGAAGAGCAAATACCTGCAGGTACAGTGGGCTACATAAAAAGTATACCACTTTACCCTTACATTTCCGCCTTAGGTGGTAGACATTTCTGTGTGGCTCATTGTACCAACGGGTCTTCCAAAACGGTTATTCGAAAAGCCTTCATCCACTGACCTTCTGTTTGTTTTGTCTGTAAATAGACTGGTCTAGTGTTGGGAGATACCAGGAGAACAGAGTTAGGTAGGGGTTTACCTGTGTGATTGCGGTGCTGTTCAGTCTATAGCTTACCTCTTGATGTGCCCTAATTGCCCAGTCTTCTGCACTGTTGAGGATTTGGATTAGGCACAGAGCATAATATGGGACGAGGTCATTTATGTTCGAAATAAGTATATCTAAATAGCCATTTTGACTCGATTAGAAAATATAAATCTGCCAATATTAAAAACAAATAAAAAAATAAATACATATTTAAATTTTATCAATTTCTAACCATGTAATTTCTCAATAAATCAAATTAAAACTATTTTGGCACTAGATTTCTAAAATAGTTATGCTTATTTTTAAAAGAAATCAATACATATAATAAGACACTAAAATGCGAGTGTCTGTACGTTTAATATTTTTCAAAAAAACTGATTGAGTGCGATTAAAAAGGAGTAACAGAAACCAAAAAAAGAGTTTTTGGAATTTTTGTCTGTCTGTATGTATGTATGTATGTATGTATGTCTGTCTGGTACGTTATAACTTCGAAAATACTCAACGGATTTAAACGTGGTTTTCACAGTTGGATTACATATGATTAGGAGCGTTGTCAAAACTTTGTTTCGTCAAAATCGGTTAAGGGAAAAAGAAGTTATGGTCGATTTAAAATTTACTTCAAACACTGCTTCAAAACTTTTAATGCGTTTACTTACGTTTAATTTAATTTAGATAAGGCTAGGATTTCTACTTTTTATTATCCATATCAATAAAGACGAAAACACGCACTGCACCTATTAATTTTAATAAAATAACACATTGAATTTGATCGTAAATTTAGTAACATAAAATCTCAATAGATGGCGCGAATTTGCGTACCTATAGACAAATCCCATTTGAAATTTCGCCAATCTCTAGCAACGTATGTTGGCCTATCGGTAGAGGTCGTAGATCATATTTTTAAGTCGAGGGTTCGAATCCTGCTATACATGACTTTTTTTACTTACTTTCTTTTACTTGCTTTTTTTTACTTACTTTTTTTTATTTACTTTTTTTTTTCGTTTTGTATTAATTTTTAAGAATTTTTTAATACTTTAGTAAAGAAATGTTTCAAGAAAGTACCTGGATCGAATCCTGTCACAAACAATAATTTTATGATTTCGTGTTTTATTTGTTTTCTAGAATTATTTTCTTACTTTTTTTTATAATTTTGAAAAGAAACAAATAAATTCATTTGCAAATTTATTTCAGGATAGACGATATCGCAACCCCTTACAAATCATATCTAATAGTTTGTCATTGACGACATTGAAAAAGAAGATTAATCAAATGGTTGACTGGTAGAGAACGCTCTTAGCGTTAAGTCCGTTAATATATAAGTACTAGCTGTTCCCCGCGGCTCCGCCCCGCGTGGGAATCGGTTATATCGCGCCCAAAAGTTTATGTTTGACCTCAGGTCGTTAACTACATCCCTACCAAATTTCATCACAATCGGTCCAGCAGTTTAGCCGTGAAGAGGTTACAGACAGACAGACTTTCGCATTTATAGTATTAGTATGGATATGGATTTTGTACTTATCTATCTATCTTTACATATAATAGGACAGTAAAAATTGAATGTCTGTACATTAAATATTTTCCTAAAAAACTGATACGGGGCGATTAAAGAAAGACGTGTAACAGAAACCAAAAAAACAATTTTTGGAATTTTTGTCTGTCTGTCTTTCTGTATGTCTGGTACGTTATAACTTCAAAACTACTCAACAGATTCGAACGCGGTTTTCACAGGTGGATTACATATACGTTCAACAGTTTTGTCAAAACTTTGTTTCGTCAAAATCGGTTAAGGGAAAAAGAAGTTATGGTCAATTGAAGTTTACTTCTAGCACTGTTTCAAAACTTTTACAGAGTTGAATCCGGTTTACATAAACGTATTTAATATATATAGATAAAGCTACAATTTCTACTTTGTTTTATCGATATCAATGAAGACAAAAACACACTGCAGTCTCTATTAAATTTTAAAAAATTAACACATTGAATGTGTGTGGGCGTATAATTTAGTTACATAAAATAACAATAGATGGCGCTGAAGTTAATTTAATTATTTTTTTCTCATATGGTATTATAGCAGATTGAAATTTTTCCAGCAATTAATTCTAATTATTTCAAAAAAATTTTGGTTGTTTATTTAGTTCTATTGGTTGGTTTGTTTATCGGTCGTTTGTTGTATTGTATTGTAAGCTATTTGAATTGATTAGTTGGTTGGTTTGGCTTTGGTTTAAAAAATAATCAAACCAGCAAGTCAGTTCAGTTGTTGTTCGACGGAACATACGGTCGTGTCGTAAGGTCTAATTTAACTAACATAACACTATTTATTGAGTTAGGTTCTAATGACCCTGTAATAGGCTGCGTCTACTCTTTTAGAGACAAATATGTGATAGTATGAATGTTAATATTTTCAGTTTGATATCGTAGCAATGTAATGGCTTTATAAAATTGGCACGGGAATAGGATACTACTTATAGATTTAACTATAGGTCTGGATAGTTGTAGTTTCCACAGGTTAAGCGAAAAGCGAACTACACGCGGGCGGAGCCGCGGGCAACAGCTAGTTAAATAATATGTAAATAAGTATAATACAGAGTGGGTGTTTTCCTTGTGGTAACTCCAAGTAAAGGGAAACCTATTAAAAATCGTTAAATGGCCAATATCACGTGTTGTGGTCACACCTGTCATCTAACAGCGGCTTTCTCGGTAGGTTTTCCTGTGGTTTTTGAACAAACTGGGCCAAATGCGCCTGGGCGGGGTGAATAACCCAATGAAATAACGATTGCAAATTTGGGGATTATTTTTAGACATTTTTAGAAGGAAAAGAGAATAATTAATAATGTTAGCGCCCAGTAACATCACGTAACAGGTCCCCATAAAAAAAATAAAGTGTACAAATGGTGGACTTAATGACATATAGCTAGCTAGCGAAGCTTTTCTAATATTATTTCCCAGGGAGACCATTCCAAAGCTTAGCTTACTAAAAAGCTTGGATTAAAAAGGACTTGTCGAGTTCTCAGACGTTACTCTATTTTGAGAGCTGTTCAAGTATCATTCTGTCACTGTTATATCGTTGACGATCAGTGCGACAGCATGATACTTGAGCAGCTCTCAAAATAGAGTAACGTTTGAGTATTCGGGCGTTAGCTATTAAGTTCGATTGATGTGGAGGGATCAATAAAACGAGACTATTGGAAGAATAAGACTCTCCTCTTATATCGTGGTTAGTATCAATTGACTCTCTTGATCTCTTCTCTTCTACTTGGTTTGGGTAAGCAGCGCGGACTTGTATTTGTGTTCTGGTAATTCAACACAGCCTAGATTAGTATTTGATATGGCCTCGACAGTGATTATAATATGTGTTCATAGTATATTTATATAGATAACATAAATAGGAAGGGACGGACGAGGGCTTGTACGTATCAGGCTAGATCCCAGTGATAGGAGTGGGGTTGAGCTCCTATCTACTGTAACTAGTCCCAGCCAAGATCTTAGAAGCAAACGAGTTAATGCTTAAATTTATTTATCTATATTCTTAATACGTTTACTATGAATCATCACTACATTGTATAAAACAAAATCGTTTTCTCTGTCCCTATGTCCATTTGTATGCTTAAATCTTTAAAACTACGCAATGGATTTTGATGCGGTTTTTTTAATAGATAGAGTGATTCAAGAGGAAGGTTTTTATGCCCATGCAAAGCCGGGGCGGGTCGCTAGTATTATATAGTTGAATGTTATAAGTAATAGATTATCATAAAAATATCTCCTACCCTTAGTCATTAATTTTCACGTAAAAAAACAAATTTGGTATCGTATTGTTTGTGTAGTTATAAGTACATAGGTAAGTACTTATACCTAAGCTTATTTCAATGTCATAGAATGGCAAATATAGCTAACCTTATGTTTGTAACTGAACGACCTTATACCTTCCGATGCTAAGAGATATGTGATTATTGATGTATCTATACTTGAATACTTCCCTACTGATAATATACATGCGAAAGTCTGTCTGTCTGTTTCACGGCTAAACTGTTGGACCAATTTTGATGAGATTTGGTATGGATATAGCTAAAGAACGGGGGTCAAACATAGGCTACTTTTTGGCGCGGTATAACGGAGTGCCATGCGGGCGAAGCTGCGGGCAACAGCTAGTTATAATAAAAAATATAATTTAGAAAAAATTACAGAATTCGGTAAGCGGCAGCATATTACTATAAGAAAAATTCAAAAAATATTTATGTCAATACAAGTTCGCAATGTAATAGGGTCAATCTATATATCAAAGAAATTAAATAATTTAAGGTAGTAATAACAAAAAATTGGATTTTACCGAAATACATATATAAATATAAGTATAAAAAAAGTTCCAAGCAAGGAATTTCAATAAATAGATTGATTATGTAGATATTTATTGGAAAAAATCACAAAGTCACACTTTGTGATTTTTTCAAATCATAAATCAGCTAAAAATGAGAGACCTCTTTTGATTGACATTGTTTTTACTGTACTTTACTGTACCAAATTTCATTAAAATCGGTTATTTAGTGTAATGTCTATGATAAGATAATAACAACTTTTTCGTTCTCACGACAGCTACACGTTTCGTGTCGCAAAAAAACACAATACAGCACATTGTCGGTATTGTATGTAAGCAGATGACACACAGATAACTAAAGGGAGAGTTGACATCTGCCACACAAAAGACCAAACGAATATAAGGGCTAATAAAAATACGAGTATTTTTATTGTTTATTTCGTAGTGTATTTTTAGGGTTCTGTGCAAAAGCGAGCTTAGCTCGATAGCCAAGCACGGCTAGCGTTCATTTACGATAACGTGCGTCAAGCGAAGGCGACTGCGCGGCCATATTCGGATTGGTCGCAATTAGTGGCATTTCTATCTTGAGCTACTCCGTGCTTCGGAAGGCACGCTAAGCCGTACATCAGTCTACTAGCGCCATCAATCATTATATTTCTTTTACTCTAAAATTAGGTCATCTAAGAAAGCAGTTCGCTAGTACCTAAATAACTTCTAGTATTTTTGATATTACTTTTCATTCCTATAAATACGGTAAAGAAAGTAAAATAGGTTATCGATGATTCGTTACAGAAAATCGAAAATCGTTATTGAATATTATGCATATTTGGAATGCTCGATTGACCGACTTTTATATAAAATTCATTCGATAAAATCTACAATAGAAAAAAATAAATGATATAAGAGTGAATGACTTCATACACAATCGTGGCCTTGAAATACCTTCAGATTATGATTGTTTTTATTATGTACGGTTCAATCTGCTTGCAGCCAGTATTGCTGTTTTAATTGGTCGTAGTCAGAGTTCATGTTATCATAATATTTGCTACTAGCGACCCGCCCCGGCTTCGCATGGGCATAAAAACCTTCCTCTTGAATCACTCTATCTATTAAAAAGAACCGCATCAAAATCCATTTTGTACTTGTAAAGATTTAAGCACACAAAGGGATATAAGGACAGCGAAAGCGATTTGTTTTATACTATATAGTGACTATACTGATTTTGATTAAATCTGGAGGTATGGATGGGATAATATGGGTTTTATCACAGAACTGAGAAACTAAAGATTATCTAAATTTGGTCCTCCGGGCAGAGTTCCCATCACGCAAGTAGCATTCCCGCGCTGGATAGCGATGGCTATCCCTTGTTCGAGAAAGCTGCCCGTACGAGGGTTACCCGTTGTCTCCCTTAGGCGTTTACTCATCTCCTTGTGAAGCCCCAGTTCGCGATCTCCCCACAAACCCAGTGTCTGAGAATATTTATCCGAAATATTTCTTATTTAGCTGACCCGGCGAACTTCGTACCGCTTGAATGCACTTTTCTCATCGTTTAAACCTTCCCTTAACGTCCACAAATATTTCAAGACTAAAATTTACCAAATCGGTCCAGCCATTCTCGAGTTTTAGCACGACCAACGAACAGCAATTGGTTTTTGTACATAAGAAGAAGATTAATATTTCTTAATTTCCTATGTAGGTTCTATTCGATTCACAGCTTTCGATCATATCTATACTTTAAGGTTAAGATTCTCGATAAGTCCAATGTCCCTGCTTAGAAAAAATATTTGTGTGTCTATTACGACCATTTCTTCGAAAATCATTTAAATATTCCGACAAATGATTTAATTTTTATTTAATCAAAGAGTCATGGCGAAACTCCATACATCGTTTGTACGAATAAAAAATTGAAATACAGATAACATAAAATAAATCGAATTAGTGAGAATACATAACTAGTAACATGTTTACCACCACAAAAAAATTTTAAACCCCGGGGTTTTTTTAATATTTAATTTTTTTAAAGTCGACCTTTAGCTTCGTTTTCATTCGCCATTATTGTCGCAACTGAAACATTATGTCATCCTGACAGTTGTTAGCATTGTCAAAACGGTATTGATAGTTCATTATGGTAGGTTAGGGTCATAGATTAAGTAGTTGTACTCCTGTGATTAAGCAATTAATTTTTACTTGGTGAAAAAGTGAGATGGCGAAATAGGGAAGTCCATGAGTAAGAAAAGGACCAACGATATTTTTTATATTTTTGTCTCTGTCATCGTGGCAATTTTTTTTTTGTTTGGCCAATTCGACGCCAAACAAAATCTTACACCAAACTAACAGTGAAATTATTTATTTTTTGTATTCAGAAAAATATTCATTTTAAGTAGTAGAATTTGTACGAAAGATATACAAAAAATAAGGGCATTTGTTGTGTGGCTCAGGAACACATTCCAGGGTGCCTACCACCATCTCTTAAAACCATGCAAGATCCAGTGAGTAAGCGAGATGTCGCCTTACATCATGTTTTGGGCTGTCTTACTAACTCATTAGATCTGGACAGCGTAATATATGATTTAAGGTGACATCTCTCTTACTCAATCGTTCTTGCATGGTTTTAAGAGATGGCAGTAAGCCCCCAGGGGGATTACTATATACAGTCTCTTAAAACCATGCAAGATCCAGTGAGTAAATGAGACAGCGCAATACATGATGTAAGGCGACATCTCCCTTACTCAGTCGTTCTTGCATGGTTATTGGAGATGGTAGTAGGCACCATCTCTTAAAGCGTAATACATGATGAAAGGAGATGACGTCTTACTGTGTCACTCTGTCTCGCCTACTCACTCGTTCTTGTATGGTTTTAAGAGATGGTAGTAAACCATTTGATAGTGAGCCTGCTACTTAAAAAGTTGATGGCAACCCCCCCGGTGGCTTACTTACCATCTCTTAAAAACACGCAAGATCCAGTGAGAAAGCGGGACAGCGCAATACATCATGTAAGGCGACATCTCATTCACTCACTGGATCTTGCATGGTTTTAAGAGATGGTATACCCCCCAGGTACTAAATCGATGAATCTAACCTACCATAATGAACTGTCAATATCGCTTTGACAATGCTAACAACTGTCAAGGTGACATATTGTTTCAATTGCGTTAAAAATGGCGAATGAAAACGAAACTAAAGGTCGACTTTTATAAAATGGAATATTAAAATAACCCCGGGGTTTAAATTTTTTTTGAGGTGGTAAACATGTTACTAGTGAAGTATTCTTACTAATGCGATTTATTTTAAGTTATCTATATTTAATTTTTTTATTCGTACAAATTCCGCCATCATTCTTTAATCGTTGTGATTTAATTTTCCGCCCTCCACAGCGTTATGGTACTAGTAGAGCAGCCGCCATTTCATATATCTTCTTCGTACACGGGGTAGAATATGGATTATATTTTTAGATTATATGTAAGTACTAGCTGTAGCACGCGGCTTAGTGCGCGTGGGCTTCGTTCCCGTGGGAATTTTGCGCGTTAATTGCCTGGGAATCCCCCTTTTCTTTTATACAAAGTTTGTCATGACAATAACCAACACAAAAAAAGAATTATTCAATTTGGTGCATTCGTTCGAAATCAAACATGCCTGGAGCTCAAAAAGTTCAGTGCTGGAGTTCATTGCAATGACGAATCTATTATTTATTTTAAATGTCCCTATAACCATCCATTTCAGTCAAAATTAATTAATTTGTTATTTAAGCAAATGTTATTTTTGCACCCACAAACTGTTCTCTGCTTGACCCAAAGGTTGACTGTTAGATAATGCTTTTAGCATTAAGTCCGCCTATTGTATTTTTACAATAAAGAAAGAAATAAATAAATAAAAATTATTAAATGTGTGTACAGACAAAATATTTTTACTACTTTTTTATATGGATTATAGATGTTACTCAGCTAATTATTAGCTGATCTAGGTGTTACTCAGCTAATTATTAGCTGATTATTATTACAACTAAACATTACATTTATGACGGCACGAAGTTCGCCGGGTCCGTAGTAGTTTATAATTTGTCCTAAACAAAAGGGGGTCGGCTACCCACATGTACGTATTACGCATATAGTTACAAACGAATGCTGCAGACCTTGACATGTCTAATATGCGTAACGTAGGTAACTGATGTCTTTGGCAGTTGGCACAATCACACGAGAAAAATATACCTATAAATAATTATGGAAACGTTTCTTCAATTTTATTTGTCATTGTGATTCATCTTTATATCTAAGCGTTATTCCGGTTGCTTCAGTCGTATGATTTTGGACGTCACTGAACAATCAGATATTGCCATAAATTTCATTAGAAGTACTTTGTACAAAGTTAGTCTGCTTCGATACTGCACTCTCACAGGGACTCAAAAACACCATAATAAGTGTAACACTTTCATAAGGGTTATCCATTAAATCTGTTACAGAAATATTCCTGTAACACTTATTTGGGTGTTTTGAACCTATTTGGCTTCAAACACTTTTGAAACTGTAACAGATATACGTTGTCTGTTTGAACCTGTTTGTAAAGGGTTTTCATTTTTTTAGATCAAAACAATTACACATGTTCAAAATAGTTACCGCTAAAATCCCTGCTTTTGCATAAACTGGGTTTGCTTGAAAACAGATTGAAAGTGTAACAGATTTAAAAAAACAGAAATGGAAAACAGTGTTTAAAACACTTTATTCGGGTACCGCTAAAATCACTGCTTTACTTACCTATTTCAGCTACCAAACAATGCTTGCATTATTGTGTTATAGGTAGATAACGCAATAACATTAACGACATTATCAAGTGTTAGAGGCAGTGAAGTTTTTGGGAAATGTGCCACGAAAGTAGCGATCTAGTGATCAAGATATCCGATCGTATAAATATGCTAGGGTTACCGCGCGATTTTCTTTTGCTTCATTTCAGTCACAGTCCGAATCGTCAGGTAGTTACCCCCGTGATTCAACATCATAACAATAGATACATAAGTACTCGTATATTATTACTTAACAAGCAAGTATTCAGAATTTCAAACTTCCAATAACTTTGAACTATTTAAATAGCCTATATCGTGAGAAAATAATAAAAATTATAAAAATATTCTGAATATATTGTACACGCTATAAAATATTTTCTCAACAATGTTACTCGTAATGGAATTAATGTTTATTGGTTCATAAATTTTCTACAAGAAGCTCATTGTATTGGTGCACAGATAATTTTGCATTTTTATTCTTAAGTGTTCTGTATCCAAATCTGAAATGGGAAGATTTTTTATCAGGCTCTACATAGGTACCAGTTTATTTTTTACAGATTGGTACCAGGCTGGTACACAGTACGGCTGAATATTAGCGTTTTGACTTGGATTCACAATAAAATCAACCTTTTCGGCAGGAAGGATAACACTGTTTATTAGGGATCCGTACAAAAATGAAAAAACTGAACCTTTATAGGATCACTCGTGCGTCTGTCTGTCTGTCCGTCCGTCTGTCACAGCCAATTTACTCCGAACCTACTGGACCAAATCAGATGAAATTTGGTAGGATGGCGTAAGTATATATTTTTTTATTTCTTACTGCGTTTAAGAGACATCCCTAGTTAATGCTGAGGAACATTTATTTTATATTAATTATCCGCTTGCCGTTCCACTTTTCTTAAATTGCGATACCCGAGTAGTTAAGACTGTAATTGTACCATATGAATTGCAATAAATGAATTTGAATTGAACCTAAAGTATTTACTAGAATGGACAAAAACATACTGATTTATTTGTGTGTCTATCTTATTTTTTTACCAATCGCATTCACCTTCGAATTTTTATAGTCTCTAAATGCACAAAAAGGGTTTACCTGTTCCTATGCCGAGGGTCCTACGTGATAACATGACAAAATACTACTCTTTTCTATTTACGACTTCCTTTCAATATAAACCGAAAAAATATATACCTACTAACTTTTTTTTTCAAAGCAAATCAAATTTCTTCTTGAACACAGATTAGTAACATGTTTACTTATCAAATGCTTATATATATATATATATATATATATATATATATATATATATATGTCTGTAAATATGTATTTAAATCACGGCAACTTAAAATATGATTGATTTTGATATTTATGATAAGAAGGGTTCCGCATTCGTGTCTTAATTTTTTTTTTATTTTACTGAGTAGTTGTCAAATGTTAAATGTGTGATTGGATGTATGATTCATAAGGTTGTACTTGTAGTGACTATACTTATTCGTAGGTAGTGACTGGTGTGGTTACTGTGAAAACAATTCACATTAAGACATTTGACACAAATCTACACTTATAATATAACTTAGTTTAATATTATGTACCTAAAATAAAGAATCAATACCCAGGCCAATTAGAAAAAAATAATTTTAATCTTGACCTAACCGGGGACCTCCTGAGTAGCGGTGAGACATGTAGACCATTATGAAATAGAGGTAGTCTATTTTAAATAAGTTTTATCTTTTAACGGTATGGGCTAGACGTTTTTAGGGTTCCGTACAAAAATTAAAACTGACCCCTTATTTGGACAAAGTGTTTATATTTTGTACCTGTTTATCTATTTTGTTATAAAATAAAAGTAGTACTTATCGTTGAGTTAGTATCTTACAAGTCGAACTTACTTTGGGGCTAACTCAATCTGTGTGATTTGTCCATAGATTTAAAAACAAAAAAATTGCGCCGCGTTCCTAGTTCTATGGATTTGTCCCTATATAATTATTTTATTTGTCTATTTATTTATATAGGTATATAATAAAAATCTAAAAAAAACTTACTATATAGTTTAAAAAGAAAACCAAACATTTTATACATAAATTTATAGCTTTGGATAAACAAACGGAGTGAGATATTTGCAATTTCTGCTTTCACTGTGATAAAAAATGTCTAGTTTGTAGATCAGATCTACTTTCATTTTATTGGTATACATATTATTTCATTGATATTGGAGTTTTCGATTTTGTACGCTTCATTCATTCATTTAGTGTAGGTGTCACGGTAAATCGACCATGCACACCCTGGTGTCAGAGTTCTCTGAATCGCCTCTCGGTATATGACGTGGTTCCTTTAAAACGACAGGCAAATGGGACCAACGCTTTTTTTTTTTAATTTTGTACGCTGAACTGAACTTTGAACTAAACGAATAAGCGTAACACACTGGTCAGTATACCTCTCGTCATTTTTCCTAAACCACCAGTTTACTCGTTAGACAGTTTATATAAATAATGACGACTGAATGAATGAAAGACTGACTTAAATGTAAACTGAACTGCCGATGCTGCTAAAAATAATTTGTAAAGGAAACGATGAAGAAAGAAGAATGCACTGTTACTTAAGTATTTATAAATTTGAACTGTGTTAATTATTCACTGTTTGAACTTATTTAAAATATACAGAACTTCTGCTTAATTATTATTTATGTGATAATAATTATCTCACATTGTGATCTAATCTAATAAAAAAAATACATAATTATTATTTCGAGCTGAGGCTATGCTGTTTCCTTTGGATGGCAAATGATATTGAAAGCGATAAAAATACATAACTACCTACATTAATTTTTACATTTAAGTACCTATATTCATAAAAATATAACCCTCCTTCGAGCAGTCGGGTACAAACAAGAACTAATAAAAAAAAACTAATGCAATTTGAACCTAACCAGATTTAATAATGAAGACGATATGTTATTAACTTAATGACTTGAGTAGTGATGTGAGTCACTCGAGGAGAAAAAAAAGCTTAAAGGCTTCTTGTTCGACGAACCGGTTGAAATGCATCGACAAATTGTTTCAAGCGATTATAGCATTTACAGCTTATCAATAATCCTTAATGGACTTTTAATTATGTCTCAATTAATAAGGGTTAATTTGCAATAAATTTCGATTACAAAAAATTTCAAATTTTAAGTTTTATTTTATTATCCCATTTCACGGTAAGTTCCGCTCATTTCCCATCGTTATTGAATTTCTTATGATTTTATGCAATTTAATTACTAATTAGTTTTTAATCAATTGCGAAAACTAGGAACGTGTAGGTGTTTTTATTTATTTATATTAGCCATATAATGTACATAGCAGATTTTGTTAGATTAATCCATGAAAAAATGATAAAAAAAAAAGGAAGGAAAGAAAATCTATGTTATAAAGATATTATTTTCTATTATTGTTAAAATTGGAATATACCTAATAAACCTTATCAATATTATCATCAAGTGAATACCTAAATCCTATTTTTAATTTTGTTGCTTAGCTACTGCAAATAAAAATATCGATATTAAAAAAAAACAATACTTACATAATAATCAATACACTTGCATAATTTTATATCATTGTAGCTACAAATAAATAATGTCTTGGTTCGATCTAATAAAATGACTTTCACTTTCGGAAAACAATTCGAATCACGTCACTATATCACTATATTCGTATGTCACAGCCCTAACACGAATTATTAAAAAAATAAATTGACAGATGTCGACACAAATCAGTTCGAATTTCGAATAATTTAAAAAATTAGACCGAATTGCCGATGTCTGATGTAGCTTGATTCGAGCGACGTGCTATGCGTTCAAAGATCGTCCATTCACTAACGCAACTACTTATCAAGCGGCAAGCGGCATCGTCCAATTTAACCGCATCAAATATAAACAAACAGAAGGCAATATTTGTTGTGTATTCTTTTTAATGAAACAGCTTTTATTCAGGTTACATTGACATAAACCTCTGCAAAAAAATATTTAAAAATTAATATAAAAAAGTAAAGAAATTTGTGTTACGCGTTAGCTAGGACATAAAATAATAAAAATCTAATGTTTCATGAATAAAAAAAAAATTTGCGGATTCCAGGCTCATTTTTATTCATTTATACACGGAGTATTGTTATTAATTTCAAAAGTGTTATACATGAAATATTGTAAATTTTTCTGATTGTAAACCGAGAAATCGTTACGACATTTGTTTTGCTCATAAAGATATCTCTAACAGCAAAACTATATTTTAACAATATAAGCATACAGTTTGCTTTTTGGTCTTTACAATTTTTAAAATAAAAAATATTTTAAATAAAAATGAATTTAATATCTTCAATTAAATAAAAAAGCTGTATAAAAGGCAGATTTATTTTTTATATGCTTAGCTACACAGTCAAGGGATACGGTTTTGTTTTTAATAAAAAAATAATAAAATTCCTGAAGCACGTAGTCGTAGACTTTAGACAAAGTATTTGATCAGCTTGCAAGTATGTATTGTACAGAGAATTAATTCTAGAAACTTTATTTTTCAATGACAAAACCAATTCAATAGTAAATAAAAAATATGTACATATGCAATTATTCAGCTGAACATATAGCTTATTTACACCTGACGATGTACCATATTGTTTTGTGCAATGAACCAAGCAATATGGTCCAATGATCCACTATTTTATTTATATTATTCGGGTACTTAGACCTTTTTGATGGATTTACATACATACATACATATAGTCACGTCTTTATCCCATACGGGGTAGACAGAGCCTAGGGCCATAAGACCTTAGACCACGTTAAAACGTTACGTTAACGCTAAACGTGGATTTACAGAGTAAACATAGAATCTTTGGCTTTATACTTACATACGAGTATGTATAATTTTTTTCTGGAAATTATCTAAAAATAAAAAAAAATATTTAAATTTACGAAGTAAAGTGTTTGCATACACATAGGGAACCCCGATCAGAAAAATATCATTTTTCATCTTAACCTGACCGGGAATCGAACCCGGGACCTCCTGATTAGCGTGTAGGCATGTTGATTGGTTAATAAATGGGCCTAATAGAGATGATTAACACGTTGTATACAGAACCCTTTGACAGTACCCCAAAATGGTATGTAGGTATGTAACTCTCTTTCTTATCTTAGCGCTTTGGAGTACCATTATCTATTTTGTACTCAGGTTCCGCTTGTTTTCAGTTTTTTTTCGGGTACTATGTGTCTATCCATAAAAAGTAAATAAAATATACAAGGAAATTAGTCCAGCTCATTTAACTAGAATTTCAAGATCACGAATGCGTCACCCTGTCTCGTGTGAGCATGAGGTGAAATGATAAGCCACGTTGTGGTGTACACGAAGCAAAACAATGATGACACTATATAGAGGTTATAACGTAGGTGGAATTTACTAATTACTTAAGGTATGTGTGAGGAGAGAAGATAAATCCAGGTTTCAGCGAATCGCACAATATTTATTATTTGTACTTTACAAAAGGTTAGACTCTTAAAGATAACCGTTAATGAGAGATTATAGGGGTCGTGAGATCAAAGTAGGCACGAAATCCAGTCAGGCAGCCGCTATGAAATAGCCAGCCACTTAACTTGAGATGGTGAGGTCAGCCGAAAGAGGTCTTCCACTGGACGCGCGCAGCCTTATATATGGCCCTCGGGGTGATGCGGTGCGGGCAGCGAGGAAGGACCGCCGTAGGAGAATGCGCGACGTCACAAGGTACAATGTCACTTGAATTGTCGAGAGCACACGCAACCATACCGGCTCCTGCTTCAGCTTAATAGACTATCATAGTAATAGAGGGGGCTTAGCCAAAAACGTTAATGAAGTTAACTCCCATGCTGGACTGAGAGAAAAGAAAAAACGTAGAATGTGTCAGCTGCTTTTCTTCCCGCTCAGATCGTAGAAGCCGATCGAGGGATTGGGCAGTTTTAGGAATCATATCAATAGGCTATGCGGCTAGCAACCCATCACTATTTTGGTTCCGTTTTCCACCTACACGCCCTCTGACATACTAAACGTGGTCTTTGGTTTTCGTGAACCTGGGCTCTGTCTACCCCACAAGGAAAAAAGACGTGACTATGTATGTATGTTATCGAAGTTCGACTAGAACAAAATGTATGGAATTGCCATAAGCCGCGCTATCACGTGGTCAATCGTATGACAATTCCCATACATTTTGTTCTGTCGAACTTAGTTAACGTTTTGAAATTAGGACTTTGGCCAAGCCCCAAGGTCTCAGATGTTACCGTGAAATGAAGAGCTCTCAGATTCTGTATTGGTTTTCTTGTTAGCCATGAACTTAAGATAACTACTTATCATCAAAGCCAGTTCTGCATTTCTGCCGTTTAGTGTGTCGAGTGGCTCTGTGTATTTAATGTTAAGTGAAATTACTCTTATACCTAACTCTACATCAGTCAGATTGATGGCGGATTTCACCCACAAATGCGTTAAATAAATATGATCAAATAAATTTCTTATTTTGTTTCTAAAATCAGCAGCAAGAAAACAGTCACTCATTCTCTACTTATAAGACCTGTCTTTGCACAAATATGTTAGGTATGGGTCATACTTTGATTAATTGGCTGGTCATAAAATAAAGCCGAATCTTATTTTATGAAAAACGTAAGTACTAACCGTGTAACCAGGTAAAATAAAAAGAAATTGTTTTTAAGCGGAGGAAAAAAATATATTGAATTTAGCGAGAAGATTCCGTAATTTATGTGAGACAATAAAACGTAGGTACATGTATTTGCAACTGTTATTTAGCTGTTCGCACTCTATAGATGAAGCATCTAACTCTATTACTGATAATGGTTTAGTGATGCTACAGATAAGAACTATTAATTTGTTTGACATAGCTTCCTCTAGTAAATAACTGACAAAGACTGCACTTTATGAAAATACCAGTGCCCCTAGTATGAGTTTTTCTTAACGCAGACGCTAGCGACTGCGTTAGGATTTTGTATGGAATTTCTTAGTTGCCTTACTATCCGCCAGAGGCGCTGTATAGGTTTGCCATACCAAATCGCTAACGCAGACGCTAGCGTCTGCGTTAAGAAAAACTCATACTAGGGGCACAGTCTCATCATCCTCATCATAAGGATGTTATTTCGGTCTCACTAGCGCCACTTCCCAAAAATAAATTCTCTTTCTGTAAGTGAGCTTATCAGAAATCCTCGCGCAACTTTTTTTTGCTAGTATCCTTAACTTATATTAAAACCTTAGAAGTCATTGACATTCTATATAGTGGTGATTTTTTTATTTTATTTTAAATTTAATGTTATATCTATACAATTTAGTAGACAAACAAGCATACGGTTCGCCTGATGGTTAACATGTCAGTGGACACACGAACCTAAAGCAGTTATAACAATAAAATAAAACTTATTTTGGGTTTTCGACAAACGCTTGCCTTTTTATTTGATAAAAAAATATCGTCGCCTTGTTTCACGGATGTCACGGAAAATGTGTAAAAATATTCAAAATATTGCGAAATATATGTAAGAATCGGTGAAAAATAAATATTAGGTTACGCGTAGGTGGTAAGTTGACATAAATTACGTTTTCATACTTTGTTATCGCATACAAATCCATAAAAATCGGCGGCATCTTTGTCTACTGTTAGGCTAGTTAGTTTGTTTATTTTTAAAGTTTGTTTCACAAATATAGAATAGAAAAATATTCATTTATTGATATTTATGCCAGATTGGTTGGTACTTAGTAACTATAACTATTAACTATTCTATAAACATAGGTCTTAATTTGCTTATGCCTATGACGACCGCCTTCCCAAAACAGTATATATAATAAAATAAATAATGACATATTGTATAAATGTAGCGATTGGAGAAAAAAAAATGATATTTCATGTTAGACGACCAAAAAATTGAAAATAAAATTAAGTTCTTACGCCAGAAGTTTTTACGCGTTGCGACCCTCAAGGAATATTTTTACGCCCATTTTGAAGGCTCCCATTTTGTAGTATGAATAATGGATACCTACCTACCTACTTCTGTGATTGAGATATTTTGTGACTACTTATATCACACTTAAAATTATGTTTTAGTTACTACTTTATGTTGTTGCCGCAATGTGACTTACATTTTTAATTATTGACGTAAAATAATTTAAATTTATGGTAGTTCTTTCTTGGGGCTACTGAGTACCTACATCATGAGCTCTGATATAAGTTCTCCGCTGAACATAGACCTTTCCATATTAATCGGTTTCTAAGTTTGACCTATACAATGATACCAACATCGAAGGCACCTATGTACTACAAAAACAATACTCATTATTTGGCATTGGTTTTGGTCGTCTGGTTGGTCAGAGAATTTAGAAAATGCCTTTCGGCCTATAACCTCATTTATATACAGTAGAACAAGATAAATAAAAGATGATATAAGAAATATACTCTACTATTTATTTCGAGTTATACAATGTAAGTTATGGTCGTGGATAGTACAAGCACAAAGTTGGTGACTGAAGTAAGAAAAGCCGTAATGTACTCAACTGGCAGATGTCAAGCGAAAGAGAATGATCAACCTTTTTTTTGTTAGTGACCTACAATATTAGCTACTACGAGGTTTAATATTTACAGCGGACTTTTTAGGCGAGGGCTTGACGCCACTCAGCCTTTTCAGCAAAAGCGCAAGGGGCTCCCAGTTGGGACGAACCTCGGCCATGGGCTTTGCCTTTGAGCAATGGCGAGCGATGCAAACTCGCGAGCGATGCAACGCTCTTTTGCCTGAAGGGCCGACACTAGGGTGCCTTAAGGGCCTACAAAGAACCTACTGGTGGCGAGAAGCGCCCTGGTACATTTTGGTACCTGGTAAACGAGCTAACGATCAACCACCAGTCGAATTCTTTTATAGGGCACTGCGAACGCGCAAGGCTGGTCCGGGCTGCAGGAGTAGGTAGTGGCAGCAGCGCCACAGGCCGCAGACGTGTTTTCTTGACCACCATCACGGAATATAGGGTGGACACAAATCAATTGCAAATAATTTAAGGGCAGATTCAGACTACTAAGCTGAACGACTTTCGCAAAATAAACTTATATCGAAATACGAAAAAAAAATTTTTACCTCTCAACTAATTGAGAATCATCTGATCTAGTAGTAATAGTGAAATAAAAATTTCGTATTTCGATATAAGTTTATTTGTAAAAGTTGTTTAGTATAGTGGTCGGAATCTGCCCATAAAATGGTTGCAGTCATATTGTGTCCACTTTATACATATAAGGTGAATTTAAATCAACTGCAAATATTTTAAGGGCAGATTCAGACCACTAAACTGAACAACTTTCCTAAATAAACTTATGTCGAAATACGAAAAAAATATTTTGACCTCCCATACAAATTGAGAATCAGCTGATCTAGTTTCGTAAGGAGCGAAAAATAAAATTTCAAATTTTGTTATAAGTTTATTTGGAAAAGTTGTTCAGTATAATGGTCTGTATCTGCCCTTAAAATATTTGCAGTTGATTTGTGTCCACCTTATATAATAGCTCCCACTACACCACCGTGCCTTCCAAAGCATGGAATAAAATTTCTTACCAGACAAGACTGCTAGACTACATGAGGATCTTCTGTGATATCCTTAGTGACCTTGCTATCAATCAGTCCATATTAGGTACAGATTTTAATTAGCAAAAACACAAAATCTCGTGGTAGAGTCATCTGTTAGTTGCGATTTTGCGTCATTCTTTCGAAGATAATTAATGTTCTATTTTTTATCCATACTACATTATGCACACACTACATAACTAAATTGCAGGCATTATCCCATAGATTAAAAAAAAAATTGCGTCACATTATCCCAACTAATATTATAAATGCGAAAGTAAGTTTGTATATTTTGTTTGTTTTTTACCTCTTCACGCCCTATCTCTACTGAACCAACCATCCTGAAATTTGGTATACACATAGCTAGGAGTATTGAGAAGGATATAGGGTACCTTTCATCCAGGGAAAAGCACTGTTCTGACTGACACTGAGGGAAATTCTAGCGGGCGAAGCCGCGGGCGACAGCTAGTCCATATCCATATCCATGCTAATATTATAAATGCGAAAGTCTGTCTGTCACCTCTTCACGGCTAACCTGCTGGACCGATTGTGATGAAATTTGGTAGGGATGTAGTTAACGACCTGAGGTCAAACATAGGCATATATAACATACTTTTGGGCGCGATATAACCGAGTCCCACGCGAGGCGAAGCCGCGGGGAACAGCTAGTACTATATAATTACATTAAGGAAATAGACATAAAGAAGGTAATCTTCATAATTAAAATTCCAATCATATACGCGTGTCTGTAAAAAATGAAGCGCCTAAGAACTTATCAATTTTAAATTAGTATGTAATGGCGCTTAGTGCTTTAGTAGAGATATTTATTGCAGGAGCTACTTCCATCTTTTTTTGCTTTGCCGCGCAATCTGGTAAAAAGATTGAGAAGCGTGCCCTTACTATGTATTTTAGAAAACTATTTGTATGTAGAGATGGTTTTCTACTGGGTAATACCGGGAAAATACCCGAAACCAGAGAACTTACCCGAGTAAATATCCAGCTTAATGCTTACTTAATAAGCACTACTAACAAAATGTGTCTTTGTTACTTGAAATCTGAATTCAAGTAATATCATTCATTCATTCAATACCCACATCGGGTATTTACCCGGATAAATACTATGGTTTGGGTATCATCTTCTATCTCTATTTGTATGACTTTCTTATATAGAGGGATTTACCGATGTGCATAGGAAGATAAAAGCGACTGCGTTTGAAAAACTCATGCTAAGGCATAGGTAGTTAGATATATCTACTTGTACTCGTTTACATTAATAAATAAACCCACTTAAAAATATATTATTTTATTCTATTCATGATACTGAATCTCCAGTGTTAAGAATAACTGTGCCACCCTGTTGATAGTAAATACACATCACAGGCAAGTAAAACTGCGTGACATAGCTAGTGATTCTAATTAAAGAAAAGAAAATAAATATTGCCAAGCAACTTGTATCACAACAAGTCTTGTAAATAAATTCATTTATTCAATAAAATTTTACATCACATTACAATTGGTTTTGATACATATCAAACCAAAACCAAAACAAGGACAAACAGTTTCTAGCCATAAAATGACATACCTAAGTTTCAAAATATTATTTTATATTTTGTAGAAGCATTTGAAAAGCTCAAATCGCCAAAAATAACATCAAACATTATTAATAAATACAATAAATACTTATACTGAAATTCTGCGCATTAGAAAACGACTTTGAAATGTTTATAACAAACTTCCAGTATTGAGTTTTCCTAAATATATAATAAATATATGTAATACTTTGATAATCTATTATCAATTTTGCTTATACGCAGCAAGCGCGAATAATTTGGAATAGTTTAGCAAAACACGCCGGGCGTGATTTCAGTTATGAACGTGTAAACAGATTCTGTTGTAATTTGTGTGATAGAGTTAAGTTCTTTATTTGTTTCCATTTCAGACTAAAATTGTAATAAAACTTTTAGTATGCAATTGCCGTCTAACAAAAGAGGTACAGAGACGTGCCCTGTCCTTAACAAATCATAGTACCTACTTAAGTTCGTTCATAAACAACACTGATTGTTTCCATCACGGCTCCACTTCTATATAACAAGTAAACAGTTCCAATAACACACACACACAAACACACAAAGCAAGAAATATTTTTTCGAACGATATGAAAATTCCTTGTTCGGTGAACAATCATGTAATCATGTTTCAAAAATTCAAAATTACACAGATTTCTAGATATAAATCACAATAAAATGTAAGTGAAATCTATTCACAATAATAATTTAATAACTACAATTTTTATAATTAATAATTTATATATCTACATTATTTTTACATTCAAGTTTATCACATAGGTAAATGATATATGTATATTAATATTATGGCTTAACACTTAAATTTAAGTTATGCTAAGTTTAGAGAAACTTGCACAAGTGCCTAAATAAAGGGCTTTAAAAATTAATCTTTAATTTAAATTTCAAATGCATTTTATTAGACTACCTACCTAAATAAAATTATTAATTGACGAGACGATTTATTCGGTAAATATTCACGGTAGTAGATTTTTAACAAGCTTTTTAAATAAATCCATGGATTTTTAGCATACCTGTCAATAAACTAATTACTATCATTTAGAGTGTTGATAAATGTTATACAATTTTGAAAAAAATTGATAAAACACGCTACGCGTGATTTAAGACGTGTGTGTTGTTTATTATAGATGCGTATTTTATGTTTATACACAGCAACACGCCTTGTATATCACCGTATATTTTGGAATGGTCTAGTCAATACACGCTTCGCGTGATTTGAACATTGTACGTGTTTGCTGTAAAAAGTTATTTTTATATGTGCGTACATATTTATACGCAGCAACACGACTTCCATTTCCCCAATAACACGTATTTTGGAATGAATTAGTGAAACACGCCGGGCGTGAATTTCAACATGAACGTGTTAACAGTAATTAGTTGTGATTTGTGTAGGTATATTGTTGCATACACATTTCTTACAATCTTAAATTGACCAGGCTGATATAAGACCCTCGTAGACTACATAAAATTAAAAATAATGTCTCAGTTAAGACACTTGTTCACAGACACATTAATTTCAAACAAAACACTATAAGTCCCACTCTCACAAACACTCAAGGCAAAATGTCTGTTTTATTACTATCTTTTAACTGTTTCTCTCGTTTCCTACCAGAGAGTTTTGTATATATTTCATCAATAGTCTTATTCCTTGTTTCTGGGAAGTATATTACTGTGTAGAAGCAGGCGACGAAACACACTATGGAGAAGAATAAGAAGGTCCAGTGAATGCCGATGAGCTCACACAGGCTCGTGAACCATTTCGTCTGGATGAAGTTGCTGAGCTTAGCGCAGATGTTGGCAAATGACGAGACTGTGCCGCGAAGCTGAGAAAACAAAATTAATGTATAATTTTTTGAACCTAGGTAGGTACACTTGACCGTTTTGCAGACGTAACATAGGTTAAGGTAACCACATGCCATCAAGTGGGTCGTGAGCCTGTATGCTATTATGATAATAGTTAAAAAAAACAACAGGTTGCTCCTGCGCCGCGTAGGCGGGCTACTCTCCCTCCGTCCAGTCTTAAGAATTTTTAATCTGGGGGCTTAGCCAACGTCACAATTTCAAAACACTAACGAATGTCGACAAGAACAAAATGTATGGGATTGACATAGGCCGCCCAATATCACGTGGTCAATCACGGTCACGTGTCCTGCCTAATGCAAGTTTAACATTTTTTCGCCTCATCATAAAAGGACAGCGCTGAAGAAGTTTTCACTTCAAAGAAATCAACAACTCCACCAATAAGACAGCTAAGTCCATCCACAGTTCAAGAAACACTTAAGATCACTTCTAAAGAAACAGACAACTGGTATTCCAAAACGTTACCTGCGGCGAAATTCCTCTTGATAGGTAGTGGTTGTAATTTATTGTCTTGATTCCCTGGATGTTTTGCTTCGACTTTTCCTTTGTTATATTTATTTTATGATTATCATAATGCCTACTTGTTGGAAATACATTTATATTATATATACCTACATTAATAACACTACACGCCTATTTAACTAAACTTTAGCGCTCGCACCTTTTTTGACGGCAATAACTGAAAATCAGTGCTTCTGTACTAACGTGCAGTAAGATCACTGAGTTATGGCCTTTTTGCCTTGCTGCAGCACACTAATTATTATTTTTTGTGTTACAGGTACTTGTATTAATTAGTTTAAGCCTTTCTTTATCATTGTTTTAGTGTTTGTGGCAATTCAAATAAACCGTTTTCTATTCTATTCTAACTTACCTGGAATGTGAAGAGATCAGTGATGATGATATAAGATATGGGCTGGAAGCCGGCCGCGTCGGCGAAGATGCAGAGACACATCGCGAGCACGGGCAGCCAGCCCGGCAGCCACACGCCCACCGCCGTCAGGTAGAACCACGCCCACAGCAGCAGCATGCCTACGCCCACCAGGAACGACGTCGACACTAGCAGCAGCTGCCGGTGGAGATCGTGTTACAACTATTTTTTTTTATCATCATCAACTGTGTTTTCCAATTGCCTAAGTTGCGCTTTAATCATGGTCCTAAGATATGGCGACACTGATTAGATAGACGTACCTACTATTATATATTTTGTGGTCTGACCTCCGTAAACCTACAACAAGGAAATATAGGTATGACAGATTTTTGGCCCAAACGAATCTTCGAAACTTCGCTTTTTTTCTTCACTATGTTTCGATTTGGGTATCAATTTTACTATATTTTTTTCAAACTATGTATTGGTTTTTCCAAAGAATTTATAATCGCGCACGATAATTTTTTTTAAAATCTATTTATTTTTTACACAAATTTTTACATAACCATGGTTTTGTTATTGCGAGCCAACGATTATAAAATTGAGTAGCTGTATACAACTACTAACTTTCGCCCGCGGCTTCGCTCGCGTGAATTTCTCTCGGGAACAGTGCTTTGTCCCGCAATGAAAGGTAACCATGTCCTTCCAATACTTCTAGCTATGTGTAAGGGAAATTTCAGGAGGATTGGTTCAGTAGATAAAGCGTGAAAGCGTAACAAACATTCTCACTTTCGCATTTATAATATTAGTTGGAAGTTGGATTGTATGGATTTTGATCTATTTGAATATCTTACCACCATCAGCTAGGTTTTTGTTTAGCTTACTTAAATTTACATAAATATGATATAAGAATTTTCAAAAACCAACTTACTTTCCTCCCAGTCTTCTCCACAATACACGTAGCCAAAGTAGACCCGATCAGCTGGACGAGCCCAATCAGCATGACCTGCTTGTTAGGGCTGAGATTCAAGTCAATGAACTCGGAGGCCCGGCCAAAGACGAAGCCAGCATAGATCAGGACTATGAGATAGCCGTCGAACTGCTGGGTTATCTTGATGACGAGCGTGATGATGAAGGCTTTGAAGGTCGGTCTGTCGTGCACTGGAACAGCATACAGTAGTAGCTATGAGATTTTATAAACGGAGACTTAGCCAAAGTCACAATCGTGTGACCTTCAGCAGTGATATAAAAAAAATATATTTTTTGTAACTACTTACTGTGTAAAAAAGCACTACAATTAAAACACTATTTTGACATGATTATGATTAAAACGTAAGCAGATTCGTATGTATCTTTGTTTTATATAACGAGTTCCGGACAGTTCCATATCGGAATTGCGACTTCACTGATCATTTCTGTATCAATTTTATATTATTCTAAGACAAAACTTGACCCTACTTACGTATAATACTCCACGGTGAGCTCTTCTCAGCTCTGGTCTGTTTCTCCACCTTCACCAGGCCTTCGACTTCCAGCTCTATTGCCCTGTCCACCACTGGGACTCCTCGGAGCCACGCCAAAACTGTCTTTGCTTCCTAGAGATTAGGTTCATTATACGGAAATGTAGTAAAATTGTGACGTAGGGACACTCTCGTAAGAAACTACTGCATCCGGGGCAGCCTTTATGTTCTTCTTCTTTTTCTTAGTGAGTCGAATCTGGCTATTTATATTTGTCAGGACCAGAACTCCAAGCCAAGCAAGCAAGGCAAGCCTTTATGTTTGTGTCATAGAGGACAAGCTGCAATCGCCTACGATGTCATTATCATCTTACGGAAAACGGCAAGTTACTTTAAGAACAAGAGTCTAGCCATGCCGCCTTCTCCGAGGCCTAATAAAAGTGATAAACCCAAAAAGTGCAGTCTTGACATCGCAGCGTAGGATAATGATATGCATTTAACCATGACATTTTTTTAGATTAAACGGTTATTTTACAGAAAGAGGTAAGTGTGTACAAACGATCTTTGTTCAAAGGTTGCCTATGGTCAGCATTTCAGTGCATTGTTAGACTTGATTGCAACATAACATACATTGAACCACGTCAGAGGCAGAGAGGCGGTTTCGAAGACCTCTGACACCAGAGTGTGTATGGATTGACCGTGACATCTACACGAAATGATAATGATGATAGATATCTACATATCATCACGCCTGTCTTCCGCAGGGTTAGGCAGGACTATCTATACTATAGACTATAGAAATCTCTAGTCCTCGTATAGACTCTATACGATCCTTACAGACCTTCCTCCCCTCCTCCACATTTCAAGGCCGACCCTGACTTTTGTGACTGTAATGTTAATGAAAATACTTACATCAGTCTTTCCTTGTTTGACGAGGAACTCGGGCGTCTCCGGCATGATGAGGAATATAAAGAACACCACGCTTGGCACCAGCAGGCCCATCCAGAGCATGGTGCTGATGGACAGCATGTCAGCGCAGACGTAGCTGGCCAAATATCCTATGTTCCTGAAAGAGAAATGTGTACCGTAAGTACTGGTAGTAAGGTGTCTTTGTTCTTGTTAGCGTGTCAACTATAGCTAATTATATTTGTGAGGTCCAAAATTGACACGGATTAGGCGTTGTCAGTGGTTTTGTTCGTAATTGGGACAAAAGATTAAGATAGATTAACCCATTATCTTATAAGAAGAAAAAAACTAAGACTTCGCCTTTCAGCAGAACCCGGGCTTCAAAACTATGATATTTCCCAAGATTATGTATGGTTTTGAATTTGCAACCGGTATTAAGGCTTAGATACAATTTTGGTAATATTGTCCAGCAGGTGTATTGGAGTGATTCGGACAGAGTAAATTAAATAGTAGGTTATTAAAAACTTTGAAGTAACAAATGCACCGAAATCAATGCATTTTTTAAGTCGGTTAACAAATATCAACAACGAATAATGTACCACCTATTCTATTTATATCAATGTGTTGTCCTTACATAATTGTTTATCAGGTAATATGGTCAAGTCTGTTCAGTGATCCCACCAGCTTACTGTACGATGCCGGTTCGAGAACCAACGATAACAATTTTAATGTATAATGAACCATAGAATATTCTATAACAAGATGCGGTATATGCGAAATAACTTACATAATATTTGTTTAATATGGTGGACACAAATTAACTGCAAAATTAAATATTAAGGGCAGATTCAGACCACTAACACTAAACAAATTTTCCAAATAATATGTATTAAAAAAAAATATATTTTTTTATTTTATAAATTTGTATTTAACAATTTTTCGTCATAGTTCGTTGTTTCTTCTAGAAGGACCGCGATAGTGACTTAAAAAATATTCTTCCAGAAAGGGTTCTTGTCAGTAATTAGGTACACACACAAACGCACAATACTTACCTATTCAATATAAGTAATGAGCCCAATGCCCCTCGCAGGTCAATGTCACTGATTTCTTTGAGGTAGATAGGCAGCACGATGTAACACGCCGAGCAAGGGATCCCGGCTATGGCCCGCGCTAGGATTAGAGCCCATGGCTCTAGGCAGAACAGTTTGATCTGCCAATATACCTGAAAAAGGAAAGGTCCTAAAAATAGAAGCAAATATTCCTTCTTAACTATTTACCCATCTATACTTATATAATAAAGTACTTATAAGCGACCCGCCCCGACTTCGCATGGGCATAAAAACATTCCTCTTGAATCACTCTATCTATAAAAAAAACCACATCAAAATCCGTTGCGTAGTTTTAAGCATACAAAGGGATATAGGGATAGATAAAGCGACTTTGTTTTATACTATGTAGGGATTTACCCATCTATACTTATATAATAAAGTTTGTAACACGACGTTTACTATGAATACGAGTTCACTATGAATACGTCACCGGCGGCCTCCCACCAGTCCCGTGTCACACGGCGCGCGTATAAAAGGCGCGCCGCTGTTCAAGCAGTCAGTCGTTCGCTAGACAGCTCCGAGTACGATTGCTCCCGTAGTCTGCTCAGAGCTCAGTGCTTAACTTGATCGATGCCCCGCGTCATCAAGTTACAGCTAGCTAGGAGGATATTAGGGTTGCGATGCTCCGCGTCCTACCCAGGATCCTAAATAGGTTACCGTATGAAATACGATTTGTACGCGATTGTATGCCATAAGTATTATATGTATGCACATGTACTAAGCTATGTGAGACACGCAATAAACACTACTTTCGTACATCGTGGGTATCATTTCATACGCCAACCCTATAAGTTGTTGAGTTTGTTTGTTTGAACGCTTGTAACTTGGGCACTTCTTGGGCACTACTGTATCCCTAGTATGAGATTTTATAAACAAGGACGCTAGCGACTACGTTATCGATTTTGTATGACACATTTAAGGCAACTAAGAAATTCCATACAACATTCTAATTTGTATAATCTCGTACAAGGGGTACTGGTCCGATTTCAAATATTCTTTCTGCATAGGTATGTGATATTCTGATTCTCGGAAAAAGTTATCATCGAACATACACACCATGGGCGAGTAAAGCCGCAGGGAACAGCTAGCAATCCATATTCCTCAATTAAAAAATAATCGATTCTATAAATGAATAGTACCTACGTGAAAACAATAATGTTCACATCACAATCACAGGCGTCCCGTAATAAAAACAGGACAGAATTGCGATCAGGACTTTTTAGCGGACCAAAATCACGGATCCGAATCAGAAGCCTTGAAAAATTTCAACAGTTTTATTAAACCATTTCTCTACATCTTTGTGGCTTCTTTAATGTTAAAGAAGCCATAAAGAGGTAGAGAAACGGTTCCATCTGGGACTAAAGGCTTTGCTTGCATAAAATTCATCATTTTACTAATCAAAAAATCAGGTAATTTAAATTTTAGGTAATACAGCTTTCCGTGGAAATCGAACTAACGACCCCCCGGGTGTACTGTACAGGCAAACGGACCACAGAGGCACAGAATATATAATAGTACAAAGGTAGTTGCACAATCGCACACATAGACAAGCCAATAAAAGTCGACGAAATGCTGTATTACCCAATGCTGAAAAGCCTTCCGTTAGAAAACGAACCCACGACCTCCGAGTCTTTTCAAACTGCTGCAGCAGCATGTTCGAACAAAAACTTCAAAATCTGTACTACAGAGGCAACCGAGATTGAATGAATGATAACGTAAAAAATTAGATGAAATTGTGAAAATACTTTGATAAAAAATACTACAGACACCTTAAAAAAGAGACAAAAACTGTCGCTCTATCAACAGAAACAGATAATTACTTTTTTTTTATTAAAAAAATGACAATAGCACCTAATGTGGTGCTGCGAGGAAGGTTGTTGTAATATTTACGGTTCACTTGTTCCGTATTTGTTCGAGAATCTAGGGAAGGAAACCTTTTTAAGTAGGATAATGACTGAAATAGTTGAACAAATGCTTTGTTTAAATGTTCTTTCATCAATTTTACACTTGCTCTGGCTCGGGTTCGAACCGAGAACCTTCGGATTGTACTTCGTTATTATTGGTTAGAACAACCTCCGTGCAAAAAAAAATGCAAAATTAAATAAACCTCTTAACGTGATGTTCAGGATCGTCGCGTTTGTACAGTCGGCTGCAGAGAGTTATGACCCCCTTTCAATAGTGATACTTGTGGCGGCCAGATTTCTCTGCAGCCGACTGTACATGTGTTTATTTTGTACTGTATAAGTACTTACCCATATTCATGAAGTTATAATATTTTAGTGTTATCAGAAAATGCTTTGCTTTTGATGAGTATTTTTAAAGTTTTAACACTGGCCGTTTATACTTTAACGTTTTTTTTTGTTGTTGAAATGTTTAGTTGCCGATTTCTTTTAAAATCACAGACAAAATTTTGTTCTATTTTAAAATTTAATTCCCGCCCTAAGGAAGAAAATGATTACTACTATGGGTTTTTTCGGCCCGTGGGAGGGCATGCAGCGTTTTCCACCCTATACTCAGATCAGGAAAACACTACTTTCCGAGTTCTCATACTCGGAAATAATAAAAAAAATATTGCCTGCGCGCGCGATTTCCTGATTCTATGGGCTCATTCTATGCCCATTTTTCAAATGGCCCTGCTCCTTAGAGAATTAAACCAAACTCTGTTGTGCTTAATTCTTATTAGTGTAGTATTTCTATCCTTATCAATAAGTTAAACCCGTTAAACATATTACAAAAAGAATAAAAAAACAACTTCGTCAGAAGATTCCATCAATAATGAAAAGCGTGTAGAAAAATGATTGTTGATAAAACGAAAAGCGTGTAAATAATACTTAGAATGTTTATGAAACACGGGCATAGTAATGACAAACAAACAACCTTCCAGCTACATTATTGATACAATTGAAATTTTACGAGTTTTCTAATAAAATATAATAATGTTCTCATACCGTGAATGTGAAATGAAAGATTTGCTTGTATTTATAATTAAAATACTTGCGTTTCGTATTTAAAATCGATAACGATAATCGAATTGATAGAACGATCTATGTGTTGAAGTACAATACAATTTCTTAACTTGAATTCTGATTCATTCATCCTCATTTCAGCAAGAAGACTCTGGACATAGCCCTCCCTCATATCCAAGCGTCTTTCAGCATATTCCAGCGACCTTAATAGAGTCGTCGGACGATCTAGTAAGTGGTGGTCCTACGTTGCCTTTTTAGCGCGCCATTCCAAAACCTTTTTGCCTTACTAGTAATTTTAAAATAACAATCTTTTTGATTTTATAAAAGTGTCGTCATCAAGTCAAAACCGCAACAAAATCGCTCCATTTCTTTCAAGGATGTAACAGACAAACAAACGGATAGATATCAACATAATAGGTAACATCCTCCATTTACACAGAGAGTAAAAAATACTCACAATAAGAGACAAAGTGGTGATAAGAGTCATCATCTTCCTGCCATACTTGTCAGTCAGGTATCCCATGGGAGCTCCGAATATAATCGCGGTGATGTATGTCACTGACGTCATCCAGGATATGTCTGAGTTAGAGAACGGTTCTGGCGACGGTCCTTCGGGAGACTGGAGAACTGATATCATGGGGGACAGCCAGCCTTGCACCATTCCGAAGCTTAGAAGGGGAATCGTTACTGAAAAAAAAGAGTTTTATTGGGTCTATTTTCTTACTAAAAACATAATTGACCCTTCAAAACGGAACACATTTGTTTGCAGCAGAAATAGGCGGGAATGCTTAAACGGGACTTATGAAATCATCCATCTATTCAGCGCGCGACTGTGTCGAACGGCAGGATGATTTTCGGTACGCTTTTCCTGGGGGCCAAGCCAAAGTCACAAGTCAACAATAAAATGTATGGGATTGACATAAGATTGACCACGTAATTTACCGCAGCTTATGTCAATCCCATACTACATTTTGTTCTTGTCGACATACGTTAGCGTTTTGAAATTGTCACTCGGCTACGGGTGCTGCGTTGTGTAGTGGCAATCATCCTACGCGTCAGCACCTAAACAAGTATTGATTCAGGTGACATTTTGATTTCACTTGTCCGGAATTGCTACTCGTGCTGAACACGAGCACGCATTCACCGGGCGAATAAAATATAACCGCGCGGTTATTATCCTCGATGTCAGCATCAATATATGGGTCAGAGTTCCACAGGCTGGTTCAAAACTTAAGAAAAATCCAACAATAACTGCAAAATAAGCGACTGCGTTAGCGATTTAGAATGACAAACGTACAGGGCCCCTGGCGGTTGGTAAAGTATCTAAGAAATTTCATACAACATCCTAATGCAGTCTCCTCATATTAAGGGTACCTGGACTTTGGAGCGTATGCTGATGATGTTACTGGGAAACCAGCTGACGTATGGTGACGAATGGTAATTATCTCACTAATTATCTCAATATTCAAACAGGTACTTAATTCTAAACGTCGTGAGGTCGTTTTTCAATGTTGAGGGCAAATGTGTCATCGATTGTGCATTTTTGCAATTTAATAGCCTTCTATAAGGAAGTGATTACAAAATTTAAATTCAAATTTTGGAAACAATAATTTTGCACCATCATGGAGGCCACATGTTAATTGGTCAATAGATTTTACGAGCACGTGGATGTTAGTTTATAAGGCTATGATTTGCTTTACTTTTTTTTAAATACTTAAATAAATAACCTAGATAAGGTCACGATGAAGATATGTAAAAAAAAACATTGAATGGATGCATGGATAATGATGTCAAGCTCCTCAATAGCATAGCGGGACTCCATGCCTACCTGAACACTTAAACTCGAATAAGCCGTTTATTCCCGGTCGTCCCCACCATGTCGTCCCCACTGGGGACGAGTGGGAAAAAAAAGTTTCGTTCGTCCCCAGTGGTGACGATTGGCACTTTTTATTTCCCACTCGTTCCTCTATAGACCGAGAGTCAAAATACAAGGGGGTTTCAATAAGAGATTTCACGGTTTGTTAAAATACTTTAATAACGCTTTTCTAAGCAAGACTGTCAATGGTTTTGATTGAAAGTAACTAAAAAATTGAGGTAGTTATATATCACAGATAATCAACTTATTTACAATTAATAATAATAATTAAAACTAGGTTGATTATTTGAAGTAAGAATTATTGTAAATAAGTTGATTATCTGTGATACGTACTGCATGAATTATTGTAAATTCGTTAATACTGTACTAATTACCTCAGTTTTTTAGTTACTTTCAATCAAAACCATTGACAGTCTTGCTTAGAAAAGCGTAATTAAAGCATTTTATCAAACCGTGAAATCTCTTATTGAAACCCCCTTGTATTTAAACTCTCGGTCTATAGCGGAACGAGTGGGAAATAAAAAGTGCCAATCGTCACCACTGGGGACGAACGAAACTTTTTATTCCCACTCGTCCCCAGTGGGGACGACATGGTGGGGACGACCGGGAATAAACCGAATAAGCCTGTAGCCTTAAGTTTTATAAAATAATAAATGAACACTTTATTGCTTATATTTATAGTATTTTGATTGTGATCCAATCATAGCCACAATTTAAATTTTCTCGGCGCCAGCGCACGACCGCGAAATGCAAAGATAATCAACAATTCATTGTCTCAATGCATGACTGGTTTTGTAAATTTTGAAACAAATAAATTATTAATATTGTCAATTAATCAAGCAAACTCGAGCCGACCTCGTACATTGAAGGATCCGTACGACCACAGGATACTGAAAGATTTACTGGGCAATTTTTTGGTCAAGAAATAACTTTCTTTATTTATTTGTCACTGTCACTACATAGTATAAAACAAAGTCGCTTTCTCTGTCCCTATCTCCCTATGTATGCTTAAATAGTTAAATCTATGCAACGGATTTTGATGCAGTTTTTTTTATAGATCGAGTGATTCAAGGGGAAGGTTTTTATGCTTCGTCGCTAGTTTTAATAAAAATTAACAACGCCAATCAGATTTATTCCTAAATTTTATAATTCTAGTCAACAGAAAGTCTTATAAACCCATAGGTTCATATGCCGTCTGAAATAACAACGCTAAAATTTAACTAAAAATCTAACTAAAATTTTCTGTTAGTTGCAACATGTTTGTTTAAACTATACAACAAAAGATATGGCCGTCATATCTTTTGATCGCGTTGACGCCTACATTTGATTATTTTACAGCCGAAGCAAACCACGAACTTGAGTACGAGCTATATAGGTACGCTATACCTAATGAGTTTCTAAGAAAACTATTCTTAACAGACAGAACGTTTTTGCCTTATGAGGTTACCAACTAGGTATTTTCCATAAGACTTGGTGCGCAAGTCCGACTCGCTTGACCTGTTTTTTTTTAAATATTTTTAGTAACCCAGAATCCATTTGCAAAATTCTATGACTCATATAATATTAGGTACTTACCTAAATCAATTAATCTTTCGACACTTTTAATTGCATCATGTTGGTAGTGTTTTTTTTATAATACCTACTTGTTCTTTTTTTCAAACTTTGGGTCATAGGTACCTACTTAATCGTTTAGAGTACAAACCTTTTATATCGTTGTTTAATTGTACCTAATTCAAGAATATTCTTTGGGATTCCTAGCAATACTTATTTTTGTATTTTAATAATCTGATTCTTGTATTGTGCTATTTTCTATTTTAGGCTACGAGCAACTTTTTCTTCATTGTGATTTGATGCAATCAAACTTCTTCGTAAAGTTTATTTTGGATTTTGTGGCGAAAAGGTGAAGTCACAACATTTTGGTGTTGTAAGTATTTTCTTCCACGCTGGTCTGGGAGAAAAAGAAAAACATAGAATGTACCAGCTGCTTCTCTTCCCGCGCAAGCCGTAAAAGTCGTCTGAGGGAATCGCCGAATGGGGAAATCATGACATAGGCGATGCGGCTAGCAACCCATCACTATTGATTTCCCGTTTCAACTACCATCATGCTAAACGTGGCCTAAGGTCTTATGGCCCTAGGCTCTGTCTACCCCGCATGGGATAAAGACGTGATTATATGTATGTATGTAAGTATTTATTTTCCAAAATTTATGTTTTTTCGAGTATTTGTAAATAATAATGGTGGATTATTCACGAAGTGTTCGTGAACAAGCGTGAGTGTTGGGAAGTTGTACAATGCCGTATGAGTGACTTTCCTTGTCACCGAAAATCTCCAAGATAATGCTAAGTGAAATTCTTCCACCGCTTCACTTAGTCCTCTGACTTGACTAGATATGACAAACTACTGACTTCACTTAACTCTTTTACTTGACCAAATGAAGAAGTTAAAGAACATTGAAATAAAACTTGATGCTGGCATAAATAAGCTAAAAGTTTTATTGCCATTTCATGGATTTGTGCCACAAAAAATGATTTGAAATTAATGGCAAGACTTCTGTCAGTTTCCTTTAAGTGACATTGAAATCTGACAATTTGGTAAAATAAATTTTATTTACACAGTAATAGAAGTAAGTACCGTTAGAAAAATAACATTGCCATTGTATAGAAACAGAGATCGCATGACAGAACCGTTCCATGACATTATTAGATAAGTAATTAACGAACAAAACCCAAATAGGTTCGCGAATTATATGAAATCAGGACGAATGCAGCATTTCAATAGTATTTATAGCATAATCTGGGCTGTAATGGACTTCGGGCACGAAATGGACTTGTATTAGTGACATATGAAACTGTCAGTGCTTGCTTACTGAGAGGTTTACAAGGTCAACAGAGCTAGTACGCCCTGTGCCCCTAGTATGAGATTTTCTTAACGCAGACGCTAGCGACTGCGTTAGCGATTTAGTATGGCAAACCTGTACAGCGCCTCTGGTGGATAGTAAGGCAACTAAGAAATTCCATACAAAATCCTAACGCAGTCGCTAGCGTCTGCGTTAAGAAAAACTCATACTAAGGGCACTGGTGTCAGTGGAATACAAATTAATTTGCATTAAATTTCTTAACAGCTTTAGCCTCCTGGGCTATATGGTTACGTAGTATCGAATGAAAATTGGATTCTTAGGTTCTGAATGAGACATAACTAGGTTTCAAAAATAGAACCCCTGTTCCTACTAATAATTTAGCGACACACCGTGTTACGTACAATGAAAATCTCTACAATAGAGATATTTCAAAACGCAGTCGCTAGTCTTCGTTAGCAATTTCGTAAATCTGTATTGCGATTCTCCTGGCGTATAGTAAGAAAACTAAGAAAATTCACACAAAATAGATACTAATGCAATCGATAGCGAATGTCTAACTTTACAAAATCTCCAAGGTACCTTTGGTATTGGTCCTGGTTGACATCGCTAGACGCAATGCAAAACTAAATAAGTCTATCTTTGAAATGTATGAGATCAAAACCCGTGAGTCGCAGAACAGAGAAATTATCCAAATATAAATATTTTGACGCGGATTTAGTTCCAGGATTAGTGTGGCTAGCGTATTCCCTCTTCTCACCTTCAATTTATACATGTTAACCACACCACACCTTATTAGAAATGTATTACGTAGTTTACAACAAAGCCACCTAATATTATCGAGCAATAACAGTGGCAATAAATGACGCAATCAAATACCCCGTCCATTTGTTCTGTGTGAAACGTTGGCTTGTAAGCCAAACCAGTGACACGTTTTTCGTGCGCTATGCCACTTCTTGTAATATTTCTAAATTCTATGCGCTGAGTCGAATTATTATCGTTCGTTTTCGAATGATTTTCTACCGGCGTACCATAATGCAGGAAAATGATTCGCCTCACCGAATTTGCGTATCTCATTCATTTCACTCCATGAAAAATGTGACTCAGTCTTGACCACTCACACACGAAAAGAATACAAAATGAATAAGAATATAGAGGTTTAAGTAATAGGTACATTTGCACAGTTGTATTGTAACTATTATGTTAATGAAAAATATTTGCATAAAAAAACATGTCATTAAATGAGTTTGTTTCTCCATTCATGCTTATATTTTGATGTATTAAGTATTTTTTGTTGTGGTTCTCGGTTTTCGAATAACTGCTTCTGAACTGCTAAACAACTGACTAATAAATAATATAAAACCACACAAAATTCGAGGATTAATAATAATATAAAGACAAATTACGTACCTACCTAAGTATATTGAGTCAGCCCCCCAAAGAAAGTTCGAAACTTGTGTTATGGAACAATGATATTTATTCAAAATACTTAGCATAGTTGCATAGCGTAGGTATGTAATGAAACAAGAGAGTGACAGAGTAAAGAGTCAAAAAAATAAAACCTATTCATAATTTCGCCAATACAATGTCATAAGAATTTACCCACTTAGAAAGTTTATTGGGTCAAGACGCACTTCCTAAAATGGTGAACGAATTGAGAACCTCCTTCTTTTTTTTTAAGTCGGTTTAATTCTATAAAAACAATACTGGTCAGCATATTGCTATTCGCTAACGTTAAGACAAAATCGTATCAAAATAGTGTTTCAATAGTAGTGCTTTTTAAACACTATTATATTGAGTATATAATAGTGTAATAATAGTATATATATTGAGTAGGACATAGAGTAGGTACCTACCATTCATCCCGGGAAATAGCACTGTTCCCGAGCACGATCCCGTCTTTTAATAAAGATGGAGCATTGGGGGATTCGTGGTAACATACTCAAATTGTTCAAATCTTACTTTGAAAACAGAAAACAGTACGTCGAGTTAAAATCACTTGAAAACAATAGGGAACAAGTTACTAAATCCAAAGTGTTACCAGTAAAAAGAGGAGTGATTCAAGGCTCAATTTTAGGACCTACCCTCTTTCTTCTATTTATGAATGACTTGGTGAATTATATTTACAAACAATATCCGGATGTAAAAATAGTCTTATTTGCTGACGATACCAATGCCGTTATATCGGATAGCAATATCTCTAATCTAAATAGCAAAATCAATAAAATTCTTTCCTCATTTGATACGTGGTTTAAGGCCAATAATTTAAGTTTAAATTACGACAAAACTAAAGTTATTCTTTTTAAATCAACATCACGAAATTCAGCAACACTTGACGTAAAATTAAATGGAAACAAAGTTGACATAGTACAAGATACAAAATTCTTAGGAATAAACATTGACGAATTCCTAAATTGGAAAAAAGAACTGAAAGCTCTTGACGACTCTATTGCATCGGCTTGTTTTGCAATAAGGTCTCTTCGAAATGAAATTTCAATTTTAAATCTCAAGAAAGTATATCATGCATTGGTAGAGTCCAAGTTAAGATATAGCATTAAGCTTTGGGGGTACAGTTATGAATACAACCAAAATAGAGCTTTTGTAATGCAAAAGAGAGCAATTCGCGCAATGGTAGGTATTCCACCGTGGGAGTCGTGTAAACAACATTTTTCCAATCTGGGCATTTTAACTGTTCCATCACTATACCTTTTTGTCCTATTAACAGACCTTAAAAAAAGATTGCCAAGTGTAGAAACAAGGGAGGAAAAACAGATGCGCGAAAATACTCGTAGAAGAGCTCTTAAGCACAATATTGTTCCTAACCTCAAAATAATGGAGCACAGTAATCAATATCAGGCATTCATAGCATACAATAAATTGCCAAAAGATATTCAGGACACGCAGAGCTTTAACCATTTTAAGATTAAATTAAAACAATATCTTTTAAGTCAAAACTTTTACAATATAAATGAATATTTTAAATGAAGTCCTACAATTATATATTTTGAAACGAATTTTGTGTTAAATGTTTAACTTGACGTAAAATGTTCTAAATTGTTAATTAGGTAACTTTAGATGACATGTTTCTGTATTTCAATTATTTTAATTTAAATTTTTTGATGATGATTAATATATGACTGTAAGTTTTGGTGTGTTATAAATTATAATATGTTTAGTTTAAGTTATTTCCGACACAATGTAAATTGTTTATGGAATAAAGAATTGAATTGAATTGGGACATTAGATTTAATTAAGTAGATATAATTTTCGCATCTTGTGACCGTGGATCACAGTCATGCATGTCAAGCAATTTAGATGTAAATAGAACTGTTTAAAAATAGAAATTCCTGTAACATGCGGGTACTTACCTAGTCAATAATTCTAAATTTAAAATTGCATTTTTATGGAAATTCAATTCTAAAAGTAACGGTCGAGGTCATCGAGCGTCGAGATTGCGAATTGCGATGAAATTATGAATGAATAGAATAACAAAAATTGTAAATAAAAAAATACTAATAAAACCGGCCAACTACCATTGGGATTTTCTCACCAAACCCATAAATTTGAATCTTGGGCCAAATACTAAGTACTTATATCCTTTGTACCTTTACCATAATTTTAAACTTATTTGGAAATCTCTTTACGTTTTCTTTTAATTCTCAAATAAATTTTATTCAGGCGTTCTGAATCTAGATTTGATCTGAATTTAGATTTGATTTTTTTTTTTACCGAAACAAAAAATATGCATAATACGTTTATACTGTCCACAGACTAGGGAGGAGATAGATACTGTCGTGGCAGTAGATATATTGGAGGAGCACTCTCACTCAGCTAAGGCGTTGTCAAGGGTTTTTAAATGGACGAGACCTGAGGACGAGATAAAGCCACTTGATATAAACACTGGTTACGTATATAAGCTATATTGACTGTACGTACTTACATCATGAGATGTAAGTACCCATAACATTAATAAGTAACCTTCAACTTAAAAGGGTATACTATAGAACTGGTTTCAAACAGGAATAGGTTTGTCCGGAAATCCGATTTTGCATATGTATATGTAAAACAAGTTGTCAATGACGAAAAAAAACAATGATATTTTTGTTTCAAGTTTTAAACTGATTTATTGTTTCGCATTCACTTGCAATGCTCTTGAAACGATAACCCTGGAATAAAAAGAGAATAAAAGAAATATCGAAATGTGGAAGAAAACCTTTGCCGTTTGACTGTAACAGATCCCTTTTTGGGATAAGCGTTGATTAGCGTTGTGGGAATAAGTCTGCCATTAAACCTACGATCGATATTTTTTTTTAAGTACTTTTTTTTTTGAGACCCTGGACACAGCTATAGGGCCTTTCTTGAATTCATTAATTTTGTCAGACTTTAGTCAATTCAAGCGAAGTCCAGTTCTTGTCCAGTCAATGAGTCACGTTAGTCTAGTCAGAGGCGATATGGCGAAGTTAGCGTATATTTCACATCGAAATAACTTAAGACATTTTATAAGACGTCGATTACGTGCTGTATAAGGTGGTACATTGTACCATTTTCCAATACTCACGCTTGGTTACGAACACTTAGCGAATAATGCTTTTAATCCACCATTATTATGCACATATATTCGAAACCCCTACATTTTGAAAATTAAATACAGCGCGGACAAAGCCCTTAGTGACAGTTTAAGTTCCCTCCAAAATCATATAATTTACATGTATGAGTAATGAAAATATAGACAAACTAGCTGTTCCCCGCGGCTTCGCCCCGCGTGGTACTCGGTTATATCGCGCCCAAAAGTAGCCTATGTTTGACCTCGGGTCGTTAACTACATCCCTACCAAATTTCATCTTACCTATTCAAATTTTGGCATTATTAAATTGTTCAAACCTCTTGAATGCAAAATTGATTATTTTGGACAATGTTGAAACAGGTGATTACATTCAGCACTTGGAATAATTGGTATACTGACAGATGTATTGTATTTTTATATAGCGCAGTCCAAACTACTCACGGCTCAAAGCTTTCAAAACTGTAAGCATTTCTATACTTCGCATTTAAGTATATCCATACTTATATTATAAATACGAAGCGAGAGTCTGTCTGTATTTTACTCTTGCACTGCTAAATTTCTGGACTGATTTTGATGAAATTCGGCAAGGATATAGTTAAGAACCAGGGGTCAAACAAAGATTACTTTTGGGGGCAATATTTAAACGAGTCCCACGCGGGCTGGGCCGCGGGCAACAGCTAGTACAATATGCTTACTCTTGACTCACGCGCGTAAGAGCGTGTTTCCCAGTTACATTTACAATTTACCCTTCAGGGCTTAGCGTACGCTTTTAAGCTCATCTAACTGGTTGCTGCAGAGCCCAAGGTCTGCTTTTCAGATTTTTCTACTTCTAACCACGCATTCTTCTGCATCCCTGGTTTTGAGACTTTTCTTACGTTCATAGTCCTGATTTGGGGATACGGGTATTACAGAGGAGCGACCTGCTGTCTGACCTCCGTAACCCTATTACAGGGAAACCAAACTAATAGGATCATGATTCGAGTGATGGCTTTACGATGTCCGATTTTTCAGGTTACTTACCTAAAGGTTAGTAGGTACTTACTATTAGGCATTCTGTGCCTAAAGGCCTAAAGGCTAACCCCCGTATTAAGAAACGTTGATTTAGCCCATTTTAACTAAAATATGTTTTGTCTCTTTTTCTCCTACCTGACACTTCACGTGAAAGAAAGAGACGCAACACATTTTAGCTAACATGGGCTTAACAAACGTTTCTTAATACGGGGGTAAGCCTAAAGGTATACTATTAGGTATTTTGTGCCTAAAGACTTCTGACGTAAAACGTTCAGAGTGCAAGACAAACAAAAATATAAAACTTATTGGTTTTGATTTTGCTGCATCGTTGCATCCCTTTATTTTTTTATCCCATAACAGAAGTATCTAATTTACTTTAGGTTGCTTTGGGGCTAGCTCAGTGTGCTTTGTCCGTATTTTTTAAACATACTTAGTTACAAGACACAAAAAAAAGTTAGGTTTATGCCCAACGTACCATAGGCCTAGAAAATATACCATAGACATTAGTACTTTTTGACATATTCTTATACTTATCACGTAGCCAAGCATAAGTATTTAAAAAATAGTTCCTTCATATTGCTTTTCTACAACTTAATTTCCACTAATGACTTCAATATCCTGTGTTAGTAACAAACACTTAAATAAATATTTACTTATCAAAATAATTAGTTATCCACGGACATTTAAAGACCTAATATAAAACAGATTAACCGATTTGTTCAGAAACAAAATGACGATACCAAGTCACATGATCTCCATTTAATACTTAATGGACGAAACCGCATCGAAATAACGGTTTTAATGACCTTTGATAAGATTAGATGGGTTATCAGACTTATATTTAAGAGGATGTGTCACACGAACGGTTTCTTGTTTGCAAATGCAAAATGTCCAACGCCTTGAGCAGGATCGATTGATGATTACAATACAGGGATAAAAATTTATGATGATATTAAATACATATCTACCCACCAATAAGCTAAGAAGCTACATAGTTCAATTTTGTAATTTCGACGAAGCATGTTGCTATAGATCTTCTGTATAACTCCAGACCCACTGTGAAAAAGAGACGTGGAGAGACAACAGGCCCACTCTGGAAGAGAGACTCGGAGAGACAACAGGCCCACTGTGAAAAAGAGACGTGGAGAGACAACAGGCCCACTGTGGAAAAGAGACATGGAGAGACAACAGGCCCACTCTGGAAAAGAGACGTGGAGAGATAACAGGCCCTCTGTGGAAAAGAGACGTGGAGAGATAACAGGCCCTCTGTGGAAAAGAGACGTGGAGAGATAACAGGCCCACTGTGGAAAAGAGACGTGGAGAGAAAACAGGCCCACTGTGGAAAAGAGACGTGGAGAGATAACAGGCCCACTGTGGAAAAGAGACGTGGAGAGATTACAGGCCCACTGTGGAAAAGAGACATGGAGAGATAACAGGCCCTCTGTGGAAAAGAGATGTCGAGAGACAAGAGGCCCACACGGGAAAAAGAGACGTAAAGATACAAAAGACCCACATTGGAAAAGAAACGCTCAAAAGCGAAACGAGTAAAGAAAAGGCCTTTGCATTGCAGTGGATGAATAAGGCTGGAAAAAAAGGACGACAAAGGTTTACCTTGTCTGCCTGGGTACCTCACACAATTAGGCTCAACCCTTTTTTTATCGCATGCCGTAGAGAACATCATTAGCGAAAGTTTTTCGCGCTACGCTGATTTTCCGAGTTAATTTCGACGACCCAAAAAGGGAGGTGGAGGGAGTGACCCAAAAAGGGGTGGGGTGACTTTATGAAGGATCATAGGTTATTTATTTATTTTTAGGAAGACCAACAGCTACAATAATATTACAATAGTAAATTAACTGTGATATAAAACACATGAGCGATACTCCGACGCATCCTACTATCCTACTTAATATTATAAACGCGAAAGTTTATAATAATATGGATGTTTGTCACTCTTTTACTGGAAAACAGCTGAACCGATTTGGTAGAAATTTGGAATGGAGATTGCTTATACCCAGAAACAACACATCCATACTAATATTATAAATGAGAAAGTCTGTCTCTGTCTGTCTGACTGTCACCTCTTCACGGCTAAACTGCTGGACCGATTGTGATGAAATTTGGTAGGGAGGGATGTAGTTAACGACCTGAGGTCAAACATAGGCTACTTTTGGGCGCGATATAACCGAGTCCCACGCGGGGCGAAGCCGCGGGGAACAGCTAGTAGGCTATATTTTATCCTATTCAAATAATAATTAGTTTATTTAAATATCCTGCTATCTTGTTTATTATTTTTCTTTTCAGTTTTTCAATGCTTGAACTGTTACGCACCACAAATTTGGTCTAATTATCATATCCTTAAGGTAGCCTGGAAGAGATTGCACAAGCGATAAAGCCGCCTATTGAATATATCTTGTCACAGACTGTAATCCAATGCAATTCTATTGTACAATAAAGTGTTTTTACTTTTACTTACTTATCCCGGCATTCCCACGGGAGCGGAGCCCCGGGCAACAGCTAGTGTTGTATAACTTAAACTTCATTTAATCTCAGTACGATCTTACATATGTACCTACCCAGATTTGTAGGTATAAAGAGAAGTTTGCTATTTGCGAAGTAGACCCCTGGCGCCTGATCGTATTTGTTATTGCAAACCGTTTTAAATAGTGTGTTTGGATTTATTTACTTAGGTATGTCGCCAAAAAACCAGTTCATTGACAAAAATACAAAATGGATATGGACAAAAAGGACAAAAAAAGAAATATGATGTGTTATGAATAACTTTGGCTAAGATATTATGTCAAAACACTCATTTAATACAAGATATGAAATGTTGCGTATAAAGTTGCATATAAATTAACTAGCGACCGGCCCCGGCTTCGCACGGCTACAAAACCCTTCCTCTGGAATCATTCTAGCTATTTAAAAAAACCTTTGCGTGCGTCAAAATCCGTTGCGTAGTTTCAGGATCTAAGCATAAGCATAGAGGTACATAGGGAAAGACAGCGGGAAGCGACTTTGCTTTATACTATGTAAAAAAGCTTCCGTTATAAAAAGAATCTATAAGTAGGGTGACTTTTTATAAAAACAACTCTTTTTTACAGTGTAAGTACGTGAAACTCGACTAAGTAAGTGCTTTCTAATATCGGTGAAATAAAAGAATATTTCAGAGCTTTCATAAATATATAGAAAGTTCGCACTACGCATAGTCATAACATAACGCGACTAAGTCCATTTATATCTTAGGTACATCAGTTTCAAACGCTTAACCGTTTCAATACCTCACTTACACTGACATTATACAGTTCTGAAAACACTGTAAAAATTTGGTTGTGGCATAGAAAACCTATTTCCTACCTATGTCGATGTGAAATTGACCGATTAATAACCACGAAACACGAAATTAGTGTTTTTAGCATTGACGTAGTTAAAATTCAAATTGTCCTTAATTTATTACTGTAGGAAGGACATCGACGAATAATATAATACCAAAGTCATATGTTAAAACAATATAAGTAACAATAATACATATACGCATAGAACGGAATCCCGCGCGGCTCAATTTTTTTTTAATCTATGCACATACCCTTCATATTATTTATTGGCAGGCAGTCCATTTTTTTATTAATTTGTTTTTTTTTTTAATATCTATTGTTTCCTCGCGTATTATATATATAAAGAGTGTTTAATTTGGAACTGACTTAATACTGGCAGCATAAAAAGAAAATTTTTTTTTTTTTAAAAAAACGTACAAAAAAAAATACTCACTGATAATGGCGAATAAATACTGATTAAACCGCGTTCCATTTTTCCACATTAATTTTGAAATTAGAAGATTCATTTTTAAAATGCACTTATTTTTTTGATCGCCACAGTTTATAATCATCCAGACACGGAGGTGTCTTCGATCGGACTGAGACGCGATAGCGAGCGCGAGCACTACACTACGCACGATTGAATACAGTGCAGTACTGGACCATTGTCAATATTGTCATTCACAAAAAAGTGTTTTTAACTTAACTACTCACATTGTTGCCGTGAAAAAGTCGATAATTACCTTACGAATACCCCACAAATTGGTTCTACGACATGATAAGAATACGTAGTTTTACTATAATAATAGGTTTTATATTCTAATTTCAATTAGGAACTCGCACGATAATGGCAGTTATAACACGAAATTACTTTCAGCAAGTAAAAACCTAAGTAGGTAACATTAAAATTGAAGTTTATTGCTACAACCTACCTACTAATTTAATGAACATATACCATAAATACTTTAATTTTAACTATAGAAAGATATAATCTAATTATGACTTAACTTATATTAAGTATTTTGTTTTCTGTTATAATCTCAATTCTTCTATAAATAGCTTGGGTAGAGAAAGGCTACATAAACAAACTTAATACCATAGATCATCCAATTACGAGTGATAATTTTTTTCTTATATAAAGAACTAGCGACCCACCCCGGCTTCACATGAGCATAAAACCTTCCTCTTGAATCACTCTATCTGTTAAGACAACCGCATCAAAATCCGTTGCGTAGTTTGAAAGATGCATACATATAGGGACATAAGGACAGAGAAAGCGACTTTGTTTTATACTAGGTACGTGATACGATTGAATGTCCATTGGTAAAAAAAAATCTATGTAGTGATTATCCTATGGGCTCTTATATGATTAAGTTATTTACACAGTCAAACTTATTATATACGTTTTATCGCACCCTCATTTAGAGAACATCCCAAGTCAGGTCAAGTGCATTCATTAGCATGTTTATAAACATATTTCCCGTGTGTCCACTCCACTACACATTGGCTCATTTTTTTGTGAATACATTAAAAAATGTTTTGATTGCTTTTAACTTTTAGTCGCGAAAACCGGTCTCAGGAATTTCGGCTGTATTGTAGGTTAATTAGGTATTCATAATTTGGTGCACAGATTAAAAAGCGCTGCAGTATGCTCACTTGCATTATGGGTGGATACAGCTTTATGGAAACCTTTTTTTATTGAAGCTAAGCCTAGCGGGTCATGCGTGTCAAGCGACGGCGAGCGCGGCTTCTCTTGGATTGGTCGCCATTAGTTGCAATCCTAACTTGAACGCAACCGTGCTTCGAGAGGCATATAAGCCGTTGGTCCTGCCTGTTATCACTTTAATTTTAATTAAAGTTGTTTGAGAACTGTGAGATGCCTCCAAGCAGTCTAAAAATCTGAGAGTAGTAAGTATGAGATTTTACAAGACAGACGCAGACGCTAACGACTGCGTTGGGATTTTGTATGGAATTTCTTAGTTGCCTTATTATCCTCCAAGGCCCTGTAAAGGTTTGTCATACAAAATCGCAAACACAGTCGTTAGCGTCTGCGTTTATAAAATCTCATACTAGGGGTACTGGCCACTCACACACCCGGATTATGTTCTTTAGTCTGATTTCCCATAAAAAGAGTAAGGTTAGACGGGAGTTGTTACTTTGGTATAAAAAGTACCGAACAATCTAGGATCATGAATAAAGCGTACACTGGGTTTGATGCGTAAGCTGAGGATAGCAAAAAATACAAATGATTTGTGCTTAATTTATTTTTATAGTCATAAATAATCACAACTTGAATTATATTAATAAGGTTGGCTGAAAGATATTGCATTAGCGTTAGCCTTTGTACACATTGTTTGTATTTGTAACAACATGTATAATTTGTATGTAAATGGTACAATACAGAGTATCTATCTATACTAATGTATGTCTGTGTCTATATTTTCCATCTACATATTTTGTAATGAAGTTTAAAAAAAATTAACATTATATTTATTTGTATTGCATCAAATACATTTATTTACCTAACATGACATGACTAAAATCAATAAAGAAAGAAAAAACATTTTTTATACAATACCTATATACCAATATATATTGGTAATAAAAAATAGCTACTTATCTATTAAAATCATTGGTCTTTACCTAACAGAAGTGGCATATAAAGTTATAAAGTACACTATTCGTATAGTAAAATTAATAAATGTACACTCAAAAAGTGATTCACCTATTTTTTGTACGTTGGCATTTAATGTGCTTAGTTTCTGCTTAGACATTGGTTGCGAACAGTTGTCAAAATGGTAGCTTCAAACAAAAATATACGATTTTGTTCCCCCGATGTCGAGTCTCGTTACGTCGAGTCGCCACCACGTCTACTCTGATAATAAAGTGTCAATTTTCAGAGTAGGCGTGACGGCGACTTTACGTCGAGTGAACAAACCAAATAAACTTCTCGAGAAGCACATAGAAAATTGATTGTAAATACATACTTCAACTCGTTCAATTTAATACATGTCCTATCCCTTAGAATAGAAATTATAGTATTTACATGGCCTATAAGGTTATCTCGAGCTCAAAAATCATGCCATTTTATGCTACCACTACATTTGGCTATTTGTATACGAATATTTGCTATATATATATATATATATATTTTGCCATGTGTGGGCGGTATATTTGCCAAAACTTTTGCGGTATTTGCCTACTTTGCCTATTTGTCAAATATTTTGGCAAATACGCGAATAGCAAAGTGTGGTGGTAGCATTAGCATTCCAGAGGTGTGTGGTGTATATACTATGCCTTTAGTCTTTCCCAAAAATCAGGCTATTTTATTTTAAAAGAACTTTTATAATCGGTTTAGTAGTTCCGAAGATTACACCTACACACCACAAACTCACTTTGCAAACACATTTTTATAATATTAACAATTAATATAGTTTACTTACAGATAAATAAAAAAATATTTGGTCATTTTACTTGGAATGTAAAAAAGTTTAATTGTATACTATAAAATGATTTCGTGTTTGAAGCTTCTTGTTAAATGTTTGTGCGGCAGGACTATTGAATTTAGCAGGATCATCTCCGCTGGGACGACGACGCCTGCGCCTGTTGACAAAAGAAGTTTCGAAATTAGAATGAAAAGCTTTGTGGCCAAATGGTCACCATGCCAGGCATCATCAAAATCCCTGATTTCGATCCCCGATTATTTTTTTTGACAGATTGACCTGGGCCTTGGATATTTATACCAATATTTTAAAAGCGATTTGTACTGTAATTCTTCTAATATTGTAATTCTGTTTGTACCTTCTAATTTTTCCAATCAGGTCGTGTGGGTGTTTTCGAAACATTGTTTAGTTATTTTCAGTTTTGTTACGACATAGCAGGAATCACCTGATTGTGTGGTAAAATAAAAAAATGAATCCGTGCTTCGGAAAGCACGTTGAGCCGTTGGTCCCGGCTGGCATCTGGTGCTGTAACACCCAATTGTGCAAGTACAGTAAATGAATGAGTTGAAAATAATACATTGTTTGAAAAGAAATTTCAGTAAACCTATGTCCATTCCGAGAGCCGTTTCCTTGTTTCGCGCGTAATTTACAAACAAGATTTTTTGTTGTCAATCTCACGCTCGGATTTCGTTCGTTTTTCGCGGAAGTTAATATTTTGAAAAAGTACCTTTAATCTATATTTATTTACTAGCTTTTGCCTGCGGCTTCGTCCGCGTGAGTTTCCCTCGGAAACAGTGTTTTTCCCAGGATGAAAGGTAACAAACAAACAAATAAAATTAAAAAGGATATCAGGATTAGTTGGATATAGTTGAATAGTTGGATGAATGGATGGGTTGATGCTAAAGCTTGAAGAAAATGCTGCGTTAGGATTTTGTATAGGCAGGTTTGTCATACAAAATCGCCAAAACAGTCACTAGCGTCCGAGTTTATAAAATTTCATACTAGGGGTGCTGTAATTTGTGGTAAAAGATAATTTTCTTCAGCTTTAGTTTCCTTTCTAAAAATTGCTAAAAACGGCCACTTTTGACACTTTTTGTAAAGGTTTCTAAAATCGGGTAGTATTTCAATGACTTTCGAGGTTCTAATGTAAGTTAAGGATACTAGCAAAAAAGTTGCCCGAGGATTTCTGATAAGCTCACTTACAGAATGATATTTTTTTTTTTGGGTAATTGGCGCTAGTGTTACCGAAGGAGGAGCCTTAAAAGATAATTTACCCAGTATTGTAATGGACGGGTTGAGTCTCCCGTCGGAATTGAAGAGTGGCATGTTGTCCATTTTGGCGAACGGTTTGTTGGGGTCGGGGTCCGACGGGGTGCCTTCTACCCGGGACCACTCGCCTACTGATGCTTCTTGACCCACTGTGTACAAAAAAATTCAAGATTCAAGATGCACTATTTGTTGAACATATTACAGTAACATACACATAAACAAATTATTAATTAACAACCTTATTCATGAAAATTAACAAGTGTGTATGTTTCTTAATCCAATTTTAACTCAAATATCCCTATTTTACCAAAATTTTACGTGAAAGTACACAAAACATCTCTTAGGTCGTTTTCTCCATTTCGACTTTTGATTCAGGTCGCGTCATATACCCCACATTTACACTCAGCCCCTGCCACTGCTCCTGTCGCTGCCGGAAATATTTCCCTAAATACTTCTGCGGCAATAACGACGCGAGTGAGCGTTCACACTCAGCCCTCATACTTCTATACTGCTCATCTGGTGGCATACTATCATCTCTAAAAACATGCAAGTTCCAGTGAGTAAGCGAGACAGCGCAATACATGATGTAAGGCGACATCTCCCTTACTCACTGCATCTTGCATGGTTTTAAGCTGAATGTAAACACTCACTCGCGCTCGTGCTGCCCGTCCTTTGACTTGCGCGCGAAAAACCGACAATCTCGGGATCGCCGGCAGCGGCAGCGGCGTGAGCAGTGACAACGCGAGGAACCTATTTACATTCGCGCGCTGCCCACTTCCCTGCCCTACAAGGCTGAGTGTAAATGTGGCAATAAAATGAACGCTAGAGGAGGAGGGGGTAAAGTTGCGCAACACGACAAGCCAACGAACCAATCGCGTGCTTGAGACGACCCCCGCCCGCACCGCTCGCCGCATACAGCGATACATCGCCGCAAGCGCAGCGTAACCGCCAGCGTTCACACTGTACACAATATGTATTACTAGCTTATGCCCACGGCTCCGCCCGCGTGAATTTCCCACGGGAACAGTGCTTTTTTCCGCGGGATGGTAAGTTTTTCGGGATGAATGGAAACGTACCCTATGTCCTTCCTTCTCAATACTTCCATCTATGTATACCTATGCGAAATTTCAGAAAGATTGATGCAGTAGATAGGGCGTGAAAGCGTAAAAAACAAACTCACTTTCGCATTTATAATATTAATTGAGATTTTTAAACACAGAATCATTATAACTGTTATTTACTTACCAACAGAATGCATGACAAGCGCATGCTCGTGTATCGTAGCATTATTCAGTACTATTGACTCCTTTATCCTGACGCCCGCCTTTACGTTTACGCCCGCACCGATCGACACGTTCGGACCAATCTGATGACAATATTATTCTATTTTTAGGTTTATCATATAAAACTGTATTCAATTATATACCTTATTACATCGACTTAAAAATATTGTTTGATAAGAAATGCTCGCGACTGGTCAAGCGTAAAAATTGGAGGTACAGTCACACATTTATCACTGATTCCGGCAAGGAGTTCCATATTTACACAACACAGTTTGGTATTGGTTCTTAGCATGTCCTGACAGTCCAATCCCATGTACAAGACACACAAAAAATATACTACAGTCTGTAAAATATAGCTTGATCTCTGTGACAGCTTGTTATCTCTGTCGCACTTCTGTATTATCCATATTTCTGACCTGCTGTTGACAGTTGTCACAGAGATCAAGCTATATTTTACAGACTGTAGTATATTTTTTGTGTGTCTTGTACATGGGATTGGACTGTCAGGATATGCTAAGAACCAATACCAAACTGTGTTGTGTAAATATGGAACTCCTTGCCGGAATCAGTGATAAATGTGACAAACACTTTGAAACTCTTAACACACACGTGCAGTGATTTACCCCCGTATTGAGAAACGTTAATTAAGCCCATTTTAACTAAAATATGTTTTGTCTCTTATTCTCTTACCCGACACTTCACGTGAAAGAAAGAGACGCAACACATTTTTAGCTAACATGGGCTTAACAAACGTTTCTTAATACGGGGGTTATACATAATCAGTTGTAAAGTTTGACAACTTCGTGCGCGACCTTCCTGCTGCGGGGTGACAAACGTTAGGAGAAGGGCGGAGCTGGTTATTGTAGTACTGCACCCCTAGTATGAGATGAGCTTGTTTGGAATTTCTAGTTGCTTTTACTGACCGTCAGAGGCACTGTACAGGATTGTCAGAGACTGACGTATGTCGACGCGCGTTGCACGGCACCAACACAACAACCCCCCCCCCCTCCCCCCCAACTTAACTAGCACACCCCGCAGGAAAGTCCGCGTATGACAAAAACGCATAAAATAGCAATATTAAGTAGCCTAGCACAAGCCTCTTAAAAATCCACGGGTCCTCAAAGCAAATAGTAATAATAATAAACTCGTGTCATAATCATTGTGTACATTTATTTATTTACTAGCTGTTCCCCGCGGTTTCACTCGCCATTAGTATGTATGTACTTTGATAGCCTATAACCTTCCCCAAGAATCAGGCTTTCATATACAAAAAGAATTTTGCAAATCCGACTAGTAGTTTTCAAGTTATAAGCATTCAAACAAACTCTTCAGCTTTATTATAAGTATGTATTGATTAGTACCATCATCATCATCATTTCAGCCGCAGGTCGTCCACTGCTGGACGTAGGCCTCCACCAAGGATTTCCAGAACGACCGGTTGAAAGCGGCCTGCATCCAGCGTCTGCCTGCGACCTTCTTAAGTCATCTGACCATCTGGTCGGTGGATGTCCGACGCTGCGCTTGCCGGTGCGTGGTCGCCATTCGAGAACCTTTCTGCCCCATCGCGCTATCAGCCCTGCCCACTGCCACTTCAACACTGGTTGAAGACCTTAGTTGTTGTTTGTATACTTAGATAAAAAAAAATTAACATAGTAACAGTACACCATAAACTTAATTTAGTTAATAAATAAACACTCACCACAGCTGTGCTATCGACGACCGCAGTAGGGTGTATAAACACGTCTGGCAATATCTGACACGGCGCATTTTGTGATGTGCGATCCTTGTGCAACTCCAAATAATGGCGGTTCGCGTATATAGCAGAACCGGCAGTCTTCACTTGAGACCACCAATTCGTGACCTGTTTAAGAAGAAACTTAGGCTTACGGATAATACTATACGCTTAAGGATTTTTTGTACCAATGGACATTCAAACGTATCACGTACCTAGTATAAAACAAAGTCGCTTTCTCTGTCCTTATGTCCTTTTGTATGCTTAAATCTTTAAAACTACAAGTGATACAAGAGGAAGGTTTTTATACCCATGCGAAGACGGGGCGGGTCGCTAGTCGATATATAAATACGACATCAATTGCTATCCTTTAAAAAGTTTCCCGTGATCCCTTTCGATACGATTCATCCCGCGGCATCATTTTGTATAGGTATGTTTTGTAGAGAAGGTCACTTGTCAGAGGCCAGTGACCGCAAGGTAGGTTTAAAGCTCTAATGCCCGAATACTCAATTTTGAGAGCTGTTCAAGTATCATGCTGTCACTGTCATATCGTTGACGTTCAGCGCGACAGCATGATATTTGAGCTGCTCTCAAAATTGAGTAGCGTTTGAGTATTCGGGCGTAAGAGAAGTAAGGATCATTTCTAGAAAACTTTTCTCAACAACAATCTATATAGTACTATGAAAAAGGTAGGGGGTAATAAAACGTTAAAACCTTGTTATTACCTCCAACAAACAGAGGTATAGTTACTTGTCAAGGTAATGTTAACTTGGTTAACATACCTACATTTTTACCCAAATTAACGATAAAATGTTCGTTACCTGCTAAGCTTCGCCGTAGTCGGGTAAAAAAGTGCCATCACTTCCAAAAAATGTGTTACCATGCCTTTCCATGTTACCGAAACATTACCGCAACATATAGTATTCATGGAAAAGTACAAAAACACAAACTCACTTTTGTATATTTAAAATAAAATATTAGTAAGAATTATTATCACAGTTTTACCTGCATAGCATATAGCTTGTTTGTGCCGGCCAAAGGCGCCAAGACATCTTGTTCCCACGAAATGTAACCAGGGTTGCTTTGGCCGTTATTCCCACTGAAATAAAAACAAATAAATACATAAATAGGGACAAGTCACTCAGATTAAGCTAGCCCCAAAGTAAGTTTGAGACTTGTGCTATGTGATACTGACTCAACTAAACTATATTATATAACCAACACAAATAATACATCCAAGACCTAGGCCAATCAGAAAAAGATCATTTTTCATCTTGACCTGACCGGGGATCCTGGGACCACCTGAGTAGCAGACAGGCATGTCAACCATTACGCCACAGAGGTCGTCAAACATGAATTCCTTGATAGTAATCTATAATTTAACCTCTATAGCTTTCTCCGAAACTCTCTCTTTCATTTGGCACTTTCCTGATAGCTTTCAGAGCCCAGGGTCCGATTTCCTCCTGGTTTTTTTTACTCTGTTAGTCCATTACTTTATGTTACAGCATCAGATATCCATCGACCAGATGGTCAGGCAGCCTGAAGAAGGTTGTAGGCAAGCACTGGATGCAGGCTGCTTTCAACGGTCTGTCTTTCTGTAAACTGCTTGCTGCTGAAATGATGACTACCTATCACCATTCATGAGATACGGCCACGAGGCAGACCGACCGACAGCGGAGGCTAAGTCTCTCATTATAGCTAGGGTTCATTTTTTGTAAACCTAAGAAGTTCTTAATATACTCAAAAAAATACCATAAAATACCTGTAAAACTCATTCTGTTTTTTTTCAAACGCAGTAGCCATCGTATGGAAGACTTGTAACGAACACACATAGACTCCGCAGTTGATCAACGTCGAGACGTAAGTGTGAGGCTTCTCGACATAGTGGTTGACTGCCTTCGTTGATGGGTCGCGGACCATGCATCCGTAGTAGACGGATTGCTGACGAGTCGCTTCCGTGCCCATTATAGTTACCTGAAACCACAGGATAGTTATCATGCTATTCTAGTATTCCTAAATTAAAAAGAAACACTGTCATAATAAACATTGCGGGTCTGCTGAAAGAAATTTTTCTTTCAAATCGTGTTCCTCATAGCTGAGGGTCGTGACCACCATAACCCAAGCAAAAGTGAGTTTGTATATTTGTTTGTTACCTCTTCACGCCCTATCTACTGAACCAATCTTCCTGAAATTTACACATAGCTTAGGAGTATTGAGAAGGACATAGGGTATAGGACATACCTTTCATCCCAGGAAAAAGCACTTTTTCCGAGGAAATTCACGCGGCCGGAGCCACGGGCGAAAGCTAGTATTAATATAAAGTAATATCTCTATGCTTGCTCAAAAGAACTGGTGAAAATGTATTTACATGTGTCTGTACCACATCGTGGTCTGCACTGTGTTTGACAAATTACCTTATTTATTTAACTTCCTAGCATAGAAATTATGTTAACATGCCTGACCGCTACTCACATTCACTACCGGTCAGGTCAAGATAAAAATGTCGTTTTTATATATGTATTGGTTATAAAATATAGTATCCTTGAGTCAGCATCCCATAATAAAAGTCTCGAACTAACTTTGGGGCTAACTCAATCTGTGTGATTCGTCCTTTACATTTCCTGATATATTTATTTATTAAGGTAGATGAATAATTTCTTACGAGAGCCTCAGGTTTCTCCGAGTGAAACATCCACAACTCCTTCAAAGCAAAGTCAGCACAAACATCTCCGTTGAGCAGGAAGAACGCTGAGGGATTGCCGGCGCGGATCTGGTCTCTGAAATGGTACAGGCCACCACCGGTACCAAGCGGTGTGAACTCTTGAAGATATCTGTAAAAATAGATCAAAAAATTTAAGGTACAATTATGTAGGCAAATTTTTTTTTAATGTTTACTCATTGAAGTAAAGAAGTCCTAGCAGTGGGACACATAAAGCTAGAAAAAAACACATCTGTTAAAATTAACAGAATTAATGTAGATAACTGATACAGTTATATTTATTCCCCATTTGCTTTTTCGCGCGCTTCATAAGTCCCATGGGTAAAATACGAAATGTATACGAAGTTTGAGCAAATTGGTTGAGTAGATAAAGCGTGAAAAGATAACAAACAAATAACCCCCTTTTTGCATTTATAATATTAGGATTTGAGAGTAAAATTTCTGTGAAAAATTAGAATAGGACAAACATCTACTTAGTTTCAATACATGCACTTCAAAACATCTACTTAGTTATTCTTTTCTGATCAGACAGGCCTTTAGAATTTTATAATAATTTGAAATTTAATCATTGCTATCTTTGAGTAATTATTAAGATATTTAATTGATTCAGGCATTCCTTTGCAGAAGTCAAAATTACAAGCATGCAAAATAAAATTAAATAAAATATTTTAAAAAGGGGTTTATAATTTTGTAAGTACTTATAGTTTTAAACATATTGTTTCAATTTATTTTTACCTAATAATGATGTGATATTCCTTCTGCATATCACTGACAAACTGTGACATCACTGTTGTAGTATAGGAGCCAATGATCAAAATCTCCTTGCAGTCCTTGAGCTTAGCGCATGCTTCAATATGATGCTGGATTAGAGGCACACCGGCTATGGGGAACAGGGGCTTTGGTGTGTCAAGCGACAACGGCCTAAACCGGGTGCCTGTGGATTTTAATAAATTAGTTACCAAGTTGTTTCAAATCAATGTATCAGTCAATCAAAATCAATAATCAGCCTAAAGAGAAAGATTTCTGATAGATGGCCAGTTGTTAAAACACAGAAAAATGCTTTGTGGGTGTAGCATAAAGAATTCAATTATTTAAAAAAAAAATATCATCATTAGGTTAACATACTATATGCTGTAAGTTGTGTTTATCTAGAAAATTAGATTATTATACCGATACGATCTGATTAATAACCGCCTTATCAGTTACGCACCATCTATTTAACCAACATTATTGTTGTTTTACGTTTAAGTAAGAGCTAGTTTATGTAAAAAGCAAAAGAAATGGTACCAGCGTTTTAGAAACAATAATGTATGTTAATTATTACCGTATTATTATGAAAACAAATAAAATTAATGCCGGTGACGTATACATTTACCTTTTTGCGGCCCGCCAACTAGAATTACAGCTTTCAGCATTTTGATGATTATGGTTTCACTGTTATTAAACACAGATTATTATTTTATTCCTTGGTATGATAATTTTATTAGAGTTTTATTCGAAGCAGCAATAAAACTCAAAACAACACGTCAGGCTTCCCAAATGAATGAATGAAACAAAACAATAGCTAGGTATTTATTTTGTTGTACTGACATTGACACTGACAGCCATCACTGTCATTTTTGCACACGTCATTGCCAATTTTATTTTTCTTTTTATTCAAACCTAAACTTTGCCCGCGGCTTCGCCTGCGTGGACTTCTCAACCTCCTCTCTGGCTCTAAAATACCTCCCTGACAATTTTCAGCTAAATCGGTTCAGCCGTTCTTGAGTTATAAGTGGAGTAACTAACTGGCTACTCAGTTATGTCTCCTTTTCAATTTGTGCTGGAAAAAAGGCGTTGTATCAAAGGATTGGTGCAGAGCCGTCATAGTACCGCTATATAAAGGAAAAGGGTCACAGCAAGAGTGTAAAAACTATCGAGGCATTAGTCTTCTTAGCGTTGTCGGCAAACTGTATGCAAAGATTCTGAGTGAAAAGATTGTGAAAGAGACGGAAGATAAGATATGGGATGTACAAGCAGGATTTAGAAAGGGGATGGGGTGTACGGACCAAGTATTCTCCTTACGATGCATCACTGCAAAATTTTTGGCTAAAGGCCAAAGAGTTTATTGCGCTTTCGTGGACTTGGAGAAGGCCTATGATAGAGTGGAAAGAAATGAGTTGTGGTCTACTTTGTCGATGTACGGGTTGAATAGCCAACTGATAAGAGCAATGAAATCCCTTTATAAGGATTCCAGCGCTTGTGTCAGAATAAATGGGAGCTACACAGACAGGTTTGAGATCGAAAAAGGTGTCAGGCAAGGATGTGTAGCGTCACCTTGGCTGTTTAAACTGTTTATGGACAACTGTCTGAAAGATTTGAAAGATGCTGAATGTGGTATAAGAATGAATGAGTTATGCATCAAATGCCTTCTTTATGCCGATGACCAAGTGCTACTTGCTCAATCGGAGGAAGACATACAGAAGATGATAACAATAATGAATGTAGCGCTAGTAAGTAAGGGTATGAAAATAAATGTAAGTAAGACGAAAATAATGGTGTTTGAAAAGGATGAAAGTAGAACAGTATGTAATGTAAGTATAAATAGAGAGAGTGTTGAACAAGTGAATGAATTTGTATATCTGGGTTGTAAGTTTACTAGAAATGGCAAGCATGAGAGTGATATTGAAAAAAGAGTGGCTGCTGGTAATCAGGTAAATGGGGCATTACATTCCTTTATGAGCAGTAGAGTTGTGTCCAAAAAAGCACGTCTCGCTGTTCATGGGGCAGTGTTAATACCGACCCTTATGTATGGTAGTGAAAGTTGGGTATGGCAAAAAAATAATGAAAGTAGAGTGAATGCGGTTGAAATGAGAGCTTTAAGGAGTATGTGTGTTTTATGCTTGAGCGATAAAATAAGAAATAGTGAGATTAAAAAAGATGCGGTGTAAATGAGGATGTAGTGACAAAGATAGAAAAAGGGATGTTGAGATGGTTTGGACATGTAGAGAGGATGGATGAAAGGAGACTGACGAAAAGTATAATAAGCAGAGTTGGCTGGGAGCGGCGGTCAGGGTCGGCCTCGTAAAACATACTGCGACCAAATCGCAGACCTTTTGAAAAAGGGAGACATTAGGAGTACCCGAAATCGGCGAGCGTGTATGAAGAGAGTGATGAGTGTGGAGGAGGCGAGAGAGGTATGTAAGGATCGTAGCCAATGGAAATCTCTAGTCTCTGCCTACCCCTACGGGAGACAGGCGTGATATGTATGTATGTAACTAACACGACTTTCTTTTATATATATTGTCTACGCACTAATCGCGCCTGCGTAGTACGCGACCGCGTCGACCATCTTTGACTTGCTTGCCATTGTTATCAAGATCGCACACGTTTTGCTTATAAAAGAATAATAAACCGGCTAGTATAATTTAAGGATTTTATTTTAGATAAGGTCCAAACAATGGTCCTTCGCGGAAAAAGTCTCGAATAAGCATTTACGTATCCATTTTCACAATTTCGCCGATTTGCCTTTGAAATCCTGCGAGCGTCATTGGATTTGTATAAACGTCAACCGCCGCAGCTAACCGTCAACGACGAAAATTGGATAATCAAGCATTATTTGGAAATCTACGCCACAGCGGGTCTAAGGTTCTGCAAGAAAACCATAATTACGGCGTGATATCCTACCTATTCAAATAAGTAATTATCAGCAATTTGTCACTGTGGTGGTCTGAACCACAGTTTTTAATTTGTAAGGAAGAATTATGGCCAAAAATACCTAACTCAAGCGAGGCACGTGATTTACCAGATGTAGTGTGTCATTTAACTCAGGATTCCAATTCCAATGTAGAAACCATAAATATTATCTCAACACTCATACACAAACATTCAAATCTCACACGTCTCATTCATACTCTTGCTTACATACAACGATTTATAAAGAACTGTAAAAATAAGAAATGTAAAGGTTCCTTAACACCAGATGAATTACGTGAATCTTTATTTGCTATTCTTAGACAGGGTCAAATTGAGATGTTTCCCGAAGAATATAAAATGTTAAAAAACAACAGTCAGTTACCGTCTAAAAATAGTCTTTAACGCCATTTATTGATTCAAATAACCTTATTAGAGTTGGAGGAAGGCTTGAAACATCTCCTTACTCATATGATCAAAAGCATCCCATCCTTTTATGTAGTAAGCATTATTTAACAAAATTATTTTTTCGTCAACAACAAACTATTACATATTGGGTTTTAGGTGGAAGAAATCTAGCTAGATATGTCGTTAAAAAATGCATCATATGTTTTAGACACAAGAGCCAAACTGTACAGCCAATCATGGGCCAGTTACCTGAGTCCAGAACTAAATTAGAATTTCCATTTCTAAACTGTGCAGTTGACTATGCAGGGCCAATTTTGATAGCCGATCGAAAGGGTCGTGGTTGCAAGTTACTCAAATCATACCTGTATATTTTCGTATGTTTAGCAGTAAAGGCAGTTCATTTGGAGCTCGTCACGGACCTAAGCAAAGATTCCTACCTAGCATCCTTGCGCCTTTTCATTAGTCGCCGTGGCAAACCCAAAACAATCACTTCAGACAATGGAACTAATTTTGTTGGAGCATGTAATGAATTGGCAAATTTCCTTTCTCAATCTAACCTTACTGATGATTTAGCCGATGAAGGTATTACATTCTTGTTCACGCCCGCATATTCCCCTCACTTTAATGGGATGGCAGAGGCCGCCGTTCGATCGACAAAGCATCATTTACGTAGAATATTAAATTTAACACACTTAACCTATAAAGAAATGTCAACCTGTCTTACCCAAATTGAAGCGATTTTAAACTCGCGACCTATTATTCCTCTTTCCTCAGCAGCTAGTGATCTATCTGTTCGAACCCCTTCATACTTTTTAATTGGACGAACTCTAACTGCTGTGCCATATCCACAGGTAGCCGAGGACGCCAATATCACACTACTGCAGCGTCATAAGCGATTCGAAGCTATAAAGCAATATTTTTGGAATAGATTTACTAATGATTATATCTGTACTCTTCAACAGAAAACAAAATGGAAACAAACTAAGAATGATATACAGATGAACTCGCTTGTCCTAGTCAAAGATAAATTAACGCCACCTCTACTATGGTCCCTCGGTCGTGTCGTTCAAGTTTACTCTGGAAAAGATGGCATTAATCGCGTCGCAGAAGTCAAAACCATGAAAGGCACAATTAGAAGAGGTTGGAACAACTTATGTGCCCTTCCCTTGGATGACACCTTATGAAATACTTGAAGCTTCCATCTTCAACCCCGGGAGCCTGTCTACGCACTAATCGCGCCTGCGTAGTACGACCACCGCGTCGGCCATCTCTGACTTGCTTGCCATTGTCATCAAGATCGCACACGTTTTGCTTATAAGAGAATAATAAACCAGCTAGTATAATTTAAGGATTTTATTTTAGACTAGCTGTTGCCCGCGGCTCCGCCCGCGTGTAGTTCGCTTTTCGCTTAACCTGTGGAAACTACAACTATCCAGACCTATAGTTAAATCTATAAGTAGTATCCTATTCCCGTGCCAATTTTATAAAGCCATTACATTGCTACGATATCAAACTGAAAATATTAACATTCATACTATCACATATTTGTCTCTAAAAGAGTAGACGCAGCCTATTACAGGGTCATTAGAACCTAACTCAATAAATAGTGTTATGTTAGTTAAATTAGACCTTACGACACGACCGTATGTTCCGTCGAACAACAACTGAACTGACTTGCTGGTTTGATTATTTTTTAAACCAAAGCCAAACCAACCAACTAATCAATTCAAATAGCTTACAATACAATACAACAAACGACCGATAAACAAACCAACCAATAGAACTAAATAAACAACCAAAATTTTTTTGAAATAATTAGAATTAATTGCTGGAAAAATTTCAATCTGCTAATAATACCATATGAGAAAAAAAAATTAAATTAACTTCAGCGCCATCTATTGATATTTTATGTAACTAAATTATACATTCAATGTGTTAATTTTTTAAAATTTAATAGAGACTGCAGTGTGTTTTTGTCTTCATTGATATCGATAAAACAAAGTAGAAATTGTAGCTTTATCTATATTAAATACGTTTATGTAAACCGGATTCAACTCTGTAAAAGTTCTGAAACAGTGCTAGAAGTAAACTTCAATTGACCATAACTTCTTTTTCCCTTAACCGATTTTGACGAAACAAAGTTTTGACAAAACTGTTGAACGTATATGTAATCCACCTGTGAAAACCGCGTTCGAATCTGTTGAGTAGTTTTGAAGTTATAACGTACCAGACATACAGAAAGACAGACAGACAAAAATTCCAAAAATTGTTTTTTTTGGTTTCTGTTACACGTCTTTCTTTAATCGCCCCGTATCAGTTTTTTAGAAAAATATTTAATGTACAGACATTCAATTTTTACTGTCCTATTATATGTAAAGATAGATAGATAAGTACAAAATCCATATCCATACTAATACTATAAATGCGAAAGTCTGTCTGTCTGTAACCTCTTCACGGCTAAACTGCTGGACCGATTGTGATGAAATTTGGTAGGGATGTAGTTAACGACCTGAGGTCAAACATAAACTTTTGGGCGCGATATAACCGATTCCCACGCGGGGCGGAGCCACGGGGAACAGCTAGTACTTAATATTAACGGACTTAACGCTAAGAGCGTTCTCTACCAGTCAACCATTTGATTAATCTTCTTTTTCAATGTCGTCAATGACAAACTATTAGATATGATTTGTAAGGGGTTGCGATATCGTTTATCCTGAAATAAATTTGCAAATGAATTTATTTGTTTCTTTTCAAAATTATAAAAAAAAAAGTAAGAAAATAATTCTAGAAAACAAATAAAACACGAAATCATAAAATTATTGTTTGTGACAGGATTCGATCCAGGTACTTTCTTGAAACATTTCTTTACTAAAGTATTAAAAAATTCTTAAAAATTAATACAAAACGAAAAAAAAAGTAAATAAAAAAAAGTAAGTAAAAAAAAGCAAGTAAAAGAAAGTAAGTAAAAAAAAAGTCATGTATAGCAGGATTCGAACCCTCGACTTAAAAATATGATCTACGACCTTTACCGATAGGCCAACATACGTTGCTAGAGATTGGCGAAATTTCAAATGGGATTTGTCTATAGGTACGCAAATTCGCGCCATCTATTGAGATTTTATGTTATTAAATTTACGATCAAATTCAATGTGTTATTTTATTAAAATTAATAGGTGCAGTGCGTGTTTTCGTCTTTATTGATATGGATAATAAAAAGTAGAAATCCTAGCCTTATCTAAATTAAATTAAAAGTAAGTAAACGCATTAAAAGTTTTGAAGCAGTGTTTGAAGTAAATTTTCAATCGACCATAACTTCTTTTTCCCTTAACCGATTTTGACGAAACAAAGTTTTGACAACGCTCCTAATCATATGTAATCCAACTGTGAAAACCGCGTTCAAATCCGTTGAGTATTTTCGAAGTTATAACGTACCAGACAGACATACATACATACAGACAGACAAAAATTCCAAAAACTCTTTTTTTGGTTTCTGTTACTCCTTTTTAATCGCACTCAATCAGTTTTTTTGAAAAATATTAAATGTACAGACACTCGCATTTTAGTGTCTTATTATATGTATTGATAAGGTCCAAACATATATGGATAACTAGCAATTGCCCGCGGCTCCGCCCGCGTGGGACTCGGTTATATCGCGCCCAAAAGTAGCCTATGTTTGACCTCAGGTCGTTAACTACATCCCTACCAAATTTCATCACAATCGGTCCAGCAGTTTAGCCGTGAAGAGGTGACAGACAGACAGACTTTCGCATTTATAATATTAGTATGGATATGGATATGGATGCAACTGTACAGGCACGGCGGCGGGGCGCGGCGGCGGGACCGACCCGTGTCTACGACGATTTCTAGCGATTTATAAAATAATCTACATCATTGCGCAATGTCACCTTCATCTTCTTCATCGGTCTCTCAATGCTAAGGATCGTGACCACAATAATGTGTTTCCAGAGTGCGTGATCGGCAGTATGCACTATGGACCGATTTTATGCTGCCTTCAGCAGCTCTCCACACCCTGTCTATGTCTACCCATCTCGCTCGAGGCTTTCTTCTGGCACGTTTCCCCTCTGTTCTGCCCAGTATTATAAGTTTTTCCAGAGACCGCCTATGTGACTCTTCGAGCACCACGGCCTCCGTACGAAGACGTGTTGCTTGAAGAGGTGATTGCATGATGTATCCGAATATACTAGGGCCCTTTCCTAGCAGTACCAAAGAAAGACGTTTCGTGATGATGAGTTCCGTAAGAATAGAGTGTCCTTGTGGCAGTCCATGGTATCCGTAGCAGTCACCTCCAGCACCATACCTCGCCAATCTCACATACTCAATCTTTTTTTGATTGCTAAATCAAAAAAGAATTGAGTTGCAGACAAAGTCTTATTAGGCCCTATTGTTTATGTTCTATAGTTTTCGAAGTCTTAGTTAAAGTACAGTTGTGCTAGCTGTTCCACACGGTTTCACATACCCGTGGTGTCTAGATATTTATATATAGAGGTACTATATCCTATAACCTTCCAACTTTCTCTGTGAACCTTGCCCAAGATTCATGTTACCACAACAGGCAGAAATAATTTTTCAAATCCGACCGTTTAAAAGTTGCGTTCAAACAAACTCTTCAGCTTAGTATATGATATGAAATTCTACCTATTAGATGTATAGATTGTACTGTCTGATTAATAATGAGGCGTGAAACTTAATTCATATGTTCATTACAACCAATATAGATAATTAGTTTCAGGAAGTAATTCTTGGATGGAAGGTGCTTCGTATAGAATTTCAGTGTAATTACTTTATTGGTAAAAGCCAGTTGAATTTCATTCCACGTGTACAATATGAATACCTAAGTACCTACTTATTCCTTGATGTTGCTTATTTTATTAACTAAGGGTTTTGATTCGACACTTATCGACGCGTAAACGGCTTCAGATGGTCAGAAGGTCAGAAAATAATAGTAATAATTCTAAATGGAAAAACCATCATATCAACATAAAAAGGGTGTAGCTTATGTCATACGAAACCGATGCGAAAATACATGGCTATGATGAAAATTAAGGTTTTTCTGGGGGGGTTACTACCGTCTCTTAAAACCATGCAAGATCCAGTGAGTAAGCGGGACAACGCAATACATCATGTAATGCGACATCTCCCTTACTAAGTGGATCTTGCATGGTTTTAAGTTTTAGATGAATTGGGGTTAAATATTGCCCAATTCATGAGAACTTACATACACCAAGGGCGGGTTGAACCACGACGCATAGCTAGTAATATTATAAACTGCGTTGCATCATGTAACAAGTAGGTATTACGAAACGCTAGAATTATTCGTTTCCCAAAATATCTGACAGTTTAATCTGTCGAGTTCGACACATTTAATCCGCAGTAATCCCGTTGCTCTGGTAAAATATTGCTTTGCATTTAACTTGTCATGAATAGGTAAATAATGTGGCCGTGGTGGGCCGAAGTTCATTCTTGTAATCCATTTATTTATATACGTTCCAGCCGAGTTTTTTAATCCAAGGAATGTCGTACCTACCACCTACTTATCTACTGTAACATTAATGTCCTTACCTACTAGGTATGTAACGATGCGCAAGCATCGTTCCTCATTTCTTTACCTCCTTCTTCGTCCCAGCGTAGGAAACACGCTCGGACGGGCTTACGCTTCAGTACCCCTAGTATGAGTTTTTCTTAACGCAGACGCTAGCGACTGCGTTATGATTTTGTATGGAATTTCTTAGTTGCCTTACTATCCGCCAGAGGCGTTGTACAGGTTTGCCATACTAAATCGCCAACGCAGTCGCTAGCGTCTGCGTTAAGAAAAACTCATACTAGGGACACTGAGCCCAGATTACGCTATTAATCTTGGTCCTGATTTGGTACACGTTCTAAACAGGATATTCATGGAGGCTGCCATGGATGCCATTCATGGATGGATGCGATGGATGTTAGTTCTTTTCTAATATCTCGATGGCTCTATTTGTTGGTCCATAGTGACTGCGTAAGGCATAAATACGTACAGAGGAGTCGATAGGCCTAGCTAGCCTGGTTCCGACGGTGAACGTGGCCTGACACAATGCTGGTCTGCTGGAAGAAGTGATGTCTATATAAATCTTAGTGATTTCCCGGTTGCATCCTGACCATTAAGTAGTATGAGTTTTTCTTACACAGACGTTAGGATTTTGTATAGGATTTCTTAGTTGCCTTACTATCCGCTAGAGGCGCTGCACAGGTTTGTCATAGGCATACTATAACTAATTCTGTGTCATAGGTACAAAATCTCTAACGCAGTCGCTAGCATCTACGCATTTAGAAAAACTCATACTAGGGGAACTGATCTTGTCGCTGCGTAACCCAGGGTCGGATTTCCTGAATTTTCTTCTCCACTTCGCACAGTCTTCGGCATGCAGAAATAAGCAGCACTATTGTACAAAATTTGCCACGTTTAAATTTTCACTGTCTTTATTTTTGTACAATAAATATTAAATAAATAAAATAGGAAACAAAATGAACTCACGGAAATAAAAGAGTACTTACCCCAAACAGTACCCCAAAACATTTAAAAGCTTACAAGAAAAATCTCACTGTATCAACACGGATTTATCGGCCGTGACCCTGACCTTCGCAAGTTCACGCCTCACTTCGGCAACTCTGTAACTAATGTGCGATATTCTAGGGCGGAAAGGGAATGCTTGACATTTTTCTTGTTTCTCTTTGATTTTGTTTAAAAAGAAAATTACGTTTTTACTTTTCTTTCCTTCTTAGCGTGGCCTGTCCTGCCCGGAGGCCTTTTGAACCGGAGATCATGATTATGATTCCGACGGAAAGCATTGCTAATTTTTTAAGTTGTTTCCAATTTGGCTCAGAAGTTACTTGAAGACTGAAGAGGGGACCTACTCTTAACAAAAAAGAATAGCTTTCTTTCTTTCTTTCTGCAATTGTCATAAGAAAATATAAAAACATTAAATAAGGAATTTAGAAACTTTTACCTGATATTATCTACAAATAGTGGCATATCCTACCGCCAACTAAATTTCTTACATATTAACCACTTGTAAGGGCGACATTTCATTCTAGAAGGAAAATTTTGCTGATAATTTGACGCCTAACAAATTGAAAAGGACAACGATTTATCCTCAAATTAGATTTTTGCGCGTTAACTATCACCTAAGTCATGTAATTGCTTAATTTTAAAGTCACAGAGTTTCAAAATTTTATTTATCCCAAGACGAAAATATTTATTTAAAAAATTACTTAATATTTAGTGGCAAAACTTATTAAAGTTACTAATAAGTTAACACTACTTACTTGTCAAGACTAGAGAGAAAATAATAAAAATGAGTATTATTTAAAGTACCATCTTAGAGCAACATGCTTTTTCGGCACGGAAGCCGTGTTGCTGGAACTTAAATAATTTTAAACACACTATTTATATAACACAAATGGGGTTTGAATGCCATGAGTTGACAAGTTTCCCTCCAAATGGAACTTCTATGTTCGTCTAATGCGCAAATATTGTAGGCTAAGGAATAAATCTATACGTACACGACCACAAGCTGTTCCATTCATGGCGTTAGTAATACGATTGTTTACTTGTTTTAATTTTCTTTGATAAAAAGTGATCCTAGTGACTATTTAAAAGTTGCAGGGAGGTTACTAGGTACCAGCTCTTAAAAACCATGCAAGAACAAGTGAGTAAGCGAGACAGCGCAATACATGATGTAAGGCGACATCTCCCTTAAGTACTCAATTGTTCTTGCATGGTTTTAAGAGATGATATTAAGCTACCAGGTCACATTGATGGTTGCCGATCTTCGATAAAGATGGCACCAAGAAGAAGAAAAATATAGTAAAAAATAATCATATATTTTTTGTTTACTTGATAAATAAACAGCGGCCTCCGTGGTCCAGTGGTTAAGGCGTTTTCCTGTAGACCCGGGGGTCGTAGGATACTTTATTTAGTTGTTTCCAGTTTGGTTAGGACATTGCAGACGTGAATCACCTGATTTTCTGATCATCATCATCATCATCATTTCAGCCGCAGGTCGTCCACTGCTAGACGTAGGCCTCCACCAAGGATTTCCAGAACGACCGGTTGGAAGCGGCCTGCATCCAGCGTCTGCCTGCGACCTTCTTCAGGTCATCTGACCATCTGGTCGGTGGATGTCCGACGCTGCGCTTGCCGGTGCGTGGTCGCCATTCGAGAACCTTTCTGCCCCATCGGCCATCGGTCCGTCGCGCTATGTGCGCTGCCCACTGCCACTTCAAAGAGCTAATCCGCTGGGCTATGTCGGCAACCTTTGTTCTCCTACGGATCTCCTCTTTTCTGATGCGGTCTCGAAGGGAAACACCGAGCATAACCCTCTCCATAGCTCTTTGGGCGACCTTGAGCTTTTTTATGAGGCCCATAGTAAGGGACCACGTTTCGAACCCATATGTCAAGATGATTCTGTGCTTCGGGAAGGCACGTTAAGCCGTTAGTTACGGCTACCATCTGTGGGTCTGAAAACGCCACTTTGAGCAATTCATCGACTCGAATTCATATTACGGATTCCATAGCAATTCCTATTTCTTTCAATTTTTTTGAAGAGAAATTGCAAAGTTTAGTTGGCCATTTTACAAAAAATAGAGGAATTGCTACAGAATTGCTAAGGAATTCGTAATATGAATCGATTCGATGAATTGCTCAAAGTGACGTTTTTAGACCCCCTGGCAGTCGTTACAGGAACCACGTCAGCGGCCGTGACACGACAGAAGAAGAAACACGTCCAAGAGCCGCCAAAGAATTCTGACACCAGGATGTGCATGGTGAAGATATAACTTTTTTAATTTAACTTTCAAATTAACAGATGGCATACTTATTTTATAAAAAAATAAATAAGTACTTAAATTAATTGCGTATGGTGTACGCAAACTTCCGAAGTTTCAACCGTGTTACCTAAAACGGTCGTCGTCACTTGTTAGAATGTAAAATTAAAATTCCTGAAAGTAGATACTCTAACTACTTATTTTTGCCTCGATTCTTTAACGTAATCCTATCAGAAATCAAAGTACCTATATCCGGATAGGATTAAATCAAAAATGCAAAACAACCATCGGCCGCCTGTCAAGGACTTGAGGTCAATTCAATTATATTGTCCTCCAGTCTATTTTAGACTTAGGTCTAAATAACCTATTCTGATGCTTTGGATATTTATAGCAAGTACCTACATATAGAGCATAGTACTATTTTGTTAGTAGTGAATGTGTGAGTATGACAGCAATTCTAGTTGGAACATTATTTATGCAGCGAGCGTAGATATACGAGTATTTGGCTAGGTATGTAAGGTTTAATTATGTACTACGTAAAAACTTCGTAACGTTCAAATAATATGCTTAGGTGCTATTAAATAATTCTCTATCTGCTTCGTATCTTGTCTATAGTAAGTAATTAGCATATAAATAAGTATGCGGTAAAATCACAAAGGAGAATGCAGTACCCCTAGTATGAGATTTTATAATCGCAGACGCTAGCGACTGCGTTAGCGATTTTGTATGAAAAACCTGTACAGCGCCATAGTAAAGCAACTAAAGAAATTCCATACAAAATCCTAAACGCAGTCGCTAGCGTCGTTTATAAAATCTCATACTAGGGGTACAGAGCAAATGCAGCAATGCATCTATATTTAATAATAATAATAATAATAATGTCTCTCGGTATATCTGATGGAGACATAAAACAATCGGTGACGGAACGTTTCTTTGGCCGGCTGAAAAAAGTACTGAAAAGTCTTTTGTCGGGTGGTAACAAGGTTCGTGCTTTCAACGGTTGGGTTATGCCTTTACTTATATACACCTTTGGCATATTAAGGTGGACTCAGACTGAACTAGACGCCCTGGACGTAAAGGTCAGAAAAATGCTTACGACGTATAGCGTGTATCATCCACGATCATCGGTGATGAGATTGTACATCCCACGGAAGTGTGGAGGTCGTGGCTTTCTTAATGCCAAAAACCTACACAACCGAGAGGTGTGCAATCTTAGGAAATATTTCCAACAACGTGAAAGTGGATTACATTGCGACGTCGTAGCAGTTGACAATGGCCTGACACCACTATCCATGGCGAACAGGAACTGGCGCATACCACAGGTGTTTACTACCCAGAGTCGCATGGACGTATGGAAGAGTAAAGAGCTGCACGGGCGGTTCTACAAGGCCCTTCATGGACCTGATGTAGATCTGCTCGCGTCGGTGGCCTGGCTACGTTTTGGTGATCTCTTTGGAGAAACCGAAGGTTTTGTCTGTGCAATTATGGACGAAGTTATCAAGACGAATAACTATCGGAAATATATCCTGAAGGACGGTACGGTCGACATATGTCGCGCGTGCCACCGTCCCGGAGAGTCACTCAGGCATATAGTTTCCGGTTGTTCTCATCTTGCTAACGGCGAGTACTTGCATAGGCATAATCAAGTAGCTAGGATTATACACCAGCAACTTGCTCTTAAATACGGCCTTGTGAACTCTGAGGTACCGTACTATAAGTACGCACCAGCGCCGGTTCTTGAGAATGGTCATGTCACGCTCTACTGGGACCGGTCTATTATCACAGACAGGACTATAATAGCCAATAGACCTGATATTGTGATTATAGACCGGGAGACACGCCGTGCAATTCTAGTTGATGTTACCATTCCGCATGACGAGAACCTCGTAAAGGCCAAGAAAGATAAACTTTCCAAGTACTTAGACTTGGCCCACGAGGTTACCGCCATGTGGCATGTTGACTCAACTGTAATTGTTCCAATTGTCGTGAGCACGAACGGACTTATAGCGAAGAGTCTCGACCGTCACCTAGAGAGACTCTCGCTTGGCAGTTGGGTCAAGTCACAAATACAGAAGGCAGTACTATTGGATACGGCCCGCATTGTGAGAAGATTCCTCAATCTGGAGCCCTGACCACCGGCAGCTTGGGTCTTCACTCCGCTGCCGATGGGTGCCCCTTTTTTTATATTTTTAAATGTTTTTTTTTTTTTTTTTTTATATATATACAATTAATATTTAAAAAATGTAAAAAAAATAAGAGGAAGCTAAATAAAGGAAATAATAATAATAACAACAGAGAATATCTGATCAAATAATAATAACAGAGAATATCTGATCAAAGAAGAGCAATAATAAAAAATAAATATCTAACTGAAGAATCATTAAATGAAATTAAGTCTACATTGTACCAATAGTAATTTCATCAACTGGAGTGATTCCCAAGCACTTACACCATAGCCTAAAACTCTTAAATTTACCACCAAACATTTACATTAATATGCAAAAGGCTGCAATTCTAAATACATGCAGGATAGTGAGAAAATTCATGCAAGGTGACGAATTCCCAGATAGTATTTTATAAGTAAATTACTCTACTTCACTTGGCGTCAGCCCGTGACAGTAGTTTAAAAATACCAGCTAAAAATGCTGAGAAAAAGAAAAAAGGTAAAAAATAATAATAATATTTATTTGCCAACTAAGTGTCATTTTGGTCTTAAAACTAGTACTTGCACTTTAATACTTAGCCACCTTTTACAGGTATTGCAAATTTGTGGGTGGCGCCTTATAGAATATAAAACAAAATATAATTTTATAATCGTCATATTAATATATTTATATATTATATATGTTTATTTAAGTTTAAGTATCTATTTATATATATTTTTTATATATATTTTTTATTTTATTTTTATTTGTTTTCATTTTCCATATACTCATCTATTGAGTAAAAACTCATGTTTATGAGGAACTCTTTTAGCTTTTTACTAAATGTAGTTTGATTAGTTTCATTTTTTATGTTTATAGGAAGTTTATTATACAGTTTTATTTGGTATGTCGGATCTCCGCTAAGCTTGGCTAAGCCGAGTTGTTCTGCGAATGGACTCATCCTTCAACAATGGAATTCTAATATTTGCTGGAAACTTCAAGGGATTAAAACGAATAGAGGGAAAAATGGCGCCAAGCATTCTTAAATTCTCGTACAGTAAATGGAAATAATACGGCATTGTATTGCGACGGCTTGTAGGTAATTACCTTTTTTTTCCTTTAGTTTAAGATGTCAATACCCCTAGTATGACATCTTAAACTATTGCAAAACTAAACTTATCTAACCAAAAAGGCTAGCGACTGCGTTAGCAATTTTGTATGACGCCCCTGCCGGATAATAAAGAAACTAAGAAATTTCATACAAAATCCTAACGCAGTCGCTAGCGTCATACTAGGGGTACATTAAAATGTGAAATTAGTTTAGTTATCTCTTGGCAGAGCTTATCTTGTTCTTTGATACAGATATAGCGAATAAGAATACGAGTCTGCTGTTTTGTATCGCTATTTATTTTGATCTTTTAACTATTATTTCACAATAAATTGACTCCACAATTAATAATGATAGATTGTATTTTCTTGACAGAAGACACAACACTTTTTGAATTCGCAGTTTATTTTTCATGCGTCGAGTTCATGTTCTGAAGAGGTCGGTACGTGCCGCCACATCACCCCCCTCGGAGTGATGATGTTCCTGATGATGATAATGATGATGTCTGTAAAATAATTATAAAAATTTGGGAAACTCGCCCAGATCTCGTGGTGATGGGCGGAGGAACATTGTTCTGAGATGTCCTTTCGCAGTAGTCATCTGAGTCAGACATTGAATAGGCTGGTTTTGCTCTGTCTATAGATATTTTAACCGGGCCTCTATTTAAATCAACGGTTATTGTCTTCTCAGTTCGGCTAAGAACCTTATGTGGACCTGTATAAGGTGGTTCTAAAGATTTCTTTACACCGTCCTTCCTTATAAATATGTATTTTGCGGATTTAAGATCATCATGCAAAAATACTGCTTTTGGTGAGTGTCGAGATGCATGTTGAGGTTGTAAATGAGTGAAATGTCTTTTAAGCTGCTCTGTAAAATCTTCAGGTTTGACTTCTTTGTTCGATGACGGATGAAGGAATTCGCTAGGTAACCTTAATGGTTCACCGTAAACTAACTCCACTGCAGAACATTTTATATCCTCTTTCCATGCTGTTCTTATTCCAAGTAGTACGACAGGTAATATATCCGTCCATCTCTGTTCGCCATGAGCCATGATTGCAGCCTTTAACGTCCGATGAAACCGTTCCACCATACCATTGGCTGCTGGGTGATAAGCAGTTGTGTGACGAAGTTGGGTACCGCAAAGATTAGTGAGAGCTTTGAAAAGGTTTGATGTAAATTGGCGTCCTTGATCCGTAGTGACGGTCTCAGGACAACCAAAACGTGAAATCCACATGTCGTAGAAAGCTTTTGCTACTGTTTCAGCAGAAATATCTTGAAGAGGTTGGACTTCAGGCCATCTAGTGTATCTATCCACAGCTGTCAAACAGTATTTAAAATCACGGGATGGTGGTAATGGATTAGGTCGATGTGAACATGACTGAATCTTGATGATGGGAGTTTAAAAGTACCTAATGGTGCAGATGTATGACGTTGTATCTTTGACTTCTGACAAGATTCACAAGTTTGTACCCAAGTACGACAATCTTTGCGTATCGAGGGCCATACAAACCGGTCAGTGACCATCTTGGTGGTTGACTTTACTCCAGGATGATTAAGAGAATGAATTGAATTGAAGATCTGCCGACGCCATTCCTTGGTGATGAAGGGTCGTGGTTTAGACAGAGAGACATCACAATATATGAAGATGTTTGATCCTGGAATGGGTGTGTGGATCAACCGTAAGGATGAAGATGGGTGAGTAAGTAAGTCTTGTAGTTCAGGATCTGCTTGTTGAGATTCAGCTAGTTTCTGAAAACTAGGAGGCAAACAAATAGCTTCAATGCGTGAAAGTGTATCTGCAGTAATATTTTCTTTACCCGAAATGTGCTTGATGTCTGTTGTGAATTGCGATATGAAGTCCAAATGGTTGAATTGTCTTGGCGAACATTGTTATTGCTTTTTCTGGAATGCGTAGATGAGAGGTTTGTGATCCGTATATATGACAAAGTGTCTACCTTCAATCATATAACGGAAATGTTTGATACTTTCATAAATAGCTAGTAGTTCTCTATCGTAGGCGCTATATAATTTTTGAGCATTATTCAACTTCTTTGAAAAGAAAGCGAGTGGTTGCCATTCTTTGTTAACCAACTGTTGAAGTACCGCACCCAAAGCTGTGTTTGAGGCATCAGTCACAAGGGCTAGCGGTGCATTTAGCACAGGATGAGCTAGAAGTGTACATTTTATAATACTTTCCTTGCAGTCGTTGAAAGCTTTGAGTAGTGCTGGTGTCCATGTAAGAGAATCAGTTCCTTTAACTTTAGGACCAGAAAGCATATCATAAAGTGGGGCTTGGTCGTCGGCAGCATGTGGAATGAATCTTCTATAAAAATTTAACATGCCAAGAAACCTGCGTAAGCCATTAACCGTTTTTGGAGGATCAAACTCTTTTATTGCTGTAATTTTATCTGGTAATGGATGAGTACCTTGTTCAGTGATCTGGAATCCGAGAAAAGTTACTTCATTTATGCCGAATTCACATTTGCCAACATTGATGCGTAGACCATATGTCTCAAGTCTTTTGAATACAAGTTCCAGATGTTCCAGGTGTTGTGATTCTTCTCTGGAAAATATTAAAATGTCATCCAAATATGAGAAACAGAAATCTAGGCCACGTAGTACCTCGTCGAGAAATCTTTGAAAGGTTTGAGCTGCATTTCTGAGTCCAAAAGGCATATACGGAAACTCAAATAATCCAAATGGTGTCGTAATTGCCGTTTTAGCTACATCTTCAGGAGCCATAGGAATTTGATTATATGCTTTTAGTAAATCAATTTTGGAAAATATAGTGCAACCAGATAGTCTGTGTGAAAAATCTTGAATGTGACGAATGGGATATCTGTCTGGTATAGTGCGGGCGTTTAATGCACGATAGTCGCCGCAAGGTCTCCAACCATTCTTCTTAGGTGCTAGGTGAAGTGCTGAGGCCCAAGGTGATTTTGAAGGGCGAGCAGTGCCATCTCGAACCATATCCTCGAAATGTTCCTTCGCAATTCGAAGGCGATCAGGTGCCAGTCTGCGTGGTCTGCAAAAAACTGGAGGTCCTGGAGAAGTATTAATGAAATGGGTGGTAGAGTGCTTGATTTCTCGATGGATGCCAGGAGGTTTGACCAAATCAGGAAATTTATCTAGTAATTTATGAAAAACAGTATTACCAGTAATTGCCTTGATGCTTGTTTGATTGCAGTCTCTAATTGTACCAAATGATGAGAGAGTAGTAGTACAATCTAATAAAAGTCTGTTTTTACAGTCGACTAAAAGGCCATAATGTGCGATAAAGTCAGCTCCAATTATAGGTCTTTCGACGTCAGCAACAACAAAATTCCACGAAAAGTCTCGTCTCAATCCTAGATCCAAATGCATAGTCATTGTTCCAAAAGTATTAATTTTTGTTCCATTTGCAGCTGTTAAAACGTAGTCTACTGGTTGTCTAGATTGACGTAAGAAGCATTGTGGTAAAACGCACAAATCAGATCCTGTGTCAATTAAAAATTTAACTTTTGTCTTTCTATCTGAGATAAAGAGGCGACTCGTGGGTGTAACTTGGCAGTTGTCGGTCGCAGTTACAGACTGCCGCTGGAGTTTTCCTGCTTGCTTTTAGAATAATTGCATGGCTGTGTGCATTTTATGGCTTTGTCACAAAAGTTATCATGATACCAACATAGACCTGGTGTTCGGCTTCCACTGCGGCTGCGGGATTGATATCGTCCCCGAGAATGACTGCGTCCACGAAATCGCTGATTAATTTTGAGTTGGGCTATTTCCTTTTGCAATTTATTAATTTGTTTAAATAAATCATGATAATTATTTGATGTGTAAGAAGATGAGGCGGTCGATAGAACAGATGTTTGTTGAAAATTTCCTTCTGACGAAACGCTCATTTTTGCTTAATTCACGTCGTTGATAATAAAATTTTAGGTCACCAATATAGCGAATGAGAATACGAGTCTGCTGTTTTGTTTCGCTATTTATTTTGATCTTTTAACTATTATTTCACAATAAATTGACTCCACAATAAATAATGATAGATTGTATTTTCTTGACAGAAGACACAACACTTTTTGAATTCGCAGTTTATTTTTCATGCGTCGAGTTCATGTTCTGAAGAGGTCGGTACGTGCCGCCACACAGATATAATAAAATATTTCTTTTTCCATAATAAGTATATATATTTCCTTAACAAACAGAAAATACAAACAATATTTGTCGTCCTAAGTGCTCGTATAGGTACTCACTTATCGAACGCCATATTCTCCAATAACCCCAGATAAACTGTATGGGAGGATGCAAGACAGCAGCGGGGGCAAGGATTTGTGTTAGGATTGTTGTACAGTGATACAAGAGAGCGATATCATACATTTCTACACTAATATTCTTTTTCTCGAGTGATGATGGAGTAAGTAATCCTAACTAATATTACAAATGTGAAAGTGAGTTTGTGTATTTGTTTGTTTGTTACCTCTTCACGTCCTATCTACTAACCAATCTTCCTAAAATTTTGCATAGATACACATAGTTAGAAGTATTGAGAAGGACGTAGGGTACCTTTCATCCCAGTGCCCGTTAGGATTTTGTATGGAATTTCTTAGTTGCCTTACTATCCGCCAGAGGCGCTGTACAGGTTTGCCATACTAAATCGCTAAATCGAAGCTAATTGAAAAACTCATACTAGGGGCACAGGAAAAAGCACAGTTACTGAGCAAAATTCACGCGGGCGAAGCTGCGGGTCAAAGCTAGTAATAATATTATAAAGGCGAAAGTTTGTGAGTGTGCGAGTTTGTATGTTTGTTTCTCATTCACAGGAAAACGGCTGATCCAATTCGGCTGAAATTTTGAATGGAGATTGCCTAGACCCTGGAACAACACATAGGCTATATTTTATCCCGGAGTTCCCACGGGAGCGGAGCCCCGGGCAACACTTAGTTCTTTATAAATATAAGTAGATTTTTGTCAATCAAATCAAAGTAAATCTCGAACTGTACTTGGTCACCCCCACGGCTCCAAACTTTAACGTTTTGGTTTAGTTAAACGTAATCAAATAGTTTTACATGAAAGTAATAGCAGCGCCGCTACGGTTGTATTTAAGGAACTATAATTCGGTAGCGATACTCGTCACGTATTGGTAAACGTTATGGTATAGGTAGTAAACGACAGCTTATGTATGGGAATCGGTAGCACGAACTCAATTTTGTTACGACCACAGTGGCGTAACTATTAACATGCCTGACCGCTACTCAAGAGGTCCCGGATTCGATCCCCAGTCAGGTCAATATGAATAATGATCTTTCACTGATTGGCCTGGGTCTGGATGTTAATCTATATACGTATATTTACTATAAAATATTGTATCGTTGAGTTAGTATCCCCTAACATAATTCTCGAACTTACTTTAGGGCTAACTCAATCTGTGTGATTTGTCTCTACGTAGGTATATATTTATATTTAATTTTGATAGTACCTATTACACTTCGAAAATATATAACCTTCGTATCGTAACAGCGGTGTAACGACAACCTTTCTTCGCATCAAAAACCATACATGCAGAAAATAGAAAATTCCCTCAACTTGTATGTAAATCACAAGAACCCGACTATTTGCATGCGAACTTCGATAACCCTCGGGAGAGCTCAGGCACTGACAGGAGCAGACATAAAACATATTTTCACAGCGATATATTATACTACCTATTTAGTAAGGCAGACGGTCATAAAAATAATGTCAAATCTTATTCAATATCTTCTTCATCATTTCTCTCGTTGTTCATCTACGGATCTCCCTTCAAAATCTTAGCGCTTTCCCGGTTGCATCCTGCTGCAGCTGGTTGCTTCAAAGATCATGGTGCGCTTTGCTTTTTATTAATAGGACATATATAGAAATGGATGTAAGAAAACAACAAGACATCGCGTTGAAGCCAATCCCGGGCCCCGAAACTATAGAATGATTAACTTCAATTTATCAACTTAAAGAGCGTGATTGTCAGAACTCTGTGTAACCGCATTACTTTTACGTTGTACATACAAAAAATAACATAGCTCTACCAAAACCACACGAGTAAGAATCCTTATTCTTACATATAAATAAATGTACTGTACAATCCGTACTTATAATCTAAGTGGTTGTATCCGTACTTCCAATAATACTGTTCATTTGATCAATAATTGAAGTGGAGGACTCTCAACTTCTTATAAAAATATTCGACGGGGAACGGCAGTCTCTATTATTCTCTATGCCATTGTTCAATTTCCCGCTAAATTGCGAATGTCAAGCCAATAAACGGGCTATGAAATGAGCAGGGATGGGGCTGTGATTTATTGGGAAAATATCGATGATTTTACAACGTTGCTTCTTTATATACCTAACTGAGCCCGCGATTTTTAGGAGCTCGATAGCCTTACGGGGCATGTGTATTTGTGATGATTGTGCGTGTCAAGCGATAGCGAGCGTGGTCGAAATTGGATTGGTCCTTTGTGTTTCGGAAGGGCTGTACCTTTATGGCTTTATGGTCGATAGGCTATGTCAGATGTCTTCAGGGAACCTAAAATCTGACGGTGTTGACACTAACATACCCTGATCATGTTCCTATTGGTATCGTTTCGCTGTTAAACTTGAATATTATCAGTCGGATTGCAACGTACGTTGTTATCAGAATAATATATGCGCGTTTTTATGTACTTAGGTTTTAGTTTTAAACTTCATCTTGTATTGTTGCAAGATTATGATTTTATCGACGTTTAAATATTACTTTCTAACACAGCCAGGTCCTTTCGTATGTAACAAGGTATATGCTGGTTGCTTTTAGTTTAGTACAAATACAGAGCAGTGCGGAGAAATACTTTGTATAGGTATTTTATCTAACTAAAAGGTAGACATCTTTAGGCGAACTCACGGTCAGGATGAGAGACCATTCTTCTTTTTCTTTACCTTATTCCACTTTCTTATGTGGGGTCAGCACTGTATGTAAGTTCCTTCCATTTAGATCTATTTCCAGCTATTTCCCGCGTCACATCTCGGTCATAATCTCCCTCATACAATCAATCCATCTCTTTGGTTTGTCTCTACTCCAAGATCCCGTAATTTTCATATTCAATAATCTTTGCCCCACATGGCTTTCCTCCCTCTTCGCGACATGGCCCTACCATCCTAATCTATATAGCTCTCTAACTTCTCTTTATGGGTGCCACTTTCATACTGATGGTGATGATTTTCATAAGATGAGAGACCCTATATGGACTTAACTACATTTATTTTTAATTCGTATCGTCTATGGCACATTTTTTGTATTTAGAACAGTGTCTTCATCACCGGAAAAAAAAATCCAACATATCTATCTAAATATATAAAAATGAAACCCGTTTTCCGTTGTCACGACATAGCATGAAAACGGCTTGATCGATTTGGCTGATTTTTTTTTTGTAGTTTCCTAATACTCTGTACAAGGTTCTTAGGGAAAAAAATATTAAGAAAGGCGGTACGAAGTTCGCCGGGTCAGCTAGTGTAACATAAAAGTGGCAGACTGGTAGGCGGCCGCGTTATTCGATGATTTCCAGAAATTATATAATTAATCAATAGTTTTTCAGTGTATTAATAATCAAAAGTTACATATCTGTTACTGTCTTTTATTTGTCCTTTGACCTTTGATCTAATAGACAAACAGTAGTACATCTCCAAGATCACATATGTATGAATTTACAATGGAATTCGGTTATAGTAAATACTGTACTCCGGCTGAATTTATAGACTGTTAAATTACCTAGCTGCTGACACATTTGGGCAAGTAATTCTTGAATTTATGTGTTCTTATATAACAGGAATATATGTTATATCCGGGCTTACTCTGTGTTTTATTACTTAAACTCATTCTCTTTAGGATGTCAGCATTTTCCTGTGTTCATCTTAAGCCTAAAAGTTAATGTTATTCTATACGTTAGAGGAGCTCGATAACGCGGCGCGCGTGTTCGTAACGATAATGCGCGTCAAGCGACGGCGACGGCAAGTGCGCGGCCATGTTTGGATTGGTCGGATTATTTTTCCCATTTGTCCCCAGTGGTGACAAAGCCAGTGGTAACAACTGGGAATAGACAGCCATTAGTGGCATTTCTATCTTGAGCTCTTCCGTGCTTCAGAAGGCACGTTAAGCCGTTGGTCCCGGCTGTTATCGGTAGATGGCAGTCGTTAGGCTAGGTATGTCAGATGCCCCCAATCTGGGTGGGCCGAGCGAAGCAGTGAGGCGGCTTTACTCTGGCGTCTGCCGGAGCATGGCTATGTACGGTGCCCCCATCTGGGTGGACGCCCTCACCGCGACGAACAAACGCCTTCTTAGGCAGGCGCAGAAGGTGATCGCGGTGAGGGTGATACGGGGGTACCGTACAGTGGCCTTCTCTGCGGCCACGGCCCTCGCGGGCGACCCGCCGTGGGAATTGGTGGCGGAGGTGCTCGCCGAAGTGTACCACTTTGTGGCTAGAAGGAGGGAAATCGGCGAGCGCCCCACGGTGGAGGTTGTCCGGCGGGTGCGCCTGCGAGGGCAAGCGGAACTCGTGCGGAGGTGGGAGGCGGACCTGGCGCAGGCAGCGTACGGTGTACGCACAGCGGAGGCCCTGCGCCCGGTCCTGGAGAGGTGGATGTTGAGGCGTCGCAAACCTCTCACCTTCCGCATGACGCAGGTGCTCACCGGGCACGGCTGCTTCGGTGAGTACCTGCACCGCGTGGCCCAGAGGGAGGCCGAGCCCAAATGCCACGATTGTGGCGGGGCTCAGGACACCGCTCAACATGTCCTGGAGCGGTGTCCTAGGTGGAACCGGCAGCGCCATGAGTTGGCCGCCGCGCTAGGCGGGGTGGACCTGTCGCTCCCGAGTGTCGTCAACGCGATGCTCGAGAGCGACAGAGCTTGGACGGCAATGGCCTCCTTCTGCGAGACCGTTATGTCGCAGAGGGAGGCCGAGGAAAGGGACCGCGAGGACGATCCCCTTGCGGACCCGATCCGGAGGCGTAGAGGGGGGGTGCGACGCAGGCGCTACCTAGCGCGCCTGGAAGCGCCCCCATAAGAGTGGGACTAAAAATTAGTCCCACCCGGTGGCAGAGGTCCTCCAGGTGTCGGAGGGCCTCTGAGAGTGGAGAGTCCGGTCTCTGATGAGAGACCGGCCAGTCGCTGAGGCGTCTTGTGCTAGTTAGATCCGAGGCGCCTCCATGCAAAGCGGCCGACGGCACCCGCAGGGGTTTAGTGGGTAGTCTGGGCCGAGTAGCGGCCCAGGAGTCCCACACTCCGTGCGTAAAAGCATTCCCCTGCGAAATCAAAAAAAAAAAAAAAAAAAAAAAAAGGTATGTCAGATGCCTTTAGGCAGCCTGAAAAATCTGACAGTGTTAATTGGCCACTAACACACCCGGGTAAAGTCCCTGGTCCATGTCTGGTTTCCATGTATAAAAGGGTTACGGAGATCAGACGGCAGTCGCTCCATTGTAATTACCAGTTCCGCCAAAATCAGGACCATGATTAATAGCGTACCCTGGGCTCTGAAGCGTAAGCTGAAGATGTTACCGGGAAACACGCTCGGACGAAGAAGAAGATACGTTACGCCGTTGGTCCCGGCTGCCATTTAGTAGTGGTTGAACCATGTTAGAGGCTGAGTTCCGAAGAACAATAACACCGGGGTGTGCAATTGTTCATGGTCCATTGGAAGTGTCACCTACTTAAATGAAACTTATAGACGGGCTAGACTTTGACTTATAACTTTAAACCTAATTCTTAATAGTATATCAGCATTTTCCTGAGTTCATCCCAAGCCTCAAAATCTTACACCAGGTAGCCGTTTCAAAGAACTCTTACACCAGGGTGCGCATGGTCGATGACCTTGTAACTTACACGAAATGATGATTATGACAGATCATATCGTTTTCGACCCTGTAGGCCTCAATTGGCTAACATATATTGGTATGTTTTTCTCAAAATGTTACACTAAGTACCTACTTATTAGTTTTGACATGTTCAATACATTATATTTAGTGAGAAGGGTCTAATGGTACCAGAAGGTACGAAGTGAAAGTTTACAATAGCCACTCAACGACTTTTGTGCAAATCTATCATTTATTTTGTATTGACAAAGGATGTTTAGTATTTTTTTGAGAAGTCGGACAATGGATTTGCTTGCTTGTAACTGCTTTTCAAGCAACTTATTTGTCCCAGATTTTAATTTGTCCCAGCTGTTTGTTCATTCGACGACCTCCGTAGCGTTGATGGTTAACATGCCTGCCGGCTACTTAAGAGGTCCCGGATTCGATCCCCGGTCAGTTCAAGATGACTAATTGTATTTTTCTGATTGGCTTAGGTCTTGAACGTTGAGTTAGCATCCTATATCTCAAGTCTCGAACTTATTTTGGGGCTAGAGCAATCTGTGTGATTAGTCCGTATATGTTTATTTATATTTATATCTACTAACTGACCCGGCAAACTCCGTTCCGCTTGCGAATGCACTTTTCCCACCGTTAAAACCTTCCCTGAACTTCCACAAATATTTCAAGGCTAAAATTAGCAAAATCAGCCCAGCCGTTCTCGAGTTTTAGCCAGACTTACGAACATCCATTAATTTATATATATAACCGCATCAAAATCCGTTGCGTAGTTTTAAAGATTTGAGCATATAAAGGGACATAGGGACAGAGAAAGCGACTTTGTTTTATACTATGTAGTGATATATACATAGATTTAATTTCTTAAAATTAGGAAATTAGTATGGTAATTTATCAAGTACTCAATATATTTTATATAGAAAATACTTTCTAACCATTGTAAAACGATCATAAAAAACGAGCACCTGAATAACCGATTATTGATAAAATACATTATGTGCTTCATTGGGTTGTAAATTACATCTGTCAGACAAGGGCTGGATTATCTGCAAATGACGCCTATAAAAGCGAGCAGTTATGAAATTTGATAGGATTGAATACTCATCCCAGTTAGAAAAAATTATTGACAAAAGGTAATGAGCTATACTGGACGTCCAGAGGCTATAGATGGGTCGATTATAATTAGGAAGGTTGTGGCAGCAACTGGATTGCGGTGGCTCAGAGTAGGGATGCATGGCGTAGACAGAGGGAGGCTGATGCCCAGCAGTGGGTTGTAAACAGCTGATGGTGATGATGAATGAAAATATATATTTTTATTTGTTGCTATAGATTAAAAAATAATTCTGGCGTCAAACGGCGCGCGATTTCCAAATTCTATGTTTGTTGCGTTATACCTTCGATAATAAGCTGTCAAGCCATGCAAAAATGTCTAAAATTAAAGAGATAAAAGTTAATAACTAAAACCATAGATTAAAAAAAAATTGCCTCGTTAGAGCCGCGCGCGATTCCTAATTCTATGACTAAAACGAACTAATTTTGAATTTATTACGGGTTAATATTAAAATAAACAGATGTCAAAATTACTTAGAACTATTTTCCACGATTCTTTTCTATTAGGTAACCTTATGTAAACTTATTGACAACTTCTTCTTCTGCATTGCCTTATTATTCCCATATTATTTGGGGTCGGCACTCCTTACATTTTTGGCACAAAACTCTAAATTGGGTTATATCTGTATCGAAGTATGTAAACTTACTGACAACATGCAGATATTTTGATTGAAACTGTATCGGAGCCTGCATTTACCATAATATATGATGGAAAGCGTTTCAAAGAAACCTCCGTACGCCTACAAAGCTAGAAGTTAGAACAATGGAGCTCAAATATCAAAGTGAGCATTTATTAATCCACAAACGGGACAATTTGGCGAAACAATAGTGGCAACGTTTCCCTCATTACGCAGGACAAAAGGCAGGATTTCTAATTTGTGTACAATAGAACTGCGGTGGTTTTGCTTCGTGAATTTCAGTGAGACAATGGGAATTGAAGACTAAGGCACTATAGGTTTGAGGCTTTAAATATGCCTACCACTCTTTTTTCGAGTATTATTCGAAAGAGACCATATCCAAGCCGCGGTTTCGTTTGCACCATTAATGGTGTAAAAGACACCAATCTGTTTCATCTGAACCATTGATAATGCAAGTCTATGGTGCATACGGTACGACGGGAAAATTTCGAGAGAAGATTGTTAACCAAAAAATATATGAAGCAAGCTTTGGCAACAAGATTAAAATGTCCTTTCATAGCTTTCCTGGTTGAGTAACATAAGTTGAAATTCCCTGGATGTGACATTTCGCAAGACTTTTTTTAATACTATTATGTAGGTAAACCACGGCTATATACTTGCCACTATTTCCTTTCTAAGAAAGTAGAAGTGGGCAGGTCACACAGCAAGGTACAAAGACGAGAGGTGGACTCGAAGAGTGGTGAGTTGGATAGACCCACGTACTAGAACAAGGCCGGCCAAATGGCAGATGGTCGGATGAAATAGTATTCGGACACGTCGCTACGCACACACTTGACAAAATTATCCAACACAATAATACAATCCACGCACACAAATACAAGCAGTACTTATGACCGACGGTCACATACATTTGGCAGATGGTGACCACTCAAATTTGTTTAATGCTTAAAGATACTAATAATTAAAGCTGAAAAGTTGGTTTGTTTGAACGCTTATAACTTTAGAACTAACTGGTTTAATTTGAAAACTTATTACTGCATAGAATAGTCTGATTCTTGATAAAGGTTAACACACTAAGGGCGAGTGAAACCGTAGGAAGCAGCTAGTATTACATAAAGTCATATCTATCAATCTATTACAATGTAAAAGGATTTGCTCTTATTGTTGTGGGACGTAATTTAAACTCTTTGAATCTTTTCAATGAAAAACATGTTAATATTTTTTATCTAATGGATAAATCTTGTTAAAAATTCTTTACGCGACTGACAATGCTGTACCATAGAATGTAATAACGGTTATAATCATATTTTTATTATCATTTTGAATTTGGGAAAGAGTTAAGGCATTTTTGACACGTGCAACAAAGGGCTTAGCAACTTTGAACAACACGCTTTCCGTGAAGTGAGTAAGTAACCTTAGCGCCATTTTACTTTTTCGATAAATCTTACGTTTTTTTCCGGGGGGAAAATACACACAAGTACAGTTATGCATTACATACAAAACGTATACTGTCACTTGACTGTAAAGATGACACTTACACATTAAAAAATGAAACAAAACAGAAAATAATTGATGTACAGATTAGACACACTAATATATTACAAATGCAGATTCAGTTTTTACTTTAACAAAGAGGAAAGCAGCCTATGGCTACTCCCTTTCATGTTGCTCAAAGCTTAGCAACATCAGTAAATGTCTGGATTTGCTCGTGTGATAGAAATAAAAATAGTTGATCCGTTTTGTGTAGATAGCACCAAATTTAAATTAATTAAATAGTCTTATGTTACGGACCAACTAAAAAGTTGTACCAATGAAAAACAGATGATCTATTTCAATTGGTCCTAGTGGCAGCACAAATAATAATAAAGTATCCAACTTAATCACAGATAATAGAATGCTACATTTAATGATCTAGGTAACTTAATTAGTAATATTGTATTTGTCTATCAGCACGACTAATATAAATTGTTACCGAGTAAGATACATTTAATAATTAAACTTCCAAGGTATTATGTCTATACCTTGATTGTAATAACAAAGGTCTTAAACTAATTAATAACTATCGAACAGTTTGATATCACTTTCATAGACTAATTTAATTTGATGTTGTATATAATGATATGAGAAAATATCGAGGTACTAGAAAGCTTTAAACTAAAATAAACAATAATTAGACTATTCAACGGTCAACTGGTCTATCTAGGTGGTTGGTTTGAATTTAATCTATTTTTTCTTGGTTTTTATAGGCTTCTCTATGAAAATAGCTTCAGCATATCTGTAGAACAAAATAATAATTGAAAATAATTAACCCACTTTCTAAAACAGTTAATATTTTATATCACTTTGGTAAGCATAAAATCAATAGAACTTTGTTAAGTTAATTGACATGCTAAGTACTTAGTAACATATTATTTAAAACATACTTGGTTGGTTGACATGATATATTTTCGTAGCTTTTCCGTAGCCGCTACGATATTATGTGTAGCAACGTCTACGAATAATACGTAGCGAGAACAACACAAAGTTGGGCAGATATTAAATTCTTTGATGTTAGGTTATTTTTATTAATATAACCTAATTTTAGTAATAAAACCTAACGATTAAAGCTATCTCTTTCTCTCATCTTAGCTCTTTCCGGGTTGCCTGCTCAGCTGGCTGCTTTAAAGCCCATATGGTCCGCTTTCCTGTTTTGTCCCCATCACTTCGCCCGGTCTTCGACATCCATCACTTAGGATATTATTTAAAAAAACATAAGATGAGAAGAAGCAGATGAGTCGCGTTTTTCATGCTGCAGCTTTCTTGGCGCAGTGTATCCTAATTTAGAGAACTGGCACTGCACATTAGGTGATGTTCTGAAGCTCATACTGTCTTTCTCTTTATCTCCAGAAATTCCTGTGTGTACAAAAAAAAAATATATATATATAGAGACAAATCACACAGATTGAGCTAGACCCAAAGTAAGTTCGATACTTGTGTTATGGGATACTAACTCAACGATACTATATTTTATAACAAATACATATATAGATAAAGATCCAAGACCCAGGTCAATCAGGAAAAGATCATTTTTCATCTTGACCCGACCGGGGATCGAACCAGGGACCTCCTGAGTAGCGTTAAATAAAGAATAAAAAAATTGAAATGTAGAATAAAGTTTATGTGCTTTCAAGAATGTTCAAATAATGCTATAAATTAGTCCTTATAAAGTGAAACGACCGTTAAATTACCTTCAAAATTATTGTCACAATAGTAGCGTAGTTAGTATTGTCAAGTTGTGATTTATTCCACTCACATGTACAAAATAAGGTATTTGAAATATAAATAAAAAAAAACAACTGGCATTACGATACAAACTAAAGATGAAAAAGTTATGATAATTTCGTGATTTGGAATGCGCGTTTAGTTCTAGGTCCCAGACGCATTCTGGCTTCCCTTTCACTATCATCACTATTAATTACTACATAGTATAAAACAAAGTCGCATTCTTTGTCCCTAATGTCCCTTTGAATGCTTAAACCTTTAAAACTACGCAACGGATTTTGATGCGTTTTTTTAAATAGAGTGATTCATGAGGAAGGTTTATGCCCATGCAAAGCCGGGGCAGGTCGCTAGTTTGCAATATATTTGAATTCTAGAGTTGTCAATGGTAAATACCCTTCAGGCAGTTCAATCCATTACTGCTAACAGATCGCTCGCATTTCATCTCGGTCCCCAAATTCACAAAAAAATGTTGTTATCGGACTTTTACTGAAATTACTGAAACTCCGTATCTTAATAAAATCGCTTTCTGACCTTTAACTGATTGCCTACCTTTTCAAAGAGTTGATTGATTGATAACCAACTTAAGAAATAAGAGAAATTCTTTACAAGAAAATAAAACTTTTTGTCTTTTACAAAAAAAATAAATGATTATTGATAAGGGATTTTTTCAAAAAAATGGTTTTCCATCAAGCAGGCCGTAAAGCTTCATATAATGTGTTTTTAGTTGCATCTTCAGCTTAGACTTCAGAGCCCAAAGTACACTTTTAATCATGGTCTTAGATTTGGCGGTATTAGTTATTACAATTGAGTTACTACTAACAACATCTGTAATTATACATACATACATACATATAATCACGTCTTTATCCCATACGGGGTAGACAGAGCCTAGGGTAAGGTCTTATGACCCTAGGCTCTGTCTGTAATTATACTACTAACTAACATTTGTAATCCTATTTACAGAGAAACCAAACTAATGTTGCTCTTTTCTTATATAAATAGACAAAAGATATTTATTAAAACAACATAAATACAAGAGTTGTTTACTTTCGCAACCTTTTAAACACCCACAGTTTTTCAGACTACCTTAAGATATTGCAGGGTTGAATCACCTGATTATCCATTAGAGAAAGATAAAACTATCTGACAAGTACCTCACATTCTAGTTTAGTTTCAAAGACGTACACCAGGGTATAATGAAAGACGAGAAGGCTTACATATCGATGAGCCTTTGGCTAAAACGTGTTTTTTCAGTTAGTTAGGAGTATTGTTATATAAATATATATCACGAAGTATTTTTTCGACTTCCTAAGATAAAATTACTATATCTGACATTTACGTCACATCCTATTTTAGTTCCGAAGACAAGTACCAAGGTATAATGAAAGGCGAGGAGGCTCGTATATCGACGAGCCCATTCATCCCCGGTTCGTAACGAATGTGCCTCGTTTGTCTGCGTTTTTATGGGCCTTCAGCTTGTTATTTATAGGCTATTTTATTTAGAATTTACCTCTGGGAGTCGTATATTCAAAGTACAAGAAGCTCGTCATATAACCTTCTATATGTTTGATTTAGATAGCTCCTAAATATATTGTATACTCAATTGTCATTGTCATTGACCATATGGTCAACACTGACAATTTTGATGGTACAGTGTTATCTGTAAAATAGGAATTTAAGAAGTACCTCTCTAATGCTTACTAAATATATGATGTTTTCGTGCTTTGTAAGGCATGTTAGTGTTGGCCCAGAGCAAAACCTGTCTCCTTTTTTATAATACCAGGGTTTAAAGTGTCAATTGATTTGATCTTACAGGTGGCTTACCAAAAAAATATGCAAGAACGATTGAGTGAGGAAGATGTCGCCTTACATCATGTATTGCGCTGTCTCATTTACTCACTAGATCTTGCAAGGTTTTAGGAGACGGTAGTAACCCCCCAGATTGACGCGAGAGATATACGTATATAATATGTACGGCAGGAGGACGCTTTAAATCATTCAGAGTGGAAATCTTTGAGGGAGAAGTACTCAGCAGTGAGCATGTATTTGAAATGATTAAACAAATCATTAAAAAAAAAAAAATCCAACGCTAAAATCAAATAACCATCACTCACTATAATTCCCCAGCACATACTTTAAACAATTACTGTAATGACACAGAGCGTACTCAGGACTGCTATATAAAATTACTGCTAACCGAGTTATGTACTGAGCAACAGGTGCCGGCCTGAATACCACCCACCCTAAGTTCACCCCTGGGAGGAGACCAAGAAGCTTGAAATTTAATGGAGTTCGTGCTGTAAAACGAGTATAAATAACTCAATAATCGCTCGCTTGTTTTCAGCTAGGGTTGACGCAACACAACCAAACTTGAATTATGTTTTAGATGCTACTTTCTATATCATATTTCGTCGTCATCATCCATCAGCTTTATAGATAAAATCTTTATCGCTTATATATCGCTATAACTTTTTCACTTAAATAATGAAACTTCAAATGAAAAAGAAATAAATGTTAATAAAATCTGCAACAACAACAAACGTGCGAGTGGTGCCTGGTTTAAAAATAGACCACTCCCAGTCCCATCTAAGGAATTATACAGCTTTTAATGTCGAACTTCGAATGATAGCGGATCACATCTGTAGATGCCGTTATTTCTTTTTAGAAAAACTATACAAATGACGAATTTTAATAACAGTCTTATATTTTTATTATGAAAGATAATAAGCTATTTGACTAGGGATTCAATCGCGAGAATGCCGAAATGATAGTAGTTATATAAAACAACTGCCGATACCAACACTGACATTCGAGCAACACGGCCAACACGCCTTCCGTATTCCGGTACGGATACCGTATTGCTCGCAAACGCCAACTAAATGCGAACTCCATTTGGATCTAAGTTATTCAAGGCGGACCGAGTAACAAATTCGCAGTGATGGGATGTGTTCTCTTATCGCCCACAGTCCTGAACCCATAGTGAAGTTATTTATTTTAAGGTTTAATGATCGACTGTCCAACAAAATTTTATTCCATGCTTCGGAACCGACAGAGGCCTAGAGGCGGTTCCAAATAACTTTCGTTCACAATAAATAAATTGACATTGTGATCTTCACGACATAAATAAATAAATGAATTGAAAGGGAATGAAATAGTCATCCTCTTTTTGCGATTCAGTACCCATAGTATGAGGTTTTATAAACCCAGACGCTAGCGACTGCGTTAGCGATTTTATATGACAAACCTGCACCAGCCAAGCCAACCAAGTGACAATTTCAAAACATCAAGAACAAAATGTATGGGACTGACATAAGCTGCGGTAAATCACGTGGTCAATCTTATGTTGATCCCATACATTTTGTTCTTGTCGTACCTCGTTAACGTTTTGCGATTGTGACTGGCTTAGCCCCCTGTAAAGGTGGCCTACTATGGCTACTATCATCTCTTAAAACCATGCAAGTTTCAGTGAGTAAGCGAGACAGCGCTCTACATGATGTAAGGCGACATCCCCCTTACTCACTGGAACTTGCATGGTTTTAAGAGACGGTAGTAACCCCCCAGTACCCCTGGCGGATAGTAGGTTAACTAAGAAATTCCATACAAAATACTAACGCAGTCTGCGTTTATGAAATCTCATACTAGGGGTACAGGAGCCATAGGGAGTACATCAGAGTGACAAGTTGAACTCCAAGGTACGGCGCGTCTCCTGTAATAATGATTTATGTCTGTCGGCAGGGCTCCAGAATTAATTTAAAAAATTAAACTTGCCTCTTGATGTCAAGTTTAGTTTGGAAACCCTTATATCATTTGAAATTCATCGTGTATTCTTTAGATATTTGTTTATTCTGGTATTATTTCACTGTTTATTCATTTATTTTATTTATTTAAACTTGTACATAATACAGTTATATAGCAAAATAGGCTATCTTAAACTTGTACAAAATACAGTTTGTATAGCAAAATAGGCTATCTTAATGCTAATAGCTAATTCTCTAACAGTCAACCTTTGGGTCTAGCAGTGATAAAATTAAGAGAGTTTAAGACTCTAATTATGCAGAATAGTGGTGTCCCGTCGCCTGTCTCCCGTAGGGATAGGTAGAGACTAGATTGCAGGCGTGATCGTCTGATAACAAAAATGATTCCGGGCTTCGAAAGGCACGCTAAGCCGTTGGTCCCGGCTGCGATCTGGTAGTCGTGAAAGGAACCACGTCAGAGGCAGAGAACTTTGACACCAGGGTGTGCATAGTCATAGATGATGATGTTACAAGTGTTAATCTTCTGCCTTTGCCTACCGGAAAAGGTTTATGGTATACTATCTGAATTTTATATATCCAACTAATATTATAAATGCGAAAGTGAGTTTGTGCATTTGTTAGTTCTTCAAGCCCTATCGACTGAATAAATCTTCTTGAAATTTCGCATACACATATGGGTACGATTCGGGGTGTTATATAGTTTGGCTTTCACTTACACTAATAAATACAATCCTCACCAGCTTGAATAATAACCACTTTACTACAGGACTTTTTTTCGATTTATCTAAAGCATATGACTTTGTGTCACACGATAGGCTTTTGAATAAATGTGAGAGAATTGGTATAAGAGGAATAGCGCTGCAGTGGATAGCATCATATCTTAAAGAACGGTATCAAGGCGTTGTAATTAACAAAATATTAAATAATGAAATGTCATCTTATATATCATCCTACAAAAAAATAAATAATGGCGTACCACAAGGTAGTTAGTGTTTTTGCTATATATAAATGACATTTTCAATATAACAAACCATAAGTGCATCTTATATGCTGACGACATTTCTATAATTATAACAACAAAAGCAAAAAAACGTGACAATGAGGGAATAAATGAGCATGAAAATGACATTAATAATACAATTGACAAAGTTATTCAATGGCTACAATATAATAATTTAAATATTAATCTGAATAAATCAAATTACATTCAATTTAATAATTCTAAACATCCTCACTGCAATTTAACATTAAATATAAAAAACATAAATAGAGTCACAAGTGCTAAATTCTTAGGGGTAATTATTGATCAAGATTTGAATTGGAAAAATCAAATTGATGTCATAGGTAAGCGAACTAATCAATTTGTGTATGCTCTGAGACAGGTAAGGCCACCACATCATATCATGCTTATGTGGGATCGGTACTGCGCTACGGTATAATGATGTGGGGTAATAGTACAGAATGGCAAAAGACATTCATAGCCCAGAAAAAATGCGTGAGGGCAATATGTGGAGTCCCTCCACGCACCACATGTAAGCCACTATATAAAAAAATGGGTATTTTGACATTACCATCTCTGTACATTTATGAAATATGTTTATTTGTACATAAAAACATAAAATTGTTTAGGAAAGCTATTGATGTAAATAATAGACCTCAAAGAAATCCACATCGACTTGTACTAGATGATATAGCACACTCAAAAAATGTTTAAACAGTCCACATAATATGTGTATTCGTATTTATAATTGTTTGCCCAATGATATGAAACACTTGACTAACTACTCATTTAAAAAGAATCTAAGCATATGGCTACATGACAGACCATTTTATGACATTAATGAATTTTTTGACCTTCAGAGTAAACAATGACATTTGCATGTGAATTTCCTATTATTATTTTTTTTGTTATGATATGCAATTTTCTTTGATAATATGTTTATAATTGTTATAATTCAATATGACACGTTATGCATTCACACGTCATTTAATATGACAAAACATGTGACACAATATTTAATAATTGTAACACCAATGTATACCATGTTTTTTTTTTGAATAAAGACTTACACGAACTGATCAAATTATGATGCTAACGCCAACCGTCATCACGCATCGCCGCGGTACACCCATATGTCTGCAGTTCGTTTAAGTACAAAGCCTTAAAGCTAGTTAGTATAGACCATTTAGAATCGTTTGAACAAAACTTGTCTTATATGAAAAGTGGCAATTTTTTTTTCAATTAAACTTTTACGATTATGCTTTAAAAACATAGTTGACTGATCATTTTAATATTTTCTTTTTTACCCGACTACGGCGAAGCCAAAAGGAAGGGTAATGATTTTGGCAGTCTATGTATGTATGTAAGTATGTATGTATGTAAGTATGTACGTATGTATGTATGTATGTATGTATGTATGTATGTATGCATGTATGTTCCACCGTAGCGCCTAAACTGCTGGACCGATTTTAATGAATGAGGTGTCAAATGATTCGTAAAAATAACGCGGGTAACAAAATGTAATGTATAGGTACCAAATGGTCATCGTAAAGCCGTGGTCGCACCCATTAAGTATACCTAAATGGATGATAGGAACACATTTAAACGTACATTGTCGGTATACACTATACAGTGGGTGCGACCACGGCATTACGATGACCATTTGGTACCTATACATTTCTGGATTTATATCTCAATAATTTTCTTGTTTAATCCATTTTAGACACCACGTAGTCGGGATATAGTTTTTTAAACTTAATTTTTATTTGTTTGCGTTAATGCGTAATTTATTTATCGAAATGAAACAAAATAATAATATACTAATATTTATTATATTATATATTATTCTGAGTTAAAAAAAACTTTATATGTTCGTAGGAGTTCTGTTTTCTTTTTACAGTCAATAAAACAGGCTGAGTTCATAAAGAGATATCGACACGTTTCTGATAATGTGACGTTTGACGTCTTCCTCAATAAAAGAATTCGATTAAACTGACATGTACGTAGCTTGTGTTGTGAACTTGTGATGGTAATCTTATGTATAAAAGAAATAAATTCCTATTTCCCTTGGTTACGTCATAATAAGACCAACTTAGTTGGATAGAGGTACAAGAAAATGTATCTCTACTCGCCCCTTAGTCGCGTTTTTAAAACATTCACTGAAAAAGAGGATGTGGGCATTGTGGGCTATGCATAAACCATATCTAACACAGGAAAATATATTAATTTGAAATATATCCAACTAATATTATAAATGCGAAAGTGAGTTTGTATATTTGTTTGTTTGTTACCTCTTCACGCCCTATCTACTGAAACAATCTTCCTGAAATTTGGCATACACATAGCTAGGAGTATTGAGAAGGACATAGGGTACCTTTCATCCCGGGAAAAAGCACTGTTCCCGAGGGACTTTCACGCGATCGGAGCCGCGGGCGAAATTTGGTAATTTATTAAAATAAAGCCGACTCCAAATACTACCAAATTTATTTACTACAAACTTAGCTCATTTTTTGCACCAGATAAAAAACCAACTATCTCCTAAATTAAAAAAAAAATCTGTCACTGCCACTCGCTGGTTGACTGTAAGAGATCCCTTTCAGGGATAAGTCCGCCATTGTACTTTTGTTTTATTTCTATGCTTTTATATTTACTTTTGTTAAGTACAATTAAGTTATTACAAAGAAACAAACAAACTATTCTGGAAACCTCATCAAAATCGGTTGCGCCAAACGAGAGATAATCGCGGACAAAGATACAGGTCAAACTAAGAACCTCCTTTTTTAAAGTCTGTTAAAAATTACTAGCGTCATTAATTTATTATAAAACTAGCGACCCGTCTCAGCTTCGCATGGGCATAAAAACCTTCCTCTTGAATCACTCTATCTATTAAAAAAACCGCATCAAAATCCGTTGCGTAGTTTTAAAGATTTAAGCATACAAAGGGACATAGGGACAGAGAAAGCTACTTTGTTTTATACTATATAGTGGAGTTTCGTTCGCCCTTCTGCAACATTCGATACAATGTCTAAAATCGATCGGTTGTTTATTCAAGCCGAGACGATTAATCAAAACATTATAACGCGGTCCGGTCAATGAACCAATTTTCAATCAAGTGAAAAATTAATTTCGTGCAAAATTGAACGTTTACACTAAGTAAAGCGGGTGTGTCATTATAGACAACCTTACTGTATGTAAAAGCATTAAATAAGGTAAGTAACTGTTGTCCTCAGCTTGCATGGGACTACTTTACATTTTTTAACATTAAGTCCGCCAATTGTATAAGTATTTTGTACTTATGGAACAATAAAGTTTTAAAAAATAAATAAATAAATCTATAATATCTATAGGTACTAATGAGTAGGCAATTTGGCCTACAGCCCACATATGGAAGGTGGTTACCTGGTTGGTTACATTAGGGTAGTAGTATTATAATACCGACTAACCGATATCCTACGCTAACTTTGTATTGTATCGACGTGATCTATGTATACAAATTTTCGGCACTTCCTATTTTTTGTCACTTTTTATTTAGGTTGTCTGGAAGAGATTACATTAGGCCGCCTATTGTATTATCTAAGTTTGTAATTTTCTAAATATTTTTACGGGTGCAATAATGAATTTTTATTTTGTCTTGTAGGTCATTCTGATACCAATTTCGAGTCCAAACCTAGCGAGGGTCCCCTGGTAGACTAATTTTAACAATTTTATAGATTCTACACTATTCCATTTTTTAGATTAGGAAAACGTGGCAAAAACAACACAGCAACACCCACTGACCAGCAGCGTGGCGTTTCAAAACTAACTGTTTTTCTAACAAGTATATCAACACGACTAGAGATGCTTTTCTACAGGGTAAAATATGGGGAAAATACCCAAAGTTAGAGTATTTACCCAGGGTAAATACCCGTATGGATCCTAATAAATACCCGATTTGGGTATCATTCTCGGTATTTACCTTGTGGGTTTTTACCTACCGCCCATCTCTATACATGACATAGATAAAGGCTCAGCGTTTAGCAGACACAAAAAAGTGAAGTAACAAACTAATAATGCATTATTAAATATTAGCTGTTGGCCGCGGTTACACCCGCGTGGCTTAGGTTATATTGCCTAAAAGTAGCCTATCTTTAACCTCCGATCTTTAACTATATCCATGACAAATTTACAAACAGACAGACAGACTTTCGCATTTATTACATGTATGGATTATACAAAATATTTACCTTCTTCATGTCAATGTAACCTTAAGTGACAAACGGACTGGAAAACGCCAATTTGTTACATGTACCTCTATATGTATGTCGACGACGTCGCCGCTTAAACGCCTTTTGACAAGGCATTAGTCACACTTTTGTGGGTAAATTCACCTGCGTGAATACCTTGACTGAATCATGTCACAGCAAATGTAAGTAACAGAAAGTAATCTTTAACAAGATGCGTGTATTAATTGCCACAATTATCTATTTTTTCTTAGGTTTCACATTTTTCACATGTCAAGCTAATCTTTATGTGGATTTAGAATGCATTGATGGAGTTCAACATTTTAACTTCTCATTGTTACCAGCATAGCGTTTCAGCTTCCTTTCTTATTGTTTTCCCTCATGAGGTACTTAAAACATAAAATAAGTGGCAATTATTTTAATAACCTGCCGCCTATCTGACTTCAACCACATTGATAATTGTCTATTCTGTCTAAAGCATTAATAGAGAAAAAATAGTTTCTGGCTCCAGTTGATGAGGAAAAAGATCCCCACACAAAGTAGGAATGTACTAGGCCGAAGTTGATTACATTCTGATTTTTAAAGTCGACTGTGGTTACTTCGGCGTGACTTTTCACATTATGTTTAGGATAATGTCAAATCAAAGCTCTTTATAACAGTTTATGGAGCAAATTGCTATAATAAACCACAAATAGAAATGATGATTTCAAAAATCCTATATTTTTGAATGAAATATGTACTCAAATCAACAAAGCTATAAGACACCCCGGTAAATATTAGCAAAATGTATTTTTATTAAAAACGACACTGAAATATTACTTAAAAAGTATTGTTAGAGCACAAAAATAGGTCGAATCATGATTGCAGGGCATTATATAAGAAATTATTTTATTTTTTAAAAACTAGATTTTGATATTAGCAATGTTTAATTAGCAAAACAGAAACTGATTATGAAGATTTTTTGATGTTCATATAAGTAAAAATGTAAACACAATTCTATTTTGGAATATCTTGAAATCAACCTAGATCATCAGTTGGAATAAAAGTTCTCTGCTACCTGTGTGATTGTTTCATTCAAGACGTCCCTCAGTGCTAGTAGTTTCTAAAGCCGATAATACCTCGCTAAACAAGTATTGAGAAATATTTGAATGCAATTTGGGAAAGTTTTTTAGGTAATTTGTGTGTTTTAAGTTAAAATATGAATAAAATATTTATTTATTAAGTAATCTGCACGTATAAATTTAAACAAAATAATAAGAAAACTTAGTCCAAAGAATAACCAAAAAACTATCTACAGTTTGAGGCAACGTGCCCAAAATGCTGGCAGCATTCCCTCGCCTATATATTTTTTTTTTATATCTAGTCTAAAGTCTCACAAAAGTTTAATACAGTCTTATCTGTGTGTACATTATCTTATAAAATAAAGTTTCACGTACATAGTAGAAACTTGTTGCGTAAAAAAACACCTCGTCGAAACGTCGTCGTCGCATCAGTATAAATTGCGCCAATTTCCTTTATGTCAATTGATTCGTCGCATCATTGCCCAGCCCCTTTCGCGGCAATACATCTACACGTCAACCTTTTGACAACCCAGTCGCGAATAAAAGCCTTTGTGAAGATTTCATCCGTCGATATTGTCAAACAGTTTCACTTTCGGAAAACTCACTAGAGCGACGTAAATATCAAATCTCTTTAAGGAACACAGGTTTGTAAGATCTCGTCATAGATTTTTTTTCTATGATCTTCGTAATATATTTATTTTGTGTCAATTCGCCACGACCAGTTGATCGGTTTAGTTGGTCGTAGTGGAAATACAGACTGTGACCTATCCTAAGACGTACAATAATTTTACAAAATCATTTATATTTTTTGCATCAGAGTAAAAAAAAATTGAAATTATGAAATTAATTAATTAAATTAGTACACAATTGAATGAATTAATATTCTAATAAATTAAAACATAATCAATCAAAACTATCATTTAAAAATTATTGTAGGTACAGTATTTAATTTTATTAATACGTAGAAAACAAACTTGTATAAAATCTGTTTAAATATTTCGAACATTTTTAATAGGTATGTATAATACATACGTCCAGTTGACCATTGGTGTCAGAGGTCTTCGAAACCGCCTCTCGGCCTCCAAGGTGGTTATTGTAACGTGAATCATCTTTATTTTCAGTGCGTCTACCCCTTCATTTATGATTTCATAAACGCAGATAGCGACTGCATTATAATTTTATTTGTTTATTTATTTATTGTTGAAACAAACAATTTTGATACAACAAAAAATGCTAGAAGTTTTCACAAGCAACGTAGAATATAAATCTTTAAAGTTTCCACAAGAAAACAATCCCAACTAAGTAATATTATAAATGCGAAAGTGAATTTGTATATTTGTTTGTTTGTTACGTCTTCACGCCTTATCTACTAAACCAATCTTCCTGAAATTTCCCATACACATAGGAGTACCTTTCATCTAGGGAAAATACTGGGCACTGTTCCCGAGGGAAATTTATGCAGGCACAGCCGCGGGCGTAAGCTAGTACATAATATTGCTAAATAGACAGCAGAGAATAAACAAATATGACAAAATATAGGAATTTGTTGCTTACTACATGTTAGCTTTTTTAGTAATCTTACTACCTACTTTTACTAATAATCATTAAAAAGCATATAATTAAAAAGTATAACGTTGCCATGGAAACGCATTGTTTACTAATCGGGCATTTCGAATGGCGGGAAATCAATTCCTTTAGCTCTTTTTCCAGTCCAGTGATCTCAGTAAGGATAGTGCTGAAAGTTGAATAGAAAAACAAACAAATGTATACATAATTTTTTAACCTAGGTTAAGTACAAAGGCGGACTTATCGCAAAACAAATTATTTGAGAAGAAACTACCGATTTTCAGCGTATCGTGGGTCGGCGTTTGACCTTTACGGGAAAAATAGAGTCAGTATTACTTTCCGTCCGGTAGAGCATGCGCCCAGGTGAAAATTAAGTTTGTACTCGTATTTTAAACTTTTTGCGTAACTCTAATTTTCTATTTCTCCTCATGATTTACTGGTAGAGAATGTTAGTCATTGAGTCCGTAATTTGTATAGGTATTATTTACTTGTTGGAACAAAAAGTTTTAATTAATAAATAAATATTCTCATAATTATTTCATTAAATATTCTTAATATCTTATGAGCAATATGGCTTTCGAACTGGAAAGAGCCGTGTAGTTTGAAGTAAATTTCATACTATCATTTATACTAATTCAAACTCTGAGAACTAGGCAATATCATAAATGCGAAGGTATCTCTGTATGTTTATGTAAAGTAATAATGAGGTTATTTGGTAAATAGATTACACCTTAGGAAGAGGACATTATGCACATATTTTTATAAACAATTGCCTCCGTGATCCAGTAGTTAAGACGAAAGGTGTTTGCCTGTTTACGTTAAGCCTGTCCCTGCTGCCATCTGGTAGTCTTATAGGAAATACTTCAGAGGCCGAGAGGTCCCAAAAAACACTGGCACTAGGCTGTGCAAGGTCGATTGACTGTGTCACCTTCACGCTCTTCTTTTCGAGCCATATTGGCTATATGGACTTATTTATAGCCATTTTATGTTGAAAGGTTCAGCCAGTCTGCGAATAGACTCTCCACGCAGCCTGTGGCAAATGTGCGCCAGACGTCCTTTACGACCATAAACAACGATATTTGACAAAAGGCGCGCTCTACAGGTCAGAACTAATTACTCTAAAGAAGGAAACCTCATTTCTAATTACAGGGCCAGGGCTTCATCCCTAGACCGCACAGCCGTCGCTTATTAAGTTAATTAAGACATGGATAGGTACATCGTGATAAGGGTATGTGGGATGGGCATTAGAAATCAGTAAAGGCGGTCAGGCTACCTTCCAACTGACCAATTATGGTTGAATCATTAGCAATTACCTTATTGGTTAAGTAGTGGTGTAATTCCTTTTGTCGTTTTTTATTCAATTGAGTGCTTAGCATAGACAATGACGCATGCTTTCTTTTTTTTTATTACTATTTGATACTATTATCTATGGATCGTGCCGACTTTTTATCTTGTACTAAATATACGTAAAGTTTAAATAGCTTAAGTTATATAAAATTTTCCATTGTTTTACAAAATTTCCTTAATTTTCCTTTTGTTAAAACCTTCTAGAAAGATCTGTTAAAATATGTGTTAAACGTTCTCATGTTTTTACGTGATTGATCAAGGACACGCCATTGGTCCCTTCATCCACTTTGGTAACTAAATTTACTTAACCAGTTACAAGAGACGATTTTTCTTTCACTGTTTGGTAACTAGTTGTGAAAGAAAATAAACTCGCTTTTATAATACTAGTATAATGGGAACTACTACTGATAACAGGGAAAGAAATAGAACTGTTATTTGTTGATTTATTTTCAGAAAAACTTACCAGGACTTCAGAGTACAAGAGGAGTTCTTTAATATAATTATATAGACGACGCCCTGGCTTCTATAAATGTGTTTACAGCAACAGGTTACAAATGTTTATTAGATAACTTTAGATCTTATTTTCACGACCGCAAAGAGCAAAGTAGCTTAAATCGTTAGAAGTTCCAGTTTCTTTGTGAAATTCTTAGCATATTTCGGAATTCAGTCCGGTAGGTGCGCGTCCTATTTAGATGTTCTTCGAAAATACTTACTATTTTATTCCATCGTACATAGAAATATCACTTACCCCATTACTTTGACTCTCTGCTCGACAGGCTTTGATCAGATGATCCGTTGAAAATGATCGTTGGTTGGTTGAAAGTTTGTACAGATGTTTGTTACTCTTTCACAAAAAGCGGCTGAACCGATTTGGCTTAAATTTAGAAAGGAGATTGCTTAGACCCTGGAACAACACATAGGCTATATTTTACTCCGGAATTCCTACGGGAGCGGGGCATCGGGCAACAACTAGTGATCCTCATAATAGTATAGGTTCATGCTAAAATTACATCTATAAATTGACCGTAACAGCCTTCTTTGTGCAAACTTCCAAACTTTAACTTCTCATATAAATTAAAACCCCTCATAAAATTTTTGAGCACGTCTCAATTTCCTATTAAGCGCAGGCTGGTAAAACAAAAACTTTTGCACTTAATTGAGCGGGGAAAGTTTGCCCAGGTACTTAGCTTCCTACCGCATGTTATAACCACCAATGAAAATGAGGTGTATTCAATTCAAAACCTAACGCAGTCATATATTAGGTAGCTCTCTCTCTCTCAGCGATTTCTCGGTTATTTCCTCAGCTGACTGTTTCGGAGGCCCAAGGTCCGCTTTCCTGCATTTTCTCCTCCACTTCGCCTGGTCTTCGACATCCTCTGTTCTGAGACTATTAGCACGCTTATCGTTATATATTAGGTACCATTGTCTTTAATATCTATTTTGTGATATGATATGACCTCCAGCTCCAATTTTAAGCAATATAGCGGAAGATGAGAAAAGTATAGAAAAGACTACGGGAAAAGAGAGAGATAGCGTTATAAGAAAATTTGCCTAAATTACAGCTAATGTAATAACAGGGTGACTGCTCGTGATGAATTACAAGTAATTTGTACAAAAATGTTTTGTGACGTTTCACGAATCTATTGAAGATTGTAAATGAGAAATGTGGTTTTTTTTCAGCAAATATTGTATACATATATATGTTTGCTAAAATTTATTAAATAGCTCTTTTAGTAAAATTTGTGTTTAAGTAATTTGAATAAATTACTATTAATATGACTTGTCAAAGATGAATACAGGTGCACTTTGAGGAAATCAGTCACACCGAATTCTTCTGAGCGCCAAAATCATTTATCTCCGAAAATCTCCGTTGCATTATTAGTGTAATTTTGTTTATTTGTGCAATAAAGTTTTTACAAACAAATTAACATTTTGTAATATATAACAGATTGTCGTCTAAACGAGAAACCACTGTGGTAAAGAACATATGTCGTAAATTCTTCAGAATATCGAAACACAAAACATTACAACAATGTTACACACAAGTAAATGAATGCTTTTATGAGTGAAAAGGGTCGGAGTTTCAATCTAAGGTACCAACAAAGTATGTACATTGTCGCATATTTGAAAGTAACCCAATCAAAATATTTGCACGCCTCTCAACTCTCGCTCAATTTCACTCAACTCAATAACTCGTACGGGGATCGCTATCAATTTGTAGAATGTGATACTGCGCTATGCTGCACGTTATAAGGAGTACCTATGTCTATTAAAAGTAAGATATTATTATGGGTTCCGTACACATCATCTGTATTTTGACTCATTCATTCATTCATCATTTCGTGTGGTCTCTACATCACTTATCATCATACCCTGGTATTAGAGTTCTTCGAAACCGCCTCTCGGCCTCCAACGTGGTTCTTTTAACAAACACCACAACACATCATCATCAAACAACACAGATGTTGTTCGATGATGATGTTTTCAATTGGTCACAAACTCATCACATAATAATAGTTTTTCTAATGCGTCTGGATTAACAACACAATATCACAACTAAATAACTACTTACCCCAGTATTAAGAAACGTTTGTTAATCCCATTTTAACTAAAATATGTTTTGTCTCTTTCTCACTTACCGACGTGAAAGAACGAGACGAAACATATTTTAGCTAAAACGTTTTCTAATACGGGGGCTTAATTTAAAAAAAACTATGTTTAAATAAATAGATACAAAAAATATGTAGATGTGATGTGTGATCTGCGTTCCGGTTTATTTATTTTTAAAGTTACGCTCCGTAGCTAAACTATTTTACAAACGGCCAATCCGACCCGTGGTCTGCATAAAAATGCTTTGCGCGAATAACTTCCCAAATTTAATTTGTTCGCGATATGACTTGACGACTGAGCCTCCCATTGAAATGTACGGAAAATGATCACGTCGTCGGTAAAATTCTAATAAATATTTATATATAACAAGCTGTTGCCCGGGGCTCCGCTCCCGTGGAAATTCCAGGATAAAATATAGCCTATGTGTTGTTTTAGGGTCTAAGTAATCTCCATTTGAAATTTCAACAAAATGAACTGATTTGGCTGAAATTTGAAATAGATTTCAAAAATGTTTTTAACTAAGGGCAGCTAACAAAAACACTTTTGTCCAATTTTTGCAGTCAAAATTGTTTTTGATTGGTTATGATTTTTGACTTTAGCATATATATTCATACATACATATCATTACGCCTGCCTCCCGTAGGGGTAGGCAGAGACTAGAGATTTCCATTGGCTACGATCCTTACGTATATATACGTCGCTTCTTCTCCACTTGCGCTTTGGGATTAGTGGTAAACTTAATATAGGTAATGATTGACGTAAATAAATGATAAGAATATCCTATATTGAGAATAAACAACTTTATTTAATGTCATACGTCCGACATACTATTTTTTAATTTTCAAGACCTTATAGCTTTGTTTCATCATAATTGTGTGTATATTATGTCCTATGTGTGCATGGAAGAAATTGCATTGCAATAAGGCCGGTTTTTATTACTATTCGTATGTTTTTCTTCATCCGAGCGTGTATCCCAGTTGCAGCCTTGGTTTATGCTTTGAAACTCAAGGTAATCCTTAGTCAAAGATTAAACCTTAGATTGTTTTGAATCTGTAAAAAATAAATTATAATTCGTTCCTGTACAATCCAATGATGAATTTATGTAATTAAATAAAGTTCATTAATTCATTCATTATAAAAAAGAAAATTGACTACATTTTTTATTATGTTCACAATAAAGACGAATCTAATGATACTCTTAAAATAAGTTCAGCCGTTTCGACTACAGATAGCATAAAATTTTTACATACTAACTACGCTCCAAATACATAAAACTATGGACAAAAACATCATATGGACAAAGTAAAAAACAAAGAATACCTGCCCTCATAGAGTAAAGAAATTTGCGAATCGAAATTCTTTGCCTGCCCTAAACTCTACATTGAAAATTTTAAAATTCCTGTGTTGAATACGCGTTTAGGATTGTGATTCGATTTTCAAACTCCCAGACTGCTGGCTGACAGTAACACAATATTCAGGAATTTCGCCAGAGGTAAAGTTCAACACAATTTAAAGCGAAACATTTTTAAAACTAAACATGTGCCATGGAGTTACTAGCATTTTAGATACCGCATCAATTTACATTTTTTATAATTTTTTAAAGTCCGTCACAAACGAAAGGTATGTTTGTATGCCTCTTTGAACACTTCAGGAGCTTCTTATTTTCGTCTCAATGACAAATGATTAAATATGGTTAGCCCATTGCAAAGCCACCTTATCAACCTTCCGATTTGCCTTCATTAAGTCATCCAAAGAAAAGGCTGTACGGGAGGCGGAACACGACAGCATTCCATGGTCTACAACAGCGTCAACAGCTGATGATAATGTGAGTCTTTATTTGAATCTGTCTTTTGTACAAATACTGCGACTTAGTCAAAACTTTTTGTTATCTTTTTGTTTTTACTCAAAATGGTCCAAATTTTATTTCTCCAGAAACTAACGACTACAAAGTGCTGAGAAAATGATATGACGTGATAGAGGTAGCGTGCTTATAGCCTCACCACCAAAGACGCCGAAATCTGGGCGAAGTGGAGTCTAAAAAGTGGGAAAACCAATCCTGAGCTTCGAAGAAACCAGCTCAGAATACAACAGGGAAAGCGCTAAATGAAGAAGGGAGAGAGGTGAGCAAAGAAAAATAATCTTTATATGTATGGGCATAAATTTTTAAAACAAATATTCCTCTTCTATTTTATACATCACACTATAACGTGATTAAAAATAACTTGCATCAAATGCAATATTCTACCGTGAATTTTCATTTCATTCCACAATTTTCTCAGGTACTCTCTGCGACGACACCGCAAAGGGTTGGCGGGAAATGGAAATTATGGAAAGTTCATAAAATATATTTCCACGAGGTTATGCAATCCTAGTCACGAGTTTATCTTATGTATGAGATCCTAAATTTAAGGAAGCACGTCGGACCTTTCGAGTCCTTTTGCACTTATTCCATACCTTCACTTACCCACAACGGGGATTTCTCACTGACCCAGAACATTACCTGGGGGCTTAGCCAGTCACAAATTCAAAACGTTAAAGAAAGTCGACAAGAATAAAATGTATAGGATTGACATAGGCCGCGCCAAATCACGTGGTCAATCGTATGTCAATCCCATACATTTTGTTCTTGTCGTACTTCGTTAATATTTTGCGATTGTGTATTTGGCCTAGCCCCTTGGTGAGAAGAGCCTTTAGTCTTCCAGGGAGCTTAACCAACGTCACAATTTTAAAACGCTAACGAATGTCGACAAGAACAAAATGTATAGGATTGACATAAGATTGACCACGTGATTTAGCGCAACTTATGTCAATCCCATACATTTTGTTCTTGTCGACATTCGTTAGCGTTTTGAAATTGTCACTTGGCTACTGGTCCTGGTCAGAATATGCTACTCCAATGAGGTCTGTTCGTTTGCTAGCCAGTGAGTCACAGCAGCAAAATACTCGTATGGGGCATTCTCCCTTGTTTCTGGGTTATCTCTTTCTACCCTAAGGTTGGCTGTTAGCGATAAGTCCGCCTTTATACTAATTTTTATTTTCGATCCTTTACAATCCAATGATGTATTCATTCATATAATTTATTAAAGATTATATAGTGTTTAAAATTAAATGCTAATATACTAAACCAAACATGCTATGTTTGTGACATTTTCAATACATTAATGTTTACCCCAAACAAACCCTACACTCCATACGAGAAATTTCCGCAATATCATACTCAAGTATCAAGTAATTATTGCGGTAGGTAAACGGTAAAAGTTTTAAAATTGTTTGCAAATTCAAACTTTAACGCAACGGCTTAAGGATCAAGGTGATCGTCAGATTGTTTGGTTACCTGTTTGTAAACAACGAATATGATACATCATTACACGATGCGGTGAAATATTTAAAATCTTTTTGATAACTTATTTTTTTTATTAATATAGGAAGTAATAAGAAAAAAATAGTACCGTGTGTATATTTTTTGTGTAGTACCATGGCAAGTTGTACATATAATTTCTTGCATCGAAGCAGATTTTTAAGTTCGTAGTGGATTGGATTGGACAAGCTTAGCATCAAAGCAAATTATATTTTGATCTCTCGTAGCCTCGTAGCAGATCGTACCTTGGGCTCTCGTAGCATAGCAGATAATAATACATTGAACTTTCATAGGATCGTACGTAGCTGATAGTACCTTGGCCTCTAGTAGCATCGTAGCAGATCATACTATGTACTCTCGTAGCATCGTAGCAAAACAAAACAGTCGTACCTTGCCTTGGACTCTCGGAGTATTGTATTGTAGCCGATCATACTATGTACTCTCATAGCCTCGTAGCAGGACGTACTTTGGCCTCTCGTAGCATCGTAGCAGATCGCATTTTTCACTCTTGTAGCCAAATAAACTTGGATTCTCGTATCATTGATAATGGATTGTGTTTGATTGCTTGACTGCCAACGCGCGAATCCCATAATACCACTTCCTACGATATATCCCACTAATAAAAATTTTAACAACTGCTCAATATAGTTAAAAACAAGAGTCCTTAAGATCAGGTCAGTTGTCCCACATCGTATGCGGAACCCTAAAAATGTAAACTATTTCCAGGAGCGCACGTCAAGTTAATTTCCTGCTCACCTTTGAGTCTTCACTTTTACAGTTCATTGATTACCAAGGATGGGACCGGTCAGCGGGGCACGGACGCTATCATTTATTTGTTTACTAACTGTTCGTCCCGGCTTCGCACAGACAGAGGTATGCCCTATGTTTTTCGTGTATGTTATGGGCTTATATATATTTTTGCGAATTATTTTTATTTATAAAGTAGAAGACTTAAACAATTATTAATTTTAATGATAAAATATCAGTTTCTTAATGAGCTTTGGTATCAACATTTCCATTCAACTGCGCTGGGAGCTTGCATTGCATAATGCGAGAGAGGTAGGGAAATTCCTGGGTACTGTGGTTATGCTAGACCACAAATTGGCAACGTAGTAGTAATACCCACAAAAATAGACTATAGTGACCGCGCTCCCATTATCCGTGAGCCGTATAGCCGTATGACTGAACATGATTGTAAATAATTAAAATTTAATTTTTACACGGACGAAGTCGCGGGCAACTCGAACAGCAGCAGCAGGTAATACGAACATGAATATGGTGCATTATTGGCCAAAACTGTCACATTTTTCTAACTGTCTGCCATCTGATATAGCCAAAACACTGCCACCAAGCTACCACAGCCGGAACCAACGGCTTAACATTGCCTTCCGAAGCACGGAGGAGGTCATGATAGAAATGCCACTAATGGCGACCAATCCAAGTTACGCCACGTTAGCTATCGCTTGACACGCGCTATCCTTATGCACACGCACGTGATAAGATATCGAGCTCCTCACAAATACCACATTATGCAACAGACAATAACAGATACACATGACGATCGATCTCACTATAAATAGCCCATTTCATCCCGTTGCGATTCTAGGAAAATGGACTTTAAGTAGATAACAATAACGGTGGGTGGTTACAAGCAGTAAATGTCAGACCACTCCTTCGCTTTCCATATATCGATATTACTCATCATCATCATTCTAACGTCCCGTCGCGTTGGTGACTATTGGTGACCACCAACGATATATACAGCCTAGTATCACTATCACTACATAGTATAAAACAAAGTCGCTTTCTCTGTCCCTATGTCCCTATGTATGTATCTTTAAAACTACGCAACGAATTTTGATGCGGTTTTTTAATAGATAGGTGATTCAAGAGGAAGTTTTTTTAAGCCCATGCAAAGCTGGGGCGGGTCGCAAGTCTGTTATGTTAAGTGCCTCAATGTAAGGTAATAAAAAAAATCTATTTAACTAATATTAAAAATGCGAAAGTGAGTGTATATTTGTTTGTTTGTTACCTCTTCACGCCCTATCTTCTGAACTAATATTCCTGAAATTTCGAATATACATAGCTAGAAGTATTGAGAAGGACATAGGATACCTTTCATCCCGGGAAATAGCAGTGTTCCCGATAGGTATCTCACCTGGGCGAAGCCGCGGGCAAGAACTAGTATTTATATATTTACTTAAGACTTACTTAGTAAGACTTTTATAAAAACAACTCTTCATTTAACACCTTAAAACGATACATTGAAATCGCTCGAAGCGATTTTAATTCATTAGCCCTCTAAAACGAAAAGCGCTTTTCTAAAAAACAATTTGAATATTTCGAAATCTTTGTTCGAAATTCTAAATCTTTTCAGCCATCGACCAATTATTTGTACGTGGCTGCCGTCTAGCCCAAGATTATCCTTTAGGAAGCCTTAAAAGCGAATCTCGTTTATTTTAAAAATAATTTGAATAGGTATTTCGAAATTCGAAATCTTTCCGGACGTCGACCAATCATCTGTACGTGTCCGCCGGCCCAGGATCATCCATTACGATGCCGTAACAACCTGAAAAGGATTCCATACCCATAATTTCCCATCGCCTAGTTCAATTCAGTCGCTTCGGGACCGTCGCACATGACGCACGTCCCACATTTCGCGCTCCCAAAATACAGTGTAATTATTGCAATTACTGTGTGAAATATACAATTATTAACTCAAATAACGTATTTTTGATACACACTTGTGGATTTTATAACATGGTAAGCAATTTTCAACTTTATTTTGAACGTTTAAATTGTAAACCTGTTGCTGTCGGCGTGAGGCTAAACATATTTCGGATCGAGCGAAATTTTCACAAAAATTGTGCTTCCAGATATTTTAATAGATATATACTTAAGTTATGATAACAATGATGAGATATTGTTTATCATCTGGCATTGTCTATGCTATCGTATCGATCGAATTTTTCATATTATCTCTGTAGGACATCAATTGCAAATGGTTGTTAGAAACAGCAGGTATTTATGAGGATTTATTGCTCATACTAGGACATAAAATACAATTATGTATAATCTATTTGATTGGTTATAAAGTTTTTATTTTCTTTACTTAATTGAATGCCGTTTTATAGGCAATATTTTTCTTGGAATATCTAATTGAATTGAGGTACTTTTGATGAATGGTTTGTCAGTAAAATTGATTATCATGTTTTACTTGTTATAGTTTAACTTTGTTTTTTGTACAAAATAATTATAATCTACTTTTTTCACAATTATTTTGTTTTCAAATGCTGACTTCAATTAAAATACTAGGACCAACCAAAAAGATACAATAAAAACCTTAATAATAAAAATATATCGTTCACATAATGATGGTCTACACACTACAAAAATAGTTACTTATAATAAATATATTTTGAGAGATATCCTTTTAAATGTTTATTTATTCCCTTAGTCGCTTTTTACGATATCCTTAGGAGAATGGTACACGGATAAATGTAACTCAAATAATATTTTTCAACATTTACCAGTCAAGGATAACCTTCCTGCAACAAACTGATTTAGTACTTTTTTTAATAAGTTATCGGACTTATCGCGATTAAGAATCAGTATCTTAAGTGATGGATAGATGACGTTAATACTCGTAATTCTCAGTACAAGGAGGGCTTTTTTAGTACACTAAAATCGGTCTTAGACTAAAGGTTTTTGTATGGCGGTTGAATACCGACATACACTACATATGTAGTGACTTTTTCTTTAATAACCTGTTTATTATCAATTAAATAAGACACATGCATCTGATTAAATTATGAAATAATAACAATAATTAAAACTAACTAACTATCTCTAATTATGTGTATTTTCTCTTTAATTATATAATTAAAGAAAAAATTAAGATTGTATAATTATATAATTGAAGAAAAAGAAAAAATACATATAATTAGGAAAAAAGTCAGGGTGCCGTCCATCATATAAAAAAAAATCAATAAATAATATTACGCGGCGCCAAAATAAATTTCCGTACCTAAAAAAACCATACCATAAAACTTCTTCAACTAATCATATTTCACTTAATTTATATATTACCTCGTTCTTACTCGTATGTATCATACACCTAAAACCTTCCCTGGGAAACACTCTATTAGTGATAACGGCAAGAACGTCCGTCTGTTAGTTTTTAAGTTTAACGCTTACAGACAGAGACACGACTTTATTTTATACTATATAGATATTGAATTGTTAAGTTCAGGCAACCGTAGCAGGAAGAACACTATAACACGCACCAGCCAGCTTGACGTTTTATGGCTACTCATCACATATGTATCATGTCATCTACCAATTTGGCATACGCGAAGATAGGCCCAATTTATTTATTTGTGTCAGCCAACAACATGTTAAATATTAACAATAGGCCCATATATAATATACTAGCGACCCGCCCCGGCTTCGCATGGGCATAAAAACCTTCCTCTTGAATCACTATCTATTTAAAAAAACGCATCAAAATCCGTTGCGTAGTTTTAAAGATTTAAGCATACATAAGGATATAGTGACAGAGAAAGCGACTTGTAGTGTATATAGTATGTAGTGAGTGATACCAATGGCCAATGCTCAAAACTGGGCAAAAATACGGCTGTAATGATTATGATATCAAGATTATGATATCCTAAAGACAATATACTTTAGTACCACGGACACACCTGTTACTTTAGCACGGAGATATTACGCCATAAAAGGCTGTTTATTGAACATAATGCGGGCTTATCGTTAGCGGTATATAGAGAAAGGTATGTGGTTGTAATAACTTTATTTTTGCTATAAAACTAAGCGCATAGTTTTATAATACTGGTATTTTGCCGACAAAGGCAACCAATAAAAGACTATACCGCAGACCACGGAAAAACGTATCTTTGTAATGGATGCGGCGTAATTGATGCTTTTTATTCAAATTATTTATATTTTAATAACAACTAAATATGTTACGATCAAGAAGATAATTTAATTAAAATATATTTTTTGCCCTTGTGGTACTTGGTTATATACCAAAAAGTAGCATATATTTGACCCCCGGTCTTTATCTATATCCGTAACAAATTTTATCAAAATCAGTCAAGCGGTTGAGCCCTGAAATCGACAAATAGACAGACTTCTGCATTTAAAATATGAAGTATGTATACTAGTATAGTATACCTCATCATTGTCTTACCCTGGTAGAAGCACAAAGTAAAACAATTCATTTCGTGTAGGTGTCATGGTCAATCGACCATGCACACCCTGGTGTCAGAGTTCGGAACCGCCTCTCAGCCTCTGACGTGGTTCCTTTAACGACTACCAGATGGCAGCCGGGACCAACGGCTTAACGTGCCTTGCGAAGCACGTAATCATCTTTATTGTCAGACAATCAGGTGATTCAAGCCTGCACTGTCCTAACCAAACTAAAACAATTGAACGACATATAGAATTACAAGTGCAATATCTGCAACAAAAGCTTTGTAATTGCTAGTTCAAATAACCCACTAGAATGAGATTTGTTCAATGAAAACAAGTGCTTTTAGAATCACTACATAGTATAAAACAAAGTAGCTTTCTCTGTCCCTATATCCCTATTTTCACAACGATTTTTATTAATCTCAAAAATTCAAATTTTGAAGTTTGGATACACACGCGGTCACCGTAGTCTATTTTCGTTTGAAGATGTCACTAGCCCGCAGCTAACTTAAGTTAGCTATTCGCTAGTTACTTGTAATTACACGTAATTTTCATATAATAAAGTAACTCTACCATGCTTTACCATGACCATTTATGTACCTATGCATTTTCTCTCATTATTATACGAAAATTACGCGTGAAAAGTGTAACGCTAAGTTAATTTATAGTTTCTGAAGTAACCCGCAAAACTATTTGACGACATTATGTCTAGTCAAATGAAACTAATCTGAATATTCAAAGGTCATGCATGTTGGTGACTAGTTTCGCCAACTTTAATATACGAAATTAAGGTAAATTATTTTGAATGCGATACGGGATTGGACTGATTATGTGTAGAATTACACAATAGAAATAAACAGTGTTTTCTTTGCAAAGCAAAATCTAACTAAGTATATTTTAGATTTTTGAAATGGAGACTGACGAACGGTATATACAAAGCAGAGTTGGCTGGGAGAGTCGGTCAGGGTCGGCCTCGAAAAACATACTGCGACCAAATCGCAGACCTTTTGAAAAAGGGAGACATTAGGAGTACCAGAAATCGGCGAGCGTGTATGACGAGAGTGATGAGTGTGGAGGAAGCGAGAGAGGTATGAAAGGATCGTAGCCAATGGAAATCTTTAGTCTCTGCCTACCCCTACGGGAGACTGGCCTGATGATATGTATGTATGTTTGTATTTTTGAGATTAATGGTGTGGTTGATTATGTAATAAATAAATCTGAGTACATATGTTAATTTATTAATTAATTAAACTTTATATTAATTTGATAACGTGTATGGATGGTGAACAATTTTAACATAAAAATGTTTTCGAGCTAAGTTGACAAAAAGTTTTACCTTGTGGTTGGTTCCATTGTAAGAGCTACGTTTTTGTTATAACTTACAAAAACTTACTAAAAACTAACACAATTATTCACAATATGCTTCGTCAAAATATCAATCTAAAAATAAAAGTATCGTATCTGTCAAACTTCTTAAAACATGTCTACTGTACATACGTGTGGCCATTTATGAGACGCATGGGAATACCGTGATGGCGCATATTGTTAGTCGATTTGATGGATATTTGCATTTTAATGGTATGTGTCCACTATTTTTAACAGTGATATAGTGCTCCAAAATCGATGACAGGAAAATTGAACTTTGATAGCATTGAAGTAACTTAGATCATGAGTTGGCAACGCGCTAGTGACACCCTCAAGGTATCAGCGTAAACAAATAATCTACGATGCCCAATTGAATAAAGTAAAACCGATGGGATGTTAAGCCAATCGTACTTAATATTTATAAATCAAATATCAGTGCTGGCCATAAAGAATTTTTTTTTTCAAAAGAATGAATTAAACAATCACTGAAAAATTTCGTTCTATTTTAAAAAAGGAACCTTAAAAATTCCGAAGCTACATTTTTTCTGGCCAGTAAGAGCACATTGTTTATTTGCAATCGGTTACCTACTTCATAATAGGTTACGAAATTAGATTATTCCGAGTTAATGCGTTATTAATGTTAACAAACGATCCTCCAAGCTAAATATAGCCGTCTTGCTGACGTGTATGATGCAGTTTATGCGTTTACGATCACAAAACAATTTAATGATTACATTTTCGGCAAATTTTGTAGGACATAAGGGGCACTCCAGCCTTTTGATTCTATAAATTTCAAACAACAGCTCGCTTCTCACGTCGCTATCACTCACACTTCGCATAAGTTCAAAATGACAAGTGAGAACTGAGCTTCGAAGTGTATTGGAAATTACCTTACAGAATGCTACATCTTACGTTACGTCATCTCATACAAAAACTTACGTCCAATTTATTTATTTTTTATTATCATATTCTGTGTACATGTGTATGTACACAGAATAGGTTAATAAAAAAAATACTTCTAAACCCTTGTGAAGTCTATTTACTTGAATACTTATTCAAATTCCTAAAATCGTCCTCTACTGTTTTGAACTTAAAGAATACCGGATATTCCACCACTGCCTGCCCAGATAATTATTACAAAAGTGATTGTAAGAAAATTAATCCTTTCTAATTAAAAAATCACTAAAAACATTCCTTCATTAAGAAATTAGCATCTATTTTGAAACTCTTTATGGTCGCGAAATTCTATGAATAAATTAATAAGGCGACGTGGGACGGATTTCCAGTGTAGGCAGCTACAAGAACAGATGTGAATAGGAATGTTTTCAAAAGGTAATTTACATGTAAGAATGAACTTATTATGTTAGTCTACCGTCACGAAAACCGATTAGGACAAGTAATAATGTTCAATATTATTCAACTCGTGAGACCAAAATTTCCGTTTAAATGTTTTTGGCAGGTGGCGGATTCCCACAACAACGACCCAAGAGTATTTTTGTCAATCAGGTTGAAAGGACAAATAAGGCTAAATAAGAATTAAGAACAGACAAACCCGGGGCTCCAAGGTATTTTTTTAAAAACCTCCGAGGCTTCCTGTTTTAGTTTCCTGCCCGCTATTTAGGAGGTCCCGGGTTTGATCCTCGGTCAGGTCAAGATGAAAAGATTTTTTTCTGATTGATCGAGATCTTGGATGTTTATCTTTATGTATTTATTAGTATTAAACGTTAGAGATAACGAGTATATATGTAGTATATTTTTTTTTTAATAAACGATCAATATCAACGAAATATATCAATGTTCTTAGTAGATTCTTAAATCTGCTGAGAACATTGATATATAGATAGATAGATATACTCTTTATTGTAGGTACCATTAACATACAAATTATAAATGTTGATACAAATATTACAGCCTTAATATATATCTCCCTTATAGATATAAGGGAGATATATATTCGTTTTGCTGGCGTAGTAGATACTACGCCAGCAAAACGAAACAAAAGCTATCATTTGATTGCATAGCAAAGACAATATCGAATACAATTTGATTTGATTGCAACCAATTTCATTACTACGAAACGAGACATTCGTGAGTATCGATTTGAGCGATGCTGCGTTTTATTTCTTCTGTGCATTCAGTTTACAAGGGGATGGCAACTATGTAGACATGTCAGTGTTCATTAAAATACCCGGGTCATGATCCTATTGGTTTGGTACTCCTGTAAAAAGGGTTACGGTGTGACCATTATTAAAGCGCATGGGCTGGGCTTGAAATGGTATTTATTTGAAAGGAAAGCTGGTGATGTTTCTGGGAAACACGCTCTAATGGAGAATAATGAAGAGTGAATATATTTGACAGATGATCCCTATTAAATTGTTTTGGCAGCCATTGCGTTTTCCAAAAAAATCACCTTAGTTGTCAGCAAATCAAATGATTCAAGAAAGGGTAAAATAAGCAAGTACGATACGAACCGCTTTAAATCGGTCCGATTGGAAATCTATGACGGAGGCATTTGTCCAGCAGAGCACGTCTTGTAGCTGATATGATGATTTCCTTCGCCAACGGAATTCTAAAATCAAAATGGCTGCCTTTAACTAGCCGATACTGGCCTCGAGGCACTGCAGCTGCATTTTATTTTATTTTCTGCATTTTATTGAGAAACGCGAACTTCAATAAGTTCAAGAGTTAGATTGCGGTTACGAGGATTTTATGGAAAAACAGGTTTAAAATTACTCTGACTTTATTTAAATGTTCAGGAACTGATATAGATATGTTTTATCAATGTATATTATGAACTAGCTTAATTAGGGTTAAACAAATTACTCGAAGGAAATTTCGATATAATACTTTATGAGAATAATACTGGCCTCAAATTAAGTAATATGCGTAGAATCGTACTGCAGAAAAAAATATGTTTTATTTTTTAATTTTTCCTGCGGTGGTGTTACAGGACAGTACCTTAAGGAATAGGTATTGAAGTGAGACCTCAGTCGGTCTTAAATAAATAATTTTGGTATATTTAAATAAAAAAATACCCGGATGCTAACTTAAGAATACCAAAACCTAAAATCGACCAAAACAAAAAAATATTGTCACATACAAAAAGAAAATTATTAAACTACTTACTAAATTATTTTTGACGTCCTACCTTTGTATACATCATTATATAAGCAGTTAATGTTGACATAAAGCTGTCAGTAAAAAATTAGGCCATTAGAAAATCATTACACCACACTTCTTTATATCCATCTTCTACAATACCTTATTATCACATTTATCTCTACATATTAACGCTCTACAAAAATAAAATATTGTTAATAGCGTGAGAATTCCCTACATTTTGTAAAATGTATTGTAAAACATTCAACAAAATTATAGTAAAAGGAATTAATAAATATGAAACACCAAATATCCGTAATATTCGAGAGAATTTTTTCATCTTCCAAATTTAAATTCGAATACGTGATGGAATTTTTTAATACCAGTAAATTTTGTTTTATAAAAGCTACAGAAAAAAAAACTATAAAATTGGAAAACTACGAACGGATTTCCGAAATTCAGGGCCAATAAAATGAAACTCAATATTCTTTTACTACCTCACGATCCTACTACATTGATGTCAGTCATTAGGAGTCCTTTCAGAGGCCTTTGCGACAGTACCTTTGGAGCTGAGGGCCCTTCGAGCATCTTCAAATGTGCCTAATAACCTCTCAGTGGGTCGAAGTGTCGGGTTCATGAAGGAGTACACTCGGCTCCGGTATGGAGGAGGTCGGAACGAAATAATTTTGGATATCTGATCTGTTAAAATTATCTGTACAAATAGTCTGAAACTTTTCTTAATTCTTTGATACATTTACTTAATTATAGAAAATATGACACTTATTTAGAAAAGAAACAAAAGAATAATATACCAAAGACAAAAATCAATACATGTAACTAATACAATAAATACATAGTTAAAAAATTGTAGAGACAGCGCGCGATTTCCTATTTCTATGAATAAACCTATTTTAAATTTCGGTTGTATTAGGTTAAATGTTTGTATTTTATGCTTAGGTAGATTTTGTAGGATGAATGTAACCCGTAGGTATACTTATTTTGAAATACCAATGAAAATCCTATAATAGTTTTGTTAATCATTTATGTTAAACATGCTGTACAATCCAATTATGTATTTATGTAATGAGTGCAATAAAGTAATAATTCATTCATTCAAAACTTGTAATTTAAGAACTTCCACGAAGACGATGACGTCTCGGTTAACAGTTGTGCATAAAACAAGACAGGTGGCGATATGTATAAGAGACAACATATCATCATCATCATTTCGTGTAGATGACACGATCAATTGACCATGCACACCCTGGTGTCAGTTTTCTTCAGAGCCGCCTCTCGGCCTCTGACGTGGTTCCTTTAACGACTACCAGATGGCAGCCGGGCTTAACGTGTCTTTCGAATCGTTATAATAATTATTAGCAGTTTTTATTTCTCAATATTTCCGAAAAATAAAAGCAAGTATTTTTTCGATCGACTGTACCCACCTCAAAAAGGTAGACCGAGGTCCTTAAACGAAAGCTGCGGTAGGAACTCGGTGTGCTCTTAAAAATGTTTTTTACGTAGCGTTTTGGTTTTTTCTAACTTTGTAATTAAATATTGATTTAAAGTAAGTAGAGCATATTTTTGCCGTGTTGATTCCGATAACCTAAAAACGGGGAGCAGAAGCGAATAGTGAAAATTTTGCGGTTTCTATCAACGGTAGCATTCTCATGGAGGTTTGGAGTAGGGTAAATAAGTGTCAAGCAACGTCGAGCGTGGCCTGACTTGGATGGGTCAATATGGTATATGAAACATGATAGTAGCGAACGTGCTACGATCATGTACAAGAAAAAGAAGAACAATTTTTATATATAACTAGCTGTTCCCCGCGGCTTCGCCCCGCGTGGGACTCGGTTATATCGCGCCCAAAAGTAGCCTATGTTTGACCTCAGGTCGTTAACTACATCCCTACCAAATTTCATTACAATCGGTCCAGCAGTTTAGCCGTGAAGAGGTGACAGACAGAAGACAGACAGACAGACAGACAGACTTTCGCATTTATAATATTAGTATGGATGATGTAGAAAGATTGTTTTCCATGTTTTTATGTATTTGTATTTTTTAAAGTACAGAAAGGAAATTTTAAACAATTTGTATGATCCAAGTAATAATAACACTAGCAATCCATCCCGGGTTCGCCTGTGGTACATACATAAAGTATGTCACTCGGGGATAGTGTGGCTTTTTAACAGTGAAAGCCGAACGAAGCCTATTTAATGCAAACAAACAAACAATCAAATCTTTTTCTATATAATATTATTAGTATAGATAATAAGTATATATAAAATGGAATCTTGTTATTGACGCTCAAAAAACATTAAATTAAAATTATTCTTCCATGCTGGTCTGGGAGAAAAATAAAAACATAGAATGTACCAGCTGCTTCTCTTCCCGCGCAAGCCGTAAAAGTCGTCTGAGGGAATCGCCGAATGGGGAAATCCTGTCATAGGCGATGCGGCTAGCAACCCATCACTATTGATTTCCTGTTTCAACTACCATTATGCTAAGCGTGGCCTAAAGTCTTATGGCCCTAGGCTCTGTCTACCCCGCATGGGATAAAGACGTGATTATATGTATGTATGTAAAATTATGCTGCAAATTCCCATCATATTCTTTTCATGATATCTAGCAGAGCAGTTACAGAGTTAACAAGGGAATGTGTTCTTTATGATCATGTGAAATAGAGTATATACAATGTAACCTTAAGGTCAAAGTCGTATTAAACTTTGAATCGATCGTAAATTTTTATTAAAAACCTTTTGAACTTTGACATTTTCGAATATCTTTGCGTGTCGAAAGTTTCTTATTCAAGAAAATTAAATACAGTTTTGTACAAAACTTATGAGTAAATAGACGACATAATTTAGAAATATAACAAGAAGTGGCTTAAACGAAAAACGTGTCACTAATTTGGCTTGCAAGCCAACGTTTCACACAGAAAAAAATGGGCGAGGAATTTGATTGCGTCATTTGTTGCCACTGTTATCGGTTGATAATATTAGGTGGCTTTGTTGTTAACTACGTAATACATTTCTAATAAAGTGTATTGTGGTTTATAATTATATGTATTAGTTGAATATAAGGAGAGAGAATACACTTCCACACTGATGCTGGAACTAAATCCGCGTCAAAACATTTCTATTCGGATAATTTCTATGTTCTGTGAACTATAACCTTGGAACCTGAAATTAAGAAGTTATATTTACTTTGATAAAACATTATAATTATGACTGATCAAAACTTTTCACAAGAAAGTCATACTTTTATAAAGGGCTGGATAGATGAATAGATTGTTTTCTTTTATATCTTTAAAAATTTCAATGAATAAAATATTGATTTAATTAAACTAAAACACTAAAAAATTAAATATTACCATAATGATTCAATAAATAGATACGATTTAAACAAAGAACATAAAAAATAAACAAAACTATGAAAAATTCAATGTAAAAGCATGTTTGTGCAGGCACCTACAAATAATCTCTGTAGTAATCAATAAGTTTATCCGTTGATATTGATAAAGTTGATATGATATGGTTTATTAACATGCCTCCCTTTACCTACACAAAACATAAGTAACCATATCAGCATTGTCATCCGAGCGTGTTTCCCAGTTAATGGCCCTGTAAAAAGGGTTCTTTATTTCGCTTTCATGAATACTAATTAAAAGTACATGGATCCTTGTGGGGTGTTGCGGAGTCAATAGAAATAGACTTACGTTTCGGGCAGTCAGGGTCTACTACCATCTCTTAAAACCATGCAAGAACGAGATATATAGCTGAACTATTTACGAAAACCCCATCATCATCATTTGGTGTAGTTGTCACAGTCAATCGACCATATACACCCTGATATCAGAATTCTTCGAAACTGCCTCTCGGTGTCTAGACTTCTAGTTGACCGCGGGACCAACGGCTTAACGTGTCTTCCGATCCGATCATTTCGTGATTCAGGCCTGCAAGGTCCTAACTAAACTGGAAACAACTAAAAAAGTATGCTTTCCGTGGGAATGTAACTCACGACCGTATTTATTACCGGAGGCAGGTAATAAATAGGGTGATAATAGTTTATAGGGTGACATCGCTAGGCTAGAAGGTGTACAACACAAAGTAGTAAGCATAAGATTGAGACTATCTCTTTCCCCCTTTTTGCCATAACTTTAAAAAAACTACTTACCTCACACGTGCCCAAAAACTACCATTATTTTCCCACTAAATTCATTCCATCAATAAGACATGCGCGCTTATTTCTCCTGGGCAGTAAAAAAATTTATGATGCTTTGCTATGTCTGTTCAAATATATTTTTTATGTTATTCAATAGGCAAAGACTACTCTGAAAATGCAAGGGGCATCTTCAGAGTATTATTAAATAGAAAAAAATTACATGCTTTTCTGGCATAAAAGGAATTTTTTTTTATTAATTTTCTTCCACAAAAAAAATCGCGTTTATTTTGTTTAAACCTTAAAACATAGTTATAATTCTAATGTATTAAAATTATTTTTAACCCACTCAATCGGAGCGTTCTTTTTTTAGGAACATTTCGCGCACAAATGTGTGCGCGTCCCGAGCCAAGCTATTGATTTTTGGGAAATAATATTTATTTTTATAACTTTGTTGTACCACACTAGTGACCTTCCCCAGCTTCTCATGGGCATAAAAACCTTCCTCTTGGATCACTCTATCTATTAAAAAAACCCGCATCAAAATCCGTTGCGTAGTTTTAAAGAAGCATACAAAGAGACATAGGGACAGAGAAAGCGACTTTGTTTTTTACTATGTAGTGACAAGTAAAAATACTTTTACAGTTGGCGGACTTAATGCTAAAAGCATTCTCTCCCAGTCAACCATTAGGAAACACAGGAAAGTTTGTGCGGCGCAGATTAGTTTAAGCATTGATGACAGAAAACTATACTACAAAGATTATTAAGATTATTAGTAGATTAAATAAATATACTCGTAGAGTTATTTGGGGCGCCTATTCAGTCAGGCTTTGTCAATAGTACACTAATCCAGGCTTCATTAACCATAACCTTTTGCGTTCATTAACGGCACACAATGCAGGTCAAAGGTCATGGGAACCAAATGAGAACCCTTCACGCCAATCGAATGGTTTTTACTTCGGCCCTTGTAAGGATTTGGCAAAGGTCAAGGGTTGGTAAGTTATTTCGTTTCCTAGCAATACAAGGAATCAAATAATCTTTATAAATGTTAAACTTACTTACCTTAAAATTCAAATCAAATCTATACAATTTAATAAAGCTGAATTTTGTTTGAACACTTACAGCTTGAGAATTACTAGTCGGATTTTAAAAAATCTTTTTGCATAGGATAGCCTGATTCTGGGTGAAGGTTATAGGCCATATTATATATATATACTATAACTTATAGTACAACACACATCGGGTGAGTGAAAACGCGGGAAATAGCTAGTATTATTATAAAATGAGATACTTTTTAAATTAATGTTTACACGCACGTGTTTCATAATCAGCACTAAAAATAATTGTTTATTTCGGGTATTACAATAATATATTTTCAATCTATTACATTTTAATACTGATTTTTTTTTGTAAAAAGTAGAAATATTTCCACCTGTTTTTGTCAACAGTCACTTTATAGTTAATATAACTTGTCTGGAAGAGATTGCATTAGCGATAATGCGGCATATTGTATTATCTATGTTTGTATTTTCCTTATTGTGTATTTTTACTGATACAATAAAATATTTTTGTCTTGCCTTGTATATCTTATACCTAACAAGCTTTTGATATTACTACACAGACAGACTAACGAAGCAAAAACCGTTTTGTCCAAAACTCGAGTGTAGTGTAAACAACAACAGAAATGGTTTCTTTGATGTGAAAAATTAAATTGTTTTTTGTGACGCCTTAAAGACGCCTTTTAAAAAGAAATGTGATAACATTTTTGAAAGGTGTTATTTTTGTGTTGGCAACGATATATTTTTTTAGTTAAGACTACGACCATACAAAATTACGATATCGGGCATTTTTAAATCTATGACTAAGACTGATATTAAAATTGGTTTTTCAAATTTCTTTTATTTTTATAAATACCCCGCCGGACCATCTGTACCATTAATAATAAATAAATAAATAAGTATATAGGAACAAATCACACAGATTGAGTTAGCCCCAAAGTAAGTTCGAGACTTGTGTTATGAGATACTAACTCAACGATACTATATTTTATAACAAATACATATATAGATAAACATCCAAGACTCAGGTCAATCAGAAAAGATCATTTTACATCTTAACCTGACCGGGGATCGAACCCGCCCTCCTGAGTAGCGACTAATTGGACAGTACCATAATAAAAAATAAAATAAAAATATATTTTCTATATGACTACATAGATATAGGGACAGAGAAACTTTGTTTGTCGACTTTGTTTTATACTATGTACCTAGTGATAGTGATTTTTAAAGCACTAATATTAAATCTAATAATACAACTATATTTGTATTTTTTAAGATTACTAATAGGTTTTTGCCTGAAACGAAGAGCTTTCATTTATTATAAAATAATTAATTATCAGACACTAATCCTTTAGATAATGAGGTTCTGTTTAGCTGGCTGGACTGAGTGACAGATTATATAACTTCATGTCTAGACAAGAGCACTAAGTCCTTGGATTTCAGGATTATGTAGGATAAAGTCATGTTTGTTATAAATGTTGACATATATGCAAATCATGTTTACGAAACAAATTAATTTTATACCTAAAATATTAATAAAAAAACATTTAATTGTAAAGATTTGAAAGAAATGTTTACCTAACTACTTCGGTTATTTGAGAAATAACCAAAGTTTGACAAGATACTAATGAAGTTAACTTGATTTAACAAAAGTGATTTACAAAAAAAAAAGTTTAGTAACATTATTGCAAAGGGTTATGTGGTCACTTATTTGGTGCTATAAATTGACGAAAGTTTGGTTGTGTATAAGTAAGTATTTTTTCAGTGTAAGGTCTACGTAATTATTATAACAAGTCTCCGCCTTCCTTTCGTCGAATCAATTATAGCAAATAATGGCCTTTTTTCCACTTTTTTCCTATCCACCCTTAAGATTGGCTGGAAGAACTTGCATTAGCGATAACTTTGTAAGTACACATTGTTTCTATTTATATCAACATGTAGGTATAATTTGTATGTTAATTCTACAACAAAGAGTACATATATATAATATCATGATTATGTAACACAACTATAGATATTTTACTATATATACTTACACAAACAAATCCTGACATGTCTCCCAAGTTGATTTTCAAAATAACGAAATTGCGCTCAACAATTTTCCTTAAAAAGAACATTTTTTCATGCGTAAAAGGCTATATTATACGTCGACTTGATTACCTTCTCTTGAATATATTTTTTTTTTGTTTGGAAATTGCACAGATTTAGAAAGGCGTCAAATGCTGGCCAAATGATTAACAATACAAAAAGAGAACAAAATTCACACGTCTAGAGCTAAGATGGATGGTCGTAATCTTTTGGCGAAATCCGAACGCGTGATCGATCACTAACTAAACGTTATCTTCTATATACATTGTTTTCTCTATAATCCATAAACGAAATTGTGCTTAATGACATTGAAAATTGGGTTCATAATTAAAATGAGATTTTAATCGGCTGTTCGTCGAGCTTCGCTTATTGTTGACGATGTATCTTTTTCAACTGAGCCATTAAGCTATTGATTGGTTTGCTGATTGTTCCTACTTTATGAACTTAAATTTTAAGTCATTATTGATTCTGTTTACAATCACCAATTGTATACCAAATTAAGTAAGCAATTTTGGATCTGTGTCCCTGTATGATAAGAATATTTTTTAAAAATTCATTCATCTTATATTACTCGTATTTGCTTGCCAACAGAATCGCAAATAATACTTCTGTGATTCAATCTTTCGATTTAAGAACCTAACACTTAACACGGCTAGGATAAGTGTGCACCACCTCGCTCGTATCACTGAGACCCAACTAAAAGCATACCAGTCTCTCACCCGTGACGTTAGGACGATAGCCATGTTGGTGACGTATACTGCCATCGAAAATAAAATTTGAAACACATTGTTGTCATGTATGTATCTTTGATTAAATAATCAAAGGTAGTATATTATATGTATGTAATATTTCTTAATTATAATCTTTAAAAAAAAACTACTTTTTTAATACTTTGTTACACCCGCGACTTCGCCCGAGTAGATGTCGGTAGTATTTATACTGAATGACTGACTGATGATCCTATCCTATATCTGTCTCCGTATCATTACCATTGTATGATACTTTAAAACGAAATATTTTGTGGCTACGAAATACTCAAATTCTAATAAGCTTACAGTAACATAAATAAAAATAAAACAAAAATAAGATAAAAACTCTATTTGTTATACATGGTAGACTTCTTAGTGACCCTAATCGGGAACATGTGCAATAAACAAATTGATCATCCACTCTCACTCACGTACGGCCCTTTGTATACGTGACTGACTGGGAATGTACGTGTTCTTTTAATGGATTGGGCTCTACGTCATTGACGGAAAAGATTAAAGAATATTGCGCTTTAATAACTAAGACGATACTAGCGCCACAACAAAAATCTGCTAACACCCTTATTCTTAAACGTTGTCTCATAGGTCGCTTCCACTCAACCTCATTCGAGGACGCCTCCAGGAAGTCCTCCAACTTTCCTTGAAAACGGTATTCTTAATTGTTTCCTTGAGGAAACTCTAGTGAGGATGAGTCAAGGAATGACGTCACCATTTCATTTCTGTATGTTAGTAAACAGCTTACTTTTTGACGTAGAGTTTTTGACAATAGTTTCTTTTTTAATTTACACACATACAATAAAGTAATACCCTAATTATAATTTCCAAACACAAGAATAAGTAGGTACAAGTTCTGTTAAATCTGTGGTACTGGAAAATAAAATAAAAATAGACATCTGGACCTCAATAAAAGCACCTTCTTTTCGTTAAACGAAACGTTCGAGGCTTCCTTAATGTACCTCTCGACCAACCTAATCCATATCCATACTTCCATATCCATACTTCCATACTAATATTATAAATGCGAAAGTCTGTCTGTCTGTCTTTCTGTCTGTCTGTCTGTCTGTCTGTCTGTCACCTCTTCACGGCTAAACTGCTGGACCGATTGTGATGAAATTTGGTAGGGATGTAGTTATCGACCCGAGGTCAAACATAGGCTACTTTTGGGCGCGATATAACCGAGTACCACGCGGGGCGAAGCCGCGGGGAACAGCTAGTATGTTATATTTGACAGTTCGTTCCTCACCTCCAGTAAGTAATTTCCTTAAGGTGAAAAAGATAGTGTCGCGTATGAATACCATCGAGGTCGAGTGAGGTTAAGATGAGTTTGAGGAAACGTTTGAGAATTTGGGTGTAAGACCTTAGAGCATTAAACCAACCCTGATTGGCCACTGATAGGCGACCCCCTCTGCCAAAAGTATAAGACCGCGAATGTGTGCCAGTATTTTTGCTTGTGTTGGATAATTGTTGGATAATTTTGTGTGCGTAATGACGAGATCGAATAATGCTTTAGTTTTAATGGTTATTTATTGTGCGTCCCCTCACCCCGCACGCAAATGTGACAGACTTTTTCACATAGAAAAAGGGGCGTTTAATGCTCTATGACTAAGACGCAAATCACATAGCGCTAAAAGCGAAATCTCGAAATTGCATACAAGACAGCAAATTATGAGTCTAAATCTAAATGGAAGAAAATAAAATCACTCAGGTTCATCGCTGCCACTGCGGGGAAATGGTCGACCAATTCGGTCACCATGGTCTATCCTGCCAACGCAGCGCTGGTCGATTCTCACGCCATGCCAGCCTTAACGAGGTCATCCGGAGATCTCTTGCCACCGTCAACGTACCGGCTGTATTGGAACATACCGGCTTGGTGCGCGACGATGGTGGGAGACCTGACGGTTTGACCTTGATTCCATGGAAGAACGGCAGGTCACATGTGTGGGATGCAACCTGTGTGGACACAGTCGCTCCCACACACCTTCAAGTGACCTGTACGAAGGCTGGCGGAGCGGCCGAATCGGCTGAGAACAGAAAGCGGCGCAAATATTCTAGTCTTACATCAGAATATCTATTTGTGCCGTTTGGTGTAGAAACTTTTGGACCATGGGGTCCCGATGCGCGACTGCTGTATAAAGAGTTGTCGTCTCGTTTGGTTGACGTATCCGGTGACCCAAGAGCTGGAGCATACCTCGGACAGCGAATAAATAAGCTTAGCCATCCAGAGAGGTAATGCAGCCAGTGTCTTGGGTACATTACCGAGTGGCAGCGACCTCGCACAAATTTTCTATTTACTATAGTTTAGTCTAGTTTTATTTTATAGTATAGTTTAGTCTAGTTTTATTTTTATAGTTTAGTTATATCATGTTGTTAAATGAATAAACAGATCTATAATGGAAGAAATTGCAATAGCGATAAGTCCGCCTTTGTAAGCACATTGTTTGTATTTGTATCAACTTGATAATTTGTATGTTAGTGGTACATTAACGGGTATATCTATCTAAATCGAGCTTGTGAAGTTTGTGGACTGGAGCTAAGTATATATCTTTGACAAGACATCGTTTCCTACCTGGGAGCCCCTTGCGCTTTTGCAGAAAAGGCTGAGTGGCGTAAACCTACGCTCAAAACTGCTGTAAGCAATTATTAAAGAGAAGCTAATATTGTTAGGTCATAACGAAAAAAAAACCTCACATCGTCGGAGCGACGGTTTCTCAAACATAACACTCGGCCTGATGGAAAGATCTTCCCTTTAGGGCGCGGCGTATAATCATTTCCCTATTTCCCTCTGTCCCTGTCGGAACTCTGGGACTGTTAAATTGCGATGTTTTATTTTCCCCAGCCAACGATTTCAAATTACTTTTATGATCAGCCACCTGACTGACGTCAGGGTCCTTTGGGAATGCTTTTGTTGGTGAAATCAAACATTTTCTAATGGAAATTGTATTCGAGTAAACAATTCCGGAATTTCCGGGCCTTAGGAAATTTTTGTAGTCATTTCCAATTCGGATAGACGATTGATTTATATGGTATGCAACTCTAGAATCGTTAGCAATCACAATTTTACTAACGTGGGGCTTGCTCTGAATAGCAGAGCAATTACTTTGATGTGTGTGATATCTGACCGAACAGTCAGTAGGGAAATAAATTTAATATCGTGGCTTGGTTTAAGTCAAGAACTGAAACTGGGATTGTGAAACTAAATTAGTGACATGTTAATATATAATATTTTATATAATCAAAGGTTGTTACCAGTACAATTTTTCTAAAAGAATTAATGTAAGCCTTTGTATTTGATTTTCTTTAAAACATTCATTCCATTTAAGCATTTCAGTCTGAGCTATATAACAATGGAACCCGAGCTCGTCCAGTTTATTTAATTTTATTCCTGCTTAAGATATCAGCCACGTACCTTTAATCAAAATATTTTATACTACTGAATAAGTAGACAATCAGGCCTACGGCCTACCTAAAACTAGCTTTAACTATATATACCAATATACATATATATAAAACGCTACCTCCCATGACTTAAATCGTCCAATTCTCATGTGAATAACAATGTCGCAATCTCAACCATTTGAGTGAAAACATACGCCACAAGTCTCTGGAATGTTAACGTATTATAGCTATCTATAATTAATCGTCAACCCCAACAGCTGTCCCTATAGGAATGCCACGTAGAGAGAGTATAGCTTTCTTTTATTCGATAGAGCGCGCAAGTAAGTGAAAGCCATGGGTAATTGGAATAACTTTTAATAAACAAGCAATATGTAGGCTCTAAAATATTTTTTGATGTATGGTGACTGCCTATAAATTTATTACGTACTATTATAAATTAAGTTAAAAATTAAAATTATTATAGGATTCAAGGAAAAAAAAGAAAATATATTTATGTTATACAATATGTCTACATAGATTATTGTATTTTATTTATATTACAATAAAAGGAAGTATGAAATAAGTGTATTTCTTTATAACATATGTTTTAATAAAGCACTTACAGCTTTCCATTAAAATAAATATTTCATTGTACAGTAGTATGTGAAGGCAGTTATAGAACTTACTTGTTAGTAGGTAAATTGAAAACTGAAAAGAAATTGATTCGTTGTAAAGATAGAGAGATAGTAAAGAAAGAGTTCATTATCTTGATGAGTGATCAAAATACTATTGAGTTTAAAATGTTAAGGTAAACAAAAAAATCTTTTATTCAAGTTCAATTATGTTTATTAAAATTACTGGATGTTACCGCTAATAGTTAACGCATTACAATGTGGACGAGACGATCTGAAGCAAAAAACACTCTATGCATAAATTTTATTTACTCTTAGGAATACTTCACATTCTCACAAAAATAATAGCTCTACCGTTACGAAATGCAAGAAGGGAACTGAAATATGCAAATTAATCATATAATTTGATAATAATTATGACAGGTACGTCGAAATCGGTAAAATTATCGCTATATGCTTCAAAAATAAAAGGATTTTTTGTAACTGTTCTAGAAGTTGGCGCCACTGATATCATTTTTGAAATATTTTGAATTCTTGTGTCATGACGCGCTCTATGGAATATTTTTCAGCAGAAATAAAGAAGGAAGTGTTTTTACCAATCTTTAATTTACGTTTTCCTAAAATCGTGAAATGCAGAATTAGTGTTTACTTAAACTGTTTGTTTATCAAATAAATAAACAAATAGTTTTGCTTCCTGAACTAAGAATATTTTACATTTAGGGTCGGTAGGTAGGTAGGAGTAAAATAGATTGAATTCAAATATTAATAATGTTTGAAATCCGAAAGTATTCTACTGTTTGATACCAAATTACGTGATTACGTCTACTATAGGTGATATTTATTTGGATATTTCGGTCAATAAATTTAGTTATGTATATAGGTATCTACCTTATTTTATTATCATGCTGGTGTAGAAGAAAAAGAAAAACATAGAATGTACCGGTTGCTTTTGTTCCCGTGCAAGCCGTAAAAGTCGACTGAGGGAATCGTGATATGGGGGAATCATGACATAGGCGACGCGGCTATAGATTTCCTCTTTCAACTACCATCATGCTAAACGTGGCCTAAGGTCTTATAGCCCTGTATGGAGTAAAGATGTATGAATGTTTGAAATGTATTATTACAATGTGTAAAGTATATTTTTCTTTTGTTGCAGGTAGTGCGGTATTGAAATGAGTGAAAGTTCAAAGTGAAGTGAAAAATACAGTGATGGCAGTGAATAGTCCCGGTGGATACCCGCCCGTGTCCCCAAAACCCCACACCCCAAAAAGTCCAAGACACTTCATATTCCCCCAGAAAAGTCCTTCAATCACGTCCAGCAACTCATCATCAGGGTACTACACGCCCCAATCTGGTTGTAGCTATGATAAACATAATCAACCTCCTAAATCACCAATCGCGCACGGCCACAGGAGCCCAATAAGCCCAAGGCACTTCAACTTCCCACAAAATCCTTCAGGTCGTTCGAGTCCTTGCAACTTCGACCGCGGTCACGGCCTACACTACTCCACATCTCTGAAGCACAGTCGCAGAGAAAAATCCAGGTCCCCGAAACCACCACCTGTTCATATCCACACAAACCCTGGTTATGTGTCCCCGAATCGCACGAGAAAATTATACGGATCCACTTCCACAGTGAGCTCGCCAAGGATGGTGACGTCACCAAGTATAGTGTCGAGTCATACTGATGATTCTATAGACGTGCCTGAAACTCCATCGGCGATAGTTCACGACGCTGATGATGAGGCGACGACAACATCTTCGCGAATTTGTCGAAAGTCTACGTCAGATTTGACAGACCTTACTGATGATACGCCACACACTAGATCGACAAGCATCAGTAGGCCATGTTCTCCGATGCGCAGGGGTTCTATGAAAGGGGGTTTAGCATACTTGGCTAGTAGAAGAGGTTCAAGAGAATCCACGATGTCCAATTGCGATTCTGTGGAGGACATCGGCCCGTTAAATTTCCAAAATACTATGCGTGGAAGACAAAGGAGGACGTCGAATTTTCTGGAATTGCCAGGTGAGTGAAGTTAATCCACTTTATTGATTGATCGTTGTAGTTCGACGGGCGATTGAAGGGAGAATAATTGTATTATTTGGCTGAAATGCGTCTGGCTAAATAACGACTAAGTTATACATAGAATCGGTACCCGCTGTCCGGGTAAATTAGATAAGATTAGATAGTGTATACTTGCATTATAAATATAAATATTATTTTTGCACTAGCAGTTGCCCGCGGCTTCACCCGCGTGGCACTCTGTTATATCGCATCCAAAAGTAGCCTATGTTTGACTATATTTTACTTAATTTTATCAACATCATAATTGATTTGAACTTTTTTCATTTTAATACAACAGTTTAATAACTAAAGAGTCATCAATGTCTATACCTACACCATATTTAAAGAAAGGTTCGATTGATTGACTAAAAAGCTACACCATTTTAATCCACATCACAAAATGCAAAAAGAAACATCCTAAACAACCAAAGCATATGTCGTGGCCAGATCTTTGAATAGACATACCTTAACACCCAGCCTGAGGGTCTGTCTGGCAAAAATATAATAATACATACAGGTACGTAACTACGTATGGAGAATACCTTATTTCCATCCACTCCTAGTATTTTCTATTCCGCCGCGTACGTTCAAATATCAATACGTCAATCTGTATTCAACTCACTGGCTTTTTCACTGGATATGTTCGATAGGAACAAATAAGGTATCGGCAGTGGAACATTTTTTGATGCTTTAAAACAGACTGCCTTTACAAGGGTCACTCAAAAAGTGTTCTTGGGATCGGATCGGATCATGTATTTTTTTCTGGCAGATAATGCAACCATTAAAAATTATTATTTCTTATTAGTATTATCCGAATAACAAACAATTTTTGGTATTTAACAATCGGATCGGATCATGTATTTTTTTCTGACAATGTAGATTGCGTTTAAAATTTTAAGAAAGTTTTTAGGAAAATGTCTCATATCAAGAATACAGTTTTATCAGAGACAGACTTTAGTGGCTATTTAGGCAAGTGACTGCTACTTCCAATATCAGGAGGTTTAATGAGTCTTACCGACTTAGTCATAAAAACTAACATAGGTTTTAGAGATTTACATTGGCTACGATCCTAATATACTTCTCATACCTCCCTCGCGTAAATCATAATTCCCTCGTAATTTTTTATTATTATTTTATTGGTATTTAAAGTTTAAAGACTTTTTAGTGGTTAGTAACAAATAAACTCTGATTGTAATAAACTTTAACAATAAACTAACTGACCCGTCGAACTCCGTACCGCCTGGACGCACTTTTCTCACCGTTTAAGCATTCCCTGAACTTCCACAAATATTTCAAGACCAAAATTAACCGCTCGGTCCAGCCATTCTCGAGTTTTCTCTAGACTAACGAACAGCAATCGATTTTTATGTAAAAGAAGAAGAAGATGATGATTATTCTGATTGAATATTTGTATCGATCTTTTAAGTTTCCTAAGTAGCTTTTAAATAAAAAGAAAAAGTATTTATTCAGTTATTCCATCAATAAAAGGTTGGTTTAGCTCCAAGTTTTCCTCTCACGAACGCCCGTAACAGCGCACCCTCTTACGTGATGTTCAGAGTCCATAAAATATTTACATATTCGCCTACCCCTAGTAAGGCATCCATCACGTATTTTACTAATATTTTTTTGTATAAGTAATGTAACCTTCTGTCAGTAGATTGGCAACAATATCCTAATCCTAACTAATATTATAAATGCGAAAGTTAGTTTCTTTGTTGATTTGTTTGTAACGCTTTCACGACCTATCTACTGCACCAATCTTCCTGAAATTTTGCATACAAATAGATTGAAGTATTGAGAAGGGTACCTTTGTGTGTGTAGATAAGTATAAGTGATAGGATACCTTTCATCCCGGAAAAAAACACTGTACGAAATTCACGCGAGCGAAAGCTAGTTACTTATAATAACGAACTAACCAACTCAGACATTCACTGCAGACATAGTACATTCATTTTCATTTAAGTGTATATACTAATATGTACTTTTAGAATAATATATATACTATATGGGCCTATTGTTAATAAAATGTTGTTGCCTGAGACAAATAAATAAATAAAAATAAATAATACCATAACGGGCCATTTGAGTAGCTGTATGGAAGAGTAGTCGTTATCGTTACATGTATAAGTAGCACTATAAACAATCTGTGGCTAGCATGGTCAATTCTTTGGTCTCATCATCCGAGCATCTTTCGTTTCCGGACTGGTGTTGGGAGATGCCAAGAGAACAGAGTCCGATGGGGTTTTTTGACTAACAGCCTGTGCAATTGTGCATGGTGCTGTCCAGTCTATGGCTCATCTCCTGATATGCCCGAATGGCCCAGTCTCCTGTACGACTGAGGATTTGGGGGGGCAAACGGCAGGGCGGTGGACGTGGCTATGTAATGGTCGAATCATATTTAAAATATATATTTATATATATCACAGCCATTTCGACTCGAAAAGAAGAAGTTGGAACATTAACGTACGCCCTAGATTTATCGGTACTGGCTATTGTAATAGAGCGACTGCCTTTTGCCTCCGTAATCTATTTTACAAGAAAACTAGACCAATAGGAACATGATCCGGGTGTGTTAGTGGCCAACACTGTCAGATAATTCAGGCTGCCTAAAGGTATCTGATATAGCCTAACGGCTTATTCTTCTTTTCGAGTCAGAATGGCTATATGGACTCTATATTGACTTCGCCCAGTACTTAGCCACCTCCACCGCTTCGTCGTTTGCCTCGTTCAAGTCCTCCAATGGCATGACTGGCATCTAGCGATATTAGCCGGGACCAATGACTTGCCTTCATAAGCACGGAGCTATCATGCTAACCTACTCATATTTGACTTTTTTTTTAACTTTTTTCCTCACCAGTGGTGGAACACTCCCGGCCTCGAGTCTGCTCTCTACCGGAGAAGCCGTACAACCCTCGCCTGTCCGACGACCTGTATCGGCTAAGAACCTTCTCCATCACCACCAAAGGAGGCGTGGTAAACTGCGGTGACTCCATTTGCAACAGAAGAAGTCGCTCCAATACCTCTGTCAATTCTACTAATAGCAGGTATGAATTATTAATTTTAGTCTTCAAATAAAAACTAGTTTAGTGGCAAAATATTATAATTGTATTATTAAAATATCAACAACTAATTTAACAACAATTCCAAAAGCAATAATAATAGAGAATTTTATTCAAGCACACAAACAAAAACTAAACTTTACTTTTTCATAACCACTTCTTAGTGGCCAGTATTTTATTGAAAGCCCTTTTTGTAAAAGGTAAGATAGTAATAATAATATAAGATAAGGTAAGAGTTTGTTGAAGGTAAGATTTTCTTAATGATTGAATTCCTTAAAAAAGAGCTTGTTCTGTCTCAGTCTAGATGATAGATTTATGATAAACTCGTACATACGATAGTACTTAGTATACATATATGAATAATTGTTGTTTGGTTAGGACATTGCAGGCTTGAATCACATGATTGACTGAGAATTAAGGTGATTCCGTGCTTTGGAACGCACGTTAAGCCATTGGTCCCGACTGCCATAATGCAAGTTGCCTGGTATCACATTTCTTCAAAACCGCCACTCGGCCTTGGTCTCCAACTTTTCTCTCTTTTCTATTGTCCCTTTCCTACAAATGTTCCGCCCACGTTTACCCTATAAGGACTATTTTAGACAGTGGATGAAATTGAATAATGACGGGTCAACGATTACGATTCCTGACAAAGATCCTTCAAGTTAACAAGTTCAGGAGTTCCCAAGGGTTGCGGCTTTCATTGTTTGCACCCGATAGTAACTACCCCGTTACAAAAACATGGAGAGTATAGAAGGTGTTTATTTCTTGAATAATAAAAAAATATAATTATATATACATTTGATAATGAAAGTTGCTGTTCGATTGCGGTGCAGTCGATGGCTCAACTTCTGTAGTGCCCTAGCCCAGTAGGTCGACCGCCTATCTCGATTCTCTCCTCTCGTAATGGCTACTTGTATCGCTTTCGCAACATTTCGCTCCGTCTAACGCACAAAGCACTTAAAAAATTTATTTTTTTTGTTAAAATTTGGCAAAAAAAATGATTTTTTAAGCCTTTTGTGCGTAAAACGGAGCGAAATGTGGCGAAAGTGATACAAGTAGCCATTACGAGAGGAGAGAATCGAGATAGGCGGTCGACCTACTGCTCTTGCAAAATAGGGGACCGGAACAAGGCGAACGACCGGGCAGTGGAGGTGGCCAAGTACTGGGACAAGTCAATATAGAGCCAATATTACTCTAGACTTCTTGGGAAAAGGAGAAATCAGGAGTAAACGGAATCTGCGAGCGTGTATGATGAGTGATCAGTGTACCGGAAGCGAGGGAGGTCTGTAAGAATTGTAATCCAAACTGGAAACAACTAAACAAAGTATGCTTCCCGTAGGAATCGAACCCACGACCCCCTAGTCTAAAGGCAAACACCTTAACTACTGACCCACGGATTCAGTTAATACCTTTAAACAATACCTGGTAATGACTGGAATTTAAGGGTATAAGCTGTCGCTGAAAAAATGTATTGGCAGAAAAATTTGCTTGTTTAGAATTTTATCCAGAACTCCGATTTCTGTGGAAATTACCTAATATCCTGTACTCTCATTAGTTTGTGATGTACCCTGCTATCTGTCCAACTTTCACTTGGTGAACTATGCTTGGGTTTCTATTGTTCAATTGAATTAATTGCTGCAATTGTCAGTTACCTCTAAATCACTTACTTATTGAGTATATATATCATTTAAGTTGTCCACCGCGCCTCTTGTATTATGCACAATTTTTTGTATAGTCACCTAGGTACCTACTTTGTTTGTTTGTAATAATTTTATTTTACTAAAAAATAATACAAAAGCATGACATATTTCTCTCGCTCGACTAATAAATCACTCTTGTTTTGATAGTGTACGTTTTAACAACAAAAGGCATTAGTTAGTAATTATGCGGCATAGCTTTGATACTATAGATTAAAAAAATTGCATGCGCGATTTCGTAAATCTATGTTTGGCACCAAACATTCTGCCATAAATATCTGGTTACTTTACCAACAAACATAGAATTTAGAAATCGCGCCATGTCTTTTTTTTAAATCTAGGTATGCCTACAAGGAAAGAGAGGAGTGTTTTCATTATGTAATTCAATACTAGTGTAAGAATAAACAATTTGTTGTATTAATCCCTATTTTATATCTTATATTAGTTTCTTGATAGATCGTGCGGGCTAAATCCAGCGGAGCCAACTTGGTAGTTTATTGAGATCACAGACTTATAACAGACTTAGACTGGATATTTTTAGTATAATTATATATAAGGTGAATTTAAATCAACTGCAAATATTTAAGGACAGATTCAACCCACTAAACTGAACAACTTTTCCAAATAAACTTATTTAGAAATACGAAAAAAATTTTTGGCTTCCCATACAAATTGAGAATCAACTGATCTAGTTTTGTATGGAGAGTAAAAAAATAAAATTTCGTATTTCGATATAAGTAAGTTTATTTGGAAAAGTTGTTCAGTATAGGTCTGTATCTGCCCTTAAAATATTTGCAGTTGATTTGTGTCCACCTTGTAGAATAGTATCATATGGTAAATAGGAAAGTCTATGACAACGATCCTTATCGTTAATTATTATTAGGCTCAAAGATACATTTTTTGTCTTTGTCTGATTTTCTTTCTCATGTTCGGCCACCATATGGGGGAATCTATTGATACTAAATCTATGAGTATCATATAATTGGTCATGCATAGGCACACATTAAATGCTCATACACGCATGATGGTTTTCCATCAAACAAAGGGATGGTACTCGAAAAGTGAATTGAATCGACTGATTTCCAAACAAATCATTTAAATTTTTTTAATTTATATCATGAATTTTGTGATGTTTTGTTTGGAAATCAGTTGATTTAATTGTTCCATCGTAAATCATCGCAAAAATTCTGGATTTAAACTAAAAAATTTAGGATTTTTTGTTTGGAGATCAGTCTATTCAATTCACCTTTCGAGTACCATCCCTTTGTTTGTTGGTGTCCCATCATACAGGCGCTTGTTAGGACACATCTGTAGTCTAATTCTAATTAGTCTAGGATTACAACGGCTTACGTCAGTTATCAACGTTCCCTCGGCACACAATAGAAACCACGTCTTAGCCCTTTGACATATCGACTTGGTACTGATATTGTTGTGGTTCGTGTGACTGATTAACTAAGAGTTAACTATACCGCAGATCAATACACAGGCAAACTTGCTCTAACCACGAAGGAAACTTGGAACTTGATTATACGAATAATTAGAGTTATAACTAAATATCATAACCAGGTATAGAAACCGGTATTTTTAAGAAAGAAAGCGAGTTCTGTCTATCTCATTTTTAGAGCTGAACTAAAAAAAAATCTACTGAATTGAGAACCTCCTCCTTTTTTGGAAGTCGTTGGAAAATAATTCAATTAAGTACTTAGCGACATCACTTTAGAAAATGGTGACTTAATTAAGTCATCATTAATTATAAAAGTAATTTTGGGGTAAATAGACCACTCCGTTTCTTTCTATTGATTTTGTAAAAGATTAAAAGAGACCTACATTTTTTTGTCCCTCACTCCAACTGGTGGCGGATTCCACCTGGGTCGACGTCAGGCAGGTGGCCTGTCATAAACATAATTCCAAATCTTATGTATACACATAAGTATGAAAATATGTTCATTACTGTCTCCGTGATCTAGGGGTTTAGGAGATTGTAGGTTCGAATCTCACTGGAAACATATTTTGTAAAATTTGTTTCGGTACCGATCTAGTTATAAGTTAAAGCGCAGAATACCTAATAGTACTACCTATATTTACATACATACATATAATCACGTCTTTATCCCATACGGAGTAGACAGAGCCTAGAGCCATAAGACCTTAGGCCACGTTTAGCATAATGGTAGTTGTAATAGGAAATAAATAGTGATGAGTTGCTAGCCGCATCGCCTATGTCATGATTTCCCCATTCGGCGATTCCCTCAGACGACGTTTACGGCTTGCGCGGGAAGAGAAGCAGCTGGTACATTCTATGTTTTTCTTTTTCTCCCAGACCAGCATGGAAGTACCTATATTTAAAAAGGTTAAAATATAGATTATTTGCTCACTCAGTAAGACCTTACATGATTGAGGCAAAAATGGCCTTAATTTTTAATACAAAAGGGACTAGTCTGGCATAAAGCAATCTTTTATGTCTCTGATTGTTGTTATGTCCCTTCTCTTAGACAAATGGAGCCCAAACCGCATTTAATAACACTGGACCCATAGAGTTAGCATTGTTTTCTAGAACGTTCCTAGTTCATCATATTCAGTTATTCATGCCTATTGTTCAGGTCACAAAGTCTATTAACCCTGCACATTTTGGTGTCAGAGGTTAGTTTTGTTCACACTGATTTCTCGCTTTGTTTTGTTCACGATGATCGCAGACGCTAGAGACTGCGCGTTAATGATTTTGTATGATAAACCTGTACATTACCCCTGGCGGATAGTAAGGCAACTAAGGAATTCCATACAAAACGCAGTCGCTAGCGTCTGCGTTTATAAAAACTCATAATAGGAGTACAGGACCGCACTTTGTACAGGGCAGGACTCGATACGTTAAAATTTCATTTAATTACGTAACTCAGTATGTACTGAGTCCTAAGGATGTCCTAACAACACAAAACAACCAACTTTACTTTGTCTGTTAGTCTGTCAGTTGCCTACTTTTTACACCTAAGCTTTCGATCAACAAAGGCAAACCGAAGGAGTAAAAACCTACCATCCGTTTCTGTACCGCCTACCCTTTTTCCACTTTATTCCTATCTATTTTAAGGTTGGCTGGAAGGAATTGCATCTACGATAAGTCCGCCTTTGCATACATTGTTTGAATTTGTATCAACATGTATAGTTTGTATGTTAATGGTAAAATAAAAAGAAAATCTATCTAAACTACTAAATCCTAAAATATTGTTGATATAATTTCGCTGACAGTTTGGCGATCGATTAATTGAACATTCGTGTTGCCATCTCCCTCCAACCATTCTAACTTTACATGTTCTGAATTCTGGAGAACAATGGGAAGTCATTAATCATACGGTGATAATACATGCTAGCTGGCTTGCTTGATGAGTGCTTTGCAAGGTCAACCGGCATTAAATTTAATTTAATAGTTTGCACATTAATAATAATGAAAAAAAAAACAATTCCCCAACGCAAAAAAATCGCATTCGTCGTTTACTACATTATCCAGGTTATCCAGATATTTTATTCCAGGACCTTTCTGCCTCCATCGCATGCATTTTATATGAACTAAATTTGGAATAGTTATTACCTTTTTGTTAATATAATATTGATGAATTTGAGGTGTCGGTGACGGTGTGGCGAGTTCATGTTTTTAATCAAACAAATTTACTACTACTTTCTCTGTACCAACATAGATTTATTAACAAAATATCTAGCTGTTGCCCGCGGCTCCGCCCGCGTGGTACTTGGTTATATCGCGCCAAAAAGTAGCCTATATTGGACCACGGTCTCTAACTACATCTATAGCACATTTCAGCGGTTTTGCCGTTAAAGTTAAAAGACAGACAGACGGACATAAAGACATAAAGACATAAAGACTTTAGCATTTATAATATTAGTATGGATGTTATTTGATTAATTTATACCTATTTCAGTAGCTAGTAGATAAAATTTCAACTTAGAAACTCTTACTAGTACCAACGCTACTCCACATTGAGCCATTTAGCGCACTCTACAGTTAATAGTCACTCTAAACACAGAACCCATCTGTGGCTTTACCGACGTAGTTAAGCTGCCCCTTGAAACTGTTGTCTGCTGACTAGCTGAGTTGCGTTGTACACTTTATACACACAATTGTATTAGCGGTAAGTCCACCTTTGTACACTTTATTTGAATTTATGTATTATTTCTATCATTTTTTTTTTTCTTAATAAACAAATGCATGTTACAATAATATACATAGAAACATACTTTACGGTAGTGACAAAGATCATAGAATTCGAAATCGCGCGCGGTCTCTATAGGCACATTTCTTATTTAATCTATGATTTGTATGATAATGATAAAATATAGAGTCTGTTTATCTAAAGTTGATTGTACAAACTTAAAATTTTTCACGTTTATGTGCAATAAATTATCTTAAACCACGCCTTTGAAGGTTCTAAATTCCCATACGTACTTCAACTTAAGTCGTTTGCTCTACTAAGCGTTGTGATGTCCCCGTGGATCGTCCATACACTGTTATAGAAAATAGGGAAAGAAAACTGTGATGAAGAGAAAAATAAAATACCTAACAAAACTGAGGGAATCGGCAAAGGTGTTAATCATGACGATGCGGCTAACAACCCATCACTATTGATTTTCTGTTTCAACTACCTTCGTGCTACGCTTAGCATGCCTAAAGTCTTATGGCCCTAGGCTCTGTCTACCCCGTATGGGATAAAGACGTGTATGTATGTACTTAATCATACTCGATAAAATTAATTAAAATACCAATCTTATTAATTAAAGAATCTTATTAAATGATCCAGATTTATTATTCAATTTATCCAGATGATTTTTCTTATAATTTCGAGCGAATGAAATATTTCAATGAATTCTTTTATGCATAATTTTCTTAATGAAGACGTAATAAAAATTTTGCCTCACAAAAATTAAGGAGTTCTGCTATAATGTAGGATATAGATGACAAAGCATTCCTTACTGGTGTAAATGGGGCTTGTCGCCCCCATTCCGCGAATTGGGGCACGTGATATTTTTAGGGACCAGCAGCTTAGTAACCCGACACCGAATAATTAAATTAATTAATTTATTCTGCCGACGGTCCTAATGGACGATCTTTTTTATACTAATGACCCTAACCGGCTTCGCATGTGTGGTCACTCGAAAGTCAATTTTAAAAAGTCGTTACATTTCCTAAAATTTTCCAATTCTCTATAAAAAGCTATCAATGAACCGAGCTTTTTCTTACACTTCACCTGCACTTAACATCAAGTGGGATCGGGGTCAATCCCTAGACATAATAAAAAATTAAAAACGAAAAACCAAGGTTGTCTACGATGACCTTAGAGTATTAAACCAGCCGGAATGGCCACTGACAGACGACCTCCTCTGCCAAAAGTATAAACCCGGTCATACCATAATGCTTTACTTTTGTATGTGTATTTTCCCTTGTGTTGGATAATTTTGTCAAGTGTGTACTTTAGTATTAATATTGACTTTTTCACCTAGAAATAAGTGCGAATGTCGTCTCCGGTTTGTTTAATGCTCTAAGACGATGACCATTAAAATTTGTTTAACCACTTACTTTACATATAATAGACTTTGATTATATAAATATGATAGTTAGATATCAGGCTATCATACATGCTATTACAATATTTAGTGGTTCATATAGGAAAATACAAGAAATCTTACTTTTATAAACACCTAAATGATGACATACTTTCCTATGAGTCCCACCGTACCAAGCCGGCTTGAATAAATAAATAAATTGACGGAGTTATACATGAAAGCCCGTGTCACAGCTAGCATGGAATAACATGAGCTACGGAACCCTCCGAGGTACACTTCTATCCTAATTCCTTAACGAATAAACACTAAATGAGCCGTGTCGTGTCAGCCGATTATGGAAATGTCTTCCGGAACACTGATATGAATTTACATTATTTTGATGGAAGAAAATATATGGAGTATGGTGTACGGTAGATTATGATTAAAATACCTTTTCACTGTTGAATATTTCTGTGTACGAATTAATCTCGCTAGTGTGGCGGCTATAGAGCTATATATTTTTAATTTGTGTCTCACTCATTATCTGTGTATCGAATGATTTTCATTAGTGCGAAATAACAACCGAAAAAAACTCGAATTACATAGATTAAAAAAGAATTGCCTTAATTTCCTAATTCTATGCCGAAATAGTAAGTTACTTAGATGAGAGATTTTAGTAAAATAACAACTTGATTAAAATGAGGTACTTAAATATATTTTAGAACACAAATTTTACTTTCGGTCCAGTTTTTTTCTAAAAATTACCCAAAGTTGTTTAAATTTTTGTTTTTAATTTATGTGTCAGTTTTTTTTTTTCAAAATACTAATAAAGCGGAATCGATCTTTCATATCGCGGGCATATAACATTTTCACATTTATGCAAGTACCTATTTTATAATTTGTATTACACTTTTTGACCAGGGCGTCGATTCTGCTAACGGTAAGTCAAAATCGTGTCAAAATAGTGTTTCAATTGTAGTGCTTTTTACACACTATTTACAAGAATTATGACAGTATGATGTGATGTGAATGTAGTGTGGGTTGTGGCTATCAGAAGTGATGCAAAAAAAATATACATTTCTTGTAACGAGTGTGTAAAAAAGCAGAACAATTGAAACACTATTTTGACACGATTGTGACTTAACGTTAGCAGAATCGACACCCAGAAGTGGTTTAACATCTCTAACTGCACCTTCATATAATAAAATTTGTGATTAAACTTTCAATATTGTCCTTGCGTGCTAAATTATTGCGAAGCTTAATATCTAAATGACCTGATCATTTACCTAACATCTTAAATTACCCCTTGTGTAGATCTTGGAGATAAATTAAAAAACAGGAATTTTAAGGATGAAATATAATAAGTACCACTCAGTACAATTGTAAGGAAAGAGTAATTAAAGTAAAAAACTATTAACAAAAAGATTAAATAGCGAGACTTGTTGCTCCTTAATTCCAGCAGGCGCATGAACTTAAACATGCCCCCGGGCGTTGAAAGCCTCGCTTTCAACCAGACTCAGGTGATATCGGCAACGGGCATATCTTGGAAAACGCTCTTCGTATGGTTCCAGTAGAGGTCCTGATATCAGCCACACGAGCGACGCCATCCTGTCCTGGATATAAGGCAATAACTCTGCCCAGCTTCCATTTTAATGGGGGAAGATTGTCCTCCTTGACCACGACTAAGGAATGTAATTTAAGGTCATCGGTGCAAGAACGCCATTTAACACGTTGCTGCAATTCTGCAACGTACTCTTTGCTCCAACGAGCCCAAAAGTGTTGACGCGTTTGTTCGATTCGATCATATCGAGGCAAAGAACTAGTAGAATGCTGCTGAAGATCTCGATGTGGCAATGACGTAATTGGACGACCGATAAGAAAATGTCCGGGCGTTAGTGGGTTACAATCTGCAGGATCAGAGGAGAGCGGTGTCAGCGGCCTGGAGTTCAATATAGCTTCAATTTGTGTGAGAGTCGTGTTAAGTTCCTCGAACGTGAAGTTACAATTCCCCAACACTCGCCTTAAATGATATTTGGCTGACTTTACACCCGCCTCCCAAAGACCACCAAAATGAGGACTATACGCCGGTATAAAGTGCGCGCGAATGCCATCACATGCTAAGCTCTCACTCAGAGAGTTGCAGTTATCCTTTAAAAATTTTGAAAGATCATTGTAAGCACCAACAAATGATGTACCATTATCCGAGAAAATATCACTCGGTTTACCTCTCCGTGATATAAAACGCCGTAAAGCCAATAGATAACAATTACTCGTCAAATCACCCACCAACTCTAAGTGAACGGCTTTAGTCGAAAAGCAAATAAAAACCGCGATATAAACCTTGACAAGCCTACAACCACGTCCCTGACGACTAGCGCTCATGATGGGGCCAGCGTAATCAACACCCACATTCTGAAATGGGTAGCCGCCTGGATTAATCCGTTGTTGAGGAAGGTTTCCCATTATAGGGCTAACAATTTTGCCTTTCATACGAGTGCAAAGTATACATTTATGATAACAAGCTTTAGCCAAGTTGCGACCACCTATAGGCCAATAATTCTCCCTTATAGACGCTAATAATAGTTGAGGGCCGGCATGCATCAGTTTCTTATGCTCAAAGTCAAAAAGTAATTTTGTAAAAACATGAGTGGACTGTATAATGATTGGGTGTTTTTTATCAAATGAGAATAATTCTGAGTTTTTAAGACGACCTCCAACACGCATTATATTATTTGCATCTAAAAACACATTAAATTTTGACAGGGAACTTTTCTTAGGTAAGTCTTGTTTATTTAAAAGTAATTTATATTCTTGAAATGACTCTTCTTGACAGAGTCTAATAATCACATCTAACGCATTCCGTAATTCAGGTTCTTCAATAAATTTAACCGCAAAATGATGCCCTTTACATGATTTAATAAATCGGAAAACATAGGCTACGGTCCGAATAAGACGTAGGTAATTAGAAAACCGACTAAAATTAATGAGACGAACATGATCAGGTGTTTTGCTTAAGACAACATTTAAGGTAACGTCAAGTCGAGTTTCAGGTAAGGGTTCAATGTGTTCCGGTTGAGTCGGCCATTGAATTGGTTCATGAGCTAAATAATCTGGTCCAAACCACCACAAATCCAACGTCTGCAGAGAACTAATATCCACACCGCGGGATATTAGGTCTGCAGGATTCTGGTCTGTTGGGACATGTTTCCATGTAAAGTTGCCGGCCTTATCTAAAATTTCAGCAACGCGATTGCGAACAAAAGGCTGAAGTTTTGAAGGCAACATTCGCAACCATCCCAAAACTATGGTGGAGTCGGTCCAGAAGTAAATACTATCAATATTTGCACGAAGAGAGCTCATAACCTTCTCATAAAGACGAGCTGCCATTAGGGCACCACACAATTCCAACCTTGGAATTGTTAGGGTTTTAATTGGTGCCACTCGACTTTTTGCCAACAGTAAACGAACCATGACCACTCCTGACTCATTAATACTACGGACGTAAACACACGCACCATAGGCACGTTCAGAAGCGTCCATGAAAAAATGTAATTCCAGCCTTACATGCGAATCACAGATGACACGTCTTGGAATGCGAAGATTATTAAGGAGGGGTAAATTTTTAATTACATCACTCCAACATTTATAGATCTCGGGAATCAAGGGTTCATCCCATCCGAGTTTATGCAGCCACAGCCTTTGCAACAGCATCTTCATGACAATGACACACGGCGATAGTAGCCCTAAAGGGTCAAAAATACGTGCTATAGCTGAAAGTAAATCACGTTTAGTATCAGCTTTAGGTATCAATAAACCTATCGGAAAGCATAATTCGTCCGTGCTTGCTTGCCAACCAAGACCTAACAATTTGTTAGGTTCATCAGAGCCTATATTTAAATTGACAGACAAATTGACGGAATCTGAAACCAATTGAGCTTCATTTGATATCCATTTTCTTAATGGCATACCAGCCGAAGATAATGCTTCAGTGATTGCTTTGCGGATATCTTGTACTTCAGCTAAATCATCACCTCCAGTGAGCAAGTCATCCACGTAAAAGTCATGATTAATGATTTCTGAAACCAATTTATTCGTGCAGTCAAGACCTATTTGCTTAAGACAACGAGTTGCAAGATACGGTGCACTAGCAGTACCGTAGGTGACTGTATTAAGCTGAAATACTTTTACCGGTTCACATGAAGTGTTACGCCAGAGTATCTGTTGCAAGTGTCTGTCAGATGGATGCATTACAATTTGTCTATACATCTTCTCAACATCGGCAGACAAAATATACTTGTGTTGTCTGAATCGGAGAAGTATAGACAATAAATCATCTTGGACTGTAGGTCCAACCATCTGGATGTCATTCGACGATAAACCCGATGACGTAGGACTACTACCATTGAAAACTACCCTCAGTTTCGTAGTAGTGCTACCCTCGCGAAGAACGCTATGATGAGGCATAAAATAAGCAGGGCTTTCTAAAAGTGGAGCCTCAATTTCAGTCATGTGACCTAAAGATTGATATTCCGTCATAAAATCATGATACATATTATTGATGTCCGGTTTATTATTTAACCTGCGTTCCAAAGAAATTAAACACCGTTCAGCTTTACGAAGTGAATCGCCTAACAAAGAAGGATTCTGTTTGAGCGGTATACGGACGCAGAATCGGCCATCATCAAGACGGGTTGTGTTTTTAATAAAATGTTCCTCACAGAGTTTCTGGTCTGGTGTATAATGAGGTAAGTTTGTGTTGATTTCTTCTAACTGCCAAAAACGCGTTAAATCGGTTTGGATGTCGTCTGATACATCATTAGATCTTGTACTAATGTTACTTAAATTGCACATGACATTATTGGACAGCAGAGGAATATTTTTAATAGGCATAGGACCTGAAATAATCCATCCTAACCTGGTTTTACAGAGAACAGGCTTTCTGTTACCTAACTTAATTTGTTGTGACCCTAACAAATCCCAAAAGAGATCAGCTCCTATCAGTAAGTCTACTTCAGAAGGTTTATAAAATGTAGGGTCAGCTAAACAAATATTGGGAGGAATTTGTAAGTTAGATATATCAATCTCACGGCCTGGAACATTATTTGTAATTGATGGTAAAACATAACAATGAAAATTAATTGAATAACTGTCATCTAATGACTTCATTGTGACATGACATGTTTTACCTACGTGCGAAATGACGTTATTAATGCCCAGTATAGATCCTTCAACTGTATTTGTCGGTAAGTTTAATTTATTACACATATTTGAAGTCAGTAGACATGATGTACTACCACAGTCTAATACGGCACGTATGACGTGCTCGCGATTATTTTCATCATATACCTTAACTAATGCAGTGGAGAGTAGCACATCACCAGACTGTACTTTGTTCTGAGAGGTGCCGACGTTAGCCGATAAAGCAACACTATTATTTTGAACCACCGAGGAAGAAGTAGGCATTGCTGTTGATGGCGAGACTACTATTTTATCCAACCCACCATTATTGTAGGAGCATATGTCAGACTTAGGCTCGGCTACGTGTACCAACGTATTATGACGGCGCTTACATATTTTGCAACCGGGCTTCCTACATGTGTTCGCATAGTGACCTGACTTAAAGCAATTGAAACAAACTTTAAAACTTGGAAGTGCCTTTAACCTCGCTTCGTTACTTAATGCAAGAAATTGTGGACAATTATTCAAAGCGTGCTCACCCTTACATTTACGACAAACCTTTGGAGAATTTTCTGAGCTTGAGTTAACGGAATTCTGAGCTACCATAGATTTGAGCTTTGGAGTAGACCTATTTTGACAATTGGACTGGTTACGTGATAATTCTAAGGTTTCAATTAAATCAGCACGACTACGTAAGAATTGTAAGAATTTATCAAAACTAATTGAAACTTTCTGATCCAAATTACCTTTAAATTCTTCCCACTCACGATAGGTTACCTGATCCAATTTTTGTGTGACGATATAAATAAGGAGCGTGTCCCAATGTGTAACAGGTTCACCCAAAGATTCTAGAGCTCGTAGGTTTTTATTTAATTGGTCGATTAAACGTTTCAGAACACTAGAAGACTCCTTCGTTATGACCTCAAGGTTAAATAAAGATGACACATGATTTTGTATAAGCAATCTTTTATTGTCATACCTTTCGCAAAGAAGCTTCCAGGCAACATCATAATTATTAGATGAAAATTCAATAGATTGAATGACGATGGCAGCGGACCCCTCTAGTGACGCTCTTAAGTAGTGAAATTTATTTATTTGATCAATTTCTCTATTTTGATGAATCAGGCTTGTGAAGGTGTCACGAAACTCAAGCCAGTTATCATACAAGCCGCTAAACTTTGGCAACTGTATAGTGGGCAGTTTGACGAGTCGATTGTTATTGGCGTGCGAACAGTTAGCGATTTGTTGAGTGCTTACTGACTTTTTATTAAATTCGTGTACTATTCCCTGAGCATTAGATAAAGATTTATAGTATAATTTTTCAAATTCTGAACGCTCGATTAATTGAGTTTGTATATTGTCCACCAAACATTCCAACTGTATTTGTACCTCGTCGTATTGTTCGTACAACGATTCTAGCTTACCTATACGCAACTGCAACTCCCTGGCCACAGACTCAGTGATAGGTTCAACAAGTGATTGCAAGTGATTTATAAACACAGTCAACTTTCCTTTGAAGCTAGCTCGCCGTTTAATTAATTCTTTTTCCTCACTCATTTTATTAGTTTAAGAGAAATGGGTGTGTCAACCTGGAATTTATACAGTAGAAAACTATGTAGACTTTGTTATTTAACTATACAATAACTCCACTACCAGTGTATGAACCCTAAGCAATTTTATAGAAATTAAAGAACTGATTGTAGTTTGTATACAAATTTAAATGTATAATTTCTCTAATTAATTTAATAATGTAATAAATTTTACTTCAAATTATCCAATAATACCTATTGAGTGATACTTTAAATGATTATAACAAGTATATTTAAAAAACTTAGCACTTTTTAGGTGCACTATACAGGTACTTATCAAGTTCAAGTTACTACTTAATAATCATAAATTATGAGGAATTAAGTTATAAAATGTAGCTATTATGCCTACAGTACTGTATTTTAAGTACATTTAAACTTAATCACACTCAAAATAACAAAACTGTGATAAATTAAGTTATTACAAATGTATGTAATAAATGTAACTAAGTACCCACAAAGTACATGCAAATATGTAGTATTTACTGACCTGGATAAATAGTAATCCTTATTAAACACTAAATACTACCTGTTCGAGTGCTGGGCTATTCAATAAATAACAATAATAAACTTAACACCGCTTGTTATAAGTATTTTCATTTATTCCTTATCCCTTGCTAAGTAACCTCCAATCCTCAATTTAATAATCTTGATCTTATTTCCACTAGTTATTAATATTTCTTGATGACTATTATTAATCCTTCAAGTATTCAAATCCGGCTTCGAACTAGGACCATGTGTAGATCTTGGAGATAAATTAAAAAACAGGAATTTTAAGGATGAAATATAATAAGTACCACTCAGTACAATTGTAAGGAAAGAGTAATTAAAGTAAAAAACTATTAACAAAAAGATTAAATAGCGAGACTTGTTGCTCCTTAATTCCAGCAGGCGCATGAACTTAAACACCCCTAATGGAGGCGAACGAACTATGCAAATGGAGGTTGAAAGACACCCCCGAATTAATGAAGGGGATGCAAGTGGGTCAAGTCACGTGGTCACGCGATGGGACGATCAGTCTAACTCGCTCTTTGAATGATTTTGACTACACCGGATGCGAGTTATTTGGCCAGTGAGATTGGACGTCGTTAGTCTTGATTAGTCTTGTTAGGAATACGACCGTGTATGTACAGTCAACAAAGAGATTATTATATTTAAAGCTATGGTTAGTTACAAGTTTTGTTGACTGCATGGGTATAAATCTTCCTCTTAAATCTCTCTATCTATTAAAAAAAACCTCATCAAAATCCGTTGCGTAGTTTTTAAGATTTAAGCATACATAGGATATAGGGACAGAGAAAGCGACTTTGTTTTATTTTATACTAGCTGACCCGGCGAACTTCGTACCGCTTTTCTTAATTTTATTTCCGTAAGAACCTTGTACAGAGTATTAGAAAACTACAAAAAAAATCAGCCAAATCAGTCAAGCCGTTTTCATGCTATGTCGTGACAACGGAAAACGGGTTTCATCCATACTTCCATACTAATATTATAAATGCGAAAGTCTGTCTGTCTGTCTGTCTGTCACCTCTTCACGGCTAAACGAATGGACCGATTGTGATGAAATTTGGTAGGGATGTAGTAAACGACCTGAGGTCAAACATAGGCTACTTTTGGGAGCGATATAACCGAGTCCCACGCGGGCGGAGCCGCGGGGAACAGCTAGTTTTTATATATATAGACTATGTAGTGATAGTGATGGACTTCAAAATATCATATTCTGTAATTAATATGCAAATGAAAGTGCGAAAACAAACAAGATAAAGTAACTTTCACAAACAATTTGTTAGTAACCCTATTCATACGAGATTTATCCGGCTTTCTTTTGTTATTTCAATTATTAGGCAATACAAGCATTTATAACTGTCGATAAAATAAGTAATAAGTATGTAAGAGGAAGTATGAAAGTGGGACCCATAAATGAGAAGTTAGAAAGCTTAGGTTAGGATCGTATGGCCATGTCGTGAGTAGGGAGGAAAGCCATGTAGCGCAAAGATTATTGAAAATGAAAATTACGGTATCCAGCAGTAGAGAAAGACCAAAAAAGAGATGAATGGATTGATGAGGATATAACTAGGAGGGGTGTGACGCGGGAGATGGCGGGAAATAGATCTAAATGAAAGGAACTTACATACTGTGCCGACCCCACATAGGAAAGTGGGATAAGGTAAAGGAAAAGAAAAAAATAAGCATTTATAATTGTCATTGTAATAGCCAGCGCTGCCAAATCTAAGACCAGGATAATAAAAACTTGACCCAGAGTCAGAAACTTTGAATAGAAACACGCTCGGATGTAGAAGAAGCGTTTATGATTAGTATTGATTAGGTATTATTTTTGCTTGACTATAATAATCCTTGACATTGTAGCCTGAACTAAACGGCTTAACCCTTTGACCGTCAACGTCGGATTAATCCGAAAAACCTTTTCGTGTTCATTTAGCCAACTTTAGGTATTTACGAATAAACACAGTATTTTTCCTGACAGTCAAAGAGTTAATAGATTATTTACTACGATGACTAAGCACATGCATCCATATATTTGTAGTCCCCAAGTAAATTCTGGGTAACGATCAAGAGACAAAATCAAAAACGAGTCAATCAAAGAAAATTTTCAATACACCCAAAGCTTTAAATTCTTCTTCGCAACACTAATCTTTGAGTCAACGAAAGCTTTAATAAACCTTATAAAATAATCCATACTATCCATACTTCCATACTTCTATACTTCCATACTAATATTATAAATGCGAAAGTCTGTCTGTCTGTCTGTCTGTCTGTCTGTCACCTCTTCACGGCTAAACTACTGGACCGATTGTGATGAAATTTGGTCGGGATGTAGTTAACGACCTGAGGTCAAACATAAGCTACTTTTGGGCGCGATATAACCGAGTCCCGCGGGGCGAAGCCGCGGGAAACAGCTAGTCCTTATATATAAAAGAAAGTGTTAGTTGTTAGTGACAACACTCACCATTATCATCATTTCATGTAGGTGACACAGTCAACCGACCATGCACACCCTGGTGTCAGAGTTCTTTGGAACCGCCTCTCGGTCTCTGACGTGGTATCTTCAACGACTACCAGATGGCAGCCGGGACCAACGGTTAACGTGCCTTCCGAAGCACGGAATCATCTTTATTGTCAGACAATCAGGTTATCCAGGCCTGCAATGTCCTAACCAAACTGGAAACAACTAAAAAAAGTATGCTTTCTGTGGGAATCGAACCCCGACCTCTGGGTCTACAGGCAATAGCCTTAACCACTGGCCCACTAGAGTAACCACGGGAGGCAGTTACAACACTTTTAACTCGAGATCTGCTGAACCAATCTCTTTGAAATTTTGCATACACATAGTTAGAAGTATTGTGAAGGACATGGGGTACCTTTCATCGCGGGAAAAAGCACTGTATCCAAAGTAAGTTCACGCGAACGAAGCCGCGGGCAATAGCTAATATCAAATTAATCGTATTTCCATTTGAATTTAAGTAAAAAGTAAAAAGTTGTAAGCCGGTGTTAAAATTAAAATATTTTCGACACAAAGCGACCCAGACTCATTAAGTATGCTGTTTCCGAAACTTGACAGGTTAATTCTTGCTGAAATTTACCATTGACGACGCAGCGGGGTCGTTGACCTCCACGATCGATTGTACTCATGTGGCTAGACAGGAAAAATGTGCAAAAAATGGACATGAGCGAGAGATATCTAGTCGCGTCCTGACTGAGTGAGTAAATAATTTACTCTGATAAATTATACCATACAAAAATGATATAAGTACGAGTACTTACTCAAACCAAATTTATTTTTACTGACAGTTGGGAACTTATATTTTATAGAACTAGCTGTAGCCCGCGACTTCGTGGGAATTGCTCCCGAAATTTCCACGGGATTTGCCCGGGAATCCCCCTTTTCTTTCATACAAAGTTTGTCATGACTATAACAAACACAAAATAAATTATACATACAGACAGATAAAAAAATAAAATAAAAAATCCAGAAATTTACTAACATTGTAAATACATTTAGTATTACATAACCATGCCAACCAGTTCTTTTTAGAAATGCAATTAATAATATACTCCGTGCATCTTTCTTACTCCGTACATGATTGAGACTTTTAAAATACTAAGAGGGCATTATGATGCACCAGAACTGCGCAATATGTTTCAGCTTTCGAATAATTATCACTTGAGAGGACATTCTTTAAAACTGTGTCGCACAATAGCTAAAAGAAAGCCAAAAAAACATTTCTTATCTAACCGTGTGGTCACGGACTGGAACAGGCTCCCCGAGAGTGTCATCGCTGCACCTTCAGTCAACGCTTTTAAAAATAGATTAGACAAAGTATAAAATCTCCAAACTTAAGATGCACACGCATCAGCTTTATATGCTGCTAGTGTGTTTAAGAATATAAATAAAAATAAATAAATCTTGCATAACCTTATAACTTTTGAGCTATACGTGAAAAGACGTGTGGTGTGACGACATTTCGAAATTTCTGGATTCGGTCCCCGCGCTCAAGGCCCGCGATAGAAGCTATGCAATAGCTTAAAAGTATCAAATAGAAATCTAGTTTTAAATACAAATAAAGTCTCAGGGTCGTGGGTCGTGGATAGTTCAAGCACAATGTTGGGAACCGAAAACAATAGTGGTACTCAACTGGCAGATGAGCAAGAGAGCTGTCATCCACCAGTCGAGCCATTTATAGGGTGCTCGGGACGTCGCAGCGCGGTGGACGCGGTTGGTCGCGACTGCAGGTGTTGGTCACAGGGTCACAGCCTGGGAAAAAGATACATGTACAGCTCCTCATGGTAATGACTTTTTTGTTGTTGGCAGGGCCTCGGACCGGTCCCCCTTCGACGGGTCCTGCTGCTCTGGCTACCGCCCCGTCGACTCCGCCAGCCTCACTACTCCTGACGAGGACGACATGGACCCCGTTAGTTTTAAGGCGAGTCGAAATCAAAATACCATATTTATTATTTACACAGTGAAATTTTCCTTTCAGGCAACATCAAATATGCTCATGAACCAAAGATTAAAAAAAAAATTGCCTCGAGTCAAAGGCCGCGCGCGATTCGAAATTCATATAAATAGGGCAAAAATGACTTAGGCCCAATCAACGTTATGTCAAGTAAAGACAATGCTTTAATCAAATCAAATCATTTAAGTATTTCGCATAAGTGCAATACACTTAACTACGGCCATCCAACAACCCTATTTTTACTACATGTTTTAAGTTATAAATCGTGTGCAAAAGTTAAATTTATACAGAATTAAATATCTAACGAGACTACCTAAAACTCATTTTCTTTTTTGCAGATACCAAAATACAGGGTGGTGTTGCTAGGCGACGCAGGGGTCGGCAAAACAGCATTAGTGTCACAGTTCATGACGTCAGAGTACATGAACACATACGATGCAAGTCTGGGTAAGTGGTATTACCGACAATCCAATAAAACAGAGCTTATGTGTATATAGTCACATGAGTAGAAAACGGGACAGAAAAAAGCTACATAAAACTAAATCTCAGTTGCAAAGCGTCAAGTGGTGAAACACAATAAGATACGCCTCGACTAGACGGGGGCGAATGATAAAATCGCTTTACGCGACAAGCACCATGTGGGGTAGCGAATGTGTATGCCGCAAACTGGTGGTTTGGCGTGGTTGAATGACTTTACTCTCTGTTCGTTATCTACTCATTTAGTCTAGTTGCCTTATAAAAAGACTGAAATAAAACTTGTAGGGTGTATACAATATGACATACTCTTATTTAGATATCATGAACAAAAAGATGATTAGTTTTGGCTTTGTAGAGTTTTGTCTCTGTCACTCAGTACGTAATAACATTCTCTCTCTCTCTCTCTCTTACTTTACTGGATTCTTAACCATAGATTTAACAAACAGCTGTTAGATTTATGATATCTTAATAGAGTGCTGCGAAAGACATAGCCGCAGTCGTCGTGTCACTTTGCCGTATGCATGGTTACTTACTACGAAAATCATTTTCTTAAAATCTATTAAATTCATTAAAATCAATTTATTCCCGTGGAAACCACTAAAGGAAGGGACTGTACCAAACCTTACTTGAAATGACATTGGCAGAATATCATACTAATATTATTTATTTGTTTCGGACCAAAATATCCATATTTTTCAGGATTGTTTCCAGGGCCGTAAAACATATTATTAAAAAAAAAAGTTAGAACACAAAATCTTTAATATTAATGTTAGTTTCTTATACATGTACCTATATAGGCTTTTCATGTCATGCCTATGCTATGTGCTGAAATACAACGATCTACAAAGCTAAAACTAGCCTCTCATCAGCTCATATTTTTTTTATTTATCACCAGCTTTTCGTACGTAATATACCTTAATACTACTCGAGTAATTTACTAAATAAATGCCTATGCTTAATGATAAGCCATTAATTTAGTTATTAAACGACATGATCTCTTTGGCCATTCGTTTTATACAACCGAACAAACTAGTTAATTTAAAATATGTACCTACTTAAGTAAGTACCTAAAGCGAATTGCCAAAAGGGAAACAAAGAAACCGAAAAACTATTTATTATTTAAATCTCTGTCTAAAGTAAATACTCTATGGCAATTATTAGACTATCAGAAATATGATCATAGATATATAAGTCATTCATTTATATATGAAGAACATATGACGGTATAATAACTACATGTGTTCATATCGTCTATGATCATAGTTATGGGATCCTAATTCAGCCAGCGTTCAAGTAGGGTTATATCTGTATACTTCTACAAACAACTTCAAAGTATGTCTCACTTTTAGCCATTTAAAAAAAGTCATATATGACGTTTATATGATCATTGTATTATGTAAAAATAAAGAACGTCATCATTGAACTATGATCATAGTATTTGTCAGATATGAAAGCATATTTATATGATCTAAATATGATAATGGAATACCGGCTTATCTAATAAATAAAAAGTATGTAGATACTTATTCTGGGTACATATTCTCACTGCTCATTAGCATAGGTTAAAATAATTTATATAAAACAGCTTCTATTCCCTGCTTATGAATGACAGAAGTAAAAACAAAAGAAAAACAATCTTCCATTGCGATATCAAAGAGAAATTTACGAAGTCTTTATGCAAATATAGATAAAAGTCCTACTTTGGAAGTTCTTTTCGAAGAAATCGTTTTTGTCATAAAACTTTTTCACCATCGCTTAAAATTGCCTCCTCGAATCACGTTCCTTAAGGCCGTATTTACATTATCATACACAAGATATTTTTATCGAAGCACGGAATCATCTTGATTATCAGACAATCAGGTTATCCAGGCCTGCAATGTCCTAACCAAACTGGAAACAACTAAACAAAATGAGTTATTCCGGTATGATCCATCAAACTGATCCATTTTCAATTATTATTATTACTTTTCCGGTCTGATCCAAAAGTATGTTTCCCAAGGAAATCGAACCCACAACCCCCAGTCTACAAACTAAAGCCCAATGGCCTACGGAGGCAGTAAAAACATCCCGGTGTCGATTAGCTAGGCAGTATTATGTTTTTTCGGTTTCTGATATATTGTTGGATCGTGATGTTAAGTATTTTTAAGACGTGACTTCAAGTAAAAGATTTTATCTGGAGCATGTTCGTACATTTAATTTACTTTCGTATCGCAGAACTTTCTAGAAAAGTTGTGAGGGTCTGTGGTGTATTTCATTTAGTGGTTGCATGTTGATTTTAGGAAGCTTTTAGATGTTTAGTTGTTTGTTTATACTTGTTACGTTCTACGTTGATTTTTTCTACATATAATTCCACTTGACCTTCACATAAATATAAATATGTAGTTATTTGTGATATATCTTTAAACCTACAAGTGCAATGATATACACGCATCAGCTATAAGCTGCTATAGTGTATACTTTAAATAAATAATAATAAGTTAGTTTTTTAGTTGACCGTGTTGCATCTAAAGGTATACACGTCATATCAAAACTACTGCTGAATTCTATCTAAGCGTTATATACCAAAAATATTATTCCATTACATAAGAGATTTTTTTTAAAGAATAAGAGATATTGTAATTAGTATGGCAGATTTCGTTATTCGAAAGTCACGAGAACTTATCATTATCATAAGCCAATATAAGTAACACTGTCTGTAACGCTTTAACGGCTAAACCTCTGGACCGTTTTTGATGAATATAGTTAAGGATCAGGAGTCAAACATAGGCTACTCTTAGGCGCTATATATAAACGATTCCATGGGAGAAGCCGCGGGCAACAGCTAGTATCACATATATTTAACATGAATACTGAAGAAGGACACAGACAAACGCTGGATGCAGGCCGCTTCCAACCGGTCATTCTGAAAATCCTTGGGTGAAAACTATGTCCAGCAGTGGACATGGACAGCCTGCAGCTGAAACGATGAAATAAATTCAAACGGTACTTTCACATAGATGGGGGAGAGTTATTAAAATGCAATGATTGCATAGATAGGCGACACTATAGAGAACTTGTAGGGAAATCAAGCAGGTGCGACTGGAAAGAGATGCGAAATGCTAGTACAGCGCACTCTCCCGAGATTCGGCTCGTATAACCGAGAGGTTGGTAGAGCCATGGGAGGTGGAAAAAAAATCTTAAATAAAATGACTGTGACATTTAGACAGACGGACAGACAGACATGACGGACATGGCGAATCAAAGAGAAATCCGTTTTTGCCAATTGGCTATCTATCTAAAATTTAAGAGCTGTGCTCTTGTCGGTGGAGTCCCTTCCAGGTGTTTCTATCTTCCCATTTGCCATTTGGCGACGTAACTCAATAAAAAACTACAAAAAACCAGGGGGCTTAGCCAAAGTCACAATCGCAAAACGTTAACGAGGTACGACAAGAACAAAATGTATGGTATTAACATAAGATTTGACCACGTGATTTACCGCAGCTTAAGTCAATCCCATGCATTTTGTTCTTGTCGACATTCGTTAGCGTTTTGAAATTGTCACTTGGCTACGGGTACAGGAGTGCTATTTTTGAAATGTATGACTCACCCAAAACCGGTGAGTCAAACGATTATCGTTCGAGTCACCGGTTATGTCGCATGAAAATCATTCGAAAACGAACGATAATCATTCGACTCACCGGTTTTGGGTTAGTCATACATTTCAAAAATAGCACCCCTGGTCCCGCGAGAGTTGTTCAAAATTCATTTTATACTTTATGACTGACATGTGCTAATAACAGACGGTAGGAGAGGCGTACTGTGGCGTCCCTTTGAGCACTTTGAAGTGCTTGCGTCATATTCCTGTGAAAGGATGTGATACAAAATCTAGCCTTTACAGCGACCTTTTTGTAATAAAACGCGTGTGCAACAGACTTTGGAGCTTTTGATTAAAAAGCTGTAGGTAGCCTGGTACCTATAGTGGTGCTCACGACGTAACATGAGTTTAATTTTGGCCGGAATAAATAAATAAATATATACGGACAAATTACACAGATTGAGTTAGCCCCAAAGTAAGTTTCAGACTTGTGTTATGGGATAATAACTCAACGATACGATATTTTATATCAAATACATATATAGATAAACATCCAAAACCCAGGCATGACCTGACTGGGGATCGAACCCGGGATCTCTCGAGTAGCGGGCTGGCATGTTAACCATTAGGTACGCCACAGAGGTCACAGTTGAGGCACTGTGTACCAAAAACATATTCCATGAATAAAAGTTTTCTATTGTAAAAAAAAACACGTTACCCTTGTACTTAATTAATTGAATATAATTTTCTCTTTTTGAATTTAATGTGACAAAATAAATCTATACTTTATACCTAATATAATCAATCTAAAAGCGTTTTAAGCCTTATTTTTTTGAAAGCTTTAAGCTTTGGAACTATTGGTTGGATTTGAAAATCTCTCTCTGAATATGATAGCCTGATTCTTAGAAAAGGTTATAAGTTATAGTACATACACATCACGGACGAGCGAAACCGCGGGTAAAGCTAAACAACTAAATAAATAAGTACAAGTTCAGAAAAAGTAAAATATCTATGGGATTGTGGCCTTAAGGTTTCGTCAAAGTAGACCTTCGAGCGCCAAAGGCATTTATCTTCTGTGAAAAGCTATTGTCGCCCGTGTTATCTGAGACGCACAGAATAGCAGCGCTTTATTTTGTACTCAAATTACATTTTTAGGGGTCATTATTTCAAAAGATTGTAATTTTTTAAAGTCTGAAAACAAAATTAATGAACATACAACGTGGCAATGCAACGTTTATGGGAACATTTTCCTATGGCAATGATTTGCGGGACATTTTTTATTTATAAGTATTTTTGTTTATAGTATTTTAGTTTAGTTTTTTTTAATTAAATTTATTATGTAACTTTTATTTTAAATAGCTTTTGGAAAATAGCGAGGAAAATTCACGCAGGCAAATCCACGGGGGATTTGCCTACGTGAATTTTCCTCGAAAACACAGTTTTTTCCCGAAATAGAAGGTACCCTATGTCCTTCTCAATACTTCTAACTATGTGTTTGCGAAATTTCGGGAAGATTAGTTCAGTAGATATTATAGCGTGAAAGCGAAACAAACAAACAAATGAACAAACAAACTCACTTTTGCATTTATAATATTACTAGCGACCTGCCCCTGCTTCGCATGGGCATAAAAACCTTCCTCTTGAATTACTCTATCTATTAAAAAAACCGCATCAAAATCGGTAGCGTAGTTTTAAAGATTTAAGCATACAAAGAGACATAGGGACAGAGAAAGCGACTTTGTTTTATACTATGTAATGATTTGGGCTAGACGGACTTAATGCTGAGAGAATTATCTAACAGTCAACCTTTAGGATAAGCAGAACGTTTGTAGTGGATACAATGTATTGCTATATTCTACATTCTACTGTAATGTCTTAACAAAACAGACTTATATAACTTCAACCATTCCCAAATGTAGCATTGAAAATGTCGAAATGTAAACATCTTTTTATGAAAATGTTAATAAATTAGTAAATAAACTAATAAAATAAAAGTAATTTCAGCGTAATTTTAGCTTGAAGTATGAAGTGGAGAATTAGTTTAAAACAAAATTAATTTTAGAAAATACTACGGAACTTCGTAGCTGCTTGTACGTAGCACATCGCTTGTTCGTAGCTGCGTAGCAAATTCGTAGCACTTTTTCTCTAATGAGTCTACAAACACAATGAAAAAGATCGATCACCCTACAACAAGTTGTAACTTGCTGGCGCCCGGGGCTTTTTTCTCGTGGGAATTTCGAAATAAAAAGAATTGTATAAATATTTTTAAAGGCTTTAGGTTTTTAGTTAGGTTATAAAGTTTTTTAATTATTTTATATTTTATCCTATTTTTTATTTTATTGTGTCAAGTTCGTATTGTTTATTTTCAATATAGGATATTCTTATCACTTATTGACGTCAATCGTTAGTTATATTTAGTTTACCACCACTTCCAAAGCGCAAGTGGAGAAGAAGCGGCATGTCATAATCTTAAGGTACCTATTTAGTTGCTTATGATCTATTGAAGTCGAAATGTTTATTATATCTTTCTTACATGACTTGTGATGGAGCTATATTACGATATTCAAATTGAAATTGAAGAATTGTAAATTATTCTCAATATATCAGAATTTCAAAGCCAAAGGGAAATTAATATAGATAAATTCCCCGCTTTTGTTTGTTTAGGTTCATATTGATTTTAGACTTCGTTCAACATATATTATAATAGCGACACACTCCGGCTTCGCACATATTTCAATTTTACATAACTGATAACCAGTTGATAACTTTGTACAAAATATTATTTTATTAAGGCGGAATTTAGGTACTTTTGACAGTTTATACCCGCGGCTTTGCTTGGGTAACGCCCGAATACTCAGACGCTACTCAATTTTGAGAGTTGTTCAAGTATCATGCTGTCGCGTTGAACGTCAACGATATGACAGTGAAAGCATGATACTTGAACAACTCTCAAAATTGAGTAGCGTCTGAGTATTCGAGCATAAATCCTAGAAAGTATACTTGAATAAAAGGGCACCCATATCCTTCTCAGTACTTCCAAGGATGTGTATGTGATATTTCAAGAAGCTTTCAGCTTGTTGAATAATTAACTTAATAATTTATAAACATTTCACGTATGTTTGTCAGATGAGACGTCCACTGCTTAACATACCTTATAGATTTCCAGTCCGACCGATTTGAAGTGACCTGCTTTTCTTTGCTAATGCGAGGGAAAGCATATTTAAATAAATATGATATAAAAAAATCAAAATCAACACAGGTACCTACTATTAATTATTTACAAAAGAAAATGAAATAATCCCAATATTTATCAAATAACGAGGGGTAAGGATTTCAGAGGAATCCCAAATTAATTATTAAAATATACAATTTTTCGCTCGGAATTGCTTCATAATTTATTATTTTTTTTGCCTCAAGATTAATTTGCTTTTTCATTCGATAACAGGTAAAAATGTTAAATATTTAGTTTCAAAATGAAACGTTGGAATGTAAGACACCCAATTTATTATATTTTGATTGATGTAGATGGGTAAAAATAAAACAAAGCCCGTTTAAAATTTAAAAAAAAAATATTTCTTTTATATCTCTTCACATATCCCTAGACTACCGAGAATCCAAACACACTAGAAATAAATATTTTTATGGTGTATCCGGGTACCGCCCGGCTGTCAAGATAATAAGCTGCTGATCCAATGGTGATGAAATTTTTTAAATATACTTTGTCCATGGAAGAACATAAGCTTCACTTTGACGTAAGGCGCGGGCAGAGTTGCAGGTATAACAACTTATCATTATCATTACATAGTATAAAACAAAGTCGCTTTCCGCTGTCTCTCCCTATGTTTATCTTTGAAAGTACGCAACGGATTTTGCGTAGTTAGTTTTTTATAGAAAGAGTGATTCAAAAGAAAAGTTTTTATTTATAAGGTGGACTCAAATCAATTGCAAATATTTTAAGGGTAGATTCAGACCACTATACTGAACAACTTTTCCAAATAAACTTATATCGAAATACGAAAACACAATTTTTTCACTCTCCATACTTAACCAGATCAGCTGATTTTCAATTTGTATGGGAGGTCAAAAAATTTTTTTTGGACATTGACCTGGACGCTGGCCGATATGGAAATGCCTGTACCTGCTGAGAACCCAAATTGGTCATTACATTGTAAAGAAAATCTGGTCACGTGAGGCGACACAAACGATAGTACTTGCGGGTGTGGTGCGTCTCCGTAGACAACGGCACATCTGCTGATATGCCCAGCTTCCTCTGATACCTGGACGCTGTTAGATCGATATAAAGCTATTTCATCATCATTTCGTGTAGTTGTCACGGTTAATCGACTATGCACACCCTGGTTTGGTGTCAGAGTTCTTGGAACCTCCTTTCAGCCTTTAACGACTACAACGAGATGACTGCCGGGACTAACGTACTAACGTGCCTTCCGAAGCACGGAATCATTTAATTTTTAGACAATCGGGCTACAAGAAAAGTTAATGGAGCCTTATCTTAGGTCCCTAAAAACATTATATAATGTATGTAACAGCTGGTTGACTGTAAGAGATCAATAATTTAAATAAAAAATTTAATCCTATATTACAAACAAACCAACATTTGAATTGACCATCGATTCATTAAGACGGAGAAGCCTATTAACAATCCTAACCCTCCTTCAAATTCAAATCTAATGAAGAACCTTTGCTTTTTTTTATACTTTTAAGTAGGCAAACAGGCATACGGTCCACCTGATGGTAAGCGGTTACCGTAGCCCATGGACGCCCGCAACACTAGAAGTTTCACGTGCGCATTGCGCATTAAGGAATCCTTTTACGCCCTTTATAAAAGACCCCATGTTGTATAGTCTCTAAGGAAAACCATGTGTGGGAGTTCATACCGCATTCTTAGCGTAGCGGTAGCGCTTGTAAAATTTTTGTCTACTATAGAATAATAATGAGCTATCCATCGTAGTATAAGGAACTCTAGCCATAGCCAGGTCGTTCTACGTCAAAGACAAAAACCACGCAGTACGGCTCTGTGATAAATACCAGGGCCGGCTTCCTCAATTAGATATAATCGTTATTAATTGTACAATTAACATACAATTTCCACATTTTCATCATGCTTCAAAGACAAAAAGCACGTAGTACGGCCCTGTGATAAACACCAATTACCGCTCTCAGTAATGGGTGTAGACTTACATTAATTATATACTAGCTCACAAACTCGGGCCGAACTCGGTTCTGCGTGGTCGGGGCGACAAGTTGATAACTTTGTACAAAATATTATTTGATTATGCGGAATTTATGTTCTACTTGCAACTCGCGGCGTTCCTCGCGTAAATCCCACAGGAATAGAACTATGTTCCGGGATGAATGGTACCCTATGTCCTTCTCAGTACTCCATACTATGTGTATGTCAAAATTTTAAGGAGATCTCTTCACGCTTTATCTACTTTAAATTTTGCCACGCAAACACATATACAAACTCATTCTCGAATTTATATTAGGACTAACTGTAGCCCGCGGGGGACTATATCCATACCAAATTTCATTAAAATTGGTCCAGCGGTTTAGCCATGAAAGCATAACAGACAGACAGATATAAAGACAGACTTTCGCATTTATAATATAAGTATGGATAGAATACAAGTCGTCGTAAACTTAATCAAATTACGGAAAGAATAAAAAACATTTTGTATAATGCTGAACATTATTAATATACTTAAGGCATTTTAGTTTGACAACTTGAAACGGAGTTTGATCAAACAAACTTTGCTTGAGAAATCTTAGAAAATACTACAATAAAGTAAAAACTAAGTTTCCCCTAGCAGCTTGTGTCGCTTCTCATTTTCCCGTTTGTTTGACTGGTGCTTTTACAATTTATGCTTATTTTTAGGCGAGTAGAGTCTTTGAAACAAAACAAATAATTCAATCAAAACACGCGCTTACAAACATTTCATAGGACTTTTGAAGATCTAACAAGGTTGGCCCTTAACGTGAAGTTTTTAACGAATTCTATATTTTTCTGTGTAGAAACTTCGGAGAAATAAATTAATGAAAGGTCTATAATAAATCTACTATTTTTTTATTATATCATTATTTGTATATGTATTGTCAATTGTCCTAGATTTCTATGCCACTTAGAGTTATCAGAATTTTATATTAATTATCTTTTTACATGATTTTAATCGACTGCAAGAAAAGGAGTTCCTCAGTTCGATATTTTTTTTCATAACAAACATTACTTTCAATCCAAATCCTGTAATTTCGATATATAGGTCACAAAGTAATTTACGCAAATTATTTTTAATACTTAAGTCAATCATAATTGTACTCTAAGGTTGGCTGGAAGAAATTGCATTAGCGATAAGTACGACTTTATATTAATTATTTTTCGATCCAACACAATCCAATGATAAATTTATGTAATTGGTGCAATAGAGTGTTTATTCAATCAAGTACGAAAGAAAGGTTCCCCATAACCATGGCACAGGCATTTTGCCTAAAAGGGTTCTTCGACCAAATGAAATTGTTTGCATAGAACTAACTTACTTACCAATAAAATATATATTTTTTATTTCTCATAAGTTTTCACATTCCAGTAGTTGAAAACCGAACATACAAAATTAGAAGTAAATAAAAAAAAATGTATTCCCATCTTATTCCTACTTAAACTTTTATCAAGCTTTGTGGAAACTTAAAGTAAAGTTATAAAGTAAACTGGGAACTCCGCTAAGTAACTGGAGTCTTACATTGCCCTAATTATTTATGTATACAAAGATAATAATAATTTATAGAGGGGGTACGAAGGCGATACAAAATTTTAAATTTATTTTATGAGCAAAACTAAGGTATAAATCAATGAGAGCGCAAGTTAATTTCGGATGTCTATATGTTTCAACCACAGACAAAGTGAACAAAAGTGTTTCTTGTCTACATTAATGATCTCCCAAATATAACTAATAACCAAATGTCCCTATACGCAGATGATAGTGCAATTATATTCGATAAAGGCAATTATGACAATATTAACATAGATATTAATAACAATTTAGTAAAAATAATTGATTGGCTAGACGAAAACAACCTAAAAGTAAATTTAACAAAGACAAACGTTATGACATTCCAAATAAGACATAATAAAAAATCTAAACTTAATATAATTTATGATGACCAAAATATAAAAGAAATAGAATGTACAAAATTTTTAGGACTATTTATTGACAACAACATGTCTTGGAAAACCCAAATAGAACATGTTTGCAAAAAACTTCACTCATCTGCATACGCTTTACGCATGATCAGTAAAATAGCTAATCAAACAGCATTAATATCAGCATATCACGGATATGTTGCCTCAACACTCAGGTATGGAATAATATTTTGGGGTAATGCCGCTTACAACAAAAATGTACTAATAGCACAGAAAAAATGCATTAGAGCTATCTGTAATCTCAAACCAAGAGAATCGTGTAAACCACACTTTAAAAATTTAAAAATACTCACAGCTCCCTCGATGTATATTTACGAGGTTTCGGTCTTTGTAAAATGTAATATGAATCTTTTTAGATCAATTGAAAGTCAACGTCGCTCTGATAAATTGTACCTCATAAGTACAAAAAGCGCATTTCTACTTAATAGTATATACTCAATGGCACCACGAATATATAACAAACTTCCACCATCTATTAGAAATTGTAAAGAAATTCAGAATTTTAAAAATTTACTTTTCAGAACACTAGTAGAAAAAGCATATTATACAGTGGAAGAATTTTTAAGTGACAATTTTGAAAAATTACAAGATACTGACTGCATGTAATCGTATTGTAGTAATTTATTATTGTCTTTTTTTTCTCCTATGACATATTTTTTTTAATGTTTTAATATTTAATTGACATCTTTTTAATGCAATATCTTAATGTAATTAAATTTAAATGGAAATAATGTAAATTTGAAATGACTGACATTATGATAATTAACTTAATTCGATAATTTAATTGACATGAATTGCATGAATGTTATTTACTAGTATACCATTTTTTTATAAAATTAATACCAATTTTGTATGCCTGACGGCGCAGCATGGCGCACAGTAACTAATTTAATACTAACACCCTTAAATGTACCCATGTCTGACATAAAATAAATGAATTATGAACAAATATTTTTTTTACGTGGCCCAAGGTCTTATGACCCTTGGCTCTGTCTTCTTATGCGATAAAGGCATAATAATATTTGTTTATTTTATTTAGTTTAAGCCTCAGCTGACTGGCAAATTATGTTAGAAACAACGTCGTTTTTTCATCGCTTTCTCGTAGTTTCTTTTTCATTTACATTGATACAACAACAGTCTATTTATATTAGAATTTCCTTTCCAATTCTCGAAAATAAACAGTATTTTCAAATATTTAGTAAGTAAGTTTTCATTTAAACTGTACCTAGAGGTAGAAATGAACATATTTTCATTTATTTTGTATTTATTAAACAGTCTACAGCCAGAGGAACCCTGAGAAAAGAGTGAATTAACACAAACACTATTTACTTCTACAAAATAGGTCAGAAAGATAAAAAAAAAGAAAACGGCATTTTTATTAATTGGCAGTCGAAACTTTATACTTATTTAATGTAAGTATATGTCATTGCTATGTAAATTCGTAAATTCACATCTGTCGTCGTGTTATTGTAACCTAATCTGTAACATTAGTTAGTAATAGGTATTATGTTAACAGAATGTAAGTAGATTATTGCTTCGGGCTGTAATTGTTAAGCTTTGACTCTAGTGAAAAGCGGAGCGGGGGCGGAAGCGGAATTATATCACTGAAAAATGTAAGTCATTTACAAATTTATAAAGCAAATGAACTTACTGTCTATTTGTTGGAAAGCATTTACCGTAGACTATGGACGGTAAATAAAAGATGATAAATAATAAAGGATTGTTCTAGAGAATTATGTACTTTTGTTGAAAAATGTAACTGAATAATTCACACATTATTTTAACGCCCATTAAGTCCTTTAACTTTAAATGTTTAAAAATAAAAAATGTAGTATAAAATATCTTTTAAGATAATTCATTATGGAAGTACAGTCAACTACAAAGTTTAGTACACATCGATCGATATTTAGCAGGGTGATATAAAACAATTACAAAACCAACTGTAGATATAACCGCTTCCGCTTAACACCGTGTCCGCAACATTAGTCTTATATGGCTGGCTAACGCTAACTCTTTTGTAAATAACCAAACTTCTTTTTGCTTGCTTACTATCGGCGAAGCAAAACGCGGTAAGTTTGCTGTTACCCTAATCTATGTCACACAAGTTTGCCTTAGCCTAACCTGATCCTTTTTACATGCTTGTCTTTTGTTTTTTTTTTGGTCACTTGCACATTAGTCTTGACTAAAATTAGACTTCTGCGCACGAAATCCTGTGGATACTCTCCTTTATAATCCCTGAAAATGATGAATGTTTTTAGTTTGATGTTCAAATTCAATATGTTTATTCTAAATAATGGGTATTCTTATCACTTGACGTCAATCATTAATTATATTGAGTTTACCACCACATCCAAAGCGCAAGTGGAGAAGAAGCGGCGCTACTCCACTGCAGCATGATGACTGAAGTGTCTATTTGTGTATCTGTTTGTCTGTCTATCTCTGTGGCATCATTTGAAAATGTTTAATGAAGTAAAACCTTCTTTAGGTGCGTTTAGCCTTTTTGAGTTAAGAAAAAATTTGAGCTCGCAATACCGTAACCAACACCTCAAAAATATACACGTAATTTTTTTCCCCTTTGTTTACACCCCCGAGGGGCCGCAGTGGTTTTTTTTTTGTTAAAATCGTTATAATAATTTTAAACGGAAAATTCAATGTAAGCAATATAATGCTTTATGTAGAATAAAATTATACTTGAACTGTATAAAAAAACATTTAATATTTCTCTGAAACATTAACAAATTGTGTTTTCTATACAGAAGCTTGTAGTTAAATTATTCAGTTCTAAGAAGGACACGACACAATTTTAACGAAAGGCAAATTTTTTTCAATTGTTCGTCGTCTCGAATACGGAGAATATTTCAATTTTACATTTATGTATTCAAAGTAAAACAATTTTGGGTACCTTATTATCGTCTACATTTTAATTAATTGGCGCGTGAAATTTATTATCATTATTTATTTTCCAGCGATAAAATGGAGCCTTAGATATTTTATTTTATAACGTTATCACAACATTGAAAACTGCATTCGTCTTTGTCAATACCAAAAAAAAGACTACGATTTTTTTGCAATAGCTTAGCTTATCATAATTGTATAGATATCTCGATATATTAAAATTTTGCTTTATTTTTCATACAAATCAAATTAAAAGTTACATCGTACTATTCGCAACATGCTTCGTCAAAATGTTAACAAAAAAATATTCATTGAGTAGAGTTTCGTCAAAAGCAACAAAAAATTTGCAACATGCTTCGTCAAAATATTTTTCGATTAAAAAAAACTCATGGTATTGTAGATAATATCTAAATTGTAATTAAATATATTCAGGTTCAATTATAAGTAATATGACACTAATTTTGTAGAACAAACATATATGTATAAATATCTAATGTGACGCTGTACAACGCCAAACTGCATGGCCGACACGACAGATTGTTAGCCAGTCTTTCAACCTTCAGACAGATTCACAAGGATATCATTGTCCTTTTTGTGTTATATCTTTGTTATATAAGGTGGACACAAATCAACTGCAAATATTTTAAGGGCAGATACAGACCACTATACTGAATAACTTTTTTCAAATAAACTTATATCGAAATACGAAATTTTATTTTTCATTCTCCATACTAAACTAGATCAGCTGATTCTCAATTTGTATGGGAGGTCAAAAATTTTTTTTTCGTATTTCGTCATAAGTTTATTTGAGAAAGTTGTTCAGTTTAGTGGTCTGAATCTGTCCTTAAAATATTTGCAGTTGATTTAAATTTACCTTATATTTACCTAGTATTCTCTATTATAGTCTATTTTAACTAGCTTTTTCCCGCGGCTTCGCCCGCGTTAACTTCCTTCGGGAACAGTGCTTTTTCCCGGGATTAATCTATGTCCTTCTCCTGGTTCAAAGCCCCATTAATTTTCAGCCAAATCAGTTCAGCCGTGTAACTAACACGACTTTCTTTTATATATATATAGATATCGCAATTATTTTCTGTTGCATCTGTTTAATATATTATGTAAGGTATGAATAAATAAATATATACTTAGCAAAGCAAATATCGAAAACTTCCAACGCAAGTTGCACATTGCATTGCATTGCATACCACAATGTAATCAGATTTCGGTACAAACTGCGAATGAAATGGTTTTGAATTTCGAACGAACGCTTGTGTCATCCCGCTTGTGTGTTTTTTTTATTTTTTATTTGTTTGTTTGATAGGTATTAGTTAAAATGGCCTGTACGTTATTGTTTTTTTTTAAGTAGATTATATTGTTTGGAGTGTTGTTTTGGTAAGCTTGTTAGCACACATTTTTAAAATTAACAATAAAGTTATATATACTTAATAGAGAAAAATGTTGTTTATTAAAAAAAGTCAATAGATTAAAGATTTTCTTTTCTTTGTTAATATGCTTTATTTGATTTTAAAATATTTAGATAAATTATTTTATATCTAAAGTAAATGCTCTACATCCTCATATACCTATTAGGATCAAAATCTATTTTCTCGAATCTATGCTTGGTTAAATATAAAAAAGATGTATTAAGTATAAAGGTATACCTACAGTTATTTCACACAGGTAAATAATAAAATTTTACAAAATATCTTTTACTTTTTTCTCTAATAGTATTAGATACTTATTATTCCAGATTTAACTGCGCTCCTAGGTACTTAAATACAAACAAATCGCAACCGGTAACTAATCAAAAGCCTATGACTTTACTGACCAAATAGTGTGGGCTACATAGAATTTAGAATCGTGCACATTATTTTTTAAATCTATGGTGAGCTACGTAGTCATGGCTACAACTGACACAAAATATTGGCTACTAACAAATTTTAAAAATAAACAAAACTTAAATTTTTCGACTCTTGCTATTTCGTCAACAGTATTAGTAATCATATATATCATAGACTAGAGAGGAGATACTATACTAATGTATATATTTTCTTTGATCTAAGTGTAATAGAACGCAGTTCATGCTAATAAATAAAATAAGTTGTTATCACAGCATAGAATTCTCATATCACTCGGGGCGCGGACAAAATTTTCCCTGGTAGTTGTAAAGAGTAATATAAACACTGTTTTGTATTAATTTGACTTTGTTACAGATGACGAGTTCGGCGAGAAGTCCGTGTCGGTGCTCCTAGACGGAGAGGAATCTGAGCTCATATTCATAGACCACCCCAGCACTGAGATGTCGGTTAGTTATACAATCTACCTTTATATAAATTTCTAGATTTATATACCGTCAGGCCTACAGCAATGACAAAAACATGAGTTTTAGTGTTTTTCTTTTCTTTGTTGTGGCAATTAAGGGACTTACATAAGCTAAAAGCTAGTTTTATTTATCGTCTTTTCTTACGACGTCTTTACTTAAAACTTATTTTGTCAGTGTCTAGATTTATTGTTCTTCTTCATTTAGTAAGTCCAGTCCAAAATGTCGTCAGTAGTCATGTCTAGTCAGAGGGCTAAGTAAAGCTTTGGAAGTTTAGTTCTTGGAGAATTTAACGACAAAAATTAAAGTCACTTATTCGACTGTACCGCTTTCCAACACTCATGCTTGTCCAAGAACACTTGTATAACACGAGTAATAATCCGCCATTATTATACCTACACATGCAAACACTCGAAAAAATACCAATTTTGAAAAGTAAAGATTTACATCGTTGATTTTGATTTTGCTATTTCCCGCCAAAACTCCCTAATTTTTAATTACTTGCCCATATTTGAAAAAGAAAGAATTAAAGAAATCGGTAAACTAATCCCCGCACCGCGTTTATCGATGTAAAATGTTGTCTAATCTGAAACGAGTGGGTTTTAATGGCCGCCGTACACGCAATGGATGGACATTTATATTAGTACCGTAGCGATTATTACTATGAACGTAGCAATGATATTTTTTTATTATAAGAATATTTCTCTTTGTGTTTTAATTATGAGGTCAATGACATGCTTATGTAAACAGAAGAGATTCTAGCATAAGCTTAACAAAAACAGTCGCCTTTGGTTTATCTGGGTGAATTAATTCCAAAGTTTTTATTCACTTTTAGGACTCCGACTTATGTCAAATCATTTCACTTAGCTAAAATAACTAGGTAATTCAGCTAGGTGATATGATTCCAGGGTGAGGGCACTAAGACTTATTTTTGCACTTAGGTGAAAATGACCCAGGTGAAAATAGTGGAATAAACTGGTAGCAAGGGGTATCAGAAAAAGATGGTTGATTATCTCCGATTTATTAATAAATAATATATAGGGACGAATCACACTGTTTGAGGTAGCCCGAAAGTAAATTCGACATTAATAAGACAAGGCAGATTGTCCTTTTGATAAGAAAGAAATAATGTTCATTTATCAAAGCAAATTTGATTGAGGTACGAAATCTTTTAAACTCATCTCCTTTACAAATATAATTACAGAAACCCGAATAAACAAAGATAAGATCAAATTTAATGAAATCTTTCATTTCGAAAGCGAATTGTACTTAGTAAACCACACGCTTTGATTTCTAAAAGACTTTCAAATGTATAATTATAAGGCTCGGTTATTAAGGCGGTGTTTACATGCGGCTAATTAAAATTCAAAAAGTTTCAGTAAGAGCGATGAAACTCAACGACTTTTCAATATTCAAGTCGATAGATAATTTTTAGGGTTCGAATCCAAAAAACGGGATTCTATTATTAATATAAGTTTATACCTAATGAGGCGTCCATACAGACAACATATTTAAAACACTTTATCTCATAGATTAAATAAATAGCTTTGGCGCGATTCTAAATTCTATGCTTTATCTGGTACGCAAACTCGACTTGTTTGTTTTTTCCATAGAATGTGGTTTTGTCAAAGATGTTTATTGGAATTTTTCCCGGTTAGTTTTTGACAAAGAAATTGAATTTTGTTTTGTTAAAAAATGTTTTACTTACAAAAACTACATTGCATGCTGCCGCAATCACAACGGAATTTTCAGCTTTTCAGCGTTTTCCCGGTTTCATCTAACAATAAAAAAGTTAACCCATTCGAAAAAAGAATAATCAATCCTAAACCGGACACAACGCTGACTTTATGACCGGGACTTTACCTATACCCTGAATAGATGATCAAAACGATTCATATTTTGAAAGCACTCACTAATCAAAGGGATTCCTGTTATATCTATAAGTGCGCAGATCGATACCAGTAACACAGAGTACAATAAGCTCGTACCACAAAATATGTAACCGTATAGCTCATGCTTCTCAACATTGCGTTTAGAATTTTTGTGAGGAATACCAGAGGTAATTTGGGGATGATAAGACAAATTGCGCATCAAATTTTTTTTTTTATATTCTTCTATAAAAGATAAACGATGCAGCATTAATTACGAGAAAACGAAGTAAATAACGCTGTGTTTAAAAAAAAAACCTTTTGTTTTTATGTGGTCGTAGAATTCGGGAGATATAGGTGAACTTTTTTTAGTTTAAAATATAGTTAATAATATTTATCAATAAGCTTTTGCAGAGATTTTATGTTATTTTTTGCAAAAGATCCGCACCTCTATTGTGCGAAGTCCGTTTATTTAAAAGTAGATGACAAAAATATACGAAATTACATCTTTCCTGTCTCTCTTAGGGGTAGGTAGACTAAAAGATCACTTAGATTCTTTAGGGACTTCTATCCCTTACTACGATCCTTTCAGACCTCTCTGGCTACCTCCTCACGCGTCATTCTCGTCATACACGCTCGCCGATTTCGATGCAATATAACCACTTACATTAAATAAGTCGTCGATGGGTCAAATAATGTTGAGAACCTGTGTCCATACAAACATTTGGCTAGTACACCCGCCATTGCTACTAATTGGATGTGGTTCTGATACAGGTGGTTAGGTAATTTATATGAGAATGAATAGATCCATTCGCATGAATAGAGTAAATATTATGTAGTACCAATTATCAGCTCGCACGTATAAACCCGTTCGCGTCTAAAATTTTGACACTGATTACCGTAAATATTAGGAGCGTATTTCCTGGTTGCATTTTCAGCTTACACTTCAAAGCCCAGGGTACGCTATACTCATTGTCCTGATTTGGGGATTCCTACTGGTTATTACAATGGAACGACTGCCGTCTAACCTCCGTAATTCATTTATACAGGGAATCCAGACCAATAGGAACATGATCCGAGTGTGTTAGTGGCCAAATCTGCAGATTTTTCAGGCCGCCTAAAGGCATCTAACACAGCTAAAGGACTGCTATTTACCGATAACAGCCGGGACCAACGGCTTAACGTGCCTTCCGAAGTACGGAGGAGCTCAAGATAGAAATGCCACTATGGCCGCGCCATTGCCCTCGCTTGACGCGCTCTATCGTTAAAAACGTGCGCCGCGCTTCGCTATCGAACTCCTCATACAATAGTAGTATTTGCTCACATGTAATTCATGGGACAGGAAACCTGTCTAAAGTACCAACTCTCTTCCTCCAGGTTGAAAACTGCCTTTCGACATACGAGCCTCACGCGTGCGTCGTCATATACTCTGTGGTTGCCAAGAGTTCGTTCACGAGAGCTGCTGAATTGCTCTCCTACTTGGCACGGGAGCTGTTCACGGCTGAGAGGACGGTGGTCCTGGTGGGGAACAAGGCGGACTTGGCCAGGGCGAGACAAGTGTCCACTAATGGTAAGAAAAACTGATAAAATTTCCTTATATCTTTCGTCTTCTGTACCCTTAGTATGAGATTTTATAATCGCAGACGCTAGCAACTGGCTTGGCGATTATTTTCTCCTTCTCTGTTTAAGTCTTAGTTTCATGAATAAGGAGAGAGTATGGCGTGTTATAACAAAAATAAACTTAGGAACTCGCCGAAGAATGAAAAGCCAGCGACAATAACAAACAAGAGCTGTTGGTTGTGTTATAAATTCATGATAACTTTTACTTAAATTATTTATCAAGCTCTGACATAATTTTCATATTTTCTTAGATGGCAAAGCACTAGCGACAAGCAAAGACTGCAAGTTTATAGAAACCTCATCCGGCATCCAGCACAATGTGGATGAGCTGTTGGTGGGCATCCTCAAGCAGATCCGGCTCAAAGAGAGCCGGGAAAAGAAACAGGCGAAAAAAGTCAAGGTAAGCATATTTTTAACCATAATATTAAGTTATAAATGTACAGTTGAGGGCAGATAAACTTGACACCCCATGGTCTTTGTGGTAGGTACGGTAGGGGGTCAATTTTATCTGATCCCGACTATACTACCAAGGATTTTTCTCATAATTATCATTACATTCATGCGGACCTACCTACTCTATTAGTGTTTAAAAGTAACTACGGGAAAAAACTGAAGTAATCTTGTACGTCAACAAAATTATTAAATACAAGTATTGTTTGATCATGCACTCAATTATTTTTTTTACTTACAAACAGGAAGCTAAACCATCCAAACTGGCCAGCTCTCGTACCCATATCTCCTTGAGCATCGCCCGTGAGCTCCTCCATAAGATTTGCATCAATGACATCTCCAAATCAAAATCCTGCGAGAACCTACACGTGCTATAAGCTCATGATGTCCTGGTACTTCTAAGACTATATCGGTTTATTTATTATAATTTTATATAAGATTTTCTACTTAAAATAAGTTTTTTATGAACTCTTTATAATGTTTGGCATGTTTAATGAATGTCGATTTTTCTATAAGACAAAAGACTTAAAAACAATAACAGGACTGATTTTTTTGTTTACAGAAATCAGAAAAGATACCTAATTATGATTTTAGGATTCATTTAAATTCTCAGTAAATATCAATACTTAATATTCAAGTCTGTACTTAACTATTTAGATACCATAATGTTTGTATTCTTTCGTTGAAAATTGAATCTTTGGTTTATTTACATTTTAAATTCGACGTACTCAACCTTGGTACTTCATTTTTGTCTATGAAAATGGTGTCATGGTGAAAAGGTAATGGATTATCCCTACAAATATCAAAGGCTGGCTTATAAAATTTCACTTCACGTGTAATCAGGTACACAAACTCAAAGCAAAGCTATTCGATACAATCTTATAAATGTTTATGCAAAATACTAAAACATTATTAAATATTTATTAATGGTGAAAATTTATAAGGTTTTATTTTTGTTGATTGAATATTAATTCTGGGAAGTAATGATATACATTTCAAAGTCTATCCTTTGCCATTAGCGTAAAGCCCTATTAGTAAAAATGAAATTAAAAAAATATGTTTATTAGTTATTAATTCAAAATTAAGTCCATTACAACCGAGGAGGTCTATTTTTGAAATCTCAAATTTGAAATGTTGCGGGGCATATCTTAATATTTAATAAATAATAAAGTTTGAAAGACTATCCAAACAAATACAATATTACTATCTTTCAAATGCAGCATACTTTTAAAATCTTAGGTATCGATGGTATTGCACATACACACACACACACACACACCTGCAGAGTAGTGTTTTAATGTGTATGTGTGGTAATTTCACGATCTGGGCTGACCACAGAATTTAGAAATATAACATTTATCAATTCTGTGACGCTGACTGTACTCAAGCAAGTCGAAAAACTTGTTATGTTATGTCGACTTATACGTATACATTTCTATTTACTATAGAAATGTATACATATATATAGAAATTATAGTTTATACATTTCTATAGATATTTAGATAGTTATTAAAAGTAGAGTAAATGAATGTCAGTATTAATGAATTAATAATAATACGCTTGTCTAGTATAAACTAAATCTTGGGGACATATTCGTTCGATGAATTTGGATACCTATTTAATATTATTTTAATATACAAAATATATTAAAAAAATAATTATCATTTCATTTCATCTGTATCAATGAAATATAAGTTAGTAAAAAATGCTGATAAAACCATTTACCACCGAAAATCAATATTCATTGAGACCGCCATTCCGGATTGGTAAAACACGTATTCATTCAAAAATTATTCATTAAATTGTAAATAATAATTATTTGCTATTTATATTGACGTCTTAACCGAATGTATCCCCATGTACCTATACGTGTGTAAAATATATGTAAATCTGCGTGTTACTATTGTAAAACTAATTATATTTTTCTATACGAGACTTTCTACGACTTATACGAGTTATTTTTCATCTTTTTTAAATGTTTAGATACAAAATACAAAAAAAAAACATTACACTTACTTATTTTCTTGCAAAATTTTTATCTTTTTAATGCCGATTATGAAAAAATATACATATTTAAGTAGGGTAAGTATTTATTTCACCCAATAATTTTCTCCTATAGACGTTTTATCACACAAGAAATGTTAAGATAAAGTATGGACAATGGTTATTTAAGGATCAATGGTACCTAGGGTATATATATCTAAATGCAGACGCTAGCGACTGCTTTATGATTTTGTATGGAATTTCTTAGTTGTCTTACTATCCACTGCACAGGTTTGTCATACAAAATCGCTGACGCAGTCGCTAGCGTCTTCGTTTATAAAATCTCATACTTGGGGTACAGTCACAGAGAAATTACATACTCTGGGCACACTGCCTGGATGTGGCGCGTTTGAGGAAGTTTTTTATTTATAAGTTTATTTAAAAAAAAAAAAACACTATATATCCTCCGTGGGTACCGTATCTGATGTTTCGAGATAAATTATTTTAGCGAAACTTTTTGTATTATTCTTGGTCCTTACATTGTAGAATTTAAAATTACCTGAGTATGTAGTTAGTAAGCTACCAATACTTACGAAAAAGAGAGAGTTTAGGAAATAAAGGTGTTATATTAGAGTCTATGCACATTTTTTATCTGTATGGTACTGAGTTTCAAATACTTTAAAACAGTCTTAAATTTATATTTATTGATTTAATTTACCACAACAATGGAAACCTTAGAATCACTACTAAAATTATTTTTTATAACTTTGAATCAAAGTTTTATACATACTTACTAGAAATGTTCATGAATTTACTTTAAAAAAAATTTAAAATATTATGGCGAGTATTAATCGAATCTATCGAAAGATTTTTAATTTGTTTTAATACTATTAATAAGAAAAACAGTCATACGGCCCACCGGGCGGCTGTTGTACCAACGATCTTGCGCTTATTAAATTATGTTGCAAAGATTCTAAATATAACGCCAAATCGGGAAGATCGAGCTTTAAAACTATTTAAGGAGAGGTGTAATTATACTGTTCTGTTGGTTTACTACCATCTCTTAAAACCATGCAAGAACGAGTGAGTAAGCGAGACAGCGCAATACATGAAGTAAGGCGACATCTCCCTCATTTTTGCATGGTTTTAAGAGATGGTGCTAAGCCACCTGGCGATATTTATGCAATGTTTGAAAAACGCTTAATAATTGTGTGTTCTTCAAATTTTTCTAGCTTAGAATAAATTGTTGACTGTCCAAAAACGATCCTTAAGAGTAACACTATTAACAGACGAGGAAATAAATTTACACCTGAATATTCATTCAAGGCATGTATTTTTTAATTCAAGCTATTGAAAAACAATAATCTATAAATACACGCCCTTCTAACAACCCTTTATGTTAACATACAGAGCATTCGCCTAGAAAATTAGGAGTTCATAAAGGTTTTTATTAGGCGAAAAATTAACATTAGAATTATTAACTTAAAATTGTATGACTTGCAAAAATTAACAATGTAAGTACATAGAGCAGATTCTATTTTATATATTAAGACATTCAGTACAAACCTGGTATCACGTAGTAAATACTGGAGCTAAGAACACTGATCGTATTTATATAGGTAGATGAACAATCCTATACAAAAATATACAAATTTAAATAAGAAAACCGGTACCGTGTCTTATAAATATTTTTGTTATTAACATGTTAGCGGACGCCGTCCGCCAACGTGTTAAATATTGTTTCATTCATTTGTTCATTTAGACGCTGTCGTCACGGACACTAACACCCATATTCTTAAACGTTGCCTCATAGGTCGCCTCCACTCAACCTCATTCGAGGACGCCTCAAGGAAGTCCTCCAACTTTCCTTGAAAACGGTATTCTTAATTGTTTCCTTGAGCAAACTCCAGTGAGGATGAGTCAAGGAATGACGTTTCGTTTCATTTCTGTATGTTGGTTTTTGACATCGTTTCTTTTTCTATTTTAGCTTACTGGCATAGATTTATTATAAAACAACAAAATACTTAATACACAAAGAACTTATTACAGTGGATACAAGTTCTTTTAAATTTGGTCCTCAATAAATGCACCTACTTTTCGTAAAACGAAACGTTCGAGGCTTCCTTAAGGTACCTCTTGTCTTGACCAACCTTATATTTTGACAGTTTGTTCCTCACCTCCATTGAGTAATTTCCTTAAGGTGAGGAAGCTAATGTCAACTATGAATACCATTGAGGTCGAGTGAGGATGAGTGGAGTTTGAGGAAACGTTTGAAAATATGGGTGTAAGCGACTGGAGTGAAACGTCAATTTCTTAAAGTTGATAACTATGTGGCTCTGACTTTTCAAACGCCGATAGTACGTCAACCACATAGATTAAAAAAAAATTGCGTCACACCGATTCGAACTTTTTTGATCTACCATTATAATATGATCGATGAAGACATAATACATACTGAGTGTAAAACCTAGAACAGAACATTTACTAATAGCCTAAGATCCTACTGCTTGATTCTGCAGGTACCTATCTGGGTTTTTTTTAATACAACCAATTTTAAATGAATGTTAAGATGATACCTCGGTGAACACTAGCGCCACCATCTGTTGAAAATCATTATTTACTGAAAACACAAGTCATCAAAATCCGTCTTATGTAATTAAAGTTCTGGATCTGAAGTTAATTTTAAACATATTAAATTATAGTGTCCTATAGTTACAAATTGCAATATTTCTTACAACGGCCACTATTAACAGTTTTGCAATTTGTAGCCGCAACTACCTGTAATTAATTGTGGTATAATTAATTCGCTAATATAATTTACAACTATATGTTTTTTTAATGAATTTCACGACATTTGAAAGAGAATAATGTCACAAATTGAAAAAAAATGTAATCCTGTACTATAAGTGTGAAAACAATTGTTGCCTCTATGCCGAGCTGAAACTGCTCGTAGTTGGATACCTTTGTGCAAAGTGAAGCTGTTACTTGTTTTTCTCTTGCTGTCTGTTAAAACAATGGTATTCATCCAGCCCTACACGAGATATTTTGCTTTTTGTAACACGAAACAGCAGTTGGAAAATTGTTAGCAGCTTATACACATAGCTGCAGGGTACGATATACCAGTGGCTCGCTTTCTTGTATTATAAAGAAGTTTAAACATTGTCTTGTGCAGAACACATAGAGTACATAAAAAAATTCCCTTCTATACAAAAAATATCGCATATAAGACGGAAAATTTCTGTGCACGCCACTGCAATGTACTACTATGCAGGTATAAATAGAGATTGGCGGTAGGTAAAAACCCACAAGGCAAATACCTGGGATAATACCCAAATTTGGTATTAACCCGGGTAAATACCCGATGGAGTATTAATCTGGGTCAATACCCTGACTTTGGTTACTTTCCCGGTATTTAAACCGATCTCTATGTATATGGAAATTTTCTACTATTTTACTGACAGTCTTTACAGATTTCTTCATAAATTTACTAACGACACCTCTTAGTAGAGGCACAAAAAATTATTGCGAGCTCATACCCTGGGAAAACGCCTAAAAATAATAAGAAACGTTTGGGAAAAGTGTAATTAGAAATTGGAATCATATGACTTCAACAACAGAATTTAAGTTAGCATGTACTAATTTATAATGCAAGATTCACATTGAAAAGATGTTCAAGGTGTAAGAATTGTTGTAAACATTTTATTGTAACAATAATGTATTGAATGAGAGATAAAAACATGGGTGCTGAATGTTTTGTGTATTTTAAGAGGGATGGTTTTGTCACTGATGTTATGGTTTCTATTTTTATCAATGTTTGCATACTTAAATATAAATGCTTTATACTTAGATTTTATCTAGTAAATACGCCCATCTTCAGATGCGATAATATGATAGGTGGAGTACAATTTTGACGAAATGGTGGCTTATTGAGGGTAAGCAGACGGTAGGTCGTCCGAATGCAAGATGGGTCGAGGATATAATAGAAATCGCGGGTAGACAACGGATACGTACGGCAAAGGACAGTGAATTGTATTAAGAGGCGCTTCACCCAGCAGTGGGATGTAAAAGGCTGCTAATGATGATGATGATGATGATGATGCTTCATCAGAGTAAGGGAGTCCCACACTTATGGTGGCGCCATCGACTTCAGCTGCCCCGTAGGTCGACCACCGCCTATCTCGATTCTCTCCTCTCGCAATGGCTAATTGTATCGCTATCGCCACATTTCGCTCCGCAATACACACAAAACGCTTTTTTAAAAAAAATATTTTTTGTTTACATTGTCGAATGATTTGTCTACGTAATAAGGGTGTCTTTAATGGCATTAGCTTAGCGTTGCGTCGATAAATGTGGGGGGACCCCCTAAGATTTAATTAAAACTAAAAAGCCGATTTCTTCTTTTCCAAGAAATGCTTAGCTCAGTAAATTTTATCACAATTTAAAATTGTCCAATAAATCAAATTCCGGATTTCTGATTTTCAGTGACAAAATCTTTCCGTCTTTTCGTCTCTTCAAGTCTGATTCTTCCTTCGTAATTAAAAAAAAATGTGTTGTATCGTTGTGTAGTTTATGGTAAGATTAAGTTACAGTCTATGGTTACAATACCTACTCGTTATTCGATGTTTGATTATTGAACTATTCATGTGATTCGATATGATAGTTGCAAATAAATTATATTAATTACACTGAAGTTTTTTATTTTATTTAAACTTTAATTCGCTTTATGTGACGAACAGCCCACAGTGTACAAGCTAGGCACTTATTTATAAGTTATTGAAAAAAAAAAATCGATAGATTTAAGTAGATATCTGTATACCTATCCGATAGAGCAAACAGGCAAACGTAGCGTCGGACACCCACTAACAAGATGGTCAAATGACCTGAAGAAGGTCGCATTCAAACGCTGGATGCAGGACATTTTCTGGAAATCCTTGAGCGAGTCCAGTATGTCCAGCTGTGGATTGGGTGCGGCTGAAATTACGTTGATGACTGACTTCACACGAAACTTACGACACTACTTCACTTTTTTAAAAAAAGCAAAAAAATTAACAAGAAATAAAGCATGCCAATGAAAGTATATCAACAGACATGCACTCCAAAAACAAAACCCTCTTAGCAAAGTAAATGTACGTCTGGAAATATGAAACCTCGCACTAAAAGCTGTTTAAACAAAAGGCCAATATAAATATAGTTCTTATTTTATGCTCAACAGACCTGTAAGTATAATCTTATATTTATATCTAAAAGAATGCTATTTGTACGTCCATTGTGATCCTTGTCAAAGCAACTTCGTGCAGTCATAAGACAAAAGACAATACCGCTTTGTCTCGGAGCAAATCCGGGCTAATTTTGTGTTTATGTGCTACAACAAATAAAAATTTAACTCAGACCTGCAGTTGTATAAATTCGCTGAATATATTACATGATTTATCTTTCAAAATCTATCTCAATAGGTATAGGTTTTTCTCCTAAAACTGCTTTAGTGACTGCAAAGTCCTGATGATATTAAAAATGTGTTTTAAATTAATTATTTAAAAGTTTGGCATTATTTACAGTCGTTCGTTAGGTTAACAATGTTATTCTTTCACATTCCTTCTGAACTCATTGGGTAGCGTCATTTTCGAGAGAGAACAGTACCCCTAATATAAGATTTTATAAACGCAGACGTTAGCGACTGCGATTTTGTATGACAAAACTGTACAGTGTACAGCGCCTGTGGTGAATGGTAAGGTATAACTAAGAAATTCCATACAAAACCCTAACGCAGTCGCTAGCGCTGCGTTTATGAAATCGAAATCAGATCACTGTTATTACCTGTAAATTGCGAGCTTCCGTAAAACGAACATTCCAGAAACATTCTAAAACGGCAGCTCTTTAGGCATCGAGGGTGGTGCTAGATTTGTCAGTTTCGCTGATGGCAATGATGAACTTGGCAGTCCAAAATGAGGCGAATACAACCACACCAAGTATTAGAGCGCTGTAATTGTAAATAGCTTTGTGATTATTAGGTTAATTGATAACTACAGGGAATTAGAGAAGCCCGACGTATTTGGTGCTCCCTTAAGAAAGGGCGAGACATTCCGCATACCTGCGTAAAAAGTTGGGCTGAAGCACAGAATATATTTGACAGTACTAACTTGTGACACTGAGGCTCATGAACGTGAAAGAAATCCATAAACAGACAGTGCATCATCATCTTCGAATGTCCTAATACCATATGGAATGGACCTCAGGAACAAAGCTGTTAACCATTTTAAGAAATTTATTTTTACTTTATCTTGTATATTTATTTTTGGTCATCTATTTTTCTTTTTTGCGTTTTTAAATAAAAATAATGGTAAAAAGCCATTTTAAGGATTGTTAAGTGATATAATGTTCACAGGGCCAGCTCGTAGTAAATAAAAACGCACTTACACAGGGCCGGCCATTTCAACTAGTCTACCCAACACAACACGAATGTTGACTAAAATTGAAGGTTTTATTATGAACAAAATACAAAAACAAAACAAACAACCACGCACAATAGCCACAAAATAAATACTTACGTCATTTCGTCTCATCATAATTTGTTCTTTGTCTTGCTAGTGGTGCTACAATATTTGAATAAAAATTATAAATTAGTATTTCTTAACTGTAGTTAGGTACACTTTAAAACAGACCGCGGCATCGTTGGTCAGGAAAGATTCTGTTTCGTTCGGTATTGGAATTTTTTGACAAAATAAAAAATTATACTACCGGAATTACCGCACGTCGTCGTCGCCAGGTTAGCAATGACTTCGGGAGAGTTCGGTTCTCCTGCCATCGACTACCGTCTGATTTTTTTATATAGGTAAGTCCATACATACTCAAAGTATCTTGTACTTACTTAATAGGTAGAAAGCCCTTTTTGGGTCGAACACTACTATATTTTATTGAACTAAAACACGTTCCAACCTACTACACTTTATCTTTTATGCGGCACGGCAACGGTAAATTGGCAATGAATGAGGAGGCCCACTTGAAATGCTGTCAACTGTATCTTCCTAAATAAATATCTCTTCATTAATGTGCTCCAAAGGGTTCTTCATTAATCCGGTTTACCCACAAAATGACAGCATTTGAGAGAGAACCTACATGTACCTATGTAAAACATTTTGCATATAAATTGTAGTGTACAATGTGGATAATAATATACGAGTACAGAGAGTACGTACCCAAATTGATATGATCTGCTGGGATGGATACCTGTACTGTACTCTTAGTATAAGATTTTATGAACGCAGACGCTAGCGACTGCGTTAGCGATTTTGTATGACAAACCTGTGCAGCCCTGGCGGATAGTAAGACAACTAAGAAATTCCATACAAAATCCTAACGCAGTCGCTAGCGTCTGCATTTATAAAAACTCATACTACTTAATACTACTTTAACGTGATAAAATGAATGAAACTAAATTTTAGACAACTGAAAATCTGTTTTATACCGTTAGTTAGAAGTAAATACCGGTCAACCGAAAATATCTAATAACTAGTGGTTCTGATGTGAACATTAGACCTCGCGACCTTCCTCGTTTAACGCACTTTTCTTAGCATTTTTTTTCATAACTAGATATTTGCCATTCTATTCATTATTTTTGTACGCTAAGTTTCATTGGGATCCGTTCGTAAACAACTTTAAAAAGAACTTTCCCCCATTTTTATCTCTATTTTCCTCCCCAATTAAAAAAGATCTAAACAATTTTTTTTTATTAGTGTCATGTATGCCAAGTTTCCTTAGGATTCGTTTAGATATGCGACCTCCAGTCCGGAACAAGAGACAGACATCCGGACGAAAGCAAAATTGGCCATTCTCGGAAATGGAGACTCGCTTGTTTCGCTCGCTCGGTCAATATAGGTCGGTTAAAAAAACTTACGTGCAGAAAATGAATGACATCGACATGAAAAGGATTTTTTCACGATTTGATGGAGTAGTGAGTAGGTACCTATCTGAACTTTTAATATTCTTTGAATAAAATAAAACTGGGTTTCTACGGAATGTACATTAATTCCTTTTGGAGAAATCCTCCTCCTCACGTAAGTGCGATCCGTCCCTCCCGGCAGTCCCGGCTTTTAAACGAAATAATGTCTAATGACCCGCATTTTACACTTTGAATTGGATTTGTGCTAGCAGCTTATTCCAAGGATCCTCTTGAATTTTAAACTTCAGAGGCTAAAAGGTTTAATGAACATTGATTTTGACAATTCTAACTCTTTCTAAGGCCCTTTATCTCAGCGTTTTCTCGGTTACAACTTCGACTGGTTTTTCTAGGCCATAAAGAATATCTATCTAGAATTTCAGGATTCTATAGTTGAAGTGAAAGAACGGGCAAAAGGGTCGATTAAATCGTTCGACTGGCCGATTTTGAGTGTAATACACGGTACCACGAGATTTCATAAACGCAGTCTCAAGCGTCTCCTTTTAATGAAATCTCGTGGTAGGGGTATTGATATCGCTGAAGCTATGTCAACCACAGCAGAATCAGAATTAGAACTATTTTGTTACAAAACTTGTCTAAAAGGCATTTACGCTTCATAGATTTTTTTATTCGATATAAATATAGCTACATCGATAAAAAGGTTATCAGAATCGTATTGCAATTAATATAATTCTTCTATTATAAGTTTAAAAAAAAGTAAAATTTAAAATCCCGACCGGCATCATGTTTACCTGCCTTGCCATTTACTTACCCACCTTTGAAATCTCCTTCCCATCTTCATTTTAACTCATGGTTACTTTACCATGTTCTTTCAATATTGCTGACCTTCAAACTTCAATTCGAAGATGGTACCCCATGATAAGAACACTCGGGATAAAATTATATATACACAAAAAAAAACTAAATAAAAATCAGTTCGTCCGTTCGGAAGCTACGATACCACAGACAGATAGAAAAGTTAAACTTATATAACACCCTTCACTTTTTGCGGCGGGGGTTAAATCAACACGAACTGTGGTTGTTTCGTGGCTAATGTGTGACGTAAGCGAAATTAATTCAAGTAAGTTACTCGCATTTTACGAAACAATTCGTTTTGTGGTCGCAGACATGCGGTCGCAATGTAATTATCCCTTAATATTTGGCAAATTGTTGAATTCCTTTAACTCTCCCTTATGGATATTCTTGACATTATTTGAATTGAAATTATAAGTTTTTGTAATAGGCAAAGAATTTCGAATCGCGCGCGGTCTCCCTACGACGTAATTTTTTTTTAATCTATGGTAATACCTACGTATCTAGAAATTTTTAGCATTTATGACCGTGATGGTCCAAGAGTATATAATCACTTGGTCTCTAGCGTACCGGCTGCGTCTCTCGCATATGACTGACTGCACTTTACGAATTTTACTACAAAATTGCTAACGCAGTCTGCTATGGTATTCCTCGCGATAAAGCACAGTTGTTTCTCACTGGTTTGCTTTGATTTTGTAAATTTAATGCAAATATAATTTATTTACACTTTTCAGAGCGCGTAGTCACGTGTCTTGTTTATGTCTACATCTATATGTGCTATCTTTATGTGCTAATGAACGTTTCAAATACTTTTTTACAATTTCCAATGCGCTATCTACACGTATATTTAGAAGTAGTATAGTGGCTATTTTCTATTTTCTACCATTTTGAACTTGACTACGCTATTATTACTAGACTACACTTGTGGATACTGAATTAGATCTTATATATATACCTATACGACACGATGATTTGATGAAGAACATCATTGAAGGAAATATAGAAGGAAGAAGGGGTCCAGGTAGACCAAGGCATAGTTATATAAAACAAATAAAAGAGAAAACAAACGTCATGTCGTATCAAGAAATAAAGGAACTTGCTAAAGATAGACAAAAATGGAAGGAACTCCACCGACAAGAGCATAGCTCTTAAATTTATGATGATGATATATACCTATAAGGTACTCATATTTTCACGACCGCATAATGCAGTTTGCAGTAAACTAGGTAGGCAGTGGGCACTAATTAATAAGTTAAATTGCTATCATGCTTTCATGGTAGAGCAACGTCTAACGTAGCCTCTCTAAGTCTCGACTACTAATAGCACCTAATTTGCTTATATTACTTACTTAGGGAATGTCAAGGATTGTGTGAACTAGTACTAAAGTAGATTTAGTGTTGAATTTATACAGTATTATTTTTGGAATAGTTTAAAGACTTCGAGACCTGAATATTTTTTTTTATTAATTATTAAATTGTAATCGTTATTTAATATTACTCATTAGTAACTATGTTATTAATGTTTGTTTTTATCCTAAAATGTTACTTAAATGGACACAATATATTACCTACAGACCGGCTTTTACATAGATTATCTAAGAAACATTGCCGAGACTGCGCGCGATTTCCTATTTCTATAGGCATGCGCAAAAAATAACGTGTCATGTAAATGAATATGATATACTCTGTTGATATAATAACTCTTTGATTCAGTATGATTTTACCAATTAGGTATTTTACTTTTTGTGACATTTTTTTCGCTATTGATTTTTAATATTTTGTTCTTGCGAATATGTTCAATAATGCCCCATTTTTTTATTTTACTATTCCAAAAATAACCGTGTATAGATGTAATGTAATCATATGATAACATGACATATATTCACATGCGTAATCCGAATATGTACGACGTATTTTGTGGATATCGTATTTGTGGATATTATAGAAATGTAAAAAGTTCATGTTTTCAAATTATTTAATCTTAAGGCACAAATTACAAACTTTGCATTTAAAACTGTTTATCTTATTTTCATGTTTACATTTATTACTGACAAGCTGTTCCCCGCGGCTCCGCCCCGCGTGGGACTCGGTTATATCGCGCCCAAAAGTAGCCTATGTTTGACCTCAGGTCGTTAACTACATCCCTACCAAATTTCATCACAATCGGTCCAGCAGTTTAGCCGTGAAGAGGTGACAGACAGACAGACAGACAGACAGACTTTCGCATTTATAATATTAGTATGGATATGGATGGAAGTATGGATAGTATGGATTGATATGAAGCATATTTAAACAACAATGTATTAATTATTTCATCCTTTTTAGTTGAGGAAATGAAGTCGGTTTGGTTTTTTTGGCAAAAACAATTATTTTGTTTCGACGTCCAAGGCACCAGAACACGCTTCTTTTTTTAACTTCTGGCATTGCCCGCTCGACAGTGGCCATGTTTGAACATAATAGCTCAGTATTGGTTTCCGTTTGTTTTCGGACCGTACCGTCTTCCATCACACAATTAAGATTTTCTTTACTTTGTATATCGTCTCGAGTTATTTTGTCTTCAAAATTCAGGTTAATTTCGTCCAATGAGCGTTCTTTATTAATATCAGCATTAGCGTTTTCCATTTTAAGCAAAAAATTATAAATTTTTGCAGTATGATAGACGTCGTCCAAAATATAATTGTTTAGTCTTTTCTCCGATAGAGTATGCATTGTAGATGAAGACAACTGTTTCGTGTCACTTTCCAACATATGTATTTGGCGAGTTAGAGTTTCTAAATATTTTCTGAGGCGGGTTGGTGTCAAAGCTTTTGGGTTCTTCGCTCCACACAATTTGGCATTTTTTTCTATTACTTTATAACCGCACAGAACAGAGAAATTATCCGAATAGAAATGTTTTGTTGCGGATTTAGTTCCAGGATCAATGTGGCAGCGTATTCTCTCTTCTTATCTTCAATTAATACATGTAAACAGATGTAAACCACACCCCACCTCATTACGTAGTTTACAACAAAGCCACCTAATATTATCGACCAATAACAGTGGCAATAAATGACGCCATCAAATTCCCCGCCCATTTTTCTATGTGAAACATTGGCTTGCAAGCAAAACTACGACAAGAAAAGTACATTGATTGCGGTAAAATATTCAAAAATGCCGTGGAAGTTGTAACATTCATTCGACACCTAAATGACGTCATTACGCAAATAAAGCTGCGTCTACGCTTTAATTCGTATCCTAAGTGCGTGCGTGTCCAGACTTCGGATTCCGACTAGGATTACGACCGTAAAAACGGACAAATTATAAAAAAAAAACTTATGATCTTTCAATGTCATGTCAAGTCAATCGATTGATTTGATGTTTCCGAGTAGTTGGCGCGATAAGACGTGTTTCTGGTGGCTTACCACCAAGGAGACTCAGATTACCACCATCTCTTAAAACCGTTCAAGAACGATTGAGTAACGCTTCTCTCGCAATTTGACGTGACAGTTCAGTTCAACACTTTTTTTGCAGAGCCCAGATTACAGCGGTCGTGAGGGGGTTTATAAAAGCTAATACCGGGGCATACAGGGTCATCAATGCTTGCTTAGCGAATTGTACGTTCCCAGACGCCTGGAAACAAGCAACGGTAATAGGCATCCCAAAACCAGGCAAAGACCTGAAGAACCCGACCTCTTATCGCCCAATCAGCCTCCTCAGCTGCATCGGGAAGATATACGAGAGAATCCTATCGGCCAGACTCAAGGTTTATATCGAATCTATGAATCTGATCCCGAACGAACAGATGGGTTTCCGCGCAAAACATTCCTGTGTACACCAACTGCACCGACTAACAGAGCACATCCTAGACAACCGCCGCCGCGGTCAACCTACAGGAGCGCTCTTCTTCGATGTAGCGAAGGCATTCGACAAAGTCTGGCATGCCGGCTTGGTAGCCAAGCTGGCCATCATGGGCCTGCCAGACAGTCTCGTGCGCATCATACGAGACTTCTTGTCGAATAGAACCTTCCGCTACAGAGTAGAAGGAACGGTCTCACACCCCCGACCAATAACAGCAGGAGTCCCTCAAGGCTCTGTGCTCTCACCCATACTATACGCGTTGTACACTAACGACGTACCCCGGACCCCGCACGTGGAGTTGGCTCTCTTCGCTGACGACACTGCACTTTACACATCCAGTAGACGCAAGGACCTTATCTCCAAACGCCTCCAACAAGCAGTCGACGCACTCGGCGCTTGGTTCAGGAAGTGGCGCATCGAGGTGAATCCGGAAAAGAACGCAGCAGTGTTCTTCTCCAAAGACTCCCACGGTGCAACACGACCCCCGGCATGGAGCAATCACTCGCTCTTAAAAACGATATCCTTGTTCGGAAAATCCATTCCATGGGTTGACCGAAAATATCTGGGCGTTATCTTTGACAGCAAGATGACCTTTGGACCCCACATCCAAAGAGTACGCAACAGGCAGACTCTCACCCATGATCAGTAACGTAAAAATGTCGCTTAGAAATAAGTTGACTCTTTACAAGCTGTGCATCCGACCTGTCATGACTTAGGCTAGCGTTATTTTCGCACACATAGCACCATCTCTTCTGAATAAATTCCAACTCATTCAGAATAGGTTCGCACGTAGAGCCACGGGAGCACCCCCGGGCCTACGTACCCGCGATCTGCACAAGGATCTTGAGCTTCCAACCATATCGAGATATCTCAAAGAGACGTCCCAACGTTACTTTGAGAAATGCCCCTCTCATCCGAATCCGTTAGTAGTAAAGGCAGCTAACTACAATCCCCTGAAGGATCCCACCTTGCGGCTTCGACGCCCGAGGAATGTTCTCTTGGACCCCGATGACCCCATCACGGTTGCAAATAGGCCGTTCGAAGATCTCGCGTCTCTCAGGAGACCGGGACACTCAACCTGTACACTCACACACCGCACTCGCCGGCGAGTGCGACGAAGTAGGAACAGTACCTCGTTTACCAGGTACCGGAATGTACCAGGGCGCTTCTCGCCACCAGTAGGCTTTTCTTAGGCCCTTAAGGCACTCTAGTGTCGGCCCTTAAGGCAATGAGCGTTTGCATCGCTCGCGAGTTTGCATCGCTCGCCATTGCTCAAAGGCAAAGCCCATGGCTGAGGTTCGTCCCAACTGGGAGCCCCTTGCGCTTTTGCCGAAAAGCCTGAGTGGCGTCAAGCCCTCGCCTCAAATTGTCCCGCTGTAAATATTAAAGCTCATCGAAGCTAATATTGTAGGTCCGTCAAAAAAAACATACAGGGTCAATTGACCTTGCAAATTACTTGATTATGAAGCTAGCAGGGGCCAGGGGGGTTACGACAGTCTCTTAAAACCATGCAAGATCCAGTGACTAAGGGAGATGTGCGCTGATTTTGATAAAATGGGACCAAATTGAAAGTATGTTCATTCGAAGAAAAACAGAATTTTCAATATCGGTCCATATGACCGGAGAAGGACAAACATTAATTAAACAGCCGAGAACCACCTTCTTTTTGAAAGTCGGTTGAAAAAACAAACAATATTTAATTAAAGCTTTTATTCTCCTCTCTTACTACATTTTTCATAAAATGTTAAAAGCCTATTTTAACTTAGATGTCTTTTATCTCATTCTTTCACAAAGACACTTATTTGTTAATAAAATAAAAAATAATAATGGTTCATATTACCTACAGGTCAAGCCATATAAAAAGAACGCTGGAGGAGAGCGGAGACAGTAAGCTTGCGCAACACGGGAAGCCAACGAACCAATCGCGTGCGCCGGACTACACCATACAGCGATACATCGCCTACTGTACAGCTTTACCGCCAGCGTTCATCTTACATGACCTGGTGGCCTACCACCATCTCTTAAAACCATGCAAGATCCAGTGAGTAAGGGGGATGTCGCCTTACATCATGTATCGCGCTGTGTCGCTTACTCACTGGATCTTGGTCCCTTACTATCAACTCATGTAAGGCGACATCCCCCTTACTGCGGCATCCCCCTTACTATCATCTCATGTAAGGCGACATCCCCCTTACTACGACATCTCCCTTACTATCATCTCATGTGAGGCAATATCCCCCTTACTCACTGGATCTTGCATTTAAGAGATGGTGGTAACCCACCTGCGCCTAAGTAGAATCTAAATATATTTGATACATTATCTATATATTTTGATAAATTATTTAACATAAAAAACATAATACTCATTGAGATCAAATACTTTCAGAACACTTCTATTGAAATCATCCCTTTCATATTACATTTTTCATAATATCAAATTAGCACGGGCTGACTACATTAATTTAAGACAAGCTGGAGACCGCATATTTCATACTGCAATAAAGCCTGTATCCAACCTGAATGTCAACGACAGAAAACTTGACTTTTCTACGATCAAAATTACAGTATTTGAATTAAGTCAATAAATAACATCGAAAATAAATGCTTTACTCAGTTGTATCGGGTCTGCTAAGATAAAGCCCTTACAACATGAGGCGGACTTATCTCTTACAGAGATCTCTATAGTCAACCTCTTTCTCTCTCTCTATTTTATTCAAGCGTTTTCCCGGTTGCGTCCTCGGCTGATTGCTTCGGAGCCCAGGGTCCGGTTTCCTCTCTAATTAACCTTTATTGTAATATACATATATGTTCCTAATATATTAATTTCAAGGTATAATTACAGTGTGATTTCGTTGAACATGTTTTGTCAAAGTGCTACGATCAATAAACCTATGATTACAAACGCTACATTCAAAAGGCCTGTCACCAGTATGTATCTTTACATGATTATTCAAAATGTGCTTATATCTAAACCTGCGGTAACAGACATTACATTCGTAAGGTTTCTCGCCTGTATGTATTCTTATATGAGCCTTCAATTTCGTACTTGTCGGAAAATCTTTCGTGCAGACTTCACATCTATAACTGTTATACGGCGTATCGCCACCGTGAGTAAACAAATGCTGTTTCAAAGTCGGTTTAGTACCAAATCGACGCTGGCAGAAATCACATTCAAAAGGTTTCTCGCCAGTATGTGTCCTAAAATGCTCCACCAGTTGCACATTCTTCTTGAACTCTTTATGACAGACACTACATTCGTGCTTCCTTTTGTGCAACCTCGAATGCAACCCCAACTCAGACTGACTCAACTTAACATGACAAATATCACATTCAATGTTTTTCTCACCCACATGGATTTTGTTCATGTGATACTCCAAACTATTCTTTTTCGTAAATCCGCGTTTACATAAATCGCATTCGAAAGTGTGGGTTTTATTATGGGCCGAAAACTTCTTTCTATTATTAAATTTGATGCCACATACATCACATTTGTATGTCTTGGGTTTTTTAGCTTTCTTATGAATACACATCAAATGTCTATCTAGATGACTTTTTGTTCGAAATCGAGATATACAATAGTTACATCCGAATGGTTTTGTACCTGTGTGTATCAATGTATGTCTTTCCAAATGAAAGCGAGATAAAAACCTTTGTTCACAAATGTTACACTTGTGGTTTCTTGGTTTCTGTTGAGAATCTACTGCAGTATTATACGGTTTCATCTTTGTGATGTTATCTTTAGGCTCGTTTTTAACAGCAGTTTGAATTTTGTGGGCAGAAGTGCCAACTGTAACAAAATACAAAAAAAATATATATGATTTCATCGATCATCATCAGTTCTAAACCTGATGCCTTGGCGCTAGAAATTGGTATAAGGTATGAGTAAGTTCCAAACCATTCTCGAAGGCTCTTTAATTTTTGTACTTAATGTAAAACATTTCAAATGACCCCCACCGCTGCTCAACCGCTAGTCATCCGGGTCAATCGGTTGAGCAGTAGGACTTTTGGTTGTCGTCTCGCTATCTGCTTTGAGAGGAGGTCGTAAGTCGGGTCTGCCGAAAGACGGCCAGGCAAGCGTGAATAAACACACGGCCCCAGCATACGCCGATATGATCTGAACGCGTTATATCCGCATATTCTTCTCGTCATCGTTCTTCTTGTCATAACAAGGTGCCCTGGACATTAGGAAATAAAATGTTTATTCTCAATATAGGCTTTTCTCATCACTTATTGAATTCAATAATATCATCAAAAGAGCGGAAAAAAAGCGGCGCCACAAACTACTGCAGAATTTTCTCCAAGAGTCAATTTACAAATTTTTTGTCACAGACGAATTTACATTTGCATGAAATATTTTCATAATTTGAACTTATTTAATACTAGCTGTTTCCCGCGGCTTCGCCCAAAAGTAGCCTATGTTTGACCTCAGGTCGTTAACTACATCCCTACCAAATTTCATCACAATCGGTCCAGCAGTTTACACACAGACAGACAGACAGACTTAATATTAGTATGGATTGAGTAGGTTTTATGTAAAAAAGGATACACATACCTTTGGGTTTCTTTTTCTTGACTACACTTAAATTTTCTAATGGGATTTCTTCTTCTAAATCTACATCATACTTGCTGTCTTCAACATTTACCTCTTCCAGTTTTATAGTACCTGCAATTAATTTGATTTGATTTACATTGACCACTAGTCATACAGATTTACAACTCAAAACTATGTTTATCCTTTGGTCGCCTCTTACAGGATCCATCAAAGACAAGATCTATTTTAGGCCGAAATCTGTGGTTTTGGCATCTGCAAATGGGCGTAATTAATATATTACCTATTACAGTCGCAGGAAGAATTATAAACAAGATAGAAGATTAGTACTAGGCTGCTGCTTATTTCTAAGAAGTCCCTCCAACAGATCCAAGAGAGAGAAAAAGAAAATCATTTATTAATTAATATTTTTCATATAGGTTTAACTCACTTTGCATTTCTGTGGGTGTTCCAATCATGACTTCATCTTCAATTTCTATCTTGACTTCAACCTTTATCACTTTACCCTTAGGAGGCATTGTATTGTCATATATTTCAACAGGAGTAACAATCAAACCATGGCACATATTCATATTATGGTCTATAAGAGATATTGATTGTTTTGTTATCTGAAATTAAACATAAGTTTTGAAATCATCTTTTTCTATGTTTTTGCTGGTATGATTTGATTTGGTCACCTATGAAAATGATGATGACCTATTTCTGTTGTCAAATAGCAGTGCTTGCATTTTTGTGCTCTAGTCAACCTCTTAGCAATAAATGAATGGCATACAGGATGCAATGGAAAAATTGTGTTATATTAAATCAAATACAAATACAAAAAAAATCAAATCAATACCTTGCTATATTTCTTGTATACTTCTGTAAGTGCACTCTCAGCTTTAGCAGACATCTGCATTAGCTTGTAGCCCTTCCGCAGCTGATGGTAGCAGAGATAACAGGCAGCGGTCGGTCGCTTGTCAGGGGTGTGGAGCTGTAATAGTGTACATAATATGTAAAAGCTGCATGAATTAAGTATTTATAACATTTTTTGTAACAGCCATTCTCATATCTGAGCCCATAATTTAAGCCTACCTATTACCCCTAGTATGAGATTTTATAAACACAGATGCTAGCAACTGCATTAACGATATTGTATGACAAACCTGTAAAATGCCCCTGGTGAATAGTAAGACAAGAAATTCAATACAAAATTAATGTAGTATTTCATGTAGGTCTAAAATTATTTTTATTGATATAAGTATTTTGTATTTATGGAACAATAAAGTTTTAATTAAATTAAATTAGGTCTGTCCATGCAATCTGCTACCCTATCACTGTTAGGAGGCTGTTGCCGTTGCCCGCCAATGATAGAGACCGTTTTACGAGTGGTCTGAAATACTTACAGGAGTTTTGGCGATTTTCTCAAATACATCCTGCAACGGTGTCCCAGATAATGATACTGCATGTACGTCAATCGCAAGGCAAATCCGACACACAGTGCGACATGGATTTGAGTTCCGATTCTGAAACATTCCGACCTGGGCAAACGATTTTTTGACGTTGATGACGTAGGTGCTCTCCAATTGTGCTTGAAGAACTGGGTACTGTGCTAAATGTTGCTCACGCTGCTAGCTTCTCTTGACAAAACGTTTTTTTAGTAGTAAAGTATTATATTGTGTGACTTTACAAAGACAAACCGAATGAATCAACAAAACAGTAAAAAAATCATCTCAAAATAGGTAACTACTATTTAGATACATGCTATCAAGTTAGATTATATCACGAGAAAATATAGACTAAGTATTGGTAGGTACTATCCACATGTTAGCATACATATTTATGTAACTATTTTTTATAAATTCACAAATTAACAATACGTAATACTTCTATTATTTATTGAGAAAAAAATAATGTAAACAAACAAAACCAACATGCTGACATCTGATGAAAATTGACATTGACACTTGAGTTGACAGTAAACTTACTTCTGTAGGTAGACCAAGAAGAGATTGTGTTAAGCTTAGAGTGTCGGTCGTGTCATGTTTAAGAGACTGTAGTACCCCCATGTATTGATTGAGATAACTATCGTCGCTTATAGCAGGCCCAAAACGAGTGAGTAAGCGAGACCGATTCGTGAAATCTCGAGTACTCACTCCTTCTTGCATGGTTTTAAGAGATGGTAGTGAGCCACCTGGTATCTTATCACCCTTTCAGTTTTCTCACAAAGCTACCCTAACGTGTGTTCTTTTAGGACGTGTGCCCAAAGGGTATAGAATAATGCCCGCAATTTTATGAGATCGCTTTGAAAATCGACGACATTTATTATACCAATTATCTTAAAATAAATAGTATATTTATTTCAAGATAACACACTACATTAGGTAGAGTTCACACTACATTCGACTAAATTAATGGTTGTTGTACTCATGTATTATTCGGGTGCTGTTTATAGCAAATTTTTTACCACATACAGTACATTCAAAAGGTTTCTCGCCGGTATGTACCCTTGAATGAATAACCAAAATGTGTCTGTAACGAAATATGCGATAACAAACATTACATTCATAAGGTTTCTCGCCAGTAGGTATGTATTCTTGAATGACATTTCAGTTGCGATTTTGATACAAATGATTTCGTGCAAATTGCACATTTATGAGGTTTCTCGTCGGTGTGATATTTTAAATGGAACGTCAATGACGATTTCGTACTAAATCTATTATGACAATAATTACATCTGAAAGGTTTCTCGCCAGTATGAGTTCTAAAATGCTCTTCTAATTCACTTTTCTTTTTGAGTACTTTATGACAGACACTGCATTCGTGCTTCTTTTTGTGTAATCTTGAATGCACCCTCAATTCGGACCGGTTCAACTTAACATGGCAAATAATACCACATTCATGAATTTTCTCTATTGCATACAAACTACTTTTTTTTGGAAATTCATTATTTTCAGATGTATGTTTTTTCAAATGCAATATAAAATCGGGTCTGCTCTTAAATTGTCGTTGACAAAAATCACATTCATATATATGTGTTTTAAAATGTTTTGAAATACTGATTCTATCTAAAAAATTTCTAAATGAAATTTCTTTACAAATCTTCGCTGACAAATGTTACATTCATGTTTCCTAGCTTTCAATTGTGAATTTCTCGGAGTCTTGCATGATTTCATATTTGATATGTTAACCATAGGTGCGTTTTTGATCGCAGTTTTAGTAGCTTCTGCAGAAGTGTCATCTGTAACACATATAACAAAAAAATCAAAAACTATTTTGTTTACTATTTTGGTTCATTCCACGAAGCAAATGCACAGAGGAGATGAATCAAGCAATCGGGTCGTGTATGTATCAAAGGGGCCTCTGACTCTGACGTTACGTCAAAAGTTTCAGTGTCGCTATGATCAGTACGTTCCGTACTTCCTTCGACGTCGTTGTATAACGTGTTTCGCTCAATTAAATATTCACTACATAGTTCAAACAAAGTCGATTTCTCTGTCCCTACTCAGGAGGTCCCGGATTCGATCACCGGCCAGGTCAAGGTGAAAAATGATCTTTTCTGATTGGCCTGGGTCTTGGATGTTTATTTATATATGTATACTAGCTGTTCCCCGCGGCTTTACTCCGCGTGGAACTCGGTTATATTGCGCCCAAAAGTAGCCTATGTTTGACCTCAGGTCGTTAACTACATCCCTACCAAATTTCATCACAATCGGTCCAACAGTTTAGCCGTGAAGAGGTGACAGACAGACAGACAGATAGACAGACAGACAGACAGACAGACATATAGACTTTCGCATTTATAATATTAGTATGGATTTTGTTATAAAATATAGTATCGTTGAGTTAGTATCCCATAACAGAAGTCTCGAACTTACTTTGGGTGCTTTGGGGCTAACTTGATTTGTGTGACTTGTCCCTATATATTTATTTATTTATTGACTAGCTGTTCCCCGCGGCTCCGCCCCGCGTGAGACTCGGTTATATCGCGCCCAAAAGTAGCCTATGTTAGACCTCAGGTCGTTAACTATATCCCTACCAAATTTCATCACAATCGGTCCAGCAGTTTAGCCGTGAAGAGGTGACAGACAGACAGACAGACTTTCGCATTTATAATATTAGTTTGGATGTCCCTTTGTATACTAAAATCTTTAAAACTACGCAACGGATGTTGATGCGGTTTTTTTAATAGATAGAGTGATTCAAGAGGAAGGTTTTTATTCTCAGGCGAAGCTGGGGCGGGTCGCTAGTATCTTTATCAAATGTTAACAAGTTCACGTCTTTGCCAATGGTAACTACTACAGGGGGGTTACTACCGTCTCTTAAAACCATGCAAGATCCAGTGAGTAAACGAGACAGCGCAATACATCATCATGTACTGCCTTACATCTAAGGCGACATCTCCCTCACTCAATCGTTCTTGCATGGTTTTAAGAGATGGTACCACCATCTCCTGGCCACCAGTAGTGACACTTCGGCGTTCTGACTTCGTGAGAGTTCGGTGCTGGTGATGATTAGACACTAGGGTTGATTTGATACCGAACTAAAAGAGTCATGGCGAAACTCCATACATCGTTTGTACGAATAAAAAATTGAAATACAGATTACATAAAATAAATCGAATTAGTAAGAATACATAACTAGTAAAATGTTTACCACCACAAAAAAATTTTAAACCCCGGGGTTTTTTTAATATTTATATTTTTAAAGTCGACCTTTGGCTTCGTTTTCATTCGCCATTATTGTCGCAACTGAAACATTATGTCATCCTGACAGTTGTTAGCATTATCAGAACGGTATTGACAGTTCATTATGGTAGGTTAGGTTCATAGATTAAGTAGTTGTATCTGTGATTAAGCAATTAAGTTTTACTTGGTGAAAAAGTGAGATGGCGAAATAAGGTAGTCCATGAGTAATAAAAGGACCTACGATATTTTTTATATTTTTGTCTCTGTCAACGTGGCAATTTTTTGTTTGTTTGGCCAATTTGACGTCAAACAAATCTTACACCAAACTAACAGTGAAATTATTTATTTTTTGTATTAAGAAAAATATTCATTTTAAGTAGTAGAATTTGTACAAAAGATATACAAAGAATAAGGGCATTTGTTACATAAATTGTGTGGCTCAAGAACACATTCCAGGGTGCCTACCACCATCTCTTAAAACCATGCAAGATCCAGTGAGTAAGCGAGATGTCGCCTTACATCATGTATTGCGCTGTCTCACTTACTCATTGGATCTAAACAGCGTAATACATGATGTAAGGCGACATCTCTCTTACTCAATCGTTCTTGCATGGTTTTAAGAGATGTTAGTAAGCCCCCAGGGAGGTTACTATATACAGTCTCTTAAAACCATGCAAGATCCAGTGAGTAAGTGAGACAGCGCAATACATGATGTAAGGCGACATCTCCTTTACTTAGTCGTTCTTGCATGGTTATTAGAGATGGTGGTAGGCACCATTTCTTAAAGCGTAATACTTGATGAAAGGAGATGACGTCTTACTGTGTTACTCTGTCTCGCCTACTCACTCGATCTTATATGGTTTTAAGAGATGGTAGTAAACCATTTAATAGTGAGCCTGCTACTTAAAAAGTTGACGGTAACCCCCCAGCGCAATACATCATGTAAGGCAACATCTCATTCTCTCACTGGATCTTGCATGGTTTTAAGAGATGGTATAGCCCCCCAGGTACTAAATCGATGAATCTAACCTACCATAATGAACTGTCAATATCGCTTTGACAATGCTAACAACTGTCAGGGTGACATAATGTTTCAGTTGCGTTAAAAATGGCGAATGAAAACGAAACTAAAGGTCGACTTTTATAAAATGGAATATTAAAATAACCCCGGGGTTTTAAATTTTTTTGTGGTGGTAAACATGTTACTAGTGAAGTATTCTTTCTAATGCGATTTATTTTAGATTCTCTATATTTAAATTTTTTATTCGTACAAATTCCGCCATCATTCTTTAAAATTATACATAGTATATGAAATAATGTAAACTTGTGTAAGGACATTTAAGTAGGTAAATATTGAAAGATACGTTCAATTTTAATAAATAGGTATCTTTAATGTCTAAAAACTAAACAATTTTTATTTATTTATTTTACAATCGGGAAATTATAAAACTTCAGATTAAATTAAATATATACAACAGGTTATGTAATACAAAAATAATAAACCGAGCTGCGTTGCCTGCGTAACATTTTCAACTGGGTGCTTACCAGCATCTCTTAAAACCATTCAAGAACGACTAAGAGAGATGTCGCCTTACATCATGTATTGCGCTGTCTCGCTTACTCACTGGATTTTGCATGGTTTAAAGAGACGGTTGTAACCCCCCTGACTACCAAAAAGGGAGGTCCTCAATTCGGCTGTATGTTTGTCACTCATATCTCCATCATTACCGAACAGATTAAAAAAAAATGTTCTTTCATTCGAAAGGATATATAATACTTTCAATTTATAAAGGCTAATTCCAATAAAATTTAACTTAGCCGAAATGCTCTCGCGCTTCCTTGCACAGCGGAACTTGTAACGAGTCTGGGAGGATGTTCGACGCGCCAAATTTGTCTAGCTTATTGGAAAATATTTTCAGATATAATGCTTATTATCACTATCACTACATAGCATAAAACAGTCTCTTTCTCTGTCCCTATGTCTCTTTGTATGCTTAAATCTTTAAAACAACGCAACGGATTTTAATGCGGTTTTTTTAATAGATAGAGTGATTCAAGAGGAAGGTTTTTATGCCCATCATGCGAAGTCGGGGCTAGTTAATGTATAAAATTCAGGTTTCCTAAAATGACGTAAGTTAGCATGTCGTTATTTCACATTCGGTACCTGCGACCTATAAAACGGCCCCGGTTTCAGCTTAGTGAGTGTCTAAGTCTATATTATAATACCGATCCTGCAAATTTCATCTTTCCTAAAATGACGTCAGTCTGGGGTGACTCGGATCTTGGACTATAGTGAGACTAAAGGAGCCTTAGTGGTATTGTATACTTCAGATTTTTTTTTTGGTCGACTTGACAGTCTATACATTAATTTAAACCACTTTTTTCAGTGTTGTGCAGTAGTCGTATATGTGTTTTCAGGACCCTGCTATCACCAAATCTTTTATCACATTCACTACATCCATAAGGTTTCTCGCCAGTATGTACCCTTATATGATTAGTTAGATTGTGTTTAAGACGAAATCTGCGGTAACAAATATTGCACTCAAAAGGTTTCTCGCCGGTATGTATTCTTAAATGATATTTCACTTGTGTCTTTGTTACAAATTGCTTTTTGCAAATTTCACATTTATGTGATTTCTCACCAGTGTGAATTTTGAAATGAAACGTCAATAACGATTTCGTGCTAAATCTCTTTTGGCAATAATTACATTCAAAAGGTTTCTCACCGGTATGAGTTCTTAAATGCTCTTCCAATTCCCTTTTTCTTCTGTGTTCTTTATGACAGACACTACATTCATGTTTCTTGTGCAATCTCGAATGCACCCTTAATTCAGACCGGCTCAACTTAACATGGCAGATATCACATTCATGACTTTTCTCTCCCAAATGTTTTCTTAAATGAACTCTAAAATCAGCTCTCCGCTTTATCTGTAGTTGACAAAAATCACATTCATACACATGTGCTTTGAAATGTTTTGAAAAACTAATCCTGTCTAAAAATTTAATACCACACTTTTCACATTTATATTCTTTAGCTTTCTTATGAACACACCATAAATGTCGATCAAGGTGAGTTCTAGTACGGAACCCTGTATCGCAAAGTTCGCATTTAAATGGTTTTATGTCAGTATGTGTCAAAACATGCTTATTTAAAACAGATTTATTTGGAAATTGTCGCTGACAAATGTTACATTCATGTTTCTTAGCTTTCAATTGTGAATATCTCGGAGTCTCGCATGAATTCATGTTTGATATGTTAACCATAGGTGCGTTTTTGATCGCAGTTTTAGTAGCTTGTGCAGATGTGTCACCTGTAACACGTAAATAAAAGAAAAATTAAGAAAAAAAACCGGTCAAGTGCGAGTTGAACTCGCATGGTTCCGTACAATGCCTATGTCAGTTTTTATATTCAATTGTGGTATGTTAATGTGAAATGATTATGAGATGCGAGTTAACTACTACTATCGCTATCTAGTGGTGTTTTCCGTAAGTGAACGTTTTATATTAAATTTACCACTTAATTGACAATTGATAGAATTCTTGTAGGTTTTCCTGTAATCTACAGGCAATGACCTAGATTCTGTATTTTTTTCAATATTTTAGGCTCAGTAGTTTCGGAGATCAGGGATGCGGAGCGAATGAAAACTATTTATGTTACAATAATAACAAAAATATATTTGAGATCCTCATAACGATCTCTTTCATTTGATATATAAAACGTAAGGTTTGCAAAAATTTTTTTTTAAATTCCTAATTTGTTCCCCGAAAATGACCGTTATTCAGACGCACGAGTATAAGGGTTCCGTTTTTACATTTTTGTACGGAACCCTATAAAAAACAGTTAAACATAGATACCTTCCGGGGTCTCTTTCTTGGTTTTCATCTTGTCTCGTTGTAAGTTACCTAAAGGCACTCCATCTTCTGAATCCGTGCCTTGTCTCCAATCTTCATCAATAGAAATGTCAAAATCTTCCTGTTTAACAGCATCTACAAAGATATTTATATAAATAAAAAAATATTACATAGCTATTTCTTCTTGTCCTGAAGCAGAAAAGAAAAGAGAGACCTAACATCAAAATATAATAAATATATTAACTCAAAAATGTTATTATAATATTCATGACTTTTTTTAGATTCAAAATTTGAAATTGCTTGACATTGATTTTAAGATGTAACGACGCGACCATGAACTTATACTTGTATGCCGAACGGTTAGGCATGTTTATTTCTAATAGTGATTAGTAAAACCTTACTGTACAGCAATAAATGAATTTAAATTTGAAAACGTGCGGCACTCGGGGTCTGCTGCGGTAAAGCTATTGTGCTACGGCATGCTTGTGGATACGGCGGAGGGGGGGGTGTTAGGTTTTATTTTCGTTACGGAATTTCTTGATTCGCTCGCCACTCTCAAAGCCCGCGATAAAAGCTATGCAATAGCTTAAAAACATTTATTTATTTATTAACCTATAGTGGCTGATACAATAAAATAAACATAGTTAATGTAAAGTATAGTCAGTCTTCCGTATCAGCGTGTCCTATTGACACATAGGCCTCCCCCAACAATTTCCACTTCTCTCTGTTTTGAGTTTCTCTTGTCCAAAGTGGGCCAGCAATCTTTTTTATGTCATCAGACCATCTTTTAAGAGGTCTCCCTCTCTTTCTTTGACCTTCTCGTGGGGTCCATTATGACACCAGCTTGGTCCATTTCAAGTACTGTTCTCGCCACATGTGTCCTGTCCAGCTCCACTTAGTCATTCTAGTTTTCCTGGTGACATCGACTACTTTGGTGATTTTTCTTATATCAGTGGCTCTTTTCTTGTCTCTTCTGGTGTAGCCCAGCATGCTTCGTTCCATACTTCTTTGGCACGTCACCAGTTTCTGCATATTTTTAGCAGTCAATGCCCAGGTCTGACACCCATATGTGAGGATTGGGAGAATGCAGATGTTGTAGACCCTGCGCTTTGCTATCGGGTATTGGGTGCTTTTAAATACTTCTTTCAGTGACCAGAATCTGTTCCAAGCATTAGTAATTCTTCTTTCAATTTCTTGTTCGTTCTGATCACTAAATGAGACGAGCTGTCCTAAGTAGATGTACGACTGTACATACTCTACCTTTTTCCCGTCGACTAATATGGGCAGTTCTTCAGCATTTGTCATTATTTTAGTTTTTGTTATGTTAATGGTTAGACCAGCTTGCTTACTTTTTGTCGCAACATCCTGCATCATTCCTTGTAGCGTGTGAGAGTCTTTAGCAAAGAGTACCAAATCATCTGCAAATCTCAGGTTATTTAGATTTTCTCCATTTATATTTATCCCTATATGGTCCCATGCAAAGTTTTTGAATATTTCTTCTAGAACTGCTGAGAATAGTTTAGGTGATAGTGGGTCTCCTTGACGAACTCCTTTCTGAATTGGGAATGGCTCTCCCACTGATTCTATCTTTACTTGTGCCGTGGAATTTGAATATAGTTTTTCCATTATTCTGATGTACTTGTTCTCAACACCTTGGTTTCTTAGTGCTTCCCAAATGTGGTATATATACAGCGGATAACCATATTCTTGAGTTTTTTCTATTGTTTGGTTTATAGTGTGCATATGATCGACCGTGGAATACCCGCATCTAAAGCCAGCTTGCTTGGTTGTTCCTGATCAAGTTTCCTTGTTAATCTGTTAAGTATTATTTTGGAAAATATCTTGTTGAAAACATTCATATTAAACTTAAAATCAAGTGACAATTATTTGTTTTAAAAAAATCCAAGAATGCCTTGATGGTTTTGATAATATGTTTTGTGTTAGATGAGGTCATCTTCCTCTTGCTATGTATATATGCATGGATGCACTGAACTCATCAAAACGTCATTACTATCTATCATCTACTTTGTAAAATTTTATCAACTACAAGGTAAATATGTTCAGATGTGGCTAAGATGATGATGAGGTTGACATGGCTTAACTTTAAAACTAACACACTGCATTTTATATGCAGTATACATGGCGGAAGTATGAAGGTATTATACACGCCTTATTCTGTAATTTGTATTTTAAGACGTGGCTTACCATCTAACACATTAGTTTCAGTTTCATTCACATCTCCTTCATAGTCTATTTCAGTCTTAATTTTATCATCCGCTTTTGTAGGGAGTGTAGTATCGTAACTTTCGACTATGGAAATTTTTAGAGAATCAGATAGACTTATCCTACTGCGGTCAATAAGAGATATAGACTGTTTTGTGATCTGCAAAGATAGAAAAAAAATATGAGAACCTCTAATTATCGAAGGGTAAAGATTGCTTAGCAATTACTAGCATTAGCCTTTGCTCCATGTGTTTATAAAATTTTTAATTGTAATGTTATGTTTCTGTATACAAATATTTTGTATTGTATTGTATAAAAAAGTAAAAAAGCCCACAATATTATTTACAACATTTTGCTTTTTCTAGTTTACTGTAATGCTCGTACCACACTTGGCTATTCGCATTTTTGCCAAAAACTACCACGCATAGAGGCAAATACCAAATATTCATACACCATATTCATACATAGCTGTATTTGGTATTTGCCCTATTTGCCAAATAGGCAAATTAATGCAAAAGTTTTGCAAATTTACCATTCACACATGGTCAATAGGCAAATATAATATGAGAGATCTTTGTGTTATGATCCTCTTCATTGTCTTTCTTAAGTGTGTGTGTGTATAGTTATTTATATGTACCAGGGATGTTGCAGATCCCGATTTTTTCACATCCGCGGATGCGAATGCGGATGCGGATTTTAAGAGGCTCACATCCGCGGATGCGGATGTTTCAGATCCTATATAAATATAGTACATAAATGAAGAATTAAAACAATGAAAAATTATAACTGTATAACACTATATGTGCACTCAAAATATTTGTGTGTACGATGAGTAATCTACAGCACAAACTAACACGTAATGATTTATTTACACGAAACAATTCATGCACCACAATAAACGCGTCGGATCTTATCACCTTTTTTTGCTCCCATTGGTCATCGTCACGCGCGAACGGCACGCGCCATTCACAGGCCCCGCCCCTTTTCTTTCTTGTCACAACTCGTATGACATCCGCATCCGCATGAAAATCCGCATTGATTTATTGCGGATGCGAATGCAGCTGCAGATGTCGAAATTTTTGCGGAAGATCCGCATTTGCGGATGCGGATGCGAATATTCGCAACATCCCTGATATGTACAGTACAAGTATTTCCTTCCCAATTTAACTTGGCCATTGTCTAATATTGAGGTGGACAAATACAATTTGCTACATGGTCAATTTGTTGACATGTATGTAAACAGTAACTTGCATCAACTTGTTACAAAAGTGACAAGAAAGAGAAACAATGAAGAATCACTGCTTGACCGTATTCTTTGCAATGAAGAAAACTTTTGCACAAAATTGGAACATCAGCCGAATTTTGGAAAAAGCGACCATCAGGTACTAGTGGCGACAGCACAAATCCGAGGTCAAGGTACTTGCAAATTTACCGCTCAACAACCACGTAGGAACTTTTTTAAGGCCAATTACAAAAAATATCCCAATCACTTTTTGAAGAAAATATGACTTCCACTTATATTGTTGATGTAGAGGCGGCTTGGTCAAACTTTAATAAAAAAACGCAACATGCTATTGAAACACATGTACCACTAAAAAGAACATACAGAAAACCTAACATCAATAAACCATGGATTAATTATCAGGTTTTAGATATGGTGGAGAATAGAAAACGACTGTGGAAACATTACATGCTTGTAGGGTCTCAAGAATCTTACAATAAATATAGGAAAGCCAACAACCAATTGGTAACCACAGTCAGAAACCTAAGAATGGAATATGAGTGGCAGATTGTTGGAAGCGGTCCTAAATCTTTTTATTCATATGTGCGCCAGCAACTTTCTTCTAATGTGTCAGTACCACCGTCATTGAGGGACATGCAAGACAATGTAACGTGTGATAAAAGAGCAGTAGCCAATTTGTTTGCCCAGCAATTTAAGAGAACCTTTGTCTTGGAGCCAGTAAATTCACATATACCAAATGTCCAAATACCCCGAGTTGAAAATTCAATAGAAACAATACTGTTTACCCCAGACAAGGTAACTAAAGCTTTGAATACATTTAGTGATTATACATCAATGGGTCCTGACGGCTTACCTTCAATACTGTTGAAACAATGTGGTGGTGTTCTTTGTCACCAACTGGCTCACATCATGAATCTGTCCTTGGAAAGTGGTAAATTGCCCAAGGAATGGAAACTGGCCCATGTCACTCCCATATATAAAAAAGGCGATAAGTACCTGGCTTCTAACTTCCGACCAATTAGCGTAACAAGTATTGTTTGTAGAGCTATGGAGAAGATTATTGCAACGGAGCTAAGAGCTTTTATAAATTCAGAAGTCATTATTATCAATGAGCAGTATGGTTTTATGCCCAAACGCTCTACGGTATCAAATCTCCTTATGTGTTTGGATGAATGGACTAGCAATTGGAATGATCATATACCAACTGATATTATTTATTTGGATTATGAAAAGTTGATTTCTCTCAACAAAAACAAATGTACTGTCTTACATATAGGTAGCAACAATCCTAAAGCGATATAAACAATTGACTCAGTACCATTGCAGGCTGTGGAATCTCAAAGGGACCTCCGAGTTACTGTCACACATAATCTTAAATGGGACCAGCATATTGTAAGCGTGGCTAAAAGGGCAAACTCTATGTTGTACATGATAAGGAAATCTTTTTATGTAATGACTAAAGAACTATTTCTCAATGTTTACAAAACATATATACGACCTCTGCTTGAGTATGCCTTCCAAATATGGAGTCCATACTTTAAAAAGGATATTCTAATGCTGGAACGAGTACAAAGAAAAGCAACCAAAATGGTAATTTCTTTAAAAAATATGACATATGAAGATCGCCTTCTCGAACTCAATCTAACAACACTAGAACAGCGGCGACAAAGAGGAGACCTCATAGAAACATATAAAATACTTCACCAGCACTATGATGTGGCAGGCATAGAGGATATATTCACACAAAACCCAAACACTCATCTGCGAGGGCATTCCATGAAGCTGTGCAAACCTCTATGTGCTAGCAACCCTAAAAAACACTTTCTGCCTAACCGTGTTGTGCGAATGTGGAACTCATTACCAGAAACAGTGATAAGTGCTCCTAGTGTGAACAGCTTTAAAAACAGACTTGATAAACACTTTAAATTAAACAATCAAGTGCACTGATATACACGCATCAGCTATGCTGCTAGTGTATAATTAAATAATAATAATAAAGTACCTACGTATAGCTAAACAGAATTCTGGGTATGCCAAGTTATTTACCATTATTTTTTTTTTTTTTTTTTTTTTTTTTTTTTTTTTTTTTTTTTTTTTTTTTTTTTTTTTTTTATTGTTTTTTTTTTTTTTTCTGTTATTTATCTGCAATCAGCGATGATATGCGCTATAAGCAGATGTGTTGGACTGCAGTCTGCGTTCGAGTGTGTCCTCCAGTGAGAACCTCTACCCATCTTGTTAAGGAATAATAATGTCCTTCCTTTTCAGTCGCTTTCTGTACGAACACGTTAGCAGCTTGGTAGCCAGATCATTTGGGTGAATCTCCAGCCTCTCCCGGTATCGTTCAGCATTTTATATTTTTAAATTCTAATGCATTACCTTGCTACATCTCGTGAATATCTCTGAAAGTACACTCTCAGCTTTAGCAGACATCTGCATTAGCTTGTAGCCCTTCCTCAGCTGATGGTAGCAGAGATAACAGGCAGCGGTCGGTCGCTTGTCAGGGGTGTGGAGCTGAAATAATGTTATTATATGAACATCAGAGTATACATAATATGTATCTCGTACCTAGTTATAGGATTATTTTGTGGTTATACTTACAGGAGTGTTGGTTAATTTCTCGAATACATCCTGCAGCGGTGTCCCAGATAGTGCTCTTGCACGTACGTCGATCGCAAGGCAAATGCGACACACAGTCTGACATGGATTTAAATTCAGAGACATGTTGATGATCTGGGTACTCGATTTCTTTGGAGTTGACTACTAGATGCTTTGAATGATCGTAAAGATAAGTACTGTACTGGAAGTAACTCACGCAGGCAGCTTTTCATTATACGTAATGTTCTCAAAAACACGTCCCTTTTTATTTATAATACTACGTGTCACAGATTTTACACACCTTTTACCTACCAAATCTTACGACAACATATTACCTTATCACAAATTGGCAAGTGCAAGTGTCTAATAATCATACATCGCCTATTATGAATTATTGTGCTATCAGGTTTTTTTTACAATAATGTTTAAATTAACCGTAGGGTCCGTAGGTTTGTAGGTTTTGGGTACCTATTTGCGAAATATTTAAACACAACATTGTCTAGTGACAGATACATATTGATAACTTCCATGAGTGACATTGACAGTAAATTTAACACTGTATGTCTGTGCCAAACCCAAAAGCAGAGACTGGGGGGTTACTTCCTTCTCTTAACCATATAATAACCCCCCAGTTTAAGCAGGCGCAAAATGAAATGAATGACGCTTCCTATCATGAGACGGCGAAATACATCATGTATCGTATCGTAATCGTTCTTGTATGGTTTTTAGATGTGATGGTAAGCCATGGGGTATCCTACATTCTGTAGCTCCGCCTAAACAGGTTTTCCCTGTCTCAGCTGACCTGGGTCCGGTCCACAGCGTATTCAAAGACTTCCATGTCAATCACGGCTATCACGGCAGGTCCAGAAGAAAGTCTCTGACAGCGATAGGAATGACGCAGTAATTCATAGAAATAGGTTATCGCACGCCAGGCAGTTTTTTTTAAATCTACACCATTATTGTATCTTAGAGCTCATTAAAATAATAAAACAAGATGCCTATTCAATTCAAGTGTTTATTTCAGATTTTGAATATGATGTTTTAAACAGGGGGGTTACTATCGTCCCTTAAAACTAGAGATGGTGGTAGGTACAAGATGATAAAATAAAAATATAACAATCTTATATTACTAGTAGATATATAATAAATGAAATAATTACATTATAAATAATTTTCATTACTTAAACTACCCATATAAAAAGATAAAGTAGGTCTCCTAAAACAAAAATAACAAGTTCAGTCTAGGAGCACTTTTCTTCCTCGAATTGTACAATGGAAAATAAATATTTTTTTCACTCAGCATAACCCCGAGCTGACCTCACACCACCGATAAGTATGTATTACGCATTTAAGCAAATATAAAAAATATATATACTTGAAGCAATCCTGATCACCATGATTTTTATTATAAGTGCTCATTCTAATTAGACTAAACATTAATTTCAACCATTTTGTTGCTACTCGTATTGTGCAGTCGCCGCTCATGTTGTATTCGGGCGCTGTTATCACTAAACCTTTTACCACAAACACTACATTCGTAAGGTTTCTCGCCAGTATGTATCCTTGTATGAGTAGTCAAAAAGTGCTTAAGACGAAACCTGCGGTAACAAACATTACATTCAAAAGGTTTCTCGCCGGTATGTAATCTTAAATGATTTTTCAGGTGCGATTGCCTTACAAATTGTTTTTTGCAAATATCACATTTATGTGGTTTCTCGCCGGTGTGACTTTTTAAATGTAGATTCAAAATCGATTTTGTACTAAATCGATTTTGGCAATAATTACATTCAAAAGGTTTCTCGCCAGTATGAATTCTAAAATGCTCTACCAATAGACCCTTCTTCTTGAATTCTTTATGACACACACTGCATTCGTGCTTCTTTTTGTGCAACCGCGAATGCAAACTCAATTCAGACTGTCTCAACTTAACATGGCAAATATCACATTCATGTATTTTCTCACCGACATGAAATCTCTTTACATGATATTCGAAATTAATTTTTTTTGTAAATACATGCTGACATATAACACATTTGAATTCGGCTGTGTGTTTTCTCAAATGAATTATGAAATCAGGTCTGCTCTTCATTTGTATTTGACAAAAATCACATTCATATACATGTTCTTTGAAATGTTTTGAATAACTTATCTTGTCCAAAAATTTTATACCACACTTTGTACACTCGTATTCTTTAGCCTTTTTATGCACACACCATAAATGTCGATCAAGGTGACTTCCAGTACGGAACAGTGTATCGCAAAGATCGCATTTAAACGGTTTTATATCAGTATGTGTCAAAACATGCCTCTCTAAATGAATTTTCTGTGTATATCTTCGTTGACAAATGTTACATTCATGTTTCCTAGCTTTTAATTGTGAATTTCTCGGAGTCTCGCATGATTTCATGTTTGATATGTTAACCTTAGTTGTGATTTTTATCGCAGTTTTAGTCGTTGCAGTAGTCTCTTCTGTAACACAAAAAATTAAAAAAAAAAAAAAAAAACCACTTTTTGGTAAAATCTTATATAAATCTATATAAAACTACTGTTTTAAATATAAGAACAGGAAATACTTCAGAATGCAATCTACAATTCAACATGTAGTCAAAATTGTAGTTAGGCCTACAATTTAATTTGAAAAACAAATTTTTGGTTTTAAATTTCACTAGCCAGCTTAACAAAAAAAATGTGTTTTATCTATCTTCTTCTGCAGTTCTTAATAAATACCTTCTGGGTTCTCTTTCTTGATTTTCATCTTGTCTAGTTGTAATTTACCTAATGGCACTTCATCTTCCGAGTCTGTGTCATGCTTCCAATTTTCATCAATAGAAATGTCAACATCCTCATTTTTTATCTCTGCAAAAATATTAACATCAATTAAAATACTAAATTAAAATTGCTGCTTTCTGCTTATTAGTTCTGTAAAAACTCACATAATGTAAATAACCTTAAGGAATTAAAGTTTTAAACCATTGTTTCCAAAGGTTAGTTTAGTAAAAAGGTAGTTTAAGAAGAGGTTACTGATAGTCCTGAGACTATATCCTCATGTAATCTACTCCAGTTAGAGACCACTCGATTGCTTAGAAAGTTGTGTGAAGTGATGGTATTTGCTAGTGCCCACTCTTGCCTTGCAGTTATCTCCTCTTGATGATTTTAGCCATTTCTTCAGCTGGAATATTGACTGCAGGCTTTCCATCATCTTTAAAAACCATGCAAAAACGATTGAGTAAGGGAGATGTCGCCTTACATCATGTATTGCACCATCTCGCTTACTTGCTTTTTTGATGGTTTTTAGAGTTGATTGTAAGCCACCAGGTCAAGCTGGCTATAAGCATCTATCAGTATGTCTCAATGACCTTATAGGCTGCTTTAAAGTAAGACTGGAAAACTTGGTGATTTTCTGAAATGATGAGGACATTGACAGGCTTACCATTTACCACATTTGTTTCCTTTTCATCATCTTCATAATCCATTTCCATCTTTACTACAACACTGGTCACATCGGTCGCTGTTGTAGGAAGTGTTATATCATAATTTTCAACTTTAGAAATTATCAGAGAATCACGTGGACTGTTGATGTTGCAGTCAATAAGAGATATAGACTGTTTTGTGATCTGGAATTATAGAAATAGGCTAGGAGAATCTAGTTATTATAATTTGAAAACAGCATTATAACCATCATCCTTTGATCTCTTTTTATGTCACATTGTGTGATGGGAACTGAATATTTTGGAAAAACTTTATACTTGGTGGGCTATATGGCAAGAATATGATCTAGAGAAAAGACTAGCAACCCGTTCCAAGCCTCTCTTTGCAGCTTTGAAATGCAACATTTAAGAGGCCATCACCAGGCCGAGTATAGATTACCTGTCATGAACCATGATCAGCTATTAAAAAATTGACTTTGAAGAAGAAGATATAGAGGCCTTGGTGTGCTAAGTTTTACCCCCTTACTCCTAAAAAATAACAAATGTTGTTAAGTCTATTATTACCAGAATTTGTTTGGCACTTTCTCTCTTATTGAAATTTACCATAACGAAAAAGAGCCAAAACACATTTTAGTTAAAATAGACTTGACAAACGTTTGTAATTTTTTATGAATAAGAGGCAAATATATTATATTAATTTAATGTCAGCAGTCATTATTATTATTTAACTTAGGCTTTATCTACCAGTTAACCAAATGAGTGATGTAGAGAAAGGTAAAGCTTATGTGTGATCTTAAGATGGATAGTGGATACGACATATGCCTAATTCTCATTTTCTTAATTGCACTAGCATCTCTGGGTAATGAATCCAATAAAATTACCTTATTACATCTATTATATATCTCTGTAAGTGCATTCTCAGCTTTAGCAGACATCTGCATTAGCTTGTAGCCCTTCCTCAGCTGATGGTAGCAGAGATAACAGGCAGCGGTGGGACGCTCGTCAGGGATGTGGAGCTGAAATAACACCTCTTTACTTTCTGTGCAAACCCAAGACAAATTTGTGACAGTTAATGTATTGGGAACTATTTCATTATTAAAAAGAAGTAAGTATAGTAGATATTAAAGAAGGATATTACTCTGAATATACTTGTTATCCTTTAAAGCTGCGGATCATGACCACATAGTTCACAATCATTGAGGGGCCAATAAAAAAAGGCTTTATAGTGAGTTGGCAAGTATACTTGTGTAGTATGTATATTTATTATAATAATAATTCTTATAATAATTACATAAGCAACACCCTTATACTTACTGATGTTTTATATGATGATAAAGTTTTATAAACACGAATTTGGTAAGTAAACAAATAAATAAACTTACTGGAGTGTTGGTGATTCTCTCGAATAAAGTCTGCAAGGGAGTCTCAGACAGTGTAAAGACTCGTATGTCGGTCGCAAGGCAAATCCGACACACGGATGCACAAGAACTTGATGTTGGAGACATTTTGGTGATCTGGGTACACAATTTGATTTTATTTCCACTTGAAAAAAAGAAGAGCTGTGCCGTTCAAAAACTCCACAATAAACACTATTGCATGTTGGAATAAATAATAAATAAGATGAATATTCAACTTTTTATATAAAGAAAGAAATCCCAAACCCCAAGTTCCCTAAGTCCCAACCAAATGGTTTTGGTTACAAACAAAGAGGAAATTAATATTACAAAATGAAAGAATAGAATAGTTTATATTTAGGTTTTGGTATTTTGCTCAGAACAATAACTAAATATTATTCTGAGGTATTTTGATTTGACCACGTAGTATCTCTATTTAGTTTGTGATTTGACAAAGTTTGGACATCATGAATCAAAACTGACAATGACAAACAAAACTGACAACCAAACTTGACTAAACCATAGAAATTACGTTTTTTTTATTTCTTTATTATTATATTTACGGCCCTGGATACTTTTTAAACTTCTTTAGAGGGACTACCGTCAACTGTTATAGCAGGTTCGAAACGAGTGAGCAAGCGAAATGTATGCCTTGCCTTTCGTTATCGCCGGCGGCGCCGTTTCGAGCCTACTAAAATAGTTGAAGGTACCCCCCATACTTGTCATAAGTCCATGAAAACGATGAGGATAAAAGATACATTTTCTGTCTGCCGTCAGCGTGCCTGTTTTTCCAGTTTTTCTTTGTTTGACCAACTTGATCGACAAAAAAGGCCAAACAAACAGTGAAATTCTTTGTTTTTTGTAAAAGACAGCCTCGTTTTAAATAGTATGATTAGTATTCGTGCACTGGTGGCCTACTATCATCTCTAAAATCCATGTAAGTTCCAGCGAGTAAGCGAGACAGCGCTATACAAGCCTGTCTGGCTTCTTCACTGGATCATGCATGGTTTTAAGTGACGGTAGTAACCCCCCAGGGCCTTAGAAAAATAATAATAACGCCATGTTCTCTATTCTAATTTGTGGAGATGCTTGTTTCCAGGGCCGTTAAAGCAAAGCATATTTAAAAATGTGGCCATGTCAGTCATGTTCTTTTTTTTTTTTTTAGTTTTTACGGCCATGGAATCTAGTCCTTTAAGGCCTTTCTTTAATTTATTAATCTTCTTCAGTCCTACTTAAGTCAGTCGAGTCAAAAATTCAAGTCAATAGTCAAGTCCAGTCAAGTAAGTAAGTCTAGTCTGAGTCAGATGGCTAAGTGAAGCGGTGGAAAAAATTCACTTAGCTATATCATGGAGATTTTGGTGACAAAGAAAAAAAGTCACGTAATCGACACTGTATCACTTCCCAACACTCACGCTTGTTCACGAACACTTTGCGAATAATAATCCACCAATATTATGCACAAACACTCGAAAAAACCTAAGTTTTGGAAATAAAATACAGCGCGGACATAGCGACTGTTTACTTTCCCTCCAAAAACTCTCAGTCATGTTCGTTTTGTTTTGTTTGTCAATGTTTATTTTTATTTAGTTTACACCGTTATTTGTCACAGAGTACTTTGTAATTATTGTTGTTTGTGCGTTGTTTACAACTTTACACTTGGTTTTCACTAATAATACTGATTTAGATAGGGAAGTTTATTTATCTTCTTCTACGGTGTCTAATTTGCCTCATATAGTTCTGTATCATCCTGAAAGTACTTCTATCTACGGAAAGTACGGTACAAAAACTACAAAAGAAGTGCAAAACATATTATGCTACTTTTATTATGTATTTCATCTGATTGCGTTCTTCGTGCTTGTTAACTAACTCGTTTTGAATCAAGTACTCTTAAAATGCCTCGTTGTAAAACCGTGTGTAGGATGTGCCTTGCGGTCGACGTGCAAACAATCCCGCTCTCAGATTCCCGGCTTCAGGATATTTACGAGAAAATAAGCAACAATCAAGTAAGTTCCAAACAAACTGATGTGCTCGATAGACGGGCGTTGCAGAATCGTGTAACGATAGCTCGCGTCAAGCGACGGCCAGCTAGCCAGCTATTAGAAGACCTCTGCAAAAATTGGTCAGAATAACAGAAGTGTCAGCGTTTATCTGAGATTTTAGGAATAACAATTATATGATTGATGATGGTTATTACTTGAAAATATGATGTTCCAGCTCTACACAGTGGACCAGCGTCCTATAGCAGCCTGTTATATGTGCGTAAATGGCCTTAAAAAGTGTCATAAATTAATGCAGACTACTGCCAAAGCAGACGCAGTCTTAACAGAAATTTATGAAGCTTATAAAAAGGTAAAGTTTGAAATTATATATATTTTTTTTAGATATTTATTATATCTTCTGTATAATTATAACTTACACACCCCATATATCGACAGATAGAAAGCTATCAGGTTGAGCATAATCGTCTTCACTCCTTATTTCTTCTTCCACCTATTTGCAAAATAACTTTATTTTATTATATTAAATAAAATAGATGACAAGCCTATATTTTTAACCTTATTTTGTTTCCTTGTTTCCTTACAGATCACGAAAAAATATATAGCTCTAGTTGATCGCACAGCATATGGTCTGACTGGATCAATGTGCTTAACGAAAGTTGAATGTATTGATACTTTACCACCTGGTAATGCTAAAATAAAAACTGAATATGTTGAAGAGGAACATGAGAATGAGATTAATCGGCTGGAAGACAGGAGAGACTTTGAAGAAGCACAGGGTATGTTGTAATTTTTTCTTTATTTTCTTCTTACTTAGGTTCAATTCAATATTGCAATTACCTACAGTGTAAAAGAAAAAGCAAACTCAGGTTTAGCAATGACAGGCTGGTGATCCAACCATGACATCTATACTAATACTAGTGACTCGCCCTGGCTTCGCATGGGCATAAAAACCTTCTTCTTGAATCACTATCTATTAAAAAAAACTGCATCAAAATCCGTTGTGTAGTTTTACAGATTTAAGCTACGAATAATAAGAGAATTATTATTCGTAGGATTTAAGTATACAAAGGGACATAGGGACAGAGAAAGCGACTTTGTTTATACTATGTAGTGATAATAAAGCTGAAGAGTTTGTTTGTTTGAATGCTTATAACTTGAAAACTACTGGTTGGATTTGCAAAATTCTTTTTGTATATGAAAGCCTGCTTCTTGGGGAAGGTTATAGGCTATAGTACATACACACTAATGGCGAGTGAAACTGCGGGGAACAGCTAGTCACTAATGTGAGAGAGATTGCGAAAAATTTGTAACTTTATAAATCAATTACTTATAAGTCTTTGACATTTAATACACCCCTGAGGTATTTATCATGTAAAAATATATTGTAAAACGTTTGCCACCTCAATCTCTTATTAGTCTTATGTAATGAATGGGAGTTATTTATTTTTTTAATTCAAAAAGAAGACGGACATCTATCTATATACTTATAATAAATCTGTAGAGAGGTCAGTTCTGTACATGAAATATATTTTCAAAATAACTATTAGGGGGTGATTAGTGATCGATACTGATGCCAGAAATGCAATCAGTAAAATTTTTGTCTGTCTGTCTGTCTGTCTGTATGTTCCTTATAGAAACGAAAACTACTCGACGGATTTTAACTAAACTTGGTACAATTATTCTTCATACTCCTGGGCAGGTTAAAGTATACTTTTCATCACGCTACAATCAATAGGAGCAGAGTAGTGAAGGGAAATGTTGGGAAAACGGGAGAAGTTACTCCATTTTTTAAGCTTCCGTCGCGTGTGCAGTCTTAATGGTTAAAGTTACATAGAAATCATGTATGACGGAAATGCAACAGGATATTGCAAAATTCCCACGGGAACGGGAGTTAGCGGGAAAAGCTTTTGTATGAAAAAATCTAAACCGCGTAAGATAGATGATTAAAATTTGGCATGCAGGTACCCTAATGAACGTAAAGCTTACTTGCAACGCGATATTGCAAAATTCCCATGGGAACGGGAGTTGTTGGGAAAAAACTTTTGTATGCAAAAATCTGAATCACGTAAGATAGTTTTCAATCTAGCATGCATGCATAGTATGCATACCTTAGTAAATATAAAGTTAAGTTATGGCTGTATTTTGAAAAATTAAGTTAGCGGTAAAAAAATGTTGTATGAAAAAATATAAACTGCATAAGTCAGATGCTTGAAATATGATATGCATATACCTTAGTGTATAATTGGGGGGTGGGGGGGGGGGGGGCGGGCAGATACCAGAGTGAGAACCCACGAAGCAAGTGGAGAAACCGGAACGCGACAGACGCGTGAGTCACAGAGTACTTTATAATATAATGAAAGCGTGAGGGCAGACGTCGGTGATGGTCGTGTCAAATATTGAATTTTGCGGGCGAACTTTTCACTATTCTTGGACGGTTTAAATCTTTAGTAGGTAGTTTTCTGTTGTAAATTACTGTTAAATTTTCTAGGCGGACGGTTCACGGCCCTTGAATTAACTTATTATTTTCTTTGGAATTTCTAAATTTTGTTTAAATAATTGTAGGTTATAAGTCTTTACGATGATTTTTTGTTCATTTTGTACGGAACTCTTCGTGCGCGAGTCCGACTCGCACTTGGCTGGTTTTTAGTTTTTATGTGGTCAAACTCTTACTTTCATACCGACTGACATCCACATTCTCACCTCTGAATTCCAGACGAAAGCCTATAGGTACTTCAGGGTTAGCCTCCACTGATCGTATTTTCCTAAATTTATATCAAACCAAATTATCATAAACTAATAATCTTTAAATTAATAACCATTCATTATTCAACTGAACTACTTATACTATGACCTTATTTAAAAATAATAAAATTAAGCATTTTTAACCTTTTTCCCACTCACACAAAGATCTCTCTTTTATAACACGCCACGCGGACGAAGTCGCGGGCAAATTCTAGTCATAAATATACTCATTATTAATTTTAATGAGCTACTGATTGCCAATAAGACGTCCTCACAAATAGAAAACTGCCTCAAAAATATGATGGTGGTATCGCACATGGCCATTTGTATTCGCCTATTTAACAAATAACTTCCATGTGTGGACGGTATATTTGCCAAAATTTTTGCGTTATTTGACAAATAGAGCAAATACTAAATATCGCTTCCCGTGTATGAATACTAATACCAAGGTATTTGCCTATGTGAACAGTAGTTGCGCTATTTGCTTATTCGTCGAAAAGTCTTTGGCAAATACGCGAATACGCAATTGCGAGTAGCAAATAGCCATTATGTGTGGTATCACCATGAAAAATATATTTTATTTGCAGGTTTTCATCAATCAGATGACACCGCCGCAGCAGCCAATGATATCAAATCTGGTTCTGATTCAGAAGACGGTGAATTGGTTAGCGCTGAGGTGGAGCATACTGCTGATGCTAATGTGGAGGATGCAGATGGTGAGTTTTGAATGCTTTACATTTCTCAACACTTTTGCGGACAGTAAATTTATGTATGAAAATGTCCGTTAATATTTCATATTGTATTTTCTACTCTGCAATAAAGAATTTTTACTTACTTATTTTTCTTTACCATGGGCAATTCACTTCACTTTCATCTATTGTAGCACATTCACGAGCTACACCACGCTTCGAGGACTATAATTTATTCATATTGAAAGCAGACTGCTCCAAAAGCAACCGGGAAAGCAATAAGTAAGAATACCGTGTAGGTTACAAGATCCATTGAACCTGTGAAGCCTGGTGTCAGAGTGTATCAGAAATACATTTCAGTCTATCACATGATTTCTTTTACGATTACTAGGTGGCAGCCGATCCGGGACCAACCAGAATAACGTGCCTTCCGAAGCTCGGAATCTAGGGTGTGAAACTGAACAATGGATGTTGATTATTACCATTCTGTATGCCTACAACAAGGATTTTTGTCACAGGTGGCGATTCTAACCAAGAAGCGAAAACTAGAGAGTTAACAGAAGATCTTACTCAGAAAAATCATCAGTTTCGCAGTAAACCATGTAATGATGTTGGCAAAAAATGTAAAGTGACACAAAAACTGCACTTTGGCAATAAAACAGATAAATCTGAATGTAATGTTTGTCACCGATACATTAACAAATATTATATGAAAACACATGCAATGATACACACTGGCGAGAAACCATACGAATGCGATACTTGCGGGTCTCAGTTTCGTATGAAAATACAATTGATATCACATGTATACAAGCATATGAAATCAAATACTGTGAAGAGACCTCACAAATGCAATGTGTGCCAACGTCGATTCCATCGGCTGAGCAATTTGAAATCTCATCTTAAAACTCATACTGACGATAAACCTTTTATATGCAATATTTGCAATAAAAGTTATCGTGCAAAAAGAAGCTTACAACATCATTTAAGAAAACATACCGGAGATAAACCTTATGAATGTGATATTTGCGGCAAGTGTTTTCGTGTGAAACCATTACTTGTCAGTCATATTAAGTTCCATACTGGCAACACACTATATAAATGTAATATTTGTCAAAGACTTTGTATTAGCAAATCCGCTTTTAAAACTCATTTAAGAACTCACACTGGTGAGAAACCTCATAAGTGTAATATTTGCGGACGCTTTTTTACATTATTAAGTTCCTTAAATTCACATTTAAGAATTCATATGAAAGATAAGCGCTTTGAGTGCAATGTTTGTCACCAAAAGTTTTACAAAAATTACGAACTCATTGTACATTTAAGGATTCATTCTGGTGAAACACCTTATGAATGTGACATTTGTCCTCGTAAGTTCCGCGTCAAAAGTGCCTTGTCAGCTCATGCGAGGACTCATAAAATCCGGAAATGTAATATCTGTCAAATGGAGTTGAATAGTTTATTAGATTTGAGAAAACATAAAAAAACACACGTTCAAGATCCACGATCGCTCGAATGTGACGTTTGTAAACTCTCCTTCAGTAAACTAGTTGATTTAAAAAAACATTTCACCACACACTCAAATAACAAACGCAAATATGAGTGTGACGTCTGTAAATATAGGTTTTCTTGTAAGTATAGTTTAATGACACATATAAGAACTCACACTGGCGAGAAACCTTTCGAATGTAATGTCTGTCAACGCAGATTTAATGAAAAGGGGAACATGTTGAAACATTTAAGCGTTCACACTGACGAAAAACCTTTTCAATGTAATATTTGTCAAGCTAGATTTCGGGACAAGAGTAATATGTGGAAACATATAAGAAAGCACAACAACCCAAAAAACTGTTAATTTTTAAAACCCACCAAACAATGCAAAGGAATACCGATAACAGCCGCAATGTGATAATTGTGAGTGCGTTACCCTAGCAGAAAAAGGTCCCAGAGTAATATAGTGGAATAAATAATCTGTTGTAATAAACATCGCTATATAAAATAAAATGCGTATTGTCGTTATGGAAAAATAGATCCTGCTGGAGTAACGTCGTTATAGCAGGAAAATGAAGACCAAAGAAGCTTGTTTTGTATTTGGTTGTCATGAAAGAGTTAAAAAAATATGTCATTTTAGACAACTGGTTGTGAAACATAACGCGTTGCGTTGGCGACCTAAAGGAGACCATACTGTATTTAGAAACATACTGTAATTATGCATGTAAATACTGTTGGTGTATTTACTAAAAAATGACCTGGGGGGTTACTACCGTCTCTTAAAACCATGCAAGATCCAGTGAGTAAGCGAGACAGCTCGATACGTGATGTAAGGCGACATCTCCCTTACTCACTGGATCTTGCATGGTTTCAAGAGATGGTGGTAAGTAATAAGGGTTCAAAGGTTAGGTGCGAAATAAAATATATTATTAAAACAAACTTACTTTATTTATACAAAATATCGACAAATAGCCCTTGGTGACATGTTAAAATGAATATTTTTTTTACAAAATGTAAAAAATGTAATGTAATAGCTTAGATCTATTTTATCTTATTTGAAGTCCATTTGCTTAATTAGATGGTTGTATAAAAAAAAAACAAAAACAAATCCAATGATGCAGTTAACCTTTAAATCAAACCTTATTTCATTTTGTGGTATTTGTGAGGTATAATCGCAACATTATATAGGTATAAGTGAAATAAAAAAACAAAATTATAACATATACAGCGTGCGTTTTACGTAGTCGAGGTTTAGCTTTCTTCGAATTCTATAAAAAGATGTGATTAAATCGACTTTACATACAAGTCGTTTATAAGTTGTAACTTACAGCCACAGTTTTGTATCAATATGTTAGTATACACCAGATTCTAAGCACGTATGCAAATTTCACAAGTGTTATATCTCAAAACCTATTAAACGAATTGCAAATTTTTATTTGTTCTACATATAATCCAATTTTGAAACTGCTCAAGTATCAAAATCAGCCTTTTATTAATAGAGGAATAAACTGTATCACTTACTAAGGAAGAGTGTTTTAATTTAAGCAAGAGATTTATTTCAAAGTAAATCTTGTTTAAATTTAGACTTGTGCACAAAGAGTCATAGATATTATCAGCTTAATGATTTTATTAAAAACTTTTTTGATCCACAAGTAAATAATGCTTACACAACTTAATGCTAAAAGCATCCATACTTCCATACTAATATTATAAATGCGAAAGTCTGTCTGTCTGTCACCTCTTCACGGCTAAACTGCTGGACCGATTGTGATGAAATTTGGCAGGGATGTAGTTAACGACCTAAGGTCAAACATAGGCTACTTTTGGGCGCGATATAACCGAGTCCCACGCGGGGCGAAGCCGCGGGGAACAGCTAGTAAGTAATATAACGACAACCGTGTAAACGTTTTTCTAGGTTCAATGTTCACATTAGGTTGGAAGAGGCCTTACCGTTGCAGTATAAGAGAATTCAAATTCAGTGATGAACATGATAAATCTTCATAATAAAAGTCCAAATTAAAATCAGAGATCAAAGTTGTGACGTCACACTTAATCAACCAATGGGCATACATGTCAAACGGTAGCAATTTACAGTAGTAAGCTTTTTTTAAAGTATACGGCTACATTCAGCTGCCGATTCCCATAAAGCCTATATCAAAGAGGGCTATGAATATGGTGACGTCATCATTCATGACGTCACTCATCCCACAATCTACGGGAATACGTGGCGAACTATGATGTAGCATCTTATACTATACAGGGTGTAAATAAACATAAACCTACGACTAGTCTTGATTAGTACGATGTAATGTACCATAAGTTATACTTGTAAAGTATATATAATATAGCAATATACAAGTGTCTTGGAATGTGAAATCTTTTATTTTTTCTTACTGCAGTCGGGTCGTTGTATGCAATGCCTAAAAGTGCTTATTTATAAAAATATCTCGGAAACCAGTGGCTTTCCAGGCCATATAAAAAATGTTGACATTGATGGGGAGTATGTATCGAAAATAATTTTACACACTACCTTTAAAGACGAGCATTGTTGTCATTGATGGGGAGGATGTTTCCAAGGTAATTTTACACCCTATATGTATAATAGCAGAATAGTAAATTAAATCTATGTTCAGTGTAATGATGGCTAACTTTACACGCCGGGTATGAGGCCCGGTTTCCGTCCGGGCCACGCCTCTTTGGCATATTTCTTCTTCTTGGGACCACTTGACGGGCCAGCGTCTTCGGGTGCTGAAAACACAATTTTTATATGTATATGTAAGTTCACATTTTTTTAATTATGTACACTATTCTATTTTATCATACGCATTATGATAACATAAGTATAAGTGCAACTGCTTTTGGACCTGCTATTTGATACAGGATATATTTTTAGTATTATTTAAAGATATTGACACCCATATTCTCAAACGTTTCCTCATATGTTGCCTCCACTCAACCTCATTCGAGGACGCCACAAGGAAGCCTCCAACTTTCCTTGAAAACGGTATTCTTAATTGTTTCCTCGAGGAAAGTCCAGTGAGGATGATTCAAGAAAAGACGTTCCGTTTCATTTCTGTATGTTGGTAAACCGCTTAAGTTTTTGACGTAAAGAGAGTTTTTGACATAGTTTCTTTTTCAATTTTAGCTTACTGGCATAGATTTATTATAAAACAACAAAATACTTAATACACAAAGAACTTATTACAATGGGTACAAGTTCTTTTAAATCTGGTCCTCAATAAATGCACCTACTTTTAGTTAAACGAAACGTTCGAGGCTTCCTTAAGGTACCAGCCTTATATTTTGACAGTTTGTTCCTCACCTCCATTGAGTAATTTCCTTAAGGTGAGGAAGCTAGTGTCAACTATGAATACCATTGAAGTCGAGTGAGGATGAGTGGAGTTTGAGGAAACGTTTGAGAATATGGATGTGTGTGTGTCTTTGTAAATAATATTCCATTCCATCTTAGCTTCAATTAAAATGTGTTTATTTGTAAAAGTGGGATAGAAGGGCAATCGACACTGTGAACAGAATTAGGCTGCCTCACGTTTTCTGACGTGGAATAAAATTTTATTTGCATTTCATAAAAAAAATTAAACGTCATTTACGTGGATCCCGGGCTTAAAACCTATATCCTATACTATTAAACGAGCAATATATGAATTTATATTGTACTCGCGTTTTCGAAAATGGCTCTAACGATTTGTTTGAAATTTTAAACATAAGTTCTTACATAGTCAAAAAATTATCAAGCCAGGTTCCATGTCTGGGAAAATTCATTTTACCAATATTTTCACGCAAAATGGTTTTCTGCATAAAATGGTCGTTGCAGTACAATAAGCGAGCGAAACTCGGCCGCCCAGATACTTATATATTATAAGGCTTATGATGTAACCAAGTCAGCACTTAGATAAAGATATAAAATATTTCCTTCATGACTTCTTGCAACTGAAATAATAATGAATATACCTGCATGAGGGAGTGGCGGCTGAATGTTGAGATGTGGCTCCGGGCCTTCCAACTCCACGTCGGGTGCTGGGTTTGGCAGAGACAGGCCCAATCTAAAAAAAAAACAAAGCTTTTATTATCGATACCTCCAATTTTATTTACTAGTCTAGAACATTTGTTACACCACGTATCCCAACTTATAAATGCGAAAGTGAGTTTGTATATTTATTTGTTTGTTTGTTACCTCTTCATGCCCTATCTACTGAACCAATCTTCCTGAAATTTCGCATACATACTAGGAGTATTGAAAAGGACATAGGGTACTTTTCATTCCGGGAAAAAGCACTGTTCTCGAAGGAAATTTATGCGGGCGAAGCAGAGGGCGAAAGCTAGTCTTTAATATTTATCACAAAACTATTTAGACTTAATTAGAAAGATACATTTTCCTAGTCTTTAATATTTATCACAAAGCTATTTAGACTTCATTAGAAAGATAAGAAAATTCACAAAATTCAGCACGTACACTGAGCGACATAAAGTGAAACATTTCAAATTCGGGATGGTAACATTAAGCCGCCTTTCAAGCAGCGTTCGTACAACTTAATATAATAGAATGACAAGTCTAATTTACGAATGCAATCAATCTACGCTGAACAGTGGGTCACATAACCAGTATACCACCTTAGGTGTAAGTTTTAGGTTTAAGGTTGAGGTGGTATATTTTACTCTGTGGCCCACTGTAAATCAAATCAAAATCAAATTAAATCATTTATTTGCCAAAATACAGTGGGTAAGTTATTAATATAAGTTTTGTTGCTTAATGTATTTGACCTAATAATAAGGCATGCAAGTATATCAAAATATTTATTTTTAATTAAATTCGATTGTACAAAACATACCTGGCCCCGATGAGACTAAGATGCGAGCTGGGTGCGGGCAGATCAGAGTATAAGTTGGTATTGCGGGATATCTCTTGTAGCCGGAGCGACATGTGATGTACACCTGAAGATACGTATTCATTTGTAGTTTTGTATATATTACTAGCTGTTCCCCGCGGTTTCACTCGCCATTAGTGTGTATGTACTATAGCCTATAACCTTCCCCAAGAATCAGGCTTTCATATTCAAAAAGAATATTGCAAATCAGACCAGTAGTTTTCAAGTTATAAGCGTTCAAACAAACAAACAAACTCTTCAGCTTTATTATATTAGTATAGATATGAAAAATTAAGACTTCTTTCACATAAGTATTCCAAGGTACTACATGTTTTTGCAAGAAAGATTTGGATGTGAACATTAGACACTGAATATGTAATAACATACTATATTGAACAGTTTGACAGTAAATGATTTGACAAAGTATTGTGGAAAAAAAAAGAATTGTAAAGTGCATTACAGTACCCCTAGTATGAGATTTTATAAACGCACGACGTTAGCGACTGCGTTGGGATTTTGTATGGAGGGAATTTCTTAGTTGTCCTACTATCCGCCAGGGGCGCTGTACAGGTTTGTCATACAAAATCGCTAACGCAGTCGCTAGCGTCTTGCGTTTATAAAATGTCATACTAAGGGTACAGGTCCACATGATAAGTTTACAACTTCTTTTCGAGTCATAATGGCTACTTTGTAAAGTACTTTGACACCTCCACCGCCCGGTCGTTCGTCTCGTTCAGGTTTATTGTGCAGGAGATAGAGAAGCTAGAACACGACAGAAGTTGAGCCATCGACTGCTAGTTTTAGGCGAAGGCTGAATTTTATTTCATTTATAAATATTTTTATTCAGAACAGCACCTAACCGTAAGAAATAAAACAATATCGCCTGCGCTCTGCAACTAAGTTTTCGTGATGGTGTTAGAATTGGGCACTATTTTGGACCTGATCAGATTGCGGAACCTGTCGATAGTAGGGTCAATGTCCTCTGGGTTCAGGATTTCCGCTTCTTGTGTGGATAATAAGTCCAAACTCTGCAGCATAAGCTGCATGTATAAACATGTATCGACATATGATTTTATACATAACAGACCCTAGACCGTAAGAAAAAAGCTTACTATCGTCTGCGCTCTGCAACTTGAGTTTCCTCGGTGGAGTATTAGCGTTGGGCACTATCGTAGACTTGATCAGATTTCGGAACCTGCCGATAGTGGGGTCAATGTCCTCCGGGTTGATGATGTCTACTTCTTCATTAAACGACACGTTTCTCTTCTGTTTCTTCGCCACACCACTTGGCATTGTGGCTGAACGCTTAGTGCCTGTTTGTGGCTGAAAAAAAAAGAATAATGATAGGCGAGCTATCCTTAACATCCCCCCCACCCAAAGTTCATGTCAGAGGTAAATTTTATAACACTCTCCCCCTGACGTGAATCACATATTTCTCATAAAACAATAAATTGCAATTTGTGAGATAAAACAAACTAGGTTCTAGTGGTACTGTATGGCACAACATGAAGAGTTTTTAAATATTAAATTAATTTCACCGATTTAAACATTTGCAGCTTACCTTAATAACATCAGTGCCATCATCAGTGGAGATGCCCAACATTGAAATTCTTCTGTTATGCGCTGTGTTGAACTCTGTTAAATTCTGAAAGAAGTAAATGAAATTTGGCAACAATTGTTTTAGGCAGTGCTATTAAGAGTCATCTAACATAAGGTAGGAAAATACTTTTCAGGTGGTTGGGACAACTTCGTGCGCAACCTTCCTGCGGGGTGACAGACGTTGGACATTGGACATAGCTTGTCAGTCTAGCACTGCGACTGACGTATGTCGACGCGCATTGCACGCAGTAACCCTTCCCCGTCACACAATCCGCTACCCACTGAAGCCCTGAGTACCTCCCCCCGCCAACATTTGTCAGCTTACACGATAACGCCGGACTACAAGGCAGAAAATAGTCTTCAACACACAAAACCTGAAAAAATGGTTTTGGAACCAGACCTCAGGCTCTAAAGCAAGTTAAGGACATAACTTGAAAGAGATATGATGCGGAACCTTACATCAAGTTCGGTCTGTGTCTCCGGCAGTCCCAGTAAGGCGCCTTCCTGTTCTGTGTTCGGTAAGTCCTCGATGATGCCTCGTGTGTTGCCTGTCGGCCGTTCTCTGAACAATTAAATAAATTAATCAGAATTTATGACATTTGCGTGCGGCTCTTCAATTTTATTTGATTGTGATATAATATTTAATTTCCAATTCTATTTGACACGTTATGTAACTAACAATTCACACATCATTTAAGGCTGAATCCTAATCCTAGCTAATATTATAAATGCGAAAGTGAGTTTGTTTGTTACACTTTCACGCCCTATCTACTGCACCAATCTTCCTGAAATTTCGCATATGCATAAATAGAAGTATTGAGAAGGACATAGGATACCTTTCATCCCGGGAAAATGCACTATTCCCATGGGAAATTCACGCGGGCGAAAGCTAGTATTAAATGATTGTAACACCAATGTACCTACTGTTTTTTGGTAAATAAAGATTTACTTACACAAATTAGCCCCTAAGAAAGTTTTTTAAAATGAGTTATATTTTATACTAAAAACATACATGTAATGTATTAGACATGAAAGACTCAGAGCAATTTGGAAAAAACAATATTCCAATTTGCTTTGACTGGGGATTAAACCCAGAATAGCAGACTAGCAATATGCTAGTCTGCTATTCTGGCTTTATGTTATGTTATGTTAATAAACATTAATGCGACAGAGGTAAAATTAATGAACAAAAATTAACATAACATTGCTCCTATGGTTGACTGGTAAAGAATGCCGATTACATTAAGTCCAGTCTTTAATTATAATTTATTATGTTTAAAATTAACTTCAGATCCAGAACCTTAATTACATAACACGGATTTTTGATAACTTGTGTTTTCAGTGAATAATGATTTTTAAATGATGGCGGCGCTAGTGTTCACCAAGGTGTCGTCTTAAGTACTTTAAATTTTTAAAGTTTAAATATTTTCAATTTACCTAATAATATAATTTCGGGTGGAAGCGCCAAAGTGGAAGTTAGAGTCGATGGGCAACTGAGTGGGCTTGTTGGGCTCCAGCCTCATTTTACCAATGTAAGTCCCATGAGCTGTGAATGATGAAGAGTATTTATTTTATTTGTATACAAAAAATATAAACATAGGATATTAAATAAAATTTCAATAGAAGTCCCTTTCACATAAGAGTTGAAGAGATGACGCTATTCATTTAAGAGATGATTAAGAGACTATATGTGAATAGATGCAGTATGAACTTATTAGTCACAGTTTATGAAAAAAAAAAAAAATTTGAATAATATATTATTTGTGATTTTGACTTAGATATTTAACACTTTCACCGGCTCTTAACATCAGTGGGTTTTTAATCATTTTCTACCCTGTGCAGTTGACCATTATGTATGTTTACATAATAAGTAAAAAATATTTTTTTCCATACAAAACTATTGTTGGTTTGGACACATTTGGCTCTGATTTCTGTATTTGTTGGATTGTTCAAGTGTTTCTATATTAGGTTCCACACTTGGTAAATCTGTGTGTCTCTTAATATTGATAACAATTGAACTGTTATTGTCATCTCATTGACCGTCATTAAAAGTGATGACAATATCGGGTATTGTGTCTCACTGCTGGGCAAATTTCACTCCAACAAACGTTTTTGTTTCTGTAAGGGCAATCTCTGGCCATACTTTTAATAAGACATTGGCTATCAGAGATAAATTTTGCTCACTTTTCTAACTGCATTTACCATACATGTCCGGCCTAGTTACACTATATTTACAAAATATAGGAATCCTTTATCAAGTAGTATTATTTATTAATTGTCATCAAAATATAATAAACCTAGTATTCTATAAGTTTTCTTTATTTAACAGTGAACTTCAAGAAGCCCAATGGTGATTGATAACCAATTGAAAAACTAGTGTGTCTGTAAAATACTTACTGCTGCCTAAATCTACTAAAAAGGCCCTGTTCAAATGTTTGTGATAAACAAAGGCTGCATGAACTCTCGAACAACTGGCATGGTCGATACAGAAATCATTCATCTGCGGATTGCGTCCAAATAAATAGCATTTCTTCTCGTCTATCATTAATTTCTGTATCAGTTTATCGCCCTTCAAAACATCCAAATGTAGCCCGGTCGGAGGCTTACCGGCCCTGTAATAAACGACCGTAATTAGTAAGCATGCAGTGTTTGATAGTAAAAAGTAATAGACATCAAACAAGTTATTATTATATTTATGAGAATATTTTTTAGTTAAGTATATTCAATTGGCATCCAGAAAGTTATAACACCATTAAATTTTAATCAGTAAATAAATAGTAGTTTAATGTTATTGGTTAGGTTGTATGGAAATAATAGATAAACGATAAACCGAGTAAATTACCAGTTGGGAACTTCGTAGTGGTTTGCCATAATTATAAGAGAAATAAATAAATTTTATTGACTGTATCTAATGTAATTGTAATGAGAAACCATGATAATTAAGCAAAATTCGTAAATTAATTAATAGCTACAGTGCTGAACTCGCCGAACCACAATAGCATATTTTGACTTTGACAATTTTGATTGAGTAAGGGGGATGTTGCCTTATATCATCCATTATGTATTGACATTATGGATGATATAAGGCAACATCCCCCTTACTCAATCGTTCTTTCAGCTCAATAGCTGTGGTCTCACCTACTCGTTCTTGTAAGATATTTTTGTATACGTGGAAGATTGAAGTAGAAATATAAAATAACGTACAATTCAAGTGAGTATATTCTGGGAAGAATAACAAGACAATCAAATCAATAATATGACTTCACATCAATAAGTAGTTACTACGGTAACTATGGAACATCATCTCAAAATATTTAAACCAGTATAACAATGAGACTATGAAGGTGATCAATACTGAAACCTTCAACAGTTCTTGCATGTTTTTTACTTAGAGATGGTAGTCATTAGTACTGAAGCCCTTAAAGCCACTATGGTAACCACCACCTATCATTTATCAAATGCGAATGACCGTCTGCGCGTGTAAAATAGATGACATTTCTGATATTTGTCAATGTCAAATCTATATTTTAGATTAGCTAGCACTTTCTCGTTTTCTGCCAGTCTGATTCGCAGGTGTGTGAGTGTGTGTGTAAGGCACAGACACAGAGGTGTAGGGTTGATTTTGGTTGAAAATCAAAATAATTTTGTTTTTACTTAACAATTTAATACTTATCAGTTATCTGCTAAGATTATATAGCTAAAATGGTATCTAGCGAAGAAGAGGCAGAAGTAAAAACTGGGGACACCGTAGAATGGGATGTAGATATGGAGATCCAGTTATTTTACGCCATGGCTAATCACAAGCCGGTAGGGATAAACAAACATTTTCAAATGGCCTGTATCTGGGAAAAGCTTTCCAATTCAATCACAAAAGAGATATCAACCCAAGATATTTGGAAGCATCTTGACAGTTTGTATGATCTTTCTATGTTAGATGACACGGAAAGGATTCCATTTCCAAATCAAGAAATGCCGTTCAGTTTGCCGGAAAGTGAATTTGGGGCTTTGATTAAGCAAAAATGTAAGGATGCAGTGTTATGTGATGATAGTGAAGGTAAGTTTTTATATGATAAAAAGTCTCACTTTAGCCTCTGGTGGGAGATTCCCAAAACATAATACTGTCTCACATACAATTGTCACAATAATAATAAATTTTATATTGTCTGGATCCTACAAATAATCCGGTATATTTTTAATGCATTAATCTTTGTAACTAGTCGGATTTTGAAGGTTTATTTTGTATGTGATTGCCCAATCCTGTAAGAAGATAAGTACACATGCACATTACCAAAGGTAAAATCTACAAGGTACAGCTACTTGTGCATAATTCTCTGTTATTACAGATGGCCGCACTCCATCACCCAAGCCCTCGACACCTAGAAGCACTGCATCCAAAGATAATACACCAAAAGGTATGTAGTTACATCCATACTAATATAATAAATGCGAAAGTCTGTCTGTCTGTCTGTCTGTCACCTCTTCACGGCTAAACTGCTGGACCGATTGTGATGAAATTTGGTAGGGATGTAGTTAACGACCTGAGGTCAAACATAGGCTACTTTTGGGCGCGATATAACCGAGTCCCACGCGGGGCGGAGCCGCGGGGAACAGCTAGTAATGAATAAACCAAATTGGTATCCAAATTTTACAGTTTGTTTATTTTGTTAAAATTCGAATATCTTCTAAAGTAATAGGCAGCAGAGAAAATAAAATTTAATAAAATTGCTCATATAAAAATTGACTGATCAGCTGAAGGGGGCAATATGAGGAACTTTGAATCCTTATTTCACCATTTCTGTTAAATATCAACTTAAAACTTGTTAGGTAGGCTGAAATATTTTCTTATTTAAAAAAATTGTCTGAATTCTATATTTGATGCTCTGTTTTTTTTAAAATTTAATATTAATAAAAAAAATTCATGGTATATTTACAGCTGGCAGTCGTAAGGACAGCGTAAGCGCATTAGCAACTAAAACCCGTAAGGAAAGTGGCAGTTCACATGCTTCCACTGACACACCTAGCATCAAGTCAGAGAAGGATTATGGTAAGCTACTTTTTGACTGACTTCTTAAACTAGCATCTCATTGAGCCGATTGATTGTGATACAATGTATTTATAGTCTCCTCTTGCATTTTTTAAAATAATTTCTGTACTTACTAAAATAATAATCTAGTAATCCGTTATTAAATCCCCCTTGTAACAGAGCCGCAGGATCAATTTGACAATGCCTTATTTTAAATTATGCCTTATTTTAAATTATCTGCTGTCAAACAATCCCGTTCTCAAAAACCTTTTCAACCTACTTCCAAAAAAGGAGAAAGTTCTCAATTTTTATGTTAATTTTTAAGTTTTTTTTTAATGTTTGTTAACTTATATCGCCATCCGATTTTAAAGATTCTTATTTTGTTCAAATGACTATAGTTTAAATTTGGTCCCATAGAAATGTTACCAATGAAGAATTAACCCGTTGGCTCGAAAAAATATTGATATGTGACAATTTTGTGTGCGAAACAATCAGTTACAACAATAATGTCTTCTTATGTTGCGTTTGTTTTTCATCAATCATCAGACCGCAGACGAGACTCCCGCGACTCCAACGCGTCTGGCACCCGCGACAGTTCCACCAGCAGGAAGTCCACCTCCCAGAGAGATAAGACTACTAAGGCCAAAGGTATTGTTAAAAGCAGGGATCTGAAACTCTTTCACAGGAAAACGGCTGAACGGATTTGGCTGAGTAATGGAGATTGCTTAGACCCTGAAACAACACATAGACTATATTTTATTCCGGAATTCCCACGGGAGTGGAGCCCCTGGCAACAGCTAGTATATAATAAAGCTGAAGAGTTTTGTTTAATTGAACGCTTATAACCATAACTTCTATGGGTGGATTAAAACAAAAATCCGTATATGAAAGCCTGATTCTTGGGGAAGGTTATAATCTGAAGTAATTAAGCACCAAGGGCTAGTGAAACCGGAGGGAGTAGCTGGCAATTTAATTTTAATATAGATAAATATCCAAGACCCAGGTCAGTAACAAAAAGAACATTTATAGAAAATTCTTCTTTTACCTACAGCTTGGGACTCCCCGCTCATAGACGAAGATAGCGGCTCTCGGCGAGGCCGCCGCCGCGCCAACACATCCACACCGCCCGCTACAACCCCCGCCAAACGCAGGCGCACCTGACACACACATACACACACGTACCATCACTTCTTCTGACATTCACGCCCCTGGTGGGGGTATAGACCCCACCCAGGACAGAGGGAAAGGAGGAGTCGCGCTGTCGATGTGTTTTTCTCTTGAAATATTCAGCTTTTGAAAGCTGTACTGATAACTAAGAAATAATAGATTCTCTATTGTATGTTGTGGTATAAACAAGCATTTCGTTCACATGTACCATCACCTTATCTTAGATTCACGCTTCTCAGAAGAGAAGGAGGAGTCAAGCTGTCGATGTGTTTTTCTCTTGAAATATTCAGCTTTTTAAGAGCTGTATAAAGGGGGATCTGGCTGTGGCCCTTGACTCAGCCGTATTACACACACACTAGATGTAAGCAAAACTTGTACGTCAAGCCTGTTCTAATTAAAATATTATAAGCATAGAATTTGAAAATCGCGCGCAGGCATATTCTTTTTAAATCTATTATTTTATGGGTATTTGTAGATCTGACACTTCAAATGTTACTACATTGTTATTTATGTTTTAACTCGGATATACAAGTAGAATACTACAAGTATTTACTAGTTGTGTTAATTAAAATCTGATAAGTCCATGTACACACAGGGGGGTTACTACCATCTCTTAAAACCATGCAAGATCAAGTGAGTAAGAGAGAGATGTCGCCTTACATCATGTATTGCGCTGTCTCGCTTACTCACTGGAACTTGCAAGGCAAGTTGCTCCGTCAACTTACGAAAATACCACTCCACTTCTTAAGTATATCTAGGGGGGTTACTATCGTCTCTTAAAACCATGCAAGTTCTAGTAAGTAAACGAGACAGCGCGATAAAAGATGTAATTCGACATCCCCCTTTCTCACTATATCTTGCATGGTTTTAAGAGACTGTGGTAAGCCACCTGGTAGCCTACTATCATCTCTAAAAACCATGCAAATTCCAGTGAGTAAGCGAGACAGAGCAATACATGATGTAAGGCGACATCCCTCTTACTCACTGGATCTTGCATGGTTTTTAGAGATGATAGTAGGGCACCAGTAGATTCAATAGGCATTGCAGTAAAATATGTTGTATTGTAAACATAACTTTTTAAATATAAAGCAATTGGAATACCATTAATTGTTTAATTTATGTAGGTACCTAAATAGTCATATTTCCAAGCTCCCTCACGCAATCATTCTCAATCTTTGTACTAATTTTTATCTTTGATCCTGTACATCCATTGATGTATTTTTGTAATTGGTGCAATAGTGTTTATTCATTCATTCATTCTTGCATGGTTTTAAGAGATGGTAGTAGATTAGTAGGCAACCAGGTGGCTTACCACCATCTCTTAAAACCATGCAAGATCCAGTGAATAAGGGGGATGTGGCATTACATCTTGTCTCGCTTACTCACTGGAACTTGCATGGTTTTAAGAGACTGTACTGACTGTAAGGGGGATGTCGCCTTACATCATGTATTGCTCTGTCTCGCTTACTCACTGGAATTTGCATGGTTTTTAGAGATGATAGTTGTTACAACCTCAAGTTATCAACCTTATTATTTTATCTTCTTTCTTTATGGTTCTCATAGTAACCAACTTTGATTAATAAACAATCTAAATCTATGAGATGTTTTATTATTGGCGACGAGGAAAAAAGTATAAAAAGAAATGAACGAGGAACAATTTCAACATTTTCTGCGTGTTCAACAGGCACAGCAGGAACAAATAAATACAATTTTGCATCTGTTAACACAAACAGTAAGTAAAGTTGGAGACACACAGGCGAGTAATGTGACGAGCATTCCGTCTACATCGAACGAGAAACTTATGGTAATCATACATTTTAATATTGAAAAATACAACACAGATAAATACAGAATCGAAGACTTTATAGAATTTTTCGAAAACAAATGCAAAATTCTAAATATCAACGATGACAATTTGAAAAGGGACATTCTATAGAACACATTAAACCCGGATACCTTCCATGAACTGAAAATAGCACTTACACCAAATTTTGAGCAAAGTACATACAATAAAATATCTTCCAAACTACTAGATCTGTATCGAATCAAAAAAACAAGATATCGGGCTCTAACACAATTTTGGAACTGCATAAGAGAACCATCTGAAACTATGGAACATTATGCCAACAAACTAAAAGGATTTAGTAGAGATTGTAACTACAAAGACAATTTATTAGAGAGACAGCTAAGAGATCGTTTTGCTACAGGATTAAACCACACAGACTTAGAAACCGATCTGCGACAAAAATGGCCAGACTTAATGGAGGCAGGAAGGGAAGTGACATTTGAGGAAATTTTCAAATTTGCTCAATCACGAGAACAAGCCGAAAATGACACCATGCAAGGTACACCAACTGTGAACAAAATTAAAAATAAACATCCACGGAAATCTAATTCAAACATGAAGTCACCACGTATACTACAATCAGAACAATGTTTTAGGTGTGGTAAATATCAGAAACACGATATTTCAGATTGTATTGCAAAGGATCACACATGCAAAGATTGTAAAGTAAAAGGACATTTTGAGAGCTGCTGCTTTAAAACAGGACGTGCACGCTTGTCACAACAAAAGGTCAAATACCAGTCTACAAAAAAATTACAAAATCTAAGCTACAGATCAGAATCTGACACAAACAGTGACAACGATGAAGATTTTGTTTGCAATATTATAGGCAAAAAGAAAGACGGCAAACAAATTGACGTGACTATCGACGGCTTACACTGCACCATGGACTGGGATCCCGGATCAACTTACTCAATAATAAACACAGATTAATACAGAAACACAGATAGAAAATAAGATTTTAATGTGGCAAGGCAGAATAATCATTCCTGAAACACTAAGAAAGACCGTTTTAAATTACTTACACAAAGGACATCCAGGTATATCTGCTATGAAAGCACTGTCACGCTTCTACGTATGGTGGCCATCACTTGATGAAGATATTGAAAATTTTGTCAAGAAGTGCAAAAGATGTCAAGAAAATAGACCGTCCAATACTGAACTTCCAATTTTTTCTTGGTCCATACCTGAACAAGTCTGGGACAGAATCCACATAGACTTTGCAGGTCCATTTGAAGGATGTTATTGGCTAGTACTATGTGACGCACTATCAAAATGGTGTGAATTAAAACCTATCAAAAACATGACTACTCAAGTTTTATGTTCTACATTAGATGATATTTTCAGCACTTTTGGACTTCCACAAATGATAGTTTCAGACAACGGCCCACAATTAACGTCTGAAGAATTCAAAAAGTATTGTCAAAAACAAGGCATTCTTCATGTAACGTCTTCACCATATCATCCACGTACAAATGGATTAGCAGAACGTTTCGTAAGGACTTTTAAAACTAGAATGGCCACAAATAATGGAAGCCCACTGAAAAATCGCCTATTAGAGTTTTTATTCAGTTATCGAAACACTCCACACTCTACTACCGGCAAATCACCAGCACAGATGATGTTCGGGAGACAATTGAATACTGTGTTGTCGAATATTCGGCCAAATAAAAGAAGAGCACTACAATATCAACATGTCAAAGCTGAAATTATGCAAAATATACCATCATATAACTCTGGAGATAAAGTTTATATTAAAACCAAATTGGAAAAGAAGTGGCAACCTGCAACAGTTGAATCGAGGAAACATAAATATTCCTATGTTGTCACTACTTCAGACGGTGTGGAAAAACGGCGACATGCTGATCATATCAGACCAAGATTACCTTCCGAAGAAACTCCAATAACCCTTCCAACCACATCAACTACTGATGTTGTTACTACCAGACCAAGACTACCATCCGAAGAAACTACAATAACTCTCCCAACCTCATCAACTACTGATGTTGTTACTACTACACCATCATCTGAAATAATAGCACCCCCAGTCCCTTTAATCATACCAGATTCGTCCCCTACGTCAAGTACGAATACAGCAAACGAAGTTTTGCCATCCTCAATCACTTCCCCTTCTTCGCCTGGTTTACCTGCAACCTTATCATCTACTCCATCATCACAATCTTCACCAGATTATAGAACACCAGCAACTGCCGCTACAGCACCCCATCCGCCCATAAGCCAGCGTGTAAGACGACCACCTCGGCGTTTGATTGAAGAGATTTAATACTAAGCGGGGAGGAATGTTACAACCTCAAGTTATCAACCTTATTATTTTATCTTCTTTCTTTATGGTTCTCATAGTAACCAACTTTGATTAATAAACAATCTAAATCTATGAGATGTTTTATTAATAGTAGGCTACCAGGTGGCTTACCACCGTCTCTTAAAACCATGCAAGATCCAGTGAGTAAGGGGGATGTCGCATTACATCTTTTATCGCGCTGTCTCGTTTACTTACTGAAACTTGCATGGTATTAAGAGACGATAGTAACCCCCCTGGATATACTTAAGAAGTGGTGGTATTTTCGTAAGTTGACGTAGCAACTTGCCTACCTAGCCATAGATAAAGATAATTTAGTGGAATTTATTTTGGGCCTAGGACTGCTATCTAGGAGCTTAGTATTTCTATTTTTTTTGCTTAGGGTTAGTATTATTAGGTATTCTGTGCTTAGGGCAAATTTTTAAAATTTGTCAATGTCACAACGTGAAAATAGAATTGATAAACAAAACATCCATCCATCTGACTGTCAAAATAAGCAAAGTAATTTTTTTTGTTGTGTATAAAAAAAAAAGCGGAATGAAGTGAATAAGCTGAGCAAGTTTTTTTTTTTTTTTTTTAATACTTTTTACGGCCATGGAATCTAGTCCTTTAAGGCCTTTCTTGAATTTATTAATCTTCTTCAGTCCTACTTCAGTCAGTCGAGTCAAAAAGTCGTCAGTAATCAAGTCCAGTCAAGTAAGTAAGTCTTGTAAGAGTCAGATGGCTAAGTGAAGTGGTGGAAAAATTTCACTTAGCTATATCATGGAGATTTTGGTGACAAAGATAAAAAGTCACGTAATCGACACTGTACCACTTCCCAACACTCACGCTTGTTCACGAACACTGCGAATAATAATCCACCAATATTATGCACAAATACTCAAAAAAACCTAAGTTTTGGAAATTAAATACAGCGCGGACATAGTGACAATTTTCTTTCCCTCCAAAAACTCAGCTGAGCAAGTGTTATTGTACACAAACTAAATAGAGATACTACGTATCAGACGGGCAAGCTTGAATATTAAAATTGGGCCATAGCAAATTAAATTTCATGGCAACACTGACTGCAAAAATACAAAATGACAAGTATTTTTTTTTATATCGTCGTGGTAGATATAGTTTTAAAAAAGCTATTTAGGCATAGGAGAATGAGTTTTAAGTTTTATACAGTATAACCACAGGTATAACCGTTACTTTAATAGGTGATATTCCATGTTATCCTTCAGGATCTCCTGAAAGATAACATGGAATATCACCTCTTAATGAAAATGTTGTAATGACATACAAAATAAAAGACCGAATGAGTTTTACACATCATTTAATAAGTATATTATTTCTTAATTTTTTTAATTTATAAAAAGTTACCAATTAGTCAAATTCACAACTCGTTTGAGCTTGATGTGTTGCGTTACGAAGGACACTCCCTTTCCATCAATATAGTGAACTGAAAAGGAAAATGTTGAAATTATTAAGGGCATTTGATAATCCCAAAATTAAAAAGTAATGCGATATCATCATGATCATTTGAGCCGCAAGCTGTCCACTGCTGGAAATGGGCTTTTCGCAAGAATTTACAGCATGACCAATCAAAAGCGGCTTGCATCCAGTATATGCCTAGGATATCAAAATAACATACAATATTAGCTAAAGAGTTTGTTCTAGTACTAAGACAACTTATTTTTGTAGACTATTATTTAATAAAGACTATTTATTGCAACATAAAAGTACAAAGATGAAATTATTGATGGTTGAAAATATACAATAGCAATTCATTCATATCATGTGTTAAAAGGCCAATTTAACTTTGTTATCCCCGGGGTGAGAGTTCATTCGGAATGGCCTCTCTGTCTCTGACTTGATTCTTTTAACAACAACCAGAGGGCACCCTTTACATGCATTCGAAAGCACATTAAAATATGCTTCCTGTGGGAATTGAACCCACGACCAGTAGGTCTGCCGCCAAACGCCTTAACCACTAGATTATTAAAGCAGTTACTGAAATAAAAGGTTTTCGCTTTTGTAACATTATAAAACTATTTAGGTAACTAGGTACCTACTTAGCATAATTACCATTACATTATCCAACTTACCAAGTCACAGAATGTGCTTGTGCTATGTACCCCAGTGTGTATATCAGTTATAGTAAATAAATTGGGATATGCCGATTGCCGTAGTAACTTGCCATCTTGCCAACATCTCTTAGTTATTGTGACACACATAAATACAGAAGCTTAGGTACAGCTTCTGTAGGTTAGTTAGGTTAGTCGGGTCCTGCATTGGTTTTAAGAAACTTAGGTATGTACTCAGTAAAACACTACATATTCCTTTTGCTTTCTTAACAAGGAATACCAAAACATTATCAACACAATTTTCAAATATAATAAAGGCACTCTGTGAACACAATGCTATTTTCCAGTCACCACATGGTCTAGTCAGTCAAAAATTATAGAGAATAACGTATGGCGAACAAGGGGGTGAGGAATGAAGTACGGGAGGCAAGACAATTGTTAAAATGTATATTTGCGATTGTCTATGACGTTCTCTATCGATAATTTTTTTTCTTTGAGCTTTATCTGCCGTGTTATTGTAATATAATCGAATGACCCGTGATTAGAATATAGATTCAGAGCATCTAAAATGGCATTACCATTGGCGCAATCTGCTGAAGTTCTAAGGGCTTGGCAAAAAGACGACCTCTACGAAAAACAACTCGCCGATTCCTTAGCCAGAGTTCTACCTTCACATCACGCAGCTAAAGCCGTACCCATATCATCTATCCTTTACAAATCCTTCACGACGTTAAAGGATCTTCAAACATTAGGAGAAGAGTATTCCGGCATTGTTCAAGTAGACGAAAGCTATCACAAATTACCATCGTTTAGTAGTCGATTACTCAGCATTATTTTATCAGCGTTTGGTGAAAATTTCGCTAGGAAGTTGTTAAGAAACGCTGAAAAAAGCATTCAGAAGAATGGATCACTTCAGCCTGAGGCTCAAAACATATTCTTGGTTTTAATTAAAGGGTTTTCTTCAATGATACCTCAGATTATAAGTATTCATCGAGCGTTATGCTATATGAATGGTGGTCCGATTCAGATTGGGAATTCTATGACAGGGATTGACTATGTTCATGTTAGACCAGCTGCAGCAGCATATTATGCTCATTTAAGGTTATTAGGGGTTGTAACGCTGTTGCATTCATTCATATCTTGTGGAAAATGTTTGTATGAAGCTAAGAAATACATGGATCAAATGAGGGAGATTCCTAATGAGGTAGATAATAGTAAGTCGTGTATTGCTTGCTTAGAGGAGATAGTACAGCCATGTGTGTTACCATGCGGTCATATATTTTGTATGAAGTGTTGCTATAGTGCTCTTGAAACTTGCGCGTTATGCCGGTCTCCGTTCATGAAGAATAATGTTGTACCGCTGATGAATTATTATCCTGGAGAATCATAGCAAATGTATTTTGTATAGGTTTTTCATATTAATAAAATATATTTAATGGGGGCCAATTTATTTGTAACATGGAGTTCTGTACTTTCTGTCACATTTCTATACCAATTACAGTTAAGGTATAGGTTAATGGTTCTTATAAGCAAGTGAAAGAAAGTGAATCAATCTGCCTTGCTGGCCTTGGATACTATCCATAACCTGTGACGGTTATGAAAAAAACTTCCTTACAGTCACACCAGTGTGGTATAACTGACAGCAGTGTGAAGGCTTTGGTTTCGAGGTTGGGTGTGGAGCCAAATAGATGAACTAATACCTTTTCTTGACATTAAGCAACCTAGGGCTCACACCCTGGTGATCTATATATTGTTGTTGTAATTTTAATTCTAAAAAAACTATATTTTTTTGCCATTTTTGTATGTACCAAAGAGTTTTATGTCACTATTACTAATTCTGTGATTATGTGGTATAGGGAATAAAAGACAAAATAAACTATTTTTACAATGTAACGTTTTTATTAATAAACTTGAAGAAACATAATAATTAAAATAAATAGATTAAAAATTAAGTAAATGCTAGCTAGCATGGAGAGATTATTATATCCTTTACCTCAGCATTCATACAAACAGAAATATGTAACTGCCATTAATTTTGTTTGCAAGAGACTGCAATAATTGGAAGAAAGGCACATGTAATACTAGATCTTGTAGACACATTTTTTGAATTGTGGCATATTTAACAATAGTACAGGCCATTTTTATATTCCAACACTAGCAGTGGGACTATGTATCTTTTAATTTACTGTTGATCACACCAATAAAAAAAATCATAGTCACACTAGTATAACAAAATGGTGTGACCATGAGTCCGATGCAAACAGAACATAATACAATTGATAATTGAAAATAATATAATTTGATTTGACTTAACACGGGTCGCGTTTCATCAGGTCTGTCGCGTTTTAATAATGTGTTTCAGCCTTAAGATTTATATTATTATATTTTAATAGTAAATGCCTTCATTTGTGATACTCTTGCCCAAAAAAGCCTTCAAAAGCACTATATCCATACAAATAGCAACTTTATGAGAGTAGACTTGACATAATATATTATTACACTGTCCTTTGTCATATTAAATTAATTAGTATAAAATATAAAATACTGCATAAAACAATTTGTCAAGCAAAACAATTTTGAGATTTAATCAATAACTATTCAACACGCAATAACTCAACATCAAAAATTAAGGTGGCATTTGGTGGTATGACTCCGGGGTGTCCTCTCGAGCCATAAGCAAAGTCTGGTGAGCAAGTCAGTTTCGCTCTCTCTCCTACTGACATCTGTAAATCAAGAATTAAACATTAAGCAAGGATAGACTAGCGAGGGACAAGTGTTTCGCAATCAGTCTTCTTAATCTAAATGTGCCTCTCAGTTGTATACTCAGTCTATACAGAACACAGGGTACACCTTTAATCATGATCCTGATTTGGCTGCACTGGTTTTTGCGATGGACCAACTGCGGCCAGGTTTAACAGGGAAACTAGACAGAGATTTGCCATAATTTTTGTGATGCTGACGACTGCTGAGATACATTGCCAGAGTAATAATCCCTACTAATATTATAAATGGGAAAGTGAGTTTGTATATTTGTTTGTTTGTTACCTCTTCACTCCCTATCTACTGAACCAATCTTCCTGAAATTTCGCATACAGGACTATTGAGAAGATTATAGGGTACCTTCCATCCAGGGAATAAGCACTGTTCCCGATGGAACTTCATGCGGGTGAAAGCTTGCTGTTTTGCTCTGGGTCTCTGTAGAGAGATATCGCATCCCAACTAATATAAATGCGGAAGTGAGTTGGTACCATCCCAACTAATATAAATGTGGAAGTGAGTTGGTACATTTGTTTGTTACCTCTACACGCCCTATCTACTGAACTGAACTTCCTGAAATTTCGCATACACATAGCTAATAGTATTGAGAAGGACATAGGGTACCTTTCATCCCAGGGAAAAAGCACTGTTTCCCATGGAAATTCATGCGGGCGAAAGCTAGTCTGTTATAATATAAGTTTAGATTTTACTAACTTTAGCTAATCCTTGATCCCATCCTTTGATGACATCTCCCTTGCCCAGTGTGAATTTGAAAGGTTGACCGCGATCCCTGGATGAATCAAATTTCTTCCCATTTTGTAGAGTTCCAGTGTAGTGAACTACAACTGTTTGTCCAGGTTTGGGATAAGTAGATCCTGCAAAACAATGTAGTTTTAGCAAGTGAAAGGTGCGAATACACAGGAATTATTCTAAGGGTGTGAAGAAGCAATACATTTTGAGGTTATATATAGCAGAGTTTATTTACAAACCATTTCCTGGTGATAGAGTTTCAACATCTACGCCCATGATTATATAAATAAAGATTTAGCTAATAAATATACGATGTTATAAACTTGTATCCAGTTCGTGCATAAAATAAGGAAAAATAAATATCGCTCGCTTTTATTTTTTTTTCATCTATCATAGAGCAGACAAGAAAGAAAAATATATTTTTAATTATGTTTTACGGCCCTGGAAACAGATACAAAGTTTTATTTTCTAATTTTCACTTTTTTCCTTTTCTCGTATTTTGTTTGACTTCTAGCACTTCAAGCAATAATATAGACAAAATAGTTTGAAATCAGCGCAAAAAAATGTTATCTCGCTTAATGCTCGCTCTACTTTCAAACCGACTTCGAATTCGAATCGAACCTAAAACCGATTTGTGTAAAGCGCCCTCAAAAAAAAAGGCGTTGTTTATGGTATCAAAACCGACCAATAGAAAAGCACTATTTTATAAACACTGAAAATGGCCGCCTGTCATAGCTTAGTTTCAGAAAACAGTTGAAATTGAAACTTTTGAAGCAGTTTGCTTTCCTTTTTTTGCTTTTTGAATATTTTGTAAACATTTTAAAATATAGCGCAGTATTTTTCGCGTTTCTCTGCAGATTTCATCAAAATTGAGCCATAATCATTGACAAATGATGGAAGTAGACGGCGCTGATAATTGGAACAACAATCCAGCGGATGGAGGAAAATTTGCCAATTTGAAGGCTTTTGTGACTGCTGCCCGTGAATTTGAGGCAACTCATAGTGAAAATGCCGTGAATTTGATGACCAGATACCTAGGGGTATGAAGAACTGCTTGACCACTATCGGTCTTATATTCCTAAGCCCATTCCTTTTCAAATGTTTTCTTTGGTCTTTCAGCTGATAGCTTCTTCTTGTGATCTGACGATATTTTCTCCGGGACGCTCCGAGGTGTGCGCGTTCTTCAGCTCCCTATGGCGAGTGATGTGTGATAGTAGAGGTCCCCACTGGGCCGGCGTGGCTGTCTTGTCTCGGGCTGCTATTGAACCCAGTGCTAGGCATGCTTTAACTCACACATACAAGTTAGTAATAGACATTTATTATATAAATATCATTTTCTGAATATTATCTACTATGTACAGGCTCATAACATGCCTAAGGTGGCCTCTATCTTAAGTAACCTGAAGATATGTGGGTTAGAGTATACGAAAGGGTGCGCAAGACTTAGGACTTACAATGTTTTTGTAAGTCCTGAGTGATATCGCTCATCATATTGACACCCATTTTTTATTGTCCCATGTCATAGACAACATTATTAGCATCACTTTTGGTCATGTTTTCAAGATTTTTCGTGCGACGAGATTGATCTGTCCAGGATTTATGTATAATTTGTCAAAAGACAAATTATATAAATCCTGGCTTTTGTGGCTTGGTCCTGCACCAGAAATGATATTTTCTTTCATAAAACATCACAAAAATGAATTTATTTTGCCATTAATTTCAATTATCAACTATATAAATACAACTTTTAAAAGAACTCAATATGATGGGGAAAACATATTGATTGAATATATTATTGATCTCTTTCAGGTTCTTGCCAATTCTGTCTCGCTTGCTGACAGTCTCGATATCTAACGATAAGAAAATCAAAGTATTATCTGTTATGCAGGTAAGTTTTTGACATAAATTATAGTGGTTAATCTTATATTATGATCTTATATCTACATATACTAGATTCCGCCCGCTGATTCGCCCGCATAAATTTCCCTCGGGAACAGTGCTTTTTTCTCCTAGCTACGTGTATGCCAAATTTCAGAAAGATTGATTCAGTAGATAGGGCATGAAGAGGCAACAAACAAACAAATATACAAACTCACTTTTACATTTATAATATTAGTTAGATTCATTAGAAAAACTTGGCTAATCCTTTTCCATATTTTGAAGATATTTTTACTTTTTATTATTTACATGTATCTAGACAAAAGTTATTTAATTTTTCCGCTTGTTTCCCACACAAATATGTGAACATAGCACTAATCGGTACACTGGTGCATTGTTATTTGTTGTTAAAAAGGCTTTACAGAAACAGGAATGCTCATGATATTTAATAACATGTCATTAGTGGTCTCAACTTATGAAAATCTTGGCATGGCAATATGTACCAATAAAAATTTTAATCGGTGCCTCATTGTTTTATGTAAAGCTGTTTTATGTAATCTTATTACTTTGTGGTGCAATAAAGTATTTGTATTGTATTAAAATGGTAGTTATAACATTAACAGGAGCTGAACAAAAATTAACAATATTTTACAATTTTAGGACATATCATACGGAATCAAAATAAGCTGGCAAGAGTCCTACCTCCCCGGTCTTATGAAGCAGCTGACAGACTGGATCACTCAGCCGATGACCGAGCCCCAACATCGGACGATTGGCCACAAGTCCCTTACGGTCCTCGTAAATGTCTGCTATGGGAACCTGCCGGCTATTTACTCTTTGATGAGAACAGTTGATACTAAGGAGTTTGTTGTTCACCTCATTAGTTTAAAGGTTTGTATCTGAGAGGTGTTTATTTTTTTAATCTATTTCTTTTTGAGGCTTCAGCCACTCAGTGTGTTTATTATTATTAACTGCCGCCGTGGTACAGTGGTTAAGGCGTTTGCCTGTAGACCTGGAGATCGTGGGCTAAATTTCCACAGGGAGCATACTTTGTTTAGTTGATTCTCCAGTTTGGTTAGGACATTGCATTGAATCACCTGATTGTCTGATAATAAAGATGGTTTCATAATTCGAAATTCACTTTAAGGTGTTGGACCTGCTGGCTGCCATCTGGTAGTCAATAAAGGGACCACGTCAGAGGCCGAAGAACTCGAACACAGGGGTGTGCATGGTCAATTGACTGTGTCATCTACACTAATCTAGAAATGTAATCGTACAATATGAATTGCAATAAATGAATTGAAATTGAAACTGAATGGATGATGCGGATATGTGCAGTGTCTCGTCAAACCACAACATGGTTTGAGGCGCCACAGTATTTAAATGTTAATTGTATGATTTTGTAATATATAAATAAAATAAATTAATTAAAAAATAAAGTTATGTATTCTGTGCAGTGCAGGAAAGTTAGTACAAGTATAATTATGTATAGACAGTTCTTACAGGTAGTGAGCCTATATCAAGCAGCCACTGTTGTACTTTGTCACTCTCAGCTAAGTAAATTAAAAGCCTCATATGGAACCAGTTCTTAAAATTAAACTTTTTGAAATATTTATAGGAAGGCGGTTACGGCGGAGTGGAAGTGTGCCGCCTGCTGCTGTGCCTGGCGGGCGCCACGCGCGGCGCGGCCTCCACGCGGCAGCCCGACGTGCACAGCTACCTGTGCTGTACCATGAGGACATTCAACAAGGCGGTCGTGTAAGTACATACATTATTTTTAGGGTTCCGTACCTAAATAAGCAAAAGCGGAACCCTTATAACATCACTCGTGCGTCTGTCTGTCTGTCCGTCCGTCCGTCAGTCACAACTAATTTTCCTCGAACCTACTAGACCAAAACAGATGAAATTTGGTAGGATGGCGTAATCCTGTGACCCAAACACAGATGTACAAAGTAAATAAATATTTATTTTAATAATTTTTTTTTAAACACTTTTTAGTTAACTGTGTGTGTGTGGTCACGGACTGGAACAGGTTCCATGAGAGTGTCATCACTGCACCTTCAGTCAACGCTTTTAAAAATAGATTAGACAAGGATTAATCCAAACCTCAGATGCACACGCATCAGCTTCATAAGCTGCTAGTGTTTAAGAATATAAATAAATAAATAAGGGTAATTTTCGACGGCCAAATTAGGAATTAAAAAAAAAGTAAAAGCTGAAACTTAGAAAATTCTCAATTTTTTTTTTTTTGTTTTGTTTCAGTGAACGAGACTCCACCCAACTTCTGCACGCATACACATTCATCAATGATCTGTGCACGGACAACAACCTCAGGAGCTATGTGCTGTCATATCCCAATTTCACAAGTGCCTTGAAAGATGGATTACCGGTATGTACACTTTTTTTTGTAAAAAATAAATTTACTTTTCATGGTTCCCAAAAGCTCTTTTGTTTAAAGGACAATGGGAGTTTAATAAAAGAATTAATTATTTCTGAATTTTTAAATTATTTCTAAAATTGCTTTCCGTTTATTGTATACTAGCTTTCGCCCGCGGCTTCGCCCGCTTGAATTTCCCTCGGTAATCGTGCTTTTTCCCAGGATGAAAGGTACCCTATGTCCTTCGCAATACTTCTAGCTATGTGTATGCGAAATTTCAGGATAGATAGGGCGTGAAGAGGTAAGAAACAAATATACAAACTCCCTTTCGCATTTATAATATTATTTGGGACTAGCTGTTCCCCGCAGTTTCACTCGCCATTAGTGTGTATGTTATAACCTTCCCCAAGAATCAGGGTTTCGTATACAAAAAGAATTTTGAAAATTCGACCAAGAGTGCTATTTTTGAAATGTATGACTCACCCAAAACCGGTGAGTCGAACGATTATCGTTCGAGTCACCGGTTATGTCGCATGAAAATCATTCCAAAACGAACGATAATCATTCGACTCACCGATTTTGAGTGAGTCATACATTTCAAAAATAGCACTCCAGTAGTTTTCAAGTTATAAGAGTTCAAACAAACAAACTTTTCAGCTTTATTATATTAGTATAGATTTTATACAAAATATACTCCGTGTTTCTGTTTCAGGATATAGAAGCCCTCTGTAAAATAGCACCGGACGACACGGGCGAGTCGGAACAGGTCACAGACTGTCTTAGGAACGCTCTCAAGTTCCTGACGGTTTTAGTCAGTTTAGGTATGTATTGCTTTCGATGACCATTTTCACATTAGTTTCATTTTAGCTCGCAATAATTTTTTTTTTTTAATTATATGTTGATTTCAAAGAATTTTAAAAAGAACAAAGCAAGCGCTTTTATTGACACCAATAAAAAAAATCGACACATTATTTCCTCTTAAGAGAAAGAAAAGTACTGTACAAGCCTCGGCCGAAATTATAACTTACGTCCTCGTATTTTTCAAAAGGCCTCGGCTTCGCCTCGTCCTTGCAATATTAATCGGCCGTAAATTGCTTTATCTCGAGCCTCAACAGTAATGTACCATTGTTACAGATTTGTACACGCTGCGATGTCATCACATACAAATGGTGTGTTTATGTATGAAGGCCAGCCGCGTTAGTTTACCGGAAGCATTGGAGTTGTTTGCTGCTATTGTGTTGCAGTATAGAGGTTAGTTCCATTATTTTATGAGCAGCTGGTTAGGTGACCTGAATAAGATATTCATCTTCGTTTATTCCAAAATACCTGACTGCAATTAAATACCCAGTCTCTCAAAGTAAATACAAATCTAACTACACTGCTTGAGCTAAAATCCATCTGCAGAGTGAGCCAAATAACATCTTCAACTTATAGTGGGACTAACATTAAAACACTTACAGCTATATAAACATACTAGCTGTTCCCCGCGGCTTCGCCCCGCTTGGGACTCTGTTATATCGCGTCCAAAAGTAGCCTATGTTTGACCTCAGGTCGTTAACTACATCTCTACCAAATTTCATCACAATCGGTCCAGCAGTTTAGCCGTGAAGAGGTGACAGACAGACAGACAGACAGACAGACAGACATACAGACTTTCGCATTTATAATATTAGTATGGATTCGCATTTATAATATTAGTATGGATTAGTATGGATTTATTTACTTATTCAGTTTTATTAAGACTTACAGCTATTACATGAGAAAACGACAACTCAAATACATGACAAACATACTTAGATTACACAAATAATATATAAATATATATGACATACAAACATATGTATATAGATAAAAGAGAAGATAAATATATAAAAGGTGGACACAAATCAACTGCAAATATTTTAAGGGCAGATACAGACCACTATACTGAACAACTTTTCCAAATAAACTTATATCGAAATACGAAATTTTATTTTCCACTCTCCATACTAAACTAGATCAGCTGATTCTCAATTTGTATGGGAGGTAAAAACATTTTTTTCGTATTAGTTTATTTGGTTTGGTTACTAATAGTTTATTTGGGAAAGTTGTTCAGTTTAGTCATCTGAATCTGCCCTTAAAATATTTGCAGTTGATTTTAATTTACCTTATATACACATGCATGCATATGATATACTAGGATATACATACATATGTATATAGATAAAAGAGAAGATAAATATATAAAAGGTGGAAACAAATCAACTGCAAATATTTTCCTATTTAAGTGCATTCTTTGTATTGTTTTTCTTTGTTCTTCCATGCTGGTCTGGGAGAAAAAGAAAAACATAGAATGTACCAGCTGCTTCTCTTCCCGCGCAAGCCGTAAAAGTCGTCTGATGGAATCGCCGAATGGGGAAATCATGACATAGGCGATGCGGCTAGCAACCCATCACTATTGATTTCCTGTTTCAACTACCATTATGCTAAACGTGGCCTAAGGTCTTATGGCTCTAGGCTCTGTCTACCCCGTATGGGATAAAGACGTGATTATATCTATGTTTTTCTTTGTTACCTAATTGGTACAATAAAAATTACAAATTGAGAATTATCTAGAAAGATCTAGTATAGTTACATTACATACTAAAGAGAGTAAAAAAAACGTATTTCGATATAAGATTATTCGGAAAAGTTGTACAGAATAGCGGTCTGAACCTGCCATTAAAATATTTACAATTGATTTGTGGCCTTAAAGATTAACCCCCGTATTAAGAAACGTTTGTTAAGCCTATTTTACTTAAAATGTGTTTTGTCTCGTTCTTTCACATGATTTGTCAGGTAAGAGAGAAAGAGCCAAAACATATTTTAGTTAAAATGGGCTTATCAAACGTTCCACTTTCTAATGTGCTACACCCGACAGGGTTCAATTGTACCTACTGAAAAGACAGTGACTTGTGTATATGTATACCTATATCTAGAACTGTTATTGTACAACATGAAATGCAACAAATAAATTGAAATTGAAACGTTGCTTAATACGGCGGTTAATGTTGTTTGTAGACGAGGGTCGCTTGCCCCAAGATCTGATATCAGTGATCAGCGATGGACTTCCCAGCTTGCTTGTGCCGCCCTCGCTAGAGCCGGGCAAGGCTGGCCTGCAGTGGGTAAGTTGTTATTGTTCACTAGCTATCCCTCGCGATTTCACCTGCCCTGCCGTATGTAAACACCGCTCCTACAAGTGTTCATTTGGTAACAAGCCCTCTATATTTAAAGGTGAACCCACCGTATTCATAAAAATTAACGAACATTTGTTGAGCCCAATTTAACTAAAATATGTTTTGGCACTTTCTCACTTATCGAAGTTTTCCGTGAAAAAAAAAAGAACCAAAACACAAAGTTAAAACAGGCATAACATACGTTTTAAATTTTTTATTTATAGGGTTATAAAATTAAAACTAAAAATAAATAAATAAAAACATTATTAGTTTCTTATTAATTGATTTGATTTCCTTTTAAGCGTATATAATTTGATTTATTTTTGTGTCACATCAGCTTCAAGTAGTAGGAGCTTTGTGCGAGTCAAGCGAAACACAAGAGCGAGTGCTACACGAAGTTACACCCGACACGTTCGAGGACACGCTGTATAACGTGCTGCAGTACACGTCACAGGTCAGTGGCTTGAGAGTTCCGAACCCGTTTCACATAAAAAACTGATTTAAATGGATGACAATGGGTCCATGGATCGTAAACTTGAGAAAAAAATTCCTAGCTGTATGTATCCCACTGCTGGGCAAAAGCCTCGCCTCTTTTCTTTCATGAGTCCTTGTCATTTCATAATCTCATTGTTTAAAAATATGTACGGAAATTTGATAAAAGAACAAAGCGATCGCAGATTTGTAATGTAAAATTAGACATGATGTTGTTTCGTCTCAAGATAAGTCAGAGGAAGAAAAGTACTGTACAAGCCTCGGCCAAAATTGCAATTTACGACCTCGTATTTTTAAAAGGCCGCTGCTTCGCCTCCACCTTTTAATGCACTAGGCAAGGCCTCAGCTGCCCTTAAGCCTTGCAATATTACTTGGCCGTAAAATGCTTCATTACCGGCCTCGACAGTAATGTACTTATCCCAACTAATATTATAAATGCGAAAGTGAGTTTGTATATTTTTACTTGTTTGTTACCTATTTACGCCCTATCTAAAGAATCAATCTTCCTGAAATTTCGCATACACATAGCTAGGAGTATTGAGAAGGACATAGAGTACCTTTCATCCCGGGAAAAAGCACAGTACCCGAGGGAAATTAATGCGGGCGAAAGCTAGTTTCTTATAGAATTGTATGGTAATGTATATAGAACGGTGCGTGTGGGGTGGAAGCAGCTCAGACCGCCGTGGTGGTCGCTTGCCGCACCGCCCTGTCTCTAGCGCCGCTGGCCACGGAGTGGGATGGCGCACTCAACAGGTTGCTGGCACATCATCAGGTAATACATATAATCCGGATCTTTTTAAGACCAAAATGAATAGGCTATTAATGAACCAGCGAGCTCTATCTTAGACCATATCTGCACTTGCCATCAGGTGGGATCGCGGTCAATCGCTGGTCATATAATACTTAAAAAGAACATTTTGTCCTCTCTCTCTTCCTCTAATCATAAAGTTCAACTTAGGTTTATTGGTTGCACCCTCAGCTGGTTGCTTTGTAATCCAGGGTCCGCATTCCTCCACTTCGCCCGGTTTAAACAGTTTCAACGCCGGAGAATCGCAGTCACAATAGTTTTTCAATTATTTGTTGGTCACTGGTGGGCCGCTGGCTGACCGCGGTAAAGTCATTATCAGTCTTTTTAACTCAAAATTGTTTTTTCCACTGAAAAGGTATTGGGAGAACGAGAAGTTAAATTATGTCCTCTTCGTCTCGTTCTCGCATACCAGTTTGAAAATTACTTGCTCATCGGAATGCAAATATGCGATGTTTTCAATAATGATGTAGCAGTGGCGTGCATATCATAAAGACGTTTAGACGTTGCCTACCCTGTACTTTTGTAATAAATAATAAATATTTTTTTTATATAATCAATAAATATAATAATAAATATTTTTCATACAAGATATTGAATTCTTAACAACGCCATCTATGAATTCGCGGGAACACCCGGCGCGCCGGACCGTAGGCGCCGCTAGGCCAGGCCAGCTTTTTAGTAAAACGTCTGAAGTTTACTACTCTCACTAAGAAATCACTATGTATGGATGTGCTTTTGCTCGTGTAGTAGTGCAAGTAAAAAACTTACATGAACAGACACATATGCGCTAAATCACGCCTGTGTGAGTAAATTTTAGACCTCCACTATAGATGAAACAAAATGCTATGAGATGACATTTCGTCTCGCTCTCACTTTTGTTACGGCCAATTAGAATTACGCGTTACACATAGTGATTACGATCGATTGCAGCAACATGATAACTGTGTCTATTGGATATTAAACGAGTAATGCTGCAAATTTAAAAACGCATAGACTTAAAGACTTTATGGAAACAAGTTAACATTCCAAATTCCGTAGGGTTATATTTTTATTTCCGTATCGAAATCAACAATATGTTTGCTTTGCTTGCATGCATTTGTTTGTTTTGAATGTTTAATTTGGTTTACATAATTAATTGTTAATTGCAATGTGCATTGTTTACAATGAGGTGAAAAGATAGAACTTTTATTTTTAACAAAGTTATTGTAGTTTAAAATGTCAAAATTTTCATGTGATTGTTGTAAACCGAGTGTTTGTTTACAAAAACTATAAAATGATGCGCTAAGTAATTTTTCTTTTGACGAAAAAATGGCAATAATAATAAATGGCGTTACCAACCGGGATTGATTGGATTTAGTTGAAGTGAAGGGTAAGCAAACAAGAACATTATTTAATATTATTTTCGAATTAATATGTTTGCTATGCTTTTCCAAAACTCGTCTCGTAAATATTTTAAGGGCCTAAGTAGGTACCTACATGATCAATATATTTTAATTTTATTATCTTCTGGTTCGTTACTGTTTTAGTTGTAACTCAAATATACCTAAATTATAAGTATAAATTAAACTAGAAATAGTTCTGGTCTAGGTAGGTTTTTGCCTACCCTAAGGAAAATGTCTGTGCACGTCACTGATGTAGGTATTTTATTGGTATTGGTTTAATTATCTTGTTTCTTCTAATATATTTTTTTATGGCCAAAAATGTTTTTATGTTAGGTTAGAAAAATGCTATGTACTGGGTTGACGAGTGGCAATGGAATGCGGAGAAGACAGATACTGCAGCTAGTCAAACACCACTACTTCCCTTCCGATCAGATGAGCCAAGTAAGTATGCATTTACTGGTTAACACTTTCGCTGTCTCACATTGAAACAACAAAAGCAACATAATAGTTAGTCATACTTTTCAATTAATTTAATAAATCTGAAGTTAGTTTTGAATAATTATTTTTTAGGATAGCCTGATTCTTGGGGAAGGTTTATTGTGCATATACCTCAAAGGCGAGTGAAACCGCGGTAACAGCTAGTCTACTACTTGCATACTTGTCTATGGTTAAATTCTATTTTTATTAACAATGGTTATACAGCATTTTAAATTAATAATAATAATAAATACTAAGTAGCAGGGCAAACACCGTTACCCTTGTTACTGGAGGTTCAGTATCTCAGTAGCTCAATGACTAGAAAAATATCTACAGGTATTCGGCGAAAGTCTTCACAACATACCAGAAAGTACTCCATCAGCGGAGGCGGCGGCGGGCGACACTGTCGCGGGCTGCTGCGCGACAGTGTCGCCGCAACAGGAGCACGCTATAGACGAGCTGGTCGGCAGGCTGGCGGACGCGCTCCGCTCAGGGAAGGTATAGTGTACACAACACACAGACAGCGGGCGACACTGTCGCGGGCTGCTGCGCGACAGACACTGGGTGTGGTCTACATCTCGGAGTCAGACACTGGGTGTGGTCTACATCTCGGAGTCAGACATCGGGTGTGGTCTACATCTCGGAGTCAGACATTGGGTGTGGTCTACATCTCGGAGTCAGACACTGGGTGTGGTCTACATCTCGGAGTCAGACATTGGGTGTGGTCTACATTTCGGAGTCAGACACTGGGTGTGGTCTACATCTCGGAGTCAGACATTGGGTGTGGTCTACATCTCGGAGTCAGACACTGGGAGTGGTCTGCATCTCGGAGTCAGACACTGGGTGTGGTCTACATCTCGGAGTCAGACATTGGGTGTGGTCTACATCTCGGAGTCAGGCACTGGGTGTGGTCTACATCTCGGAGTCAGACACTGGGTGTGGTCTACATCTCGGAGTCAGACACTGGGTGTGGTCAACATCTCGGAGTCAGACACTGGGTGTATTCTACATCTCGATGTCAGACACTGGGTGTGGTCTTCATCTCGATGTCAGACATTGGGTGTGGTCTACATCTCGATGTCAGACACTTGGTGTGGTCAACATCTCGAGAGTCAGACACTGGGTGTGGTCTACATCTCGATGTCAGACACTGGGTGTGGTCTTCATCTCGATGTCAGACACTGGGTGTGGTCAACATCTCGAGAGTCAGACACTGGGTGTGGTCAACATCTCGATGTCAGACACTGGGTGTGGTCAACATCTCGGAGTTAGACACACCCAACATCTCGGGAGTCAGACACTGGGTGTGGTCAACATCTCGCAGTCAGACACTGGGTTTGGTCAACATCTCGGGAGTCAAACACTGGGTGTGGTCAACATCTCGGAGTCAGACACTGGGTGTGGTCAACATCTCGGAGTCAGACACTGGGTGTGGTCTACATCTCGATCTCAGACACTGGGTGTGGTCTTCATCTCGATGTCAGACACTTGGTGTGGTCAACATCTCGGGAGTCAAACACTGGGTGTGGTCAACATCTCGGAGTCAGACACTGGGTGTGGTCAACATCTCGGAGTCGGACACTGGGTGTGGTCTACATCTCGATATCAGACACTGGGTGTGGTCTTCATCTCGATGTCAGACATTGGGTGTGGTCTACATCTCGATCTCAGACACTGGGTGTGGTCTTCATCTCGATGTCAGACACTTGGTGTGGTCTTCATCTCGATATCAGACACTTGGTGTGGTCAACATCTCGGAGTCAGACACTGGGTGTGGTCAACATCTCGGAGTCAGACACTGGGTTTGGTCAACATCTCGGGAGTCAGACACTGGGTGTGGTCAACATCTCGGAGTCAGACACTGGGTGTGGTCAACATCTCGGAGTCAGACACTGGGTGTGGTCTTCATCTCGATGTCAGACACTGGGTGTGGACAACATCTCGAGAGTCAGACACTGGGTGTGGTCTACATCTCGAGAGTCAGACACTTGGTGTGGTCTTCATCTCGATGTCAGACACTTGGTGTAGTCAACATCTCGGAGTCAGACACTGGGTGTGGTCAACATCTCGGAGTCAGACACTGGGTGTGGTCAACATCTCGCAGTCAGACACTGGGTTTGGTCAACATCTCGGGAGTCAGACACTGGGTGTGGTCAACATCTCGGAGTCAGACACTGGGTGTGGTCAACATCTCGGAGTCAGACACTGGGTGTGGTCTTCATCTCGATGTCAGACACTGGGTGTGGTCAACATCTCGAGAGTCAGACACTGGGTGTGGTCTACATCTCGAGAGTCAGACACTGGGTGTGGTCAACATCTCAGAGTCAGACAATGGGTGTGGTCAACATCTCGGAGTCAGACACTGGGTGTGGTCAACATCTCGCAGTCAGACACTGGGTTTGGTCAACATCTCGGGAGTCAGACACTGGGTGTGGTCAACATCTCGATGTCAGACACTGGGTGTGGTCAACATCTCGAGAGTCAGACACTGGGTGTGGTCTACATCTCGAGAGTCAGACACTGGGTGTGGTCTACATCTCGATATCAGACACTGGGTGTGGTCTTCATCTCGATGTCAGACACTGGGTGTGGTCAACATCTCGAGAGTCAGACACTGGGTGTGGTCAACATCTCGAGAGTCAGACACTGGGTGTGGTCAACATCTTGATGTCAGACACTGGGTGTGGTCAACATCTCGGAGTCAGACACTGGGCGTGGTCAACATCTCGGGAGTCAGACACTGGGTGTGGTCAACATCTCGGAGTCAGACACTGGGTGTGGTCAACATCTCGAGTGTCAGACACTGGGTATGGTCAACATCTCGGAGTCAGAAACTGGGTGTGGTCAACATCTCGAGTGTCAGACACTGGGTGTGGTCAACATCTCGAGTGTCAGACACTGGATGTGGTTAACATCAAATTGTGCCAATGCAAAATTTGACACGGTTGTTTTTCTCGCAAGCGTAAGAAAAGCGCTATACAAGCCTCGTTTAAAATAGCAAATACTCCCTTGTATATAACTATGTTGTAATAATATTGTATTTGGAAATAACGAAACAATTTGTTTTTGCAACAGATATCTGACATAGCGACGTCGAGTGTGATGGAGCTGTATGGCTACAAGATGACCTGTTTGGAACAACGGCTACACTCACACTCCGTCGCCTTACAGGTAATACGAGAATAGAAGGGGTTCTATTAGGGAAAAAAACAACTGGTTATTGTATACTATAGTGAGTTTTTGTCTATCATTAGCCAGTTCCTTTATTTCCTGATAAGACACGACGTTTGTTTTCTCTTTTATTTGTTTCATATAACTATGCCTTGTCTTAGGAACTCCACCGACAAGAGCCTAGCTCTTAAATTTATGATGATAGTGATTTTATTAATGAAATGAAAAAGTATACGTATACAGGGGGTGTCTCACCTATTATTTACTTTGTTCCTATCCACCCTAAGGTTGGCTGGAAGTAATTGCGATAAGTCCGCCTTTGTACACATTGTTTCAATTTATATCAATAGAAAAATTTATTTTACTAAATATTGTTTTTAGTAATTTTATTTTTAGTAAGTAAATATCTTTTTAAAGTTAAAATAAATAAATTTAATAATATACTTTTATTTTTGTACTAGGGTGCCAGCGAGCATATGGCGTCACTCCAACATTCCCTGGCGATGCTGCAGGCGACAAACAGCTCGCAACAAGACGTGTTGTATACGACACAAATGCAGAATGAAAAGTAAGATGGGAACTGTTTTTATTACCTTATGTACTTTCTTTTAGACACAATAAATATTGTCTAAAAAAAATAGACGAAAAGTAAGATAGGAACTGTTTTTTTTAATGTCTATGTAAATCCCTTTAGACACAACATTGTATTGTCTAAATAAAAGTTGTAAAATATGGACGGGCGGAAAGTTTCCCGTTCCGTACATATACATGATATTATTATGTCTATGTGTGTGGGCTCTTGCTATATTTATTTCACAATATTTCATTTAACATTATCAAAAATTTAACAAATAAATACAAATACAAATTTGTATTTGTATTTTATTTGTAAAATATAACATCACATTAATAATTGACAATATTATTATCATTTAATTAAAAATATCTATTGTACTCGGAACAAACTTCATAAATTAGGTCACTGTTGATTACTATGATAAAACAGCTGTATTAACACGTTTTACTTTATAACACTACTAAAGTTATCTAATTTCGTCCATTCAGTATAAGCATCGGTGGTTCAGTGGTAGAATGCTCGCCTGCCACGCGGGCGGCCCGGGTTCGATTCCCGGCCGATGCAAGTTTTTTATTTTATTAGATTTTTTTTTATTATTCAATATTTCTATAAAGAGTTTGGTAAAGTTTTATATCACATTTAAGTAAATAGTACCTGGTGTGTAATTTTTTTGTTGATAAAACAAATTGACAAAAACTTTTACTTTTATTTCATTGCTGACGCTGATATTAATAAACTTAAAAATACTATAAAGTATAGAAAAAGTACATTGTTTTCCATAAAAAATGCAATATACATTTTTTTCCATTAATTTTATAACATCATCGTTTTTAATCAAGTTTAGTGGAAAACGAAATATACCGCTGGCCGTCTCGTCTGTTTGTCTGTCTGTGAGGGTTGTGTATCACGAACGAAATAAGGAGACAAAAAATTTACAACAGATTTTAACCTTTTTTATACTATAGTACTTATCACAGAATAGATAAGAATAACGTAGTATTACCTAAAACCTTAAAAAAGTTAAAACGTTAAAGAATAACTGGCAATGTTCTTAATTTAAAAAAAATTCTCATAGACACAAACAAACCATAGACGAGCTACACAAACAATTAGAAGACGCCGAAACGACGCTGCGAGGGTTCAGAGCGAAGTTAGCAGCGGAACGACTGGACAAGGAGAACCAGAAGGAAAGCCTGCAGAAACAGTTCAAGCTGCAGCTCAGTGTAAGCTATTATACCGTTAGTATGTATGTGTGTGTGTGTGTGTGTGAAATGACGTATGCGCATGAAGCTAATTGAAGTCCTAGTTTTAATTCATAAATATTTTAAGTTCTAAGTATGTTAAGTTCTAGTCTGTAACAGGAATAAATATTTCTTCCCCGCTAAGTATAGGTATTGTATAAAAAAAATATTATCATAGGACGCCCGGCAGATTTGCTCACACAAAGTATTCGAGAGCGGTGGCGTAGTTAGGGCATCACGAATATAATGTATGTTCGCAGTATCAATTGGATTTTATTACGAAGAGATGTTTAATAAAAAAAAATAGTAAAACCTAACATAATAAGTAAAGTTAATGTATTATTTGACTTCAAATCCGAAATTTATTATTGAAGCTATAATATGTTTGTGCAGAACTTGGAAGGCGAGAAGAAAGTCCGCGAGAGGGAGATAGAGGAGCGGCTGAAACAAGCGGAGGGAGAGTACAAAGCGCTTCAGAAGAAGTTAGAACAACAGGTGAGCGAATATTCAAGTTACCCGTGTGTTGTTTTTTTTGGTTGTGGAATTAATCCACAATATGGCAATCAAACATATATATTTTTGCCAGTACAAAGTTTTATTTGAATTTTCTTCATTTAGTCAAGTCACTGAGTTAAGTCAAGTTTGTCAGAGAGCTAAGTGAAGCGGTGGAAAGATTTCACTTAGCATTATTTTGAGAGATTTTGGTGACAAGGATTAGAGTCACTTATACGGCATTGTACCACTTCCCAACACTCATGCTTGTTAACGAACACTTAGCGAATAATAATCCACCTTTATTATGCACAAATACTCGAAAAAACACAAATATTAGAAAGTAAATATAATGACGATAGCTGAGTGACTTTAGCTTGGCGCCAAAACTCCTAGCCGTATGTTGTGATGTTTTTACGTTTCGGACGGAACTTTGTGTCTTTCACTATTTTTATATAACTACATATCTAGGTTCCATCGCTGGGCGAAAGCTTTTTATCTCCATATATCTTGATTCTGTGATGTGGTAACATCTTTATCAAACTCTCTCTAATCATCTCTAATATCCATCTCTTTCTAGATTTACTTCACAATATATTCATATGTCAGACAATATATACATCTTTCGGGATGCATCCGATTTTATTTTATTGTAATAAATAAATACATCATTGGATTGTACAGGATCGAAAATAAATTTTGTACAAAGGCGGACTTAGTACAGGATAAAGATATAGTTGATAGGCGATTTAAAATAACAAAAGCACCTCAAAAGCAACAGTATAAAAATTATATGGTCGAATTTATATTAATTCATACTTTTAAGATGTTGTTGAAAAATTAATATACTTTTAAGCGTACATTTTTGTGCCTGAAGCATCGAACCCATCGACGGCGGATATTGCGAAATATAATATTGGATATTTCTAGATAAGGGCTATTCACCGAACTGCTTCTAGCTTATTATGATAGCCTGGTATATCTGTTCGGCGAAGGTCACGTGTCATAATTTATGAAATTTTATCAAATTGAAATATACTATTATCTAGCTTTGCATTTGTATTAATCATTTCATCATTGTTTTATAGCAGACTAGCGACTCGTCCCGGCTTCGCATGGGCATAAAAACTTTCCTCTTGAATCACTCTATCTATTAAAAAAACCGCATCAAAATCCGTTGCGTAGTTTTAAAGATTTAAGCATACAAAGGGATATAGGGATAGACAACAAGACAAAAAGGTCAATATGTCTATTGACTTACTAACAGACGCTCAGTATTAACTTGGAATGTACAATTCTGAGTCCCGAACTGGCCGGGCGACGGATATTGCGAAATTGGAACAAGTTTCTACACTTGAAAGCCATTTCTATGAACAACTTTCTACCTTTTCATGTTAGACTGGTACGAGTATATTTACTGGGAAATCTTTGTCCTAAACCAGTATTGCCAATCTTGTAACGGTTAGTTTGTTTGCTTTTCGGATTAAGTGGTAAATAATCCCTGTACGTCTACATTGATATGAAGTAAAATTGTTAGGCAGTCAAGAAACTATTATAATGGTCTATTTGAAATACAAAAGTATATTAGAATTGTGTAGTTATTTGTCTTAAAAATTGTAAAAACACATCTCATTTCTTTCGCTAATATAGACTTATTGGACATATAAAAGTTTATGTAAGAGCATAAAAAATTAATATGTGTAGCCTCTTTACATAGGCTGGAAATTGAATCTAGCATTCCAGACGTTTTACGCCTGTTCTTGGATCAGTCGGCCTTTAAAGAGTAAAATTTCCTTCTTATTGAGTCTTTTACTTGATGCTCTCCCTGTATCAAATAGCAGGACTAAAACAATATGTACATATTAAGATAAGAATTATAATGTTCAAAATAGAAAAAAACGAAATTCCAGTGCGCATGATAGTATAAAATAATAAGAGAGTACATAACAATAAATAAATAAAATACAAAATAATATAAGAAAAAGAGGGAAAGAAAACTGTCACTGTTCGCGCTGTATTTAATTTCCAAAACTTTGGTTTTTTCAAGTATTTGTGCATAATATTGGTGGATTATTATTCGCAGTGTTAGTGAACAAGCGTGTGTGTTGGGAAGTGGTACAGTGTCGATTACGTGACTTTTATATTTGTCACCAAAATCGCCAAGTTATAGCAAAGTGAAATTTTTCCACCCCTTCACTTAGCCTTCTGACTCTGACTAGACTTACTTGTCTGGACAAGACTACTGATTTGACTAAAGTAGGACTGAAGAAGATTAAATGACTAGTTTCCATGTCCGTAAAAAGTATTAAAAAAGGTTACACTATTCTTGTAAACATAATATAATACCAATTGCAATTGTTAACAGACAAACAAAAACAGCGAACTAGCGGGCGTGCTGATAAAGTTCGAGGAGCGAGTGAAGCAGCGCGACAAGCGACTGGAGGAAGCGAGCGAAGCGGAGAGCGCGCTCAAGCGAGAACTGGCTCAGAGGGACAACGTAAGTTAATTTATACTTTATTATATAAATTTTAATATTTAGCACCGATAGTAATTAATTGCCAGATGAACATAATCAGCGAACTAGCAGGCGTGGTGTATTTTTATGGATTACTAGCTGTTCCCCGCGGCTTCGCCCCGCGTGGGACTCGGTTATATCGCGCCCAAAAGTCATGCCTATGTTTGACCTCAGGTCGTTAACTACATCCCTACCAATTTTCATCACAATCGGTCCTGCAGTTTAGCCGTGAAGAGGTGACAGACAGACAGACAGACAGACAGACAGACTTTCGCATTTATAATATTAGTATGGATTTTTTTGTTGTTGATTAAGTCAATGACTAAATAGGTTAAGGGTTTCTAAATTGTTATTATCAACACCATATTGTACCCTATTTGATGCAAATAAAGGATTATCTTTTTTAAAATGTTTAGGGTCAGTTCAGTCAAAACGGAAAAATTCTTGAGCAATTTACTGACGCTAATGAAATAAATATTGACTTTTGATCGATTGAAGCATTTGGAGGTAACGAGCGAAGCTTAAAACTAAGCTTTTTTTATATATATAGCCGTAATTGTCCCATGGCTTTGCATAGGCCTCCCCTCTTGTCTTCCACGTTATATCCAAGTTATATTAAACATTTACATTTTGGTGGAGTCTCTTCCGGGTCTCTATCTTCCGCTAGCCTTTTCACCTGTTACGTCACGACTCCCACTTTTTCCTTTATTTGTTCTATAAAACTCCTTCTTGGTCTACCTCTTCCCCGTTAGGTTGTCTTGTTGTAGTTACTCGACGAAAAAAATATTGCTATTATTTTTATTATTAACACAGCATATTGTAATGCACACACTTCCACAGATGATAAAACAACTGGAAAAAACGGTGGCGGAGCGCGAGAACAGATTGTACCAGGTGACGACACAACTGGAGGAGATGAAACGTGTGCAAGAAATGGTCGCCAAGCTGATGAGCAAGAGCAGTTCCACGCCCGCCAGCTAACGGTAATACTGACTTCTAGTTTTAATATTATAAGTAACTAGCTTTTGCCCGCGGCTTTGCCCGCGTAAACTTCCCCGGGTATAGTGCTTTTTTTCCTGGATGAAAGGAACCCTATGTCCTTCTCTTGGTTCTAAGTTACCTCCACACCAGCCGCTCTTGAGATATAAATTGTGTAATTAACACGACTTCTTTTAATAATAATAAAGAAAATATAAGATATAAGATTAATGTGTAAGTGAGTTTGTTAAAGAATTCAAGTCAAGTTGCAACTAACGATTAACTAGAGATAAAAAGAGAGAGAGAGAGAGAGAGAAAGAGATAGAGAGAAAGACAGATGATTTGACGCTGATACAGAACAAATTACAGAATAGGTACTATACTAGTGCCGATGTTCAATACTTTACAAAGAAAATGCACCAAACTCTAGTGTGTATTTCGTTGGTTGAGTTTATAGTTATTATTTGCTTACATTTACTTTAGAAGAAGACTACATGAAAGAAAGAAAGAAAATAATGTTTATTTTATATATCACACAAAAACATAATGGAATAAGAAATTGGAGAATTGAACAAAATGACAAATGTTTGTGTTATCAAAATGGTCCCCTCTCAGTGAGAACCACAACGCTGGTCTTCCGAGGGCACTATTAGGTACAAAATAAAAATCATCATCATCATTTCGAATAGTCGTCACGGTCAATCGACCATGCACACCCTGGTGTCAGAGTTCTTCGGAACCGCCTCTCGGCCTTTACCAATTACCAAGGTAAATTTGTAAAACCTTTTGTAACCTGTGTATGACAAAAATAAATGATTATGCCTCCGACGTGGTTCCTTTAACGACTACCATATGGCAGAAGCACGGAATGATCTTTATTATCAGATAATCAGATGATTCAAGCCTGCAATGTCCTAACCAAAGTGGAAACAACTAAACAAAGTATGCTTCCCGTTGGAATCGAACCCAAGACCCCCGGATCTACAGGCAAACGCCTTAACCACTGGACCACGGAGGCAGTTAACAAAATAAAATTAAAACAGTTAATAATAACATAACAAATTAACATATATATATATATATATATATGTCTATTTTACAGGTAAATAGAAATGAAGCCAAATTAGAGAGATCTCAGCAAAATTCTTCGAGTATCGTGGTTCTACTATATTTTTATACTAAGATATTTTCTCCCTACGATCATGATATATTTACAAACTTTTCATATTGTGTATATGAAGTGTTGAAATGGGAGTGTATGGAAATTAATGAGGATATTGTATAGAATATTTTTCTACTAATGACAAATAAATTGTATAAATATAATTTTTTTTATTTGTCTGTGGCTGTCCAGGTTTGGAATCTGGTGGCTTACTATCATCTCTTAAAACCTTGCAAGAACGAGTGAGTAAGCGAGACAGCGCAATACATGATGTAAGGCGACATCTCCTTTACTCAGTCGTTCTTGCATGGTTTTTAGAGAAGGTGGTAGGTAAGCCAAGTGGCTTACCTACCACCTTCTTGAAAATTTTATGGAAATTCGTTTGTTAGTTATTCATAAACTGGCAACTCTGACCAGTGACGCCGTTCTTTTTATTTTTGATAGAAAATGGCGGTAGTTGTGATTTATAACTTCGTCCTCGCTTGCCGTGTGTCGCGTCGAACAGAGCTGAAAAGCCTTTTTTTCTTGTAATTTTCTCGTCAAAATCTTGTCGGTGTGTCACTTTTTACAAACTTAAATGGAAAATAATTTGTTCTCGCGAGCAAGGTCATTTCGGGCATAAAAACCACCAATATTCCAACTCATCACAGAGACGAAGATATCATCTTTTTGGGCAAGTTTCGTCGTACGTAAGTATTTTCTAATCTATCCTAATAAAATAAAGCTGAAGAGTTTGTTTGTTTGAACGCTTATAACTTGAAAACTGCTGGTCGGATTTGCAAATTTTTTTTGTATATTAAAGCCTGATTCTTGTGGAAGGTTATAGGCTTTAGTACATACACACAATAATAATAAAAACCCACAGTATACACTGTTTTTATTTGCAAATAGCAACAAACTGAGTACTAAAAACTCTTCTTTTTATTGTAGTTGGCTAAAAAGCTATACTCTCACAAGTGGAACTTGAAGTAATAGCACAATCTCGGCGGTTCTAGAAGGCCCCATTTCTCCTCGCAGCACGCTACAATTGCCGCAAATTGCTTCTCCGCAATTGTAGGTAACAATTGCTTGTGTGTGTCCTGCAATTGTGATGTAGAATTGGAAGTAATGAAATCTTTAACAATTTAATGTTAAAAGTAAATATTTTTTCAACTGAGAGAACGCAATACCAATGTTGGCCACTAACACACCCTGGTCATGTGGGTCTGGTTTCCCTGTAAAACGGGTTACGGAAGTCAGACGGCAGTCGTTCCATTGTAATAACCAGTTCCGCCAAATCAGAACCATGATGAATCGCGTACCCTGGGCTCTGAAGCGTAAGCTGAAGATGCAACCCGGAAACACGCTCGGACGAAGAACGCAACACCAATATGGCTGCTCGCAGGCCGCCTAAAACGCAGACTCACGGGGAGAGTTCATCTATGTGACCTAACAGATGAATATATGCAACAGGCTTCATCAAATAAACTGCATTTAGCTGCCGGTGAACTAACAGGCAGGCAGACACAAAGTTCGCAGAGATGCCATTAATTTATAATATCGATTAGAGGATTTATTATTTTTTAAATTTATTTAGCCTTATTATTGTGTCTTGTACCTATTGTGTTTGTGTGCAGCAAAGAATTTCGAACCGCGTGCGGTCTCTCGCAATTTTTTTTAAATCTATGGTTTGCAGTGTGTTTTGTTTCGGGTCGAGTAAGTATTGTGTCCCACTGATGGGCAAAGGTCTCCTCTTTTTCTCCACTCGTCTCTTTCCAAGGCAACCTCTGGCCACTTCCAAAAAGCTGTTGAGATCCTTGATTGTTACTTACACAAATAATTGTGTATATTTAATTTATAACAAACTAGCTGACCCGGCGAACTTCGTACCGCCTTTCTTAATATTTTTTTCCGTAAGAACCTTGTACAGAGTATTAGAAAACTACAAAAAAAAAATCAGCCAAATCGGTCAAGCCGTTTTCATGCTATGTCGTGACAAGCGTTAGATCTTATGCAAACCAAAAACCACGAGGGATATTAATATTATTAATAAAGAAATAATAGTTTTTATTTGATTATCTTTCGAGGTATATTAAAAAATATTCCCCTCTAAACTATTTCTAGTCAAAAGTATAAATAAACGAGGTATGCACTTAATTTAACACAAAGGTCGTTACCGAAACAGGCAGACGATGCGGCCGTGAACTTTACAGGTAGCGTCGGCAGATACATTTCTGGCGCGGGGAACCATACAAAATAAATAATATTACTTACGCAGATGATATAGTCGCAGATGGGTTAATTCTTAAAATGGCAACATTGATGCCGAAGGAATAAGTATTTGTATCGATTTTTTTTTTCATGAAAATCCTTTATTTCCGTCTCACTTGTTAAGGTGATACCTCGGTGAACACCATCCGCCACCGCACCGCAACGCCACCGTCATTTAAAAATCATTACTCACTGAAAACACAAGTTATCAAAAATCCCTCTGCTGTGATTATTGTTCTGGATCTAAAGTTAATTTTAATCATATTAAATTATAGTTCCATATAGTTACAAATTGCTAAACTGCTAAAAGTGGCCGTATTAAACAATAATGCAATTTGTAACTATAGGGAATTATAATTTAATATGTTTAAAATTAACTTCAGATCCAGAACCTTAATTACAGCAGAGGGATTTTTGATAACTTGTGTTTTCAGTGAGTAATGATTTTTAAATGACGGTGGCGCTAGTGTTCACCTAGGTATCACCTTAAAAATATTATCAGTTAGGAATCACTGTTAAGATATAGCAAAATTTTATGACTAGTAACGTTTAAAATTATAGTTATTTTACCGAGCGAGCGAAGCGAGCGAGAGTCTTCATTTCGAGACTGGCAAATTTCGCTTTTGTCCGGATGTCTGTCTGTTTGTTCCAAGCTAGAGGTCGCATTTCTGAACAGATCCTAATGAAACTTGGTACACGTGTTCCTTGATTTATTTGCAATTTTTTGTCAAGAGCTTTTTTTGATTGGAGGGAAAATGGGGGCAAAAATGAGGGAAGTTTGCTATATTGTTGTATTGTTTATATCACTGGCTGCAAGATGGTACTTTAACAAATTAATATGCGCTTTGGTTTTGTTTTTGGTCATAGATAAGTTACTTTTAATTATTTTTTTTTTGTTTTTTTGTTTTTTTTTTTTTTAACAGAATGGAAAATAACTATCTATAGAGGTTTGAAAAAAAGAAAAGGGGGTTTTCGGAGGTGGTTCGCGAGGTCTACTGTTCACAGAACCACTAGTTTTAGTTATTATCGCTCGAATAGTTATTTATTCCCACTAGATATAAAAATATAATATAAAAAGTAGGAAGGTTAAATCGCAGAAAATTAAAGTACTTTCTGAATCTTATATAATTTTAAGAACCAAAATCTAGGTCTTTATAATAATTTGTAATTTAGTGCCATCTTGGAATCATCATCGCCGAATGGGGAAATCATGACATAGGCGATGTTGCTAGCAACCCATCACTATTGATTTCCTGTTTCAACTACCATCATGCTAAACGTGACCGTCTTATGGCTCTAGGTTCTGTCTACCCCGTATGGGATAAAGACGTGATTATATGTATGTATGTATGTAGTACCATCTTGTGAATTAGCAACCTTTGGAACTGGGTTATCATGAAACTTACGAGTTTTTACTAGTTTAGAGTTCTAATAATAGCCAACTATTCGGCATTTTGAAAATTGACCATTATGTTAACTTTAGGTTGCTTAGTTCAGTAATAATTATAAGTAAATGCAAACTGCAGTTATTTAACAACTGTGATTTATTTAGCAACACACAAAAGCTAACAGAAGGAGTAATAGTTAAAGAAAGAGTAAGACACTGTACAAGCAGAAGAAAGTCAAGAAAAAGCACAGGTAGAAAATGTAGGCACTAACGCGCGCAAATTAACAATATCGTAAAGCGCGGCAAAGCATCGAACGGCATGCACCTTGCGTTGCTCGGGCGCGGCTCGACTGACTGCAGCAACGAGCGAAGGCGCGCGTGCGCATCGAGATAGTACCTACCGGCTACCGAACCGGTATGGAATGCGGTCCTCGCTGCATACTACGGATACGCGCGGCTTTACTTGTCAATTAAATAAATATTGAGTTTATGTAGTGAAATATAATAAATAAAATATATTTATATAATGTTATGATACTATATTGTACTGTGTATTTATGTATATGTAACTGTTGTGTGTATGTATTTTATCTCATATATTACTTATGTGTTATTATTAAAATAATATTTTTGAATATACTATTGTTTGTATAGTGTTTTTATATTTTATAAAAGTAATTTAATATATAATGTAGGTTTGTAAATAAATTACCTACATTAACTTTAAAACATTTTGATATTTGAGCGTTTTGCTCATATCCCTCCAAGAATTAATATAGATGTCACCTTGAAATTCGAATGTAGACATCAGGAATAATTTGAAGCACTCTAATTTTGAAGAGAGATTAATTTGGATGTCTCCTCTTGATATTGACGCTGGAATGTAGAGTTAGCAAATTATTATTATTTACTTAAAAACAATATACCTATAAAAATAAAATAAAAATTGGCCAGTCCATCGAGAATAAAGTAACAACTTTTGACTTTGATGAACAATAATGACAAACAATAAGTATTAATAAATTTTTTCATTTATCATTTTATTAATTTAAAAAAATAGTATACACTCAGGTTGCGTAGGAACTTATTTTGAAACCTAAAAAATATATAGCATTTTTGCTAAGTTTTTTTACTTTGTTTGTTGTGCATTTAATCAATGAAATCCTTCATCATTAAAACTTTAACATGAGCAGGTTCTAGTTTTATTTCATTGTTTGTTTATTAGTATTTTATTATATACTAGCTTTTGCCCGCGGCTTCGCCCGCGTGTACTTCCCTCGGAAACAGTGCTTTTTCCCGGGATGAAAGGTACCCTATGTCCTTCTCCTGGCTCTAAACTACCTCCGTGACAATTTTCAGCTAAATCGGTTCAGCCGTTCTTGAGTTATAAGTGGAGTAACTAACACGACTTTCTTTTATATATATAGATTATCTTTTGACAGTCTTACACATAATACATCTTTAACATAAAAAGCCTAAACAATAAATTTACTATTTTTCTTTGCCAACCTTCCTATCTTTTCTTTGCCGGTGGGCACGTCTATGAGACTCTCATTCGGCTGAAGTCATATTCGGCTATTCTCGCTGTGTCACGGTCGTATCTCGAGACTGGTATGCTGGAAGGGTTGTTTTGTTACGAATATATCGTAACGTTGAAAGTAGGGAATTTCAATCGCATGCTTCTTCTTCTTGTAGAGTCAAAACGGCTGTAGACTTTGTAGTACCATATTGTTGAAGTTGTCAAGTACTTGGCCACCTCAAGTATTTATAACTAGCTTTTGCCCGGAGCTCCGTAGGAATTCCGGGATAAATATAGCCTATGTGTTGTTTCAGGGTCTAAACAATCTCCATTCCAAATTTCAGCCGAATCGGTTCAGCCGTTTTCCTGTGAAAAAGTAACAAACATACAAACTTTCGCGTGTATAATATTTTTAGGGGTAGTATTTAAACGGAAATCAATAAAAACAATTTTTGTATGCAAAAATAACCTAAATACATATCAAAATTACTGATTGCACAGCAAAATTTGTTTTGCTTCTGTCACCAAGTCTGACACTCGCTCGCTTCGCTCGCTCGCTCGTTGTTAAGGTCACTGTATAACCATAACCTAATCTACCTTCTGTCACAAAGTCGTCTTTTGACCGTTAGTTGCTTCTGTCACCAAGTTTTTAATTTAATTAAAAGTAAAATAATTTATTTGATATACAGAAATTTATGGCTGATTATTTATTTGACGTGCAATTAATAATATCCCTATTTTTAGGATTATTTCATGCTTCTGAAAGTGTTAATATGCTATTGATATTTTTTCTTCCTCTTCGTCCAAGCGTGTTTCCTGGTTGCATCTTCAAACCTGGGTATCGAAGGAAAGAAAGAAGTATCTTTTATACTGGTGGTCTTATGTGGTAAAAGATGCCCACTTCGCCGTTTTCCAGGTGGAATGAAGGAGCCTCACGATCTTACGCCTGCCGCTGTCAACTGGCTGAGGAATTTGAATTTAGACATCTGATCCACGCAGGACATATGCCATACGCAATGATGACCGGTACAAACACAAAAGTACAATATTCTTGACTGTACCATAAAAGTCAAGACTTTGTCATAGCCAAAATGGGAAATTATATGACTACCTGCATTTGGGATAAAATAAATACGTCATGATAATCTATTTATTGATCTCATAATACAATAGACAATCTCGATGAAGTGAGTGAACAGTAGGTAAATAAAATTTATAGTTAGCAATAACAGCGAGCTTAGTTTACTAAAATTAACTCGCAGAGTGATGATTAAATCAATGCTTTTAGCATTTCGCCAATGGGAAATGTATTTTGGATTGTATAAAATAAAAAAAAAATATTCGACAAAGTATAAAAAGATCAAATAAAATAATATTTTAATATTTCATTGAATATTTAATAATAATCTTTACACTAATAATTATTTTATAATAACTGTTTTAATATGGTTAGCAAATATTCTATCTCAATAAGATCGAACTCAAAAATACGAAATTTTTCAGAAAAATTATCACCTTTTTACTATATTCTTCGCAAAAACATATATTAATCATCCCCCTGCCTTAAACAAATGAATTATTTTGATTAGATCAAACAACAGTCTAGAAACTAACCTTAAAACTGAATTAAAACAATTTTAACTTAATATTTGGCAACAATTTAAAATTAAGCTATACAATTTATAGCAAACTAAGTCTATAAAACTATGTCATTCGAACAACTAAACACATATTTTATATATACATATTACGTAGCGTTTGTAGCAATATTGTGTAGCGCTTGTAGCAATGTTACGAAATTTGAAGCAATATTTTGTAGCGGTCGTAGTACTAATTCGTAGCAGTCGTAGCGCTATATCGTAGCCATCGTAGCAAAATTTCGTAGCGCTTGTAGCAGTTCCGCCGTAGCTATCCGTAGCATCAGCGTTTGTCATGCTGGGTATAAATAATATGATTTTATTGTTCAAATGACTTCAAAATAAATGCACTTTGTATTAAATAACTTTTACTAATAACAACCGTGGCTTGATTTCATTTCGCCATTTCGTTGGTTCTGAGATCGAAACCAGTAAAGGCATTCGAAAAATCGCCTTTCAATTTAAATTTCATACAATCGTTTATTTATTTTTTAAATAACTATCATACAAATATTTAGTACAAATTGCATTTAACTGACTACCGCAAAGTAATACCTGAGACAATTAAATATACAAAGGAATTTGGACCCTAGGGAAGTATTTTTAAATGAATGTCTACCAACAGACGAAACATTGAAGCATACAAGGAAGGCTTAAAACTATTTAAAGTTACAATTAATTAATCACAAAGCGATTGCACCATTGCCATTTTACTGTGTCTGTGTGTTGCTAAATATACAACTCAAATAACATTGTTTACAGTTACACAGAAATATTTTATAGTTAAATATTATTGTACATCGAAAATTAAGGTAATCTGGCCCTTTTATGGGTGGGTATTAATTTTTTTAATTCATTTTTTCTCATTTTTGATCTCTATTTTCCATCTACATTTATAAAGACCTATGATAACAACAATAAAATAATAATATTTTTTTAGACAGTTTTTTCAAGCAGTTACAAATTTACGATAACTATATTTATTATTATATTTATATAATTATATGTATAATTATGAAAAAAAGTTCATAAATTCTTTATATCATGTGTCAAAATAAATACGATTATGAGTTTAAAAACACAGTTAAACAATAAAACTAAATTAAATGATTGAGTTAGTCACAAAGTAAGTTAATGACTTGTGTTATAATTAACCTATAATTATAACATATTTGAACCGATATTGACTAACACATAGGTACTTATTACTTAGATGGATTACAAAAAACAAACAGATGAAATCGACGTCGCTCAATCATAGAATTAGGAACTCCGTACGTAAGACAAGACGAATTTCTGAGTTCTATGGTCTTAAAGCTGCCATTTCCTAAATCTATGCACACATAGGTTTAGCAACACACAGACATAACCGCATTAAAATAAACGACACGAAACACCAATAAGGCAAAAATCACATGTGTGCGTTATGTCAACTCGATCGTGCGACGAAGCGAACGTGTGACCGAACTTGCGGAAAGCCGAAATCACGCAGAAATATTTTTCTAATCGCTTTTTTTATTAATATGCTTTACGGCCCTGGAAACAAGGCCCTTTTTAATTCGCTAAAGAGTGAAAATAGAGCACGCATAGACAAAGATTTGTTTTTGCCGTAGACCGAGATTAAGGATAATATTTTGGGAACACTGTTATAATTATATAGCTTTTTTCAAACAAGCGTGTTTCCTGTTTGCATCTTCAGCTTACGCTTCAGAGCCCAGGATACGCTTTAATCATGGTCCTGGTTTGGCGGCACCGGTTATTACCATGGAGCGACTGCAGACTGACCTCCGTAATCCTTTCACAGGGAAACCAGCCAATCAGGTGATTCAAGCCTGCAATGTCCTAACCAAACTGGAAAGAACAAAGTGTGATTCCCGTGGAAATCGGACTTATGCCCCCCAGGTATAAACCTGCCAAAGCAATGACATATGTATATAAAATTGTTAAAATTGTGAAAATCACGAGTTTATCGTTTTCGACGTTTACCTTAAGAGAGTAAAAATTTAACATTTCCAGCCAGGAACTATTTTTATGAACTTTGTCTTTGTCACTTGTTTAAATTTTGAATTCACTAAAGACATTCCAGAGATTATAGTATCAGTCCTGCGACCGCGAACTTCGCCTGAGCCTGAGCTCTACTTATCTATTTGCTTACAATAAGGTCGAGAACACACTATTCAATAAATATTAAAATGGTGACATATATGTATTTATTTGCTTAACGAGTTAACATAGAGGCTTGGCGTTAAACTGAGTCAAATATATTTTAGTCACAAGTAGTGTACTGCTGGACATAGGCCTCCCTCACAGAGTTCCAATAGGACCAATTTAAAGCGGCCCGCAGGTCATCAGACGTCTGTTAGGTGGTTGTCCCACGTCCCAATACTAATTTAATTTATTATTTTCATCTTATTTTATAATGATAATGATGATGTTTTTGACTTTGTCGTAACAATATATAGACACTTGTACACTCATCCTAATTCTCACCGCAACTGAGCAAGTTTATCGGCTTTCCGACAAGTTTGGACACTTACAAAATCCATTTGTGTTCAATCTTACCCCCGTATTGATTGACGATTCAATTATCGTTTGAGCTAGTAAACACCCACCTTCAGTACAGTGGGCCACACTGAAAAATATACTAGATAAAGTCTAAGACTAAGAGTAACTTTACTTACTTAATACTCACACACCTTATCTTGTACACTTTTCAATATTTTATTATTTCATGGAAAATACATTAGATAACGAACAAACATACTGTTCTATGTGGCCCACTGTACTTTAATGAAGTCAATGAAAGTGGGAAGTAATTTTTTTTTGTAATATAATTTCTGAAAATCAAAATCTCTGCATAAGTTTGATAATTGTGTTTACCTACGTACAATATGTTTGTTAAACTAAATAAAAACAGCCATTTCATAATAAGTTTTTAAGCGGCACTTATGTAATAGCAAAATTCCAATTCAATTTGGCATTTTCAAAGCAATACGGGCGCAAAATAGAAGAAAAAAATCGCAGATATCTATTGATACATTATACATGATTTAAACTATGAAGAAAATAATTGTATGATTTAAATTTACAAGTGAGGTTTGTAGTTCTGCTATTTCGGGAAAATTTCTTATTGTTACCTATTTTAATTTGAGCGGGATCTAAATTAATAAGAAGCACTTCTTCTTTGTCAAGCAGATGCGATGTTTCTCCCAGACCATGGCACATTTAGACTAAATGTCTTGCAAATCCTGTTATATTTAAGTGAGAACCTTTGTGACGCCGTGGATAACGAATCGTCCGCCTGTTACACACAAATATCATATACGTCACTGTTGTCACTGCTTTGTTTTGATCATTTGCCAAATATAAAGTAAAAACTGCATACTTGAAGAATGTGTGAAGGATCCCGCCGTTTAAGAAGAAAAAGCTATAATTTAGCCTGAGTTGAGAAACAGACTAGTTGTACGCGTACATCATATCATTCTACCTATAATCTGTGATCATAGTACAATCCAATGATGTATTTATGTAATTGGTGCAATGAAGTGTTTATTCATTCATTCTTTATCCATAGTGTAGCAGAATCACAAACCCCACGAAGCTTACACTTACAATACTTACAGAAATGTTACAAGATAACGACGCATTTGGCACTTAGGTCTTTGGTTTATTCTGTTTTAGTCAGATCCATGCATACAATGATAACAGCTATAATCTTTTTATAGAACAGTCTGGAAACGATTTTTTTTTCAAATTAAAAAAAAACGAGATATTTGAAGTAATTATTTATTCAAATTTATATTTGAATAAATAATTACTTCAAATCTAAGCAACAACTTTTTTTGAAGATATATATTATGTATGACAGTTGTTGTTCGTATTTCTGCGTGTTCTAGAAACAGACTAAAGCTTGAATTGACCGTTATTATGGCTTCCTAAATGACACGGATAACCTAATATTTTTTGATATTTCATTCGACGTCTCGAATTGTGATATTAAATGGAAGAAGACAAGCACTGGCATTAATAAAGCCTCTTTTACTAGGTATAGTGTGCGAAATAATGTCTACAAACAGTTCTAGAGTGCTATTTTTGAAATGTATGACTCATTCAAAATCGGTATCGAATTTGTATCGATTTTGGGTTTTATTCGACTCACCGGTTTTGAGTGTGTCACCAATTTCAGAAATACCTAGCACTTCTATTGTCTATTCATATGGTTAGGTCATTTGTACCATTGTCATTTAGAAAATTCCACAAAAAGCCATAACAAACGTGAAATTGTTTTCCAAGGTTACAAAATTTTAGTATCACTATTAGATAACCTGTGCTAAACTGGAAGAGTGCTTACTTTAGAGAGGTAATTTAACTAGTTTTAATTTATTGCTATTTTATTTTCATTTTATTTCAAAGTTATAATGTCGAACAAGTCTAATAACGTTGATCACGAAACCCTATTGAAACATTTCTCAGCTACTTGGAGTAAATTTTATTTCATTACCGCTAAGGGAAAGAAGGTAGGACTTGTTTGGCGAAAAATACCACGTAAAAATACTATAGCCACATATTCGTCTTATATAAAAATGACGATCAAAAAACAAGCAAATCGAGTACAGTCAATCCGAAATAGGCGATTGTTCAATATTACTTTTCTGTACAGATGTCTATAGAAAACAAAGAATTTCGAATCGCGCGCAGACAACGCATTTTTTTTATCTATGATAGAAAAACAAATATCGGAAAGTGAAATAATTGACATTAATGCTATTCTATCCAGTATTGGACACAGTCACTATAGTATCAATGGTCAAGTTATTTAAATGTCGACTGGGTGAGAGGGTGCGTATACATGATTTACTCACAAAGCAAGCTTGAATCGAGTCTGATTCTCGATCAATTGTAATATTTGTTACAATATCTTTAGATTGTGAAACATTACCACCGCTGAAGTGCTGTGAAATCTGTGACTCATTCGAAAACAGACATCCGACGAAAATATGTGCCAATCCACATGCAACATTTTGCACACATAATATTTACATGTCAATAACATTTGAGTCATTCGATACTTTTTCATTTTCCAGTAGTGATATATTAATTTCAAAAAGGATTTCGTGTTCAACCTACATAATTACACTACTTCTTATATATTTCAAAATTTCATCTAATTAGTTTAAAACCTTAAATTTTAATAAAATATTTTTAACACGCTATTGGTCTTTAATAAAAATTCTTTTAATACTATTTAATGCTTAAATGGAGACGCTAGAAACATGCATCAAGGTGAGAATGAGCAATTTTTACTTATACGAACGATCTCGAATAAGGATTCTAAAACCTATCTTACAAAAAATATCCAAGAACTGTCGTTTAAATTGTTTAGGATTCTTATTTTGAACAGTACGATTCATTCCTGAACAGACGTTATAAAATATTGTGTATTTTTATTACAAGACATTTATAACAGCTGTAAAGAGAATCTCGCAAAATATTTTTAAATGTGTCCCATCGTAATGTAGAGATAAATTAATTAAATATAGGAATATCAACTCTAATTGTAACTTCTAGGATGTTTTGTTGTATGTTGTCTGTTGTATGTTGTGGCCAATATCACAAAGCCAAGAAAATGTAAATAAATAAAATCGTTTCTGAAAATGAAATATTGATAAAACATATGTTAAAATATAAAACTGCGCTGTAAATAAACATGATCAATAAAATTGACATTATTGTATGCCACTTGATGGATTACTTACCAACTTAAAAATGATTTATTTTTTATTTTGTATAAATTTGTATAGCTTCAAGCTTTCATAATTCGGGAAACAATACAAATTTTCTACATTACGATGTGATGTCATATTTTTGTTGTAATTAATAATATTCTTATATTACAAAATTAATCCTGAGCATTCGAATATAAGATTTTGAAAGCGCGTGATTACGTTATCTAGGTTGAAAATATGATTACTGTACAATTATTTGTCATTTAGAAATTACACTTTACCATCTCCGAACCCTTAAAGACTTCAAAAGTATAATTAAAAATTTTAAAATCAATGTTCACGCACGATACGGATTTTTAATTGTAGACAGTATTTTTAGCAATTCTCTCCGTACAAACTGGCCATATCCACTTGTTTATTAAAAAGAAAAAAAAAATGCACTGCATTTATGGTAGAATATTTTTTGACTGACTTCAAAAAGAAAATTTAAATTCGGCCTTAATTCTTTCATTTACAAATGTGTTTTTTTTTCTCTACAACTCAAAAATCCGTATCACCATCCTCACAATCTCTACGCTAAGATGATTTACTACTAAGATCACAAAAATCATTGACTAAAGAGCTATCAATTCCTTTATTTGTCACTAGATGAAATTTCGCGTGTTTCTAATGCTTTGAACTCGTAAACTTTTCGGAATAATGTATAGAGATGATGTGACAAATGAAATTGATTTAAAAAAATAGAGACGTTGAAAATAAATAAAACCACTTTTTATTTGCTTACTATATATAGTCCGTCAACTTGTACGAGAATTGTTAGTGATAGGTAATGCGGAAAGATAAAATATCTAAGCGGCAGTACATAAGGTTGACTCCCATCTATACTAATATGAATTGGCCATCCAGACATCTTAGCTTCTATGCCTTTTATGCTAGCGTTTGAGATACGTTCTAATACTACAAAATACCTTCGGTTTTGTCCTTCAGTAAATAAGATGTAAAAATGAAAGATATATATTTCCAATGATAATGTTCCTTTTACTATGTATTTTAAAGCAATAAAGATATTACAAACAAACAAACAAGATGTCTCTGGGAACATGAACTAAAAAGGTGCATAAGCAATACGATTCTAAAAGTTAACGTGTTGTTAACTTTAATGGCCCCCAAGAGCAGGACAGTAACTTCCGTATATTTTTCATACGAACTATATGAAAGTTTAGGTATGTTATCCGATTTTTAGAACTGTTATGTATTTGAAGAGTGCCTTACATATTTTATTTTCTGCACACCTGATCATAGGCTTACTGCGTACTAAGCGCGACCATCTGATAATCTTGTACAAATAAATAATACAAAAATATTAATGTAAAGAGTAAGCCAGCTTACCGCATTGTCAATTAATTAATTTATTAAATAATAATATAAATTAGTTGACATTTTGTTTACCAACAAATATTTGACATTCACTTCGACTGATAAGGCAAAACTCGTACCAGTACTCAGTGATAAATACATTTTACATCGACTAGTAGCGCACTGTTTCTTTCGTACACGACAGCAGCCAATAAGAAACTTTGTCAAATTGTCACTTAAGAATTGAACGACAAAGACGAAATGCTTTTACTACTGACCGGTTTATATTTTGTCAACGTGTTTTATTTGTTCCCAAGTACTGTACAGAAATATGACCTATTTGACAGTTTTAAAGTCGATTATATTTTCGAAGTAGTACACAGAGTACCGCCGCGTTCTCGCTAATAAAAAATCGATCTTTATGTATAGAAAACATAAAAGATAGGTCGTGTTTTCAGTCAAACCTACAAAAAAATTCTAGATTTCGATTTTAAAATGTATGAAACATGAAACTAATATAATGAACGCTTTAGCATATGTATAGCCGTGTAGCACACCAAAACTCGGGAAATCCAAACAATTAGGTATAGTTATCACAAAAGTTCCTGATGATGCCCACCGGTGGTGGACGTGAGGAGGATATGGAAAAGGTTGTACTAAGGTTACAGGGACTCAAAGAGTATAACGTTTGCTTGTCTATTTCATTCGATTATTACCTGAAACAAAAAAACAAAAGTCATTGTAAAAATAGGAAAGTGTGAATTCCAATTGGCTTAAAGCTATTTAAGTGTCTGACGTCAAATCTCCTTGAGAATACCCTTGTCGGTGGTATTCGCTACCGGTCAACATAAGTAAATTGAGACTGTTATTCCCTTAGTTGCTCCATCTATGAAGACAGGGGGTGGTCTATTCTAGATGAGACCACACAACATGACTATGCTGCTCTTATACTATAATGGCAATGCGCGTGGTACTATTGATGTAGCAGGAGCAGGCGTCCATGGGTTAAGATGACCACTTACCATCAGGTGAATTGTAAGTATAGATAGAGGTATAAAAACACTATTAAAAAAGTGGTTAATGAATAAAACATTCTATTCAGTTGCGGAATATCTGAGTTTAGTATAAATATATATGCATAGACAATTATAAAATTTTGCATGCTATGTCTGGCTATATAGGTCAAAAGTACTAATCCACAAATATCATAAGAACATTGTAAGCCCTTTTTACTGCAAATAAAAGTGATTTGATTAGATAAATAATAAATCTGCTCCAAAAAATACTTACCAAGAGTACAACTCCTCATCCCTCCACGTGTCTCAGTCAAGGTTTCCTCCGTTCCGCAGACCCGCCTTCGTCTCCGGAGGCACCTGTTTTCGAAAGCAGTCGTCCAGGAACGACGACATGGTCCGGTATAGGTGGCGTCGAACGCCGTCTAGGCTGTGACCCTCATCTGGGTAGATCTAGGATGAAAATATTTAATTAAATAAAAAAACTGCATCAAGAATTAAACATTTACTTGTTGCCTGAACATGCTATCCTGGTAAGCATGCGACCTCGCCAGTGCCAAAATCTGCTGTATATGTATGTTTTATTGTCATCAGCATTGCTGTGCACCAACAGCAGCATTTTTGTGTATGCTGTCACTTTTAAGAAATTCTGAAGCCACCTGCTGTCTGAATATGCTACCCTGGTTGGCTAGCGAGCCAACGCCATCGTCTGCTGTATAATGCACTTTTGCACGCTGTCATCAGAATGCCGTGCAACATCAGTGGCAATTGCATTAATTATCAGTACAGTCGGCTGCAGGGAAATCTGACCCCCATGCCACAAGTATAACTATTGAACGGGGGGCATATTTCTCAGCAGCCGACTGTACATTTCAAGAAATTATGAAACCACCTGCTGTCTGAACATGCTCCCCTGGTTGGCTAGCGACCTCGCCAACGCCATTGTCTGTTGTATATGCACGTTGTCATCAGCAGTACCGTGCACCAACAACAGCATCTTGTCATGAAGGGCTGACGCTTGCTTCGTGACGTCAGCATCAGCGTACCCCCGATAGTTGCCTGTCGCGTTCGGGAAGCCCATATAGCGCTCCGCGTATGCTGATGCTGTGATGAAGAAGATTATGAAGTATTTTTTTACTTAAATGAACGGCCTCAAATCAGCTGAAAGATATATGAAATAATAATATTTCATAATATCATATCAAGTAGTTTAAGAATTTATTTTTAGAATAATTATGATAACGATAAAAATCATAGTAAACATAACTAAAAACAAATTCAACGAAATTTTCAAACTTTTTTTGGACCAGTTAAATTTAAAAGAATTGTTCTTTAACAAAAAGATAAAAAAAATATATGAAAATGTCATACATTGTAAGGGAAGTTTTCGAATGAAATCGTTAAACAATGATGCCCAAGTTCCGATTGCTCTTTGTGAATACGCAAAGTTCCGGGCACTAAATTACATATCGAAAAGTAAAGACCGATATTGTGACAGGAAAATGGGAAAATTTATCTCTGGAATCGAAACAAAAGAGACAATTTGCAAGTATGATTGCTTGGGAGTTTGGATTTTCTTTTAATACAAATCATTTTTAAAGAACATTTTCAGGAAGTTCTTAGTTTCAAACACTTACCATAATACCGCCAACGGACGATCGGCGTGAGGGCAATCCCACAGTGGAATACATTGAGTGGGCTGGCCAAAGCCAGTGCTGCTAGGAATCCCCCGTGTGCGCGGCCCCAGACCGCCACACGGCGCGAGTCTATGAAGTGCAACGAGTCGCGAAGGTACCTTCGGGGAATAAGTACTGTTTTTAGTTTATGTAGTCCTGGTACTTATAGTTTTATTAGTAACTCATCACTAATGTAGTTTGTCTGAAATTGAATTTTGCTTTAGTCACAGAATTTGCGTTTGTCTAATGCTTCCTCACTTGGCTATTTGTATACGAATATTTGCCTATTTGACCATGTGTGGACGGTATATTTGTCAAAACTTTTGCGCTATTTGTCTACTTTGACTATTCGTCAAATATTTTAGCAAATACGTGAATTGTAGCATATGGTTCAGTGGGCAATATATGTAGAAAAGTATTACCACCTTACACTTACATCTGAAGTGGTGTACTTCTATGAGGTACACAGAAGATAGTCACTTACTCAGCCACTTCTAACTGGTCAGCCAACTCCACAGTTCCCAAGCGGCGATGCAACGTATGATGCGCCCCCAGCCCCCTTCCCCCCGCACCCCTCGCGTCCACCGAAGCCAGGACAGCTCCGGCCCCCGCGGCTAAGGCACCCCAATCCAGGGACCACCGCTCTGTGACCAGTTGCGTCCCTGGTGCTCCGTGGCTGTTGGTAAAATAAACGTTTATAGAAATCTGCTGCCTTAGTGTACTTACTAAATGCTAGTTTTTGATGAAGGCTATTAAGTACTACTAATGGAAGAAAGAAAAATCTAAACTTTTAATAGTCTAGGTATATTTTACATCCGCATAGATGTCATTTAATTACAAGGTTGAGGTTGAAGGAGGATAATTAACAAATAAAATAAAATTTGATGTTAATAGTGTTAATGATAATTTGATTATCGTGTATAAAAGCATTTTAAAACAAATACAATCTCAGAATTTTATCAAACCTAGTTCCTGCATTAAAAATAATTGATTGTTACTAATACGTTTAGAACATTTATCACAATATACAATATCAATTTAATTGATCATGGAAGTACCTACGACATTAAATTTAAAAAATTCATTAATGAAAAACACAATGAGACAAGTTTCAATGCTCCACAAAGTTTTCAAGAGGTTCAGATATTAACGAGCGACAAACAACAGAATTGTGTTCAGAATCACAGCTCAACTTCTGCAATTAATGTATATGCCGAGAGCTAGACCTCCACTGTAAATACGTGTAGTGTTGGATGCTTCTACACTGTAAGTTTGTCAATGCTTCAGTGACTGTGCGCATTACGTAGCTGCGTGCTATTACTTCAAGTTTAATTGAGTTTTACGTATTACGATATACTGTTTAATATAGATTGATATCGTATAGTGGTAGACTTTGTCCAAGATCAAGTCTACTCATATTATATCAAACCATCTAAAAAGCGTGAGGAACTTTGCACATGAATATGTTTATGATCAAGAGAGATAATTTTAACGAGTGGTAGATTGAGAATATCTGAAATAGGTGAAAAAATAAAATATATATATATATATATACACCACACTCACACCCTTAAGAGCATGGGTTTAAAGCCACCAGTTTAGAATGCATCCGGGGAAAGATGAGTAAGGAAATATTAAGCTGCCGAAATCGGTGGGACCACGATTCTAGAATCCGAATATGATTTGTTTTACATCCAATTCGTACTATAAGATGTGACACAAGTTTTTTGTAGATGCCTACTTCAGCTATTCTGATAATCTCAATCTTCCGATTTGAGATAGATTCCGATCTGCAAATGCTTGCTTCGGGAATAGATAATTTCCGGGGTGGTGACTTTTTTTTGATGTTTGGGTCGGGATATATATGTATAATGAACCCCTACACTTATACCCTTTTCCTTCCTAAAAATAACATAGGTTTCCTTTGCTGCTGTTCTTGTCTGTGGGTAGAAAACTAATACCTAAAACTTGCTTAAACTAAATTTTAAATGGATAGGAATGGAAATTTACTGTTCCCTTCAAACATTGATATTGAAGAAACTTTATAATTTTTTTGAAGTCGTCTTTTTTTTGTTAAAAAAACGTTGAGTTTTTCTTTGATTTTGAAACCATCGAAATTACCATTGTTAGCGTGAAATAAACAGCTTTTAGATTGTATGTTCTTATGTTTTTTTGTAAACAATGGTCCTTTCTTTAAATTCAGTCCTGTAAGCCCGTCGATGGTCGTAAAACGTGTCTTGTGTTCCAAGTGGCTCTGTGTATTAAATTTTAGTGTATTTTTTAATAAATACACTAGTAATAGTTGTCTCTGCAACTATTGGTGACGGGCATGCTGCGATTAACATAAGTGGTCTGGCCCCAGCCGGCAGTAGATGCACGAACTAACTCGTAGGGAAACATGTACTACATGAACTGTATGTACAGTAACTATTCGTAAAATCTCTAATTCTCAAAAGTTACACTTCAAAAACTTACAACAACACAACTTACACTTTCAACACCAGTGGGTACTTCGTGACCTCATCTTCTCGTAACCCTGGAGGCAGCAGCAGCCTGACCCGCGCTGCGTGGCCGCTCGAGAGCTGCACGGAGAACGTCCTAGGAGTAGGTAGGGCTATGGAAGACAGTCTTTCCTGTGGCAATGAAACATCAGGGAATAATTAACTAATAAGTATGTGGCGACACTAGCGTCACAATAAATAACTACTGGAATCGTGGGGTCTCTCCCCAGACCATGGGACATCTGCTATCCTGTCCCGCGTGCCCAGCCACCTGCACGCTCGGGGACCTATATAAAGCCACTGGCAACGCCTTGTCAGTGGCGGAGTTCCGGTCCTCACAAATATAAATAGCCAGAGTCGACTCGCTAAGAAGAAGAAGACTACTGGGATACACCAAAGATGGCGTTAAGAGAAAGAATCTCGGAACACCGGCTTGGCGTGTCGGGAAGATCTTCCCTTTGAGCCGAAAGGGAGCATATTGCAAAATGAAAGACGAATGACTGAAGTGCAGCAGTTCAGTCATTCGTCTTTCCTTTTTATATGTGAAAGGTAAACTCGGAAACACGCAAGAGGCTATACACCGGGCCCAGAATAGATATGTCTGGAGGATACTAACTATGCTAGCTTGGATTATGGTGGTCACGACCCTCAGCTATGAGGAACACGACTTGAAAGAAAAAGAAACTCGGAAACTTGACGAAAAACAGAATGCTCTTTTGTTTACTTAATAATTTTGAACTATTCACTGTTTGTAATTAACACAATATATGTGACAGGACTATGCTTAAATATTAATTATTTGACAATGGTGGTGCTGAAGCAAAAAGCTTATAGATCTCAAAACAAGAAAAAGATTTCATAAAAAATTAGTAAGGCAATTCAAAAGACAAAAAGCATATTGTTATTATCTCTTTTATAAATATTTAATACCATTTCAGTGATAGATACTCAAAACCTCGAGGGCCGGACCTTTAATTTCGGCGAAAATCTGTCCATAATTTATAGAGGTTTGACCTTTAGCAAACGTGATGATATCCGAAATAAGGGTCGTTTGTTCTTACAATTCGATTGGAGAACAATAGGAGCCTGTAATGGATTTATTTAATATTTATATATCTTAATCATCGCTACTCTTTCACATAGCGATAATTTTCGTGCTTCGGAGTTTTCGAAAGCCATCGAAGAAGAAAAGGTTTCGAAGGCATGTAAAGGCTTTATTCTGGTATTTTAGTGGTTGTCAAAGAAACCATGTCGGTTTAGAAAAACTATGATACCAGAGTGTGCAGGGTAAATTGACCTTTTAACTCAACTTTCTTAAAATAGCAAGGCAACGATGGGACCCCGCGCTATGGCGGCGCTATATATTCTATATGCTGAATGTGTATTAGATTCTTTGTATACAAAACAATTATAACATTCTCCTTTCTACAAAGATTTAAACATAACCCTATGTAATCACTACCTACTATATAATTCTTACTCTTTGTGTTCCTGAACAAAAGCGATCTTTTCATTTCGGTTAATCGTTGTTTAATAAAAGACTTGTCGACTCATCGCGTATTGTTTGAGCCCCAACATTTTTCAATAACATGATTTACGATTACACTATTTGCTGATGATTTCAGTAAATACGATTGTTTTGTTGACTCAAATGGATGCAGAAGACGTCGAAGTGAACATAAAATCATAACATACATTTCATTGTTCCACTATGTTCACTTATATCATCATCATTTCGTGTAGGTGTCACGGGCAATCGACCATGTACACCCTGGTGTCAGAGTTCTTCAGAACCGACTCTCGGCCTCTGACGTGGTTCCTTTAACGTCTGGATGGTCTATATGGAAGCCGGGACCAACGGCTTTACGTGCCTTCCGAATCACCAATAATCAATCATTTATTTTTTGTAAACATGTGAAAATAAGGATGGTACATAAATATTATGAAGATGAAGATAGTGGAAACTTTGGTGTCTTTATTTCACCTATGATTGGTGATTTCACCCCGGTGTTTAATTTTGCATTTTTTTTTAATGTATTTATAGCCATCTTTTAATGTGTTCCACGGTCTGGGCAAAGGCCTCCCATGTAATAATTTTTTTCTTTATTTTGCTAATTACCGTGTTTTCTACTTACTTTTTTCATCTCCTCCATGACCGAGGAGACCACCATTTTTTTATACTATTAAGTAGACAAATCTAGCATAAAGGCAAAGTATGAAGACAAGCAAAGAGTCTGCTTCTTCTTCTATCGTGTCAATGACTAAAAACTATATAAGTTTGGCCCAGTAAGATGCAACTTTCACGGCCGAGTCAGAGGCCACGGCCAAGTCACCCTTTGTACATGAGGGCGGGTAGCTGGGGCACGACAGCAAGTGGTCCATCGTTTTCACCGCGCCACAGACACAGCCATCAATGGTGGATAGGCCCCACTTCTTCCTATTCTCCTTGCACCTACGCCCGATCGTAGTCTGTTAAGGGATTTCCACACGACCCATTGTAGTTGGTGCCCCGGTGGCAACTGTTCCGCAAGCGGAACCTGTGGGGTCATAGGAGGGAAACTTTTGTCTGCTGCCACTGACCTTTACAATAGTGTTGTTCTCCAAGTGCACCAGCAACCTTGGCTCTGGCAGCGCTATCTTGTGTAGGCTGGAGGTCGGCACTCCTGGACCGAGGCACTCCAGCACGAAGTATGACGATGACGGGCTGAAGTGTGCTTCGTGGTAAAGGCAAGGCGCGTTGGGCGGCATGCCTTCTGTGACCAGATGAAAAGTATATATACATACATACATACATATAATCACGTCTTTATCCCATACGAGGTAGACAGAGCCTAGAGCCATAAGACCTTAGGCCACGTTTAGCATAATGATAGTTGAAACAGGAAATCAATAGTGATGGGTTGCTAGCCGCATCGCCTATGTCATGATTTCCCCATTCGGCGATTCCCTCAGACGACTTTTACGGCTTGCGCGGGAAGAGATGCAGCTGGTACATTCTATGTTTTTCTTTTTCTCCCAGACCAGCGTGGAAGATTAATAAATAAATAATAGAAAAATATATATAGATACTATGTTTGTATGTAGGTATGTAAAAACTTTATTGTACACAAAAACATTGAAAAATAAATACAGACACCGGGATTGCAAGCGCAGTGGAACTTTTCTGAAAAGGTAGACAAGAAGGAAGAGATTGAAAGGAAAGAAAGAAAGACATTCACCTCGCATGAGAAGACCCTTGAATTTATGAATTATTATATACTAGCTTTTGCCAGAGGCTTTGCCCCAAAAAACTTACCTCGGAAACAGTGCTTTTTCCCGGGATGAAAGGTACCATATGTCCTTCTCCTGGTTCTAAGCTACCTCTCCACAAATTTTCAACCAAATCAGTTCAGCCATTCTTGAGTTATAAATTGTGTTACTAACACGACTTTCTTTTATATATAAAGATTTATTTTTTTAATCAAAAAATACACAAATAGAGTAATTCCCCGTACCATTCGAACCCTCTACTACTGTATCTTACTCTAGACTCACCGGGATGCTTTCGTTTTTTCTTCTTGATGGGTGTGGGAGAAGTGGCAGCGGAAGGTAGCTCGTCCCAGTCCGCGTCCCACGTGCTGTCTCCGGAGGACGCCAGGTTGCCGTAGTACTCCAGGTTTATTGAAGGCGACGGCTACGACATGGAACAAAATGACTAATTAACAAAAATAATAGTGACAACATTAGGGTCTTCAAGAATAATTTCATTTCACTTTTGTGCAATACTGTTCAATAATCTCATACATTAAAAACATACGACTGCGTTTGCGATTTTGTATGACAAAACTGTAACCCCTGGCGGATAGTAAGGTAACAAAGAAATTCCATACAAAATCCTAACGCAGTCGCTAGTGTCTTTCTTTATGAAATCTCGTGGTTGGGTTACTGTATTGTATGTACTGTATTATACTCTGTATGTCATGCAACATTCGTATCTTTTATTTGCGTTTAGAAAGCATTTAACTTTTATTATATTTCAAGGTTTGAAGTACAAAGTAAGCCACATAGAAAAGTATACCACCACTCTTACACTTACACCTAAGGTAAGGTTACTGTTCTCTGTGGTCCACTGTACTCGTAACTCACCTGCGAGTTGCATGTAACGCAGTAAGGCAATTTCTGTGGTGACCCCGGCCGCGGAGCTTCCGACGATACTCTATACAGATGCTGCTGCCCTGGTTTCCCTTCAGGAATACCGAGGTAATATCTACAAATAAAAATAACTCAACATTAATGACCTCGCAAGAACTGCGCGAAAAATGGCGAATTTTCTTCGATGTTAACAAAATAATAAACACAGTACATATTACTGAACTTATTATAATGTACTTAAGGAAATTTAGATTTTTTTAAGACTACCTACAGACAGATTCTCTTGGTAAATCCCCGGTTAAGACAGATTTGTCATTTAACATAAACGACCGCCTTGCACAGACTATAGTCTACCCTCTTTGAATTTATTATTCTTTGCATTAGTCAATAATGCTGAAAGGATGAAGATAGACCCTAAAGGGTCTTTCCCTTTAACATAATCAGAGGGCACAATTTTATACAACCAGGTTGCGTCAACTTATCAAAACCTGTTTGCTGTTTGGTTGATGAAAATCCGCAGATATGACCAGACACCAGACCAACAAGAGACCAACCATATTATTGTTTTTTAAAATAAAAGTATGTTAATGATTTCTTATGTTTTTTTTTGTTACACATTAAATCAAACTATTTTATACAGTCTGCCTGCGACCATGAGCTCTGTAAAGTGCTTGAAACGTTAGGTATAAATAAGTAAGCAATAAACGCGATAGAAAACCGTATAAAATAGTTTAATTTAAAAGTATGTTGTTTTTTAGTTGCACGATATCTGAAATTTGATTCAAACCCATCTTTAATTAGACAAAATAAACTTACATGTGCTGATTCGCGTGGTCCCACGCCAGCAGTTGTACCACATCGAAACTACCATGGGTCAGAGGCAGCGCCCTGGGCCCATGTGCGTTGTGTTCCGTCCTGACTATATGACGGAAGAGTCCGGCAGGGCCATCTCGTATGGGAGCGAGAGTTACCAGGGCTCCACCACCGGCCGACCAGAGGGGCGCAGGAGCAGACTCTACCCAGGCTTCTGAGCCCGATGTTATCCTGTATACCTGTTGAAATATGTTTTTTTTTTTAATTATTCTTCCTCTCGACGAGTCAAAGTGGCTAACTGAGGATTCATACATTGACAATTATTCATATAATTTGGCTACGTGAAAAGCGGGAAGTTCTGATCCGAGTGTTTGACATGAAAGAAAAGACTACTCAGTCGTATATAGGCACAGATTTTAGAATGCTATACTAGCAGTATAGGTTGGTTCTTCAAAACGCCGCATCATTGAATAAGAAATTGGTCGGTACCAGGACAACATGAATGCATAGAGACTTACCTCCTGGCAGTACCACATGGGGCTCTTGCAGACAGCAACCACTGACAGATTTTGTGTCCTGGTCAACCACACTACGCAGACTTCGGTCAGCGATACCCACTGTGCGCTTGTGAAGTAGTAGTCACTGTAACAAATAATAAAAAAAAACATTCTAATATTATAAATGCGAAAGTCTGTCTGTCTGTTTCGATTTCACGTTATAATACTCTCAACCGCTGGATCGATTTTGATGAAATTTGGTACGAATATAGTTAGGGACACGGGGTCAATAATAGGTTACTTTTGAATATATATAATAGTAAAATGTAATTTTTTAAATCATTGGTGTCCTATTTAGATACTGGTAGTGGTAGTCTGATGTCAAGTTGCAGAAGAGAGAAAGAATTTCTCATGACAGGTGTCACGGAAGTACCCCCATTTGTCATTACATTGAGACTTAATGTAACAAGAAATCACTAGTATGGCGATATCATCATCATCATCGGCCATCTTCGAATTGAAGTTGGAGATCAGCAAACAAAATCCCTCCTGCTCGTGTGATAGTAGTAGATAGGTGTGAGGTAGCTACTAATTTGTGTAATAGCGTCTGGTTACTGCTTAGTGGCGCGGCCAGGAAGTATCACACCTACTGCTCGACTCTTAACTTGCACTATATTATCGAAACGTACTCAGAGAAACAAAGGATTTAAATGCATTGGAACTATTTAGTGTGATTATTCCAAACCATTATTTTGTGTCAATCCAACAAAGAATTTGGAAATCGCGCGCTTTACTCTACCTAGGATTTGTTTTTTAATCTATGCAATCCAATGACCTCAGAATGATTAAAATATATTCCAATCAAACAATCAGCTAAATTCAGTACTTATTAAAATCTATCTGTCACACCAACAAAAATAAAGGATAAAATTATGTCTCTGGATGCTTTCAATCGTTAAGACTGGTAATCTATTGCGAGATGTCCAGCATTGGACCTCTTGAAATGATGAAATTATCTCTCAAATCTAAACACCTACATGTTTATCTTAAATCCAACTTGTCTCCAAACACTATTGACTTAATCAATGACACAATATAGAGGTATAATAGTATTTCAATGATCAACACATACAACAACCGTTAGTTAAATCAACACTATTATCGCAATATTGCATCGTGCTCGTATATAGGAGTAAAATACTGTGTGTATGGATGTGTGTATGTTACCAATCAAACGCTTTTCCGTTGACCGAATTTCATTTCTAGTAGGCCAACTCAATTCGCGGGCTCAATCGATTGTCTATTGATTTCCACAATTTATTTATACATTAATTCATTTCCTTTATCTCATATTAAATTTCAATTATGAATCAAAACCAATAGATTGGTAAATCCAAAATATAATTGCAAAAGTTTCGGCCGAATGGTAGTATTGAGCTTGCTTAAGGCTGGGTTCTAAAGCCCCTTATTGGTCGAGAAACAATTTACGTATGCAAATGGTTCGTGTAAAAATGTATACATATGTGAGGAAAAATAAATAAATATTGATTAACAAAAAATCAACACCCATACGCTAGATACGTTAAGTTTATGACTGGAAATAAAACATTGCTAAGGAGCTATCCTAAAAAAAACACTAGGACGACAGAGCCTGCAAAGAAAAATAAACTTTACTGAAATAAATTTCGTTCAGCTCCATTTAATAGACTACCGGCTTATCGCCAAACCACGGCCTCTAGGATCAAAACATCCCAATTTATCTGCCCTTATCCGTCCCCCAAACAGGAACTTAAGTAGTGACGTCACCAATCCATCATGGCGGCCGTGACAGCTAAATATGTCAATTTAACGACCGGAGATTTGACGGGTAGTCGCCTAAAGGCCATCATAATTTATAGAATTGGTTGGATACTTAGTATATCCTGTCGCGTTATGCTGCCCTGGTTAAATGGCATGGATTATTGAAGGTCAGCTTTTATCCGAGTTACCGATCCCATGGGAATTTTAACTTTAAAGTGATTAGAATAAAATATTTCTAGTTTAAATACTAGACCACTGTTTTCTAAGAAAAAATATAGTTGTTTATCTTTTTTTTTGCCTTCATGGCACTGAACCTGAACCCGCACTGTAAACCTCATTAAAGTATCACTCAACATACTTCAAGTAGGGCAGGCAACACTTGATGTTCTTCTGGATGGCGGTTGTATTAGAATATAAAACAGTGAATTTTTAATGAAAAAAAAAAGACCTCCGTTGTATTGGTATTATTCTAAACAATTTTCCTCGTGTACCTAACTTATATTGACTTAAGAGAATTAGATCAATACAAAGCAATGAATCCTTTATTCCCAAGTAATAGTTTAGCTCCGAAAACTTAGTTTAAGTATATGTAGGTAAAAAGAGTGTAAAAATACTTCCCTTAAAAACTTTAGTTAGTTCGGCAATAGAAAGAAAAAGAAAATATAATGTACTAGCGCTCATGACAACAGGGAAATGAAAACAGTTTCCCACTTACCCCATTTCAAGGATGACCTTCGGCGGTGTGAGGTGTCTCGTCCGTATATGCTTGGGGTCAGCGATGTCTGCCACTGTGAGCGTCACCGTCGGATTGTTGGTGCCTGGCTTTGGATATCGCACGCTTCTGATCTCCGGATACGTCTAAGCAGAATTAGAAAGACATACTTTTTACATAAATTATCAAACAAAAACATCGCTGAGTATCATGATCGTCGGGTTGTTGGTGCGCTCTGGCTTTTGGTACCTACTGCACGTTTCTGATCTCCTGATACTAACCTCCGTATTAAAGAAACGTTTAACACCATATTAGCTAAAATGTGTTTCGTCTCGTTCTTGCACGTGAAATGTCGGTAAGGCTTAACAAACGTTGCTAGAGAAAGAAAAATTTCAAGATCGCCGAATTTTCTGTTGTTACCACGGAGTATTAATTAGTAGATTGTTATACAAGGGCAGAAAGTAATAATTCCCGTGCGAGGTATTTAGATAAATGGCTATAGTCCGAGCAGGAATTATTCCTTTACCCGTGTTAAACACTCTACTTTTCATTTCGAATGTAAGGAAAGTAAAAAAGGATTTTTTTCTAAAATTAATAATAGTAAAAACATGAGTAGTGCCTTCTTAAATGATATTGTGTTGGTAATTCAGTTTTAAATTTTAAATATAGAACATACCGCGCTTCATGGTGACCTCTCCGTTCCGCTTAAGATCAGCGCACACCAAGAGCACTGCAGAGGAGTTACCATCAACTGTTTTAGCGGGTTTAATTTTATCAAAAAAATTAAAATGAAAAATTAATTAAACCTCTTAACGTCATGTTCAGGACCGTCGCGTTTGTACATAAGTTTATTTTTCACTGTATGCCCATATTCATGAAGTTAATATTTTAGTGTTATCAGAAAATGCTTTGCTCTTAGTGAGTACTGACCCTAATAAATATTTTTTAAATTAACACTGGCTGTTTATACTTCCACCTTTTTTTTGTTGAAATTTTTTGTTGCCGATTTCCTTCCAAATTCACAGGCAAAATTATGTTCTAATTTTGAAATTTCTCTCCCGCCCTAAGGAAGAAAGTGATTACTATGGGTTTTTTCGGCCCGTGGGAGGGCATGAAGCGTTTTCCACCCTATACTCAGATCAGGAAAACACTACTTTCCGAGTATGAGAAATAAAAAAGGATTTTATTTACTATGTATTTTCTCTGTGGTTACTTGTTACTGTCGTCGTCGGGTTGTTGTTGCCTGGCTTCGGATATCTACCGCACACTTCTGATCTCCGGATACTTATGTGGAGAAAGAAATGAACAATCGAAAATACCTTTCAAAGACACCCATTCTCGTAGATGTAGTAAGTACAAGTAAAAGGCGACCAAGGAATTAATAGCGGTCTAACTTTTTCTAACTGAAGCTGGATTTAGAATTGATTCCAGGTACCCCGCTGGTTAAAAAAAAATGTAGGTACCCAAATTCATGATGTGTAGCATGACTCCTATTTTTTCCTAATTTGTTAGGAAAATAATAGCAGTTTAATGATAGACGTCGAGTAGCGTTACTGTAACCGAATGATTTGCTCATTGCACATGGGTTTCTGATGCTATAATCAATTTATAAGTTTCTATCAATAAATCCAATTTATATGACCCTTGAAACGTTTGACACGTAAACAATTCACGCGTCAAGTTTGCCTGAAAGGCTCGAATTTACCTAACGCAATATGTGAAACCGCACTAAAACCCGCAATTTGCATACAATTCGCATAAATTTCTACCAAAATTAGTATTTACACATGTTTTCACGTCACGAACTTTCTAACGATTTAAATGCTGTCCGGAGATTAGGATTTTGATTTGGGTTAGGGGAAACGTTTGCTTAATATTTAATTTTACTAATAGTAACCCACCTGAAGGTGAAGGAAGGGATAGAAAGGGATATCAGGGAATAAAAATGATTGATACGAATGACATAGAAATAAAAAAAATCTGGCAAATGCTAGTTAGACTGAGCTTCTTTTTTACGAAATTTCATAATTATCCCAAACTTTAAAATCGCAATATTTTCTGTCATATTTTTTGATCTCGTTGAGGTCTAAATTTAAGGAAAATCAACCTATTGCAGACAGACTAAGTGATTTTATAATTGGTTCCGTTTTTTCCTTTTAAGGTACGGAACTTTAAAAATATGTTAAAAAGAAGCATTAGATTTTGCGTTTTATAATATTAGGTAAGACCAATAATCAAGTATAATTTTATTCTACATTGATTGGGATTAAGAGGCTTATACTCATCAGTGAAAAAAATTAAGTTGAGAATGATGGCGAACCTTCGGAAGTTAAAAAAAATCGTATAAAAATACCTTCGATGGATCATCAGTCTCCAGCGCGGCTCCATACCACGGGTACTTCTGCTCGTGGACCAGACTGTCGTTGAAGGTCGCGTACAGCACCATGTGGCCGTCAGCTGACATCCACAGTGCTGTCCGGGATTTCAAAATCTCCTCTGTAACAAATATTTTTTTTTGTACATCAAAATTGGCTCTGTCCTTTAAAAAAAGCAAAATTTGCATAAGTCATTAGCACTCGTTAGTAATTTCCTTTGCCGTTCTAATAACAATTTATTATCTGTCAAGCGTCTAATTGTTTTGGTCGGTTTGTACAGATGAATGTTCCTAATTGCCATTTCGGGTTAGCAGATCCGCGACATTTATGTGTTCTGGCGTTGTAAGCTAGCTATATCTAATTATTGACTTTACTATTGTACTAGAAAAACCTGTGAGGATAGTGTAAGAAATGCATAAATAAATAAATATTTGCTGTTAATACGTTTTTCTCTCGTAGTACCTATTGCTTTCCCGGTCTTACTCAGATAGTTGCTTTGGAGCCACCTAGGGTCCGCTTTTCTGGGTTTCCTCCTCCACTTCGCCCAGTCTTTGGCATCTTTGGTTGTGAGACTATGCACGCATATCCTCCCTATTGCTTTAAATGCCACGCGGCCGTGGAGGTTCACATGATTAATTTTTCTCAATATGTAAGTATTACAGAAAGACGAAAACCAAATGTTGTTTAAAAAACCCTTAATTATGCGTCATGCATTCTTCCGCATGGAATAAATACATTTCTTGTTTTTTTTTTTTATATAGCCTTAACAGCTGGGCAAAGGCCTCCCCTCTTCTCTTCCATGCGTCTCGGTCACTCGCCACTTGTTGCTATCCACTCTCGAATGTGTGAAGGTCATCCCACCACCTCTTGCGTGGTGTGTCCCACGGTCTACGGCCTTCTGGAACCCTGGATGTTGCTATTTGGGCCCATATCTTATCTTATTGAAAAAAGAGGCATAAATCGCAATATCTTGCTTGCTTACTCTGAGCGATACTCGGCGTAATGTACCGTGTAGCGACGCCACAGTTATTGATGGCCAGTGATCGATCTGACATACTTCGGCAAAATGCTTTCGATCTAACGTTCCATAAAAAGAAATATGGAAAAATGTATCGGATATATCGCCCTTAGCTGGTGGCTTCCGGATCCACTTTCCTGTATTTTCTTCTGCACTTTGCCCGGTCTTCAGCATTCTTAGTTGTGAGATACCATGTACAGTTAGTTACTAGAGAGGCTTTCCAGAGGGAATCAGAATAATTTGGTTTCGGAAAGTGGCTTTGTTTGAGAATGACCGCATCGTAAACATATTAGCTGATTCTGTGTCACTGTAAAAAAAATGCTTTAAATAATGACTTGGCTACATATCCATCACTATCATCAATAACAGTCATCATAACTCATCAATAACACTTGACTAAACGTCCAGTTCATTGCCTGCAGAGTTACGTATCCTACAGCTAAATATGATCAGAAAGTTATTATTATTTACTTATTAACACTTTAGTGGACACATGACTGCTATAGCAGTTCTAACAACAAAACTTCTTTTGTGCTTTCAATAACGTCCGCAAATTTGTTATATAATAAGAAAAGAGCGCGAAATTGTATGTGTTTTCCACATAAGAAAAAAAACTTCGTACTGCACTTATGTTAAAAATTATAATGAATGAATGAATGAATGAATGAATGAATAAACACTTTATTGCACCAATTACAAAAATACATCATTGGATTGTACAGGATCATAGATAAAAATTAGTACAAAGGCGGACTTATCGCTAATGCAATTTCTTCCAGCCAACCTTAGGGTAGAGAGAAACAAGAAACATTGGAGCGCGAGCGATGCAGAAAGATAATTAATAAATTAAAGACTAATTAAAGACATAATTATAGACAATCACATTAATAAACTTACTTAAATAAATGTATAAAATATACATACATACCACCTGTAAATAAATAAATACCAATAATAGTAAAGAAGATGTAATACTATGATATGAGACAGATAAATATATTAAAAAGGTATTTTATCTCAGATGGACATAAGTTATAGAGTTGGGTACGCGGGTGAGGACGCGGGTAACGACTAGTCTACATTAAATAGTCTGAAGACTAGATTTTCTTTGAAAATGTCGTATAGGATGACTAAGAGAAGATCCTAGAGGTCTAAGTTTCTTTGCACTAGTAGGTAGCGATTTCTACCAACAATAGCATTCGAAGAAGGGTTTTAGTCATATTGGGGTCATAAGCCAAACTGAATATATCAGGCAACTGTATTCTAAAAACGATAGGAGCAGGACTGGACAGCTTTTACCCAGAGCGAGTACTAGAGGACTTGCATGCCCTATGCCGTGAAATAATAGTCTAACATAATTTTTTTACTCACAAATATTCATGAGTGGTATTAGTTGAAATACATTTTTATTATTTTATATTCATTCAAATCAGGGCATTGCGTTTTGTCGGACTCCACACTCCAAATCAATTATAATGAAGGTAGAATACATCTAAACTTTTTGTCAATGATTACCTTCTGTTCAGCATATTACTATGACCTATTTGTTCTGACGTCATTTCATCTTGCACACTGCACGCGTCAATGCGTGGAGTGCACGCCAATACTAGGCTATATAGGTTGCACTTTTAGTGCTAGCAAATATTATTCAAGTATTTTATCGTTTCATCTAAATGAAGTGTCTTATTTTGCTATCTGGATGATGTTTTGATGCTGACGTAATAGATAAACATTTTTTTTACAATTTGTAGGCAAACATGCGTACAGCCCACACATAATGGTAAGTTCTAAAACAAAGTTATTTACAAAAACAAAACGTTGATGTCTTAAGATATTTCTGTATTGTCGAAGGAGGACCCGAAGATGGTTGACGTCAGTTAACAGACCACCCAGAAAAATAATGAAACTTAAAAGTACCTCATCAAGGACGAATTCAACCTTCAAACCCATATAGCTGCAACAGGGCCCATTAGCTAAAATAAAATCACCCACATTCAGGCTCTTTGCGTCACCGAAACTATAAGTTCATCAAATCCGCCTCTTGTGCCTTGCAGTTTGTATTTTGTACCAAAATGGTTAAATAGCTAAACAATTCCTATTTAGAGTCATCATCATCATCATTTTAGCCGCAGGCAGTCACTGCTGAACATAAGCGTCCCAGACCAGATGGTCGGATGACCTGAGGAAGGTCGCAGGCAGGCGCTGGATGCAGGCCGCCGGTCATTTTGGAAACCTAGGGGAATGCCGATTTAGCGTAACAAAAAAAACAAATCTTGAGTAACATCTGTGAATAATTCTTATTTTATTTTTATTATAAATATACTCCAACAGTCCATAATGTGTTGGACAGCAGCCAATGCAAGTGCAAGTGTCGCTTGTGATGTACGGTGGGATGCAGCTCGAAATAAAGCTGATATCCCGGAAAATATATGTCACTTTTAGAGAACAATTTGGATGGACACGTCCAAATTTTTCTCTAAAAGTGACATATATTTTCTAGTGTTACTTTTATACCGTTTTATTTTTAACCACGGTATTAAGATAAATACAAAAGAAATTTGACTATAAGGTCACTAAATTTCTTTTACCTATGAGGAGCTCAATAACTAGCGAGGCATGCCCGTTCGTTACGATAACGTGTGTCAAGCAATGGAGTTCGTGGGCTCGATTGGAATAGCCACTGATGGGATTTTTAGCTTGAACTTCTACGTGCTTCGAAATGCAAGTTAAGCCATTTGTCTCGACTATTACCACTAGATGGCAGTCGTTAGGCTATGTCAGATGCTTTTTATATTAGGAATCGTGAAAAATCTTAAATTTTTTCTTAAAAAGAAATGCTTAACTGTTACAATAATGCGGAAATTTTACATATATATAGTTAGAAGTATTATAAAGGACATAGGATACCTTTCATCCCGGGAATAAGCACTGTTTCTGAGGGAATTTCAAGCAAACGCTAGTACGTTTTATTTTCAAGTTTCATTCATTAAAAAGTGATCTTACATATAAGCATTCTCCACCAGTCAACAACAAGATTTGCAGTATTATTGGGGGGAAAAGATGACTAATTCTTCAAATACGAAAAAAAACTAAAGTTGTTTTGACATTAATGTTAGACCAATATGTAGACAAATTGATTAATACCCAAGTGAAATGATCCAAAAGTTTTTATATGCTATTAAAACGACATCAAGTCACTTGATAGGCACACAAGAACCGTCATTAGTTTTCAGTAGTCATTAAATTGTTGATTCGTATGAGGAATGGTACGTTTCGAATGAAAATAGATTCAAAGTGCTGCTTGCTACTTTAAGAATGACGTGAATTTATAATCTACAGGAATGTTTTCTAGGTTGATATTAATAATTTAAGGTATGAATCAGTTAATATTGTAACTTTCTTCTCATATCCTAACTAATATTATTAATGCGTAAGCGAGTTTGTATTTTGTTTTATTGTTTGTTACCTCTTCACGTCCTATCTACTGAACCAATCTTCCTGAATTTTCGCATACACATAGCTTGGAGTATTGAGAAGGACATAGGGCACCTTTCATCCCGGGAAAAAGCACTGTCCCTGAGGGAAATTCATGCGGGCGAAAGCTAGTCTTCTATAATACGGCTAGTCTTATAGTTAACTAAACTTGAATGTATCCTACTTTTCTTTGGTTAGAACTAAGTTAAGCCTTTATCATAACGGCTAGATCTGGCTGCAGACGCGCACAGATTATTAAACTAAGTTGGCCTATTTATTTTCGGTTAGAACAAAATCCATTTTTAAATCACATCCTAGCGCTTTCCTTAACTTAGGTTCGCTTTCCTTTTTCAGTTCCACTATTCGGTATCTTTGGGGAATACTGCGCTGGATATGTGAAGTGTCACGGAAATACCACGTAAGAAAATCCCGCGTTCAGGACAGGCACTACATTTATATTTGAAAATACCAATAAATACGACGCGAGAGTAGCACTAGACTTTCATAAATGTAGCAACCTGTACATCGTCTAGTTCTGTGCCAGCTCACCTACATTCGCAGTTCATTCACTCCGCTAATTTGTCTGGCACAAGCGATACAGCTTGAGAAATGCATCTAGGATATTATTTATACGATACAATAATAATATCATCGCTCTTATTTCTAAAAATTAACTTCTGTTAAGCCCATTTTCACTAAAATGTGTTTTGGCTCTTTCTATGGTTTGGCTCTACCGAGTAGCCATACGCTGCTTTCCCCTCTGTCAAAGTATAAGCCCAATATGCAATGTATCAGTGTGTGTAATCTGTACACAATTATTTTTAATTTAAAGGAACATCATTACAATCAGGTGACAGTATAAGTTTTGTATGTAAATGTGCAGAACTGTACTTGTGCGTATTTTCCCCCCGCAAAAAACGCCAGATCTATTGGAGGGTGATTCATACGAGCGTTGCAAACGCGCGGCCGCCGCGTCATTCAGAACTTCAAATTTAAGAAGTCAAGTATCGTGTCTAAAATCTAACATTAATAAATATAACATTAGTTACCTAGCGCATATTATATTATTTTATAAAATCGGGTACTCAAATGATTTTTTACTAAGTTCTGAATGACGCGGCGGCGGCCGCGCGGTCGAAATGCTAGTAGGAATCACCTGGAATGTTTAAATAAAGCTAATGCTACTCCCTTCTGATAGAAGCTGTGTTACTTGAAGCCTTTACTTCTGTACGATTAGTGGCGGATTTAACCGATGTGCTATGACAGCATTTTTCAGCCAGACAGGCGGACCGGACGCTCAGTTAAAATATTGACGAATCTTAAAAATGTCTTGATCTTATTATAGAGAGCAATATACCTATCGCTTTATAGCGGTCTTCGAAGCTATATGGCTTGGTATGCAACCATGTATTCACGATGATAAGAAGGAAGATAGATTAATAAATACTTAAATCATGAGGGAGAAAACATTTCTTTCTTTCGTAACTCAACTTTTTACATTGGTTATTTTTAGTAGGTGTTAAAGCATACTTTTATAAAGCAGCGCCTGACAGCTGTCTTAGAATTTTGTTTCTTTTCGTTGCTTCCAAGTTCATTGATTTTATGTTAAAATGTATGTTCTCTATCAAGAATTCATGTCTTTCGTTTATATACGTCCACTGCGCAAACCCTGAACATTGGCTACAGGCGGACTCTAAAACACGAGACTAACCTACTGCAGTGTATAGTTTGCATTTGCAATAAAACAACAGGTTTCCTGTTGTGACGCGCTGTCTGCAGCAATCTGACTCGGAAATCCGTCTGTCGACTCTATTCCTTTATCGTTTAGTCTGGGACACACAGCTCATTTGAATAGACAACCTTCTTGTGGAAGACTCCGTAAGTTGTAGGATGTTTGACATCAAAAAATAAGGAACTGAGACCCGCGGTTAACATCAATTACAAGGAAAATTTTACGTCATGAAACTTTAAGTATTCAATATTTGGAGATAATACGACAGAATATCACAGTCTCTGAATGATTCAATAATAATAATATTCCTTTAAAAAAAAAAGCTCAAAACAACCTAATTTTTTATTAGGCTTTATAGATGGAAGGTGCCCAAATTGCTGTTTTTTTTTTATGTGTATGTACAACTAAAACACAAACTACTAGCTACAAAATATCAGTCTTACAACGAGTAAATAAAAAGAAATCAAAATAAATGTATGCCATTTTTAACAACTGTGTGTCCACAGTCCATAGAGAATACGACCGTTCTGCTGCGACCGCGCATTTAAATGATAATTTTTCATTACGAGAAAAGTTTTGCGACCTCCAAAGAGATGTAGTCTTGAGATTGCACAGTCGTAGATAAACGAGGACCGCCCCGAGAACCGTTGATAGTACGTAATGTTATTTTAATTTTGCTTTTATCTTTGTTTGAGAATTTTCGAAGAATAAATGAATTTGTTGAGTAAAGTTATAACAGCTTTTAGGTTATTTATGTCAGTTTTCTTCCGAATCGTCCTAGTGAGCGAGGTGTAGCCAACCACTTTTTTGATCATACCTTTTTTTATTATACCTTCTGATCAAGCTGACTTAAAATCTAAATTTTTGTGAAGTAAAATGCCTTAAATTGATTTCTACCATGGCAAAAGACTAAACGGTAACCATTTACCGTTGGCATAAAGATCAAAACAAAACATCTACGTTTTGACTTTTCTCGTTTCTCTACCAGTATCAAACGTTTCGTTGCGAGGCCGGGTTATTCTTTAAGTGTTATAAATGCGGATGTAAGTTTGTCACGTCTTTACACGTACTCTACTCAAGCGATTTAGTTGAAATTAAGCACGAATATAGTATGAATCTCAGGAAAGGACATACTTTCTTTCATCGCGATATATGCAAATATTTCCAAAGATACAAAATTGTCTCAAGCCTAGCCGACTATAATCTCATATTACATTTGAGACGATGATCATTTGATCCCGAATTCCGTGTCACGCCAACAATGAAAAATCCTATAAAGGCAAGGTGACTTGATGAAATGAAAACATTCATTTTTCACGGCGACGTAGGCTGATGGTGGTGTGTTCTGGTTGAAACTGTGTTTTTGGACCCTCTTTTGTACATGAAAAGAAAGATGAACCTAATGTTTATTTTTTTTACATTAAGTAATTATTTTTGCCAATATCTTCTCTATTTTTCGCCATCTCCAACTTACAATTACTCTCAAGGCCTTTATACATATACTATATAAATTGCCTGCCGACACAAGCATATGAAGTATCTTAGTTGTTAGTGCCCAATGATATTACGTAATGATATGATGTTTACTAAACGTCCTCAAGTTTATTTTACTCAACTAATAAGACGATTGCTCTTTTTTATTGAAACATTTTTTTCACAGTTGTATTTCTCAAGGAGAAGACAGAAAAGTTGTTATAGATTGTATTAGAAATAGAGTTAAGTTGCCAGCAAGATGACGGCTAATCAAATCCTTCTTCGATTTTTACAATATGCATATGGTGCAAACAAAACCAATCAGTCTCATCTGCACAATGGTGCAGGTCAATGGTGCATACAGTACGACGACGGGGCTTCTGTGGCACATTTTAATTTCTTCCTCTGCAAAACATGAATTATTTTTTCATTCAGTAAAAAAAATATAATCTTATTTGGTATCTTAATGAAAAGGTACCCTAGGTCACTAACTTTTTGTTTTCTGTTGGTTCGATTGATCGAACTCTTAAGTTCTCCTAGTCCGAAGGTGGAGGAACAAGAGAGAATAAACCAGTACAACTTCGAAGTCAATTTTAATTTTCTTCGTTCTCTGAAATTCGATATTTATCGATTCTATAATAACATTTACAAAATGAAATGTTATTCAAGTACTATATTTTATATTGAGTTTTCTTTTATAATGGCGATTGATGACTGAATTACAATAATTGATATTACAGCCGAACTAACAAGAAATATTAAGAGCACAATAGTTAGCGGACAGTGAACTCAAGTGACTTATACAAAAATACTAGTTGACTTAAATACAAACAAACTTCATACCGTGAGTTCGTAATAAAAGTAGTATTTACTATTGTTATACTTTCTTCTACTTTCGTCGCAATTTCTTTATATTTCACACTTTGTAAAAAGGTAAGTCCTGCCTCTTTAATTAAAAAAAAAAAATTAATTAAATAATCTTTGTTTTAGATGTACAGTTACAAGACAGATAAACCTGACTCCCCACTACTGTACCCTGCCTGACCCGTTATATTATAATAGGTACGGTAGGGGGCTTAATTTATCTGCCCTCGACTACGTACAATCCATATAAAGCTCTATATGTACTGCAAAAAATATTTTTAGGTTTAAGTACTGAATTTTTATTCATAGGAATAAAAACCTTTTTTATTGCTTTTATAAGTAATACGAATTTCACAAATAAGAATTTAAATGACGTCATCTATGTAAGGTAACTTGAGCCGTTCAGTTAAGTGGAATAATTATAAAGTTTAAGTTCTGCTCGTGAAAGGCTAATTACTTAGATGTCTGTCATTTAACTTAGTATGTTCGTGTGAGTGTAAACTTAGGTAGGCAAGTCTACTTTACTTTATTTTTTAACCCCCTACTAAAAAGAAAGGTATTATAATTAACCCCCGATGGATGTCCAGTAAGTACGAATAGCTTATAAGTAAAATTTAAAATTGCTCTGCTCATTACAAATAATAATTGTATTTAGTCAAATTAAAATTTTAACCCGCCCAAAACGCTTGCCGTGTTATCTGTGTACCTATCCGGATAACTATGAATGAGCCAAGAAGAGTGCTCTTTTATAAATTTACTAGCAACTCGCCCCGGCTTCGCTTGGGCATAAAAACCTTCTTCTTGAATCACTCTAAAAACCGCATCAAAATCCGTTGCGTGGTATTAAAGATTTAAGCTTACAAAGGGACATAAGGACAGAGAAAGCGACTTTGTTTTATACTATGTAGTGATGACACACGCAAAACCGGTGATTCGAACGATTATCGTTCGAGTCACTGCGATATTGTACTTACTTATATTGTTTCTAAAGAATTCTGTAATTGGCCGCACTTAATTTGACTCACCGGATTTTATGTCATACCATGTGGTCCCATTGCCGGAGAAAAGAATTTAGTTCTTTTTCTTGCTAACAGTTGGTGCAACAAGGATTGAAAAAACAATATTTGCGCGCGTCTTTGTATGTTTGTAATCTGTGGTCATACTTTTCAAAAATACTTCTACTACGCTTTACTCCAAAGCGGGAAATCCAACCATCTTTTCTGCAAAATATACTTGAGCAAACCCTACAAATCTGCTTCTCAAACCGCCCAAGCAACAGGAATGGTTGTTCAAATCTGGCAACGCTCCTTATTTAAAATGAACGAGCATTGGGGTTGAAGAAGAGGCGGTCATTAAGATAAAACTTTAGCCAAAGAGCTAGCGGCTATTTTTATTTTGATAATTTACCGTCTGCATTATTGTGTTCCGGTTTAAAGGTGAGAAAGACAGTGATATGACTGGGTTCTGTGGCGAAATAAACTAATGAGCTAGTGACATCAAGGTATCATGACCTCCGTGGCGTAATGGTTAACATGCCTGTCCGCTACTCAAGAGGAGGGTTCGATCCTCGGTTAGGTCAAGATGAAAACTTAAGTATCTTTTTCTGATTGGCCTGGGTCTTGGATGTTTATCTAAACATTATTTATTATAAAATATAGTATCGTTGAGAGAGTATCATTCCATAACACAAGTCTCGAACTTTCTATGGGGCTAACCCACTCTGTGTTTTGTCTTTATATATTTATTTGATTGTCTTTTATGTTATCTAATTGTAAACCGCACGTCCTTCTCTCGTGGTCATATGCTTGAATGCCAACGTAATTGTATAAAAATACGACATAATAATATTTTTTATTTTCCATTGCGTTTGCATGAAATTACACATAAGAGGTAATAGTATGGTCTTAATTAAAGTAAAGAAATGTTAAATTGATAAAATGAACTGCGAAAGACTCTAGCTCTCGGTCTACAGGTGGAGTAACTCATTTACAACCAGCTTTAACAGAATAAAATGATCATTTTGAGCGAAGGCAGCAGTAATGACCACTTCAACATTGCTATTGTTTTAAATGAATGTGAGGATTTGTGGTTTAGTTTCTATTAAAACAGACTAAAATTATTGGTTGGCAGTCAGCCTGTCGACTTGTAAATTTAAAAATAAAATAAAATAAAAAAAACAACTCGCTTCTCACGTCGCTATAGTCGTATAAGGTTCAAAATGACAAGTGAAAAGTCAGCTTTGAAGTGACGGGGAAATTACCTTACCTAATGCCACATCTCATACAAAATCTGACGTCTAATCTAGTTCATCTCGCTGACACGCTCGCAATAGTAGCGCTAGTATAGATTCGCATTATCAACCGAGTTTTTGGAATTCCAATCAAGAAACAGCGGATCAGATTCGAAGTTTAAAATGAAAGCTTATTCCTATTGAGGAGTTCGGACGGCAGGAGCTCTTTTTAACCGACAATGGCCAAGCCAAAAGGAAGGGTAACGATTTAGCAGTCAATGTATGTATGTATGAAACACTCACCTTCATACAACCAATCAGGCACTCCATTATGTATCGTCCCTGGCACACCAGTGTCAGTGACCCGATACCCGGTCGACGACCTCGGAGCCGGCCGGTAGTAGATGTCATAGTCCTTCACGGTGATAAGGCCGTGGCCTTTGGGCGTCCATGTGGCGAGGAGGAGATGAGGACCTTCGGTGATGACGCCGCCGCCCACTTCGTCTGGTAGCGGTGTTAGTGGGTAGGACTCCCTGTGGACAATAAAACGGCGCCATCTTTTTAGTTAATACCATAGATTGAAAAAGAAATTTGCCTGGCCGCGCGCGATTCCAAATTACACAGATTGAACCAGCCCAGCTTAATACTTTCGCGGACAGTAAACGAGATAACAATAGCAGTTAATTGTTATCTACGTCGAGATGCGTTACAGCCAGTGAAAGTGTTAGGTAATAAAGCACTTTATGTGGTTTTATCTCGAAGATAGTAAAATTGACAACAAAAAGTTTATATAGAGGGAGATAATCATTCAAGAAAGGCTATTTCCCTACTTGCCCTGACTAGGAACTGCATCCAGAACTCAAGTCAACTTATCGACGCAATAAAACGATGCAAATGTCTATTCATTCCTAAGTCACTTATCCATGAGAAAAAAGAAAACAACATATTGCTAAAAGCGTGAAATACCGTTCTTTGTCATAGTTACTAATGTGTTTCGACGCAAAGAACCCTGTTTTATCATCGAGTCAAAAGCTGAAAAGAGCTCGTTAGGCTGCAGAATGGGTTGTCTAAAAGCATTATCATCTTGAAGCATCAAGTAACTTTAATTATAAGATTCCTCTGTACCCATTAATATAATATCCCGTGTGTAAAACATATTGTCGTGAAGTCATTAATTATACGAAGTTGAGGAATGAGGACAGGAAGGGAAAACTTTGCAAATGCAACATGTACATACATATGTACAGTTTATAGATACAGGAGGAATATAACGCTGGAAAATATAATGTTTTTTATGAATAATTCCTTTAAAATAACTATTCATATATCACTTAAATAATCATAGAGATCTAAACCTATACTGCCGGTTTAAAACGTCATTCTGGAAATATTTGTTCATATGTTCAGCAGTGGACAGCCTGCCGCTTGTTAAACCAATGGTTTACTGACAATGCTACTGCGACTAAGCCATAACGTTGTGTGTTTTCTATACCGTCGACATTTTGTGACACAAACAAATATTTTGCCGTGGTGGAAATGCAAAGCCTAATATTACTGCGTAAACGAAATTACCATATGAACAAACACTTAGGATAAACATAAATAAACCCAATTCACTTGAAATCTATTTGTATGAGAAAATTCAATAGAAATGGGTTGGTAAGAAGGTTTGAGAGGAAAATCAATGGCGCCTTCTTGTCCTGCTTATTTATTTTTATAAAATATATTATTATAAGGGCTTTTCGAGGACCCGAACGCAAATAACTACCCGGACTCCCACAGAATCAAAAAATCGTGATCGACGCAAGGCTGCCAATTTTTTAAATCTATACCGAACCCTAACAGATAAAACACGCTCACTAGGTCTTAATTCTTGGCCTATTCAACATATGGTGACACAGATAATTCTTATATAATATGTATTTTACGTATTTTATTTCAACCTGAAATATTAAAAATTATTCATTAGTTTTGGAGAACTTATTACCATTTATTTTATTTATAACTAGCGACACGCCCCGGCTTCGCATGGGCATAAAAACCTTCCTCTTGAATCACTCTATCTATTAAAAAAACTGCATCAAAATCCGTTGCGTAGTATTAAAGATTTAAGCATACAAAGGGACATAGGGACAGAGAAAGCTACTTTGTTTTATACTATGTAGTGATTTATTTATATAACTTCATTACATAACTTTTAAATGGCGGACTTAATTCCATAGGCTTTTTCTACCAGTGCCCCTAGTATGTTTTTTTTAACGCAGACGTTAGCGCCTTAGCGATTTTGTACGGCAGACATGTACAGCGCCTCTGGCGGATAGTAAGGCAACTAAGAAATTCCATACAAAATCCTTACACAGTCGCTAGCGTCTGCCTTAAGAAAAACTCACTACTAAGACGGTACTGCCCACCAACCAGTGTTGCAGAGAGTCAAAGTACTGGAGTAAGTGATAAATATGAACATGATGCCTGAAGAAATTATTTTGATATTTTTATTTTTAATCAAAATTTAAAGTGTTTGTTGACTCAAACAAACCATATACTGATATAAATGCAAATATAGGATTGTTTGAGCTCTATTCGAGGAGATAACTATCAATTCTCGCCGCTGGTTGGAACGTCTGAGGAAATCCAGTGACGACTAAGATTAATCTTAAATGAAATGGCATTGGGGAGGTTTCATACCTACAGATACACAGATTTTGATACAATAGTATCAATTTAAAAGTATATTATGTCGGTTTGAACAGAAATTTCAAAATAGAAAATAAAACGACAAAGATATAAAAAGTTTATATTAATTTTAAAAACAGACTTGACAAACACTTAAAAACTTTAAAACCACAAATGCAGTGATATACACGCATCAGCTATAAGCTGCTCGTGTATTAATCACTACATAGTATTAAACAAAGTCGCTTTCTCTGTCCCTATGTCCCTTTGTATGCTTAAATCTTTAAAACTACGCAACGGATTTTGATGCGGTTTTTTTTTAATAGATAGAGTGATTCAAGAGGAAGGTTTTCATGCCCAGGCGAAGCCGGGGCGGGTCGCTAGTAAAATAATAATATTAAGTAACAAACATAAAAGAAAAAGAAAAACATACAACCGAATTTAGAACCTCCTTTTTGGAAGTCGGTTGAAAACACAGGTGATACAGCAACTACGTCATTTATTTTGTTTTTAAGTCGGTTAACAACATTAAGCACCAACTTGTTAATAAGCTTTAACCTCGGTATAAATAGACCATGCCGGATCCGTCACACGGTGACGGGCAACAGGCTTTGTACGGAGCAGATTAATTGTACGAATTTAATTTAAAGTTCGTGTGTGCCTCGAGTTCCAGAGCCTGATGGATCTATTTGATGAGAATTAGGTTGTCTTGGGTGATAACAGTATAGGTACTACGTAATATTGTAATGGATTTGAATAGGATACATGATCGTGAAGTGCGCTTTAATATATAAGGTGGACTCAAATCAACTCAAATATTTTAAGGGTAGATTCAGACCACTATATTGAACATCTTTCCAAATAAACTTATGTCAAAATACGACTTTTTTTTCACTTTCCATACTTAACCAGATCAGCTGATTCACAATTTGTATGGGAGGTCAAAAAAATTTTTTCGTGTTTCGATATAACTTTATTTGGAAAAGTTGTTCAGTTTAGTAGTCCGAATCTGCCCATAAAATATTTACATTTGATTTGAGTCCACCTTATATTGTAACTTTGTCTTTTTTTTATCCATCAAAAGATCAATATGTGTAAACATTGAGCTCGCTAGCCTAGCGCGGCGCATGTGTTCGTAACGGTAGCGCGCGTCAAGTGACGGCGAGTGTGCGGCCTTGTTTGGATTGGTCGCCATTAATGGCATTTCTATCTTGAGCTCCTCCTGCCCTGTATCTAGCGATAACAGCCAGGACTAGCGATAGCGACTTTACGTGCTCTCAGAAGCATAGAAGCGTTAAATGTAGAAATCCTTCCTTCCTCGTGGTCAAACTGATTCGACGAAAGATTTGAAAGAGCTTATATAGTTACAGTTTGACCACGAAGAATATTTAATTTCCTCATAGTCAAACTGTAACCATATAACCTCTTTGAACATACTGTATATGATGTCAATGACGAGCGATCCAAATCACTCTTCCAGTCGCTTGAAACGCATGATCAAACATGCCCGCTATCAAGCTCCTCGAATGAATTGTAAACTGTTAATTATGGTAAACTAGCTTTTGCCCGCTGCTTCGCCCGCGTTTCCTTCGGGAACAGTGCTTTTTCCCGGCATGAAAGGTAACCTTTGTTCTTCTCAATACTTCTAGCTATGTGTATGCGAAATTTCAGAAAGATTGGTTCAGTAGATAGGCAGTGAAGGCGTAACAAACAAAGAAAAAAAAAACAAAGTGAGTTTGTATTTTCGCATTTATAATCATTTTGAAATTCGAATAAAGTTTTGAATTTGAATTGATCGCATTTAGGACAATACTCAAAATGCCAACTGAGTGGAAAATTCTATTGACCATTTTGCCATTATGCAAATAGGGTCCAAAACGAAAATTTAAAAAAAATGAAAATATCTGTCAGCCTTGACGACAATCACAATTCGTAACGGAATAAATGTCAACTTGCTTGCTTTTAAGTTACTGTTACGACCACAAGTACCAGGTGATCATAAAAAGTAATGGTATCAAGAGAGATTCTTGCAAAGGGGAAATTGCTCGAATTAAAATGATTTGTTATCTAGCAAAAATTCTGTTACAAGTGTCGCGTTTCTCAGCCATTATTTGTAACCCACTACAAAATGATAAATTTTAGTACAATAAAGTTTATAAAATATGTAGTTTTACTACCTTTATCTATAAGTATTATTGTTTTATGTAGTAGGTTTAAATTAATAGAAGCACGACTTAAATACTGTAACCGTTAGGAGATAGAATAGTGGCTTCATTGACAGGACCCAGACTAACTTTTCCTGCCTAGTCTGTAAATCATCAATTATATATACTTATAAAACAAAAAATAAAAAATAAAAATAAAAATCATTTATTGCAGGCATAGCCCATAAAGTGTTAGTAACAGAGGAACTTATAACTATGTTAGTAAATCTACATTAAAGTTTTTTGACGGTGTAGTGTCTTTGGCTAGATGAACGCGAGTCCAGTGTTTCATAATAGCACTGTCCACGTCCAATCTAGCCGCCACCGTCTTCACCAGAATGTTGGTGCTGCTCCGCACTCGGTGAATCAGGGAAGCTGTGCGTTTTCTTATAATGGCTGACAGACTGTCAATTCCAGCCTCCGCCAGCATCCCCGAGGCACTGCAAGGACGGCGCATCCCCAACAGCACTCTTAGCGCATTATTATACTGAGTGCGCAGAGCCCTGTATGCCACTTGAGTGTAATGAGTCCAAAGGCTGCACGTGTACAGGGAGTTACAGAAAGCTTTGAAAAGGGTTATTTTCACCTGCTTGGTACAGCGTGCAAATCTTCGGATAATCATATTAGCCCTAACACACAAGGCTCTCCGCTCTCTCTCCATGTCCAACTCATCTCTGAGTGAGTCCGTAACCCAGTGTCCCAGATACTTAAATTTCTGCACTTGATTCAAAGGAACTCCGTTAAGCTTCACTTCTGGAATTTTATATTTTCTCTCTTTAGCTTTGAAAACAAGGAGTTCACTCTTAGCAGTATTATATCTAAGACCATGAGACACTGCGTAACGCTCACATATGCCAAGCAGCTTGTTGAGCGCCCTGATTGAGGGGCACAGCAGCACCATATCGTCAGCATAGCTTATATTGTTGACAAAGGTACCGTCAATCGAGCAGCCAACACCGGCGCTGCTGAGCTCCTCAATCAGCCCGTTCATGTATAGATTGAAGAGCATCGGTGAGCTGATCCCCCCTTGCCTCACCCCGCTCTCCAGCCTGTACACACTTGACAACTCTCCTGACCATTTGACTTGGTTCTGCTGGTTAGAATACCAATATTTTAGCAACAATATATATTGAGACGGTAGAGTAGACTCAACACACAACTTTTTCCACAAAATATTATAGTTAACCAAATCAAAGGCTTTTGATAAGTCCAAGAATACAGCATACACTGGTGTACCTCTATCCGTATAGTATTGTACAGTCTGCTTGAGACATAATACAGCCGTTTCAGTTGATAACTTTGGTCTAAAACCAAACTGTGCATCATGCAAGTTTATATGTGCACTCAGCTGTTGCTCAAGCAGTCTGTCCAACACCTTCGCAATAATAGTGGCCAAAGATATTGGTCTGTAGTTAGACTTGTCACTAATATTACCAGTTTTATTTTTAACAATAGGTACAACCACTGTTCTTAACATTTCATCTGGTAAGTATCCATGACTCAGACATAGTGAGAAAAACATTGCCAAAATTCTAGGTAAATGCACCCCGGCATACTGAAGATGTTCTATACTCAACCCATCATGTCCCGGAGACTTACCATGACTCATATTCTTAATAATATTTCTAATTTCAGATGCTTTCACCAAAATAGGACTTTCATTATCATTATGTTCAGTATTGTTACACTGTGTATTTCCCATATCTACATCAGGACACGAGGGTGGATTTACCAAGAAATGTTCTTTAAACATTTGTGCTATGTGTTGTGGTTCATTTAATCCCTCCACACTAGATGGCATAGCTGCTTTTGGATTTAGCCTCCTTGTATGTTTCCAAAACTCTGAGAACTTCTTATTAGAATGTTGCTCACATAATATATTCATTTTTATTTGATTTTGGTTATTTTTACACCATTTCAGTTTGGATTTAAAAGTATGTCTAGTTTCTTTCATTTTATTATAGATATAACCACATGTTGGCCTACCATAATCAATCCAGTTACAAAACCATATACGTGCCTCACTATGAGCAGCTTTTACATATTTATTCCAGCCACAAATAAATTTATTCCTATTACTTGTTTTCTGCTTACAACTATGTATAGAAGCCTCTACTAACACTTTTATGATCTTGTTATACAATATACTCAACTCTTTTTTATGATTCATGTTATTACAAAATTTATCAGCACATACAAAAGTAGATGGAAAGTCTATATGTTTTAAATTCTCATTACAATATTTAGTACTTTTTTTATTTACAATACTTATATACTTATATTCAAATTATTAAACAGAACAACTTTTCTAAATATATCGAAATACGAAATGTTTTTTTTCACTCCCCATACTAAACTAGATCAGATAATTAATTCTTCTCAATTTGTATGGCAAGTCAATTTTTTTTTTATATTTTACTGCATATTAGTGTTGCTATTTATTTACCCTGGGCAAACGTGTTAGCTAGTGCAATTGCGTAGCTTTTTGCTTTTTGCTGCTGCCTTAATGCCTAATTTTTTACAAACTTTTCTGGTATTATTTTAAACATTATCCTATTGACCAATACCAGAATATCATAAAACGTCATAAGGAATGTTTAAGTAGGTTTCACAGATTGGATTAGAAAATGAACAACGAACTAAGTTCATTACTTTAGTTATTAACTGCAGTAGAGAACTTGGTATGGTTCCACCTAAGGTTTCCACTAATAAAAGCATGACCTTTCGTGTACATTCAATAGAGTTTAATTTATCTACATCTATTCAAATATCGGCTAACAACTCAGTATCTACAACACCTACACAACACAAGGGCTGAATGAGAACAAAGCCTGCTTTGTGAACAACTTTTTTCATTCCTGTTATATTTAAATGTAGTCTTTTAACGGCCGCTTTCAACCTCGGACCTTTTTGTTCTGAATTCTATGGTTTATTATAATGTTGGCATTCAAAATATTATTGTTTTACATTCAAAGTGTATTACAAGTTATTTATTTCACTCATTAACATTTAAACTATATGGCAAATTCAGTTTAGATAGGTTAAGCGGTTAGCGTTAAGAGAAAAAGACACTTACGTATTCTAAAGGTACTACAGAGTGAAATACCGAAGAAAGTAATGATACCGCAATTTCCAGTAGTTTCCGCATCAAACAGAGAACCCTACTTAAAATTCCTTCTTACAATTTATGCTAGCCTGGTACATGCAAATCACCAACGGTTTACAAAGTTACCGTCTGCATCTGCATTTTTACTTAGCACTCAGTACCTCGTATGTGCATTTAAGGTACTTTGTATGCAAAACATAGCTTCGACTTGTGCGTTATAGAAAGCTTGACTTCGGTAATGGCGGCTTGATAAAAAAATTGAGAAAAACTATACGAAACAGTAATAGTAGATTGTATCACAAGGGAGCAAAATAATATTTTAACGGCGAGAGCGATTTTTGAATCCAGAGCGGAGTGAAGGATTCTTTAATAGAATCCTGAACGGAGAGAGGGGAGAGAGGGATTCAAAGTACAACGCCCGAGCCAAAAATATGTTTGCGCCCGAATGATACACTCTACTTTTCATCTCGCTCTATGAGTGCGTTTATTCTTACCAGCCAGTGTTTTATTTTTCATAATATGTGCACTCGGCATGACCGTATTGTTTTGTTCCAAATTTAAATTGCCCGCTAAAAAACCCTATCGGAAAAGACTTACTTTGGTCCCCCTTTTAGGGCAGCAAAGTTGAACATTTCCAATAGAAGGGATGAAAAATAGATTTCTATTAAAAAGAAACGAGAAATATATTATCATTATCAATTCGTGGCAGTTTTATTGGGCATTCTTACAATTTCTAGTCTATTTTGGCATTAACATTAATTCTACAGCTTTATGCCAATTTTATTTCATTTCATTAAAAGACGTTTGTAGTAATGACATACAGCATTTTTATCTAATCTCCATCCTATTCATCAATTTGTTTCAACCTTGCTTTGTTGTTATCCCAGCTGAACAGTACGTATGCATTTTCCGATAACTACATCATACTAATCTACAATGTGTGGATTGGGTTTAATGTAATAGAATCACGTGCGAATAACTCCATCGCAATCCTCACCACGGATCCCTAATGCCGTGACGTCAGTTACTTGGCGAATTTCTGCCGTTTCAACGTCTACTTGTCACTCGATAAAAGTTCTTACGGTCTAAGACCAATGTAATAGATTATTGAAATAGACGATTACGGAAAAGAAGATCTGAGTAAAATAGAAAAGTGAATATCGCCAAGCAGAAAGTTTATTTAAATAGCTAGAATATTGTAACAAAAAAAATAAGAAATCGTCTCGAAAGAGAGAATATATGCGAATAGAAATATTTTGACGCTGATTTAGTTCCAGGATATTTTCTGTGTGAAACGTTGGCTTGCAAGCCAAACTAGTGACACGTTTTTCGTGCGCTATGCCACTTCTTGTTAATATTTCTAAGTTCTATGGTCTCGATCATATATTAGGGATACGCATGCTCTTATACAAAATCAAATCAGAAACCGTGTCTTGTAAAATGTTCGATCCCGTACAGAATTTTTATGATTGGACGTCCGGTTAGACGTAAAAGATAACAAGTCAACACTTTTGGTGCCGTGACACGTGCCTGGAAGCCGTACTCTTAAACGTTACCTCCACTCAGCCTTATTGGAGGACACCTTCAAACTTTCCTTCAATGGTGTTCTTAATTGTTTCCTTGAGGAAACTCCAGTCATATTATTTATTTTAATGCAATATACTAAACGTTTGAAAGTTCGTAATTCACAAAATCTATGATCACAATTTTCAAAGAGAGAACTTATTTAATTCCCTATACCCTGTCTATTACCCTCATCGAGGCTTCCTTAAGATACTTCTCCACCAACCTCATATTTAATAGTTCGATCCTTACCTCTTGTGAATTTCTTAAGGCGAGGAAGCTACTGTCGAATAAGAACAACACTGATGTCGAGTGAGTTTGAGTCGAGTTTGAGGAAACGTTTAAGAATGCGGAATACGGGTTTGGTTGACTGAGAGTGAAATATGTAAATTTTGTGATATTATCTCTAATTAGTTCCACTTTTCTACACATCTACATTTATATAATACCAGCTGACCCGGCGAACTTCGTACCGCCTTTCTTAATATTTTTTTCCGTAAGAACCTTGTACAGAGTATTAGATAACTACAAAAAAAAATAGCCAAATCGGTCAAGCCGTTTTCATGCTATGTCATGACAACGGAAAACGGGTTTCATTTTTATATATATAGATAATCGAAGGGAAGTACTTACGTAGTGAGGATGTCGTAGACGGTGTACCGAGCGAGGTACGAGTACCGGTGTAGCTTGCGAAGGTTCTGGGCTAGCAGGAGGAACCGTCGGTCGGCAGACACTGAGAACGAGGCTGGCTCTAGCACTCTCTGCAATAGATAAAAAAAAAACATTATCATCATCAACCGAGCGTGTATCTGTTGGGGTTGCACAGGGCGCGTTGCCTTTTATACACTAGTTACAAGAAATGTATATTTTTTTTTATATCACTGCTGATGTTAACACCGTGGTTACACCACATACTATAATAATATCATCTTCTGCAGACCATCATGATGGTAAAAATAACCGAAAAGCGCAGAGTGGGAGGACGCAAAATGTCATGGCTGATGAGGAACATCCGCCAATGGACTGGTATTAGAACAGTGGAACAGTTGTTCAGACTCGCTACGGATAAGAAGAAGCTTCAAACTTCTTTTGGTGCCACTTCATTACTGAAGGTTAGCTGTCAGCTCTTTAAATCTAGCCTTAGACCACATACTACATTCACATCACATCATACTGTCACAACTGCTTGACTGACTTGACTGATACCTGAATACTGATAGATACTGAATCCTGCACCTTGTTGGTAACGCGCGAAGCGGGACGCGATATTATGTAGAGAGCTAAAGTATCATCTATACGTTGCAACCCTAACAAGTAAATTATCATCATCATCATTATGTTTTTTTTTCACGACACTCATACAGTTAATAATAAATACCATAGAACTGGACGCTTTTTAGGGTTCCGTACCTCAAAAGGAAAAAACGGAACCCTTATAGGATCACTTTGTTGTCCGTCTGTCCGTCCGTCCGTCCGTCCGTCTGTCAAGACCCTTTTTCTCAGGAACGCGTGGAGGTATGAAGCTGAAATTTATATCAATTACTCAGGTCTACTGTCCCTTGAAGCTGTGAAAAAATCAAACTTCTAAGCCAACGCAATCAAAAGATACAGCCGTTTATGCCGCAAATTTTCGACACTTGCAAGGGAATCAAAACCTACAGGGTGCTTCCCGTGAACTCAGAATCTTGAAATTTGGTACGAAGCAACGTCTTATAGCATAGATAAAGGAAAAATTACGAAAACCATAAATTTTTAGTTACATCACAATATATATTTTTTTAATAATTTTAAACTTACTACCCATTTCCTCATAAACGCGTAGAGGTATTAAATTGAAATTCATACCAAATACTCAGGTCTATAATACCTTTAAGCTGTAGCAAAATCAAACTTCTATGTCAACGCAATCAAAAGAAACAGCAATTTAAGCTGCATATTTTGAAACTCGCAAGTACTCGCAAGGGAATCAAAACCTAAAGGGTACTTCCAGTCGACCTAGAATCTTGAAATTTGGCATGAAGCAACGTTTTATAGCACACATAAAGGAAAAATTCCGAAAACCTTAAATTTTTAGTTACTTAAAATAAAGGATTACTTAAACGATAAAGAGATCTTTGTCTTAAATTTATGCTCCTCCATCTTTCCCCATTGTAATGTTATGAATTTCATTTTGCAATAAAAATACCATAGTTATGACTCGATTGTCGTAATGAACGAACTTTGTAAACCTTGCAGGTTTGTACGGAACCCTCGGTGCGCGAGTCCGACTCGCACTTGGCCGGTTTTTTTTAAAATCTATGGTTAATACGAATGTAAATGGCCTATATAGCGGCCCAACCAATTATACATACATATTATACAAAAAACGTGACCTGCATTCTGTGATATTTTTATATTAGCAAAAGAGTAAATAATATAATACAATATAATATTTCCGATAATTTAAAAATTACTGACAAGCTTTTAAATATTGCATGTGCCACGCTTTCATAGTACATCTTGATAATCACGTTTGCGGTATAAATGCTAGAAAATGCACTTGATTGTATCGGAATTCCGGTCATATTTGATGGCAGAGTAATTATACTTTTATAAATACTGAAATTCACTGTAATGGAGCAATTTGTGAAATTGATAGGGTATTATTCAATGGCTGACTATGCGGTCCTTATATTACCTATTATCCACAATTCTATTATAAAAAAGGAAATGTCAAAAATTTTAGTTCCTTACCAAAGTCGACAGTGTTTCTACAATTTCATGCTATCTACTAATAAAATGTTTTTGTATTTTTACAAATTCATATCTAAGTTCATAAATGAAATAAACCGCTTCTGTCTATGGTCCAGTGGTTATAAGCGTTTGATTGAAAAATTCTGGGTTTTCAAGCAAACGTCTTTTGAAACGGGCCTGAAGCGATTTGCGTCCGTCAGAATGACCGGTCACTAAACGTATATTACATTGAATGTATGCCTAAACATTGCTTCCATATTGCTTCCCTTTGCTTCCGATTAAGAAAGAATTGCTTCCATCGTAAATTAGAAGAAATAAAACATTTTTCGGTGACCGTTCATTCTGACATCAGAATGGCCGGTCACCTAGCCGTAGTGTCTTTGCTGCGTGGTTTCTAACCGACCGCGATTATAAGGTCGGCTGCAGAGAAATCTGACCCCCATGCCACAAGTATCACTATTGAAAGGGGGTTAATATTTCTCTGCAGCTCACTGTATTTATTCTTTTGTCAACAATCACTATATTTAGGTTGTCTGGAAGAGATTGCATTAGCGATAAGGCCGCCTATTGTATTATCTATGTTTGTGATTTCCTCATTGTATATTTTTACTCGTGTAATAAAGAATTTTTGTCTTGTTTTGTCTTGTCATATCGGACCAAGGGGTTTGGCCAAAGTCACAATTCAAAAACGTTAACGAAGCTCGAAAAGAACATAATGTATGCCGCGCTAAATCAAGTCGGTCAATCGTATGTCATTTGTTTTTGTCGAACTTTGCTAACGTTTTAAAAATTTTGACTTTGGCTACTAAGCTCTAGTTCCAAAGTTAAAATAAGCGTTCAAACAAACAACCTTTTCAGCTTTATTATATTACTAGCTGTTCCCCGCGGCTTCGCCCCGCGTAGGACTCATTTATATCGCGCCCAAAAGTAGCCTATGTTTGACCTCAGGTCGTTATCTACATCCCTACCAAATTTCATCACAATCGGTCCAGCAGTTTAGCCGTGAAGAGGTGACAGACAGACAGACTTTCGCATTTATAATATTAGTATGTGTAGTGTAGAACGGTAATAATGTTGTTTTCCAAACACGCTAACATTGCATTAGAGGGAGAATCGAATTCGATAATCGTTAATAAGCCATCTATGCGTACACATTATGTACACATTATGATATAATCACTACATAGTATAAAACAAAGTAGCTTGCTGCTGTTTGTCCCTATGTATGCTATGCTTAGATCTTTGAAACTACGCAACGGATTTTGATGCGGTTTTTTTAATAGATAGAGTGATTTAAGAGGAAGGTTTATATGTATTACATGTATTATATAGCATTGCACCCGTGAGAAGCCGGGCGGGTCGCTAGTGTTTTTATAATAGACATAATTATCAGTATTTACTGAAAGCCCCAAAGTAAGTTCGAGGCTTGTGTTATGGGATACTAACTAATAACTCAACGACACTATATTTTATATAACAAATAGATACGTATATAGATAAATATCCAAGACTTAAGGCAGTCAGATAAGATAATTTTTATTTTGACCTGACCGGGGATCGAACCCGGGACCACCCCGATTACCCAACGGTTATATCTATACTATAATAATAATGTCCTCTCTGCTGCCGATGGGTGCCTCTTTTTGTTTGTTTGTATCGAATAGGCTTCGAAAGTACTGGACCGATTTGCAAAATTCTTTCACCGTTGGAAAGCCACACTATCCACGAGTACCATAGGCTGTTTGTACCACGGGCGAAGTCGGGATGGATCGCTAGTAAATAAATAAATTTATTATATTTCATATAATTCACAATACTTCCTCAGAACGCCAGATGGTTCAAAACTAAACTGAACCAACTAACTGAACTTAAATATAATTAATGTATGTTGTTGTGCTGATTCTGTGGTATCAAATAAACAGCTTTTCTTTCTTTCTAACTAGCTGGGTCACGTATCGTCCATCCGTCAAAGTATATTCTGAATTCCTTTCCATACCATCATAAATTCATAATAGAATAAACTGGATTCTTGGAAACAATTATTCATAATGAAAAATTTAATAAAATCATTCAAATTATTGCACAATTTGCGAATGAAATATCTTTTATTGTAATCGAAAAAGTGGAATATTATTCGCCGTTATTGTAGACTGTAATGATGGCAATGAAATTTCAATTACAGCGGGAATATTCTCAATTTTGACATTTTTTTTATCTATATTTTTAGTATTTCAATGACTTTCGAGGTTCTAATGTAAGTTAAGGATACTAGCTAAAAAGTTGCGCGAGGATTTCTGATAATCTCACTTACAGAAAGATAAATTAATTTTTCTGTAGGTATTTTCAAGGTCGCTAGCGCTGGTAGAAGCCTTAAATATCTTGCCAAATACCATTAGTTCCGGCGTTTAATCGAATATCGGCAAATCGTAGCAATAACTCAATCTAGATCTGTATGTACCTCGAACAGCTACGTACTATACGATAACGCTTGGGCGATTCAGGCTCTGAGTTATTTGCGACCTGAGACTGGGACCTGAGTTAGATGTATGCAATTTGTCTTAAGTTTAAACTTTGTATATATATCTTTGGTGAATACATTGTTTAGGTCACAGAAAAATGATAACTATAGAATGTGTTTTTATTTTTATCAATACAATTTAAATTTAAATAAGTATTAAAAATTATCATGAAAAAGAATATCAATATATGAATATTTAAATAAAACTAATACTATTTAAAATTTATCACAGATAGGACATAAATTATATAATAATATATATATATTTGATTTTAAAATCACTAATATTTAGATCATAATTAACAAAACGAAAAATTCAAACAAAATGAAAAAATTGCCTCCTACCCCGAGCTAATCCAAATTCTTTGCAAAATATTATAAGAATTATCAAAATCTACTTAACGTTTGAAAAGTTGTTAAACTATGAGAATAGTTCTATGCTAAAAAATAAAGGGGAAAGATTTAATTGTTTGTTTGTTTGCATTTAATTGGTTTCGAAACTACCGATTTCAAAATTGTTTAATCGTTGGAATGCCACACTTTCCCCGAGTTCCCGAGTGACATAGGCTATGTGTGTACCACGGTCGAAGCCGGGGGGAATGCTATATAATATATAAACACGTAAACATAAACAAAGTCCTACTTGCAAATGTAAAAAGTATTAGGTAGAAAAAAAGTCTCCAAAAAATCACGTACTAAAAATATATCAAGTTCTTCAAAGATCATAAATTATTATTACTTAGGCCCTAGTAAATAAGCCTATATGTCCGTGACCGAAAATCTGTCCTGTTTCATGATTAGAAAATCTGAGCAAAGACTAGCCTCACAAAGTTTGGTCAATGAACCGAGAATGTCTAGAAAAAAATTGAGCCTCCCAATATTGAACGTAGCCTGGTTATAAATTGATGTCCGGGCCGTCCGGCCAACAAGTGGGAAACAATAGTGATGGGGATTTCCAACGAAATATCACTAAGAACTTTGTTACATACTTGTTTTATACTTTACTTCTATGAGGGTCTTAAATCAAAGGAAGCACGTCGAACCTTCGGGTACTTTTGTACTTTATAGTTGGGTTCTATGGTTACTTATTTAAAATTTAGTTTATTTATATTTAGTTCATAAAAAATGTTATTCTTAATTAAAATTCTTTATTTAAATAATAAACTTGCATCCGCAACAAGCTTCATCAAAATGTTTACAAAAAATATATCAGCAACATGCTTCGTCAAAACTTACAATTATCTTTCGAAGTATGCTATTTGTGTGCGTGTAACGATAGCACGTGTCGATAGGTGGCGGTTGTAAACAAATTTGGATAACCATTAGGGGCATTTCTAACTTCTCGGAGCTTCGAAAGGCACAAAGCGTATGTTAGGCTGTGTCAAACAGATTCAAAGACGTCTGTTTAGCACAGCCTAAACTCAGCCTAACAAAATCTTAGTTGGTACTAACTAAGACACCCGGATCATGTTTCATTGGTCTGGTTTCCTTGCAAAAAGGTTTACAGCGGTCAGACGGTAGTCGCTTCATTTTAATAACCAGTTCAAGGCTACTTTAGTTTTTATTCTTATATTTTGGTTCAGTTGGCTTTGAGGGGTCTTTTTGTGCAAAAGATCTTACAAATAAAAATTACAAGTAGAGACACTAAGCAAAATTACTGTGACTTGTACTGTGTAACACTAGTCTACACTTGGTGAGTCGTGACCAGCGGGCCATCCCTCAGCCCCGCTTCATTGCACCCGTTGTATATCGAATGACCGGCCACTCTCCCTCCGTAAATAAATGCAGCCTTCTATGTTAACGAGTAGAGTATTTTAGCGGTTTTTATAATATGCATATCTATAAGAATAGATTAGCTGTAGTCTCAGGATGTTATGTTCAAGGGGATAAGAAGATATTACATTAATTTCAATGTATATTCTAGCATTGCTTAGTTTCTGACAATTGAAGCTGCTGTCGAATATCACATATTCTTTTGTGGTCCAGTGGTTTAGGGGTTCAGGCGTTGCCTGAAGATTTGGAGTTGTCAGTAGTATTCTGGTGGTCGTTCTCAAAGCACGTCAGGGTCGTTTTAGGGTTGTGACTTTTGACATTTGGCTAAGCCCTCGGTGCGGTTTCGAAAAACTGACATGAGTGTGCAATATTAATTAACCTTATAATCTAATCTATTTAATACTAGCTGTTACCCGCGGCTCCGCCCGCGTGTAGGTCGCTTTTCGCGTAACCTGTGTTACATTGAAATGAAATGACGCAATCGAAGTAGCCAGGACATTATTCAAATATAAACAAATATCATGTTTCAGAGTTAAGTTCAAAGAATCCTTTGTAGACAACATTATCAGTTCTTCCCTCAGAGGCTAATAAAAATAGATTTTCGGCGCTACTGACCCGCGAGCAAGCCACATACAGTTGTCCATGCGAGAAACGTCTTGTTGACTTGTTCTTAGGTCGATGCCAGCTGCTTTTACGGTTTGTCCCTGCGACTTATTTATCGTCATGGCAAAGCATACAGCAACTGGAAACTGGGTGCGTTTAAATTGAAAAGGGTAATTGTTGGGGATGAGTGGTATTCGAGGTATGTACACCGTTTCGCCTGAACCACACCCTGTGAGAATTTCGGCCTGTATTAAGTTGCGGTGCAAAACCGTTACTTTGAGTCGGGTCCCGTTGCATAGTTTAGGCGGAGAAAGATTTCTTAGGAGCATAATGGGAACGCCGACTTTAAGGGTAATGTTATGAGCAGGAAGACCACTTGCAGCCAATAAAAATCGATAGGGTAGGTGGTAGCATCATCCTGATGCACAACACTGTTATATGAAGTGTAAATCACTTCATCCCCGACAATTTCCGCCAAAACCTTGAGTTTCGACTTTTGGGCGCGATATAACCGAGTCCCACGCGGGGCGAAGCCGCGGGGAACAGCTAGTTCTTTATATAAGGTGAATTTAAATCAACTGCAATGCAAATATTTTAAGGGCAGATTCAGACCACTCAACGACTCAACTGAACTACTTTCCTAAATAAACTTATGTCGAAATAGGAAAAAACCAATCAATAGACAACAACCAAAGAACCAAATCAAAAGAACCACAAAGACAAAGCCCAACAATTTTTTTAATTTGCTAGGGTTAATTTCAATCTGCTATACCATAATGCGAAACCATAGCGAGTTGTTAAGTAAGTAAGCGCCATCTATTGAGATTTCATGTTACTAAATTTACGATCAAATTCAATGTGTTATTTTATTAAAATAAATAGGTGCAGTGCGTGTTTTCGTCTTTATTGATATGGATAATAGAAAGTAAAAATCCTAGCCTTATCTAAATTAAATTAAACGTAAGTAAACGCATTAACAGTTTTAAGCAGTGTTTGAAGTAAATTTTCAATCGACCATAACTTCTTTTTCCCTTAACCGATTTTGACGAAACAAAGTTTTGACAACGCTCCTAACTATATGTAATCCAACTGTGAAAACCGCGTTTAAATCCATTGAGTATTTTCGAAGTTATAACGTACCAGACAGACATACATACATACATACAGACAGACAAAAATTCCAAAAACTGTCTTTTTGGTTTCTGTTACTCTTTTTAAACCGCACTCAATCAGTTTTTTTGAAAAATATTAAATGTACAGACACTCGCATTTTAGTGTCTTATTATATGTATAGATTAATTAACTAATTATTTGTACTTACGAAAGTAGTGTTGGGCATGAGTGTCTTCGAAGTTTGGTTGGCGGCGAACATAAGGCTGATGCCTCCTGAGGCGTCTCTGTATACGTATTCGTCCCCTGCGAACAATTATTTATATTTATTTACTTTCTTTAAATATTTTAATACCCAACTTCTGATAGACAAGAATGGAAGAAACACAACTGACAAAAGATATAGAAAAGAGCTCTTAAATTTATAATGATCTTCTTAGCGTGTCGCTTCTGGCAGACTAAATCTATGAGGACATTTCTTCTTCCTGTTCCTCTCCATTATTGGCGGTTGGCCGTCAGTCTCTCAAATTCATCTGTATCCATCGCCAAACGAAGTTGTTCTACGTTGGAGATTCCAGTCCACTCGCTTATGTTTCTCAGCCATAACTTCTTACGCTACCGCACATGAAGACCAGGCGTAGCTTACTACCATCTCAAAAACCATGCAAGAACGAGTGAGTGAGCAAGACAGCGCAATACATGATGTAAGGCGACATCTCCCTTACTCAATCGTTCTTGCATGGTTTTAAGAGATGATAGTAAGCACCCAGTACTCCGTCATCAATAAAGCATTACCAGCCGGCTCGTATTAGGTCTCTATATGAAGATGCTGGGCACAAAGGATGGAACAATAGGCGAGCCATTGCCTGAAGAGAGACACCACGCTGTCAACCAACTTCCGAGCTATAATCCCAAAAAGAAATGTGCTTTTAAAGGTAAAATCCACCACATTTAGGCAAAGGTACAAAATGTTTCTCTTACTTCCTTACCCTCATCTCTTATCTCTATCCCTAAGGAATAAGGTAAGGAAGTATTGAAAACACAGTAATGACACGTATTTTTTCATTCATGCAGATAAATCGCCGTGCCGGGAATAGTCATAAACTTTATTTTTATCCCTGACATGATGAGATTCCCGAAGGACGCACAATAAATAATTCATTTTATTACGGATTTTATTTATTGCGTGAATGAAATATATAAGACTTGTGGTTGCTCGCGTCTTCCCTTGCTAAGGACTTTCATTATATTTCGATAAAAATTAGCTTGCACACTCGTTCCGGTTCGTCTTGCTGTCATCGCTCATCGGTTGTTGGCTGTCTGTGATGTGTCCGTGATAACTCAAAAGGTGACGGCTGAAAATCAGTGCTAGACATGCTTGCACGTCTAGTGTAATACTGAGCCGCCACCTATTGAGATATTTGTCACATTTCATGTATGTTTGTTAATTTTGTCCTTTGTTGAATTCTATGTGTGATGAATGTCTTAATAAATGTCTATTCTATTCTATTTTCACATTTAAAAGATGGCGGTTAAACTCAATGAATGGGTAGTTTCACCAGTACAACAATACCTAGTGTAGCTCTGAGCAGTCACCTATTGGGTCATCGTCAAATCTCTTTGGTTTTAAGTTATTGTATTTTTTTTATCTTTATCTTTTAAGGACCCATAAAGGTAATCTATGTATCTATCTCTGTACCGAGTTTCAACAAAATCGGTTTAGCAGTCTAGCCGTAACGAAATTATAAACTGACAAAGCTTTTACCTGCTACTCTTCTTGCGTAGTAACGTTTTACTGCGGTAAAAGATAGCGTTACAGAGATCTATACAGATAATCTATCTAAGTGCTCCGGATTCCCGACTAGATGAACAGGGAAAAGAAAGGACAAGGATAAAAAAGAATTTGTTTATACATCCATATCGTCAAGCGCCTGTTTTCCTCAGGAATAAGCAGAGACTAATAATTTCAACATTCTAAGATCCTTACTGACGTTCGTAGCTTCCTCTTTCAGAAGAATTCAGCTAAACTATACATATAAAAATTACGTACAGTTGAACTCAACACTGTTTATTGCCTTTAGCAACTAAAAATTGGCGCAATCCCAATAAAAACTAACAAATAACAAAATTGGACCGGCCGACCGTCCAATTTACATAGTCCAGTTATTGTAACTAAAATATTTTCGGGCTGCCATAACAAATTAACGCGACGCCAACTCGCGCCCAATAAAAGGTCCATTTATAAAAAATTCAATGCAATCAATGAAAGAGGGTTAAACTGTTCTGTATAACTATTAAGAGTTCAGTTTAGTAGAGCGCGTGCATGTGAGCGAGATCAATGGGGTTCCGTAACTCGCACCATGAAGGATTTACACCATGGTGTGAGAATGGTAAAAGAAATATTTTTGAATTACACCTTGAATAGAGTCTATCCATACTAATATTTTAAATGCGATCTTGCTGTCTGTCTATCTGTATGTCTGTTACGCTTTCACGGCTAGACCGCTGGACTGATTTTGATGAAATTTGGTATGGATATAGTTAAGGACCAGGCGTCAAACATAGGCTACTTTTGGGCGCGATATAACCAAGTCGGACAGACGTTGATTTACCAATGACATTACCTATATCGTTTCTGATTTAACTGCCTAATACTTTTATAAAAATTAGAGCAGGCATAGAAGTCAGAATATGAACATTAATCTGGTACCAATCTTCGGCACGACAAAACATGCTGTATTATTTTATTACAACAAATTTTTAGGTTATTCTTTATTATTTCTGATTCAACAAAGTTTTGGAGATAAGTTTTTAACTAAACAATGACTTTAGCTTTATTTATAAACATGAGTAAAATCTTTTATTCTATATTCACAAAAGATACCACCTTTTACAATTAAAAAAAATAAAAGAAGCTTTTCTAACCTAACCTAACCTGCTAGATTATAATCAGATTCATTCATTTGCAGTATATATTGGGTTAGGATGGTACATATATAATATGTGCAATATGATATGGTCTGTGAGAAAAAGAAAAACATAGAATGTACCAGCTGCTTCTCTTCCCGCGCAAGCCGTAAAAGTCGAGTGAGGGAATCGGCGAATAGGGAAATCATGACATAGGCGATGCGGCTAGCAACCCATCACTATTGATTTCCTGTTTCAACTATCATCATGCTAAACATGGTCTAAGGTCGTATGGCCCTAGGCTCTGGGATAAAGACGTGATTATATGTATGTATGTATGTATGCAATATGATATAAACAAAATGCTCGCTCTATAAAAATAACAGTTACTCTGAGGCTTGATACCTACAAAACTTTGGCATTACCTGATGAATTTGCTTAAGTATGTGATAGCAGAAATAAAACTTACTTTTATATCTTAACCCTATTTTCATTTCGGCAAAACTAAGTCTCTCATAATAGCATCTTCCGCTTTTTTGCATTCTTAATGCTACTTCATCACTTCATACCCTTTTCCTGGTTGTAACGTATATTTTGCTTACCTTTGTTGTCTATGGTCCTATATGGTCTATGTTGTTTAAGGCTATTTCCTGAAGTCCATGGACATGGATTCGATTCCCATTGGAAAAATACTTTTTAACCTGTTTCCATTTTGATTAGGACATTGCAGTCTTGAATCTCTTGATTGTCTGATAATAAACATGATATTTCTTCGAAAGACGCGTTAATCCATTGGTCCCAGTTCCATATGTGGTTTTAAAGAACTTTGCTCTAAGGTCTTCTTCGTCTGAGCGTGTTTCCCAGCTGCATCTTCAGCTTACGCTTCAGAGTAGGCTCTGAAGCGCCAGATTAATAGTGTACCCTGGGAGGTACGCTATTAATCATGGCGGAACTGGTTATTAACAAAGAAGCTACTGCCGTCTGACCTCCCTCTAAAAAGTTTCCTAAACCTTCCCTGTAAAAAGGGTTACCCTAACCGAAACCAGACCTACAGGATCATGACCCTGGTGTGTTAGTGGCCAACACTGTCAGTTTCTTCTGGCTGCTCTAAAGGCATCTGACATAGCCTAACAACTGCCATCTACCGATAACAGCTGGGACCAACAGCTTAACGTGCATTCACGTTTTCACAAAGCACGGAGGAGCTCAAGATAGAAATGCCACTAATGGCGACCAATCCAAACAAGGCCGCGCACTTGCCCTCGAAGTCACTCTAAGGTATGCATGGTAAATTGACCCTGTTACCTACCGATACGATGATGTCTATCAGTGGTTTAGTGGACTTATTACAGTATTATAAAGTTCAATCTGTATTCTCAGCGAAGTTATATCCCAGTAGAGGCAACATGGCCAACACAATTACACTAACTCGCTGCGACTAGATTTCTCTCAGGACGCTGCGATAACAGCTTATAAAATAACTAGCGACCCGCCCCGGCTTGGCATGGGCATAAAAACCTTCCACTTGAATCACTTTATCTATTTAAAAAAAACCGCATCATAATCCGTTGGGTAGTTTTAAAGATTTAAGCATACAAAAGGACATAGGGACAGAGAAAAGGACTTTCTTTTATACTATGTAGTGATAGTGAAGTGTTGTTGTGATAAATAAAAATAATATAAAACTGGCTAAGTGCGAGTCGGACTCGCGCACGCAGTGTTTCGTACCATTATCTATACAAAATGGCAAAAATATCAGGTTTGTTGTATGGGAGCCATACCTAAATATTTATTTTATTATATACTAGCGACCCGTCCCGCCTTCGCGCGGTTGCAATGCTATATAATACATGAATTACTTCTTGAATCTCTCAATCTATTAAAAATCCGCAAATCGCATCAAAATCCGTTGTGTAGTTTCAAATATCTAAGCATACATAGGGACAGACAGCGGGAAGCTACTTTGTTTTATACTATTACATAGTATATATGTATGATAGTGGTTTAGTATTTGATTTTAAAGCGACAACATAAATACATCATTTGTGAAATTATCAACTGTCTAGCTATCACGGTTCATGAGATGCAGCCTGGTGAAAGACGGACAAACCGACAGACGGACGGACAGCGGAGTCATAGTAATAGGGTTAAGTTTTTACCCTTTGGGTACGGAACCCTAATTTTCTGGTTTCACAACAATGGTGTTTGTTGTATTTTTTTTAATGGCTTTTACGGTTTTCATATTAATCCAGTTGCAAGTAAAACGAGGGAAACAAATACGCGATTATTATACAATCCTGATAGTTAAAAATTATTTAAAAAAAAAAAACGTTTGTTGTGTTATATACAAATCTTTGCTCCGCGCCCGTGGTGTCAATTTATTATTCAGTCTATTTATGGCCTCTTCTAAACCATAGATAGGGAGGGCTATTAGATGCAAAAAATATTTTTTTATAAATCCACTAGTTCCAAAATTAAAAGCGTTCAAACTAATGAATAAACTCTTCAGCCTAATTATATTAATATTTGTATAAAAAAAAAATGCGTTTTCCGTGATATTAGAATGTTAGACCTCCATCTAACTAGACAAGAAGCTCAACCACTAGACCACAGAGGCAGGTTACATAAATATATACTAATATGATAAAGCTGAAAAGTTGGTTTGTTCGTTTAAACGCTTATAACTTTGGAACCTCTAGTCAGATGAAGTTCTTTCTGCATAAGATAGCCTGTTTCTTAGGAAGGTTACAAATGATAGTACACACACACCAGAGACGAGTGAAACCACGGGGAATGCCTAGTAAATGAATAAAACAACCCGTAAACAAGATCACCATCAACAATATCATCACAATAGATTTGTCAACGTTGATCAATTTGAAAAAGAGCACAAACAGGCAATCATATTGAAAGTAAATAAATGGAATCGACAGAATTCAATTTCGGTCCAAGCGGATGTTGTGTGAGAGAAACGATGGAAAATAATTAATTTTCAGCGTTTCGTTTACTTTTTCAAGTATATCCATATCCATATCCATACTAATATTATAAATGCGAAAGTCTGTCTGTCTTTCTGTCTGTCTGTCTGTCTGTCACCTCTTCACGGCTAAACTGCTGGACCGATTGTGATGAAATTTGGTAGGGATGTAGTTAACGACCTGAGGTCAAACATAGGCTACTTTTGGGCGCGATATAACCGAGTCCCACGCGGGGCGGAGCCGCGGGGAACAGCTATAATTGAAGAATAAATTGAAGTATGTATATTCGTAAAAGTAGAAGTATTCACTTCAAAATTGCTGAAGTGACAAACAATAAATGTAAAACTGATTACATATTAATGCCTGTAGCTGTACCTACAGACTACTGACGCAAGGGCAAATATACGCAATGCTAAACATTTCGTTACGCTCGATATGTTTGCAGCGGAAATGTCCGATGAAAAATAAGGGAAAACGCTTCTACAGGAAGCGTAATGCTTCGTTTGCTTTGGCATATATAACTCAAATCAACTGCAAATATTTAGCGGGCAGATTCGGACCACTAAACTGAACAACTTTTCCAAATAAACTTATATCGAAATAAGAAAAATAATTTTTTACCTCCCATACAAATTGAGCATCAGCTGATCTGGTTAAGTATGGAGAGTGAAAAAAAAATATTTTATTTTTTGACATAAGTTTATTTGGACAAGTTGTTCAGTATAGTGGTCTGAATCTACACTTAACCTATTTGCAGTTGATTCGAGTTCACCTTATATACAATATTTCCATACTAGGTTGAATCAGAAACGAGGAATTTCGTAGGAGAACAAAAGTTGCCGACTGCCTAGCGGATTAGCTTGATGTGGCAGTGAGCCTACATGAGCCTACAGAGGGTACATAGCAAAAAGAACCAATCGCCGATGGGACAGAAAGGTTCTCGAATGGCGATCACGCACCGACAAGCGCAGCAGCACACCCACAAATTAGATGGTCAGAAGGCCTGAAGAGGGTCGCAGGTAAGCGCTGGATGCAGACCGCTCTTAACCGGTCATTCTGGAAATCCTTGGGGAAAGCTTGAGGCTCATTTTGTTGATAAAACAACAAGTGTATACTTACTTCAAAGTATCTCCGTCTAAATATTACAACGGATTATATCTATAAAATTGGGTTTTTAATTTGTGATGCTCAAAGGTCGTCTGTTCAGAGTTAATCCTTCATCTTTTTATGAATTTTCTATGACAGGATGTTCCTCAGTTTTTATGAGCTGACCCTAACCCCGGTACGTTTGAATTTAAATCTTGTGGCTTGAGGAATAAAGTATTATTTTTAATGGATGTGTTTAATTTGAAAGCACAGCCCAAATATTGTTTATATTTTTCATCTTAGACAGGGACTGGTGTGCTGGTTGGGTTCAAGAGTTAGGGGCGGAGTTGGCTCCTTCTATCTTGCCGTGGTTAGTGTCAAAACCTTAGACGCAAATGGGTAAAACCGTCTAAGGTTTTAACATTAATTGCATTAATAGTTTATGGGAGAATCACTTTAGCCTGTGGCTCCGTAGTCAATTTTACTATCCTTGGTACTTGTTAAACCGTACTTAAAAGATGCAATCGTATTTGTAAGACTAATTACTAACACTAATGAAACGGATTATATTGACAGCTTAAAATTAAAAGAAAAAGGGTAAAAATATTATGTAAAGTTTAAAATAAGTAGAATATATTATGCATATAATGTTTTTTCTATGTAAAATTACCTATGGGTATAAATAACTCTGTTCATGATTAAAATAAAACGCATTGCTAAAGTGCAAGTTCAATAAAACTATCTTCTTCTTCTAAGGGTGCCTCTCCAACTAGTGAAGGTTAGCGATTAGTCTTTTTGTCCCTTTAGCTCTTCGAAATAGCTCCGCTGCGCTTGCTATCCCGGTCTATTCTCGGATGTTCCGCAACCAAGAATTTTTCCTTTTTCCAACTTTTCTCTTTTCAGCAACTTTACCCATCATTATGAGTTGTAAGAGGTTATATCTTTGATGTCGAAGAATATGACCCAAATATGATATTTTCCGCCGTTTAACAGTAAGCATGAGAGTACGTTTTTGGCCAATTCGTTCCAGAACTTTGACATTAGTCACCCTGCCAGTCCAGCTTATAAAACTATAAAGGCACATTTTTAAACGGTAATCTTAATTTTGAACTTAAAAACCGACCTTTCCCATCGCGAGTGTTGTAATAAGCGACTAAAGGAATAACAAAGGTCTTAATTTAGGTTGCCTTTGTTCGACTGGTGGCTGAATCCACCATTCCTTAAGGGTTTTTATTACAAAATAGATGTTTCACTCCATCAAAATATATCCTTTATATAAATACGTCAACAGTTACAAGCCCTTTCAAGGCACTAACGGGACCGGACGCAATGTTCGCCCGTGTACTCTCTCACTGGGGTTAACGACGCGTGAGTAAACTCCTAGTCTTAACTATTCAATCTTCGCTAAACACTTTACAGCTATGTTTGCGCAGGTCACCAGTTTCCTACAATGGGGTCAGTTAAGCCTACTATTTTAAATGCGAAAGTATGTAGTTAAGGCAAAAGTTCAAATCGGCAATTTTTTTTAAATCTATGAGTAAGGTGATACCTCGGTGAACACTAGCGCCACTGTCATTTAAAATCATTATTCACTGAAAACACAAGTTATCAAAAATCCGTGTTATGTAATTAAGGTTCTGGATCTGAAGTTAATTTTAATCATATTAATTTATTAAATTATAATTCCATATAGTTACAAATTGCAATATTGCTTAAAACGGCCACTTTAATATTGCTTAAAAAGGCATGATATAGCGCTTGGTAACATCACGTAACAGGTATCACCTTACATCCGGTAAAAGGCTCTTACCGAGTGGGATATAATTTTTTTTGACTCAAATTTTGTAAATAGACGTTTTTGGAGAAAATGCTGCAATGGAGTTTGTGGGGCCTCTTCTTCTCGGTGGTTTTAACATAAGTAATGATTGACTGTCAATAAGTTTTAAGAATATCTTATATTGAGACTAAACAATTTGAGTTTATTTATAATCTTTGTTGTGCTCAAGCATGAGAGAGAATGCTTTCAGCACAAAAACCGCTAAGAAGGCTAAAATTATTAAAAAAAAAACATTCATTCTTGTGCCATGCAAATGAACTACGCCGCACAAGATTTCGTTTTTTTTTTTTTTTTAAGTTATATATTTATTGCTTTAAAATACATGGTAAATACAATATTATTAAAATCAGAAGAACTTTAATATAACGCCCTCCTCTACTTAGATCCGACTATCAGTGTGAACGTGTATGGTGCTCTGGTTACATAATATAGGCTAGATAAGTATAATATGTGTAAATAATGTTTGTGTAGATGAAACAGGTAGTACGGAGGAGGGACTGGTACGCTTCAAGTTGAGTCTCAGTGTTAGGAGCGGGAATAGTGCAATCCATGACGACGATAAATCCGCATTTTTAATAATTTCCTCCTTCCTCATTTCCTTCATCACATTGGTCAATACGATAGAAAACACTGCGATTTAAACTATAAAATATTTCATCAATAACAATATTTTCTTGACCATCTCACAGATGACGGCCATTAAAAGAGTTGAACCAATAAAAGATGACTAATAGCTCTATTAGTGGTAGTTTACTGGAAAGTTTCGGCCAGTGTTTTCAAGACGCAGATGCATCCAATGAGATAGTAATAAATCTGCGGTCGGGACCGGAAAGGTTATGAAGGAAAAATAACAGATTGTGAAATTTTACATAGCATGACAATTAGTAAATGTCTATTTCTTTTTAATTTACAGTTCATCCTGCTTTGCCTAGATAGGCGTACAAATTTATCATGATGTGTATTATTTATTATGATGTGATCTGAAGCATCTGTATAGAATTTTATGAAATTCTTACTTTTTCTTTATGTTTATAGTCACTACATAGTATAAAACAAAGTCGCTTTCTCTGTCCCTATGTCCCTTCGTATGCTTAAATCTTTAAAACTACGCAACGGATTTTGATACGGTTTTTTTTAATAGATAGTTATTCAAGAGGAAGGTTTTTATGCCCATGCGAAGCCGGGGCGGGTTGGTAGTTATAGTATAAAACAAAGTCGCTTTGCGCGGTCTGTCCCTATGTATACTTAAATCTTCGAAACTACTCAACGTATTTCGGTTCGGTTCGGTTTTTTTAATAGACAGAGTAATTCAAAATGAAGGTCTTTATGTAAGTAAAACCCATAATATTGTACCCATGCGAAGCCGGAGCGGGTCGCTAGTTCTAATATAAAATGTAGTTATATCCTGAATCACCATATCATAGGATGCAACGGCAAAAAGAGTCAGAAAAAGTGATTGAAAACCTTTAGAAACAGAGAAGGTTTGGATCGACATATTAACCCAAACTTTACAGTATTCTTACAACTATAGTAAAAGTTTCATCAATATATAAAAACATGCATTGTTTTTTTACATTCCTGTAGTATTCCGGGACACAGATACAAAAGCTGGGCAATAAATTAAACTACCCACAAACTCTTTTATTGCTTAAAAAACTAAGCCAGTATATAACAAGTGCAGAAGTATAACACGATATCATATTTTATTAGTGTTATATATAAAGGACAAGGTACCTACAAATTATGTTTTTTTCTGTTGTATTTGTATCATGATTGCGTCGCAATATTATTTTTTAAACAATTACCTTAATATCAAGTATTAGCTCCGCGAAAAACAGGTGGTCACCGTAGCGTATATAAGGTGAACTCAAATCAACTGCAAATATTTTAAGGGCAGATTTAGACCAGTAAACTTAACAACCTTTCAAATAAACTTCTGTCAAAAAAGGAAAAAAAAAATTTGATCAATTGAGAATCAGCTGAACTAACTAGATCAGCTGATTCTCAATTTGTATGGGCGGTCAAAATTTTTTTTCAAAATTATTTTTTTGATTTAAAAAAAAAAAAATATGATATGTTTATTTGGAAATTTGAGTTCACTTTACATACACTTATGAAAGTGACAATAGCACGCTGCCAACTTGTGACCTAAGATATTACTAAGCAGTATTTTCTCTGCCTTTCTAAAATTTAAATTTTAGAAAGGCATCTCAATGCAAGCAATGCTGTTTGGCAGCAGAAATAGGTGACAGGCTAGAACATTAGCTTTGTAGGTTTTTCTTTTATTTTTGTATGTTCCTGTTTAATTGCGACTTTGACCTTATGCATGCTGAATTATATATATTCAAATATCATATTTTATGTTTAAATCGCCACGCTTACATACCAGTACGTGTTGACAAGTTTCCTGCCAAATTTATTAATCTGGGGGCTTAGCCACAAGTCACAATAGCAAAACGATAACGAGGTACGACAAGAACAAAATGTATGGGATTGACTTAAGATTGACCACGTGATTAATCGCAGCTTATGACAATCCCATAAATTTTGTTCTTGTCGAAATTGTCACTTTGGCTACGGGTGCTGAGTTTATAATCGATTCATACCACGTTAACATGAAGTGAAAACTCTGTACTCTCGTTATATTAGTTAGCTTTAGAACAGAATGGATGCTGGCGTAGAGACCGCATAAATAACCGATTCTTGTATTGCGGCTGGAAATATATTACTTTGTGTTTCAACAGGATAAATATTTGAATAATTCCATGCTGTGCTTACATGTTTAGAATATAATGTTGCCAGCATCTATAAGAAACTGTCTTCGAGGTCTAGTAGTAAGGGTATTTGCCTTTAAACCCGGGGGCCGTGGGTTCGATTCCCACAGGAATCATATTTTGTTTAGTTGTTTGGTTAGGTCAGAGGCCGAGAGGCGGTTTCGAAAAACTCTGACACTAGGGAGTGCATGGTCGATTGACCGTGTGATCTACACAATGCTGTAACTATAAGAAATGAGTAAGTTTCCTTTCTCTTGGACCAAATCCAATTTTAAGGATTCAATTTGCCAAAATCTGTAATCCCAACGTTTAGTTAAGGTTTATTAACTTAAAGAACAAGAGCTTTAAAAGAGTCTCGTAAAATGTAGCATCATAGCTGTTTAGTGTGTGAAACTCGTAAACATAAAGAAAGGGGAGTATTAAAAGTATACTGTAGCACTATAATTTCAAGCCTAAATATTTATTTAAAATACCGTGATCCGCGAATTTGCCTGCCGAGGAAAATATCAACATGAATCCTTCAAGTTGTTATTATACAACAGAATACACAAAAATTATGCAAAACATAATAAATACTTATTTTAAAAAAATAAGTTTGCCTTCCCTAAATATATAATTAAAAATAATATTAAATAAAAGTGAAAACAAAGAAATACGTACACTTACACGTAAAAACGTTGTGTTGTATCATAAAGGAACTCTCCAATGTAAGACAAAAATGGAAGGAACTTCATTGACAAGAAATTTATGATGATGTAGAAAGAAAAAAGGTATAAATAAAAACTGAGCGGCTTATATCATCATATTATCTTCAGAGTGTTGTAGTTATAACATAAAAATATTCGTTTTGAAATCCTGTTGAATGTACCTGGCATTGTAGACGAGCTACGTCGTAGCGGGACTACCGGCTACGACGTAGAGCGTCTACATCTCTACTCTTTCCACAGACAATGTATTAACCAACTTTTTAACAAATAGATTTCACTGACTAGAATTGAAATTTTCGACTGCTGTGGGAAATGAGTTGCAAACTAACTTCAGTTCATTAAAATGAGTCAGTATACAAACAGAACATTAGAAAGCTCTGAAGCTAACATTAAAACTAATATAATCAACTAAAATAGTCATTAGTGAGGGCCGAAAACCAACTATGTTCATTGAACTTAGTCTAAACTAAGTCCATTTGGTGAACATAAACTTTTGTTTTTAAGTGCGTGTGGAAAATTTCTTTATTAATCACCCGACTGCAAGAAAGAGGGTTGTGTTTATAAGTATAATTGACTCCGTGGTCAAGTGGTTAAAGCTACTATACTTTGTTGTTTCCAATTTGTTTAGGATATTATATAGTAGGTGCTGTGAATCACCAAAATGTCTGATAATCACGATGACTCCGTGCTTCGGAAAGCACGTTAAGCCGTTGGTCCCTACTACCATCTGGTAGTCGTTAAGGGACCACGTAAGAGGCCGAGAGGACTCTGAAGAACTCTGACACCAGGGGGTGCATGGTCCATTAACCGTGCTATCTAAATGAAATGATGATGATGTTTATCTATTTGTCTGTCTCTGTCTATAGCTTAAACAATTAATTAATAAATTATTGCAATTTAAGCTTTTTGTTTCGAAGAAACTTTGGTTTGTTTGTAAGAACTTTATTGTACTCAACAAAAGTAAATACAAAAGCATAGAAATAAATTAAAAGTACTTTTCTTTCGTGTTTGACTGATTCTGCTCTTGATACAATTGATATGGTTATGTATGGTTTGATAAAGTTAACTCTCCAAAAATAAAACCTACAGAGCTATAGGAGAGACCAATAGATAGAACCCATACCACCGCCTTATTACAAAACGAGGACTAACAAATAGTTCTAATTTTAAAAAGCATTTATCAAGGTAAGTCCTAGTTTAAACCTAGAACAAATAGCTAGTCGTTTTGTTATAAGGCTGATAACGTTTCGCGATTACCGGAGTGGCGTCCGTTTGAGTGCTGATGGCTTGCCACCATCTCTTAAAACCATGCAAGAACGATTGAGTAAGGAAGATGTCGCCTTACATCATGTATTGCGCTGTCTCGCTTACTAACAGGATCTTGCATGGTTTTAAGGATGGTAGTGAGTCACCTGATGGATGAAACTAGTATGATGTTAGCGGAACCCCAAAAATATATTCGTTTACTTTCTTCTTTTACAATGTCACCAAAATCCCCGCTACGCAATGTAAGTAATAAATTTTTACATCTTCGCTTTCTTAGTAACTATTACTGAGCCTTTACAAACAAAAATGTCACTAGAACTGACAAGAAAATGCCACATTTTAATAATTTTTCTCAGTAGGTATTACAATTAGAACAAATTGAAGAACAGCATTAAATAAAAATACTAAGAAACCTTTGTTTTTAAAAATCTTTCCTGTACTTTGTCTTAAATCTTGCAACGTAGCAGGGGCGACCTTTAAAAAGATTTTAAACAATTGGAGGTAATTATTGGGAGGCTTAGCTAGGAGAAAATTGTATGTGATTGACATAAACTGCGCTAAATCACGTGGTCGATCTTTGTCACTCCCATACATTTTCGACATTCGTTAGTTTTAAAATTGTAACGTTGGCTAAGACCCCTGCACCCGTAGCTAAGTGACACGGTTAATCGACCATGCACACCACACCCTGTCTCTATTATAATAACAGGATAGTACAATTGGTCAGGAAATTAATTCTCAGCAGAAGGTCTAATGAAAGAGTAAAAATTCCAAATAGCCTAATTACTAAGGAATATTAATGAGACTATACAAATAACACGATAATATAATTTTAGCTATAAGGGTCCGAGGTTAAGCGGCAATAAATTTTAATGATAAGCCCTTTGCATCCTGCGGAAGTGTTTGCGAAACGAGGAATTATGATGCTATATTTTAAGTGTTAAAGTTTACCTACTTAAATTTCGTTTTTGGGTCTTTGGCATTACTAGCATCATTCTTTAGGGGGCTTAGACGACAAGATCAAAATGTATGGGTTTGCATAAGATTGACCACGTGATTTACCACAGCTTATGTCAATCTCATACATAAATAAATTATTTATGATTTTTATTTGTTCTTGTCGACATTCGTTAGTGTTTCGAAATTTTCACTTGACTACACTCGTAGTCAAGTGAAAATTTCGCTGTTAGGCTTCAACGATTGCTTTCGACTTAATTTTTGTTAAGAGCCTGTATAAATTATAAAGTGCACCCTCTTTGGTGTGCTTTATACTTAGTAGTTGAAAAAGTGATCTTATTCAACCTAGTTAGCGTTTTTTTGAACGTTATTAAACACTAAACAAGTTTAGGCTTGCTGCCTACCAAGTTTTGGCAGCTTTTGAGCCTAGAGTGATATTCTTATTGTTTTCGCCATCAAGCCTTTTTAGTAAGAAGACATAAAGATATTCAGCATCACAAGCCTTTCGCCAACTCCTTTAATTGATATTGTTGGTGGAATCCAAAACCAGTAGGGAGGAAGTACAACAAAAGTTACACGATAATTTTACCAGACGTAGACCTTTCTACAAAGGTTCCATTAACGACCACCAGCTGGCAGCCGGGACCAACGTCTTAACGTGCCTTGAAAAACATGGAATCATTTTCAGTTAGATGATTCGCGCCTGCAATGTCCTAACCAAACTGAAAACAATTAAACAAAGTATGCTTCCAGTGGGAATCGAACCCCCGACCCCCGGGTCTGTAGACAAACGCCTTAACCACTGGACCACAGAGGCAGATTGCCTGACTGCCAAGGTAACGTAACTTTTGAAAAAAAACTCTTGATAACATTTTATGATTATACACGAAAAGAAAGAGAAAGGAGTGGTCTATTTTTAAGCCAAAAACCTTATATCTAGTTAAATTTAGATCTGTGTCAATCGCCCTCCCAATGCCCATAACATTTTACACTCCCGTTTATTGTATTCTTCGGCGTCCAGTGACTCGTGTACGACTCGATTTTACTATCGATATGTAATCCGATAATCGATTACGATAACAACGATCGTAAGTTTAGTTTTACACAATTTTATAGGTATTCTAATAGCATCACTTCACGATTTATCTACTAAACTTATCTTTTTGAAATGACTTACTTTTTAGTTAAGAATACTGATAAGTATTTTCTTAAGATTTGCCTTAAACGATAGCAAAACCTATTAAATAAATTAAACGAATAATTGTGTAATCTCTTTGGCTCACGAAACTACAATCGTCAATAATTAAGCACAGCCAAAAGCTCTACAACAGTGTAGGTAAACATCATTCCGAATCTGAGCTTTGATAAGCTCGCAGTAAGCAATATGAACCACAAAGCGCTAGGGTAAATGCAAAGTTATTAAGTTTAATGCAAGCATGCATGAGCTTTTAGTGTCAAAAGAATACGTTGTTAAGCTTTAACGTAAGTGAGGAAGTGACTGGGAATATGAAAGCTTCTTGCATAAAACTTTCGGAGTAAATATGTTAAATGTCCTTTAAATGATATCATGGTTGGTTCAGCCACAATTTAGTCGTAAAGCTTTCTAGTCATATCGAGATGTAGTCTTACAAGATATCAACCCTTCAAAAGAATATGTCTTAATAAAAATATGTGACAAAAATTAAGCTATATATTTTCATAGTCTTTTAAATCTCTAAACTTAACATTTTACTTCTGATACACATAACCATGAAAAGAAATGTCGTGTAAAGTCATTTATATTTATATTATTTATATAGAAATAATTGTTTGCGAAAAACGTCGTTTCTACGTGAGATAATACTAAAGTTATTTACTACAAGTCGAGAATCTCCTTTTTTAATCCGGTTAAAAATTGCATTATTATATTGAAATACCAAAATCTTACAAATATTTAACTGAACGCACCGCATCAAAACTTGATTCAGTTTAACGCGAGATAATCGAGGACAAACATATACTGGTCAAATGAAAACCTCCTTTTTTGGAGTCAGTTAAAAACGACTGACTCATATATCGATGTACAAATACTTATGATTCAGATTACAGAATAATATATTATAACTTGTTTAATATTTTATAGGTATTGCTTGTTGCCTATTCGTATTCTATTTTTACCTTTGTGCGGTACGAAACTGCTAAATACGGCAAAATTAAAAAGTACAGTCGAAACTTCTGACAGCTGCGATGCGCGCGCGGGAAAAACGCAAAAGTTGGTCTTTTAATATTAATCAGATTTAAAACAGCCAGTTTGCGGCGGAATATGAGATTAAAATTGTCTGTGGTTCAGGAATGTTTGGCGAAGCGTATAATGCTGGCGTATGTTTCAATTTGCAAGTTATCATGAACGAAGTCGGTTAGAATAATGCAGTAGAAATGAAATACTTCTAATGTTAATAGACTAGCAGTTCGTGGTTGATTCCGGATAAGAGTCTATCTTTTATATACAATAAGATATGTTTTTTATACAATTACGTCGAAAGTCAAGCATACAACCCGCGAAAGATGAGCACTTTAGGCTACTTACACGATAACTTGATAGTGTAGTATCACGCTAGTGATACTAACTCTTGGCTTAAATATGTTTCGCAAGATCAAGGATTGAAACCGGTATTTCAAAGACCCAAAAATAACGGTCTTTAACTTGGTAGATAAAAATAGCGGGCGAGCTTAATACCTAAGGCTAATATTTGAGTATTTACCGGTTAATTGGAACCGTGTAGCTATCGGTCGCTGTTAGAATGTATGGGCAAAAAACGAGCTTGTTTTCGATTTTAACCATCCCTGCGCCAGAGTAATTACACTATTAATTATACTTATTAAAGCCATGAGTGAATATTACCTTATATCAAAATATTTAGATATTTTATGCAAGAGGTTCTTCTGAAGACAAGACTGAGAAATAATTTATTTAATAACGACCAGGGGCTGTCAGCAACTTTGCTAATTTTGCGACACTTTTCAACATTAATTTTCTTTTAGGGCAACCCTGACAGCTCGGGCGTCCGCCCGTATTGTACCAGGAGCACAGAACACCTGTAGAGTTCTATGTGTATTAATAAGATGTAAATAATTTTTAAATTAAATATTTTCAACTTTGTTCTTGGTGAATAGGTAGCATATGAGACCACATAATATTTATCTTTGTAAGTTTTACCAGGACGTAATTTGGGTATGCAAACTGCTTACCTATTTATTAACACCTGCTCGGTGAGTGTTATCAATTTGATTATGGTGATGTGAATTGTTTGTGTCATATAAAAAGGCAGTCTGAATAATCTGCCATTATTTTGTTCTCGATTACTAATGACTTTAATAATCGGCTTACATACATTTCTAAGAATGTTTGAGGACCCTTACCATCAAGATAAGAACCAATTAGGTGAAGTGTTGCTTAGCAGGTATTCTTATTCCTGAGAAATATATAAGTACTCATTAAATTAATACCCCACTTGAGAGAAGCAGGAAATAATTACAATATTTTGCTTAAAAATATTTAATACTAGCTATTGCCCGCGGCTCCGCCCGCGTGCGCCTCGGTTATATCGCGCTCGAAAGTAGGCTATGTTTGACTCCTAGTGCATAACTATATCCATACCAAATTTCATCACAATCGGTCAAGCAGTTTAGTCGTACTAGATACATAGTATGGAAGTATGGACTAGCTGTTGCCCATGGCTCCACCTGAGTGGGACTCCCCTATATCGCGCCAGAGAATAGCCTATGTTTGTAACAGACAGACAGATAGACATTCTTTCGCATTTATAATATTAGTATGGATTTAATAAAGCTATACGGCCTTTAAAAAACTGAAATGGATATCTTTGTAAAATATGTAGACTGCTATGGTTTTGATGTGTTTCTCGATAGCATTATGATGTTATATAAAATTAATAGCGACATATTATTTACTAAATTTTATTGATGTAAAGTAAATAATACTATATCTGAAGAGGCTAAAAAGCCACGTAAGAAGCAGCTACTTGCAATCGAAAGAAGATCTGTGAACGAACACATTATAAGACGTAAAGAGACCAACCCTAAAACATGCAAAGAGAAATCACAAAGAACAGCTGGATAATCCGACCTCAGATGAACTAAGTAAAGAGTGGATAAAACAGAAAACTATATCTGGAGATCATAATGATATTGTACTAGCTTTTGCCCGCGGCTTCGATAGCGAAAAATTTAAAAAAAAGTGATAAGTATATGAAGAACCGCTCGACCGATTTTGTGCAAACTTCACATAAACCATCTACTAATAGTCCGAACACAGCCTTAACATTTGGTTTGGATAGGTGAGAGATAAAATAAACAACGAAAAATGGCATTGATTTTTATATATATTGATGATTGATGATGATTGCGTAAGTACAGTGAGTTGCAGAGAAAAATGACCCTCTTTTTAATAGTGATAAGTACTTGTGGCAAGGGGTTAAAATTTTTCTGCAGCTGACTGTACATATTCTATTCGTGAGTCGTGACAGTATACAGTTCAAAAATTTTCCGTAAATGTAGTATTTACAATTTTTCCGTTCAAAATAGCATTAATTTATTTGAAAATGGAGCGTAGCAATATTGCGACGGAGTCCCGGAGGACTGCGGCTGGTGATGCGACAACTAATGCTGTATACGTAAATTTATTCAGCGACTACTGCAATGTTATGAGATCCTGGTAGATTAAAATTTTTAAGGATAAAGTAACTAAGTTAAGCTGACTGATCATGGATATTCGCGATTATGATGATAATTTTCTGGGCTCCTCTCCATATCTACTTGTATAAGGAATTTCAACTAGCGCCATCTAACCATTCTTATCAACTAGCCAGCTTGATTGAGAAATTAACTTTCTAAAAAAAAACTATATTTTCTTAATGTTACTAAAATACCTAGTTTTTTTAATTCAATTTAAGATGATCAAAGAAAATAATAGCATAGATAATCTTTAGAGAGAAAAAGAAAATATTCCTAGATTATTAACTTGTTCCTTATGGCAAAAAAAAATAAAATAACGACGAGTATAAAAACCCAAAAGGTGTGATGACATTTTGCATCCAATAGTCGGTCATTAAGCCATAGATTAAAAAAATTGCCTCGGACCGCGCGCGATTCCAAATTTTGTCACAATACATTTGGAAATGTTACAACTGACCTATTTTCAAAACAAATATAGCGTCAATACACATATAAAAAAAATGTAACGGCATAGATTAAAAAAAAAATTGCGTCACGAGACAGCGCGATTCGAACTTCTTTGTGTAACGGCCATAGCAAAACGGAATGAGTATTGGAAACCACGAAATTCGAAATACATTGTAACAAAAAGTATTTTCAGCGAAAAAATGACATTCAGAGGAAAATATGCAAACTGTGGTTTGAAAGGCGCAGAAACAAAAAGTATGCCGACAAGTTTTGATTGAAATCGTTTTGCTTACAAACCATAAGTAGTTGTAAGTAACTGGATTATTGAACTTCGACTTTAGAAGTTTGACCATTTACTTATAATTGCACAAAGCTCGTTTAGTTTTGTATTTCTAATTAATTTTACGTTAATATAAATTCAAAAATAATCACATAGTATAAAACAAAGTCGCTTTCTCTGTCCCTAGACCCCTATGTATGCTTAAATCTTTAAAACTACACAACGGATTTCGATACAGTTTTTTAATAGATAGAGTGATTGAGAGAGACAAAGGAGGAAGGTTTTTATGCCAATGCGAAACCGGAGTCGCTAGTACTCAATATAAAAGCTTAGTGCTAAGTTTGTAATATTCTTGTATGTGTTGTTGTGTGATTGTTGTATTTTATGAGAAAAAAGTTTCAATCTCATGCTGGCGTTAATTAGCATTAGAATATTTATTAGCACTTTTTGCTGTAGGTCGCTTATAGGTGGCAGGGTCGCCATGTAAAGGCGTAGTCGATGAAACGTTTGTTTAGTTCGACGATTGGTTATTAGTCCTTGAGATTTATACAATACATCAATCAACCGTGAGTTGTAAACTCGACATAAATCCTTCGCCGGAGTTTTTCGTTACCCGAATAGATGCGTAAGCCATTATAACTATATCTGAAAAGATATGATGGTGGCTGGAGCTTTACGCGTTTACTTTACAATTTTGATGCTTATTCTGACTACAAACCTCGTAGCGGTACAATAAAATACAGTACAATACAAATACTATTTTTTGCACCACAAAGTAATAAAATTACATAAAACTAAAGCAATCTCTTCCAGTCAACCTTAGCGTTGATGGAAAATTATCAGTAAAAGGCGTTGGCGCAGTATAAATAGATAAATAAAAGTACCCATGTTGAACTAAGTTAAACAATTATATAGTTACTTGCCTCTTAAATTGTTCATCTCAGTCAAATATAGTAGCTTGTGGGATGACTTACGCGCGGTGACGTTTTGAGCTATTGCATAGCTTTTACCGCGGGCTTTGAGCGTGGCGACCGAATCAAGAAATTCCGTATCGAAAATAAAACCTAACACCCCCCACTCCGCCGACCATGTAGCGCCGAGCGTTTTACTTATTGCATAACTTGATAAAGAATGCTATGCGATAGCTTTGCCGCGGCTTCTATTCTATACTATCTATCTGTTCGTCTGTAAGTACATAGCGAATATCCATACTAATATTATAAATGCGAAAGTCTGTCTGTCTGTCTGTCTGTCTGTCTGTCTGTCTGTCTGTCTGTCTGTCTGTCACCTCTTCACGGCTAAACTGCTGGACAGATTGTGATGAAATTTGGTAGGGATGTAGTTAACGACCTGAGGTCAAACATAGGCTACTTTTGGGCGCGATATAACCGAGTCCCACGCGGGGCGAAGCCGCGGGGAACAGCTAGTAGAGATATATGCCACATACTAGGTATACAATTCATTTGAAAACTTTTCAGGGGTTTTCAATAGCGGTTCGAAAGTGGCGATCGCTTGGAGTTCGCTTGAGTGAGTGTGAGTGAGCCCACTAGAGCGAATGGGCAGGTAAATTGACAGGTGGCTCCTGTTGGTTTCACGGTTTCAAGTTTTGTCTATATGAATGAATGAATAAACACCTTATTGCACCAATTACATAAATACATCATTGGATTGTGTAGGATCGGAAAGTTTTATCTATACCTATGCTTGATAACAGGGTGTACGTGCACATACCGGCACACAGGCGACATATTAAAGTATTTACCTTCGATGTATGTGTAAGGGTAAAGTGGTGTTACTTTTCGTTGGCCATTGTACTTAGTATGTATCACTATCACTACATAGTATAAAACAAAGTCACTTTCTCTGTCCCTATGTCTCTTTGTATGCTATCTTTAAAACTACGCAACGGATTTTGATGCATTTTTTTTAAATAGATAGAGTGATTTAAGGGGAATGTTTTTATGCCCACGCGAAACTAGGGCGGGTCGCTTGTCTTTAATAATCTTTTTTCGAGGTTTCATAGAATAATGAAGTAAATATTTTTCTTATGAGGAACCCTGGCATTGTAATATTGCACCCAATTTAAAATTCGGTGTGCTGTCGAGCTACAGGCGTACAATCGTATTTCCTTTGAAATTTGTTTCTTTGAAATTCAAAGCAAAATTGTTTGAAACGCAACGCTCCGTGCTTGTTTAAAAATAGTACGAATTCGAGGAAACAGAGAAACAAGACCAAAGCTAATTAATAATTAAGTGGAACAATCGTCTTTGATTTTTGATCACTGATCAAGTTAAGGACTTTATTAGAGCAATTAATTAGTCAGCTTTACTTTTTACTTTATTTTACCCTATAGCTTGAATAATTTGACACTTTTAAGCAGACTAGGACGCTATCCCATGGTCATAGTTTCATGTAGGCACAGCTCAGAGAATACATGAAGGCGTGGTGTCTCTTTTCAGACCATGGCACATCTTTTGTCTTGCCCTGCGTGCCCAACCACGCTCGAGACCCATACAGTTTCACTGACAACGCCTTATCAGCGGCGGAGTTTTGGCCCTCAAATATTAGTTGTCTAATGCCCGAATACTCAAATGCTAATCAATTTTGAGAGCTATCCAAGTATCATGCTGTCACTGTCATATCTTTGACATTCAGCGCGACAGCATGATAAACTGCGTCCATAGTCCAGTGGTTAAGGCGTTTGCCTGTAGACCCGGGGGTCGTGGGTTCGAATCCCACGGAAAGTATACTTGTTTAATTGTTTCCAGTTTGGTTAGGACATTGCAGGCTAGAATCACCTGATAGTCTGATAATAAAGATGATTCCGTGCTTCGGAAGACACGCTAAGCCGTTGGTCCCAGCTGCCATCTGGTAGTCGTTAAAGGAACCACGTCAGAGGCCGACAGGCGGTTCCGAAGAACTCTGACACCAGGGTGTGCATGGTCGATTGACCGTGACGCCTACTCGATATGACGATGAGCATGATACTTGAGCAGCTCTCAAAATTGAGTAGCGTTTGAGTTTTCGGGCGTAAAGTCACCTATATAATTTCTGGCATGGATCAAACGTGAAGATGAAAAAGACTGATTATTTTTAATTCTCATGTTGTGATGTCTTCTTTACCTTGCCACATTCTCATGCTGATTAATTTATAATTTTATTTTTGCACATCATTCAAATTACTTCAGCCCTAAATTGGAGTCTCGGCTTGGTTCTCCTTTTCTTATTATTTTTTATGTTGGCACCACATGACCTATTTGGCGAATAACTTTCATGTGTAGACGGTAGGTTGTTAAAATTTTTGCTTTATTTGCGTATTCGGAAAATAGGGTGTACCAATTTGACTCTATGTATCGCCTATATACTTTGCCTATTCTTCGAAAATTTTGGCAAATACGCCAACGCGAATAGCTAAGAGCCATATGGTGCCACCATTAACTACATGACTACTAACTTCATTCAATCACTTACCAGAAATCCAAGTGCCATTCCATCTAACAGGGACGAGTTCGTCGCTCAACAGGTCCTGTATCCTCAGCCGTCGGCCTTTGACCCTGGGACCCTCATCGGGCGGGGTCAGCAGCACCACAGAGGTAACTATCAAGGCCAGCACGGCCACGATGACCAACAAGGCGATGAGGATGCCCCTCCAGTTGCGCTGGTTCGGCCCGCCGACCACCAGCTTCTGGAACGATGTATTATTGTTAGACATACATACATATCATCACGCCTGTCTCCCGTAGAGGTAGACAGAGACTAGAGATTTTAATTGGCTACGATCCTTACATACCTCCCTCGCTTCTTCCACACTCATCTATCGTCATACACGTTGACATTTGATAGAAATAGTCATAAGTACTTGCCAAATTACTTTGCGTGCTTTCACTAACGGCGGTAGCTGTTTGCTGACCTAACAGAAGTGAGTAAGCTCTAACTGGTGGCGGAACCACGCAACGTAATTTGGTAAGTACTTGTAATTTTGACTGCCGCAAAGTACCACTTACCTAATAAATATAAATAGTATAAATAATAATAATTTTACCTACCATCATCATTATATCGTGTGGGTTACCCGTTCAATTGGCCATGCACACCCTGGTATCAGAGTTTTCCGAAACCATTTCTCGGCTTCTGACATGGTTTCTATAAGCTTTGTTTAATTATAATAAATATAAATAAATAATATTTCGGAACCAACTGCTTAAAGTTACTTTATTAACCAAATAAATGACAAAACCAAAGAATTTTTAATCGCGCGCGGACTTTCGAAGCAACTTTTTTTTTTTATCTATGGACAAAGCCCAACAAACAGCAAACGTTGTTGGGTTCAATAACTGGCTGAATACTTCCCAAAAACCACATCGACAATTCCGAACGATACAATATTCACGAATGAAGGGAAAGGTAGCATATGAGCAATATATCATCTCATTCAATTTCCTATACTCTTCACTAAAAAGTCATTAGGACACGAACAACCCTTTGGCGGTGCGAAAAACGGGAAAGTGGAAAAGGTCCGGCTGCTTTGTTGCTTCGGCATGATAAATCGACTGACGTGCGCAGGGTCTCGAGGGCGGTTGGATATGTAGCTATATAAACACTAGCTTTGCCAGCAAAGCTAGTGTTTATATAGCTACACTAGCTGTTCCCCGCGGTTTCGCCCCGCGTGGGAATCGGTTATATCGCGCCCAAAAGTAGCCTATGTTTGACCTCAGGTCGTTAACTACATCCCTACCAAATTTCATCACAATCGATCCAGCTGTTTAGCCGTGAAGAGGTGACAGACAGACAGACAGACAGACTTTCGCATTTATAATATTATTATGGATTATGGATTATGGATTATCGATTATGGATTATGTATTATGGATTATGGATTATGGATTATGGATTATGGATTATGGATTATGGATTATGGATTATGGATTATGGATTATGGATTATGGATTATGGATTATGGATATTATGGATTATGGATATGGATATTATGGATACCTATATAGATTTAAAAAAATTATATGTTTGCTGGTTTATGTTATTTTTAATTTGATTGTTAAGTTGATTCCCACATTTTTAAAAAATGGAAGGTTGGACAGCAATGCGATGTTGGTTTTGTGTCATTCGTCGCTAAAAGCAAGCCTTTACCGCTTAAGGTTGAAATTTGTCTGCAGTAAGTATGTAAGGGTAGTTTGTATTCTATGTATACATATATAATTTACTACTTACTGAAGCTCGGTCACCCAGGTACTTTAAGTCTGAAAAGTTATCTATTAACTATTTATTTTATATAATTAAAATACAACACAAAAGTAATAAATATAACCATATATAGTTGAAAGTAACCAAACTCTGCGACACAAGCTATGCTTAGTGCAGGGTCTATAGTCCAATTAATGAATCCTGTCCTGTATAAACCTTAGTATAAGTTAATTTAATGTATGGGATTGTAATGTATACTGTTTTTGGCAAATAAAGATTATTATATTATATTATATCTTTATTTATTAGACACAACTTCCAGGTCGTCGATGAAGGTCAGTTGTATCTTCCATTCTTACTTAAAAATATTATAAATGCGAAGTCTGTCTGTATGTATATCTGTCTGTTTGTTATGCTTTCAAGTAAACTGCTGGACCAATTTGATGAAATTGGGTATAGTTAAAGACCGGGGCTCAAACATAAGCTACGTTTTGGTGCGATATAACCGATTACCACACAGACAGCATCATCACTATAACTACATAGTATAAAACAAAGTCGCTTTCTCTGTCTCTTTATCCCTTTGTAAGCTTAAATCTTCAAAACTACGCAACGGATCTTGATGCGGTTTTTTAATAGATAGTGATTTAAGAGGAAGGTTTTTATGCCCATGCGAAGCCGGGGCAGGTCGCTAGTCCTTAATAAATCAATCAAATCCCAATTAGTAGCTTCTTCCAGGATGTTACGTAATTATTGGGGCGTGATAATCTTATAATCATGTATTATAATAGGAGCCATCCATCTTAATCAGTACTTAGCATCGATGTTCAAGGATTTATGAGTGGAACACGCGTTAAAAAGCCTACTCAGGTAGAATATCCTTTGAAGTTGGTTAAGGCAAGGATATGATAAAAAAAAATTGGATTCATCATACTTGTGTTACATGTTATTTTATATTGTAAAAAATTATTGTAGTGAAAAATCTACAACAATTTCCTATTGTTGTAGATTTTTGTACCTAGTCATTTAAGTGCATTCTTTTATTATTTATTTTTGTTTTGTAATTGGTACAAGAAAGTGTATATATGTCTATTTAATCACCAACCCCCGTATTAAGAAACGTTTGTTAAGCCTACTTTAGCTAAAATGTGTTTCGTCTCTTTCTTTCACGTGAAGTGTCGGGTAAGAGAGAAAGAGCCAAAACATATATTTAGTTAAAATGGGCTTATCAAACGTTTCTTAATACGGGGGTAAGTAACAACTTAGTCTTGAAATAAATAAATATTTTTTTGAATCAACAAACATATTTGTTTAAAAAAACCTCTTTAAAAATACATAATTAATGAAAATCTAATATTATAATTTACGAGATACAGCAGACGTAATTAGCATGTATAGGCAGGGGCAGATATACCTAAACCCTACATACCTACTGACTATGGTTTCAGATTTTAGTATTTCGCTATCACTATCAGCACTATACATAGTATAAAACAAAATCGCTTCCCGCTGTCTGTCCCTATGTATGCTTAGATCTTTGAAACTACGCAACGGATTTTGATGCGGTTTTTTTAATAGATAGAGTGATTCAAAAGGAAGGTTTATATAGATAATACATGTATAGAGCATTGCACTCGTGCGAAGCCGGGGCGGGTCGCTAGTTTTTGATAAATTGAACAACCTCGTCCTCGCTGTATTTTAATAGACTAATTACCAACACTTTGTTAAGCAAACATTTCAACCAACATCCGTATATACAAAATCTGTCCGTGTTTACGTCAGAGCTATAATTCACCGCTGTTTTGTTCGCTGATTGCGTACAGTGGGCCAAATATAAAAGTATACCATTTTACCTTTACACTTACAACTCAGGTGGTATAGTTTTTTATGTGGCCTACTGTACATGTCACAGCTCACGAATGCGATAACATAGCTTTTCGAAATGTTTAGATAATAAAGAACAAAGATTTTATTTTTACGCTATTTATAGGTATATACATATGATAGTTGAACAGCGTTTACTTGCATATCCCATTCCAACTCAAATTATTAATGCGAAAGTGAGTTTGTTTTTTTGTTACACTTTCCCGCCATATTGACTGAACAAATCTTGCATACACTTGAAATTTTGCATACACATAGCTAAAGTAAAGTATACTAGCAACCCGCCCCTGCTTCGCATGGGCAAAAAAACCTTCCTCTTGAATCACTTTATCTATTAAAAAACGCATCAAAATCCGTTGAGTAGTTTTAAAGATTTAAACATACATAGGGATAAAGGGACAGAGAAAGCAACTTTGTTTTATAATACGTAGTGAAGGAGGACATTGGGTACCTTTCATCCCTGGAAAAAGAACTGTTCCCGAAAGAAATGCACGCGGGCAAAGCCGCTGGGTCTTGGATAGTTATTTATATACGTTATTATCTTCCTTGCTAAGTGTTTACGAAATTTCAGGAAAATTGGTTCAGTAGATAGAGCGTGAAGAGGTAACAAATAAACACAAATATACATATTTGTTTTACTAGCTGTTGCCTGCAGCTTCACCCGCATGGGCCTCGATTATATCGCGCCCTTCTGCGTCTTCCTGCGACCTTAATTCGAGGTCATTGGACCATCTGTTGGGTGGATAGCACACGCTGCGCTTGCCAGTACCCCTAGTATGAGATTTTATAAACGCAGACGCTAGCGACTGTGTTAGCGATTTCGTATGACAAACCTGTACAGCGCCCCTGATAGCAATAGATAGTATACCCCGGATAGTAAAGCGACAAAGAAATTCTCATCTATCCAACGCAGTCACTAGCGTCTGCGTTTATAAAATCTGATACTTAGGATACGTACGTGGAGCCATTACTTATGCTTCATTTGAACTAAAATACCAATTTTACATTTAAGGATTAAATTAAAGGGGGATTAAAATCATAATATTTTAAGTGCTGCGTAATATGCAAATATTCATCCTTTTTTCATCACCAATATTTCATAGCAGCCTCGAGTGGGATTTAAAATAAGCCCTTAATAGGATCATCGCATCGCTTGTTATTAAAATCCAAAAATATAATTGGACTGGTATTATAAGCCTTATGTTGTTTGAATAAAAGTGATTTGTTATTTATAATCATCTTTTTATGTTGGTGGCACGGTCAATCGACTATGCACACCCCGCGGTCAGAGTTCTTTGGAACAGCTTCTCGGTTCGGACGTGTTTCACGACTACCAGATGGCAGCCGAAACCAACGACTTAACGTGCCTTCCGAAGCACGGAATAGTCTTTATTATCAGACAATGCGGCGATTCAATCCTACTATGTCCTAACCAAACTGGAATTAACTGAAAGTAAGCTTCCTGTGGGAATCGAACTCAAGACTCCCGGGTCTACAGGCAAACGCCTTAACAGCAACAACAACAGGCAGTTAATTTTGTTATTTACTGGTAGGTTTTATAAGTAATCGTCACCTCACATATCTTTCGAAAGATATCAGATATAAAGAGGTAGATGATCGTTACGTAAAGGATTGTTTCTTTAGAGGCTTCGTCAGCCGAGAGGTGGTTTCGAAGAACTTTGACACCAGGGTGTGCAGTCGGACGCCTCAGATATGCCAGCCAAGGGCATTGTCTTGTCTGTTTTCCACCTACCCATGTCCGCTTTTTATTTGGTGGGTTATGCCTATGCCTGTTTGTTTACTCAACAATATAAAAAACCAGCCAAGTCCGAGTCGGACTTGCGCTCGAAAGAAACAAAACTTGAGCTATGAAGTTAAAAGGCAGATATATCCATACTTCCATACTAATATTATAAATGCGAAAGTCTGTCTGTCTGTCTGTCTGTCACCTCTTCACGGCTAAACTGCTGGACCGATTGTGATGAAATTTGGTAGGGATGTAGTTAACGACCTGAGGTCAAACAAAGGCTACTTTTGGGCGCGATATAACCGAGTCCCACGCGGGGCGAAGCCGCGGGGAACAGCTAGTATTTTATAGTTAGAAAATGTTTGCTTAGAACGGATTGTCAAACTAAAATTATACGTAAAAGGTGCTTGTTGACTAAGGAACCCTGGTCGGTATGATAAGCCTTAGTAAACCCTTCAAGGCTGATAGCTACTTACGATATGACACTCTCCGTAATGGTCCCTTATATCAAGCTTCCACTTGAGACGGTTTTGGCCGCCCTAGCTCTGATAGACTATTTGAATGACGAGATCAATCATTATGTACAGGAGGCTAAAAATAAGGCTACAAATTCAAAGTATTTTTTTTTAATACCATTTAGGCAAATGCGTATATGATCCACCTGATGGGAAACGGTTACCGTAGCCTTGTACACCTGCAATACCAGAGGTATCACGTGCGCCTTGCCGACCATATAGAAATATTTTCACGCCCTTTTTGAAAACCCCATGTTGTAACCTCCTTCTCTTGGGTCTGCTGCAAGATATTTCTTTAGAAATAAGCAGCACCCTTGTACTAATGTTCTTTATTCTATGTTTTTTTCTTTTGTATATTTTTCTGTGTACATGAATTTGGAAATAAATAAAATAAAATAAATAACTTTGATTATTTATTCATTCTCCCAATAATACTGATTATTGGGAGACAACACTGGTTGTAGTTTGAATAAAAATTGACAATTGCAAAGACTGTGATGTGTTTTAGTTTACTCGTTCACCAGGTTTGTATGGTCGATTAACCGCGTCACTTACACGAAATGATGATGATGATGAGTTGACTCATCATCAAATCGTGTGGGTTACAACCAAGTCAATTGACCCATACACTCATTGGTGACAGAGTGCTTTAAAACCGCCTCTCGGCCTCTGACGGAGTAATATCTTGTGGGTTAGCGTATTTATTTGAATATTGACTAAATTAAGCAGTTTTATTTTAATTAATTTAAATTTCCAATTTGTCTAGCGGCAATAAGTATATACTTAAGTTGAAATCAGACGGCAGGAGCTTAATTCTAACAATATGTTCTGCCGTATCTAGACCCAAAACTAAAGCGTACCCTAGACTCTGACGCTGAGGATATAATTGTACAAAATGCTCAGTTTAGAAGAAGAGACCTTTCTTCATCCATAAAAACGCAATTCACAAACTTAATTCATCGGGGCATTGTCCACTCGACTCCAAAAAGGTAAACGTTGAACAAGTCACCCAGTTTCAGACCCGCCGGCCTTATTCTATATAAATAACCGACTACCCTCGCAGTGCTATAAATAAAGCATTTTAAATAAACACTCGACCCAGAGGGGTATGTGTGATGAAATTCAATAAGTTTTCACACTGGATAAACTAAAGGTATAATTTAGCGAGTTAGCCTACCTTTAAGGTATCACGAGCGTAAATTGGCTACAGCTTAGAGCATTATACCAACCGGAGAAGCCACGCGCCCTTATTCCTATTTAAATAGTCTGCCTCATTATGCGCGCGGGGTGAGGAAACAGAATCAGTTAACACTAACGCATTATTCTAACACGTCGCTACGCACACACTTGACAAAATTATCCATAATTAGAAAAAAAATCTATTGCTGTTATACTTGTGTGAGTCATACTGCTTATACTTTTGGCAGAGGTAAAAATCTTGTAGATACTAGCTTTTGCTTGCGTCTACGTAGGCGTGTTGGTCCATAAGGAAAACGCGATGCAATTTATGGGAGTGCCCCTATTTATTTTTACTAAAGTAAAATACAGACATCATTATAAGTAAGATTTTTATCAGTACATCGGTGATAACTATGGATGCATTTATGTTGTTTTAAAATTTTTATTTTATGTAATTTGTGTGCAATAATTTTATTGTATTGAATAGGAAGGGGAGTATTGATATATGTAGTGTAGATTATTTCTATTAATTCGTTAATATAACGAATAATAATCATATATAATAACGAATAAGAAAAATAATAGAATTAACAGAAATAAGAACGAATATTAAATTAACGAATTATTATTCACGATTTATTGTAAGACATACACGCATATCCTCCATTGCCACATTAAACATAATTGATTTATCAACTCTCTTTTTCTCATTGACATTGTTCTAAAGTAATTCATTCCACGTCTTCAAACAACCATCAAATCATACTTATTCAATCCAAAAGAACTTAAAAAGCCAAAGATTCCGAACTCGTCCGAATTATTTCAATTGAATTGTGCCCCGGAGCGTATTCCCGAATTTCCCGCTAAATGGCCTTGTTATTGTCACCCTTTATTACTGGCAGGTACGAGATGGAATAATTGGACCCTCGGGTGGCCCTAATTCATCGCTTTTGCGGACAATCGCGCTGGCTATGACGAAAGAAATGTTGAAGTAGTTTTGGTGATTGAGCGATTGGGTTCTTATGTAACGATTAGCGGTTTAAGGCTAGTATTCACTTATTTTTTTTTCCATTATGGATTATTGTACTTTGATGAATGAATAAATAAACATTTAATTGCACTATTACATAAATACATGATTGGATTTGTATATTATACACAATTACTTTGATAACTCTGTCGGCAATTAACATTCACGAAAAAACATGGAGAGGTCTATTCTTCAGTTCCGAGTACTCCTAATCTCTCTCTATCTCACTTAAGGCGCTGTATCCCCAACCCTTAGGTATTTAAAAGGAGTGAAGTGCGATTATAGTACGTACTCGTAATGAAATAAGGTTGAAAGTGGCGATACTGTGTTGGCCTGTCACTAGTCTCCGTTCAATGCCATTTCGGGTGAAATTTTTCAGTTTTAATTTAATATTCGATAATTATGACAAAATATTGTAATTTTTTAGGTATCCCTCTGGGTCATTATGTTATTCTTTTTATAGACGTAAAAAAATTGGTAGTTGTCGCTGAAGATATCAAGTAATTCGCGACGAAACCTTTTTTGGATATAGCTTTTTTGCTATTTTATTTAGCTAGGTTTTAATTATTTTTATTTAAATATTTTGATGTAATCATTTATTTTGATTCTTGAACTATACTTTATATTCTTTTCATGCTTGTATTCCATGAAGAATAAAGCTAACTGTGCGACGAAAAAATAGACGTTTTACGATATTCCCCTGATGCACAGCGCCTTAATACGGTTGCGTCCTCAGCCGGTTCCTTCGGAGCCACTGTCAACGGGTACTCTTAATATAATATCTTTTATTTTCTAGTAAAAAAAGTGTTTAATTAACCTAAACCACTAGAACATATAAAAATATAGTTCCAGACGTTCCTGTTTAAATTTTGTCAATTATTAACAAATATAGCTTACAGCGGAATGGACTGCGAAACTTAATTAAACTTCTGCCAAATCTTGAAGCTTCATCAATACAAAGTATGAAACACCAAATTTCTATTTAATTTTAAACGTTTATAAATAGAGAGCAGGCAATACTGAATAATATACAAGATAATAGTTTATGGTTATCACTTATTGATAGCTAGATCCTGTGTATGTATAAATCTTTTTTTTTTTGGGAAGATCAAAATAAAAATTAATCGCTAAATGTATTGTTAGTAAATGGAGGTGGCAGGATGTCGCTGGATGCAGGATGCTTCCAACCGGTCATTCCGGAAATCCTTGGAGGAGGCCTATTTTCAGATGTGGACAGCCTACGGCTGAAATGATGATAATGATAGAGTTTAGGAAAAAAACAGGTATATTTTATTATGATAAGTTTTTCCTATCGTTAATATATGGCCCAGTTTAGACATCCCAATTCGATATTCCAAAATATATAATCATTTCACTTTGAAATATATTTTCTCGGAATCTCGAATTCGGGTGTCTAAACTCGGCCTAAGGGCTTGGCTCGCTTTCCGCGCGATTTCTTCAAATAGGTTTCGACGTTGACACAAACATTTTGCCCGAGATGAAAACATCCGCAGCGGTTGTTATAGAGTTAGGAAGTATTTAGAAGTGGCATTGATTTTAAAGACATGATTCAACATAAATCAGCATACTTAGTGCTGTTTAAACGCGATATCTTAATTTTTTTGAAGATGTTTATGATTGTATTAATACCTTATTTTTTAGGTTTCGGTCACTTTTTATCGGCTTAACTAAATAAGAAGAAATATGGATTAAAAAAGAAATATATACCACTTTTTATAACGATAATCTCATGAGTCCAAAGCCTCGGGAAATAACTAGTAGACTGAATTTCACGCAATATCTGTTTTTAATTTGAAACTCAAAACCAAATGCATTTTTTTTTTCAATTCAATTTCAGCGGTTCTGCCGGGAACTATCAATAAGTCACGATTTATGCGCCATGTGTTCAAAAATAAGAATAAAATATTTTTCCTAATATATCGGACAGAAAGTGATTTATCTTTACTGTGTGACTGTGTCATGACAACGCAGCAAATTTATCATTTTACGTTACAAATGTCGTGTACGAGAGACGAATTCTTATGATTTATTTATGTGTAATATCTCCTAGCTGATGGCCGCGACTCTATCTGCGTGGAATCAAATTCCTAAGATGAGATGATGATGGATGTAGTAAAAGGGAAAACAAGGGGTTGTGCCTTTATTCAACTGGTGTATAATGCATACCAAAATAGAGTTGACCTCAGGCATGCAGATAAACATGTCGTGATGATAACCACGTAAAATTAATTATTCTTAGACCTTACCGAAACAAAATTAACCACATCTAAAGATTCTTAACTCTGTGGTGCAACGAGAAATGAAAAATTGTTGAATCGATACAGTCCCTTTCATTTGAAGCCCGCTTCAATAAGCAATAGCATGTGGCGATTGTTGAGCCTATTGATTGCTGTCTCTTTCTGGCACGTAGAGGGAAAGATTGAGAGTACCCAGGACGACTCTGGTAAGTTGGTTGTGTAGTGGGTAGAGTGAACAAAAAGTAGAGATTGGTAAAAAAAAATGATGTAGAGAAATTATTCAATTTATAAAAAACAAAGACCTTGCTAAATTCCGATTCTTATCGTTAAAAAAATACTAGCTGTTGTCATGTTTTAAGTATACTTTCGGATATATAGGCTACAAAGGACTACGGAATGTCTAAGTATAATACATTATTTTCGCACATAATTTATATTTGAATTCTTATTCCTAAATATAATTATTGTCACAATCAAAGAAGAATCATTAAATAATAGAAAATTCTGTTAACAACGTTTTGCTTTTGAATAAATAACAAAGAAGTTGACTGTTTCCAAGCAAACTTAGGTACCCGGCACCCATAAAACACTAGAGCCGAAGTGGCAACGGCGAAGTTTACAATAACAAATAGTCGCTCGAGCTGTTGATCAAACAACTACGATAGCGTGACTAGTTGTTGCTTCTGTACTCCTAGTACTTGAAATGAAAATTGACTCCCAGTACTTGAAAGAGGAAATATGATCGGAATACATCTTTTGTGCACTAACTATTTTATGATTACCTTAGAGAGATAGTATTAGATAAAATGAATTTCATAGAAAGGATAAAACATTGTAAAGAAGATAAATTTTAATATTCATTCCACTTATTTATTTACTACTTACTTGTTAACAAAGTACAAGCGTATGTAATGAATTGCAATTAATTAATTGAATCGTGTAGATACGTGAAGGACTGAAGGAAAAATTGAATAATATTCAACGCAATTTCCCAAATTTCAAGCAAATGTTCGAATTTCGGCCAAACACATATAATATTCGGCTGTGGTTTAGTGGCAATAGTGTGGCTCCGAAATCCAATAATTCCACGCTGCATAGAGCTATGTAGCCATATGATATACGAATTCATGTATGGAAAAACGACTCGTAATTTTCAACCAGATTGGTTTTTACTTTATTTCTTCTGACTTTTGTGGTCAAATTTAAATATCTTAGTTTTTATTGGATTCGTACAGATATAGATTCCTAATGGTGCCAGTAGTAACATACCTAATGCAAATCAAATTTATTATTGCTATTCTGTTGTAATCCAGCGGATATTAAACCCATTTCCATTTTATTCCATTGTAATCCTATCAGAGAATTGGAGATATAACAAATTCTAAAACATTATTGGAATAATACATAATCCAAACACAAAGCAGGTTATTAAGCATGTACATGCAATAACTCCCTGAGATGAAAAGAAATCCATGATTAGATTTTAGCTCTACATATATCTTAGAGTGCTCTCAAAAGGGTTGTTACTGACAAACTTATTTCATATTACTATACCCTCTTCAGATAGATAACTATTTACGATTTAGCTTGAGAGCTTGTCAATATACACTTGGGTTAGTACGATTTGCTCAATGGGTAGGATTATTGCGTTTCTTTTGGGGCTGGGTGGTTTTTAGGAATGTCACCTTTAAGATTAACTTCATAAAGTTGGTTTTATAAAGCTAGATTCGAAACTGTCTGTGTACTCGACCACAAATCCTGCGTAGTCCAGCCATTGGACTGTTATGAGCTTCACAGAGGATACTTTTTTTATTTTGAGACTTTCAAACGATTATGCAGTAGCATAGGCCCGCAAAAAATAGGCACAAACCATGGTCTTTGACTAAAATAATTAAAGCTCGTGGCCTAAGATTCGATTTCGCCACAGCATCCAGTAATTTCATCCATCAAGCTGGAAAACAACAATGCAAGCTATTTAGCGGCTGAAATAGCTGAGAGAGAGGCACCGAAGCAGACCTTTGTACAAAATTCTACCTCTCGTAGTTCAAAAATTGTTAAAAAAATATATAGGTCAATGTGGACACAGCCTCGGGCAAGAATTAGTAATATAACTGTTGTGGAATGGACTGTATATATATTAACTGTGTGATAAATAAAAAGATTATGTTGATAAAAGGTTTTTTAATGAAAATAAAATGGATATAACTTACCTACGGGACAGGTGAATGACAAAATAAGATGCAAAACAACTAAAAAACGTAACAATTAGAATTTCTTTTAAAAATATAATAAAAAAGGTTAATCTAAAATGAGTTTATAACAATAACAGATTGTAGAAAATTTACTATTGATGAAACATTTAACTGTGCTTGATCGGCTATGAAAATAAGCCTGTTGTTTGTTTTTTTTATTCTCTAATAATCCTGTTTCTCCTTAATTACCAGGACCAGGAGACCAGGAGTTTGATGATAGTAGCGAAAAGATCGGACCAATAGTGACGCAGATATACCAGCATCCCTACGTCGCGTCGCTGCTGAAGAATAACGCCTACCTATGTAGTGCTGTCATACTGAACAATTACTGGCTGCTGACAGCGTCCAAATGCTTTGATCCGTGAGTTAATAAAACTAATTATCCAATACAATATATATGCTTCACTGCACCAAATAAAATATATGACAGAACATTTACAAAAAAGGTAACTATATATACTTAGTGTTATGGTTCAACGTAACAAAATAAAATTAAATGCTTCGTGGCCTCAGCCTAGGATTTAGAAAGTCTTGGTTGTTTTATGATAAAATGGGATGATGACCTTGCAATTTTTGATTAGATTAATTCTTATTATATATTCAAACGTACTTTGTTTTTTAAGTAAGCTATTTTGAGTGAGGTGGAGCGATAGGGACCAGACTAGAACGAAGATACTAACTTGGAATATGCTCGACCGCCACAAAGGAAAGATCTTTTCGCCAGGCCGGGTGTAATGCGTGTTATGTTTTAGTAGATATTTGTTATGGCGCCAGTTTCGCCACAGGCTGCTTTTATTATTTGAATTTAGAACACACACTTTTTTATACTGGGCTATGTATGGCAATAATTTTTTGTTTTCAAACAAAATGTATTGATCCATCAAAGAGTTTCCAACTGGTAAAGCATAATCACCAGGCAAATAGAAACTCGATTCCAGCGTTTAACTTAGTAGTTAAGATTAACTTAGTAGTTAAGATTCAAATTAACGATACCCTCGGAAAATTAACAGAATTCCAAATAGAGTTGACTTTATCTCACTCTAATTACTGATAACTTGCTTTGAGGGAAAGAGATAGTAGATCAAGGGGGATTTAATGGCGATATTAATTCGTGTTAGGTAGAAATGTAGGTTGTAAAGGTTAAATTTATCTTAATTTCGCACAAATAGAATTTAGTCTAACAACCATCTGTCGAAATGTTACGATTAAAACCTACCTTGAGTTGAACGCTTTTAGAGTAAAATTAGTAAACGGGCGGGAAAAACGCTCGGATGAACAAGCATAAGCCAAAAAAGAAATAAAAAATGCGCGCCGGATTCTGAAAAGAAATATGTTAAACAGACACGGTTTGGTAATGTCTCTATTTTGTGTTTTCAAAATTATAACTTTATTTTATTTTTCCTGCGTAGATTTACAAAACGGCAGCGGTCACAATTTTGTTATTTGAAAAGCCTATTCGTGGTCTTACTATTCAAATTCCAAATTCAAATTTATTTACTTTTTTGTTTCCAGCACCATGTTTAGGAATAAATAGATAAAAGATATTAAGAAACAAAAAAAATACAGGATAATGTTACATATTGTACCATGTCAAACTTTTTTCGCCCATTATCCTTCGCTAACTGTAAGTAAATACATTAAATTCGTTTTTGTGTCTGTACGTAAAGGCCCCGAGTGGGTTCAAACGGAAAAAGAGCGTTTGACCCTTCAGCTTAATTTGGGTACCTGCAAATTGTATGGGGGTCGCTCGGGGATTTCATGTTACGCGATACGGTTGTATAAACATAGGAAAACCGAACGAGGACAACTCTGAAAATATTTTATCGGATTTTTTCTTTGGGAAAACCTTGAGTATGTCATCTGCCCGCTGCCAACTCGTGGCAAGACGTTTCGCCACGGTACCCAGTAATTTCACTTGCATATAATACAAATAGTGTAAGTACAATATTCTCAATATTGTCTCGTATATAGATAAATGGTGGTAAAGTGAAATTGTAAGACTCAGGTACTATAAAGAAGACAGTTCCTAATAAATAAAAAATATTTTAAAACGACACTTAAAGATATTTAATTGAGCTACCATTCCTTTTTATATTATATTTTAATTATTTTCATTATGAACCATTTATAAGTCCAATTGACATATATCGTCAAAAATTCTAGTATGGGAAAAGAGATCGGTAAAACAGAAGTACTGTTTTATCGACCATTGTTAGCTCTACATTATTTATTATTATTATTTATTTATTCCCTAACAAATACAATAATGTTAATAATGTTCCTTTTACTATGTATTTTAAAGCAATAAAGATATTACAAATAAACAAACAAACAATACATTGTGTCGGAATACATAGTTTGAATTAAAGAATTTTGAATGCCGTTTCTTTACATACTTATAACCTAACTTTATATCATTTGCATAAAAACCAGACAATGGAGTGATATATTAGGATTCCGTTATCCCTTTTTCGATTCGACCCCATGTCTGATACTGCCTCAAAGAGCACTTTCCCGCCAAGAAAACAAGATGGCTGAAAAAGTTCGTATTTCTTTTCCCGCTAATGTCATAAATCAGTCCAGAACCCGCCCATGCCGATAGATAGGGCCTTTTATTTATCTAATTTAATGTTTGGGTTAATAAATTAATGGGTTCAGACGTACTCACAACCGAAGCCTACATCTTCATGCCAGCGTTTTTCCGATTGTGTACACGAGCTAGAGCTCTGTGTGAACAATATGTCTTATACTTCGAACACGAAGATTTAAATTTATATTTTTTTGTGTAAGAAAGAACATAAGTACAAAGAGTTGTTTCATTTTAAAGTTAATACGTCCAGAAGACTAGAGAGAATACGATAACATCATTACGAGCTGTAGAGCTATTATTAGCATTTTGACTCAACAAGAGGTAGAAACTATATTAAGGAGAAGGCGAATTTCCCCTAAGTCCCTCTCTTGATAGAAACACTAAACTCTCGCCTACCCCGCGATAGATAAAAAGATGAAAGGATTGGTTCGATATTGTTCACACTCACACACACTCGCATTTACTACCACATACACACTAAAGTGATAAAGTATTCATGACACAAACTGAGCTCTGTAGTACCAATTCCTTTTGTCTGTAGTTTCCTCATTCACGGAACATTACGTTGATGTAAAAAAAATGGAGGTGTTATCGCCACTTTTGCTAACTTTTCTTACTCTTCTGCGTTCAATGTGTTTCCTAGTTGCATTTTTAGCTTACGCTTCAGGTCCCAGGGTACACTTTTTATCAACGTGTAGGGCCAAATTAATGATATACCTATGTTCCTAGCATAAAATTCTTCAATCGTGTAATTATGTTTTTATGTGTAAGTAAATTTAGCACCTGTTAAAAAAAAATTAAAAGGATTTTTTACTCATTAGTTGACTTTCTTTACTTCCTTTTTACAATTTCTTTGAACCCGTCTTTGGAGCTATGATAATCATTAGCTATTCCAGAACCTTAGCCTAAATTAATAGTGGATGTATTAGGAATTATCCCCAATTTTCGCAGAACACACTACCAACAAAGATCAAGTTATCATAGATCAGTAGATCATTGTTTAGATAGCTACTGTTTATATTTAGAACAATCCAAAATTAAAAATAAATATTTGCGGTTATTGTCTTCGTAATAAAATTAGTTGTATTATTACTAAACCTCTAAATTATAGATTGATTTCACGCTCATTTAAGATGAGTACTTTGACTGATGCAATAAAGAATTTTTGTCTTGTTTTGTCCATTTCACAAACACCATTTTGCCACATCTGTCACATTCCGGTATCCACGACCACCCTTTCCCCAATTCATCCCGACCTTGTTTGTTTGTTTCAGTAATGTGACGTCGTCTTACATCACCTTCAAGAATCTCGGCAACTACACAGTGAGAGTCGGCAGCTCCTTCAACAACAATGGAGGGGATATAAGCAAGGTAATTGATATATATCTTGACATTACTGAGGATCGAACGCGGGATCTCCGTGTAGCAGATTGACATAATGACAGATTGAACATTGGCGGTCTATTGCCATAAAGCTATTGGTTTACTTAATTTATGTATAAATGTTTGAAATTCGTTTAGTTCAGTTTAGGTTCGATTTGAAAATTCTTGATTCTTTGCTAAGGTTATAGGCATATAAACTAGGGGCGAGTGAAGCTGCGCGGAAAAGCTAGTATATTATATGTGTAAATCATGCAGCCCAAAGTAAGAAATATGACATTTTTCAGATAAAAATGCTGGTCAACAACTTCGATAGGCGAGTGTCTGCTGTGAAGCTGTTAGCTCCACTCGAGTTCAGCACTAGAGTCAGCTCGGTGAAGCTGCCCGACCCTGAGGAGGAGGTGGCCTTGGGCTATTTGACATCCGCCGTGGCTTGGACTCCTAACAATGTAAGTTATTTTCAATCCTTGCTTAAGGGGCTGTCATAAGCCAACTACCCACCAATCATTTAATTTCTTTTACTCTAAAATCAGGTCAAATTGAAAAAATCTATGAAGGCAGTCCGCTTTAAATAACTCCTAGTATATTTGGTATTACTTTTTTAGTTTTACTTTGGTATTACTGTTTTACTTTATTCTTTAAAGTAAAACACATACACGTTCAATTTTCTTTCATATTTTTAATTTTTCCGGATAACATTTCCACCAACGAAAGCATTATTAAAATAAAGAAATTCGGCGTATTTGTTGTTTTTTTGTGAGGGCCAATATTATATTAACTAGTTTACGAAGTAAATTAGTTTATAGCAAACCAAATCTTAATTAGATTGTCCTATATTGATGAATTGAGTTTGCTGTCCTACTAGGACTCCATAAACTTGAGGGATTAAACAACTAATTTCTTCATTGCCTTCACAGCACCTCCGACTGGTAAACATGCCCGTGATCGACCCATCTCTGTGTGAACCGTACACCAAAATGCTGCCCGGACATTACCTATGTGTTGGAGGAGTGGAAGACCCCAACAGACACTTTTGTAGAGTAAGTTTTTAATTTTCCATCCACCCTAAGGTTGACTGGAAGAGATTGCATTAGCGATAAGCCTTTGTACCTTACCTAGTTTTTAACAAAATTATGTATATGTCGCAGTACGATAGATAAAGCCGTGATATAGTTATATCCCTAGGGATATAATTATATACCGTAACATAGATATACGAAAGAGATTAATTACTATCTTACTAGGAATATAATTATAATACGGTTGCAATCTAGTAATATGTTTATCTGACTAAACTAATCTAGTGAGATGGTTATAAATCTGCCAGTGAATCAGAGAAAACAATATTTATATATTGGTTTTAATTTTTATTACAAAGTCAAGGTTGCAATTAGTCATAATACTTTTTCTATGCTTTGCGTACCCGTGCGTGGTCGCCATTCGAGAACTTTTCTGCCCATCGGCCATCGGTTCGTCGCGCTATGTGCCCCGTCCACTGCCTCTTCAAAGACCTAATTCGCTGGGCTATGTCAGCAACCTTTGTTGTTCTACGGATCTCTTCAATTCTGATTCGGACTCGTAGGGAAACCTTGAGCTTTCTTATGAGGCTCCTATGGCTCCTATGGCTCCTATTGCGGAGCTACCTGAAAGCTGCCCGAGTCGGATTCGACTAGGGACCTCATCCTTGAAGCTGGAGCTGTCAGCTTGGATCAACTGACCCAAGTAGACATATTGGTCCACAACTTCAAGGGTGCAGCTCCCAACAGAAACCGGCGACGGTGTAACATGGGCATTAAACATTAACAAAGAGTACTGAATGCTTCTTACAGGCGCGTCTTTTAGCCGAACATTGTGTATTCGTTTTTTTAAAGAAACATTTTAAAGAACCTTGGCCACCAAATGGCAATAATTTTTGGCCTATTTCTCTCAGCGCTAACTCTTCATTTGGTATAGGATCATTCAAAGTAATGTTTGTTAGCTGAATTGCATTTCTGGGTGACCAATCTTTCAGAATACCAACTGAAGTTCCAATTTTACTAAACTTAATCTAGTAATATAACCATATCACTAAACTAGAACCGTATTATAATTATATTCCTAGTAAGATAGTAATGAATTGCTTTGGTATAACTATGTTACGGCATATAATTATATACCTAGGGTTATAACTATATTACGGCTTTATCTATCATACTGCGACATATACATTTGTTTGGTGCAATAAATTTTTCTATTCTATTCTAAGTATTCTCATCATAAATTAAAAGAGTGGAGTTCCTTCTTTTCTTTTACTAGCTGTTGCCCGGCTCCGCTCCCGTAGGAATTCCGGGATAAAATATAGCCTATGTGTTGTTCCAGGGTCTAAACAATCTCCATTTCAAACAGCCAAATCCGTTCAGCCGTTCTTGAGTTATAAATTGTGTAACTAACACGACTTTCTTTTATATAATAGATAGATATCATTAGCGAGTTTTTTTTTAATGATACAAACGACGTCTGCGCTTTCTCTTTAATTTGTTTAATGTATCCATGTCTTGGTCTACCTGGACTACCTTTTATTTTTATCTTTCCTTTTCTTTACGGCTTTTTCATAAAATCATCGTGTCATATTAAAATGTCCTAGCTCATTATTGTTATTTCATAATGTTTCCTTCTGTTCTCAACAACTTCTCTTTTATTTTAATTATTAGACTTGGCCTACAAGTTTATCGCTGGCATCTCAACTAGACGATCAATATTCTGATTGCAGAGAATCACCATTGTTGCCTAGATACTCACTTGGCAAGACACATTTTTATGGGATTTTGTATGTGATCATGCTCAATTATGTGATCGAAGTAGGGAACTCTATAAATGTGTAAAAACCGCTTTGAATTCAACTTTTACAGAGCTGTGAACACGGTTCGCTAGTAAAATAACCGTAAAATAAAACTGTTCACCTCACTTTGTAGAACCAGAACTTTTAGCATTTTGCGCTGTCGTTTGATCTGATTTATTTGTAGAAATATCTACAATAGAAATCGAAATACATATTTATTTACGTATATATTATACACTAGCTGTTCCCAGCGGTTTCACTCGCCCTTGGTGTGTATGTACAATAGCCTATAACCTTCCCCAAGAATCAAGCTATCATATGCAGAAATAATTTTTCAAATCCGACCAGTGGTTTTCAAGTTATAAGAGTTCAAACAAACAAACTGTTTAGATTTATAATATTAGTATAGATTATAAGAATCCCCCGAAAGTCAAATAAATCATCATAAATCATTCATGTTGGCATTGTTTTTTACTGATTTATTTTAAATTATTTATACAGTACTTTTTACACATAAAGTAACGTATATTAAAAAGTACACGATTTAAACCTTATCTCAACCACAAGACGTCCACTAGTGGACATAGCCTGGAAGACGCTGGACGCTTCAAAGGGGTCAGATTGGAAACTTATGAGCAGCCTATGTCCTTACATACAATATTTATTTAAAATTTAAGAGCTGTGCTATTGTCGATGGAGTGGAGTGGATTCCAAGTGCCTCTATATTCTGCTAGCCTTTTCACATCATGATACTCACGACTTACTTTTTCCTTTATATATTTTACATCTCCTACTTGGACTACCTCTTCCCCATCTTCCGTATATTTTGCCTTCTATAATGTTTTTATAAAGTCGTCTTGCCGTATCAAATATTTGAAAACGAAGAGGGATCTTCTGTTCTCAATTAATTTTAGTAAGTGTTTTCCTCCTACAAATTCCATTTCTAACTTGGGTTTATACCCATTATGATATTATTGTCACTGCTCAAATTGAAATAACTCGCACTACTCAATTCCAAAACTTGTGAACGTCTCGCAATACTTTTCCGACCTGTCGCTTGCCGACATAAAGGCGGTATTATTTAGTATACTAGCTGCCCGCGGCTCCGCCCTCATGGTACTCTCTTATAACGTGCCAAAAAGAAGCCTATGTTTAAAAAGTTTTGAGAGACAGCGAAGTCTTAGAATATTAGGTCCTGTCCTTTGGGAATAGAATTCCAAATATACAACCTCCGGCCATACCCACGCTTCCGAATCCCTTCACGTCAATGCAGATTCGAATTGTAATATCTATTCAATGCTGGCACGAATCCTTAATCCAATTGTCTTAGAATTCTAATATAATCGATCATTATTCTGTACACAGGCAGACCTTGTGTTAAATAAATCGGTCTCAATTATCAGTTGGTTGGATTTGTGTACGTAAATGAACTTATCACCTACGGCTCTATACTACCCGCATGGGACTTTAAGAAGTACAGTTATACTAGCTTTTGCCTGCAGCTTTGCCCGCGTGAATTTTCCTTGTACATGGAACTCTTTTTCCGAGATAAAGGGTACCCTATGTCCTTCTCAATACTTCTAAGTATAAGTATGCGAAATTTCAGGAAGTAAATAGGGCGTTAAAGCATAACAAACAAACAAAAAAACATTTGCATTTATAATATTATTTGGATGAATTGATATCAATTAGATAAATTAGCCAGCTAATTGGACGCCTAGGCGGTTTATTTAACGTAATCATTTAAAGGATAACTAGGCCGAAAGTTAATAGAACTAGAATCACTCAACATTTATCTGGCGTATTGAATATAGTTAGCCGACTGATCTGAATATACCTAGCCAAACGATTCAAATTTAGTACAACTAAGATAAATAGGCAAAAGCAATTTTGTCTTGATTTGTTTCTGTTTAGTTCCCAAATGGAAACTGCAATTATATCGCTTAGTCATTGGAAAAAAATATTATATATTTTATACCAACTCAAACTGATTCACGGGCCAGAATTTTATGGGGATAATTCATGCGACGACCACTTTCAATGGAATTAGGGAAATGTCAGTGTCGTCCCTTTTAGGAGATGTCACAGATGCTGGCTCGAATTTTAATACACTTTTATACAATTTGTCATACTAGAGTGTTATTGAGTGGTTTGCATTTCATTCAATATAGTAGTATGCATGCCTTTGTGATGTTAATTTAGGTAAATATATAAATACTAGCTGTTCCCCGCGGCTTCGCCCCGCGTGGGACTCAGTTATATCGCGCCCAAAAGTAGCCTATGTTTGACCTCAGGTCGTTAACTACATCCCTACCAAATTTCATCACAATCGGCCCAGCAGTTTAGCCGTGAAGAGGTGACAGACAGACAGACAGACTTTCGCATTAATAATATTAGTATGGAAGTATGGATAAAATATAAATCGTTTATTTTCTCTTCACAAAGACATTACAGTTACAAGTTCTTAAGTTACATGAATAAATCACTGTGAAGAGACTAGTTCCTGAAATAGGATCCTGTTGGAACCTGTGCTTAAGGTAACTAGGCCTCCCCCGTGTATATCCTAAATAAGCCAATCCAGGGCATGGCCGTGATTTGGATTGGTCAGCACTAAGTGGTATGATATCTAGAGATGCGTGCTTTGGAGGGCACGTAAAGCCATTGGTTCCAATTGCTATTTCTAGTTGGTGGTTGTTCAGCTTATTTACACCTTTAGGTAGCTTGACAAAAATCTGATACAAGCGTTAAATACAAAACCTTAATACTAGATAAAAAATAAAATTAAGTACTATGCTGAGTAGTTACGTTGTAGATGAAAAACACCAGTCTGGGATAAGAAAACCATTGCGTCTGCACTACATATGTTTTTGTACAATAAAGATATCACATATGTTTGGGCTACAAGGGTAAAAAAAGGATCCTATTTTAGATCAAAATTATGAAGACTGAAGAGAGACCAAACTGCCTCTACACAAAATGATAAATAGAATTAAAATAATAGGACCTTTATGCAGTTCTCGTTGACCCAGAACAATGAAATTTGAAATAAACAACTTTATTTCTCATAAAATGCATAAAAAACGTAACGAGATTGGCTAGATGGAATGGCGGCTCGATGCAAAAACTTACATAAAAGTACAATATCAAAAGGAACAATAAAGTCTAGTGGTTTAATTGTATTTCCACAATTACAGTACATCAAAGCAGGTTTATTGCAGAATAAAATCCACATAGCCAACAATTCGAATAAAATTGTCTTTAACAAGAAATTACGGGCGTCATAAACCCTTTGATGAGTTCGAACTGGTCACGAAATAGCTTTTTGGTTTTAGATAGATACTCCTCTCGCCCATGCTATCCTGGTAGAACTCTTCGCTTGTAGGAAAATGGATACCTCTGTTCTCTTGATATCTTTTTACTAAACCCAGGGGAAGAAATGGCGTAAATGGAGCCCAAAAACCACACCGAACCGACCGAATTTATTTAAACCTTTGTTGTACAAAACAATAATTATATTATAAGCGCAATAGATCCGTCTATAGAAGTCTTAATGCTAAAAGCATTATGTATCAGTCAAAAAATTTTGTTCTAACAATGACACAAACAATTTGTATTATAAGTACGTATACACTATATGGATAATTTTCTACAACAAGTAATGGTATGAATTTGCATGCAAAAACCGGGGACGCTCGTAGATATTCAAATTTTATTATCGACAAACTGTTGTTTACTATCTTCAACCCATGAAAGAACATAACTGATTTAAATATTTTTTATAACAATCGTGTTGGTGGCCTCTACGCCACATTGAGAATATTTTACCTCTGAACTTCAAGGTCTACGGAGACAACAGCTTAAAATTGTAATGGGGACCTTTTCCTTTTTAATCGTGTAGGTTCAAATCAATCGACCCTCATATTCTAGTTAAAGAGGTCTTCGAATGTTAGCATCTGGCGTGATTTATGATTTTCATTCATTTAAGTAAACCTATATTTTAAAAGGAAACACCTTGTTACTTTTTTAATTATTTAATTCTGACGGTTGACTGGTAGAGTATAATTTAGTCACTCAATATAACATTAAATTATGTGTATAAAGTTTAAAATAAATAAATAATTTATTGTTCTTACAGAAAGACAACGGCGGAGCTGTGATTCAAAACGACACACTAATAGGAATATCAACATTCCTCCACACTTGTGCAGTCTACAGCAAAATCCACGCGTTCCCAAAAGTATCAGGTTTCGCCCGATGGATAGACTCCATCATTTGGGATGAAAACAACCGACCGACAGTAGAAACTACTACTCAAACGACCACAACAACGAAAAACTCCACAACAATGCCTGAAGACCGCAACACTGTCTACATTGACCCCAGACAGTTCATGCTGACGCTACCTTTTGACCCCATAAACGTGCCTTTAGAGCCCGCCGAAGACAATTCAGTAATACCAAGAATGAGTCTGTATGAGTCGTATTTGCAAAGTATGAAGGCTAAGACCACGACAACGACGAGCAACCCTAAAGATTTGTTGAAAAAACAAGATTGGATTAATAAAATGAAGAAAGCTTCGATGTATCACATGAAGAGATATAACAACTATGATTATACATAAATTTGAACGAAGCACGGTATGAACTAACAAATATCAATGCAAAGTGGTTATGGTTTGTTTGTTGAAAATTAAATGAATTCCAGTGAACGTGCAATGTAGTTAATAAGTTTATTTCAAGTACAATTTAAGTAAAAGCATGAAAATAAAAACACACAGTATAATTTCCGATTAAAAGACCACTCCTTCTGTTTCCGTGGATATCGTAATATACAATCAAAAGTCAAATTTTTGTAAGAACCTCTTTCTGATATAGTCGACCACAAGTAGATTAACATAGCTCATAAATAAAAAATAACGCAAATTATGACATTTGAGTGGACCCCGGATTTTGGAGTAATACATTTTTATATAATATATATTTACTAAAAAAAATGGAGTACTTTTATTTACTGGATTTTCGATAGAAAAGGACATTAGTGCTCTTTTTCGAATGCATTCTAAGATATAGGTTTTCGCGTATCCTGTCTTGGGTCTGCTGGAGGAAATTTCTTTAGACCAGGAACATCCTAATAATAATGATACTGAGGTTATTGCAATTACATTTTTCTGACTATTGCAAGTGTAAATCGTAATTAGATGTACAATAATAACTAGTTAATAATTAGTCGTTATAACATTAAACTTATGTAATGTTACTAACTATCTGTGAAGATAATAAAATAAGTGATAAATGATTTTTTGTCTTATTTACTTTTGTCTATATACCTCTATACCTATATGCATAAGACTTCGTGGTTGATCCCCAACCCGTTGGATCGACCTTATTGAAACAACTACCGGATCGAATACCGCACAATGTGCTCGTGATGCGGAAAACCGGCAGAGATGGAGAAACCGCAAGACGTGCTGCAGCCCTGAAAGTGAGCGGCGACGGCGAGCGGCAACCCTGTTCATCTACAGCCACGACCACTCTGCCAAGAGTGCCCAATTAAGAAGAAGAATTTATACCTACAATTTTTTTTGAATAAAGTAAAACTAAATAAAGCAGCGAAGTTGAAGTGTGATTGGGCGGTACACGTAAATCGGCATCCCGAAAGATGGGCATATATTGCAAACTGGAAACCAGATAAACGAAGAAAGAGAGGGAGAACCAGAGAGAGATGGACGGATGATTAAAAGGGTTTTGATAAGGATTGGAGGGTAAAATCACAGAATCGAAAGAAATGGAAACCAATATGGGAGGTTTTTACCCAGTAGTAGGACCTAAATAGCTAGTTAAAAAAAATACTAAGTACTTTTACGTGTTAACGTTACATCTGTTTAAAGTAGAGACATAGGATAGTATACCAACTATAAAAAGGTAAGGTTGTATATTTTTCTGTAGCCAATTGTATCTTAAGGCTAAAAGAATAGAAATAAGCTTTATGTCCTTTGAAATAGAAATCAAACTATGAAAATAACCGACAGCGTCATAATTCTACAAGAAAAGTGAAATAATAATTTTGTATAAAAATAAAGCATCTCTGGAAAATTCCCCGTCGCATTTTTCATTTTAATTTAACTGTTAAACAGGACGTGACACACTGCACAAACTGCGAGACTAATTAATTAAATTATCAAACTTTTCAATGTGGGCAACACTGAAATTTTTCCCTGAAAATAACATACCATTTTTCATGGGTGAAGTGGACCGAAGACCAATAACGATACTGGACAGCACGACAAAATAGTTTCGTTTTGATTTGCTTTTAGCACAGACATTTTATATCATGTCTAAACATCATTTACCCTTGTACTAATGTTCTATATCATAAGTCGGGCACATCACGACGCTCAGTAGTGAGCAATTGACTAGAGGAGGATACATAGAAATAAATATCAAAAACTCGTGACAATCTGAAAAAGACAAACCACAGCTATTTTTCCCCAGCACAATAGATTCGTTCTGTTTCTATCGATAAACAGTGCTAATTGCTCTCTGTCCTGCCGGCTCACCAATTAGGGCACAGTTCCGGAAATACGGATATCTTTGGGAGTGGTGTCACTGTCAGCGAATAACAAATTAACATGTAAACGATTTAAAAAAAATACCGATATGAATTTCTGCTTAAGAACAGACCACTCTCTGTTTTCTCACAATTGTGGTAAAAGTTGATTAAATGACAACATACAACCCTACTTTTTAACCATAGATTAAAAAAATTGCCTGGTACCGCGCGCAATTCCAAATTCTTTGTTTTTAACGCTCTTCGTCTACCATAGCCATACCAAAAGCTCATCAGACGAATTAGCGTCTAGCGAATTGACTGGTCGAATTGTATAGATTTATATTAGATCAGTTTACTTTTTGTTTTGTACACTAAACCATACTTTATAATATTAAATATGGAAGTCTTCCTGTCACTTTTCATGGCTAAATGCTTGACCGATTTAGATGAAACTATAAATATAGTTAAGGACCAGGGGTCAAACATAGGCTACTTTTGGGCGCTATGTAACCAAGTCTCAGACGGACCTGCGAGGCACAGCTAGATTATAATACTATTGACCTAAGCTTTACTGTACTAATAAAGAAGTTAATTTAATGTACGCTGTACGCATACAAACTTTTAATTTCCTTAAAATGTGGTACACAAGTACATAAGAATATTGGTAGAGTTCTTACATTTCATAAGACTCATGTAAAGCACATTTTGTAATGTCAAATTAATTATCATGAAAATCGCTATCAGATAAACCCCGCATGTTTCATAAAGGAAATAGATAGGAAATAAATGGCGCAAACAATAGTTTTCTTTGTTATCTCTGTTTTGTTAGGAATCATTGACACGTCTGTGTAATTGTATGGAAGAATAAATGTTTTTCGGGTGATTTAATTCGAAATCCACAAACAAAATCCTATCTAATCTAACTACTGAATCTAGAATAATATAAGGTTATTTTATAGGCCAATATCAAGCATATCTTGTCGGTAGCTTTGAAATAAATGATATATTTTCTACATAGAACTAGGAATCGCGCGCGGCTCTAACGCAATTTTTTTTTTTTAATCTATGATTTTCTATCATTTATTTTCTTGTTTTTTAAATTTACATCAATTAAGTAAGTTATCGGGTAGTCTTCGGCTAGTATTACAAAACTACGAACTATAAGCAAACCATAAGCAATATTATATGACCGCAAGTGTTTTTCCCACAGATAAATTACCCTCTGTGGTTTTTCCTTATTCAGAAGGGACAACGTGTATTCAATTTGATCTTGTAGCATACAAAATAACATTTCCTACGACAAACAAAAAAGATCTAAGAGACTGAAATAGTTTTTAGAAGTACCAGGCAACCACGCGCACGTAAGAGGCTTTGCGTAAATCCTCCCTTAGGGCACGTACGGGTATAAATCTCTATCCCGCAATGTTTACTCCGTTTACTCTATTGTTTCATGGTGGCTTCATGTTGTCTTGGTAAAATGAAAAAAAAAATGCAAATAAAAAAAAAAAGAACAAAAAGGCTTAGGCGCACCCTAGACGCTTATTCATGCATGATGGTTTTTCAAAAAAAGGGATGAAACTCAAAAAGTGAATTTTTTAACTTCATCATCTTCATCAGGAATTTTATTGTGTCCATCGTAAATAATCGCAAAATTGTTCCTTGAATAATATTTTCTAATATAAAGACCATCGGAACTCTACAACTGAGTACAAATTATACTTGAGAACCATTTCGATCTAGTCAGCTTTTGAACAAAAAAAAAATAATGCATCAAAATCAGTTCGTTCGTTTAAGTGCTATAATGCACAGATTCATAGTCACGTTAAACTTATATCACCGCTCTTTTTGTTTGGGGGTTATAAGATAAATGTTAAAATATTGTCAAAAGCAATCAGTAAAAAAATTCTATCGGCGATATTTTAAACGTAGTGTTTTAAAATTTATTATATTCATACAACAAACGCTGTTGCTACGGAACACTATGACAGAAGGTCGTCGCTCGCTTGAATGGGCTTATTCCAAACAGCAATGCTTTGAAAAATGGTTTTCAGGGGGCTCATTAAGCCGGGCTAATGAAAGCGCTTCGGAATCAAGTTCAAGGTTGACCCAAACATTTATTAAGCAGTGACGTAAGACTATTTGACTTATTGTCTAAAACTTATACATGAAAATGGACGCCAGCCTGACGTCAACCAATAACCGCACGGCAGGAACAAGACCTAGGAGCAAAACCACCAATCCGCTGGTTTGGTTGGTTGACTAAGGACTTGGAGTACTATTTTTGAAATCTGTAACTCACTTAAAACTGGTAATTCGAATGATTTTTATGCCATTCGCTGGTTATGTAATGATAATTATTCTATATCGAGTCATATATCTCAAAAATAATATCAAATAGGTATATATTTATTCATCAAACCAAATAACTAACAACAAATAATAGTAATATACTGTTCAAAATCAATAAACCACCTGTTCTTTTTGTCGACAATCACTTTATATTGAGGTTGTCTGGAAGAGATTGCATTAGCGATAAGGCCGCCTATTGTATTTATATATCTATGTGTGTATTTTCCTTATCATATTTTTACAGGTGCATTAAAGAATTTTTGTCGTCTTGTCTTAAAGAGTAGGTTACATACACACAGAGCGGAACATCGTTATCTAAATAAATAGCTAATTAAATGATTACTCATTCATTCATTCATTTCGTGTAGGTGTCATGGTCAATCGACCAGGGTGTGCATACCCTGGTGTTAGAGTTCTTCGGAACCGCCTCTTGGCCTCTGACGTGGTTCCTTTAACGACTACCAGATGGCAGCCGGGACCAACGGCTTAACGTGCCTTCCGAAGCACGGAATCATTTTTTTTTGTCAGACAATCAGGTGATTCAAGCCTGCAATGTACTAACCAAACTGGAAACAACTAAACAAAGTATGCTTCCCGTGGGAATTGAACCCACGACCTCCGGGTCTACAGGCAAACGCCTTAACCACAACGGAGGCAGTTATTGTTATTATTAATCAGGAAGAAGAATAAAACTAAAGTTATTTTTAACGATATAGTGTAATTACCAAAGGCATTAATTGAATATGGCACAGATAAACAAAGAAAATAATTAATGTGGTGATTTGTCAGTGAATTAGGGCGGCGTGACTGGCAGTAATTTGGGCAAATGTTTATTTTGTTTTCTTCAGACAACATTTCAGTTTTATCCGACTGCCCTGAGAAGGGTTATGTTTTACGAGCGCTGTAAGTACAGTGAGTCACATATAAAATCATACCACCTAAATTTTAAGTGTAAGTATATGGGTAAAGTGCTAGACGACTCCGTGCTTCGGAAGGCACGTAAAGCTCTGTCCCGGCTGTTATCAGTAGATGGCAGTCGTTAGGCTATGTCAGATGCCTTTAGGTAGCCTGAAAAATCTGACAGTGTTGGCCACTAACACACCCGGATCCTGTTCCTGTGTGTTTGGTTTCCCTGTAAAAAGGGTTACGGAGGTCAGACGGCAGTCGGTCCATTGTAATAACCAGTGGGTCTAAAAACGCCACTTTGAGCAATTCATCGTATCGAATTCATATTACGAATTCCTTAGCAATTCTTTTGGCAATTCCTATTCCTTTCAATTTTTTTGAAGAGGAATTGCAAAGTTTAGTTGGCCATTTTACAAAAAATAGAGGAATTGCTACAGACTTGCTAAGGAATTCGTAATATGAATCGATTCGATGAATTGCTCAAAGTGGCGTTTTTAGACCCCCATGTATCGCCAAATCAGGACCATATTGTTCCTTTTACTATGTATTTTAAAGCAATAAAGATATTACAAACAAACAGACCATGATTAAATCGTACCCTGGGCTCTGAAGCGTAAGCTGAAGATGCAATTGAAGAAACACGCTCGGACAAAGAATAAGTAAAGTGGTATACCTTTCTATGTGGCCCACTGTAACTTTTTTTTTTTATCGAATTCATTATGGACCGCAGCTTGAAATCCGCTGTAAATTCTCCACAAACCTGAGGCGCCTAACTTCAAAGCAATATTGCAAGGTTCAAATTACTCGATATGCAAATCCGGATTCCGGATCCGGTGCCGGGGATGGTACGACACGGGAGGGTAAAATATGCATGCATACTTATAAGGAAATTAGACTGGCTTGTTCGAAATGTTAAGTTCTCTATAAGGTACAAGTCAACGTTCGTGATACTAAGTATTCTGTGGTAATACTCAAGCGTGCGTAACGCCAAACATATTTGCGAATACTATCATTAGTGGAATTCGATAAAAGACATTTTTTTAGTTCTGTTGATCCATCATCATCATCGTAGTGTTTTCCGTGACACCTACATGAAATCGTCATGAACATAGTGCTTTTTCGATTTCGTCCTCAGCTGAGCGTCCCGGATCCCAGGGCCCGCTTTCTTGTTTTTTCTTCGGTCTTCTTTGTCCTTGACCATAAGAATTTTCACGCATTCCACTTGGGTTTGAAAGAAGCAGATATGGCTAATACTTTACTCTTTCATATGTTATCTATATGGAGAATTTCACGTTTAAAGGGACCACCTGCAGCTAGTCTACTATGTCAGGGATATGAAGGTGGTCTCTAAAGTGGAAGTTTCGCTTGTGGTCTTCAGGAATACCACACATCCAGAACAGTATGCTCATCTTCATGACATGGAGCTGCCACCATTGTTGCTGCTCTAGCATGGGCCACGCGTAACTGTTTATCCCTTAGTCGCCTTTAACGATTTAATGGTAATAAAGGTTTATTCTTAAGCATGGTATAACAGGCGAACTTCGTTCCGCCTGAACGCACTTTTCTCACCGTTTATACCTTTCCTGAACTTCCACAAATGTTTCAAATCAAAAATTAGCCAAATCGGTCGAGCCTTTCTAGAGTTTTAACCAGACTAACGAACAGCAATTGTTATATTTATATGCGCATAATAAATTAAATCCATGAATTCAAGAGCCGCCATGAGCAAAGTATACATAAACGATGTCTGTAGACAGTTTGGTTATATCCCAAACATTGGTCATAATAACGTCAATTAGAGTTCAATCGGATTTAAAACAACAGTTTATTGATCCAGTACTCCAAATCGTAGACAGCAGAATTATCATACAGTCTATAAATAGACTATGAGGCATAGACAATATTTGTACATCTACTGGCAAACATAAACTAAGTCTGATTGAAAGTAATCATGTTTACATGAGTTTTCGTGGGGTATATACTATCTATACATTATTATTATAATTTAAATTAAACTCTTCAGCTTTATTATATTAATAATAAAGCTGAAGAGTTTAATTTAAATTCAAATTGTTTATTTTCAATATAGGATATCTTATCACTTATTGACGTCAATTTGTTACTTATTTTATGTTTACCACCACTTCCAAAGCGCAAGCGGAGAAGAATTAAACGTTAATACAATCTCGTCCTTCAAAAGTCAAGTAAAGTCTCATTACCTTTCTGAGGTTTAAAAAGCAAGAATCTGTCTCATATCATAGTATTACATCTTCTTTACTATTATTGGTATTTATTTATTTACAGGTGGTATATATGTATATTTTATAGTTGATCAATACTTAAAAATAATAATAATAATAATAAAAAATAAACAAATAAATTATTAACTTAAATTGTACAGTCCCGTTAAAGGCTCCACTTGCGGTAATGTGCCAAGAAGGCTGGCAGCATTGCCATACTGAATGGCAATGCTAATCCTTTGAGCAAGGTAATTACCAGCCCTCTGGTCACGGGATAATTTAGAAAATAAAAACGTAAATAAAATTATAAACGTTAATAATTTAGAACTACTGGATTTGACATTATTTCTGCATTTGATAGCCTGGTTTATGAGGACGGTTATCCCAACTAACATTATAAATGCGAAAGTGAGTTTGTATATTTGTTTGTTACCTCTTCACACCATATCTACTGAACCAATCTTCCTGAAATATCGCATACACATAACTAGGAGTATTGAGAAGGACATATTTTTTCACCTTTCCTCCCGGGAAAAAGCACTGTTCCCGGGGGAATTTTACGCGGGCGAAGCCGCGGGCAAAATCTAGTAGGCTATAAAACACGACGCATTTTTTTTTTTAATCTATGTTTTTTCCATACATTTATTTTATTTATTTGTAACCCTTGGTAAGCATACGCAAATGCGACTTTCTGATTTTATCGTCATTTGTAAAATTTTATCAAATGTAATCAAAATATGTGCATTGTGCGTAACATGTATGTAAAATTCATAGATGCGAGTCACGTAACTCATACAGGGCAGTCATGACAATATTATGAATGTTATATTATTCTTGTGTAAGACAGCAAACCTTCCAGCTTTCATTGCCAAACTCAGCTTTGCCGACTTTGCTTGAAAAATGAAAATAAATACCAACTCGATCAAGTTAGATAAGCAAAAAAAAACGAAAACATCAAAATTGGCTAATTAGTTTAGGCGCTAGGAACTCTCTTTTCTGTCTGGACTGAAAAAACCTTATAAGTCAAAAGATTTACGATTGTTCTACATTTGCAAACACTAGACAAATACAGTCTTTGCCTCGCTTTATGAATAGCAATATGAGATTCGAGATTCAGTCTAGTCTCAGAATTGAAATCATAAAATAATAATAGTCGTTTTCTCTATTCTATTTTAGAACCACACTCATATTCATATACGATATTACTACTATTTCATTTAAACGTATGTAGTTTTCTTCGTTCGAGCGTTTTTCCTAGTTTCATCTTCAGGGTAGTTCAATCATAATAATAATAAATAGTAATAAATATATAGGGACAAATCACACAGATTGAGTAAGCCCCAAAGTAAGTTCGAGACTTGTATTATGGGATACTAACTCAACGATACCATAATTTATAACAAATACATATATAGATAAACATCATGGTTCTGATCTGGCAGTATTGGTTATAACAGTGGAGCAACCTGCCTGCTGACCTCCGCAATCCTTTTTAAAGGGAAACCAGACCATTAAAAACAAGATCCAGGTGTGTTGATAGCCAACACTTTCAGATTTTTCAGACTGCCTAAAGGCATCTAACATAGCCTAATGACTGCCATCTATCGATAACAGCCGCAACCAACGGCTTAACGTGCCTTCCTAGGCAAAAAGCAACTCAAGAAAGTATTAGACCCAGCCAGTAACGGTGACCAATCCAAGCATGGCCATGAACTCGCTACCATTAGGAGCACGCATACCCCGCTATAGGCTATCCAGTTTGTACGAATTGTATCTAAGGAAAATTCGTATATAGCTTGAAATCTTTACTAATATAATAAAGCTAAAAAGTTTATTTGTTTGAACGCTTATAACTTGAAAACTACTGGTCGGATTTGCAAAATTCGTTTTGTATATGAAAGCCTGATTCTTGGAAAAGGTTATAGGATATACTTAGTACATACACAGTACACACTAATGGCGAGTGAAACCACGGGGAACAGCTAGTTTTATAATATTATTAAATTCCTAACTATCAACGTTTCCTTAAGTCAAGGATTTAGGCCGCTTAAATTAGAGCTTGACATTTGAAGAGATGCGCCAGATAAATTTAAATTTGATATTTATAGCTACTCTAGATACAAAATCTATCTATTTATACAATACTACGTGTTGCCCCCGGTTCAGTCCGTGTGTCAACTTCAGAATCTGGTCGGGTCTTAAAAAACTTGCATCGTTATTATATTAAAGAAATTATATTGTAAACAAACATTTATAAAACACTAGCTGTTGCCCGCGGCTCAGTGCGCGTGGTACTTGGTTATATCGCGCCCTAAAGTAGCCTATGTTTGACCCCTGATCCTGTATCTACCAAGTTCTACCAAATTTGGTCCAGCAGTTTAGCCGTGAAAGGGCGGACATACAGACGGACGGACAGACTTTCGCATTTATAATATAAGGAAGTTTGGATATGGAAGTTTGGACTTGCTGTGTCAGAACCATGCCATCGACATAAAAAAGAGGTATTATTTCATGATGGGTTAAGGGTGTTTGCACAAAAATCCATACTTCCATACTAATATTATAAATGCGAAAGTCTGTCTGTCTGTCTGTTACTCTTCACGGCTAAACTGCTGGACCGATTGTGATGAAATTTGGTATGGATATAGTTATGCACTAGGAGTCAAACATAGACTACTTTCGGGCGCGATATAACCGAGGCGAACGCGGGCGGAGCCGCGGGCAACAGCTAGTTATAATATATAACGGTATATGTGTGTTTAATGACGATAATTAATTGTTTCGTATTGGGCAAACATTTTTCGTTATGGCAAAAACATCAATCTATATGAGTTTGCGAACCTTAAACATTGACGACGAATTGAGAACCTCCTCCTTTTTTTTGAAGTCGGTTAAAAATAGGTAAACTATTTGGATCCAAACAGCTATATTCAAATCCTTCATTTCCGACCACAAGTTAACTAATTATAAATTAATCGCACTCCTAACAACCCGCCAACCGAATGTTGAATTTTCTATTAAACTCACGAAAAACCCGGGGCCTTAATTCTTGAATTCCACCAATATTCTTTTCAAGCCGCCGCATTCGTACAGTGAGCTGCAGAGAAATATGATCCCCTTTCAATAATGATACATGTGGGATGGGGGTCAGATTTCTCAGCAGCCGACTGTACCTTAGGACTCATAGAATTTGGAATCACGCGCAGACAATTTTTTTTAAATCTATGTTAGGACTACTTTCCTTATTGAGATTTTATTTACCCGACTTAAAAGAAGATTATATTTACAAATAGTCACGCTCTTTAATTTATATTTTCTGAAAATTATGATTCCAGGTTGTCCATCAAGTAAAAAAAAAGATCCTCGAACCATTTAATAAACAAATGACAAAAATTTAATAATAGAATACCTACGTAAGTCTAATTTTTTTAACATAAGGCATAATTAGATTCTAGATTTACTTACTAATTAAATAGTCAATGAACTATATTTTCCACTCAATTGTTAGTCAAATTGCGTAGCAGACATTAAATCTTGATCAGAGAATCTTGTGTTCCATAGTGTTCACAATTAATTTAATAACGAATTTTAAAAAATAGAAAATTTTAAATTTTGTTGTTTTTTTCGCATGGTATGGAAGTCAGTAATCGGGTACCTAGACGCCAAGAGCAGAGCGCAATTATTACAATGAAATCTTGGCAGAAAGGCTTCCTTTCTAGTTAGTAGACTGTTTGTTATGTCCGTGCAATTTAAATTGCTGACTTTTCCAAAGAAATTGCTGAAACTTTTACGTTGCCAGCTCATTTTTAACTAGTTTTGTATTATCCGTATAGAGTATTATATTATGGAGTTTATAGCTTTAGAATAGAGCATTAGGTTTATTCGTAAGTGTATATACGAGTATATATTTTAGTTGGATGTCGTTGTACTGGCCCCCAAGTCGCCTATCACGAACAAGAAAATTAATACTATATTTGTCTCAAACGTGTCTCAGACATAACGGAAAATGCTCGAGCAACTTACTGGGTCCTACTACAGAACCTTAGATATGTTCCAAGAGCATGCAAAGCTCAATGCGCATGCGACTGATGATAAACATATATTTTTTCTACTTAAGGCTGTGGTAATGCAGTTTAATTTCAATTCAAACTGCTTTTAAAGCATTTTTTCTTTGTCTGACTTGACTAAAGGGACAAATATTACATTATTAATACATAACATTTGTCTGTGTTATAAATAACACATTATATTAGTAAATATATATATATATATTAGTAATATATAATATAATAAATATTACGTTAGTAATATTATATATTGTGATACGGCATCAATTTTAATTGTTCATTAAGTGGCGGTGGTGGATTCCACCATTAGCTTGTTTGTAGGGTAATAATAATGGATATGCTTAGCTGATTTTAAAAAAATCTCATCATATGATAGAACGAATTTTGAGGGAAGTAATTGGCTCACAGGGTCAGGTAAACCGCGGGTAAAAGCTAGTAGAGGTATAAAATATCGCAGATCGCAGATATAATATAACAGAAGACTGAAACAATTGAATTTTTAACGAGTATAATTCGAGAGTGCACCCGACTCTTTTAATTCTACTATTCCGCGATGCAGAAAATTGAAAATAATTAGTTCATCGACTGAGCTAATAACTTCATAACAGTTCCACTTTTAGCAGAGTTAGAAACGAAAAACGAAAATTTTTAATGAAGCATTGAATTTGTTGAAGATTTAGTTTAGTTTGAGACTTATAAATTGTACCATATTATAATTTTTTAGGGTTTAAATATGTGTCTATTTGATAAATTTTTGCAAACGAAGTTATTAGTCTGTAGTTAGGTTTTACATGAAAATATTTAGTTACCTTGTTTTTTTATATTATAACCCATATTGACTTTGGCCCATACTTGGCTACCTCCACCTTCCACTGGTAGTTCGCCGCAAGCACCCGTTTTTCCTTAAGACGATACCTCGATGAACACTAGCGCCACCATCATTTAAAAATCATTATTCACTGAAAAAACAAGTTATCAAAAATCCATGTTATGTAATTAAGGTTCTGGATCTGAAGTTAATTTTAAACATATTAAATTATAATTCCCTATAGTTACAAATTGCATTATTGCTTAAAACGGCCACTTTTAGCAGTTTAGCAATTTGTAACAATATGGAACTATAATTTAATAATTGAATATGATTAAAATTAACTTCAGATCCAGAACCATAATTACAGCAGAGGGATTTTTGATAACTTGTGTTTTCAGTGAGTTATGATTTTTTAATGACGGTGGCGCTAGTGTTCATCGAGGTATCACCTTAAGTTACGATTTAGAGCCCAGAGGGCGTACTATCATCTCTACAAACGATCCAAAAACGAATGAATAAGCGAGATGGCGCAATACATGATGTAAGGCGAAATCTGCCTTTCATTTTTGCAATCCTCCAAACCTACTTTGGGATTATCGTATCTTTATTTTAATACTTCTGAGTAGGCAGTAGATTGGTTAGATAGGCGACACTATAGAGAACTTGTAGGGAGATCAAGCAGGTGCGACTGGAAAGAGATGCGAAATGCTAGTACAGCGCACTCTACCGAGATTCGGCTCGTAGGAGAGGAGAGGTTGGTAGAGCCATTGGAGGTGGAGGGGGTGTACTTCTGAGTAGGCAATCAGGCCTATGGCCCGATAGGAAATGGTCACCTGATTACCGTAGCCTATGGACATCAAATCATAATATGAAATCAAATAACATTGTTACTACTTGTTAAAAATGATAAAATTACCTCATCGTCGAACGCGTCCGGGTCCGCCATTTTGTGTCAAGCACTAAACACCGACACCAATCACTAGCACATAGCACTTGTCACGTGACGTCACTCGCGCATCTCTGGTTCTCTGGAACAAACAAAAAATCTTAGAAAAGTAAAAGGAAAATATTGTATTACTAAAATAATTCAGTTTAAACACCACATGGAACTCTAAGCAGTAGTAATAGAATCTAGGTTTGCATGAATTAAAATAGCTTCATATTATTGCCGGTACAAGTATACCTACCGTTTACGGTTACCGTAAAAACTGAGTGAAATAAATTTGAGGCAAAAATTAAGGGGTTTAACGTTACGGAAGATTTAATTAAAAGGAGGAAACCTCGGAGATTTTTGTAAAAATATTTAATTTTTTATAGCTTACTAGCGACCCACCACGGCTTCGCATGGGCATAAAAACCTTCCTCTTGAATCACTCTATCTATTAAAAAAATACCGCATCAAAATCCGTTGCGTAGTTTTAAAGATTTAAGCATACATATGGACATAAGGACAGAGAAAGCGACTTTGTTTTATGCTATGTAGTGATACAGAGGTTTTTCTTTAACAATTTCTCATTCGAGGAAATAATCTTAGTAATTTAATTTTTGGGCGAGTTTCTTTGAGTCCCGATAAACAAAATGGAAGTCGTGTTTTGTTTTTTATTATATACTAGCTTTTACACACAGCTTCATACGTGTGTGTTCCTTCTTCAAGGGAATAGCTTGGCCTTTGGGATTACAGGTTATATATTTTTGTGTTCCAAATTTGATCCAAATTCTTTTAGCCGTTTTCGCGTGATTGAGTAACAAACATCCAAACAATCAAACTTTCAGATTTATAATAAATGGTCGAAGTTATAATATTACTAACTGACTCAGCGAACTCCGTACCGCATCCATCCGAACATACTTTTCTCACCGTTTAAACCTTCCCTGAACTTGCAAAAACAAGACAAAAATTAACTAAATCGGGGCCGGCTGGGCAGCCGTTCTCGAGTTTTAACCAGACTAACGAACAGCAATTAATTTTTATTATATAGAATGCTGTTATAATTATTATAATTTATTGGAAATCTATATACATTATTATGATTATTCCATCACCTTTCAAGTTAAAAGAGAACACGAAAATGGAAAATTTATGAATAATTTTTCCGATCCATTTAACGTAACATGCTGAATCACTGTCGAAATGAACTATCGATTTAAATACCATAACCTGGCTAACATTCCGTTAAAACCAGCGCAGTAATACGATTATGAAAATGTAACTAATTACGGTATGAGCGTTCACAGTATGTGACGCATATGTAACTCGTGTACTCATAAGTCGTGGTCGTGACAAGAATTGGACAGAGATCTCATAGAACAACGAGGACAATCAAGCAAGGAATATTGTCCTTTTTTTCTTTGACCAAGCGTGTTTCCTGTTTGCATATCATCTTAGGCTTCAGAGCAAAGAGTACGCTTTTAATCATGCGTTATTACAATGAAGCGACTGCCGTCTGACCTCCGTAACCCTTTTCTTCATGGTAACCAGACATATATGAACATGATCCGAGTGTGTGGCCAATACTGTCCGATTTTTCAGGCTATTTAAAGGCATCTGACAAAGCCTAACGACTGCCATCTATTGATAACAGCCGGAACGAAGCACGGAGGAGCTCAAGAAAGAAATGCGGCTTATGGCGAATAGTGCAAACATGGCCACACACTCGCTATCGCTTGACGCGTGCTGTCATTACGAACACGCACGCCTCGCTAGGTTAGCTGGAGTTCTTCAAGCCAAGGAATATTATCCATTTATCATTATTCTTAAAGGAAATAGTCAATATTGCCATTTTATAATTTTTAGCTAGAAGGCCACTATACAAGAAAAGAAATTACTACTTTTTTCAAGGACTCATTAAAATATCATGGCACGTGTTCCATAATCTATCCAACCAAGGTGGAAATTCCTCAAAATTTTCTAATGCAGCTTAAATAATGTGTTTCCTATTATTGACCAAATTTTATTTAGTTATAATATTATAATACGGCAATTTGAAACAGTAAATATTTCTGGTCTGTTATTCTTATCTTCCAGGAGACGATGTATTATTCATAAGAACCAGGAGCGTAGCGACGATGTATATCGAATCAAATTGATGGAATGGATTTGTGATACGTGGAATTGATATAGGAAATATCGTTGTAGCTCCGAGAAGCAAAATGCACTTTACATGTTTATTTTTAGTTCAAAAAGAGAACTCTTTAAAAAATTAATAGAGCCGTGTAGTTTTTCTTCTCGCTCATGCGTACTTACTTCCCTTTCTTTTTCTTCTCAAAATATTTGAGTATACTGCTAGACATATGCCTCTTCTATGTCTGTTTTTTATGCTCTTAATCCGGCGTTTCGTAAAGTTGTTGCTGAGGCTTTCCCTCCCAATCTTCATTGTAGACCAATAAGAGACTTTCTGGCTCCATGACTCATCATCTCTGCGGCAGATATATCTGGCCCATCACCATTTAAGGCATGGTCTTTCTAATATTTACCATAAAATATAAATATAAAGAAGGGCTAAAGAATACTTCAAGAAGGGCGTGAAAAGATTCCTACACGGTCGGCAACGCGCTCGTTACACTCTGACCGTGAAATATATATAACATTATAAACAGTGTACAATATTTTGTATTTTGAAATTATTATAACGTTAATTAAAAAATATAAAAGTTAATTAAAAAATAATTTAAATGAATTTAAAAATAAATCTTACAATATAAAATATTGTAAGTATAAGTATTTTTTTTCAGCTAACCTTAGGTTCGCATAGTGTTTATTTTCTTTGCCATAAGGCAGATAAAAAAGTAACACAATAATAACTCTTATATCCTTAAACTAACAAACGCTTGGATGCGTAAAATGGGCAAAACGAAGCCTTTATAAGTAGTGAGTACTTAAATATTTAACAGTCTTCTTCTTTGACCACTATCCCAGCACTATTTTTAAACATAACTATTTAACAGTTAAATATAAAAATAAAACCAGCCAGTTAAAATTAACTAACAACTGTACAGCTAGCTTCAATTGCTAGATATCTCCCTCGTTTACTTTGTAGTTACCGCCTGAACTTGGTTCTAAGTTAACTACGATCATTAAATTAAACTGCTACAACTCTAACGCAGCACCGATTACTTCTTTTTAAACTCGAGATTCAATTTGATTTATTTAAGTACAAGAATGTCATTAATTTATGTTTTACTAGCGACCCACCCCGGCTTCGCATGGGCATAAAAATCTTCCTCTTGAATTACTCTATCTATTAAAAAAAACGGTATCAAAATCCGTTGTGTAGTTTTAAAGATTTAAGCATACATACGGATATAGGGACAGATAAAGCGAGTTTGTTTTATACTATGTAGTGAAGTTTCGCCATCGCTAGTAATTATAGGTACTAAATGAAATATTTAATAGATTTTGTTATAGTACTAAAAATCAATACAGTTTAATTATTTTTTAATATTTTTTTACTGTCCTGGATACAAGTCCTCTAAAGGCCTTGTTTTCAATTTATTTAATTCGATTATTTAGTCAAGTCTTAACGTCAAGTAGTCAAGTCTGTCGAGTCAGAACTTTAATGAAGCTGTAAAAGCTCTTTACATAGCCTTAAACCTTGGATATTTTGGTAACAAATAATGAAGTCACTTTTGATAATAATACTCACTCACGCATTCATAGATAATAATAACCCACTATTATTATGTACATACACTCGAAAAACAAAAGTTTTGAAAATAAAATAAAGCTTCGAAGTTGACTTTGCGAATTGCCGCCAAAAACTCCAGAGGAAGAAAATCTAAAGGCGTCATTATGAAAAGAAGTGAGCCACCACCTTCGGAGTGGCACCGACAGGCGACCCCCTCAAAATATTATAAGACCGCCGATCATACTGTTTATACTTGTATGCGTGTATTTCTTGCTTGTGTTGGATAATTCGTTCAAATATGTGCGTAGCAACGTGATCTAATAATGAATGTTACAGTTTGTAAAATATAGCTTGATCTCTGTGACAGCTGTCGGCAGCAGGACATAAATATGGATAACTAGCAACCCGCGCCGGCTTCGCATGGGCATAAAAACTTCCTCTTGAATCACTCAATCTATTAAAAAAAACCGCATCAAAATAAAATACAAAGGGATATAGGGACAGAGAAAGCGACTTTGTTTTATACTATGTAGTGATATAGAAGTGCAGAGTTGGCTGGGAGCGGCGGTCAGAGTCGGCCTCGAAAAACATACTGCGACCAAATCGCAGACCACGGCGAGCGTGTATGACGAGAGTGATGAGTGTGGAGGAAGCGAGAGAGATCTGTAAGGATGGAAATATCTAGACTCTGCCTAACCCTATCTACCGGGAGACATGCGTGATGATATGTATGTATGTATAGAAATGCGACAGAGACTAATAAGAAAATGTATACGATTTGATAACTGTCGCAGAGATCAAGCTATATTTTACAGACTGTAATAATTATTGTGTGTGTTTCATTACATTTACGTAGAAAGAAGTTCGCGTAACATCCACAGCACCCGTAGTCAAGTGACAATTTCAAAACAACAAGAACAAAATGTATGAGATTGACATAAGTTGCGGTAAATCAATTGCTCAATCTTATGTTAATCACATGCATTTTGTTCTTTACGTACCTCGTTAACATTTTGAAATTATCACTTTGGCTACGGGTGCAGATGATTTTATTGCCTTAAATAACCACAGATAATTCTAATACAAATAGATTATAACCCGGCTTCGACTTGAAAACTTGCGGCTTGTTAAATCAAATGCGGGCTAAACTCGCAATTTGGTAAACACGTGTGAAGTTCGTAAGCCACTTATCCTAATAGGCACACACTCTGATTACAGGGTACACAGGAACTTCGGATACCTAACTCTGTTCAGTGTAAACCCACATCTTATTTTCTTAACACTTTCGCTGACAGTAACGCCGCTCGACGTAGATAACAATTAACTGTTATTGTTATTAATAATATATTTTCTTAAGTCATTCCAAATATGATTATAAATTTAATTAATTTGAAACCTTTTGTTAAATATTAAAGCTTATTATTTATTGTTACCGAGGTGTGGATGGAGGATGTTAAGTCCCAAAGTGACCTTACTCTTGTCCATTCCGCCACCAAGGGCCTTGTAATTCAATTTCATTATTTGCTTTTAATTTGGCAAGTCAATGTATTTCTAGCTCTCATTAGCCTAGAACATGAATATTGTTTTAGGATCTCAAACTTATACGTTTCTGTAAATTTACTATTTGATTTATATAACAGTACTAGCGACCCAACCGGCTTCGCACGGCTATAAAAACCTTCCTCTAAAATCACTCTAGCTATTAAATAAAACCGCGTCAAAATCCGTTGCGTAGTTTCAAAGATCTAAGCATACATAGGGAGAGCGGTAAGCGACTTTGTTTTATACTATGTAATATGATATTTTAGGTGTAATGAATGTAGGTAGAGGTAGTGATTAACCAAAATGGTTCAAAAATCGAGTTTTTTTTACCGTTGTTTATTATATCAGTAGTATAGTACCAGTACTAACCAGTATACCAAAAATTTCAAAAAACATCTCTAATTAAGCTATCACACAGCAGCGTTAATTAAACGCTTTAAAACAATGGGCCATACAAATTACAGAGCAATATTTTGAGCTGAGAAAAAAATTATAATTGAATTTCCACGGCGCGGGATGGTAATGGCGTTATTTGTAACTCACAATGGATTTTTTTCGCCCTTAATACGATGAAAACCGAATTATTAATTAGGCCTGAATGCGGACCTGTTTCTTTGCGGCAAATTGAAATCGTCTTTGTGTGTTGCGTTTAAAGTTTATTTTGGATTGGAGTAGCTTTTCGCGGTCCATTTCATCCTCACATAAAATCACGCAGGTGCCTAAATGGCTAACGAGATATGTACGTTTAACAATCTACAGGGATGTGTAATGAAGGTTTGGTTTGTAAAGGGACGGCTTTGCGTTCTATTGAAACTTGCTCAAACGAAAATCCAATTCGTCCTTGATGGTTGCGTAGTAATGGACGATTGTTTAAAAAGTTACAAATTGTATTATTCGAATGATTGGCTGATTAACTTCAGAAATATTTTTCGCTATTTCAATTAACAGATATTTAGATTAGCATTAATTTTCAATATTCAAATTAATACCATCGAATTATTTTTCTGAAAGAATTCGAATGATTTGTCACGTCTTACTTTTCGGTCGCCTGGCAACATTGGCAACTGAGTTTAACAACCAGTTTTGAAAAAGGAATTTATTAGCAGTAGATACTTTCTTTAGTAGTAGGTTGACGGAGTAGGGCAACTTAATAAACAGTAACAGCAGCTTAAAAACTCAACATATTTATGAATTTCATAATGGCGGCGTGCCCCTGACGCACTTCCTAATTTTATATCAAATAAGTACAAAAATGTTCATCCTTTTCTTTGAATTATTCCGGTTCCGTTTGCCCGAGGCCTGCTTAGAAGGAATATCTCAGTTTTTCCCTGTCTATGAGGAACTTATTCAAAAAATTTGTTAGGTTATCTGCCTAGCTGACATCAACTATCTTTGATAATGCTTTTGTCTTTTAAAATTTGCCACCAATCTTACAGAGTTTCGCGTAGTGTAAGTTTTCTTTGACAAATATACAATTAAATCGATGCCTCTGTTCTTCTCCTTCTTCTTTTGACACCCACATTAAGAGCCCCTCTCTTCTCAAGCAGAAGTTGCATAAAATACTAGTCCTTTTTAGGCGTATAGAATTCTGACATTAGAAACTGAATATCTTACAAACGAAACCAAACAAGATCGGGATCCAAGATACGGCTAAACGTAAAACCGCTTGGAAAAGGCCATTTAGAGTATTATATTTCATCCCCATATGGTTTCCCGCTTAGGATCGATTACTATGGTATTTCCAGACTTAGTTTTCTTGTGTTAAGAATAAAAATTTTTATAGGATTTGATCACAATCGACTTTTATAATTACGGTGAGCGGCAACGTTGCTCTATGGTACAGATACCAATACTCATCTGGAACCGGTATAAAAAGAATCTTAAAATACCGGTACAGAATCCTTAGTACCATTTCCAAGTATGTGTATGTATGCAATACATTTAACATTTGTACCCTAGCTGCCCTGATTGCTGCACACTGAAGGACTTGAACGAGGCAAAAGACCAGGTTAACCACGTCAGAGACAGAGAAGCGGTTCCAAAGAATTCTGATACCATGGTGTTCATGGTCAATTGACTTTAACACCTACCGGAAATGAAGATAACCGACCGCTAAGATGAGAGAGACAGCGGAGCCCCACAGAGTCCAATTACTAAAATCCCCGATCTTTTAAACCATATCAAAATCCCATCATTTACAAGACTTCAAGAATTCGACATCATTACGAGACCCTTGAATAAAAGATCTGTAAATGTCTACTGCCAGTGACAATGCAGTGAGGCAAAACATGAATTATTAATATCTTTTGTCGCTCTCTCACAACGGTAAACGGTGTAAATGTCTCTCGCTCCTACAGCACTGTGTACACCAGGTGATCCCTAAGTGTAGAAATGCTTGAAGACCTAAGTCGTTTTTGAAGAAAAATATGAATTGTTTGTTGAATTTATATAACACCCTATGCATATCATAGATATTCGAATAAAAATAATTAAATTTTGCCTATTTTAAACAACATACATAATTGCATTATGAATATAATAGAATTATGCTATAGACTCAACAACACCTTTTCTTTGTCACGAATAAACATTTAACACTGACCCAAAAAGTAATGAACCGATTTTAATGAAAATTAAAACTCTATGACTGAATGTTTGACTTTACATAGTAAAACCAGTAAAACTATAAAATAAGTTTTGAAATCCAACCTAGGGAATGTCTTCTTAATGGAATGGATGTATTACTGGAATATCTTCGGGGAAGGCCTATGTCCAGCAGTGGACAGATTGTGGTTGTAATGTTGATGATGAATGTTTTCATCATTTAATATATCATTTTTTAAATAAGCTTTCCCATCATACTTCGAATCAATAAAAGGTAAATATCAGCTTAAAGTTTGCATAATACTGTATTAAGTGAAAATATATGATTGTTTTTTTGCATCAAATAGGCTTCGTAACTACTGGACCGATTTAAAAAAAAACATGTTGGAAAGCCACACTATTACCGAGTGACAAAGGCTATGTGTGTACCATCGATGAATACTGAAAAAAATATTTTACCTAACTACTTCGGCTATTTGAGAAATACCCAAACTTTGACAAGATACTAATGAAGTTAACTTGATTTAACAAAAGTGATTTACACAAAAGACAAAAGGTTTGGTTACATATTGCAAATAGTTATGTAGTCACTTTGTGCTATAGATTGACGATTGGTTGTGTTATAAGTATTTTTTGAGGGTGCTAGTACTATTAGTAAAACATAAATTACAATTTTAATACCTTGCATAGTCCGCATATACCATATCCTACACAAAATGGCGATACATTCTCGCACATAGTCGAAGTGCCATCAACAAAATTATTTGGCCCGTTATCGGTTATCGTCGATAAATAACTCGTTCGACTTCGAAGAGGCACATGTATTGTCGATAAAACTACATTCACGTGTCGGCCGGGAGCTATACTATGTTTTTCTTGATTGGTGACGCCTGTAGCTTCACCTGTGACTGTTTTACGTGAACCGGCTCGAAGGACCAAAACATTTTTTTTTTGTTTGATAATGTCCTACACAGTTGTGATATGACTATAGGTTTCGAGGATTTATCACTGATAGGATAGTATATAAAACCACCTAAATTAGAATACCAAAAATAAACCGAATTTATTAACTGATTCCTATCAACTAAATGATCGTGGCACGTGTACCGTAAACGCTGAGTGGGTGTTTTCCTAACTTACATTAAATTGTAGTGTGCGATTGCTCTTACCCCAATATTTTACACAAACCACAGTTTAAGCGGCACAATACAAAATAAAAAAATCTAAAATAAACGTAAATTTGTACTAAAATGGTCTCCGCTCTATATAAGTAGTCATCATTGCGTATGGCATTCGTCCTGCGTGGATCAGATGTCTATATTCAAATTCCTCAGCCAGTTGACAGCGGCAGGCGTAAGATCGTGAGGCTCCCTCATTCCACCTGGAAAACGGCGAAGTGGGCATTCGTTTACCACATGGGATAGGGTCTGGTCGAATGCTCCTCAATCGTATAAGTAGTTGAAGTGGACCACGATGCTGGTCTTCCGAGGACGCCTTATAGTTATTAGCTACTAGCGACCCACCCCGACTTCGCGTGGGCATAAAAACCTTCCTCTTGAATCACTCTATCTATTAAAAAAACCGCATCAATATCCGTTGCGTAGTTTTAAAGATTTAAGCATACAAAGGGATACAGGGACAGAGAAAGCGACTTTGCTTTATAGTATGTAGTGATTATACAAAGACTTAGACAATATAAAAATCTAGAAATATTATAAAAATAAACATATTTTTTCATGTTAGAATTTTGTTTGAAGCGTTAATAGTGTACAATCGCCCTTACATGCAAACTCAGCCTTTCGTCGCGACTGAGTTATAGCCAAAGTTGGAGCACCTTGTATGTGGCGAAACTTAAAGACAAGTAGTAACCTCATATACTATAATATTTTTTGGATTTGGCTACGGAGTCTCCATACAATCTATTGTACCAAAATTTTACAAATAGTTATATGCAACGTCCTTTGAGCAACACAACTTCCGTACCGGAAGGCCGTGTTTCCCGACAAATATAAACAAAAAAGTACAAGAACACCTTTTCGTAGCTTTTGGGTAACGTAGCCGTAGCATGATCGTAGCCCTGTCGTAGCTTTTGTGTAGCGTGGTCGTAGCTTTCGTGTAGGGTAGTCGTAGCGAGATCGTAGATCTGTCGTAACGTGGTCGTAGCATTAGTGTAGCGTGGTCGTAGCGAGATCGTAGATCTGTCGTAGCGTGGGCTTAGCTTTCATGTAGCGTAGCCGGAGCGTGATCGTTGAATCTGATGTAGCTTTTGTGTAGCGTAATCGTAGCTTTTTCATAGCCTTGTCGTACCTTGTCGTAGTGTAAGTGATCAAATTATTACTTGGCATTGTTTTTTTATTAGAAAGGTTTGAAATAATCCACTTAAATCCTAGATTAAATCGTATCGTACTCCAATGAAAACTGCTGTTAGCTTAAAAAAAATTATGATTCAAATAGACAGAAGATCGTTCTAAGGTTGCCTCTGTTCACGTCTTAACTACTATTCTATGCCCATTTTGATTAATTTTCACTTAGATAATCGTTGTTGGTACTTTAGATTAAAACTGATTTATTTAATAAAAACTCCCACTATTTTTTTCTTACATCCCAAAATTTATATTAGAAGCTATACCCAGGGGTCGGGTAAGTATACAAAAAAAAGCTTTTATGAAAAATATTGCCTATTTGTCCAGTGAGTTGTAAAAACTGTTAAAGATAAAATATCGAAGGGGTCACACATTGTGTTTGCACTGCCATATTTCTACGGGATTCATACAATAGGGTTAGTCAAGTGAAGGGTAAATCTCCAAAAAAGATGCCACATAATATGATCCCCAAGCAAGAAGCCGTCCATCAAATTTTATATGTAAATATGATTGTAAATAAAATAGAACTGAAAAAACCACAAGTGTCTTAAGAGATTTATGAATAGCCGGGGATAGCTCATTGTTATTCTGCGAGGATTCGGAGTCAACAAATAATATTTGATCTCTTTCGAATAGTTCGCTTGAGTTTGTTCTGTCTCTATCGAATTTATGCTACCTTGGTCCTTTATCGTTATACAGAGCCGATTTTCAACCTCCTTTAAAAAAAGAGGTAGGTAATTTTAATTTTCATTGTATTTTTAGATTTTTTTTGCCTGACAAATTAGTTCCGTTATCTCTTTTTTTGAGATTCCGTGCACAATTTTTTGAAAACAGGAACATATTACCAACATATATAGTCGCCGCTATCCGTCTATCTGTTTGTCAGCACGCTGTGTCTCAACAAAAAGCTCAATTATCAATTTTTGCAGAGATTATGTATTTTTATCGAGTCAACGTTGCTCTATGGTTTGGGGCCATCTAAGTTGTCACTTTCTTGTACTTTTTCAACTAAATATCCATACTAATATTATAAATGCGAAAGTCTGTCTGTCTGTCTGTCTGTCTGTCTGTCTGTCACCTCTTCACGGCTAAACTGCTGGACCGATTTTGTTGAAATTTGGTAGGGATGTAGTTAACGACCTGAGGTCAAACATAGACTACTTTTGGGCGCGATATAACCGAGTCCCACGCGGGGCGAAGCCGCGGGGAACAGCTAGTAATAGTATAAATGAGAAAAAAGCATTACCTAAGAAAGATAAGAGATACTGATTGATTTAAAATCACATCATTACAAAGAATTGCCCTATTAATCTAATAAAATCGATCAGCTGTATTATATTTCCATGACAAAGACATAAAACTTAACGTGTTTTATTATTGCTGCTTTGTTAACCATATATCATGATTTAGTGCGCTATATGAAATATGACTGGCTGCACATTTGAAGTGGAATCACGGATAAATCTATAAAACGAAAGATCTAAACCAAGAAATTGATTTTGAAACTTTCAAGATTTGCTAACAGACACCGAGACCGTTGAAATTAAACTAAACATAAAAATATTTAAAAAAATATAAAGGATTTGAACAGAAAATATACTTTCATAAATAGAATACGTGTCACGAATATCCAACGAACATAAATAAGGTTTTCTTAAAAAGTTAAACAGCTGCATAAATCGGAACGAAACCGGATTACCTTAAAATCCGTTCCGGTTACCCGGAAAACGATTTAAATCCTCCAGAGTAAAGTAGCGTCTTATAAAGAATTTTATTTGCTGTGATATTATTTAAAAAATATTACGGATTGAAGATATTTTGGTCTAGTAAGTAATTTCTTTAAGTACAACGAAAATGGTGACTGAAAAATATAAAGAACAGTTTTTTTTGCTTATTTATTTAATTTGGCAAAAACTTTGGCCCTGCATGATATTAAGCCTCAAAAGAGATGGAAGATGGTAATAAGAACTCGTAAACTGAATAAGAGAAACGAAACACATTGGAGATAGTTTGATTTGTTTTGGAAAGTACTTTGGTTTCGGATATTCAGGGACTGAAAATGCATTTTGGAAGTGGCAATAGGAACTTTAAAACAAATCAAATGTGAGACCTGGATACTGTAGACTAGTTTAATTACTTGGGTTGAATCAATTATTTAAAAAAAAAGTAAATAAAAATGGTATCTGTAATAACAAGGATCTTGGACGAGCTCAAAATCTTAAATAAGTTATTAATACATCTCAATACTCAATACTTTATTGCATCCTTAATGTAAGTAACAGGTCTTATTCTTATATTTAATTGTGACAATTAAGGACCCTTTCGGGAGTAGTAATCGAAGAGGGGCTGACTTGCCACTTGTGCAGACATCGAATTTTTAGTAGTGAAAAAAAAAATTAAACACAAGTAATCAGAATAATAGGAATTAACTAAAATTTGCAATGCTGCCAGTATATGTAATAATCCGGGACTCATCATCATAAATTTAAGAGCTATGCTCTTGTCGGTGGAGTTCCTTCCATTTTTGTCTATCTTTAGCAAGTTCCTTTATTTCTTGATACGACACGACGTTTGTTTTCTCTTTTATTTGTTTTATATAACTATCCGGGACTAGACTTTTTGATTTTTTTATTGGTATTTAATTAAAGTAGTGGTTAGTAAGACAATTTGTATATTCTAAAATTAACAATATCCAAATTTGGACAGGCAATTGTTTTTTTTGTTTTGCATAAATATATTTTTTCTCACCTTGTCCATTCTTAAGCCACAAGTCACAAACAAAATGGTAAACATAACCTTAATAGCAACAGTACAACTTCTAAAACGATATCGTCTTTCTTTGCATTGTTTCTTAGGAAGTTATTCTACAAATGCCCACATTCCGCAATATGAGTGCCGTTTGTCATGTGCGCCCATTTTGTGTTATTGTGTTTCGGCTTGTAATAATGTTTTGAGGTTAGGAGGTATTGTTATGCTTTGTTCTTTAGTTTGATAATAATATTGTTATAAACTTGCTATTCCCCATGGTTCCTTCGTACCTAACCTAGCTTTTAAATATTATATATACATTTGTATCGTGCAATAAAGAGTAATACTATTATATTCATCGGATCTTATTAGTTGCCTTATAACCTTATTTATTATTAAATATCAAACTAGCGCGAGAGTAGCCAGCACGGAGCGAATAGTTGTTTTTTGTTTACCTACCGACCTTTTGTACGCGTCCACTGAATGTAATATTTTTGAGTTCTCATTATAAGTGAGTTTGTAGATTCTTTTATGAGAATAAAGTTCTTTAACCATAACAATCAGGCTATCATATGCAGAAATAATCATTCAAATCCGACAACTATTCTGAAGTTATAAGTTTAAAAAACAAAATCTTCAAAGAGTTTGTTTGTTTGAACGCCTATTACTTCCGAATTTGGTCGGATCTTAAAAAACCTGCATCGTTACTAAAGATATTATATTGTAAACAAACATTTATAAAACACTAGCTGTTGCCCGCAGCCCCTCCCGCGTGGCAATCGGTTAAATCGAGCCTAAAAGTAGTCTTTGTTTGACCCCTGGCCCTAAACTATATCCGTAGCAAAGTTCATTAAAATCGGTCCAACGGTTTTGCAGTGAAAACGTAACAGAGAGACAGACAGACTTTCGATTTTTTATAATTATATATCCAAAGAGTTTTTCTGTTTTTAATGTTGTTTACAAAGTAAATAAAGTGCCTAATGGAATGGAATTTTAGATGCAAATAATGAACAACACTCTAATATACCAATGAACAAACATGATGAGCGCCCTAGGGAATACCTGTCTCCCGAACTAATGAATATGTATCGGGATAGTACATAATGTTGTAGTATGGTAAACTTTGGTAGTTGTTTAGATGGTACATTAACATACTTAGATCAGCGGCCTTATCTAAAATCACAATCTTAAAACGTTAACGAAATACGATAAGAATAAAATGTATGGGTTTACATTCGATGGACCACGTGATTTAGCGCACCTTGGGGCCTAGCGAACGTCATAATTTCAAAACTCTAACGAATGTCGACAAGAACAAAATGTATGGGATTGACATAAGAATGACCACGTGATTTGATTTAACGCAGCTTATGTCAATCCCATACATTTTGTTCTTGTCGACATTCGTTTTGAAATTGTGACTTTGGCTACAGGGGCTTATGTCAATCCCATACATTTTGTTCTTGTCGGCATAAGTTGTTTTGAAATTGTGACTTTGGCTGCACCCAGACCTCTGTCAAGGATAATTTCACCTTTTTGTGATCTATATTGTATTACAATACAATACAAATACTCTTTATTACACTTAAAAAATAATATTACAATGTTTATTCCAGTGTTCTGAAATTTCGATATTTTTTTTTTTTTAAATCAACTTATACCTCCTACTATCTGTGTATTGCGAATGTGCAGCGTCACAAACCGGTACATGGTTTGAACTTAATGTTTATGTATCAATTTGTATCTTGTTTTCGAAATAAATAAATAAAATATAAAGGGGCAAAAAGGCTACTATGAAAGTTAAAAAAACACTATCAACATTCTAAATATCCAAATTTAAACAAACCGGTACATGGTTTGAGCCTAGTGTTTATGTATCAATTTGTATCTTATTAAAAAAACTATCAAAAATCTTTTAACAACTTTTTGTCACCAAATAAACCAATAAATTCATCTTTTTCTCCCAAAAGGCGTTCAAAAAGCTCATTAATATTAATCAATCGAAAAAAAATTCATCTTCATTTGATTTAATTAGACAATTCCGACTAGAAAAAACAATTCTAAGAAACTGAAAGGTTGAAGTGACGCCAATCAATTCTGGAACAGTACTCGGAAAGGTAAGAGCCTTTCTGGGAACTACTTAATATTTAAATCGGGACTTGAAGAAGCGTTCTTATACTACTTGATTTAAGGTTACCGCATACTAATTGTAAAGTTAAATGTACAACATACATTTTCGTGGAGCGCGTGCGTATTAGTAACGGTAGCGCGCGTCAAGCGACTGTGAGTGCACGACCATGCTGTGCTCTGAAGCGCAAACTGAAGCACAGTTTATAGAGAGCTTTATTAGCACAGATGTCCAACGCCGTACAGAGATGTCGCGCATGTACAGTGGGCTGCAGAGAAATCTGACCCCCTTTCAATAGAGATTCTTGTGGCATGGGGGTCAGATTTCTCTGCAGCCCATTGTACTAAGACTATATTTTACGCTCTCTAAGGCGAAAGTTTTAAAGTATGCTAGTACGCAGCATATAATAAATATTATACAATAGTTGCGTACATGTCCTTCTCACTACTTCTAAGTGTTTCAGGAAGATCCGATCAGTAGATAGGGCGTGAAAGCTAACAAAAAAAAACAAACAAACATATAAATAAACAAACAAACTCACTTTCGCATTTATAATATTAGTTTGAAATTGGACATCAGTGGCATATCTGCTATTCTGAGATTTGTACGCTGAAAGGTCTGTATAAATCAAAGAATTAGAAATCGCGCGCGGTCTCTTCTCAAATTTCTTTAATCTGTGGTATTAATCCACCACAAACACTTTACATGAGGCTAATTTCGGAGATTTAAATTTAATCCGAAGAATATTTAAAAATCGAATCCCTAATAAAGAGAAACGTAAGATTATTTTTTCTCAAATTCTAGATTCATCTAAATAAACAAAAAATAAAAATGCCAATGCGAGCGCACTCTAATCTAGGCGCATGAATGCAAAACTCCGAGTGCAGTATGTAGATAGGTGAGTATTTGAGTTTTCTTTTGTTTGAATTTCAGGTTCAGCCATTTTTGTTCCGCCATTTTAGTTTTTAAAACTGAAAAGTTTTTCTTTTTTCCCCAGCCTTCATTGTAGACACAATAAAAAGCCTACAATGTCTAAAAAAAGACAGGTTTACTAAAAAAAACATTTAACTTGCGACCTTGCCTACTGGCTGTAACGTATATCAGTTGCATTGAAATCCTAAACCTAACTAATATTATAAATGCGAAAGTGAGTTTGTTTGTTTGTTACGCTTTCACGCTCTATCTACTGCACAAATCTTCCTGAATTTTCGCATACACATAGATAGACACATAGATGCATACACAGAGATAGAAGTATTCTTCTTATTATAAAATGAGTACTTCTTTTAAAAAAATGTGCGATGTTACGGATAGACCCTTACGGAATAAAAATAAATTATATCTCCCATCATATCGGCTAAGTAGAGTTAATGACTCATTTTTGGGTAACTGTATACACTATTACAATAAGCTTCCAGAGTAGGTCCTTAGTTTGCCTGACCGAAAATTCAAAGCACATGTTAAGAATTTACTTTGTAAAAAAGCCTATTATAGCGCTCGTGATTTTCTCAATGACAAGGATGTGTATCTTAAGCTTGGTGCGGAGTCCTCTAAACTATAGCTAAAAATTGATCATATGTACATTCAGTACATTTTTTTTTATATATATCATGACGTCTTTTATTACTTGAAATTTTTATTAAACTTTTTCAATAATCCTCAATATTTAATAATAAACTTATTGTAATTATAAAAATATTCAAATGTAAACTCGTCTGATTTGACTCAAATTTTGTGAATTGACGTTTTTGAAGAAAATGCTGCTGTGGAGTTTGTGGCGCCACTTCTTCTCCACTTGCGCTTTGGAAGTGGTGGTAAACTTAAAATAAGTAACAATTGACGTCAATAAGTGATAAGAATATCCTATATTGAAAATAAACAATTTGAATTTGAGTATTGTGAAGGACATAGGAAATCTTTCATCCCGGGAAAAAGCACTGTTGAAAAAGCGTATCTCTAGAGATCAAGGAAATCCACATCCTTTTGTGCACGGAACATTCAACAGCATCTTAAAACAAGAAGAACATTAAACATTTTTACCCGCCTGTGCCAGAAAGAGTATCGTACGTATACATAATGTCACGTCTTTTTCCCTTGCGGGGTAGACAGAGCCTAGGTTGTCAATAACCAAAGGCCACGTTTAGCATGCTAGAGGACGTGTAGGTGGAAAACGGAACCAAAATAGTGAAGGGTTGCTAACCGCATCGCCTATTGATATGATACCTAAAACTGCTCAATCCCTCGATCGGCTTCGTTGATCTGCGCGTAAAGAGAAACAGCTGGCACATTCTACGTTTTTTCTTTTGAGCAAGAGTGATATGTTTATAGGTAGTATGTTTAATTTCTCTAAGCACTACAAAGTCCATTTTCTCATATAACAAACGCTTTATTATTTGGACTCATCTCAAAGTGAGGAACCAAAGAAGTAATTGTGTACACATCAAAAATACATTAAGGCAACGTCAACCTTGTGCATTCAGTACTAAAGTATATAATGCAACCATACAGGCTTTTTTCATACACAGTGTGTAAATATAAAGTGGTTTAGACGTTTGTCTACCCGTCTATTATTGCAAATGTATGTGTATGTCACTGCCAAGAGTCAGTAGGTACGGAACTCGTGATGCGTGAGTCCGAATCACACTTGGCCAGTTTTCTCCTCCTTGCGGTGTAGACACAGCCTTATAAGCGTAGCAACACAGTTCATTGTAAAGTGAAACATAACTAACTCGTCTAAAGCGTTCTATTGATTTTCTTTCACGCGATTTTGATGGATCGTTCCTGTTTACGCAGAACCACAAGTAAGCATTTCGGTAAAATGATAAAGTATTTTTTTCTAAATTTAAAATGTTTTGTATATTCCGTACCTACATATACCAACGTACTAGGTTAGGATGAAACCCAATTTGAATAAAATATATGGGACGAACTAAGATTTTTTTTCGAATGTGGAACAAAATTTCAGAACGATCGAAGAATGATTCTTATCAGACACTTTCCGAAAATTCCAATGTATATTCCAGGTAATATATTCCTAGTTGACGAGTCATAAACTTTTAAACTGCTTGACGAATTCCATCGTAATTACTCCAATCGTTTCTGATACCCGTGCAAATGGTCTCACAAACTAGGAAGCCGAAGACCGGGTGAAGCGGAGAAACAAAGCAGGAAAGCGGACCCTGGGTTACGAAGCAATCAGCTGAGGATGCAACCAGGAACGTGCTAAGATGAGAGAGAGAATATCAGTAGTTTCGGAAATTTCATGTATACAATAGTGAGAGTGGTTTTATAAAAATATACACTTTTGTAAGTTTATTTCGTGCATATATTAGTGCATTATATTGATAAAGCCTTTTTTCAGTAAAATAAATAAAATAGTAGAATTATTTATTTTAGAATGCAACACAAAGTCTTTCCACATGCCGCTCGAATTTCAATAAAGAACGAAATTGACTTCAAAGCTCAATGAAAGCTCGACTACATTTCTCGTTCGTAGGAAGCAAAAAACTATTTTCTGTTGTGCACCCGAGGAAACTTAATTGCATCTTGGCTCTTTAAATTTATGGCAGCCTGGTAGCTAGGGGGAGGAGGTGGGTCGTTTTTCACACGCCGTGTTTCCCTACAGGAAGCAATTACGACCATATACGACGCTTTGAGCTGTGTTGAGCGTGGAACTCTCTAAATCTCCATAATTTCTGCAGCCCTAGTACCTATTTTATTTTTAAGGTTAAATCATTTATGCTTTAAACAAAAGTTTTATTGAATACGAATACTCGGAAAGGAACTTTAATATGAATAAAGAGACATATTATGTCACCACACCCTGAATGGCTGGGTACATGTTTATCATTAATCCATACTTCCATACTAATATTATAAATGCGAAAGTCTGTCTATCTGTCTGTCTGTCTGTCTGTCTGTCACCTCTTCACGGCTAAACTGCTGGACCGATTGTGATGAAATTTGGTAGAGATATAGTTAACGACCTGAGGTCAAACATAGGCTACTTTTGGGCGCGATATAATCGAGTCCCACGCGGGGCGAAGCCGCGGGGAACAGCTAGTAATTAATAATAATAATAAAAGCATTTATTAATGTTTTACTTGTCAACCTTATGCTAACATGCATGCGATGAATAAATAAATTGTAATTGAAAAAAAATCTTAATAATCAAAGTTATTATTGATTTAAATTGTTACTTTCATTATTGAGTCATTTGCGGATCAAATCAAGAATGAAAAAGTATCGATGGTCAAAACAATCTTGGCTAGGGTCGAAAATTTGCCAGGGCCGGATTCTACCTACCATAAATATATCTAATCAATAGATATATTAATGGTAGATATTTGTAAAATAATTTTGAGTTTGTTCTACTCTTCTTGTTACTTAGATGATTATAATAGAATGGAATGTAACTTTAATTGTACAAAATACAAATTACTGACGTGTGGTCCGTCAGACAGTTTTTTTTTTTTTTTTGTTTGAAATTTTTTTTTTCTTTCTCTCTTTATTACAATTCATATGTATCTCTAACTTAACGATACTCCTACACTACAAAACTCAATTATTGACTTATTATTTATAATTTTGTATAGAAACCGACCTACTATTAGAGTATGATTAAAATACATGAATGTGACGACTCTCGTCCTCCTTGAAGCTAAGGACATGCACAATTGAGGCAAGGGACAGCAAAAAATTATAAAATATGCAAAATTAGCCACGAAACAGACTAGTAATTAGAAGAAAATTAAGCGACAATAAAAAAATTAAGCACTTCTTTTTTTAAATATGTTTAATAGATTCAGATGATATTTTGATTGTTTTGAGTATTAAGTGAGTGAACCGTCCATGAAAGTTTTTTATACTAAATTAATTGAGTATAGTACAATAAATCTTCATACTACAGTGAGGTACAAATAATCATTAAATAAAATAGATAATTCTTTATCGTCCGTAGATGAGTTATCAATATAATTAAACTAATGAAAACTAATAAGTTAAAGTTTCACTCTGGAACTACTTAGTAAGACTTATATATAAAAAATATCATATCTAAACGTAAAGAATGGCGTACGCAATAAAACATAGGTAGGTATTTTGGTAAATTTTAATAAATATTTCTTCATCCAAGCGTGTTTCCCGGTTGCATCTTCAGCTAACGCTTCAGAGCCCAGGGTACGCTATCAATCATGGTCCTGGCGGATATTGTTATTTAAAAAATGTAAAAAATAAAATATTATTAAAAGTAACCTTAGTTTTCGAATAATCTATGACCTTTAAATAAGGGGGAGAACAGTGTTAGATATCAATACTGTACTAACTAGCAAAATGTCAGTGGGACATTTTCCTCGTGTAGCTTCGAACGCCAAACACACGATATAATTCCGAAATTAAAAATAAACAACTTTGTTTATTTATTTATTTAAACTTTATTGTACAAAATACAGTTATATAGCACAATAGGCGAACTTAATGCTAAAAGCATTATCTAACAGTCAACCTTTGGGTCAAGCAGAGATCGTAATGTGGGTTTAATATAATAGTAATTTAAAGTATTTGTTGATTAATACAGGTTCCTTGAATAAAACCATTCACAAGGAACAAGAATTTAAGGATGAAATTCCAAGAGACATTTGCAAACAGAAAAAAATATATTTTAATAAACTGCCGTCCCAAAGTGGTTCCTAATTTTGTTAAAAACTTTGCTGATCCACTGCGAATTCAGCCGTATTATTTTTAGTCTCAAATTTCTGAGTTTTTCGTTACATTCTAACAACTTTTTTAAACGTTAATTATAAAGTTTTTTATACATATATAATGAAATAATTTATTTTTTCAGATCGTGATCAGATGCTGAATTTTTGTCTTTATATTTATTATAATTACCAGATTGTGTATTACATTTGTAAAATGTATTGAAAAATACTTGTTTAGCTATCTAAATATATCTAAAATAAAGGCGTAAGTATATTGCATTGATTATTTATATACTAAAATTAATAACTTCTGTTTTAGTTTTAAATATCTTTATATATCAACAAATTAATTACAATATAATAATTTACATTAAGTAGGTACCTATATTATTGTAAAAATCAAGGAAATCAAACTAAGTAACTTTTTGACAAAATATATGTTTATATTTATTATTGCTCTAAATAAAAATAGGTTACATTGAAAACAAGTCAAACACGAGATGTACCATAAATATTGAAAGAGCCTCACCTGCCCCAACGTTGTGCCAACAGCCTATTTTAATAATATCCCTGAATACGATCCTGTACACTCATCACAACCTAATTCAAAAATAGAACGAAATTAACACTTTTTTTTTTCTTTGAAGCCGCACTGAACTGTCAAATTTGAAATGTTTTAATTGGTGTTCGATTTGGGCCCGAATTTTCCGGTTTTTCCCGCTCGGAACCGCCGCGCTTCGAGCGTCAGCTCTGGCGGTCGACTGACTGACGTGAGCGGGCTAGCTCGGTCGGTTCCCGGTTTTCAGGCGATGTTGCTAGCGGGCAAATCGATTCTACATTTTTCCTGGTTTATTGTGGTGCTTCACTTCACTTTTAATAAATAGGATTGTAAAAGTTTGAAATTGTGCATTTAAAGCAGGGCTTTGTTTTATCAATATGGAAACAAAGTTCTTCGGATTATAATAAAAAAAGTGGCAGTGTTCTATAGTGGTAATGAACTTGCGTAGGTACAAAAGAATAGTTACATTTTCTTCATAGTCTTTTTATTTGCCGTTTAAGCATAATCAATCAAAAATTGTGTTTATTTTAGTCTTTATTTGTTGCAGTGCGCAAGATAAAAAATGTCCTATAACAGAATATACATAATAATATAATAAGAAAATGATAAAACACACACTTGTAAGTAATAGTAATACTAAAAAATGCCGGTAAAATAATTACTCCCAGTAATTAGGGAAATTTTCCCACCGTATCATCGTGACCCCAAATCCTTTGTGTGGTCGGGAAACTGTGAACATACTTTCAGTGCTTCATTATTTTCCATTTCAGTCGACGCACCTCATTTTGCATTATGCTGTCCTGCTCTAACATTTTAGCATATAAGATGCAAACTAATGACATCAATTAATTAAAATGTGCTTTTTAGGGTTCCGTATCTCAAAATTCAAAAACGGAACCCTTATAGGATCAATTTTATGTTCCTCTGTCTCTTTGTCTGTTTGACAAACTTTTTTTTCATCTGAGGAACGCGTGACCACATCAAGTTGAAATTCATAAAATATATAAGGCCTACTACGGGCTCTTCAGCTATAAAATTATACGTCAACTCGATCAAAGGATTTGACCGTAAATGTTGCAAAGAATGATGGCGGAATTTTTACGAATAAAAAAAAAATACGGATGAGTTGATTTTTTTTTACAACATCATAAGAGTCCCAGAAATACATTTCTGTAAATAAAATATTTTTAAACCCCCGGGAAAAAAACTAGATTTTTATTATAAATTATGTTACCAGAACTTAAATATGGCAATGTAGAAAGTGAAACATTCGCATAGAGCCACGACTTACAACTGCCAATATCACTGTCATTCAAACTGACTTGAACTCTGTAGATTGCGGTCTACATAAAGAAAGTGCAAAGCAATAAATATATTGACTTTCCTAATATCCTAACCTAAAGTGCGTTTCATCAAATAGTTCCTTTGTCGTCATGTTGGCACCACTGTTTGTCAAATACGTCAACACGGTAAACGTATACTGCGAGTTTTTACAACTTTGACTGTATTTTCGTAAGGAAACCATGCCGAAAACATTAAAAAGTGGTGAAAGAATGATGGTGCTAAAAGTGAAGGACTTTTGTGAACGTGAAAAACGCAACGACGCCCCAATTATTCCATTAAGATGTGTACAAGCTCGGGTCGCCGCCATTACAGGTTAGTGAAATAGGGTTACCAGCATCAATTAATTACCCTTGCCGTTTAATTTAATTTTAATAATAATGTTTTCGCCTACATGAACATTTCCGACGCACTGCAGAATTTTGGTAGTAATGCCACCTGGGAAAAAGTTGCTAATTTTCAGAACCAATATTTTATCATTATTTCACCACTTTCAACATTTTCGGAATGATTATATATGTAGATTGATATGTAGAAGTGCAAATTATGTTGTGAAAAAGATTTATCGTTTTCTGATGATGTATAATTACGTTACTAAAATTAAGCACGTGATTATATCTCAAACGTCATGATTAAATAATAATAATAATAATATTGTTTTAGGTATATCTGAAAAAACAGTGTCGAAAATCACAAAAGAAGGTATGGAGGCAGCTTCAACGTCAAAAAAAATTACAACACCTCGCAAAATTGGTCCTCGACGAAAAACTCATGAACTTGATGATTTCGAACGATGTACTATAAGGCATAAAATACATGAATTTTATTCCGTTAGAAAAGAATTGCCTACATTGATAAAATTATTACATGAAATGAGAAATGAGATAGATTTTAAAGGTAGTCGCACTACTTTGTGGAGAATTATAAAAGAGATGGGATTTTATTTTAAAAAATGCAAATCGAAAAGAAAAGTTTTGATGGAGAGATACGACATTGTTGCTTGCTTTTGCTACAATCACTCAAGAGGAATGGAAATAGGAATGCCAGCACGTAATAAATATTGAAGAAAAACTTTACGCTGCTGGCCCAGCCGTCGATAATGAAACAGATAGGTTCATAATCGAAGTTGGAGACGATAGTGATACTTCTGACGATAGTGAATTTGAGTATGACGAAATATCTGATGTGGATATGATTGATGAACACAATTATTGTAAAAAATAATAATAAAATTCAATTTTATTGCTTAACGTTTTTTGTTTTTTTATTGATGATGATCTGGCCTTCCTAGCGCCCTAAATAATATCCCATATTCACATCTATGGTAGAGTAGCACCACATCTGGTTTTGAATTGGATTAGGTCCCCTATGACAGCGTAAATTATGCTGCGTTCAGCGTAACGCGCAACGTTTTACCGAGCGATTCTTTCTGCCAAAACGCATTTAAATTATGTTGCTTTGGTTGAAATGTAGCCCTTGTGTAAATCACATTATATAAACTATACACTGAATGGCATGGATTTCGCTAGTAGTTAAAAGTTATAAAATATGATGGATGAATACCTAATGAATGATTCAACGAACTAGTAAAAGGTTATAAATATTGTATTAAATAAAATATTTCCCACAATGTAAGGTAGCATAATAGGGTAATATGGAAACTGTAGATGGAACACTGATAGGTCATACTGCCAATATGACGGCAAAGGAACTATTCTATGAAACGCACTTTAGTACTCTACTATAATCAATTAAATCAACTGTCAATGTCGATTTGACAATGCTAGCAACTGTCAGAGTGACATGATGTTTCAGTTCAGTTGTGGTTGGGTGGGTTTTGTTTTAAATATGGCGATGGAAAACGAAACAAAAGGACGACTTTTAAAAAACGGAATAATTAAAAAACCCCGGGGTTTATAATTATTTAGTGGTGGTAAACGTGTAATTAGTTAAGTGTTCTTGCTAATGCGATTTGTTTCAAGTTATCTATATTTTTTGTTTTTTTTCGTACAAACGATGTATGGGGCTTCGCCGGGATTCTTTTCGTAATTTTTTCGATTTCAGATAGGAATTAAAACTTATGGGTATCTACTTCCAATTGAACAATAATCATGAATTTGGTAAGTATCATACGGCACTTATTTAGGAATTAGCTGTGCCCGCGACTTCGTCCGCGTTGAATTTAACATAAAAGTATTGTTCAAAATTATAAAAAATGTTATTTCGATATATGTGTATACATCAATAAAAATTTAATAAAAAGCTGTTATTTATAGACAGACACTCCAATTTATTAATTTGTAGATGTATAGATAAATCTAAAAACTATAAAGTTGTAAAATTTTAAGAAAAAAATAAAGAAAATTATTTTTTACAGATAATTTAAAGGAAAGCAAAATTTAGTCTTTTTGTTTGTTTTTCTCACCAAACTAGAGTTCTTTCTTACTCTACTGGTTCAGTGACCTAAAGTAGACTTGGCCAATAAAATTCTAAGGTTCAAGTGAACATAATCCAAAAACAAAATCATTTAGAAACAAAAATATAGCCAAACAACTTAGGATGACTTCTTTTGGCCCACCTAGTATTATAAATACGAAAGTGAGTTTGTTTGTTTGTTACGGCTTTCACGCTCTATCTATTGAACCCAATCTTCCTGAAATGTCGCATACACATAGTTACAAGTATTGAGAAGGCGGAGGGTACCTTTCGTCCCGGAAAAAGCGCTGTTCCCGACGGAAATTCACGCGGGCGAAGCCGCGGGCGAAAGCTAGTCCTTAATTCCGTATTAGGTACAAAGGCGGACGTATCGCTATAGCACAGTTACGTTATATATTCTGTGGCACAGTGGCAATCCCTTCCAGTAAACCTTAACGTGGATGGAAAAAATATACAAGGAGATAATAAGTGAGCTGGTTGAATATTTTTCTTTGGAGTCCAAGGTCAGCCATCCGGTTATCTTCCCTACTTTAAACGGCTTAAGGCTTGTTTTGCTATAAGATCGTATTAGGATGGATTTACCTACCTTGAAGCAAATTTTTGCAAAATCGCAAATGCCTTAATAAAATTCATAAAAAAACAAACTTTTGATAAGCCTTATACTAAAATATGTTTACAACTTCTTTTGGCTTTAGTATCTTACTAATATTTCACGTGAAAGAAGGAAAAAAGACACATTTACATTAAAATGTTAATTTTTTTATGAATAACAGGGATAGAGATGAACATGAGGCTATAAAAACGAGTTTTATTCATTCATCCAGTCTGAGTTCAACGTGCGAAATTTAATTAGTTCACTGCAATTATAAACTCGGGAACTCAGAGTACAGGTTCAAAGCGACGACGCCTGCCTGACTGTGCCAGCCATTACCCTACGGTTCCAATTTCAAATCCGAAATTAAAGCGTTGCAGAACTTTGAGCAGAGATTTTTCGCTAATTACTCGTTTTATGTTTATGCAATCCTGGTATATTTGCATGCAAAATCTCAGTTTACTTACCTACTTTTTTTTTAATTTTTCAGTCATTTAAAAACTTCTCGGCCTAGATGATCTTGGCGGGCTTGGATTTACAAAAACTGATAATTCAAATTTACTAGACAGAACTCTCCGTGTCATCCATCTACCACCTGTTTGGGGCTCTTTTATGAGTCAAACACGCTACATCTGCTGTAAGTTGCTGAATACTTGGGTGTTGCAGACGTGTGCGGTTAATTTTAAGTTTTTCCGCTGTATTCAGAAACGTTTGATAAGCCCATTTAAACTAAAATATGTTTTGGCTCTTTCTCTGTCACCTGACACTTCATGTGAAAGAACGAGACGAAACACATTTTAACTAAAATAGACTTAACAAACGTTTCTTAATACGGGGGTTTATATCTAACACCGAAGTTATCACCTTTTATATCAATCGGACACGTGAAAGTATTTTCTTTTGGTCTGATTTATCTTCAAACAGTTAAACTCAGTCTAGGTCGTCAAACGGTAACAGGGACTAGTTAGTGCACCGGGCAACATATTATAGCTACCATTTCGTATGCCACCTGGTGATCGCTTAAGATTAAACCATGTCAGAGGTTGAACCTACTCAATCAAGTCGGCTATCAAACTACCCAAATCACATATAAATCGGCACATTCGTTTAGGCGCTACGATGCCATACAATACAAATGGGACTGGCTAAAAGGCATAATTATTTAATTTATAAGATTTTTAATTTTATGAGTATTCGGTATTTTACAATTAAATAAGTCTGTGATTAAAAGGCATAATAGATAAAATAAATTTAATATCAGCTCGCTTGTAACATACCCGGTCTGTACTCCATGGTGTTCAGCCGACTACTGCCATAGGTATGCATATTTATATTTCTATAAACAGTAATTAATTATAATATTTTGCTTTAAATTTTGTATATTTTACAATCGTGCAATAGGGGGTTAAATAAATAAAATCTATATTGTCTTCTGCATTAGTAGGTATTTGTCTCTTTTCCCTTTATGTGATCCTGGCACGGGATCCTGGAATATCCTCGACCCTAATCAAACGTTAGTGAGCGAAATGTCAGGACCGGGACCGCACATTTACATGGAAATTACTTTGTCGAATTAGCGGTAGTAGTGATCTTAGGAAAATAACAAGAAAATAAAACGAAAACTCATTTTTAAGGTTGTGTAATCAAAGGGCGGGAACGGGACCCGAATAGCAGCAACATGGTCAAAGTGGCGTGAGGAGGCTGGAGTCACTTGTGACCCCAGAATTCCGGTTAAGCTAAAGCAAATCCATTATAAGGCCTGTCCTTCTATATGGTAGTGAGACGTGGGTGGCACAAGCAGGAGCTGCATGCAGCTCTCCGTGACATGTCACGGAGATGATGTTACGTTGGATGTGTGGAGTATCACGGATAGACCTCATAAAAAACTCCCACATTCGGGGCAGGCTTCATGTTCGTGACATAGAGGACCAGCTTCAAGAGAAGCGGCTACAATGGTACGGCCCCGTTTTACGGAAACCGGCTAATTACGTTGGGAACAAGTGTCTAGCCATGCCGCCTCCGTCAGGGCCGGGTAGAAGGGGCAAGCCTTAAATGTGCTGGCTTAAAAGTAAACGATATGCGTGCTAATGGTCTCACAACTAAGGATGCCGAAGACCAGACGAAGTGGAGGAGAAAAAGCAGGAAAGCGGACCCTGGGCTCCAAAGCAATTGGCTGAGGAAGCAACCGGGAAAGCGCTAAGATGAGAAAGAGAGAGAGTGATCTTAGGAAAATAACAAGAAAATAAAACGAAAACTCATTTTTAATGTTGTGTAACCAAAGGGACGGGTCCCGAATAGCAGCAGCATGGTCAAAGTGGCGTGAGGAGGCTGGAGTCACTTGTGACCCCAGAATTCCGGTTAAGCTAAAGCAAATCCATTATAAGGCCTGTCCTTCTATACGGTAGTGAGACGTGGGTGGCACAAGCAGGAGTTGCATATCACGGAGATGATGTTGCGTTGGATGTGTGGAGTATCACGGATAGACCTCATAAAAAACTCCCACATTCGGGGCAGCCTTCTAGTTCGTGACAAGTGAACAAGCTTCAAGAGAAGCGGCTACGATGGTACGGCCCCGTTTTACGGAAACCGGCTAATTACCTATGCGATATGCGTGCTAATGGTCTCACAATTAAGGATGCCGAAGACCAGGTGAAGTGGAGGAGAAAAAGCAGAAAAGCGGACCCTGGGCTCCAAAGCAATCGGCTGAGGAAGCAACCGGGAAAGCGCTAAGATGAGAGAGAGAGAGAGAATAAAACGAAAACTTTCATTTTAAGGTTGCGTAACCAAAGGGTGAAAACGGGACAGGCTACTATTTATTAATCTGTGACCCGACTACTTTGTCTCCAATGTCCGCCCCTCTGAATTTCAGCATGTCGCATCTCATGAACACAGTCCAAAACATGAACATTTCTATTGCAGCGCTTTATGAATGGTAATCATCATCCGAACATGTTTTTCAGTTGAAAATCGTCATAATTGTTTAGGTCATGACAGAGAGCAACTTAACTGAGTAAATCTGTGTGTCATGGTCATCATGGTCCTGACGACTGCCGTAGAGCTGACCAAGTGCTGTAAAGTGCTGAATCACCCACCTCCGTCACCCTTTGAAAACTAGGAGTGCTATTTTTGAGATGTATGACTCACTCAAAACCGGTGAGTCGAATGATTATCGTTCGAGTCACTTGTTATGTCGCATGAAAATCATTCGAAAACGAACGATAGTCATTCGACTCAGCGATTTTGCTATGTCATACATTTCAAAAATAGCACTCCTGATCACTCCCTCCACCTCCCACCATGTGGCTTACTATCTCTTAAAACCATGCAAGAACGAGTGACTAAGCGAGACAGTGCAATACATGATGTAAGGCGATATCTCCCTTACTCAGTTGTTCTTGCATGGTTTTAAAAGATGGTGGTAAGCCACCTGATGATTATAGCTGCCCAGTTATCAGCTCTGACTCTAAGCTCATTGTATCCAATCATATCAGGAATAAAGATATGGATACATATGGATTTTTATGAAATAGCGTCTAATAAGTAAAGTATACAAGTGATAACGTTAATTTACACTCAAATTAACGTATCAAAAGTATCGATTCGCTCAAATAAGACAAGCCTTGTCTCTGTCCGGCAAAATACCGTATGCTTTGACGGCTTCCGAGCCGGTCCGGCTGCATGTGAAACGTTATTATAGTACAAAATGTAGTATATTATAAATTACGTTTACGACATAATATTTATATTAAATTTATATAATACGGGGGTAACTACAGTCTCTTAAAACCATGCAAGATCCAATGACTAAGCGAGACAGCGCAATACATTATGTAAGGCAACATCTCCTTCACTCAATCGTTCTTGCATGGTTTTAAGAGATGGTGGTATGGCATTAGGTGGCCTACTATCATCTCTTAAAACCATTCAAGATCTAGTGAGTAAGCGAGACAGCGCAATATATGATGTAAGGCGACACCTCCCTTACTCACTGGATCTTGCATGGTTTTAAGAGATGGTAGGAAGCCCCCAGATTAGAACACTCTCCTAGTCGAGGCTCTAAGCCTGGGGGATATCATGATCTGTATAAGCAGGCCAGAAACGAGTGTGATGTGGATTAATCGACTTGGTTTCACTAGCTTCTGTAGTTATTTAGGATAGGTAGGTAGTTTATTGAGGATTTTTATGGAAGTGCAAATGCCTTTCTCAAGGCAAAAACAAACAAACATGGCACAAGAACATCCACTTGCTGAACCAGCACTGCAGGTTTATTCTATCAACATAGAAGGCTTTTCTGATAACAAATTGGAAATCCTCTCAGAAATGTGCCACAAATATAAAGTCAGTATTATTTGCGTCCAAGAGACTCAAAGAGATACTGATCAAACGAGACCTCATATTCCCGGATATACTCTTGTGGCTGAAATCCCCCAAGTCAAGCGGTTGAGACATGGGCAGAGGCGAACGATCTAACACTTATTCACAATGCTAAGCTCCCAGCCTCTTTCAATAGTAGCAGATGGCGACGTGGATACAACCCGGACCTCATTTTTTCCAGCTCATGTATCTCGCAACAGTGCTCAAAAACAGTCTGTCACCCTATTCCTAGAACCCAACACAGACCTATTATGTGTTCAATACAGTCTGTTGCCCGACCTATCAAAGTCCCGTTTAAGCGCCGCTTCAATTACGCAAAAGCAGACTGGGAACAGTACGCCAAAACCATTGATGAGAGCCTATTAAATACCGCACCAACACCTGAGAACTAAAGTCAATTTGTAGAAGTGATAGCGCTTGCATCACGAAAACACATCCCGCGTGGTTGTCGAACGTCGTATATCCCAGGCCTGTCTAGCAAATCCGTAGACTTATTTTTATTATATTATTATTATTTATTATAGACTTGATGAAACAGTATGAACAACTATACTCCAGCGATCCGTTCTCAGAAGAAACTATAAGCGTTGGCCAAGAACTGTTGTCCCGGATCGGCGAGACCCGACGAGAGGTGGACAGCTATGGTCACTAACCTCGATCTTAGGCACAATAGCAAAAAGGCCTGGAACACGATTCGGAAACTAACCGGAGAACCACCATCTGCCTGCTCATCAGGTCAGGTCACAGCTAACCAAGTGGCGCATCAACTACTTCTAAACGGGAAAGCCAATCGTCAACCTTGCCAAGGTTACCGAAAACCTCCAGCTTCTCAGATACTGGAAACTCTATCAGCCAACCTTTTACGCTCACAGAAATGGTATCAGCTGTCAAATCCCTGAAATGTGGTAAAGCTTCTGGGGTTGACAACATTTCTGTGGAGGAAATAAACAACTTAGGGTCAGTAGCTATTTCATGGCTACTAGAAACATTCAATACCTGTCTAACCTCTGCTAAAATACCACGTCTGTGGCGTAAGTCGAAGGTGATAGCACTATTAAAACCTGGTAAGCCAAGTGACGATCCCAAGAGCTATCGGCCGATATCTTTATTGTGCCATACGTATAAACTCTTCGAAAGAATGCTGTTGAACCGCCTGGCTAGTTTGATCGACTCAGATCTTATTCCGGAACAAGCTGGTTTCCGACCAGGAAAATCATGCTGTAATCAGACGTTGAACCTCACACAGCACATCGAGGATGGGTTTGAACTGGGTCATCTTACTGGAGTGGTGTTTGTAGACCTCTCTGCTGCATATGACACAGTAAATATAAAACGGCTTTTGTGGAAGGTGAGCGAAATGACTGGCGATTACGCCTTCATGAAAGTCCTTGGTGAACTTCTTCGTAATCGCCGCTTTCAGGTTCACCTTCTCTCCGAAAAAAGCAGGTGGAGATCACAAAAGAATGGCTTACCACAAGGTAGTGTGCTCGCGCCTCTGCTCTTCAATATCTACACCAACGACCAGCCATCTCCACCAAACACAAATAGATTCCTGTACGCCGACGATTTGGCATTAACATCTCAAGCGCGGTCTTTTGAGGAGGTCGAAGGAAGTTTAAGCGAAGCACTTGAATTACTGAATTGCTATTACGAGCAGAACTCCTTGCGACCGAACCCCTCGAAAACCCAATCTTGCGCATTTCATTTGAGGAACCGAGAGGCCCGACGGACATTGGATATCAAATGGAGAGGTGTACCCATCACTCCTTGCTCGACTCCAAGGTATCTCGGTATTACCCTGGATAGAACGCTTTCTTATAAACAGCACTGTTTTAACACCAAGCAGAAAGTGGGCACACGTAACAACCTCTTGCGCCGACTTACGTCCTCTAAATGGGGAGCCTCTCCACAAGTTCTGCGGACGACTGGATTAGCTCTGTGCTTCTCTGCAGGCGAATATGCTAACCCAGTCTGGAGTCGATCAGCACACACGCCGCTGGTGGATGCAGCTCTCAACGACACGTGTCGGATTATAACAGGTTGCTTGAAACCCACACGTGTAGAGAAACTGTACCCTCTGGCTGGAATCGCTCCCACAGACGTCCGGAGAGATGTGGCCAACTCTCTTGAAAGGGCAAAAAAAGAGAATGATCCCCGGCACCCTCTGTACGACCACGTGCCGGTTACGCAAAGGCTGAAGAGTCGACATAGCCAAAGGCTGAAGAGTCAAAGAGACTCAACCTTTGACTGGCGAAGCCTCTCAGTCGAGAACATCCATCTGGAAAGAGAGATACCCGTCGGCGTCACTCCTACCGCTGTGCGAGACCCTTCCCCCTGGACATGATCTGCCATGGCCTACATGGAAGTCCTTAAACAGACTCCGGACCCAGGTTGGCCTAAGCAAGGACAACATGTACAGCTTAGAGGAGACCTGCAGATGTGGTGTCTCTCCCCAGACCATGGCACATCTTTTATCGTGCCCTGCGTGCCCAGCCACCTGCACGCTCGGGGACCTATACGAAGCCACTGACAACGCCTTGTCAGTGGCGGAGTTCTGGTCCTCACAAATATAAATTTGCCACAGTCGACTCGCTAAGAAGAAGATGGAAGTGAAGTTATCATATAGTATATATATATATATATATATATATATAGTTATAGTTAAAGTATAGGTAATCGATTTCAATAAGGTGGCTTACCACCACCTCTTAAAACCATGCAATATATATATATATATAATATAGTTATAGTTAAAGTATAGGTAATCGATTTCAATAAGGTGGCTTACCACCACCTCTTAAAACCATGCAAGAACGATTGAGTAAAAGAGATGTCGCCTTACATCATGTATTGCGCTGTCTCGCTTACTCACTGGATCTTGCATGGTTTTTAGAGAGTGTAGTTACCCCCGTATTATATAAATTTAATATAAATATTATGTCGTAAACGTAATTTATAATATACTACATTTTGTACTATAATAACGTTTCTATTCGAAATCAACGATTGAAAATGAATCGATATTATAAAATGTTTTTATTGCTACCAACCCAACCAACGACGCTTGTTCTGATACTTCCGGCCGCGATTTGCTAGCGGCTTCCGCCGTCGTCTTATGTCATTTGCCGCCATTTTGTACTCTTCTCTTGTCTATAATTTTCGGATAGATCGTGTCTTTATGGGCAAGGTCCGTAGATAATTTTTACTCTTTGGCTACTTTGCAATTGTGCTCTTTGATTTACTATTGACTGTCAAAACAATGTATTCAAATTGTGATAAAATTTATATTTCCAGATATAACTGGGGAAATATAAATGTGTACGGCGTTGTAAAATGGATACGTGGTCCAATTTGTGTCGATGTTGCCTATCGCCAGATTCCGAAGTGTCAATATTAGGAGATCAAAATGTCGAGGAAAAATTCTTGGAAACCACTTCTGTTGAGGTAAATATAACATGAATTTTGTATTGTGCAGTCCAGTTAACATATCCCATGACCTACTCACGCTATTAAATTACACAATCATATTTTATTTTATCTTTGAACGTAACCTAAAACAACCTACATCAAGGTTTCTACTGTTTAAATTTGGAAAAAAAAATTAAATGTCACTGTTTCACATTGTTTTTGCGATTGAGGAAATATAAATTAGATTGGATTTATATCAGGTATGTACTTTTTTACATAAATTTAGTTAAAATACTACTAAACAACACTAAATTATATAAATCTGTATTAAAACTTTCCAAAAACAAACATATCATCATCATCATTCCTTGTTCAATGTAAGTAAATTAGAAAGAATTTTCAAATATAAATATTTAAGCATCATAGTTTAACCCGTTGGCTCGCTGGAATACAGAGCCAAGTCACAACAAAGACCTTTCCATATCAAATGATATCGATTCTACCTTATCTACTATGTTTATACACTAATGACTCAAATTAGTGGTCAGTCTTTATTCGTAAGACTTAAGGAAGGAAGAAAGAACACTTTGTTAGGTTGATGTTAGTGAAACTATTTAGTAATTTACCTAATGGTAAATGGTATATTTTAGTCAAGCAGAGACGCAAGAATAATGTCGATATAAAAAATTTCAGGGTGAAAAATTAGCTTCTTTATTATTTTACCAGGATTTTTATCCAAATTCCACAAGAATTATCAAGCGGATAGTCCATGTTTTAATATGCCTTCTAAATTAAGTCACAGCCACAACCAGAAAGGTGTTGATAAAACCATGCTCCCAGATCATAGTTTTAAAAATGTTAATTTGCATCCCTTTGAATTTCAGGTTAAGGCTGATGATGGCCTACCACAAAAGCTTTGTTCTGACTGCTACAGTATAATGACTTCTGCATACCAGTTTCGAAAACAATGCATCAAAATGGATAGCGAGTTAAAAGTACAACTAAATGCACTATTAGCCCAAGTACAAGAAGAAACCTACACACAAGAAGAAGAACATCAGGGCTCAAATAATCAAAATGATTCAGATGAAGAATTGGCTATAGCTAATGATCCTTTAAAACAGCTGGAGATGATAATCAAAAAAGAACCAAGTGATAGTGATGATGATTGCTATTATGTAGTAGTCATTGATGATGATAAAGATACGGAAGATAATGTTAGTGAAAATATTAAAGATACTATTACAGGAGTAAAAATCAAACAAGAAGTGGTAGATCCACCAGAACTGAAAGAAAAGCAAGTGGAACAGTTAGCTTCTGAACAGCCCACTGGATTTGATAACCACCTGAATGCTCTAGATATGTTCATATTGAGTAATCCTAAAATTCCCCTCAATGTACCAGCTACAATTCTTGAAAATGAGGAGGAAGGGCAAGATGTCGATGATAATGTTAATGTTAATGGCCAGGCTGAAGACATTGAAGCACCAGTTGGTGATACAACATCACAAACTCAAATTCTATCTACTGTAGAAGATTCTGTAGATGGCAACAATCATATACAGACTATTACTGGGGATATTATCACTGATTTGAATCCCAAAAATTTCATTAAGATCATGACTACCACTGGTACTGATGGTGGAACAATACTTTTGAAATCTGGCGAGGAAATGGAGTACTTCACAGGAAGAGAATTAGTTGCCAGCAATGATGGAGAACAGGAAGAGGTTATTTACTGTAATGCTGATGACTCATCACAATATCAAATATTGAAATATGATGATACTACAGAATTAGTGATTGAATATTCTGATGATGGCCAAATAGCAACTATTGTTCAACAAGATGATTGTAAATTCTTATGTGAATGCGGAGAACAGTTTGATGATTTAGCAGATTATGAAAAACATCATTACAAATGTGCTAGTGCCAATCTGCAAAATGTGTGCAACTTATGTGGTAAAGGTTTTGAGTCTACCGAGATTCTAACTGGTCACACACTACTTCATAAGAACACAGGACCAATTATAGCTTGTCCATTTTGCGATCAACCTATTAAAAGAAATACTCTAACCCAACATATCAAGTATGGACACAACAATATCAAACCAAAATGCAGTGTTTGTTTAAAAACTTTTGCCAATCCAAATAATTTAAAACGTCACATGATGATTCATAGTGGATTAAAAGAATTTGAGTGTGATATATGCTTTAGAAGATTCCACCAGAAAATCACAATGCAAACTCATAGATTGACACATGTAAATCCATTTTCATGCAACCAATGCGATCTAACATTTGAAAACAAAATTAAATTGATTGCTCATAAAGGATCAAATGATTGTTCGAAATCAAAGGTGTTAAAGGTAAAAGACGAATTAATGAAAACTATCAAACAGGAGGTGACAACAAATCTTGGTAAACTTTTAGGTTATGCTTGTTCATTGTGTAAAAAAATGTTTTCTGTTGAATCTGCTTTGGAACAGCATGTGGAGAGCACTCACATAGTCGATCCAACAGAGTTGCTGTGCTCCGAATGTGGTGAAGTCTTGCCATCGAAGAAAGACTTGCAAACGCATATGATGACCCATAAAGGTATGAGGTGTAAAATGCTGAAGAGATTTGAATGCAGCATTTGTGGTAAAGGGTGTTCGAGCCAAGCGATGTTGATAATGCACGAACGAGTTCACACTAATGAGAGACCGTTTCCTTGTCAACTTTGCTCTTTGAGATTTAAGACGAAAACTCATTTACGCACTCATCAACTCACTCATACTAGAGAAAAGAAGTTTGGTTGTTCTGTTTGCATGAAGTTCTTTGCGTTGAAGGGCAACCTTGTTGTACACTTACGCACACATACTGGAGAGCGTCCGTATGTGTGTTCATTGTGTGGAGAAGCATTTATAGATTCCAAGTATCTCAAGAAGCACAAGTTAAAGAAGCACGCTATTGAAAATTTACCATGGAATAAATACTAAAAATAAATAATGAAATAGCTGTACCTTTTATTAAGTACTGAGGCAAATTGCCAAATTTTTTTTTTCGCCAGTTCATTTTGATTTCTGTTTGATTTTTGATGTATTAGTTTAGTATATTTAGCATAAATTGTAAATAATTTTTAAATTATTACACAATTTAAGCGCATTTCAGACTATGCTATAATATCTAACAACTATATCGCACACTATACATTTATATATTATCTGTTCCCGCGGTTTTACACTCGCCCTTTGTGTGTATGTACTAGTGATTTTCTCTTTGATGTACTATAAACTTAAAAAAAACAGGCTGTCATATTCAGAAAGATTACGAATTCAACATTATGAGATCCAACCTTTGAGAAATCAACATTATGAGATTCAACCATTTGAAAATCCAACTTTTAAAGAATTCAACATTATGTTTCGAAATGAATTTTTCAAATCCGATATCTAGTTATGTGTTCAAACAAACTTCCGTTTTATTATATTAGTAGAAATAGATATAGCTAAGTGTGAACGTGTTCTTATTTTATGTATGCTAAGCGATATAGTTATACAATGAACTTGCTATGATGCTATAGCATACTCTGAAATGCGACGTAGATTTAAGTTTCACATTAAAATGGAGATCTTTTAAAGTTTTTAAAGTCGCGTTTTATTTTTTTTACCTGATAGAAATATAATAAATGTATGTGTTTATTATGTATTTACTGCCCGTGCGCTTTAAGTTAAATGGTTTGAAAATAACTTTTTGTGAAGGGAATAATTTTTATTAGAATTTTCGTTAATTTTAGAACTTTTCTCACGCCTTGTCTTTGACATACAACACCCAAGAGACCATACATCGGACTCGGAATAGATCAGACTGGAAGATACTAACTGCTAATTTGGAATACGGTGGTTACCCAATAGACCCGCGACTTTAGGAACACTTTTTTTCGGCTGGTGGCTGGTAAGGCACGCGCGATCGCGCTTCTCCCTGAACGGAAAACTAAAGCGCACAGAAAGTGTTTCTTTGACATTTTTAGCAAGAGTAAACATAGTGGAAATCCAAAACGAAAATATTTTGGGTCAACTGAGTATATTTTTGTTAATTATGCACTGGTTTGACCACGAGGAATTGGTAATTCTGTTGTTTTTTTCGATCAGTCTCACTATTTCCATCCGTACAATTCATACAAATCACATTTGATATCCTCGCAGTTACACGCTAGTTAATTATTACCAGCGCTATCTAGTAGTGTTTTAGTGAACTCTTTTCCCACATGTTTTGCTAATATGTTTTGTTATCATGTTTTGTTTGAAAATTGGCGCAGCGGACCCGGCTTAAGTGATTGTATAGGTATATTTTACTTTCAATTAATAGAATTCTTATAGTTTTTCCTGTAATCTAATAATGAAGTATATTTAAATTTTCTTAAAACTTTTAGGCTTAGTAGTTTCGGAGATCGGTAGTATGAGATGAGATTTCATGAACGCAGACGCTAGCGATTGCGTTAGGATTTTGTATGGAATTTCTTTGTTACCTTACTATCCGCCAAGGACGCTGTACAGGTTTGTGTGTGTTTATAAAATCTCATTACTATGTTACAGTACCACTAGTACATAGATTAAAAAAAATTGCCTCGGTACAGAGACCGCGCGCGATTCGTAATTCTATGCTCTAGTACGAGATTTTTATAAACGCAGACGATAGCGACTGCGTGAGCGATTTGGTATGATATAGATATTTGTAAAATATAGACACACAAAAATTTAAATTAATAATGGAAAAGCAAAAAAAAAATTTTTTTTTATTCCTTGTGTCTTTCTGTCTGTATGTATATATGATCACGCTTATCTCCGAACTTACTGAACCGATTTTTTTAAAACTATTAACTCGGAAGAACATCTAAAGTCTTTTTCATCAGAATTGATTCATTGAAAAAAAGATCGTCATTTAAATGAACTTCTAGGCATGTTTGATTTCGAACGAATTTACCAAATTGGATACTTTTTTTGTGTTTGTTAATGTGTTATAACAAACTTTAAAAAAGAAAAGAAGCAATTCCTGCGCGAATTTCAGGAGCAATTCCCACGATAACGGGAACGAAGCCCACTCGCACGAAGTCGCGGGCGTAAGTATGATTGAAAAAAAAAGAAATTGTCGTGCGCGATTTCCTAATTCTATGATTTAATCTGGCCCAGCCAGCCAAATCAAGCAAGTTTTTTAAGTTTTTTTTTTACAAATTAAATTGGTTATAACGGTCGGCAAGAGGAGCATTATAAGATCAACATTACTAGGGATCCATGAAACACAGGTACTATGGCACAGTATAACCAATCTTTCCCTATGGATTTGTTATACTACCTGTGACTAGTAAAAGGTCGGTGATACTTTCGGCTTCGGCAATGCCGATAGGTATAAAATGTCTGTGATAGGTTACCATGTAGTTCCAGTAATCGATGCTAACCACTCCATGGTCTGTTCTACCGTTCTACCGCCTTATCTCAAAATGATCATCATGAACCACATATCTATGCCATTACATGGCCGCACGAACACAAATGGGATTGGCCGTGAAACGCGAGGCGAATGAAACAGCTGCGGATGAGATGTGCTGTGTGCTCATGTGCCGGTGGGTGCTCTCAACATTTTAGTTAAGTCTTTTTACCACGCTATGCGCACCAACATTACTAGGATCACATAAATAACAAATACGTCCACATACTATCTCTGTAATAATAACGATATGTGATAAACTGATAAAGTTGCATTGTATGTATGCAGTGTCGTGTATGTGGTGTGGTATGTGGAACAGACAGAATACACCGAGTTCACCAGTGTGTAATCGTTTGTTGGTGAACTCGGGTATGTAAGACACACAGGTCAGATAGAGTAGTAGGTACGTAGTACCCCATAGCATAGTAAGTAATATTGTTCTGTGAGTTGAACAGACACACGCATTGGTTAGATATTTATGTTTAAGAAAATATAGCTAGGACAGGACCGCATAATGTGCTACCTAGGATTAATTAGGTAGGTAAGTGTAGTATTCCCAAATTCAAATGAATATTATACAGAGGATATACCTAATTATAAAGGTACCTATAGTATCGTTGAGTTAGTATCCCATAACACAAGTCTCGAACTTACTTTGGGGCTAGCTCAATCTGTGTGATTTGTCCTTATATATTTATTTATTTATTTACCTACCATACTTTATCTCAAGACACAGAATAGATTAAAGTTCATGGATTAGCCACAGCGAAATAACGTTTTGAACAAACAAGTTCGTTTTATTTGTTTACATATACGAGTACTTTACACATGATAACAAATTTAAAAACCAAAAAAAAATACATTTCTTACCCCAAACATTCATTTAATCCATAGATTTAAAAAAAAAGAAAGCCGCGCGCGATTTCTAATACTTATCTAAGCCCAAACTCTTAGGGTTCCATCCAACCAATCAAGCAAGATGGGGTTGGTTGTATAACAGTCGACAAGAAGAGCATTATAAGATCAACGTTACTAGGGATCCATGAAACACAGGTACTATCTATGTACGGGCTGTGTAGTATAAGTATAGGTTGGTTATACTTTCGGCAATGCCTACAATAACCATAGTTACCATACGTAGTTCTAGTAATCTAAGCTAATAATATAACGATAACCGTGAGCGAGCAGTCGCTAAAGACTGCGTTCTCATCACTTAACACTATTACTCCTAGCGGAGGTTCTCATGGTTCCAAGACGTACTATACCTGACATCCGCCCGCAGAATACTCATTCTGTTCTCCCAAAATGATCATCATGAAGCACCTATGCATATGCCATTACATAGTTTTGCACGATTACAAATAGGATTGGCTGGCCGTGAAATGTTTGGCGAATGTGAAACAGCTGCGGATAAGATGTGTGCCGGTGCGTTCTCTCAACACTACGTCTCTTTACCACGCTATGCGCACCAACATTACTAGGATCACATAAATAACAAGTACGTCACATACTATCTCGGTAATAATAACGATAGTGATAAACAGATAAAGTTGCATTGCATGCAGTGTCGTGTGATGACTCGTGTCGTATATGGTGTGGTATGTAGAACAGAATACACCAAGTTCACCAGTGTCTAAACGGTTAAGTAATATTGTTCTGTAAGCTGAACAGACACACACATTGATTAGATATTTATCTAAAAGAAAAATATAGACAGGACATGACCGCCTAATGTGAAACCTAGAATTAATTAGGTAAGTAAGTATTTACATACATACATATAGTCACGTCTTTATCCCATACGGTGTCACAGTAAGTAGGTATTTAAATTCTCAAATTCAGATGAATATTACACGGAGGACAATATAATAAAGGTACCATACTATACCTCAAGACAGAATAGATAGTTCGGGGATAGAACTTAGTAGGTGCCAGGTACCAGTTCATTTTAAAAATTGTGTAGGTACATGTTACAAGTAGGTACATATTTACACATGCAAACAAATTTAAAAACAAAAAAAAATATTATTTAATGAATATACCTACCTAGATAAAAAATTATCAAGCAAGTTTTGTACCAATGTGCCGACTTACAACACTGTCAAAGTTGTATAACGGTCGGCAAGGGGAGCATTATAAGATCAACATTACTAGGGATCCATGAAATGAGTAGGTAGTGTCCGTGTTCTGACTGATATTGTAATGGCATTGTGTGTGATATTACGATACGGAAGCCGTGTCCCTCGAAGGATGGTGGCCTACTATCATCTCTAAAAACCGTGCAAGATCCAGTGAGACAGCGCAATACATGATGTAAGGCGGCATCTCCCTTACTCAATCGTTCTTGCACGGTTTTAAGAGGTGGTGGTAAGCCCCCTAGGTAAGCCAATTTTCGTCTTCTATCGTGAATAAAATCAACTTTTTATTCAAAAATTATACTTGAAATCCTCATAATACAAATCATGGAGGATATACCTGTTTCCTATGTAATTTCTCTGTGATCCAATGAATTAGTCTAATGTTCTGTAAGGCACACAGTAGATGCTCATATGCACTCATGATGGTTTTCCCAAAGAATTTATTTGTATATAAATTCTTTGGGTTTTGCATCAAACAAAGGGATGGTACTCGAAAGGTGAATTAAATCGACTGATTTCCAATCAAATCACTTTAATTTTTTTTATTTATATTAAAAATTTTGCGATGATTTGTTTGGAAATCAGTTGATTTAATTGTTCCATCGTAAATCATCGCAAAATTCCATATTTATATTTAAAAAATTAGGATATTTTGTTTGGAAATCAGTCGATTCAATTCACCTTTCGAGTACCATCCCTTTGTTTGATGGTTTTCCATCATGCACGCATGAGCGTCTAAGGTGCGCCTAATCTGTGGTTAGGTTAGTCGTTAATACTGACGTTACGTAGTACTATTACTAATTCTGTGTTAGTACTATTCTGTAATACTAATAAATAAAAAATAAAATAACATTACAACAGAAACGCAGGTTCATTCAATCGACCCTATTGATCTTGATCAGTGGATGGATTCCTAAACCCATGACCACCTCTGGTTCCATTGGTTATTAGAGGCATGCTGTTGGTCCCCCGCACAAGTCGGTGAATTCTGTTTTTTTGGGAAAAAACATTTTCACGTACGTCGTTTTCTTCTATACCGATTGAATACCAGGCTTTCATAACAAAATGAGAGCATAAACCAAACCATCAGCTTTTTTCTGATTTCCTAGTATTAATCTTCCCTGTGTTACATTTCTGCAACAACGACACGAGGCATGTTGGTTCACTGAATGCTGTAAAAGGTTTTGGGTCTTTAATATAGATGGCACTAGTTGTAAAATAAAATGAGATTATACGTATTACTTATTTTTTAAAATAAATAGTTACGATATGAAAATTTACACTAATTCCATGAATTTTTATCAACTGTTGAGAAATCAACATTTTATTGGCATTGGCAACAGGCTGAACAAAAACTGAATGCTTTATTTTTCAATCGTAGTTTTTAAGTATTCTCATAGATGGCATGACAAGCTTTAACAGCAAGTAAGGGAAGGATGTGTGCACGAATCAAATAGGTAGGAAGAAGAATGGACGAGGTGAAAAAATCTTAAAAAAAATTAAATCAATTACCAGGATAGCAGTTTTGAATGCAGCAGGCGCAGCAGCAGAAGCAACTCGGCAAAGTTAAAAAGCCGACCTCTGAAACATTACCTATAAATTAAAAGAAAGTAAACGGACATCCATACTATCTATACTTCCATACTAATATTATAAATGCGAAAGTCTGTCTGTCTGTCTGTCTGTCTGTCACGGCTAAACTGCTGGACCGATTGTGATGAAATTTGGTAGGGATATAGTTAACGACCTGAGGTCAAACATAGGCTACTTTTGGGCGCGATATAACCGAGTCCCACGCGGGGCGAAGCCGCGGGAAACAGCTAGTACATATATATATGAATGTCCCCTAGTTTACAACCTTCTTACAACGTGAACAAAACAAATGGATTATTAGATGCCCAATAGATTTTATAAAAAAAGTCATCAGCTAGTAACCTACTTACAGCTTTCTAAATCTGTGGCATCAGGTAGATATCTCTCAGAACGTGAATTGAAAAATTGAAGTTTATTCGTACCAACTGATTTGATGCTTGTTGTGGGATTAAACCAACCTACCAAATACACAAAATAGATACTTATCAAAAGTAGGTAACTAGGTACCTGGTACATGGTATATACATATAGGTTATTTGTTAAACCGTTTTACTCAGTACTATTATAATTTTTATTACAAATCGGTTCAGCCGTTTTCCTGTGAAAGAGTAACAAACATCCATACAAACTTTCGCGTCTACTAAAATCAGTAGGATTTTGTGCTACCGTCAATAATTTTCTGTGCTCTTAAATTCTTAACAATATGTAAGTAAATAAAATACCTCTATATCTCTATCTATAGTAAATAAATATCTCTATCTATAGTCTACAGTATTTTGTGGAAAACCGTAAAAACATGGCGACATTTTCCCCTGGTGACAAGCGTCATGCAACGGCCCACGCAAAACTTTTATTTCCCTGCTTTGTCTGGCTTTGTGTGTGCTGTTTCTATTTACCCCGTCACATACGCCCCACGGAGCGTAACACGAACGTCCCGAGTACCAGGCTCCCATAAACACGCAAGAGTTATTTATAGCGACATACGCTCTCACACTCGACTTTGTGTTTAGTCAGTTCATTCGGTGACGTAAGCAATATTTGCAAAATGTCTGCTCTGAAGACTTTACCATTAATTAGGATTATCACATACATTCACCTAACATCAAAAGTCATAATCATTAGGTAAAATTACAATGCATGAAATAAATATCTACTGATTAATAAATGCATGTTTATATATAAAATTCAATCATGAACATACAATATTCATTATAAATCCGCCTTTAGTCCACTTAACCATAACAATAGGTACCTATTCTAGCAAGAATAAGAGAAGAACCTTTATTCATTAATTTCCGTGTAGAAATTGTTAAATAGAATAAGGACCAAAGCCGAGAACCCAGGTCGGCCGCTGTAAAGATGATATGGTAAGTTGGGGTCGACTGGAGCATCTGTTTCAGTGTCCGTCCTGTCCTATTATAGGTGTACCTTATAGGAATTCCTCGAAGGCGACACTAGTAGAGTAGCCGAATATTGGTACGATATGATAAAAAAAAACACAGATTTTGATATTTTTGTTATAATAGAGTAGTTTTTGTGATATTGTGCTTAATATGTTTTGTGAATTTGTATATATTTTTGATTTGATATTTTTATGACTTAAAAATACAATCCATACTAATATTATAAATGCGAAAGTCTGTCTGTCTGTCTATCTGTCTGTCTGTCTGTCTGTCACCTCTTCACGGCTAAACTGCTGGACCGATTGTGATGAAATTTGGTAGGGATGTAGTTAACGACCTGAGGTCAAACATAGGCCACTTTTGGGCGCGATATACCCGAGTCCCACGCGGGGCGAAGCCGCGGGGAACAGCTAGTTGCTTATATTTGTGTGCCCTTACAAGTCTGACTTATCTATTGACTTAGAAATACTCCACATAGGGTTTATGTATTATTATCTATCAATTTATATGCATGAAAGCGAAAAAAATAAATAAAGAACGCTAAAATACATAGATCATCTAAGATGTAAATTCTTAAATTTTGTTTTGTCTACCCTAGCAAATGCCTATGCACGTCACTGCTGCAGATACGATATGTAGGTAATGTAGGCGTATACATACTTTACCAAACACAGATTCCTATTTAGATCCTTTACGTGTCGCCTTATTTACAAAATGACGACACGTACATAGCGTCGAAATACCAAATTCCCGCAAATCTGCTATAAAATACCCCGTAGCTACGACTACACTACACGTGCTTTATACACGTAGTGTGTGATATACATTATGTATATGTGTATACAGGCTGCTATGTCGGCGGTGGCGGGCCGCACCGCGCCTCGGGTGAATCATGGGTAATGTAGTGCTAGTGCGACCACTTGATTTTGATGTTTGCTTTATTTTTATTTACCAATATAAAATAAAATTTATAAGAAAACTGTCTATCTAATCTTCTAACCTTGTAACAATAACGTCCGCGCCGTTTTCAAGGAATGTGGTAAGCTTAGATCATTTATTAATCTACTATTGATATTAATTGACTATTGCATTATACTTACATTTCCTCTACTACTGTGTAGTTAGATTAAAATTGCAAGATAACTTTCTTTATCATATCTTAACTCAATTTCAAGATGGGAAACAAAATAAATAAATATAACGTCTAAATTGTTTCAACCGCAAATGTTTACCTTTTGGTTTGTATAACCATCATCTCGAGTGAGCGCATCCAGCGTGTTTATGCTGCCCTTAAAAATATGTTAATTTTACGCGCGAATACTCTAACGCTACTCAATTTTGAGAGCTGCTCAAGTATCAAGCTGTCTCGCTGAACGTCAGCGATATGACAGTGACAGCATGATACTTGAGCAGCTCTCAAAATTGAGTAGTATTCGGGCGTTAGTTACTTCAAAAATATTCTAGCAAGTATCAAGACCTCTCAGTCAAGTTGGTGGCTGTACGCGGTGAGCGGCGCTCGGGCGCGCGGCTGCTTTGTTCCCGGGCTGGCAGCCGACGCGCTCGCTCCACCTCGTCAATGTATAGGGTTGAACATGAACAACTTAAATATTATATTTTACAGAAATTAATCCTTTTTAAAGCGGTTGGACAATATAGGTTAAAGAATTTGCTAACCGTAAAAAAACACGGGCAGCAAATGGATTATCACGATCTAGAATAGAGAAATTAGAGGAGATCGAAGGGTGTAATAACTTTGTAAAAAAATGCTAATAATAAGAAAATGAAAAGGTCAAAGGGATGTCCCTCAAATTTTGACGTTCTAATACTTTTCATATAGAAAGTATCTCTAAGATCCAATTACAAAATTTATTTTTTATTTTAATTAATTAAACCATTAGACAATAATGAAGAGACGGATGACACACGTGAACATGCTACATAAAGCTAGATTAAGAAGAATGTTTGCCTGGTTAGGCTGGTTATACAACAAACGTGCTGAGTCAGTATAAAATCCGTCGGATTCCCTTCCGCAAATCTCCAGTAATAAACATCAATAATTTACAATTTTACAACTTACGGGAAAACTATTAGAGGCGGACTGTACAATGTGTAATCTATGACTAAAATTAAATCTAGAAAATTAAACAAACAAACTATCAAATATTTCCTCTTTATAGAGGAAAGAAGAGGAAGATAGAATATTAGAAGAATACAAGTATAGATATACATTATACTTATACACCAGTATATGTTGAGGAGCTGGAAAGATAGTAGATCTAGATCTTCGTACCGACCGTGTTGAAATAAGTTGCCTAAGTGACATATGCGATAAGTCGGTATGTTATCATTTATTAGTTTAGAATGATGACTAACTAATGATACCTGTAAAAAAGTAACTAAAAGGTGCAGTAAAGTGTTCATTAATAAATTGTACTTCGCATGTCATGTAGATATCTATCATTTCATTGAAATCAATTTAATCCACTATACAATTTTAAGGAAAAATTATGTAAAGTAATTTCCGTCTATGTTAATATGATATAATCCATTTTGACGTGACAACGTCTTAAATTAGGTTGCGGCTGGGAGTCACTTATGAAAAAGTGTAACGCTCGGTAACGTTACGATGAGTCACCGAACGAGAGAGAGGCCCGCCGAATGCCTTGCGTCTCTCTCCCACTCAACTATGATCGGTCTGCCGCGCGCGGCAGACCGCGCGCGGCAGATTATACTCATATCAATAAATATTCTACCGAGAAAAAGACGTTGTCACGTAAAATCTTCGCCCGTAAAACCGACTTTACAGGCAACCATTTTTTATTTTACTATTTTAATGATAGGTATAGTCAATACCATAAGAAAAAAAACTAAACAATTTTTACTAAAAATAATAATAATAATGTATCTGCCAACCCTACTCTCAACCGGGGCGGGCCGATAACAATATCGCTGAGTGCGCGCGTCGGGCGCGAGTGCCGCCGCGAGTGTCCGCCGCCTAATTTACTCTGTTGCTGACGCCTGCCTGTGAGCGCTGTTCCCCTGGTATACCGAAACGTTATGCGACGTGCTTTTAGTGCTGGTATTCAATTAATTTTTAATCTGGAAGAGAACAAAAGATGGCGGCCGTAGTGTGGCTGTATTGCAGATTCTAACATGAATACCAACGTCTTTCTTTTTAAAATGAGTTAACCCGTTTAGGTAGAAAGGTCTGGTGTCTAGAGCAGACATAAATAACTCCATGTGGTGTTAAGGAGACCCTTTTTATGATCCCAGACCCGCTATATATCTGCTGCAAGCTTATTTTCTATTTGACGACTGTATACCGTGTATGACGAGAGTGATGAGTGTGGGGGCGAGAGAGCTATGTAAGGATGGTAGCGTAGCTAATGGAAATCTCTAGTCTCTGCCTACCCCTACGGGAGACAGGCGTGATGATATGTATATCACCAATATTAACGGATTCGATAGCGCACTGTTGTTACTTTGTGGTATATTATAAAATAACCATTTTTAAGCTATGGCTGCAGCATAAGTACGACTTAATTCCTCAGCAACTAACAGCAGATTTAGCTTATAAGGTTTTAATAATATGTTTGGCGTGTTTCCTGTAGTTTCAGCTTCCCAGGTTATTTTTTTTATATTTATAGGAGATTCGATACCACCTCTTGGCCTGGCCTCTGACGTGGTTTCAAAGCACGGAATCATCTTTCTTATCGGACGGTCAGTTATGATAGGCTTGCAATGTCTTAAGGTGATACCTCGGTGAATACTAGCGCCACCGTCATTTAAAAATCATAACTCACTGAAAACACAAGTTATCAAAAATCCCTCTGCTGTAATTATGGTTCTGAATCTAAAGTTAATTTTAATCATATTCAATTATTAAATTATAGTTCCATATAGTTACAAATTGCAAAACTGCTAAAAGTGGCCGTTTTAAGCAATATTAATGCAATTTGTAACTATAGGGAATTATAATTTAATAATTTAATATGTTAAAAATTAACTTCAGATCCAGAACCTTAATTATAGCAGAGGGATTTTTGATAACTTGTGTATTCAGTGAGTAATGATTTTTAAATGACGGTGGCGCTAGTGTTCACCGAGGCCACCTTAGGCCGAGTATCACCTTAAGGCCGACTCAAAACCACTTGTAAAAATGATATACATATATTATGATCCTCGGGTCATAAGACGATCCCCAAGACAGGTCAAGGTCGCAAGCAGGCCCTGGATGCAGGCCGCTTTCAACCGGTCATTCTAAAAATCCTTGCGTGGGGGGGGGGATTTTCCAGCAGTGACAGCTGAAATGATGATGATGATGATAAACCACAGCACAGGAGTACATAAAGTAAATAAAGAACACGGATGTAACTGCAGATTAAGAAATGTGCATTTTTATGCAAATAAGTCGTTCTCTGCGGTCGTTCATATCAGAAAACTGCTGCCACAGATGAAATTTCTAAGTGGATAGCTTGCCGACGACCGTTTCTCGACTCATGCAGTCAACAAAGCATTTTCGAGCAGCAAATATGTCTTGAATCAAAAAGAGGAAATGGGATTATATTATTAAGATCTAAATTGTCCAAATTAGGTAGCAAACAAGTAAACATTTAAATTACAAAAATAAATGAAATAAAGCAAAGATAAACCTTTCAAACAACAAAAATCGGTCTATAGGTAACGACATGTAGTGTCGCAGACAGGTGAGATAGATAGATTTTATATTTTTTAAACAAAAGCAGAGCACAACTCTGTTCGGTTGTGGTATGGTACGGTTACATCAATAATAACTTCCACAAGCTCGATAACACAGCATCCCATCTCGCAATTGAGAGTAATCTGTGACTTAACAAAACTGCAAGTAACTACCAGGGGCGCAGAGAAAGCAAAGAGTGCATGCCATGGCTGTGCGAATGTTCACAGAAAAACTGTCGAGTGGCGAGATGAAATATATCGTGCTTCCGCGTCAGATAAGCCGCGGGCCGAGGGTTGACGGGCGGAATGGTGGAGTGGGGAAGGGAGACGCGATCAAGCCATGGCAGTGGCTCGGCCAGTTAAGTAGGTGTTACTAGGGATGGAAAAATTAATCGTTAATAAATTATCGATAATCGATGACTTGCTGTGATAAATATATTTTTTAAGCGTAATGTTACTCTACTGAAATAAGAAATAAATGAATGATCATAACACTTGATGACCTAAATCAAATCAAATATGTTTTATAAAGCCCTTCGAATTTTAAGATTAATGTGTTTGCAAAAGGCAAAAAACAAAAGACGACCTCATTCAGACTAGATAGCTTAAGGTACTCAGTAAACAACAGAAGTCAATTTTGTTGACTTTTCATACGAGCACAAGCAATAAGTAGTATACAATTTGTACGCGATGAGGTATTGCTGCTCTTTTGCAAACAGAGCTACTAGCAGGGATGGTAACCGGTATTTATAAGACACTAAAATGACGGTATTTAACTTGTAAATTAAAATATCGGTTGATTTTAGGGTCCTAAATACCTGGATAAGACCGATATTTTTGGGGAATGGGTTGAGTGAAAACGTAATGCTATGGGTTTCAATAAAAAAGTATGGACAGAAAAATAACCAGGTTTCCGATCTCTGGTTCCCACCTAAAAGGAAGATATTTGCGCTACTACTGTCATCAACATCATACATTAAAGCAAAGAGGAAATAGTTGGGCAAGTTACACGCAAATCACATATTGCATAATACAAGTATAGTGTATACTAAACTATTCATCAGATCAGCAATATTTGATGCAAAAAATTACTATCTTATAGATGCTTTATTAAATTCGAGGAAGCACGTCGTAGACTTAGGTTCTTGTTGTACATCTTCATTCGTTACTCACCCGCAGCGGGATTCCTGAAGCAGGACTGCATAAGCTTCAGAATATCCAAGAAATGACAATAAACTTAAATCATAACTAGAATGTCCCATCTCTACTCGACAAGAGCGTAGCGTGGCGTGGCGTAGTCGAGCGCGGTGGCAGCAGCGGCAACGAACGGTCGCATTAGTGAAGCGGCTCCTCTTGATTGTATCATCATCCTACGTAGGTACTACACTAACTATACCTATGTACCCCTAGTACATCGCATAAACGTGGGATGGGTACGTCATCCGATTTCTGTCATATTCTTTATGTCGCGTATTCAATGTGCCGCGTTTGCTCGCTTCTTATAATCGTATCTCATAAATAATCACTAGTAAACAGGTCCGAATGGGCTGGAATAAGTTCAACAAATGTAGCAGCAATTCAATGCATTAAGCGAGTCAGTTCGTCAGTTAATCGGGCGGCCTAAGATTTCTCAAAATGAACGGACTGAAAAGGTGTTTTAAAAAATTATGTAATTAAAAATATTTAAAATTTATTAGAAAACAATAGCTACAATTTGATTATTGAATTTACATCCCCAACAAGCTTTCAAAATGTTCACAAAAATTATATCAGCAACATGCACATAATTACATAAGTACTTAATTATTTATATTAAATTTATATTTACCGACAAAAATAATTATATGTATTTGTATTGTCGTCAATCAAGATTTTTTTTTTTTGAAAATAGAATATAGGTACTTACGAATAAAATAATCAAAGCTTACAAGTTTAATCTGTGGAAGTAAAGGTAAAAGCTCTATCTGACACCCATTGATAGATTACAGTAATTTATCTGTGGATTACACTGACGTACAGCACAGCATAAGATTAGTAAAGAATCACTATCACTACATAGTATAAAACAAAGTCGCTTTCTCTGTCCCTAAATCCCTTTGTATGCTTAAATCTTTAAAACTATGCAACGGATTTGATGCGGTTTTTTTAATAGATAGAGTGATTCAAGTGGCAGGTTTTTATGCACATGTAAAGCCGGGGCGGGTCGCTATAATTTATTAAATTAAGTTCTGCTATATCAGCACCAAGACCAACCGTGGTCCACCATGTTTAATCTTGGTGCTACCAACTACCATGCTAGAGAGAATTAGTAATAATACTCTAGAGATATGCTCGCCTAGTACATCCGACTTGTAACAATATCGGTCGCGGAACGTAAAGTGCTCATGCAACTCTAGTTGCGTTGCGCGGGTTTGTCAAAAGATAAAACCAAACCCCAAGGTTTCAAAAAAACGACAAAACGCTTCGAGAAACGGTAGGTGTAGGTAGCATTTGCCCTGGCTCTTTGCTTGGCAGTTACACTTGGTGCGTCTGTCTGTCCGGCTATCACAGCCAGATTTGCTCCGAATATCTGGAACAAATTTGGTAGGATGGTGTAATATGACCCAAACACAGATGTGCAAGGAAAATATATTTTTTTTTAAATAAGGCTCATTTTAGTGTAACTAACTAAGGAATTAAAAAAACAAAGTTTTGCAAACTTACCGTTTCTTTATCACTACATACTATAAAACAAAGTCACTTTCTCTGTCCCTATGTCCCTTTGTATGCTTAAATCTTTAAAACTACGCAACGGATTTAAATGCGTTTTATTTAATAGATAGTGATGCAAGAGGAAGGTTTTTATGCCCATGCGAAGCCGGGGCGGGTCACTAGTATTATATATTAAATGAAAGGGACCATATCATTCGGACCATTCACCCTCCCTGATCTCCAAAACTAATCAGTCTAAAATTTTAATAAATAGAAAAGCAGTTATATTCTAATATCTATGGTCTACTAATATAATCAGATCAATGATTATCATTATATTGGTACATAATAATTAACAGGGTTTTAGTAAGTGAGTGAGTAAGTTGGTTGCCACAACAAGAAGGTCAAACTATGTTAGTATTATTGGTATTAACTATTTTGTGCCCACACTAAATTTATCTTGTTCAGTTTAGGACTTGACAGTCCACCTTTAGACCAAAAATATTATATCATGTGAGAAACTCGGAATTATTTTTTTTAATTACTTTACTTTTTTATTTTTTATTTTGATTTGAACTAGTTTTGGTTAATAATGTAGAAAAAGATATATGTATTTTCATGTTTTTTTAAATATTATGCCGTTTTAACATTTTCACGCTCAGGCACCTTGTAAAACGCAGTCAATACGGACGGAGTGGAGATAGCTGGTTTTGATTCTAACACTGTCGATTCAGTACTAGGGTCTCATGATTAACAAGTAGTATAATACACCTATTTTACAGTGCCCCAAAATGTGTGCTGTTGTGGCTGGATGGATTAACTTAAAAAGATGACTTGTGTTGTGAATGGTCGCTATCGCTATAGTAGTATTGCTAGTAAGATAGCATTCTATATTCTGTGGTAGTGTACCGCTCCAAGATCTTATGACATTACGGCTTACGGCTCATTATGCACGAAAAGACCGCGTTTGAAAATACGGCAAACGAATGCAAAGATAAATCCGTTGAACGCACCGAATTTAGTTAGGCCCAAACTTTGAGGGGCCGCAGCGTGCCGGACCGCATCGCAAAAATCCGTAAATAGCTCCTGTGTATTTTGTATGAACTATCGCACACTTTGCCAGGGCATAAATCCGCTGCGGATTTTTGTTGCGTGTTAACAAGGTCACAACAAGCCTACAGCTAGTCACAGCACAGCGTAGGTAACTACGCTCTGACTGTAAAGTCACACCACAGCACTTACAAAATAGAGTGGTGTCGAATCACAAATCACGGTTCGGTTAATGTTCATCAACTTACTAAGATCACATAAGTTAAAGGAATTTTTATGAGTGTTTTGGGCGTTTTAACATTATTTTGAAATAAGGACCTACTTTCTCAATAATAACGTCTAAAATGGTTTATCAAGATATTTTTGTTATAAACAATTTACTGCGCATACGCATACGCTGCCAATACCAATGATATGATTAAGCCCCTCCCCCTTAGACTCACTCGCATTGTGATTGTGTGTGTGTGTGCGCGCTTTGATTTGGCTACCGCGCGCGCGCGACGCGCCGCGCCGTCCAAAGCATTCTCTTCGTGTTCATGTTCGCCTGGTAACACGCGCACATTTCGCGCAAGAGTATCGGCGCGTGCGCACGATTTTCGTGCTCAAATGCGCGCGCGCGCTGCGCACAAGATTATTTGTATTTCAAAACGTCTTATATACACTTAAGAAATATAGGTATACCTTAGCGTAACTGTGTATAAGGTTGAAATTGATGTTTACCTAGGTATTCTAAATTGGATGTTTAATGAAATCACCCCTACCAACCGTGCCTACCACAAAATAAAATAGTATAATTTTCCACAGATCAGTCTTTTTTTTATAAATTGTAGTACCATACGGACCACACCACACCACACGAGTAATCAAGTCATTTCTATCCCGCTTAAACGGACCCGCGGGATGGTTTGACGAAATGCAATATTTAAAAAAAAATCTTCCGTCAAACGATCCCGTTCTCAAAATTCTTTTGTTCAAGCCGAATTGTACAGTCGTCAGAAAAAATATTTTATTCCAATATTACTCATGTTTACGTGTAAGGGTTGAAAAAATATAATAAAACAAATACCCTTACTTTGTCAGCAGCACACTTCGCCAAAAGTTGAAATAATTATAACACAACTATAGTAGATATACTATATGTTTTGCCTGTATACTTCAGATGTTGTTTACTTATTTGAAATAGGGTAGGAGTGAAATTTTTTAAAACGCTTGAATTTTTTTCTGTTGGTAGGAATAAGGTCCCTTGATACCAGAAATAAATCTCAGATTTTTAGAATCAGCCAATTATTTTTAATAAATAATTATATTTTAATGACGAATTAATGGCGTCGCTACGGCCTTTGCGGTCTATTCCTTTGCTTCGTTTGGTAAAAAAAACAAATGTCATTGTCATGTTGGTTTTGGTTGTCATAAATGACACTAATGACAACCAAAACCAACATGACAATGACATTCATGACTACCAAAACCAACATGACAATGACATTTGTTTTTTTTTTACCGAACGAAGCAAAGGAATATACCGCAAAGGCCGTAGAGACGCCATTAATTCGTCATTAAAAGGTAATATTTTATTTAAAATAATTGGCTGATTGAAAATCTGAGATTTATATCTGGTATCAAGGAACCTTATTCCTACCGACAGAAAAAAATTCAAGCGTTTCAAAAATTTTCACTCCTACCCTATTGACTTAAAATCACAAAATAAATTTTAATTTTTGGTTTGACTGTACTTCATTTAGTAGTTGGATCGTTTGACGGAAGAATACCTACTTTAAAAAAATATTGCATTCCGTTCGACCATCCCGCGGGTGCGTTTATAAGGGGATAGAATGGCGGATTACTCACCACACTACGTGTGTTTTAAATTATTCGAAGCTATAAATTGTCATTACATGTATGATAATTTTGTGTTTTATGAAATTATCGATTTGTTAAGTTTTTTTTTTCTTTTCTAAATTAAATCTATAATATTTCTTAAAGCTAACTTAACAGATTTAAAATACCAAACAAAATAATAATTAAAAATTTACGTTATTATTATTATTACGTTATTATACGTTATTATTAACCTAAATTTTAAGCTAAAAAAAACAACAATATATAAGATATATTATGTTAAGATTGATGTAGATTCTAGTTTAACTACATTAGTAGGTACTATTATAAATTGTGTGGTTATAGTGGTTTAACTTAAGACCTGTGGTTAAGTAAGATTTTATTTATGGGATTTAGGACTCTGTCAAAATACAATCACAATGATTCTCGGCTACTATACTGAACTGAATAGGTACCTATAAATATATTTTTATTAAAATAAATTAAAATAATACTTCAATCTAATCCCTCCATGGAAATTTCGGTCGATTAAAATAATATTTCTTAGGTTTCTTTTTTAATGTGTTTATATTGCTATAGATATTACCTACTTTAATTATTATTGTACTATTACTACTAAACAAAACATAGGCGTTTAGTTCAATGTTCAGTATAATTCGGATCAAGTTGTATAAAATACAACAAACTTCCCACACCGCGTCTCCAAAGACCAAACAATACCAATATTACCGGTGGACGCAATGGCTGTGTATAAACCACAGATTACAGAATACTATACTAGTAGTTCTACTATATGTTAACCGTATCTAGCGAACAATAGCCTCGCGGCAAACACACGTTATCGTGAAGGACGGGCAAGTGCGAGCATTATCGCGGCGCCCCTGCGGCCGCCGCCGATCGTCGATTGTTTTGCGGGCAATTAGCGGCCCGTCCCGCACGTGCCGCCATCGCCACCGCGGTCTGCCGGCCCAGGCCAGGCCAGACGCCACCGCCACGCCAGTACTCCGCGCGCGCCCTATGCGAGCGGCCGTTCACGGGCCCGTTACGCGCCAGTCGTGCCGATTCGAATCCCGAACTACGTACGACACCGGCCTTTCTTTTTGCCGCCTATTGGTCTCTTCATGCCTGGTACTTTTTTGTTTTCCATTTTCCGACTTTGTTTTCATTTCTCAGAAAAGTTTAAGGAAGTTTTGAATCTGACACTTTGACACCTGTAGCGTGGCGTTCCGTCGGCAGTTAGGACTTCTTCAATATTACTAGCTGAAAGTTTTGACACCTGATTATTTTATGAATATTTTGAGAGAAGAAGTGTCTCAGTTTTTACTATATTCCGCTTTGATAAGAATGTACAACGCGAAAGTACAGTTTATTACGATCCGTCAACAATATGATATCGTCATTAAATATACATAATATACCTAGATAATTAAGAGCTGTAATCAACAATATAAAACCAAAGAGCGACCGACATCCTCTCACTGATCCCGCCGCCGCGTAAAAGTTTCCTTTAAACAAGTCTTTTAGATCGGTGCGAAGTTTGCAGTCAAAAGTTCGCGTTTACAAAGTTGTACGCACGAGACTCCAAACTTTTGAGTCCCTAAACTTTTCTCGAAAACAATTCGGTTTAATTTCCCAGAACCCGAAAAATAGAAAGCAAGACAGTACCGGCAACTTTTCGAAAACGATTCCAGATTTTGGACGGACCTAGTATGTGACAAATATTATTGTTAAGTGCAGTGAAATTTTAAATCAGAATGGCTGCAGTCATGATAACAGATAGAGGACTTCGAAAGAAGCTAACACAAGAGGCGATCCCTGAGAAAACTCCAAGGAAGCCATCGAAGCGCAAATCTACAGCAAGCAGTTCAAAGAACGATAAGAAGAACGAGCAGAACAACAACAAACGACCCAAAATTCAAACTGGAGACCCCAAATTAGATTTGTTCTCAACATACCAGCCTTGGGTGATACAAACATATGGCGATTTGGCTAAAACGAAAACAATAACTTTGAAAAAGTACGCAAGAATCCTGCGCACCCTTCGCGGTGAGGAATGCAACAGTTCTGATAGTTCAAAGTTTAGATTCTGGGTTAAAGCTAAAGGATTTCATATAGGGAAGCCACAAGGATATGATGCGAAGGCTGCGGATGGAATAGTATGCAGATACAGCGTGTTGGATGCTGAAGGCTGCACCAGGGGCCCGGATGGTCAGGAGATCTACACTGGCTCGCAAAATGATCCGCCGCTGTACATACCTACTCCGCCATTGAAGGTGAGAATAGTATTTGCTTTACTTGTTTATTTTGTTTAGGCACTGCACCGTTGTCTAAAATTTAAGAGATGCGCGCTCGCTTGTCGATGGAGACCCTTCCATTCAAGTCCTATCTTCTGATTTTCTGCCAGCATTCTGCTTAGGGTAAGCTGATACTTCATTGTTACAAGTATCATACAATTCTTGGACAGTTATGTATTTATTAGAAACTACTTTTCGAAATTAGTTAGTAATGCAATATTATCCATGTATGGGATATAGGTGTTATTTGGACACAAGTCTACTTCTTATTTTTTAGACGACCTCCGTGGCGTAATGGTTAACATACCTGACGGCTACTCAGGAGGTCCCGGGTTCGATCCCCGGTCAGGTCAAGATGAAAAATGATCTTTTTCTGATTGGCCTGGGTCTTGGATGTTTATCTATATGTATTTGTTATAAAACATAGTATCGTTGAGTTAGTATCCCATAACACAAGTCTTGAACTTACTTTGGGGCTTACTTGATCTGTGTGACTTGTCCTTATATATTTATTATTTACTAGCTGTTCCCCGCGGCTTCGCCCCGCGTGGGACTCGGTTATATCGCGCCCAAAATTAGCCTATGTTTGACCTCAGGTCGTTAACTATATCCCTACCAAATTTCATCACAATCGGTCCAGCAGTTTAGCCGTGAAGAGTTGACAGACAGACAGACTTTCGCATTTATAATATTAGTATGGATTGTGATTTAAGTTTATTTTTTTGGGTCACCTTTTACTCGCTGGCATACTTCAAAATAATCATTTCATACATAAGGTTAAACCACAGCCATGATGTCTGCCCTAGCTTACCCCATTGGGTACAATTACTTTCTTTCAATGCAAAATGATGGATGTCAATGCAGGTTCCAATTGTTAAGGACGAGAATCTAATAATCACCTCAAAATATGCATAGGCAGTGCCGTGTAGGTACCTAATTGAGTGTTTAAACACATTGGAATTGGAAGTGATTTGAATAGGTAGCAGAAATAATAAATATTTCACTACACCCATCCTTAAATTATCATAGTGTATGTGCATATTTTTGTAAAAATTATGACTCGAAAACCAAGTCAAATTATTTTTACGAGACGAACGATAAGCAAAACGCAGCAGCAGCACACACTATCAAATCGCGACGCAAACACACTTCAAACTAGAAACAGGTGATCGTTTATGTAGAAATACTAAGCAAACATAACATTGTTAGAGTTTCTGTTCATTATCATATCACCAATACGACACGCCTCTTTGTTAGCCGTATGTATCATTTGTGCATTAGAATTTTTGTTATTACATATTTATATATACAACACCTATAATATAAATGCTACTTATATCATCAAATAATATACACACACAAAATTAGTAATAGTACTAACTAGTTTTGTGCCCAAAACAATTCATACAAATTTTGCGTATTTAGATGACATGTTAGATGACTAAACTGACTGACATTCGTTAAAGGGATCAAAGAACAGGTGATGTGTGCCACTACAACACCAGGCGTCCATAACGATTAAGCAGACTAGATGCTAATAGTGGGGGGACGATGCACACTCCTATGATGTGGCTGACTCGACTACCAATCCCACCGGTTTAACGCCTAACTTGCAACGCAACATACTCCGTTCAGTCGTATGTAGGCTTGTTTTAGACATTCTAACATTTCTGCTAAATAATAAAATTGTGACGGAAGAATGGAATAAGATAGCACACATATTTTGCAAAAATTTTAAGAACGATAGTTACTATAAATTCTCTTTATTAAGATACTCAGCTGACTAGAGTTATCCCAAAAAGATGGAATAAATCGATTGTAATTTAATTTCCTAGCAGAATTAAAATTAATAATTGAAATTGTTTTGTGTTTCTTGTAAGTTGAGTATAAGTTTAGAGGTATAGTAGTATGTATATGCTTCTAGACTCTAGAATCTACAATTATATCACCACAAGTTAACCTCTTCCACAGCAAGTCCTCATAATGTTGAAAATTTGGAATGTATGTATTCATTGCGTTTATAAGTCACGCTGGTCATTGTAGACTCTAGCCGGAAAATAAAATATACCCGACAATATCGTGGCAAAATAAAATACATTCTTTATTTTGCTCTCGTCACTTGCACCAGAACTTCGCTAGTGCCATACTTATAGAGCTCCGTATCCGCCCTACTTTCCGAGCACACAGTGGCTTCTTCGATTTTTAATACGTCTAGAATTTCTACTACTTTTATACTCGATGCTATGACAAATTGACTGATTCAATTATGTCTCACTTATCGAATGTAATACTGGTTGGCAGTGATGTTAGATTTTACTGAGCTCTCTTCTTTGCATATGCTGCCTTTTCATTACAAGTTTTATATAAATTGTCTATTGTCTGATGCCTATACTCTACTCACAGATAATGGGGTTGATCTGTGATTTCTACTCTTCAATATAGATAATCAAAAACAAATTCGTAACAAAAAAAAAACTCATTGATTCATCTGCAATCAACATGCTTCGTTAAAACTTTTACATTAATTTTTACATTAAAAATCCAGGATGGATTCAAAAAAAAGTGTAAGAAAATGTTAAAAGTCAGGGAAGAGGATCAGCGAAGTTACGTCAGACCACCGTCAAAAGTACCAGAGGGTCATAAAAACGGCAGATATTAAATCATCAACTTACACTACAGGCACAAGCATGCCGAGCCGGGTGTTCGACGCGGGCCGTGCGATGCTCATTTATTATTAGCGGCCCGGCCTGCCTCATGTTTATTAAAGAGGCGGCTATCCCACCCGGTCTCACCTGAACTGGACTGGACCCGTTGAAGATCCGTTTATTTATTAAAATTTAGTTTTGCACTGAGGATTTGTGATGCAACTGCATATCGTCTTATTTTGGTGCTTGAAACAAATTGATGTAGGTATTATTCCTAAAAATATTTAAATCCTCCATTTCATATTTGATTTCAACAAACAAACATTATGTTATACAAGAAGTGCGTATGTAAGTTTGTAACCTACGTTTCACCATTATCTATCTGCCCATGACAATACTGACGCTTGTGTGAAATTTTAAACAAATGTTCGCATTCAATTTATATTCGCCAAGCGCACGGTTTTAGCAAAAACGACGAGAACAATGGGTGTGTGGCCGCTGCCGCCGCAACCGCAAATATACGACATGAACCGATATGTGGGCGATAAGAGCGATCGATGCAACCTGCCTGCGAGACTCGAACGCAACTGATTGCTTGACAGCAAGCTTCTGTACAATTATGTGCTCCTGATGATTTGTATCGAGTTTATCGATGAATCCTCGATTGAGTTCTCGTCTTGCTTGATGCTCTTCACGTATCGCTTATTCGATTAGTTATCCGATAATTTTCTAATCGTCTATTGCGTTTCAATATAAGGAGTGTTGTGGCGGTTTTTTTTATACTTTGTAGTACATATTATATTTATCACTATTTTTTCTATATTTTTTATGTATTATGTACCTTAACTACCTTATCAATACTAACAAATTATTACTAGCAGTATTTACTAGTTGTCAGTTGTCTTGTCCCTAATTCGGAATTCAGATTGTTAAATTAAACGTCACACACATTTGATGGAGGCAAGAGTTCAAAACGAAAGTAAGTTTGAGTCGAAAAACAAAATTTTAAAATGAAGTAGCGGGGTGGCGCTGCTCTCAGCGGCTGTGGCAGCGGTGCCAACATTAATAAAATAAAGCCGCCAGGTATAATTCATCAGGCAATTGGGCGCACGGTGACGTGCCTGATTAAAATGAATTCTGCTTTGTCGCGCTCGCGGTGGCTCGAATTTTTACCTGAGTGCCGGATTATGCTCGTTAGTGGAGTCAACTCGTAGTGGATACTGAGAACTCATTGATTCCTAGAATTGTGATCATCTGATCTCGAGAGAGATCTGTTCTAGCTTGTCCTTGTTGCTATTTTCTTCACAACCTATCAACCAGTAGAGATTCTTATATTAAGAATTCCATATCAGAATTCCATACCATTTCCATATCAGAAATTACTTGGACTAACTTTTTTTTGATAAATAAACCACAGTCTGTTGCTGATATTACTGACAGCGGCAGGGAAGGAAATATAGGTAGGTATACAGCTTTGAGAGAATAAATAATTTAAAGATATATAGTTAAAATAATGACCATAAATTGCATTTCTGTTACTTTGTATTGTAATAAATTGGGAGTCAAAGAAAACAGTCAAAGGTGTCAAATGCACGCATACCTGCAATATTAATAAATTAATATCCTTTGATTAATGTAAATATTAATCAGTTATTATCATATTTATATGTCCTCGTATAGGTTTGTCATGGAGCGTTGTACGCTATTTTAACTTTATCATTCTGATGAAGGGAAAAATGCATGCATTCGGAAAGATAGGCCCAAACACTAACTATATGAGTTTCAGCAGATATTTAGAAACATCAGTTGAGATATGGAAACTGGAAAAATGTATCAAAAGATTGGGAAGATTTAAAAAAAAGTGGAAAGTCTGGGAACTCGGGGAAGACCTTTGCCGAGCAGTGTGTGTGGTAACAGCTAAAACCATTCTCTACCATTCTACTTCTGCGATTTCAAACCCTATCCTGACTTAGCTTTAAATAGAGATTTGATAATATAAATTCTTATAACTTATATTACCGGTGTCGAGAATTTGAGACTCGAGTAAAAAGTCGAGACAGCTATATGAAATTAAAAATGTAAACGGCAAAGGCGCAAAGTTCAGTAAACATATGACCCGACAAAAATAAAACGCCTCGGCCGTCGATGCGGATGCAGTCGTCGCCACGGCAATTAAATTATTCCGCGTCATCTCACGGCACGCGGGGAGAGCTGAGAAGCACATGGCGCAAATCGCAATATTAAAAATAATACAGACAAGGGTGAAGAAGGAAGGAGATTCATTCAGGTGGCTTACCACCATCTCTTTAAACCATGCAAGATCCAGTGAGTAAGGGAGATGTCGCCCTACATCATGTATATATGTAAGGTTTTAAGAGACGGTAGGAACCCCCCGCTTCCAAACGGTCATTTTGGAAATCCTTGGGGGAGGCCTATGTCCAGCTTTGGCTGAGGAACCCCCCGAATCTTTTAATTCAGGAAATCTATTCTCTGCTCTGCTGTCTAAGGCTCCTAAAATGAAATACCACAAAGACTATCATGGTTGTATCGTCTTGTTCAATAGACCACCCTTATTCCCTTGTTCGTTCATTCATAGTTAAATGTTTCTTTTATACATTTCTAAAGAAACAGAGAATTCCCTGAACATCAGTTTAGAACTAAATTTAATCTATAGCACAACAAAAAAACAATAGAAAAACGCAACTGACTACAAACATCTTAATTGCCTTACCAACTTACAAAACAGAACTTAACCAGACGAACTTTATAATCTGGGATCGAGCGCATTGTAAAAATTACGCCATAAATCCGCCAGGCCGCTCCCGACGAACGGCCGACGCGGGCCGGCCCATAAATTACGGAATGGCGCGGGCGGGACTCGGCGGTCGCGACATCACAAAGGCGCGGCGGAAAAATATACCGCTACGTTGTTCGCGTTTCGTTGCGAGTTCCCGGTGAGTTCACTTCAGTGTTAAAAGTTATAGTAGGGCCCTTAGGGAATTTTTGAACTTGGATCTTAACGTGTAATATTTTTAAATGTTTATTTAAATGATTTGATTGATGTATTAATTAAAAACCAAAAACTACTTAGTTGTAAAGACAAAAACGAAAAAAAATCACAAAATTTTTTTTACTAAACGAAAACTAGAATAAATAAAACTGAAATACATAACATAATCCTCAATAATTTAAACCAAAACATCAAGCGCTCGGCCATTTGATTCCGCCTCGCCCCGTAATGGCCCGCGATGATCGTGCGACAAAAACCAGCCGCATTCGCATTGCGGGCGTTCGCCTGGCGGCAGAGTATCAGGGTCGCAGCGGTGCGGAGGAGATAAGTAATTCTGCGCCGCGTCGGGGGGCCGCGGGTGGCGGGGAGGGGGTAAATGCCCGCGCGGCGGCAGCGGGTAATTGGTTCGCGCCGCCCGAGGCGAGCCCGTAGTATCGCGCTTTAGCGACGGCGCCCTCCGGTGTCGAGCTCGCTCACAAAAGCGATGGAGTTGAAATGTGTCAAGATGTTTTTATAAAAATATTACAGCATTAATTTCGAGGAGTGAAATTATTATTGTCTCTACCAAAAAATACAATACAAGATTTTAATTATCTGTGCTTAGGCAAGGGACTAGTCAACTGGAACACAACCTTTCTTATCCCACCCAGCATAATATTTTTATCCTTATCCGTTTGACTGCTCATGTGCTTTTGAGCACTAAAAAGGCAAACGCGGCGATTGGCTAGGCATAGGCATAAATAAAATAATTGTTTATTTTGAAGTATCTATACTCCTTTGTGTGAATGCTTTTAGCATTAAGTCCGCCAATTGTATAAATATTTTGTACTTATGGAACCGTAAAGTTTTTAATAAATAAATAATAAAGGTAGTTTTAAAATAACTTTTTTTCCATAAACGGACCTAATATACACCCGACCTTATATTTAAAGTAAAATCAAATTATTTTAAAAATTAAATTGGCAGTCGTCTCCATAGCTTTCCGTGCGGCTGTTTGTCATGCTACCGTCGAGTTATAGCTATGTCGGTGTCGCGGCCACCGGCGCACTTTATACATCCGACGCTGCGCCGCCACGGCCCATACAAGCTGCTATATAATACAGCTTCAACGTGTTATGTATACCTAGTATGTATTAAACCAACTTCATGCTTTTGAAGAATGTATGAGACCGACTTAATTGCGATTGGGTCCTTCGTATTTCGAACGACTAGAGAATATACATATTATTATAGCGTCGATGTGTTATATACGGTGTATACTATATAAGTTAAATAGTATTTATACGAAGTGTATACCAAATTAATTCTATTCAATGAATCCTTGTGCTATCTACCCATATATACGAAACCGACTAAAGAAAAGAAATAGACGTTCATACCTACCCCAAAAACTAGAGATAATCACACAAGCTGGGATTTTATCGATAAGTAAATGTTTCACCACTTCTACCGATAGTTTCAATAACTTTTTTTTCACTTTTGTACGTGTGGAAGTGATGGTTTACGAACAAGATCAGGGCGTCGATTCTGCTAACGTTAAGTCAAAATCGTGTCAAAATAGTGTTTCAATTGTAGTGCTTTTTACACACTATTTGCAGGAATTATGACAGTTTGATGTGATGTGAATGTAGTGAGGGGTGTGACCATCAGCAGTGATATAAAAAAATATACATTTCTTGTAACTAGTGTGTAAAAAAGCACTTCCATTGAAACACGATTTTGAAACGATTGTAACTTAACGTTAGCAGAATCGACGCCCAGGAAGGCCGACTGTATATGGAAAGAGACCAAGTAGAATGATTCGTTGTTGGTATAAGCACAGAATAGATACGTACCTACCTACGTACGAACGTAGTAATCGTATTGTAAATAATAAAAACAAAATATTTAACCACTTGTACCATCTGCAACCTATACTCTATAAAGAAATAAATGAATTGACATTGAACTAGATGATCAATAGAAAAAATATCTAAAGAAATAATATTATATTTATAACTGCAGCATGCACCATGCTAAGGCATGATCTGATCATACTTATAACTACACATACCTAACCTTGATTTGAAACCCCTTCTTGATGAGTTTCAACTATTCGCATTCTAATTAAAAATGATAAGTAATTAGATTGAGCAGTTATTTTTCTTAAAAACCATAGAATTAGTTATCACGCGCGGCTCTAATCAAAGGCAATTTTTTTAAATCTATGTTAAAAACCCATAATATTGACAAAAAATATATGTTGTCGGAGGATACAAATAAATTAATAAAATCTTTATGGTATCGATTAGGTACGATGCCAGGCACCTGCAGAAAGTTTAAGCTACTTCAGTGTGTCCCAAATAAAAATAAAAAACTTCTAATTACAAAACATTTGACTTTCCATGTACCAGAGGAGTATAAACACCGTGAAGCCTGAGCCGAATCGTACAAACATACGGACGCGGTGGAGATACGAACAATTAACAGTCTCAGCGTCGCTCGTTATATTTATTCGGGCGCCTGCTTTTTCGCTCATTACTCGCGCGCGGGTCGCTTACAGGGTTGTCAAAACGTTATAATCTTGGCGGTGAATTCTTATATACATACCCCCGTATTAAGAAACGTTTGTTAAGCCTATTTTAGTTAAAATGTCTTTCGTCTCGTTCTTTCACATGAAGTGACAGGTAAGATAGAAAGAGCTAAAACATATTTTAGTTAAAATGTGCTTATCAAACGTTTCTTAATACGGCGGATAGTCTATTTTGATTTTACGTTACCTGACATACTATATGGTAGTAGTTTCCGTGGTATTTTTATATCAAAACAAAAGACAGCCATTACTGCCGATAATTTATTAGTTTACCATATATTTGTTAGTTTGTAGGTCGTAGTTGGATAAAATATATAATTCTGCGAAGAATAAAGAAGTCGCTTTGTTCGGTCAACACATCCACTCAACGAAGTATTCAGTAGGGATTCCAACCAAATGTCATTCGTATTTGTACAGTTGATACTTGGCAACCCTATATTTCGAGTATGGACCAAGTGAGCGGGGCGACGGGGCGCATAAAATACGACGCGATGTCGTCGCTGGGCGATGTGTCACGGCTATGCGGCGTAGTGGTGGCACGGTGTCGGATTTTTTTATCGATAAAGTTGGCAAAGTAGAATTTTCAAGGTTTCATTCTTGTCGATCTTACTACCGTCTTCTTGTTATTTTTCGTAGATTTTTCCGTCTGAAAGTTTTATATCTTTATCTATATTAGTTCCATATCTTTTACATTCCAATCGACATAATGATTTCTTATGTTTTCGCGATTGTTACACATTAAATTAAAATATTTTATACGGTTTTCTATTCCAATCGACTTCAACTTTTACCCCCTTATTCCTAAAAAATTACCGTCAAATGAAAAACCAAAATACATTTTAGCTTAACAAACGTTTGTTATTTTTTATGAATAAGGGGGAAGGTCTTTAAGGATTTTGAAACGAGCCAAGGGTAGTCATAGCCTGGGGGAATTTTTAAAGTGAAAACTTCTGCAGTGGCGTTGTGCACTTTTTGGGATAAGTAAGAAATGTCTAACTCGCGTCAGGACGTGACCTGATCGAAAATTTTATGGGCATAGGTGATGAAGTATATCCCCCTTTCTTTCTACCGCGCGGCGAAAATGGATGCCTTCTCCTGTTTTACTTCTACCATCACTCTCGGAGTGCAAACTGTTGATATTGTTTTCATAGAATTGTTGAATAGTTAAGATGAAGCCTCTGTAAGTCTGTAAGATTACAGAGGCATGAGGAATACTCATTAACTTTAATTTGGGTATTTTGATTTGCCATTAAGGGTTTGGTATTAATTCTGTTCGGAATTACCTCTCTTTGCGAGCTCTCCACAAATCACAGAGCAGATCTGCAGCACACATCAGCAGATGAAAATTATTACTTAAGTGTCGTCATCCCATTATCCTTAACTTTTGTTTTTTGACAACACAGCTGTAGCGTTAATAGTTGGGCTATTGGCAGTTTGCCAACATGCCTAAAATATTAGAAAAATCCTCGACATTTTAGACTCATAAAACAACATCACTATCCACGTGCTACCCTCGCTCGCATGCAATCAGTCGGGGCGAGCCGCGGCGACGCCACTCAACGCGCCTCGTAAACGTTATCGGGTACATCGTAAAAATGCGACGTAAATGGCGAACGTGCCGCTGAGCTCGGCCCTGCCAAACAGCAGTTCACATTTTAAAATTCGATTTTGGAATTCTAATTTGAATTTGTATTTTGCTACTAAAATAAAGTGACCAGCCAGTATTGATATTCCAATTTGATATCGCTGCTGTTTGGACTTCATTTACAGGGTTGTCATTAGTGCGATATTTACCTAAATTAAAACGACAATATTTGCTGATTATTTGCAATAGTTAATGCCGCTAAGACTACGAGCAATCATCATACCGATTCTCGTCTGCGGAGACGTATGTAGATGAATTGGTTTGTTTGTGGAAATGAGGTGCGGTGCGGACCTCTTTACCACAAACAAACCAAATCATCCACATAACACGGCACTATAAAAACCGGTTCTGCCGAATTTGAGTAACAATATCATCTGTCTTAACAGAGGCTAACCCACAATAAGCTAATGGATGCAACTTGCATGCAACACAGTCGTCGCCAACTCAATTGTTATATTATGCACCCTTCGTGTATCAGGTTGAGGGAAGGCGGGATTATTGTCTGTATTATTTGTTCTCGTTTTAACAGATCATGACTTTCAATGTCATTTGTACTAGGTAAGACAGCGGATACTTCCCACCTCTTTATAGGGGAAGGGATTGGGATTCTTTACCACTGAACTTATTTCCGGACGCATTCAACAATCTTCTTAGTGTTAATGTGAATATAATCCTTTCAATTAGAAATCGTGGTCAATCGCTGGGTATCTTGGAACAAGTCCTTCGTAACAGTTAAAGGCGACGTTTGAGGAAAATTGAGGAAGAAATATTTGTCGCAATATTTTAATTTCCATTCGTTTTTCTCCTGCAATATTTTTTAGAACATTTTCCTGAAGTCATAAAGCCATTCTGTTTTTATTAATTTTTCTCAATGTAGGGGGTTCTAATATTATGTCTCCGAGATTCAAACTATCTGTATACCAAATTTTAACTAAATAACTTCAGTGATTTAAGCGTGAAAGCGTACCAAACAAACTACCATACGTTGAGCTTGATGTAGAAATAAGAGCTCTCTTTTCACTTTATGAATTCCTATATACTATTGTTTTGTTAACAGTATGTGAATAAATCTATACTAATACCTAAGCTTAGATGGATTGATGTTTGTTGGTCAACCACGCCAGAACGGTTAAACAAATCAAGATGAAAGTTTTTACTAATACATAAAGCTGAAGAGTGTGAAGAGTATATGTTTCTTTGAACGCTTACTTTAGAACTGCTGTTCAACAAAAGCGTATATAACTGTTATGAATGAATAAAATATATAGAAAAAAATTCGCTACAAAAAGTAAAATGTAAGCGTATATTGTTCCCACCAAGTCACGCCATCAGTCAGCCCGTGTCGTTGCCATGGAGACGGTCGGGTGCGGCCCACAAGCAAATTCGCACCCCAATTAGTGTCCTGATCGAGTGTCCCGAGTTGGGGCCCAGCCGCCCTCGGGACGAAAGCGCAGATCGAAGATATCAATCATCTAGATGTAAGACTTGAACACCTACAGTTTGTAACAGTACACGTTAGGTTTGAAAGTATTTTTCTACTTAGCCAGTTTAGTTCCATTATAGGAAACCGCTTTTAAATTCTTGACATACACAAAGAGACTTCAGATAGTACCTTTCTTCTTTCCAAATGCAGTTGTTTACATATTAAAAGGAGTTTGGTATTTAATTTACTATCACAGTGAATTATAGAGATATGGATAAAAAAAAACTATAACAGTCCTTACAGATAAATAAACATACAAACAAAATATACAGATTGAGTAGATCCTAAATGTTAGAAGTTTTTAAAAGTAGCGGTAATGAGCGCATGACACTCATAACTCTGCATTCCGCTATAGACAGATACTAACAAATAACAGATCCAAGGCAGCTATATTTTAAAGAAAGATGGGCTGATATTGCTTCTTAATAAATTAAAAGGGAACCCTTAATTCTAAAACTCGTATACATTGAGAGGTAGTCTCAAGATTCATGTCACGTATATTGCTTGAGACCTTTGCAACTTTTGAAGTGGTTACGTCTTGATATACGTGTTCCACTTGTTATTTGGATATAGAATTTGATACTTCTGTATGATCTTCAATACGGTAATCATGTACACTGTGCTATATTCTATTACATTTAATGGTATTCCTGTGAGTAAGTACACCATCCAAAATAACTTATCGATCATTCACAGCACAGCTCCGGATTGCGGACGCTTCTTCTGTTTCGGGGTTGACCACAGAAAACATACTGCAATCAAATCGCAGACCTCCTGAAAAAGGGATATTAGGAGGACGATAGTACTGTTATCGTCGAACGTGTATGACGAGAGTGATAAACGTAGAGAATGCTATCCCTCGCTCTGCCCGGTCTGTTTGGATCTAGTTTTTATCTACCTCTACGGGGAACAGGCAAGGCATGTTAATATGTTTTTGTACATAATACATACATCTCATACCAAATCCTAGATTGAAAACAAAGTAACAGTATCAAAACGTGCGATATCTTCCATTTTCTCTATGTCTCGGTTCTTTCTGTGGACAGGAGTGGGGCATCTAACGCAGCAGTCCCGTTTAATTCCATTCCCGAATTCTACCTTTTCTTTATTGGACTGTCCAGCCCCAATTAGAAACTACGATCTACAATTTGTTGGGTTTGGACTTTGGACACCTGATTTAATTGCCCTTATGCAAGTGATAGGAAGGTTCATTTTGTTTTAATACCCTCATTATTCGTCATTCTATTCAAGAAATAAATTAAATCTTTAATGTTAGTCACAGCTACACACAGAACAGGTTATAGAAATATTAGTTAATAGTGGATAGCAGATGGATAATTTGGCTTAAGGTGATACCTCGGTGAACACTAGCGCCACTGTCATTTAAAAATCATTATTCCCTGAAAACATAAGTTATCAAAAATCCGTCTTTTGTAATTAAGGTTCTGGATCTGAAGTTAATTTTAAACATATTTAAATATTAAGTTAGAGTTCACTTTAGTTACAAATTGCAATATTGCTTAAAACGGACATTTTTAGCAGTTTTGCAATTTGTAACTATATGGGACTATAATTTAATAATTGAATACGATTAAAATTAACTTCAGATCCAGAACCATAATTACAGCAAAGGGATTTTTAATAACTTGTGTTTTTTGTGGCGCTAGTGTTCACCGAGGTATCACCTTAAGTGCCTTTCGTTTCGTAGCATAGGATAGTTATGACTTATGACCTAATAATATCCACAAATAAAACGAATATTTTTGTCCAATAATAATGTTGAAAAGTACAATAGAAAAACTCTTTATTGCACCAAACAAATGTATACATAATTTTGTTAAAAACTAGGTAAGGTACAAAGGCTTATCGCTAATGCAATCTCTTCCAGTCAACCTTAGGGTGGATGGAGAACAAAACCAAGACAAATCAAAAGGCTTATTAGGGTCAAGTTATAATTATATTTATTCGATAATTAAATTGGGATAATCTAAATCAACTGTCATCGTCATTATTAACAACACGCCAAAAATCTAACCATAATCAGAAAATGTTCTATGTACTTAGTAAATTTTTATTAAGTACTAATGAAAATGTCCCAATAGTGTATTATGCATATTGAAATTAATTTAAACACTAAAGTAGTTAGAGAAATTTCACTCACTAAAAAATAAAACTAAAACCACGCTTTAATAAAGAAAAAAAATGTTACTGTGCGAATGTTATCCTTTCATTCTGTCGAAGAATTACGTTTTACATAAAATAATAAACCACAACCCTAGCTTCTTTTTAGTGGAGATAATCCCCGGCCGGGATTGCGGGATGCGGGATTGTCGGGGTCGGCCGTTATCAAGTTATCAATTTGACGACCCGCCAGCCATATGGCCAACCCTATTTTATATTCGAGACGATGGGTAGGATAGAATAGACGATAGTTCCGTGGTACTGGTAATGTAGGTAGCAGCACAATGGGAAAGTGTAGGTGCTAGCGCGGTGAAATGCTCTTTATTTGAAACATATTTTTTCTATTATATTGAAATCATAATAGAAATAGAATATTGTACCTCGAACTGGCTTGAACTTGAACCATGCAGATGGACACTGGACCAGTGTCCATCTGCATGGTTCAAGTTCAAAGGAGCCAGTGCTCCTTTTGGTCGCGATAACCGACGTCCACGAGGGCACAGCCGCGGGCGGATGCCAGTAGGGTACTGTATAAAATACTCAGTACAGTCTATCAAAAACATAATAAAACTATGTAATTTAATCTTCAAGTGCGTGTAGTTCTATTCTAAATAAAAATTTGTATTCAAGTTAAATTAACATTTTTCTTCGGTCTTGCAGTTCAAAATAAAACCGAATTTGAGACAAACTGAAAAGACATTTAGGTATCTAGATTGACAGCGTTAAATCCCACCGGAATGACTGAGCTCGGGGTCTCATTTACCAGGGACTCAGAAGTCGGTGCGTGTCGCGGTCCCACCCCTAATCCACTTTTAATTTTGATTAATGTGGCCCGACGAACGGTGAGCTTGCGAGCGAAATACTAAATTAGGGCTTTGTTTTTGCTCGCGTTAGGTGACACGTGTTGGTTGTCATTTTGCCCTAGTGATTACAATAAAACATATTTTTATTTTGTTAATACATAAGGTATACATACTGATCACTGAACGCACACATACAAAACTTTAGTCGTTTAGTGAAATAAAAAACATTTTATTATATATTTAAGAGAGTATTTTTTTAATTTTTAGGTTGTTAGTATTGTAAGTTATATTATTTAGGCTTGTGCATATTTGCTTCGCCTTCACAAAAACTTTGGCCCTGAGCTGAAGTGCTATTTTCCAAATCTATCTGTCTACTATTTAACCCTACATTTACACTCAGCCCCTGCCACTGCTCCTGTCGCTGCCGGAAATATTTCCATAATGCCACATTTACACTCAGCCTTGTAGGGCAGGGAAGTGAGCAGGGAAGTGGGCAGCGCGCGAATGTAAATAGGTTACTCGCGTTGTCACTGCCCATGCCACTGCCGCTGCCTGGCGATCCCTCGATTGTCGGTTTTTCGCGCGGAAATCCAAGGACGGGCAGCGCGAGCGCGAGTTAGTGTTTACATTCAGCTTAAAACCATGCAAGATCCAGTGAGTAAGGGAGATGTCGCCTTACATCATGTATTGCGCTGTCTCGCTTACTCACTGGAACTTGCATGTTTTTAGAGATGATAGTAGGCCACCAGATAAGCAGTAAAGAAGTATGCAATAACGACACGAGTGAGCGTTCACACTCAGCCTTTATACTTCTTTACTGCTCAGTGAGTAAGCGAGACAGCGCAATACATGATGTAAGGCGACATCTCCCTTACTCACTGGATCTTGCATGGTTTTAAGCTGAATGTAAACACTCACTCGCGCTCGCGCTCCCCGTCCTTCGACAATCAAGGGATCGCCGGGCAGCGGCCGCGGTATGGGCAGTAACCTATTTACGTTCGCGCGCTGCCCACTGCCCTAATAAATGTGGCATAAGAATTAATTGGTCTTGTCGGTGGTGGAATGATTTCCAGGTCTCTCTTCAGGCCATCCGTTTCACGTGACACTATTTCTGCCTTTTCTTTAGTCTATGTGCCTTTCAATTTGGTGACTGGTGAGTCGTTCGAAAATCATTCAAACAAAACCAATTTTGAGTAGTCATTTCAAAAATAGCGCTATACTCGTAAATATACATAATAAAATGAATTCTGAAATGAGTCTCGGATAAAAATAATCATTTTTATTTTTTTATTTCTGTTTAGATAGTGTAAGATCTTCGACTTACAATACACATTTTATTACTATCGTTTGTCTTTTTCAGGTAAGATTATTTGCACAAACTACCCAGTGAAATAGATTTTCACGAAGGAAAGTTTGAGACAAAATAAATGCGGAGAATTCCCGATAACTAGGAGCAAGAAAAGCGTATCGGAACTGTCTGTAAGTACCAGGCGTATATAGATCTATAGCAGTAAGTTAGCGACAGGCGGGGCGGACGCGGCGCGGCTTCCGGGCGCGCTTCCTTCCGGAAATAGGGCCCGTTCCGGGGCGCCCGGCGTCTAATGGCGCGTGCCTCTCTTAATGTCATGCCACCCTGGTACCCGTGCTCGTTAGCCTCAACTTACTCCGGTGACGATTTTACTCCCCCGGGCCTTCTTTGGATGTACGAAATTGTTTTCTTTTTCTTTTGTAAAGAAAATAGGAATTTCTCGCATAGTTATCAATTTCCTATATTCTCAGTTTAAATTATTGGCACGGAAATTAAGTTTTGTTTCTGTGCTGTTTTTTTATAAATTTACTAGCTGTTCCCCGCGGCTTCGCCCCGCGTGGGACTCTGTTATATCGCGCCGAAAAGTAGCCTATGTTTGACCTCAGGTCATTAACTACATCCCTACCAAATTTCATTACAATCGGTCCAGCAGTTTAGCCGTGAAGAGGTGACAGACAGACAGACAGACAGACAGACAGACAGACTTTCGCATTTATAATATTAGTATGGAAGTATGGATTTCCTAGCACAATTTTTTTTAATATAAATAGTACTCGGAAAAAAATATACGTTCGAATTGAGAACGAGTTGCGCCAGCATGACGAGTTGCGTTTATGACGACTTGCTACTAATCCCTTTTTTTTAAGTCGATTAAAATTTATTTCAAACTGTTTCAACCATTTACTGAAAAAATAACTTTACCTACTTATTAAGCTATCGAGCATTTTATCTAATGCAAAATGTTATTTAATAAAATAACGATGGATGAGAAACAGAAGTAATTTTAAAATGTACCTACATATTATTTTTTATAAAAACCAAATGTCAAACGTTTTTGCTAACATGTATAAATCATCCTTTTGTAATTGTGATGTTAATTTTTGTTTTGTCAGGCACGCCCGAGAATAATGCACTTTGTATATCTTTATGTTACTATCTGGTGTAGTTTGTCGCTGACATATCAATGTGTCGTCAAGTCACAGACTACCTATATTTAATTTTGAGTTTACAGTACAGTTCACGTATCTATATAACTTTACGGAACCCTGTTAATAAAGTGATGTGTTAAGTTTAAAAAAAAAACACTTAAAAAATTAATATATTTTGGAAATATTAGTAAAGCGCTTTTATTCGAAACCAATTGTATACTACGATCACTCTTTTTTGAATTTCATGACTGTTCTCCAGAGGGCGCCAACGTCACATTGAGATTTGCGACACTATTCTTCTATTCTTTTTTATATTCGTTATTTATTATTATTATTTATTGATTAAATTTGGAATTCTTTGTACTTATGGAACAATAAACTATTGATACTACTATTCTTATAGGTATATATAAATGCCACTTGACAAAATATCTAACAAGTTATATACGTTCGATTCGTTGAGATGAACATTAAAAGCCACATAGGTACATATATATTATGTATACTTATGTATATTATGTTTAACAATAAAAAATAGATTTATTTAATTTTACATAATGGTTAAAATCATACATAACCCTTCGTCTGGATTCACTGTAGTCAGGTAAAAACTGTACGGTCATCAGATCAGCCAGACACATATCTATTTAGATAGATATCTATATGTATAGCTATCGAACTTTGCCTCTGTCGGTCGGGTTCCACCGTCCAAGCGCAACCGCGTCTCTCGCCGTGTCGAGCACGGACGCGATATATTTTATGCTACTGCAACGCAAACAGTTTTGATACTTGATATTATTAATTTAATTTTTTTTTTCATCTGACAGAGAGTTTAATTTTTGGACTGAAATAATTGGACAAGTCGTGAAATGCCGTGAAATAACGTGAACATAACACGATCTGCTAATTTTTGTGATCGGTCCACGACTCCACGATATTTACCCTTACGTCCCGTCGTCTTACCGGCTTGTCCGATCGTCGACGAAGAAGATTATTTTTCCTGTTAGTTCTTCTAAACTCTAAAGTTCTCGAATAGGACACAATCAAATATTTTACTTATAATATTAGTTTATAGTTAGATATCCGCACTAATCCATTTGCAGCCCTCCCGTGTCGTTTACATTACATTTACACAGCGATTGTGAACTGACATATCTTGCGCGACGCCATTTCGCTGAATGTTCTAAGCCCTTAGATCACAGGGACACATAAGATATGCGTATTATATGTTTTTATATATAAGCTGTATGTATTTTATCAGAGCTTTATCATAAACACGAATTGATTAATTTCTTGCATGAAAGCCATCATGTACATACTTATCTTACTGACTACCTAATCATGTTTTTTTTATTCATCTACATGTCTTTTATTTACTTCTTAGAATGATTATCGACTATTTAATGTTTAAACCTTGTTGCTGTGATTCTGGTGGCATAAATTTATTTATAAAACTTTATCTTTCTATCCATGATAGGAGGAAATTTAAGAGCGTACTCTTAAATTGTGGTCTTAAAAGTCCTTTTAAGTTCTCCTCAATTCTTGCTTTTTCACATTTTGATTCAACTCCTTTGTCCACTTTTCCACTGTTTTCTATACGTAACTTTTCCTAGGTCTTGGGTTTTTTGGTTCTCATCCACATAGAAAAATATGTGGATGAGAATAAAAATGAAATATCTTGCTTTCTAATACGTCATTTTGTTGTTTTAAATGTTCCATTTTCCTTTTCAATCTATTGACAACTAAAGGATCGACAAATATAGAGGACTGCTTACGTCTTTTTAAAATATATTGACGAGTAGAAAGCACAGAAATACAGGCTTTTTGTCATATCTCCTTCCTGCTATTACCTGAACACATAATGAGGGTGACAGGCGTGGGAGGAAGCCCCCGGGCTCTTTGACAAGACGGGAGGCGGCTCGTTTGTATTACCAGTTTTAAAGGGTGCGATATGCTTTGCTGCGTGTTCTGTAAGGGAGTGCAGACTTGGAAGTGTCTCTGACGGGCTTTGGAGGAATGTGTGTAATCTGTAGGGATCGGAAACCTGCTAAAAGTAAAGTAGTAAACCAGATAATATTTCTGCGCATCATTCTGACATGTATCCTTTCAACATTCTCTGCTCCTTGATGATTTTTTTCTCAAATCAAGGTTCGATCCCTGGTCAGGTCAAAATCGAAAATTGTATTTTTCCTATTAGCCTGGCTCTTGGATGTTTATCTATATATGTATTTGTTATAAAATATAGTAATATTGGGTTAATATCCCATAACACAAGCCTTGAACTTTACTTTAGGGCTAGCTCAATCTGTGTGATTTGTCAGTATATATTTGTTTATTTATTTGACAATCCTCCATCTACTTTACGTAAGCTGAAACATAATATTATTACAATTAAATAATTTATATCAGCGAGAAGCCCAGACCAGTTCAAAGCAAAGTTTGTGCCGTATGCGGTCTGTCTTATACGAAATGCTGTGTTAGAGTCGGTATAATTGATCTGAATCCCCCAAATATACATTCAGACAGTAAGACAGAGCCTTCTAAATTATTTATAAGGTACTTTAATATTAACTAGCTGTGTTTCCCAAAGATTTGCTTTAAGAAATTTTGGAAAATTTGTTTGTTTAGTCGTATTGTAGCACTGGACTATTTGTCATTCTGATTTTTGTCCGACGCCTTTACCCATTTTACAAGCCCTTTAAAGTGAGGCGTTTTCGAAGCATTCTGACACCAGGGTGCACATGGTCAGTTCACTTTGTATTGCATTCGTGATTACATTATATTTATTACTAGCTACCTGCCCCGGCTTCGCTCGGCTATTAAAAACTTCCTCTTGAATCAGTCTATGGTCTATCTATTAAAAAAACGCATCAAAATCCGTTGCGCAGTTTAGAAGATCTAAGCATACACAGGGACAGACAGCGGGAAGCGATTTTGCTTTATACTATGTAAAGAAAGATAAAGATTGAGTTAATATATTTTGAAGAGTTTCTCACTGCTAACATGACATCTTAACATTTTATGTCGTACATAATTCAGCTAAAGTTGATCAAACTTATATGTGACGGTCGTGATGGCGCAACAATCTGTCTATTGCACGTAGATGGATGAAATTTTCTTAGTTTAGTTTTTAGCCACAGAAACAGAAAACTTTGCGGCACTGTACCTACCGATATGTCGAGTTGCGTCATTTATTGCACTTCACTTAGTACAGGCGACCCGTCAATGTTATTTTCACCAAAGAAATATAAGCCTTATCGGATCACGATACGGTACACAATGGATGCGAATTATACGCTTCGGCCACTTGTCTGCTTTCGAGGCCAAGAGATAAAATAATCAAGTACGGTAAGCTACATAGAAAATATACTTCTTCATCTGAGCGTGTTTCCCGGTTGCATCTTCAGCTGACACTTCAGAGCTCAGGGTACTCTGTTAATCATGCTAGATAGTATATTTTCCATGTTGATATAGAGGATATACCTACTATCTAGCTCTTGTTTTGATTCAGTGTAAGTAATGAAGTGATAAGTGTTAAATTATAACGTCCATGATCCCAGGCCCACCGATTAACGACAAGTTCATCGCTATCAAGCTTATTTTATTATTGACGTAGCATTCTCTACAAGTAAAATTTTCTATAAGTACAACGGTACTTTGACTATGACAATTGATTAGTATCATTCATTTATAGTCAAAAAAAATTACCGCGGCGACGACATCTTGGCACTTGCTAGTTGCTTAACATGTTGACTTATAGCGTGAAGATGACAGCCCTCTCGGAGCTTGCCCGCACTCGAGTTATGTATTTGCCCAGCCCACACAATGCGGACCTCTGTCGCCGCGCCACCGTTTATCACACGGAAGCTAAAACGAGTCAATATTACGAAAGATTGTACTTTTTGTTAAGTATTGGCTGCTTAAGGGTTCTATTATGTTTTGAATCTTTTGAAGCTACTCGTACAAACTACAATTGCTTCTTTTGCGATTAACAATTTTGTTGTTTAACTCTAGAATGTGGGATCTTAGTCGCTATGACTGATACGCTTCAAAACCAATGACGGCCAAGATGGCGTAAAAAAGCAAAAAGTAAAGGGCTTTTCTGTGCAATTCGTCTGTGCGACCACCTCTGTGGCGTCATGGTTAACAAGTCATGATGAAAAATAATATTTTTCTGATTAGCCTGGGTCTTGTTATAAAATATAGTATCGTTGAGTTGTATCTTCTTCTTATCTTAATACAAGTCTCAAACTTACTTTGGGGCTTACTCAATCTGTGTTAAGTTAAAAAAAACTCTGCTTAGGAGGCAAAGTAACCGAGATTGAGCAATATTATGTCAATCAATGTCTCCTGTACTGTACCGAAGTATTCGTTTCATGGATCATAGTGCGTGAATAACGAATATATGAATTTGTGGTATACTTATACTAAAAAAGTTAATCATTTTTCTATCCGTTTTCATATACAATTCAAAGAAATAATTTACTTGAAAAAAGCAAGGAGGCAAGCAAACGTACACACATAATTTCTTTAAAATGCATGCCACACCCCTTTAAACCTCTCATTACCAGGCACTAATCGGCAGTGTACCGGAGAATAATAGGCTTTAAATTTTTTCTTTACAAGAAGTTTTGTACATATAATAATGTATAAGCTTAGATATTAAGATCTTGACTTAGGTTTAAGACATAAATGCAATTGAATCCATCCAATCCAGCCATACTAAAACTTCTTTCCATCAGGTGGGCCGTATGCGGACTTAGTATAAAATAAATTCCTTTATGTACATATATATTTTTTCTTACATCACGCAAAGCATAAATTGGTCACTATTTAGCGACCGACATAAAAATATCTGAACCAGTTTTAATTCTACATCAGTCTCCCCATTTAAATATAAGCAGATACGATTTGCATTACAAATGCAACCGGGGTCGCTCGGGTTATCGTCGCGCGGCCGGTGAGCCAACACATGTGAGACATTCACGGATAAATGGCCCGTCACGGATGGCGGATGTTTGAGAGCCGGGCGCGTCGTTCCAAATTCAAATTTGATTTATTTTTATTAAGATCTTACTAATGTTTGACTTATAAGGTATATAAGTAATTAGTCCTAATATACGTATTTGTCTAATCTTCTTTTAATGCCTTTGCATAAAGATGTCAATTGTATTTTTAAATAAACAACAGTATGTATATTTATGTATTGTGTATGTATGTTTACGTAGTTTAGTATGATATGCATTAAAATACCCATCGTGGTAAATTTGTTTATTTTTAAGTACCTATTTTCCCTTGTAACTTTTTTGCGCCGCACAGTTTTTCTGTTTCTCCCAATGGTTGACTTTTAGAGAATGCTTTTAGCATTAAGTCCGCCAATTGTATAAGTATTTTGTACTTATGGAACAATAAAGTTTTAATAAATAAATAAATAAACAATACCTAAGATAAAATAAATTTAAATTTCTTATGATAATTATTATGATAATTAATAAAATGCAGAACTAAACCTGAGACCAAATCTAACCGAGAGGGACCTATCACATAATATAATTAACGCATCTAAATACCTACTCCACTTACAGTACTTATAAGGTGTTTTAATTTCACTCAAATGTTCCTTTTTTTGACACCATCTGTTTCTATGTCTTATTTTTATTTTATTAATTTACCAGTTTGCAACCGCGGCTTCGTTCGGGAACAGTGCTTTTTCCGGGGATGAAAGGTATATACTTTATGTGCTTCTCGGTACTTCTAACTAGCAAATTTCAGAAAGATTGGTTCAATAGATAAACTGTGAAAAGGTACCAAACAAATTTTAACTTTATAATATTAGTTAAGATTTAGGATTCATCTTTCATCATCGGCAATCAAGCTAGTCAGCGGTGTAAATCGTATTATTTTAAAACTACACATAATATAACCTGCGATTTCGTACCGGTGACGGGTGAATGTGTGTGGTATGCGCAGACGGGAAAGCGCGCGCCGGCAAATAGCCCGCACCTCGAATAGGATCACGGACCTTTGAGCGGCGTACACACTAGTGCAGCGCTGCATTCGAAATTCAAAAATAAAATATTTATTTTAGAATTTGTGTTTTGTACATAAAAATTAAAAAACTGATTTGTAGGGTTCCACAAATCACACGTGCGGTGTCTATTTGTAATAGTAGATTTTTTAAAATCGAATTTTATTTTGTTCGCAAAATTGATTATAAGGTAACAAAGTGCCCAAAACTATTATTATCTGTAACGATTATTTTACCAGGAAAGGGTAGTGCAGCGACGAATCAATAGTGACCTGTTGCTTTTAACAGGTTATTCCCTTTTGTAGATTGTAGGGACATTATATTAACAAAAAATTCGCCAAGTAATTTTATATAAAGTTACTAGTCATGGCTGTCAACTCTCGGTATCCGGGGCTCTGCTTTCGTGGGACTCCTTTATCGCTAAGTCCTTGCAGATGCCAATCTAGTACTAAACCAAAAAGTTACGAAATATATCAGAAAAAAATATTAGTGTGGATAGAGCCTTACACTCGCAGAGTGAAGGCAACGTTGCTAAAATTTAGCGTCTGTCTGTCCGAGCCCGAAGGCGGCGGGTCGCCCCGTGTCGGCACCGGCACGCACACTTGCCCGGCCCGGCCGCCGGCCACAAATCTTCCGTTTCACTCGGGCCCAGCATCCGACCGGTGAGAAGGAAACAGCACGCTCCAAAGCACGCGACTGCGTGATGTCGGCTACTCCCGAAATAGGCTGCCCCCCGCGCGGGGTGCCGGTCCATCGACGTACGTGCTTTTAGTATGCTACGCGCATGCGAACCGCCCGCACCCTCTGCGCTCCTAGTGTTTTCGGTAGAAATCACGCGATTCATAAAACAAAAATATCCTAAGTACTCGTTGCTAAATAGCATGCTGTGAATCAAAATGGTCGCCATACTCGCCAATCCTAAATGGAGCGAAGATTTGACCATACAAATGATCATTGAGTACGAAAAGCGCGAGTACCTCTGGAACCCTGTGTCCGAACATTACAAGAACAAGAAAATTAGGGAGCAGGGCTACGTCGAGATCATAAATTCGTTGAATCTAGTCGACGTCACAGTTAAAGAATTGAAAAACAAGATAAAAAATATACGCTCGTCGTATAGCGTCGAGCTGAAGAAGATTCGCGCGGCAAGGAAGGCTGGCGCGCATGCGTATAAGCCTAGCGTCACGTGGTTCGAGCACGCAGACAGGTTTCTGCGGGCGATCGTCACACCGAGCTCCGTAAGACTATTTTTTGTTTACAATGCCTCGCGTTACACATGCGCCGTGCTTAGAATAAATTTTATTTTTCTTCTATAGGTCGACACGAGTTTGCTAGAGATTCCGGCCAGCGACGACAGCGATGCAGTGCAGGATTTGAGCGAGCGTAAATCACCGGAGAAGAAGAGTCCTAGGAAACGACGAAGTTCAACGCGTTCTCCCTACGTGTTGAACACTCCATCCCCTCGGCCTAGTACTCCATTCGGTCTTAATCAGTCGACATCCCCGTTCGGAATCCTTCCAACATCAACATCGGCTCCATTCCTCAATCCTCCAGTCGGCATTGCCACACCACTGACTACCTCTCTAGCAACTATTTATCCTATTCCAACAAAACAAAAGAAGAGTAACTATGACGACCGTAACGGAGATCACAACGATATGCCACAAGATTTAAGCCAGCATTCGGAAAATGTAAATGAGAACGAATTTGAAATGTTTGGTAAACTGATTGCGAGTCAATTGAGAAAGTTGCCTTTGAGTTTGGCCCTTGACACGCAATTGAAGATTCAAACATTGGTGAATGCGGCAAGGATACAAGCAGTGTATCAGCAGTACAGTTACGCCGGACCTTCTCAAGAGGCGCTCTCGGTACAAGCGCTTTCCAACGGTATTCTAGCCAGTATGGCGTCACAGAGTAGCTACGCCTCCAGAGCCGCCATGGCTATACGTAGCGATTCTCCGGAAGACATGAACAGGGATATGAAAACTGAATATTCTATAGGATCTGAGGGCGAAGACTAAAATCCTCAAGTTAATACGAAGTACCTCAGACAACTGGGATATTTAGATACGATTGCTCATAATGTATACCAATTACCACTTAGATAGTCGACTACGTGTCGATATATGGTGTTTTAGATGAATATTATATAATAGATGTTTTAGAATTATAAATTACAATGTATGTGAACCAGTACAAAGGCAAGAGGATTTGGTATCTTGTTGAGATGACAAAAAATCGATGTGATTTCAAAATTGAACTAGTCAAGTTTGGTGTTTATCGTAGATCTCGGTGTTTTGGCTGTGTTAGTTATTTATTTTACGAAAAAAACATATCTTATATCTACTAATAATCTCTTTCTGAACTTTGCGGTCGTTTCGAATGAAGAGATTTGGTAGTACTGCATTTTTTGGAATTAGTTTTACAGCTTTTGCTGGACGTACATAATTATTTTCGTTATTTTTATACAATTTTTAAAGACGTTAGCTGATATGACAATATGTATAATTTATTAGGTGTTTCAACTACGTTTGTTGTTTTTAATATATTTTTTCTAATTGCAGAAACACAATATTTTGTATTGTGACATCTATTTATATTTTTATATGAAAAAATATTTCAATGAATGTGACTGACATTATCATTCATTTAGCATAGGAATGGGTTATTGCCAAAATTGATCTTATTTCCTCATAAATAGAATGGGACATTTAATATAAAAAATTTATATTCAAATTGGATTAGACAAGATGCTCATATCTGACTTGGTATGCATTAATTGGCGCCCAACGTTAGTAGATATAATGTTGCCAGTTACAATTAAATTATTAATTAATAATCAAGACAAATAAATTGAAGTGATTGATGTATTTCTATTCTAAATGAATGATTAAGGAACAAAAAGAGCTGGTGTTGCTATACGTGATAGAGTAGTATGTTAAAATTGTGATTACAAATAGTGCGTGTTAATAATTAAAATACCTCATCGGTTACCTACCACAGATAATAAATGTTCTAAATATATTTATCTGTTGTTCGATGTGCCACAATTAGATTGTAAACATGATGTGATTTATTGAAAATAAATATTTTATAAATGTCTGAAATAATCTACATATTTATTTTTAAACTTTAAATAAAAAAGCAAGCAAATTGATAGACATTACCTGTGTAAGAAATAAAAGTAATATTTTAAATCAAAATCGAAATGAATCCACGAATCTGAATCATATACTTTCAACCTACTCTGTGCAGTTCAGTTTTTAAATCGTAACCCCTCGGCACAGGATACATAATAATACCTTACACAAATAGTACTCTCGTTTTGTGTGACCTTGCTTTTGACCGATATCGCCTCACGGATAGTTGAGTACAGGACACGGATAACCCCACCTTTTGCATAAGTGTTTATGGTACAGGCACATTATTTTGACAGTTTTTAAAAACTACGCCTGCTTAGCTAATGCTTTTCTAACGTCTTTCTAATGTTGGCTTTAGTATATATTTATATTCTCTTCTTTTATCTTCAAGTATCGATATAAGAAAGTCCACTTCAGCTTGTACTGAGTCCTTATTCTATATCATCATAACATTCATAATCTTAGTGTCTTCGACCGAAGCCTTAGGCTCGAAGAATACTTTAACGAGACCTCTTATTTTTTCCCCCCTCTATCTTAATTAGAGTATCTATGTTCCACTTAAGCTAATAATTTTATTTATTATTATGTATTTTATCATTACCATGGTCATCAGCATTTAAATCAGTTTCAAAGCCGAGATGTCTCAATTTTTTCCATTTATAAGATCTCTCCTATTATATTAATTATTGTATTTATGTTTTCAAAATACGATTTGAGTGGTAGAGGTGTTCAGTTGCCTTTTTGTGACTGGTTTTTATTCCGCGCCACCTCCAGTAAATATCCGTAATTATATTAATCGCTTCAAAAATTCAATACTTGGCCGATGTAGCTCCTTAATTACTTTGTTCGACCACCTCGTTGTAGGCACTGCGTTGTTTGCTTTACCGTCATTATCTGCTTTCGGATATCCATAATACGCATGGCCTCATACAGGTTTGTGGGCGGTGAGTGACAGCGTTAATTACATGGTTATCACTACGCCTACATCAGGCTCGAGCCAGTAAATCATGGTTAGTTAGGGGATTTAAATTCATATTATTTACCACTTTGTAAAATTTAATATGAGTAGTTACCTACTTACCAAAAAAAAATAAGACGGTTATAGGGAACACGATTAAATGTCTTGATTCGACAGAACAGAACTCTATCCTAAATCTTGATAGAAATTAGAAAATACTTTCTATTAACTTTAAACTTGCCTACTTGTTATCGATAAAACCAGAGAACAATGTCGTACACTCAAAGCGACTACACAAATATATTTGTTTGATTCAGATTAGCCTTGCGTCATTTTGAAAAATCAGTACCTATTGTTAGATAAAAATTGAAGGAACTCTACCGACAAGAGCCTAGCTCTTTGATGATGATGATTGCCAGGTAACATACGCGATAAGAATAATTAATTATCATCACTACATAGTATAAAACAAAATCGCTTTCTCTGTCCCTATGTCCCTTTGTATGCTTAAATCTTTAAAAACTTCGCAACGGATTTTGATACGGTTTTTTTAATAGATAGTGATTCAAGAGGAAGGTTTTTATGCCCATGCGAAGCCGAGGCGGGTCGCTAGTACATCCATACTAATATTATAAATGCGAAAGTCTGTCTGTCTGTCTGTCACCTCTTCACGGCTAAACTGCTGGACCGATTGTGATGAAATTTGGTAGGGATGTAGTTAACGACCTGAGGTCAAACATAGGCTACTTTTGGGCGCGATATAACCGAGTCCCACGCGGGGCGAAGCCGCGGGGAACAGCTAGTAATAAATAAATAGTACTTGATCCCAAAACCGGCCATGTCAACACATGCGAAAATGAAAGGCATTTAACTTATACGTAATAATTTCAAACTTAGAAAATGACTAAACATAGACACTAAATTCATGCCATAGGCATTGTCTATGGTTGAATGTTTGAATAGCATGGAATTGCGCTGAAAGCTATTCCAAATTCAAATGGGATCTTGCGACGCGACATTTGATCGACAAAATGGCGCGATCTAGAATGCAATGTACATTTGCATTTATTATTGTTAGGTGCGAGGTGTATTATTATGATAATACGTCACGGCAGCTTAGCGTTTCAATGAATATGTCTTGACGATCCATGAAATGTTTGTTTGCTGTATAGTAAAAGGCATTTTGTTCATCACAATCAAATTCATATCACACCAAGTAAGACTAAAGTAGGTAGGTACCTATTCTGGGAAAATGGTGGGCGTGATTGTTAAATACTTCTTTTAGCTTCTTTACTAAAAGAAATCTGCTTAAATTTGATACACCCTGGTCAGGACACCAAAAATTATATTTAATGCTGAAGTACATAAGGTAAAACAATTATATTTCAATTATTAAAGTATTAAAAAATAAAACCTGACTAGCCTGACTGCATTGTCATTATCAGTGGAACTCACTACTAACAAATCTTGTAGCCTGCCAGATTTTTAGGCTAGAGAGGGCGACAAAAAAAATAGACCATTACATATATCATCATTATCATCATAAAAAGAGCTAGGCTCTTGTCGGTGGAGTTCCTTCTAGTTTTGTCTATCATTTGCCAATTTCATTATTTCTTGAGACGACACGACGTTTGTTTTCTCCTTTATCTGTTTCATATAACTATGCCTTGGTCTACCTGGACTCCTTTTTCCTTCTATCTTTCCTTCAATGATGTTCCTTCATCATTCATCGTGTCGTATCAAGTGTCCCAACATGTTTCCTGGTCTGTTCTCAATTACTTTTAAGCTGCTTCTCTTTTCTCCTACTCATCCAAAACCTCTTCGTTTGATGTGCGTTTAGTCCAACTTATTCTTATCAATCTACGCCAGCAACACGTTTCGAATGCTATTTCTCTTCTGGTCGGAGTCCAAGTTTCGGATCCGAAAAGTGCATAATATTCATATTCCCAAAAAAATATAAAACTTCTTCGTGCAAAGGTAAAAAAATCCACTTAACTTAGACATTCGCAGAGAATCTGAATCCCAATCTAACTAACTTTAATATTGAAGTCCCAAGATCTTCCCAAGAGGGTTTCGGGACATTGTACCGTAGGTCACCTAGTACCTACCGTGGGTACCAAAGTACACCTAACCTTTTAATTTACACCTTAGGTCGTATAATTTTGTAGCCAACTGTACCTTTATTTGACCAACACCTGCTACTTTTAATCTTGCAAGAGATATTTGTACACAAAGTAAGACGAAATGTCAACAGCGAGCCCCATACGAACTCTTTATTAAATTCTTACATTGCCTTTTGGTGAAAAGATGAATTTCGCACAATTTTCTTGGATTTTACTATTTATGTCGTGTATTTAGTTTCGAAATGTGAGGGTTTTGGGTTTGGGGCATTTTTTTTGCACGCAATTATTTCAGTATAAATAAAAAATCTTAATAAATCTAAAATGTTATAATCAAAACATTTGTATTTTTATGTAGTCCTTGACCAGCGATTGACAACGATTTCACCTGGGGGGTTACTACAGTTACGTAGTACTTTTGAAACTCACTAACTATTGCTTGAGTGGGTATATCTGCTTGGCTTATACGCGGGTATAGTAGGGAGTAAGTAAGGTCACAGAATATACATATAACAATACTAGCTGCTTCCCGCGGCTTCGCCCCGCGTGGCACTCTGTTATATCGCGCCCAAAAGTAGCCTATGTTTGACCTCAGGTCGTTAACTACATCCGTACAATATTTCATCACAATCGGTCCAGCAGTTTAGCCGTAAAGAGGTGACAGACAGACAGACAGACAGACTTTCGCATTTATAATATTAGTATGGAGTATGGATATGGATAGTATGGATTATGGTAAAGTGACTCAAAATGTAGCAAAATCTCGTGATAGAGGCACTATACAAGGGTAGTATTTACGTTACTATTATAACTACTCTACTGGGCAAACTTTGTGCGGGACAGGCGGGACGTGTGAAAGCGGTTGTCCCCGGGAGAGCGGGACAGCCGGTAGCCGAGCCAAGCCAACGGCGGTGCTCTGTACTACGCGCGACTACTCTTGATACTTACTCGGTAGCGGTGGTGCCGCCGCCGCCAGGGATATCAAATTATTCCTTATTTATTTGAAACGAGCTTTCGCCTGCGGCTCCGCCCTCGTTTTCCCACGGGAACAGTGCTTTTACCCGGAATGAAAGGTATCCTATGTCTCAATACTTTAGCTATGTGTATGCTGAATTTCAGGAAGGTTGGTTCAGTAGAGAGGGCTCGAAGAGGTAACAATATACAAACTCACTTTCGCATTTATAATATTAGTTGGGATTGTTTGACATTGTAAGTAAATATTGATTTTTAGATTTTAGATGTAACGACGCAACTATCTTACTAACCTATACTTGTATGCCGTAGCCATAGCGGTAGCGGTTAAGCATTTTTTTTATAGATAGACACAGAAAGTAGAAAAACATGTACAGTTATTTCATTCACAGTGCAGAAACGTGGCTAGAAAAAAAATGTCGAAGTGTGGTCGGCGGTCGCGATAAAGGATTAAGTTAATCTGCCGTCGTCAGCCAGTTCAAGCCTCGGCATTGCTAACAACCGGGAATAGACGCGTCATTTCACCGAGGCGAGAGTAACATTATTGACTTTGTAGGACTCATTTATAATAGCCGTGTGGTCTTAAGTTTAACCTTCCTCTTCATATCCCGTAAGGTCCCACTAGTTGTAAATTCCATTAACAATAACTTTCCTATTGGGTTAATGTCAGACAGGCGGCCGGTTATAAAATACTGGAATATTAATAAAGATTTCTTAGGTTTTCGCGATTGTTACACATTAAATTAAACTATTTTATACGGTTTTCTATCGCGTTTAATGCTTACTTATTTATACCTAACGTTTCAAGCACTTTACAGAGCTCATGGTCGCTCAATGTCAACTCAGTCTGCCTGCGACCATGAGCTCTGTAAAGTGCTTAAAACGTTAGGTATAAATAAGTAAGCATTAAACGCGATAGAAAACCGTATAAAATAGTTTAATTTAATATTAATAAAGTGTAAAATAATACCTAATATCGGGGAAAAAAAAAACTTAAATATTGAGTTTTCCAAAAATATGTAATTGTTATCAAGGTGCAAACCCCGAATTTACCTATCGGAGTCAGTAAACTCCTTTGCTCTATGGTTCTCATATAGGAATGCTCCTGTTTTCACCTGAAAGATAGGCTTTTTTAAATGGTTTATTCTTATATCCAAGTACCATAGAATTCGATCAAACTAGTGTTAAATTAATACCGATTTCAAAATACGTAATCTCTTTTTGGGTCTGTGTTGGTATCTCTTTCACCAACTTTCCAGTAATGGTCAAGACGAATGATATATTATTCTCTTGATTCTCTTTATCCCCTAAGATTAAATATCCCGTTTGACCTACCCTCTTCGGCCTCCAACTCCCGCTGTGAAGTTTACTGGCTTCTCCCCCGCACTTGCACTTTGCTTTGGACGTATTGTTGTAAATATAAGATATTCATTGATTCATTGATATCCATCCATACTAATATTAAAAATGCGAAAGTCTGTCTGTCTGTCTGTCTGTCTGTCTGTCTGTCACCTCTTCACGGCTAAACTGCTGGACCGATTGTGATGAAATTTGGTAGGGATGTAGTTAACGACCTGAGGTCAAACATAGGCTACTTTTGGGCGCGATATAACCGAGTCCCACGCGGGCGGAGCCGCGGGCAACAGCTAGTAAGAAATATAGATTAGGTGTATGTATGGTCTGTGCCACCACGGGTGGTGAACTTATAAACGCGAAAAGTTATATCAGTCGTTAAGTTTTCTAAAAAAAACTGCAAGAAAGAACCTTCGTCGTAGTATTAAAAAACATAAAAAGCTGAATGAATTCAGTAAAGTTGTTTTAAAGTTACTTTTATAGCATGATCTTTTTAAAATTGGTTAATTTTTATACATACAATATAAGATTATTTTAAAATTTTGTGAGGAATTAACCAGTTAAGAAAGAATTTCCCAAAATTCTCACAAGTGCAGAGCTCCAGGCGTATGCTAGTCTACCAACAAAGTAGTGATTCCTCATCAACCGCACAGACGATAAAGCCATAACGAAACAAAGCGTGGCGGCGGCGCCCGACAGAAACCAGTCCGGGCAAATTAAATATGTAGGAGGCGAGCTCGCACCCACGCTGGCAGGGCTGCTACTACACGACACTTGTCTGTATTAATATCTATATATATAAAAGAAAGTCGTGTTAGTTACTCCACTTATAACTCAAGAACGGCTGAACCGATTTAGCTGAAAATTGTCACGGAGGTAGTTTAGAGCCAGGAGAAGGACATAGGATACCTTTTATCCCGGGAAAAAGCACTGTTCCCGAGGGAAGTACACGCGGGCGAAGCCGCGGGCAAAAGCTAGTTATAAATAAAAAAGATTTGATTGTTTGTTTGCAGCTTATAGGCTTCGTAATTACTGGACTGATTTGCAAAATTCTTTCATCGTTAGAGAGCCACACTATCCTCGCTCCGTGTGACAAAGGCTATGTATGTACCACGGGTGAAGCCGGGGTAGGCTGCTAGTTTTATTATTAACATGCCGAATTTTTGTCACAATCTATTACACCAGAAATAGTTTATATACCTAAAATTCTTTATTATACATATATTTTCAAAAAATAGATACAAAGACACAAATAAAAGCACAAAAGTTATAAACATAGAATGAAGAGTAAAACGAAATTAGTAGAATAGAATAGAATAGAAAAACTCTTTATTGCACCAAACAAATGTATACATAATTTTGTTAAAAACTAGGTAAGGTACAAAGGCGGACTTATCGCTAATGCAATCTCTTCCAGTCAACCTTAGGGTGGATGGAAAACAAAACCAAGACAAATCAAAAGGCGAAGGCGCAGTATATATACGTAAATAAATATACACACACAAAGATATAAATATAAAATAATATAATATAATCTACACATACTAAATAAAAATAAATAAAAACAAATAAAACAAACATAAATACATACATAAAAATATATATATATATACATATAGTAGGTAGTTATAAGACAAGTTGCACGAAATTATTTCAATCGCGTAAGCCGTTCGTGTGCATGGGTAAACAAAATCTCAATTTTCTGCCACCGCATAGTAGTGCTCGCATCATAGGTGTTGTTTGACGTTTAGTAGGCTCTGAAATTTCTGTTGCAGAATAGTACTTAAGTATTTTTATGAAGATGAAATTCATAGGTTGATTCTATGCGATTAGAATACAGTAGGTTGTGAAGAGCATCCATTAATAAACATAGCATCCTTTTGAACTAGTCGTATTAAAAAGAAATGCCATTCTCGAAAACACAAAAACATATTCCATGAAAATATTTCATTCCGTAATAAAATCGGCATCTCCAAACTAAATCATTTGCAGCCCTACTTAGCGGTGGAGTGAAGCGCACCGTCATTAGAGGCAGCGTCAGAGCCGCCGCGCGCCAGCCCAGACATTTTTTATGCAATCCGCAAGCCGGAGATTTTTTCAACACGCCATGCCATGCCATATAGCTTTGTCCAAAGCCGGGTATAAACTACGTTCTTTCGTCGCTTAGTAAAGTTATAAGGGCACAGACAACCTTAGGTTTTCACAATTTAAATCAAGGCTAACCCGTCCTATATCGAGTTAGGGCATCAGTATCACACACATTCCAGGCTTTAAGTTTGTGTTTTGAACATGTGGTTGTAGCTCTTATTATCTACGGGCTCTGCCTTGCGAGTATTGTGGTTTAAAAATCAATTTTATAAATATTTAAGTTAAAATTCTGTTATGCACACCAAATAAATAAATACTCAAAGTTTGAATATAAAATGATTCCGTTGTCCAAAAAACACGTCTTTACCAAGTTACTCTGTCTAACTCATAAGACATAAAGACTTATTTTTGTAAATATGGAGGACGATGAGTCTAATAATCACCTTCATGTGACTGCAACGAATCCCATCATTATTTCTTCATTAATGGGTTCGACCATTAGTGCTCCAGTAGGCAATGATAATGCTTTTATTAACGATCTTTTTATATAATCGGGTATTCTCGAAGGATTCTTAACAATAAGGTCTATTTTTGTAGGCACTTCGAAAGATAAACCAATTATTAGAATCTCATCACGTTCATCATGGTCATGACTGCTTTCACTAAAACATTATAAACTTTGGAGTCCAGGGGTCTGCTAAGTAAAACGCGTTGATTATTTCTTCCTTTCGTGCTTTACTAGTAAGATATTAAAAGATTGATGTCAACTCCTGTCCCCTTTCAGGGAATTCTGTCATTCTTCTTCTTCTTAGCGTGTCGACGTTCACCTTAAATACCCTTGGATGCCCAAAACTGGGCCACCCTTACAGCGTTATCCTGTACCCTGGTACAAATCCTCCAGCATGTAGGTATTTTGTCGTTAGTAAAATCGCTATCAGTCAGAGGTGCACATAACTAAGGCACACATTAGATGCTCATGCACGCATGATGGTTTTCCATCAAACAAAGGGATGGTACTCGAAAGGAGAATTGAATCGACTGATTTCCAAATAAAAAAGCGTAATTTTTTAGTTTAAATCAAGAATTTTGCGATGTTTTACGATGGCACAATTAAATAAACTGATTTCCAAACAAATCATCGCAAAACTCTTGATATAAATTAAAAAAAAAATGATTTGTTTGGAAATCAGTCGATTCAATTCACCTTTCGAGTACCATCCCTTTGTTTGATGGAAAACCATCATGCGTGCATGAGCATGTAATGTGGGCCTAAGAGCTCTCATTCCCTTAGTCGTCTTTTAAGACTCTCACGGGAAGAGATCCTTAAGCTAGATACCACACGGTAACCATAGAAAAATATAAAAATTTAACGAATGACAGTTAGATAAACTTAAAATGCATATCCTGTTCATAAATCTAAATCTGATTGTATTTCCACAACGGGCTTAAAACTCCAACGCAAGTTCCGAGTGGCCTCAAAATAATAAATGATAACATAAGAGTATCCCACACCTCGCGTGGAAGCCGTGTCAGTGGGCGCGGCCGGCCCACAGGGCGATTTGAATAGGGCTGCCACTTTATTACACTTCAATTTTTCAAAATTGAAATTTAATATTTCTTTTTTGTATATTTTGTTAATAAACTGTTATTTGTATTTATGTTTATTAACATATGTTATCTAATATACATTCCTGTCTATTAATCACCTCTACTCTCACGGGTCTACTGGAAGAGATTTCTATTGAAATAAGTAGTACTTTTGTACTTATTGTGTTTTATATTGTATCCTATATTCGTAATTTTGTGTACATAAAGAAATAAATAAATAAACTGCATTGATAATTTTAAAATTCTGATTAAAATGTCGCGATTCTTAATACGCTATTGTTTTGTGCAAAAAAAGATCAATATTTTTTTCATAGGCAATGGGGCCGATGCTAAGTGTCATTATGAATATAGACTATATTGTAACGACACCATCCCAATTTCAAATAACTATAGTTCAACTACGATATTCTTCGACAGAACAAATCTTACTTAGTATATCAGTTTCAACCCTAGTGGGTGTGAGTATCAGCCGGGCGGCCGTCGTCAGCGGTGGAATACAAGCGCTCTGGGGCGCCTGACTGTAATGCCTTAACTGCCTACAGCTATATAACCACTGCTTATAGTTATATAACTGTTTCTTATAGCTATGTAAGAGCGGTAGAGGCGTATAATCAGCGTCAGTTGGTGGCGTCAGCCAGCTCGCGTTCGATGATTTTAAACACACCTTTTGACACTCGTTAGTTTTTATTTTTGATTACATGTCATTAACTATGAAGATAAATAATGAATGACACTTGAAAACTTTTGATTTCATTAAAATTTTGAAGTTCTCTAATAGTTTTACATTACGAATTAAGAAAACTTAGAAAGTAAGTATTTATTGAACCGCTAAATAACCGCTGTAAATTTTTTTTCCGAAATATATTTTCGTTTCCATTTTACCAATGTCGGATTATTATGATCAAAAATAGTAAACTCGACAACAAGTTTGGCGTCGAGATTGTACCCATCTGAATCTGGAGTAGGGTTATAAATATAAGTCTTATGCTGTGCTCCGTCAACTAGAGTTGATTCACAGTTTCAATCATTACACGCTATAGAAATAGTTATTAACCCGACACGCACCGCTGAACAAAATATCAAAGCTACACTTTACACCCACCATAACTCCTATACGAAGCGTAACTAAGGGCCCATAAATCAAAGTACCAAGACGCGCCAGCCGGCGTACACGGCAGCCCATTAAATAGGGTCGGTGACAAGGTGACGCGCTCGCCGCGGGGGCGCGATAACGCGGCCCGTATCCTGTCGTGATGCTCGCCCGCCTGCCGCCTCGTTCAATATTTGAGTATCCATACGTGTTCTGGATGCCTGGTACTTTTGGTGGTGAATTACTGCACGGCTCGCCAGACATTTAAATTTGGTTTTGTGCTTTATGTGTAATTTTCAGTAAAAAAGATAATTTGGCTTCATTGAGCCATAAAATATGATACAATAAAAACTAAATAACCGCTTAAAATGAAATTCACCTCTTTACAGACAATAAAAAACTTTAAATCAAGATATACCACTATACTTACTCCGTAGTCCGCACTATGACTTACCTGACAATTTTTTAGTGAATGTTCTACTAAATCGATGGTTGAATAAAATTAAAAACAATATCGCAACGTTTAAAAATCGAATACATAAGAATAATGGTTCTATATGGTTTTTACAATTACTATCTATGTATCTACTTGGCTTATGAAATCCATGCTGTCGTTATTTCAACAGTCTATAAGAGGACATAATTTTGAAAAGAGCGTTATAAAATTTCTAATTGTGACCGGTCGGCAACGCGCTTATAACAACACATTGTTAGCTACCCTGCGATTACTCTTTCCATGGATAACTTGGTTTTGAAATATGGACGAATGTAGCATCGAAAATAATCAACCTCGTTAATCCACAAATGAAAACCGCTTGTATGGACTTATACAATACATTTTATAACAATTACGTTACAACTGTAAGGCACGGCAAGTAAATCTATGATTTATTTGTATGACAAGCAATTGCGATACAAATGAAGCGATCGCGATTCACCATCACGTCCCGTCGGATTTTTTTTTGTAAATAACACTTTGAGTTTGTGAGGTGACAGCACGTATGAAATTTACAAATTCATATCAATGGCGTGCCGTGCATGACTTTGATACAGGCTGGTTTTAACTGTTTTGTTTTTCGTTCAGTCTTTTCTGACTATTTATACTTTACATAGCTGAATTAAATTGTTATTATATTTATTTTAGTTCGTATCAAAGGAGAACGAATATTAATGGACATGAAGTTATATTTATAGTGTAGAATGCAGTTGAACAGGCCTTTCGATGTCAAAATCTCTGTGCAGGTCTATCCAGCAGTGGACTCGACACTAAGAACGATGCAGAAAATTTGAAATAAAATTTATTCACAAAAAAACATATTATAAATACTCCTTTTTCATCTTAAGACATAAGCGTAACCCGGGATCATAATGTAAATATTCTTTTGGATGGATGCAAATGAAAAAACGCTGCTATGATTGTATTAATGTTAAATACAATTGACTAATAGACGTAACTTGAAGCGGACGAATTATTATTTATATTTTAGTCTTATATTATCAAATATTTTTTTATAGTTTTTTATATGAACGAATGAAATCTTTTTGCTTAAAATGTACATTTATAGAATAGATATGAAATGTTAGCATTAACAATTTAAATATCATATTAAAACGCAAGTATCAATGCATCTCGTCGCACTATTTTGAAGTGAAGCACGCGACGAACTACGAACGGGCCGCGCCGACAGATCCCGTGTCACGCCCGCCCCTCCGCCCGCGAACCGCCCCGCCCCCCGGCCCATGACGGTGCGACTCACAAACGTTTGCCAACTTGCCCAATGTTTGCACCAATGATTGACATTCAATCAAATGTTAGTTACAGAAAAAGATGGTTAAAACCCGGCCTAACCGTGGACCGAAAGGTGGACCGACCTTTCCTAAAGGTGCCTGACAGCTGTCCTAGATTTTGATCAGGGTGGAGCGAGAATGTCTTTCAGCGACCTTCAGTCGACGCTTTCCCTTTACGTAAATTCTACTTTAGTTTTAAGTTAAATAAGTACTAACTCAAAATCAACGCAAATAAGTACATAGTTCCTATATGATCTGTTATCACTGTTCTACGCTTCTGAAATTGCTACCCCGGCTTCGCATGGGCATAAAAACCTTCATCTTGAATCACTCTATCTATTAAAAAAAACCGCATCAAAATCCGTTGCGTAGTTTTAAAGATACAAAGGGATGCATACAAAGGGACAGAGAAAGCGACTTTGTTTTATACTATGTAGTGATATTGATGCGCAGTTAGGAAGGTAGGTACTATGCAGAATTACACTTACTAATCCACTTGCATATATGGAGAAACAAACCATGATATCACATCTTTGTCCTTTTTTTTCCATCGAGGGTAGGGCCAATATGCATGATCCGCTAATCAGACAAAGAAGTCACCGATCGCTGCACCCTAATTTGGCCACTTGTCATTTCATGGCACCCTAGTACTGTTGATCTTATAATGCTCCTCTGCCGACCGTTATACAGCCATTTTGCAATGATTTTTGGTTGCGGCGGCTTTTGTCGTAAAACATTATTTTTACAAACAACGCCGACAACACGCTTGTGTTTGCGTAGTTATATTTTCTTTGCTTGTGTTACCATTGATTTTGCGGGAGTTCATAGACTACGGTAACCACTTACCATTAGGTGGGTACCACTAATGGTAAGGATACTATAGGCTTGGTTTTCAAGCTTGGACGGCAAGCCAGTAAACTTGTACTTCTGGCTTTAGGTAGACAAAACTAGCTTCATTTCCAAGCTAGTAAGTTAGTTTACAGGATGGAGTCCTATTTTTTAGGCAATAGCGTCCCCTACCACTAATTTTACTTTTTGGAACAAGTAAAGCTAGTTGACTAGTAAGTAAGTAGTAAACAACTATACTAGTTTCAAAATAATCAGCCTATGTAAACAGAACTCAATGGTGCTGTTCTGTGATCCTGGTCTCACGCTAGTCGGTGTCATATCACAATGCCATGTCAATGTCAATTAGCTTTTGGATGACTCTTGTAATTTCATGGAACCCTAGTAATTTTGATCTTATAATGCTCCTCTGCGACCGTTATACAGCCATTATTCGACCAAAGTAACTTTTTTCATTGCTGGCGGCTTGCGGTTGCGGCGAAAGTTAATTCAATCCTTTTTTTAAATATCTATACATTTCTATACAAATAAATAAAAATGGAGTAGTTATAGAGTAATATTTAAGCGCTTTTTACTAAATGCTTATGGATGTAGGGAAATTTATGCGGACGAAGCCGCGGGCGACAGCTCGTATTCTATAAACAAGAAAATAAATATTGCATGAAAATGAATCAATGATCTATCAAGACATTACTTTGGTGGGTTCTGCTAATGTTGCTTGTATGTTTCTATCTTCTAATGTGCTCCTGGCTCCTGGCCTTTCTGCTATCACAGCATATAAATCAAGCAAACAATGGCACTCAACGTGGGCACTGCACTACCGATTTTATGTAACCTCCTTGTTCTTTATGTGATCCTGGTAATTTTGGTGCGCATAACGTGGTAAAGAGGCGTTTAGGAGAGAGGACGTACCGCCCCCGTCCGCAGCTGTTTCCCATCCGCCTCGCGTTTCACTGCCTGCCACTCCTATTTGTGCTTGTGTTATGTATGTACTTTGAACTTTTATCTATTTTTCGCTAATAGCACGAATAGCTCACGATGATAATTCTAGTGGCATAAGTCAGACTGAGGAATAGAGAACTCACTCAGGCCATACTGTGTTGTTGGTTGGCGGTTGATTCAACTCGTCAACGGCTGCAAAACTTATTTTGTGTCAACGGGAAACGCATAGAAGTTGGTGCATTTATAATATCGAATGCAATCACATATATTTTTATTTAGAGACCTACGGTTAGGTAAGTTCAAAGAATTTCAGATCGCACGCGATGCAATTTTTTTTTATATCTATGGGTAAGTACTAAAATGTTTACCTAGGTAGGCATAATATGAAGAAAAAATAAAATAATAAACCGATCTTGCTTGTTATTATCTACTGTATGTTTGTGAGCTTGTGGCAAGTAGCGGGATTTTTTTTCCTAATAATCCCACATTCCTACCATCCTATGCCCAAACCTGTGGCCAAACCTCCATTTATTGCGCGACTAAAATACCAGGAACACATGACTGCCACGGATAGCCGTATATATAGAAACTGTGGCCGGCTCGGCAGTGTCGCATTAGCGCGGGGCGGCGCGCGGCGGCGGCAGTAGGTAGCGTAGCACCTACATAATTTAGTTATAATGACTGCATGCTCGTTACCTCCCAGCATGCGCCATTAGGTCGAGTACAGCTACACTTAGACAGTTCTGTTTCCCTAATACACGTGACATAAAGCTCAAACTATGTCGCATCTATGCTGCAGGATGCTCAGAAACTCAGAAAAGTTGAACTGAGTTTTGTGCGTGGTACACCGTAATTATTGTATGTGTTTTCATCATAAAGTTAATCCCGGGCTATATTGAATCGGGGGGATTTCTTATTCAATGCCAAAATTAAATAGAGTATAAAAAAAGAATAAAAAAAACAACATTTCAACTTATTACAGGTATGTACTCGGTAAAAACGAAAAAATATCTCGAGACGTGCCTAAGGAGGCATCTGTCGGATTCGCTGCTGCAAGGTTGCAAATTTTCCCTTTTATTTTCAACAATTTTAGATCAGCTAGCGTCGCTGATATTGTATTCCCTGATTTGTTTTGTATGTGGTTTTATTTTATAGATAGAGCATCAAGTTCTTTTTCTATATCATCTTCATCATTTCAGCCTCAGACTGTCAACTGCTGGACATTTTTCTATATGTTTATTGATAATAACACGAGCACAAAGCACAATACATTATTATAACAAAGTCCAGTTTTTTCTGATTATAATATACTAGCTGTTTCCCGCTGCTTCGCCCCGCGTAGGACTCGGTTATATCGTGCCCAAAAGTAGCCTATGTTTGACCTCAGGTCGTTAACTACATCCCTACCAAATTTCATCACAATCGGTCCAGCAGTTTAGCCGTGAAGAGGTGACAGACAGACAGACAGACAGACAGACAGACAGACAGACAGACAGACAGACAGACAGACAGACAGACTTTCGCATTTATAATATTAGTATGGATATGGATATGGATATTAGTATGGATTTACTTACACACATCATGCATGTTGGTACATTTTTTAACCGACTTCTACAAAACAGGATGAGGTAATCAATTTGTCTGGATTTCCTATTATACCACATTGTTCTAATAACATTTTTGTTTATTTTCAGGTAAGCTGATTTGAAGACAACATACACGCATCATTCGGTGGTAATAAGAACCCTTCTATCTTGATCGCGTATAGTTCACCATTTTTTATTACTTGTTTGTTGATAATAATACCAAGATCAGAAGTTCACCAACATTTATATGTTGAAGTGTAAAACAACCGATTCAGAATATTAAACTGCCGTTTAAGTAAAACGGTTGTTTTATGTTAAACTCGTGTGTAAGCCTAACAACAAAGCATATTGAAGGAAAAAACCCTGAACTCTACAAGGGCCAGAGGATAATGCAATGCAAAATTTTCTCAAATTATCTGCCATTGTTCATCAGACGGATGACAAACCTCTGAAACCTCCCATGGCTCTTCCTGCCTATAGTTCAATTTCTTTGGCTCTTTCAACCTTTTGGTTATAGGACTCGAATCTTGGGAGAGTGCCCTGTACTTGCTTGGCTCTTTTTAGCGGTACAGACACTTAAAGAGGAGAAATACATACTTAGGCTTTTAAAAAAACTTAACTACAGATTCAGAATATACCCCAGGTTTATGGTAGTTCCATCGGTCTTACTAGCGCCACTAGCCAAAAAAAAAATTATCTTTCTGTAAGTGAGCTTATCAGAAATTCTCGGGCATTAGAACCTTGAAAGTCGTTGAAATACTATCCGCTTTAGTTTCCTTTGTGAAAATTACTAAAACGGCCACTTTTGATTGTGTTTCTAAAGCGGATAGTATTTCAATAACTTTCGATAGGATAGAAGGATACTAGCAAAAAATTTGCGCGAGGATTTCTGATAAGTTCACTTACAGAAAGAGATTTTTTTTGGGGAGTGGTGCTAGTGAGACTCAAGAAACAACTTTAACTTAGGTAGGAGAAATAAATTCCGAACTTTAGTATGAAACATTGTATACTACAATATTATTACGCTACTGCCTACGCACAAAATCTTCATAGCAACCCTTAAGACCACGTAATCGGCCCGGCTCCACTTGATCGACCCCTTGAATTTTTCCCCGCCACTTGCCACCCTAAGCTGAGGGATGAACTTTTACTGTTTTCTATATAATCTTCCAATATTTTCACATGATTTCTTCTAACACGGCTCTGTTCTTCCCGACATAATGTTTAAGCTGTAACCTCTGTGGCTGTAACTGGGAATGACTTTTATGAGATATGAAAAAAATAATATTGTATTAAATTAAACTATTTTATACGGTTTTCTATCGCGTTTAGTCTGCCTGCGACCATGAGCTCTGTAAAGTGCTTGAAACGTTAGGTAAGCAATAAACGCGATAGAAAACCGTATAAAATAGTTTAATTTAATGTGTAACAATCGCGAAAACATAAGAAATCATTAATAATATTGTACTTCATATTATTTTTTTCTCAATCAACTAACAAAGGAAAAGTTTTTAAATCCAACTACAAGAGACTGACAAGGGTCCTTTTTTGAAATCTGAATATCTATAATTCTATTTCGAATGATTTTAAAAATTATGTCTTTGTTTTCTGTGCAAGTTATCTTTGATGTTACGTTACGTACCATGTTATGTACCATCTTTATTTTCACATGTTCACAAAAAGTAAATGATTATTGATTAACGCGTTAAAATTTTTATTTACGTTTGATTTTTTATTGTTCTCTACGATACTTATTCGTAGCTTATCTAGCTTATACAATCCCCTTCTACAATCTAATGTGTTCACTGTGAAGTTGCAGTTTCTTAAGAGTTCCTTGTTATTATTACTCTCTTGCAATTTTGCTATACACTACCTTCTGCTTGTACAATCTTTGACATTCTCCATTTTAGATTCTCAATCCGATTGTATATTTACATCTGTTCTTATATTTTTGGGAGCGCCAAAATAAGCTAATTCCACCGATAAATTAAAACCATTCCTGTTATTATTTTTTTTGGATAATGTGTTCTCGAAGTGTAAATGCAAACTCAATACTTCATAAAGTCTTAGATTGCTTGTTTTTTGCTACATTTAAACCATAGTTGGCCTCTAGTATATACGAAAAGAGAGTCATATAAACTGGTAGAAAAACCTTGGGTTTAAGTCCACCACTTACAATTTTGTAAAATAAAAACACGGAAAGAACAAGTTGACGCTGGCTGAAATTTCGTAAGTAAATATTTACGAATCGCAGTCATTACACAGCTTCTACAAATTAACTGCGCTGTTTGATAACGAGCAGGTCCATCTGAACACTTATCATTAGAAGCCGAGAATGAATCAATCAATCAAGGGGGGATATAAGCCGGGCGTCGGGACTCGAGCGGGAATGGCGAGATGGCGCCACGTAATGATGGGAGGGGCGCGAATGTTTTTACCCGCTGCTGTTAATCTGGTATTTATTTTTGATCTTAAATGATATATCTAGATTATCTAGAACCTTCCATATCCAATATCCATACCTATTTATCTATCTGAAATATAAGAGGTTCGGTCTTGTCGGTGCAGTCACTTAGTCACTTCCAAGTGCGTATGTTTTCTGTTAACCTTTTCAAGTTTTCACCTCCTGATATGACACTCCTGACACAACAAATAAAATTGCCATTGGGAATGACATCATGTAAATCAAATGCAGTACTCACATTCACATCTTGTTCACACGCCAGTCTTGAAGACCTTCATATTGCCGTGTGAAGGTTTTCAAGAAGAGCGTATGGTAAGATTCCTTCAGTCGGTAAACTGCTCATTGTTTTAGCCATTATATAAGTACTAGCGACCCGCCCCGGATTCGCATGGGCATAAAAACTTTCCTCTTGAATCACTCTATCTATTAAAAAAATCGCATCAAAATCCGTTGCGTAGTTTTAAAGATTTAAGCATACAAAGGAACATAGGGACAGAGAAAGCGACTTTGTTTTATACTAAGTAGTGAGTAGTGATTACATTTGTCATGTACAAAGGATGATCTGGCTGTGTATATGTTACATCCTACTGGCACAGAATTATCATTATGTTATCTTGTATATATATATTACTGAATATACGTCGAACCTTCGGGTCTTCTTGTACTTACCCCATTCCTTACTCACCCCCACCCACATGAGCTTCTGAACATCACCTGGTGAGAAATGCCTATATTTCTCTAGGTCAGGATTGCTCCAAAGAGGTCAAATCGCTAGCAAGCCAGTGAGTAACAGCGGCATAAAATATGTCTCATGGACTCCTCAGATTTCACACACGCCTTGCAATTGGGGCTTTCGACAAGTTTTATTTTTAAAAACCGGTCAAGTGCGAGTTGAACTCAGGTTCCGTACAATGCCAATGTCAGTTTTTAAATTCAATTGTGGTATTTCAACAAACTACTACTATGGCCATCTAGTGGTGTTTTAGTGAACTAAAACGTTTTATATTGAATTTACCACTTAATTGTCAATTGACAGAGTTCTTGTAGGTTTTCCTGTAATCTACAGGCAATGACCTATATTCCGTAATTTTTTCAAAATTTTAGGCTCAGTAGTTTCGGAGATCAGGGTTGTTAATTTTCGTCTATTTTCCTGAATAAAATGAAAACTTAATTTATATTATAATAATAACAAAAATATATTTGAGATCCTCACAACGAGCTCTTTCATTTGATATGTCACACGATATGGTTAGCGAATCTTTTTTTTTTAATGTTGTGATTTACCCTCCAAAAGTGACCCCCAAATTCATAATTTATTTATTTACGTTACAAATGCACCTTTGGGTTTTTAACTTACATATGTGTACCAAATTTCATCTCAATTGGTCCAGTGGTTTCAGAGTAATCGGCTGTGACAGACGGACGGACAGACAGACGGACAGACACGCGAGTGATCCTATAAGGGTTCCGTTTTTTCCTTTTGAGGTACGGAACCCTAAAAATAGATACAAGTTACTACTATACCAAATTTATACAGCTTTTAGCTATTGACACGATATAGGGCAACGCGTTTGCGAGTGCTCGAGTTCTTCGAGTTCGACTTCGAGTTGCTCGTGGTATTACCCACAATATTTAAAAGAACGATTTGTGTTCCACAGTCAACATCATGATCGGACACGCAGCGCGCATAATCTTCGCTTACTAACCCCCGCTCATTCTACCGAATTTTACTCCCAGTCCTTTACAGTCCAAGCGACACGTCTATGGAATTCCCTACCGATAACTATTAGACGCGCCCAGACGCTGTTCAGCTTTAAGAGACAAGTAAAAGCCCATTTCCTTTCTGTCGTCTAATATATCATTAACCTTTCTTCAGTCGCACATCATCCGTAAGTTTATGATTACTTTATTTATTATGTCTAATTTATTTATGTTATTTTATGTATGTATATTATTCGTTATTATTTAAGTATTTTATTTATTATTATTTATGTATTTTATTTATTATTATTTATGTATTTTATTTAAACATATGTATTAATGAATGTATTGAATTTATAGATATTTTTTATGTAGTTATTATATGTTCTTATGACAAATTAGTTTCTTGTTCCTATCTCACAATTAAAAACTGCACCTACCCGACTCCTTTAATGTAGTTCTACCTGTCGGTTGCCTGGAAGAAATTGCTTTAGCGATAAGGCCGCCTTTGTAGATCAAAGCTGAAATGTATTATTTATTTCTTTGTTTTTGGTGCAATAAAGAGTTTTTATTATTATTATTTATTATTACAGGATTCTCATAGGCAACGGTAACTACTTTTATTAGGTGACAGCTGACTAACTTTGACTACTTACATAGTATCAAAAAATCTTTGGAGCAACAGCAATATCGAACAAAACAGAAATTTGCCTTTTTACTGGCAATGAAAGACCGCGACCATTTCGTCTATCTCGCTGTTAGTCATCACCGGCGCCGTAAACCGGCTTCAACAATTCAGCATCGTAAAACGAAGCATCAAAACCACCGTAAATAATGTGGGTATTGCCGGTAACGATTCACGGGGTGGTGGGAATGGCGTACGTCGTTTTCCGACTACAGTTTCACGTCCGTTGAATCTGTGAAAATTAAAAGTTTCACCGAGTCCGATTCTGGACATTTTATTTTACTAATCAGTGGTTAAAATTTTATTTTGTGGTTTACTAGTACTTTGTTGTTAAAAATGTTATTCTTCACAAGTTCTTCATCGCGCCTAGCGGATAAGAACAACAAATACTTATTTTTGTTGATTACAGCAGCAATTATTTTTCTTTTTTCTTAATCTCCTCTTTTTATGGAATTAAAAAGTCCGTCTTGGGGTTCCGTACCTCAAAAGGCCAAAACGGAACCTTTATAGGATCACTTTGTTGTCCGTCTTCTGCCTGTCAAACTTTTTTCTGTGGAACGTATGAATGTATCGACGATCATGACGATTTCAGATGGGAATCAAAAACCAAGTAATCATGTAAGAAACAATATCTTCATTTATTTAGGAACTAACTGTTCCCCGTGGTTTCACTCGCCATTAGTGTGTATGTACTAGCCTTACCTTACCTTCCCCAAGAATCAGGCTTTCATATACAAAAAGAATTTTGCAAATCCGACCATTAGTTTTCAAGTTATAATCGTACAAACAAACAAACTCTTCAGCTTTATTATATTAGTATTGATAAATCTAAAAACTGTAAATATGTTATTAAATTTAAAGAAAATAAATAAATAAAGAAAATATATTTTTTGAAACAAATAAGGAAAACAGATATCTTAAAATAAAATTAGCTTTTAACGGTACGGAACCCTCAGGGGGTGCGAGTCCGACTCGCACTTGGCCGTTTTAATATTTACCACCGTTTTAAACTTCCGACATTGTATCGTCTTTATCCAACTATTTATTACACTGTCACCGGTAAAATTAATAATACCAGGAGACCAGAAATTAACAGAAGATTACCAATCGCTAACAATTTGCACGCCTAGTTTCTCAACTACGGGAACTCGATACTCAACAAGTTGTCAGAACTCAAGTAAAATGGCGATAGATACTATAGCTAGACAGTATTTCGCTTCGTCGAATTTACGGTCCTCTTAGTTTCCAAGTGGAAATATTGCAAGTGGTTGCGAGTATTTCGGGGAAAGTGACATTTCGATTCCGTTTCGAGTCTTATCGGAATTGAAAGAATTCTTATTTTTACAAATAAAATTTATATAATAAGGATATCCAGCAATCCTCGTGAAGTTCGTGCTAATCCTAAATATTCAGATAACCTGAAGAAGGTCGCAGGCAAGCATGCAGGCAGAAAATTCTTGTAGGAGGCCTATGTTGAGGAGTGAACAGCCTGTGGCTGAAATGATGATGATGCTGATAAATATGATATGATAATATGAGAGATGGATGGCTACAATGACCTATAAACGATGGAAATTTTTGTGGACAACTTCAAATTCACTAACACGATTTCATATCCAAAACCAGTATAGAGAGACGTCATTACCCGTAATCATCCAGACCAATAATCAACTCTATATCCATCATTACCAGAAGGCACGCGCAATAATCTTCGTCTCATAATGCTCATTATACATTGAGCAAGTACCTAATATACTGCAAAATATAGTCGCTAGGAACACGTAAAAGCGTAATTAAGGCACACCACACGGTTGCTTCAAATGGCCCAGAATGGTGGTGATTAGTTTACATAGGTTTTCTGGGCCTTTTGAGATAGATTTTATATTTTTTAAACAAAAGCACAGCTCTTAAATACAGATAAGCCGTACGCCGTTTACAATTGTGTAATAAAGTGAAAGAAATAAAAATAACTAAATAAGATAAATTTAAACAAGAGCAAACAATTATTTATTTTAGTTATTAATTCTAAACTTCATTCGTAGGATGTGGTGTCATCATCTCCTAGCCCCATTTCAGTCAATTATTAGGAAAACAGAAAAGATAGTGGATCTAACACCAAACAATAAAATACGGCTTTGCGCCACGCGTCTATATTTTGTCGAATCCGTAGTTATATATAACTTAAAAACTTTATCGTCGAGCCTGGGTACGTAGTACTATTACTAATTTTGTTCCTGGGATGTCCCGTATCCGTGGTGGGGTGACTAATAGCTAGCCGGTAGCATGTGAACTACTGGAGCCGTGTGAACCCAGAAGCGTCTGGAAGCTGGTACCTATATGGCTACAATGGCTAGGCCGATATGAATACAGAGCGGTCCACAACTTAAAAATTTATGACAACCTGGTACAGTCGCGGTCCGTTAAATGTCGTCACATTACCTTTACGCTACAACAACAACTAGCATTCTATAATCTGTGGTATTGGCAGATTGGCACAGAATACTTATTAGTAGCACAGTATAACCAATCCATATATACTGTAATCATAGAACTAGGAACGCGGCGACGCAATTTTTTTTTAAATCTATGACTGTAATACTTCAAAATACAAGGGAGTTCGGTTCGGACCTTGGTCTCGTGCGGACGTGCACAGAGCGGTCTACAATTTTTATTACCATAGACCCTTTCTTTGTCTCCGCGCCCGCGCAGCCGGGGTTGTAATCCGTCATCTGCTACGTTCTCAGCCGTGTCGCAATCTGAGATAGCACTTTCTTTCTCTTATATAGACAGTAAATTAAATTAAAAGTGAATAAAAAGTGATACCTCAGCGAGCCTACAGTTGGAGACTGAAGCAGACCACCTCGAGAGAGCTGAATTTGGTGAGGCCATTCCTTTTATAGTTTATAGGTGTACAACAGACCAGGACCTATAATTGAACCCCAATTCTTTTTAGTACGGCATCCTTTTCCTTCGAAATTTAGATGCACGACAAGCTAACTGACATATATGCATAACCATCCCAACAATAATAATTTATTACTGAAATAATGAAATTAAAAACTAAAAACAAATTACGAGGTCTTTATACACCGCTACCTATCTGTAACAACCTTTAATTTAATCTGAGGCCTTAAAAGCAACATTTATTAATTAATCTGTTCAGCGATTAAGCCCTTATTTTTAAATAGTAATTGTATTCCAAATTTCCACGCATGTTGGGTGTCCTGGGATAATTAATACTCAATGTCCCCATCTAAGGGTCCTTAAAACGTATCCCATCAATAAAACTATCTGCCCCACCAAAAACCTTTTATCCGGTGTATACGACATCAAAATAATTCAAAATCGTAAACCCACCCTTATATTTAACTACTTAACATAATTATTCATCTAATTTAATATCATACTGTGCTTAACACAACCCCCAATCCACCTATATTTGTAGAACAGTACCTTACAATTATACTGATTTATAATTTGGACCGATTCCTATAATCCCTTAAAAACCGAGCATAGTAGCAAACGTACCATAACAAACTAAAACTCGTTAATACCCGGGAAAACTAAAATTACAGCCGTGTAAGCACAAACCAATTAATGCCAGAGGTCCGCTTGTAGACCACTGATTAAGCCCCAACCAGTACAATCCTGAGTAAACCCAGGCGGATTGCACCCACATAGTTTCACATATTTACTCTTCAATAATTTTTGCCTACCAACAAACGTCCTACCTACTCCAATTAAAAGGCAGCAAATTTCTCATACTATTAAGTCATTCGAAACTCAAACGAAACAACACACACGAATACAGTACTGATAAATCAAAATATAAACCAAATCTAGGAACACAAGTTCTTGAGAACTATAGGCATCGGGGACTAAGTTTAAGCCTATATTTGAAGCAGTAATTGGAAAAAAAAAGGAAAATCAAGCTTTCACAAAACACTAATTAGGAACTATTATCTTAAAAATAAATAAATATCCATCTCCGCCCAGATTAGGAATACCGAGAATTCTTTTACAGAATTACACAAAGCAAATACAAAACACCAAAAAAAAAAAAAAAAATAAAAAAAAAGTTTAAAATATTACGCAACATCACAAGCCTTTAGCTCCAAGAGAAAGCGTCTCAAAATTAAATGTCACCTAAACAAAACCGTAAAACATCTGGCTTCCTTCACAAAGTGGTTGGACTTTGCGCAACCAAAAAGGAAATATCACAATAAAAGATCCTTTGCTCCCAGGGACCCCAATAAAACATTCGACAGCAAAACCCTATGGTAAAACAATTAAAAATTACTAAACATTTAAAATAAACTTGTTTAAAATATCTTCCCACAGTAAAACAGCAGTATTAGCTGGCCTGCACATAATGGCCCAACACCCGACAAAAGAAATAATTGTCCGCCAAATGGTAAGGGACGGCAATTGCCTTTTTCGTGCAATAGCCGACCAAATTAACAAGGTTTTCGGACTAACATTCGATCACCACATGGTCAGAAAGGACCTCGCACCATACATTCAACACAATAAATACTCTCCCTGTTTACATCTAGCCCTTCTAAACAACGTCATGGAGCTGACCAACGATAACAACAAGATCTCAAATAACGACCTCATTGATAAATACATCGATGAACAATTTACTGCGGGAGTTTGGGGAGGCGAGGATGTAATAATCGCAGCCTGCGAGGTTTACACAGCAAATGTGCACATATTCGGACCAAACATGAACCCGGTTATCTACAGTCCGTCTGTTGATGCAGTGACAAATTTGCATTTTTACTTCGAAGAAAGCCACTATGACAGCATAGTGGACTTCTCAATACCGGAAGAGACGGGTGACCTCCAATACCTAAACAGTCCCCGGGACCTCCACGACACAAAAAATAAAGCACCCAGCACATCTTCCACGTCCCAAACACAAAACACAATACCAAGCAGTGATGAAAGCACTCACTCAAATGAGATCTGCCCCAAAAGGCGACGTACCGCCCCATCATCAACTTGCCGACCAGTAAGACCTTGTGAAACAATAGCCATCGCTACATGGAATGTAAGAGGCTGCGCACATCCAAAAGATAAAGCGAATATCGACAAGGAGCTATCAGACCGCAGCATAACCATTGCTGGGCTTCAAGAGACGCACCTCACGAACGGAGAACTAAAGACAAAAAACTACAACTGGATCCTATGCGGAGGGACCAGTGAAAAGGAAAAAAGAGGCATAGCCCTACTAATCGACAAGGGAGTGGACTGCGAGGTCACTCAAGTATACCGTGAAAGCCGAGATGTACTCGGCTCTCTCGTAAAAATAAAAGTATCCGGCTTTACAAGCCCGATTCTACTCTTAATTATCACATGTCACATTCCCTCAAGCTCAGTGTCACGATTTGGACACATACAAAGCATTATCAATAAATCTCCGACCAACGCTCACCTTATTATTATGGGAGACTTTAATGCTCATATTGGTAAAGAAGATAGGAACAAGAGCGTTCAAAACTTAATCGGAAAAAATATTTATCATGATAAGTCCAACCTAAACGGACACTATTTGCTAAACATGATACAGCAGCATAATCTGAAAATTAGCAGCACCCGGGGAAGATTCTCCTGCAAGACTACATGGGCCGCGAGGGGCATGGAATTGCAAGTGGACCATATAATTACTAGCAATAAGAACTCAGTATTTTTCACAACATCTTAGGGGAAACAAGCCCAACAGTGAAAACAGATCACAAAATGGTGTGGGGGACAATACGCAATTCAACCTTTGAAAAAACAACCAGAAAAGATGGAGCACTGACAACGCCTGCTCAGAATCGACAGAGCCAGGAATTATCATTCAATTATAGAAAATATAACTACGAATTACTACAGAGCGTAGAAACAGAGAGAACCTATCAGGATACAATTAGAAAAAAACTACAATTACACAAAGAGGACCAATCAGAATCATATAAGAATCTTGAAAATAACATAGAAACTCAATGGAACTATCTAAATAATATATTAAAAGAATCTGCACATGGGGTACTTCAAAAATCTATTGCTAAATCAAGACAGAGCAGAATAGCGCTTGCTAACTTACAAAAGGCGCTATTTCTTAGGTCAACATCCCCGGATGACATCAGCCTCAAAAACAAAGTGATCCAACTTCGAAAATCTTTTTAAAAAAAAAAAGGTCTCAGCAAGACAAATAAGGCACTCCGCATGAAAATCACTTACAAATTCCTGCGAATCCACAATAGGAAATGCGCACGAGCGCAAGCAAATTAAGTAAGTTCCTAGGTAAGATGATATAATTAGATACATTTGATGACCAGTGAATGTTAGATTATTTATTTTGTAAACGTACCGAGTTATAAAATTAGAAGCTAATAGAACTAATATTGGTTGCCATATATTAATATTTTAGAAGTTTTGTGCTTGAATCCAGGTTACAGATTTAGGTGCTTAAAAGTAAACACCATGCTGAGTTATATTTAAAGTGGCTTACATAGAAGATAACTAGGCCAAGATAGTACTAACTTATTGTATAATTTATATACATACCAATCGCGTTTTATCCCTTATGGGGTAGACAGACATATATATAGATTCTATGTTTTTTTATTTATTTTTAATTTTTATCCGCTCTTAAACCAGCAAGGTATATAACATTCTAACAATAATAATAATCCTATTCTGCTATACTTCCTACTATCCTACTAATGTTATAAATGCGTGATTTTGTATGTTTTGATGTTTGTTACTAAATCGCACAAAAACGGCGACTAGCACCAGAGAACACGGAGTACAACAGAAAGATGTCTACAGCACTGACACCAGAGCGAGAAACAGACTGAAGGCGACTAGCACCTGAGAAACACGGATTACAACAGAATGATGTCTACAGCACTGACACCAGAGCGAGAAAAAGACTGAAGGCGACTAGCACCTGAGAAACACGGATTACAACAGAATGATGTCTACAGCACTGACACCAGAGCGAGAAACAGACTGAAGGCGACTAGCACCTGAGAAGCACGGATTACAACAGAATGATGTCTACAGCACTGACACCAGAGCGAGAAACAGACTGAAGGCGACTAGCACCTGAGAAACACGGATTACAACAGAATGATGTCTACAGCACTGACACCAGAGCGAGAAAAAGACTGAAGGCGACCAGCACCTGAGAAACACGGATTACAACAGAATGATGTCTACAGCACTGACACCAGAGCGAGAAACAGACTGAAGGCGACTAGCACCTGAGAAGCACGGATTACAACAGAATGATGCCTACAGCACTGACACCAGAGCGAGAAACAGACTGAAGGCGACTAGCACCTGAGAAACACGGATTACAACAGAATGATGTCTACAGCACTGACACCAGAGCGAGAAACAGACTGAAGGTGACTAGCACCTGAGAAACACGGATTACAACAGAATGATGTCTGCAGCACTGACACCAGAGCGAGAAACAGACTGAAGGCGACTAGCACCTGAGAAACACGGATTACAACAGAAAGATGTCTACAGCACTGACACCAGAGCGAGAAACAGACTGAAGGCGACTAGCACCTGAGAAACACGGATTACAACAGAAAGATGTCTACAGCACTGACACCAGAGCGAGAAACAGACTGAAGGCGACTAGCACCTGAGAAACACGGATTACAACAGAATGATGTCTACAGCACTGACACCAGAGCGAGAAAAAGACTGAAGGCGATTAGCACCTGAGAAACACGGATTACAACAGAATGATGTCTACAGCACTGACACTAGAGCGAGAAATAGACTGAAGGCGACTTGCACCTGAGAAATACGGATTACAACAGAAAGATGTCTACAGCACTGACACCAGAGCGAGAAATAGAGGTAGACTGAAGGCGACTAGCACCTGAGCATTATAGAAGAAGAACAAGGAGGAAAGCCCGCAGTGCCATTAGGAAAGCAGCAAGAAGAGGACATAACAAAGGCCTGGAAGGTCACGTCCCAGCATCAACTTTATTGCAGCATATCCCTTCCCCAAGTATATATTACACATCAAGTATAGTATCTATATCCCAAACACTGGTTTGACGCGAGTACTCGGCTGGTTCAAATTTCCCGTCACTCCGAAATTCCCTGGCTGCACCACCCACACATCCGTCCGTATCTACGTTCCCAACCGGTTCCTCGAGTCTGAGCTAGCTAGCTTCAGGGCGGACTGACGAAGCCGTACATGATGAGGAAGAGCCAGTACCACCCCGTACCCACTCGGACTCGATGATCGTGCGAATGCGTCCCTTCGAACTGGAACTCAGCTCTGCACTCTTGCAGCTTAACCGCTGGCTGGGCGGGAACAGAACAGAACAGAACAGAACAGACTGTAATACTTCAAAATACAACAAGCTTTGAGTCCGATCCGAAGTTGTGTTGTGGTTGGGAGGTTGTGATTGTTGTGAAGAATTAAAAAATCTTCACAAGTAAAACAAAATCTTAACCAGTAGAATTTGGGCAATGAATCTCTTCTTCAAAAGACGAGGGACACTGCTCTAATCCGAGTGACTGATTACTTAGGTTATGAACTTAAAAGTTTGGGACAGACGACGCGACGACGGATGGTTGGGTAACATTGACTGCACAATTGTACAAGTAAGTACCAGGACAGCATAATCGCGAGAAGGTCTCGCACCTTTCAATGGTTACGAATTAATACGGCGGCGGGCGTGGAATAAATAAAAACTGGTGTTCAGAAGGCTACGCTGCGAAGCCGTCTCCGCTACAGTAGACTGACGCATTGTTCATGTGGTCGACAAAGATATATTTCTACTGGAACAGGGGGAAAATAATAGGGAAATTTACGTTAAGTACAGTCAAATATTAAGATTTAGTATCATGAACAATCGAATGTAATTTCAAGGAATGACATAAAGCAACGCCATTATTGCAAGTCTTGCAACTCCTAGTGATTGTCTGATAATATACTGACTGACGCCACAGCGTACTATTACTAATTATGTGCCACAGCTTTGGCAAATAATCATCCTAATCTGTAATCATGTTAAGATGATTCTGTGAATAATGATTTTTAAATGATGGTGGCGCTAGTGTTCACCGAGGTATCACCTTAATGCATTGAATTAAGAACTTTGTAATCCCTAATATCAGAAACAACCAGGTTATGTACATGTACCTAGCATGAAAAGGACGAATTCTTCGGTTAAACTAAAATAAGCTTTTGCGCTGTTCGTATTTAATTCACCATGTGTGTGCTAATTGGGATAACATAACTATATTCCATCTCTCTTTAGATCTGTGGTAGCCTGGCAGCCGGTTGGGTGTTGCGGGTGGCGGCAAACGGCGGAACGGTGGCACTCCGAGCCGAGCAATGCCGCAGCCACCGCCGGCGGGCTAAGGCGGGCTATACACTACCGTCCCGGGCACATGCCGCATTTCCATTCGACAGAGTTAAGGCGACTCGTAGCTCGACCGCCGAACTCGATTTAAAAAAAAAAAATTTGTTAGTGACAACGCATTCGACAATGTAAACAAAAAAAAATTTTTGAAAGCTTTTTGTTTGTTAGGCGGAGCGAAATGTGGCTCAGCGATACAAGTAGCCATTACGAGAGGAGAAAATCGAGATCGGCGGTCGACCTACGGGTCGCCTTAACTCTGTCGAATGGAAATGCGACATGTGCACGGGACGGCATCACTAGCCAGTGGAACGGGCTGGGAATGGAACATAGAGCAACGACTACAGAGATAACACCTCACCTAGACAGTCTAGACACCTATAGACCTCATTCTTTTAAGTTAAGCCGTTTTATGTAATTTTATTATTTAGTCGTGCAATAAAGAGTATTTGTATTGTATTGTAATGTATATCACTCTTGGGGTGATCTAAAATAAATTTAAATGATAACTTCTACTAGCACTTTTGAATTCTTAGCGGGTTGCTTCTCAGCCCAGGGGTGTTACTACCGTCTTAAAACCATGCAAGATCCAGTGAGTAAGGGGATGTCGCCTTACATCATGTACTGAAATGTCTCGCTTACTCACTGTTTTGAGCTCTTTTAACAGATAGATAGATGATAGATAAAAACTTGATTCACCAATACTGCATCTCATACACACAAAAACAGTAATACCTTACACTAAGACTGTACACAGATAAAACATAAAAGTTACCTAGGTTACCTAAGTTACATAAGTATTAGTTTAGAGATGGTAGTAGGCGTCCAGTGTCTGCATTTCTTCTCCACTTCGCCCGATATGTGTTGAATTTCCATCGTTACTGCCGATTTCATTCGGCAGCGATTCGAAATTTCGAATTAAATATCATTTGAAATCGAATGATGATCATTCGTTTTAAAGGTTTTGTGCGAGTGATAGATTTAAAAGACATCCCTTCTGTTACTCGTTGATCTTTGACGGGACTCTGGAACAAGCGTGTCATTACGAAGCCACTTGTAACGCGACGCCGCTCAATTTATACCATCTCAGATATAACACCATTATTTTTAACTGACTCGTTGCCACAGGGGTTTTAATCTCATAGTGCTTTCATCAATCGTAGTTGTGGTGTCTTTGGACCTTTGACCATCGCTGCTTTCCAGTATGGAAGCATTGTCGCTGGAAAAATTCACTAATACAATCCATAATCGAATGGCACGAGGGAGAACATTCTTTTTGAAGTGAAACTTTATACTCATCGACATATTATATACATATTTTATACTAGCGACTCGCTCCGGGTTCGCATGGGCATAAAAACCTTCCTCTTGAATCACTCTATCTATTAAAAAAAACCGCATCAAAATTAGATTTTAAAGATTTAAGCATACAAAGGGACATAGAGGGACAGAGAAAGCGACTTTGTTTTAACTATGTAGTGATTACTTTGTATGTTTATGGTGACACCTCTTCCAAGAAGTAAGGATGAATTCCCTAAGGATAGCCAGAGAGGTGCAGTGCAATGATAAAAAATGTGTTGGCCTCATGGAGGCAAATCCTTTAAACAGCCCATTGTACTAAGCCAGTAATATTATTCATTGATTTCATTCATACGAGCCTATTTTTGTCTACTAGTTAGCATTGGGTCTACTTCATATACGTCAAATTAATCTCCATTTATAGAGGTGATGGTTAGTTTTCCCGTGATTTGAACGAAGGCGATTCAGTCGGATCCAGGTTTTACGGTCCAAATCAAAGCCGGGTAACTTCTGTCTTTCTCGCTGTTACAATTTCCATGGAACAAGTTAATATGTTCAACCCTGATCTAAGTACATTGTACTTGGTATACTTGTGTAGTGCGGCGCGCCGACAGAATCACCTGGTCTCACAATTTTACGAGCAGCTCGTCGGCCGCCCGCTTCTGCCGTTCATGGATGTAGTAATGTTGTTTATTACAAATATCGATATCGATATTTTATTTTTTTTATTTTATTTTATACATTTGGATGACCAGCAGCAAATAAATTTACATAGGTAACAGATTGTATAACAAAATAGGTCGTCACATATAGATATAAAGTATGTAATGAGATAACGGGAACGCCAAAACTACACTAGTTAAATCTAGCAATCAACCAGTTGATTAAAGAAAATAGATAATTATTATGTAAGCTATTATGTGGGCCACTAAGAAAAGTATATATATTTTTACAACTCTACTGGAGAATAACTAAGATTGAAATAGATGCACTAGATGAGAGAGAACGATTGTTTATAGGATTATATCATTTATTTTTCTCATTTTTTTCAACTTATATAATAGTTGAGGAGTCTTAACTCACAACCCCAAACACTTTGTGCAACTTCAGATCAACAAAGAAGAAGAAGCAGAACAAATCATGCACATGGCCGCACAGCAAAAAACGCTTTCTTTGGACGACATTAATAAGAAGAAAAAGTGTCTGAATGTTCTAGTTAATCTAGTCGATGTCGATAAAATAAATAGAACGTCCCTTCTTCGCTCGAGCACACTCAAGCCTCGGTCCCGGGCGAGGCGATGGAATTAAATCGCACGCACGGCACGACACTTCCGCCCCCCTCCCTGCACATGCCACCCCACCCATCGCTCAAATAGGGCTGCCTCTTAATTTTACGAAATGTTTTGTTCCAAACAACATGCTTCAGAAAACACCTGACGTATTTTCGAGTCATGTTTATGGAATATTCTTGGCGAGCTTTAAGTAGGTTGACTATTGGTTTTGTTTGTAAGTATATCAGATTTATTGAAACGTAAGTTATAATAAATAAACTTTCAGGTATTTTTTTTCATCAAAAAAACAAAACACTATATGTATATTAAAGTTTTATACTGACGACTTATAAACTACTTACAAGATTGTTTCGGATACATAATGACTTTCAGTAAGAAATACACACAATTTTAGATACCGTGTGATGTAAGTAATGAAAATCTAGGACAATCATAGTAAAAAATAGGTACCATTTATGCACATAAATAATATCAGACCCTGTAGTTCTAAGACTTCTAAACGTAATATAATATTAATGAATGTAAGCAACAAACAACAATGAAACACCCTAGAAAGTACAGTGGGCCACTGAGAAAAATATATCAATTTGTCTTAACACTTACACCTTAGATAGTATTATTTTCCATGTGGCCCCCAGTACTTCCAAACACGAGATTTGGATTCATTTTTCGTTTGTCCCACTGAGTTTTGTCCCACTAATAAATTTCTTAGTTAGTCCCAAACATTATGCTTCCTTCGTCCCGATGTACAATTTTTATTATTTTATTCCTAGTCGGTCCCACTTTGCATTCCTTGTTCGACCCGTTGTTTTTTATAAGTAATTTTCTTTCTAAATAATATAGGTTTTTGTTTGTTATTCGTTCAAAATACTTTTTTGTTAGCTGTACCTTTAAAGTACCTTCTTGTGAACTGGGACAAACCGGGAATATAAAAGTGACTGGGACAAACGAATCATTTTTTGAAATGTGGGACAAAATTTCAGGACGAACGAAGAATAAACCGAGATTTGCACGGCACCGCCCGACATCATCGCATCACGCAATAAACTTTAAGAGGTCCTCTGGTTTTAATTTCAGTATTTCTTTACGACGAATCGTGAATGCGCGTTCGTAAAAACAGAATTTAATGTTATCTTCTGAATATTTCTGGACGTAAAAGTAAATCATAATAAGTTTTGTGGTTTTAAAGTCATTATATTCGTTTAGATGAGAATCGGAGTTGAAAACCGCTTTAGTGAATGCTCTTTATTGTTGCACTAGCTGTTGCTGGTGGTTTTACTCGACCATGGTGTGTATGTTCTATTACCTTCTCCAAGAATCAGACTATAATAATGTAAAAAAATATACATATAATATTAAACCCCCTTCTTTTTAGTCTTGAAAACCAGTTAGGTATTACCATCTCACACAATAAATAACCCGCCAATAATGGCAGCCCTGCTTCTGGCAGTGGATGGATGGTTACTGATGACCGAACGGAGAAACACTGCACTATACCGCAACAATGTTTGCTAACCACTTGCTAACTCATAAATAATCACACCTGTTTTGGTTACGATAATGGCTTGTAGCGGTCCAAAAATGTGTGAGCGAGATGTCACTGTACATCATGTATTGCGCCATGTCGCTTACTCATTCGGTTTTGGAGTGCATTAAGCCCATAGATTTAAAAAAAAAAATTGCGTCACTTAAGATAGATATAACATATGACATTAAATGTATGGGAACCTAGCGCGCCGTTTACGGGCTGTAAGGGCTGAGGTAAGGGAGGGTAGGAGGGGGGGTGAGTCACCAAATACACACATTATGGAATGAGTTCACAAACTTTTCTTATTGCAAAATCAAACAAAAAAGACTTTATGACACAGGATTTAGTCTTAGTACAAATGCACTGTATTTCCACTCCGACCAACTAAGCAGTCTGAGCCTGTTAGACCCAGGGGTCGTGGGAGCTTATTTAGTTGTTTCCAGTTTGGTTAGGACATTGCAGGCTTGAATCACCTGACTGTCTGATAAAAAAGATGATTATGTGCTTCGGAATGCACGTTAAGCCGTTGGTCCCAGCTGCCCTCTGGTAGTCGTTAAAGGAACTATGTCAGAGGCCGGGAAAGCCTTCCGACGAACTCTGACACCAGGGTATGCATGGCCGATTGACCGTGTCACCTACACAAAAAGATGAGTCTGAGCAGGAAAAGTTTCCATGTATATTCTCGAGCAATAGAAAAAAGTTTACATTCGTAAAAAAGTTCGAAGTGTACGTACGGTATTGCAGTTTGTAATGTTTGAGCGTAGGTTTTGTTCTGGTCTGGAGATAAAGATACCTTCTCGTTCTCAATACGACTATTATTTACCAAGTACATACTATTTTTTTATTTATAATTACTAATATATATAAATAAATATGACACATAGGTCAGACGTCAATCGCTTCATTGAACCATGATTAATAGCGTACCCTGGGCTCTGAAGCGTAAGCTGAAGACGCAACCGGGAAAACCGGGAAAAACACGCTAGAGAGAAGATATAAAAATAAATATATAGTATATAATCATAATATAAAATAAGGCCGGGAAAAATGAGCGCACAGTTACTTTAGCCTATTTACGTTCGTGATACCACAGAAAAGATAATAGTACTGATACATGGAGTATCACTAGTAATTACTATTATTTATTGTTATGTTTGAATACATGGTCTAATTAAATAGATAGACAGGAAAACGAACGGAATCATCCTCGAATTTATATGTACCTACTTATAGATGAGTGTACTTACAATAAAATTCTCTTTTGAAATTCTGACTGGAAAATTGGTATGAATTTATGCCCGATATATGTCTTATCTATTAGTCACAGTTTACTTAATTTCCATAAACTAGAGCAACATTATAAAATTATTTTTACTCGCTCTTTCAAATAATAGCACTGAATATGATAAACTGAACTAATCTTAATGAGCTGATATCCATAGGTCATCTAGGCTATGACCAAATGTTAAGTACCAAATCTGTTAATAGATTTGCAGTAATATCAGAAAATTGCGTTGTTGCAGTCAGAGTAAGAATCTTGGAGCGCGGTAGTGGCACTGCAGCATATACATAAGCTTAAAATTTAGAATGTAATTAATGTTTAGTATGTAACCCAAGGGAAAACTAAAATATTTTGCAATTTCGGTCCAGTTTTCTAGATACACCAACTGCATAAATAACTTTGTAATATCATATAAATATATAGGATAACAAAGTTCATTCGCAGTGAACGAATCAGTGTACCTGCATACTTATACTTCGCCCGCGTTATCAAGAGGCAATATGTATGTCGTAAAGTAGTTCTCTGTAATCTACAAAAAGAAATGAGATACCATCAAAAACAAAACTTATAAAAATTCCAAGTCTCGCTTAGTTGTTCTACCGTCAAAAGTTATGTATGAGATCCATGTAATACCAAGCCGGTTAATTTATTCAGTCCCTTCTTAAGCGGACCTCTTGTCTTCGGTTATCACTATCCTATATCCCTTTGTAAGCTTAAATCTTTAAAACTTCGCAACGGATTTTGATGCGTTTTTTTTTAATAGATAGAGTGATTTAAGAGCAAGGTTATTATGCCCATGCAAAGCCGGAGCGGGTCGCTAGTTGCATAATAAGCTAACCTAATAACATCTTATAGTGACTATATCCATATTAAAAATCTGTTATGTTTTAAATAACCAGGGCGACTTGTCAATCGCACGAAACCATCTAATTAATTATAATTAATAGGTATGTATCATTAGTGAGATAAGAATGTGTTTTCACGTGATGGCCATATATATATTTTTCAGTGACAGAGACACGATGTTCAATGCTTATCGTCACTCTAAAAAGTAATAACTCATTCCATTTGTATAATTATTACGTCTATTTGTTGCCATTCTGACATGACAGCAGGCAAAATTAGTGAAGTAACAGATTCGCGTAGCATCGATATATCGAGAATACGTTGAATTATTATTGTTATTTTTTTATTGGTTTTTTATTAATATTTGATTTCATTTCACTATTTAAATTTAATCATAATATAAGGTTTATATCTGTATGGGCTAGCATGGTCTGACTTGAAGAATTCTATTTATTAAACTATTAAATCACAAACAATGCATTGTCAGTGCCGGAGTACCTACTAGTTCTGGCGATGGTGGTAATTAGCCAGACTCGACACGATAAGTATATCATGAAACAATATGAAAAAATAACCAGAAGTCGAAGCAAACAGGAGCATGAGCAAAATAGCCTGAGATGACTGGTTTCACTTGTGATTCCAGAATTCATTAGAACTGTCCGCCGCACTGGATGTGTGAAATATCGCGGAAAGACCGCGTTAGAAACTCCCACCACGTTCGGGACAGCCTTCATGTCCATGACATAGCAGATAGATAGCTTCTAAAGAGTGGCTTGCGATGGTACGATCACGTCTCGTGGAAACAGGTGTCTTGACCATGCCACCTCCCCCGGGGCTTGGTATGGTGGAAGGGGCAAACCCAAGACGTGCCGGCTTGACGTCGTGGCGCATTATTAGTCAGGCTTGATTTAACGTTTTCAAGTTACTTGCATAATGTATTAATACCTTTTAAAGTCAATCGGCCTAATATACTGTAGAACTAATGTTTAATAGCTGCTGTAATGTTTTATATTGCGTTTGTTTCCCTTTTCGATTATTAATTCATATCAAGTGGGTAAAAAAGCTCAATTCACCCTGCACACTCTTGCGTCACAGAGGTCATTGGACCCTCTAAGGCCTGGCATCATTGTTTTGATATTTTTTTTTATTATATAACAATTTTGTCTGTAGTTCGACTTATTTCTCCCCCTCTGCCCCTCACCCATATATTTTCCAGGCATTAGGTGTTTTCCCCACTAATACCCCTAGAGCTTTTTCACAGCTTAACCTATTTTCATTGAACATTTTATTTTGTACTGTGGACGTGATGCGTTTTCATTTCAGACCCCACTCGAGTATATATTTGCAGGCATGCGGTTATTCTTTTCCCTTTTCACCCCCACAAGTTACAAACGACTCAACCGAGAATCATCAAACATATATCTAAAAACACTCGCACATAAGTTACCGTTAATCCAAAAAAACCTAAACTGAAATCGCTTTATCCATTACTACAGACAGATACGTCAAACTTATAATACCCCTCTTTTTGGGTTAAAAATTGCGTGAATGCCACTATTATGATTTTGTAGTCCATTGGACTTTGAAAATCCAATTATCTGATTTTTCTTAACCATCTCTCTGGGTTTGACGTTAAAACCCACGTCTAGTTTTACTTCAACAGATGTCACAGGGAGATAAGAAAACCAGGCATTTCGTTTTTTCTTTTCGATCCCGAAGATTGTCATATAATAAGTAAACATTTTTAGTAAGACGTTACAAACAAGAATAATAGCCATCTTCCGGAATTTAATGGTAACACTAGTAACTTTGGAAACTGGATTCTTCATTCATTTCCCGTTGACATTTACCTACAAGAATTATGTTGATTATTAAACCCGAATTTTACTCCAAACTCGCCTCCTAACTTCGTTTATCGATACTTGACGAAAGAAACATAAGAGCAACAACACTATGCTTAGCACATGTTCTTGACTGAATAATATTTTTTTCATTCAAAATGGCGTTGATTTTGCTGTAGTATTTTACATAATATAAGGCTTTAACTTGTATAAAACGTAAAAAGAAGTATCAGGAGAACTCATATTTGGATTTATACAATTATTATTACATATTGTGAAGGCATAAATCGGCATTAATACCCAAAATTGATTTTTTTTGTTGTCCTTGTATATACTCCGCAATAGACATTAGTAGACTGTGAACCCAAGGATGGCATACACGTAAATATCGTGTATGAGTGGTAAGACAGTTTAGCTTGTCATGCTACTTCTATTAGAGCCGCGTTCCTAGTTCTATGATTAAGCCATAGCATGTACACAAATATGTAGCACAGTCGTGGACAAGAGTCAATGAGATCCGCCTTTATAAACTTTAAAGATGCTCTGAAGGTTATTATGAAAAAATTACATGGAGACACGATCAGAAAAAAAGGCATTTCTTAAATCGAAAAATGTTTCTTCCTCTTAGCGAGTTGACTTTGGCAGTTAAGTACAGAGAAAACCTGAGAAACCATTTTTTTTTTCAACTATTTATGCGAATATACATTTCCTGCACCTCAATCTAAATCTAGACATCATTTACCTGCTTAAACATATTTTATATTATGACCTGATAAAGTTTTTATGAACACCATAAACTGTATGAGAAGTTTATCCAGTAATGGACTTTGACTTTGAGTATATGAATAAAATTATTATAATGATTTCGACTACGCTTGACAGAAGTATTATATTTGGTACCTACTTGTCAATTAAGAGAGAGCGTTTTTTTTGGAATTTATTTATTTATTTAAACTATTCATCATTTGGCGTAGCTAGTATTTTAAGTAACATGTTTTGTTATTTAACTTTTTTTACTACGCGGTTAGTGTATTCTTTGACTACGCGCTAGCGGTCCCCACATCTTATACAAATGAATAATATCAGATCAAAATAAAACCAGGTTATGGTAAAGATTTCCTGTACAAACAATTATGTTTCTACTTCTAAGTATTTGTCACTGTAAGTTGGAACGTGCAGCCCTATTTGTCCGACTACTGTTGGTCAGGGGTGTGGAAGGGATGCGGTGGGCCAGTGACTGATGTGTGATATGTGAACCTATCGAGAGGGTCTCTGTACACAGTACATCACCCGCCGCGCCGAGATTGTAGTCAAAGCGTTCGTAATATTCTTTTATTCATGTTATCCTAATCCAAAAAATACACAGGAGTTTCTTATTCCAAACAGTGGTATTATACATGTTTCATCCTTTGGAAAAAAGGTGTCAGTATAAATGTACCTATATGCGCATCTTGTATTAGTAGGGCATAATCGTTATTTTAAAAGATGATTAAAAATGTCAGCAAACAAAACCCATCTCACGTTCTTCTCAAACATTTAAATTAAGTAAGTACCTAATATTATTTTTAGCCAGTCGTTTAAATACAATACATATACAAAAATATCCAAAATTCAATTGCTTTATTTGTTGAACATATAAGAAGAACATAATACACATAAACCACATGCAGTGTCGATGTTAAGCAAAAAGAAACAGTAATAAACATGTTCGACCAAATTCTAGTAAAAATGACAATTTAACACTAAACACAAAATTTAACAGTGCCCACCCTATTTTAATAATGTGAAACGGGCAGTGTTAAAAAAGGGGAGGAGGGGTCATCGTAAATCGTAAACAAGCGACGACAACGACGCAACGATGGGTTCATCGATAAACCTTTCGATTTTATGTCTCGATTCTCGTCACTAGCTTACAGCGGTTTTTATAACGTTGCTCCTGCCTGCTCATGCCTTCCTAGTATGAGTTGGATAGTTTCATTGATCCCACAATAAATTAATTACAAACAAGCCAATGCGCTTGCCAGCCACTCCGTATTGCAGGTATTAAGATAATGAAAAAAAAAATGAAATAAAATTAAATGACAAACATAATAGGAAGACTGAAAATACTTAATATCTGCGAAATATACAATAATCATAGATCGTCCTTGAAAAACAGATATGTATAGGCGAAGCCGCGGGCCACGACACGACCAACGAGTAGTTTTAAAAACAAAGTGCGTGTATATTCACAAACATAAATTCGAATTCGACCACCTTTGCAATTTTACGGCCCAGTACGCTTTCTGCGGTCACTTTATGCGGGATCCGGGACCGGGAGAGGGGCCAGTGTTCAGCTTCGTTGACAATAGCCGCTCATGTGAATATATTTACAAAATTTTCCATACATACATTGCATTTAAACGGTTGATTATCGACATTTAAATAATAGGTATTACTTGTCAATATAATCACTACAACTATAAGCCACACAAAATTTAAAAGTATTAACTATATAGGTATATTATATTATTTTCAGATAATTTCTCTGTTCTGTGATAAGCCACTATCAAGGCCACTGCTTGACGCAGCTCTTCCCCGTTAGTTATGATAGAGGACGTTTTTACTAAGACTTAGGTTTTATACGTACTTTGTGTCTAGACCAAAATAAGCTCATTTATCGCCCCATAATACATACATAAGTCAAATGGGAGACAACAAAAGTCAAAGATAACAAACATGTATTATAATGTACTCGTTCTGGCTTTAATAATTCAAATATTTGAAATTGGAACGTATCGATTTTACAATCGTTATCGATTTACCCGTCCCCTCACTTGGGTCATATCGCATTTCATAAGCTAACCCGACCCGTTTCGACCCTAATCCGGCCCGGCCAAGCCGTCACTTGACAGGTAAAAATCATCCGCACTCTCCTAGGACGGACTAGGGATGCCGATATTTGAATTTGAAGTATCACTGAGCCGCTTTTCTTCGTTTTAGGTATTTTCCGTTTGGACCCGTTTTCGTTTTATACCTATATTTAAAAGAAATTATTGACCTTAAAATCTGAGCCATGACAGAAGATATGTATCTAACTACTTTCTTGGTATGAAGGATGTGCACAGGTTAACATAAAAAAACTGTGCTAAATAAATATGTATTTTTAGAATAAGGTATAATATATGGGCCTTTTGTTAATACTTAACAATGTTGTTGCCTGTGACAAATAAATAAATTAAATAAAATACCTAGTTCGTTCGTATTGTGTGGTTCATGATTAACCGACCCTGAACACCCTGGTTTTAAATTTTTTTCGAAACTGATATATTGCTGACTAACTGACATACCAAACCTACGTTTCTAACTTGGCGATTCAAAATTTTTAACCAAAAATATTCGCACCGAATTTAATATTTCGAGAGGAACATCGAACAAATACGGGTCGAGTCGCGACAAAATGTCCCGCGACGAGTAAATACCGCGGGTGATCCCTCGGGCGCCCGCCGCCATTTTTGCGGTTGTGTGTGACTTTGAAATAATATCTATTTCGCATCTATACATCCCGGCTTCGTTTTGTAATACTACTCTAGCATACAAATATTTTCAACAATGGCAACGTATAGTAATAATATATAGAAACCGAAGTGCAAGGTATAGTTTAAGAGAGGCATACAACACCCAACAGTGGGATCTAAAAAGCTGCCAATGATGATGTACAACTATGTCATAGTATTATGTTACTCTGTGATATGATAAAGTACATTTAAATCAACTTCTCCATTCCAGCGCCTTTCCGGTTTCATCCTAAGATCCCAACACCCGTTTTCCTACCTACTATAATTTTAATTTTAACTGAATCATTATAAAGTCTACATGGACTCCCTGGACTGGAGAGCGGAATCTTTATTGATCGCTGGATTTAGTTCAAAAAAATTTGGTTTAACAGGTTTAAAATTTTTTAACAAAGAGAATTTAATTGAGATTCTATTTTTAACCGGAAAAGTAAAATCCTGCTCTAATTTCGATCGTCACTGTTCAAACTACACTAAATTAAAAATTCTTTCAATTGTCCTTGCCGGAAGTAGATGAAAGTCGGCAAACACCGGATGTGCGGATTTGACCCCACTCGCCACTGATGGAAGGGTTAATGTTTAAATCGCATCTTTTGTGGGCGAAGGGTGGACTTTTAAGACGAGGGATAGATTCTCTATTGCCTTTTACCTTTCCTTTTACTAGTTTTTTTCAATCTTTGTAGCTTGAAAGAAAATTATTTTGGAATGTGCTGTTATTATTTGTGTCATATTATGTGCTCACTGGAACATTTTTCTTAAATATTTTTACTAGCTTTTGCTAGCGTTTTGCTAGCCGCGGCCTCGCCTGCGTGAATTGCCCTCGGGAGCAGTGCTTTTTCCCGGAATGAAAGGTATCCTAATATCCTATCTCCTTCTTAATACTTCTAATTATATGCGAAACTTCATAAAGATTGGATAAGTAGATAGGGAAAGCGTAACAAACAAATAAACAAACTCGCTTTTGCATTTATAACATTAGTTGGGATAGTTGGGATTGAGATTGCAAAACATAGAGGTTGATGTATCTTGGGCCCAAGCCAACTTCGCCTGCTATTTATCACACCTCCTGAATGACAGACGATTGTTTGACGATGACACTCCTCCCAGGGTTAGAAGTCATACGGTAGTTTACGTTAAAGACAGAGGCTGCAACAGGATAAAAAGAGTAGCAGTCATAAGACGCATTACCGAGAAATTTCTTTCGTAAGAATTTCACTCAACCACAGATTACAGAATACTATCCTAGTACAGATATTTAACCACCATACAAAGATTAGCGCCGATTTTTAGTGTAATAATAGAGTCATACCCATACTGAGACATTAATATGTCTCATCATCATCAGTAGGACTGGCATTGGTGTTAATACGCCATCTATCCCATCTATCTGTCACTTGAGTAGGTACACTGGGATTTCAAATCCGATAACTTGTTAAATAACGCACTAAATCAGCTTGTAGAAGGATGACGATACTATAAAAATTGTGTTTTAATAATTTCACCAAATATAAACAGGATTATTTTTTTTCAATCTTTGTAGTGCCACATATTAGCTAGAAAAATAAATGAATATTTTTCTTAGGCAATTAGGAATGGCAATGAGGCGCTCCGAAGTAACTACGATCATGAAAATACTAAGAATACAGAGGATCATGTACTTACTAACGTTCAGCCATGATTAGTACATACTCGATAGTTTCACGCATATTATCACAATATTGCTTTTTGTGATGGCCATATTAATTTTGCTATCCTGCCACTAAAATTATGTTTACAGTCAGTGGAGTTAATCCGGCAATCGGTCATAAAACGGAATATCCCTTTGATCTGTCGGTTTGCCGACTACTGTAATTAGCTGTTTATTAAACACAGTCATTTAGGTTTATATCTGTTTGCTTAATATAAGTATATGAAATATAAGGTATAAATAATCTGAATATGATTATTTGTAAGTTCCTGAGAAAAATATTCTCGATAGACAAACAGCCAACGTAGTGATAAGAGTTCCATTTTTGCCTTTTAAGGTAAGAAACCCTAAAAATAAAGGAATATTAACTATATATAAAAAACATAAGTAAACTTCTGAACTAAAGACTTATTGGTCAACTAGAACACACTGGCATAATTATTTAAATAATAATTCTTCGCCTAAGCATATTCGCGTCTTTCTTTTAATAACATCCGATCATCAGGCTACTTGTTTTCCCATGTTCAAACCAACAGTCGATGTATAGCGTAGTGTCACAGTATAACACATAGATTAAAAAAAAATAGCGTCACTTTAAAGATCGCGCGCGCTTTGGTATAACCAATCTTTGGTAGTGTAGTGAGTGAGTGAGTACCGAGCTAAGTCGTTTCGTCTTATTCGCCCCACGCGGCCCACGCCGCGCGCCCTGCGGCCGGCCCTGTAGCACTTGATTAATCGCGCGGCACTAGAATAGGGTTGTTCGTTTAATGTAATTAGTTATCGATAACGTCGCTATTTTTTATACTTTAAATTACTAACCGAACCTTGGATTCCAGGGACACAATTACAATTATTAAAAGAAAATATTTGTAAAAATGCTGTAAAAATACTTTTACAGTTACTTTTAAAATACATAAATACGCACTTATCCGTCCAAGTGCATCATGAGTCGTATAGTCATGTGCCATATTTATATGTAGTTAAAACGACTCAGATTGGTGTATACTTTAAACTGCCTTTACACATTACTAATACAAATAAATCATTAGATGTTCAATCAAAATCCGCCACTAGCCGGATACAGGAAAATGACTTCTATTACATATTTCATTATTTGCCTCTTAAGCTCAGATGAGCCTCTTACGACACTTACGGAAAGAGAGGGTGTGATCTATGCTTAAACTGCAAACCACACAAATAAAATGATCACAGAAGATGTTTACTCCAATCTATTTATTTATTTCAATTTTTGCACAATAGATGGATGTTAAAGAAGCAACAGTATTAAGTAGAAAATGTGAGCCCAATTTGTGAGTTAGCGTACCACCGGCCAGTTTCCTTGCTAGTCATTTTCACTAATTCACCAGTTTACTTACTAGACATTTTCGGTAACTTAATATCGATTAAATTATGAAAATACCCCATCCCTACAATGAGTTGGCGGGTGACGGGAAACGGCAGGCGCGCCGCGATGAATGATTTCTCTTGACGGCAAACGACGGGCGTCGGGCGTCGAGCGGTCGAGACTTGGGAGGGAACAAACATTCGAAGTTCGAACATCGTAGGTATATAGCATGTCTCGAATTTGTACTCTATAAGCTAGAGCAAGAGCGTTTCAATCAAAGGTTTCACGCGAACTTCCTCGTCAATTATTAGAACTAGGTACATATTTTTCTATGGTACACATTAAACGTATGCATGCATGATGGTTTTCCATCAAACAAAGGGATGGAATGAAACTCGAAAGGAGGTGAAAGGTGAACTGTTTTCCAAACAAATTATATTGGATTTTTTAATTTATATATAGAATTTTGCGATGATTTGTTTGGAAATCAGTTGATTCAATTGTAACATCGTAAATCATTGCAAAATTCTAGATTTAAATTTCGAGTACCATCCCTTTGTTTGATGGTTTTCCATCATGCATGAATAAGCGTCTAAGGTGCGCCTATGGGAAAATTTCGCTGAATAGAAACGCTAGGGAAATTCTTACATGGAATGACTATAAACCCTAACTAGATCTAGTGACTTGTTTTATTTGGATCAAAGGTCTTGTTTTTTCTTTAAATGAGACATTCGAGAGAAAAAGTTCATCCTCTACGGTCTATTTGGCTGGATATGTTGGTTATAAAATACACATGGATATAAATTATTTCCACGGATATACTCAATTATTATATTCAATACTTCAATTTTCAATCTGTGCCGCTAAAGCAAGCCGAAGAGAATTTTTCCGGTTAGAAATTTATTTCTTTTAAAAACTCGCGTTTTACCAGCCAGTTCTTGCAAGACCAGTCTTCCATTCGTGTTCTTATTTTGAATTGGAGCAAGACGTCCGCTCCTACTAGCCGCAGCCTTGTATTGGCAATGTTGGCAATAAAACACGACGACGGACGCGCCACCTGTTGCCTGCCAGATACCATCACTTGATGTACTGTCCTGAATTACGATGTGCCGAGTTCCGTAAGAAGGCCTCAGATCTTGATACAAGATAGGTTTTATTAAAGTCTTGTTAGTGGAAATAACGCTATAGAATACTCTATAGAGACACAATCTGTGAAAATATACTAATACATAATAATCAGTACAGTGAGAGCAAGTTTTTATTTTGAGGTCATAGTAAAGCATACCTTACTCTTAGGGCCTAGTAAAGATTGGCGATTTCCTCCTTGCTACGCTTGCTATCCCGGTCCACTCTTGCTCTTGGATGTTTCGCAACAGATTTTTTGTAGAAGATGTAACTTCAATGGATAGAATCAGTGAGATAAAGTCGAATGTTCGATGCTCAAAATACCTAATTTTGTTTTTTTTTTAATGGACAGTATGTAAAAATTAAGTATGAGTGCGTTAGTACTATTACTCATTCAGTGTATATGGGGGTATGAGAAATGAGGAATTATGCTTGCGCATCGTAACACGAGTAATACCTAGTATTCAGAAAATCTGTGTAGGTATCGACTCAAGAATCTCAAAGTAGGTACCTACTCGGGCACACAGTGGCGGCGCCCCGTAATTGCTAGTCGTTACGTGCCCCGGGCTCCGGTCCCGGCCCGTCCCGAACCGCGTCCGATTATCAGATAATCGCGGTGCTTATCTCAGACTACTGCATTGACTTCATGGCCGTGTTTGTGAGACAATAGCAAACAATAGGCCCCCGTGCTGTAATGTAATTGCTGTTAATGACAGCAGTGTACCTGGTTATCGGTGATTTTACACCACAGATAAAGAACATACCTTACATTAAACATAGACCATAGCGATTTTCTGAACATAAGATCTATGATAGCCGCGCGAGACTGGAAGCTTCCAGAAGTGACTGAAAATAGTACCTACCTACCAGAAATAATAATTTATTCAAGCTGGAAAGTTTGTTTAAACGCTTATAACTAGGTAGGTAAGGTAGGCGTAACAAGAAGCACAGATCAACCCCAGTTGGAAATGATGTGTGTTTCGAATTGTGATTTGGGAAATATTTAAGTATAGGCCATAGCACAAGCACACCGCGAGCGGGTAAAACCGCAGGGAACTGCTAGTGCTTATCACTACATACCTACTTTACAACAAAATCGCTTTCTTTGTCCCTATGTCCCTTTATATGCTTAAATCTTTAAAACTACGCAACCGATTTTGATGCAGTTTTTTTTATACGAGTAGATAGAGTGATTCAAGAGGAAGGTTTTTATCTCCATGCGAAGCTGGGGTGGGTCGTTAGTCTTAGTATAAAGAACATACATACATACATACATATAATCACGTCTTTATCCCATGCGGGGTATACAGAGCCTAGGGCCATAAGACCTTAGGCCACGTTTAGCATAATGGTAGTTGAAACAGGAAATCAATAGTGATGGGTTGCTAGCCGCATCGCCTATGTCATGATTTCCCCATTCGGCGATTCCCTCAGACGACTTTTACGGCTTGCGCGGGAAGAGAAGCAGCTGGTACATTCTATGTTTTTCTTTTTCTCCCAGACCAGCATGGAAGAAAACAAACATACTTAATATGATCTAGAGAGGAAGAATCTAATAGTAGGTACTTCTCTTGTTATGAAAAGTCACGGTTTTGACTTTGGCTCCAAAAATCACCAAAATCGTAGGTACCTACTTATTACCTATTTTGTGAATGACTCATTTGTAGTGAAGAATTAGAATTTGAAGAATAATTACGATCGGAATCACAACACCGCAGGTATTTCCCCTTTTGATGTCCGTGACCGCGGGCAGGCTTTGTAATTAGTGACCCGGGACCGGGGTCCCGGCCGCCATGGGACGGGGCGGGACGGGACAGGACGGCACAATTACCTACCTAACTAACCTACGAAAAGAAAGTGCTTATTTATATGTATAGTGTCCGCTAGAGTGTAAAATAAATTGTACAATAAATTTAAAATTATCACATTTTATAAATTCTATTATTAAAAAACTAGGGCTAGGCAACCTAGCAGTAGGTATTTTGCGGTTTCACTCGCCCGTATTTGCATAGACTATGTTCTGTTTCTGTTAAAAATAATCAAGCATTATAATGGTGAAAGAATTCGGTCTAGAACTTTTAAGTTTTTTCATTACATACAATACAATACAAACAAAAAAAAAACATTAAGGTGATACCTCGGTGAACACTAGCGCCACCGTCATTTAAAAATCATTACTCACTGAAAACACAAGTTATCAAAAATCCCTCTGCTGTAATTAAGGTTCTAGATCTGAAGTTAATTTTAAACATATTAAATTACTAAATTATAATTGCCTATAGTTACAAATTGCATTATTGCTTAAAACGGCCACTTTTAGCAGTATTACAATTTGTAACTATATGGAACTATTATTTAATAATTAAATATGATTAAAATTAACTTCAGATCCAGAACCATAATTACAGCAGAGGGATTTTTGATAACTTGTGTTTTCAGTGAGTAGTGATTTTTAAATGACGGTGGCGCTAGTGTTCACCGAGGTATCACTTTAAAATCTTTTCTCTTGTGATAATAACTGCTGCTGCCATCTATCCAAAACAATCAAAATATTGCCTTAATAATACTACTGCCATCTGTCAGAAATTTTCTGAACTATGTATACGCTATATGCTAGAGCCATCTTTCGGAAAGCCTCAAAAACATTACAGTTGTTAACGCCCTCTACAAAAAGCATCGTGGACGAAAGCAAAAGCCGCGGATAATGGATAAAATTGTTTTAGGAGTTTCATGTAGATGGCGCTCTCGCAAAATAAACTATCTTGTTTGCGGGTGATTGAAAAAAATCATTTTTTTGTTTCAGAATGCACCATCACAAGATCCAGTTTACAGAAAGGTGGCAATAGTAGAAAACTTCTTCGACATCATTTACACAGTTCATGTGGAGTTGGAAGGGCGGCCTGGAAAACACGCGGGACAAAAACGAACATATAGAACAGTAAGTAATAAGTATACAACGATAACAAAAATCATATACTTAGTTTAAAACAAAATATACCTAGGTATTTAAGCTTGTTTAAAATCTAGTATTATATTAGCCTTATTTAATTTAATTTAGTTTATTCGTATGCTTGATTACAACAATGCCTAATAGATGGCGTTACTGTATTTTAGCACCGTAACGTAACCTTGGGCTTCCCTTATAAATAATCAAAGGGGCTTCCTTTTGTTCTTCTTTTTGCTATAATAGGCAGTCAAGCATACGGCCCGCAAAACTTGAAGTTTTTATGCTTGTGATACATTGAGGGTGTCACTAGCGCTTACTTGGCATAATTTATATTTCGTCGAGAATTCCTTTACCTACACCAATATAATTGAATAGTTAACGAATTTCATGGAAGCCAGTTAATCCGTTTTGCGTGATTGAGTAACAATAATAAACATCTTACTAAGATTAAAAATTTTTGGTTTAAATATACCCACTCTTGATTGATCATTCATTATTTAGCTATGATTTACATCACACTAGTGTTCCTCAGGGGTATGCAGAGACTAAAGATTTTCACTCATTATCATCATTTTATGTACCACTACCAAGCACGAAATCATCTGTATTATCAGACAATCAGGTGATTCAAGCTTGCAATTTCCTAATCAAACTGGAAACAGCTAAACAAAGTATGCTTCCCGTGGGAATTGAACTCACGACCTTCGTTTTTACAGGCCAACGCCTTTTACACAAAAGCAACCTTATAGCTGTGAATGTTATGATTTTATTGAATTGAGGTAACCTATATCTTTTCAGATCACGGAGACCTACGCATTTCTACCACGGGAAGCGGTCACGAGATTTCTAACAGGGTGTGCCGAATGCGCCCGGCGCCCACGCAGCGCATCCCCACCTCCGCTACCAACCCCCTCTCCTTCCCCCACCAGACACCCAACTTACCTCACATTCCTACCTCACTGCGCACCAGATTACACAAGAAATTGGGAATCAGAAATTGACGCGGCACATGCTAATTACCCATATGAGCCAAAATATGATTACACGGATCTACAACCGTTAAAAAAAGTCGAGAGTCCAAAAACAGCAGACGTTGAAGATCCCGAACCAACTTACATAGAATTGACATCAAAAAAAGTCAATGGTTTTGATTCTGCCTTCAATAGAAGTTCTCCTGTAGACCAGGCGTTCAGAGAAGATGAGCCAGTCAGAACAGAACCAGAAATAGATAAAGATGAGAATAGTTTGATAGACGTTGAAGATGTTAAAGCCGATAGTCCACCGCCTCTGCTGTCACACAAGCCTAAATTAGAAGTTCAGATCAAACAGGAGCCGAGTAGCGAAAGTACTAAGTTATCAGAATATTCAGGAGGTAAAGAGAAAAAGACTGATGTTAAAGAGAGGAAGTATAATCCATTAGACGTTGCGAATTTGACGTCGAAAGACCCGCCGAAATCGCGGTCGCCTCCTAGGAAAAAGTTGTTGCCAACCAGTTTGGAGTATACCAATGGTTTTGGAAGATTTCCCAAGCCTTGGAGACCAGATGGTGGCGTGTACTATGGTGGAGAAGAGATGGACTACAGCGTGCCTATAACGACGGCCTATTTGAAGCATATGAGGAGTATGACGTACCAAGACCGCATGGATATGGAAAGTAAGGTAAGTGATTTGGAATGGCTTTGTTTTCATCCACTTTTTATCATTGTTTAGCCCTAAAACTCCGGCTTTCTTATGGTATGTAAAAAAGGTAAATATGTGTGGAATCGTAAAAAAACATAATACTTAATATTCTGTCTGAAAACAGCTATGACTTATCAAAATCCGTGTAAGCGAATTCCCACATAAAATAAACATGCGAGTTTGCGGGTCGGGTAGCCCTGCTTAAAGTTCTGCCAACCGAAGCCGCGATAGCCCCCGCAGGCCTTTGTATACAAGACCAAGGCCTTGTTATGATTTCGAAGCGATTTGAAATATTTAACGTGCCTAAATGTGGTGTGTTTAAGCCGCCTTTGAGTTTAGAAAACTGGCTGTCGAAGTTATGGAAAAAATTATGTTTATCGCAGATATTTTTGAATGATTTATTAGATTCTTAAAGTGGTGAGGTGAAAAAGTGGCATAAGCAAAAATAAAAAATTTGAATAGTTTGCAATAATTTGTATAAAATATTTCTTATAAGCACATACAAATTAAATAGGTATATTTTGCGGTCAGAATAGAGAAAAAAGGTTAAATAAAAAAATATAATTTCAAATACGTCGAAGAAAAGTTGGCATTGCGATTTCCCGAAAATTTCACAGGAGGTAAACCCCGGGCAGAGATGTCCAAAAATAAATGGACTAGGCTCGCAGGAATCGCAAGGCTACCTGCCAATGCTACACGACCCTCGATTGATTCAGACGAATGTCCCACACAAAGGACCACCGCGTCACGCCATAATCGGGCGCCGCATCTTTTCTAACTCATTTTTCTCGCTTGGGGCCGGGGTGGCGAGGAGGCACGAGGTTTCATCAGCCCTAGGGGGCGTCACGGTATTAGACAAGACACAAAAACGGCGCAAGCCGGAGAAATGCGCAACTTGATTTCTGATGAGTGTTTGTGTACATTGCATTTTTCTATAAGTTTAATGTGCATTTATTAGAGTATGTGTATTTTTACAATGCAAAATATTTGATGACAGTAATTTTAGTAACTAAAATAAAATAAAAACTTACGTTCTCAATTTTCGCGTTATATTTAAACGGCCTGGCTGTTGTATGATAAAATTAATGTCTTGTCAAATTAAATTTTTAATTGAATTATTTCAATTATACCAGTGTGTTATGTTGTAATCGAGTGTTAAATATTTGATTGTGTCCATCTATCACAAAACAAAACTACGATTCCCACGTAAAAGACCGTTACATAATAAAAATATTGTATATCTTTGCACCTTTCTCTTCTGAAAACGCACATCAAAAAACTAACGTGCCACCATTTCACACTCGACCGTCCGAAGGGTCAGTCCGAACCATAAGAGGGTATCGTCCCTTCGACCCCCAAAAGTGCCTTACCCCGCCCGGGGCCTCTCGCTGCGACTTGTAAGATTGATTGGGCCTCCTCCAGTCCATTGCCGACCCCCCTTGCGGGATATTCGACCCTGCCCCCCGTTTTTTCTCAGCGCGGGATGTAAAGATGCTGGATTAGCCTTAGAACAGCAGTATTTTTATGTTACCCTGGTAATTTTGGCGTATATTTTTTCTTAAGTAGGCTAGTTCCTTATCGGTCTTTTGGCGAATAAGAATAACACGATAAAAAGTGTACGATGCCGTATTAGGTATTCGGATTTAGGATACTTTCGATTTAGATTTTTTTTAAAGGCAACAAAAAAAATTGTTTTGAGTATTAAATTTGCCATACAGTTCTGCTGCTCACCATATAACCGGTTGGAAGCGGCATGCGTCCTGTGCTAGCCTTCATCCATTTAAATTCAATGTTTGATATTTTAATAGCAAGCTCCGACAAACTTTTCTCGAGGTTTAAAAAAAATAAAACAAAAAAATGACTATGTAAAATACACTGCTTTTAAAAAATATTTCTTTTGCTCCATCTCCAACCTCTGGTTCGTGTTTTATTGTGTACTAGCATTCCACTCCGGCTTCGTCTGTGGTACATATATAGCATATTTCCAATGTTGAATGAATTTTTGAAATCGGCGCAATAGTTTTTGAGTTTATTCTTTACAAATATATACACAAAAATACAAATCTTTCCTCTTAAAAATCCATGTATCTGGAAATACCAACACATAAGTCACTTCCAGTGGATGTCTTGTTAAATAGCTCCCGATTATTATATTTCGGCACTTGCGGCCGTGCCTCGGCTTTGATGTGTTAGATTACTTGTTATTGTTCTGTTCATATCGGAATGTTTTAGTTGTGGTACACGCATATTTGTTGGTTGGACTTCGGATATTGTAGGGAGTTTTATTATAGGTATATTTGAGAATTTCGATAGCCTTTTATTATACATTTCAATCCATAGGTGTTTATAGTACTGTTATATGTCTCTAGTAGGTAGTTTGATAGTTTTGACTTGAACAGTTGTATTGTATATATATAGTGCACATTAAATTTATATTAATTAATTAATTTAGCCCATCACTATTGATGTCCTGTTTCAACTCTCATCATGCTAAACGTGGTCTAAGATCTTATGGCCCTAGGCTCTGTCTACCCCGTATGGGATAAAGACGTGATTATATCTATGTAAGTAATGATAATGAGAGGCTTTTTTGAAACAAGGCTAATTCAGCCGTTTTCTCTCTTTGTTTTCTTGGGAAAGCAAAATTCTGATTTGGTTTTATATCCTTGGTAAATAAATTGTAATTCTAAATAAATATATTTCAAATAGGGTATTTGACTGTTTTTGAAAACTTATCTAAAATTGTTTATTATGTTGCTACAAAGCTAACATTGTTTATATTTTAGATTTGTTTTCAGTATTTTAATTAAAAATCGATAGAATTTTGTTTGATTCAATTTTGTTTTATTATCATAATCGTTGCGTTTTTTGACATTTCAAAATATCCAATAATTAAAGAAAAATTAAGTTTTAATAGATATTTATAGAATTACTCATATTTTAGCACTGTCAAATACCCTATTCTGACAACGCAAAACGTCTTCCTCGTCTTAACGCTATGCCCCGGTTGCTTCTTTACTTAGTTTGTTGATGTTGCTTGTTGTCGAGAAAGTAAAAAGTATCTCAAGTAAAGTAATAGATAGATATTTTAATAAAAACGTCGATCAACCATCATTATTTTTACATGTTTACAAAAAATAAATCATTGCTGATTAACATTTTATGAACAAAGTTTAATTTGAAACGCAAACAAATACTCGTAGACAGAAATGATCGCGGCACCTTTTCAACACCAAATAAACTTTCCAATTGACAAATAAACAAATTATAAAATAAACGACGTTGACACATTGCCAATCGATAATGCACTGTAAAATGACGGCGTAAACATTAAATTCAATCGAAGAGCAGTTAACACGTCATCGCTGTATTTAGGAATCATCCCTTCATACTGTTAGGGGTCTTCGAGACCCTCTAAATAGATCAATCGTAGGGGACGCAACTTAATTGTGTCGTTCAAGGTCGGCTTGTGCCAACGCAAAATAAATAATGTTTCGAAGATGCCACTCATCATTATCCGAGCGAGTTTCCCAGTTGCATTCTCAGCTTACACTTCAGAGCTCAGGTACGCTTTTAATCATGGTCCTAGATTGACGACTTGATCCTAGACTGGTTATACATTTTTTCCTAGCTGTATGTGTCCCACAGCTGGGCAAATGCATCCCGTCTTTTCTTCCATGCGTCCCTGTCCTGAGCCGCTTCTTTCCAATCTATACAATGTTGATACAATACAATATTCTTTATTGCCCTTATCTTATCTTGTTCTGTTTTGTTTTAAAAATTGTTAACTTTTAATTTTTTTTATACAAATATCTCTAAGATTGTAACAAGGAATCTGTGTAATGACAAATTGAAAATAAAATTACATAATTTTAGGTTTAGGTTGAAACTTGTATCCTAAACTAGGTCTTAGGCCCTTAGGCTAGGGCTAACAACCTTTTACTATTCCTGAATACCCTTTTACACGTGTAAACCCTGCATCATGCTCAAAGGATACCTCTACATGCCTCTATAAATAACTGCTCGAGGGAATCTAAACTTAGAATTTTCACTACTTTTGAGGAATTGTGGTCGATTTAGTTGTTGCCCGCGGCTCCGCACGTCACATAGTATCCGGTGTACCTCTCAGTGAATTCGTGTTAATAGTTTAGACGTGAATTGGTAAAAAATATACGTACAAATAATTTAAGAACTTCTTATTCATATCCATCCATTTCTTCATACGTGGTTTAAATTGAATTGACGGTTTAGGGTTAATCTTTTTGAAATACATACACACACTTATCATCATATCGTGTGGGTTACAGGGTCAATCGACTATGCACACCTCGTTGTCACAGTTCTTCGGAACCCCTCTCGGCCTCTGACGTGGTTCCTATAACGATCACCAGATGGCAGTCGTGATCAACGGCTTCACGAGCATATCTATTATAATGCTGTTAAAGCCGAAACGTAGTGTTTTCAACAAATTGTGTAAGGCAGAATGGTCGTACATATTACAATTGGATGCGCAATATGCTTAGGGTTTCCATAGAAAAATAATAAACAAATATTTTAAATCCTTTTGTGTATTTAACTGTAATTTATGGGGATGTCGAGAATCGTTCCAAGCTTACATAAGGACCGGTCACGCTAAATGTCAAAATATAGGTCGACAAAAAACACATTTGCAGGGTAATACAGTTTTTGCGATTGCGTGTAGACACCTCGTGCTACTAGGCGCTAAAACTAGGAGTGGAGGTGGGTGGGGACTCCCTACGCCTTGCTTCTCTCCTAGTACATGTGTGGTGAATTACTACGGCGCCCTGCAGGCGGCGAGCAGCCTCGCGACTAATTCCGTTAAAATTCTCCGTTGCTTCTATGCTCGCCTAGTAAGTAGGGTAAATGGCAGTTGGCAGCCACCCTGCGGAGCAAGGGTCTGGGTTTATTTGCGACTAGCATCGCCCCCGACTTGGCACGATAAGTAAATGCAAGGCTTCGGGAATTGACGGGCTGATTTATATATGGGTGCCGTAGATAAGTTACTGTTTGTACGCGAATGCGGGAGAAATCGGGAAAGCAATTTGCCCAAAGAATATCTTCGTTTATTTAAAGAAAACTTTACAATTGAAGTACATTTAACATAAGAGTATAGTATCCCTATAAATTCCTTATATATTATTGCATCTTACCAAATTTAGTTCTTAAATATCTTAGACCAAGGCCGAGAGAATATCCATGTATAAAATAACAAAATTAAATATATACATAAACATGGTCTCAACTCTCAAAGAACATAACCCTTTTTACCCGACTACGGCCAAAAGAAAGGGTATTGATTTTGGCAGTCTATGTATGTATTTATGTAAAAAATACTGGACCTTATTCCTTTTTAGAAGGTTCAAAAGTAACATGCCTGCAAATGTTTTAGTTGTTGAAAGTTTATACTTTAAGAACATATATTTTTATTCTACCACCTCTACAAGCCTTCCAATAAATGTTTAGGGGTACGTAAATCATTACAGGATCCCAACCCGCGCAGCGAGACGCGCCTTTGATGTAAAAAGATTGGATATGGCAAACTTATTTATCGAACAAGTTTGCAACACAAGTTTGATTGGTTCTGTCAAATCATCTCACATTATTTATTTCGCATTGCATTAAAGATTTAGTTGTCGGTATATATAAAATTGATGAATGCACGCTAAATAATTACATACAATATAGTAGATGCTTGAGTCAAGCTCATAATTGTGTATTTCAATTTCATAGGCTTAGCGCGACAGTTTGCCACAAACGTACAAAACGCGTTATGTTAATACTGTAGGTAGATATTAAAAATGTGAAGTCCTTCGTCTTAATCACGCCATATTATTTTAGATATTTAATGTACATACCGCATCCATTACAGATATTCGCAATCCGCGCCCGTCATCTCACCCGCGGGAGTCCTTGGTACACTCAACCCCATATAATCTGCACTGACAGCGTCGCCCTCTGCTGTGCGCGATAACCCTTAATACGTTATGTTGCTCTAGTACATAATTATTTATTATTAACTTAATGTACATCAATGGTAGCCATAATCGGTTTAAAGCATAAATAATTAAATTTTCTTTGATAATCTATGCGGCTGATCCGTTTATTCTCTTATGTGTATGAAAATTTGACTAACTAAACTCCCTGCCACGGTTTTCCCATAGGACTACACAACATGGGGTTTTTCGAAAAGGGCGTGAAAAGATTTCTTAATGGTCGGCAACGTGCACGTGACACCCCTGGTGTTTTAGGCGTCCATAGGCTACGGTAACCGCTTCCCATCAGACGGGCCGTAAGCATGTTTGCCTACTAAATGTTATTTTAAAAATAACTAGCTAGTGTCCACGGTTTTGATTGCGTTTTTTTCTTAGTGTTTGTTTATATTTAGTGCAAGTATACGAAACATATGTTAAAGGAAAACAAAACAAATCATTCATACTCGTAGCAAAGCATTAGGTTTCAAACAAAAAGAACCGCATTAAAATCTGACATATCGGCTTATTTTTTAATTTATTAAATTAAAAACATCATGAAAAATCATTGCTTATCCTAGACTTCTGATTTTATCTTTTTAGCTCGTTTTCGTAATAAGTACCTGCGTATTTTTGTCAAAATTTGCCTACCTTCTGTGCATATGTATCAAAAGAGCATTTAAGTTTAAGAAATCTTGAATATTCTCCATCTATTGAAAAAAATTGTCTCCTTTCTACTTACTTTTGGGAATAAAACAATGCGTTGCCTCGTAGCACCGTAGAACTACTCTCGTACCACAACTCATCATCTCATTCTGCGCGTTATTTCAATTATCTAAAAACCATTATATGCTGACCTTGATTTAGTTTGCAAATATTATTAATGGGAGGTCTACTTACACTGGAATTTCACAGTTCAACTAAAGAAATAACGAGTGTTACTTGGCTCCGTAGAGCTACAGCGTAGCGTATTTCAGCTTTCTGCGTATGATGCGAAGCGTCGTAGCATCGTAGGGCTACGTCGTAGCACCGTAGGGCGACGTCGTAGCACCGTAGAGCTACGTCGTAGCACACGTAGAGCTTTCGATTTGGTTTTCTACGTTTGAGTTTAAATTTGTTCGCTTGTTTTTTTTAATCAGCTCACTTCTTTACTTTTGTGGGATGGGTTCAGTGGATATTTGGGTTATAATAGGGTGTAAAAGTGTAAATAACAAACAAACTCACTTTCGCAATAATAATATTAGTTGAGATCTGTAAAAACTTACTACAGAAGCGACACATGGTCGCATAAATTCGTGTATATAATCGTTTGTTCTAACTTCTAATAAACCACATACGGCACATTAGTTTGGGCACGAGAACAGAAGTGGCGTTGGGCAGTCAGGCAGACATATATACTCTGTAATAAATCTTTTTTTTTCTTTCCCGGATTTAACTTCGATACTACCTTTGCGTACCAGTGGTTAAGGTCTAATTATCCAAAGGTCGTCGTTCTAAACTGTAGGCGGTATCAAAAAACTTTCGACATCAGATAATAATTAAAATATAAATGGGACTAAGTAGAGTCTTTACCCTTTCTTCGTTATGAGTTAACAACCATAAAAAATATTGAAGAACTGAATTGCGGACCTCCGTCTTTTTGGAAGTCGGTTGAAAATATTTGCGAATTCCGCATGAACAATTTTTTTTTAATTATAATGTACTAGCGACCCGCCCCGTCTTCGCACGGGTGCAGTATTATAAGTTTTACTTACATAAAGACCTACCTCTTGAATCACTCTATCTATTAAAAGAAACTGCATCGATATCCGTTGCGTAGTTTCGAAGATTGAATACATAGGGACAGATAGCGGAAAGCGACTTTGTTTTATACTATGTAAAAATAAAAAAGGAAACCAGCGGTTGCCCGCGGGTCCGTCCGCGTAGGACTCTGTTATATCGCGCCCAAAAATACTCTACGAGTATGTTTGACCCCTATTCCATACCAAATCATCAAAATCGGTCTAGGGGTCTAGCCTTGAAGTAATCGACACACAATACTTAAATTAGTTGTTTAGTCACAAACACGGCACTAATTAACCCAATAGGACGCCGATTTCTGAAAATACAAGTTTACACTTGATCAAGTTTTTTAGTTTCAAACTTTTCGGTACTATGGTTACCAACAAAGAAATATTGTCGAATAAATCTACAATGTATTAAGAAAATTTACGTGGTTTATTCACAAAAGATCCCGAACCACGACAATAACCTCTCCATTCATGAGATTACACTCAAAAGGTAGGGGCGAGTGTGAAAAAATTGTAAAAAATACATCTGTCTTCATCGATCAACTCCACAGCTTTCCTTAGCCCGTCCATGCCCATTTGATAGACGCGAACTTTTTCTAGCCCCCCAAAGGCCCGCAAGGGTGGGTATTCTATTAAATAATCATTTCAGTTCAGGTCGGTCCTTAGGTGCGCCCGTTATTAACTCTGACGAATTAGTATTCTTCGTATTTTATGCTAACCTAGTACTTGTGTTTTCTGTAAAAGTAAATGTTGGATAAAATTGGGTATTCAATTTTTCGTTCTTTGTTTCATTTGCCAAACAATCAATAAGGTATTCATTTTGTATGGATATAACTGGATATAGGAAATTTTTATTATCTTTTTGAAATAAACTATTATTAGTTTTCGCCCTTGGTTTCGCCTATGCATTTTCTATTCTTTGCACTGACAACTTTTTCAATTTAAATGTAAACTAATAGGGGTGTAAATAAGACTCATCATACATAACAAATAGGTCATTAATAATAATGTAATTTCCTATAGAACCAAATCATTCGTCTGTCGGTTTGACTTGGGTACAGTCACACACAAGAGCTCTCCTCCCTTCACCCGCCCCAGTACCCCAAGGGGACAGGGAGGGGCGAAACCTCTTAATTATTGTCACATATGAATTATTTTGATATTGACGCGTCCTCATCCCGACTGTTCCCGGCTTTCTACAGAATAAGTCCTTTAGTCGGTAGACTTATTAACTAAAGAAAGTACATGACTAGTTTGTATAAATGCTTATTTGACAAGTCCATACAATATGGTGAATTCGATATCAAAATTTCTGCATATTTTAAATATATCATCATAAAAAACAAGCCCAAATTGTAACATTAGTACAACAGTTAAAGGTACACATATATGTTGAAAATATGCTAAATTTTGTGAATTTGTCTGCCCGGTGACAATAATGAACATTTATCCTAATGACCCTATGCAAAAAGGTCTTGTAGACCAACCAGCGACGCATTTTTTATTTGAAATTAATTTTGATTGTTACCGATTTTATTAAAGAAATCACAAAAGATAGGTACTTACTTAGATACAATGTTACCAATTATTAATGAATATATTTATTCTAATATTTCTAATCGGTATTATAATAATAAGTTTTCAAATATCTAGCCAGTGTTTTAAAAAAATAAGTTAAAATTTACCAGTTTAAGTTGGTATCAAATAATATATTTGGACCTGGCGGCGTTCAAAAACTGTTGGCTAACAATAGTGTGTGTCAGAGGTGCTCGCTAGAACTAGTGCTAATGCTAATCATATAATGGTACTCTTGGTATAAGTACTCTTGGCCACTCGTGGTACAGTACCAACTTTAATTTTCCAAATTCACCTGCCGTTTTATGTAATTCCCCCCATACATGTGGCACCCCCTGGCCGCTGGGGAGTCTAATGTAAGGCTAGGGAGGCACCGGCGACGCTCACGAAAAGGAAAGGGTGGCTACGAACAATTTTTTTCAGATTTTTTCCCCTCCGTCCTTTTTTCCTCGATAATACCCTAATGGTCGCTTGCTTCCTTTTCGGCTGATTTTTTTTTTCGCCACCGAAGATCGAGACGTATTTTTTACTCGCTGGTAATTTCCTCGTTTTCCGCCAAAATGAAAAATAAACTCTGCAATTCTTTTATTGACACGTGATTCCAAGGTGTCCAGCGGATATTGCCTCTTATAAGAAATGTTGAGTAAAAAACTAGTTTCTTGGGATAATAAAAGCCATTGTAATTTACTTGAGTGTAGCCAGATGAATTTTACACGTTCAGAACGCATTGCTACGTATACGGACGTAGACGGTACATTAGTTTTATTTCACCATCGATAAATTTCGAACCCGTACCTCCCTGCATAATGCATGCAGAGAAAAAGTAGGGAAAATAGAGAAAAATCGGGGAAAATCTCGCCCCTTTGCGGGGATCCTTGGGCACCACCTACTAGGCGAGCCGGGGTGCACAGGAGGTTAGGACGTCCGCTGCTAAGATTAATACGGAACAGTTCGCCCGCCCGACGCCGCAGCTTTCATTAAAAATACTGGGGACCCTGATGGGTTAGTCGGCGTTGGCCGCCTTGTATTAAGAATAGCCTTTTGCCGCCATCGGTTCACATTATTTGCAGCAAACGTATGTTTTTTGTTGTGGGGACTCGTTGATTACGTAGCTCAACTCGGGCAGTGCGAGTCCGACTTTAATTTGAGGACTTGACAAGTATATTATTTTCCTTGAAGTGGAAAATAAAAGTCACGTAGTTGTGTATGTATTTTTGGGCAGTTCTTTTGCTAGTATAGTGGTTTTAACCATACCAGCATTTAAGCGGCTTATCGATTATTGTTTTCACTTCATTAAGTAATTTAGGACATAAAAAAACATTCAGCTGAATTGAGAACCTCATTTTTTGGAAGTCGGTTGATAAGAAAAATTTCCGTTTACAACATCATGGGAAGGCAGGGAAGACATAGAGATGCTCGGAGTGCCGGTCACCGGTTTACAAACGAGCATTATACGTGGCCACGTGACGGCGGTGGCGCCGCGAATGTCGCAAAAACTGATTTCGCAACTTACAACAGTTTTGTTTTGTGTTTTCCAAGCAAAATGTTTATTGTACTTTGTCTATTTGACGGACCTTATTAATTTGTAACAAGTTTTTGAGGAGCTCGATTGCCTAGTGAGGCGCGCGTGTTCTTTACGATAGTGAGTTTGGATCGGTCGCCATATTTTTATCTTGAGCTCGTCCGTTCTTCGCAAAGCACGTTAAGCCGTTGGTTCCGGCTGTTATCGGTAGGTGGCAGTCGTTAGGCTATGTCAGATGCCTTTAGGAAACCTGAAAAATCTGACAGTGTTGGCCTTAACACACCCCGCTCATGTTTCTATTGGTCTTGTTTCCCTGTAAAAAGGGTTACGGAGGTCAGACGGCAGCAGCTCCATTGTAATAATCAGTTCCGCCAAATCAGGACCATGATTAATAGCGTACTCTGGGCTCTGAAGCGTAAGCTGAAGATGCAACCGGGAAACAGGCTCGGACGAAGAAGATTAATTCGTAACATGATGTTGGCATTTATTTTTGTATTACCTATGATGTTGCAAATCATATCACTGTGATCAAAGGTTATCTTATAATTTAATTTAACTTTTAAATATCATATATTATCTGTTTCTGCCAGCTCCGCATGAATCTATTATAATGCGGTAAAGATACGTTAAAAAGATACATTTAGTACAAAATGAAAACGACAAATAATTCAAAATGAAAATGACGCACGGCGGCAGTTTTTTTTTATATTTTGTCTATTTACAACATAGATTAAAAAAAAAAATCTCTCAGACCGCGCGCGATTCGAACTTCTTTGATTTTCAAATTGTTATTTTTAGTACCGATATTTCATTATTTATTTTTATGGAATCTTGAACTTCATAAACTTTATCGGCGTTGGCACAAAATAGTTATGTAATGAATGAGACTATTTCTTTTGAGTTGACTTTTCTTTGAGTTTTTGCAATATGCGAATGGAAAACCCACATTAAAACTACAAGGATAACATAAGCAGCGAACGTGGAAAAAAAACGACTCGTGTCCAGCTAGCGTTCCCTCTTGCATGTGGCGCAGTTATTATTTCTTAGCAACCAACACCCCATGTCCCCCTGGTAAGTATGCGCTGTACTAACTACTAAGCGGGACTGTTTGTAGGCAAAAAGTGCGCCCCCTCGCTTACGCTTTTAAACCTCAAGCGTCCAAGTGCGGGAATATGAAATTTTCGAAATGATAAAGCCGGTAAATAATAACTGCTAGTACGACGGGCGAGCCGGCCGTCTAATGTACGCATTGCAAAAAAAGTTCTTAGAATTTTACTTTTATATTTATAATCCCGCTGATGGCTGTTAACTTCTTGTATGTTAAATTTTTGCTATTTATTCGCTTCCCATCAGGTGAGCCGCAAGCCTGTTTTCCTACTAAATGGTATATAACAAAATCATTTGACATAACCACTGTACTGTCTATCGATAGAATCGCCTGCAACATAAAGTATTATATAATTCGTATATCCATGTGCAATAACGAATACAGTATTTCAATGTCCTCTTTAAAGAGTGATCAAATGACAATTTATAAATACTTGAATTCTGAAAATTGTTTTATAATAGGAACAGTTTTTTATATTTTCATATTTAGGCGCACAACATGTTATTGTTGTAAGCTGGCGCCCAACGTGTTACTGTAAATTATCTCACTAACTGAAAATTTGGCTTCACTACGTGAAATCATGCAAAATCAGATTTTTGCTGAATTGGAATTTGGAATAAGTACCTAAAATGAATTATAAACTCGCGATAATCTTCTCCCAACAAACTAATTTAAACTATATTTTACCAGTTTACCAAGTGAAAATGCAGTAGTTATTTTCTTTTTTTCTGCACCTCGTACCGGGGCAGCAGCGGGGTTCGTGTGTCTGCTTTCACATTTCCCACTCGCAACGTAAGGCGGGGTACGAAACACCCCCGCCCGCCCGCTGCGCTCCTGGTACCTACACCCCGGTTTTTATTCCTTCCTGCCCGTCGAAAGTAATCAATTTGCGACTTAATTAATTAAGAAAAAGCTTTCACGGTGTTTAAGAGGCCAAAATGAGTGTATTCCGTGGTTTTAAATGCGGTGCTGTTAAAGGAGAATGCCAATTTTCATTGTTCTATTTTTAAAATTGGAACCACAAAATTAAGTAAAAAAAAAAATAAGTACAGTAGTAAGCCAATTAATTATTTGAATATCATAGAATATCGAATCGCGCGCGATCGAGTTCTTTTAAATCTATGGACAAACCAAAGGCGAAACGTTCATATTTCCAAATTAATTTCGAATCTCTTTTCTTTTTTGGACGCCTGACGTTTATGTAATGCGCCATACGAGTAAATAAATAAACTATATGAAACTATAAGTATATAGGTACATAATTGCTGTCCGCAGCTAAGCTACTACATAAACGAGATTATATGCTGTCCACGTGTCACATGGACATTATTTTAGTGTATACCAAAGAAATTCACAATGTGTAGTTATGGGCAGGAGATTTATTCATTGATAAATACATTTTGCTTAATTTGAGTTGCATATAATAACAATTCTATTGTTTAATAAATATATAAATAACAATTCTTATATTAGTTATATTAATTTTATATGATGAATTTACAAGCTGTGATTATCAACAAGAACAAGTTACCCGTAATATTTTTCAGTTCAGGTACGACATTTTTTTATGTTATTATCGTTTATATTCATGCTCACCATTATTATAAATCTGTCTTTAGCTTGATAAAACTGGGCTCTACTAAATAATGTACATTATAAGCGAATTCCAAGCGAGTGAAGCGCGATAAATAACGCTTGAAGCTGAAAACGATGCGTCCACTCGAGTGAGCAGTAAAACTTTTAATTGCGATATCGCACGTACGTTAACGCACAGTAAGCAACATGTTAATTTAGCACTGTATAATGTGACCCAATTTCCCCACCCTAATTCAGCTAGTTTCCGCCCTGCCCGCTACAAATACTTTTCCTTAGTTTCGTTTCACCCGATATCGCTGTTATCTAGTTAGCCCGGGTCGACGAGGGTCCGAAGGGTCCGGGACTAAGTACCAGGACCGCATACGTAGGTAGGAGGTTCGCGTGATGCCGGCCCCACACCCGGCACTATTTATAAACGCTCGCGGACCGTAATGCGAGTGAGGGATTGTGTTCTCACACGCTGAAAGCAATTAGGCCTTATGTGATCCCTGCAATAATATTTTTTGCTGTTGTTTATCTAGTTATGTTATCCTAATTAATTTTTCCACAAGCCATGAAAATAATTTCTTTATCCAAAATACCACTAACACTATGTGGATTTAATTTAATATGCTCTATCATATATATCTTTAACGAATGATTTGGGTTTAAGGGTCAAACTTACAAATTAGGAGTGACTTATTTTACCAGTTATATAAGAATATGTAATGAAATTTTCAGGAAGGTCCAAAAAGCCATGATTAATATTTCAGTGGCTGAAACTAAAGAACTATATTCAAGGGATAATGTAACATATATATAGAGGTATATTTAAACACTTATTTAACTGAAAACACAAAACCTTTAAATACAGGCCACGCGAAGTTAACTAAATAAAACCGGTCAAGCACGAGTCGGATTCGGGCACCAAGGGTTCTGTATTATATTGGGAGTCAAAAAAATTAAGGCAAAAAATATGTTTTATTTAGTTTTAAGTTTAACGGCGGCTTAGGAAAAACGATAATAAAATGCATCCCACTACTGGGCCAATTATATAAGGTGAATTTAAATCAACTGTTCATTATGGTGGTCTGTATCTGCCCTTAAATTTTTTGCAGTTGATTTGTGTCCACCTTGTATATAGCTTGAAGAAGAACAAGCAAGGGTTAATAAGGATCATTCGGAATAAGTATTCGATTCACTTAATGATTGACCTAGAGAAACTACTTGATTTATTTATTAATCACAAATAATCTTAACTAAAAATCAGGTCAATTCGGTACTCACTTCTCTAGTTTTAACCTTTTTACTTTTGAGGTAATCGATACCGGTATGTTATTACATTTATAGATTGTGATACAAACTCATAAAATTTTGTCTATACCATAGACAATTGTCATTATAGTAGAGCTATAACTAATCTCCAATATTCACTAAAATCATACCCGACCGATTTATAATCGTCTGTTTCAAAGTCCAACGTCTAAAAACTAGTGCTTTCACGAAATGACGTAAACACGTAATAAGTAAACTATCCGGCCAGACGTCGGCCTATAAAAAATACATAATATTCGTCCACCGCAATTCTTCACCCTACATGATGCCCTAGTCCCACCCCTTATAAATTTTACCTTAAAAATCCGCAAATTCGGGGCCCCGGCACGGTCGCTAGACCTTTTCCGAAAAGGGTCTGCCGAAAGGGATTTGCCTTGGGATCGGGCATTCGGGCCTACACTTATACAAAATGTCCAATATGGGTTCGCCGGGTTGCCCTCCCGGGTCTAAACATACCTAAGAGCTGGCTGCCGTAAACAGCAAAGTTTGTTGTCGGCTTCTGTGATCCTAGTAGATAAAGGACGGCTTCTACTTTGTCGCTATTGCTGCTGTGCGGTCACGCTTGACGTTTAATTATAAAGTAGAGAACGCTACGGGTAGGGAACAGATTCTTGACGAAATAATATGTTTACATTTTTAAATATTGACTTAAGATGTAGATGCATTTCAACATCTTATAACATTTTAAAAAAATATCGCGATTTTATATATCTTGACATAAATATACCTAGTATGTTTCCCTAATTGTCTTTAGTCGCCTAAAGGCAAACAATGCAATAAAAATAACTGACAACATATCTGCTGCAGTTCCTAATTCTATGGCTTAAATGTGATAGATCCGAAATTTGCAAGATTAAAAAACGACTAAACATGAAATGTTACTCGTATATCATTTATTCAAGCTCTGCATTCTTAATCAAACTGGAACTAAAAGTATAAGCACACTTTAATTAAAATAAAATACTTAATTATATTTTTACTAAAACATAATTATCTTGACCTTTTCAACATTAATATTATGTAATTGTTTGATTTTTCAGGTAAGAAAATCCACATAAAATCTTCATAAAGTATCAGTAAGTACACTGTATTTAAAATACCATTTTGATAATATCGTGTTTATCGAAAGTTTAGCAAGAAAAGTACACTTTTCTGTAAATTTTGACATTTTACATTTTTTATTAAAAATATTTTATTTAGCCTTATATGACTTTTCAGCTAAGACGGATTGTCTATTGCATATCAGTGATGGCTATTGTAATAATTGTTAATATACGACATTGAATGCAAAAAATTCATCATTCATTCATTCAAAACTAAAAGCCATTCATGCCTAAGTATGAAATGAGAGATATTCCATCGTCAAATTTTGACCCTAGTCAGCACGATAAGCGCCGTCTCCTCTGGAGATAGAAGCACCCCTGAGGCAAGTACCGGACCGGAAGGCAGCTCCCGGCCCCCGGCCCCTCTAGGACCTCTTTACTTTATCCTACCCTACTGTTATTACCTACCTACTGTTTTGGCAAATTCATATCGTTAAACCTGTACTTAGTTTGAAAAATAAGTAAGCCCCGTTTCTGGGTTCCTAGTATTTTACTATTTTACTACGCTTACGTAATTCCTAGTATCCTGGTCCTCCTGGTAGATGTTTTCTGTTTTTACAATTTTTTTTATAAATCCACGTGTTTTGTAATTTGTAGATTCTGATAGATTAAGATAGATAGATATAATATATATAATTTATATACTTATTTTTAAAATGGGTAGATTCATACTTTTGGAATGAATTTGTCATATATAAATAATATTTACTATAATATAAGTATATATAATGCAATAGTTGAACCATCGTCGAGCCATTGTGGCAAGTTCGCGTGTCTTTCTTGAAAAAGCATCAATTTTAAATTTTCTTTTAGCTGAAAATTTTAATATATTTTTTTCTTCTTTTATTTGTATTATTTATAAGTATCAAAGTACCCAAATTGTACTTATTTTTACATACCAAACTTTTAATGTACGTACAGACATTCCAGCACCGATTTTTGTCAAAATAATATTATAACTTTCGCCAATTATATATTCCACCTTTCACAGCATACAAAAGATACAATTCATAAAGTGAAAATTGTGCATTTCTTTTCATTACTGCATTCCACATATAGGTACAAAGTGTACCTAGAAAAGTTATAATAACATTAATGTAGGTCTTTTGACAGCCCTCGCGTCTCGTTAGCAACCCTGCGCTGTGTATCTTGTCATAATCTTTAGGGATGGGCTCCTGAATCGATAGTTTGGTTACGGTAAAGTAAGATTTTGATGGACGTTTCGCAGAACATTTTTTTTTCTTATTAAGTATTGAATAATTTATGTTTGGGAATAATTTTCAAAGTTCAATTTTTGATATAATATTGTTTGTTTGTAATATCTTTGTTGCTCCAAAATATATTTATTGCTAAAATATTTACTAAATTAAAAAGGCGATCTTAACGTCGAAGAAAGTATAAATAATTTAAGTGAAGGTTTAGAAATATATTATCTTAAATAAGACGATGCCGTGGGTAACAGCTAGTATAAATATACTACAAAATCCTTCCTTTCACTACGTATATTGAGAGAAGAGAAGGTGAACAGAAAAGATTTTGTCCAACAGAAAAACATGTTGCTTATAAGAAGTATTGCTGTTCACATAGAGTCAAAGAAAATCTTATAAAAGTGATAATGTACGCAATGGGTATCAGAAGTATTGATAATGCTTATTAAGTTCTTCGCAAGGTCAATCGACCCTCGCATTTCGGTGAAAAAGTTTTGCAGGTACCACTTTTTTATGTTCTAGGTAAAATCTTTTCTCATTTCTTTTTAAACTTTTACAAAACGTCTCCAAAATAAAACGCAAAGGAAAAATCGTGTAAAATTATCGACACAGTCCCAACCTTCGCATCACTAATTACGGTTCCAGACGGCGCCGGGTCTCGCCAAGGGTACGGTCCTCTGAATTTTTTCCCCAGCACCCCACCCACAGGAAGGGGGGCGACTTCCTGTCCCTCCCGGACCCTTCTTAACATTTCCCTGGCTCGGAGGCACAGAAGACGCCACGCTTATATGAAACCCTGGTACGTACGGTTTGGGTTATATACTTTTTTAGGGTCGGTCAGACCCTTTGAGGCTTTCCCTCGAGTTAGGGACCTACATATCCCCTTTTCGGACCCGTTTTGACCTTTTCTACAGGGTAGGTGCTTTGTTTCGCTATATAAAAGTTTAGGGCTTGATAGTACGGCGCAATGCGAAAAAGATAAGTAGTGGTTGAAACTAACAACTGTTTTAGGGTAAAGTCCATTTCGTTGCTCATTTAATGTTTAAGGTTTGCAAAATAAAATACACATTTAGGAATGTACAATTTTAAGACATACATTCTAGTGTTAAACACTTAACTTTTGATTATTCGTAAAAATACTGAAGAATTTTCCACAGGAACATAGAGCAAAAAATAATATGTTACTCTCCTATACAAATTAATCAATCAGCTGATCCGGAGACCATTTCTTAATGCTATTTATTTTCCAGTTAAAGTTTTTCAGTATACAGTGGTTTGTCTATGCTTTTAGTTTTATCAATTAAACGGATAGGTAAGTACGAGTTGTAAATATAAAATTTTCAATACAATTTCTGAATTGCTAAAGTACAGTCGTGTTGTTTAACAATAAATAAAATTAATTTGTTTTAATTAAAAATTCAACTAAATACTAATTTCTATAGATGATTTTATACATAGATCAATATTATCACGCCTTTTTTTCTCAAGGGTAGGCAGTTTCCACTTGCTACGATCCTTACAGACCACCTCGCTTCCTCCACACTCATCAAATACGCTCGCCGATTTCGGGTACTCGTTTCTCCATTATTCAAGTGTTACAAACACTAGTGTTTTAATGTAAAAAAAAGCACGCCTACGTAATAACCTCAGATATGGACCTAAATACAATGACATTTTTATCACTACATCACTACATAGTATAAAACAAAGTCGCTTTCTCTGTCCCTATGTCCCTTTGTATGCTTAAATCTTTAAAACTACGCAACGGATTTTGATGCGGTTTTTTTTTAAAATAGATAGAGTGATTCAAGAGGAAGGTTTTTATGCTCATGCGAAGCCGGGGCGGGTCGCTAGTTCACAATAAACAAGAATTATACCTATTTATATAATTGCAGCATCGTAATTGCCATCTATTTAAAACTTTGTGGTACGTGTAAATATGAAATTTGGTAAGAAAAAAATGTCATATAAATACACATTCAGAAATAAATATAAAAACTGTTGTTAATTTACAGATCGAAAATTCGTAAATAAAAAAATACTTTTACTATAATAAGACGAAAGCCTATGATAAGTCTAAAAAATGAAACAATATGGTAAATCTTTCAGTATTGTGTTGTGGTACGGAACCCTCGGTGCGCAAGACTCGCTCGCACTTGTCTTGCTTGATGTGTTAGTAGTCGACTAAACCATTAAACCGATATCGATGATAAAATTTTCGCAAAAGTATTTTGTATTTGTTACACTTGCACAAGTACGTTAAAGGCTAGTACATACATAACGATTTCGCGTAGTTATTAGTAGCGCGAATAGATTTTTAGTAGTTTCATCATCATTTGTACATTTTTTATTGTGTATACTTTTATAGCAACCAGCTGAGAGTACAACCGGAAAAGAACTAAGACGAGAGAGAATAAACGGCGTGTATATACTTTTAACTAATCTATATCACATATGCCACTTTTCTCTTAAGAATAACAAACATTATATTGACATAAGATTCTTATCCTAAGAAATAGATCCATTACTTACTGGCCTGGCAAGTAGCCTAAATTAGGTCATACACCGACAGAGCCCCCCTAAGCATAGCTTAGCGGATTATGCTGCCTTAATACTGCGTTGTGACCGTATGTACGTCCCTTAAGTGGCTCTGTCACGAGGCAAAAGGCGAAAGTAGCGAGCGCCTACACTTACTGCGAATAGCCGCGGCGCGCCATGGGGGCAAAGTTTGATACCCCGAAACCACCCCCTCTTTATGCCACCCTGGTACCCGACCCACCCACTACGGGCTTTGAGGACGTCTTTGAGCCGAACTTTGGCGGGGAAAACCCCAAAATTCAAGTTGCCGCTGCCGTCCCTATTACGAGTTGGCAATGTCTTTGAAATTTTCTGCTTTCCTGGTAGCAGAGGTTGGGCGGGACGTCTTTGTGTCAAATAGTTCTGATTTTATTCAAAGATGTATATAATTTACTAGCTGTTCCCCGCGGCTTCGCCCCGCGTGGGACTCGGTTGTATCGCGCTCAAAAGTAGCCTATGTTTGACCTCAGGTCGTTAACTACATCCCTACCATCACAATCGGTTCAGCAGTTTAGCCGTGAAGAGGTGACAGACAGACAGACAGGCAGACAGACAGACAAACTTTCGCATTTATAATATTAGTATGGATATGGATATAGAATCCTTCTCTAAAAACGTAGATGCATTATGAATGGACTTGCTGGCTACTAGTTATGTTTTTTCAAATAAAAATGTATTGTCTAATTAAAGCTCAGACGGTGATGGGAATGCTGAAAAATAGTAAAAACAATAATAGGTACCTAAAACAAGTCGCTTAATTATTTATTTGAATGATTCTGCTTTTTTTTTTTAATAGTTTATACGGCCATGGAATCTAGTCCTTTAAGGCCTTTCTTGAATTTATTAATCTTCTTCAGTCCTACTTAAGTCAGTCGAGTCAAAAACTCAAGTCAATAGTCAAGTCCAGTCAAGTAAGTAAGTCTAGTCTGAGTCAATGGCTAAGTGAAGCGGTGGAAAAATTTCACTTAGCTATATCATGGAGATTTTGGTGACAAAGATAAAAAGTCACGTAATCGACACTGTATCACTTCCCAACACTCACGCTTGTTCACGAACACTTTGCGAATAATAAACCACCAATATTATGCACAAACACTCGAAAAAACCAAGACATAGCGACAGTTTACTTTCCCTCCAAAAACTCTCGAATGATTCTGCTTCCTAAAAGCACCGACAATTCTATCCCGGTCCGGGTTGCTCTATGGTATAACTTAAACTGTGGTCCAAGCACATATGCATTTTATTTTAAAATTAAAAAAATATTATTCCACTATATAGAACTGAAGTAAGGTAAATTATCATTGTGTTTTCTACGATATAGTAAATTACTTCTTACCCGATATAGTAAATTAACAATAGTATATACTCTATATTATAATGAAAACATCTCACCTCAAAGAAGCTTACACATAAAACATAATTTGAATACACAATAAAAGGATCTTGAACAAGGTGCTATTCGAGCTGATGCATCACGTATTTCCCCTGGATTACTTTTTAATAGAGTTTTTTCCAGTTTTTCATTGTTTGCCGTGTATATTGATGAGCCATATTGAGTGACCGGTGTCGGTGTAATATAATTGCGTTTCCCAGTGCCACGAAAGTTTGAAATACTATCACTGCTATGAGATCCTAGTACATATACTCGTACTTGCTACTAAAATGGCGCAGAAATCACCACCACCACAGGCCACAAAGAATTTGGAATTGCGCGCGGTCTCTCAGACATTTTTTTTAAATCTATGCCAGTCCATTACTATGCTTGTTCGTTTGAAGTTACTATAATCAGAAACAAAACACAAAGGCTAATAATTATTTTCCTAAAAAAATAATAATTTTAATATATTGTGTACACTTGAAAACTGAATTTAGAACTAATTCATTTAAGTAAAAAAAAATTATACAATAGTTTGCTTCGTTACTTCAAAAGTTATCAGCGACATGTTTCGTCAACATATTTTTACAATTTTTTTATCAAGTTTCAAGTTTAGCACAAACTATTAATAAAGAATTAAGTAGTAAGTTAGTATAGGTATGTTAATTGTAAACCAACTTGTTTGTATTTAGATACAAATTGTTTTTACACTATTGATCGGTATAAATTTAAATATTCAATAGTGCAATTTATACTGTAAAATGTGTATTCTTAAGAATTTTACACTACACGTTGATGTCTTTTATTTGACAATCTCTTGAGATTTTTTATTGATTTCCGATTTCGTTGTTTTAAAATTTCTCTTAAAAGTGGTACCTATTGTTTACATGTTATATACAGTTATTCATAGATTCATTACTGAAACTGGAAAGAGCTTCTTGGAAAGACAGGATTTGGTGTTATTTTTAATTTTGCCATTTTTTGTGTATCCAAATTCCAAGAATCAAATTTATTTTAAATAATTTAAATTACCCTTACACCGGATCTTTTTGTAGAAAATCTTTTGCTTAATTACTTTACTCATAATCATTTTCAATCGTCTTCCTATACCGCAGTGCTTGCATTGTTTTCTTTCGAGTGTTAGTGGCCAATATTAATGTCAGATTTTTGAAGGCTTGCGATAGCAGGAGAGACTAAAGTCTTTACGTGCTTTCCGAACCATGTTGAGCTCATAACATGCCTGGTGGCGACTATGCCAAGTCATAGTCGCGCTAGCAATTGAGTTCTAAGCTCAAGAGCGATTAATGGATACTGTGACGAAAGAACTTATCCCAGGCTTATAAGTTGGTTTTAAAAAATGATGATGAAAAACACCATTTTTAACATGCTCTGACTGGGGGTCGAACGCAGAACCTACCGACTAGCAGTGTAGCGATTTAACCATATATCGCGGAGGTCTTCATTTATTGGTAGAAGTTATTCGTAAACGAAATAGGAAACATAACTAGTTGTAAAATAACATCAAAATGCACGCCATAATGTTGATTAAATAATTAGGACCAGGCGCAAAGTTACCGCAAAGTTCGAACATTATACCGTTGAAATACTAGGATCGCACGCTAGACTGGAGCTCGACTGTATCCATTTACAAACCAGGCAAACAGCCGAATGTGCGAGGCGCTTTTCAGTAACGCGAACAGCATAATGTTTAGAAGTTTACCACAGAATATATTTCAGTATATTTACTAGGAGAGCATAATATAGCAAAGTATGATATAAATGACTTTGGTTTAATTGATTTGAACAGTAACAAGTAGACCTTTGAAATTGTCCTTTTTGTAAATTGCTGTTTTGTTCACTATGCTAAAGTCTCCGTAGGTTGGTAATTGACGTCTCTTTGCTATCTCAAAATTATTTTCTCATGTTATTTATAATTATAAATTTTGCGCTAAATATTTTCATTTCATAATAAAATCAAAAACTGTATTTAAGAAGGCATTGTTGGTAAAAAGATTATTGTATTAAATTTTGGCGAAGAAAAATACTTTTTGTAATAATAAACCGCCCCGAGTTAGGATCTGGTTAGCTCATTAATGTTGTTTTAAATTAATATCTGCAAGCTTAAAAAGAATACAGCTTAGAGTAATATTTAATAGTCTATAGAGGTTTTATTTTTATGGTGAAAATAATGCCTTTTAATACACATGTGTATAATAAAACCAACCACGACTATCACTAAACTACTGAACTATATTTTTTCCTACAGGAATGGACTAGATAAGCAAAGTCGCTGGCAATAGCGAGTAAACACATAATTTTAAGAATGCTATATTATGTTCCCTATGCATGAAAATTATTCAGCAATGAATTACTACATCCTCATCATAAATTTAAGAGCTATGCTCTTGTCGGTCGAGTTCCTTCCATTTTTGCCTATCTTTAGCAAGTTTCTTTATTTCTTGATACGACACGACGTTTGTTTTTTTTTTTTTTTGGCCTATGTTATTTTTTTTTTTTTTTTTATTTTACATTGATTAAATAACTTAGGACGAAACTACTCCGAAAGGTAACCTATTAAAAATGCATATTGCGTTTGCTGAAAGTAATAAAAATATCTATATATTTTTTTAATTATTTTTAAGTATATCGTTTTAAGGTTTTATTAATAAGTACTAGGTATGTGAATAAATAACCTTGTATGATAAAAATAAAAATAGGAAAATTATTTTGAATTATAGTATTTTACAAAAATGCAAGTTACTTTAATATACCAAGGATTCTTTCTTCTTTTTGCGTTTTGAGTATCAAAACTAATTTAATGTTCGGAGCACTATATTTTCGCTAACATACTGGGGCACGAACGGTCGACAGGAGGTGCGATAAACTTCTTCGTAAATAAGCAAAGTAATACTGGAAGAGGAATTAACCGCCTGCCCGCTGCTGCTCGGGTAAGGCAACCGGATATTTCTTTTAGCTGTCCAAAGAACCCCCCGGTCATAATGCCCTAGTGGGGGCCGCAGGGGGGGCAGATATAAAGATACAGACCCCCACTTATCCCGGGACCATACCCGGTCCTTTTGCTTTTATAGGGGGTGTGTATAAAACCGAATCGCCCGGTTTTAGCTGTGCTAGACTGTTACGACCGGGCCGGCGGCGGTGGTCGCATTATGCCAACGGAACGAGACTATATCTGATGTGGGTAGGGTATGCTACCCTAGTACTTAGATACAATGTTTCGGCGATGGCTTCACTCATTTATTAGTCTAGCTTCAGATGATGGCCCTCTTAAAGGGCCAATAAAACGGATTTACGCAGCAATGATAAAATTGGCCTTTTTTGCCGCCTTCGAACCTTTTAAGGTTTCTATCCAATATATATGATTTATTTATGAATACTCCATTTAGGTATATTTTAAACGGACTATTTGACAAGAATATTTTACTATGTGTACTTATAAATATGTACTTAGATGATTCATGGTAGGTCAGTTCATGCCGTATTTATGCGTCCCTTTTGATAGTCGGCTGGCGTTATTAAGCGACCTAAATGTGTTGGGGGGTTGATTCTAACGTCGAGATATTAATTTCTCGTCTTTATTACGACGACATGTGCTTAGAAGATGAAGGTAACTATGTTGTTTCATTATTCGAATGTTAAGGGCCTGGGTCGCCTCCCCGTGCGGCGGGGCGGGGAAGCCGTATAAAAACGACAATTTCCTCTAAACGTACGCCGCCGCGCCCGCGCCCGCGCCTGTGACGCCGCGCCCTCGCTACTAATTAACTGCCACAACGGTTATGTCACCCTAGTACCCCTGTTTGTAGGGCGGTATTAATATTTTTTTCTGAAGGCTCGCTGAAAAGTTGACCCACAACGGGATGACATGTAACGTATCAAAAACACGCTTGTTCTTGGAATGAATTCCAGTTGGATTTTGTTTTGAAATAGGGATAAAAACATGTATTACAAAATCAGCCACATCAGAGGCCGAGAGGTGGTTCCGAAGAATTCTGACACCAGGATGTGCATGGTCGATTGACTTTGTCACCTACCCGAATGATGATGATAACAAAATCATCGTTTAGTTTTTTTTTTTGTTATATAACAGCAACATTTAAAGCTAATTCGATATCGAGTTAGCTTTAAATTAAAAATAGAATCATCAAATAATCTGATCGAGTCTGTTTTTAATAAATCGATGGTTTTTAAATGATTCAACTGCACTTCGATTTTTTTTACCTGGTTAGGGTCTTTACCCGTTCGCAGTTAGTAGTTAAAAATCATTAATATTATCTAAATTCTTTCTTCTATTTTCTGTCCGGTTGCAACTCAAGCCACAGCAAAGCCTTATAGCCCGGGGTCACGATGTCTAAATTTTCCCTTCATTAAGAGTAGGTACCAACAATACCAACATTCTAGAAACAATTTATTGTGCCACTTTTTTAAAAACATGCGTAGAATAAGCGAAATTGACGTCAATATTACTAAAGAATTTCTAGATATAGAAATCTAGACATAAAAATTATTTACAAAAACAGCAAACAATGCCTAGGCTCTCAGGGTTAACCTGTGTTTAGAATTTCACGGACAAATTCTAAAATTTGCGTCTTAAATGCTTAATATGTATTATTGTGCAATAATTAGAATATTTAATTACAGTAATGTTTAATTTTTATGTGATGTTTTTATTTCAATCGAATGACAATGAAATTATATGATACTCGTAATTAATTTCTTTGGTTTCCTAATGTACCACCGTTATTAATCGGGGTTATTATTAGCTTGTAATTCAATCGATATAAGAGACGCGATAGGACCTTGTTTCTGCGTTTTTTTTAACATCTGTGTAATTGGTGAGGCAATATAGATTTATTTTATTTATTACATGAAAATACAACGCTCTGATGTAAGTGCTAGAAGCTCTTTCTTTCCGAGGGCTCTGGTTCATATCTATCAATATCTAGTACAAATTGGAGTCGCAAAACATGTTTAAAAAACATTTTTCCATATATAATGTGACATGTAACATGTGAGAGGTTAAACAAAAATAAAATGGTGGAAAATTGTCCGGATTTTTATTTGAATTTGGCTACCCTCTCACCGCCTCACATACATATCATGTACGTCTTGAAACTCGCCTACTAGCACAAATTAATATTGACGCGATGACGTTTTGGCATTATTGCGAAGGTACGTATTTGCGTTTATTAATTTTTAAATAGTTTTACAAAGTAAATTTTTATTTTATTTATTTAAATAAAGAATTAATAACAATTGACCCTTTACACCCTGAAATCGTAGCTTTTTAATACGTGTCCCAGTGGTTAAGGCTTTTACCTGTTGATCCGGAGTCGTAGGTTCGATTCCACTGGAAGCTTACTTCGTTTAGTTGTTTCCAGTTTGGTTAGGATTGCAGGCTTCAATCACCTGATTGTCTGATAATAAAGATGATTCCGTGCTTCGGAAAGCAAGTTAAGCCGTTGGTCTCGGCTGCCATCTGGTAGTCGTTAAAAGAGCCGAACACGAAGAACTCTGACACCAGAGTGTGTATGATCAATTGACCCTGTAACCCACACGATATGATCATGATGAACTGTCTCGCGGCCTCTTTCATCTAATAGCTGTCCCGTTCGCGTGATTTTACTGTCGATTTTATGAGTGGCGCGCTTCATTCATTCATTTCGTGTAGGTGTCATGGTCAATCAACCTTGCACACCCTAGTGTCAGAATTCTTCAGGACCGCCTCTCGCCTCTGACATGGTTCCTTTAACGACTACCAGATGGCAGCCGGGACCAACGCCGGCTGAGAGAGTGCATTGGATGGAGATTACTTACGTCCATGTATACAAAACGGGCTGAGAAAAAGCTTGATTGGATTGGTCGCCGCTAGTGGCATTTATGTCTTAGCACAATTTCTATTATCTGTGTACTGATGATAATATGGAGTCTGTTGGAGCTACAGAAGTAAAAAAAAAACTGTCTTTAAGTGTCTTAGTACATGGTGCGTCACGCAAAAAGCACTGAATAAAATTGATTGCAATTTTACCAAAATATGAATAGCTAAATTGTACTTTATTCCCTTGTTACAAGACAGTTGATGAATCAATTTCAGCAAGGTATTTCACGAGGTACATGTCGAGTAGTAATTATTAAGATGTGTTTAGTTCTGTATGTAGCAGGCGGTGTACGAAATTCGTTTTATTGTGTTGTACCAAAAAAGAAATAGCTCCATAATTTTTGTTTTGATTTCAAATATATTTTCTTAACACGTTAGTGGACATACGACTGCTATAGCAGTTATAACAATTAAACTTCTATCGTGTTTACAAAAAACTCCGCCAACGTGTTAATTCAATGAGATCAATTAACCTTTGTTTGCCGGAGATGCTTGTTATTATATAAATTACAGGATAAGAGGTTTATCGAAATGACTGGGTTTTGGTATACAACCTACTGTATTGATACATGACCTAAACTGTTGTATTTTTTTTTTTCAAAAGAAACATGAAGTTGGAATTTGCGGCCTCCGTTTATGTCTTAGTCTTTCGAAAACTCCGAGAAGAGAGTTAGTGAGAGTTCTGTTCACACACATTTTACACAAATTAGACATTTGTCAAAATTCCCTAAACTTCGTTACTATTTGCAACACACTCACCTCACACATTTATATGACGCATATACAGGGGGTTTACTATATGTGTATATAGGGTGTTCATGTAGCCATATATACAGGATGCGACGTCTTGCCGCGTGTTTGGATCACGGTAGCGTGTTCTCAGAAATGGGGTCTCAGTGGGGAACACATATAATAGTTATACATATGTTGTATATCGACGTGATTCTCTATTACTGATATGTTTATGGAGTCTTAGTACAATATTGTAGAGATAATGCCACTTAGAGGTTACGCTTAGTCTTATGGTTATCGCTCTATGAATAGACCACTTCCTAGCTTTCCATAGATGTAAAAAGTGACTGATAAACAAACATAAGCATACTTTATATCTATATTAATCCGATAGATGGGAGATAGATAGATATACTCTGTTGTAAATATACATAATAATGACAAATTCAAACAATGTTTACAAAGGCGGACTTTATCGCTAATGGAATTTCTTCCAGCAAACCTTAGGGTGGATAGAAACAAGAGGAGATTGCACTTGTAACAATATTCCCAAAGAGAGTTGACATCAGACAAGCGATTAATAATGAAATAACACCAGTTCTCATAGTACGAGAACACAGCATTATCGAGTAGTTGTTAATGACACATTATCGAAGCGGTCATTGATGCCCGCTTTACATTATGGGTTCTGTTCAGTTGTTCTTTCCAGTAGTATAAGAATTTTCAAGTTTTAGCAAATAGTAGCAGAAAAATCTTGCAAACACGCACTTCTTCGCGAAGGGTTTTCGATTATGGCTAAATTATCTTTGAATTGTAATAATTTGGCGTACACAAAGAGAGATATAAACATAAAAATATAAACTTACAAGAGTAGAAATTATGATTAGCAAATAAATTAGGATTGTACCTACCTGACGCTACACTAGCATCTCAAATGAATTAATTGAAGCTAAATTAAAAATCTTCATAATCTTTGCTTTGAATTGTATTCCATCCATAGAATATTATTCTCTCCATATATTATTTTATTTCTAAATGTAGAGTAACAAATAAACACCATGAAACCCGTACCCGTTTCATTATTTTAAAAATGTTTATTTAATATTAAATAACAATACCAGGACCACATCACAGCACAAGCGCATCATTTAACTCTCCAATGGAAAACTCTTTAGTAATTTCAATTCACCAATGCACACGTAGCTTTATAATTTATGTACAGCCTCAATGTATGTATTTACTGACATAAATTCTATGTAGTCAGCATATACAGGTTGTATGTGTGCGTGCCCTGTAATCACAGACATCATTATCGCATGAATGTACACAGTTGATTTACCTAATTAATATTTAAGTTACAAATATTGTATTTACCTCTAATACCCTTATGGCTTTGCTTAAGGTTAAACTTATAAAGAATGACTTACATTTCAATTGCACATTAGCTTGGATTGTGTAAATTTATGTTTAAGCGAAAATATGGCAAACTTCTGATAAAATCTATGTAGACTTTTGATGAAAGATACTAGGCAATCATAAATCAGATGATGATTTTGGTGCAGGTTATATAAGTACTTTTTTCATATTGATTGTCCCCACATTGAGACGCGTTCAGAATGTGCGTGTGTTTCGAGTGTCATTGATGCATTTCGGTATGGGGCTAGGGGGACGTGGAGGCAGGCGGCCGGACACCGTGTACAAAGCCGAACGCACCTCGGCCAGTGTGCGTTCCAAACTCGCGTGGAATAGACGCCAGTCGCGCGCCCTCATAACTTCTTCGCGAAAATCGAACTGCTGACTCCAAATAAACCGAAATATTTCAGCCAAACAACCACATTCGTAAACTACTCAGGTTGGTCTTTCGATGTGCTTCGTTCGTTTTAATAGTGTTATAAAAAAGTTGCAATTAGGCACTCAGCGCGCGAAGTTTATCATCTTGACATTCTAGTTTTTGTCCGAGTGCAGGTTTGCATAATACTGTCAGGAATGGACATAGGAACTCGTGACGAGTAAGTAGGCCTTGGCATTAGTACGCGGTGACAACAAAAAATGCAATTAATCCATCGATGAGGCTGTCGTGACGCCAAGTTTCCTTTGTCACGCCAGTTAAGCGATACAAGGCATTGTTTTAGTGAATTTATTAGTATAATCGGCGTTTACGTACTAGTTTTAAGTCTAGTCTTAGAAAAACAGGGCAGTTTCCTTATCTGATTTCATGCTTGGAAGTTATTCTTGGAAAATAAATCTTATGTTTCATAAACATCAAATACAACCACCCTGTATCTATCATAATTGAACAATTTCTTCCCCCTAGCTTCTGTTATCCCTTATGATTTAACTAAATATACCAGGCTGTCAGATTCTTGCAGAAGTTTGTATCGAACGCAGCGAAGTTTGAAAGTAATTTTGGAGTGCAAGCGCGCGTCGAACTAATCAAATCGTTCACGGTCCTTACTTTGCTGATAACATTTAGCTTGCAGCTACTGCGCTTTGTTTCTCTGGTAACGACTTATTATTCAGCACATAGGTGTTCTTGAGTATTTAAAGTCTCATTCATATTGATCACACAAACGCATGAAAATAGCAAATCACTATGAATAGCAATTTACAAGATAGTCTCTATTTTGAATTGCCACTTTAAGAAAATATTCTACACGTTTAAACGCATGGACATCCTTCCATTTACAGTTAGCCTTCTTCGTACACAGTATGTAATCGGTCTTTTTTTGTTAAAAAGCCATGCATTCGACAATACATTCCGCAGAGCCGTTATACGGGTAATGAGGGCCCTCCTCGAATAGTAGCAAGATAAATGCAAGGGCAGGCGGCATTCACACAGCTTTGTAAAGACCCCATCATGCGATGGTCGGGAATTTAAAATTAGAATTACACCTATCTAGTTTTATCATAAAACCAGTACCACAGATTATAGACTATATACTATACTAGCCAGTATCTTATAAAAAAGGTAAAAGATTTTATAGTCTATATTTTTTTTTTTACTTCAAATTAAAACTGGGCATTAATTAGAATTATAATTAATGTAGAGTCGAGTGTAATTTTCTTTGGTTTACACTGTTATCATTTCTTTTATTCGATTTGATAGGTGGGTTAAGAATTTGAAAACTTGAGAGCTTATTAAATTTTTGGACTGATTGAACTTGATAAATTTTCTAACATGTTTGTTTTATTACATTGGCAAAAAAGTATAAGTTAATTCATTATAAATTTAGAACGATTTGAAAGTAGAGTTTTCTTCTAATGTGCCTAAACTTTATAAATGTAGAGTCAAAGATTTTGTTTGGTTTGTTTGGGAAATTAGACCTATATTAATGAATATAGTATATCTATATTCATTAATATAGGTCTAATTTCCCTATATAAGTATATATAGTATTTCCCTATATAGCCCGATATAAATCGAGCTGATAAACGCTTATAACTTTAGAACTAATGGTCGGATTTGTTTTTTTTTTTTGCATAATGCTAGCCAAGTTGTTTCCCGCGGTTTCACTCGCCAGTAGTGTGTATGTACTATGCCTATAACCTTCCCCAAGGTTCAGGCTATCATATGCAGAAAAAATATTTTATATACGACCAGTACGTCTTAAGTTATAAGCGTAACCTCAAATTTTTAAGAGGGGTGTAAAATTAAGAAATCATTGAAATGATTAGCTTATTTTACACGGTCGGTACATGTATATATAAAGAAGGTTATTGACACAGAAAGTAACGCAAAGTATGCAGAATTCAACTTTATTACAGTCAACAAAATATATATATATAGGTATATATATCTATGTATATACTGGATCTTATTATTTAAAGGTTGCAGATTATAGACCTGCTTTTTTCTTCTTTTAATTTAGAATTTTATTTAAGAAATATTTTTTTTTCTACTAACATAGCGTAAGTTATGAGTCATGGGTACTTGTATAAATAATTTTTCATTCATATCCATGAATATGTTGACTTTACCAATATACCAATATTTCTTTCGACATTTTTACCGCTTTCATGGTAGCATTGTAAGCTTCAGAGCCCATGCAGGGAACGCTAAGACGTGATGTATTATTTTATATGTGTAATTAAGTACTTTGAATACTTACATTATTTTTGTACTTTAAAGTAGCCTTTCCAAATGTACTATCTATAGCTATATAAAATTGTATAATTATCTGTTCAGCAGTTCCGTCGCGAAGATGTAATAGAGAAATGAAGAGTCACTTTTAAATTAGGATTAACATTCATTCTGTGATATGATGGCGGATTCTACTAGCAAAAGCATTGCCAAATGTAGTTCACGTCAAATAGGCGGTTGGTCATTAAAATAATGCCAAATTACCTCATGAAGAGGGAAAATAGAGATACATCATGATTTCGCGGACCAGTGGCTCCAAAACCATATGAAAGGTCACACGCAACCGGAATAGCGCTTAGATTATTAATGGGAATACTGAAATTAGAAATTGCGCCTGTCGCGGTGGAATTAGGTAGAGAAATGCTTTGCGGCACTTTTCAAACGGCCTCAAAGATTTTAATTACACGTTTACTGTTAGTCTATGTCCGTTTCGAAGGAATGTTACCACAACTTTACACAGCACCTAATTTTCATTTTGATTTTATACATTTAATTTGTAAGATGTCAAATTTTCGTAGGTTAATTTTTCATGTAAAGTTAGATATAAATCAAATCTATTAACAAATAATAAAAATAAGCAACACCTTTTTTAACCCAGATTGGTGATTTTAATATTAAACACTAACTTAAAATTAACTTGTATCCCAAGGTTTCACTCAATATTGGTACAACCGCTAGATTATGTAATCTATGGCATATTTTTAAAAAATACGACTACATTATGTCAATTAAAAAAAAAAACAAGAGTCGCTTAGTAACAGGCCTCCATAAAGAAGCAAGAGGCTGTAACTCCATAATTCGCACTGGCCAGTTATAAAAACGTTATGGGCCACCGTGCCCAAAGCTATTACAGTGGCCTTGCTGTTATCGCTAAAAGAAAATAGCGTTTGGCATAGTGAGTGACGAAATGCATACGCATTTTCAAGATGTAAATTGACTCGCGCTTGACTACTTCTGAGATTGAAATTAAATTAAGAACATGTTTTGTTTTTTAATTTAACTGATCCAGTTATTGTATGATCGTTCAAACCGATCCGAAGTCTTTTTATTCGCATGTATTTCTTTCGACAAATTTACAGCAACATTCAATATACCTAAGCAAAGCAAATTACGTTTATTACAACAAAACAAGAACGAGGTCATATTAAAGCAGTTTATTTTGCTTATTCTAAAAACAGTGTTTCTGTAGATGGCAATTTCGATGACTGCGTTATCGTGTAGCATAATGAGGGCCGATTTAATCTGATCCGAAGCCTCTTGTCAACTCTGCATGCCTAGTAGCTTTTTCTTGGAATCACATTGTTTACTTCCTTTGCCTCTGGGAATTGAAATCTCGCTACTTGTAAGATGAAAAGATCTGTCTGAACCTAATGTAAGATGTGTAAGGATTTCTATGGAATCTGATTTCATTTTAGTATATTCTTTTGTTTTATTAAAAAAGAAATTAGGGTTCCTTGCAGTACTTAACGTACAGTACTAAACGCGAGGCTAAGATGAGAATAAGACATAAAACGGGGGTAAATAGATTTTAGTAGTTAACATGAAAAAGAACTGGATGTAAAAAATAACAAGAAAGGCTGTTACGTATTCGTCCCTGTCACCGCACATAAATGCTTTAGGCCAACAGTAATTACAATAGCGGCTTTAATCACTCCGTTTCTATGTCAAATAAACGTATAACTTTGTATAGCTGCAGTCGACAAACAATATACTGGTTCATTGAAAAGTATTGCGCAAATAGGGGAGCCAGGTCGAATGCACCCTCCGCAAAAAGTAGCCTCTTTTCGAAAATGCAATGCGCTTCGAATGAACGGGACTGACCTACGCAACGCGCATCACGGTGAGACAGGGATGTCTTTCTGTATTCCTGGTATTTCTCTAACGAATAAAGAGGTTTATTTGTTATTAGAATTAGTCTGTTCTCGAGGTTTTTCTTTAAAAATAACTAAGTCGGTAACTAATAACTAATGTTTAGATATCTAGGCAATTTCTACAACAAATTTTCTCAACATTAGAAATTGACTTGAGGCGAGATTTCACAGTTACTGTGCTAATGCAACTTTAGTGAGACAGCATTTTCTGGCGATAAATCTTTTTAAAATATAAAATAAATGCTTTAATATTCATAAAATTATATAGTCGGAAAGGTCTTAACGTACGAAGCACATCGAAAGAACGATTTCATTTTATTTCCATAGATTAAATTAATCAATCATCAAGACATGGGGTCTACGAACTGAGAAGGGAAAAAAATAACAAAACCAAAGAGAAGAGTGCTGTGTGACCGACCAAAAATAATTTTCAAGATGGCCGCTAAAAGAAAAGCTGGCGCATTACTTCAACACGTCCTGCCAAAGGTAACTTTTATTTTATTTTTCTTATCTCGTTGATAACATACGCAATTTCATATTCTGTATGAGTTCACCAGGACGCCTTGAACTGCAGATATTTAGTTATATTTATGGTGCAAGGGATCTATTTATACTGGACAATATAAACATGCCAAGGCTGAGAACGCAGCGATGGCTCTTATAAAATAATACGGCCAACCATGGGTTCGCAAGCTACTATAAAGTGCAGTAAAAATGGTATAATTAAAGGAATTTATAATGACACCCGTGTTACGCGGCCGATGTGTGGTAGTCATGAGATGTTAGGGGAACAGTGGGCGTAGGTGGTCATCCGGATGCGGTCGGATAGTAGACATGATCGCGTCGAAATTGGCGCCAAAGTCAGTTTTCTCGCTGCGGGCGGTTCGCCTTGCAAAATGGCGGTCTCAAATGACACGCGGACACAAGATTAGAATGGACCTACTCTGTAAACGTGAACAGAAAACATTTTTCTTTCTTTATTATATAGCTGTTTTATTTGCAGATGTTCGTTCGAGAATTTTCTGAGAAATTCAAGATGTAGATGTCCGCTCTGTTAAAACTTGGTTTTGTCATGAATATATATGCTAATTAAACGCTATACTTCTTATCTCAACTTTCCCTATGGTTTGGAATAATTATAAACAACTATTTTCTATTATCGACAGATGTAAATATAATAGGATACATATTTTAATGAGATGATTTGATAAAAAGATCTTGTCCAAATCGTGTCAGACATCAGTGTATGTCTATTTGGCACCATTTTACACTTACACCTAAACATATATATTTTTCTGTGTGGCTCTCTTTACAACTGTTTACAGAGAGCCACGTAGAAAAATATTTAGAGAGAAAAAGATACATTTACTGAAATGTACACATATTTCAATAATCTTCAATATTTAATAATAAACTTATTGTGATTAAAAATATTCTAAAAAAAAAATGTAGACTCGTCTGATTTGACTAAAATTTTGTGAATTGACGTTTTTGAAGAAAATGCTGCTGTGGAGTTTGTGCCGCCACTTCTTCTCCACTTGCGCTTTGGAAGTGGTGGTAAACTTAAAATAAGTAACAATTGACGTCAGTGAATGCGTGTGTGAAGTGATAAGAATATCCTATATTGAAAATAAACAATTTGAATTTGAATTTGAGTACTAGGATGCTAAGAAAATAGCTATAAAATCTGAAAATGATTTAAAAACACATATAAAAACCACGATAATCCACACCAATATCATTGAACAGTGACCAATGAGGCGCCGGTCGACCTTGCGTGCGACTTGTACCTACCCTACATCTATGTACGCCTGGTTAGAATAGCTAGACTTAGGTCTTAAGGTTTTGCACACACTGCGCCTTAAAACACGTCGTTTATTTATTTATTTTTTATTTATTATCACAAAATCCTTATTTTCACGACACCCGACGACGTCTCTACATTTGCCTATATCTCCCCACGCTCCCCGTGTTTGACTATATTGTAATATGCTTATGCGTCTTTATGCAATAAAGTTGACCGTATTAAGTATTATATTTCAAACAATGATTATGTCAATTTTGTTTACTTTGATAGGTATCTACTGCTGCTCCAAAATATGGGATGATTGTCTCAAAATGAACAAAATCCACTCCCAGTCAATCCAAAACTTTATTGCAATATGTCAAAGTCTATTTTATATCAACGACATGCAAAAGTTACCACCAACTGATGCAGGAATATACCATGATTACAATCCTACATAACACGATCATTATAACATATTAAAAAATAATAAGAGCATTAAATTTACTGGTTACTGAGGCGATACAAATATTATCTAAGTCTACAATGTGGCAAATCGTTACTACGTAACTACTCGTCGTATTTAGTGTGACTACTTGGGCCGTATGCTTGATAACAAACCTTGATTTTTTAATTAACTAACTATATTAACTCATCTTAGAATAGCTCTGGTGGAGAACTAGCCTAAAAGTGGAACATTTTTGATATCTCTGAATGCGTTTTATTGAGAGGTAGCGTTAATTCTCGTAGTGTGTACTTAACCGTAACTTAAGCCTAAACTTCGCTAATTCATAAATTCTTCCATTGAAATATTACAAATATAAATACGAAAGTCTGTCTGTCTATCTGTCTTGTCTGTAAGACTTTTACGGCTAAACGGCCTGACCGATTTTAACGAAATTTGGCATGGAAATAGTTAAATACCAGGGGTCAAACAGGCTACTTTTGGGTGCGATATAACAGTCCTACGTGGGCGGAGCCGCGGGCAACAACTAGTGCTTTATATACTTGACGGTTATGGAATCTGTAGGTTGACATAATGATGTATACGTAGTGTAGATATTATGTTCTTATATGTTTGAGCTTAAACCTACCGCCCACTTCCATTTTAAAGTTAGAATCCTAGAATAAAAATAAAACCCTGTTTTTTTTTTATTATTCTACATCGTATTATTCGCCTATTGTCAGATTTAACGTGCGTGACAAGCAAAACTAGTCTTTAAAATGAGCCAAGATTTCTAGCCAGTTTGATCATTGTAGCTCTTGAGTTTTATAACCTTGGTGTGTTAGGCTATTTACTAGATTCTTTGGATAGAGGCGGGAGCGATAGGGATATGATCGACCGCCACAGGAAGATCTTCCCGCGTCGCCAGGCCGGGTGCCAAGGCACTAGGCAGGCTAGGTCATATCACTAGTATTTGCCTGCGGCTTCAACCTTAAATCAATCGATATTATCTTAGTATACCTATTTACTACTACAGAATTATATACTAGTAAATATCTATCTGATCTATGAAATCTAACTGAAAATATAAAATGAAGTCGCCTGCATTTTGTCTGTCTGTCCGTCTGTAAGCGCAAAACTAAAAAACGCTCCTTTTACTAATTGATAGAGTGATTCCTGGGGAAGGTTTTAAGTATAAAATATTTAGGGTTTTATAAATTAATTAATTAATTTAAAACTTTATTAAACAAATTAAAAAAAAGGGTACAAATGGTGGACTTAATGCCTTATGGCATTGTCTACCAGTCAACCATTAGACTAAGCAGAAAATCTGATTGTCGGCGATTAATGTATTACATAGGTACATATTTTATGATACCGTACATGTTTTATATGTTTTATATATATACTAGTAATTCTTAGACGGTACGAAGTTTGCCGGGTCCGCCAGTTATATATAAATTACTAGCAACCCGCCCCGGCTTCGCATGGGCATAAAAACCTTCCTCTTGAATCACTCATCAAAATCCGTTGCGTATTTTTAAAGAGTTAAGCATACATAGGGATATAGGGACAGAGAAAGCGCCTTGTTTCATACTATGTAGTGATATATATTTGAAGAAGTATTTGATAAAATTGGAGTAGCAAAGGGTTTTTTAAAGTACAAATAATATTAGGTACCAGAAAAACATATCTAACAATAGGTTGCCAATAACGTCCCAGCTTGTTGTTAACGATCGAGAGAGCTCAGAGCACGCCTACGTGTATTTCCATCGATCTATGAAATTTTACTTTCAGTGCATATTATAATGGAAATTCAAGATATTAAACGTGCAAAATATTCTTCAGCTCGACTCTTATGTAATAAACTTATCGTCGAAATGTAAATACTTATCTTTATACTATATATAAAATCTCTGGACCGATTTGGCTAATTTTGGTCTTGAAATATTTGTGGAAGTTCAGGAAAGGTTTAAACGGCGAGAAAAGTGCGTTCAATTGCTACAGAGTTCGCCGGGTCAACTAGTTTTGTATAAACCTTACATGCCTTTTGTTAACTTTAAAAACTTCGGTCAAATAGTATAGTGACATAATAATATGTCAGTTGGGTATAGTATAGAACTGCCAAACCTAGGTTAAAGCGCCTACAAAGTCTCAAGCCATAGTAATAAGTTATAGGTACAAGTTTAGACACTTGGATCAGGTGGTAGGTGTGCAAGCACCTACCTATGTATGGAATGCAGCCTGCGCGTTGAATAATGCACGCTGGTCGTCTCACCGGACACTGCTATGTTTGTTATGATCCCTTGGTAGCTTAAAGGTGCAACGTAATAACTAAAATTTAAATGCTTTTAGCAAACATGTTTTAGACAAATGCAGGCGGACAATGGCGTATTGAATAATACATTGGCTCGCCTTATCATGGCTCGGTACTTAACGTGCAATTTACCCGAACAGAATAAATATTTTAAAGATTAAAAGGCAGCGACTTTGTATAGGAAATCGTAAAATCATCGAAGGAATATATCGATGTTGCCATAATAATGATCTTATTCCGTAGTTATTTAAAATAAACCATTCGAATTCGACACTCAAATTAATCCTTAAAATTTCAGTGATCGCTAATCGTTATCTTTATGAAATCTAGCTAAGACACGTTAACTGAGATCCACGCCATCTAATAGACAATTTGACAAACAGTTACTTAATCCATAATCTTGGATTAAGTAACTGTTTGTTTGAGCTTAGCTCATAAGGTGGAGGGCCACTTAGAGCCTTGTTGGTAGTACATACGTATAAGGAAGGAGCCATCTGGTATCACCATTTCTGCCGCAAAAGGCACCTGCTCATTATCATCATCATTTCGTCTAAGTTACACGGTCAATCGACCACGCGCACTCTGGTGACAGAGTTCTTCGGAACCGCCTCTCGGTCTTTGACTCGGTTCCTTTGACGACTACCAGATGGCAGCCTGGACCAACGGCTTAGCTTGTCTCCGAAGTATGGAATCATTGCAAGCTTCAATCACAAAGCTTGTGCAACATTGTTTAATTGCAATTAGGTGATTCAAGATTGCAATGTTGTGAATAAGTATATATATGTAGATTTCTGTGAAAGTGCTACACGATTTTATTTCATTAGACAAGATTTAACCTCAAATTCACATAACAGTCGTACATCAAAATAAAAAGTCACCGATATCCGCCGAGACGCACGCGCTAATTCCATTTTCGCCGCTCAATTTATATCTGTCACTTCTGGTGCCCTGGTCGACTCGTAAAAATATTGTTTTTACTTATCCCCGAAGGAGGCGGGGGTGGGAATAATTACTTCAGCAGACAGGCCTACGGGCCCCGTATTACGAAGGGCCCCCGTTTTTGTAGGTGACTTGGGTATTTTTCTTAATCTTTTCGCGAAGTTGGGGATCCCAGTTTTTGCTTCGTCTCAACCTTGACTTGTGTGTGTTGAGCAAAAATAATATCTAGAGCCGTGTGGATTTGTATGGATGTTCGTGACCACGTACAGGATAGCACGTACCGAGGGGTATTCACCAACCAGATGGTCGGATACCCAATTTAATTTTCGTATCGTATATATATATATATATATATATATATATACTTCTTCATTCGAGCGTGCTTCCCAGTCCTATACTCAGCCAGATACCAGATATAGAAATAAGTATACATATCTAGCGTAACCTCATTAACTAACTTGAACATGAAGGATGTTTTTGATTTAATTTGTAAACATTAAAAAGCTATATCTATCAATATGAATCATCATTTCGAGTAGGCAGTAGTCAGAGTTCTTCGGAACCGCCTCTCGGCCTCTGACGTGATTCCTTTAACGACTACCAGATGGCAGCCGGGACCAACGGCATAACGTGCCTTCCGAAGCACGGAATCATCTTCATTATCAATATGAAAAAGCCATAGATTAAAAAAAAATTGCCTGGCGTCCGCGCGCGATTTCCAAATTCTATGAAAAGACCCTTCTGTAATACCGCCGCCATAATTTTTTAATTACCCAAAAGACTGTATGGAGCACGACCATAAAGTTTGAGCACGTAAGATAATCAAATTTAGGGCCGCTACATCCGCAACGCGAAGATTATTAACTGACTTTAAAAATAGGAGGAGGTTCTCAATGTTGTTTTTTATTTTTTATGTATGTTACCAGATTACTCGAAGACGCCTAGAACGATTTGAAAAATTATTTTTTCGTTTGAAAGGGTATACTTTCCAATTGGTCCCATATTCATCAGGTCAGGATCTGATGACGGGATCATGAAGAAATCGAGGGAACTCTTCAAGTTTTATTGCAATTTGGCTACTTTTTGATATTTTCCATATTAAAAAGGTGAGAAGATGCTGGAACGTTTAACACACTTTCAAAAATTTCAACTTTTTTTCTCGTAATCAAAACTAATAAGTAATAAAAATAATAATTGTATTTGCCAAATAAACAAAAACCGACTCCATTTACTCAACTAAATTCATCAAAATAGTTCCAGTGGTTTAGCCGTAAAAGCGTAACAGACAGATTCGCATTTATAATATTAGTAAGTATGAATGTCAAGTATTCTGTCAGGAAGTATTTATTTATTTATTAAAACTTTATTGAGCCAAGAACTACAATAGGTAAACTTAATGCTATAGCATTCTCTGCTGTATTTCTGATTCTTTTATTCGTACAAACTTGCCTTTATTGGCAAGACAATTTTATATTATTTACGCCGTTACCTCCGCCGCCGCCGCCGCCGCCGCCATCAAACACGGTGTGTGAGTAAATTTTAACCACGTTTATAAATCTCGACGACGCGGCACTGGGGGTGCAGAAATCTCTAGGCGGTGATGCGGCACGCACTCTCATATACGTATCCATATTTAGTATGTTCGCGTTCGCTCAGTTTATCACACTTCAAAGAGCAGGCACGAGTAGGCGCCGCTGTAACCACGTCTCCCCAGCGATACCCCTGTAACTAGGAAGCCGCTTTGTGAAATTCACGATGCTTTTCGACATAGACCCCCGTTCGGTTTTTCGAGGTCGCCCTGTTTCCCCCTCGTCTCATAATGCGAGTATCTACGACTACGCGCCTCCTTTGCCTCGATGTGAGCCTAGTACTTAGACGCGGTAATGACGCGGTTTGTGCACCTAGTTCAGTCGAACGTGCAAATGTGGGTTCTTAATTATTCATTAATTTCGACTGGAGATTGTTAATTAACATGTTTCCTTAATAACAACGTTAAATAATTCATTTTGATTTATCTGAGAACAAATTCAACACATCAGGATATAAAAAAGACGAATTTTGGTGTCGTCATAGCCTAGATGTATGTCATAGATTTGATGATATAGGCAAAGTTGTTGGAGTCTAACGGACCCTGGAGCCTGCTTCGGAAAGGTGTCGAAGAGATGGTGGTAAGCCACCAGTCCAGCATTGGATCTGTGGCTGAAATTATGGCAATAAACTGCATTTGCAAGAGAGAGCTGGGCGTTACTCGCACTTCTTATATTCAGACAATACAATTTTAGAGTTCCGTATATAATATAGCAAAACGGATCCCTAATACGATTATTTGTTTGTCTGTTTGTCCAGATGTAACAGTCGATTTTCTGTGTATCAATTGGACAAATGACAAAATACATGATTTTTTGAGTAGTAGAGTCACTGCTGTTACATTCGTATTTACCAGGAAATTATTTGTAAATCAGTAGATTTTATCCCTCTTTAAATTGGCCGATGCCCCATGCCCTTTACCCCGAAAACACTGCTGTTTCACTTTAGTACAGTAAGCATTGACGTTCGGTACAGTAATCCTAACCAATACATCGATATCTCTATCTAAGTGAATATCAGAGACCTCAATTTACTTGGACGGATGTAGTCATGATTAAACAATTACATGTTACACTTATGAACTATCTGGCGCCTTCATTTTGAAGGTCAAGATTCATTTCGGGCCAGCGCTATAAAAAAAATAAAGAGTTTATGGTAGAGTAGAGACTGTTCTGTAGACTGAAGTGGAGGGAAAAAGTTTGTTTCAGGATATCACTGCCAGAAATTCGTCGTTTTTTCGATCAGATTCTTTTCTTTCATAACATTTTTTTTTCTACTATTTAAAATTATACAGCTGCAGACAATAAGTTACTTAATAGAAAATGGCTAAGTAAAGGTTGTCATTTATTTTTTTCGTTTGTTGTTGGTAAATATTCGACATGGGTTTCTTTACTCATTTAAAATGATTTAATTTATACAGTTTACTAGGGATATTTTTCCAAAATGTAGTTATTTTCTCATGTTTAAAATATTAAAACCTCATTGACAGGGTTTTCGAATCGGAACAGACCTCGCATTTTCCGATATAAATGTTTCGGCTGTTTTTGCTTAATACCCTGTAATCGTCATTGTGCGCTGATGACAGGTAGCGCCCGGCCTGGTAAATCAATGCTGCTATGTACACAAGTCATCGCTTATGTACTCCTAGTATATAACCAGCGTTTGTATGGGTATAGTGGATACGCGTGTACGTAGATAATCTCGTCATAGCTCGCACCCGTTATGGTATTACTGTGTGTGGGCGTAGATAGGGTGTTGGAGCGCGAGGGGGTACAAAACCCCGCGAGTGCCGTAGGGGGGCGCTGTCCGCTTTAAAAATACTGGGGCGCAAGCGGCAAGCAAAACTACCGAGCCAGCAGAATGCTAAAGGAAGCCGTTTATTTTGAAAGACCGCGAAGACTTTCAACCCGCCTCTGCACTCTTGGTATAGACGGGTAAAAGTTTTAAAAATGGCGAATAAAAAAGCGAGCTCTATTAGCCGAGAAAATGTTTTCGGCTCATGGAGCCAAGAAGTGTTTAAAGGAATCGCAATAATATAAAAGTTAATTTCACCATTTCAAATGTAATGAAAAACATTTGCTGTGGGTTTTGTCGACAGTCGACATTGATACCAAAGTTAACCAACTATATTATGGAAATCCCAAGATGCTCTTTGTAAATAAATGGCTACACGAATCTTATTTTTATCCCAAAATTGCTTTTGTGAATGGTACTTGATAATCATTAATTTGCCCGTTTGTATATGTATATGAGGGGTCCGGTATTAAAACAGTGAAAACTAAGTCAACAATTACTCTACTGTGTATCTTTTGATTTGATTTTAGGAAACGTTTTTCTTTTGGATTTTGAATGCCAAATTTCAATTTCATCATTATCATCACATCATCATCATCGCGCTCCAATGTTTTCTGTTTCTCTCTACCCTAGACCCTAGCCCTAAGGGTGGCTAAAAGAAATTGCATTAGCGATAAGTCCACCTTTGTACTATTTTTTATTTTCGATCCTGTACAATCCAATGATGTATTTATGTAAACAATATAAAATATAATAAGTGCAATAAAGTGTTTGTTCATTCATTCATTAGAATTAAAATATCTCGACTTAAAATTAATATAGCCAGTTACTGTTTTGTGACATCACAAACTGATAGAACGAAAAAGTTTAATAGAACATCAAGTGGTCATAATGCTTAGGAGTTACAAAACTCAATCAATACACGTCCCTCCGTGTCCATAATAAAGAAAGCTGGAACAAGGATGTGAAAAGTCATTATCGATAATCAGGATGGTATTATCGTCCTTTGACGTTCGGAAAGCGTTCCAAATTTATTTTGTTCGTATTTTCATAATTGGGCGCGGGCGGCACAGTGGGTGGTGCCGCGGGCGTCATCGCACCCCTTCGCGTGGGTATTTAATGATTATACGCTGACTGCCACCTGATTGCCGACACTATGCCAAACTGTCGATGATGCTACGTTGTCGATGAAGGATTTATAGATATTACGTTCCCAATTTTATCCGTCGTGATTGATCCACTATTTCTAACATTATTGCAGCCTTTGAATAATTTTCTCAATTATTAAGGACTAAAGTACTGTGTTAGTATTCGTTAAATTATATCTGCCTATTAATAGAATAAGAAACTTATTTAATAATGTTTGATGCATACAAAATTTATCTTCGTTTATTAATATACCACAGCGTTAAGTGGGCCACATATATAGAAAAGTTTTGGTGACCTGAAACCTTAATGTACTACTTTTCCATGTGTTTTGATTTGTATACTGTATGGTGAAAATTATCAATTTTGTAGATACCATAAACATTACCTATATTAAAATTTCAGAAACAATAGACTACTTGTAGGATTGTTAGGAGGTTTTTCTAATACTTTGCTCACACTGACACGACCATTCAATGAGTCCAATGCAATCCGAACACATCTCGAACCCTCTCTAACGAGCGATGAACCCACCGTCACATAAAAAATAAACTATCGATAGTCGATATCGTCAATCGCTACAGCATGATCGCTCGCGGGGTGGCAAGCACTACACGGTAACACGCGGAGTGCCGGGGGAAACGCGAGGGGGGGACACCACAGTACATAGGCCATGTATCAGTACATACCAGGCCCTCAGCATATAGCCGGTGGTGGATTCCCGAAATTTTGCAGTTATTTTGTATCGAAAACTAGGTTATCCGCGATTTATTCGTCTATCGGCAGATGGACCGCGGACCTCGCATCGACAATTTTCGCTTATAAATAATTGTTTCAAAATATATTTTTTGGCGTTAAAGCACGAATTCATATTAATTAAAATTCACGTTTCAATACTGGATACTGGAATCCAAGAAAAAGATCGATACAAAGTTTGAGCTATCGAAAATCTCTACCCATTTATTTGGGCTAAGTTTATGTAGAGACATTAACTTGCTTTAAAAAAAACTATATTTTGATACTTATATCAAAATATCGTTTTTTTTTTAAAGCAAGTCCTTACGTTCGTATAAGCAAAGAAAATATATAAAACAAGTGTCTAAAACTAGACTCGCAAAACGCTCGTTTCAAGTTTAGCGAGCCCCTTAAGTACTTGAAGCGGCTAAGTACCAGGTGCACATACCCAGTTCGGAGTTAGGTGGGGTGACAAGCAAGATATCGACCGTCTTGAGGGCGGTGGCCAAGGACCGCATCTGCTATGCGGACACTAAATATCCGTTGACCCTTCCCGCGTTATGTACGCTTGGTACATATGTCGGTGCTATTGCAATTTAGCTAGTAATTAATTACGCCTCAATGACAGATACAACAAAATAATGAGAATACAGAATAGTTTTACAATGCAAACAATATTTTTTAAACTAACGAAATCTTATGACGACATTTCAATCAAAGGAGACATAAAGAAGCCCCAAATGTGACATGCTTAGCCATTAATTTAATCACTTTTAAATATTAAGGTTTTCTGTTCAAGTTATTGAAGTAAACAAGTAAAACACAAGAATATAGTCGTCGAAGAAGTTAAGAAGTTTGCTTTTCGTTATATTTTATTACCCTGATACCTAGAAATACGATCTGTTTGCGGAAAACTGTCAATCTCATACCATTCATAAAACTTCGCGAATTTCGAAAATGTAAATAAAAAGCGAATAACATATTTATCTAGAAGAAATAATAAACCATGCGAATGATGATGAATCTTATGATATAATGTGCCATTTCCATTTGAGCTAATTAAAATTTCAATAAGGAAAAACTCGAGACAAATATCGAAATCTAAAAACATAAAATAAATGAATTATGAATTATGAAAAAAAAATGTGTTTTCATAACAAGTGATGTAATCTAATAAATAAGTTGTTTGTTAAAAAAATATGTAATTGGTGACTAAGTATTAAATTTTTGACGATGTGAATTAAGATCATTATCAAGATTTATTATTTCAGTGTGTTGTTGAAGTTGTGGCCCAGTTGAAGATACAGGTACATCTTTCTCTTCGGAGCCCTGTGGTGCGCTTTTATCATCAGACTAGGACCATGATTAAAACGTACACTGGGGCTCCCTGGACTAATCTCGGTACCTGTTGTTATCTAGAATCATCTAGATCACATAAAATCCACGGTTTCATTCGACATCTCTTTTGATCTTACGAAGAAGTGACACTGTTAAATTTATTGTTTTACTAGCTCCGCCCGCGGCTTTGCCAGCATGAATTTCCCTCGGGAACAGTGCTTTTTCACTTTTCTCAATACGCAGCTATGTGTATGGGAAATTTCAGGAAGATTGGTTCTGTAGATAGGGTAGGATAACAAACAAACAAATATACACTCACTTTCGCATTTATAATATTAGTTGGGATGGGATTTCAAGGATTGTTTTTAAATTAAACATACGGACATCACGTAGGTACTATTAGGGATAAAAAGTACCCTATATTTTAATCCAAGGTAGCAGCTACCTTCATATCAAGTTTCATTAAAAAAACTTAAACTGTTGGGATTAACAGTTTAAGCGTGAAGAATTAAATAACATACAGACTTTTGCCTTTATAATATTAAGTGGGATAAGTGAAATGGGATGTCGAGAGAGGGAGAAGGGAGACGAAAAAACGCGTGTTACTCTTCTGTACTTTTTATTTATAGTGTTCATATAAGGTGCATCAGTGTGTATGATGCAACATATCTTTATATTAAGCATTATAATGTGGTCCCTCGGGATTGCCTAATCAATTAATTGCTAATCAACCAAGGTACCGGAAAATTATGTCAGGTGTACATAGATAACAATTTGATTTGATATGATATGATAATGAGATACTTATTTAGGTCAAATTAATGTTTAATCTAGTTCCATCTTTCAGATTTTTAATAGTTTGATAATATAGTGAAAGTATACTAGTGTCTTTTTAAAGTATAACTTTTTTTATACGAGTATTCAAAAAAAGTATGTATGTATTTACCTTATTGTACAGAAAGAACATTGATGATACAACATAGAACACAACAAAAGGCGGACTTATCCCTAATAATAAGCAATATAAGTAATTATGTAGGTACGGATATAATGGATAATTTTGACATATTTTAATTTATTTCGTGATAAAATATTGACAAAGTTGTTAACATAAATATTACTGCATACAAAAAACCACCAGTTTTTTAGAAATGCATTTGTATATCATACAAAAATATATTTTAGACTATTTTTTGTACTAAGAAAAAACCAACACAAAACTAGTTACCTACAACTAATGATCGCTAGGTATTTTTCAACATACAGATATGCAAAAACAGCGAATTCAATACTATTCAAAAAATGTCAGTGTATTAAGGTGTCTTATATCTGGGCTAAAGTCACTTCAATAGTCACAAAATGGCACGAAATAGCCGAGACTGGCAAAATGTACAATTAGAATAACTATCTTTGTCTATAAAACTTACAGCGCGCGCGACCTAACTTGTAACTCAGGTTTTCCTAATTATATTTAGTTCTTCATTTTTTTTTACACAAAAAGGTAAATTTACATTTAATTTTGCAATAAAAAACAAATAAGGTTTTTTAGAGCATTGGATCTTAGTCAATCATTCGTTAAACCTTTTTTATATGTTAGACGATTATAGATTTAGGCTTACTCTACATTTTGGCTCTCTCTCTCCTATCTTAGCTTAGCGTAGGTAAAATATGTAATATGCAGAGGCCATACACCTACTAAAAAGAAGCTCGTTTTGGTTGGTCAATATTTTTCATGAGCTCTTTTCTCCAACCCTTTATGTTACAGATGTTTGAATAAACTTTTAATCGCAAGGAATATTGTACTTATAAAGAATATTTCTTAGAAGATCAAAAAAAACTTTTACTAACTTAACTTTTCATTTTACTAATTAATTTAAAACAAAGTTTTCGTAATAGCTTACCTTGTGAAAACTTGTACTAAATACAATCGTATAAAACATTACACTAGCGCGCTCCATAGCTATAAAAGTTCTCTAATCCGTAGCTACTACGGTAACTCGATTGTAAACATTCCAATTTCAAATACACCAATCGAGTTCTTCCCGCCAAAGTTAGTGAATTGATGACGTTTCACATTGAACAGACCGACCACTTGTTGAATGAAAATCTTTGTGTGTTTTCGTAAGTCGATGGTGGATGGAAAGTAGCGCTAAAATGGCGCAGTATGAGTTATCAGTTTAAAAACAGCTTGTAGAATATAAAAAGGTTTGAATGTACAAATGCGGGGTGTATCCATCTCAACCAGATTATCGAGATTACTATGTATGTTTAAAGGTAAAACAACAGTTTACACCTAAAAAATACTTTTAATTTTACTAAAATAAGAAATTAGGTCACACGATGTCAACGTAGGCGTTAAGGTTCTCAACTACACTTGATCTTTTCAATTTGAATTTAACATTGCTAAAATTCATAATTCAAAAACTGATTTCTAAATTCGGAACATTTTAACGCTCTATTTATATTTGCCTATATTTGCATATGAGTGCGTGTATCGTACACACACAAAGGTTGGGCAATCCGGCGGGATTCAGGATTTGTCTGGGACCGTACAATGTCAGTCGGTCATTACAACCACCCTCTAAGCTCTGAAATTGATGAAATGTTTGGTGCGTCATACTAACCTAATGTCGATTTTGTGCTCTAGGCCTTTTATGGGTACCTGGTATTATCGATGTATGACAATAATGCTATTGTGATACTGTCCTAATTTAAAAAGCTTTTAAGATCTTGTTTTATATTAAGCCTTTATAAGCTCAGTGAAAAGATTTTAAACGTGTAGGAGAGTAAGAAAATTGAGAAGATGGAAAATGTGATGTGGAAAAACAGGTGAAATTTATTAGACTTGAAATACCACCAGAAACAACGAAGCTCTTACATTTTAGATAGGTTTTAAGTACAAAAGTTAACAGATTAAAATAATGATGCATAAGACTATAAGAACTAAACCACCAAAATGTTAAATTCAAAATAGATAGCGCCTAATGAAGCAATTCATATTTTAAATTAGGTATGTCACTATTGTTCAAATATCGAGTAAAGTGTATGAGGTAAATTACGTTCTATGGTCTGTATATTAATGACGCAAAGTTATTACATATTATGCATTTAATTAATGATGCTATATCAAATATCATAGTTTAATAACAATTGAGAAGTATTTATTGTATCGAGCTTAGTGATTCGTGTTTTTATTAACATCGTTAAATTTGTGTTTCAATAATTTTCAATTAATATCTTATGTTTTTATCATTGCTTGTACATTTTTTATTAGATAATAATTTTAAATTAAGTTTTTTTATCAAGTTAATACCGCCCTAACTCCGTTTTCTGTGCATTCGGTCCCTGCACTAACTTCAAGTTTATTTTAAGCCGTTAGCCGCCCGTCTTATTCGGTTCCTTGCAACCAGAATAACGGGCATGCACCGGCTCGGGTACCAGGAGGCTATATACCGTGTGGAGCTTATAGATAGGGCTATATTTAGTGGCTTTCCATTTGAAGCACTATCGATTTGTGTCCGCGGACCGGTGCGTTGACCCGGACAGCACAGCCCGCCGGCCGTTTCGCTAATTTATTAATTATTTATTACTTGCCGATCATGATATTCTGGTATGGGAGCTCGTATATTTTCATCGCGGTCGCAAAATAGCATATAAAAGAGGGTATTTATTCTCAAAAAAAAACAAAACTCCAAATACGTCCGGCGCACCCTGGGCAACAATCTGCAGACAGTCTAGTCGGTAACGCAAATTGGCTGATCCTTCCACCACAAGAAGAAGATTCAGAAATAAAGTCTCTCACCTCAGCGTATTCCTGGTTAAATTGCATCTCCATCTTCCAAATCCGGGATCAAATAACTGCCAATAAGTCGTATTCCTCCACAAAAACAGAATTGATAATAGAATAGTTATAACTAACGCAAGGGATTAAATATTACATTTGGTATTATATTAAAACAGTTATGTCTGATATCAATAAAATGATATTGCTGGTTGATGCTAATGCCAAACTGAAAATAAGTACCCTTTTTCCTGATAATAATATTTTTGTTGTTCTAATTTTAAAACAAATTAAGTTTGGAATAAGTAGTAGGTAGGCATGAACAAAAAGGATGTGATAATAGATTCCGCCAAATACAAAACGAAATAAAAAGAAACTACAGTTTGTATTAAGGGGAAGAAAAACGGGCTTCACTGGTTTCGTGCATTACAGTTTTTGAGCATGGAAGCCTTGGTAAAAATTTTCAGACTTTTATAAGCTTTACAGTTTCCGTTTTATTTAAAATTATATTTAAAATAAGTATTTTTATTGTTTCAGGACAATTTGACTCCAGAACCATCGGATATGAACGACGATGACAATTTTTCTAGTGAGTACTAAATAATCAATTTCATTATTCTGTTGTTGTTAAAATTAAAGCCACTTGCATCAAATCAATAATTTTAATGGTATTTTATGCAAAGAATAATAATTATATGAAAGTGCGTTGTTACTGGCATAAAATACCTAATATTGGCTGATTGAAACAAAAATTGTGATCGAAAATTCTAAATTTGAAATTGATTGGCGAATGTGATCTGGTGCAGGTCAGGCCTTCACCAAAGACGCAGAGAAGTTGAAAATGATGTTGCTTGCATGGAATTACCACAGCCAGCCACAAGGTAAATCTTATTTGTATGGTTTGTTTTTACAACATAATAAAAACCCGAAATAAAACCCAACTGAACTACCGTACTTGGAAAGTAATTTGAAATTACACCCACATTTATTATCCTTACTTTATTTAGACCTCATCTAGTATAATTTCTACTACAAAGGCCTGCTGGCTATTTTTATTACACGAAGCCTTATCGAGAGAGTGCCTGTGCACCAGGTTCGCAGACGTTTCAAGTACCTCAAATTATTTATAGGCGAGGGCTTGTTCGGGTTGACATTTAGAAGCAGATGCACCGGTCCCTTGCGGGTGCGTTCTGCACACCCTCATTAATTTCTACCGCCTTAGTAACTTGATATGCATGCTAGGCTAAAATTATATGATTGCAATGCCCATAGACGTTGGAAATGTCATCTTGGTCTTTTGCCCCCGGTAATAAAAAAGGAAAATGCTTTCCGAATTGTATTTTTTAACATTTGACCACAACTTTTGAATGATATTCTATTTATAGGGTTGGTTGCCTCCAGTTCTAACTAAATTTTAGCCGGTAGAATTCTAAATAAATTAATATCAGTAAAATAATATTATTAAAAATATAAGTTTTTTTATGGACAATATAAAGACACAGAGGCTTTACTTTTTTTGGTTGTTGGTTGGTTTGATGGGTGGGACAGGAAGTAAAGGATCTAGAAGGTTGATGATTGACCTTCACAAACATTAAATATCTTAGTGTAAGTACTTACCTAGTTTTTTTTTATTGTACATTTGGATTCAATGGATTCTTAAATGTGATTGCAAAATATTAAAATAAACTATCGCTAACTAATTAATCCTCCATTTTCCGGATAGTGGACCAAAAACATTTAGATTTTTTAGTCGCTTGGTCGATATTTACCACATATTTATATCACCTGTATATCTTTCTTAAGTATAAAAGACGCCAACATCCATAGTGTGTGTATAAGGTGCTTAAGTTTAAGTGTACGAGCAACTTCACTAGTAATATCATACTTTTCTATGTGGGCCACTGTTAATGAATTTAATAAATAAAGTATATTCGATAATTAATACTCTTTTAAATTTATAATCTCTTGGTATTGCAGGCCGCAACGGTGACATAACAGAGAGCGGGACGGACAGCATGGCGGATCTCTGGGCATCGTACCACAGCGCACTGGGGTTAGGCAGCAAGCCTCCCAAACCCCCGACCCCTTTGGCCACTGGCCACTCGGTGAGTTTTAAGGTTGCGCAGCGTTTCATAATTGTTTTAAGTTATTTTTAATGTAAATTTAGGTTAGGAAGGTGCACTGATTGAGGTTCAAAATTTCTACAACATAAGTACTTTATACTTAACTAGCGACCCGCCCCGGCTTCGCATGGGCATAAAAACCTTCCTCTTGAATCCCTCTTAAGATCCAGTGAGTCATCATGTATTGCGCTGTCTCGCTTACTCACTGTAACTTGCATGGTTTTTAGAGATGATAGTAGGCCACCTAAAATACAATAGTACTATCAATGATTTCGGTATAAAAAAGTTTTTAAAGTTTCTGGTGATGCAATTCGTAATACTTACGCTTTTTACTTCATAATAGTTTGGAATTTTGAGGTAAAAATATCCTTTAGGCTTATTTATATTTATTAGATAATAAATAGTATTTCTTTCGATTCTGTTAATATGTGATACGGAAAGGGACATGAATACATGATTTCAGATTAACAATACTCTTTCTGGCTTGATGGTTTAATCATTAATCCAAAAGCCTTAAATATAATTTTGTATTCATTAATAATTAATGAATACACAAGCAAGTATATCAAAAAGCAGTTTAATATATTTAAATACAACCGTTTTATTAAAATGGGCTGCCATATCATGAAGTGATCCATTCTTATTAATATCATATTTGATACCACCGGCTCGCGTATTTTGAACCAATTGCTATAAATTTCAGAGCCCAATTCACATCGGCTCAGCGACGCCGGTTGAACCTGTGTCAACGCATGACGAAACGTCATCATCTGACAGGGCCAAGGATGATGATGATGGAGGAGCCTCGGATGATGACAGTGATGATAGAGTGGACCCACAACATCATGATCCTGAAAGGCTCAAAGCTTTTAATGTAAGTATGACATACACCGCCAACTATGAACAGCTGACATTTATATCTGACATATAGATGTATAAATCTAATATTTGTGTTAGACTTTATTTATTCCGCACACATAATAAAACAATTCAGCTCTTAATCCACTGTGACTTGTTAGTTACTTGTTTTTTCTAAGGATGTTGTAGTTCCTGATAGGGATTCCGATTCCTGCAGAGAAATATCGACCAATTGAACCCCCTTCAGGGAACCAAACGTTGGACTCAGGCCTATTAATTAATTATTCGAAATGGAGATTTATGTAGAAATCAGACAGTAGACTTAGTTGAAAGATTCTTTAGAATAGAAATTTATTCAAACAGAATCTTGGTAATTTTCCAGATGTTCGTGCGCCTATTCGTAGACGAGAATTTAGACCGAATAGTTCCTATATCAAAGCAGCCTAAAGAGAAGATACAGGCGATCATAGATTCCTGTACCAGGCAGTTTCCGGAATTCGCCGAGCGAGCCAGAAAAAGGATCCGGACATATTTAAAGAGTTGCAGAAGGAACAAGAAAGTTAGAGGCGATGGTCCCACTACAGGGAACGGTGGGAGTACGCCGGGGTCAGGCAACGCGTGGGATACAGCGGTGAGGGTCCGATCTATTCAATATTTATGGTAGCCTAGTGTTTATCTAAGTCAGTGACCAAATACAAATGGGATTTATTCTTTCCACATTCACATTGAGGTACAATCATTATAACATAGATATAGTCACAAAATGTCCATTGCTGGCCATGGACCTCTTTTATTAGGTTTTTTGCTATACTTGCCGCTTGGTAAATCTATTGGCTTGGTAAAACTCTACGGTTCTCATCCTTTTTTATTGGTGGTTATTATTATTTTATGGATGCTATTTTAATAAGCATCCTTAGATTTCATCTTTTTGTCGTCATGAAGTGGTTTATTCTAGAGTTGAAAATCATGTTGCCAGAATAGATAAAAACGTCGTTTACTTGATATGATGAAAATGTATTTCAACTGACCTCGTAGGTTTAGATTCTTCACCTAGGCATCATAATCCTTTAACTAACAATAAAACCCTACTATCGCCTTAAAAATTGGGTTCTTCAATATTGGAACAAGAAACATAACCAGTTCCGCTACGACAGGTGCGGCCGACGCCGGCGCACCTCACCTCGGTGCAAGCGGAACATATCCTGGCGCAGGCGTGTGAGAACGAGAGCCTCAACGCCAAGCGCATGCGCCTCGGGCTCGACCCCGTCAGCCAGCCTATGCCCACAGTGCCCACGCCTATGGTAAGGTTCTTCTGAGTTTTTATGACCGCCTAGTATATTAATATTAAAGCGGAATAAATCCAGGCGTGAGTGTGGCCTCAATGCTAGCAAGTGCCTCGGTCTCAACTCAGACCCACCGTGCCTAACCCTATTATGGTTGATCATGGTAAGATTCTTTTGTGTTTTTATGATCGCCTAGTATTTTAAAACTCATCATCATCTTAAAAATGGAACACATCCTGGCATCCACGCCTGCATGTTAGAACGAGACATAAGTGGAATTATTTAATAATAGTCCAGACGTTGATTTCTAATGTTTAACTGTTAAGTAGTCTGACATTTAGATGACCTTTTTTTTTTTGATGTGGATATAATCCACAATATGGCAATCAAACATATAGCCTATTTTTGCCAGTTTTAAATAAATGTTCTTCATTTTGTCGAGTCACAGTCAAGTCAAGTCAGTAGTCATGTCTAGTCAAGTTAGTCAAGGGCTAAGTGATCATAACCACCTTTATTATGCACAAATACTCGAAAACAACACAAATATCCATACTAATATTATAAATGCGAAAGTCTGTCTGTCTGTCTGTCTGTCTGTCTGTCACCTCTTCACGGCTAAACTGCTGGACCGATTGTGATGAAATTTGGTAGGGATGTAGTTAACGACCCGAGGTCAAACATAGGCTACTTTTGGGCGCGATATAACCTAGGCCCACGCGGGCGGAGCCGCGGGGAACAGCTAGTTGGAAAATAAATACAATGACGATAACTGAGCGAAAAAAAAACCTTATATAACCTTATACAATCTAAGAAAGATATATATCGAGTACAAGTTTGTTAAAAAAACCATTTTGATAAATCGATAATCAGTATATCATTTTTTTATTTTCAGGCTATAGACACAACAGCGACTTCAGCGGTCGCGTCATCATTCCTCAGCCTCTACAGCGGTGCTATAAGCAGCCCGGCCTCAACGCAAACCACAACAAGCACGGCCTCTTTGTCCACTGCTGGACACAGCAAAGCAGCAGCTGATACCACCAGGCCGTCGGCGAGCCCCACTATGGAAAATCCATTACTGAATAACAATAGCCTGAAAATTGACAACGCTAATGGAAATGCTGGGAGTAAAACTGCTAGGTGAGTTATGATAGCTTGGTAACTTTTTGATGGTAGGTACGGAATTTATGCCCATAGTTGCCTGATTTTACCTGGACACGTGGTGAATATATTCTCTCACCTTCAGTTCTACTTCGTCTAGTCAAAATGCCTAGTCAATAGTAGTCTCGTTATTAGTTTTAAGTGAAGCGGTGTTGTCTGATTTTGAATTCTGCGCAAACCCGTCTTTTGTAATCTTGATGTAAAAAGTGCAGATTCAACAAAATAGTTACATATGTTTGGAAACACGTCTACTGATAGGGAATTCCACACTTTAGCATTATATTGAACTAGCTGTTCCCCGCGGCTTCGCCCCGCGTGGGACTCAGTTATATCGCGCCCAAAAGTAGCCTATGTTTGACCTCAGATCGTTAACTACATCCCTACCAAATTTTATCACAATCGGTCCAGCAGTTTAGCCGTGAAGAGATGACAGAAAGACAGACAGACAGACTTTCGCATTTATAATATTAGTATGGAAAGTATGGAATATGGAATATTAGTATGGAATAATGTATTGTCTCTTATTTCCAGTCCTGCATCGTCGCCTGCACCTCTGTTTCGGCCATCTTTTCCAAATACATTTGGCACACCACAGACATTTGGCAGGCCAAGGTTAGTTAAAATTCTAACTAGGTATTTTATCCAATTCGACATGTTTTGATCTACTTGATTTAGTATCGCAGTTTCATAGAAATTCATGTTTGTGGAATCAACGAATAAACCCTTATTTTATAATACTAATACATGTATTGAAAGAAGGTTCATTGTAATTATTCAGAAATAACGAGATATAAAATAACCTCCTTGGTATTCCAAAGATATCACGAATTTTTCACTTGTTCTTTTAGTAGCAAGACTTTCATTATTATTTGCATTCTTATTTTGATGGGATTATATTTGGGATACTTAATTTTATTGTATTATTCCAGCTCAAGCACGAATTCTGCTGCTTCAGCGCTCACTAGCAGCGCGCTTCTTTCAACATTATCTGCTTTGCCGCCTACAGGTAAGTTGTCCTCTTTTTGTAATAAAAATTGGCAAATATATTGTTAAATTCTTGTCAGGATTTTTCTGTATTTATGCATAATGCGAAAGTTAAAATAAATATATGATTTACAGGTGTTAATGCAGCAATGGCGGCCTACCAAAGTGCTTTGCTATCTGCAATGGCTGCTCATACACATACATTCCCTACTGGGCTTACAGGTTAGTTGTATTTCGTGAAAAGTAATTAACTAGTAAGTTCTTGTTATAAAGTTTATCATTGTCATCATCAATTTATATTAAAATCAATGCCACTTTTCGTTGTAATTTTATAACTCACCTTGATTATGACCACAAATTGTAATATCATCTAAATAAGCATATACGCCTTATAAAGCTTCTTTCTCGATGATCGATTGATTGCCCGTTGAAAGGAATAATAAATAACATGTTTACTTTCGTAGTTATCATTATCACTACATAGTAGTATAAAACAGTCATTTTTCGCTGTCTGTATATGCTTAGGTATTTGAAACTACGCAACGAATATTGATGCGTTTTTTTAAATAGATAATGAAGGTTTTATGTACAACCCATAATATCGCACCCGTGCTAAGCCGGAGCGGGTCGCTAGTGTTATATATTTAGCAGTAATTTAGTTTGTGAAGTAACTAATTACAGTTAATAAACTAATTATCTTATAGCGCCTACAGATCTGTCGCTAAAGAACACATCAACGCCCGCCCCACTCCACTCGACTCCCACCTCATCGGCGATACCAGCTGCTGCATCATCTCAAACCAAGTCATCTTTGCTTTCTCACAAACTATCGGGAGCAGAAGTCGGCGCGGTGAGGCAACTCATCACAGGATACCGCGAATCAGCTGCTTTCTTACTTCGTTCGGCAGATGAATTAGAGGCATTGCTCTTGAATCAGGCCTAGGATTCACCCAAAATGTCATTGACAGATATATTCGGATTTAAAATCGGATATTTTTAAATTATTAAAGATTTTAATTAGCGAGTGATTACATCGGGCTTGAAATTGCCCTGGACTGGAATTATAATGCTCTTTGTTTTCGGACATTGCGGATTGGGTGAGCATCTTATTTTATTTATTTAGACGACTTAGTGATTTGTTCATAACATTGTCGAAAAATCAAATATTTGTCGATTATAAGTGTTTGCAAGTTGAAAATAGTTTCAGTAAATGTTCACTATTTCCTACTGCTCGTAGGAATTAACTTAAATCTTCATTGACGAAATACTTTGTTTCCAAATACATACAATAATATGAATAATTATCAATAGTCCGATTGCTTATACGTCTCATGTTTATCTATTACAGTAATAATAGCACTTTCTGTTTCAAATAGTTTGTCTTGATACACTAAGTAACTATAGCCTTCAAAAGGTGTGTTGATGTATCACTTTCGAGTTAAATCATAAGAAAATGGAATCTCGATTCTTTTAGGCGATTGGCAATACTGCCTTTATATGTTTTAAAGTATGGTGCTTGTTATACATAAAGCAGTATTGCCAATTACCGAACTAATTCTTGTCCAAACTGTAGAAGTAGAACGAGTTGATTCTCTCGTAAGTCCAGTAAAGTCTATTTCGGCGATCGTACAAAGCTGCCATATTGTAAAAATTACGTGTTGCCATTCTAAACTTGTTGGAAGAGTACAAAATTATTTTTGTGTATAATTAGAATTAAGTGAAAAAAATCAGGGAGTTTTAGTGTAAAGGTTAAAATTCCATATTTCTTGCCTGGTGCATTGACTAGATTAGTGATTTAATTAAATTCATCGCTTGACGGAGGAGGCCGAGTGTAGGTTTATCTTCGTTTAAAATTTCGGAGGAGAAATATACCTTTCTTTAAGAGATAAATTGTGACAGAGTCTAATCTAGGTTCATAAGTGGCATTCTAGAGTAAGAGGCACGAATTTATTTGTTGTTTTGTAAAATATTAATGTAGTTGTACTTATATTAATATATTTCTAATTTATAATATGTACTTATTTTGAAAGATCTATTCTATGATAATTAGTGATTATTTCAGATCCGTTCCATCCATTTGTTTTTTGTAACTTCAAAACTATTTTACTTAAGATTCATTGTTTGTTTTATTTGTTTATTTTTCTTTTTCTACGGTATTCTTATAGAATAATTTCAGCTTTGCTCAGTACAATAAATGTTTCATGTTCGCATGTATATCTATTTGTTACCATAGATTTTATGGCCAAGTACAGTAGGTAGGTTGTAATGTTAGTTACTGCTTATTGTGTACAAGATAAGGTTCAATTTACTTAAAAAACAGTCTTGACATCTTTAACGAAATCAAATTTGGCTCTTTTGTTTCGAAATATCTGTTATACATTTCTTTTTAATTGTTGAATGTTAGTTTACTTTAGTTAGTATGTCGGCCAGTGTTAGTCGAGTTCGGAATCCTTTGCAACTACGTTAGTTTCGTTGATAAGTTTTAACATACTTACATAGAATAAGTGAATTGACATAAACGCTTATTATGTTGCTAATTATTTTACTACTCCAATTAGTTTGACCACTGTAGACGCGCTATGATTTTGTGTGACCAATGGCAGGGAGTATAATGGTTTAATCAACCAATGAGATTGCTTTTATGAATGCCTTTCTACAACGGTCAAAATATTTTCGAGTCTGCAATTAAATGTATGATAGTTTCAGAACTTTGCCAGTTTTTCTCAATAGTATAGCGCTTACATGCCAGTCTCAATTTTAAAAATAAAATTGTAAATTCACTTTTGAATATTAAAATTGCCAAAGAATCGAATTGATTTGTGTATGTGGAATTGCTTAAATATTTATCTTATGGTTATAATTTAGTTTTAGTATTATAGTTTTTTTTGAGAGGTCATTCCAATATTTTTCTAAATCATGATCGGTGCGATAGGAATGATGTAGTCGCTGTATATGGAACATGTAAAAAGTATGTTTAGAGTATTTAAAAAAAAAGTTGGTTAGAATATGAGAAAGTTGATGTTGGGATAACGAGAAAACAAAACGAAAATGGCGGAAATACGTTGACAAAATGAATTTGTTAGACATTAAAATATATTATTATTATAGATGTATAAATGGTTTACATTATTATTATTAGTTTGAGAGAAATACAAAAAATGGAGAAAAAATACAAAATGGCGATTGTTACTATTAACGATATGAGAATTTAGTTATAATTTTGCAATTTCAAAATGTGAGTTTTACAATTTTGAAAAAGAAAATATTAAATATGCTCATATACAGAATTTTGTTTGTTTTTTTTTAAGTACGTAGAAATTTCCTTGACAATAAAAATATCAAACGCATATTTAAATTAGGACACTTATTGCAATATGTTTTGCCGCGTTATTTAATATATACGGGGCTATTGAGAGGCTTGCGCGGGGGTATGTATCCAACACACCGATGCCTTTTGGAGAAGTTGATGTTATGTGGTGCCGAAACCCGTTATATCGTTAAATTATTGAGGTTATTATCAATAAAATACTAATGGCTTTTGTAAACAAATGCTGTCTTAACTTAGTACTAGTGTTGTCCCGTATAGTACTCTAGTGTGGTCCCTCTCATTAAACTTCTATTGGCCGTCCTCATCGGATACCTGTCCAGGAATGGGTAGTGCCTATCTTCATACATCAGGACCTTAGTGGCGTTAGTGATAAAGTCCATATTGGTCTGAGAAGCTAGGTAAGAGTATACGGCGGGAAAGCGCTCTGTACCGCAACTGAAAATATGAATGAGCTTTATTTAGAAATAACTAGCATTTGCCCGCGGCTTCGCTCCGGTAAACTTCCCTCCGGAACAGTGCTTTTTCCCGGGATGAAAGTAACCCTATGCCCTTCTCCTGGTTCTAAGCTGCCTCCCCACCAATTTTCAGCCAAATCAGTTCAGCCGTTCTTGAGTTTTAAATAGTGTAACCACAGAACAGAGAAATTATCCGAATATAAATGTTTTGCCGCGGATAAAGCGCCAGGATCAGTGTGGCAGCGTATTCTCTCTTCTTATCTTCAATTAATATACATGTAAACCCACCACACCTTATTAGAAATGTGTTACGTAGTTTACAACAAAACCACCTAATATTATCGACCAATTATTGAACCATAACAGCGGCAATAAATGACGCATTCAAATTCCCCACCCATTTTTTCTGTGTGAAACGTTGACTTGCCCTTGCGCTCGATTGTAATAACCAGTACCGAAGTCGCGTACCCTGGGCTCTGTGCCCCTAGTATGAGTTTTTCTTAACGCAAACGCTAGCGACTGCGTTAGGATTTTGTATGGAATTTCTTAGTTGCCTTACTATCCGCCAGAGGCGCTGTACAGGTTTGCCATACTAAATCGCTCGGGGCACTGAAGCGTAAATTGAACATGCAAGCCGGAAAACATGCTAGGGCGAATAAGTATGCATTAAATAGTTAATGATGTCTAGAATCTTACAGTTTCCGAATGCCCCACGAAGCAAGGCCCCAAACTACGCCGTCGCTGACAGCAGGAGCTCCAGTGTCACGCTGAAAAAAAAAAAAACCGATTGAGCTGTGTCTATTAACTGACCAGACTTTCTTTTATAAATATACTAGCTGTACCCCACGGCTTCGCCCCGCGTGGGACTCTGTTATATCGCGCCCAAAAGTAGCCTATGTTTGACCTCAGGTCGTTAACTACATCCCTACCAAATTTCATCACAATCGGTCCAGCAGTTTAGCCGTAAAGAGGAGACAGACAGACAGACATACATACAGACAGATGGACAGACAGACAGACTTTCGCATTTATAATATTAGTATGGATATGGATGTAGATTTTATGGCTCTTGCTCGCCCTCTGACATGGTTTCAATAACGATCACCAGATGGCCAGACGGCAGCCGGGACCGAAGCAAGGCATCAACTTTCTCAGATTATCTGGCGGTAGTGGGATTTGAACCCGTGAAGTTTTCCTTTATTTGTTCCACGTAACTCCTTGGTCTATATAATTTAAGAACATTGTTCTGGTCGGTGGAGTAATTTCCATGTCACCATGTCTTCCGACATCCGTTTTACATCTCTATACGATACAACTTATATATATGGCAACTAGAGATGAGTACCTCACTCACGAGGTACCTAATTTGAGGTACTCGTCACGACAAAATGAGGTAGGCATCGTTTTACAACTTTGAACCACTTCATTTAGCTCCCCAACAAAGAGGAAATTAATATATTAGGGAAAAGAGAGCCTTCTCGAGATATTTTAGCATGACAGATTTGATGTGTGATGCGCCATCTGTCATTTTTAAGAAATACTAATTCTATACTCCCTATACTAATGGTAACAAGAGAACAGCTCTAAATCGGTTGTTCAAAAATTCACCTTAATCTATACTAATATACTAAAGCTGAAGAGTTTGTTTGTTTCTTTGAACGCTTATAACTTGGAAACTACTGGTCAGATTTGCAAAATTCTTTTTGTATATGAAAGCCTCATTCTTGGAGAAGGTAATAGGCTATTATAGTACATACATACTAATGGCGAGTGAAACCACGGGGAACAGCTAGTGGATGATAAAATGATTCAAATAGCTTACCGTGCACGGGGCTCTTCTGCCGCTCTGGGCCAGACATATGAAGTTCTCGGTGACGAAGACGCCGAACCTCTTCGTCACGTTGTTGCACTTCTCCCGGTCCATCAGCTGGCTGTGGTACACTTGCAGGGTCATGTCGTTGTCTGGGTATAGCCCGTCTCGCTGGAAAATTTTAATCAGCTACCGAAGGAACTTATAGAAACCATAACTTTACGCGATCGCCATTGACCGCGTCGGCGCTGAGGCATTAAGAAACTTAAAGATCCCAGTGGACCCAGTGCCCCTAGTATGAGTTTTTCTTAACGCAGACGCTAGCGACTGCGTTAGGATTTTGTATGGAATTTCTTAGTTGCCTTACTATCCGTCAGAGGCGCTGTACAGGTTTGTCATACTAAATCGCTAACGCAGTCGCTAGCGTCTGCGTTAAGAAAAACTCATACTAGGGGCACAGGTCTTAAATGAAAGGATGGCAATAAACAGTTGTTGGTTGTGGTCTTTGCTTTAACACATTTGAGGGTAGGTATATATTACGTGATTGATAAAATAACTAGAAGTAACGAAATGAGAAAAGATGAGGGTAGAAAGCAAACTAATCCTGCACCAATTGACATAAAATACTTGTCCTAAAACGTAAATACAATACAGTCAAACATGAAATAACTTGGACCATTGGAGGCAAGACCTTTTAAGAATTGTATAAAAAGAAGATGAAATTCTTAATGATAAAGTAACAAAAAGGAATAAGAAACTAGTTAAATACAAGAGAGCTCACTCTGTTCGAACCAAAACTGGTGACCCAGACATCATTGAATGGAGGCAACATGATTCTGTTCGGCAAGTCTACACCATGCACGGAATGAGAGAACCTGCGAAAAGAGATAAAATACTAAATGCAATAGATTTTAAATTAATAAAGAATAATGTCAATTCTCTAAACGTAGATAAGTTCCTGGAAATGCTACATTGCATGCATTTTAAGATATTAGCACTTATCAGTGGTTCTTTTAATTTTTCTCTATCTTTAGCGAGAAAAAACCATGCAAGAACGATTGAGTAATTGAGATATCGCTTTATATCTTGTATTGAGCCATCTTGCTCTCTTACTCACAAGATAGTAACCCACCCAGTAGACAATCTTCCATCTCACAATAGCAGTTTAATGCCCGAATAAACGCTACTCAATTTTGAGAGCTGTTTAAGTATCAACGATATGACAGTTCATATCGTTGACGTTCAGCGCGACAGTATGATCAGCACCTTTCAAAATTGAGTAGCGTTTGAGTATTCGGGCGTAAAATATTCACCTGATTTTTCTATCAAGCAGTAATAAAGCGACGTCGTTGTCAGGATAGCTTCTAATATTCCAGCGGGGGTGTCTCATGACCTCCTGGACCTTGGCGACCTGGCCTCCTCGGTCCACGTGGCGGGTGCCGGCTCTGACCTTCAGCCGACTCATTCTGCTGCCTCTGTAACATTTAAATTTATAGATTTAGCATCAAGTCCGCCATTTGTATCATTTTATTGAATAAAGTTGAAATCCATCCAATATTCATAGTTCCATACTAGTAATTTGATCGATGTTCCATTCAGATTAGAAATGTCAGTCAAAAAGTCCGTCTGTCTGTCTGTTTTTCACGGATAAACTGCTGGACCGATTTTGATGAAATTTGCTATCGATATAGTTAAGGACCAGAGGTCCTACATAGGCTACTTTTGGGCACGATATAACCGAGTCAAACGCGGGCAGAGGCGCGGGCAGCAGTTAGTTAACTAGAAATATGAAAGTGTGATAGTATGTTTGTCGGTCTTTCACGTCAAAACGGAGAGACGGGTTTAAACGGCTTGATATATTTAACCATAGGTTTGGACGTGATACCCGGCATCTACACCGGTAAAGCCGTGAGCGAAAGCTAGTATTTTAAAAAAAATTGTGCGTGAAGATCCTCCTTTAACTCGATTGCTTTCAAAAAAATGCAAGTGCTATGGTTACATACAAATTTATTACACCCTTATTCATAAAAATAACGTTGGTTACAACCGTTTTTTTTTTTGTTGTGCTTTATCTTTCACGGTAAATTTCGATAAGAGAAAAAGATATGACATATTTTAGTTAAAGTGGGCTTAACAAATTTAATGTTTGTTAATTTATATTATACTAGCTGTTGCCCGCGGCTCCGCCCGCGTGTAGGTCGCTTTTCGCGTAACCTGTGGAAACTACAACTATCCAGACCTATAGTTAATTCTATTGTATCCTTTTCCCGTGCCAATTTTATAAAGCCATTACATTGCTACAATATCATTAAATATTAGGGCCACTTCTTTCTCAAATACCGTTTTTAAAATCAATAGGAATCAGTATTAAACAGTCGTAAAATTCTGAAAAAAATATATGTTTTTAGTTGAGGATATAGCAGAGTGAAATTCGCTTACAGTAACAGTACCAATATCAGACAAAATTCGCTCGATAGAAAAATCTAAGTTGCCTCCTTTGGAAGTTTATTTTCAATACTATGCCTAAAATAATAAACTTATTGTCCTGCTTTTTATACCAACCTTTAGATAAAGTATTTATATAGTGAAAATAGCTGAAGTAGATTTTGTAGTGTTATTTTCCCAAATATGATGTCTTAATGCCTACAAAATGAGTGAGCGCCGCGACTACGCGGCTTACGGACAACGGACCTTCAGAAGAAGGAGCCCTTAACATTCATACTATCAATCTTTGTCTCTAAAAGAGTAGACGCAGCCTATTACAGAGTCATTAGGACCTAAAATTCACTCCCAAAGTTTTAGTGGGCGTGAAAATTGGAGAAAAGCTCAATAAATAGTGATAAGTCAGATAAATTTGTCCTTACGACACCACCGTATTATTCCGTCAAACACTGATTTGATTATTTTTTAAACCAAAGCCAAACCAAACCAACCAATCAATTCAAATAGCTTACAATACAACACAACAAACGACCGATAAAAAAACCAACCAATAGTACTAAATCAACAGCCAAATTTTTTTTTTAATAATTAGAATGAATTGCTGCCGTAAGGAAAAATTTCAATCTGCTATTAAAATAAAGTCAGCGCCATCTATTGATATTTTATGTAACTAAATCATACGCCCACAAACATTCAATGTGTTATTTTATTAAAATTTAATAGAGACTGCAGTGTGTTTTTGTCTTTATTGATATAAGTAGAAATTCTAGCTTTATCTAAATTAAATACGTTTATGTAAATCGCATTCAACTGTTTAAAAGTTTTGAAGCAGTGCTTGTAGTAAACTTTAAATGGCCATAACTTCTATTTCCCTTAACCGATTTTGATGAAACAAAGATTTTACAACGCTCCTAATTATATGTAATTCACCTGTGAAAACAGCGTTCAAATCTGTTGAGTAGTTTTGAAATTATAACGCACCACACAGACAGAAAGACAGACAGACAAAAAGTGCAAATATTGTTTTTTTTTTTTTGTTTTTATTACTCTTCTTTAATTGCCCCGTAGAGGTTTTTTAGAAAAATATTTAATGTACAGACACTCGATTTTTACTGTTTTATTTATTTATTTATTTTTTATTTTATTTATTTGGTACACATACAGACAATTTACAAAAGATCATTTAAAACTAATGTCCAGTAGGTTTTGTTCAAGAAAACCGTCCAAAATTTGTGCACACTGCGTGATTATAAAAAACAAAACTGTTAACAATAAACAATATTAAGCACTCTGGTTAGTAAACAATAACATACTATTTACTTAGGTACTACAGAATCACAATGTCAGTAGGTGAATTGAATTTAAAATAAAACCAATCTGTGTTAGATATGAAGTTATTACTATATAAACAACCTCATTTATACAATTTTAACATGCAACTGCGGAACTGTCTATAACTTAGCCCAAAAATATCTAATCCTTCAAGTTTAGCATTATTATATGATCTACACATGACAAATAAAGGGTTGTTGAAGGAGACATTATTATTAAGAGATGGAATTGAAAAAGTGCATCGATTACGAATACGATAATTGGTGTTAAAGTTTATTTGGGATAAAAGTTCAGGGCAATCTATTAATGAATTTATTAACTTATATAAAAAGAGTAACTCGCTTCTGCTTCTTCTTGAGTTCAAGGAGGACAATCCAAAATATCTTAACCTGGAATTGTAGCTATGAAGCTTTCTGTATATTTTATATCTGCGACAGATTGATGTCAGGCAGCGCCTTTGGACCCTCTCAATATTATTATTGTGGACCTTGTAGTATGGTGACCAAATGACTGATCCGTACTCCAACAAAGGTCGAATAATCGTTGAAAATAAGTAGCTTAAAGTACGAGGTCTTTTAAATTGCTTTGATATGCGCAGTATAAAACCAGTTAACCTATTGCATCTAGTAATGACCTGACTGTAATGGGAACGAAAGGACAATTGATAGTCAAATAAAATTCCTAAATCTTTGGCTTCTTCTTTACGATCCAGTCTTTGACCATTAACCTCATAATCAAATAAAAATTTTGGTGTTTTCGTACAGAATGAAATAACAAAGCACTTCTTTATGTTTAGGGACATAGTATTGGACAAACACCATTGATAGACTGTATTGATATCACTTTGCAGTCTAGTGCAATCACTAATGTCGGAGATAGAAGAAAAAATCTTCATATCGTCAGCGTAAAGTAGGCACTTGCAATTAATGTTTTCAATCAAGTCATTTATAAAGACAATAAATAATAGAGGGCCCAAAATTGAGCCTTGAGGCACTCCCGATGTAACTGTTACAGGACCAGACTTAAAGCCTCCAATTACAACTATCTGACTACGATTGGAAATATAAGACTTTATCCAGCGCAAGAGTGAACCATGGATCCCATATCTTGACACTTTTTTAATGAGCCGGGCGTGGTTAACCTTGTCGAATGCCTTTGAAAAATCAGTGTAAATAGAGTCCACTTGGTGTCGTTTGTCAAAGGAATCACAAATATAAGACTTGTAAGCTACTAAGTTGCTAACCGTGGAACGCCCAGGAACAAAACCATGCTGAAACTGTGATATACAGTGTTTAAAATGATTAAAAAGATATGGGTATACTAGAGATTCAAACAGTTTAGCTAAGCATGAAAGAATGCTTATAGGTCGATAATTTTCACAGATAGTCTTATCACCAGCCTTATAGATAGGGACTATGAAACTATGCTTCCAATAATCAGGGAACTGGCCTGATTTAAGAGATTTGTTGAAAAGTATTTCTATAGGCACACTCAGTTCACTAGCACAGTTTTTAATAAATCTAGCAGGTATAGCGTCAGGACCAGCCCCTTTGCTGGAATCCAGATTTTTGATTCCTTCTAGAATATCCTCTTGTGAGATACAAATATCTTCTAATGATAAATTATTGGTAATGTGTTCAAGATGATCAGAACAGTCAGTTGATGATTCGTATACTGATTTAAAATAGTTTGAAAATAATTCACATACGCTAAGAGTATCAGAAGCAGTTTTTGTCTTATGTGACATATTTTGAGGAATACTATTATTTGCTTTTTTACTATTAACATATCGCCAAAATACCTTAACGTTGTCAAGAACATCGTTTTCTGTAGCCTCCACATAGCGTCTGTGACACTCTACTATCATTTTCTTACTTCGATGCCGCAATAGATCAAATGTGTCGTAATCTCTAGGATTGCCATATTTCTTGTATTTACAATGATATTTTCGTTTTTCTTTAAGACAATGAATTAGGGCTTTGCTATACCAGTGAGGATAGTTAGATGCCTTGTGTCTTTGAACGGGAGTAAATTGATGTATAATTTCATTAAGCTTTGCATAGAAAGTGTCAAGAGCAGCATCAATATCTAAGTCTGACAAAAGCATAGACCAATCCATGGATCCTAAACAATTCTTAACTTTATCATATTGACACTTCCAGTAATTAAGCTTTAAAGATTCTGTATTATGCTGAACCGTTGAGGGGATTGAAAGCAAATCCATCTCAATTGCTATGGGAGGATGATGTTGATCTACCTTAGTCAAAGGAGCAGCACTACTTACTTTAATATTATTATAATTATATAAAACTAAATCGAGAATTCTACCATTAGAGTTAGTTACATGGTTAAATTGTTGTAAATGACAGAGATCCAAGGTTTCCAACAATACTGGTCCTCGAGCATGATTGACTTCAAAGGGCTCCAAAAAGTTACCTAAGCTACTCACGCGCCAAGAAATTTTAGGAACATTAAAATCACCAATAAGCAGGAAAGAGTCACTCAAATCATTATTAAGAATTATGTCCTGACAATGTTCGAGAAATTGAGTTACGTCTACTAAGTTCATGTCAGGAGGTAAATAACATAAACATATATTAAGTGAAGGTTCTTTATTTGATGATGGAGACACAGTCAACCACAAGTCCTCATACAAACTATCCCACATAGATCTGCGAACAACCTTTAAATGTTTTTTTACTGCCAGTAAAATACCACCTCCATCAATCTTTATGCTAGCCGGGCAATCCGACCGATCTCTCCGAAAAACATTATAACGATCATCAAACAGTTCCGCATTATACACACTAGAGTTCAGGTTAGTTTCAGTTATACATATTATGTCGTAATCTGAATTTAATACATTAAGATATAGTTGAGTGGTTTTTGATCTAATACGATTTGCATTTTGATAAAATATCTGCATTTCTAGTTTTATTTTTATTTTTTTTATAGTTTATTTATATATTATATATGAATACCTAGGTTTATATTATTATATTGTACAACTTAAGTACCAACTACAACTACCAAGATTAAACAAGTTATAGAGAAATAAAAACAAATGATAATTAATTAAATTAGTCTGCTTAAACTATCCATGTCCCGGACCAAAATTGCAGGAGATTTCTCATCCTTCCTTATGTAGACTTGACCATATTTTACCCACACAAAGGTGAACGATTTATCCTTAGCCACCTTACGTGCCGACGCATGCAACTTCTTGCATTCAGGACTCAAATGTTCAACTACGTATATCCGTTGCTTGTCGCCAGGAATATCAAGATGCTCGGAGTTCAGAGGATCCGCACTATATTTTTTATTGAAGTTTCTGACAGCTGACAAAACATTGTCTCGATGACGTGGGGACGGTAGGGTGACCAATAGATTGCGTGGGCGAGATGATGCACTGTTAATTTTTGCAATACGGCGGCAAGCATAGATGTCAGAGTCCGGAATAGGGTGTCCAACAACTTCACATATTTTTTTAAAAATATTTATTACATTTTCGTTGCGTTTTTCAGGAACTGCTTGAATTTCCAAATTTGCATTTCTGGAAAACATTTCCGACGACTTCAATCGACGATTCAAGTCTCCGATTTCATTTTCTAATTTGAGATTTAAGCTGCTTAGTTCCTGAACCCTCGTATTGACCGACGATAAGTTAGAATTAATTTTGTTCTGTTCTTCTTCAAGAAATCCAGTCGATGTGCAAAGGTCAACTTTTAATTCAGAAATTGCCGATTGTACCTCTAATTTTACTGCTGTTTTTATATCGGAGAAAATTTCCTGTTTAAATTTCTCAAGTTTAGAGTCCAACAGCATACTAAATTGATGCAATGTTATTGCGTCTGAATCTCGGGTTTCCAATACAGATTGGTCACTCTGATTAACTGTCTTATTATATGTATAGATAGATAAGTACAAAATGCTTTTATATTAATGGAATTAACGCTAAGAGCTTTCTCTAAGTAACAAAATAATTCTAGAAAACAAATAAAAAACGAAAACAGAAAATTCCAGCTACTTTCTAGAAACATTTCTTTACTAAAAAATTTTAAAAAAATAGACTTCTAAAAAATTAATACAAAACAAAAAAAAGGGTAAAAACAAAAGAAGTGATGTCTAGCAGGATTCGAACCCTCTACTTAAAAATATGATCCGCTACCTCTACCGATTGGCCAACATGCTTTGCTTATTACTGCCGAAATTTCAAATGGGTTTTGTCTATAAGTTTTAAAGCAGTGTTTGAAGTAAATTTTCAATCGACCATAACTTCTTTTTCCCTTAACCGATTTTGACGAAACAAAGTTTTGACAACGCTCCTAATTATATGTAATCCAACTGTAAAAACCGCGTTTAAATCCGTTGAGTATTTTCGAAGTTATAACGTACCAGACAGACATACATACATACATACATACATACAGACAGACAAAAATTCCAAAAACTGTCTTTTTGGTTTCTGTTACTCTTTTTTAATCGCACTCAATCAGTTTTTTTGAAATATATTAAATGTACAGACACTCGCATTTTAGTGTCTTATTATATGTATTATATGTATTGATAAGGAAATTGAGTAGGCATAGATAGTATAGCTCTTTATATATCATAGCATTAACGAATTTCAATATCTAACTATGGAAATTCGATTTATTTAAATTCAACACATTTTATTTCTTCACAAAATAAATTCATTTATGACCTGTTAACGCAACAAAATTGTTTTACATTTTTATTGTTTTTGAAATTCAATCTGTGACAAAATTTGTTTTGTGTGAGTTAAGCTGTAGACGTATTACGAGATTACAAAATCTCATGGTAGAGGGAGAGGACGTGCGGAATGTTTTTTTTTTATTATTCTATTTTTTTCTTGTTTTTTGTGTTTAATTTGTTTGTCGTGTTCAAATGATTCAAATGTGAAGTTATTGTTTTTTAATTTGTGAATAAATCAATTTACAGATTTTATTATCATCAATCAACGATGAAAAGATGATTTATGACATGTATAGTCGTAGTTACCATGATTAAAGGCGTTCCCTGGGCGCTGCAGCGCGTGTAAGCTAAAAAGGCAACTAACTATAAAACACTCGGATGAAGAAATAGTCGTAGTAACGATTCAGGTTTGCTCACAGACATCACAATGGAGACAATTTTTAATCATAAAAATTCTCATGAACTTGTTACTAAATCATACATTATTCTATGCTGATAAATCTCGGGTAGAAGATAATTTTGAAAACCATATTTTTCTTACAGGTCAATGCGAAAATGGTGCCAAAAAGGCTGCTCAAGTAGCTTAAAACTTAAAAAACACGACACTCTTTTCAATCTGTTGTAGGCTTCGAGCAACACGGCTTCCGTATCGGTACGGAGGCCGTGTTGCTCGAAGCTTGTAGTTATAAAGTTCAAGTTCGAGACAATATGGTTAAGTAACTGTAATAGTAAACTCAGTCAAAATCAGAAACGTTGTAAAAAAATAGTCAAGAATTACCACAAGTTGTCCCACGAGCAAAAATTCATTCCTCACATAGATTTTGCGTGAGTTACAGATTTAATAATACAGCCCTACATCGCTGAAGGGCTCTGGATTCAAGCAGATTCAAATTAATCAAGATGAAGACATTGCTAGTCAATCTATTGCGGCCGAAATGATGTTGATAATTTAGAATGGTACTTTCCTGGTGCTTTCCTGTACTATTTCTTTACTTCATCCCTTTCTCTACTATAGTATCTCTGCTATACTCTCTCTCTCATCTTAGCGCTTTCCCGGTTGCTTCCTCAGCCGATTGCTTCGGAGCCCAGGATCCCTACTATATTGTCCCTACTATAAGTATTATAGTATTTTAAATGCAACCGGCTTCACGCTTAAAATTTAGACGTTTGGTATGAGATAGTTTTACTTGAAGAAGCATCTATTTTTGGCGGGAATTAACAGATTGCCGCGCGAGCAGAGTTGCCGGCAATAGCAATTAATTCAAGCGGAATCTTATGACTATGTGCCGCGCTGATTTTGGATTACCACAGAAAACGCTGTATGCGCTCAGAAACTAAGTTATAGGCATTCATAAGGGCTGAACTTCATAAGCACAACGCCTTGGCAAGAGACTGTTCTTTTTGTTTAAAAACCACTAACTTTTGCCCGTGGATTCGCCTGCGTGTTTCCCATGCGTGGGTTTGGGTATAGTGCTTTTTCCCGGGATGACTTCTAACTATGTGTAGGCGAAATTTCAGGAAGATTGGTGCAGTAGATAAAGCGTGAAGAGGAACAAACACAAAACTCATTTTAGCATTTATAATATTAGTTAGGATTGGAATTACGCAGGCGATCAATCATAAGGCCCCGCTAAAGGGCAGCCTTTTTTACGCTCAAGATATAACACTTTTTTTGTGCGTGAATGGTAAAATGAAAATGGGCCATTGCTTACGTGTTTAAGCTAGTTCGACTTGTCGTTTCAAAATTTCACGTTACTACCCTGCATGGTAAATATACTCGTATTTTACTACTACTCTCTACGACGTATTAAGAGATATTAAAGTATGGGTATAAGTACAAGATTACAGAATTTTACTGTTAAAAATTGTTTATTATTTTATATTAGTTACCTCTTATGTAATTGGCACGTGAATTCGAAATAAAGAGAAATAAAGAAATAAATGTGTTGAATTTTTATCAAATCATTTTAAGATAATATCACAAGCGGAACACTTACTTCCAAACACAATTAGCTGTGGTGATGACCATCCTCTGATTTAGCAGCGCTCCAGAACACCAATGGTCCCTTCCCTTCTGTATTGACACCGTGTAGGGGTACTCCTCAATGACGGCATCCCTCGCTGCGACCAGCCTCCTGCTATCAACTATAAGGGAAACGGGACATGAAATAAAACATCTAATACCATTTATTTGTTTATTCATTTTTTACACACCTCTTTTATGTTGCTTATTGGATCCCCTCTTGCCCGACTTTCCTTTCTTGCCATTGCGTTTAGCCTTTTGCTTCCCCTTTCCTTTTTGCTTGGTTTTGCCAGATCGCCTTGACTTTTTCAACGATCTTCTACTTTTGGGACTTGATGTTTTGTTAACCGCTATTGCGCGTTTACGCCTTAGTACCACATTCTCCATGTTAATATCATTTTCGTCAACTGATCTCTTTTGTCTGGCATTAGCTTGAAATAATTCCTTTTTTATGTAAAGATTATCTTCGAATGGGAAGTACGGACTGTCGGGTACACCAACGCCATCTTTATTCCCAGTTTGTAGAAATACTGTGTAGTCTTTTAAATTTGACTTCTTTTTCGTTGTTGTAGTAGAATCCGCCTTGTTTATCACGAATCTTCTTAAATGGATGTTCACTGGATGCGCTTTTTTGGGATAAGGTTTCTTCGAAATCCAGCCTTCATTTGCACAAAGCACATAATGAATGTAGATTAAGAACAGAAATATGAACTTTTTCATGGCTCGACTGCGTTCGCATTGAAAACATCGAACAAGCCATAAATATTTTAATTTGACTTTTATTGGTTTCTGCCGAGTTTCAATTGAACGGAAAATAAGATTTTGTATTAGAAACCATGTGTTACCTAATAATATAAGCTATAACTTTTTTTTGCGCCATGGGTTTTCATTTTATTTCATCGCTCCGGCATACTATTTTATATTCTGTGGCTCCGGCGAAGTTTTCTATATACTAAAAACTAACTAACAAAGGTGAAGATTGTTTTTTTGAATGCTTACTTATAAGTTGAGTGGTCGGATTTGAAACATTGGACACACTACTAGCGAGTAAAACCGCGGGGAACAGCTCGTGGTTAAATAAAACATTATGAAATACAGTATCATGAAAACTCTATGTTTTATATATTAAGAAATTCAACTTTCATAAAACGCTTACTTATTTTAAAAGACTACATTTATACAGATTCTATTATATTTAAGAACTATTAAAAAAAAAAATTCTTGTATCTTATTTTTGTCAAAAAACGTAAAAATTCAAATAAAGATGGTCATAAAATAATTCTGTTCTTCGCAAACCTACTTTAAGTTGCCTATATTTCATTAAGTCCATCTTTATTGCAGACAAACTAAGTCTTTTTTTTCTTGCTCTACTCGTAGGAGTTTTCCTTCAAATCCATTTCGCATTTGAAATACCTTCTGACCACCCTTGTTCTCCTGGTAATTGAAATTATGACAACCTCACACTTGTTAATACATAATATAAAAATGTATATTAATTCTAGAATAGTTAGTTAGTCCCTCGGTGCAATTTTCTTATATGTGGCGAGCTGAACTGCCAGTTGGTGTAAAATGACCTTCGCCGACGAAGCATCTTCAGCCGGTAATGCCCTGGATAACCTGACGACTCTCCCGCACTCTCGGACAAAATATTCCAATTCATTTTCTAGTTGTCGACTGTCACCTAGAAGGATGTAAAAGTACTTTTACAAAGGGAAGAACTGTATTGGTCGCCATTGATAGCAATTATTTCTATCTTGTATTTCCCCGTGTTTTGAAAACTACGTTGGTACTGGCTAGTCGCTAGATGGCAGCCGTTACGCTGTGTCAGATGCCTTTGGGCAGTTTGAAAATTTTGACAGTGAGGGTGACTAAAAAAACCCCTGCTCAGACCTTTCATATCGGAAAAAAACACTGTCCCCGAGGAAAATGCACGCGGGCGAAGCCGCGATCAAAAGCTAGTAATAAAATATTGATAAATTCCCTATATCAAAGCATGTATGGTGGTTTAAATTACCTTGCCCCATTCTCGCGGCAACTGGCTGCATACATTTATTGGTAAGCCTGGCCAGTTGGGACCTCTCCGAGCTGAACGCCTCGTCCAAGTCAAACAGTTCCAGGGGAGGCGGCGGAGGCTCCCGGAAGGTAGGGGGGAACACCTGGATGATGTATAAAATAAGAATTACAGAATCAAGCGCGTATTTTGAATGAATTTATTTATTCCAGTTCAAATAGCACATACAGTCATACATATCATCAGACCTGTCTCCCGCAGGCATAGACTAGAGATTTCCATTGGCTACCTACGATCTTTACAGACCTCCCTCGCTCATCACTCTCGTCATACAACTCTGCTTTGTATATACCTTTCGTCAGTCTTCTTACATTCATCCATAGCACAATATCAGAATTAAATTAGAAAATATAAACCCTTTAAGCATATACTAGAGAATTACTTATTTTTTGGTACTTACAGCAAGTTGTAATGGCGGAAAAGGCGTTTCAAACTGCGGTGCAATCAGCCTCAATGGCTCATGTTTGACTCCTAAATCGTCATACAGCCCTAGTACTTCTGGTACTGAAACAATGGAAAGATAAATAAAAAGTCAATGTGCGGGTAATCCATAATAAAATTAATACGAAAACGACAACTGTCTGTCACCTACTGACATTATTAAAGGACAGAAGAAATCTGATAAAGAAAAGTAAAGTTGCCATCAATACACTTTTTAGCACTAAATTAAAGTCCCACGCGGGTAGAGCCAGGATTAACAGCTAGCACGTTACCAGCTAGTTTTAAATACTGAACACATAGAACTAGGAACGCGGCTCTAATAGAAGTAGCATGACAAGCTAAACTGTCTTACCACTCATACACGATATTTACGTGTATGCCGCCATTCCATAATATGTGTATTTGGTGACGGACCCCCCCTCCTACCCTCCCTTACCTCAGCCCTTACCCGCCGCATAAGGCGCGCACGGTTCCCATACATTTAATGTCATATGTTATATCTATTTTAAGTGACGCAATTTTTTTTTAATCTATGACTGAACATAAAATATACTAACACTGTGCCAAATTCAAGGAAAACAGTTTCCATGTAAACAGGGCATGTGGATGAAGAGGGGCGAGTCGTGGGGGAGGTGCGGTGGCGGGCTCGGGCAATGGTATGCTGCTTAGCCATAGCATATCTCCTAATGTACGGTACTCGTTGACCTGGAGAGGAAAAAAATGCATTACAAGTCTCCTTGAATGTAAAAGAAGTTACCAAAGCTATACTGAGAAGGTATGTAGACCAACCATTGAATTAACTATCTCGTATGGGACAGCAAACTATGGGACATCTGATTGTACTTATAATTCATGTAGATACCACTAGGACCATTACAGGACCATGATTAACAGTGTTCCCTGGGCTTTGAAGGGTAAGCTGTTGATGTTGGATGAAAAAGATACTTAGGCGCAACCTCGTGCACATACAAAGCTTTTATTATCTATTAGCTGTTCCCCGCGGCTTCGCCCCGCGTGGGACTCTGTTATATCGCGCCCAAAAGTAGCCTATGTTTGACCTCAGGTCATTAACTACATCCCTACCAAATTTCATCACAATCGGTCCAGCAGTTTAGCCGTGAAGAGGTGACAGACAGACAGACAGACTTTCGCATTTATAATATTAGTATGGAAGTATGGATTCTGTGACTCAGAATAAATTATTAACTACAGAGCAATGTACCTACTAGGCTAACATAAAAACTAAGAGCTGAACTTACATCTGGATCCTCAACGTCCACGGGATTGAGGTGAACATCAATCATGCCTCCTAAATGGTTGAACACCATTTCCCTGATGAGATCGTTGCATTCACACTCAAGATACTGGTCTGTGAAGAAGTGGCCCGAACCAATCACGAATAATTTTCCTGAAGATAAACACTATGATTAATAAATAAATGCGACAAATAATAAGCTACACCGCTAGTATTAATAAAAAATGATGAACGTTTGTCGTTGAGCGTGGGACCGTGGGGTTTCCAATCGTTTATCAATCCTTCTTACACTTCCTGATAGCCTGATCACTTCGCTCCTTAGATTTCGGTCATCGCCGGAAGTTTCTAGGCTTCCCGGCAGAAATAAATGGCATAAATCAACAAAATAATTGTGACAACAGGGTATCCTTGAACGAATGATTGTAAATCACACGATAGGTAGGAGGATGGTGATAATGAACCAACAATTTTTATTTCTTGTTAAACAAAACTAATCTCCGAAATCACGTCAAGATCCTTCTCCCTTATAGTCTCACTTAACAAGTTACGAAACCTTTAAGTATTCTGTAGCGAAACTTACCCCCACTTCTTTCAGATGTGTACATAGCCGCTACTGGCCTCTTCACGGGGTAGCAAACATCACTGCTGGACAAGATTGCCGCCGCTGGTTTCTTCACCGTCAGGGTCGCGCCATATGGATACACAAAGTTGGGGGTTGCTGGGTCTTCGCTGTAATCATATTTGTTTTACCAAATCAATATTACTTACATATTAGTAAGCCAGCACCAGAACAAAGACATTTGCACAAAGGTCCTTAGTTCGGTACTTCATCTCATTCTGACCTATTTCTGCCTCAAACAGTACTGCTTATGCATTTTTGTGCTCAGGGTTGAAAGCTGAGAAAAGCTGTAAAATTACGGGCTGTCAGAGCACAACTGTATCATAAAAGAAAAAACTTTATTATGATTAGCCAATGTGCGTCGACTACTTTTAAGTTGCCGAACCAATAAATACGAGTATATTGCAAAAGGAAGAACCTCTTAAACTAATACATACAGGTAATCATCAGATTCGCTGGAGTAGTTCGGCATCTTCATGATGTGCTTCAGAACTCCTCGGTTCAGGATCCCGTTGGAGATGTGGCACTCCTTTGGGTGGTAGAATTTGTGGTATTTGGCGCGAACCACGCAGTCTGAAAAATAAACCAAGTTACCTCACCCGCAGGTTCCACCCATAGCTGGACATAGGAAACCATTAACTATATTATTTAATAATTCTCACCATTGTTAACCACGATTCCATATTCCTCCAAAAAGAAATTAATGTTTGTATTCATGCGCTCTTCACCGCCATCTGTCATCATCACCAAGACGGAGTCTCCCCTCTCGACCATGTTCTTAAGGCACGCGAGCTCGTCATCTGTAAATACGTTCTGCGGCCCTGGTACCACGAGGATCTTTACGTCTTGTAGATTGTTGGTGGATAATTCTTCCCGATTACTGAAATAACTCTTTTACATTTATAGTCTCCGAATACCTTTGATTCACCAGTGACCAAACCAATCCTTATTTTAGTGGACGTCGTAAAGGACGACTAAGGGATTCCAACAACTTTGACCTGTTCCAAGTTCTAGCAACGCCAATAGGGGTTTGTCAGGTCATACAACTTAATGCTTTATGCCAACAGAGGATAGAGCAGCAATTCCGCTGCAGAATATTAATTCTGCAAAATACCTAACTCGCTATATCACCTGTTACCGTGGGTGCCACCCAAACCCACGTTTATCCTTGATGAGCCTCTAACAGATAGGTATTATCGGACTATTTTATATCCAGGTGAGTTAACTTTTAGTACTAAGACTATATAATTTAGAATACAGACTCACATCATAACCTTCCATGTGGACTTGAGTTTCCTATGCAGCAGTTTGAAGTTTTCATTGATTTTGAATAATTCATTCTTAGATATGTCGAATAATACTGTATTGACAATAGTCTTCATTTTGCTTATAACCTTTTATAGAATTGAATAATACAAGGAATTACTTTCTGAGACAATAATAATAAAGTATTCAGTATGCTTTCTGAAAGTTTAGCAACGTCATTAGTTCAATGACAATGTTTGTATACGCTCTGTTGCTTAGCAACAGTGTTGTGTGCACAAAACAGAATATGGAATTATCATCATAAACTATATATCTATATATTAGGTCTTGTTTAATTATCAGCGCAGGAAATGTTTGAGTGATGGATCACTAAAAGATGGTTGTAATAAACTAAGACTTATTTTTTTTAAGCTTAACTTAATTAACTTCTTGACTTACAAACCAACTCATTTCGACAAAATTTTGACATGATCAGAAATGGAATCGGCGAGTCGCGAGTCCAAGCCAGAAAGTGTCATTTAGCCCTTCTCGCATAATAATTTTATGTAGATTTAGATTTTGTTAGACAGTTTATGCCCAATTGCAGCTGGCTGCCAATTTCAGAATACACAATAAGTCCAATGTGGCACTTTAATCAAATTATTTATTTTAAATTTTCTACCGGGAGAAAATAAAACTAGAAGAGATAAATTGTCAAATAATATAATTTTATTTACAGTTCGAATAATCATAACTTTCGAATATCGAATCCAATTCATATGACTATTATCGCAATAAGAACAAGCTATTTTTATTCTATGATAAACTTTATGTACAAGTGCCTAATTTCGACTATTTCAATAAACATACAAATATTGCTATTATCAGGTTTCTTGACAGTAAGCCCTCTAAAAGTAAAGCCCAATTTAAGTTAAAGCAAGTTATTATTCTGACAAAATAACCATTTCGCTATACATTTAGACGCAGAATGTATGGCGAAATAGAATGTGAATTTTTCGGTTCGCGAAAGGTCCAATTCAGTTGAATTTGACAGTGTTTTGCAAATGTTGAGGTTATAAAAAATCGATATCTGTAACAGCCCCAAATAGACAAGAAAATTAAGGGCACATAAAAAAAAATGGATTGCAGACTCGTTATTTTAAAATTCGAATATGTATCATTTAAAAAAATAATATAAATCGACGCGTGTCGATCCCCGTTAAATAGAAAATTATAAAATAAAAATAGTCTCTTTGAAATACTATATAAATACCATTCTAAATTGACTAATTAAATCTGTACATTGTATAATATAATATAAAACTTACGTAAATAGGAATGGACTTAAATCCTACTACATAATATTTACAATAATTAAATTAGTTTTTCGTAGATTTTGAGCTAACTTTGAGCTTTAAAACTAAATTGTCGCAAACGTGTGTAAGCTCCTTAAATGAAAGAATATATGAAATGTACTTGTTAAGGAGCCTTTAAAAGTATGATAAAATCAAGAAGTGGACTAATTAGCTATTTGTAAATGTATCTAAAAGAGATTTTATTCGACCATAGACCAGAAACTACCTAGTCTTTCTGCAGTATGACTTCTAATAAATATTTCAAAATTCAGGAATTATCCGGACATTTTTTCTTAGTTTTGCAATAAACACAATTTTCAAACGCAATGTTAATGTACCAGGATAACAGCAAGTTACAAGTCAAATCTTCAAACATGGCTGGATATTTCTCCTTACAAAACAAAAAAAAAGAAGTTCGATCACAATTTTTCGTATGCAATGTTTGTTGACTGGATTTTTATTTTCTCCCATGAAATAACCACAAAATATTATAAACAAAAAAATGTCGTAAATTGTAGTGCGATCACATCTTTTTTTATGCAAAAAAAAAAAACTAGGGCAACAACAATCATAAGAAGCCCATGTCTAGCGCGTTGTATAGCGGCAATGTCTAAATAGCTGGATATTTTCTTCTAAAAAGTCTTGACATACAATCAAAAATACCCTAGTAGTGCGATCACAATTTGTCATACGCAATGCCAGTGACTGTATTGGTATTTTCTCCACCGAAATATATTTTTATACAAATAAAAATCTCAAAAATTGAATGTAGTGCGATCACATTTTTCCATACGCAAAGTACCAGGACAACATCAAATCATAAGAAGCCCATGTCTAGCGCGTTGTACAAAGCAGCAATGTCCGAATGGCTGGATATTCTCCAGAACGGGTAGTTTTTCGCTTTGGCAGCCGCTTCTTCGTCTTGCCCGTCTCCGACCACCACGTAGGTACATCGCTCGCCGAATCGCTGTTTGATTTTTTCGAAGCACGTTTCTTTTCCTGTCAACGAAAAAATAATTATTGAAGTTCACATTAAAACATTAATCCTAATGCAGTTTTAGTTAACCAACGGATCAGTTCGCAGAAGGCGGGCACGTAGCGCTCTGAATTGGTGGCTGTTAGGGAAGAAAGGTTCTATAATAGCGACTATAAGGTGGACTCAAATCAACTGCAAATATTTTAAAGATAGTTTCAGACCACTATACTGAACTACTTTTCCCAATAAACTTATGTCAATATATTATTATTTTTTTTCACTCTCCTTACTTAACCAGATCAGCTGATTCTCAATTTGTATGGGAGGAATTTTTTTCGTATGTCGATATAAGTTTATTTGGAAAAGTTGTTCAGTTTAGTGGTCCGAATCTGCTCTTAAAATATTTGCAGTTGATTTGAGTCCACCTTATAAATACGTAGATGCACTACCAGATGGTCCAAAGACATAATTAAGATCATAGTAAGACTGTGGATGCCGGATGCTTTAAACTCTAATTGTAGTCACTTGGAATATGGTATGGCAGTTAATTTGATTCAATAACCGCAGTGTACGAGGGAGAAAATTTCTTTTGACTTGTGTTAAATGTAACATCTTGGAATCTTAGGTTTGAGAAAGGATTCCCTGACAATGGCGAGAGGTAAGAATATAGAAAGTTACCTGTTTTAGTGGCCGAGTATATGTTCTCAATCGGGAACACTCCTCCTAGGCCGAACAGCAGAACCTTGGCTAGAGCCGGCACAAGTTGAGTCGTTGTCACTAGCACGTTCACGCAGTTTTCTCTGAAAAAATACATACATTTTATTATTTCTTTTGCCTGTGACTTCACCTGCGTTGTGGATTATAAGAAAAGTATTTTAAATTATAGCTCCTAGGTGATGTGAAATGATATTAAGATTCAAACTGATTACATAGATCGTTATGGAACACTTAACAAGAGCCATAATATTATATACAAATGTTTTGAGCTGTATGAATCCTATGTTTGACCTCAGGTCGTTAACTACATCCCTACCAAATTTCATCACAATCGGTCCAGCAGTTTAGACGTGAAGAGGTGACAGACAGACAGACAGACAGACTTTCGCATTTATAATATTAGTATGGAAGTATGGATAGTTTATCTCTACACTGTTACAGTAACTACTGTTCTCTCTTCGTTGGTCCTAATGTACTACAAATCTACAATTACAGCTACACATGGTCGATTGACCTTGATACCTACATAAAATGAATGAATGAATGACAGCTATAGCACAAGTAGTTACCTGGAGTTGATCATGTTGAGACACTTGCAGGCCAGCGTCAGCCAGTTGTCCGTGGCCTGCTCCAACTCAGCCCTCAGTTGTAACCACTGTTCTCTCTTCGCTGGTCCTAACAGCCCTCCCACACTGTAAAAGATATAGTTATTTGTTAATCAAGGTGAACCCCGTTGTTTTTTGCTTTGTGGTTTTCCTCTAGGGTAGTTATTACAGTAGTATCTTTGATTATGTATCTAAACGCCAGTTTTCTCATGCAGTCGAGGCTGCCGCTCATACCAGGCGAGCAAAGCCTGGCAGCAGGTGTCCAGGCTTTCACCAAATATGATGTCTTCATGAGTTTCCTTGAGACATGCCGATCTTTTATTATGACCATTTCAATAATATACTCATTTTTTTGTCTTTATAAGGTACTTTAAACGTTTTGCTTTACTACAATTCATTCATAATATCATATCTGTCTTTGTATTTTATTTCTTGGTGCAATAGTTTATTGTTGTTGTTGTTTAGGCATTAGACAATCTTATAACCGGCTTCATATTAAATTACTTACCTATTCCTATAGTTATTATAAGTATCTTTGATCTTCCTATATCTAAACGCGAGTTTCCTCATCCAGTCGACGCCGCCTCTGACACCAGGCGCGCATAGCCCGGCAGCAGGTGCGGCGCCCGCGTGGAACCCGTCCGCCGCGAAGTTGTACGCGGACAGGTCTTGGCCGTTGTCGTCGGCCGCCACCGCGTCTATGTGCTCCTGGTCGCAATCCTGAGGATAATATGGATAATATCGGCATGCATTACTAATGATTCAACAGAATATATATCTTACTCCACCGCAAATGTCACTTTAAAGAATAGTATGTTCAAATCACTAACGATTCAAGGGTAAAAATCTGATTTTACTAAACAGTTAATGGGACAAGGATCTCTAACGAAGTAAAAAATAAATTAAAAAAAACTATAACCCGATCACGTTAAAAAGGCGTCTAAAAGGATGAATCAAGGAAATAATTAAGATAGAAATCCAGTAAAGCCGTGGTTTTTAACAGGTCACATAAAAAATATTCTGATTTTCTCACCTCTACATCATTGAAAAAGAAATGTGTGTCAGCTAGGCTAAATATCATTTCTTCCATTCTAAATCCCAATTGAACTATTTGTTGTGTATCCTGAAACAGATAAAATAAAATAATTTTAAATATAATATCTATTAAGAACCAAAATAATACGCATATTTTTATTTCCTGCTTTAGAATGGTTTTGTTAGAATCCATCACCAATTGGATTAAAGTTAAAGACCTCCGACTTTCATTTGTTTAGTCACATCTTATGGATTTCATTTGAAAAGAGTGCACCGGCCCATCCTAAGCTGGAAACCACACTGATACAAAGATTAGATAGTGTTACAAGGTCAATTGACCTTGTACGGTCAATTGACCTTGTACGGTCAATTGACCTTGTACACCCTGACGTTAATACTTCAAAAGACATCAGTTTCTGGCATTAAAAATCAGCAGCTAGCAGCTGGGACCAATTGCTTAACATGCCTACTGAAGCATGGAATAACTTGTTTATGAGACAATCAAATGATTCAAGCCTGCAGTGTCCTAACCAAACTGAAAAACTAAACAAAGTATGATTCCCGTGGGATTCAAACCCATGACCTGGTCTTTAGGCGCTTCACAGATAATCTATAAGTATCTCTCACCTTATTGTACTTAGTAGCATATGTCCCGGTGAGCAGCGAGTGGAATATAATGATGGTCTCGTCGAGGTCCCAGATGAACACCCTGTCGGTGGCGGGCTCGGGCACGTGCTGCGCGGGCGACGACGACGTGTTGCGGCGACCGCGGCCGCGCGTCCGACTTACTGTGCTTTCTCTGTTTGAATATTACATTTATTAAGTTCAGGGGGTCTAAAAACGCCACTTTAAGCAATTAATTATTATGGAATATATTAAGGAATTCGTAATATGAATTCGATTCGATGAGTTGCTCAAAGTGGCATTTTTAGACCCCCAGTCTACAGAGAAATTACAGTCAGTTAACAGACTTTGGGCTGGTGTTGGAAGATGTCAAAAGCGGGGTTGTTGCGGATGCAAACATTTAGACATCTGCAGATCCAGATTATTGGATGTTCACATGCGCTGATGATATGCCGATGTAGATTTTGGGATTTTAAAAGGATAATTATTTAAATTTTCAGCGCATACATAACTGAAATTCAAATAAATTTGAACTATTTATTAAATTATCATATTTTCAGAACCAATTACACAACAGAATTTTAAGCTTCAAGTTTCATACAAAAAATTTAATAATTAAACTAAAATTCGTAAACCAGCATGTGTAAAAATTCCGCATTGATTGATGTGGATGTAAATGCGGATGCAGATGTCTGAATTAATGCGAATATTCCACATTTGCGGATGCGAATATTCGTAACATCCCTAGTCAAGGGAGTTGTGTAAAGAGGGATTTCTCTGACAATAAAGAAAAACCCAAAGAGAGAAAGTGTGAATATTGAAAATTTTGAAGTTATAGCGTCTGGATATATAGAATTGATTAGTTTAAAGTGTTATATAATAAATATTTTTTGCTGATATGCGACACTGTTTTAAAGAACCAAACTTATGTTTATTCCATTGTGGTTCAATTGCCAATTTAAAACAATTACAAAACAAACAATTGTGATCATTTCAGGTAAACCTATTTTCACAGATTATTTAAAACTGAATAAATATTAACATGGTGTCAATCAGAATAAGTAAAACTTTTGGGTTCTTTTTATACAAATGACCCAAAGGTAACAAATAATTTGATTTCGTTTTCTGCCTTTTGTCACGATTTAGTATTTCTGAATAAAACAGCACTTTATCCATAGAATTTGGAAATCGCGCAGTCTTTAGACAATTTTTTTTAATCTATCACTTTATTCTATCAAAACTGCAACACATTTTAGCGAAATTAGTGTAGTTGCAAGCTGGCTCATTTTTGGTAACAACTGCTTTATTCTCTAAAAAATTGTGTTGACTAGCGACTTACCCAGAGTTTTCTCTACATCTCCGACTAGCATGTACTTCACTCTTGATTGGCGAAAGTGGACTTGTATCATTTAAAGAAGGCAGCATTGAAGAGGGAGAATCTATAAAGAAATGTAAAAAATATTTTCATTTAATTTTCTGTGCCCCTAGTATGAGTTTTTCTTAACGCAGATGCTAGCGACTGCGTTAGCGATTTTGTACGGCAAACCTGTACAGCGTCTCTGGCGGATAGTAAGGCAACTAAGAAATTTCATACAAAAACCTAACGCAGTCGCTAGCGTCTGCGTTAAGAAAAACTCATACTAGGGGTACTGAACACATTTGTATGACCTGTATGGCAAAGTGAAACATAGCTATATCAGGCTTCAAATATTTGTAATATTTGGTTCTCTGCTACTTTTTGTTTTTCTAAACTGAAGCGAATCTTGGCTACCACTTAATATGTAAAGTAGTACATGTACAGGCCAAGTTGATAAAAGGTAAATAAAAGATATGCTGTTATTAGTAAAAAGATATACCGCTTTCACTCTCCGAGTCCGGCCAATAGTCTGAATTATCATCGTAGAGTCGCTCGGAGTCACTTTCGTTTAATCTAAAGCGTTTATTTGGGTAATAATCGTCTTCCTTGTCCATTGTAAACCACAGCTCTATTTACAAAGATTTCACAGAAATTCTTGTAATATATTAAGTATTATTAAATTTTAAAACTTATAACAGTTGACTGAAAGTAAAACGAGAATAAAATTGTAGAAAATTTTCCGTAATTAAGTGTAAACACGGAATTAAAAATGTAAATAAAAATTGACAATGACGCGCTGGTGACAAGACAAACAACAAGCAAGAAAGACGTGAAGTGAAACGTCAAATGGTTCAGTTGCCAGCACTGCTTCCGGGTGCGTTCAATATTAAAATATTGAATTCGCTGTTAACCCTAAACTGCGCAATAATACATATTAATTTTGAAGTTCTTGCAATAAAATAAGGTCATGGGGTTGTACAACTATGCAAAAATATTTTTGTACTAGTTTCATGTATGTAGACTTTATTTCCTGTAGCGATATTTGTTTTTATGCTGAACAGGCAGTATACAAAATAAAAACAGATTAAAAACTAAAGACATTACTCAAACGCAATTTTAATTAAAAACAATTACCCGATAAAGCTCCTCCCAAATGGTAGGAAGTATGTCCAACACTGCCACTACTGCTTGGCGAGCTCACGTAAGGCGAGTAACTCGGCGCAGCGTAGTAACCACCGTACTGAGACATATTGTGTTCCGCGTAGCCGGCTGCGTAACTGCTGTAGTCCTAATGCAATGACATTCAAGTTAAACTAGATAAATAAATAATAACAATATTTTTTTCAGTTCATTACTATTTCCTTTTATTGCGGATAGATGGCACCACTGGTATAGTGGTAGGTACAGTACATAAGTATTTTAAAATAATACCTGCTGAGCAGACGGAAAAGACTGCGCTAGACCTCCATTGTACGATGAGTATGCGTAAGGAGAAGGCTGCCCCCCAAACCCAGTGCTGGACACACCCCCCACTCCACTCACACCATACGCACTCAGGTACGTCGGCGTCGCTTTGCACGAGGACCTAACGAAAAAAAATATATATTTTAATCTACAAATTTTTAAGGACTCGACAATCGGTGAGATTTGATCTTGTAACCAAAAATAACCAGAGTTGCAAAAAAACAAGAAATTAAAAAAAAATACAAGTTTTATTTGTTTTATTTGCTTTAATCAATGTTTCATGTTTAATTCATTGTTTTTTTCACGTTTTGTTACGACGGTTTTTTTCATGTTTAAAACATGAAAAAAACATGATTTATTCCCAGACACATATTTTTACTTGGCTGTATGGGCTTTTATTCCTATGCCTCACGGCAACACTGGCAAGCGCACATTTCTTTGGCATTGACATTGAAAAAATTGCCAAATTGGTAACAGTTTTTAAGTCTCTCAAATGGAGTTTTTGGAGGGAAGGTAAACTGTCGCTATGTCCGCGCTGTATTTAATTTCCAAAACTTAGGTTTTTTCGAGTGTTTGTGCATAATATTGGTGGATTATTATTCGCAAAGTGTTCGTGAACATGCGTGAGTGTTGGGAAGTGATACAGTGTCGATTACGTGACTTTTTATCTTTGTCACCAAAATCTCCATGATATAGCTAAGTGAAAATTTTCCACCGCTTCACTTAGCCATCTGACTCAGACTAGACTTACTTACTTGACTGGACTTGACTATTGACTTGAATTTTTGACTCGACTGACTTAAGTAGGACTGAAAAAGATTAATAAACTCAAGAAAGGCCTTAAAGGACTAGATTCCATGGCCGTATAAACTATAAAAAAAAAAAGTCTCAATAAGAAAATGTCAAAACATGATAATTTTAGATGTGCAGGAGAGTCAAGATCAAGAAACCTACTTTGAAGAATAAATCATTAATAATGTGTCTGATAATTAATATTAATATATATATACTAGCTGTTCCCCGCGGCTCCGCCCCGCGTGGGACTCGGTTATATCGCGCCCTAAAGTAGCCTATGTTTGACCTCAGGTCGTTAACTACATCCCTACCAAATTTCATCACAATCGGTTCAACAGTTTAGCCGTGAAGAGGTGACAGACAGACAGACAGACAGACTTCCGCATTTATAATATTAGTATGGATATATACATATATATATATATATATAACAACAACTAGTATATATATATATACTAGTTATATATATATACTAGCTATACATATATATATATATATATATATATACTAGCTGTTGCCCGCGGCTCCGCCCGCGTGCGCTTCGGTTATATCGTGCCCGAAAGTAGCCTATGTTTGACTCCTAATGCATAACTATATCCATACCAAATTTCATCACAATCGGTCCAGCAGCTTAGCTGTGAAGAGGTGACGTCTGTCGCCTCAGACAGACAGACAGACAGACTTTTGCATTTATAATATTAGTATGGATATATAAAAGGTATATGATAGTAAAAAGATAATTATAAAATAATAATATAATGTTTATTTTCTAAACATGAACTTGTTTCATTTGTCAATAAATACTTTGTTGAAAACATGTTTAAAACATTGTTTAAAACATTGTTTAAAAACAGAATGAAAAAATCAATGTTTTTTTTCTATGAGTTTTAAACGTGTTTTAAACACACTGATTAAAACAATATGTTTTTTTCGTAACAACTCTGAAAATAACGGTCTTTAACCTGGTAAGTAATTAAAAATAGCGGTCGATTTAAGGGTCCTAAATACCTATTTCGGCTGCTGTAAAAATGTAAGAGAAAAAAAACGAGGTGGTATTTTATTTTATCTAGGTTTACGATCCTGGCCATAATAAGTCATATGCCTAGACCACGCCACGCCAATAATGTAGTACCTGTTGTTAGTGTTGTGCGCCGGCGGGTACGCGGCGTATGGCTGGTTGTAGAGCGTGGAGCCGACATATGACGACGCAGCACCACTGCTGCCATACTGCTGCATACTGAAACCGTACAAAATATGTAACTACTTACTTGTTATTATATAGAATAGATAAATAGGTACAGGTGGCTTACTACCATCTCTTAAAACCATGCAAGAACAAGTGAGTAAGCGAGACAGCGAAATACATGATGTAAGGCAACATCTTCCCTCAATCGTTCTTGCATAGTTTTAAGAGATGATGGTAAGCAAAATGGTAAGCCACCAGAAAAGATACTCTGTGATGACAATTACACCTAATAGTTTCCTTAAGAACACGAAAGCCCTTGACTTTATTATCATAGAGGCTAGAATGAAAACTATGGAATATCTTCCACTGTGTGTTATCACACACAGCACCAAATTTTCATTACCTCCCGAGCGAAACTGCCCGCTGTTCATCTGCCATTTGCCTATTTGGAAGTCTATAAAGAAGTTGCAAACCCAGATGAGTTAATGCAGGGATAACATAAGTCAGTGGAGAATTGTTGATGGCACAAGCAATCAGTGCGAATGTGGTTTCTCTCCTTACTTTGGGTCATCTGTTATCAAGCCCTCGGTGCCTGAATGCTTGCGTCCTGAATGATCTATCTATAAATAGCATCTGACATAGCCGTCGAGATCTCTTCTTTCTGGCTGACAAGATCATATATAGACACGAAATATTAAAGCAGTATGATAATTTTAACATACGCATAACACCTAAAATACAATATGTACAACATTCCTTGCTTTCCGTAATGGCGTAAAATTAAACCGACAAGGACAAAATATCTACTTACACCCTATTAATCTATACTTTTTCAAAACAGTCAATTGCGCACGAAATCGACTAACGAAGATTGATTAAATTCAACCAGTACTGCTCTGGTCAAGGAAGCGGACTTATTAATTTTGAGGCCGTCCTTTTGCGGCTTCCGCCAAATCCTCATAGTCGGTACAACGACCCCGAATTAAACCGTACGCATATTTTTTGTTTGGTAAGCGGAAGGAAAGAGGCCGAAGGGTAGCCGTATTAAAATATTACGGTTGCCTGGACAGACAAATAAAATTTCACCGACGAAGTCATAATCGGTTTATTGTATGTTGATGATATAATATCTTTCTCGCCTAAGAGTCATGATCATCCAATAAATTTCAAAGTAACTGTCTAGGTATCTGTGTGTAATTATATTACATCTAGACTCATATTCATTATATTGTATGAGTTACAGGGTCCCTACCGTACCTAGACTAATGAATATTAGAGGAAGTTTTATACAAATTAAACCAGCTAGTATATTTACACTAATTTTGTAAATGACTTTGACTTAAGTATATTAATATATTTATCATAAGCACCTTTTATTTAAACCTGTTAAGGATGTAAATTATGACGGAACAGAAAGCTGATACTTTGCCACGTGAAAGATGTCAGTTATAAACGGTATTTCCGATTGATTAATTTGTCGTTAAATCGACAGTCTTAAACTGACCATCGAATACTGGTTTCACGTTTTTTTATTTTTTTATATGAGGCCACGCAACACATCTTTATCAAAAATGTACCTATAAAAATAAAATTTTAAGCACGAAAGCCTAATGTCAATTTCTCAACATTTATTGATGAATCAATAAATTTAAATAAATTGGCATTTTTCACTATGTTTATATTTGAAAAACTGTCAGTCGTTTTGTTGTTCTTTTGTTAAGAAATTTATAGCTCAATTACGTGTTTTGATATATCGGTGTTATTTACATATTTTGACATGACTATCTCCAAGATGATCTAGCTAGATTCTAGTTAGTGAGACGAGTTTTGCTAGTGTGTTTACGGTCATGATGCATACAAAGTAATAGATGGCATGACATGGCAAATTATTTTTTTAGAGCTAAGAATAGACATCTTATATTATTTTGTGAATTCTTTTACAGATTACATATACGAGGAAAGATTTGATTATTTGTTTATTTGTTTGCATCGAATAGGTTTCGAAACTACTGGACCGATCTGAAATAATATTTCACTGCTGGAAAGTCTATCCCCGAGGGACATAGGCTATGTATATACCACGGGGGAAGCCGGGGTGGACAGCTAGTATTTCTATAAAGGATCTGCTGCTTTACTCTGGTAAAGAGCAGTTTCATTTACATAGATAGATAAAATCCTTTCGTGTTTATAATAAGGTACCTAATACTCGAAAAGAAGAAGATGAAAAAGATGAAAAGACCCCTTATCCTAGATGAACTGGGATAAGGGGGGGGGACAAAGAAGAAGACTCGAAAAGAAGAAGAATAGCAGGATTACCTATTATAGTACTGGTAAGGCAGTGCAGTCTGGTCGTAAGGCAGGGTGTCGCCGTACAGCGCCACGTCTGCCTCGCACAGCCCCGGGCTCCGCACCTCGCTCTTGACTCCACCTGACAATGCCAACTGAATATTTAGCATCCTGATTAAAGGTTTTATCAGGATATTATTATGTTTTGCTAAGTTTTTGATGAATTTTCAATAATGTGAACCAAATGTTTTACTCTCGCTTTCTCTTGCTGCTTTACTCAAATAGTATTATTCTATTATCATAAAATCTTATAACATAAAAGTATTCCGATTCGAAAACAGGTATTATTATCAAATAATTTGATCTATCAACCATTATAATTATTGATTGTCTTTTATACTAAAGATTTTCGTCAAGAAGGTAGCTTGATTATGTTATACCAACCCTATGAACTTAATGTGCCTTTGATAAATGAATGGTTATTAACAAAAACGTTACTCACAAGCTTAAGAATGATAATGATTCTCACCCGCACTATCCTCATTCATCAACCAGGCGACCGCAGACGGTGAAGAGGTCGAACACAACCCACTAGTGGACGTCAGCGGTAGGGCCAGACCGCCCAAAGGCGTACTTGTTGCACATCCGTTCGCTAGACTACAGCTATCCACTTCCGAATTACCAGGCAAGCATAAGCTATCAACGGCTGATAAGTTGAGTGAAGTATTTGCTGTACTTGACGTGTTTTGGAATATCGTAGATGTTCCCGAGACTAGAAGGGCTGGTAATGTAGCATCTTGTAACAAAGACGGTGGAGAGTTCGACGTGGATTCCGATTCGCAAGGACTTGTGTTGACTTCGCCGGATAATCTGAAAATAATTATACTCAATTTAAAAGAGAATTCATTCGTCGCCTTAAAGGAAACACTCATTAAAACGGGTAAACAGAATGCCAGCAGTTTAACACAACAATCAAATAAAAAATCCATTAAAAGCGTTTCGTTTGTTTAGGGAGACGGGTCGTTTTTTATGAATACCCATCCAAACGTCTTAATTTCGGAAGGAAGAAAGGCGGGAAACAATCAAAGTGGTGGTGGTAAAAATAAAACGATTCTTTGACATTGAATACATTCCAAGTTAGTTAACATTTCGAACTACACTAGTCTAGTTTATATAAATGATCTCCATACTGTAGCAATTAAGCGATGTTTTTAAAATATGAAATCACATGCTGTTTAATCTAAATTAAAGCCATTTAAACAAATCATCAAATCAAATAACAGATGCCCGAAAGCAGACCCTCGTATAGTTTGGATTTATCTAACAAAATGTTTACACGTGTTCCGATTAATTTAGCTCGTTATCAACGTTTATGGACGCTTTCGCGCCATTTAATCAATTCCCCCGCTGTCACAAATGACATTCACATGACGTCATTCTAATATAGGATGCGTTCCATCTCAAATTCTACAAATAAGTAATTTTAAAAATATGTGGTAAGCATGTATTGAAAATGGTAACAAAATACGATTGATAGAAAAATAAGGAGCAATTCAGAAAAATGTTTAATAACACTTAGATGATATTAGTTTAGGAGTTAAGTCGTTAAATAATAAATTTTATTAAAGTACTTACATAATATAACTAAAAATTTTAATTTAATAAATTAATTTTAGCATAGATGAGCTAATAAATGGCAATATAATTAACGAAAGTTAAATATCTTGGCAAGCAGACACGGCACACCCTCACATTAATATGGTTTTGCGTAAGAAAATTAACATAACGACTATTGATTAAGTCAAATAATATGTAAATGGCAGTCTAAGGCAAAGTTCGATCATCACACCTGTTTAATTAGGCATATATTACATTTGTGTAAGATATAAAAACTAGATTTGTATATTTTGCATATAAGATATAATTATTGTTACATATATTTCAACGTCGTCATTGACATAAGTGAATATGTAACTTTTACAAAATAAATAACTGAATTTAGGGATTCGGGCACAAAATTCTTGGCACGATTAGGTACTTTGAATTTCTTGGTATGCGAAACCGACTCGCGCTTGACCGTTGTGTTATTGTATATATGTTTAGGTTTGAATATGAATACAAGTAGTGTTCTTCGTAGTTGTTTAAAATATTATCTACAAAACGAAAGGAAGTCGATAATTACGTTGGATTTATATGCTGAAAATAATATTTATGAAATTCATCATGCGACTGAACACCGTCGGCTTTGTGTAGAAAAACGAAGCCGTTGTTTATATTAGTTCGCGCCTTTTTTCAAGTGTCACTTTGCTTTTTGCCGCCACTTCTATGCTGCAGCCAAACAACACTATCGTATATCAAAAAGAACGTCCTGGGGCGGAATTCTCGGTTAATGTTGGCACCATTGTCACTATCTTCTTAATTGAAAGCTTTTTTTTAATGGCCAGTTCTTTTCATTGCTTTTTTACTTTCGGTAGTTGTAATAAAATGCCTCTAATTTTCTAACAAAAGACTTCAAAGGCTCAAGCTGTTAATTCTAATCTGAGTGACATTCCATATGGTGTCGTAGTTTTGATTGTCACATTTTTAGTTTTATGTTCTGGACGAATTCAGATATTTGAAGAATTAGTAAACTAAATTATCTTAATCCATAATAATTTTTATAGATAGGTAACTATCTAGTATCTCACAGAATGTCGTTATTTTAATAAACATTGTTGCGAAAAAAAATTAATCTAAGTTATTTATTTATTATTTATTTATATATAAAACTTTATTGTATAAATTAAAAAAGAAGTGTAAAAATGGTACACCATTTCACCGTTAAGGAGTTCATAACTATATGACATTAAGTCTGTTACAATCGTACCTAGGCTAAGTATATACAACTACCTGTTGTGAAGAGAAAATAAATATTTTTTTATTTATTTATTTATTATTAAGTGGACTTAATGCCATTTAAGCTTTGATATTAGAGTAATATACCTACCCTATCAATACGGAATTTTTTTTTAAATACAATTGATAGAAACGACATAGGTAGCTATTGAGTAATAAGTTATGAATAAAGTCACTCCAAACTTAAAACAACTAACAATGTGTGAATTGTGAATGAAAGGACTCAAAAGCCCAGTAGGAATGCCATTTGGGCTACACGTGTCAAGCTCTAAGCGTGTACAGATTCTATTAATTGCATGTTTTTTTTGTGGCATGCCAAAATTGTGACAAAAAACAGTGGATGAGACACCAAGGGATACAAGGTTTTTTGCTCTGGATGACAAATGGTAGGGTTAAAAATAGCCCATTTATGAGTTGTGATCATTGGAGTTTAGTTCTTTTGATATCAGTTGAAATGATTTGATCAGATGTTTTTTTAATTCGTTTATCATTTTTTTCTTTTTATGATTACACTGTTTTGTATAAACAGCATATTCATAGAATAGGAAGCTACAATACAAAAAAAACGGCATAGTGACAAAAAAATTGTATAACCTACATCAATTAAAAAAAAAAACAAATTAAGATTGAGATTCCATGTAAATACATATTCAACAAATCACATTATTATAAACGTCAACATACCTATCAATATCTAAATGAATTAATGGACAGGATATAACAAAAAACTGCTACTAAAAAACTAAACCACGGCAATAGGACACCGCAGATCCTGCCTGTCAAAACTTAAAAAAATCATACCGTGTAGTGGCACGGAATCGCGTCAAAAAATTGATTTATATCAGTCAAAATGCACAACACTATTTTTGTAACTAATAATCCTTCGAGTTTGAAACATCGTGTTAACCACTAATTAACCCAACTAATATGTATGGCCTTTGGAATGCTCCTCGTGGCTCGAAGCATTTGTCTTTATGTCTCGCGAATGGAATTCTTGTTATGTTGTTTAATATGTAAACGTTTTGTGGGAAACTGTTTAGTTTATTGATTGTTGTTATTGTTTGTTTGTAAATTTATTCTGAATTTTATGTATGAAGTTATTATTACTGTAATAAATTGTACAAGAACCATCAACTTATGATAGCTATTAAAATTTATTTTAATCAGTAAGTGTAATATAGTATCGGCTTTTAAGACTTTACATTGATAGCAACTCAACACCTGTACGAATTTCAAGAAGAAAAAAACTGTATCATAATTAGGTCTTTTACCTAATCGCTTACCAATTTTCATAGAAATTTGTTTAGTAGATAATGAGTTGCTATGTGAAAGAGTAACAGGTAGGTACGATGTTTTTTTTCTCTCTTGTCTTTACCTACCCCTACGGAAGACAGGCGTGATGATATGGATGTATACATGTTTGTTTTAATATTTCAAATTAAATGTATTTTCACAAATTTTTTAAAGCATCAGAAAATAACAGAAACGAAAGATTTCCAATTATTTTTGACGATGCAGTTTTATATTGCATAGACGGAAAAAGGAATTTAGCATGATTATGAACATCAATAAAAGGACGTGAATACAATTTATTACTTTTACTTAAACCACAAATAACAACGGAATCATCAAGTTGTGATAAAAAATACAGGTGAAGACATAATAGACAGCGCATAAATAGTTTATCATTCGATCGGAATTTGGCAATACGAAATCTGCTTCGAAATTGAATCCCGGTAACATAAAACCTATTGTGCTTTACAATCACTTCCTTTGATCCCGGCGTGATAATCGGGAGCCCGTCGACAGAGGGCGTTTCGGGACGTTTATTAAGTAGGCCTTTTCACGGCAATTGTGTATCTACAATATGGGGATTACACAGGATTAAGGGCCCTTTTTATTGTGTTCTGAAGAAGCACTAGACTATATTGATGTAAACTCAATTTAAAATCAGATGAGTGGAAACGTTGAGTATCTACATTGCTTTAGTTTTTGTTAAAAAGTTGGATAGTGCGGCGCTAGCAGGGTTAAGTGATTAGCGGTTGAATTGATATTAATGGAACGCATCCGAAAGGAAAGCGCGCGGTTTTTGACGTCTGTGAGTTTGTTTTGTTGCATATTCTACTTCCGGAGTATTTTGATTTTTTAAAAAACAACTGCCAGAACGTAAGCCATGTTGCTCTTAGATCTAAATAAATTAGGCATAGGAACTTACCTTTCAGCCACATCAGAATTTGTATCAGTTCTAGGACGCTTTGCCTGTAACAAAAGAAATTGAAATTTATTTAGGCTAAAATGTCAACCGTACGCAAAAATGTGCATGTGCACATGCGGTCATAGATCGACCAAAAAAAAAAAAAACACATAAAATTACTTAGGTTTATTTTAAAGATGACCCTCTGTGGCGTAATGGTTAACTGCCTGTCCGCTTATCAGGTCGTTGGGTTCGAACCCAGCATGCTGGGTCTTGGATGTATCACTATCACTACATAGTATAAAACAAAGTCGCTTTCTCTGTCTCTATGTCGCTTTCTCTGTCTCTATGTCCCTATATATGCTTAAATCTTTTTTTAAAGATTTAAGGATTACGGAACGGATTTTGATGCAGTTTTTTTTTTAAATAAAGTGATTCAATAGGAAGGTTTTTATGCTCATGCGAAGCCGGGGTGGGTCGCAAGTTGTATATAAATTATAAAATCACAAGCAATATATTATAATAGCAAGCAAATAAAAAATATGTATAATATATAATTTAATATCTTTGAAACTAAGAATAGAAATTCAGAGTCATCAAGATGTACCGTACAGGGTCTAATTTGAGCTGTAGCGTGCTAAATCCGCTCCGCTTATGTGAATCGAGTTGTTAAATAAGTGAACTAGTGCTGTAATAACCTGTTCTGTTCTGTTCCCGCCCAGCAAGCGTTTAAGCTGCAAGAGTACAGAGCTGAGTTCCAGTTCGAAGGGACATAGCCGCACGATCATCGAGTCGAGTGTGCACAGTGCCCCTAGTATGAGTTTTTCTTAACGCAGACGCTAGCGACTGCGTTAGCGATTCACACCCATATTCTCAAACGTTTCCTCAAACTCCACTCATCCTCACTCGACCTCAATGGTATTCATAGTTGACACTAGCTTCCTCACCTTAAGGAAATTACTCAATGGAGGTGAGTAACGAACTGCCAAAATATAAGGTTGGTCAAGAAGTACCTTAAGGAACCCTCGAACGTTTCGTTTTACGTAAAGTAGGTGCATTTATTGAGGACCAAATTTAAAAGAACTTTTACCTACTGTAATAAGTTCTTTGAGTATAAAATACTTTGTTGTTTTATAATAAATCTATGCCAGTAAGCTAAAATAGAAAAAGAAACGATGTCCAAAACTCATTTTACGTCAAAAAGTAAAGCGGTTTACTTACATACAGAAATGAAACGAAACGTCATTCCTTAACTCATCCTCACTGGAGTTTGCTCAAGGAAACAATTAAGAATACCGTTTTCAAGCAAAGTTGGAGGAGGCGTCCTCGAATGAGGTTGAGCGGAGAAGACCTATGAGGCAACGTTTAAGAATATGGGAGTTAGTATGGCAAACTTGTACAGCGCCTCTGGCGGATAGTAAGGCAACTAAGAAATTCCATACAAAATCCTCATAGAATAACATAAGAAAAACTCATACTAGGAGCACAGGATGGTACTGGCTCGTCCTCATCACGTACGGCTTCGTCACTCCGCCCTGAAGCTAGCTAGCTCAGACTCGAGGAACCAGTTCGAAAGTAAATATGGACAGATGTGTGGGAGTGCAGTACGGGAATTTTGGAGTGAAAAAAAGATTAGAACTAGTGCCGTAATAAGCTGTGTGTATACTTGTAAGCCGCTTCTGCCCAGACCGTTTGTTTCTTTTCTTGTGCGCTTTCTTTATATCTGCTTTAATTCTCGACTTCATCATGCTTCACCGCTCATCACTAGCTGTTAGATCGCTGTTAGAAGCCTACACACACCCTTTACGTTCTTTCTAAGTACAAAACCTATGTTCAAAATATCTAAGACAAGCTTTCGCCCGCGGCTTCGCCCGAATTTCCCTCGAGAACAGTGCTTTTTCCCGGGATGAGAGGTACCCTATGTCCTCACTCAATACTTCTTGCTATGTGTATGCGAAATTTCAAGTAGGGCGTGAAGAGGTAACAAACAAATATACAAACTCACTTTCGCATTTATAATATTAGTTGGGATTGGAGCTCATAACATAGCCGAAGCATATTTTGACAGGTCGTAAGGCCCAGTATAAACGCAGCCGCTAGCGACTGCGTTAGGATTTTGTATGGCATTTCTTAGTTGCCTTAATATCCGCCAGAGGCGCTGTACAGTACAGGTTTGTCATACAAAGTGGCTAAAGCAGGCGCTAGCGTCTGCATTTATAAAATTTCATACTAGGGGTACAGGAGTCGGTAGCAATGACACATTTACCACTATTTTTCCAAACATCTCGCTTCTACGAAACATATTGTGTACGAAGAATGGTGTATTGTATTGCTACTATTTGTCACCGTATGTGGCGGTTTTTAACCAGTAGCCCAAAAAGAGGTTCAGATAATAGAGGGAAAACAACTGTGGTTTTAATTTTATTTATTTATTTACTCAATATCTATACGAGTTTAAAATCACCTGTAGATTAATATTAAAGTAAAAAATAAAAATTATAAACGTAAATAGGTACAAGTATATCCATATTAATAGACATAAGTAATTTAGTTGTTTTAATTGTATATTTCCTCAAAAGAAAAGACATCAACGATCGTTATTATTATAGATACTATAGATACTAATCTTTCTGCGTATGATAGCCTGATTTTTGAAGAAGGTTTAAGGAAATTTCGTCAAAGCCAAAGAAAATATACTGACCGAGCTGAGCATAGATTAAAAAATTTACTTATTGCCGCGCGCGATTCCAAATTCTATGGAGCTGAGTAACAAGAAAAATCTATAGAGGTTATTTTTCTACACTGCTTAGTTGTTATGATGGCCTAGTAGCTAAAGAAAATTTCAAGTGTTTCCTTTACAAAATGTATTATGGATTGCGATGATTTGGATTCAGATTTAAGAAAAATAATGCATAAATGAAAAATATATAAAATGAAGGTACAACCTAATTTAAATGTCTAAAACACTTCCATGACGACATATATACGCGCCCATACAGAACCAGCAGCAATTTAAATTCCACACAGATACATCTACAGCGGATAAAAACTTAAAAACCACAGTTTTCTAACGTAAGATTAAAGATAAAACGTACGTTATAAATAATAAAAGTCCTAAATGTCTGCCCAGATCAAGATAATCGTGCAGCATTAATAAAATCAAGCCGAATTTATTTAACAGCATCGAAGGCGCCACCAAGTCTGGCTTTGATATACGAAGAGGATTTCAAACAGGGTTGAAAATAATTTCTTTTCTTCGAAGAAACAATAGCCAATGTGTGTTTTATTTTAATTCTTCAACAATGATTATAAAGGATAGGCTCTATTTGATGGAGTGCGGTAAACCTTATTGCTTTTCCGTTTCCATAAAAAAAAATATTTTTATGCTTTCATCCTCTTTTTGCTTTTCCGTTTTCTTTAAAATATTTATTTTTATGCTTTCATCCTCTACACTATTGCTTCGGAGCCCGAGATTATTTAGATAAAATTTCCTTAACTCCAAAACCACTACCACAGATTATAGAATGCTATACTAGCACCACTACAAACACTTACAGTACACAAAAGAGTATGAATTCTGTGGTTGACTATTCTACAAAAATTGTACGTTAAAATACGAAAATTAATGTTTTAAAATTAAAAATATAATTTTATTAGGTACCTATTTCTAATTTCTTTACGACAACCCTGACTCTATTTTTAACAATGGAACATATTTCAACAGATTTGAAAATAGTATAAGTATATAATTGGTTAGGTTATAAAATTAATAAGACTGATGATAAGAGGAAGTTGTTAAAATAACAATAACACCGAATCAACTAATAAAACAATTGACAACCCACATCGACTGAGTACTTTCTAAATCTTGTTTATTGTATGGAAATCTTCCATGCTGGTCTGGAAGAAAAATAAAAACAAAGAATGTATTCAGCTGCTTCTCTTCCCGCACAAGTTGTAAAAGTCGACCGAGGGAATCGTGGAATGGGGGAATCATGACATAGGCGATGCGGCTAGCAACCCATCACTATTGATTTACTGTTTTAAGTGACATCATGCTAAACGTGATCTAAGGCCTTATGACCCTAGGGTATGTCTACCTCTTATAGGATAAAGGCGTGGTTATATGTATGTATGTAGGTTTGTAATATGAATGTATGGAAATTCTCATTTATTTTAAATTTATTTATTGTAACGAGGGAAAAACAGGTATGGTTCATTTCATGTTATTTGAAAGCTTCAAGTCTCTATCCCTCACAGCTCATGAGATAGCCCACCACTATCAGACAACAAAATACAAATTAATCACATAAAAGCGTAAAAAGGGAGAAGTCAACATTTTCTTAAGTTTTATAATTAATATTTGTTTGCATTGCAGTCATTTTTTTGCGAACTAGAAGCAAGTCACTTAATTTGACATTATACCACTTTGTTCACGAACAGCATCCAGTAATTAATATTCTCCCATATTATCAAAACTCGAAAAAACATATGGCCAACTATTTTAACTAAAGTGTAGAGTTTTTAAGAAAATTTAGGAGTTATATAGGCGTATAGAGTTAGTAGTTTTGGCTCTACATGAAATCTAAACTTATTAACAGTGCGAGTCATTAGCAAAATTTTATATGTAAATGTTTGGTGGGATTATGTATTCTGCAAATAAAAAAAAACTACATGTAGTGCCTTTCAATAATTTCTTTTCAACTTTAGCATGGAGGTACTAGGGCATAACGGCTCATGAGCTTCACAACCACCAGGATAGCAGACGTCACTAGGAGATAATCCGTACCGTGTGAGAATGGGAGTAAATCACTGGCGCATTCCGTTCGAGGTGTGAGGCCGGCCGATGTAGAGATAGCAGTATAATTTATTCGTTTTACGCGGCGACAACGCGCCTGCGCGCTTTGGCCTCGTATACAGCCTGTTTTATTTAAATTTACATCTACTTTAGACTATGTTGGATCTAATTTCGCGATGTTTTGTCGCATTAAGTCTCTGCTGTCCTAGTGTAATTTTATTTCAGCTTGCTAAATTCTGTTGTCATGAATCTTTAAATACATCTGAAGTGCAATTTTCAATCAGTATGTGAGTTCATTTCGCTAAATTATTAAGTACTCTAGTACTAATGATGGGCAAACTCAATATCTCTCTTCCCTTCTATCTTTACAAAATGTCGCAAGGTGGTCATCTTGTGTGTATCTTTCGAAAACAATAAAATGAGATTTTATAATATCTAACGCTGCAAAGCACTAGTAATAACTTTCGTATCGTTTGATAACAAATCAACAGTAATTATAAGGTACTATTAATAAGAAGATAGGGTAGAGTTGTACGAAATATTTTTGCTTAATAAAGAGAACAAAAAATATTGGAATTGAACACGTATTCTGTAGTTACACAATCACTAATATCGTAAAATCATTGACATAAGAGCTATAAAATTAAAAAAATAAATTCTTTTAAAAAAAGGAACAACCTGTAATCTAAACAAGCATCAAGACAAAACGCTTCTTTATTTAAACGTAATTCGTTTATTGTTTTATCTCACTTTGTATTTACGAGTTAGTAATTCTTTCTCCCTCGCACCATCCCCGAGGAATAAATTTTCAAATTTATTGGCCACAATATTTATGTTCGGTTATCGTTGATAATACCGATTGTTAATATTAATGTGACGCTTACGTTTTTCGAGTCATCGCGTGAAATGTCAATTTTAATAGTGATTTATTTTAATGGCGATCTTTTTATTGTTTTTGGGCGCCCGTAATTTGTTAAAGTATGTTTTGTTTCAATTTTATTTCGATGCATTCATAACTTTTATCTTGTTAGCATTTACATACGAGATTGGTTTTGAGTAATTCTTAGCATGATATTTTAAAGTTGATTATGGCGGAAAACTATACTTTATATTTTAATAAAATAGTCTCAATTGTACCTATAAGCAGCTACTTACTTACATAGTTCTTCAAACTCTTATGGAAAGCAAACTTCACGTTTTGCAATCGATTGATTTTGCGGAAGTTTCCCTAAGATGTAGAGACTTGCAAAGAAACGATTAGGAAGTAGGAACTGAACAATTTTTGCAATGATTCCTATAAGAAATTTTGTACGACGCACAAAAAATACGTTTAATATCGTCCCCTCTCGTGATAATTTTATGATGTTATTTTTATATAGATCATAGACAAGAATGATTTAGAAAAATCAAATTCCAATAACAAATAAAAAAACCCAATATCTTAAAACGACAACTTCAAATTCGAATTTTAAAGGGCTTGTTTTCAATGAACACTAATTCGACATACGACCAATCGTATCGAACTGGTTACCCGAACAATTTAAGGTGTATCAAGAGAGACATCTTGCTCGATAAATCGCTACGTGTTCACCAATCGAGTTGGACAAATTTGTTTTATTGGTGTTATCTCTGGGTGGCTTTATTTTAAACCTTTTGCTTTTGTACCTTATAACGCTAAATGGTCCCTGTTCGAGAGAAGTTATGGCTTTTCTGAGACACCCATTTGTTATAATTATATGTATTGTTTAATATGTAAGCCTGATAATGTAGTGTGCTTAATTTATATAGTCTCGACTCTACACAACTTTGTTGAGATCAGGAAATGCGTGTATGCCATAAATTTATGTTTGAAACATATTTTCTTTTTCAATAAGCAATAAATATATTTTTTCTTCTTAACTAATATTGTAAAAAAGTGAGTTTATTGGTTTGTTTCGTTTTCACGCCCAATCTACTAAACCAATCTTCTTGAAAATTTGCATACACATAGTTAGAAGTATTAAGAAATACAATGGGTACCTTTAATCTCGGGAAAAGGCACTGAGGGAATGCAACGCGGATGAAACCGAGAGCAAAAGCTAATAACTTTATATTTAATAGTTCGTCATTTATTTACAGAATAACTATTTTTTTGCGTGCCTCCGCCACCGTAAAAACTACTGCCTTATTGGTGGCATAAGTACGCATAGTTGAATCGCTAACGAAAAAAAACGTGTATATTTTAACTTCCGAAAACTAACACTCAATCCTTTGCTGCTGTGTAATAAAAATATAAATATAAATAAAGCATCAGTCAAAGCAATTTGTTTTTTTTAATAAGCAAGAAAAATTTTCAATAGGTTCTGAAGATATTTCATTACGTAATTAGTGATTATATTCTTTGATTTTATTTTTATATTTCAGAAAATAAGGTTCTCTTTGACCTTTTGGGCATGTCAGATGTATAGTTGTAACTTTGTGACTTGTGAGTCAACTTTAAGTTCCAATCTTAACACCTATATGGTAACCAACACCAAATTTTATCGTTCTACAAACAAAAGGACAAACTGTTTATGTTTGTCCAAGTCGAATAGCTGTGGATCTTGTTACCCATTCATACGTTAATCTTTAGGGGCCGTTAAAAACTCGTAATAATCCGTGGTGTCATTGGTACCTACGGGACAGTACATCGTTAGCCACCTGATACCAGGCTATCATAAGCGTCGCGGAGTTAATTTTCAGGCGGAACAGTCGGTCGTTGATGAATTCACTATGAAGGCACGGTGGTCACTTGGGAATTTAGAATAAGGAATTTGAATAATGACAGCATGGAAGGTTCCTACTGAATTCACGCATTGAATTTTGCTAAGTGAATAATACAAGTAATTTTCAAGAAATCGCCACTTTCAAACGTTCTGATAGTTTATCTTGTTTCTATAGGCTTTTTTCTGTAGGCTTTAACAGACTAGGCTTCATGAAGTTTAGAGGAGTTATAATTTGAAAATTTAAATTGACCATCGCATCGCTAAGGAGACTGGAGAAAACTTTTACCAAAATTCAAACGTTTCCAGAGTCGAGTAGCAAAGAAAGAGAAATGCTATAAGTAATGTAATTATCGGCAAATATACATGCAATCAAGCCAGTGATGTGCAAATGCAAGCAGTTAGTATCGCAGAAATATCGTATCGTGCAATTCGTGCTAATTATTTTTTAATCTTTGTGCGTTTGACAGTTCCTTGAGTGAGGACCTCAATCACAATAATCTACAAACAATGGTTTCTGAAACAAGTTAATTTTGAGTACAAAAATAATATTTTTTCTCAAGTATGGTTAATTGAACCTATACATATATTGATTATAATTTTTACAGTAAGCACCTGGCCACCTTCACCTATTGATATAGATTTTTTTTTTTAATTTTACCGTTTACTTATTACTCGCACTTACTTCTCACTTAAGTAAATAATAGAAAATATAAAAAATCATTGTATGTAACAAGCTGCGATTGAGGTTATAAGGACTGAACAAACCTTGGGCTCGGCGTGGTCCAAGCTGCATCTCGGTGAGGATCCGCCGAGGAAGCTACACGGCATCAGCGTCACCATGTTTGCATTGCAGCTGTAGCATCCCGAACACTCATACCTCACACGTCACTTTGACAGTCTTTTGAGCGGGAAACAGTTTTTGAGCTGTCATTTTGCGCTTAGCGTTTTGTTTTTGAGCGGCACAGTGAGCCTTTTGTTGGCGAGCGTTTTGTTTCATAATCCATTGATTGAATTTTCATCTAAGTAATGAATGTTTTTAAGGATTAACATGAGTAACTAAAATTCAATAAAGCTCAGTATCCGAGCGACAGCTGGCTGTCACGTAACGTTATGGGTTTTATAATTTTTATTCATGTGTTATATAATAATTTGATATAGTTATATCAAATTATTATATAACACATGAATAACTAAGTTTAGTTAGGTAGGTACTTATTAAAAAGATAGATTTACTTAATATGTTTTTAGTTTGGGAGAGTGATTTGAGAAGGCGTTTTTTTCAAATTTAGCTCCAGTTTTGATGCAAAGACCTAAATATGTGGTCGCTGTTAGATCCTCGCAAATGGAATGGAAATAAATCAAAATTCGTCACCGATTATAACGCTTTGTTGGTGGCTAGTTATTGAAAGCCAGTTAGTCATCGCCACACAGCGAACAAAAAAATAAAAACAACAGAAAAAAATTACACGCACGTCTGTGGACCACCCACATTGGTCCGTCAAATTCAAACGTCGAACTACGAACGTGTTCATCAAGTTGTCAAATCGAATTTGACGTTCATTGGTGTATTGTTGGGTACTTATTTAGATATATTCTGTGGTAGTAGAGAATACAATGATTGAAATTGCGTCTAGCTTCTCTCTTGCAACTAAACTTTATGTAGATATGGCTGTATAGTGTGCCTAGCCAAGCTGTTTCCACCAGGGCCTGGAAGAAAGGGAAGGCCTTAAAATTCCGGTATGCCAAACACCGAACAAAGTAGATGAAAGCAGGAAAGCTAAAGAAACGCTAAGATGAGAAAGAGAGAGATATGAATAACTGATAGAGATAAAAGGAAATCAGATTTTTTACTTGTTTTAGTAGACCGACCTTGCACCCGACTCACAATATGATTTCATGCTTACTTTGTGGCTAACACGTTAACTTTACACTTACTCGATAGTATACTATGTGGCTCACTGTACAATTTAGTAAAAAAAAACTTACACGTACTGTGTTATATTACAGTAGCAAATATCTATGTCCACTTCAATTAAACAGGTTGAATAAAAAAGAAAAAAAAATCAAGTTTGTCTGCGTTCCGTTCCGCGCTCGTTAATGTATTAAAATATTTAATTTAAGTATTTGTTTTGGGCGGCGGGGGGCAGCACGGTAGCGTCAGCAGCACCGCGTGTAACGCAAGGGTAACTACGTGTTATGTTTTAAGATGGGATTATATTTTATTATTATTTACAAACAGATTAAATAAATATTAATAATGACTTGTAATTCTGTATCAAATAGCAAGTCCGAAAGAACTTGTACATAATATATTTAGAATTATAATAATTTAAACGTACTAATATTATTAACATTACACAATAAAAAGTTTGTATAGTGTTACTCTTTCATAGAAAAACGGCTGAACCGATTTGGCTGAAATTTGGAATGGAAATTTTTTAGACCCTGTAACAATACATGGGCTATATTTCCTAGGTCTAAAATTGTCAATTGATTATTTACTGATTTTTTGTCTGTAATCGGTTTGTGTGCCTAATAAATAAAATAAATAAAAAATAAAAATTTCCGGGGAGCGGAGCCCCGGGAAACAGTTAGTATGATAATAAAAAAATAAATATTGAATTGTAAGCACCTATACGCTCATTTTGCTAAAAATACATGAATTTGTTTTGGATTTAACATGATAAATAGCGTATCTATCCTATTATTTTCCTATCCTTTTAGTTTTGGTAGCATGGTATAGACTTTGCGAAGTTAGGTACCTAGAGTTAAGACGTGTAGAGTTCGAAGCTAAGCTCTAATGACATCTGATAACTATAAAGTAGCTATAAAGATAAGATCTCGTCTTGGCAATATTTTACATGAAAATGATTTTTCTTTCTGTCTTAATCATTGCAAGTATGTAAGTACTGAAGTTTTTATATTTTTAATGTACTTATTTTATATTAAAGTTATCCCAAATTTACCTCACATCATACACCCCGCAACTCCACTGGCCTTTGGTCCTTCGCAACAGGGGGCGACCAACGTCAACTCAAACCACAATACGAAATCGTCATTATTTCACTTTGTGACTCTTATTCCATTGTATTAAAGTTGTCATTTGCATTTCTGGTTAAATTTCGGATATACTTAACTGTGACAGTTAAGCTACTAGTTTTGCCCCGTGGCTTTTGTACTATCGTTGATGTCGTAAGACAGATGGAATTTATTAGTCAGTATTGTTTAGAACGTCATATCACAGTAGCTTGAAGTAATAGTAATTTAGGCATGCCTCGGCCGAGTCCCGCCTTCAAAATTCCTATTAAACACTTCTTATAACACACTAACACACACTACTCATAAAACAAAAGTATGAAACTAATAAAAATACATAATTTATATATATATATATATTATTAAGTAATTAGTTTGTTTCTTTTTAATCATGTAGATACTTTTTTAGTTTTTAGAGTAATTTAAAATTATTGTAAGTGGATACAATTAAAAATTGAAATATATACATTTAATAAATATAAAAATACCCCCCGATAAATTCAAATATAAGTATTAAACGACATGTTAAAATCTTTAGGCTTAAAACTAATGTAAAACCATTTATTTAGTCTGTAATTGTGAATCGATTAAACTCGAAGTTTATCGATTATAGAGAATTTAACTATTCGCTTTGAAACTCGCTAATGACAGGTTTAATCGATACTGCAGGTAATAACTAGTACTTACAATTAATTTTAAATTGTTTGCGTTTGTCTACGTAAAGTGGTTTACATTGATACTGTATCAATTAATTTCATTTTGGAGGCGTTTAGTTTTCTCGCAGTGCCTTATGTCCATATACAAAAATGTTGTAGGGCAAAGTACTTACTTAATTCTAACCTTCTGGTTACAAAATCTCATACTAGAGGTACAGGTATGATCCGTATAATGCTAAAAAGTCTATATCTGGGGAATTGTGGAAGAGGCCAAGATCGAAGAAGGAAGAAACATGGGCTCTTTCAAAAAAGGCTTGAAAAGATTCCTCAAGGATCGGCAATGCGCACGTGACACTCCTAGTGTTGCAGGCGTCCATGGGCTGCGGTGACCGCTTACCATCAGGTGGGCCTATTAAATAGTATACTTATATAAAAAAGGAAGTGCCAAAGGTATGAAAATAGTTAGCTGTTGTTTACATAGACCAATTTGATATCAAAAGTGTAAAAAAATGCTCATGATGTGTAATTTGTGAAGTTTGCGTGACAAAAATCACTTCAATACCTTTGAAGAGATGGAAGTACCACATATAAATGTCTGACACATTTACATATGTTTATCACCTCTAAGCACACACATGCTGTGTTATGGTTGTGAGGCTTGCAAAATAAATGTTCTAGCTTACAGACTGAGTTGATCTCCAAGACAAGCTCAACTGCCTTGCAAGTTATCTATTTACTTATGCAATTTTTGAAATTGAAACCAGATTTAGATTTTCATATTACAAAGTTTTTAAATGTGTGGAATTGCGCGCGGATTTATCTTTTAATATATGGAATATGACTTGAATTTTTTAAATGAAGCTTAATTTCAGCATTAAAAATTTAAAAGATGGCCAGTTTCAAAAGTGTTAATTTATAGGTTGAATACGAACTTGTCTTATGTGATATGATGATGACTTGGATTAAATTTAAAAAATAGAGCTTCAACTCAACATATTATAATTAAAACAAAACTTGGCATTTTTTTGCCACGATAATAAGTGGCCAGTTATAAGTGTTAAAGTCAGGTTTGCTTTGCTGATGAAAAGTATATTTTTTAAAATTCTAATTTCCAATTCCATACATATTTAAACTCGCACAAGTTCAAGTACCCAAACAAGTGATGTCCGACGTCGCCCGTCGAATCGAGTCGGCGAGTCGATAATGTCGCGATGTTTACGATCGAATTAAAATCAATCGCTTGTACGATCCAACCTGGCACCGTTTAGTATGTAATATTAGTCGAATGTACTGATGTGGTTAGATTTAAACGATCGATGCACGTTTTGAATTATTGTAAAAGAACGAGATTAGTATTTAATTCTCTCTTATCCTTAATATATTTTTTAAGAAACAATAATAAAATGAAATAATATTAATGAAATTCTATTATTTTTTTGAAAGCTGTAGTTTTCGCTCGTTTTGAGGTCAAGATCCACTTCAGGTTAAGACAACGGAGTAAGTAATTTTTTTTAATATTTTATATGAGGCTGGAAGGCTTTGTCGACAAGCCCTTACACTAGGTTGCGCAGGCTCAATTGACCTCGTAACCCGATAGATTGAATGAAGCATACTTACAATTATTTTTGACTTAGTTTTAGCACAGATTACAGAATACTATGCTCTAGTATTTATAGTAAAAACAATTCAGTTATCTACGAAAAAAAACATATGAAAATGTATGTAGGTTTTTTTATATTTTTTTATATTGATGTAGGTGTAAGTTTAAGATTTTTTACTCCAGAATAATTAAGTAATTAATATGACCAACCTAAAAACAACATATTTTAGCGCTAGTTGACATTGAACTTTTATATAATGGTTAGCAATAACTATACATTAACCTTACATTAACTTAAAACTTCCTACTATCAAGATTAACTGTCGTCTGATATCGTCTCAGTTGAGTCAATGGTGATAACATCGAATATCTGATATTGGACTAATCGATTTATATCGAAGCTAATCTAAAATGTCTGTTATTTAAGTGTAATCCCTTGCAGTTACGTCCTTAGCTATCGTTCGTATTATTTTATATTCCCAGTGCCTCTACTATGGTTTTGCAACGCTCTCGTTGGCATCTGTATTTTGGAATTCGTACAGGATTCTCATTTACCTTCCTGCCAGTGCTGTACAGACTTCTTTGCAAAAACTGATAGTAGAGGTATGTACAGAGTCCGTGATCTGCACTGCACTCAAGCTTTATCTTACACTTTCCGCAGTTTTGTGCAAACTCATAAATAGACATAAATGGAAGATGATATTTTTCCAGCTTAAATATATTTTCTTTATGTTCTATTTCAAAATATTTTTAAAATACTTAAACGCAATACAAAATTAAATCAAAGTAGCGTTATTTTTCATAAAAAACCATAGAATAAAAAATATTTGCCTGGCGACAAAAACCGCGCGCGATTTCCTTAAAAACCAATGTAGTATCAGTTTTAATTCATACTGACATAATGGCTGTCATGTCGATCACCAGGGTCAGGGTCGCATATCTGCGAAGCTGATTACTATAACTAAGTAAGTATACATGTTTCGACTCTATCAAGCGCGATTATTGTGAGTTTAGGTATATATTTGAATTTTTGTCTGGTAGTACTATATCAGAACACTGATGGAGTAGTATTCTATACCATACATAACTTTAAAATATCTACAACTACAACACAGATCTAATTTTAGTATCTCATACCTTATTCTAATCTGACTGGCTCCGCTAAAATAATGTCTATCTATAGAACAACAAAAAGACAATATAACGTGATATAAATAGCAGATCTCATTCATAAACGGAACATCCATTTACTGGGAACAATAGCCAGATATTCCACTTTTGAATTCAAATTGGGGCGCGTTCTATTATTCGCCGAAACAGCTGTAGTGTAGAACATCCGCATGTCCTATCTCTCTTTTGCGCCCCGCCCAGCGGCCGCCACGCCTCTTCCGCCCGCCGAACTTAAATTTGATTCTAATTTCGAATGCAGGAGTTTAATGTGTAGCCTACATTTAAACATTTACTTGCTTCTCGCCATCGAGCTACAAATACATATTTGAAGTTCAATTTATGTTCGATTTTTAATTAGTTGGCTCTTTCTACCTAATGTGTGGTGTGACTCTACCATATTTTATGCGCTCCATGAAATAACACTACCAAAAATTTTGCCTGCGAATCCGAATCTTGGGCAAGACATTCATTTCAACTGTATTTCATAAAATTCTTGCCAAATTTCATACTCAACTTAAGAACACTAAATGCGGTCCACGATTTTTTTTAAATACAATCAATTAATTAAAACTATCTAAATCTTATTTGGAATATTATAAGGTATAATATTATATGGGATCTTTAAAAGGGTAAATGATTAAAGTACCATAAAGACCGAAGGCTTACTTATCTCTATGTGTAAGGTCTGTTTTATGACTCTACTTACTTATCTCTAAGAAGCCTAATTTGATAGTAAAGTCAAACCTACTCTTCGATGAGTTGCCTTATTTACCAGGCCAATTTGCCATTTAGAATGTCTGAAAGTAAACTGTTTTCCTATTTGCTGTATTCTTTTTAATACCAAACATACTTACTTCATTTATAACTAGCGACCCGCTCCGGCTTCGCATGCTCAGCATAAAAACCTTCCTCTTGAATCACTCTATCTATTAAAAAAACCACATCAAAATCCGTTGCGTAGTTTTAAAGATTTTAGCATACCTACAAAGGGATATAGGGTTTGAAAGCGACTTTCTTTTATACTATGTAGTGATCATGAAATTGGAACTTGCTCCAATTTGTTAGCGCCTTTACCAAATGTTAGATTATACTTTAGACTATTTGTTCTTAAAGGGATTTTATATCATGAATGTGGACGTACCAACCCTAGTTTAGGTACTAATGCTATATGATCATTATTACTGAGTATAGCATTATCTCTTCCTACATGAATCCACAGCATGGTTCAAACTCATCCAGGTTATGTTAGTAGTGGTAGGCCAAACAAATAGGTAAATATAGCAAGCTCATCACTTATCTTCAGAATGGCCACCCACATTCAAGGATTTTATGTCTATATTTTCTGTTAATTAAACATTGTAACTAGGAGTTGCATACTAATTTAAGTTAAACTATGCATAATACTCATTTATGTAACTTAGCAAACGTAATTATGTTAATTATGATTTTAATGATCTTGTCATCTGATTTGCCATTTTTGTTGCAGTACTAGGCAAGAATGACCTGCCAGTAGTTCAGGATTTTGTTTACATTACGAGAGCTACGAGTCCATATAGGGCAGGAACCTAATACTTATGAATACTTTCTGATCGCCTGGTGGTCGCGATACGCCAAATATGATGATGTCACCATTGTGCAATGCCAAGTTAGCTACCTAATAATATAATTCAAAATAATAACAAGCATTTGACGAACATATTATTATATCTGTTTCTGTATTTCAAAGGATTTGCCGACATGGATCATGTTCTGTTGACTATAAATCTACGTAAACAAAATATTTCTGCTACGACGTAGCTAAAGTAGTAAGAACGTACTTTTTGCCAACAGCCGTAGTACATTTATATAAAAACTAGCTGTTCCCCGTGGCTTCGCCCCGCGTGGGACTCGGTTATATCGCGCCCAAAAGTCTATGTTTGACCTCAGGTCGTTAACTACATCCCTACCAAATTTCATCACAATCGGTCCAGCAGTTTAGCCGTGAAGAGGTGACAGACAGACAGACTTTCGCATTTATAATATTAGTATGGATTTAATTGATAGTTCAGTAGTTAGTGCTTTTCTTACTTCCTTTTAAATTTTAGTCATATGTCCTATTATACAAATACAATATTGTTTAAGTATTTACTCGATATAAACTATGTTTTAAATTAAACTATTTTATACGGTTTTCTATCGCGTTTATTGCTTACTTATTTATACCTAACGTTTCAAGCACTTTACAGAGCTCATGGTCGCAGGCAGACTAGTTTAATTTAATGTGTAACAATCGCGAAAACATAAGAAATCATTATAAACTATGTTAATTACCTGTAATAGTAACATACTTGTGTAGTGTGTGGGTGCAAATATCTACTCTACCGCACCTTATGAAATCGCCGTCGCACTATGTAATTCTATGCTCTACCACGGTAGTAGTTCGCGTAGCGTATATTTTCTTCGGTAATACTAATAATATCTGTGACTCTACCAGTACCTTTATATAAAAGATCCTGTCTGTTTAGACGATTTCCATTATAATAAAATGTTTCAAATCCCCGTCTAATTTCATGTTAATCCAAATTTAATCTACACGGCTGCCATAAATAAGACAGATCAAGATATAATAGGTATGCTTATAAAAAATTGTCGAGGCATGAAAGCGATTTTGAGATAACTAGCCTATGTTGAAAGGGTCCCGATCCTTATCGCGTTGGCGAGTTGCCTCTTACACGTTTTTGGGAGCCTGGTACCTACATACATAATATGAAATTTAAATAGGTTATTTTCAAATTGTCTTATGAATTTATTTCTACTAGGATTACTCAATTCAACCTTTCCAACGATATAGAGCAATTGATGGACTATCCCGAAAGACCATATATACCTCTATACTCTATAGACCATACATAAACTCATGGCTTTGTCCTTGGAAATGTACCTTCACTATCACTACATAGTATAAAATAAAGTCGCTATCTCTGCCCCTAAGTCCTATGTATGCTTAAATCATTAAAACTACGCAACGGCTTTTTATGCGGTTTTTTTAAATAGATAGAGTGATTCAAGAGGAAGGTTTTAAAGCCGGGGCGGGTCGCTAGTTTTACATAAATGAATACTATATTTAAGATCTAGACCAATCGATAAATTCTTTGTTGTCATCGATTTAATCAAAATAATAATATTTATTTTAAGATAATACAACTAAAAGACAAAGGTTAAAAATTAAAATAAATCATGTATTGGCTAGTAACACCGGAACTATCAAATAAAAAAAAAAGCTGTTTATAATCATTACTCACAAAATAAACGTCGTGTTATGAACTTAAATACCGATTCATTTATAACAAACACATCCGTTGTAGAGTATTTCGTCACGTATGATTTGTCATTTCGTTTGTTGGGAGCTCAATTGACTATTATTAGGTAAAAAAATATTAGTTACAATTTCATGAAATTTTTTTTTTTTTTTTAATAATAAAAAGGCGGTTTATGGATCAATCGTTTCAGTTTCGAAAAAGAGTGTCACAACTCATAATAGTACCGATAAGACAGTTTTAAAATACAGTCAAAATCAGGGTTCCGTGCAAGGTTTGAATCAACGTGTTTGATTATATTGCTTCTTTACTTCATAAAGAATTGAAAGTAATATGTAAGTACCTATTACAATAATAGTTGTCGAACGCAATAGTTGTTAAACGCGTAAAAGTATTTTTTTTTTTTGCGTAGAAGTCTCGGGTTTTTTAAAATATTTTTATTATAGCACATGACTATCGCATATAAATATATGACATGACTAGGTACTAATGTAACTAGAATGATTTTGAATCTAGGTATAAGTTTAGGAAAATACTTCCCTAAGAACTTTATAACAGTTTTTATAATTTCGCTAGCATAAAATTGTATTTATCATCTACTAATATAACAAAATTGACACAACAACACAGAAACAAGTAGGAAATAATTACTAATTAAAATAACACCAAGAAAGTTCAGTAACCAAGTCAAGACGACAAATAAACGAGTCCAAACATCACGCCGAATGACCATAAGGTCCAGAACAATCGCCACATGTGGCCACAGATTAACGAAAAGAAAAACAAAATTAATATCCACTTTGCATCTCACTCTCTCATGTAAATTTCACATAAAGTTGTCTCCCTCGATCGTTCAACGAAATCATTCTTGGAATTGTCGGGCCGGCACACGCGTACAATGCGGGTGTTGTGAGCACGAATTCGAAATTTAAAAAAAAGGCAAATGCATCAACGGCCGTCAGCCTTTGCTAAATCGTTTTAATTTCGGCCAGTATGTTCGGATTTCACTTTCAAAACTAATAAGACGTAAAAATTTGAGGCTAATGCATCTACCTACACATCTGATAATGATTGAACATTTCGATGAGATCTTAGTAGGTACATTATGTAACTACCTACACAAATAACTTACTTTGTTTTATTTCAAAATAACTTACTTTGGGGCTAACTCAGTCTGTATGAGCTGTCTGTTTGTTGTTATATATTTATTTTTCGAAATTGCATGTTATAATTTCAACTTTTCACAAATTGCTAAAGCATATTTAAATACCGACGGAGCCGTGAACGGATTTATTTATGTTCTTCTAAAATCATCCTTTTTACTGGAAAAATTAATGTATTGGTGAATGATTTATCAAAATTAACTTGATTGGTACGCAAATATCCTGCAAACATTTTACCCTCAATCAAATAAATTCCTGGAACAATAAAATTAATAGAGTACTTAAAAATAATTGAATAAAAAGATTTTATACTACAAATGTATGGTAAGTATGGTATTAACATCGTTAAAGGTATTTGGACTAGATTTAAGAATTCATCCAAGTTACTTTAAAATTTACCGAAAGACAAGAAGAAGACTTTAAAATCAATCTAAGTTTTTTTTACAATGTAAATATTTTTTTTTCTTTTAATATTCTGAATGGATAAGTAGCAACGGAGTTAGTAAGTCGGATTCCCATGATAAGCATATTGTTTTTACGTTGTTTTCAGTTTGGTTAGGACATTGCAAGATTTAATCACTTGACTTTCTGATAAGCAAAATGATTCGTACGTAAAGCAGCCTGATATTCTTTTTACAAACCCCATCAGAGGCCGAGAGGTGATTTCGAAAAACTCAGAAGATATCTGAGATTAGCCTTGTTACCCACACGACTAGTTCTATATATATATCTATACAGAAAAAAGAATTTACAAATGGTCAACCATCATTCAACCCCAACCACTGTTGAGCACCGATGGCTCAACAATCCTCTTTTTTATATTAATTTATGTTTTGTATATTTTTTTTATATTGATATGCTTTTGTCTTTTGTTTTTGCTGATATAGTTGTGTTGTCAAGAGCCTCAATAAAGGCCGTGTCTGAATATCTTGATTTTTATTTTACAATGACGCCGACGTCTATTTCGGTGTCTACAACCACAGTGGCCTGGTGACTTCGCCCGTGGTACACACATAGCCTATGTCATTCGAGTATAGTGTGGCTTTCCGACGGTGAAAGAATTTTTCAAATCGATCCTTTAGTTTTGAAGTCTTTTCGTGCAAACAAACAAACAAACAATCAAATCTTTCTTCTTTATAATATAAGTTAGAAATCCTCTGTCAGTGTAAATTTTCAGTGAAGCTGCCACCCATCGCCGTAACCTTATCCGAATTTCGTCTTCGATATATTTAACCTTTTATTAATGAAGTGTGTTCAGTCCTCTTTTTACGGCACGAGCCGTAAGCCGTAGGGCTGGGATCGAGCAGTCAAACACGCTGTGATTGAGTCGATATTGTAGTCTTCTTCGTCCAAGCGTGTTTCCCGGTCGCATCTTCAGCTTACGCTTCAGAGCCCAGGGTACGCTATTAATCATTGTTCTGATTTGTCGGAACTGGTTATTACAATGGAGCGACTGCCGTCTGACCTCCGCAACCATTTTAAAGGGAAACCAGACACACAGGAACATGACCCGGGTGTGTTAGTGGCTAATACTATAAGATTTCTCGGGCTGCCTTTTAAGGCATCTGACATAGCCTAATGACTGCCATCTATCGATAACAGCCGGGACCAACGGCTTAACATGCCTTTCGAAACACGGAGGAGCTTAAGATAGAAATGCCACTTATGGCGACCAATCCAAACATGGCCGCGCACTCGCCGTCACTTGACGCGCGCTATCGTTACGAACAATCTCACCGCGCTAGGCTATCAAGCTCCTCAGAGTCGATATTGTAGTCGATGCTCACAAATTACATAAACTTTTATTTTTTTTGTAAACCTAATAGCGTAATGTGCTGCACAAGTATGTATATATAACTACTAATATCTTTGTATATATTGTACGCGTACCACTGACAAATATAAATGAAAATTATGAACCTAATCTATTCTAACCTTCTTTTTGAATTTATTTTTTATTTTTTGTATTTCTTGAATCGTCGACCAATCCTCCCATCCCGACGTGTCCTAGCCACGGCTGACTGCACTAAGGAGTCCTGACGCAGGCTGAGACTATGGATTCCCGGAACAGTCAGTCACCCACACGCTCCATTGGACCGATGAGGCTGGATGGTGGGTTTTTTAAAAAACACTTTAATTTATTTATGTCAAAGAAAGGTTATACTGCTGGATGAAGATCCAAAACCTAAGTAACACATTCATATCCATTCCTAAATCATCGACATCGATAGTTTCGCAATTGCGGCCCAGCACTAGCAGGTCCTCCCATCCCGACGTGTCCTAGCCACGGCTGACTGCACTAAGGAGTCCTGACGCAGGCTGAGACTATGGATTCGCGGAACAGCCACCAACCACGCTCCAGTGGTCATCGATGAGGCTGGATTATGGATATTTTTAGACGAAACTGAGTATTAATAAATATATTTAAACTAGCGACCCGCCCCTGCTTCGCATGGTCATAAAAACTTACTCTTGAATCACTCTTTCTATTAAAAAAACCGCATCAAAATCCGTTGCGTAGTTTTAAAGATTTAAGCATACAAAGGGACATAGGGACGGAGAAAGCGACTTTGTTTTATATACTACTAGCGACCCGCCCCGGCTTCGCATGGTCATAAAAACTTCCTCTTGAACACTCTATCTATTAAAAAAACCGCATCAAAATCCGTTGCGCAGTTTTAATGATTTAACCATACAAAGGGATATAGGGACAGAGAAAGCGACTTTGTTTTATACTATGTAGTGATAGTGATTAAGGTATTGTCAAATCATACTAACTGTTCTGTTACGCACGGCTTCACTATTTTTTAACAGATATAATTTGGCTAATTAACACTAATATTATATGATGTTTATAAATAGGCTATGTTATTTTGAACACTAAAAATATGTGATTTTTTTGACTTTCCTTTCTGGGTTGCCTATATTCAAATTTTTTATTTTACTTCAAGACATTTTGGTGAAATTCGGTGCCATCTTCATCAAATGTCGGTAACCATCAATGCGACCTTTTTGATAGCCACTCAGAAAAGGGTTCGCGTAAGTACCTCTTTTTTTTCTCATACAATTTACATTAATGTTTGACTCAGACAAAATGAAGAATGACGAATGAAGAGAAACCAGAAAGTGTTTGTTGTAGGGAGCAAAATTCGTAACCTAATTCAAACAGAATTAATTTTTAAAATCTGTTTAGTAATTACGAATTTAACTCCCTACAATAAACACTTTATATCCTCTTCATTCGTCATTCTTCATTATATCTGATTAATAAATTAATGTAAATTGAAAAAGAGAGGTACTTACCCGATTCTTTCGGGGAGTTTATAGGGCATTATATACACGCAAGTAAACCCGTGAGAAACAACTAAAAAAAGATTGTATGATTAGTAAGTTTTAGCCTAAAACTTACTAATCCAACAATCTACGTCTTGACGTTTAGTGACACGATTTAAAAGTCGTCATAATGTTATTGGTATAAACTCGATGCACAAAAATCGCACGTTACCAGAACCTACAACTAATAAGTTGAATGTTTATGAAAGTCGTGGTATTTTGGAAACCACATATCGTAGAAATATAACATTCGATTCATAACAACCGTCTTCGTTAAGATATTTGTGTGCCTCTGTGGTAGCAATATTTATATTTTTTACCCGACTGCCCGAAGTAGAGTCATGTTTTTTAAGCTTATGCGAGATTCGGGCAACACGGCCTCTGTCCGGAAAGAAGTAGCCATACGCTGCGTTCCCCTCTGTCAAAGTATAAGCCCAAACGGCATATGGGGGGTTACTACCGTCTCTTAAAACCATGCAAGTTCCAGTGAGTAAGTGAGACAGCGCGATACAAGATGTAATGCGACCTCCCCCTTACTCACTGGATCTTGCATGGTTTTAAGAGATGGTGGTAAGCACATGTAATGTGTAGCTGCTGTACTGTACACAAATTATCTGCCGTTTTGTTTAATTTTTTATCTTTAAGTGTCATCATTACAGTCAATTGTCAGTATGTTTTATATATAGGTATGCCGAACTATGCTTGTGTGTATTTTGCCCCCGCCAAAAAAAAACCAGCTCTATTGGAATATATTCCAATAGGCTCTGGCGTACTAAGATTTTAGAATGTAAAATTTTAATATATTTTACAGTGCAAACATTTTATTTGTAGATGGCAAAAAATGCAAACGACAGAGACGTGTGGACGACGAAAGGGGAGGCCCAGCACTGGGACATGGGACACCTGCTGAAGCTACTAAAAAAAAATCAAAGTTAAATTTTGTGTTGCCTCAGTGGTAGCTTCATTTTCAATTGGACTCGACTTTTTGAGTCGTCGAAATCGAAAATACGGAAAAACTCGGAAAATAAGCGTATATCTCGAGAACGGTGCGTTGGACGATATCAATCTATAGGAAATTTATATTGTTTGTCTGCCACCCCTCTAGCCATTCCCAGTAAAAAAGGGGGGGTTAAGGGGGGTAAAAAAAATTGAAAAATTTTTCTAATTCCGGCACCCTCTTTCGTAAACCCTAACCAACTAATTACTTAAACAAAAAGTTTTCAATTATAATCTCTTAATTTTACAAATGCAAAATAAAGTCTACAAATGACGGAACTGTTCAAAGAAATTTCTTTAGAAATCAGTAGTACCTATTACACCTTTCAGGAATTTTCCAACGTTAAGTTAATTTAGAGGTATATTTTATAAAAAGGGAAGGGAAGGAAAAGGTTCGTAAGGAACCTTTAATCATCGCCTGCTTACCCCTGCGGTAGTGGGAGGACGCAAAATGTCATGACTGAGGAACATCCGCCAGTGAACTGGTATTACAATAGTGGAACAGTTGTTCAGATTCGCCATAGATAAGAGTAGATTTAAGGAGATGACAGCTAACCTTCAGAAATGTAGTGGCACCAAAAGAAGAAGAATCCATGAGGGAAACATAAATCAGGCGAAATGCGGAAAAGATCGAATGCTCCGTCGGTCTTACTGAGATAATTTTCTACGTTGTCTATGGTCTAGTCTATAGGCTCTTGCCTTACAAAATTACAATCAGATTTTCTCGGTTAAAACCCTACGGAATTATGTATGCCTAACGTAACAAATTATATATCCATTTTTTTCTAAAGGTACAAAAAGAATAAAATTTTTATTTACTTAAAATCATAGTCAGGAAATCGCGCGCGGTTGGACGTTTTTTAAATCTATGTCTAAAATAAAAAGGGGCGGACTTATATAAATTATAGTACTTACTTACTAATATAAAAATAAAAAAAAAATATTGTTTTTAATTTTAGGATTAATTTTTAAATAAAATTGTATAATGCATGAAAGTATATACTTAATCTATTTAACTTGTCTAACCTAATAAGTATTGACCACATAGTTTGGTCCTTCGAGCGGGATATGAACAAACGACCTATTCTGAACGTTTGGTGTGAAACATAACTAATTTTCAATTTTATTTTTAATTAAGTTTAGTTTCATTTAGTCTATTTATTTAGTTTTATTTTTAATTATGTTGTAATATCTAGGTTTTATTTATTAGTTTATGTCGTTTATAGTTTAGTTTTTATATTAAGTTTGTCTTTAGTTTAGTTTATTATTATAAATAATCTGTATCTTATAAACAAAAAAAAATGTGATCATTATTATAATATGGACTAGGTAAGTAGGACTTTCAGCAGATCCGCTAAATGTATTATTAATATCACAACGAACTAGAATGCTACATCATTATGTTAGAAAAGAAAAATAATTATTAACATCCCACAAACAAATGAAGTGGCCAATTTTCTTATAGGAGGATAAGTGTCTTGTAAGAAATAATATTAATGAAATCCAACCTACGTATTATGAAGTTTTAACTAAAAATACTCATATTTATTTACTGTATAAATAAGAGTGAGGTTTTATAATCCATACTTAATATTATAAATGCGAAAGTCTGTCTGTCTGTCTGTCTTTCTGTCTGTCTGTCTGTCTGTCTTTCTGTCTGTCTGTCTGTCTGTCTGTCTGTCACCTAAACTGCTGGACCGATTGTGATGAAATTTGGTAGGGATGTAGTTAAAGACTTGAGGTCAAACATAGGCTACTTTTGGGCGCGATATAACCGAGTCCCACGCGGGGCGGAGCCGCGGGGAACAGCTAGTGATAGAAATAAAGGGAGATTACAAAATGTACAGGTTTAAGTCAACTAAAACAACTTTAAATTTTGTTTAAGAAACTTATGAATGAAATTTTGTCAAGTACATATTACTTAAAATTGCAAACGCAAGAAGTTTATAATACAAATATTAAATCCATTGGGTAGCTAAAAATCTGATGAATTTGAGAATCGTATGTATATAGAAATATACAATGTATTAAAAAGAATTTTGACTCACAGTTGCCGCTCAAAAAGTAAATTCCCTAAAACCTAATTTGAAAATAGAAAATGCATGCTCTTTAATTCACCAACATGCCATTTTAATCGCCACACCACCACAATTTTAAACTGTTAATTTTGACAAGCACCACACTTACCTAAAAGTTAAATTTAATCTTCAAACAATTCACAAATATTTAACTATTTTTTGAACACAAAACACTGGCTCTCAACACTAAAAAGTCACAAAGTTTTGTTTTTAATTTCAGAACAATACCGACGGGATTTGAAAATTAAAAAGAATTCGGCTGTATCGAATCCGGTTTCAAATTTTACTTGTCTGATAATACCGAAGGGAAATTAAAAAAAAATAGATCGGTAAACAATTGGACAACTAACAAAGCAGTGCTCCGTAGCTATCCGAAGCTGTACTGAAATTCTAAACCCGACTTTGGTGTCCATGTCGCGCACCCCCCATTACTGAATTTCGTACCATACGCAAAACGTCACAACGTTATTTCCATACGACTAATATTGCACCTTATTGCCTTAAAAATATAATTCAAAATGTAACAGTAAGTATACGAAATTGGTCGTTTATAAGAATAGTCTGGTGGCTACAAGGCTATGAGAACGTGAAATTTAAAGACGGAGTTGACTAGCGCATTTTACGTCTATATTTGTCTCTTTTACACTTAGGCACAGTTTGGCAGCTTTTCGCGTACCACGTCGGATTGCTCTTTTTTTGCTATTCTGTATTATATTACGTATTATTTTGTGAATTAGATTGTGTCGTGGTGTCATATTTTCTAAGTACCTGGCGATGGCTCAGGATAGCTCAGAAACAGGTTGCAAGTTCATGCTAGAGGGATTTTGGTTTCATGTAATTAATCCTCGGGGGAGAAATTTCTTTTGTTCTTGACAACTTGAAGTTCTAAACTTGTGGCTCTTTAAGCTTTGTGAAGTTTTAATAGGGTTTTTGAAAAAAAGCAACTTTTTAAGCTTAATTGTGTGTATAATCGATACAAGATAACAACATGGAAAAAATACAGGCAAATCCTGAGAAAACAAGTTTGTTTATCCATTTTCCTGTGCTGGGAAGTAAACCTAGAGTGGCCGATTAGCGCCATAAATCGAAGAGATACTTACTTACTTGAGCTTTCTTTAATGAATTTTAGTTTTTTTTATATATATCATAATATGTTAAGTACCACTTCGCGAAGTCGTACTTAACATATTATACACACATAAGAGAGACCTGCGGGTCTCTTTTTCATACTAACTACTTATAATGTCCAAAAAAATTATAATTGATAGGTATAACGTGTATCTTTGAAAATAATTCGGAAAAATATCTAATTTTTATTTACTTTCTTGCTTATTTTTTTTTATTTATTTAATTTTTCATATTTCAGTATTCATAAATTCTTAAATTCATTTTTATATTAAAATGATGCTAATTTTTTTTAAAAAAGTTCCGCAGCCACTATAGAATCTTTGAAACTGCGTAGATGTTGCTGGTATTATTAAAAATGTCAAGGACAAATAAAACGCTTGATGAAAAAAAAGTATTTTATTAAAAAAATACACAACACGACCATTTCAAAAACTATAAATTACATTCTCTCAAAGTTTTAGCACTTAATTCGGTGATATTTTGTTATACTTAATAATGAGTAGGCAATTAGGCATACGGGGCCCTCCTCTAAAGAAGTACTCCGATGAAAGTTTTACAACTAAGTATGTCATGTGCACGCTGCCAACCCTGAATTCACTTCTGCTTTTCTTTAGGGACGGTGAAACAACTTATTTTTTGGTAACTGCAAATTTGTCGTACCTGTAAAAAAATACACAGATTTATTTCGGCCATTTTAGATGGATAAGGTCGTTCAATAGAGTGTATACCCGGGGCTCATGGGTTCGATTCCAGATTAGTTGTTTCCAGTTTGGTGTGGATTTAATAAATAAATATAAATAATTATATAGGGACAAATCACACAGATTGAGTTAGCCCCAAAGTAATTTCGAGACTTGTGTTATGGGATACTAACTCAACGATAATATATTTTATAACAAATACATATATAGATAAACATCCAAGACCCAGGTCCCAGAAAAAGATCATTTTTCATCATGACGTGACCGGGGATCGAACCCGATTGTCTTATAACAAAGATGATTCCGTGCTTCGGAAGGCACGTTATAAGCCGTTGGTCTCGGCTGCCGTCTGGTAGTCGCTAAATAAACCACGTCTAGAAACCACGAGGCCGAGAGGCGGTTCCGAAGTACTCTGACAGAAGAGTGTGCATGGTCGATGGACCGTGACACCTACACAAAATAATCATGATAATAAATAGTTAAGATTTTTGGTAATTTCAAAAAAATGTATTATAATCATAGAACTTTCTGGCTTTCTTTCTGTGGTCCAGTGGTTTAGGTAGGCATTTTGGCAATTTTTTGGTAACTTAAATAAAGGTTATTTTATCGTTATAGCTCTTTCTTGCTTAAATACGTACCACACAAACTCCATAATGCACGTGAGCTGCCAAAGCAAACGCTGTAAATAGGTACATGACAGGTATCTCCAGGTGAGGCATGTTCAGGGATGTCCACACAGCCAGGAGTAAGGGGAAGTTCAGCCAAGAGATCAGGTCACAGCGCTGGCCTGACATGCAGGCCACGATGAGACGACTCTGGGGAGTAAATTGCTATGAATACTACATGGGACACTATTGATACGATATGATGACCATTTGAATAATTGATTGTGAAAATTTGACAACTTTATGTATTTAAATTGTTTTGATAGTGAATAAATTTTTATTATTATTTTATTGCATGACTTACATACTGATTGAGATAAAGCATAATGACAGGTAGAAAAATGTAAAAAAAATAACTGGTTTTCTATTTCAACCATGATTTCGATTCTTACTCTTAAAAAAGACGAAATACTTACTGAAATATTAGTAAACAAGACACCATACATCAAGACGAAGACCCTAGGGTCGTAATACAGAAGGTTATTGGGAGACTTCAGGGCCCATGCGATAACGAGCGTGGACATCACTAGCATAGACCACACCGGCCGGAGAACGCTTGTAAGAGACGTATCTTTACCTTTAGATGAATTGCAAAATCTGAAAAAAAGAAAATAAAAAGGAAAATCCATTTAAAAAAAACAGTAAATAATTCATACCGTATTCAAAACGTGACACTCGATTACTTAAGAAATTTACACTAATACAAAATTACTTTTTTATTATTTTATTATTATTGAGTGATCAGCTGATAGGGTTTTGTATGAGAAGTCGAAAAAAGTTTCTCATTAAAGCAATCCTTAAATAGTGTTAGTTTTGCAATCTAAACGAACTTAAATGACCGGATTTTTAAAATACACCCAATCACTACACTACACTAACTCATTAGTCAACCTTAATTCATTAGTTTAAATACTAAAATATGCGATTCAATCTCATTACATTTTAGGTACAACGAACAAAGGCATCTACGAAAGCTCAAAACCTGCTACGTCTTGCACAGCAGAAAACGTGCAAGGCGAATGAGCGAGCATTAAATACTTACAAATACACATTGTATGCAGCAATAGGTAGAGTCGTTAGGAGGCCGGTCAGATGGATGGCTATCTCCACACCACGCACCAGCGAGAAGTCTCCGAAGAGGTGGACCTTGTAGACCCCAGGGCCGAAAAAGTAGGGTCCAAAGAAAAGAAGAGTTGAAAACTGGCAGAAATAATATGTTTTAAGAGTTAAGGTAGAAGCTGGAGTTATGGTGATAGTATGCTGTTATTCTCAATTCAATTCAATTCAATTCAATTCATGTATTGTAATTAATTGTAATTCATATTCTCAATTCAATTCAATTTATTGATTGCAATTCAAATGTCACAATGACATCGGGGTCGGCATAAAGCTTGTGACATTCCCTAAGTTTCATGAAGCTTATTAGCTTCAAATACGTGGGAATCTTTCTTGCCTAGATGACTACCAGTTCACTGTGTTATTACAATAACTGTACTATCACTATTAGGAATATGTCTAGCAGTGTACCTACATCTAGAAATGATGATAACATTATGAGACAAAATAATGATAAAATAAATTATCTCACTCACCCACATACTAACGTCGTAACCCCACGGCAGGTACAAGGTACCAGTGGTGTACTTCTCCACGTGGCTCACGTAGAAGTTGAGCACGATGCTCATGACTTGCAGGAAGGCTCTGCAATCAACAATATGTCTTTTACGTCCAGTTTTGAGGAGCTTGAGAGCACTCACTGGTATATAAGATACCAAGGTCATACTTTTACAAAGTGAACATGGTGACTACTTTACCAAGACCATGTCACATTTTTTTTTGTCTTACCTTACGTACACTCAGGGAAGTGGGTGGGTTTAAGTCGTCACAAAAATGATTTACCAGATTCTAGTCGCTACGATTCTTCTTCTGGGAAGACTTTGATGTTTCTTCTGGGAAGAATTTTACAAAAGTAGCCCGTGGCGTAAACGATTATAGTAATAGGTATGGAATGGTTGCTATAACAGCACGCTATTATGCGTTCTTCGTGCCTTCGAAAATACACATAAAGCTGTTGATCCTGACTGCTATACTTAGAGGACGGTTAAGTCAGATGCCTTTTGAAAGGAAAAATCTGGCAGTGTTGGCCACTAACACCCGATTTATGATCCTTTTGGTCTGGTTTTTTCGTTAAAAGGGTTTTGGAGTTCAGACATCCTTGATTTTCTCTGGTGGTAATGTGTCTACTAACATTAGTTTCGAGTAGAATTGCAGCGTAAGATTGAAACCTTCAATTCATCCATCTTGTTTTCTAGTTGCATCTTCAGCTTACGCTTTAGAGCCCAGGATACACCTATAATCATGATTCCAAATTTGGTGACACTACTTATTACAATGAAGAAACTGCCGTCTGGCCTTTTTTACTAAGACTTAAATCTTATGGTTATACCTCTTTAGTATCTTACCTAAACATAGGCACGGAGAACTTATGGTCTCTACCAAACAGAGAGAAAAGGCAGTAAGGGATTAGGAAGACTATGAAGGAATCCAGCCCGTGGTCAAACATCTCTCCTAGAGGACCTGACACGCCGAGGCGACGAGCTTGCTTGCCGTCTATACCATCTGGAAAATCGGTTAACTATATTTGTAAATCTGATGCCAGGGTTTGCAGCGTTGATCGACCTTGCAACCAATATAGATAAGTTTAAAAGGAATAAGCAGCCCGTATCTGATGCTTTTAAGACTACTTCACAATCTTTAATTTCTGGATCTCCCATGCCACTTGCACCTATTAGATGCTGCTGTATGACGCTTTATATCATCCACCTTGCGTGCATATGTTCTGATGACCTTTCAGGTCCACTGTCCTCAATCCATCATATAAGTCCTCCTTCCCTCTATCTTTCTGCCTCTTGTGAGTACAATATCCCTAATATTAGTAGCTCTCGAATCCGATTGTTTCATATCGATCGATCGAGCAGTGTTAGATATTCCTAAAATTGCTCTTTTCATTACCCTTTAGGCGACTCGAAGTTTCTTGGCAGACTTCATGCTTAGTTGTTTCTATCCCAGTGAAAACTGCCAAGACACAATAGTCAAGAATTAAATAATCATCGAAATATATCAATGTGCTTACCCAAATTATATGCAAGGAACAGCAGCACCCCACACGTGGGGTACACCCAGTGCGGCATCCCACTCTGGTCATAGTTCACCACGCCCCCTGGACCCCCTGACGCTGTATACCCATAGTCATATATACAGAGCAGTACCACATCTACTACCATGCAGAGGAACCCCAAGAATGTCAATAGGTTTGGGGCTATCCATTTTGGTATGTACTGAAAAAGAAAGAGACGTTAGGTTTTCCCTTTCTCCTCTCTTTTCTCGTGGATGTCTTTAGAGGGGGCTAAAGGGCAATCAGAGATTTAACTGTGTTCTTTTTCCATTAGTGGAGTTTTCTATCAACGTTGCATACTTCATGCAAGGAGTGGCAGACAGGTAGGCGGTTTGTTTATATATTTTTCTATACTAATATAATAAAAATAATATAAAAATGATTTCTTTTTTTTTCAAAAACGCTGAAGAGTTTGTTTATTTAAACGCTAATAACTTTAGAACTAATGGTCGTATTTGAAAAATTCTTTCTGCATATGAAAACCTGATTCTTGGGTAAGGTTAAGGCTATAGTATATGCCACGGGTGAGGAAATCCACGAGGAGCAGCTATTCTTTCTTCACTTTGTTTATGTTATACCCCACGATAAAATACATCGTATTTAAGAAGATCCTGGGCTAGTTATTTGTATGTTATGTTGTCCATGAATAAACCAATAAACAAATTTTGCTTACCTTAACAGAAGCATTCCATGCCGGGTGCATAACATAGTTACTGAGAGGACTCGTGTCTATGGCACTGTACTGAAAGAAAAGATCTGTATTACCATAGAAAACGAGCTCTCTTATTTGACTTTAAGTTCGTGTATCCCTTAACCTTTGATTCATATTCTTTATTCACACAAAATATGGAAGATAAGATGGTTTATACCAGTATAAATGCATGGCTCTTATGAGCTGACAGCTAACCTTTAGTAATGACTAGCGACCCTCCCCGGCATAAAAACCTTCCTCTTGAATCACTCTATCTATTAAAAAAAACCGCATTAAAATCCGTTGCGTAGTTTTAAAGATTTAAGCATACAAAGGGACATAAAGACAGAGAAAGCGATTTTGTTTTATACTATGTAGTGATAGAGAAGTGGCACCAAAAGAAGAAGTAGATGATGGCTCTATGGTTTGCCAAATGTATGGATGTAAATATTTACCTTTACGTCGATTCAGCACTTTTAAGGCTTTGCCCCTTTTACCCGGTGGTAAGTTGGGTTGGTAGCTTTGAAATACATTCATTAATATAATCTCGAAAAGTACCTATACCAGATAAGGTGTAAGAGTAGGTAACTAAGTACACCTTACCACCTTTTTTTATATATAGGGACAAATCTTAATTACAAATATGTGTATATTGATATAAGGACAAATCTTAATTACAAATATGTGTATATTGATATAGGGACAAATCTTAATTACAAATATGTGTATATTGATATAGGGACAAATCTTAATTACAAATATGTGTATATTGATATAGGGACAAATCTTAATTACAAATATGTGTATATTGATATAGGGACAAATCTTAATTACAAATATGTGTATATTGATATAGGGACAAATTTTAATTACAAATATGTGTATATTGATATAGGGACAAATCTTAATTACAAATATGTGTATATTGATATAGGGACAAATCTTAATTACAAATATGTGTATATTGATATAGGGACAAATCTTAATTACAAATATGTGTATATTGATATAGGGACAAATCTTTATTATATATAGTGTATATTGATATACACTTTTCTCTGCAGCCCCTCGTATATTATGTTTTTGCCAGTGTTTCTTTATGTGAATGTTGTGTTTTGTGCCTCAGTTATACAAATAAAGTTATTATCTATCTATCTTATCTATCTACATGCATTACCTAACAAGAAGTAAAGAAACATTTTTTTTTTATTTATTCAAAGAACATTCTTAGTGCATGTAAAAAAATGGAATTACGCTGCAGCCATCAACTTAGATGCTGATACACATTTAATAATATATCTCAAAAACTACTGAGCCGATTTCGATTAATCTTGAACAGTTGAAATAATCTAAGGAAGGTTTTTAAGTAATTTAGATTAAATAAAATTTCAAACAAAATATAAGCTATAAATGTAAAAATATTTTGTACACTACCTACTTACTTAAATAAATAAATGTACCTAAATAAATCAATAAATATATAGGAACAAGTCACACAGATCAAGTTAGCCCCCAAGTTAGTTCAAGACTCGTGTTAGGTATAATATCAATAAGTTGTTGGATTTATTTCCTTCTAATATTTTAAAGTAATTTAAAATTTTAACTCACCTTATATTTATCCAAGCCCTTCAAATGTTCTTCACTTAAATATTTATAATTAAACATTTTCACGTACAATCCATTCAAAACACAACACGAAAATACAACAAAATACTGTTAAAATATTTTAACACTTATGTCATAACAATATAGTTCAAAGTTCATTATGGAATAAATGCTCCTCATTAACACCACGGATTTTCACAAACAATTTACTTATTTTTAACCCTAAACTAGACTTATCCTTAGTGCATTGTTTTAAAGTCTAAAATTGCTAGTATGTATTTTGTAAAAATTTTGAAAAACCTAAAAAATATCTTTTTTTTTTATAGTAATATAAGAGATAACATGTTAATACTGTTACAAGCAATGAAGTGAGTGATTACAGAATACGTATTGATATGAAATTCCTATCTGCTACTGTGGGTGTACTTATGACCTAGAAAGATACCAAAGTCATTTTGTTTTTTGACATCATTAAGTAAAAGTATATAAGTATTTATATTTTATTTAGGGTTAAGTTAGACGTGAATGACCTGTGTAGGTGCTCGATTCTCCGAATCTCTACTTATCCTATCCTATACCATTAAACGAGCAATAAAGAAAAACGGCTCTAACGATATCTTTGAAATTTTAAACATAAGTTCTAACATAATCAAAAGATAATCTAGCTAGGTTCCATGCCTGGTAAAATTCATATCCATACTAATATTATAAATGCAAAAGTCTGTCTGTCTGTCTGTCTGTCTGTCTGTCACCTCTTCACGGCTAAACTGCTGGACCGATTGTGATGAAATTTGGTAGGGATGTAGTTAACGACCTGAGGTCAAACATAGGCTACTTTTGGGCGCGATATAACCGAGTCCCACGCGGGGCGAAGCCGCGGGGAACAGCTAGTTTCCCATATTTTCACGCAAAAAAAAATTCTGCCTAAAACGAGCGAAACTTAGGTATTTTCTTCTTCTAAACCATTGATTTGTGTTGTTTTGTATTTTAGTTACACTTACATCATCAGTTAGAAAAAGGCTCATTGGTGTAAAAAACACAGACACACATATATTTCAAGAAATAGACCTCTGTTTTTTATTTGCGTACAACTCGCGTACATATCCGGGAGTTGATAAGATAGGGCATCGTCTGATAATGATAATTTACCTTATCGATCGTTTGTTAGTTACGTATTCTTAACAATTAGATTTATAGAGATTTCATTTGTACTAAAACTTAATTAAAAACTTTTTCAGTTGAAAATAATTTAAGAGGTCAATCGCACGCGCAAAAAATACTTTTCCATTTTTGAAAAAAAATGTGTTGCGTCTGAGCCTGGATGTCCGCAAGAATGCAATGCCATTATTACCATGTGAAATACTCCTGAAACCCTATGCTATCCTGGTACCATTAAATATATGTTTCGAAACACTATTAAAATAACCTACATTGCACACATGACATCATATAGTGTTGCATCGGTTAATTGCAATTAATAATAACGCATATGAGACCGACTGCACTCAATTGGGCTAAAAATTAATTTATTATGCGTCTAGCTCTATATTTATGGCTCAAAAATTGACTAGAATTTATGCGAAATGCATATGAGATACAATAAGATCTTAGCTTCGTTATAATAATATATATATTGGCTAGAAATTTTAAACTCTCACTCAACCTTTAAACTCATACTCTTGGGTCCCCTTATACGCTAGATAGCAGTCGTTAGGCTGTGTTTGTTGTCATTAGGCAGCATCAAAAATCTATTAGTGTTCCGGAATCATGATCCTATAGGTCTGGTTTCCCTGTAAAAGAGTTATATCAGACAGCAGTTGCTCTATTTTTAAAAAACCAAGTTCCGTCATATCTAGGACCATGACCAAAGCGTTCCCAGAAACACGCTCAGAGAAAGAAGAGCGTTACAATCTTTCATAGAAATAATGCTAAAATTGTATTTGATGGAGCGGTCAAATATTGCAAATGTGTAAGGTGATATCGACTAAAAGGATCAGGCAGGGGACGACCCCTACCTAACTAGACGGCTCTTAGCAAAACAGCAGAAGTCATTGCTTATTGGATTACTTCGAAAGCGATATTTGTAAAGTGCTTTATGAAGTGACTTTTTAGCTCATTCAATTAATTTGAATTCTCTTTCTCTGTCGACAATAAAACACTACATACTTAAGGGGCTGACATCAGCCAACTAGCGCCACTAATCATTTTATTTCTTTTACTCTAAAATCAGGTCAAATTTAAAAAATATATATGACAACAATTCGCTAGTTAATAACTTCTAGTATTTTTTTAATTACTTTTCTGCATATAATTTGTTTGCTTCAATCCACTTTCTGGCAAAATGTTTTCTAACTAGGTATATAGACTTACATGACCCAGGACAGTTTCTTCAAAAATATGTCAAGAAAAAATATCTTTGTGGGGTGTAGTGAGGAATTAAATGAAATTCTTTATAATATGCTCATCATTTATTTACAAGATAATGCCTGAGGTTAACATAAGTACTTATTGCTGGTAGAAGACGTACCAGGAGTCCAGACACGAGCAAGAGGAAGCGTAAATAGGTGTGAGACTGAGACCATCCGGCCCGACGGACTAATGTGTTTGGCTGCAGTCCAAGGGATAAGCAGCCTAGTTAAAATTGCTAACAACAACTAGGGTACCAGGATTTTTTACATTTTTCATAGTCTAATAGAGTTATTCGTTATTACAAACAGAATGAAGAGCCATAGAGCATATGCCCAGCAGCGCAAATATGCATAGAATAAGAGTTATTATAGGGCATCTAATTTTACGTAATTGTATTTCTTTAGTCTCTATTTTCTTATTTGGCTTGGCAGCCCGATCCCCAGGCCCATGGGAGGGCATAAAGCATTTTCCATCCTATATTAAAATCAGGAAAACACTAATTTTCGAGTATGAGAAATGAAAAAAATATAGCCTCGCCCCGCGCGCGTTTTTAAACTCTTTGGACACTGGCCATAATAATAAATAAATGCATTAAATTCTTTTTTCAAAAATATACTTGCTTTAAAAACAAAGGAGAACGCTCCCGCTTCCGTGTATGACTTGACATCCATTAGACAAATTAATTCATCCACGGCTGATGAGACGACTAGACGGTATAACAGACGGTCCTGTCACGTGCGATGCAAATGGAAACGGCCTTAGTTGTTCTTGTTTTAATTTAAACTAATGTCCACCATTTTGCCATGCATTTGTCTGGGACGTGGGCCGTCTAGGAAAATGCGTTTGGGTTTGGGTGACCACGGGGCTTAGCCAAAGTCACAATCTCAAAACGTAAACGAAGTACGACAAGAACAAAATGTATGGGATTGACATACGATTGACCACGTGATTTAGCGCGGCTAATGTCAATTCCATGCATTTTTTCTTTTTAACATTCGGTAGCGTTTTGAAATGGTGACTGGCTAAGCCTCTAGGTGTACACCTAGAGGCTACTATTTTAGGTAGAAATCAGTGACTAAGTAAGTATATATCAAAACCGTTGAGTCGAATGATTGTCGTTCGATTCTTTTCTAAGCGAGTTTAAGTTTGGCTATTTATAATTGCGAGAGCGTTTTCAGTAGCTACAGTACCTACCCCTATATAGTATGAGATTATGAGTGCGTTAGAATTTTGAATAAAACAAAAGTCGCTTTCCGCTTTCTGTCCCTATATGTATGCTTAAATCTTTGAAACTACGCAACGCATTTTGATGCGGTTTTTTTTATTAGGCAGAGTGATTCAAGAGGAAGGTTTTATCGCGCCCAAAAGTAGCCTGTTACCCCTGGTTCTTATCTATATTCATGCCAAATTTCATCGGAATCAGTCCAGCGAATTAGCCGTGAAATCGTAAAAGAACGACAGACAGATAGACTTTCGCATTCATAATATTAGTATGGATTTAATGTATTGTAAGATATTAATGTGGATTTATTTATTGTTATTCTTATTAGGCTCTCTACAAATCGTATTTTAAAATTTAGCTAGGGGATTTTGACGTTTTTGTCGATTATCTGCAAATTTGTATAAAAAATATACAAAAAATAACAAAGTAAACAAACAAATTAGAGAAAGCACCAAGCCAACATAAACAATGTAGAAATTCGGCTGATCGATACGACACCTGTGCGTTGCCACGGCGACGCTCCGGAGGGCGCCACCCGACACCGGCGCGTAATTTGAAATTCGAACCGCGCCGATAATGTCTGTTGCCAGTGCCGCGAGCTATTCCCGACCAAATTACGTATTTTGGATAGGGATGGATGTCTTTTTGGATAATTAAGCGTTCCCGTTGGTGATCGACTGTAGCGTTTGTATTTAGAATCCGGAATTTTCCACATCGGATCTGGCTTTCTTCCGTAACAAAACATAATCTGCAAACAAGCTTCCTCGGACGTGGAAAGGTTGCTTTGCTGTAGCGCTATCTCGTTTCGGCGTCAAAGATACAAACAGGGGATACTGAGCCAGCGAAGTAAAAAAGTAATTCTTGTTGGTACGGTTATGGTGGAAAATTATGTTATAAAATTATGCCCGAGCGATGTAGAAATTCCTTGCTGTAGTTAGTTAAAACAACATCTGAGGATGAACTGAAATATGCTAAGAGAAAAACATTCAACGTTAGTTAGACCACTGCAGTTTATCGGAAGATTATTTTTAAAATAACTAGCTTTTGCCCGCGGCTTCGATCGCGTGAACTTACCTCGGGAACAGTGCTTTTTCCCGGGATGAAAATACCCTATGTCCTTCGTATTGTTTTAACCTCTCCGCCAATTTCAGCCAAATCAGTTCAGGCCTGTTCTTGAGTTATAAATTGTGTAATTAACATGACTTTTTGTTATATATATAGATACCAAATTAGGTCCTTAGAACACGGATGAAAATAAGACTTCGCGTACTCCAAAGCCAGACTGCTTGGGATGCTATAGTATAGGAATAAACTCTAAGATGGAGCTGTGGCGACACTAGCGCCACAACCAATATCTACAAAGACGCACCACAGATGGCGTTAAAAGCAACAATCTCAGAATTGCATACAAGATGGCAAATTACTATGAAAGTCTAAATCGCGCTTGCAAAGTTTCTACGGATTGAAGCATATATACAAACCTCCGACAAGACATTGTCGGAGCCGCGGTTCCCCAGGCATAACACCCTAGCCTGGCGGGAAGATCTTCCCTTTGTGGCGGTCGAGCATAACACTATAGCTCCCGTCACACACTCCAAACTGGAGCCGCGGTTCCCCAGGCATAACACCCTAGCCTGGCGGGAAGATCTTCCCTTTGTGGCGGTCGAGCATAACACTATAGCTCCCGTCACACACTCCAAACTGGATACCCCATCGTCGGGGTCACCATGGTGTAGGCTACCTTATATATATTTATCTATCTTATAATTATTCACACTCTTCACTTATTCAAATAAACACATATCACAGCATACTAGTTTGTCGATATCGACATCGACATCGGAATATCGACTATACCCACACATTAATCATCAACTGACATAATCGCGAATACGCCTGCGCGGCGAGAGAGCCAGTCATGATTTTATTATTCTCTTTGGATTTCATCTTGACATGAAGTCTCGCTTGTCATATCTTGGTGGCTGCATATCTGACTAGTGATCCTGCTTTTAATTATTTAATGTGATGTTTAATTTACTATTTCCTATCTATGTTCTATCGCTATACATCTGATCCTTACTGCTGTGCTTGTGCTTTGATCTTTCTGCCTCACTCTTCTTGCTGTGCCTTCTATGTATGTTGGATGAGAAAATAAACGGAATGAAATGTGAGTCAGTTTTTATTATAGTTGAATCCTCATAGCCAACAACAATAAAGTGGTATAGCTCCCCTCATTTACCATACTGGTGACCCCTGGTCCTATAAATTGGACGTGAACATAGAACAAGAAGATGGCGGACGCTAACAAGGAGCGGCCTAATACTAGTGAGGGGACAGTATCGATAGATAAAGGCGATGTTTTCAAAGTGAGCATCAGAATACCTCCTTTTTGGCCGGAAGAGCCGGAAATTTGGTTTGCACAAGTCGAAGGGCAGTTTGCAATAAACAAGATCACTAGTGATGTGACCAAGTTCAATTACATCATAGGTCAACTCGATAACCAATACTCTCGTGAGGTGAAAGACATCATAATTAGCCCTCCAGCGGAGAACAGATATGAAAAGCTGAAGACAGAGCTGATCAGGAGATTAAGCGCATCTAACGAAAAGAAGCTTAAACAACTTTTGATGCATGAGGAGCTTGGAGACCGGAAGCCTTCCCGATTCCTTCGTCACCTGCAAGGTCTAGCTGGAGTAGATGTACCCGATGACTTCCTAAAAACAATTTGGATTAGTCGGCTTCCAGTTGGGATCCAGACAGTATTAGCAGGTCAACCAGCCTCAGCAGCGCTCGAAGATTTAGCGGACTTGGCTGACAAGGTTAACGATGTTGCTTCTCCATCGCATAATGTCGCAACTACAGATGGATCCATCTCAAGTTCTGATTTCAGCAACCTAGTTAAGGAGATTGCAGAGCTACGCAGGCAGTTTAATCAAGTCCTTGCATCTAACAGAAGCAGCAGACCCCGCTCCCGACCCTCTCAATCAGGTCAGAGTAGGTCCTCTTCCAGACAACGCTCGCAGTCAAATTATCGAAAGCATCCACTATGCTGGTACCATTTCAAGTTTGGTGAAAATGCAACCAAGTGCATACGTCCATGCGACTACAAATCGGAAAACTCAAAGGGCAGTCTATAATGGCGGCTGACGACTGCCCCCCAACTACTGGTCGCCTATTTGTCACCGATCGACAGTCAAAGACGCAATTTCTGGTCGATACAGGAAGCGACCTCTGTGTCTTCCCTCGGTCGATGATGCGAGATCGACGTACAACCCCTACGGAGTATGAACTGTGTGCGGCAAACGGATCCAGCATTGCAACGTACGGCTACGCTCATCTTAAATTAGACTTCGGTTTACGCAGAACTTTCTTTTGGCGTTTTGTGGTTGCAGACGTTACAAAACCAATTATAGGTGTAGACTTTCTCAACTTTTATAATCTTATCGTTGACTGTCGTAATAAACGTTTGATTGACGACACGACATCTGTTACCACTGCAGCCAGTTCTGTTATCAATTCTAGTAGCCTTTATTCTGTAAAAGTCTTGACTGGTGAAACTTCATATCATAAAATACTTAATGAGTTTCCAGAGATCACTCGACCAGCTGGTATGCATCGTAACATCCCACACAACACCGTACATCACATCCGCACCACTCCTGGGCCTCCAGTTTCTTCTTCGCCTCGTCGCCTGGCACCAGATAAGTTAAAAATAGCTCAACAGGAATTCCAGTCGATGCTTGCCAATGGAACAGCCAGACCTTCGGAGAGCTCTTGGTCTTCACCATTACACTTAGCCCCGAAAAAAGACAACGGCTGGCGTCCGTGTGGTGATTATCGCATGTTGAATGCCCGTACTCTGCCTGACAGGTACCCGATTAAACACATACATGACTTCGCTCACTCATTAGCGGGGTGTAAAGTATTCAGTACCTTAGATTTAGTAAAAGCGTACAATCAGATACCTGTCAACGCAGAGGATATTCCTAAAACTGCTATCACCACACCGTTTGGCTTGTACGAATTCCCTTATATGACTTTTGGGCTCCGAAACGCTGGACAGACTTTTCAACGTTTTGTTGATGAAATGACTAGAGGGTTAGATTTCGTTTATTGTTACTTGGACGATTTTTTAATATTTTCACGGTCCAAAATTCAACACGAGGAGCACCTTCGCATTATCTTTGGAAGACTTCGAGATTACGGTATGATACTTAATACGTCTAAGTGTGTTTTCGGGGCAGAGGAGGTAACCTTTTTAGGATACAGCATCTCCGAGCACGGCACCCGACCACTGGACTCTAAGGTAGAAGCCATTAAAAATTTTCCCACTCCTACTAACGTGCGTCAACTTAGAGCATTTTTAGGCATGCTAAATTTTTACAGGCGATTTTTGCCTCGCGCAGCCCAAATTCAAGCTCCCTTGCATGCTATGTTGACGGGATCATTGAAAGGATCGCAACCTATCCACTTGACAGGCGAGGCTTTAGAAGCTTTTGAAGCGAGTAAGACTAGCTTGTCTGATGCTGCTTTACTGGCACATCCAGATTGTACTGCTAAACTTGCGCTTGTAACGGATGCTTCGGATAAGGCTATTGGAGCTGTAATACAGCAGCTCAAAGACGATGCCTGGCAACCGTTAGCCTTCTTTTCGCGAAAGTTAAGCCCCTCTCAAGTGGTATACTCCCCTTATGACCGGGAGTTACTTGCTATCTATGAGGCAATCAAACACTTCAGGCATATGCTTGAGGCTCGGCATTTTATTGTGTACACTGACCACAAGCCGATCAGTTTTGCATTCCATGAAAGGAAGAAAAACTGTTCGCCTAGGCAGTACAGGCACCTAGATTTCATTTCCCAGTTTACTACTGACATTCGACATATATCTGGCAAAGATAATGTGGTTGCCGATACTTTGTCACGCATTGAAGAACTGGGAGTGCCGGTAAGCCTCGAGACACTAGCCAAAGGTCAATCCACAGACCCTGAACTTGCCAAATTATTAGATGAGGGTTCATCATTAAATCTAAAGAAATTATTTCTTTCTGAGAGTCGAATTCCTTTATACTGTGACGTTAGCACACCAGTTTCTAGGCCTTTTGTTCCAAAGTTTTATCGTAAACAGGTTTTCGATTGCCTGCACTCACTTAGTCACCCTGGTTCAAATGCTTCGGCAAAATTAGTAGCCGAAAGATACGTTTGGCCAGGTATTAGAAAGGACTGTAGGATTTGGGCGCGTAGCTGCATCATGTGTCAAAAGGCAAAGGTTCACCGTCACGTTAATGCTCCCTTAAACACTTTTCATTTACCTAAAGGACGTTTTCAGCAGGTTCATATAGACTTAATTGGACCTCTACCTCATTCCGACGGATATCGGTATTGCCTTACCGCCATAGATCGATTTACTCGATGGTCGGAGGCCATACCGATAGTTGATATCACCGCGGAAACAGTGGCAAAAGCTTTACTTTCAGGCTGGATAGCCAGATTTGGTTGTCCTTCTGATATTGTAACTGACCGTGGCCGGCAATTTGAGTCTGCTCTGTTTAAATGTCTCTCGGCCATAGCTGGGTTCGAACACAAGCGTACAACAGCATACCACCCGGCTTGTAATGGATTGGTCGAACGGTTCCACAGGCAACTCAAAGCCGCCATAGTTTGCCACGCGAATGACAAGTGGACAGAATCCTTACCATGGGTACTACTTGGTATAAGAACTTCTTTTAAAGAGGATCTACAGTCTTCCTCGGCCGAGTTAGTATACGGAGAGCCCCTAAGATTACCAGGAGAATTTTTTGATCCTGCTTCAGTTGGCACTACAGATACCTCTGAGTTTACCACTCGCATTAGGTCGTTTGCTAGGAAATTGCAACCGGTACCTACGTCGCATCATAGTAAGCCTAAAGTATTCGTTTATAAAGATCTTGCAATTAGTGATTACGTCTTCCTCCGCGAAGACGCATCGCGCGGTGCACTTCAACCTGCTTATTCAGGGCCCCATAAAGTTTTATCAAGAGGAGACAAAATTTTTAAAATAATTTTCAAAAATAAAGAAGTCACGGTATCTATTGACCGATTAAAACCAGCCTTCATTCTTGCCGATGAAACGGATGACCCCTCCCCCGCAGTTCAAAAAGAGTATGTCACTCGTTCAGGACGCAGAGTCAAATTTCCCGACCTTTGCCCTTGACGGTCTCTGGAGGGGGGTGGTGTAGGCTACCTTATATATATTTATCTATCTTATAATTATTCACACTCTTCACTTATTCAAATAAACACATATCACAGCATACTAGTTTGTCGATATCGACATCGACATCGGAATATCGACTATACCCACACATTAATCATCAACTGACATAATCGCGAATACGCCTGCGCGGCGAGAGAGCCAGTCATGATTTTATTATTCTCTTTGGATTTCATCTTGACATGAAGTCTCGCTTGTCATATCTTGGTGGCTGCATATCTGACTAGTGATCCTGCTTTTAATTATTTAATGTGATGTTTAATTTACTATTTCCTATCTATGTTCTATCGCTATACATCTGATCCTTACTGCTGTGCTTGTGCTTTGATCTTTCTGCCTAACTCTTCTTGCTGTGCCTTCTATGTATGTTGGATGAGAAAATAAACGGAATGAAATGTGAGTCAGTTTTTATTATAGTTGAATCCTCATAGCCAACAACAATAAAGTGGTATAGCTCATTTACCACTTTGGAGTATGTGACGGGAGCGGTTTATATGCTCGACCGCCACAAAGGTAAGATCTTCCCGCCAGGCTAGGGTGTTATGCCTGGGGAACCGCGGCTCCGACAATGTCTTGTCGGAGGTTGTATTTATGCTCCAATCCGTAGAAACTTTGCAAGCGCGATTTAGACTTTCATAGTAATTTGCCATCTTGTATGCAATTCTGAGATTGTTGCTTTAAACGCCATCTGTGGTGCGTCTTTGTAGATATTGTTGTGGCGCTAGTGTCGCCACAGGACTCTCTTCCAAGACTGAAGGTCTGATAAATCTTCATGTGCAATCTGTGCTTATGATGTTAGCTTGCAAGTGCCAGTTGCTTGACTTTGACGTCCCAGTGAGTCGGGTACGTTGTTGCTGCTTGCTCGTAGTCTGCGGTGAGTCGAGACTGTAGTGAGCGATGACTTGTTGGCGCCGGTAGATGTCCTGCAGAACTGCCACGCTGGTGCGGTGGCCGACCGATGAATACCAGGCGTGGGCTGCGGTGGATGTGCCGGTCGCTGAAGTCTTTGAAGTGAGGGTGGTTGCAGGACCAGGAAGCTCGGTACGTCGGCTGCGTTGGACCTGTAGATACCCCATCGTAGTTGGCTTGCTGTGAGACTGCTGGCTGCTGAGGCTTGAGAGGTAGCGAGATGATGGATCGGAGAATGTTGATGGAGAAGGCTGCTTCCAATCACGTCGGGGTCACCACTTTGGAGAGAGTGACGGGAGCGATAGTGTTATGCTCGACCGCCACAAAGGGAAGATCTTCCCGCCAGGCTAGGGTGTTATGCCTGGGGAACCGCGGCTCCGTTTGCCGCACACAGTTCATACTCCGTAGGGGTTGTACGTCGATCTCGCATCATCGACCGAGGGAAGACACAGAGGTCGCTTGCTGTATCGACCAGAAATTGCGTCTTTGACTGTCTATCGGTGACAAATAGGCGACCAGTAGTTGGGGGGCAGTCGTCAGCCGCCATTATAGACTGCCCTTTGAGTTTTCCGATTTGTAGTCGCATGGACGTATGCACTTGGTTGCATTTTCACCAAACTTGAAATGGTACCAGCATAGTGGATGCTTTCGATAATTTGACTGCGAGCGTTGTCTGGAAGAGGACCTACTCTGACCTGATTGAGAGGGTCGGGAGCGGGGTCTGCTGCTTCTGTTAGATGCAAGGACTTGATTAAACTGCCTGCGTAGCTCTGCAATCTCCTTAACTAGGTTGCTGAAATCAGAACTTGAGATGGATCCATCTGTAGTTGCGACATTATGCGATGGAGAAGCAACATCGTTAACCTTGTCAGCCAAGTCCGCTAAATCTTCGAGCGCTGCTGAGGCTGGTTGACCTGCTAATACTGTCTGGATCCCAACTGGAAGCCGACTAATCCAAATTGTTTTTAGGAAGTCATCGGGTACATCTACTCCAGCTAGACCTTGCAGGTGACGAAGGAATCGGGAAGGCTTCCGGTCTCCAAGCTCCTCATGCATCAAAAGTTGTTTAAGCTTCTTTTCGTTAGATGCGCTTAATCTCCTGATCAGCTCTGTCTTCAGCTTTTCATATCTGTTCTCCGCTGGAGGGCTAATTATGATGTCTTTCACCTCACGAGAGTATTGGTTATCGAGTTGACCTATGATGTAATTGAACTTGGTCACATCACTAGTGATCTTGTTTATTGCAAACTGCCCTTCGACTTGTGCAAACCAAATTTCCGGCTCTTCCGGCCAAAAAGGAGGTATTCTGATGCTCACTTTGAAAACATCGCCTTTATCTATCGATACTGTCCCCTCACTAGTATTAGGCCGCTCCTTGTTAGCGTCCGCCATCTTCTTGTTCTATGTTCACGTCCAATTTATAGGACCAGGGGTCACCAGTATGGTAAATGAGGGGAGCTATACCACTTTATTGTTGTTGGCTATGAGGATTCAACTATAATAAAAACTGACTCACATTTCATTCCGTTTATTTTCTCATCCAACATACATAGAAGGCACAGCAAGAAGAGTTAGGCAGAAAGATCAAAGCACAAGCACAGCAGTAAGGATCAGATGTATAGCGATAGAACATAGATAGGAAATAGTAAATTAAACATCACATTAAATAATTAAAAGCAGGATCACTAGTCAGATATGCAGCCACCAAGATATGACAAGCGAGACTTCATGTCAAGATGAAATCCAAAGAGAATAAATTTGGAGTGTGTGACGGGAGCTATAGTGTTATGCTCGACCGCCACAAAGGGAAGATCTTCCCGCCAGGCTAGGGTGTTATGCCTGGGGAACCGCGGCTCCGACAATGTCTTGTCGGAGGTTTGTATATATGCTTCAATCCGTAGAAACTTTGCAAGCGCGATTTAGACTTTCATAGTAATTTGCCATCTTGTATGCAATTCTGAGATTGTTGCTTTTAACGCCATCTGTGGTGCGTCTTTGTAGATATTGGTTGTGGCGCTAGTGTCGCCACAGGACTCCCTTCCAAGACTGAAGGTCTGATAAATCTTCATGTGCAATCTGTGCTTATGATGTTAGCTTGCAAGTGCCAGTTGCTTGACTTTGACGTCCCAGTGAGTCGGGTACGTTGTTGCTGCTTGCTCGTAGTCTGCGGTGAGTCGAGACTGTAGTGAGCGATGTAGACCTGTTGGCGCCGGTAGATGTCCTGCAGAACTGCCACGCTGGTGCGGTTGGCCGGCCGATGAATACCAGGCGTGGGCTGCGGTGGATGGCCGGTCGCTGAAGTCTTGAAGTGAGGGTGGTTTCAGGACCAGGAAGCTCGGTGCGTCGGCTGCGTTGGACCTGTAGATACCCCATTGTTGTTGGCTTGCTGTAAGACTGCTGGCTGCTGAGACTTGAGAGGTAGCGAGATGATGGATCGGAGAATGTTGAAGGAGAAGGCTGCTTCCAATCACGTCGGGGTCACCAGTTTGGAGAGTGTGACGGGAGCGATAGTGTTTATATGCTCGACCGCCACAAAGGGAAGATCTTCTCGCCAGGCTTGGGTGTTATGCCTGGGGAACCGCGGCTCCAACGATGTCTTGTCGGAGATTGTATTTATGCTCCAATCCGTAGAAACTTTGCAAGCGCGATTTAGACTTTCATAGTAATTTGCCATCTTGTATGCAATTCTGAGATTGTTGCTTTTAACGCCATCTGTGGTGCGTCTTTGTAGATATTGGTTGTGGCGCTAGTGTCGCCACAGAGCTATCTTGTAGAATTATTTCTAAGAATACTGACTTTACTTTTAAAAAGAGAATCAGGTAGTGTAGTCCAGTTATCATTGGTATTTATTGAGTGCAGTGTATTTAGTATCGATGTCGTCACGCTCCGTATGTCAGAGAAATCTATTGAAATGTATTGAGTTACAGAGAAACCTCCACACATATCAGCTGACTTGAGTGTGACTATTGGAAAATTGTCTCAGGCTTATGTTTGCCTAGTATGTAGGTATTTATTTATAGGTATATTAATTATTTCTAGCATTCGCCCGTGGGTTCGCCCGCGTGAATTTCCCACGGGAAAAGTGCTTTTTCCCGGGATGAATGTATCCTATGTCTCTCTCACTTCTATCTATGTATATGCGAAATTTCAGAAAGATTGGTGCAGTAGATAGAGCGTTAAAGCTTAACAAACAAACATACTCACTTTCGCATTTATAATATTATAGTTAGGAAGTTAGGATTACTATTATTTGAAAGTTTAATTACGACAATATAATAGCGTCAAAGAGTCATTTCATGAGCATCAATCAATAGGCTACTACTAGCTGCGTGTATGTATGGTGTACGTACAATGTACACATACGGTAGCCGTATGCTTGTTTAAAATTTAATCAAATTTTGTTAAAGCTTAACGGGGTACCTGTGATCTTAATAAAGCTGTACTAGGAGTTCATAATTAGCTGGGTCTGTTTACAAACATTCATTTGGAGGCAAAGCATGGTTTCCGTTAGTTCGGGCGAACAAAAAGACATACATTCTAACGCCGATGTTGACTTTACGCGTAATTGACATACAATGTTGAGAAGGGATGGCAGTTACACTTTACGATTCGGTATAAAAATGGACAAGAAAATCTCACTGTAGACATAAGTAGTGTAATATTTTCATTGCTGTAGACAAGATCAGATGTAGACTTGGCACAAAGGGCCTCTGCTTAGGTACATATATTCAAATTCAAATAGTTTATTCTCAATATACGATATTCTATCACTTATTGAGGTCAATAATTACATATATTAAGTTTACCACTTCCAAAGCGCAAGTTGAAAAGAAGCGACGCCACAAACTCCAATGCAGCATTTTCTTTAAAAAACGTCAATTTACAAGAACCAAAACTGTCGAGTTTACATTTGCGTGAATATTATTATACATAAAATAAGTCCATCATATTATACGTCGCTACTCTACTAACAAAAAAAAAAAAAAACTTATTTTTGTTGCCAAATAAACAAGCAATGCTCACACTGTTATTTCGGTTTGAAACGACAGAGAGAAGTGGGAGTGGAATTACTGGTTACTAAGGCGAAAAATGGCCACGATGTCACACGAGTTAGCAGGGCGCTAGTGACACCTTCAAGTTATTATGAGCGTAAACAATGCCGTGACCACTACAAACGGCTGTACAGATTTTGGTATTAATAAGTAAATTAAATTTTCAGGTCTAACAACAAAGGTAGCACCCATCTCTTCTCCCTTAGGTGTTAGAGGGAATTATAAAGTTTTCTTATACCTTACCTAACAATACAATTCCCAAGGAGGATCGACGTCAGACAGCCAACTGGTCACAAAAATAATACCGAATCTTTCAATATACTTAGGTAGCTCATGGAATGGATGGAAAAAATTAAATTGTATGATGAACCATTAAATCTGTCCATGATGATTATGAGAGTAGTCCTTCTACTTGACCAGGAAATCATAACTAAGCTAGAGGCAGCCCTATACGTGGGTCGTGTTATCGACTGATCGCTTACAAGTCAATAATTGCGATATTTTTAGGAGTTAGACACAATAATAATCGTTTGTGCTGATGTTGATTTCATTTGGTATATATGCGATCTTTGTATTGGTCATTTTAAAATTCTTATTTTAAGTTTGTGATTTTACACAAATATTTAAAAAAGTCTTCTCACCGAAAATTCAAATATCTCTGACTGCTATGATCGGGAACACCGTTTTCCTCTCCAGTCCCCATCAAACATTCCTTCGAAAAAAAAAAAATTGTTTGCACAGATGCTGACTACCTAAATAAGAAAGTCTTAAATAATATCTAATGGCTAAATGTAGTATCTTAGTAGTAGATACTTCAATATATTTCTCATTGGTGTGACGGCTGGTAATAGTGACTGTATGAGTAGGTATACTGCACAAGCACAAATGGCGATGCCAAATAATGAATTCAAAGAAATCCCATCCAATTTTATACGACCTTTAAATAGGAAACACCTATATTTTGCTATTTAGCAGTCGGAAACGATACTTTTAATCATTTTGCGGCGTTCCGCCACTTCACGCCTTTGCCCGCGAGAGCGACGGTAACCGGACGCCATCTTGCATCGCCATGACACCGCTTTGACAGCTGTCATATGAAACGGACATTCAAATGTTTGGATTTTAAATAGTTTTTTTAATAGACTGACGAAATTAGTTACATCAAACTACATCAAAGTCTAAACATAATCTGCTGAGGCCAACTTGAACAAAGTACGCAGGGTCAACTGCCCTTGCAACCATCGATATGAATCCCAAATTGAATGTTACGTCAAATATAAAAATCATTACAGCGACCGGGACGTCGTCGACGTGTATGACCCCCCGTGTGAGGTGAATTGACCTTTCTAAATTACTCCATCATCAAGCAACTTTTAAATATACAAAAACCTGAAAATGCTTCATTTATTTGACTTAGTTGATTTAAGTATTTCAGTTATGTTGATTTTAAAACCAAACAACTGCACCGAATTAGGCATATTTTTAAAATCTATTATACTATAGACGCACAACACAGTACAGAGCATACAACATTTGAGTATCTACATAGAGACAACTCAAAAATTTAAAAGAATTTATGTACAGGACCCTTTTCTCGTTATTGTTAATCTAAGTCATAAACAATGCCCGCCCCTCACCACAAGTCTGAATTAATTTCATTAGGCCTCTCTCCAGGGAGGGATCGTGTTCATTATATCCAATGATTTTCAACACATGCCCTTATGGAAGGGATTAGTCTGATGTTGTTAGGGAAATCGCGTCTTTTGGACCCCTAGGGGGAGTGAAGCGATTATTTTTGACAAAGATTTTAGATAACAGATCGCTAAGTTAAAAAAATTGCTTGGTAGAGAATGAATTTTAGTAAGAACTTAGAAGCCCGTGGTACGTTTTGATGAATTTATAAACTTCAATTATATACAAGCAAGCATTTATATAAAACAAGGATAGTATAAATATGCTTCTTTGAGACTTATAAATAAATTTTAAACAAATAAATAGATTTTTAATTTTAAGTTGTGAGCCAAAAATTAATTGATGTAAAAAATAATTTAGGTAGGATTGGACTTATTTAATATTGCTTACCATGTAAAACCTAAATTAAGACCTCTCTGTCTGCCCCTTATTCGCCTTTTACGACATCTTTAAGAAGAGTTTAGCGCAACACAGGACCAATAAAATATAACCTTCTTAATTACTAGGCGCACATAAAAGTCAAGCGTTCAATCATTCTGATTTCTGCATACAAACAATAAAAAACAGTTCCCTTTCATTAGCACGGGCTATTAAGACAATTAGTTCCACTTGTTATAATTCAACGCAATTACGTGATAACATCTACTTCGCGCCCCACTATTAGGACGTCACGCGACATGTTCGCTTCGCACCTTGCATTGTGGTAGCATGGTAAAAATAATTTAAAGTCAAATCCAAATAAGGATACAGGCAATACAGAGGGAATGTGTTTTCCATTTTCAAATTGTAATGTTTTTACTTTTTTATTAATTTACATTTTATTCATTATTATAATTAAAAGTACTAGGCCACTATAAATTTAAAGAGCGATTTCCGTCAAGCCAATTACGCGATAACATCTCCATCGTCTTCCCCCTCTATTGGGAGTTGTTCGCACCTCAGCGTATGACAAATTGATATCAGGCAAATTAAGCGTGAATGACGAATTAATACATTTTGATATGACACTAATATTTAGAGTTGAGAAATTATAAAAATACGGAACTGCGGTAAAAAAAAAATTAAGGCAGTAGAGCATTCATCACGGTTCAATAAAAAAAAATTAAAGTGGTTGTTATCGATCTCTCAGTTATATAGTACTTGAATATTAAATTTCAAACATTTTATTTTTATTTGTGTCAAGTATGTGAGATTGTAAATATGCATAGAAAGATTTCGCGCAATAATGTTTGCTTAATTAACTTTTTATGCAAATAAATTTTCATTTAAGTACTATTTTGTAGTATAAATAAAAATAAAAATAAATATTTTTAGAAATACTTAAATCAACAAAAACTATAACATTATGTACAAAGTTGTAAAACAATGTCCATATATGTACATTTTGAGTTAGTTACATTTTTAACTCAATCAGGAACAAATGATTATGATCGGCTGAAATTTTGCACACGGATAGGGTATGTCATTCTGAATTTGTATGAATAACGAACTACTTTTTCCCAAATACAGGGGCAAAAACCCTAAAATCTATGTTTCACGCAAATGACATCAAGTGGCACGCTATCGACCCCTTTACACAAAAATGGAACCCTAAAAGTAATAAAACGTCACATACCACATCCCGCCTCATTACAACATACTAGGGTCCCATGGGGACACGGATGGTGATTTGTCCGCAAGATTTCAATTTTGATGTGTAACCTAACACCCTACAAATTGAGGCGATAAAATATACACGGCTTATCGTGCATCGGTGTAGGTGGCGCCTTCAATGCATGTTACTTTGTAAAGTGATGTTTAATTCTTTTTAGCCAACTCGAAAGGGGTTATATGCTTAGAAAAAAAAATCTACGTTTTTGGCAGGTTTATTTTTAAAATAAGATAAAAATTGAAAAACTTGTTCAGTAAGTACTCCGTATATAAATGGGAAATTTAAACTAGTGAAGGCCGGATGAGACAAGCCTCACGATGAGATATTTTAAACGTAGATGCTAGCGACTGCGATGGCAATTTTGTATGCCGTAAAGCGTCTGTGGCAGATAGAAGGTAGTAAAAGCCAGTTGCTTCTTTTCGAGTCTTAATGACTATGTGGACTCTATATTGACTTTGCCCAGTACTTGGCCATCTCCACCGCCCGTCCGTTCGCCTCGTTCAAGTCCAGTCGCTAATGCCTTGCATTCAGTCTCAAAATTTACATGTACATAGGGTACATGGAAATTTTGAGCTCCCATACAAAGTGACTGCGACAGGTGATGGATATCGTCAAAAATCAACCCAAGGAGAGTTGATGTCAAGCAGGCAACATGCATTTTTTACTTTCTTACTTTTCAGTAATTTTTAAATCAATTTTGTTTGAAACCTGGACATTCAGCAGATAAAATTCGTAATTATACACCATATGCCCATAATGAAGTGCTGACTGTCATTTTATCAGAGCCATACTTATCTGCAGGCCATGTGTTAGTTGATACGTGACATCATATAACACAAATGAAATGCTGATAACATTCCATATAGTATAGCATGGAATTTAAATACTAATAAAATATATGGATTACCTATTTAATATCGAAAATATTTTGTAGGCTTTAAGGTCCTTTCCATCTATATCACTCCAACAGTACCTAGGACAACCAACTGGTTTACCACTGAGTCATCTTAGGTATTCTTTTACAAACAATAACGTTGCTTTGCTGCCTAAAAACAAGTCTATGTCATTTCCTGGCCCTCCAACACATTAAAAAAACCGCGTCATTATCCGTCTCTCCGGTTTTTTTGGCGTAAAAGAAGGACAAAGACACTCAAAAATACAATTCAGTTTAAAATTTATTATTTTGATTAGATAACTATTTAGCTCTTTGTCTTTCTGCATACTTAGTCTGTGTCATAATTTGTTCCCAAGCCAAACAAGGGTTCGCAATCGAACAACTTTCTTGTAAAAGCCACTTCCTGGGCTAGGAAAGCCGTCGGGACCATCACTCCAGCATGCGTCAGGGGTGCACTGAGTGGAAGTGACGGAATCCTTACAAATATACAGGGCGCTTCCTGTTAACTCCTATATACTATGGTGTCCTGGTAGTTGGGGCTTGAAATTGGTCTCTTCTCTTGGTACCTAGTGGTGTGTAGCCTTAAACAAACGTGTGTTCAAGTATCATCAACACACACAATAATTAAAAATAAAATGAATTAATTATTTTAGTTTTATTTTAGTTTTCATTTTGTATTTTAGTTTTTGTAAGAAAAGAAGAAGAAGTATCTTATCTTAAGTATGGGTCCTAAATTATAGCAAGCACGTAGAACCTATGGGTCCTTTTGTACTTACCCCATCCCTTATCACCCACATTGGGATTTCTAAAGGATTGTATGAGCTTCAGAACATCACCTGCTGTGAAGTGCTTATAGTCCTCCAGGTTTTTCTTTTTGTCTAAACCACCACAATTATGTTGGTGCCTGTTTTTACTCATTCATACCAGTTCTCGCTTTTTCTACTGCTCGTACTTTCATGTCGCGTACTTTCCTTTCATTCATTTATCTTTTGTTCTTTTTACGGGTGGGGCTCCCGTGTACTGACCTATTCTAAGTTTCTAACTACTTTATTCATTTTCTGTTTCTTATTATCTCCTTGTAGGGTAATAAAGGAGAGAAGAGGTCCATTTGCTTGCTGTGAGCCAGTGAGTCACAGCAACACAAACTGGGTGTCGATTCTGCTAACGTTAAATCACAATCGTGTCAAAATAGTGTTTCAATGGTAGTGCTTTTTTACACACTAGTTACAAGAAATGTATATATTTTTTTATATCACTTCTGATGATCACACCACACACTACATTCATATCACATCATACTGTCATAACTCTTGTAAATAGTGTGTAAAAAGCACTACTATTGAAACACTATTTTGATACGATTTTGTCTTAACGTTAGCAGAATCGACGCCCTGGAACATGGATTCCTCTGCTTTGCACATGCCCTACATTCGGGGCTTTTGACAAGTTTCAGTTAACTACAGTTATTAAGTATAACTTCCATCAATATGAGCTAGGCTCCTGTCGGTGGAGTTACTTCCATTATTAGCCAGTATCTTCCTCATTTTGATGCGATACGACAGACGTTTACTTTCTCCTTTTTATATTTGATTCATGAAACTACGCCATGGTCTACCTACTAATCTGAACTCTCTTTTTTTTATTTCTTTAATTAATTACATAATCATCATCATTTCGAGTAGGCGTCACGGTCAATCAACCATGCACACCCTGGTGTCAGAGTTCTTCGGAACCGCCTCTCGGCCTCTGACGTGGTTCCTTTAACGACTACCAGATGGCAGCCGGGACCAACGGCTTAACGTGCCTTCCGAAGCACGGAATCATCTTTATTATCAAACAATCAGGTGCTTACTTAATTAAATTAATAAATTTCTCGTCTGCCTACATTTTTCTTTAACTGTATTACGTGCAAACATTCCCACGCTTAATTTGCTGACGTTTCATATAGCGTGTCGCCAATAAAGCAACAACTGATAATGCAATTGGTCAAAGAATAAGAAAGTAAATAAGATAGTGTTTTGAATATGTTTTCTGCCTAAGTACTGTCTCTCATTTTCCACATTCCAGTTATTGTATAGAAACACGAGGTCAGTTTTTCTACAACAGCCGAGTTTTTAGATGACGTCCTAGACTAAAAAAAGGTAGTTGAAGCAGTAGTTACTTTATTTTCATATGGACAAATCACACAGATTGAACTAACCCCAAAGTAAGTTCGAGACTTGTGTTATAGGATACTAACTCAACGATACTATATTTTATAACAAATACATACACATCCAAGACCCAGGGCATTCAGAAAAATGCCATTTTTCATCTTGAGCCTCTTGAGTAGCGGACAAGCATGTTGAAGCACCATTATGCCACGAAGGTTGGGTTAGTAAAAACACCAAATTAAATCCATACTTCCATACTAATATTATAAATGCGAAAGTCTGTCTGTCTGTCTGTCTGTCTATCTGTCTGTCTGTCTGTCACCTCTTCACGGCTAAACTGCTGGACCGATTGTGATGAAATTTGGTAGGGATGTAGTTAACGACCTGAGGTCAAACATAGACTACTTTTGGGAGCGATATAACCGAGTCCCACGCGGGGCGAAGCCGCGGGGAACAGCTAGTACTTAAATAAAATAAAGGACGTCCTGGCCACAGATTTGACATCTTTATTATGATCACATCACAGGAAGACGGTGGATGTGGACTGCTATTCGTTAGATACGAGATTTATGAGGAAGAAATGATGATCAGGTCTAAACCTACGAGTCCTACCGAGGAATCCACCTTTTACATATATGATGATTTAATTGAATACCAATCAAGCGACTAATAAGATGATGTTTTCCGCATACTCGCATAATCATCTTAGACTCTCTACATTTTTCAACAGCCTTACTCTATGATAACCCACGTCATTCATTGCCAAGGTTAGACTTTACAATAACAAATTATTCGAAATTATTGCAAAATTTACCAGAACATTTGAGGGAAACCGCCGTTTTCCTAGAAAACTATGGACGTATCGAATTACATAATGACCCATTTTTATTGTACAATATTCTTGTTTTGAGTGCAAAAAATGTATGTATTGACGTAAATTTTAAATGGACCATGTGTTTAATGTAACACATACCTGGATCATGTTCATATTGGTCAGTCATGGAAAAGCACTTGGCAAAGCATTAAAACTTTCCAATATTACTCAGCGGAAAATTGCTTTATCTTCTGCCATAACAGTAATGTACTGTTTCGGGTAGAGTAAGGAGATTCAACTTATAGAGATTGAGATAGAGACGTGTATGTCTTATGCTTTAGTCTAGAGTCGTAGCCAATTTCATATTGCCTCTATTTTAGGGTCGTGTGTAGGCTGTCTTAGAAATTCTAGCCATTCTCTATTGATAAGAAAAAGTCAGTAGAGACCGTCATTCTCCATACAAAGAATAAAGTGTTTTTTTCTTATTTTTATTAGATCTGCCACATTTGTTTTTTGTAATGAACAATAACAGGACTTCATAAATACCTAGCGGCGGACAGGCGCCACTAACGTCGACACAATCCAGTGCTGACTCAGATTTACTGGAACTTACCAATGAATTATGGTCGCCTGGTACACGCGCTAGTGAATATTGAATATACAGAATTCCAGACCACCTATGTGGACAAGGTGGGCCAGAGAGAAGAATCACAAAATGAGGATAAAGTGGTGATCACGGAGGATATTGTTATTTCTCTGTGGTGGTGAACAAGCCGCTCGTTGGAGCCCAGCGCTTGATTATTTAGGCGTCCAAACTTTTAAAATTTTGGAAAAAATGAAATTTATTATGTTTTGTACTGAACTTTTGTTTTATCCTAAAACTTTTGAATTGATTTAAATTACAAACAGTTTTGTTTCTAAGAAATACGACCAACATATGACCAATCATATTTTTATAGCAAACTAATAATGTTATTAATTTCTAAACTTGCCATTGAAATCTGCCCACCTGTTTGACCTTCATTATTCGATAAGTCACTGCTTATGCCGACAGAATACCTATTATTAGTTACGCAATCAATTTCTACCTACAACCTAAATAATTACTATAATAACGTAACGAGTTTCTCATATTACCCTTTAACGCTGATTTGATAATTTAATTGATTATTCAAAAATAATCTTTATTTAAATTATTTTTTAATGCAAATTGAATTAACAAATAAAACTACTCATTAAAAGGGCTCATGTGCCCCTTAGGTAAGCCTAAGGATGTCTTTCAAAGCTATTTATTTTATCTACTACCGCTTCTTTTACAAGTACATCATTTCTTATATCATCCCTCCATATTAAGTAACTTACATTACGGAAATTTAAAAAAATACCGCGTTACTCTGTCTTTACATCATTAATATACAGATTGTTATTTTTTACTTAACTACCTACTATACAAATATTTTAGTAATTGTTTTCCGCTGCTAAGGCTTCTTTTACGCCCAAAATATAGCATTGATCAAGGCTTAATTAGGTAAAACCCTGTAAAAATGTAAATTAAAAGTAGAGTTTGACGCCACCAATTCTCCCCTATCATTTAAAACCATAATAGTGAGAAATCACACTTTTTTAAAATTTGACTTCGTGTTGTAAATTCTTTGTAAATGTTATAAATAAACATTTTAATCGTCGCAAAATATATTATTTAATCCTAAAACCGTAAAAAATTTCCTCAACCGAAAGTTTTATCGCCATAAAGAAAATTATAATTTTTTATACTCCTATCTATATAAAGTAAAACCATCATTCGACTGAGCAAGTAACTTAATACTTCGGAAATCGGATAGCAGACAGTATGGCGCGGTGAGTTTTTCCTTTTTTAATTTCTTTTTTGTAGAAAAAAGTCAAAGGACTTTTATCTTGGCGTGTTTTGTTTTTTTTTTTTAATCTTTTTGTATCGTGTGTGATCCGGGCGGTTGATGAACGAATTGTTTTGGTGGTTCGTGTTTGTAGCCCTATGTAATAAGGTTGGTGAGCCGTGAGCGTTTGTCAACGGTGGGAAGGTCTGTATGTGACAGATATACCAGCTTTTTAGTTATGCGCTCCTGGTAGAGATTAATAATACCGACACCTAGTATAAGTTAATCTAAAAGTTAATTTCCTTCTGAAAAGAGTATAGGTTACAATCACCATGTTTTATTTCAACTAAACCTTCTATGGAAGTTTTTTTTTGCATTTTTTAGTTTTAATCGCATCAATTATTACATAAAGGTATGTAATTATACATGTTCAATTATGCAAAGTTAAAAAAATTATGTGATTTTAAATCGAACGCGAGTCTTGTTTAAAAACAAAATACTTATGTTAGCCAATTATGTTATTGAAAATCTCAAGAATCAAAATGTCCCTATTATACTTCCAACTAGACATGTAACATTGTATGAGACGTAATTAACATAAACTGATTTTCATATTACGCCATTCCAACCACCAGCCATTACGGGTTCGAAAACTGACCATACATTTGTCCTAAATGTAAATTATGAAGATCATAGATAGATAGAGCATAATAAATAATAATATGCAAGTAAACTCATGCCTTAAGAATATACCACGAGTTTTGGCGGGAAGGTAAAAGTCACAACATGTCGGTGTTGTATTTTATAATGAAAATAATTCCAAAAGTCGTTGTGGAATTGCTTCCTGGGACTTAAAAATTATTTAAGGGTCACAATGAAATGTACTATCGCCGACATGGAATTGCGTATATTTGGCTTGTTGATAGGTAAAATAACTCTTCTTAAGTATAGCAGTTGGGAAATAGGTTTCGTTAAAAAGACTTTTCATCAACAGTCCGAATCCCAAACTTTTGGTATTATTTATAGGCGATCATATAGGCTATACGGTAACCATATAATCATAAACAGTACGCCTGTTTTGATTTGTTAATAATAAAAAAAATATAAATAGGTAATGTAAACAGATTGTGAAGTTCATGGAATTTTCCAAACTTCCGAAGAATACACTTATAAATCTGCTGATTCCTTATCATCGATAAATTATTACTTTATTTCTGGGTCTGCCTTAATATAATTTAAAATAACTTAAGGCAGACCCAGGAATAAAGTAATAATTTATCGATGATAAGGAATCAGTACATTTATAAGTTAAATCTTCGGAAATTCGGAAAATTCTGCATGAACTTCACAATCTTCACGGCTGTACACAAGTTATATATCTGTACGCTCGCTTTGGTATCTCAACACCGTCGTTAGTCGTGTGTTTACACGAATCAAGAATTTTAATGGCCATATTCACGACACTAAAACCTGTTTGGAGACAACCCCGTGTATCTGGTAAAGAAATGAGTATCATGACCTATCCTCCTCTATAAAATACTTAGTTTGGTTGGTACTCTATGGTGGGTTATTTGATGTAAATCGGACTTGTTGCTGGCCAGGTGGAAATCTTTTTTATTCTAAATAGTAGATGTGTTTTTTTTTTTTTCACATTTTTAATAAGAATTACGTTGACACTAATCTGCATACGGCTTCGAAATATGAATGTTATTTTGTATTCATAATTTGAAATTTTAATACTTTATTCATAAATTAAAAAGTAAGTACTACCGTATATATGATTTTATTAGTTCGGTTACAGTCGCAAGGTACGTACGTTTTAATCTTCGATCATATTTTGATCAAAGGTATATGATCGACGGATTCATTTTTCCTTGTTCTAAGAAACGAAAATTTTAAGTTCTGCCTTTTATAAAGGCTGAGACTTGATTTAGACTAAATTTCGCTATTACTAATGAATAGACCAACGATCTAAAATTAAGATAATAAAAAACCCTGTCTTTATTGAAATATTTGGCTTACTTTTGAGATAAGTACCTCAACAAAAATATAGTCCTTACTAGTAAAATACATTCTTAGCGAAGGGGCCACAGGAGCTACATAATATTTTGAACTCTTCGTAATGTTTATTCCGCCTGTCAACTGATGAAAGTCAAGCAACCCTTCCATGACATGATAAATATTTTCTCCATTTATTTTTCTTTGCCATTCGATGCCCAATGTCGACATTTCATAGTTTTAACAACATTAGGACGCTAACGCGTATCCTTTTAATGAGCGTTCTAAATTTGAATGTTCGCTTTTTAAATTGATGTAAAAAATGTAAAGCTATTTTCGTTTGTGGTTTGTTGGCCCTTTGCTTTCTCACCAGCCAGTAACCTTGGTATTTTTTTAAACTAATCTGTGGCTGTAATTAAAATAGGAATCGTACCTACTCTACAAATGAAATACTAGCACTGAAACTATTTATGATCAGAATTTTTTTACTACGTACCTGCCTATGAGGTACTTAAATAATTTATACATCGAGGAAAACGCAACAAACAAAAATTATCCACTAAAACGTTATGGTTTTAATTTTTTGATGCCGTTGATGGCGTCAAAGGTGGTAAGTAGATAAGGTGGTAGTTAAGAATGATTTTTTTTCCGTTACAGCCAGATAACCTCCTGATTGACACTTCCTTTGTCTCCACAAATAGTAGCGTTCAGAAAACCTATATCAGTACCACATGTCCAAAATCGGGAGCGGCGGCCGAATACTCCATTTTTAGGGATCCGTACTCAATAAGTGAAAGTGGAACTTCATAACTAGGTATAAGTCATCGTTGTCGGTATGTTCATCAACAGTGAGTTTCATTATATTCTTAATTATCACACTTAGAAACTATATGGCTAGGTAGTCAATTGAATTTTTCTTAAAATACTACTACTTACTTCAATTTTACTATTTTTTTCGTTAACTGCGATCTGAAGAATCCTTTTTGTTAAATTCCACGCGGATGAAGTCACGGGCACAGCTAGTCATAGTAGTTTATATAAATATAATTTAAATTATGAAATGGTAGGTTTTGTAATTAAATGTCAATATTTTTAATGTAAGAATCTGAAGACTGAACCATTCGTGCCTAAATCAAACTCACTCTTGACCGATTTCATTAATAACGAAACTCGATATTTTTGCACCGAAACCGGGGAATATTGTAAAAAGCTTATTTTTCTTACAAATCGGCAATGCATGTGCGTTGCGGTTTTGAATTACCCGAAAAAAGAATTACAATTTTTTTTTTATTACCTGCCAGGACTTTTTTGTGAATTTATGGATGGGCAATCGTAGAAAGGGTCAGCGATTGTGATTTTTTTTATTGACAAGTAATAATTATTGGTATTTGTTAACCCTTTTCAATTGATGACCCTTTGGGGGTTTGACAAAAGGTTTGCGCGAGGTATCGATAACTATTATTGTGACCTTTGACTTCAGAAATACTATTTCACGACATTGTGAGAATTTTTAAACTGCAATGCACTTATTTGATAAAAAAAATCCCGCAGAAATAATATTATTTTTTATATCGAACTAAGAATAGAGTTCTGAATTACGAAAAAACACATGTAGAGTCAAGACATTTTGAGAGGATATAAGGTTAAGCCTAGTACAAAATATTTCATGTATGACTGCCAAATGCTAAACCACGTCAGATGCTTGGAAAGCGGTTACGTAAAACGTAGTCAAAAACCTTCAGTAAGTATCTAATTACACTTACCAAAGGAAAATACCTATCAATGGCAGCTAATTCAAAACACCTTGAGATTGAAGCTGGAGAGTGGCGTGGCGACCCATTCCAAAGCCGTCATTGCTTATCTTAAATCCCTCAGTACTGAATTTCACACCAAAACTCTTCACATCAACGAAATTATACTTATAGGAGATGACAGAACAATTTTCGAAACAAATTTAACAATTTATAGTCGCCGACAGCTACAGGATGTAGCTCTATTTTAATATTAAGCGACATCTCTGAACGCGTCTCTACGCGTGGCAGTTTTCAATTAAACCCATTTGCCCATTTGGTATTAAAAGTAAAGCAGCCACCGGACACAGCTGGGCCGTCTCTAGTCACTATTTAGTTTAGTTCTGTCTTGTTAGTCATTCATTACATTAGTAATGCAGCACTGGATTAAAACTACAACGTTATAACTTAAAACTGATCAAAATCAAACTTTATTGCCTTTGACATAGAGCTGAAGAACATATTATGAAATGTAAAATTAAATTTGTAAGGATCCGACGTGGTTGATGCTAAGCGAGTGAGACGTCAATCAGCTGTCAACGCACATCTAACTTCTAACATCCTATGCGCTCTTGGTACTTCTAAACGTGCACTGAAAGAAAACAGTTTTTTTTTTTTCAATCTGCCTAGATTGAAAACAACATGTCCGCTCTTGTTACTAATGAATATTTCGCGGGATAATGTAAAGTTCTTTTGTTTTTTGTGACAACAATACAGGCATTGTGGTGCCAAACGTTAACAAGCAAGACAGATTACATTTTGACGTTTAAATTAGAATAGGTAGGTGTAAGTCAAATTTCAAAAGAGAGCTGATCTCCTTTGTTTTAACGAAGTTAATTAACTAATGTAGTGATTTATATGATGATTTCTTAGCTATTTTTGACAGATTGTTGCATGGATGGACTAAGGTTTATAGCGCAAACTCTATCATAGAATTCAATATAATGGTGTTATAAAAAAAAACAGATGAACATTAATTAATTTAGCTATTTTCTATATTTTCTCCGCACCACCTCTTGGTAGACTGGTAAAAAAGCTTACGGTTTAAGCCCGCCTTTTTCATTATTTTAATGAAGTTAGATAAATTTATAATAATACGATAAAATCTTTTGCTTTTTGGCTGTATCTACTGCGGCTATCTATATAAGTTTTACATAGGTAAGAAAAAACTTAAATATGTGACACTTAGGCTATTATAACAAAAGCATAATACTTACATCTTCAGTAAAAGTCATGATTGTCACCAAAAAGACATCATAAAATCGACTACAAAATAATTTTACGAGAACCTCTCCCACACAAAGCACAGATGCTCGAGTGATACAACCCACATAGAGGTTCTCTCACGAATATCAGTGTATTCTAACTGGTAGAATACCTCATGGGATTCGCTCCAATGAATCAAGCATTTACCTCTTATGCTTTGAATAACATTAAATTAAAAATTAAAAAAAACCCAAGATACAATTTGTTTTTAGTAGTGAGGGTCGACTGATTTCTCCCCCACATATTATTTGCAGATCATTCGGTGATTCTTCCACACATTTATCCCACAACTTCTAAACGGCTTATTTGATTTTCATCAAAGATGTCTAAGAACACTCGCCCATATGCCCATAACCGTTAATAAAAAAAAAAACTAAATTGAAATCGCTTCATCCGTTCAGGAGCTATGATGACAGATACAGACAGATAAATAGACACCCCTCTTTTTGCGTCGGGGGTTAAAAAGGATATGGGCAAAATATGCCCCGTTTCTTCATGGTCATATTAGTTTGTCTGAATATTGTCAGACATATTGAAAAACTATTGTATGACTACGAGGATACAGATGTGTTCGTGATCGGGGTCATATTTGGGCAAGGGTTTTATTTTACAAGCTTGTTCTCCTAGTTCGATTCTTAGCTTCAGAGCTTTAATCGTGGTCCTAGATATGGCGACACTGCTAATTACAATGAGCGAATGCCGTATCCCTTTTTACAGGAAAAACAGACCAAAAGAATTTTTCAAGTCAATTGCGCCACGGGTTAGTTTAAATCTTAAACTATACCTACGTATAATGTGGCCTTGCAATGATTAAGTTTTTATACGATTACGTTGGCAAGCGGTCACCGTAGCCTATTTATTTAGGCTAGTACCTTGAGGAAGAAGTTTAAGTGGTGAACCTAGGCCAACTAGTGGCCTAGGTTCACCACTTAAACTGCTAAGTCAAGGAAAGATTAAGATATTTTTTTCCATACATACATATATATAATCACGTCTTTATCCCATGCGGGGTAGACAGAGCCTAGGGTCATAAGACAGGCCACGTTTAGCATAATGGAAGTTGAAACAGGAAATCAATAGTGATGGGTTGCTAGCCGCATCGCTTATGTCATGATTTCCCCATTCGGCGATTCCCTCAAACGACTTTTACGGCTTGCGCGGGAAGAGTCTATGTTTTTCTTTTTATTTCAGACCAGCATGGAAGTAATTTTTTTCCAATTAAATCGTAGTTCGGGGAGTGGATCAAAGTACACCCACAATGAAATCCAAATCATTTGTTCAACAACTCTAAGTACTTCGCAAAAATAAGTTAGAATAAAATGGCAGTTGTTTTTAAATTAAACATTGATTTTATACTTCAGGGAAGAAAATTTTGCAACAATAACAATTAAGCAAAGGGTTAAGTAACCCGATTCAATGTTCAACAATATCTTTTATCGCTTTTTCAAGGAAGGGTCACGTTAATTTTTGACCTTTGTCATTTAGTTTTTGGGTAGAAAGAAGCATTTTTTTGAAAATTTCTTTACTATTCTTTAGAATAAAATACTAAACATAAATCTTGTATAAGAAAATAATTGACTTAATGTGCAGTTTGCCTTTTGACGACTCCCTTTAAGGTCTTAGGGGAATAAAATAGAGTACAAAGTAAACACAAATAGTATATTAAGCAAAAAAATTTTGCCGTGTGAAAGTAGAATTAAATAAAAAAATTGTTGTAGAAAATTTTTTTTTTCGTTTATTTTGTTTTTTAATTTATTTCGATTTATTACACACCTCTAAACTTAAAGGAAGCTTTTGCCCAGTCTGTTCATGTCTGACTTATAGGTTTTTTGACCACATTGATAAGTATGGTAGGGAGGGGGGTGTACCTATCATATTGGCCGCTACGCTTGTACTAAGTCGAATTTTGATTTCTTATACAATTTTATAGGCAAACATAATTATATACAGCCGATCTGATGGAAAGTGGTTACCCTCGCTTATTAATCTTCGTCTAGAGCTATATTTTACATTTAAAAGTCCTAGACAATGACTCCTTACGACTCCTATACTCCTACGAGTTTGACGCGGATGTAGCAGCTGACAACAACTTGTAAGACAATAATTATTCGCAATAATGACCTTCGAAAATCCACCAAACATTGTAAATGTCAGTCAAATCATTTCTGACATTTTCTAACTCTGTGTCCAATCGTAAGTCAAGAGCTAACGTTCAAATTGATAGCTCAATGTATCCTAGCTTGAAATATGACAACGTTTTGTCCAAATCCAGAATATTAAATTGGCCAGGTGTTTTTAAAAACAACAAAATTCTATTACACATTGCTGTTGATTCCCAAAAAAATAAACGAATATAAGTTTTATTTCTTAAGTATTAAAGTATGATCAGTTTTTAAATGATTATTTTTCAAGTGTAGCTAATTCTGCCGTCATTTCGACGTATTGTGTGTACAAGTGGTATTGAGATGTAAATAGTATTTTTACCGATATATGTACTAGTCGTGTGGTCTTTGTTACTTGTGACCGTTCGGCGTTCAGTCGCGAATTCAGTGTCTCTAAGGAAAAAAAAATGAAGTTCTTAGGTGAGTCTAGTCATCCTTAATCTGCTTAAGTGTTAGTGAAGTGCAGTGTTTTATAAATTTTATTTTCCTTAAGTGAAAGTGAATTTTTACTACTTTTGTCGTCAATTCCAATATTGTTTTTTTTTCTGTTATGTTAATTTAATATCTTTTGTACTAACACCTGTACGCGTGCTGTCTGTAAAAATTGATTTGCCAAAGACAATAGTGAATATTAAATTTCTGTAACTTGATTGGAAGCATACTTTATTGTTTTCAAATCAAATCAAATCACTTTTATTTGCAGTACCTAAATAGGGTTATAGTTTGATTTGGATATTGCTATGTCCCACTTTCCCGGTTGAGTTCCAGATAGTTGCTTCGGAATGAAGAGCCCGCTTTCTTGATTTTTCTTTTCTACTTTACCCAATTCTCGGTATGTTTTGTTGTCAACTGACTTTAAAAAAAAAGAGGTTCTCAATTTCTTCAATGTTTTTTATTTGTTACCTCATATCTCCATCATTTGGGACCGATTAAATTTTTTTTTTGTTCGAATGGATTCACTTTGGTCCTATATAAATTGTATCGAAATCGGCTCAGCTAGTAGTTTCATTTTAAAATTAAAATAACTGGAAAACGTAAATCGTATTAGTCAAATAAAACGATGATTTTTCGTAATTTCGTATGTTTACAAGTAGCTTGTTTGATAATGGAGTAATTTGCAAGGTCAATCCACCATGTATGCCCCGGTATAAGCTATTTAAAAATTTACGTACAGCCCGGTACTATTTTTTAAATATGGGGCACTTCCACTATGTTATCGTTTACTTGTAGCCTATTGTTTATTGGAGTACTAGGTCAATTAAACCTTCACACCAAGGTGTCTGAGTTTTCTAATTTGACGAACTTCAAGCCTCAGTAAACTAATGGAATTCGATTTTTGTTTCTTGGGAAAAAGGTTTTTTTTTTCATAATGATTAATTGATTGTTTAAAAATATAAACAAGTAGCGACCCTTTTCCTATCTGCTGTATTCTTTTTTAAACCAAACATACTTACTTTATTTATAACTAGCGACCCGCCCCGGCTTCCCATGGGCATAAAAAACTTCCTCTTGAATCACTATCTATTAAAAAAACCGCATCAAAATCCGTTGCGTAGTTTTAAAGATTTAAGCATACAAAGGGACATAGGGACAAAGAAAGCGACTTTGTTTTATACTATGTAGTGATAGTGATTATTCCCGACTTTGGCGGGATTATGTAACTAAAGAGTAAAAACGGATCTCATCAACTTAAGTAACATCTGTTATTTACGTTTCTAGCTCTTCTACTATTCCTGTGCGTGACGCTGCTACTGGCGGCCGCCGACGAGGGTGAAGACGACAAGTGCTTCAAATGCTTCGAACAAGATGAAAACCTGGTGTGTTCCAAAAATCAGGGCACTTTCTTCAACCTGTGCGAGTAAGTTGTTTTTTCTATCCCTTTCCTTTCTCTTGTAAATGCTTTGATAAGTGACATCTGTCTCATTTTTCCCGATCGCCATCGCATATTTAATTCGAAACCTAGATCGACCGCTTTTTAGTTTACCAGAAAGATTAAAGATCGTTATATTCTAATGCCATTTACCTTCCATGCTGGTCTGAGAGAAAAAGAAAAACATAGAATGTACCTACTAGCTGCTTCTCATCCCGCGCAAGCCGTTAAAGTCGACTGAGGGAATTGTATCATGACATAGGCGATGCGGCTAGCAATCCATCACTATTGATTTCCTGTTTCAACTATCATCATGCTAAACGTGGTCTGAGGTCTCGTGGCCCTAGGCTCTGTCTACCTCGTATAAAATGGGGACGTGATTATATGTATGTATGTTTATTCTAATAGTCTTAAAAATTCCGGTTTTCAGTATATTCTTAGGTGTATGATACTTCTATTTATCCAAGTAATTTAATACTTATTTTTAAGTAATATGTGTTATTGTCTTATTGTTTGTTAATCTGTATCACAAAGTACGTTTTACAACTTTGCATAAATTTGCATCTCTATAGACCAAGTGTAGTTTAAACCTCATACGTATTTACCACCACCTAATGTGTCTAATCGCGTTATATTTTACTGCTAGTATAGCATTCTACCTATATAATCGGCAATTATACTCAATAACACAGATAACAGAAAGCTAGTAAGTATATTTACTAAAAACAATATCTTGCCCGATAGAGTAATCATAAAATTAGACACAATTATCGAACATAAAATGTATATAAAATGTAATAATTTTTGTCACTAAGAAGATAATATAAGAAATTATGACAAAAATTCTTTATTGCACTAGTAAAGATATACAATGAGAAAATTACAAACATAGTTAAAGAATATATATATTTTTTTGTAAAAATATAATGAGGAAAATTAAATCATTAAACATTCATGTAAATTAAGACAGTCATGTTGATTATTGGTCGTTGTAAACGAGAATTGGGCATTTTGAGAATAAGTTCATTTACGACTCAGTTGCCATGCAAATTAGACAATTGTAACTGAACCAAAAAATATTTTTTTTATAGCTTACTTACTTTAATTGTAATCTTTTGTAAATTTCAGATTGCAATGTTACGACGCAGAATATTTACACGACGGGAAATGTAGCGATGAAGATCTAGAGGACGTTATAAAAGAACAAAAATAATTACACAAATAAAATAACAGAACGGTCGATAACATTATTTTCAATCCAACACATGTACATATAAATTATATGGTAATTTGCCACAGTAAAATGTTTATAATTTATATGAATTATAAACATCAAACTCATTTGAAAAAGAGACGTAGCCGCGATTAAATAAATTCTTTGTAAAATATGAAGATTATAAATGAATAGCAAACCTAAACAGTATTCATTCATCGAATTATTCATTTATGTTGGCAGTTTTATTATATTATTTTGAATATAAGTTCCTGCATAAACGAAAGAACAATTACATTTAATTTATTTATTCATATCGTCAGTTTGTAATGTCTCTTGATCCTGCGCCAGCTGATGAGAGTATTTCGAAACCGCCTCTGTCGTGATTTATTTCACCAGATAGCATGCATAATTATAAAAGTGACAAATATAAATAAATAATAACTTAAAAATAATTCTGAGCACAAATAAAATATATCAAAACCTTTTTTATAGGTAGTCATGTTTTTATAAAATTATAATATTACAACTACGCTTAGTTAATCACGCATGAATATTAAAACAACAAAATAAATTTAACCTTACAAATTTCATAATTTATTTAAATATAACGCCTAAGTTCAAATATATAGGCAAAAAAGTCACAAGATTTTTCGACTATGACTCAAAGTTTTAAGAGATTTTATAGAAGGTTTACATAGAGTTAGGAACCGCATCCACGCACCTTCTAAAACTTGTTTAAAATATATGACAATGTGTAGATTTACTACGGTACCTTAACTGGTAGTTAAGTAGCTCTACATTTGTCAAAACATTGTAAAATACCTATATATTTATAGTTTTGGGCCATCAACTTTTTAATTTAACTCAAAATCAATTTTGATTTTTCATTTTTGCGACATTTAAAGCTTTTAAAGCAGTTTTGACGTGACAACGTCTTAAATTAGGTTGCGGCTGGGAGTCACTTATGAAAAAGTGTAACGCTCGGTAACGTTACGATGAGTCACCGAACGAGAGAGAGGCCCGCCGAATGCCTTGCGTCTCTCTCCCACTCAACTATGATCTATGAGAAAAAGACGTTGTCACGTAAAATCTTCGCCCGTAAAACCGACTTTACAGGCAACCATTTTTTTTGCATAAAACCTCGACACCAATATTTGCACTCATCCCCCGAAGTACCAGGGTGGCATGACGAGGGCGGCGGTCGGGAGTGGTCGGCAAACATTCGGCGCCAGCGTGGCGCAGCGGTCACCTGCCCCAAAAGGAGACAAGATCCCTTGTCTTCTTTCTAGAGATATGTAAGTATGAATCTGTTTGTGCTAATGAGGAAAAAATCAAATTAAATCATATCTACCTTTTATCAATCTTCAAAAGGCCAGATGTAAAAAAATGAACAAAATTAGCCGTTTTCGATTTTTATTTCATAAACAGGTTGGAAGCAGCAGTTTTTTTTAAATTTTCAATTTTCTCTTGGATAGTTGGAAGGCCGAAGAGAGTTGGATTATACAGGTGTACTTGATCAATCTGATTAAGTTTATTATGTAAAACTTGAAAGAAATTGCAATACAAAAAGTTAGAAATACTTAGGCTTATTTATGTATGAATGTGGCAGTTAGAAATTACGGACAGCTGAAAAAAAACTTACAATTTAAATTTCAAAATATGGCCGTACCATTTAGGCGATTCCCGAATCGCGCCGAGTACACAAAGGGAGGATTCCCCTTTTAATAGAACAAACAGTATAATGGGATGGGACGTTAGGTACCCTCACTATAATGATAGATGAATTTTGATTTTTGTCTTTAACAGATTTAATTATAGTCATACATATTTTATCTAACAACTTAGTCTCACAGTGAATATTTTGGACGACTTTGGCTTTGTCATTTTCTTGATTTCGATAATTAAATGGATTTTACTATGTATGAAAGTAACTGAGCAAAAAGATTATGATGTCATATTCAAATCTTAATTATAATACCAGGATACCAGAACTAATAAGCACGTCAAATTATGTTGTTACGATAACAAGCGAACAAAAGGGGGATGCCAAATTCGAAATTGGAATAATTAATTCCATTAAACGACGCGTGCCGCGAGATAGCGCGGTTACGCGTAATTACCGGACGCCACGCTCCGCTCATAATGACCCATATTTTCAAAATAAATGTAGACATATTATAATTATAGGAACAGAATCTAATGAATTTGAAAATCTTACTTACTTTTTATGCGAATTTATCTCTGATGTCTGTTTGTACCTCATCAGTCTTAATCTGTTGAAAATATTTAATTTAGATAAAATTTTATATGGAGAGTTTGTCACATAGTTATATTTGGATGGACCAAGCCCACAGAAACATTGGTCGCCTTAAAATTTAAAATCAAGGCGAAAATTGTGATAACTGTCAATCTTTATTGCTCCGTTTGAATTTGGAATCTGAATTGTTTTATTGGGTTAATTGATGAATGATATCATCAATGAATCTTAGTTTAATATATTGCAATTTTATGTCTACTTATAATAAAATATATTTTTTTATAAAATATATATATATTTTATATAAAATATATTTTTAATAAATACTACGCAAAATGATCATCACAACGCCTACATACATAACTTATTTTTTACATAATCAATAATTGAATTCTATTGTGCTATGCATAAATATACTTATGTGTCATAATTAATAAATATTTATGACTAAAATTAGTTCTAATATAATCAATATGATGTAGAGTCAGCATGGAAGGTATTGAAAGAAAAAAAATACTCTATTTCTTATCAGACCGCTCTATGGAGGACAAAACTTTCTGGTTTTTAAAATACAAACATATCAATACGATATTAATACATAATCCTAACTAATATTATCAATGCGAAAGTGAGTTTGTTTGTTTGTTACGCATTCACGCCCTATCTACTGCACCAATCTTCCTAAAATTTCGCATACACATGGATAGAAGTATAATATAAATATAAACAAATATCATTGAAATATCGATTCTACAAGTAAATTCAATATTTTGTTTGTGGGTTTTATTTGTCCATCTTGGACGGAGCAGAATTTATTTTTATTTTAAATGAATACTATTTTAATATTTACTTTTTGTTATTTTTGCGTACTGTACTGCCCGTCCTAAGTTTCACTCGCCACGGCGCGACCGCAGCGGCGGCGACGCGCGGAAACCGCAGCCGCCCGTCGCACGCTCTACTTCGATTCACTGCACTGAGTGCACTCCTTTGTATTCCTTGTCTCCTTATACGTAACAGTCAACAAGTTATAGTTTCCTAGTACTTAAGTCCTGTTTATCCTACTGTCACTATAAAAGAGGGTATTGTTTGAGAGATTACTTCCCTCTTTTGATCATGTAACCCACACTACATGACCAAATAAATGAACAATTTACACATAGAATATATAATTTATGCACAAAGATGCTGCTTTGGATATACCTATTATCTGTATTAATATGCGTTTGCATTGAAAAAGCACTGTTCTCGAGGGAAATTTATGCGTGCGAAGCCGCGCGCGAAAGCTAGTTATTTATAAGCGAAACTCAGTTAGAAGAATGGTCAGCATTTAATTACAAAAAAGTGAATATCTCTATCCAGAGTGATAAGATAATAGACTGAATAATAAGCGAATTACCCCGATACGTACTAATTAATGCTACGTTGGCAAATATTTTTCTCTTTATTCTTAGAAATAACGGCTGTTTATACATTTCTCATCGTTTTCATAATAAAAGCAAACTGGTGTAGGATCAAACTTAAAGATAATAGTTATTAAGATAAATAAATAGAAATGTGTGGTAGAGAATGCTATTTGTATATTACAATTTATATAATTTGTATTTTTTTTTTACATTATTATTAGAAATTAACCAACATAGAATAGCATGCTTGTTCACAAAGCCTTAGTCTCGGCTTTCGGAGCGGCGGGAAGCGCTCACCGAATATAAACAAACAATAAAATTAAAGAAAAAAAATTTTTTAAAAACAAGCTTTTATTATTTGTTTATAAAATGAACTAAAAAGTTAAAAATAAATTAACTCTAAAAAGAAATATAACACTTTGTAACTTGATTGTAACCTTTAACGACAAATAAGCGTCTTCGTCTAGGACAAAATAATTCCATATTGTACAAATTTATTTAATTTTAACACTAAAACTTTTCACCATACACAATTATTCAATCTTGTCCCCCCTCTTTATCATAGTCCCCATTTATAAATGAAAGCGTGTTACATTTAATACAACACAACATTTTCCTGAAGCTATCACAATGTAATGTAATGTATGTATTTAATACAACACAACATTTTCCTGAAGCTATCACAATGTAACACGCTTTCATTTATAAATGGGGACTATGATAAAGAGGGGGGACAAGATTGAATAATTGTGTATGGTGAAAAGTTTTAGTGTTAAAATTAAATAAATTTGTACAATATGGAATTATTTTGTCCTAGACGAAGACGCTTATTTGTCGTTAAAGGTTACAATCAAGTTACAAAGTGTTATATTTCTTTTTAGAGTTAATTTATTTTTAACTTTTTAGTTCATTTTATAAACAAATAATAAAAGCTTGTTTTTAAAAATTTTTTTTTCTTTAATTTTATTTTTAACTTTTTAGTACCTCTGTTTTTAATTCGAGATTTACTACGACGTAGTTCGCAGCGCGTAGCAGCGTTATTCCGTTATGAAGTCCGTAGTTCGTTCACATGATATGTAATATGTACTGATTTAAATATCAATAATATTGAAATTATGTAATCACTTGTTAGTTATTTGTTACGTTTCTCATTCTATCCATTTCTTTTAATGCATCAACATTACAAGGTTTCTTCGACGTCAACTTGGAGCAGTCAAGTTCTTCGATTTGAAGACCTGCTAAAGACCTAACTCGGCTTAAAGCTACATAAGCTTGACCAGCAGCGAACAATTTGGAGCCTAGATAAATAACAGCATGATCTACAGTAGTTCCCTGCATTTTATGCACAGTTGAAGCCCAAGACAAGACAATCGGGAGCATTCTTCTTTCAGCTGGGCCGTGATTAAATTTAGCAGGAAATTGAACTGATTTAGGGTGTATTATGTGAATGCCATCGTTACCAAAAGGGCTACAATACAACAGGGTTCGCCCTGGTACCCTGAGGCGCAACGTTAGCGGCAAGACATGTTTATACACCCTCATACCATTCAGCCCTCGGCACGTGCTCACCTTGGCATTGGGTCATCCATCCAATCAATCATATATAATTGATATGGGACGAAAGCAAGAGACTCGTCAAGACGAATCAAACGAGACCAAACTCGATGGGGTTGCGTCGTTTAATTACGGAGTTCCTATGGCCACCTTCCGGCTCCAACACAGACCCTGGTTACCATATAGTATCAAAGTACTCGTCAAGACTAATCCAATGAGCCCAAACTCGATGGGGTTGCGTCGTTTAATTACGGAGTTCCTATGGCCACCTTCCAACTCCAACATCAGACCCTGGTTACCATATAGTATCAAAGTACTCGTCAAGACTAATCCAATGAGCTCAAACTCGATAGGGTTGCATCGTTTAATTACGGAGTTCCTATGGCCACCTTCCGGCTCCATCATCAGACCCTGGTTACCATATAGTATCAAAGTACTCGTCAAGACTAATCCAATGAGCTCAAACTCGATAGGGTTGCATCGTTTAATTACGGAGTTCCTATGGCCACCTTCCGGCTCCATCATCAGACCCTGGTTACCATATAGTATCAAAGTACTTGTCAAGACGAATCTAATGAGCTCAAACTCGATAGGGTTGCATCATTTAATTACGGAGTTCCTATGGCCACCTTCCAGCTCCATCATCAGATCAGCTCTATGTCACAATAACATTGCATTGTCATCCGATTTATACATGCATTCTAAATTTCAGCTCAATCGGAAACCGGGAAGTGGATCAAATTTAAGTTGTAAGATTTGATTACAGAACGACAGACAACAGGACAGGTGAAACTAAATAAAAGCTTGTAAAAATGACAGCCTGTATATCGAATTACCGTGCATCTGGTCGAATACGAGTGAAAAGGTTGCTTTCAGTGCTGAAAGAAGTAAGAGTTAACACTTCTTCTGATTTATGGTACCCTAGTATCTTTCACTCTATGTGATAAGTCACATCACCAGAGTTATGTTGTTGTATTTTATTTAAAACTAATGTGATAAAATAGGTACCATGTAAAGGTCCTTAAAAACCCAAAGTTATCAAATCCTTTAACACTACTCAATCTTAAACTATTTGGATGAAGATGGCGCTGCTCAGGATTCTTAAATTTTGACAGGTAATTTGGGCCTATTCCATTTTTTTTCAACGGCCAAGCAAGGCATCTATAACATAAAATTGCACCTAACACCATATAAAAATAAAGGTGCATTTGCAATACCAAATAATGTTAGGGTGGTCTTTGTTTACGATAACCCTAGGGCTGTGTTTACGTGTTTATGACACGTGGCTGCTATTATTATGAGAGCTCTTAATTTAATGGGAAAATGCTTAATTCTAGTATGGGATTTAACATAAGCTTTGTTGCATGAAGGGATCAGATTTTTTTAAATCTACGTCCTTTATTTATATCGTATCAGGGTGTGAAATAAAAGGCTAACGGAGATATATACGCACTTCAGGTTTTACCATAAACTTTTTATCTGGACCAAAATGAAAAAAAAAACATTATAACTTTTCCTGACGCTGTTGCCATGATAAGTAATATAAAAATCTAGCGTGACAAGGGGTAATATATGTTTAAACCAGTCGATTTTAAGGTATATCGATACTTAACCCCAAACCACAGCACATCACACAATTGTGATTGCAAATCTCCACAGTAGGTTCTAAAAAAAGAACAAAACCCTTAAATAAATATTTAACAGGCTACCATGCACCGTGCGCAAATAAAAATACAATTTTGAGCTCAGTACACTCAATTACCGGTTAATGAGCAAATATTTAACGCAAATATCATATATAAAGTATAGTTAACTGTACCGACGTAGTGTAGGAAAGTATTGTACCTTTAGTGTGAGATTTCATAAACGCAGACGCTAGCGACTGCGTTAGGATTTTGTATGGAATTTCTTAGTTACCTTACTATCCGCCCGGGGGCATGTTTGTGTGAATATAATAAATAACAGCTTTTCCCAGCAGTTTCACTCGCTCTTAGTACCTATATATGTACGTACATACACTCTATTACAGGCTATAGTTACTACTATAGTATACTGCATATAGCCTAGAACCAGGGTATCATAATATGCAGAAAGAATTTTTTAAATGCCACGAGAAGAGTTATAAACGTTTAAACAAACTCTAAACCTTTATATACTATTCTTTATTCTACCTTTAGTATAGATATAAGTAAGTAGGTACTTCATAGATAAGTAATCTTCTCGTTCTGATGCTAAACACACGGTCTATCATATTACAAGTCGGTAAAACAACGCGATAGGTAAGTACGTGACCGTGTCAACGAAATTTTGAATTTAGAAAATGGTTTTTTCTTTTCGTTCAAATAAATACTGGCAGGTGACGGGCGCGTTATCAAATTAAGAAAATCTTATTTGTGTATGATATTGTGTTATATTTTGTACTCGTACTATTACACCAAAGATAAAAAAAAAAATTAGACCGCGCGCGATTCGAAATTCTTTGTATTACACCCATAGATATTTTACCTCCTTTAAATATATCATAACTAGCGACCCGCCCCGGTTTCGCATGGGCATAAAAACCTTCCTCTTAAATCACTCTATCTATTAAAAAAACCGCATCAAAATCCGTTGCGTAGTTTTAAAGATTTAAGCATACAAAGGGACATAGGGACAGAGAAAGCTACTTTGTGTTATACTATGTAGTGATGAAATAAATAAGTACTTACGGTTATATATTCTATAATATGTATATAAACTCTATTGTAGAGAAAGTTACAGTAAGTAGTCTAATTTCTCTACAATTCTGGTAAATAAAATATCAACCCGTTAAAGAATTACTTTTTTCGTCATCAGAGCGTATTTCTCTGTATAATCGTCAGCTTCGCTTCAGAGCGTTTTCATCATACTCTTGCAAACCTCCCGCAGCTCCCTGTACCCCTAGTATTAGGGTCTGCGTTAGCATGAAAAATGGACATTATAATATTATAACCGTATATAGTTATAAGTTTAGCCTTGTAAGTACTGTAATTGGTGTAAAAAACCGTTGTATTAACTTTTCAATAAATAAATAAATGACAAACCTGGAGTGCTTTTTTTGAAATGTATGAAATAGTAAAATCGGTGAGTCCAATGATTTTCGTTTGTTTTCGAATGATTTTCATGCGACATAACCGGCGACTCGAACGATAATCATTCGACTTACAGATTTTAAGTGAGTCATACATCTCAAAAATAGCTCTCCTGTACAGCGGCCCTGGCGGATAGTAAGGCAACTGAGAAATTCCATACAAAATCCTAACGCAGTCGCTAGCGTCTGCGTTTATGAAATCTCATACTAGAGGTACTGGTCAACTATCATATGCAGCATTTATTTACAGTTATATGTATACGGAACCCTAAAAATCCTATCTCTGATCTGGTAACGGGTCACGTAGTACAATAACATTAACAAACAAACATACAATTCCATCTTAAAACTCAAAACCGGTAAATCTCATTGGAACTCAATATTGACCGAGCCGGGACCGAACCTGCGTCTACAAACAGAAAGACAAACAGATTAACGTACCTATAACGAACGCATAAACAGTGGGTGATAATATTTAGTTGGACTTCAAAGTCAAATAGTGCCTAGATTAATTTAAAAAAATAGTTAATTGTAAGTGTGTGATTTTGAGGCGTTTGCCTGTAGACCCGGGGGTCGTGGGTTCGATTCCCAGGGGAAGCATACTTTGTTTAGTTGTTTCCAGTTTGGGTAGGACATTGCAGGCTTGAATCACCTGATAATAAAGATGATGCCGTGCTTCGGAAGGCGCGTTAAGCCGTTGGTCCCGGCTGCCATCTGGTAGTCGTTAAAGGAACCACGTCAGAGGCCGAGAGGCGGTTCCGAAGAACTCTGACACCAGGGTGTGCATGGTCGATTGACCGTGACGCCTAATCGAAATTATGATGATGAGTGTGTGACACAGGTGTATATGAGTTCGAACGATTTCTTTGTCTAAGCGTCTTTCCTAGTTGCATCTTCAGCTATTAATTCTGCATGGTCTTGATATTTGGAGGTATTGGTTACAGTAATAGATTGACTACCGTCCTTTTTCATAGGAAAACTAGACCAATGGGAATGGTGGGGTGTTAATGCCAAAAATTACAGATTTTTCAGGCTGCCTAAAGGCATCTATACCCCTAGTATGAAATTTAAGGATTTTGTATAATTTATGAATAATATATTTATTATTTCAATTTTTCTTAATTTTATTTGAACACTTAGTAAAATGTCGGCGAATTGAATTTTATTTGTTTGTTTTTTCCAAAACAAACGCAAATACGCCCGTCCGAGGGGAGGTGCTTCCTAAAAGGTTTCGGTGTCGGTATACATTTCCATTTTACCCTGTCTCCCCTCAGAAGGGTTGGTATAGGAAGCCGCATAATTTAGTTTTTTAAGCTTTTTAACTTTTATTGTTTTAGTTACAACGACATTGAAGATCTCTTTCAAAATTCAGCCATCATCTACTGTTAACAAAATCCTGGCTCTTAGTATTTCTGACTGAATTAAAGTGGTCGACCCGCGACCTTTATAAGGTTGCAAGGCGCTGATAGCAGGCCGCTTTCAATCAGTTGGTGTACGTACACCTATAGCTTTAAGTAGCATTTGCAAACTGTAATTAAGATTTTTTTAAATTCTGTTTAGCGCCAAGGCTGGCAAAACGTAGGAAAATAATATCGATATTTTGGAAAAAAAATACAATTCTATTTGTTTGATGTTCGAAAAATTAAAAAATAATTCCCATACCGAATAGGATCAGCTGCGTTAGTTGCCTCACCACAACACCTTCAAATAACCCATAGCCCAGTGAATCACAATGCTGATTCGAGAGGCCTGTGTGGTCTACCACTCATAACAATTGACAGTCGAGCGGAAAATATTTGATGCGGGTAGTTTTTGAGCAAAATCATCCAGATCATGAAACCATCGAAGAACATCAAATCTATACTGATATAAGCCCTTTCCACTCGACACGAAGAAGAAGCTGCAGAGTTTGTTAGTTTGAATATATTTTAAGTTATAATTGCTTATAACTTTAGAACTGGAGTGCTTTTTTGGAGAAGTTACCGATGACTCACGGAAAACGCGGGCAGCAGCTAGTTTCTAATAGATATTTTGATAATGATATGAGTATCTCAAACTATTAAAATCTGTTAACTGACTTCGTAAATCTTTGCTATCAATGAAATGCAAGCATCCAAAAAATGCATTTCAGAATCTAAAATCAAGAAATTCCTAAATAATTACCCATAAGTACCTCTTATCACGCACAACCGAGCACGCCGTCTCGTGTCTTGACGATTTTGGCGCCAAAACGCGCAATTTACGAATAATACGCCATTGAATGACCACATCACTACCTGAATGCTTCTGAAGTACTCTCGAAATTTAAAAAAATGATAGAAAAAGTCAAGGGTTTTTTTATTTATCAAGATTTGAGTGAATAGGCCGATGAGTTGAGATTCGGTGGAGCGAAGTAATTGTACGAGATGAGTGTAAGTTGAAAAATCACTTCATGGAAAGTGTTTATTTAGGTTAGGTACCTTATATATTTTCCAAATACAGACAGAGTAGAATAGAAAGAGAGACAGAATAGAATAAAAGTACTAAATTAGTAGGGACAAATCAAAGCGATAACAATGTTAATGTCTAATGCTTCAAGTGCCCTAGCTAATGTATGTCTCAATGTTCTTGACTCCGTACAGTTGAGCATCTAGGAACGATCAACGATAGAGCCACGGAGGATACTAGAGTATATTTTTCAATTTTATTATTTCTCTTCGAATACATTCCTGTACTATTAAACGAGCAATATAATATTAATTGATTAAAAAATAATAACAATAATTAAAACTAACTTATATATAAAATATTCTAATATAAAAATAAATAAAAACTACTTAATTTAAATAAAAAATAGAATCCAAATCGCTGCCATAACCGGGTAAGGTACCCAAGAGGCTGGCGGCATTACCGCGCTGTATATACTAGAGTATATAATTTATCTGTGGAAAATAAGAGCAATTAACGAGCCACAGACTGGTCAATATTTTACGACCCATGCCATTTCGACTCGACAAGAAGAAAAAGCAAGTGGCTAAAATATTGCGAGTATATCTATACTTCTATACTAATATTATAAATGCGAAAGTCTGTCTGTCTGTCTGTCTGTCACCTCTTCACGGCTAAACTGCTGGACCGATTGTGATGAAATTTGGTAGGGATGTAGTAAACGACCTGAGGTCAAATATAGGCTACTTTTGGGCGCGATATAACCGAGTCCCACGCGGGGCGAAGCCGCGGGGAACAGCTAGTATTTTATAAGTACATATTCAACGCACAAGATGAAAAAATAAGACTATCGAATATCAACGTAGCGTACTAAATACGCTATAGAAAGATAGTGGACCGTGCTCGATTGTCCTCGGGCGCCAAACACTTTCGTACCAAACTGTACGCGCATCATTACATACAAAATGTTTTTTTGTTGTAGGTACTTATTTAAAATATCGCGTATCGATAATTGTCGGACTTACTTTCGTTTAAGAAAGGGATAATGGTATGATGGTTGATTGGGTTTGACATTGGTAAGGCACGCGTAGAGAATACTTTGATTGGTCAGTTGAAAAGACGATACCTCGGTGAACACAAGCGCCACCATCATTTAAAAATCATTATTTACTGAAAACACAAGTTATCAAAAATCCCTGTTATGTTATTAAGGTTCTGGAACTGAGGTTAATTTAATTATTAGGTATAGTTCCCTATAGTTATAAATTGCAAAACTGCTAAAATTGGCCATTTTAAGCAATATTGCAATTTGTAACTATATAGGAAACTAGCTGTTCCCCGCGGCTCCGCCCGCGTGGGACTCGGTTATATCGCGCCCAAAAGTAGCCTATGTTTGACCTCAGGTCGTTAACTACATCCCTACCAAATTTCATCACAATCGGTCCAGCGGTTTAGCCGTGAAGAGGTGACAGACAGACAGACAGACTTTCGCATTTATAATATTAGTATGGATTAGTATGGACTATAAATTTAATATGTTTAAAAGAACCTTAATTACATAACACGGATTTTTGATAACTTGTATTTTCAGTGAATAATGATTTGATGAATTTTAAATGATGGTGGCGCTAGTGTTCACCGAGGTATCACCTTTCCCCTGCAGAACTTATGAATGTCTGGTCAGGTAACTAGTTTCTAGGCAATCTATCGTTTTATATCAAAAAAATACAAGGGAGGAGGGCCGCCATTTTCTATATCATTGGTTTACAAGTTAGGACGTTCGTACATTTTGTTTGTGTTGAGTTTTACAATCAATTATTTAAGTAGTAAATTTAATTAGAAAAAAATAACTAACTACCTTTTGAACCAGTCTCCGCCTGGCGCCTAGCATGCACGGCTGAGCGTGGAGCCAAATGTTTGCCATTTTTTTGTTTGTTTAATTTATTTTTACGGTTCTTGAGGATTATGTCTGATAGCTATTGACAGGTACTGAAAAACATTGCATTTGCATTGTCTACGGCTAGTCATTGGGGTAACCGTATGAGATTTTTTTTTTTGCATTTTTATATTTATATACTTACTTATTAATTTGCTGATAAATTTATTTGAGTTATACCTACTTTTATTATACTCATATACTCAGAATTTGTGCCACAATGACCTACTACAAAGTATTATTAGCATTTTTAATGCTTTATTCATTCAGATGAGATTAAGACCCCGTACACATCATACTTATCCCGAAAATTGACATCATTTTCACGCCAGCGAGTGTTTTCCCGTCAAATGAACATTCTGACTGTTACACACGCAGTTTATTTTATCTATAACCCAGTACCCCCTTTCCCCATAAAAGCATAAAGTGAACAATACATTAACAACATTTTATTAAAAATAATTACCATTACTATTCCTACCACAATGCGCGCGGCAAAAAGAGGGCCAAGTGAACGCGATGTGCACTTAATTCAAGTAATATGATACTTTATTGGGGCATTGTTTAAACAATTGCGTGAGTGATTGTACAAGGGATCTGCACCTTTTGGATGGCTGTGTGCTAGAGTGAAGCAGAAATAGATAATAAATTATGATTAAATGAAAATTTCATATTATTTATTAGACAAAATATAAATCGAAATTAACTATAATAATGATTATAGAATTATCTTATAGTCAAGTTCTTTATAATCAGCATATAATTTGGTTATAACTATATTAGAATATTTCGCTACTTTGGTTAGGATGTTGAGATTTTCATAAAAATTTCTATGGAAAACACAAACTTGTTTTCTTTTTTGCCTTATTTTACGAAAAAAAATCTTGAAACTTGGTGAAATCTTGTGTTTATGTATTTTGTATTAACAAAGTAGGTATGTCTATCTATTGAGCGAGTACATACATACGCTCCACGTTAACCAAGCTATAAATCAGGATTCGGGTCCTCCTACTATATCCTAGTAGTCTGCGTTAAATTTGGCTGCTATATTTTAATTGTTAGATTTTTCAATTATCATCATCATCATCGCAGCCGCAGGCTGTCCACTGCTGGACATAGGCCTCTCCCAAGGATTTTCAAAATGACCGGTTGGAAGCGGCCTGCATCCAGCGCCTGCCTGCGACCTTCCTCAGGTCATCTGACCATTTTCAATTATATTCTGTGGAAATTTCAAAATTGTTTTCATTTCTTAGTTTTTTTTTACGAAAGAAAAATTAAACACGGTGTGTGTTTCTGTTTCTGTATGAACCTATCCTGTCTATCTATTGAGCGAGTGCATACGCTCCGCGTTAGCCGAGCTATCAGGTTTCGGATAACTCCTGCTATCCTGGTAGTCTGCGTTGCATTCGATTATTTTAGTCAGAGGTTATTTGACTAAATTGGATGTGGTTTACGGAAATGGGTAAGAACGTTTCTCGGAATCGACGGTATTTTGAGAGAATTATCGATTTACCTCCTCTTTCATCATAGCGTGCCGCCGAAGACATGTTGCTGCCACGATTTTTTTACTTGAGTTTTTGGAGGGAAAGTAAACTGTCGCTATGTCCGCGCTGTATTTAATTTCCAAAACTTAGGTTTTTTCGAGTGTTTGTGCATAATATTGGTGGATTATTATTTGCAAAGTGTTCGTGAACAAGCGTGAGTGTTGGGAAGTGATACAGTGTCGATTACGTGACTTTTTATCTTTGTCACCAAAATCTCCATGATATAGCTAAGTGAAATTTTTCCACCGCTTCACTTAGCCATCTGACTCAGACTAGACTTACTTACTTGACTGGACTTGACTACTGACTTATTTTTGACTCGACTGACTTAAGTAGGATTGAAGAAGATTAATAAATTCAAGAAAGGCCTTAAAGGACTAGATTCCATGGCCGAAAAAACTACTCAAAAAAAAAAAATTTTTTTACTTCGCAGGTGCTTTGCAAGATATCCAACTAATAAAATGAAAGGAAAATGTCGAGTTTGTTTATTAATTATTAATATTGTTAGTTTGTTACGCTTTCTCGCCCTATCTACTGAACCAATCTTCTTGAAAATTGGAAAAAAATACTGTAGGTACCTATAATACTGTTATAAATGTTATTATTTATTTATACCTATTTTGGCGTGATCGGGGATCGAATCTAAGGCCTTTTGCAAGTCAAAAACATAACTAACCTTCAAAAGGAAAGTATACCTATTTGAATCCCATACAAAAATAATGAAACCATGTTATCTGTTCATCATTGCGAACTTATCTCGCCATCTTACACTCATTGTCACCAAGTATTCCTTTATTATTAAAGAGCTTATCCATTGTGTGCGTTTTAGTCTGTTTGTTTGTTGAGATCAGCAGGGAAGTGTAAAATCCCTTTAAAAGATGCCGAGCATAGTTTTTCTTTTAAAGTAAGTTTTTTGGTACACTTTAGTTAGAGAAGACATTAAAAGATACAATTTTTATAAGACAGTGTATCTTAATAATAATGGTAGGGAAATGCGCAAAAATATACTTAATCTAAACTTATTGGACCTATATCACCTTAGAGCATTGAACCAACGAGAGTAAGTAGCCACTAAAGGCGACTCCCTCTGCCAAAAGTAGGTGTAAGACAACATTCATACAAAAGTTATACAAAATTGACAACGTGGTCTTATTTGTGTGCGTGTATTATTTGCTTGTGTTGGATAATTTTATCGTGTGTGCGTAGCGACATGATTAAATTATGCTGCTTTTGTGTGTGTTACCCACGTGTTACCTCACCCCCCATGCACGCAGAATAGGGCAGAAGGAGCAGCAGTAGTTCATTGGAGTACAAGGTCAATTGACCCTGCACGTCATGGTGTCTGTTTTTCTAGTATGAGAAAAAAGTCAGAGAGAGTACTTAGAACAAATATTATTTTAGGCCGAATATTTGCACGGGCGCCACCCGGGAGATCGCCGCAGTCTTGTCTTGACCTTTGATGTTGGGTAGGTAGGTAAGTTTTTTTAATACTTACCTAAGTAAGATTTTAAGTATGCAGTTAACATGAAAACGGCGCCTATAATAAGTAAGTAGGTAGGCACCAAAACATTACGAAATTTGTTTATGTAAGTACCTTTACCTAATGCTCTACCATAGAGAAAACAATGTACCTACCTACTTACTTAACTATACTTACTTATAAGTTATGTAAAGTATATGGTTTTCCCAGATAGTACCTATGGTATAGGTAGCTATAGGTAAATACCTAGTTGTAGGTAGATTCTTAACTAAACTGGTTACCTATTGGCATAAAATAGAACTAAATCTTTTTCTTAGGCAATGGGACCACATGTGAAATGCTGCTTACGCTGGCCAAAATAAGCGCAATTACTGATAGGTACTTAAGTAGGTATGTACCTTCTATACAAATACTAGGTATGTACTCTTTATTGCACCACAAAATAATGAAATTACCTACTTACATAAAACAGCTTTCTTACTCAGTGCCTTGTGTACCTACCTACTAGTGCCTCAGCACAAAGGCGGACTTATCGATAAAGCAATCTCTTCTAGTGAGCCTTTGACGACCTCCGTGGCGTAATGGTTAACATGCCTGACCGCTACTCAGAAGGTCCCGGGTTCGATCCTCGGTCAGGTCAAGATGGAAAAATGATCTTTTTCTGATTGGCCTATGGGTCTTGGATGTTTATCTAGGGATATATATATATATATGTATTTGTTATAAAATATAGTATCGTTGAGTTAGTATCCCGTAACACAAGTCTTGAACTTACTTTGGGGCTAACTTGATCTGTGTTACTTGTCCCTATATATTTATTTATTTACTTTTAGGGTGGATGAAAAATTAACAGTAGATATAAATTAGGTACTTACCTAAAAGGGGTTGGTGCAGTAGGTATACTTCAATAGGTACATAAATAATATTTATTTATACCTAGTAGGCTTACCTATATTTATATTATTTATCATACACGTAAGAAAACATATATATATTTTTACATTATACCTACTTATTTATCCTTAACCCCTACCTACTTACCTATTTGAAAAATAATATTTGTACAATAAAAATTTAATTAAAATAAGAACTGGCTTTTAGAATATGTTATCATTAGATACAAATTATACCTACTATTAAAGTTGGTTATAGGTATCCAAAATAACTTTACCAAACATCGCATGCGTGCATACCTATCTATTCTTCATTCTCCCTTCGAAATTCAAATTCAAATGGATTCTATTCATGGGCGTTGCCATCCTAGAGGCGTTATCTCACCCGACCAATGAAAATGCAAGGATTACCCTCCAAGGATAACGGAGCTATCTCATTGGTAGTCCTTTGACATCTATTGATGATGTTCTGAATTGAATCCTGATGGCCTTGAAAGTATAGTTATCTCTGTCTAGTCTATTGATGCTGACTTCTCTTTCTAGCTGTATTGTATTCATAAATTATCAAATATTTAGTAAGTAGCCGATAATTTCAGAAATAATGAATAGAAAATTATATTTCAAATAAGTACCTACTAACTAGTAATCTACGTTTACAGAATATATACTGTTGATTAAAAAAATCGGCAAATCAAATGTAGTGTATCAGAAATTAGCATATTTATCCACGAATCATATAAACAGTTATCATTTTTGATTTGTCTATTTATCATTAACATTTAAATAGTGAATACATATTTATAAAATTAAGAAGCGACAGCTTGAGAAATAATTTCATAATATTTAAAATAAATTGAGATGACTACTGCCATCTATTGTCAGATAGCGACTCAGTGTCAACTCTACACAACCACAACCAAATGATATTAAATGTTTTTATAAACATCGAATAGATGTCGCTTAAGAAACTGTTAGCCACGCTAGCTTAGCAGTACTACTAAAAATAAAATTTTATAAATCGTAACATTTATCGAGTTGTTTTACACAATCAAAACAAATCGTATAAACACCTTATATGTTCAAAATTTCCAAATAAAAGCGAAACGTTTTTTACGTTACGTTAGGTTGTTGCCAGTAATTAAGAAGTCTAGTTACTGGCAACAACTACTGACTGACGCGTGTCTTTAACAAAAGCATCAACTTCAAACATCACTTTTTGGCAAAAAAAAAATTAGGTATAGGCAAAAATGACTATCGAGTTATCTAGCGAGAATCGAGTGACAAAAGTTATGAGTGGCTCTGCCCACTACGATAAATTTCCCTATTTTATAAGAATGAGGCTCACTCATCACATCAATCAACTTTCTTTTAATATTGTTAACAAAGCTATTAAAACAGTTACACAATAATATAGTTCCATTCCAAGTTAAATAGTTCAGAATAATAATTTTGATAAAAGTGTTAGGGAAATATTTTTTTCAGATTATCCGCTGTCGATAAAACCGTAAAATGAATTTTATCGCACGCGTTGACGAATAGTAGACGAGAATATGTTGAAAAAAAATATGCGTGAATGAAAGATTATTTTAGAAATAAACGGAAAATACCATGTTACCTTATATAAAAACGGCAATTTTTTAAAATTCTGTGCCTAAAGGGTAAAAAAATGTCGCGACTCGTCAAGTCGATGTCATCGTGCCATATCATAGACCTACTAAATGTATGGACAAGAACTATTGTTCTATAGCTACAATAGATTATATAAATATTATGATTTTCGACATAACAATATAAAATATATGTTTGTCTCATTTTATCAAATTGATATTGCCGTTTGAAGAATGAGATGGATATATTTAATGTTTTCTAGTTTCTGGCTATATTTTGGCATGACGTCATGAATTTGGCCGCGCGTGCCATCTCCGCCATTTTATTTCACACTAGTCTTTGGTACATATGCTGTCAAACGAATGTTTGTCGAAAGTGAAATTTAGCGATTGGCCGTGTTTTGGTTAGATAACAAACTATTTTTGAACACTTGGACCCACATATCTGTTATACATTATGACAAAGTGTTGTATAAAGTGGTGCAGTGCGAGAAAAAATAGAAATCGCCCTCAACTCATATTGCACAAGTAAGTTGCCTGTTTTTGTGGTTTATTTTTATTATTTCGTCAATCTGTTTAAATGTTTTGTTACTAGAAGTCGTATTTGATATTATAGAATACATATTTTAGTTCATCATATGTTTCCAGGTTGGTTTCTTGTTTGTTTTCATAAGAAAGGTTTAGGTACATACAAACTGCATAAACGTAGTGATGTGTAATCAAGCACAGCTGATATCGATAAACAATACATAAAATAATGTATTGTATTGTGCAAAATTATAACTTCGGAGAGACCAAAGAGTGTAATAAATAAGAATTGACAATGATTGCTCTAATTTATACAAGGTCTAATTTTTTTAAAATATTATTATAGGTTACCTAGTAATGAAGCAATGAAAAAGAAATGGCTTGATATAATAGGGACGGAAAATATTAACCCAAGTATTAAAAAAATATTCATCTGTTCCCTACATTTTGAAGAAGCTTGCTTCAATAAAACCCTGGACGTAATAAGATTACGTGATGGAGCAATGCCTTCACCATCTCTTGCAGTACGTAATTTATAATTTATTAATTAACGTATTAATAATTTATTATTTGGCCAAAAATGCCTTGTTTGAATGTTTAGCAGGTATATAAATAAAATACATCATCAAATAGAATATATTTCTTTATCCATCCATATCTTACATATCCGGCTCACCAATGTTTAATGTAGTTCATCTAATGAAACTAAGAAAGCATAATTTTTAAATTATAATTAATTCTACCATTTTGTTATTTCCGTTTACAATACTTATTAAATACAGTATTTCTAACATAATTATTGTAGAAATGAATAAAATTAAATACTTTATACTTGATTTTTTTCAGTTGAAAGTTTCTACTCCCGCCGAAGTCGCTGCAATTAAATCCCCTGATGTTCCAGTAAGATTAGATTTTAAATATTTTAAACTCAATTTTTAATTTAATAAAGGCTATTTAAATATAAACAATTTTGTACTTTTTCAGATTAAGGTTCCAGTTCAAGACACAATTTTAAAAACGCTGCCTTCTTTGGTAAGTTATTTTTGAATTTTTATTACCTATTAGTTTAATTAAATTACAACGGGAATAGTTATGAATAATATTTTACTTTCAGGTCGAACATGCAGCTCTCAATCAAAACACCAGTGTACAACCACTGCTATTGCCAAGTACTTCTTCGGTATGTTGCTAATTGCTAAAATATTATCTTCTAGCTGTGGCCCGCGGCTCCGCCCGCGGCAATAAGTAGCCTGTGTTGGACCTTGGGTATAACTATATCCATACCAAATTTCATCAAAATCAATCCAGCTGTGAAAGCGTAACATATCTGTTACACTGTCATAGATATACGGACAGGCAGACTTTCGCATTTATAATATTACTATGAATTAGTATGAATATGGAAGTATAGATAGATATAGAATGAATGAAAAGTACCTTATAAGGTTTTAGGTACATCTATGTACCCATCTATAACCTAGAAACTTTAATGATATTTTTCTTTTTCAGATTCAAACTGAAAGTGCAAAAACTCAAGAAAAAATGGATGCATTGAAAAAAAAATGTTCCGAACAAAGAAAAATAATCAAACGGCTTAATGAAAAAGTTCGCAGGCGCGATGAAAAAGTAGCTGTTTTGACTGACATTATTCAAGAGCTAGAAAAAGTAAAACTAGTAAATAATGAAGAAGCGCTTCTACTAGAAGAATGTGCAGGTCCCAAAAAATTCCTGAAAAGGCAAATTGCAAAGTCAAGAGGATTGCCTTTAGAGAGGAAATATTCTGAAGAGATAAGGAAGTTTACTCTTACACTTTATTTTTTTTTCACCAAAAGCGTATAACTTCGTTAGGCAAAAATATAATACGTGTTTACCTCACGTCCGCTACTCTATGGCATTAGTTTTTTATTTATAGGCATTACTTATTTTATTTTGTATTAATGTTGTTACCTGAAATAAATGATTATTATTATAACTGTAGCACCTGCAGATTATCTGTTAATTTGACTTGATACCTCCTACTCATCTCCTGAAGTCCGTGCCAAGATAACTGTATCTTACCCGTTGTGTATGTAATTCACAACATTTCAATTTTTTATAGGTACCTCAAATTGTTAACTATTTTGAAGTTTATGTTTTAAATATACCGTAAAAAAAAATTCGACCATTTTTATCGCTTATTTATCGAAATATTCCCAAAAAACTTTGTGCAGGCCCAAAGGCGGATTAACGTCGTGTATACCTTTGCGCATTTATACAGTATACAACTACCAGCCGAAAAAAAAACAAACAAACGTCAAACGTCAATCGTGACAATGTCAATTTCATTATTTTTATTTTTAGGCAAAGGTAATGGGTTTATTTATCCGCTAAAGCATTTTTTGAATTTACAAAATTTTAAAAATATTTTTCTATAACTTAGATCTAAAATATCACGAAAAGAAAAAATACGTGTTTCCTAGTTTTCAAAATACTATTTACTGAGCATAAGAAAACAAATGGCAAAAAAAATGAAATGTTGTCAATTTTGACACCGGGGCATGACGGGGTAAAATAACTCACTAAAACTATTAACTAACTTCCCGAAAATATTTAAGAAAGTGACAGGTGTATCTTAAAATTAAAACGTTTCTTCTCACAATATCCGGTGTTTAATATCATCTCTAAACACCACCTTAAAACGAGTGAGTAAGCGAGATGGCGCAGTACATGATGTATAGCGACATCGCGCTTACTCAATCGTTCTTGCATGGTTTTAAGAGATGTTATTTAATCCCCTAGATTTTATTTGACAAAGCAATAACACTATATATATAGAGAAGGGGAATGTTTTTAGTTTTTGAGTATCTACTTTTATGAAATTAACAATTTTTATCAATCAAAATGGTTGTAAGTTGTTTACGGAACTATAGTCAGTGTCTCGATATCTCTATAGCGATATATCGACATTTTTTTGGGCATCCCTATATACGACTCCATTTTATGTTACACTTTGGTTGTAGGTATACACGTTTTTTTTGTAGGTATTTCCCGTCCATACATTTAATAGGTCTATGTGCCATATCGAGAAGTATCTATTCAAATTTCAAGCCCATCACTAATAATGAAATGCAATGTCAAATGACGTGTGAGTTGATCAATGACGTTCGAATCGTGTTTCGTTTCGTGTTATTTCACTTTTTACATACGTGTCAAGATAACTTGAGCGTTTCAGGCTTTTCAGCCTTAAATTTAAGGAAATTACTGTAAGTATTGTATTATTTTAGTTAATTAATAGCTATGAATTGACTCATACATTGTGAAGTATGTTCTATCTACTGTAATTCCCAAAAATATATTAGGTCAAACAAAAATCTTTCATTGCTCTATAATTTAGCGGAAAATTCGTAATTACAGCTTATTATATACCTTCTTATCGGTTTAATTTTACTAAAATTGGCGTACGTAATGTGAAAATCATGTTTTTTTCTGGAAAAATCGTATTTGCATCATGCCATCTGTGTAAACATATCATTATTGAAATGGCTATTTTTCTCTTTGAAAACGTATGTTTTGCATCTAAATACATAGTGGAGAGAATAAATATAAGTAGGTTTATGTAAATTATACACGTAGAACATTATTAAAACGTTGCTTCAATTTACGGCGTAATTCCATTTACATTCATCTCATTTTCGTTTTGTGAAAGTTAGTTCCTATTGTGACGTGATTTAGTAATTATCTAATTAGGTAATATCAACTACTAACTAATAATTTCGATACTAAACAGCTTTATTGGCAAATATCTTTGCTTGTTCTGTGAAAGTATCCTTATGTTTTAGAAGTCCCCACTTTTAAAATATTATTTTAGCCCAAACTAGTTTAGTGTGGTAACTTTTTTGTAAGTTTTGTGTTAGTAATTTGTTTTACAGAGTATGAATACTATTTTATTTTATTGTTTTTTACTTTTTCTGCTCAGGTGGTAGTAGCCTGGTGATGTTTGCAAAAGCCAGGTTTATCCTGGCGTTTTTAATTCCCACCACAGAATTTAGAAATATTAACAAGAAGTGGCATAGCACACGAAAAACTGCTGGCTTGCAAGCCAACATTTCACACAGAAAAAATGGGCAGGGAATTTGATTGCGTAATTTATTGCCACATTTATTGGTCGATTCTATTAGGTGGCTTTGTTGTAAATTACGTAATACATTTTTAATAAGGTGTGGTGTGGTTTACATGGGTTTACATGAATTAATTGAAGATTAGAAGAGAGATATATGCTGCCACACTGATCCTGAAACTAAATTGTGTGTTAAAGTAATTTAACTGTGTTATATTCTGCATTATAATATATTTTTATTTAATTTCCAGGACAAATATACTAATAAACAAATAAAATGGCACCGAAACAGAGGATGCGCATTGCCAACGAGATCGCCAGCAAAAACATCACCATGAGGGGAAATGTCCCAAAAACCACAAAGGTAACATATATTTTTTTTAAATATTTTTACGGCCATGAAAACTAGTTCTTTAAGGTCTTCTTCAGTCTTACTTTAGTCAGTCAAGTCAGTCAGTATTCTGTAATCTGTCTAAAATCTGTCTTAAACTAGGAACATGATCTCGGTTAGTGGCAAACTCTGTCAGATTTTTAAAGCTGCCTAATGGCATCTACCACAAGCCTAACAACTGCCATTTTAGCAATAATAGTCAACCAACAGTTTAATGTGCTTTCTGAAGCACTGAGGAGCTCAAGATAAACATGCCAGTAGTAGCAACCAATCCAATCTAGGCCCCCCTCGGATTCTCTGGACACACATGGACCACTAAGCTGTCGAGCTCGGATTTATAAGACACTAATGTACCTGTTTGTATACTAGAATCTGTGGATTAATAACCATAGTTACTAAGGCCCAGGGTGTGGTTGGTGGTCCTATTCCATTACCAACACAGTATTTCGTAACAGCATTTCAGTCTATATTAATTCAAACTTTCCATCTGTCTTATATCCTTCTTGGTTATCTTTTTCATTCATATTCGTGAGAAGAGAATAGAAGGGGTAGTCTAATAATTTCAGACGGTTTCTATTTGGCACTATTATCACTATAATTATCACTACATAGTATAAAACAAAGTCGCTTTCTCTGTCCCTATATCCCTATAAATGCTTAAATCTTTTAAACTACGCAACGGATTTTGATGCGGTTTTTTTAATAGATAGAGTGATTCAAGAGGAAGATTTTTATGCCCATGCGAAGCCGGGGCGAGTCGCTAGTTCATATATATTTTATAAACATATATAGCTTGTGTCAGATATTTTTAGAATGTTATTGTTCGGTTTTAATCAACTTAGCGTGTAATCTGATTGGTTGCAGTTGTGTTTGTTATTGACGTTATTGGGTATGTGAGGAATGCATTACAACTACGTACATTGAAATTATGATTGGTTGCAGTGAAATTAAAAAAAAATAGTTCTTATCAATAAAATATGGTAGTCTTTTTCCATATAACTGCGCAGAATGTAATGTATAGAGCCGTGTCCATCACAGCTTAAGACGATACCTTGGTAAACACTAGCGCCACCATCAGTTAAAAATCATTATTGACTGAAAACACAAGTTATCAAAAATCTGTCTTCTCTAATTATGGTTCTGGATCTAAAGTTAATTTTAAACATATTAAATTATAGTTCCCTATAGTTACAAACTTCAATATTGCTTTAAACGCCACTTTAGTAGTTTGCCTTGAGATGCAACCAACAGATAATAAATAAATTAATTAATAAGGGCATCATAGACTAGACTAAAACTATTAGGATAACATCAGATGAGTAGAAATATTTTACTAAAATCATTTGTTTTTCTTCTTTTCAGGAAAAAGAGGACCAATACCCCGTAGCACCTTGGCTCTTGGCTCTCTTCATTTTCGTCGTCTGTGGCTCGGCCGTCTTCCAAATCATCCAATCTATACGGCTGGCCTAGACACCTTGTGATTCCTGACTGACATAATTAGTACCAAAACAGTGCAGTAGTGCAATACATCGTGGCTTGAGTTGTTACTCTTCGGTATTCATAATTCCCTGGTACCTACCTGCATTCCATGACTATAAAGACAAATCGTTTCTTATTTTTTTTATTTAATGGATTGCTGATGATTTTTATTTTTTAATTAAATGTAACGTCTCAAGCCACGATTTCATTATAATAAAAAAAAAATGATGTGTACACTATTCGATTATGACGTCTAGTATGCGCAAACTTAACTGCGCATTTCTGTCTATGTATAGCTACCGAGACATGTTTTTAGTCCATGTAAGCGCAGGTTTTGATATAATCTCAACTTAAAGAAACATAATTGTATGTATCTATTCTTGTATATTGTAAATTGAAAATTAATGTTAAGGTGAAAATCGAAGCATTTACATAAAATGTTAAATTTTTCATTCATTCCTTATTATATTTAAAACCAAGTGTGACTTACGCACAAAAATAGCTTTCTGTGAGGAAAGTTGGATTTTTTATATTGAGTTCAATTTTATTGTGAATGAAATTATATTATACCACCCGTCACTGTGAAGAAATTAATTGTCGGTTCTATTTTAATTTTAAATGTAATTTATTTGAATAAATACAGTATATTTGTCATATTAATTGGTGTTTTGTTGTGCCTTATGTCTTTAAACCTATATATTATGTATATTAATTAGATTATATTTGTTCCTGAAATTTTCACGGAGCTGTGATAAATTTATGGATAAGAATAATGAGTCATAAAATAACCTAAAATATAATGGAAACACGTTTAGAAATGTCATTAGCATGTGAGCATCTCATAGCAGCATCTATTCTACCTATTTATTTTGGTCTTTTTAGATGTATTTATTATGAATAGTATGGTTATGGTTGATTTATATCCCATAACACCAGTCTCGAACTTTCTTTGGGGCTAACTGAATCTGTGATTGGTCCGCCTAATTATTTCCTTGTATTAGACGCTGGGTTAAAACGCCACTTTGAGCAACTCATCGAATCGAATTCATATTACGAACCCCTTAGCAATTCCTATTTCTTTCAATTTTTTGAAGAGGAATTTACAAAGTATAGTTGGCCACTTTACAAAAAATAGAGGAATTGCTAAGGAATTTATATGAATTCGATTCGATGAATTGCTCAAAGTGTCGTTTTTAGACCCCCAGGTATTTTGCTCCAGTAAGAATTTCCAGAAATCCTTTCTTATCTGTTTCAGTATTCGTATAATTTCAGGTTATTGTCATCATATCGTGTGGATTACAGTGTCAATCGACCATGCACAACCTAGTGTCAGACCCATTGCAGGTAGAAAACAGATTCATAAGTAGTTCTGTGAATTAATGTTTGCCTGAGTGAATCTGTGACTTTTTGCTTTTATATCTCACTGCCAATGTTCATGATAAGATTAAGTGAATAAGGTCAAAATAAAAGCCGATATTCGATAATTTGTGTATTCTTATGTCACATATTAATTACATTGTAAAGTCAGACTTAAAACAACATATGTTAGGTATATTACAACTTTAAAACTATATGGTACATTTAATTTACAAAATGTCATGTGATATGTGTGCCTTACAACTAACATATATTCAAAACCTTTTCGTTAGTTCAAAAATTAAATCAATAATTTTCATAAACACGGCTACACCTACAAAACACTGATATTTTGTAGGTGAAGGTTCGTTAGTACTATTACTAATTCTGTTTGGGCACACCACGCTCAAGCGCAGTTATTATAATATAACTTTTTTTTATGTGTTTGGAATAGAAATTTGTTTTATTAATTTTTTGAACTAACGTAATTGGCATTTTTGAGCACCTTAAATAAGCACCAATAAAAAAACTGAAAAAGCGTTGCGTGGAGTGATAAGTAGGAACATCTGTCTGTATAAACTAGACATATTGTTTTTAGGGGTTTCGAACATTGTGTCTGGGTCCCATCTCGCGCGGACTTTAATAGTTAGACCTAAAATTCGGAGATAAAATATCTATTACCTTTATACAAAAATAAGAAAAAATGCTCAAATAAAAAAAAAAAAAAAGATTTTACAAATAAAAACAAGTTTAATTATTAGAATCCCTTTGCGCATAACGCTTAGTCGATTTTACAGAAATGGCCCTTAATAAAAAAAAATAACTATATTCAACTAAAATGTGTTTTGGCTCTTTCTTTCACGGTAAATTTCGATAAGAGAGAAACGGCCTAAACATATTTTAGTAACAATGCGCTTAATAATTTTTTTATGAATAAGGGAGGGATGGAGATATGGCGTTTCTTTTCGAAACAGTGAATCTAAGGCAATGCCCCGCTCAACGCTCCGCGCAACGCTGTGTGACTACGAGGCTTGAATATGTGACTAAATTATTATTATTATTGTGATGTGTGTCATTATTTTAGTACATGTTCTTATTCTGAATTGCCACCAAGATTATCATATTAAAATTATGTAGGTAGATTATTTTTAATTCTGTATTATGGGATACTCCCCTGCCAAATTTCAATGCATACCTAATTGATGATGAGAGAAAAACAATTGCTTTGCAAAATAAAAAAGAAACTGTTTACAGGGGGAAAATGTTAGTTACCATTATTTCCACCATGGGAATTACGCGAGAAAAGCCGCGGTAAAAGCTAGTAGTGCCTACAATGTAACTAAACTTCAAGACGGCCATCTAGCGGCAAATTTTAAAAACGATATCGTAATATACCATTATTTAATAATCTGGGTGGCATTTTATACACTTGTGGTTTCAAAATAGATAAAAAAAAATTGCGTCACGCGATTCGAACTTCTTTGGGTTTCAACGTTCCAAATTAGTAGGTGCCACAATATTAGTAATTTGCAAATTTAATTGTGCTTCACAAAAGTACGTACACTTTGTGTCAATAATAATTAGGTATAAAATTAAATGGTTAAAATTATACAGGCATAGGTAGTGAGAGTACTAGGATGACATAAAGTTTTAAACAGTGTTTCGGAGGACCTATACCTATATTATACGTAGGTATTAACAACGCCTTGTCATTGTCAGGGGAGGAGTTTTGGTACTTATAAACATAATTCCCTCCTTCCTCGTGTGACCATAGATACTATTTAGCCAAACTGATTTTGTTACTTATGGTGGCTTCACTTGCAAATAGTAATTTGTTATTGTGGTTGCTTGTTCGCTTATTTGCCAAAATTTTCGACGTAAGAGCAAATAGGCGATGCAGCCGTACCGTCCACTGATGGGTCAATACCAAGAGATTAAATACATATATTTGCTACCATGTGTGGTATATGTTCGTGTTTGTCTATTTGCCTTCTTTGATTTATATTAGAAGTTATTTGTCAAATAGGCTAAATAGGCAAATACAAATAGAAATTTGTGGAGCCACCATTAAATCTAAAATTAGTACAAACCAAATATCATCATCATAATTATGTAAGTAGCTGATCAATTTAGTAAGGAATGAGCTTGAGAGAATTCCGGTATGATAAAATGTTGTCATAAAAAATATTATCAACAAGACTGATGTTAAAATAGTAGGCGAAACGTCAGATCACTATTGCCAGAATCAAATATATTATACAACATAATATCGCATACAATGTGACTGTTGAAGAACATTTTGACAAGTATAACTACAGGCCTACCTAAAGCTTCGAGCCACATGGCCTCCGTACTCGAAAGGAGTAGCCATACGCTGCGTTCCCCTCTGTCAAAGTATAAGCCCAATTGACATATGCAATGTATTAGTTTGTGTAATCCGTACACAAATTATGTGCCGTTTTATTTCATTTTTTAATGTGTAAGTGTCATTATTACAGCCAGGTGACAGTATAAGTTTTGTATAGGTATGCAGAACTGTACTTATGTGTATACTAGCTGTTGCCCGCGGCTCCGCCCGCGTGGGACTCGGTTATATCGCGTCCAAAAGTAGCCTATGTTTGACCTCAGGTCGTTAACTACATTCCTACCAAATTTCATCACAATCGGTCCAGCAGTTTAGCCGTGAAGAGGTGACAGACAGACAGACAGACAGACAGACTTTCGCATTTATAATATTAGTATGGATATGGAAGTATGGATTTCCCCCCGAAAAACGCCAGATCTATTGAAATAGTAAAATATCGCTAAGGCTTAAGGCTTTCAGTACAAAAGTTGAGTTGCTCGAAGACCCTAAGGGACAACAGTCGCAAATTACAAAAAGCTTAATAACAAACGTGTAAACCCTACTTTAGTGAATTATGCTCTGTCTCTTTCTTTCAATGTTTTACTGTTGACATGAAAGGACAGTTCATATTTCAACCAAAAATAGATTTAGCAAGCGTGTGCTATTTTTATATCATTAAAGCATAACATTTACAAATTCCTCTTCATCATGCGCCACAGCTTAAAAATAAACCACTTAATCAATTGCATCACAAAGTAGACCTGTAGGAACTTAAAAACTACTTTAACGTATCATAAATGGCCTCGTTGGGATATGTACCATTCAAATGGATACTGTTGCTAAAACTTAAACAATTATCTTTACTTAAATGGACCTCTGTCCTATCTACATTTTGACTTTCAATTTCTGGGTAATCATCCATGTTACTCGTGATTTCTAGTCTTATTGCATGTATTTTGGGATCAGAATTAACTTTGTCGCGCTCCCATGAATCTATTGCAATCGACACGTCATTTCTGCTCTCCGTGTCATCTAATTCACTCGAAGTCACGCTCGAATTGTCCAAATCGAAATCTGTCTTTTCAATTACAACAACTTCGATATGCCTAAAAGGATTCTCTTGATTCTCAATCATCTGCCTCGCTCTTTCATCGTTTCTTATAATTACTTCTTTCTTAACATTACAAATCACTGGATCGTTAGCTAAAACATCTATATTATTGTCGTAGTTTTCTTCATCACTGACTTTATTGCCATTAGGAGTGCATATTTCTGCGTAAATATTATCAGAACTAGAATCTGAGTCTACCTTTTCCTCTTCGATTTCCACAGCATCAGCAACTTGCCCATATGGTAAATCTTCTATAACAGGAAGCTTTCGTTTTTGTATTGAGGATATTGATCGCCGTATCTTTATTTGCGTTTGTGGTTCTTCCTCTGAAATATCTACAGTTGTTATATCTTCCTCTATTTCAGATTTAGGCGTTGGTGCTCTAGGCTTGTCAATTTTCTTTCTAAAATTAACAAGCTTGTCGTTATCGCTCGCTCGTTCAGTTTTGGTTGGCATACTGTTGCTGTTGCTACCTTCTTTTTTGTCGCCAGCTTTCTTAGGATGTAATAAATTTGATGTAGATTTACTAAGAACACGTTTCGTCTTAACATGAAACTCCGAACATAGCTTTTCGGTGATAAATGAATGTTGTTTGTAGTTAATTTCAAAATCACTATCGTTGTACAATGATCCAACCCCGAACATATTAATTTCTTCACAACTTTGAATTTGATTGTAGGACTCTGACTTAGTCATAGCCTTTTCCGGAATCAAATCTGGCTGTATTCTTTGTCTTCTCTCAAGATTAGTTGAAGATTTCGTAGCTGATGATTTTTTGAGCATATTTTCATCTAAAGATTTGAGTTTTCGGCTTGAACTTGCATCACTTTCCATAGACCCGCAATAATTAATTTGATCAACGCTAAGATTCTTGCGGCCGTGTTTCATGGCGATGCCACTGTCTTCATCTGTCGTAAAGGAGCTATCGGGCATGCCGGTTTGGACTGATACAGATTTAGTCAAAATAGGCTTTTTATGGTTAGAACTGCATTGACTAGTTCCCATGTCGGACGAAGAAGTCGTAAGGCTTTTGTATGAATAACTTTTCTCTGTCGTACCATCATGTTTCCTCGTAGCTCCAAATCTATCTTCAATAAGCTTTGCCATATCCTGATACCGCTCTATTGAACTATGTTTCTCACCTAGAGGATCAAACGGATCCTTAACATCACTCAGCTTCTCATTGTTTTCAATAGCAGTTATCTTTTCATCAGTTAGTTTCTCTGTGCTCTTTAAAAGTTTAATATTTTTAAACCATTTACTTTTCTTTTGTCCAGAGTCCTCTCTAAAAACTTGCATTTTATCGCTTGAAAACTGCTCTTGCTCTATTTTCTCTTCAACCTTATCATCTTTACCTTCATCGTCGCTGTAAACGTCGTAATTCATATGTTCGAGTTCGTTTTTACTTAAAAATATAATCGAGCCTTCAGTTTCATCAGGTATATCTTTGAGTACTTTCTCGCTCTTCCCAAAAAGCCTAGATGTATCAATTTTGAGTCCTTGCAGCGTGAATTTGCGTTCCTTTTCAAATTTGACAGGTTCGTGGTCTTCTTTGATGAGGTCCTCTGCGGTTTTAGCTTTGCTGACGACGGTCGAGTTGGCGTAGGAGATCTGCCTGATCCAATTGTCAACGTTGAGTTGACAGAAAGTTAGCGCTTTTTGCAGGCGGGCTGATAGGAACATCCTCTTTTCGCTCTCGAAGCCTAGTTGTGTCCGGCGGATCTTCACGTTGCTGTTGAGAGGGAGGAGTTGCAGACTCTCCTTGGCGTGGTAGCGGGGGTCCACCTGCTTGCTGGGGCTGGAGGTCATCGACCCGTACTCCGGAAGGGTGCACATCACTAATACTGGCTCTGTCACTGCCGCCCGCAGCAGAAGATCATCTGGAATTTTGTTAGAAAAAAATATGTTAAAATTATTTTTATATGTCAAATTTATTTATTTCAAACGGTATTTTTTTTCAAATTCAAAAGGGGTAGATTGAAGTTCCAAATGAATTCTTGGGACTCGGGTACTCCTGGAAATCCTGGATAGAAGAAGTATTAAAAAATAACTCTGGTGCCGGGATCCCAGATAACCTTTTTATTTGAGACAAAGCAACTAGCCAAGCAATCGCTTAATCATTCTATTTTAAAATACAGACGAATTGATAACCTCCTCCTTTTTTTGAAGTCGGTTAAAAAATATCAGTATGTTACCTCCAACATCATGCGCCATTTCAATCGGCACCGTGCCAGCTAGCAGTCGCACCCTGGTGGGAAGCCTCCACAAACTCAGGAGATGCGGCAGTCTATGCGCCCGCGCGCCTGCATCAGGCGGCGGGGAAGCCTCTCCAGCAGGCTCCCAATCCGTAGGAGACAGCTCTTCGGGGCATACCTCGTAAAGTTCCCCTTTCGTGTTGATAGGCACGAAGAGCTCCTGGAAAGTTATGAGCGCCTGGTAAATTTAAGATGTTTTGGAAATTCATAGGGGGACAGAACTGTACAATGTCTGTACAAAATAGAGGTACTTATAAAATGGGTAGACCCGTGAGGTAGGCTTACAATCTCTACAAGTCTAATATTGGGAGAAACAGAAACTGTGGGTACAATAATACATCTAGGTATTCTATGAGTGTTGAAATGCAAAAAGAGATTCTAAAATTTATAATATGGAAATCTCTAGTCTCTGCCTACCCCTACGGGAGACAGGCGTGATGACATGTATGTATGTATGTAATAATTATGCGCGAAAACTGTAGCAGACAACATTTTAGTAGTAGTTTTATGTATCATACGCAATTAATAAAATTTATATGATTTTAGAGAATATTATTTGACGGAGAACTGTAGGCAAAGAAATTCGAATCGCGCTGTCGTGACGCAATTTTTTTTTTAATCTATGACTATAGGGGTTATGCTATATTATGATATTTAAGACATTTCAACATAAAATAACACCGCAAAGAACCTACTAAATTTTAACGCTATTCGACAACAGATGGCGCTAGCGATATTGTCATTAGCATTCTGCCTCTACGTCGTCGTCGTGCCGGCTCTACTACGTATGAGGGCTCTACCTAAGTCTAGCTTTACATAAAACTAATTATTTTAAGTCCTTTTTTTTTCAATTTATTGCTGAAAGATTTCTTTCTTCAAAGTCGGCAATGCACAATGCAAATTAAAATTACAAAACATTTTTTAAATAATCCCCACGCTTTATTAAATACTAGCTGTAGCTACTATAACTTCTTGTTATACGTATTATAGTCACAAGTTACCTGATTTGATAAAACTTTGACGTTTGTACTTATTTTAACCTAAAAACTACATGATTTATTATCAAACCTGATAAAACCGCACTCAAATTCCACAATGATTTCATTACCTAATTAAAATGTCGACCATCAATCATAACATTGCATTGGAGATATCCTAAAGTGGTCCAAACCTGTTCAAGAGGCCGAATAAAATCTAGGTTTAGTCAAACAATGGTGCAATTTGTCTAGACTAGATCGAAGCTTAGGCATCATTGCTTAACATTTTTGGTGACAGTTAATGAGACAAATGCCCCTTATGAATGTGATACTAGTTGTTCACCGCGGTTTACTCGCTAGTGGTATGTACTCGTTCTATAGCTATAGGTAGAGCCATTTCCTGGCTAACCCCATAATGTTATCTATAGGGCCACGGGTGTCATCGATAAAGAATCGTAAAAAACCTATGTATAAATCGTATTTTATTCTTTTTTACGTACTTCAGCTGTATTTAGCTGTTCCTATAGTAATGGAGTTTATTTTTGTTATCTAAAACTAGATGGCGCTAAGATCACATCTTTAATGTAAATTTAAGAAAATTAAGATGTTATCAAGATAACAAAAATAAAAACTATTTTAGAAAAACAGTTTGATCTTAAAATGGTGCTTTTTCATTCTAATATGAAAATTATAGATATATTGTAAAAGGTTTCAATTTTATTACTAGTAAATCTGAATCGCGATATTGATTTTTTTTAAGTTTGCTGACTATATAAGAGTCACTCTATGATATTAATTTTGTGTCTATTGAAAGGAGAGACGGTTAGCACTCCCCTTGACAAGGATGGAACACACAAATTGGTTAAGGCACAACTTGACCACATTTTTTTGCGTTTATCTTATTATTTTGTAAACTGATAAAATACCACATGTTTGTATGCTAATCCTATATATTTTTATATACTATAGTTAGTAATGTTAATGTTAATCTAATATAGGCAAACAGACCTACACCAGCTGATGGAAAGCGGTAACCGTAGCCTAGAGATGCCTGCAACACCGGTATGTCACGAGCGCGTTGCTGACCCTGACAGATCTTTGACCATCTCTACATTTATATAATTTTGTACGAGTAAGATCTCTTCATAATACTTTTGTAACTATTAAAACAATATTTTGTCATCGTGTTTATTTTGGTAAAGCTAAATTGACAATACAAGATTTTACGTACTGAACTTCCTATGATAATCATGTTTAGTTTTATTTTCACTATCATTATTTTCGTCGACCACAAATCTCCATTTACTATCATAAACAGTTTCATTCTGAAATTTCCTATGCTGCTTCGTCGTGGACGAAGTGGACAACCAGGTCAGAACAGCATTCTTTTCATACTTGTCTAAATCCAGGATTCCATGAGAAGAAATAAGTGTACCATCGATTTTCATTACATACAAATGAGGAATACATGTAATTCCGTACATGAATTTCAGCACGTGTACCAGGGGATCATGAAATTTAAGAGCAAACCAGTTCGCTTGGTGTTCGAAGCAGCTAACCATACTTTCTTCCGTATCGTCCATGGGTATATAAATTACTTCAATAGGCAGGTTGCAAACTTTGACATTTTCGTAAATTGTGTAAAATTTTTCGACAATGCCGTTTTTATCTACATCTTTAGCCGTAAATAGTAAGACATAGATGTCAGCATTTTCTCTAAACCATGCGGCAGGGATCACTTCGTACCTTTTGTTATATATCACTGCGTCGTCAAGCCAGTCGTAAGGCTTAAATGGATTCATAATTGCTTCCTCGACTCAAGTATTTGTGTACACCCTTTTAATATTCGTCACTGTAATGAACTTCAATTTCCTTTGACTTTCTTAAATGTCAGTTGTCGTCGTTTATTTTTTTGCCGGTTCAAGTGTAAAACTCCTTTGATGTGGTTCATCAAGCAATGCTTTTTATAGAGATGCACTAACCCCAAATGAAAATAGTCAATACTTAAATGTTTTCATCCAATTTATTTTTATTTGTATTATTTTGTTATTTTTACTTAGTTTTTACAAAAAATTATACAGTCGTACAAAAATCATCAATTGACAATTTATGTTGCTTTGTAACGGGTTGAAAACTATCGACTGTACAATCCCGTTTCCTTATCAGGTTCAAAGTAGTCCGAAACGGAGGAAAAATACCGTTAATTTTCGAGACAGCACTCTTATCACCAAACAATACGGTCTACAATTAAATAACTTTCAAATTTTAAACTTATATATTCAGTACAGTCAGATTCTTCAGAACGTTATCGTGATTTGCTTGTAAAAACGGCGATATTAGATCTTAATTCCTGCCAACAGAGTTCAGTTTGGCGTAACCAGATGGATGTAATGCAAATAAATTTTTGTATGGAAAATCGTGTTATGAATCTGAATTATTGAATGACCCATAGTTTTGATGTCGTGGACAGCCCATTGTCTTCGCTTCAAAGTATCGTCTACCCGTACAAAGAGAATTTCAAACCTTACAGTAGTTATCTTACGGATACCAGGAGTGCATGAAAGGTAAGGGAGTGATATAAAATTAACAGGCGTAGAATACCAATGGTTGAAGTTTATTATATTTGTTGCACTGTTTGGGATATTGTTTATTAGTGATTTGGGTTTTTAATTAAAACAAAGGATTATCGTTTATACAAAATAAACCGTTATCTCCCATCACTACGTCGATACTATTTTGAAAATTGAAATTTGTACTTATGTGTTCATCATATTTTTATGCATATACAGTGGGTTGCAAGCTCCTTTGGCCCTGCGTTTGAAGATGGCAGCCGGAATCAGCTTAACGTGCCTTCCAAATCACTACATATAATAAAACAAAGTCCCAACGAATGCATAAATCTTTAAAACTATGCAACGGATTTGATGCGATTTTTTTGAATAGATAGTGATTCAAGAGGAAGGTTTTTATACCCATGCGAAGACGGGACTGGTCGCTATTCCCGAATATCTTTAATATTTGACAATCTCAATGATTCAAGCCTGCAATGTCCTAATTAAACTCGAAAAGAAAATCTATTCTGAGTTTACTGCCCCTGGAATTGAACTCACGACCTCCGGGTCCTTAAGGCAAACGCTTTTACTGGCTCACAAACACTAAACGCTTGTCACTTGCACCACACAGGTACCAAAGCTATACAGTAGCCATTTACAATTCTACCAATACCTGCCCAGTTAACAATAGAAAGTGCGTAAGTTATGAGCGGTAATATCGCCATTCTAAGCATATTCCAACGTAATAATATTTCCCTTCTAGCCTCTTCTTTATTATTCCTAATCCCCAAGATATATAGCCTGTATTTTATCCTTAAAATACAATATATTTCCAGTAACAAAGCGTCAAAGTTAAAGAACGTGTATTCTATACCACGTTTCTACGAAAACTGCTAAGGAAGCTTCATATTAAAATTCATGATTTAATGTCCGCATGTAATTAATAAAGTATATAATTTCTATGTATAATTAAATGTGTAATTTCTGAGCTTATCACATAAACTTAGTTATTTTAAATTCGCAATGTTTGAAAATTTTAAAATGGGTGCATTATTTTATCAAAAATAATCCGGGCACATAACGAAAGAACGAATAACGTAAATAACGTCCTTAACTGAAGTCGTTTTAAACGTTATTTTATAACCTCATATATCACTTAGACGATGACTGTTCGACGTCGAAAAGCGAAAAAGTGGCTTCGCAATCGTGACAGCCCTATTGCGTCTAGCAAGGCGGTGTGTTCTCCTTTGATCTAATTAGTTTGGTTCCTTGCCACCTCTTATTCATAAAACTCAAAATTAAAAAAGTATTTTTCTTTCTTAGCTAAGAAATAAAACGAGACAAAACACATTTTAGTTCATTGCGCAGTAACAAACTTTTGTTATTTTTTTTTAAATACACTCATACTACTAGTATAGTATTCTGTAATCTATACTCATACTAAATGGTTAAATATATTTAGAAAAAAAAACTGTGTTTCGTTGGTTGTTTCGTTTCAACATTTTTTTTTGCGGTTGTGTTGGTTTTATTTTCTACTGAAGTCAAATGCTTGGTCGTATCGTTATACTAGGAAAACATAAACTACCAGAAAGTTGCATTTCTTTGTACCCGAATTCGCAAATCTATTCTTTCTTTGAAACCAGTAAGTGACCGAGAGAATACATCTTCAAGAAAGGTCACTGTCCGACCATACGAGAGATGAAAGAACGATAATTTGCTGTACACATCAACCTTATCTGGTTACAATATGACCGACATTGGTTTGTTTCAAATGTAGCCATAACTTGGTCTAGTTTAACATTAAATTTACTATCTGCTTTTTAGTTGAACTCTATTCGCTTTAAAAACAAGACCTATTCTTTAAAATATTTTTGCAAAAATAATTTTGTTTAGTTGTCGCATTCCACTTTTAAAAACATGCGTTTCGATTGAACCTTACAGCTCAGGCATTGAAGGTTATTTTAGTTTGTTCTAGTGTAAATGATAAGTTAGTGAAGTCTTTTAAAGTCCTGCTGTGCTGTGTGTTACTACAAGTCCTCCGAGGAAAATAGAGTAAAACGCTAATGTTCTTTTGAGAGTAAGTTTATCTTTGTTCCTTTTTGCAGAACCGCCCTCTCATAATAGTTTGGGAGAGGTTTTTAATCCTTGGTACGAAATGAAACATTATTAGGTAATTTCATTGGTTTATTTCACTTGGCACCTAAAAGTTTATTTATTTTGGTCGCGTATTAAGAATATTGAAGGCCGCTTCAAGATGTCAATCTGTGATAGTCTATGTGCAGCAGGGGTCTAAGATTCTTGTGGTTGAAATTATGATTATGTCTCCATGATGTGACTGTTGAAATTGAATTTTTCATCAATGATGATACCCAAATATTTTATAGATTGAGCTCTCAAAATACTATCCCACTCAAAATACTATATCTTATATCCCAGTCTGATTGAGTAAAATATGGAAAAGATATACATATCACGTGATATATCTTTTTTTTCTCCTTCATATTTTAAGGCCTGCCTGTGGATGTACCACTCCTCTTCCGGGAACAGGTTATTTGCCCCGTTGCCCGAAATGCCAACATTTAACAATCACAAAATATGAGCTAATGTTTTCATCAGAAATATTTGTTACAATACCAGGGTGACATAAAATATCGGAGCTAATTTCGACTGTTCCCGTTTGCATCGCATAATTAGTTTTCTAGAGCGGAGCGGAACAAATCATTTGCACAATTTTGTTCTATTTTGCATCCTTTCTGAGGCTTTGAAGGGTATTAATGGATTCTGAATAATACCTTGAAGATGGATTCCACGACTGAGTTTTAATTAGGGGTCTATTTAAGTACAAAAATGTAAATCGTCAGTGAGATATTTTCACTAGTACAAGTTTTTTAATAAAAAATAATTAAAATAATTCGAAAATAATTAAAGTTTCGAACTTCTTGGCGGTCTCAGTTAAATAAGAGACAATGTTTTTTTTTACAATATTAAATTTTAATTAAATGGACGAAAGAACTCATTACGAGGATTCCAAAAGATTGGATAAAAATTCCTTCCATTATTTTCTACCATTAACGACTTCTTTTTTTTTCATACGACACGATGTTTACTTTCTCATTGATTAGTTCATAAGCTGAGTTCATAAAGTATCTACTACTACTTAAGACATTTTATAAGATGTTGCAATATTATTTCATGACTGGAAGTAAGCATTCACCGTCATTTCTTGTAGGTGACACGGTCAATCGACCATGTACACCCTGGTATGAAAGTTCTTCGGAATCGAACCCAAGAATCGAAAAAGTGTACTTTTTCGATTCTTTTCACGACCCCCAAGGTCTACAGGCAAACGCCTTTAACCACTGGACCACGGAGGTAGTAAGAGTAAGAAGCATTAATTATACACCCTACTCTACCCATTAAGATGAAGATTAATTACATGCTTTCCTCTAATTCAGAACCTTTTTATTTGTAATTCCAATAAAATAGTCAATCTTAATCTAATGAGGGTAATATAAACAGCAAAAATCGACTCAAAAGCCCCTTTAGAACTCACATCAAATTAATTGGATAGGTTTATAATAGGTACATCCTTTAAATCGAATCGCGGCTGATCGAATCGCGAGCGACCGAGTCGGCACAATCGATTCTTAGTCGATTTCTTTTTGCCTGTCTACGCCTTGATTAATCTGTATTAATAATGTAATAAAGTACTAGTAAAGTATTGTGTGGAAGGTTGTGTGTCTCGTAAGTCATAAGCGGTAAGCGATTATGTGAGAAAAGGCTAAGGTATATAAGTATTACCTCCTACTTTATTTATTACATTAAATACAGCCCCTTTTATCTACATTGTAAACCTATTTTTACATTAAGGAAGCAAAAAAGTAATGATTTCTTATGTTTTCGCGATTGTTACACATTAAATTGAACTATTTTATACGGTTTTCTGTCGCGTTTATTGCTTACTTATTTATACCTAACGTTCGAGCACTTTACAGAGCTCATGGTCGCAGGCAGACTGAGTTGACATTCGTCTGTGTCATTTGTTTCTGATGTTACAAGAATACAATACGTAATAGAAAACCGTATAAAATAGTTTAATTTAAAGCAAAAAAGTATTGAGTATTGAGTACTAGCGACCCGCCCCGGCTTTGCATGGGCATAAAAACGTTCCTCTTGAATCACTCTATCTATAAAAAACCGCATCAAAATCCGTTGCGTAGTTTTAAAGATTTAAGCCTACATAGGGATATAGGGACAGAGAAAGAGACTTTGTTTTATACTATGTAGTGATAGTGAAGTAAGGAAAGGAAAATAATTATCATGTCTTCTATATAATAAGAGGCGAATAAGGGTCTGTCAGAGCCGGTGGACATAAGCTCATATAATTTTATCTCTGTACATCTTTATCCAAAATCATTTCCAAGGGACGTACATTTATAAAATCTTGCTGATGATTCGTCAGCCGCCCCAGATATCAGGATACTGTGAAGGATGACCTGCGTGATATGGGCGCTGCAAACCGGCGATTTATCATGCAGAATAGAAAACTATGGCGCTTTCTCGCTTTTGAGGTCAAGATGAGGGACAAAAATAATAATCACGTTTTAGCATACCCCGTCTTACAAGCCAACCGCTTGGTATGTTCAAATGATGATGTGGTGATAGGATATACGAACCAAGAACCGCACTGAATTAGAAAATAATCAGAAGCGATGCGTGATTCACATAGATTTATAATTGCTTAAGTCAGCATATTCGGGTAGATATTTAAATATGAGTAAAATTAGCTATTGAATACATCGCTTTTAACTTGGACCACGCCGCGATTCATTACCTTGCTGAACTATAAAATCAGAGCGCCCTCTTGCGGCGCGCGCTCACATTAACGTATATTTAAAATAAATGCCAATTAAATCATCACGAGTTACGTAATTAAGTTGATAAATAGACAATATGTATGTATACCAATTTGGCATATATCTACGAGCTATATGTATAATTGTATATCCTCTCTATAGAGGCCCAATACTTCACAGTGGCTAAATAGGCTTGTTTTTTTTGCATGGAGAACGTTTTTAGATCTTGAAGTGTTGATTTGTCTTCCCTTTTATTCATCAACTCTCTGATGTCTATGAAGGTCACTACTTAACCGTAATTATTTCCAAAACGTAAGACAACAGGGCACCATCGGATCGCAGCATCCGACCCACCTACCAGATGGTCAGATGACCTAAGGAAGGTCACAGGCAGGCGCTGTATGCAGGCCGCTTCCAACCGGTCATTTTGGAAATCCTTGAGGGAGGCCTTAGTCCAGCAGTGGACAGCCTGCAGCTGAAATGTTGATGGAAGTGACAACAGGACCGTTATAATAACCCTTTAGACGACTAAGGACAATCAGGAAAAAATACGATGTATAAAAATGACTGTAACCTGATATTGTCAAAATAGAAAATTGTAGATTAAATTATTGTAATCTTTTTAATTTTTTTTTTAGCATAAAATTTAACTTAGGTTAGTTTTTAATTATTATTTTTTAGATATTAAGTTAAGTATTTATTTTTAGTAGGTAACTACATGTATTAATATTCCTGTTTTAATTACTTTTAGTTATATCATTAAAATTATAAAATTGTAGAGATGTATTTTAACCAAGTAAGTATAAATACGATGTAAACAAAACACTTACATTTCCTTGCGGGTCGATGAGCTGCGCGTACTTAGGCGCCTTGGCCTTACTGCCGTCAGCGAACACCCCAGCCAGGCGCAGCGGCGTGCCCGGCCGAGCCGCTGCCCGCTCATACTGCGCACCTACACGACCGCTGTCTGAAACAACATACATTTCAACAGTCGATACAAGACTGAGGTTACTGTACCAAAGATATCCTCTTGGTATGGTACTTTGTCTCTTTGTCGAGTCGAAATGGCTTGACGCTCAAATTATTTTTGACCAGCATGTGGCTACGTTGATTGCTCTATCGTTGCCCGCTTCCAGATCCTCAACTGTACAGGAGTCGAGCAGTTAGAACATATCATAAGATGATTGAAATCCCCTCAAGAACAAAGGTTTTTAGCCGAAAATCCCCACTTTACCCTGTTCTCCTAGCATCTCCCAACACCAGCCCGTAGTCTGTTTAAGAACTTCCAAATTATCCAGGAGAGATTGCCACTAGATGGGAGCGTTTCGACCGGAGAAAGATTTTCCAGTGTCGTTAAGTGCCTTTTTTCCAGCGATAAATAGAGTCTGTCCCTAGCAGCTTCTTTCACAAGCTGGCTGGGCTGCCGTAGGAAACTTTTTAGGTATGGCACTTCCCGTAGTATATACTTCGCCGAAGTGGAAGTGAAGAAAGCGGACCCGCTCTAAAGCAAACAAATGAGGACGCAAGGAAAACACGCTCGGTTGATAATGATGATTAGAATCAGAACCAAGGAGAGGTACAGAAGATGGAAAGGCTCAAACCCTCCTGTCGAAGAATATATCCCAATATTTCAAAGAATATCCCTCCAGATGTGAAGTGCCGGTGAGGTCTAAGAGCTCCCTAGTTCATTAATAGCCTATCCACTCTAGCCTTGAAAAGTCCCAGGTTAAATTGATCTTCATGGTTTCACTCACTCTCTCTCTCTCTCGCACTTTAACGCTGCGTACTCAGCTGCTTTATGCTTCGTTCGGAACCCAAAGTTCGCTTTCCAGCTGCCCTCGGCTTTACCTAATCTCCATTATGAATAATATGCGCACAGGAGCCTCCAAATGGTGAAATGCTCCCCCTTTATTATTTACTAGCTATTTCAGCCTTCCGTAGATTGTACATACCCATGTACAATCCGCGCCACGAAAGATGAGACCTGAAGAATCACGTTGGTTGACTTCGCAGTACAAACGTCTACTGCGCAAGTCAAACCATTTGATATGTACCTTCTCCAAGAACCAGGCTATCATAAGCAGAAAGAATTTTTGAAATTGGACTAGTAGTTCTAAAGTTAGCGTTCAAACATTTAGATAAATATCGACCAAAAAATACATGATGCTGACCTGACGACGGCCGCGCCCGGTAAGCCGAGATCGCCCGAGGAGACACGAGGGCGAAGGCCCGCGCCCTCAGCAGTGCCGCGATGGAGCCCCTCGCCGACGCTAGCGCTCCGCCCCGGCAGCCACACGCCGAGAACCAACCTGCAATCAATCAATCAATCATTATCATTTGCATATGGTGCATCTAGTAAGATGGTAATGGGAAGGCAGTCAATCCATTCGGTTACTTTGTCGGCCCTGTGGATCTTGTAGATGCCACGCTCTATGGAAAACAGAACTGCCTGCGAATTTCTTCAGGTCATCAAAACATATGTTCGGTGGGTGTCTGACCTGCGTGGTCGCCATTCGAGAACCCTGCCCTGCTCCTTATGTCATTGTTTCTCTGAGCTATGTGCCCCGCCTACTGTCATTTAAAAGAGCTAATCCGCTGGCATAGGTTTTATACTCTTACTTATATATCTAAGTCCGTTTCAAACAAGCCCAAACTACTAGGACATCAGAAATATCTAAGAGAATAGTCACAACGCAATAGCTTAGGTATGCACCACCGCATACCAAGAATCAAGATTCAAGCCAAACGAGCTAGGACATTTCGTTATCGGATACCGATATTCCACTGATAAGCCACGTGCCAGCGACATCTACCGGACATTTTATTAAACAAAAGTTAACAGTCTGGCATACATTGTCCGAAGAGAACCCGTTAGTGCCACAGTAAACATTTGTTCTGATTTAGTAACAAAAAATAATGATAATGAAAATAGAACATCTAAAGTGGTTTTTCAAAACCATATTAGTCTAAGAGGTGATTTCGAAAAACTCAAGTGTGCAGGGTTGATTCACCTCGTCTTCTCTTCACCAATACAATATGATGATGAACAAAAAAAAGAAATAGAATTACATAAGTAAGAGGTTAAGATCAGGCCATATATAATTATACATACTTCAATTACTTGTGGACTTTGCCAGATAATCAAAGTTTGCCAGTTAGAACATATATTTTTTGCTTATTGTTACAGGTTGGTAACTCAAATTTGCCCTTCTATGTATGTATGTGTATGAGATTGTATATTTGTAAGTGCCTCTACTTTTGTGATTTTTATAGAGATAGACCTGAATAGCCACCAGAAGCTCCTTACATTATATCCCATAAACCTTACTACAGACGTTAAAAACTGTGTTTACAAACATTCATAGCACAAATATGAATTTTCTTTTAATTTATTATATTGACTACTGAAAACTCATTTATACTGTGGACTCTACCGCATTGAAAATACTTAGTTTCGCAGTCGCACTACTTATTAAATTAGCAGTATTATTTTAGTTGTTACAAAATGGATTATTACACATATAAATTGCATTACTTACAACAATACCCTTTGTCGTTCAAACAAAATTTCTTAAAACCACTTCTTTATAACCGATCATAGAATATATTAAAATTAATATGTATTGTGATTAAAAAGGGTTTGGAAACTGCTCAGTAGTGGAATGTCATTGCTTTGATATCAAATAAAAAATACCCAAAACCGTTAGAAGAATATTTAACCAATAAATAACAAGTGCCAAAAGTGTCTTTAGGGTCCGATTATTAAGGTATATATGCGGTGGGGCAAATATTTTTATCTATGTGTAGTAAAAGCTCGTCAACTAAAATATTAGACTTTTCTACAATGAAATTTTATTCTGTCAAAGTACTAGGACAGCATAAACTTGAATGTGTCTATTATTCTTTCAGCAACGTCCTGCCTTGCAGTCAGCTCACACCATGCACACATAATGCGGTTGTTACCCTTTCGAGGCGGGCAAAAAGTTCAAAAACCGAACGAGCACTCTCACTGATGTAGAGTAGTTAAAAACAGATCCGACGTGCGCCACGTATGTACCTTTTCAGAATTCAGATTCAGCCCATACAGAAATAGACTTGTTTTATTAAATTTTGTTAAACGTAACAATGTCAAAGAAGACTTATATCAATTAAATTAAGGTTCTCCTTCTTTCAAGTAGTGTTCTTCATAGCCCAGGGTCATGCCCACAATCCGTAAATTGGCAGCTAGTTTCTTGCAGTCAAATCTATTCTGAGCCCAGTATATAGTCTCTTGCTTGGTAGCATTTCAAAGCTGCAAGGAGAGGGTCGGTCCAGCGCGTTGGTGGTTTGTCCCTAGATCGTTCCCGCCGCGCCGTACGACCAACTATTATAAAAATCTCCAGATTGTTCGGTTCACGTCGCGAAACGTGACCGAAAAAGGACATTTAATATATTTACTACTTTTAATTTTTTTTATCAATTTTGCCAAGAAATCAATTTGTAGGGACACGATATAGCCACAGCAGCAACAACATCACATAACACAATGCATTAATTTGTATACCATACGTTGTGTGTTACTATGTTTGGAATGGATAACCTACATTGTACTTATTTTACTACCAAAGTGCCAACCATAATGTCATTTAATATCTTTAGACGAACAATTTATTATACTGCAAGCAAGTATAAATTAATTGTTGAAATTGGAAACTCTGTCATCACACTACTCTATAACCGGGGATCATTTTTATGGACAATTTCATGGTAAAAACTACCCAACGTCGGGCGCGACCTTCCCAAGGACGACCGGTGCCACGCCCTGAATGGTGCCCTAAGGAAAAAAAAACTAAAGAACGGTGAGATAATTGTCTTTGGTCTTGCTCTGTCAGGTGGCTGTTACTTAAAATTATAAAGTTGCTTTGTTACTAAGGTCACATGTTTTATAATTTTATACTGGCTGTGTCCCACGGTTTTACGCGCTCGTGATGTGTATAAAGCCTATAGCCTAAGTTGTACTAGAGAGAAAAAAGCATTTAAACAAAAGAAACCATTTAGCATCTATAAAATAGATGTATACATTTTTCATATAAACTACACTCTGAAGTGGGTAAAAAAAACTTTCAGATTCTTGAGTTGAGCATATAGCAATAATCGTAATTTACTTAAAGTTTTCTTTTATTAGATTTAACTATTAGCATAGTAAAATAGTAAGTTTGGGATGACTAAATAAAATATATTAAAATAATGTGATAGGATGAGTTTGGCATACTAGTTTGGAATGAGTAAGGAACTGGGATGAGTCGTCATAGGATGAAAACAACCCATATTCTGTGCTATTGGCATATTATTTGGCCCTTTCGTTATGTTTTGGGTTTGACATCCGTTAAGATTTAAAGTACCCCCTATATCTTAATCTGCCGCGCTTGAGTATGTACCAAAATCCCATCTTACTGATGGCTCTCCTACTATTTGTTTACGTTATTTTAAATACCAAAATCAAAAAATTATATTATGTCTACACTCGACACTCCACGATACCGGTTGTCCAATTATAGAGCTATCTTTCTGACAATAAATACTTAGATATTTTTGATTTTAGTAATAGGCAGTCTAGCATGAAATTGATTAAATTGTTTGAAAAAAATAGACCCGTTTTGTCTGTTATCGACCTTCTTCAAGGACGTTGACAGTATGACCGTATCAAAATTTACGCTTATTTTATATTTTGAGTGAGCTTCATTCTAAAAGATTTATTTAAAAGCAAATTATTTCGAATCGCGCGCAGCCAATTTTTTTTTTTTTGTAATCTATGTTTAAAAGTCAGTAAGTAGGTGAAATAACTTGAAATTAGTTACTTTGTTTTATATAACCTAAAATTGCAGATAATTCATTCCTATACGTTTTAAAAGTAGGCCAAAAATGATGCAACCAAAATAAATAAGAAATTAGGTAGAAAATTGCATTGAAGATTCCCCCGATACCAGGAATACATAAATGAGGAAGAAATCGTTATCAAAATCTAGGCGATACGTAAATGACTTGCTAATGTACTTTTGCATTATAGACTGTCTCAATTAGGTATTTAGACAAAGCCTGGCCGTAAAGCACGTCAAGCAACATCCGGTTGAGGTCATTGAACCAAGTTTATTATATAGATTTTCATAGCTGTAGACACGGCTAATTTTGCGATAACATTTTTGATTTTGATATTTTGTTATTTAAGCAAAACTTTTTATCGGAAATTCGTCTGGTATTTATTTATTAAATTTGAAAGATCATTTTATAGCTGATTATTTTGGTCACAGTAAGTCCAATATTTCTTTTCGTTAGCGAATACGACACGGCATCAATGCGGCCTAATTTGGATCAGTCGCTGTTGAAGATGATATGTAGGTATTGTGTGTGGACTGTAATTTAATAAGGCGGTAACTTGGAGAAACGGATTTATTTGTTGTTTAGCAAAAGCAAGGTGAAGTCCGTTTCTACCAAAGAAGTTCGAATCTCGCTGTTGACGGATTTTTTTTTTTTTTTAAATCTATGGTTTCTACACTAGAAACATTCTTTCTTGAGCACTTCTATGCTTCGGAAGGCAAGTCAAGCCGCTGGTCCCGATTGTTATCGCTATGTGGCATAGGCTATGTGAGATGCCTTTAGGCAGCCTGAAAAATCTGTTAGTATTGGCCACAACACACCCAGGTCATGTTTCTATTGGTCTGGTTTTCCTGTAAGAAGGGTCGGCCGCGGTCAGATATTTGATTCCCATGAAAAGCTCACTACTACTACACTATGGCAGTCGTTCCACTGTTATAACTATATCTAGGTTTAGGTCCATGGTTTTGAACATCCCTTGGGCTCTAAAACGTAATCCGAGGATGAAACTGAAAATACGCTCGGATGAATATCATCATCATATCGTCTGGGTTACAGTGTCAATCGACCGTGCACACTCTAGTCTCAGAGTTCTTCGACACCGCCTCTCGACGTGCTTCACTCAACGACATACCAGATGGCAGCCGGGACCAACGGCTTAACGTGCCTTCTGAAGCACGGAATCATCTTTATTATCAGGCAGACAGCTGATTCAAGCAATGTTCTAACCAAACTGGAAACATCTAAATAAAGTGTGCTTTTCATGGGAATCAAATACACGACCTCTGGGTCTTTAGGCAAACGCCTTAACTACTGGACCACAGAGGTACTTTACTGGGTAGGAGATATGATAGATAAAGAGATACTTTTGTCACAGAATAAATAATAGTTACTTGAATATAGTACAGAATGACATAAAAAGGATATAAAAATAAGGTTAAGCCGAATGTATACACAAGTCTGCGACTGCGCATTAATACTTCCTCTCAAATTTGATCTTCCTACATAACTTATAAAGTGACAAGGCTAACGAGATTCATAATAAGCTAAAGTTTTACTTTCATTTGAAGGCATCCCGGTTTTTGTGAGCTTTCGCCGGCGGCTGATAGTGTAATTAAGCTTACGAAGAAATGATCGAAGTCTCAATTTTCCTGCCTTTTATGCTAAGGAGCTTTAAACAAACCGGAGTGGCCACTGGCGAAGTCCTCAGTAAGACCGCCATACTGCTTAGTGTGCGTGTATTTTTTGTGTGTTTAATAATTTTATCAGGTGTGTGCGTAGCGGCGTGTTTGAATAACGCATCAGTGTTAATATTTATTGTATGTATTTCTTTCCCTCGCGCGCCTAATGTGGCAGACTTTTCACGTAGAAATAAGTGTGCGTAGCGTCTCCGGTTGTTTAATTACTCTAAGCTTTTATGCTAATATATGATGTTGCTTTGGAGGAGAGTTCAACTGATTAATGTTTAAATTGTTCCCGAACCTTTATTGTTTTTAGCTCTATGTTCGTAAAATATATATTTTTCGCACATGAGCGTAAGCGTAAATAATGGCGTATTAATTTAATTTTATAATATGCACGGTCTTTTTTTTATTAAATTGAAACTAGACTTTTAGGAGCTCTGTTTTTGAACGTTATTTAAACAATTTCCATAAGAAGACATGGAGTAGTCTATTCTTAATCCGGAAACCTAAAAGTCAAACCAAGTAGAGAAAACTAATGACATTCAAGTATTGTACAATAACTTCGGAGCTAAAATTGCAAACATTTCACAATTTACAGCAATAATTTATTAGAAAACTCAATAAGCTTATCAGGGCCGCAGCAAATGTATGGGACTGCTCTAAAGGCAGGAGATATTTTGTCCACTAACGGTTTCTTAGAAATCCAAAATGGCCGCCATTTTCAGCCATTGCAGTGTAATATCTAACATATTTCAGCTCATGCGTTCCTAGTAATGTTTGCACAGTCACCACACTCGTGTTACATTTAAGGTGCGATTCTGCACACATAATTTCAGCAAAAAGACCACTGGATGGATTTTTTAATGCCTTCCCCTTAGATTAAAAAAAAAGCAAGAAGTCAGATTGGCTGACTTCTTTTTTGTGTCTTGCCTGACTTGCTACTTATAGAAGTAGCAAGTCAGGCCTGATTTTCCTTATAGACAAATATGAGCATAGGCTCATATTTGTCTATAAGGAAAATCAGGACTTAAGAAAAAAAAACGATAAGAAATAAAAGAAATATTTCAAAAGTAAAATATAAATCTTATCTTGTAATTACTACTGACAATAGCAAATTTATCACAAAATGCATAAAAGCATTCTTAAAGATTACAAGCAAAGTCAAAACGTATAGTAACGTTTCGGTTTTAGCAGTCTTATGATCAATTGATGCGTTTTAATGACTCTAATTTGTTTGTAATAATATAAGTATCTAATTAGCATCAAAAGTAAATATTTTTTTAATAATTATTTTGTTTAGGAGCTGTCCAGTATGGTTACGAGTATGTTCAAATTGTGATTTATTTATATAACCTTTTTCGTTTAAAATACAAAATTTAAAGCAATTCACATAAGTATTTTAAGTCAAACGACAGATACTTTATTTACGTGACCTTCACAGATATTTATGTATTAAATCATTTGTAAATAAACTCAGTAAGTAATTTCTAAGATTAATAAACACTCATCGTGTAAAGTAGTTAGACTCAACTGGCCAGTTACCTATTGCAATTCTAAAACAAGGTCCTAAATTAAAAAAAAAACTAATATCCGATATTTTGAACATAAATCCATGTCGCTATACACTTATCAAGATAATCAGATGCAGAAAATGCAGATTAAAAAAATCAAATGATTTAATAGATAGAGTGATTCAAGAGGAAGGTTTTTATGCCCATGCGAAGCCGGGGTGGGTCGCTAGTTTTATGATAAATTTGCTATTGTCAGCCTCACTGTAGTAATATTACAAGACAAAACTTCCAGATCAATATTTTACTTTAGAAATATTCCTTTTGATCAGATCAGACATGCAGATTTCAATTCACCGTTGCCGGCGTTCGGAGTCACACCTTAAGGGATTACCTAAGGGATATGGTACAGTAAATAAGGATTATGCAAGGCCAACACCCACCAGGTCATACAACGATAATAATTTGCATGGTCTACACCGGGAAGCGCACTTATCAATGCTGTGCCCCGTTCATCAAGCCAGCTTTCTCTAAATCTCAATATGCTCTACAAATAAATTCAGATCTTAAAACCAACCACCAAGGTTCAAAATGTTTTAGTGCTAAACAGATATGGGCTAGCATTATTCTCTCAAAAGAGGTTACATTACATAGCACTGGCCACTTAATATCGAGCTTTAGAAAGATAAAATAGCGTTCGAATTTCAAAATTGGAAGACCGTTACGATTTCAAGATGGACGATGCTATCGCCTGTTTGGGATGTAAATATTGTTTGTGAGGTCGACTTTGGGCAAATATTGGTCAAAATGTTTTATAACATGTTTATTTTCTGCTTACTTTTTGAGATATTTTTTTATACCAAAATTTTTCTACGTCGTCCATCGTCGTAATCGCAAACGTAAAGAATCTGATATCTAACTATAAGCTTAAAACCTGACGCCATGGAAAATATCCTCAAACTAACGACGGCCACAAAAGGAGTTTTCACTATAGAATGATCCGATCTGCCTTATTTTTTTGATCTTTTTAGAGCCCAGACTCCAAAACAACATATCTGAGACCCAACCAGGAAAACATCAAGACGAGAGAGTTAACAAACACACCCAAATATACCCAGGATGTTATCCAACTACTATAACTGCCAAGAATTAAGAAATAAACTATCAATGAGCTACGGATGTTTCAATCCGAGTGAAGGCTAAAATAACAAAAAAAAAGCAATTTAAAGTGTCAACAGTTGGCAGAGTTTGACACACTTCTAAATAATATCAACACATAAAAAAGTAAATGGTGTTCGAAGATATTACTTCATGTAGAGCAAAAAATTTATTTGGCCAACATTGGCGAGATGGCCACACACAATTTGCTTCATTTCTTAATAACAATGAAACAGTTGATGATTGTACCAAAAGGGCCAGTTGCTTATTTCTGTGGCCATAAACTTGTGTTGTAACTAGTTTGCCAATCTGGAGGGTATGGGATCAATTCCCATAAGCTCAGATTCATATTTCACAGAGAACAGGCTCTGTATATGGGCGTTAATATATTAATTCTATCTATAGCTTAATTAAAAGCTGAATGTGAGCCGCTGTTTTTTTTTATTGTTGCTGAAATATATCCAAGTTGACTTTTATAACATCCAATATCCCTTCATTCACTTTGGTAACTAAATTTACCTAACCAGTTACAAGACAAGATTTTTCTTTCACTGTTTGGTAACTTGTGGTAAAAGAAGAATTTATTTATAGAACGTCATTAGTTTAGCTCAGCTCTGAGGGTTAGCTAGAAGAATCAAGTTGCAAACATTTGAATATTGGCTTAAATATTGGCCTAACGATCCAATCTTCTAATAAGTTCGATCATGCTCAGTCGCATCATTATCTGTAGTAAACAATGGTGTTTGTTTACGCACGAATGCGTGCCGACATTAGGATCAAAGAATATCTTAGATTTGCAGAAGGTTCGTACTTAAACCACATAAGAACCTAGTATCATCATCATCATTTTAAGAGCTATGCTCATGTCAGTGGAGGTCTTTCCATCTCTGTCTATCATTAGCAAGTTTCTTTATATCTTGATACGACACGACGTTTGTTTTCTCCTTTATCTGTTTCATATAGCTATGCCTCTGTCTACCTGGGTCCTTCCTTCAATTATGTTTTTGATCAAATCATAGTGTCGTATCAAGCGTCAAGTAGTTTCCTCGTCTGTATATTATATTCCTAATAAATTTATAACTTGTCGTCATCGCACTTTTGCTTTGTTCTATTTAATAAAAAACGGATAGTATTCTAGGTATAATTTCATGTCTTGCAAAAAAGCAGGGCGTCGATTCTGCTAACGTTAAGACAAAATCGTATCAAAATAGTGTTTCAATAGTAGTACTTTTTACACACTATTAACAAGAGTTATGACAGTATGATGTGATATGAATATAGTGTGTGGTGTGACCATCAGCAGCGATATAAAAAAAAGATACATTTCTTGTAACTAGTGTGTAAAAAAGCACTACCATTGAAACACTATTTTGACACGATTGTGATTTAACGTTAGCAGAATCGACACCCAGGTTTCTCGCAGCCAGGGGCGTCGCTGACAATCTAATTTTGAAATTAGGGTGCCTGGCGGCCGGGGGCGTCACGGATTGGGGGCATAATGGCCGGACTCTACAATCACCCCACAATATAACCCGTCTTTGACTTAGACAGAAAATACAATACAAAATATCTTCAATGTCCCACGTAAAATAGTTTATATTCAAATTAATCTGAAAATGTGTTAATCTTTGAGTTACATAATCCTTTTATATACATGCCTAGTGAGCCATGAAACCTCTTCAAAAACAATAGAAGCTGCGATGGTTCAGTGACTCCAGCTGAAGGTTAAGATGTAATAGAACAGTTGTGCTTCATTTAGATATACCACTGACACACCCAAATCATGTTCTATTAGTTTAATTTTCCTATAAAATGGGCAACAGAGATCAGACGCTAATGACCAGTACCGCTCGCTTACCGCCAAATTTAGGAAAATTATAAAAATCCTTCTATCCCATAGAAGTACAAATCGAGCGCGGTCTCTGCATTTTTTAAATCTATGTTCTATCCTTCCTTATATTTAGGCAAAACTTAATATATATATATATATCCTGGAATAATCCTGAAGGAGTCTTGGATAGGCACAAATAGTACAAAGTATTATACTGCGGGATTCGAGCCCACGACCTCAGGATAGTAAGGCAGATGCTAGCGACCGGGTTAGCGTTTTGTATGGCAAATCTGTACAGCGCCCCTAGCGGATAGTAAAATAATTCCATACAAATTTCCAACGCAATCGCTAGCGTCTTTATAAAATCACGTAGTAGGGATACTGTGGTTTGAATCCGATATATTTAAAATACTTCCGTGCATTAAAGCACATCGGACAGTTAGTCCTGCCACCTGATGGTCCTCAAAGAGACCATGTCAGAAACCGAAAGGTGGATTCAAAAATCTCCACACAGGTGCGAGCGACAGTGAAGTGGATGTTATAACCTTCTAAACATATTTAATCTTTATTGATCGATCGATCTTAGTTTTATGATAAATGATATACATAATCACAAGTTATGTAACGTTTATACAGAATACATTATACAAGAATGCCGATTGTGTTAGAAACTAGAAACATACGCCACGTGTTGTACATTAGTACATTAATCATTATTGCTATGTATATGTTAATACAAATTATCTGCGTTTATCTTTTAATATACTGTAGGTTGCATTTTCTTAATTTTTCTTATATAGAGACTACTTTCTTGGGAGACTTCGAGTTAGGGGTAGAGATGGGCAAAAAGTAATTAGGGGCAATAAGTTACTTCATATATATATAGGAATTAGGCTATCAAATACAGAAATAATTTTATTATTAAATATATATTATATATATATATGAAGTAACTTATTGCCCCTAATAACTTTTTGCCCATCTCTGCCTCATATATATATTTATTTGGAGAGAGTGACGGGAGCGACAGGGATATGCTCGACCGCCACAAAGGGAAGATCTTCCCGCCAGGCTAGGGTATTATGCCTGGGGAACCGCGGCTCCGACGATGTCTTGTCGGAAGTTGTATATATGCTCCAATCCGTAGAAACTTTGATAGCGCGATTTAGACTTTTATAGTAATTTTGCTATTTTGTATGCAGTTGCGATTTTCTTGCTCTTAACGCCATCTCTTGTGCGTCTTTGGTAGTTTTTTTGTTTTGTTGTGGCGCTAGTGTCGCCACATATATATATATATATATATATATATATATATATATATATATATGTATATATATATATATATATATATATATATATATATATATATATATATATATATATATATGTCATAGAACACGTGAAATATAATAAAGCTGAAGTCAGTTTGTTTTTTTAAACTCTTATAACTTTAAAACTACTACACGGATTAGAAAAAATATTTCTGTATTTGATAGCCTAATTTCTGAGGAAGGTTTTAAGCTATATTACATATACATTACAGGCAAGTCAAACCGTGGGGAACAGCTAGTCAATAATAAGCATTATACTTCATTTAAGCCTTACAAAAGACATCAACGCTTCCAACGCATTGTGCTAAGAAAATCTTAATTTTTTTTTGCAGACTTCGTTGACAAAGTACAACTTAGTCTTAAAAAAAAAATTCAATTATAATCAAGCATACGGAACCCTGTAACGTGAGTGGCCGAGAGGTGGTTCCAAAGAACTCTGACACCAGAGTGTGCACGGTTGATTGACTGTGTCACCTACACGAAACGATGATGATGAATAAAAAAAAAGCATTAAAATATTAAAATCCATTATGGCATAGACAGACAACACATTATGTCGTCAACCTTATAACACCTCTCCATTCGGTGGGGTATTATGAATCAAAACTTCTTTAGTTATTTCCAATCAACCGTTCGACCTACTTCTTCTTCTTAGCGAGTCGACTCTGGCAAATTTATATTTGTGAGGACCAGAACTCCGCCACTGACAAGGCGTTGTCAGTGGCTTCGTATAGGTCCCCGAGCGAGCAGGTGGCTGGGCACGCAGGGCACGATAAAAGATGTGCCATGGTCTGGGGAGAGACACCACATCTGCAGGTCTCCTCTAAGCTGTACCCCCATCTGTACATGTTGTTCGACCTACTGGTCGGCTATTTCATCAAAAATGACACACTTTTAATTGTCCGACCAACCAGTTCGATTGAATCTCGAGTCTCGACAGGTGAGGGCGGTGTGATACATATGTAAGTGTTACATCATTTGTACAACTTAAGATCCGGCACTTACAATGCAATTATGATAAAATACATTATCACACATATGTACTTAACGATACTATATTTTATAATAAACTAGAGACCCACCCCGGCTTCGCATGGGCATAAAAACCTTCCTCTTGAATCACTCTATCTATTAAAAAAACCGTATCAAAATTCGTTGCGTAGTTTTAAAAATTTAAGCATACAAAGGGATATAGGGACAGAGAAAGCGACTTTGTTTTATACTATGTAGTGTTGATACATTATATTGATAAACATTGAAGACACAGGCCAATCAGAAAAAGATAATTTTTCATCTTGACCCTGACCAGGGATCGAACTCACCTCTTGAGCAGCAAACAGGCGGTTCCGAAGAACTCTGACACCAGGGTGTGCATAGTCGATTGATCGTCTCATAGAGATGGTGATGATAATTAAAATTGTATAATTCTATAAAAATACTTTCGAATTAGAACGAATCTCGCTCTCGACTCTACGACCGTAACAGGGTCGTTTTTTGACCCTATTCCTGACGTAACCTCGCCCACGAAGCTATTGTTTCTCCGATGGTATCGGCGCGGGCTTGCAGTTTTTGCAATCAGCCTGTATTGTCTTATTCTGAGAATGTTGACAAGTTGCACTTCTCTATTTGTAATTTCAGTTTGATATAATAGTGCTCTATCTTTGCCATCAAAACAATGAAATATCTGTTATAAAATATACTGATATTATTAAGAGGAAAGATATGATTTTTTGTTTGCACGAATAGGCTTTGAAACTACTGGACTGGTTTGAAAAAAATCTTTACATACACACACATAGGCTATGTGTGTGTATGTAAAGATAAAACATTGAAAAAAAGATGTGTGCTTTTATGTATTGTAAGTTCAGAAATATATAAATGAGATAATACAGGTAAAACCTAAAGGAATTATTATATGCGAACCTTCAAAACCAATTAGTCCAAAACGTCTGAGAATTTTTGAAAGGAGAATCTTTAAATTACAAAACAGCAGGCTGACATATTTTTTAATCTATTATGACAATGGCTATCGATAGTTTAACGCTATCAAGAAAAATGCCTTTCATCAACAATAAAAGAGGCAGAAGGATAGACAATTAGATAGTCTAGCGTTACAACTAACCTTTATGACAATGACGACTTATAATCCTATTTATATCTTCGCAATGTAAACATACACACACTTTCTATTTCAACAATACTAGCATAACATGAGTACAGAGCAGTCAGTGTCAAATGCTATTCTCGCGATCTAATCAATAGAATAACAACAACAAAGGCCATACTTTCCTCTACTCTCTACTGAGCTCATGTCACCTTGGTAATTTGGGTCAACGCCATAATTAGAATTAATATTTTTTTATTGTATAAGCAATTTAAAGTTTTAATAGTCTGTCATTGCGCCATATGGAATAAACGAATTGTATAGTAAGCAATTCTACATGAATTGCACGTAAGTCATAGATTAAAAAAAAATTGCCTCGAGCCGCCCGCGATTCCAAATTAGTAATCTAATTTAATTAACAATATTGATTTTTCTAATAAATGTAAAAAAACGAACAAGTGCGAGACTGAAAAGTGATAAAACTGAAACTACTTGAATATTTATTTGCAAATATGGTCCCCTTTATTCCCTTGGTGTACGGAACCCTGAAAACCTTAATTTCAAACATTGATCGCTAGCATAAGCATAGCTCGGTGTAGTAAATCTTATCATTTATTCAAAATAAATAACTGACATTATTATAAGCCGATGTTAAAAAGAAAGTACCTAGCCTTAAAGTCTTGTCTAGATAGAGTATTTGTCAAGTTAGTGATGTATAGAGTATTTTTTATCTTGAGTATCTACTTTTTTTTTCAATTTAATAAGACGTGAAAAACCAGAACTGGATATGCACAAATAAAAGGTCTTCGGCCAACCATTAGCGTGTGTTTACTTGAAAAATAAGTTTCTCTGCCACCGAGTTACACCATTTAGCAATTAGTAGATGTCTCAAGAGTCTGGGAACGAGTGGTGAAACACTAACCCTAATTACCAGGGTAGCATAGGTTACGTGCAGATGAAAGTAAGCCCTCGTTAGTTGATTCGATCTGTATTATACAACAATTAGCTGGCTGGCAAGAAATATTTATTTCTTTATTTAAACTTTTCTTTACAAGCCCAGAAATAAACGGTTGAGTTTTTGGCGGGAAGATAAAAGTCAAAACATTTTGGTGATGTATTTATTTTCCAAAATTTATGTTTTTTCTAGTATTTGTCCGTTATAATGGTGAATTATTATTCGCTAAGTGTTCGTGAACAAATGTGAGTGTTAGAAAGTGGTACATTGTCGTATAAGTGACTTTAATCCTTATCACCAAAATCTCCAAAGTTAATGCTAAGAAAATTCTCTCACCGCTTCACTTAGCCCTCTGATTAACTTGACAAGACATGACTCCTGACTTGACTCTATGATTTGACTGAATGAAGAACATTGAAATAAAACTTATTACTGGTAGAAATAAGCTAGGTATAAATTTGATTGCCATGTTTTGGATTAACGCCACAACAAAAAAAAAATATAAATAATGACTAGTTACGAAGCACGGAGGAGCTCAACATAGAAATGTCACCATAACGACCAATCGAAACATGGCCGCGCACTCGCCATTGCTTAACGCACGTTATCATAACAAAAACGCGCGCCCGCTGATCTCTTCAATTCTCGTATTCTATAAATTAATACATATTAATATAACTCTATGTTAATAACAGATAGTACAAACTTGACTTATCTGCCTTGAACTGGTTAAGAGCGCCTTTCACCGGCCACTGGATGCCAAATTCATCTTTTGTTATAACTACATAGTTTGGTCACATTATACAAATTGCTAGGTAACCTTTTATAACCAGTCGGATTAGTTCACTAGTGATAGGCCAAAATAGTATAAAAAAACTTGAGAGGTGCCAAGGGACACCCGGATGGAACTAAGCTTTCTATGATAGAGAGAGAGAGACAGACAGAGAAACACGCGCACGCCGCACGGCTTACAACTATAGCAAAAAGTGTCGTTACAACTTTTGGTCTTAATTTTTCCGTCTAGCCCCCTTTCTCAACGCGCGAAAAGGAACTTCGTTCCAAAAATAGTTTTCAACCGTGTTTACTATAATTGACATAAAGCACGGAAGGAAACCTTCATGGATTTAAGTAAACAACGGTAGAAAACTGTTGAAAACTCGTTGTTACCATTTTGGTCCATCACTAGTTTTCTGAAGGTGCATGCAATGAGTAGATACAAGTATCTTGTAGTCTATTGTATTAAACATATATCCTGAAAACTTACCCGAGTTAGGTGGGTTCGAATCCCAGGGGAAGCATACTTGTCTGATAAAAAAGACGATTCCGTACGGAAGGCAAGTAAAGCCGATATCCGTTGCCTTCAAAAATCACGATGTAGGCCGAGAGACGGTTGCAAAAAATAGCACCAAGATCAATTAGTATTGTGACCCCACACTATATGAATTAATGAATTAATAGCGCATAATGGGACATGTTCAAAAACGCGTTTACATAAGGTTGCTCTATGAACTCAATACAAGCGCGTTGATGTCTTTAAGAAGCAATTTATACTGAAAACAAATATTTTTTTTATTTATAATTAATAAAAATTATTGTACTTTACTTTTGTATTTTGTACAATTTTTAAATTAACTAATGGCTAATTTAACTTAATGAATGAATAAAAACTATATTATTCCACAAGTACAATTTTGCGGACTTAATACCATGTAACCATTAGAAAAAAAAGAAAGTTAAAAATTATCTACAACTTACCTAATTAAGCACAAATCATATCTCATTTCATTTATCTATTTTACATTAATGACATGACCTTTAATATTATAACAATTTTACAAACGATAATCTAAAAACACTTCTAATTAAATTTAAAAATATAAAGTTATTCTGGTCATGTTACTAGCACTACTGATAATATTAGACATTAAAATACATGAACCGAATACAGGAAAAGTGCTTGTTAAGGAGCCGCAAAGAATTCGAAGAAACGATAAAATCGTATGTGAAGTAAGGCCATAGGTGGACATGATATGTGGTCTCTGTCTTAACTAGGTGGTTAGAGTGAAAAAGATTGATTGGTTGGTGCCTAAGGTTGGTGCTAACACTGGGATTTATTAAAATAGGAAGTTGTCTGCAGTTCGTGCTGGAGTGTTAGTTATAGCATAGGGATACCAGGAATACATGCGTTGAATTGTACTGTTATTTTTATGTTTTCCTAGTAGTTGGCAATTAGTATTTTTGTTAGACCTGGTTGATTTAGCTAATTGTTTTTACCAAAAACTGACATAAAATTTGCCAATTTGTGAACGTTTGTTTGTTTGAAATTTGTGAAAGAATGAACGTACTTAGAACTTACGTAATTTTCTACCAAATGAAGTAAGTACACAAAAATAATAATTAATCAGCATAAATAGTATAATAGTAGTAGTACTGACGAGACAGGAAATAAATCATTTTAAACTGCAATTTTGCCCGAGGCTTGTACAGTACTTTTTTTCCTCTTAAGAGGATCAACATCATGTCAAATTTTACATTATCGCAAACAACAATCCAGCGCTTGATTTGTTCCTTTTTTCTAGTTATTGAAATGCGCATACATTTAAATTGTTTAATATTACTAATATGCAGTCCATCCGTTCTAAAAACGGTTTATAGATTTTTCGAATTTTTCGAAGTCTTAACGTCATAGCTTAAAAATAAATTTGCGTCGCTTCACCGCGCGTGTTACATTATTTGTTAACTCGGAAGAGCCTAATAAATTTCTGTACAATATAGAAGTATCAAACACTTTATTCCAAAAAACGAGTCTTAGGAGTAGACCCTTAGGTGCCTATTCAGATAATACTTCATTTAATTGCCTAACCATGTTACGTGCTAACCACCATAGAAAGTGCTCCACGAAAGTACCAGGAACACATACTATAGTGGGACGTTCACACGTTGTAGTAATTGTTGCTTCAGTTCCCTGTCGAGTGAAAACACCCGGATGTTTCGATAGTGTTTATCTAGAGCTCACTTGTTTTTATGCAGGTTTAGTACCCACAGGTTGTTTTGCTCCACTTTCGAGTATCGATCTTGTTGGTTTTTAGTTTGTTTGGCAAATAGTCCTCTTTTATTTTTTATACTTTTTACGGCCCTGAAAATGAATCCTTTCATAAATTTATTAATTTTCTTCAGTTCTACTTCCAGCTTAGTCAGTGAGAGGGTTAAGTTGAAGCAGTAGAAAAAAATCAGTAAGCACTTGGAGATTTTGGTTACAAAGATTAGTCACGTAATCACACTGTACCCCAGGCCAACACTCACGCTAATTCACGAATACTAGCGAATAATAATCATAATAATCCACCATTTTTATACACAAATACTAAATACTACTTGTAAAATAAATACAGCGCGGACAAAGTGACAGTTCATTTTCCCTCCATAGACTCAGTCCACTTACAATGATTCTTCTTATTTCTTCTTCGGACATGAAATTTTATTAATTGCAAATCAGTTACAACTAAAAATAAGATACCTATGTCAAATTTTAAAGCGCCATACCCAAACTAACCTGCAATACGAAGTAAAATTTATAACCATACAATTTTAGTATCGAAAAGTTACAAATAAGATGCAAAAAATATGGAGTCACAAAATATACAAATATTTATTTTAAAAACACAGTGAGCACACAATGACATCTCTTAAATTTTGCAAAGAACAAGGCTATAAAACCGTGAAAAGGGCGATACAGTTACATTTGAACCGTTATCCAAACATTGTTTCGTTGAGTACATTTTGGCTCAGTGGAGGACAAAGTATTTCTATAATCAATCTTTAAAGATTCAAAAAGGTCGGATGGTCTGTAGAGATAAAATTTTACTAGAAGTGACTTGCTGTTCCTTCGGTCTTACTAGCGCCATTTTCCAAAAAAAAACAATTTCTCTTTTTGAAAGTCAGCTTATCAAAAATCCTCGCGCAACTTTTTTGCTAGTATCCTTAACTAACATTCACAGAACAGGATAACCTACATTAGAACCTTGGAAGTCATTGAAATACTATCAGTTTTAGTTTCCTGTGTAAAAATTACTAAAAACGGCCACTTTTAACGCTTTTTGTAAAGGTTTTTAAGCGGATTTCGCCCCAACGGCCATCAGCTATACCATAATCTGTTGGTATACGTATTGGCACATTGCCGTAGCATCCGATTACAAAATAATCGTTTCCAGTAATCAGTGTTGCAACTTTAACTATTGACTGTTATTTCCTGTAGCCTCAACGTTAGTATTCGAACATATAATTAGCTTGTTACTTGATATTATTATGTAATTAATATCAATTATTTAATACTAGCGACCCGCTCCGGCTTCGCACGGTTTTCATTACTTCTTTTTCATACGAGCGTGTTTCCTAGTTCCATCTTCAGTTTACGCTTCAAAACCCACGGCATGATTAATCGTTAATGAAAAATGTAATCGTTAATGAAAAGGTAACGATTTTTTTCAAAGAAATGATACTTTTGTTTTCAAGTAACGTTTTGAAATTAACCCTTAACCGAGTTAACGATACCTTGACTAGTATCAAAATCTCTCTTTACTGGAGGTAACGTTACCAGGTTATCGAGAAAGAAATATAGAAATTATTACGATAAAACAAGCCCTGCATCAATTATCGAATCATATCCATTCGGTCGACTTCCACGTCCGGTCTAGATACACATCGTTAGATTCAATTGTAGTTATCTCCAGCGGTGCAGGTTCGATGTCCGGTACGGCACAATCTTATATCTCTAAAACACGTTCTTACCAGTGGGATTATTTTAACCGTCTTTGAAAAATAGGAGTTCTTCACGCATCTGCTTTTGTTACATAGGTACTCATTCTTATTGTGAAAAAATCTTTTAAATTCTAAAAAAAAGTGCTTAATAGGATGATGCACTCAGATGATAGAAAATAATAAATTTCACGAAATAAATAAATTTGAATTTGAATTAAGAACGATTGATCAAATTGACCGTTATGTAATAAAAGAGAATTTTCATCTTGACTGATATAAAATTTATTGTTAAATAGGTAGTCCGCCTTTGTACTAATTTCTATCTTCGATCATGTACAATCCATTGATGTAATTATGTAATTTGTGCAATAAAGCGTTCATTCATTCATTTTACACATACATTTCCCAGTTTCCACAAGATGGGATCGGAGTCCCGGAAAGCTGCTATTAATCCTACCTATGATTGTAGGAAGTAGTCTAAGAACATTTAATACTAGTCATTATTGTGTTTAACTTGTCAGAAGGTACATAGTACCTACTATGAAAAAAACAATTTGATTGTTACATTTAAAATAATTTTGTATTTCCTGAGAATCATTTGGAAAATTTTATCTTTTAGCGTTACATGATGGGAATTATATGGAACTACGTTATATTTTTGTTTGTTTAGGATTCAAGATGCTTTATTTGTTGTGTTATTCAAGAATAAATACATCAATCAATATTCTAATTAATTAATATTATTATAATAATTAATATTATTATAGTAATACAGAAAAAGGTTACCCGTAATTGACAAAAATTTTGTAATTGGAGCCAATTGCAAGTCGGATATCTCTGAATTAAAGTGGAGTGTGTGAAGAATTTCTTAAGGCATAGAAGAGAATTTTCGTAGAAGAAACAACAACAGAAGAAAAGATCAACGAAACGGCTTTTTTCTCTGTCTCTTGTTTAATTAATTAGAAGAGTGAAAAAAATACTTGATTGTTCCCTTTGACGACACAACTATTACCAGGGCAACATAAACAAGAGGTGTTACGAAGTTCAGTTCAGAAGGTGAGGTAGTGACACTGAGCGGCAATCAGAGCGAGACCGTCACGGCGTGTGTACCGGACCTTACTCTTGACGTCATTGAGAAAAGCGAGTTTTGATTACTGAAGAAAACACGTAAGCTATCTGTGGTTAATGGTTGGAAATTTCTACAAACAAAAGTCACCTTCCTTGCGCTTCCTTAAATATGCAGTATTGTATATGAGTACTCTAAGGGCCGATTTCACCAAACATGACTTAACTTGAGAATAGCTATCCACGGAATATATTTATTCTTCCATTTAACTCTTGGATAACTTCGTCCACGTTCTACCACTTTACACCAGGTTAACTTTACTCTCCGATAGTTACTCTGTGACAGGGAGTGAATCCGAATGATTGAAATGAATGACTGTATAAGTCGCCCAAATGCAATTGCTCGTTTCTCCTCTAATAAATAAAGTGTATTTCGTATTATTATATTCGATACCTATGTCAAAAGTGTCAAAACGAGATATTCTTACAAAGTAAAATCAAAGAAGTTCGATTCGCGTGCGGTCTTTTTACTGACGCAATTTTTTTTAAATCTATGGTTAAAATATATAAATATTATACCTAATATTATTTTAATACCAGCGCGCCAGAGAATCAGCTGTCGAAACAATGACACTTGGACGCCATATTGAACTTATCCTTAGTATAAGCTCGCTGCTCGTTGAAAATTGGCAGAGTAGAGATTTACTCCAGCATAATTGTTTATTCTTGAATTAAGTCTATGGTGAAACGTAAAAATATGTTATCCTAGGGGTAACTGCTCGTATACTCTCGAGTAAAATTTACTCTTATTTGGTGAAATCGACCCTTAATAAGTTTAAGAGCAAATTTTGCTATTAGATTCTCGAAAGTGACGTATCATAAATAAAAATTATATAAGTTTAGTAAAATAAAGTTACAACAAACAAACAAAAAAATAATCGATGTGTACGAGTACCAACCAAACAGGCGTAACATCCGTTCATAAGAAAAAAAGTGCTGAAACGGAACAGAAACGCTCCGCTTGATCAATTAATATCCTTATTATGAAAATCAGATATAACAGACGCAATACAAACATAACTTGTTATGTGTGATTTTGCAAATATACAATTTAAGTTCTATGGTGCATAGCAAATTAATTTGATGCAACTTGTAACCATGCAGTTGTTTAATAAGATCACATAAACACGCACCCACAGAATATTATACTACTTAGTACAGATGTTTAACCGCCATAAATAGAAACCAACCGATTAGTGTGCTGCCCACACTGAATCATGTTAACCATACATTTAAAAAAAATGTCTGGGACAAGACCGCGCGATTTTTTTTTTTATGATGTTAACGAATCTATCTATATAACTTGAGATACTGTCATTTCAAATCCGGGAATTTATTGAATAAAGCACTAAATTAGTTTATACATATGTATGTATGATCTATTTATTATGTATGTTATGTAAGTTTAATTATATTTTTTATTTAAGTACATGTTATTTTTGCACCCACAAACTGTTTTATGCTTGACCCAAAGGTTGACTGTTAGATAATGCTTTTAGCATTAAGTCCGCCTATTGTATTATTACAATAAAGTTAAATAAATAAATAAATAAATAAAAATAGTATTTTAATAATTCACACTTTTTTACTAAATTGAAGTTATTAAATTTTTGTATCGCCACATTATTAGCAAGAAAAATAACAAATTTATATTCTTTAAGGCTATGAGATCCCATGCCGTTACGATCAAATAGATTGAAGATATAACGTATGCTTTTTTTAAAAGTTATTTGAATATTTTTGCTTTAAAAAAGCACAAGTTACAACGCATTAGGTTACTAAGACTACCTAAACATGTAACAATTGATATTAAATCAAAATAAGAACCAGGTATAATTACGCATTACGCAAATTACTCGTAATAGGCCTGTTATACGCACGAATACGAGCCTATCATAAACACAATATCAACGATTACTGCCGTAATTTGTATCACGTGTTAAACAATTTAGATGATATTTTTATTTGTGGTTTTATTTAACTTATAACCTCTATAAAGATAGATTGTTGGAATTACTACTGTTTTTTTTTTAATTCTCACTCTTACCAAACGTAGTCTATGAAACGTACCTGAAAAAAAAAGACATGTTAATTAGAAACCTTAATTTTGCAGGAATTACATAATAACAGTACTTACCGAGTATAAGATTTATAAAGGCAGACGCTAACGACTGCGTTAGCGATTTTGTATGACAAACGGCGGATAGTAAGGCAACTAAGAAATTTCATACAAAATCCTAACGCAGTCGCTAGCGTCTGCACTTATAAAATCTCATACTAGGGGTACTGGAGAGTCGCAAGCGAAGAGCAAGAAATCTTTTCTTCCTTCTTGAATATCCTTTAATATTTTTAATTTTTATTAAGTGGGCAAGCGGTTGCAAGACTAGCCGCGATACATGGGCGGGCGCGCAGTCACTGTAGTCTTTTTACGCTCGTAACACCTTTTCCCTATGTTTCCTGGAAAAACTGGTAACTGTAGAGTAAGGAGTTTTATCTAATCTAGTAATATATTAAATCCGCGCGCGATTCGTACTTCTTTGAACATTTTATGAGGATATTATTCAGACGTTCGATTTAGGCGTTAGAAGTAGTACAAGGAGAGCATAATACCGACAAAAGTACACTAATCTCTGTAAAGAGAGATTTGTGCTCAGACGTGTTTGCCTGAAAAAGTATGTAGGTATGCTAGACAAAAAGCCAGTTATTCCGCCCCTAAAACACGTTAGAAACTATGAAAGGTAATTTATTACGAAACGTTATTCTCAATGTGGCAAAAACGGGTAATAATCGAACAATTGTCACTTGCAAAACGGCCATTGAATGCTAATTGTGTATGGAATTAGTCGCGTTGACACTACTGCACTATTCTTGTCCTCTTATGTTGACCTAGTAATTGTGATTAACAAAAATGCCCTCAACATACAGATGATGAGACAAACGTATGTGATGAAAAAAAGATCATGTCGTGACGTTTTTTTTTTATTTATTTGCAATCAATCTTCTCCATAAGCTTGTTTTTGCCAGTGTCGAGTTTTCTTGTTGTAATTTATAGATCTTCATTTCGTCAAGTCAAAAACTTTAGTCTAGCTAGTCATAGCTAGACTAAAGTTTTTGACCGCTTCTGAGATATAACGATGCAAAAAATTGCAAGCGTCATAAACGCACACGTTTCCACGCCACCTCTGAGGTAGTATACTTAGCGCAAGTATATGGGCGCGCGCTTACAAGTTGCAATTTTTTGCATCGTTATATCTCAGAAGCGGTGGCTTTTAAGAAAAAAATTATTAATACCTTTTTTATAGGAAATTTCCTGATCTACAAATTATGTCTGCGGTAAATTTGCGATAAAACTTACCGTTTTCAAGAAAATCGCGAAAAACCCATTTTTTGGACCTTTTTACCCCGCTAAATTTTTTTCCTTACATGGGATCGATTGGGACTTTTAAGACAATGTTTATAATTATGATTTAAACAATTGTAAGAATTTTCAGCTTCCCCTGAATTTGTCGTGGGTCAAATGTCTAATTTGACCGGACTATAAGTGAAGCAGTAGAAAAATTTCACTTAGTTATCTTGGAGATTTTGGTGACAAAGATTAAAGTCACTTAATGCATTGTACCACTTCCCAACACTCACGCTTGTTTAGTAACACAGCGAATAATAAAATCCACCATTATTATGAACAAATACTCGAAAAAACACAAATTTTGGATAATAAATACAGGGGGGACAACATGACATTTGACTTTCCCACCATAACTCTGGAGCGACGTTTTCGTATTTCTATAAATAAAAAACATAGATAAGAAAATTGCCTGCCGGCCCGAGATTTCCTATTTCTATAATAAAAAGTTATATGACAAAGAGTCAGTCGGACAATCCAGTCAATACTTCCTGTAGTCACCCTTTTGAACATGAAATTCTAATAGGTGTAAGTTATACTTGATATTTTTTTTAACATACAGTCATTTACACAGCACACGATTGTCGATATCACACGATATTCTGTACGAGTGTCGGAAGTTCTCATGTCATCTTGCCAGACTACATGTCTACATTGCGATGCGTTTCCCGCCAGTGCACGTCAGCTGTTAAGTAACAGATAATTAATATCATTAAAAGTAGTTAATTTACTAGCAAACGATTTCCATAGCGATTAACTTTAGAATACTTGTCAGATGATTGCGTGTGAAAAACATAATGTTTTTTTAGCAGGCGAGATTCCAAACGATAAATTAATCGATTCATCGATATACATAAATTAAAAAAGGAATTAGCAGTAGAGACCGCGCGATTCCAAATTCTATGTCGATATAAGATAAATTTAAGAACATTCATTGGTATGTATGTATAGATAGTCATTCACCACTGCAATCTTCTGATTTCCTAGTACCCCACTTCCACTGTCGTTGCGTCCTAACGGTGAACTAAAACAGGCTTTTGTAGTAGTTATTATTAACTTAGGGGTCATACAAACGCTACACTACATATACTATACTGCTCTATATTATACTGATACGTAACCAATTTTACTAGCCTTGTGTCTATTTAATTTATAAAAATTGTTGTCTATTATTCTGTTTATAAGTATGTATTATTTTCAAGTCTTAAACTTACTTTGGGTCTTACTGTGTGTCTTTGTCCCTATTGATTTATTTGTGCGATCAATGATTCTCCTATATTTGAAGATACTGTTCACAATAAATAACATCTCTTTATTTGATTAAAGTAAACCTTTTACTAATATTACCCAAGTATTTCTCTTAAAGGACCTATTGGCCCATCGCTCATAATTTGCCCTGGTGATCGATAATTTGCTTCATGTTGCAATTTAGACCTAAGTAAGGCCTTTATCACATTGCTTCTAAATTTTTTTCAAGTCATAAGTAGGCCTACGGCTAACGGAAAATAAGTAATGCCTTTAATAGTAACAGAAAGTTATTTGTAGTAAGTGTTTTTTTTTTTGTGCCCCGACTTCAATATATTTGTTTGTTCTTGTTTTATAATACTTTATATATAGATAAATTAATGAACTATTTTACGCCTTATTAGCGTGTGCATTGACACTAAGAAGTTAAATGTATAACATGTTTTTGGTTCAAAGATGAAGCATTGCCATATAGCAGCGGGCAAAGCGTGGTTAAGATTTTTTATATAAAATATTTCATTATTTTCTTATTTAGTTATGTAAATATTTTCTTACATGTATTACGATACGAATAAAAAATATTAATTGACCACAGTGTGAAATGGCCCTAACTGAACGGGTTAAAGTTCCAAAGGGTTATGTCGTAACTTGGAATCATTGCGATTACGTAATTATATAGATGACATCAAAATTGGTTCAGTTAATTTAAGAGGACATTATGAAAACGAAGTTTTTCCGGAACTTATTGCCGTGGGAAATTGATTAGTTTAAAAAAAATACAGTTGAACATAAAACCTTCTCCTTATTGAAATCAATAAATTAATACAAGAAAACCAAAAATTTCGTCATCATAAATCGAACTGGAATACATTCCATAACCTAGAGATCCACTTATAATCATGGTCCGAGATTTGGCGGTACTGATTATTACAATGGAGTGAGCGACTGCCGTCTGAACTCCGAAACCTTTTGGACATGGAATCCAGACCAATAGCAACATGATTCGGGTGAGTTAGTAGCCAACACTGAAACTATTTCAGGCTGTCTATGGCATCACACACAGCCTAACGACTGCCATCTAGTGATAATAGCCGAGACCAACGGTACGTGTCTTCCGACGCACGGAGGAGCTCAAGATAAAATGCAACTAGTGGGGATCACCAATCAAACAAAGCTAGGCTGCGCTATCGGCTTGGCTTTAGCCAAAGTCACAATTCCAAAACGTCGACGAATGTCGTCAACTCGTCAGGAACAAAATGTATGGGATTGTCATAAGATTGACCACGTGATTTACCGCAGCTTATGTCAATCCCATACAATTTGTTCTTGCCGCCTTAAAAGGCCTTAGGTAAAATTGAGCATGTTCAATTCAAACCGCGGCAAATTCAACTCATCATCATCATCATCATTTCAGCCGCAGGCCGTCCACTGCTGGACGTAGGCCTCCCCCAAGGATATCCAGAACGACCGGTTGGAAGCGGCCTGCATCCAGCGTCTGCCTGCTACCTTCTTTAGGCAAAAAAAGTATTAAATTCAACTCGCTGCGATTGAATCTATTCGCAGCGAACAGCTAGTCACTTAAAGCGAATACTCGCGATTAGAAGGCATTCGCAGCGAGTATTCTATATGTATGATGTAAGGTTTTAAACCATAAGCGAAGAATGAACGAGAATCGCTTTTGGCACTTGGCTACGGGTGCTGATTCGGCTCACATTTCATCTTTATTTGACCGTAATGACTGAAAATCAGTGTTTTTCTCTGAGCAATCTTAACACTGAGTTATTTAACTTTTTTGTGTCACTGCGGTACAATTATGTTTTTGCCAGTGTTTCTTTATGTGAATATTGTATGTTTTGTGACTCAGTTATACAAATAAAGTTATTATCTATCTATCAAAATGTCAAGCGTGAGCTTCATCCAAATTGTCACGTCATCATTCCATAAAAAAATAACTGAAATTCTTTCCTCTACGGCTATCCTTTGTAACCTTATATATTATTCAAGGCACGTAGTATATTTTATAGGTGCTTTCTGGGTGGTACCGTGGCAGAGTCAGCTGTATGCCAACCATCTTTGATCTCTATGCGTTGGTGATAAAAGCCAATATGCAATGGGTTTGGGCAGATTGATATATTGTTTTAAGGGGTCATCGTTACCAAAATTATTGTTTCTATTTGTGCGTGCATTTCCCGCGGTCCAAACGCTTAGTATTAAGAATGGCCGGAAATGCAATGACCTCAAGCCAATGGGCCTCAAATATGGTTTTATTACTGTAATAACCAATACCACCAAATCTGGGACCATGATTAAAGCGTACCCTGGGCTCTGAAGTGTAATTTTGCATCCTCAACAAACACAACAAACAATGGTCTTGAATTTCTCCTTTTTTTTTTGCTTAAAATTTTTGCCTACTTGAGTGTAAAAAAATATATAATTTATGTTTAAAATATTTAGAATATTTGTTCAGTCTTGGATTAAGGTACGCCATTGTCTACATTAAGAATGGCCGGATACCCGCTGACCTCACGGCGACATTGCATTATGTATAATGTATTTTATGAAGTATGTTTTTATTTACTTCCATTCAAAACGTAACGAACAGCAATTGATTTTTTATTTTATATTTAGTTTAGATATATAGATAAAAAGACCAATATCCAGAGATAGACTGGTTTCATTGAACTTCCTGCACACGTATCGGAATTCCTTTATTTCACACGTGGGCGGAAAACACCAATAGCTGTCAAAACAATAAATTAATTTGACATGCAAATGTACGCGGAATACTGTTGTACTGACGCGACAGACGGACATTTCAACAATATGCAAAATCGAACTGTTTTATTCATAAGACGTTTCTTATTTTTTGTTATTTTTATGCTGGAGGAAATAAAGGGCTTTGTTTATTAGCATTCAATGTCTTGATGCTTGTATCAACTTCTCTTCTATACAAAATCAATATCCATAGTGTATATTATTCTATGATCAGTGTCATTACCTACTTGTATTGTTTTGGAAACTAATACAAACTTTTTTATATATATTTTTTGCTGTATGTTACATAATTTTTTTTTAATAATAGGAAAATCAAGAATTTTATTGACAAAAAACTTTATATGTTAGTCGTTAGAGTGATATCGACGTGTAGTTTATTCTTATTTTTCACCGTCTTTTATCATATATTTTTCACTAAACTACCCTAGTGTAAAAAATATGTATTTGGTATAAAGCCGCTTATTCACATCACAGACCACATTTCATATTTTTGTACGAGTAAGTATTTTCTATAAAGTGCAATAAAGATTTTTTTATCATTCAGATGTCAGTAACGGTGACCACTTCCCATTAGATGTTATCCATTTTATTATTATAAAAACTATTAATATTTTCAATAATTCTTCTCAAAAACAAGCATAAAATTTAACTCAACCTGATAAAAAAATTAAAGGAAAAAAAAGTCAAATTCAATATGGCCGCGCCGCGCCGCCGTTCCGGCCGAGAGGACGCGCAATAGGAAAGTAGCTAATTACTTAACATTTGCATAAAAATTTAATACCATTACTTCAGTTGTTTACGTTTTCTTGTCTGTGGGTTGGTGCGAATTAAATCGATTAAGGTTCGATAGCTCTTACTCTTTGTTATGTCATACATACATATAAAATATTACTATGAGGTACTTACTGTAAAAAGGGTTACGGAGGTCAGACGGCAGTCGCTCCATTGTAATAACCACGAAGGATGTATAATTTCTCTGTGGTAATAACCACTAACGCCAAATCAGGACCAAACGTACCCTGAGCTTCGAGGCATAAGCTGAAGTGAAAATGCAACAAGGAAACATGCTCGGATGAAAAATAATCTTATCTTACCTATATATATATAAAAAAAGTCGTGTTAGCTACACAATTTATAACTCAAGAACGGCTGAACTGATTTTGCTGAAAATTGATGGGGAGGTAGCTTAGAACCAGAAGAAGGACATAGGGTACCTTTCATCCCGGGAAAAAGCACTGTTCCTGAAGGAAGTTCACGCGGGCAAAGCCGCGGACAAAAGCAAATAAGACATACATAAAAAATATTGACTACCAATCACAGAATACCTTTATATTTCTTCTACTTCTTTTGTTTTTCTTCTTCGTCTGTCTTTAAATAGGTTATGAACCCAGGTCGGTCGTTATAGGGATATACTGATGACACAAGCAATCAGTGCGAGTGTAGCTTTTCTTAGCGCTTCAGTAATAAAAATAATAATGAAGATTTATTATTTTTATTATTTTTTGTATCTCCTTTGAGGATCACGGGTCTATTCACCCCGGACTTTTGAGAGGCTTGCGCGGGTATATTGATCCAACGGGTAGAGGCCCTTTGGAGAAGTTGATGTTATGTGGTGCTCCTGCTGAAACCCGTTCCAGGCTATATCAATAGATGATATATCCATGAACAGGTCTCGGCAGGAAGAGGAACTATTTCTAATTACTGAAAAGAAAATGTGGGTTATGGAAATGTAGTTTAGAAGGATAGAAATTGGGCTATTGTCATACAAAATCGGAAACCTGCCATAATCATGATAACTGACTTTTTGTGGCAGGCGGTGACTCGCCACTCAGTGGATGAGCCCCCCAAATCAGTCACCGAATTCGGCAACAGAGGGGCAACATTGGAATGAGCGGCTAATACAGCCTTTTTACAGACAGAGCTTTATCACTTCTGCATACACGAGGCTTTCAAACGAAGCTAATTGAAAGTCTTGACGGTGTCGAGAGATGCGGCACCGGTTTCACCGTAGACACAAGAGAAGAACTTGACCAGCTTTTTGTACGATTACGCTAGTAGCCTGAAGCAAAGTAGCTTTTATCCCTACCATTATGGAATTTAATTATCAAAGAAAACAATAAACCGAAATCCCTAATCGACCAGAGCGTCAATTTTTTAGTTAGTTAGATAACAGATTAAGTAAGTAATATATCTTGCAGCACAAATAAAAAAGTGACATTTATAAAAGAATGGATTTTGTCACTTCCATCAATCCATTAAAGGTTCATTACATCACTAAGTGGTAACAGAAGATACTTAAACTGTACTTAAGGTCTTACGTCATTTGCTGTTAAGAATTTGTTTGTTTGTCTCCGCTAATATCCAAAAGTATAACTTTCACTGTTTTAGTCATCTATCATTATCTAAGCAGTTGTGCAGTTTCGAACACCTACCTACCAGGTGGTCAGATGACCTGAGGAGGTCGCGGGCAAGTGCTGGGTATAGGCCGCTTCCTATGGAAGGCTATGTCTAGTGGATTGCTTACGGCTGAAATGATCACGGTGATCTGAACGTTACGTCGCATTTCAAGCTGTATGGCTTCGGAAACCATGGTCCTTTTAGAAGGGTTGTCTTCTTTTCCCCCTATTTAATGTCATTTTATAAGAAAGACATTATTTTTATAACCTGTCTGACGTCAACTCTACTTAAGATTTGTAAAGTTGAACACCACTATTTTTAAGTAAAATTAGACCTCTAAATTTGACCCATAGTCGCCTTTTACGACATCTAGGGGAACAGGAAGAGAGGAAGAGATCTATTCTAAAGCCGGATACTGGTTCTGTAGGTATGTGTATACAAATAATGACAAATGTGAATGCAACAAAAGCCTAACGATTTGTAATATTCGCTTGTGAACATCATATCACTGGTGTTATAACATCGATAAGTACGCCATCGAATCTATTGTTTGCAAATCGAATTTGCTTATCGATACTTGGTACAACAACGTTGCGTTTGAAACTTGGATCACTGGTCACACACTCATATATTAAAATCTGGTAAATCTATAACTTGAACAGTTTCACTTTCAAAGGGCAAGCATTAAGCCGTTATTAGCCGTGACCACACACTACTTACTAGAAAACATTGAACAACCTTTGTCGGCCCAACAAGGCGTGACGACCTCAAGTTTCACTGCTAACGTTACTTTATTATCTGCTTAATTGCTAACTAAAGTGGTTAATGCTTAACGTTATGGCTGAGGGCATTCCCACAACGCTTGGCTACTGCAAGGTTTTGTTTAAAATGCCGCGTACGTAAATCATCATATTCATCATTGGTATTATAGCCGTATATAGCCTTGATTAAAATAGCAACAAGCTTTTCGCGAATTTCTATTAAAACATTTAACTCTACATAATTCTTAAAAAACGGGTTATTGTTTATTCGCTCTTTCAGAATTATCTATTACTACAAAATCGTATCAGCTGTATAAGAGGCCCGATTATCCATACTAATCCATACTTCCATACTTCCATACTAATATTATAAATGCGAAAGTCTGTCTGTCTGTCTGTCTGTCTGTCTGTCTGTCACCTCTTCACGGCTAAACGGATGGACCGATTGTGATGAAATTTGGTAGGGATGTAGTTAACGACCTGAGGTCAAACATAGGCTACTTTTGGGCGCGATATAACCGAGTCCCACGCGGGCGGAGCCGCGGGGAACAGCTAGTTAAGTAATAAATTATTTTCTTAAGTTTTTCAGGTAAAAGATGTTTAATATAGAGTATATTTTAGTAGTATTTTATTTTCTAGGGTGATATAAAATTAGTTAGGTATGTTTTTATTTCGGAGTGAAGAGTAAGTCACAGAATTCAATAATATCCTGGGATCTAATTAAGGCTATGCAATCGGGTAAACGCTAGGAAGATGATGTACAAAAATTTAATATAAGTAAGTATAATAATCCATATCCATACTTCTATACTATAAAGGCGAAATCTGTTTGTTATACTTTCACGGCTAAACCGCTGGACGGATTTCGATGAAATTTTATTTGGATATAGTTAAAGGCCGAGAGTCAAACATAGGTTACTTTATGGGCGATATAACCCCGCACCACGCGGTCGGAGCCGCGGGCATTAGCTAATATAACAAATAAGTAATTAATCTTTATATAAAGGATTTACTTAAGTAATTCAACTCAAGGGCACGAAATAGCCGTATCTCCACAACTATTTCTCCGTTTACCAAAGTTGGCTAATCTATTGTTTGGGAGGGATTCACGGTAATCGACTGGAATTTAGAATACTGATAATATGCGTATTTCCGGCTAAGATAAATACCCTTTTCGTCACGTCCGTTTTTAAGATTAGATTTGAACAAAATCTTAGAAATACACCGTGACCGGAAAAAAATATTGATATAACAAAAATATATTATAAAAATATAAGTATATAGTTTTCAATAAAAACTTCAAAAACCATTGCTCAGATTCCATGAAAAGCATCTTATTAATAAAACCTTACAACTATACACTTAAAAATAATAATATCTAATTATAAAAAAAATAAATTATTAACTTAAATTGTACAATCCCGGCAAAGGCTCCACTTGCGGTAATGTGCCAAGAAGGCTGGCAGTTATAGATTATAGATTTAACAAGTAATTGTTTTATCAAATGCCTTATTTATAATTTCGGAGCCCGATGTCCGTCAAAAGGCTTTCTAATAAGTCTAAGGCTTCCTCACAAGTCGGTAAAATTTAAATTGTGGTGAATGGGATAAACCCCGGCTTCTCCTTGTATATTTTACTAGCTTTCGCCCGCGGCTTCACCCGCGTGAATTTCGGGAACAGTGCTTTTTCCCGGGATGAAAGGTACCCTATGTCCTTCTCAGTATTTCTAACTATGTGTATGCGAAGTTTCAATCAGATTGGTTCAGTAAATAAAGCGTGAAGAGAAAGAGACCTACTATAAACACGCTGTGATGAAAAAGAATCCCTGAGCAATAAGCTAGGACTACAAGGAAAACATTACAAACAAATAACCACAGCTTGAAACCCCGGGGCGGGATGGCCTATTACACTATTAGTACTAATAGTTAGTATTACTATCGTCTCATTACATAACTGTGCGTTATTGCCGTCATTAGGCTAAACACGTGCTTCGGTTTGTAACGGTATTCTGGACCACCCTAGGTCACAACACTATTTACAGAAATTTGAAATTTCAAAGTTGGAATGTTGGTTCCTCTTTTGTGGAAATAGTTTTATTCCATAGATTAAAAAAGAAATTTGCGCGCGCGATCCCAAATTCTTTGTTTTATTCTTTCCCCTTTATTCATAAAAAATAACGAACGTTAGTTATCCCGTTTTAACTAAAATGTGTTTTGGATCTTTCTTTCATGGTAAATTTTGATAAGAGAAAAAGGGCCAAAACATATTTTAGTTTAAATGGGCTTAACTAACGTTTGTAATTTTTTACGAATAAGGACGGGTTTATGTATAGGCAAAACTTAACTTTATATTTGACTTCCTACGGCGTTCGTGGTCTAGTGGTCTCGGTCCGGAGGACGTAGGTTCGAAACGGGAAGCAAGTTTCATATAGGTAGGTTATGTTTCCACTATAATAAGGAATTGCAGAGCTGAATCTAATCAAGCCGTCCCGATGTTCAATAGTATAAAAAAAATCCATGGGCCTTTGATGGCATAGATATAGATACCCTACGCCACGTTGAATATTATATTCCTGGCACCATTCCAAAACCAAACATAACCTTCTAACCGTCAGTTCCTACTCAAACCGCAGTTAATTATGCGTTTGAGCGGTTGCGAAACCACAGACAATGGTCGTCTATGGGACAGACCCTGTTGCGACACAATGCCTGTGTTTTGTCTTTACTATGCATGTTATGTAAGTTTGACAATGGTATTTTTGCATGATGAATTTAGGTCGGATTTAGCGTTATCATTAATTTAAGCAAGGACCAAGGCTTTTTCTACTGATCCTTAGTGTATAATGTTCTTTGATTTGACCATAGACTAGGAAGGAGATACTCTTTGGATTTGACTGATCTCCGATCTTAATTTTGACCGAACCACGCGGGGAATTGAAAACTTGAAACGCATCAGCGGAATTCAAAAATCGAAACCCTTATTCTTTAATTGATTTTAAAAATTCGAATAAAGAATACTATTTAATTCAACTGTCAATTACAAATTCATTATGTTCTTTACTTAAACTTTAATAAAAAAGCTTGAATAAACACTGTGTTCAAGTGAATAAAGTTCAAAATAAAATGATCATGTAGTTTCCAATGAAATCGCACGTGCCTTAGATCGTCCATTGATATCCTGCGGGAATGCATTGTCTCTCGTAGAAAGGGAATGACGGGAATTGTCGTTCTAACATATTTCACACGCTGCACAATATATATTGAGTGGAAAATACAGATATAAATATATTGCTAACTAGCTGTTGCCTGCGACTTCGCGCGCGTGGGCTTCGATCCCGTTCCGTTTTGGGAACATGGTTATAAAATAATTTGTATAATAAGTGAACGACTATCATATAATAAGTAGCCATTCCTACAAGACCTATATCCAGAGCCTTTAAATACAATACTTAACTAAATTTTTTTTGAATAGATAGAGCGTTATTTTAACAGGTTAGGTACAATACAATATTTATTATTGTAAAAACAAAAAGGTACAAAAGGCGGCCTTATTAAAAAACCAATCTTCCATGTAACCCCTATGATAAGAAGAGAAAGGTAGTTACACATACATATTTTGCCGTGTTCAATAGGATGCGAATGCTCAGTCATATAATCATCATTTCTTGTAGGTGTCACGATCAATCGACCATGCACACCCTGGTGTCAGAGTATTTCCTTCTCCTGGTTTTAAGTTACCCCTCCAATTTTCAGCCAATTCAGTTCAGCCGTTTGTAAGTTATAAATAGTGCTACTAACACGACTATGTATAGACAGATAGTTTTCGCCCGCATGAATTCCTTTGAGAACAGTGCTTTTTACCCTTCTCAATGCTCTTAGCTATGTATATGCGAAATTTCAGGAAGATTGGTTCAGTAGATAGGGCGTGAAGAGATAGCAAACAACAGTTTGTATCAGTATATACAAACTCACTTTCGCATTGATAATATTAGTTGGGATAGATTAGTCATATACTCATCATAAATATAATCGAATGTTTGAGAATCATTCATTACCAATGTTGACTTAACGTTTATGTATATCGTCAAGCACAAAACAAAATCATATTTACATACACCAGTAGCAAGAACAAAGACCGCTCTCGACTCAAACAATCGGAATCTTCCGACATTAAACACGAACATGGTTAGAATACCGTGATCGTTTACGATCGAGCGAATCACGCAATACGATTAATCGATTAACGTACACCTGCCGTAGCTAAAGCTAAACAAAACTGATGTAACGATATTCGTTAATATCATTTCCTTTTTTTTATTTGTTTTAATGAATTTCGTTATATGAAGAATATCTTTTTGCGTGAAAATATGGGCAAAATGAATTTTCCCAGACATGGAAACCTAGCTAGATTATATTTTTAACTATTTAGGAACTTAAGTTTGAAAATTTCAAAGAAATCGTTCGAGCCGTTTTCGAAAACGCATGTACAAATAAATGTATGTTTTAAGATTTTGTGAAATTCAAACAACATTCACTTCCCAACATTCACGCTTGTTCACAATGTTCACGAACAGTTTATTATGACATAAATTTTGGCAAATACGAGTAAATACAACACCGACATGTTGTAACTTTTACCTTCCAGCCAAAAGTCCCAAAATGATATTATTTTTTCCAAATCCGGGGGCTTACCTCTACAAGACTCAAAAAAGAGTGAGAAAGCGAGATGGCTCAATACATGATGTAAGGACATGTCTCTTACTTAATGGTTTTGGATCACACATTAAGAGGTCATAATAAGCTCTCTGACTGCTTAAGACTTTCGCATACAAACAATAAACTATTCAACTTTATATTAGTATAGCCTTTGATAACATATTCTGAGTACAGCATGCATTGACATTTTGTTCGTGAGATTCTTGTGAGGTTCGCGCCTTTTTTGGTTGTTAATAAAAATCCAAGAAAAGAATAAAGGCACCGGTCCGCTTAAAATATTTTTATCTGGGGTTATTTACTAAACAGGATTTTATTACGTCATAAGTGTCTTGTTAAGGCAATTTCTTCGGAAATCATTGAAATACTAAAATTCCTCGTATATTTTGTGTTAATGACTTTTGCTTGACACGATTAAATATTTTATAAACTATAATATCATTTCTTTGTAGTCATGTTATACTGCCTCCATGATCTAGTAATATAAGCCTTATGATCGTCGTAGAGGTCGTGGGTTCGTACTCGTAGATCTAATGCAGACGTGGGTGCTTAGCCAACGTAACAATTTCAAAACGATAACGAAGTTCGACAAGAACAAAATGTATGGGATTGACATAAGTTTGACGGCGTGATTTGAAAATGTATGGGATTGACATAAGTTTGACGGCGTGATTCGAAAATGTATGGGATTGACATTAGTTTGACGGCGTGATTTAGCGCGGCTTATATCAATCCCATACATTTAGTTCTTGCCGAAATTCACCTACGTTTTGAAATTGTGACTTTGGCTAAGCCCCCTGTACCTCTAGTATGAGTTTTTCTTTTACCAAATCGCTAGTGGCTGCGTTAGGATTTTGTATGGAATTTCTTAGTTGTCTTACTATCCGCCAGAGGAGCTGTACAGGTTTGCCATACTAAATCGCTAACGTAGTCGCTAGCGTCTGCGTTAAGAAAAACTCATACTAAGGGTACTGATTGACCGCTAAAAAAATGGTTCCTTGTTTCAGAAGGCCATTGCTCCCGGCTGCTATTTGATGGTCGTTAAATTTCACGGTTTTGAAAAGCTGTGTCACCAGGATGTGCAGGGTCATTTGACCGTGTAACCCACACAATATGAATGAATGAGCCCATAGTTATTAAATATTTGTTTGAACGCCAAATAATAGCTGAAATCAAATTACGTCTAACAAGTATCATAAAACATACAATAGTACTGCTATCCGAAGATTATCTAAAGTATAGTACGTAGTACAATGTACCTAACGGTCGGCGGAGGTCGCGGGTTCGCTTCCCAGGCGACTCGTTGAAATTCAAACTATGATTCGAAGGTATGCATATTTATATTAGAAGCAAAGAATTATTTTCTTCTAAGTAAAGCGACTTCTACTAAAAGAAATCTAAATTATATCGTGTGGGTTACAGGGTCAATTGACCATGCGCGCCCCGGAGTGAGATTTCTTGCCTCTCGGATTTAGACGTGGTTTTTTTAACGACTGCCAGATGGCAGCCGGGACCAAGGATGTAACGTGCCTTCCAAAGAATGGAATCATCTTTATTATCAGACAATCAGGTGATTCAAGCCTGCAATGTTCTAACCAAACTATAAACTACTAAACAAAGTTTGCTTCCCGTGGGAATCCAACCCATGACCTTTGGTGTCTTCAGGCTAACACTTTAACCACTGGACCCTAGAGGCAGTTTACATTACGAAATCATTGTACTAGCTGTATATTAAATTAAGCATTCAATACACCTTGTTAAACGGTTTTATTTAGCTCACCCCGTTTGTTTATAATTTCTTTATTCCACGTTGTTCCTATCCACCATAAGGTTGGCTGGAAGAAATTGCATCAGCGATAAGTCCGCCTTTGTACACATTGTTTGTATTTGTATTCAACATGTATAATTTGTATGATAATGGTACAATAAAGAGTATATCTATCTATCTATCTATCTTACTAAAGAAATACAATTACACAAAAACACAGGAAACAAGAAATACAATGGCAGACTTATCCTACGGAGGAATCTCTTACAGTCAACCAGAAATAGACAGGATTTATACACTTTATCTATGGTCTCCATAAAACATGACGAAAGCGAGGTCAAAAATTAAACAAGTAATAAATAATGATGACACATTCAATTGAACAACATAATTATGGTATGATACCCCATTGTTGGGCTTCGGAGGCCATTAATTGTCGCCATATTGGGATTCAATGAATTTACGGCTTAGCCAACGGTTCACTTGCCAAGGCACGGCGGGGATTTTCACGGCCACAAACAACTTTGCCAACTCTACGTCTTTTTACGTAGATCTACGTATTTTCTCGCATTCTCTTTCTACGTAATTTTTTGCACATGATACTGGCCACAGACTTCAGTCGCAGAATGTTAATAGTAATAATTCTATTTTGTGGCCATAACGAATTTTTTGTGGTAAAAGACCACTAAAGAACAAACCGAGAACTCACTTTATTGCATGATCTTTTTTCTCTTCTCTCTATCACATCCCGTTGTCCACAATATGTTTGTCTACCGTACCATTGCCTTTCTAAAATCTACAGTTTTTGAATCGAAAACTTAGATTTTTTACTTTGAATAAAAACATAATGATTAGGTACAAACAAAAACTTAGAAAATTACTTACCAGACAATGTACGAACTCTAACTTATGGAACGGGCGCGGGAGCACCGGCGACTCGGGCTCCTTAAACGGAGCCCTAATGGCCAAGTTAACTGAAATGAGCAATTCTTTCAATTGCAGCCAGCTTTAATGCGATGTCACCTTATAGAGATTGTTCGGAGCTCGTTAAATGGTGATTCAAAGTTCTTTAATTAGTTGATAGATTATTTTAATTTAATTTAATATATTGTTTTGAAACTTCACTAAAGGAAATTGAGAAAAATGTACATTATACGGGGACATTTGATATGATACGAAGACTTAAAAAAACATTACGGAAGGCCAGATAGAGGGAAGAGATAGAACAAGAGGGAATTACGTAGAACAAATAAAGAAAAAAGTGGAAGACGTGTCGTATGTGGATGTGAAAAGAAAAGAAGTGAAAGAAAGATAAAAGAGAAACAAATGGAAGAGTCTCCACCGACAAGAGCCTTTAAATCACTTTATAGTATAAAACAAAGACGCCTACATCCCCATGCTTAAATCTTTAAAACTACGCAACGGATTTCGATGCGGTTTTTTTAATAGATAGAGTGATTCAAGAGGAAGTTTTTTATATATGTATTTTTATGCCCATGCGAAGCCGGGGCGGGTCGCTAGTCTTATATACATATATAAAAGAAAGTCGTGTTAGTTACAACACTTATAACTCATGATCCTCTCTAAAATTTGCATACACATGTTAGAAGTATTGTGAAGGACATAGGATACCTTTCATTACGGGAAAAAGCACTGTTCCCGAGGGAAGTTCAAACAGGCAAAGCCGCGGGCAAAAGCTAATTTTATAGTACAATAGTATAGTACAGTTTGTGGCCTTAGGCCTTAGTTAACTTACACAGCGTACATAAAATACATTACAAAATTATACGTAACATATCGTAGGTAACATCACACAATAGTAAGAAACAGGCTTGTATTCACAATAAGACATATTAAAATGATTAATTAAGCGCATACAGTCCTAAGCCCACACGATTCCGGTAGTACACAAATGGGTGCCCTTATAGAGAAGACACCGAGGTCACGACCTCACACCCACATGGACCAGTCTTGTTCATCCTGTCCTTCTATTTACTGCTTTCTGCCTAGCGTGCGTGTTTGAAAGCTTTGAAACGATCATACGTGTTAAGCGACGACGGGCGTGGCCATTGAAGAAGTCGCCACGGATGTCAGCTTCAAAAATCAAACCATTTTGTTTTTGACAAAAAAAAATCGTACGTATTTAAAAACTGGTCTTTTGAAGAATCAGCAATTCTTGTCTCTTTTGCTCGTTCCCTACTATGATTGATACATATTAAACGATATTACTAAAATCCCTTTATAAACCTAACAAAAGCCGGACACGGTTCAAATTTTGCCGGAGAAGAGGTCAAAATGCTTAACACTGTCTGGTTTTACCCGGACGGATAGCAATGACAACGCTAGACGACTCGCCAGATACGGCTCAGGACTGGACTCAGGATTAGAAATTGTTAGGTAAAAACCCGAAATACCCGATGTGGGTATTACCCGGGAATTTACCATAGTCAATACCCTGACTCTGGGTATTTTCCCGGTTTTTACCCAGTTGAAATCTATCTTTATTCAGGATGCAAACCGGGAAAACTCTAGGACGAGAAATATCACCAAATACGAGTACATTTAAATCGCGTATTTAAATACTGTTCATCAATTTGTTCATAATTATATGCATTTAATTCTAAAACCAATAAACCAGATTTATGTGTTCTATTTCCTTAACTCCACCTGTCATTTAAGACCGATTGGACGAGATCCGAATAATCGGGTAATTAGAATAATCGAGTCGGCTTCTCTGTAATTGCGTCAATTCGATATATCAATTCGATTGATTGGCCCACTTGTACGAAAATGTGGTTTTAAATCGAATAAATTGCTTTGATTCGCTTCCGCGTTACTCCGGGCTTTGTTAGATTTTGTTGTATTTTTTGTAAGATAGGTACTTATTATAATTTTGTGAATTGTGTAGAGATAGCATACAAATATGAAATAAGTTTAACACGAGCTTGATATTTAAAAAACAATTGATGTTCATTAGTCTCGCTAAAACTTGAGAATGGCTGGGTCGATTGGGCTAATTTAGGTTTGTTACTAACAGTCCAACCCGGCTTCGCCCGTGGTACACACATAGCCAAGTCAGGGTTACTGTAGCAAGCAAAAAAATCAAATCGGTCCAGCAGTTTCGAAGCCTATTCGATTCAAACAAACCAAACAATCAAATTTTTCCTCTTTATAATATTAGTACAGATTAGTTTAGAGTACTATCATATGGAATACAAAAAAGATAACTAATTAAAGATTTTTTGAGCAGCCTCTCGGCCTCTTAAGCGGTTTCTTTAACACTTTTTTTGTATGGCTGGCTGTAACCAACAGTTTAAAGTGCCTTCAGAAACACGTAATCCATCTTTCTTATGTTTTGGGTCTTTGTCTAAACCAAATAGCAAACTTAACTAAATACGCTTCCTGTGGGATTCGAACCCAACCCCTTTAGGTCTTCAGGCAACGCCTAAACCACTGAACTACAGAGGCAGTTATTTTAGTAGTAAGTTTTTTGTTATTTTTTTATTCCTTTATTAAGAGAAACTCGAAGCACAGTTTCCCAAGGCGTGCTAAGAAGTTTAAGTTTGTGCACAAAATATACAACAATTTTTTTAAAGTTTATACATAGACATTGTCACCGAAAAGAAAAAGTAGAGTAGGTGGTATTAACTCTAAGTATGTAGGCTTTACTATAACCGTCGATATATCTACAATTACCTCATAATTACGAAACCAGTTGTGACATTAAACCTTAGTCAAACAGGTCCTTGACAAGAAAGATATTTAGATAAGAGGTATCTCTTGGGAGATCGGAAATCGCGATGAATACATGTAGAAAAACGGCTTCAAAAATAGCTCTTCACGGTATTAGTATTTTAAAAAAAAAAACTTTTTTTACATAAGCTGTAAGAATTTAAAAATGAAAAGAAAAATTGCCTACTTCCAAAGAAGTTCGAATCGCGCGCAGTGGTGACGCAATTTTTTTTTAAATCTATGCCTACTTCTGAGCATAAGTCTCTTTTATGTGCGCCAAATTGAAACACATACCTATTTAAAGAAGGGAACTATTATTTTATCTGTTCTGTGGTGCAGACCGTACGTAAGCATTAAAAAAAAATTGCCTAAAGACGGCGCGCGATTTTGTACTTCTATAAAAGTAGTCATAATCAGTTAGGAAGTAAGTCGACTCAGTTCCTAATTATATGTTAAGAAATTAATAACTAATCTCACCATCATAGGAGTCCGGTATATACAGCGGCTTGCCGACCAGCTTTCCCTTCTTCCCCGACAGAGGAACCGCCTCCACACGCCTATGCGCCTCTAGTACTCTATACAAGAGCACCGGCCGTTCTTCTCCCTCAAACTTCACCACTCGCGGCAGAGAAAACTTCTCCACAAATTCTTTCAACGTCATCACTTCACTACCATCGTCTTCCGGCTCCACTGAACCGTTTCGTCTTCCGAGAAGGAAGTTATCCGCCCATTCCGGAGCGTTTGGTCTCCGGTCCATGTAATCCGGTCTTCTTTCGCTGCTGCGAGGCTTGTACCTTGGAGGGGGAGGTCTTTCGCGTCGGACCAGCGCTTCGTTTGCTTCCGCCAGCCATCTTGTAACTAATCTTTCTCTTTCTACATCTAGGTAGCGAGGTTTTGAAGCGTCGCAGGCGAAGCGTGCTGCGTCGAAGCAGTATTGGGGGGGAGGTGGTCGGATCCGTGGTGGGAAGAAGCGGGGAGGGACGTAGGGGGGGTGAGGGGCGTAGGCCGGCGGCGTCCTCGGCCCGGAGCCCTCGACTGACGCCGTTCGGAACATTGTGTCAGGCCATTGGTGTTATGGCCGTCATCTGGAACAAGAAAATAAAAAAATTAAATAATTGACTAGATAGCAGCTCTGGATGACCTGTAATAAAAATTTGTTAAGTATGTATAGGTGGGGCGTGTAACAATGAGGGTTAAACTAGTTAGTTGTATGTGTGTATTTCCATCTTTATGCTCTCTTTAAGGGATCTCAAGGAACTCCCTTCTATCTTGAGGATATGAAGTAAGGTAGAGATGGTGTCAGTCATCCAGACAAAATTATACTGAACTGGCTTTTAGACGCGGCTTTGGCCGCGTGAATTTCCCTCGGGAACAATGCTTTTTCCCGGGGTGAAAGGTACCCTATGTCCTTCTCAAAACATCTAACTATGTGTATGCGAAATTTAACCAAGATTGTTAATAGATAGGGCGTGAAAGCAAAGAAACAGACAAACGAATAAACAAATAAACTCACTTTTACATATATTAGATGGGATGGGATACTATACTATCTGTCGCCTGCGGCTTCGACCGCGTGGATATTCAAATCCCGCACAAAACCCTAGTCCACGTTCTTACAAAATTTCTAATCCTTCTCTGTGCTAAATTGCATCACAATCGAAGCAGTAGTTTGGCCGTGAAAACAATAATAAACAGACTTTGTTATGTGGTACTTATTATTTATTAGTAAAGATTACTTCTGGTATTCGCTTCGCTTTTAGTCAACCATTCGAGGAATATCTATCTAAATCCGCTGTTGTATTGTAATTGCAGCTGTATAATAAACACGGAAATGACTTTTACACAAAGTCCCTCGGGTCAAGTTTATAAATTTTAATTACACGTGAGGATATAAGAATAGATTTACAATCATAAACTTTAGTGTTAACTGCCAGGGCCGGATTAAGGAGTGGGGCTCAAAGCGCAAGGCGGTGTAAATCTCTGGGCCCCGGGGTACATATGATTAGCATTGAAACGCGAGTAAAGTCTAAAAATAATAAATTACTTAATTAAAACATTCTCATAACTTGTCTATTGGTATTTTGATGATGAAAGTTTTTAATTATATGTAAGACGACAGCTAAACTCTTTATTGTACCATTAACATAACATTTATATAATTTATTATATTATTAGAAGAAGCATCTTATTATTTATCTATTTCATGTGTGTTTTTTTTAATAGCTGTCCATGTCCATGCCACTTAGTAGTCAGAACTACTATGTGGCTTCTTTCTACCATTCATCTCTGTATTTTTCTCACGGGCAAAGAAAGAAATGGTAGGACTTAAGGGCGTTCGATAAATTATTGGAAACAAATGTCTTACATAGTTTTTTTTTATATAATTGTAGGCAAACATGCCTATGAACCAACTGATGCCTTGATGGAAAGTGACTACCGAATCCTATGGACAGGCCTGCAACACAAGAGTGTCAAGAGCGCGATGCAGACCCTAAAGGAATCTTTTTATCCGCAGTTAGATTTTGACATCGAGGCTGGGCGTAGTCGGGGGCCCGCGCCCCGTCTACCTAAATCCAGCACTGTTGTAGTAAGAATATTAAATTATCTGATCAATTTCTTTATGATGTCTTTCAGCCATTATTCATTACTCATATGCCTCACTGATGCACTCTGACCCGCACTAACGAACATTTTATTACTGTTCAGTCAATCAATATTATGATATCCAGTGAGTGATTAATATTTCGTAATAAAGCGCACACAGTACTATTTTTTTAAAACATAAAATAATGTAAGACGCTGGCGTAAATCCCACGGAAACAGTGCATTTTTCCGAAATAAAAGGTGTCCCATGTCCTTCTCAGTACTTCTATGTGTATGCAAAACTTTAAGAAGATATGTTCTCTAGATAAAGCGTGAAGTGGGTACAAAGAATTTCATCACTCTCTTTCTTACTGTGTATAGGTCCATATACACAGTAAAAAATACTTCTTCTGTTTTACCTTTCAACTCATCCTTACAACCAACCTCATTACAAAACACAGTTACAAAAGCGGCCGAAAATGTTTTAGCTTTGTGTTTAGTTTGTATCGGGTCACGAAAAATGAGAAATCTTTCTTCAATCAGTCTTTATTTGCTAGAATACCATAATAACAGGTGTTAGTAATAGTTACTACTTAGTAAGAACATTATCCAACCTCATTACGAAGTGTGCAAATATTTAGTATTAAAATAATGTTAAATTATACAAAAAAAATAAACTTTTGTAAAAAGGCGGCAAGACCACAAACATAATGCCTTCATCCAAAATGATTTTCTAGCTGCAGTTACCTAAGCTAAAGCTCTCTTTATGTATCCTACTCACGCTTGACCATTTTTATTGAAGACATATCCAAGGTACAGTACAGTCAGCTGCAGAGAAATCTGACCCCCATGCCACAAGTATCACTATTAAAAAGGGGTCATATTTACCTGCAGCTTACTGTACATCAAACCTAATAGCCCAATGAAAACCAGTAAATCACCACACGTCATGCAAATGGCAATCTTCTACATACTCTGTTTTCCCAAGCCACTGATTTTCTCACGCAGATATCTTACTGATGTCGACATCTGTAAGACCGACCACAGACGAGAACCAACAGAAATAACCTATTACCGTGGTCCTACCAATAGGACAGCGAAAGCGTGGCCGCCCTAAACAAAGCTGGCGACGCACGGTGCTGGATAAGGCCAAGAAGGTTCACAAAACCAGGGGGGTTACTACCGTCTCTTAAAACCATGCAAGATCCAGTGAGTAAGCGACACAGTGCGATACATGATGTAAGGCGACATCTCCCTTACTCACTGGATCTTGCATGGTTTTAAGAGATGATAGTAGGCCACCTGGAGTGAAATAGAACGTGAAGCCCAAGATAGATCTACGTGGAAAGTCACTGTGGATGCCCACTGCCCCAGATAGGAGATAGGACTATATGTCACTAATAGGACAAAAAGTAGGACCAAGAGATTTTCCTGCGTTCCCACCTTTGGCCAGGCAAAATGTTTTCTTTATTTGAATTTATAGATTAAGATTCATAGATTCCATACGTCATCCTAGGTTCCAGAAGACCTAGTAAGAGTAGACCACGCAAAAGATAGCTGGATGACCTGGACGACTTTGAAAGACATCAGTAGAGACAACTGAAAGACAAAAGAGGCGATAAGGAGACTACGTTTTGGTAATTCTATAAACCTCACTTTTTAGGTGGTTTGACAATAGGATGAATAAGGAACGGAAAATGATCATTATATAGGTTGAGTAAAGATAATTAGTAGGATGAGACGTCATAGGATGAAAACGCCCATTTTGTGTTAAACTGTTTAGTAGACGTTGGTTTGTTTCTTTTTTTCCTTTACCTTTACCCACTTTCTTATGTGGTTATTATTATTATATGTGTTACATCCTGCATCCCTCCTGGTCATATCCTCCCTCACACAACTCAAACATTTGTTTATAATGTTTTTATTGCTTTGAAATACACAGTAAATACAATTTTTTTTAAAACAAAATACAATGGCTGACTTATTCCAGTCTTACGCCCGAATACTCAAATGCTACTCAATTTTGAGAGCCGCTCATGTCTCAGGCTGTCGCGCTGAACGTTAAGGATATGACAGTGACAACATGGTACTTGAACAGCTCTCAAAATTGAATAGCGTTTGAGTATTCCGGCGTAACAGACTACCGGCAAGACGTAAGTACTATTCCGATTCTGTGTTAAAGCCCTCATTCGCCATAAAACAATTGTTTTAGGTCCTCAGCAGCTCGCAGTATATTCTGATGAATGGCCCCATATTAGTTCCCAGCTTGGGTTTTACGACGTGTATATCTAACGAGCCTATTGTCTCAGGTAATAGTTAACTATCAGTCTTTAGTATTGTTTTATCATATCAAATCTCAGTATCGTATTTTCTTAGTAGGTAGTTGTTCTTCGCGGATTCACTCGCCTCTTCGTGGATGTACTGTACTACCCTATAAACTTCTCCAAGACATGCCCAAATAGATATACCTACTCTTTATTGTACCATTAACATACAAATTATACATGTTGAGACAAATACAAACAATGTGTACAAAGGCGGACTTATTGCTAATGCAATTTCTTCCAAACTCTCCTCAATACTCAAACGCTACTCAATTTTGAGAGCAGGGGGTCTAAAAACTCCACTTTGGCAATTCTGCGAATCGAATTCATATTATGAATTTCTCAGTAATCCTGTAGCAATTCCTCTATTTTTTGTAAAATGCCCAACTAAACTATGCAATTCCTCTTTAAAAAAATTGAAATCAATAGGAAATGCTAAAGAATTGCTAAGGAATTCGTAATATGAATTCGATTCGCAGAATTGCTAAAGTGGCGTTTTTAGACCCACTGTTCAAGTATCATGCTGTTACTGTCATATCGTTGACGTTCAACGCGACAGCATGATACTTGAGCAGCTCTCAAAATTAAGTAGCGTTTGAGTATTCGGGCGTTAGGCTATCATAAACAGAAACAATTTCTCAAATCTGACCAGTAGTCTATACTAATAATACATATATTCTTTGCCAGTAGTTCTAAAGCTATAATTTTTCAAACAACAAACAAACCTTTCATCTTCATTATATAAGTATAGATCAATCAATGCAATATCGTAATTAACAACATCCCATCTACATTTTATATTGATATCAATTTATTTAAAAAAATGTACTCGCAATATCGTCTTTTTCTACAAGTATTAAGGTTGATATTCCTTTGCAATGACTTTTATAGCGTTAATTAAAACTTGGGTCCGATTTGACCAAATAAGGTTTGTTTTATAGCTTCTAAAGCATGTTAATTGGGTACCTACATGATTATTGTTGCGCAAAAAGGCCATAATATTTCTAATAATTGTTTAAAATTGCATCACTGTTCACAAAATAGCAAGTATGGAATGGAATTTACCTAATGCGGTTGTTTTATTCATGGTCTTTCTCTCGTCTTAGCGTTTTAACAGTAGTACTCAGCTGGTTGCTTCTGAACCCAACCATCTGCTATGGTCATCAGTTAATTCACATTTGATAATTTGAATACACTTATTAAACCTAGGTATATAATCTTAATTATATAAATCATCCCCTCCCCGGTAAGTAGCATAATTCTTGTAGCATTTCCACATTGTATAATAATACACAAATTTCTTACCATATTTGAGTTACGGGTTAGGTAGTGTCTGGCTTAAATAAACCTCACAGAGTAGTACTAACAAGCCTATGTCAAAAAAGGCGACCAAGGGATCAAAAGTCAAATCAATTTACTGTCGAATCTGACCAGTTCTAAAGTTATTAGCGTTCAAACAAACAAACTCTTCAGCTATTTATTATATTTTTATTTGTCAGAGTAGACTTGTTAATTAGAACTACTTAAGTCGGTAATTAATAGCTAGAGGTAACCTTTTTTGCAACGCACCAAATGTTCTTCGACCTCAAACTAATTATAAATGTAATAATTAGATAAAATCATCGAAACACTTGTCAGTCTGTTTGTTGTTAAACATGTCGATAACATCTGGGAGTGGTCTGTGATTACAAGTTACATCAACTGTAATTATGTACTTACAGTCTATTTGCTTCAATACCTACTTAATTACAAATTTACACTGACATTATAAATTGATTTTACCAATAGAGCAGTTTCGTGTTCTTAGAGATAGACTCTGGTTCGAAAAGATTACCCTTCCCTCCTTTCTTCCTGTAGTACCTTCATCATCATCCGAAGGTGTTTCCTAGTTGCGTATTTAGCTTAGGCTTAGCTTTTAATCATGGTTTTATATTTGGAGGTACTGGTTATTGCAAAGGAGCGACTGCCGTCTGACCTACGTAACCCTTTTTACAGGGAAACCAGACCAATAGGAACGTTATCCGGGTGTTTTGCAATCGCAACACTGTCACATTTTTTAGGCTACCTAAAGGCATCTGACACAACAACTGCCATGTAGCGATAACAGCCGGGGCCAACGACTTAACGTGCCTTCCGATGCACGGAGGAGCTCAAGATAGAAATGCCACTAATGGTGATCAATCCAAACATGGCTGCGCACTCCGCGCGGGGCCAACCGCTTAACGTGCAATCATAAACTCAAGATAGAAATGCTACTACTGGTGTACCAATCCAATCTAGGCTGCACTCCGCATCGCTTGACAAGCACTATCGTTGCGAACACTCATACCCCGCTTAGCTATCGAGCTATTCTCTACAGCTGCCTATATTATAATGCTCATTTGACGTACGTGGTATACAATCCATATTGTTATCGCGCAGGTGTCATGATTCTACTCCGAAATGATTTCCTGCTCATAATAAAGGACGTGATGCAAGGCGGTTCGCGACCTTTAGATAATAGGTTTTCTTTGGCACAGGCCACACTGCAAGCTAAGCTATGATATAAACAAAAAGTTTAATCTTTGATTAATAATAATACATATTAGTATTGAAATAAATTATATACCAACTAGCTGTCCCCCGCGGCTTCGCCCGGCGTGGGACTCGGTTATATCGCGCCCAAAAGTAGCCTATGTTTGACCTCAGGTCGTTAACACACAATCGGTCCAGCAGTTTAGCTGTGAAGAGATGACAGACAGACAGACAGACAGACAGACTTTGGCATTTATAATATTAGTATGGATTTAATCCTATCCTACTAATATTATAAACGCTTAAGTTTGTATAGATGTTTGTTACTCTTTCACAGGAAAACGGCTGAACTGATTCGGCTGAAATTTAGAATGGAGATTGCTAACTACCTGGAACAATACATAGGCTATGTTTTATCCCGAAATTCCCACAGGAGCGGAGTCCCTGGAAACTGCTAGTAACTAAATAAGACAGCCAAGATACTGATTAACAAAATGGTCCCTGTGGCATTGTACCGAAGAGTCTGGCTGAATTTCTAGCCAAACTAACTCGTTGACCGAGAAAATCCTAGATTGCTTCAATGATTCGATCTCCCGTTACATCAATGCCTCTTCGAATATCTTTGTAGAGACTTTTTATCGTACCGCTCGAGAAAGGTCCCAGGATAGGATCTGAGGCGAATTTTCCGCGGCCTAAATAAATCTTACGACGATGGCATATACTCCGAAGTGGCCTCGAAAAAGGTATAACTTAAATTTCATGAAGATTGATAAACGAAGACAAGAAAAACTAAGACTGGAAGAAAAGATTGGCGACGACCATGATGGCTGAGCAGGCGTCGAGAAAGGCAACTTGTATGGATCAAGACGATGCGACTAGAAAGAGCCAAACAAGTACACACACTCTCCGAGATTCGGCCCGTATAACCGAAAGGTTGGTAGAGCCATGGAAGGTGTAGAGTTGAAAAGGCCTATTGCTCCAGAACCCACGGACCAAGTGCCTTAATGCCAGAGTTGGCAATGTTTTAAACAATTGTTTAAAACAAGTGTTTAAATCATTGTTTAAAACACTGAAAAAAAAACAAACCTATTTAAAACATGTTTTAAAACATTTTGTTTTAAACACGTTTAAAACATACATAAAAAAACATATACCTACTTACACTTATAATTTTGCAATATATTTGAGGTTGTGCCGCCTCTGTGGGCTGGCAACACTCACTCACTCACTCTACATAGTTTTTGGTTCTTACGGGGATTACCCCTCGCTCGGTTTTTACGGGAATTCCCCAGTAGTGAAAAGTATTTAGACTGTTGCGTCACTTCGTTCAGTTGCGTTGCGAGTTAGTTACGTACGGTACGACAAGTATTGCATAAATTGTGATTGCTTCCATTCTTGAATAAAGATAAGAAATGTCTACGGGGAGAAGAAAGGACCCGCTTTGGCAGTATTTCTCGGAGCTATCAGGAGAAGGTGGTAAAACTCTCAGGGTGAAGTGTAAGTATTGTAACAAGGATATGGTGGGCCTAATCGCCCGAATGAGGGCGCATCTAACAAAATGTTCAGATTTTAAGTCAAAGAAAAATAATTTCGGCGCATCGACCACCACAATAAGAAATGACAGTGACTCAAGTGATGATGGTGAGTAGTTAACAAGTATTTATAAGTTTCAAGTATAGAAATATTTTATTTTTAACCGACTGTGCTTCCCATGTGATCCCATATAAATTTTATCGAAATCAGTTCAGTAGTTTTTGGAAATATAGACATAGTTACGAATTACGATTGAATTCGTTTGTTTTTAACGTGTTTAACGTTGTCAATTATACTATGTATGACTATTAGTTTTATTGGATGGCAGAGCCGCCGGCGGTGCCCGGCACTCGCGCGCGCGCTACACTATTTTGATGAAACTTGCACTTTACCCTAAATTAGCTGTTACTGCACCAATTTGAATGCGATTTCTACAAATTTCCGTTACTTATCAGTGTAGTGTCGAATAGAGCCCATTGTAAATTTATTTATTTTTCCACAGATGGTCACATAAGAGAAATTCAGGACGAAAACGTGGAAGTCGTGGACGTAGAACCAATTGCCAAGAAAATGAGACAAGATTCGTCAGCATCAACGTCAAGTCAGTCAATAATGTCACAGTTTGTAGTAAAAACGCCACAAAAAGAAAAGCACAAAATAGATTTGCAAGTAGCTAGATACTTCTATGCAACAAACACTCCATTTCGACACAGTGAACATCCAGAGTTTATTAAACTAATGCAATTATCTCGGCCAGGGTATTCACCACCTAACAGAAAAAATATGGGTGGAAAGCTGTTAGATGAAGTGCATGGTACGGTACAATCAGACATGGAAAAATACCTGAGAGGTAAAGTAGTATGTATGGCATTAGACGGTTGGAGCAACATACGGAATGAGCCCATCGTGTGTGTTAGTGTAACTACTACCGAGGATGATGGTAAAGTTTATCTTATAGATACAATAGACACCGCTGACAAAAGCCACACTGGTGAATATCTACTAACACTGGCAGTAGACAGCATTAAAAAGTGTCAGAGTTTTGGTTGCCAAGTGCGTAGTTTTGTAACAGACAACGCCGCTAATATGGCAAAAATGAGAAGAGAATTGATGCAATTGGAAGATGATGAGATTGGTGATGTCATCACATACGGTTGTTCCGCTCATTTATTGAATTTATTTGCCAAAGACATAGAAGAACTGGAAATAAAGAATAAGGTGAAAAAAATCATAAAGTACTTCAAATACCATCATTTTCCAGGAGCGAAATACAAGGAAGCTGGCGGAAAGGCACTTAAACTGCCTCAAGAAGTACGCTGGAATACATTAGCTGACTGTCTTGAGTCATATGTCAAAAATTGGCATTGCCTAGCCAAAGTATCCAGTGAACACAGGTCTTTATTAGATTTAGCAATCGTGAGGCTTGTTCAAGATGTTGAGCTAAAAGAAAATGTTGAGGAATATCTTAAAAAACTCAAAAAAGTTTCAATGGCTCTTGATACTGTTCAGAGGGAAACATGCATTCTAAGCGATTGCACTCACATCTGGAAAGATCTTCTATTATCGGACTGGTCGCCGGCAGATGAAGACAAGCTCAAAGCAAGATTTAACGCTGCTATGACTCCTGCACATTTTGCTGCTTATATATTAGACCCCAAATATAAAGGTGAAGGACTATCAGAAGAAGAAGACACAATGGGTATGGAATTTATAGACGCGATCAAACCGCAGGCCATGAAAGATGTCCTCACGTACCGAGCGATGACTTTTCCATTTAAGGACTATATGTTCAAGGACGACCTATTAAAAAAAACACATGCGTCGGTGTGGTGGAAATCTTTAGGGAGTAAGTTAGATTCCGGAACCATAGATTTAACAAATCAATTGTTTACGGCCACTGCGTCTTCCGCCGGAATCGAACGACTATTTTCGACTTTTGGATTGGTGCACTCAAAAACACGCAACCGACTTGGCACAGAGAAGGCAGCAAAATTAGTCACGATCATGAGAGCGCTCAATCCGAAAGAAAAATTTACTGTGGACGAGTTGGACGACTTAGATGTAGCTGACGAAGAATAAGTAGAGTAGGATAGATATGGATGGAAGGTGAAATGGAACATGTTGATTTTTGATTTTCCTAAAGTAAAGTTATTACATTAGTTAAAGATTAGTAGTTAAAAATTATTACAATAAATACTTCTGATTTATTAGATTTATTGGTGTTTCACTTCACTATAAAAACCTCTTTTATTGTTTTCTTTTGTATTTTTTTTTATAACAAGAAGTGTTTTAAACTATGTTTAAAACATGATTTAAACGTGATTAAAACAGGTCAATTTCAACATTATAAAAAAAAAAATTAAAACATGATTTTTTTTTGACAAAAAAAAAACACAATGTTTTGTTCTTTATTGAAAAAACACGTTTTTTTTCCAACTCTGCTTAATGCAGACGCTACTTACTGTCTACGTTAGCAAATAAGCTTAGCTTGTTGTGTACTCAGAGCTTACGTGATGCCAATCAAAATAAGGTTTTTCATAGCGAAGATATTGAATTCTGGCAATTTGATATGTTATGTGGGTGTACTCATTGAAGTTGATATAAGTACCTGCAGATTAATGTTTAACGTTAACACTGTGTGCACTAAAACATGTATTAATTATGTGTTTTTAAACGAGGATATGCATTTTCCTGTAGTGATTCTCTGACTATCTTATTTTAACTTTCAGTGCATTGTATGAAGTGAAGCAGATCTCAAAAATCTCATATCTTCTGACGATCATGAAAAAGAACACATCTCTATTCTCTTGAATGAATAAAATAGACGATTCTTTCGCTCTACAACCTTTGATTCGAGCTTTGGGAGCTTTGAATAAGATTAACATGACAATATAGGAATAATGTCTTTAGCCTTTTTATCCATCAGAGTTTTTTTTAAAGAAAAAGTTTGAATAGAATATAATTTAATAGATTAAATTCTTGATTGTTTAAGTTTCAATGGGCATCAGTTGAAACGAGGGTCAGAGGGCTGTAGTATTTTCCATGAATATGATGTCTTGCCTTACTTATTGACCTTCTTTTATGATAGTTTTTTACTCGATAAAAATGAAGCTTATAAACAAGAACGGAGAATTTATAGTGTCTTTTTCTTAGGGGGAATCTATATATTAAAAACATATTGCTGTTCGTTTGTCTCGCTAATAATCGAGATAGGCTAGGCTGATTTGTTTAACACTTTCGCGGACAGTAAACGGGATAACAATAACGTTATATACGTCGATAGGCGTTACTGCCAGCGAAAGTGTTAATTTTTTAAAACATTTGTGTGTTATTTTTAGCTTTAGAAATAAAGACGTCAATACTATGGTAGTGCCACAGATTATTGAGTTAATTTAAAAATTTACTAAGGAAACTATTATTAATTTTATTATATAAGATCATTAAGCCATAGAATTTTGTTTTTATTCTATGATCATTAGCTATGGATAATTAACATGTCGAGAAAGTACTAACTTATAAGTATAAAAATCCTAAGCCGTGAATTCCACAATTATAATGATATTTAAGTAGATATGGTTGAAGATAAAAATGAAGATAAAATGCGTTGGTTCCATGACATTTACTATTAAAATTCACGTTTCATTGCATAAATTCAATATATTTTAGGTTTTATGAGTAAACATTAAAACATCAAAACTAATCTAAGTTAAGAGGATAGACTTTGATTTTTATGGTAGTTCAGATATTTTTGAATAACTAATTTACTGAATAAAATATGAACCTACAAAATACTGTAAATCCTACAACACTGTTTTTATGGCCCCTTGACGAAGAAAAAATACATTAACCCTTAATCAGAAGACTATCACACAAATAAAAAACTCAGTAAAACGTAGGAACAAAAATCTATTCTTTGCCCCTAGTATGAGCGCTAGCGACTGCGTTAGGATTTTGTATGGAATTTCTTAGTTGCCTTACTATCCGCCAGAGGCGCTGTACAGTTATGCCATACTAAATCGCTAACGCAGTCGCTAGTGTCTGCGTTAGACTTTGTTTAAAATTTAACCCTAAAAGTTTAAAAATCGGTTATTTTTTTAGAAAAACGGGCAACACGAAACCTTGTTTTAGATAAGATTTTTGTAGGTGCCTTTAAAAAGCAAACTAAGATTTCTAATCACTATTGAGATAAAGCTAATAATATGATGAGGTCATGTTTTCCTATTGTGTTTATTTACAAATGAATGGGGAAATCATGACATAGGCGATGCGGCTAGCAACCCATCACTATTGATTTCCTGTTTCAACTACCATTATGCTAAACGTGGCCTAAAGTCTTATGGCTCTAGGCTCTGTCTACCCCGTATGGGATAAAGACGTGAATATATGTATGTATGTATGTTTATTTACATTGATATCTTAAACAACAAAAATTATAATAAATAAAAATTAAATAAAGGAGAGACGGCTTTTATTTACAAATAGAAACGTTTTTCTTAATTTTTAGAAGGTTTAGCCAAAGTCACAATTTCAAAAAGTTTACGAATGTCGACAAGAACAAAATATGCGAAATTGACATAAGCTGCGCTAAATCACGTGGTCAAACTCATGTCAATCCCATACATTTTGTTCTTGTCGTACATCGTTAAGGTTTTGGCATTATCACTTTGGCTGAGCCCTCTAATCTATATATACTCAATCGAGGACATACATACACACATAGGCATGAAAAATCATCTCGTTGACATCAACAGACGATGCCGCGGGCGGAAGTCTAGCTATGTATCTATTCCGCACTCTATTCTAATACAAGTGACGTGCTTGGGTACTTACCTATGTGATTTAATATCATTGACCTTCGTGCGCACCTGATAGACTGAAGCCGTAGCAGACGAGCTACTTTAGATGTTGATATTTTTAACCCCCGACGCAAAAAGAGGGGTGTTATAAGTTTCACGTGTCTGTCTGTCGGTCTGTCTGTCTGTTTGTCTCTGGCATCATAGCTCCAGAACGGATGAAGCGATTTAAATTTAGTTTTTTTTTTGTGTTAAAGCTGATTTATGGGCGAGTGTTCTTAGACATGTTTGATGAAAATCGGTTGAGCCGTTTCGAAGTTGTGGGGGTACCCAACCTGGTATCGGAGTTCTCAGAACCGCCTCGCGGCTTCTAAAGTGGTTCCGGCTTAACGTGCCTTCCGAAGCACGTAATCATCTTTATTATCAGACAGGTAGGTGATTTACGCCTGCAATGTCCTAACCAAACTGGAAACAACTAAACAAAGTACGCTTCCCGTGTGAATCAAACGCACGACCCCCAGGTCTACAGGCAAACGCCTTAACCACTTGACAACTGAAGCAATCACACACAACAACAAACAACAACAATAAATACGCTACGTAATCTTTATCTTTATCTACTTAACATAGTATAAAACAAAGTAGCTTTCCGCTGTCTGTCCCTATGTATGCTTAAATCAAAACTACGCAACCGACTTTGATGCGGTTTTTTTAATAAATAAATAAATATATTGGGACAAATCACACAGATTAAGTTAGCCCCAAAGTAAGTTCGAGACTTGTGTTATGAGATACTAACTCAACGATATTATATTTTATAACAAATACATATATATATATATATATATATATATATATAGATAAACATCCAAGACCTAGGTCCATCAGAAAAAGATCATATAGATAGATCATTTATTTAATAGATTTAGAGATTCAAGAGGAAGGTTTTTATGTAAGAAAAACCCATATTATTGCATACGTGCGAAGCCGGGCGGGTAAATTGATTTTGTTGGTGATTAAAGAAAAGTTGCAGGTCTACCTAGCCCTACGAAGTTCATACTATGGTTTTTTCTCTAACGGGCTACATCCTACACGGGAAGTTTAACTTACGTACTTATCAGTACTTATATCAATTAATAAAATTATTTACTGTAGAATAATTTATTGAATTATCTTGGGAATAAATCGACATATTACCGTTTTAAGTGGAGTGTTATGGAAGTTATATTATTGCGAAATATGTAAATGTCTCCGTGGTGTAGTGATTAAAGCGGTTGCCTGTAGACCCGGGGGTGGTGGGTTCGATTTCCACGTGAAGCATAATTCGTTTAGTTGTTTCCAGTTTGCAGGTTTGAATCAACTGATTGTCTGATAATACAGAGATTCTGTGCTTTGTAAGGTAGCAAAAAGCACGTTAAGCTGTTGGTCCCGGCTGTCTTCTGGTACATGTCACAAGCCAGAGGCGGTTCTGGTGAACTCTGACACCAGGGTGTGCATGGTCTATTGACTGTGTCTCCTACTGTTAACATTTTCAAATTTGTTTTTACGATTCGTTGTTAATGAATTATTGTATGTCAATAAAGTTCTTCAAACCTATATTAATATACATATAATTTGTTTACAATACAATTTAAACAAATAAATAGAATATTTATAATATAAGTACCTACCTAGTTTACACGTACTAACACAACAGACAGACAGACTCCCACATGACCGCATAACAATCTTAACTCACGTACTACGTACTGAGTCACACAAGTTGACATTGAAATACTTATTAGTTTTTTTATGTTTTTTTTTCCGATGTAATATTATGTTTTTATGCGGGCGATTGAACCCTGATACGATGGGCGGACCCAGTTTAGATTGCTTGTCTAAACGAACTGATTAAAGTACAGCCAACGTAGTAATATTTTATGTTTTCTAAATGTTATAATATTTTTTAAATTAGGCCAGTAGTTCCGAAGCAAAGATTAAAAAAAAAACATCTGTCTGGGAGTCCGCGCGCGATTTTCAAATTCTATGTTTCGAAGCCTATTTAATGCAAACGATCAAATCTTATATGTTGCATTCGGCTCCGACCACGTAGTACTTCGTTATATCACGCCAAAATATATTCTTCCATTTTTACCCGACTGCGCCAGAAGGAGGTTATGTTTTTCGAGAGTATTTATGTATAATTGTTTAACACGTTTAAATTTGTATGAAAATCGGCTACTGCGCATACAAGGTCATTTCAACTTTACATGCCGGCAACTATAATCTCTTAAGTTCTTTTTTTTTGCATAAATGAATATATTTGTAGTTAACTTATTGAATGTTCGTATCTAGCACTTGTGAGATAATGATTATTTTTTTTGCAATAAAGGCTGGTCTCGGGTTGGCCGTAGGCCTGATTGCCTACTCACTTAGTAGTATCAGTATTCTGTAACCTGTGGTAGTATAAAGTTTAATTAAATAAATGTTTTTTTTTTTTTTATAGTCATTATTTTCTATCGAAATCTTTATGAGTTGTAGAGTTCTTCAAAAATCGTAGTTCAAGAATAGACTACTTCCTCATTGTCATAAAAAAAAATTAAGGACAAATTTTCCTACTGTTTGTAATTTTGGTCGTAGAATAGAATAGAATATGTCTTTGTTTGCGTAGATTCCTTTTTCTTTGATTTTCACCAACAAAGACTTAAAAAAGCGAACCCTATGCTCCAAATGCGTATGGCAACCGGGAAAACGCTGGGATGATGATGACAATGAACAAATTAAATACTGCAAAAAGACCTCCCATTTAAGGCTGTATGCAGCCTGGTGTATGCCTAAAGGTGTTTTATTTAGATATTTCAGTGACTCATCCCATTTTAGGGTAGGGTTAGCATAAAAATTGTAAAAAGGTTCTTAATCAGTTTTATCTAAAAATAGCTATAATTCTCCTGAACTATCATATTAATTATAGGATTCTCGAAGAAAATGTAGTTTTAATACTATAAAAATATGTTAAACTGGGTACCTTTTAAAAAAATTGCTTAATAAAAATATCATTTCAGAAATTTCGTAACTTTTTGCAAACTATTGAGAATATGTGCTTCTCCCTCTTGATATAATTTGACATTGAGTAGTTTTATTTTAAATGTTGGCAAGTTTTTTATATCACGTTTGTTGTGGTCTGAGATACGCAACGAAACGAAGAACCTCTGGACTCGGAATTAGAATAACAATGAAGCATGATTATCGAATTATATCATTAAATTTATATAATTGATTGAAGAATATACATGTACTTTAAAACGTACCTAAACATATATGTCGTTTTAAATAAACACCTTATTTTACGAGATATTACAATTAAAATGCACTGAGCGCCATCTGTCCTTATTATCTGTGGTCATTTGGCAAGACTTCTCTATTCTCTAATATAATATTCAAAGGCTCTCATTATACGTGATTATAATATACATCAGTAAGGCTCTTTGACCCGGTTAAGCACCGCACGATACGAGTGCCAATTAATCACATACCTGCATAGTAAATGCTGATTTGCATTAATTTTGCATGCTATTGAAATAACGAATTCTGAATCTTCTATCTATTTATGTATGTGACCTTCGAGATTTGCTGCTTTGAATTTGTTTGTTTATTTATTTATTTAAAACTTTATTGTACAAATTTAAAATAAAGTGTACAAATGGTGGACTTAATGCCATATGGCATTCTGTGCCAGTAAACCATTGGACCAAGCAGAAAATGTGATTGTCGGCAATCAATGAATTATTGTTATTATGTTTACAAATTAACTAGCTGCACCCAGTGGTGTTATCCGCGGTTTATCGTATACAGCAGCGCCATCTACTTTATAAGGCGCCATTGACTATAAGACTTTTTGATCAAACCTACAGAAATCGGGATAAAAAGTACTTTATAATGTAAATCCAAGGTATCAGCTATGTCTGTATCAAATTTCATTAAAATCGGCCCAGCGATTTGAGCGCGAAGAAGTGACAAAGATACTCACAAACTTTCACCTTTATCGTACTCTATACCATCAAAAGAGCTATATATATTATATATATATATATATATATTTATATAAATTTATTTGTACGCGCGTTTTCGAAAACGGCTCTAACGATTTCTTCGAAATTTTAAACACAAGTTCTTACGTAGTCAAAAACATAATCTAGCTAGGTATCATGTCTGAGAAAACCCATTTTACTAATATTTACACGCAATAAGATTTTCGGCATAAAACGAGCGTAGCTCTGTCCCTCAAGTACTTAAGTATGATGTGGGATATGGACAAATTAAGTTTCAATTTTGTGGTATGAGATACCACGTAAATTTAAATAAATAAATAAAAATAAATACTATATTTGTCTTTATTTTTTTCAAACCTAATGATTTTTTTGCTATCTGTACAGTCAAAGAGACAAAAACAGTCCATCGTGACCTTGAGATACTGTAGCAAAGCAGGTTCGATGAACAAAGAGACGAGGCGACAAAAAATATCGGTTTGACTGTACGCTTAGAGGAAAACCTTGCGGGATCCGACGTGCTTTTTGTTTGTGGGCTTAGGTAGAATGAGCATACTTATTTTAATTATATTTTAAACCGGCGATCCTTTTATATTCTCATCTACTTAGACCCGAGTTTATCAATATGTTTGTTTGAAACAATGTTCATTCATTCATTTCGTGTAGGTGTCATGTTCAATCGACCATGCACACCCTGGTGTCAGAGTTCTTCGGAACCGCCTCTCGGCCTCTGACATGGTTCCTTTAACGACTACCAGATGGCAGCCGGGACCAACGGCTTAACGTGCCTTCCGAAGCACGGAATCATCTTTTTTGTCAGACAATCAGGTGATTCAAGCCTGCAATGTCCTAACCAAACTGGAAACAACTAAACAAAGTAAGCTTCCCGTGGGAATTGAACCCTCGACCCCTTGGTCTACAGGCAGACGCCTTAACCACTGGACCACGGAAGCAGAAACAATGTTTACTTACACCTAAAACGGTTGTTAATTCATATTATTGAACTGCCGTTTAAAATTAAATGCTTGTTTTATTTTAGTGAACTCGGGCCTAACATAGAGCAGCGATTTAAAGCGAATCTTGAAGTCACATAAAATAGATATAAAATATTATATGTTTAACAATAAAAACTGTTATTAGCACAGATCCAATTTTTTTACTTTTACAGTTCAACTATATCTTTCTTTTGGATGAAATTTCTATAAAATTTCTTCTCTGCTTCGCATGGGTATAAAAACCATCTTCTTGAATGACTCTGTCTATTAAAAAAAACCGCATCAAAGTCCGTTGCGTAGTTTTAAAGATTTAAGCATACAAAGGGACATAGGGACAGAGAAAGCGACTTTGTTTTATACTATGTAGTGATATAAGTGATCATTGCGAGAGCACACAGTTCGGTCATACAGGGAAAATGTACGAAAATATTAAGAACAATAAATTAATCGATTCATTTAAATTATAATAAAAAACAAAATGTTTTTGGCTTTAACATGTACAGCCACAAAGCAAGTGTCATCATTTACTTATAGGGAGTTGTGAGGATGATATTGTGTTTAAGTAATAGGCGGAAGCGATTTTGTATTTATTTTGACGAGTACAATTAGTGATAAACAATAATTTAAATTATCATGTCTAAATATTGCTTAAAGCCTTTTATTAGCCTTTGATTATAAGTACTAGCTTGGTTACATCCCAAGCAGTTATGGCTTCAGAGCTTGAAAAATTTTTTTTTTTTTTTCATGGTGGATCACATATATCGGCTTTATTTATATGACCGGCCAATTGCCTGTGATCAACAAATGTTGTAAATTTTGGTGGAATCTTTCACCAGTTCTAGATAAAATCCTAAGCGCCTTATAAGCCTTTTACGATATTTAAGAGAAAGGAAAAATATTTTCTTGCGTTTTGTATATGCAACTATACGTAGTTAGTATTTGGAAAAATCGCAGTGCATTCATTTAGATCGTACAATGCAACAGGCAATAGGAACACTGGCGCTCTCTCCTTTCGAAGAGCAAGCGGAGCGGAGTAAGTTAGTGTAAAATAAATCGCTTAATCTTATAACATGTCTCCCAGCAGACCCTGTGGTCAACGGGGCTTATACGCACGAATCTTATAAGGAAACGCGGCGACAAGGGACACAAATTGACATGCCTTACCTTTATACAGCGACTTAGCATATTAAGCAACGTTCACACGGTGCCAGCTTCAAGCTGGCAAGCTAGGCAAGTTGGTGTTAAGAAAATTCAAAAACCGAAACATGTGTTTTTTAAATTCTATGTATATTCTCCATAGATTTATTATTACTACACATACACTTAAAGTGTGGAATTTTCAATGAAAAATGCTTTTTCTACTATGCTGGTCTGGGAGAGAAGCATCTCTGTCTATCCGGTACTGGCCACTTGACTCGCCTAATTTATACTTAGTCTTAGTGTACTGAGTAATTTAGCAGTTTTATACGAAAATTCAATGTATGCTATTAGAAGTTAACGGTATCCACGTTAGAATAATTATTCATGGTGATTTCTTACCTACGACGTTTTAAAATCCTTAGTTCTGATTACTTGAAAATTTATGATTGAAGTAGAAAAAACTATGACCTTAATTTATTAGAATATCATTCACTTATATTAAGATTAGTTTCAAAATAATTTTAGAATCATAAAAAAATAAAAATAATCATCGGCTAGGAATCTCTCTCTCTCTCTCTCATCTTAGCGCTTTCCCGGTTGCTTCCTCAGCCGATTGCTATTTATTTATTTATACAGTTTTAGGAATACTTATAGCTATAACACGAGAAAAATGGATCTACTGTCTGCTTAACCGCGGAGTATGTGACTAATTTGTTTATTTAACACAAAATCAAACTAAAAATGTTAAGTACGTCCAAAATTTGACAACATTACGCACATAACCTTCCCACCGAAAAATCGGTTAACGTCGCAACCTTAGATACGTATCAAAACCCAAGGGTACGCGTGGGAACAATTGTCTTTATTGCGTAGTACACACAACTACACATTAAAGTATGCATGAACCTCTATTCCCAGGAAATAAGTGCTAAATTGCAATGACAATGGGCAGTTTCTTGTGCCGTTTCCTGTACGATTAGTCGCTATGGCTCTTTTAACTGATAAGGTTTCTGAGTTTGCATCACTATTATGTTAATTTCTTAATTTTAAGCATTGCAATACAATTAACTTTGAGTTAAGAGAAAAATCTAGTTATGTTAATGTTTATTAATATTTTGTGTTCGTTCGTACTTATCTCTGAAAAACTATAAAATTTCGACTCTACATTTTTTTAATCTATGGTGAAAACTATAAAATTGATCAACTCAGTGAACCAGGAGGAGGAGGAGTTACTTCCAAAGCACAGAATCTTCTTTATTATCAGACAGTCAGGTGGTTCACGCCTGCAATGTTCTAGCCAAACTGGATACATCTAAACAAAGTATGTTTCCCGTGGGAATCGAACCCAAGACCCAATGGTCTACAGGCAAACACCTTAACCACTTGCCCACGGAGAGAGTTAGGAGTTAGTTAGTAGAAAATTTACTGAAAGTCAATTAAGAGTTTATAATTCTGACACTGAAGAGAAAGAGAAAAAGTGGAAAGAGGTGAAAAAGATTAAGAGCATTTATTAAAATCGGTATAATAAATATACGATGGAAGATAGAGAAGAGATGGACATAAATACAAACATACATAGGTACATATAAACAAATAAGCCTATTATTGGCCTCGCCGCAGTCGTACAAAACCAAAGAATTTGAAAATCGCGCGCGGTCTCCCAGGCATTTTTTTAAATCTATGTACCTACAGTCGGCTGCAGAGAAATCTGACCCCCATGCCACAAGTATCACTATTGAAGGGGGCCAAATATCTCTGCAGCTCACTGTACAAAACCAAAGAATTTGAAAACCGAGCGCGAAGGCATTTTTTTTTATCTATGTACAAAACCAAAATACCTACATCTTTACACGTGCTTTGCGCATCAAACAAACAAATTTTAATATACAGCAACTCTTTAAAGAAATCTCAGCTGTCATTCGAATTGCACGGTTGCCACCATTTTAGTCAACAATTCGAATTTCGAATCTGGGACGTTCCTTCGCGAGTACTTTATCGTAACGTTATGTATGACATAAGAATTACGTCACAGTTATAAGTACCAGATACAAGGTACAAAGCATTCTATTGTACAGTTGGCATCAAAGATTTGCATTAACTGGGAATTGATGTAAGTGCAATCATTTCACCTCAATCCTACATACTCATTCAAAGTTCTGATATAGGTACCTCCTGACGGGAAAATCCTAATTTCTAGTTGGGATTATCACTATCACTATCACTACATAGATCACTACATAGATCACTACATAGATCACTACATAGTATAAAACAAAGTCGTTTTCTCTGTCCCTATGTCCCTATGTATGCTTAAATCTTTAAAACTACGCAACGGATTTTGATGCGGTTTTTATAATAGATAGAGTGATTCAAGAGGAAGGGTTTTATGCCCATGCGAAGCTGGGGCGAGTCGCTAGTGATATTATAAATGCGAAAGTGAGTTAGTTTGTTATGCTCACACTCTATATACTGAACTACTCTTCTTGAAATTCTGAAATTTCGCATACACATAGTTAGAAGTATTGAAAAGAACATAGGGTACCTTTCATGGGAAAGCAATGTTCCCAAGGGAACACACGGGCGAAGCCGCGAGCGAAAACTAATGAAATATAAGAAAGAAGTAAGTAGGTACATTATCGATCGTTAAATGTAAAAAAAAAAAACGAATTTCGCTTTGAACGCTTCGGTGCAAAGAATTTGGAATCGCGACAAGGCAAATTTTGTTTTTTAATCCATGGAATTTTTTTTATATTCTATGCTTCGGCATTTCTGTACAACTTATCAGATCGTAATCAAAATTAGTCTAAGAATATTTTGGCAAATTCCTAATTCGATACGAAATTGATGTAGACTATTTGTTGAGTTATTTGATAAATATGCCTATGCTGTGTGTATCGTCATTAGTGATTACCATTGCAACTACTTTCTTTTTTTTGGTAATCACGATAATAAAAAGATATTATTTTGACATCACAATCAGCCAATCAAGTGATAGATAAATTTTAATCCTATAAAAACATAAAAATTGCTCTATTCCTCGTTCCCACGTTCCATCGTCCCGCATTGTCTGAATTTTAGGGTTTTTGTGTTACGTTACAGTACCCATTACCCGCCACTGTGATTTGCGATGAGAACGAAAGTAAGTTTAATTGTGCGCGTACGCATAACAGGCGATTCCTGGTAACTATTGTTTTGTAATTACATTTTGTAATTGCTAATCTGAGATGAATTTTGAACTTTTGTAATCATCTGTATGATTCGTATCTAGCTTGTTTTGTATTAAAAATGGTATTGTTTGTTTGGTTGGTAAATATTTATAGGTCATACAGACTGAGCTAGCCCCAAAGTAAGTTCAAGACTTGAGTTATGGGATACTAACTCAACGATATCTGTCTTCTACCTTCGTGATCTAGTGGTTAAGGCATTTGCCTGTAGACCCAGAGGTCGTGGGTTCGATTTCCAGGAGAAGCGTACTTTGTTTAGTTGTTTCCAGTTTGGTTGGGACATTGCCGGCTTAAACCACCTGATTGTCTGAAGATTGAAAGATGATTCCGTACTTCGGAAAGCACGTTAAGTCGTTAGTCCCGGCTGTCATCTGATAGTCGGTAAAGGACCCACGTCGAGGCAGAGTGGCGGTTCCACTAATCAATAACTTTGACAACCAAATATTTTTTTGAGTCAATCTTGAATGTCAATTTCATATTTTTCTACAACTGTTCCTCACAAATCCGAAAATAGCACTCCACATGGTATACGTACCAACCTGCCAGCCGGTCATTTTGTAAATCCTTGGGGGAAGCCTATGTCCAGCAGTGAACTGCCTGCGTCATGTCGTGATGACGGAATACGTATATTTTCGTCCTTGCTCTACCGTTCTCATACTAAGCGTAGCATATTGTATAAGGTGACTATGGGACATGAAATCTAAATTTCCTTGCTGGTATAATGATTTGTTTTTATTTATTTAATTGGTAGTCAACTAACTACATACACTATTTTGCAAACACTAACTACATACTCTACTTTATTATGCGAAAAGTCAAATAAGTTTTTATAGTGTTAGTAGACACTAGTATGTCAATTAAGAACACATCACGCTCATCACCTCATCAAATTAGCAATCATCGCCCCACATCCGAACACAATAGTGTAATAGTTTCCACGGCGTTGCGTCACCTGGAGTGTCGTGCTTAAGTTGAAGTGCTAACTTGACAGTCTCAAGAATATTTCTGTATTTTAATGGTGGCTATTAATGGGAAATCTGAGTAAATCATAAAGCAGTCATATATCGGGTCCATGGGTTCCTAGCTTCAAAAATTTTTTCAAAGAGTTAGTTCCGAAGCTTGTTGACGCCGCAGGTGACAAGAGGGCTGGCTCATTCCTTGCACAGAGAATTGCAATTGCAATTCAGCGCGGGAATGCAGCCAGTATTTTTGGTACCATGCCTCACGGACACCACCAAATTTTTATTCTTTTATATCATACATACATACATACATATAATCACGTCTTTATCCCATACGGGGTAGACAGAGCCTAGAGCCATAAGACCTTAGGCCACGTTTAGCATAATGGTAGTTGAAACAGGAAATCAATAGTGATGGGTATAGTAATAGTATAGTGTTTATAGTTTGTTATATTAATAAATTTAATAAAAAGCAATCATCTCATACGTTTTTACAGCTACTTTTACCATCACGGATCCGCTCAATCTGTATTTCCCCTAAAAAATAACCTCTAAAAACCTATTAAGAACCCTAAAATCGACCGCTATTTTCAAATCGTTAGGTACCAATCCTTTATTTTTGGGTTTAATAATACTGGTTTCTAACCCTATAAGTGGTGTATTGGCACAGAATTAGTAATAGTACTACGTAGTAGTAGTGGCTAGCATCTCTGGAGCTGGAGACTCACTTAATATTTGTAAAACTATCTTTAGCTTACCTTGCTTAGTTTTTTTTTAATGTATAAAAACAGTATATGTAGTCGAACATACCTGGAAATGAAAATGAGTATTAGCAAAACCGTGGCTCATTTTTAACACAAATTTCCACATAAATACCATTTTCAATAAATAAATAAGCTATTTACAATACTGAGAAAATTGACAAATCACCGACAAACTCTTCAATAACTGTCAAAATATTCAAATTGACTAAAACGACAAAAGTCCGCTATGTCAAAAAATAAGTATACACAAAAATGCAAGTCACAAAGTTAAAGATTCATATACGGTACTGTATAAGTAACAGTTAAGTTATCACTACTTCCTGTTGAAATTAGTTCACATTGAGCGAGCACCAAATCAAAAGGCGATTGACTCGCCTATTCCTACTTGTACAAATATATAGCCAATTGCTAGTATAGAGAAATACAATCCATTTTAAATAATAATAAAATATTATTATTAAAGACAAAAATGTAATACATTTCGAATTATACATAAAATTCGATAAAATTAAATTTACAAAAACTTGAAAGGAGCAAAAAGTGGTGTGTTTTGTGGAGATAACATAATACATGATTATTGGCGACTCCACATTGTACCACGCTAAAAAGTTGCATAAATTGTTTTGCCAAAACCAAGGAACAATCTATCTTTTTACGATATTCCATCAATATTGATTCTAGGATTTAGATTTAAAAATGTATATCAAAATTTTACAATATAGTTTCATAATTAAAAGAACAGTTTGTCTTTTAATAAAAGAAAGCGTGTTTTTTTTTAAAAAATTAATAAATAAGTTATCAGTACTATCTACCGTACTTACAATCTTATTATGAATTTGCGGAACCACTAGCCACACGACTCGCCTGCTCGACTAATGTGACAACATATAACGGTGAGACGGATATAGTTAATTAATCGATTTATTAATTGGTAGTTAAAGGATCCGTTAATTTTAACTGCTTTCCCACTAGACCATGTTTAGCTTATGTTAACACAATCATGGGTTTATTGATGAGAATAAATTAAGATCATTTATAGTAGGTGTAGCATTCTGTGATCTGTGTGTGTGTTTTGGCACTTACAATATTTTTCTCACACCTATACGCGACGCAGTCACATTCACAATTCACACTTACATATTGCATCTTAGAGCAAACACGCATGGCAGCCGGAACGACATTATGTCCGTAGTAATATAAAAAAAGTAAAAAAAAAATTCACAAAGACGTTTTTAATCTAGGTAAGTCCCTGCTAACACACACACAGTAATATTGTAGTTGTATAGTTAATATTAAAGTCAGTTTGTTCTGGTACACTGCTTCTAACCTTTAATATGAAGACCTCTTTTACCTATGTTCAACAATAAAGAACATTGAATTTAAGCATTATGAAAGATCCTACAACAACTTTTGATGGATAAAGATTTCATTTAATTATGCATTTTTATCCAATCAATATCTTACTTAGTTATATTTATTATTTTACTAGTCTTATGTAACAACAGTCCATCCCGAACACGTTAGTCGGCATCTCTTACTTAGAATAGTTAGTGAAATACAAACTTTGACAGAATCTTTTTTTTATTAAAACCAGATCTGGCAAATTTAAAATTGTATCCCAAAGGGACGCTCTTTTTGGGAACCCTACTCGCACCTATCTATTTACTCAACTCTTGATTTAGTTCATTGAACTATCACAAAAAATGCAATCTAAAAATAACCCTATCTCCTTCAAATAAAGCTTTTCTTGCGCTGTAAAAGAAAAAAAATCACAATAAAACCGTATCAAAAACAGCACCCAAGTACTTTCGTAATACGGTTGCAATTTGAATGCTTTGGCGTTATTTGTTTTCCTCCACGCACGTGAGGTCACTCGGTTTGGCCCCACGTAAAGGCCCATTCACAAAAACGCGTTGACACCTTGACTTTGGTGCAACGTTGTGTAAAGTTACGGTATCTGTGCCGTGAACGGGCCACCGTTGCGACAACGTGAGCATTTTTTTTAACATTCGTAAATATTGGATCTGTGATGAAAAGGTTTGTGTAACTTTTCTTTGTCAATTGATATAAAAAAGACCTTTGAAATGTAAGAAAATATTTATTTCGGTAGATTTGAGAGTTTATACTCCCGTTAAGTCAAGGCAAAACAAATGACTTCTCTTCTTTCAAGACGTGTTCTTCATAGCTGAGGGTCGTAACCACCATAATCCAAGCTGGCAGTTAGTATCCTCCAGTCATATCTATTCTGGGCCCGGTGTTGCATTTCAATGCTGCAAGAAGAGGGTAACAAAACAAAATGTACCATAGCTCTTTCATCGTAAAACCCTTTGTCTAATGACTTTATACCTCTCTCCCACAGACTATAAATCTTCTTCTTTCTTTTCTCAGCGCATCGTCACCCAATGCTGAGTGTAGGCATCTAGCAATGCACGACATTCCTCTCGGTCTGGTGCTTTTCTGATCGAACTCCTTCCAGTAACATTGACCAGGTCATCAATTTATCTGGCATAGTTTTAATAATAATAATAAATTAATAACACTGGCATCTGTAGATAACCAGACGCAGAACAATATGATAAGGCCATTTTCCAACTTGTCCTAACTAGAAATCGAACCAGAACCTCCATATTGGCAGACTAGCATGTTAAATATTAGACCACGAAGGTCGCCACAATTTTAATTTAAAATTTAACCATAGACCTCTAAATATAAAATTTCATTATTATTAGATTTCTGTACATTTAAAATAACCCAGATAAAAAAAATAAACATCTGGTTAAGGTCATGGCCAGATGTGAGAAACGAACCCCTAAACAATGCAAACAGTTTAAAATTGTGTATTGCCAATATCAAATAAAAAATCTCCCATTTTCTATCGACATTACAAAATTAAGTGCAAGCTTTACACATCCTATTGCGGTTATCTTGTTTTATAAAAGTTAACTTAATGGTCGTTGAAATTAAGCTCAAAATTGTGCAATGTTACTAACAGCTGACTCGTATCATCTGTAGAAGTTTCCTTGTTGATATTGTCCTTTACCCGGCAGATGTCTATTGTACGCACGTGCCTCTAAGAAAAAATATCTTTTGTTATTTATTGAGCAAAAAATTGTAAAGTTAGGGCGTTACTTTATGACATTTGACATTGTATTCTGTTGTGTGAGTGCACCTTTAGTTTTAAAGGCTCGTGCACAAATGTGAGATTTGATTTAATAAGTATTTATTCTAATGCTTTTTCGATGTTTGCTTTAACGTTTTTTTTATATTTTAGTCAGAAATTACTAGATATAATAATTATAATTCATTTCAAAAACGTTCCTGTTTGACTGAAAAAAGACATAGTGTGTGTAACCATACAGGTAAACTTGGTTAAATAGGTAAAAAAAAATATATAAAAAAAAAAATCTCTACCCTTCTCCTTTTTAGCGGATCTTGGGCTTCGAAGCAACCAGCTTAAAACGCAAACTGGAAAGCTCTAAGATAAGAGAGAGAGATAGAGAGAGATATATCTTTAACCTTCTCATGATACCAGTAACTACTAACTACACACAAAAGAAACACAATGATAGATAGTCATATGACCTGAAGATGGTCGCAGGCAGGCGCTGAATGCAGGCCGCCTTAAACTTGTAATACTGGAAATCCTTGGGGGAGGCTTTGTTCAGCAGTGGACAGCCTGCGGCTGATATGATGATGATGACATTAAAGAAACCATGCGCCAATCTTGTTCCATTAAGGCCAATGTTCTTGACCATTTAAGTACTAACAAAAGTCCCTGAAGCATTTAAATGGGCCAAGACATAATGCTCATATAACCTCACTTTGTCATTTTCTCATGGCATAAGAACAATGATAATTAAAGTACTTGTCAATGGTACCACGACTCTATGGCCCTATGGATATACCTCGGCATTGTTTCATTGAAACTGTAAGTACTTAAGGGTTTTTTGTTGGGAATTAATTCATTTTTCTAGGTAAGTTCTTAATCCGATAAAACAAAATGGAACTTATATCTCCGTTCAAGAAGAAAAGCTGCCAGCATTATTGGTGCTATGCAGCAGGCGAATTTTTTATTGAAAAGCGTGACATCATCATACATCATAAATATAATCACGTCTTTATCCCAAATGGGATAGACAGAGTCAAGGGCCATAAGACCTTAGATCACGTTTAGCATGATGGTAGTTGAAATAAGAAATCTTTATAATAGTTATGGGTTGCTAGCCGCCTCACCTATGTCATGATTCCCCCATTCGCCTATTCCCTCAGTTACTTCAACAACATGCGCAGGAAGAGAAGCAGCTGGTACATTCTAAGTTACCACTAGTAGCATTTCTATCCTTCTCAGAAAAGTGTAAATGAAATCTCAGTTGCGGCATGAGTTTATTAAGTTGAGTAGGCAGTATTGCCAACGCAAGTTTTGAAAAGTTCGTCGGACAGTTTAAAAAATTACTAAATGTTATCACAGTTTGCCAAAAAAACACGTAAGTAGATAGTGGATTTAAATGTAAGTGTGCAGAAGAAAAAATACGAATACTACGTAAAAAGGCGTAGAGTTACCAAATTGGTAGTAATAGTGGTAATTTCACATATGAAAGACGAGAATAAACAAACACGCATTGGTAGACTTATTCTCTATAGAGAAAGATTGCTTCCAGTCAAGGTAACCAATTGAAAAAACAAAACACACAATTCTAGAAGATTTAAAACAACATTTAGAATTGAGAGACGTATTTATTTTAAATAAAGTATTTTAAAAATTACTGAATAAATATCTGGCCTAATTCCGATAGATAACAGTACATTATATTTCGGATACAAACTTGCGGAAATGGCCGAAAAGAAAAAATAAGTAACATTTTTCTCACGGCGCTAACCGCGCGTCCATCGACCCGTTAATATCAGGATTGCTTTAATTACTAACTGTATTTAGAATTTTTAAGTAACAGGTATGAAGTAATATGTACAGTGGGCTGCAGATAAATCTGACCCCCATGGCACAAGTATCGCTATGGGGGTCAGATTTCTCTGCAGCCCACTTTACATACACGAGTATCTTACCTAGTACGTATTATACTCGTAAGTATAACAGCGGAAGAATAAATAATATAGATAATAATAAAGATGAAAGATTTGAGTGTTCGCTTGTTTGTTTGCATCGAATAAGCTTTGAAACTACGTCCGATTTGAATTTTTTTTTCACTACGTCGAAGCTACACTATCTTCGGGTGACATAGGCTATGCCACAGAATATAATAATAGTACTAATGTAGGTATGCCATATTTTAAATTGGCTTTTTCGTCAAGCCATTTAATAAGTAAAACATTTTTATCTGCTTCTGAATTAAAAAATAAATAAATAAGTGACCAAGAGAAGACCATACTTCAAAACAAAAATTATTTAAAAGTTATAAAATATTATAGAAAGTTTGGTTCACATGATATTTTGCAAAACATGCAATCATTTTACTTCCTGCGAAAACAGATATTATCCATATACAGTTATACAATACTTCACTTGTCATGACACATTATGTATTACTAGAGACCCGCCCCGGCTTCGCATGGGCATAAAAACCATTCTCTTGAATCACTCTATCTATTAAAATAAAACCGCATCAAAATCCGTTGCGTAGTTTCAAACATTTAAGCATAAATAGGGACAGACAGCGGAAAACGACTTTGTAAATGTAAATAATTAATATTATGTAATCCATAGTAATGTGTGACCTATATTCTTTATTTAAGTAGTTAGTAGTAGTAAATAAAGTGAGTCGGTCCATATACGATACTAGCTATTCCCCGCGGTTTCATCCGCCTGTGATAAGTACGTACTATACCTTTTACAAGAATCGGGCTATCATACACAAAAATATTTTTTTAAAATCCAACCAGTAGTTCAAAAGTTATAATAGCGTTCAAACAAACAAACTCTTAACTCCGTTAGATGAAAAGCTTTTATTTCTAAATTCACTTTTCATTTAACGGATTAATAGATGTTTTCTGATAAGTATTTTTAAATAACCAAGTACCAAAATTTTCCACTTATAAAAATTCAACTAAATGTGTTTTATCTCGTTCTAAAAGAAAAAAATGAACTTTAGTAATAATGTGTTTTATTAACTTTTCCTTCGAAACTTGGCACTTTAGAAAAACAAACATCAGTCTAGATTGGCCATTTGTATGGCGATTATATAGATAGAGAAGGAAGGAATCATTATGATAGAAAAAGAGAAATTGATGGGAGAGATTTTGGTAAATGTTCTTGTGCTCTACGATCTGATTTGCACTTGATTGTAAGATAGCGAGAATCGCTATTTCCTTAAAACATTTTGAGTCTTCTGTAGTTAGTTACTATCTATGTATTCTATGTCCCGGCTATCTGATAGTACCAGGAGATTAGAACGAGTGAGAAGCTCTAACCAAGGATACTGTATCAATTATATTAACCTAGTAACATATCCTTTTGAAAAACAATCACTGAATGTATGCGATGGGGAAAGTGCATTCATTCACGAGCATTAATCTCAGACTATCACTGCGTTTGCATAATACAATGCACTTTTATGCACTCCTAGTACATGTGAAAGTGGGTAAAAATACAATAATTAATAATTTCTTCAAATAAACGTGTCAGAATGCTATTTAAAAAGTGTCACATCACAACAGATAGTCGCACGCAACTAACTATATAAAAAATGTATACTTGTAGATAACAGACACGTAAGACCTGTCTAAAAAAAAACAAAGACAATGGGTTTTATAGTAATAAAAGTAAATTTTATCTTGGACATGTATCAGGCGGATCACATTCTATAAAATTGCAAGCAATTTGCAATTTTTATTTGCTTTTAATATCTCAGTTAATTTGTTGCCTAGTCGGCCCTTTGATGAACAAATGACAAAAAAAAATGGCGGACATTTTTTTTATTTGTCGCTCCGTTTGGCGCCGAGCCTTTTAGCCGTCTCAAGCGGTTTAATCGAAAGACATAAAAGTTAATCAATTAGATTTAAAATAGTTACGAGTTTACAATAATGTATGGTTGTGGTATAAGTTTTGGCATTTTTTTAAAGTATTCACTGAAAAAAGATTGTCGATTTTCTATTTTTTTTACAAATTAGCGTATTTTCTACAACTTACCTACTACAGACCATGACAGCTATGTGCGTACGTTCGTATTTGTATAAGTCGAAATAATGTAAACAACTAACCGCATAGTGAGAAAGCAACTTATTTATTTATTACAAAATACAAATGTAAAGCACAATAGGCGGACTTAATGCTAAAAGCATTACCTTTGGGTAAAGAAGAGACTTATAATGTGTTAGTAGTCTCAATATAGAGCCTGTACACTTATAAATAAAAACCATAGACAAAAAAAGTTGCCACTACGTTCGATTTCCTATTTCTATATGATAAAAAAACGATAAATAAATTTATTTTACCATCCTCTTTATACTTATTTATTATATACTATTACTAGCTGTTTCCCGCAGCTTCGCCCCGCGTGGGACTCTGTTATGTCGCGCCCAAAAGTAGCCAATGTTTGACCTTAGATCGTTAACTACATCCCTACCAAATTTTATCACAATCGGTCCAGCAGTTTTGCCGTGAAGAGGTGACAGACAGACAGACAGACAGAAAGACAGACTTTCGCATTTATAATATTAGTATGGAAGTATGGATATGGAAGTATGGATGGATAGTATGGATTCTGTTAGTATCAGTTTTTTTTTATTGTTTCTAGAGAAACATAAATCTTCGTTCCAATTTTATTTATTAAAAACGATCTCAATAAACAGCACGTACATTGCGTGTCCGGCCCACTGCATGATTTTAATCTGTTGTCTGTAGGTAGTACAGAAGAGTATCTTGTTAGTGTTATAAGATACTTTATTGGTTCCTCAATTTTATTTTAAACATATTCATTAATGACTAATAATATATTTTAAACGATAAATTAAAAAACTAACATAAACATAACTAAAATAATGATTTACAAATTGTACAGTCCCGCCAAAGTGTCACACCGCGGTAACGTACCCAGAAGGCTGGCAGCATTGCCGAGTTGTATGGCGATACTAAACCTCTGTGCCAGGTAGGTTCCAGCCTTCTGGTCACGAGATACGTCTATCAGCTTTTTCGACATAAGACGAAAAAGCTGATGAGCCGATGGATGTTAGTTCAAATTTTACTCACAAAAATGGGCATATGAGTAGGTACTATTGAATATTCTGTGGTACTGTTTACCAAAATTTGGTCGTTGTGAACCTTTGAGCAACACGGCCTCCGTACGGAACAGAAGCCGTGTTGCACGAAGATTAAAACTAACTGCAGGAGGTCTTTTATAAATGGACTAAATAAATTAACCGACTTGGTATTACATGGATCTCACAACTTTTGATGGTAGAACGACTGAGCGAGACTTGGATTTTTTACAAGTTTTGTTTTTGATGGCATCTAACATACGTCATACTCATATTATTTATGAGGAGCTACTTCTGTACCTTAATTTTGCATCTCTTATGCAGTTCAGGCTAAAATTTTAATTAAGCTACATTTTTATACATGACAATCGTAAATTGGTACTTGTTTCAATCGGAATAAAAATAAATTTATACATCAAGATGCGCTTCGTTCAAAACTCATAGCAATAAAAGGTTATTTTTTCTAGAAGATAACCGTAGGCGAAACCGGAATCGAAGGCTTTCAAATCCATGAATTTCCACTTATAGACTTGGTTTACTAAATGGTAATAAAAAAGGTGCCTATACAAAAAGGATTTATGGGCAAAAAAATCGCGTGAGTACCATACAAATGGAAATGAAAACAACTAGACAATGGTGTGCATGGTTGATTGACCGTGTCACCTACACGAAACGAGGATGATGATGGAATAGTATTTTTAAAGCGGTGTTAAAAGAATTTCTTATACCTTAAATGCGCACGTGACTCTCCGTGGTTGTCGTCATACAGGCAAAGACAAAAAAAAATATATCAAGGAAACCTATTTTCGGAAAATTCTATTAGTAGCTCTTGTTACTTTAAATCCTAGTTTATTTCTTACTAGCGACCCACAAACCCTTTCGCTTGAATCACTATCTATTAAAAAAACCGCATCAAAATCCGTTGCGTAGTTTTAAAGATTTAAGCATACAAAGGAACATAGGGACAGAGATAGCGACTTTGTTTTATACTATGTAGTGATAGTGACTTACAGAATTTACTAATTGCATTAATTTTACTTGGATGATAGGCATCATCGAGGTTATATTAAGGCAATAAGTAATATACTTACGATCAAAATGAACGTAATAACTAATCTAGTTTACAAAGTGTTGATTTTATATTCTCATAACGAGTTATAATACCTACCTAATGATAGTCTTACATATCAGTCGCTTAATCTGGACCGCAACACGTTTTTGCTACTTATACCTCTAACATGATTAGACAACGTGACAGAGAGAAGTAGGGATGAAAATTCAAAGTCAATGTAATTTTTTTTTTTTTTGTATGTTTTTTTGTTGATTGAATAAATGAATGTCAATAACTAAATATTAATAACACAGAAATGAAAATGTTTTTTAACAATGCTGAGCAGTTAAGTTCAACATCCGGCTCGAAGGACCACTATACGGCTTAATCACTCTTAGATACTAACCTGATGATAATGGGATGCTGATCCTAAAATGCTAAGCTTTAAGACGCATGATTTAAAAAGAGAAAGTCTAAATATTCTTTTTCTAAACTCCACTAGTGTCTATGTAATTATTAATTGCTTTAAATGTGTATGTAAGTTCTCAAGTTGTATAATGTTTTACCTCTGCTCCGTTATCTTGTCATGTTCTTACATTATTATTCTCTTATCTACCTCTTATACGCCAGCTAGACAGTGTGGCCACTACAACTTTAACAGTTTTTAGATTACTCGCTCGCATATTGAAAAATATGATTCTGTAAATATGTAAAATCTTTATTGTACATTGTCTTACTATAATTTCTAAGAGCGGTCCAAAAACGATTGAGTAAGCGAGATGTCGCCTTACATCATGTAATGCGCTATCTCGCTACTTGTTTTTGGACCTCATCATGGTCCCTGACTGGGGATCAGAACCTCCACAATAGGTTGTGAGGTCGTCTGTCTTTGTCATCATTTCGTGTAGGTGACACAGTCAATGAACCATGCACACCCTGGTGTCAGACTTCTTCGGAACCGCCTCTCGGCCTCTGATGTGGTTCCTTTAACGGCTACCGGATGGCAGCCGGGACCTTCCGAAGCACGGAATCATCTTTATTATCAGACAGGTGTTTCAAGCCTGCAATGTCCTAACAAATCTGGAAACAACTATACAAAGAATCCTTCCCGTGGGAATCGAACCAACGACCTCCGGGTCTACAGGCAAACTCCTTAACCACTGTACTACGGAGGCAGTATATCATTGTCAAAAGATATAAATACACGGATATATTTTGTCTTTTTTTGTAATTATTTTTTTATCGCATTATTTTTTATTCAGTTCTGTAAATCCATACTTCCATTCCATACTTCCATACTAATATTATAAATGCGAAAGTCTGTCTGTCTGTCTGTCACCTCTGTCGCGGGCGGAGCCGCGGGCAACAGCTAGTTACAATAATATATATTTACATAGAACAATACAAAAACCCTAACAAAAAAAAAAAAAAAAATTATCTCATGCCAAGTTGTTCGTAGTTAGTGTGGCGGTGACGTGCGCCCGCGGCGGTACCGGTACGACATTCCTGCGTAAGATGTGGGGTGCAGATTGTTTACCTCAAGCGCTGGATTGTGCGCAAATTCCCTAAGTTTATGTGTGTATTTGTGTAAATTCTTTATTGTACAGTATGTCACATACTAACACAGCATTAGTAACAGCATTAGTATGCTGTGTTAGTGTGTAAGTAGTAGGTATGTTGTGTAAATGTAAGGGTAAAGTATATTTGTGTACATTTCTATGTGGCTATCAATTCCGAAAACAGTCAAGAGACAGAATAAGCCCTTCATGATATCCGCAGGTGCAAACCACACTAGTAGTTTTGATTAGGTTGATAAAACTCCCACACTTTTGGTACACATGAAAAATTGTGGTAATAAATATTTAAATACTGCGACCTAATCGCAGACCTCTTGAAAAAAGAAGATATTAGGAATACCCAAATCGGCGAGCGTGTATGACGAAAGTGATGAGTGTGGAGGAAGCGAGAGAGGTCTGTAAGGATCGTAACCAATCGAAATCTCTAGTCCCTGCCAACCCCTGCAGGAGACAGTCGTGATGATATGTAAATAAAATAAATAAATAAATATTTAGGGACAAATCACACAGATTGAGTTAGCCCCAAAGTAAATTTGAGACTTGTGAATTAATAAAAATAATGATTAAATCAAATATATAAATCAGTTAGTTTTACGTAAAATCGTAATACTTCCTCCATCGAGCGCATTTATGAGCTACCGTCCATGTTTGATGGCCATTTAGCTTTATTCCAACAACAACGTTAAAATTTATTGTTGTTGACAGCAATTAGCACTTCACTTTCACTTGTCTTTAATTAACAGACAAATATGTAACAACTACCTTCCGCCGGCGGCTTTACCCGCATGAATGTCGGTTATCGCGACCGAAAGTAACCTATGTCCATCCCTGATGGTTCAAGGTATCCCCATGACATGTTTCATTTATTTATTTCTTTATGGACACAAAACTACGAATATAGAATACAATATAAAACACATTAAGTACAAAGGTACTACTTATTTCAATAGAAATCTCTTCCAGTAGACCCGTGAGAGTAGAGGTGATTAATAGAGGTAGAATGGCGTGTGCATAAAATAGTGACAGGAAAGTATATTAGATAACATATTTTAATATACATACAAATATTTTAAACATATACTTAGATATATATCATTATATTACTAACTAGAGACTCGCCCCGGCTTCGCATGGGCATAAAAATCTTCCTCTTGTATCACTATCTATCTATTTAAAAAAACTGCATAGAATTCCGTTGCGTAGTGTTAAAGATTTAAGCATACAAAGTGACATAGGACTTTGTTTTATACTATGAGCAACTTTGTTTTATACTATGTAGTGATAATAAATTGTAGAAAACTCAGTTCAAAGTATGTTTGTTACTTATAGGCGGAGTCAACTATCTCCCTTATAAACATATTCAATATTTATCTTCCCCTGTATCTATAAAACATGAGAAGTCAATAAAACGCTCTTACAACGTTCAAAATCACTCATAAAGTATCAAAATTATGTAACCCACGTCTCCCATGACACAAAGCTATAATTTTAAACCTTGTATTGCTTTTCTAATAAAATACATTGTTGAATAGAAGGATCTTATCGGTGACAAAATAAAGAGTATGAAACCAACCGGAGTGGCCACTGACAGGTGACCCCCTCTGCCAGAATAAGTATCCAGACATACTTATTCTGTCCTGCCACTCGGACCAACTAAACCGACCAATTGAAACGGATCAACTTTTTTTCTTTCTCACCGATTCAACTTTTTAGTTGGTCCGATAAGAATATTTTATTAATTTAAACTTGGTTCTATCTACTCTTGGCTTTTTGTCATATATTTGAGTTGCCATTTTCTCGTGTAATAGCTGTAAGTCTTCCTAAAACTGTATAAATAAATAAATAAAAGTATAAGACTGCCGGTCACATTGCTTGTACTTGTGTGGGTGTATTTTTTTGCTTTTGTTAAATAATTTTGTTATGTTTGCGTAACGACGTGATCGAATAATACATTTGTGTTAATAATTATTGTGTTAACCCGCGCGCAGAATGTGGAGACTTTTTCACGTAGAATTAAAACGATACCTCGGTGAACACTAGCGCCACCGTCAACTAAAAAACATTATTCAATGAAAACACAAGTTATCAAAAATCCGTCTTTTGTAATTAAGGGTCTGGATCTGAAGTTAATTTTAATCATGTTATATTATTAAATTATAATTCCATATAGTTACAAAATGCAAAACTGATAAAAGTGGCCGTTTTAGCAATATTGCAATTAATAACTATAGGGAACTATTTTTTTATAATTTATTATGTCTTAAGGAAATGCGCTTGGCGTCTCCGGTTGGTTTAATGCTCTAAGGCGACAAATCGTAAAACGTCGGTTGTCTTTTTTGTCGTAATAAAATCATGTTTTATTGTACTTAGGCGACTTGGTTATTGAAAGAGAAATCGATACTGTACACCCTGGCCTCAGGCTTTTGATTCTGAACATCATATTGACCTGACCTCTGCCTAATTGTTTATTCCCCTATCCCAACTGGTGAGGATACTTGGTTATTTTACCAATTATCGCTGCCGAAGAGATATGAATGGAACAGCCAACTGTTCAAAATATAGTGTTACCTGTATCAAAATAATATCGGTTTTTAATCAAAATGATTTAATTTTATCTATTTCAATTCATTTATCTTTTTTTTGTATTATAATATACTTAGTTAGTAAACATAACTTTTTACTTTTCTATAGGAATGTCCATACTGACTTCCTTCATTGTAATTATGAAATTTTGCCAAAGTGTGGAAGATAACCATAATAAATTAATGCTTAATATAGTGAACTTTTTCTGTTAATTCTTTATTTAGAGGATACCGACAATCAAACCGAATTTTATTATCATTATATTAATCTACTTATAAACATTGCAAAAGTTTCCATTCATATCTACAATCGTGTGTTACGATTGCGTGTTTTCCTGTAGGCTCATTCGGCCTCCGAACATCCTCCCCATCGAGGTCGCAAGAATTAGAAAATATTTATAGATATATATATTTTTTAACTCTATAGCGTCTCTATAACAATAAATATAAAAACTGCGAATCGCACTTATAGAAAATACACATAAACTTACTTATTGTGGCAAGATGTACAAAAGACGGCCTTATCGTTAAATTCGCTAAGTATCAATCCTCCTTCTCCTTACAGACAAGAGGTGCATAATAAAATTATTGCTTGTTCCTAATAATTTATTTAATTTTATTTTAGAAAAATTGTACAACTTTACGGTCCAAAAACCAACAACCTAATAATCTGCATTTGTACCTAACCTAGTTTAAAAAAATTACGTTTACATTTGTTTGGTGCAATAAAGTTTTTCTATTCTATATTAGAAAGAACCCCGACATCTTGACACTAGCTCTCTTTATATTGACGACGAGATGCTCTTTACTATTTCTTACCACCACATAGAAAGAAAGAAAAAAAGAAAATTTATTTGTTTGAAATACTTCACTATACATATAAGATCTTAACAATGTAAAATGTAGCCAGCCAGCAAGCAAGCGTATAAATGTTTTTACATTATATAGTAATTAATCTCAGTAATTTCAGAAGAGCTTTCGTCATGTCAATGTCTCTCTATCTATATATAAAAGGAGATAACCCCACTGCCGCTAATAATAGAAAAGTTCAAATTCAAATAGCAGACGCACGCTAAGATTTTTTTAACCTAAAGTGCTGAAATCTACATTTCCGACTGTGGTATAAATTAGATAAAAAATATTTTTTGGATTTACTTTACATGAAAGGCTTCTTTGGAGATACTTCTTTCATGCAAAGTATTAGTGCTGCAAAACTTTTGGAACATCTCTTTGAGCATGCTTGCGAAGCCGCGGGCAACAGCTAGTTTGTTATAAAATTCATAGTTTATTCCTTTAGTTCTAGTTCATGGGCTTCTGTGTTCATTTGTGTTTCACCCACCCTTGTCAATCACCCTAGTTCTAAAACTCATTTATTATCATATGAGCTTCATGCTATACCGTCCACCCTTTACTATTGCCATAAGCTACGGCTATATGTACATACACCTGGTGTATACCACCTGGTATTTGAATGTATTGGAATACCCTAAACTGAGAGGTTAATAACCTCTTGTAGGTATTTGTTTGATATTTTTCTATTAAATGAATTGATGATTGATGAGTCTTAAAAGACCACGGTCATATGTGTCCGCAAATATGCCAGCCGGTTAATTTATGTAATTTTTAGGCATAGTATGCATAATTTTAATTTTCAAAGGTTATAAATCGATAAACAACAAACAGACCGAGTATTTTTCGACCAAATTGATTTATAGTACAGTATTAATAACCTTTGAGCATCAAAAAATACTAGACACTCCCTATTCCCCGTATTATATAGTTTAATCAACCATAAAAAAAGGTCTTAACTCCTCGAAATCTACTTATAATAATATGATCGACGTATTGATTTTCTGATCAGTACAACGAACGCGTGCGCAAGGACATTATGCATTCTTCACCTACATGCTTAAGACCCGTATCGATTCTAAGAATCGATAAGTCACACCCAAACTATATCAACGTGTTTCCCAAATTTGGAAAAAATAGAAGGAAATATGGACGTAAGATTGTCAAAGACATAATGTTCAAAAAAAGATGAGTTTGAAAATTCTTTGTTAGGTTGTTAGTTTGTTACCACTTCAGGCTTTATTTTTTGAACCAATCTTCTGCATATACATAGTTAGAAGTACTAAAAAAGACAGGGTTTCCGTTTTGTCTATTGTTTCTTTCTAGAAAACCCGGCTTCGCTTTCGTATATCCAACGAGAACAGTCCCGTTGGATATACGAAAGCGAAGCCGGGTAAAAGCTAGTTTTGAATTAAATGGATGGTCCTGCAGGAATAACATTCAGGAAGAATTGACATCAGGCAGGCGTGGTCTGTTCTTAAAATTTTATTCCCGTAATATCTTCAGTTCATGGAGGAATTCCAATCTATATACCTACTTATATATAAAAATTGCCGTTCTTCTAGTCTGGCTAAAACTCAAGAATGGCTGGTCCGATTTGGCTAATTTTGATCTCGAATTATTTGTGGAAGTTCACGGAAGTTTAAACGATGAGAAATGTGCGTTCAGGGACCGCTAGTAATACAGTGTGAGTAGTATGAGTTTTTCTTCGTCGCGGTCTTTTTCGCAGTCGCTAGCGTCTGCGTTAGCGATTTAGTATGGCAAACCTGTTCAGCAGCGCCTCTGACGGATAGTAAGGCAACTAAGAAATTCCATACAAAATCCTAACGCAGTCGCTAGCGTCTGCGTTAAGAAAAACTCATGCTAGGGGCACAGACATTACTCCACTGCGTGGTGGATGACCGAGATGACCTGGACATATTCGAGAGTGGATGGCGACAAGCGAGGAGCGGCCGGGATGAGTGAAAGACAAGAGCGGAGGCCTTGGCCCAGGGCACTCAGACCACTAAACAAAAAGAAATCTTTATTAGCACCATGATCAAGATGGGGCAATTCAAAAAGACACCTTATGTCTTGCACCTTCGCCATCGAAAAACGCTGAGATATAATAAGAAAGAGAGAATTAAAATTATGTCTCTAACTGTCAAACATTTTCAAACTAAAAGAACTACTTTACTTATGAAAGTGTTGTTTTAGAAACGCAAGGTCATTTTTACGCAAAATTATGCAATTTCACAATTGAAAAGCTGTTGAATGGGCTCCTAAAAAGATTTCTATTTGACATTCAACTCGTTACAATACAGCAACAATATACAATAAAACAAACGAGTAACGTTATGTTATGTATGTACCGTTTTGTAATTTCTTAAGACACATAACTTAGTTACGAATAAGCGGTAGTAATTACTAACAACTAGGTACATTTTCAAACAGGTAAATTTTAAAATGATATCAACGCGCAGACAAAGTAAGAAAGTGCCACACTCTATATTACACTATATATCTATATTATCTATTCTACCTATAGGTATTTATATAACAAAAACTAAAAAGTAAACTGTTTTTAGACTATACCCATAGGTCCCTGGTTCATTACCGGCTCGAAGGACCATGTGGGGCAGTTTTGGACTGTTTAATTATTGTAACAAGTTGGTTCATAGGAATTACTGGATTTAATCACGAGCAAATATTTGACACAACAGTTTAGGACACAGAATTGTTAAGAGTAGAAGTGAAATGACAAAGTGACATTAGATTTTTTTTTCATATTGTCAACAGTACATACATATGCTGTGTGCTGGCAACAGTCAGTATGGTATACCAACCTTGAATAGGTTTAATATTGCTTAATTTTTGATTCATGTTTAGAGTAGTACCTGAGTAATTTACTAAATGAATGAATGCATGAATGATATTTTTATTTTACTAAAGTGGACGTAACGTGGAGTTTAAGTTAAACGAACTCTTTACATTTTTTCTAAACCTATATGGATATGGTTATTAATACGAGACACAGGTCCGCATGTCCGTCCATGAATCACGTACAAACCGGACAGATCAACTAGTTATGACAAGTTGCACATAGATTAGTTTTTATGAGGTTCCCGTGCTCATGAGAAACTAGGAACTATGAACATCCAAGCTATGTAAAAATCTACTGTATAATTTTTAACCGATTTAAAAAAAAGAGGAGGTTCTCAATTCCATGGAATGTATATGTATGTAACTCGATTACTAGAAAATGCCTTGACAAATTTGAAAAAAATCCTTTATTTTTTGGTGTAATCTTTATGTTTGAAAAAAGAAGCACTGGCCACGTAGAATCCGATAGAAGAATAAATTGTTTGAATTTTTCCCCATTTTACTTAGATTGTCCCGGTGAGTTGAGCGTGTTACTCATAGATTTAAAAAAAAAATTGCGGTAGTGAGACCGCGCGCGATTCGAAATTATTTGGTGTTACCCATAGATTAAAAAAAAATCCGTTGCGTCAAAGACCGCGCGCGATTTGAAATTCTTTGGTGTTACCTTACCCCTTCTGCGCGTTTGCGCGTACCTCAGTTTTGGTCCTTTAAGATAGTATCTATATCCAGAGTCGACTCGCCAAAAAAAGGTCTACTTTTATCGATGAATTGGAAATCGTTCCGGCAATCAGCTGTGAGGAACGCGATATGTTGTAATGTGTAACGCCGATGTAACATGTAACACTTATCTGATCGCGTGACGGACGTGTTTGCACGTCTACGTCTTATACACCTACAGTAGCGACAATAATTTTATTTATTTTTATTGCACAAATCATAATTAGTATCACAATCAATGTAGGCCACCCTTTGAGGTACAGAGTTTTATTTATTTCAACATCACTTACTAACTATCATTACAGTATTACAGTTAGTAAGTATGTCCCTAAAACTATCCAATCAGCTGAATCTCAAGAATGCCACGAACCGCGAAACTGGAATCAAACCCACAACTCGCAGACTCGCAATTGTACTGTCGTTTTTGCGACCGAGCAGCTTGGTGAATTCCAAGTGGAAATAATATTTATTATACTTTATTTATTTTTTTACATTTTAAAATGTTTTTAAATATTAATTCTTATAGAAAAAAAAAGAACATTTAAATAAAAACATAAAAAGGGGACACCCAGCGGCAGCAGAGAGAAGACCTAAGCTGCCGGTGGTCAGGGCTCCAGAATGAGGAATCCTCTCACAATGCGGGCCGTGTCTGAAATACTGTCTTCTGTATTTGTGCCTTAACAATCTTCGTGTCTTCTCAATTAATATTATTATTATTTAACCTTTACTGCATAAATTACAATTAGAATCGCACAAAAGGAGACCTTAATGCTTTGGAGCATTATCTATCAGCACAGAATTAACAAGTCTGTTTTGTTGTTTGAATTAAGATTTCTGTGTCTCAGTAAAGCAAAGAATGAGAAGTTGTTGTTTGAAGACAGAAATAATTGACAAGGTAGGTACCTACCTAACTGCCTATTTTTGATTCAGATGACAGAAGTATTTTTTGCATTTTATATTATGTTTCAAATTGTATTAAGCTTTGGAATCAACCAAATAAATCGTTCAAGACTCAAAAAATTTGACAATTAGACCATATACAGTGCAGTACCTATTAATTATTAAAACCGAATGGATTGACGGCCTACCCTTCTAATTCTCTGAAATAAACCTATGTAAATAGATTGACAAGAGCACCCTGGTCTTCTCAGTCACCAGCTGAGAATGAAACCGGGAAAGCGCTGAGATAAGAGTGTTTAATCACCATTAAGAAATAATCATAATTAACACTACCACGAATTGATTTTAAATGCGACACTACTTCTATTTGTTATTAATCTAAGACAAAGTCATACGCTCTTATTGCTTCAACTGACATTCCTCAGAAGCCTTCAAGGTCGGAGAGATTCGAGTTGACCGCCGAAATAAACAAAAAACATTAACTATTACAACACAAGTCCAAATTATTAAATCAAAAATTCAAATTGAATTACACAATATTGACAAATGCACCCGACTACACAGAGAATGTGATACGGCTTGCAAAACTGCAGCTTAACCCTTTCAAAAAGAAGTTAACCACTAAACTAGTATTATAGAAATAGGGCCCAACTCAACTCGGCCGTGTAACTTACCTCAACAGAATTCGTTTGTAATGTGCATTTATCCGTCCATGATATGAATTAATTCATTCAAAACGATAATTGTTACACGTTTTTGATACACAATTAATAAACACACGAACGCACTGTTAAATTTTGACACTTCGAACGGCGTCGGCACGTCCTCACTCGGGGACGTCTCGCGTTCAACTGAATATTGAGAGGTCGTAATGAAACTTGCTTGGGCGGTTTCGTACCGTAGTCCGGTTTTGCCTGCCTAGCCTTTTGTCATATGAACAAACACCTTACGAAAATTATGTAATAAAAAAATAAATTGAAAGAGTGAGATACTGGGTATTCGTTTGTGAGAGCGTTAAACGTAAATTTTGGTGTCATTACACTCTCTATCTGTGCAGTCGGGTGAGAATGGGGCAATAGCAAGTACCTAACGGTTTTTGCTGTGGGTTCGCTTCAGGCCAAAAGTACATACAGACAGATCTTTGAAGATTAAATTATTGAGATAAACCTGTCTTCTTTATATAGCTTTGTACGTCTTCAAATATGTATAGTTAAACTTACTTAGTTGCAACTATGCAAGATCAGAATAGTCCAGTAATAATTCTATTAAAAGCCTATTTTTATTATACAAGGATCAATACTAAGTTCAATTTATAGCTTGTAAAATGAACTGTAGGTATATCTAAATTTAAAATTGACTGATGACCTAATTACGTAAACATATTTTATATACTAGCTTTCGCCCGCGGCTTCTCCCGCATAAATTTCCCTCAGGAACAGTTCTTTTTTTCGGGATCTAATATACCCTATGTCCTTCTTTATACTCCTAGCTATGTGTATGCGAAATTTCTAGAAGATTGGTTCAGTAGATAGGGCGTAAAGAGGTAACAAACAACCGTTTCCCGTGGGAAATTTACGCGGGCGAAGCCACGGGCGAAAGCTAGTAATGATATAATTTATCTCAACTTTGTCTTGCGCCGCAAAACAGCCAGAAATGAAAAGAAATAAAGTTGCCTTTCCAATTTAATTACAACCACTCATCGACCACCTCTGTAAAAACCTTTAAAAATGCAAAATCACTATATTTCTAATTAATCAATTCATACACAGAATAACAAACCCGACGCAATAAACATCACGAAAATTCAGTTACTCAAATTACACAATGATCTTCATAAAATAAAATACTTACAGATGTAACACTCACACATTTCAATAAAAGTTGAGTGCCCCTAGTATGAGATTTTATAAGCTAGCGATAGCGACTGCATTGACTATTTTGTATGACAAAATCTGTACAGCGCTGCTGGCGGATAGTAAAGCAACTAAAAAATTCCATACAAAATCCTAACGCAGTCGCTAGCGTCTGTGTTTATAAAATATTATACTAGGGGTACAGATGTCGAGATTTCATGTGACCAAGACTAGTGATTTCTTTGCATAGAGAATAAGCATTGAATAAATGAATAAACACTTTACATAAATAAATACAAAACAGTTGTTGACCTCCGTGGCGTAATGGTTAATATGCCAGTCCGCTACTCAGGAGGTCTTGTGTTCAATCCCCGGTCAGGTCAAGATGAAAAATGATCTTTTTCTGATTGACCTGGGTCTTGGATGTTTATCTCTATATGTATTTGTTATTAAATATAGTATCGTTGAGTTAGTATCCCATAACACAAATCTTGAACTTACTTTGGGGCTAGCTCAATCTGTGTGATTTGTCCCTATATATTTATTTATTTAAGGTGTCCAACGCAGCTGCGCGTGGTCGCCATTCAAAAACTGCCCCATCGTCCATCGTTTCTTCACGATGTGTGCCCCGCTCACTGCCACTTTAGAGCTAATCCGCTGGGCTTATATACTTCTGTTTTCTTATATTTTGTACCGAATTGTGCCACTGTTATGTTATACATACTACCTGTATTATGTGAAACAGTACGGATCGTATGAGCATTCATAATCGCACGCAGTTACGTAATACCGAACGAAAGTATTTATTATGCCGGAAAATTAACACTTGTGTGGAAACTTACTGGAAAAACTTGTTGCGAAAACTTTTTTTTTACATATTCGATTATGTTCATCATTCATGCACAAGGAATATCCATACTATCACTATCACTACATAGTATCAAACAAAGTCGCTTTCTTTGTCTCTATGTCCCTTTGTAGGTATGCTTAAATCTTTGTAACTACGCAACGGATTTTGATGCGGTTATTTAAATAGATAGTGATTCAAGAGGAAGATTTTTATGCCCATGCGAAGCCGGATCGGTTGGCTAGTATACCTTATAAATGCGAAAGTCTGTCTGTCTATCTTTCTGTACGTTAAGCATTCACGGCTAAACCGCTGGACGGATTTTGATAAAATTTGGTATGAATATAATTAAGGACTAGGGAAAACATAGGCTACTTTTGCGTGCGATATGACCGAGTCACATGCGGGCGGAGCAGCGAGCAACAGCTAGTTTACGTATATATGTAAAACTAAGTATAGCATTTTATAATCTGAGGTAAAACACACTTTGTCGCTGCGCCATCTTAGTTAGTTATTTCTTAAGTAATTATTGAATAAGTACCAATATCAAAATGTATATAAATATGTATACCTACTGTGCTCAAAGTCGATTAAATTTGTTGACGTTATACCTATAATTTTAACACAATATAAGTGACCTACTAATTCGTTCAGTTAACGTTTAACCACAGCGGTTAATTTTCTTATTTACGTGTCATATTACCACGTCAAGACATTGCAAGTGAAACTTATTGGATAAACACAGATATAGAATAGATTAGAATAGTCTTTTTTATTTTGTGTTTGCATAAGGTACACAAAAGATGGTATACATATATAATTATCAACCTCTTATACAGCCATATATTTATAGCATGCAAATAGGTACAACATATATAGCTTAATTTGAGCTTAATACATCCCAATCCCAAGTAATAAAATAGATGCGAAAGTGAGTTTGTTTGTTTATTTATTTGTTACGCTTTCACGCATATACTTAATAAATCTTTCTGAAATTTCACATATACCTACATAGATAGAATTATTGAGAAGGACATAGCGTTTCATCCCGGGAAAAAGCACTGTTCCAGTGCGAAACTCACGCGGGCGAAACCGCGGATGAAAGCTAGTAGCCTATAAAATGAAGTGGTCCGCACTGTGTCTGTTTGTGGGCGCAAAACTTAAAAACTAACAAATTTTCATGCGGTTTTCGTGATCGCCAGGGAAGGCTTTCGGTATATACATAGGGTTTTATTAAAATACTAATAGTTCTAAGGCGATAAGAAGTTCGTTAAGTTCACTTGTTAAGTATAAAAGCAAAAAAAAAACAGTCGTTAGAAATAAATGAATCTTCAAGCGATTTTGCTCCCTCGTACTCTGCTATTATGGAATGAACTCCCTGCCACGGTTTTCCCAAATGACTACGGCTACGGTAACCACTTACCATCAGGTGGGCCGTGGGCCTGATTGCCTACTCAGTAGTATAAAACAACTGAATCAAGTACCTTTTCCAAAGTTTCTTACTCCGCGCTAACAGCATACCATCATCCGCAGGAGCTGCGGTCACCGCATCCGTTTCTCCTTCGATTTCACGTAAAAGCAGCAATTTTTGCGGCGGCGAAACGATGACAAATGACTTTATCTCGATGACGAGATAATCGATTGTTAAGTTGCCTCCACCGCATGATTGTCTATTAAATTGTTTTAATTTGTCATTGTTTAAGCGCTTTCTTTGTTGCATATAAGCTATTTAAATACCACAAAAAGATAGATAGATATTACCATCTTATTCATAAAATAATATCAAGTTTGTTGAGCCCATTTTAATTTAAATATGTTTAGTCTCTTTTTCTCTTATATTATTTAAAGTGAAAGAACAAGACAAAACGCATTTTAGTTAAAATTGGCTTAACCATCTGCCTGCCTGTCGTCTACCCTCCACGGGAATTTTGTTTTGTTATTACATTTACGGATACACCTAAAATAGAGACTCCACCGACAAGAGCACGTTACATAGCTCTTTTTTAGATAGATATATTCCATCTTCATGTTACCAACTGTATTGATGACTTAAATAAAATACTTAACTGAATAATTTAACTATATTCTGAAACAATTGTAAAATTAAATTATTTCTATTACTCCATACAAAAGACATCAACGTGTTTCTTTCTTTGCCCCGTTTTCTATGCGCTCCTAGCGGTGAATTTAGTAAACTTTGTACTGACATCTGTTGACGAATAGTGAAACTATAGAACATTTCATTTCATGTACGTTTCACACCTCGTTCACATACCGACATAAAAACAACTTGTTAAAAAGCTGGTGATTTAAAACAATTAGAACTCATTATTAATTCGTTATATATAGTATTTACGATTAGTAAATTAGAAATTTAATGTAAACAACGAACGAATTTACACTATTATCAAATTGATCACATTCATTTTCACATGTTTGTTGTGCGAAATGAAACTGTTATTTATTTACAATTACAAGAATGTCACCAAGACACCCAACTCGGTAATTTTTGATTTGATTTACGAAATATTAACTTAAAAATGGGCGACGTAGCGAAGGAAAGTAAACCCGAAGATAGTGTTAACAACAACGTATCACCCGAAACAAAGCCAGTGAATAAAGAAGACGAGAAACTAAATAATGAACTTAAAAACAGGCTACGTCGATACATCAAGAAGTTGGACGGTATTTTTCATTCATTCAATGTCATTTTCTTAATTATTCCTATTTCTCATTGCATTGGACATATTTCCATCTTAGTTTTCTGCCTTTTATCTCTATATTTTGACACAACAAATAACCTCTGCTAGACACAAAGATTTTATTTTAAGCCTATTCAATTCGCCTAAAATACACACTACAGCAGTAATCATAACAGAATATCATCTTTTACTTACTTAGTGTCCTAAAGTGGGTCAGGTGTTCACAGTGCTTCGCCAGTTTTAGTTTCTGGCACCCACCCACTTCTGTTAGTCCCAGCATGCTCGCCACCATTAGTTTACACACACATCCCTTGCGAATTGCGACACATGTTTCAGCTCCACACGAGGTATCCTCAATACCTCAGGCACTAAGTCAAGCTATTAATTGTTCAATGTACAAGTGAAAAATTAAAACCAAACCAGCATCACATTGCTGCCCTCTCTCTCTCATTTAAAGTGGGTAAATACTTGAAGATGTTATTCTTAATTCAGACTTTCTTATCAATTTCACAGACACAGGCACAAGCATAACAAAAGAAGAAAGCAAGAAAATCGAAATAGAAACATTCAAACAAATTTACAAACCGAAATTTGATAGCAACCAGGAATCATATCAGAAAATACCAAAATTCTACTTCAAACTGCCTCGGAACGATGAGGTCCTGAACCAGAAGTTGAGAGAGGAGACCAGGGCTCAGTTCCTGCAGAAGAAGAGTAAGGAATTGTTGGATAACAGTGAGTTGAAGCAACTGTGGGCGTTGATTGAGAAGTCAAACGGGAGTTACAGTATGGCTAACAACGATGAACTTATGGTTGACTACTTTCAATTTAAGAAGATTAGGGACGAAGCTGGGCCTAAGTATAGGTGAGTTTATGATATAATGACAACAGAGCAAAATGCTGAGGATTATGACCACATGTGTTTCCAGCTTAGAGCATTTTAGTAACTGGAGTGGCCACTGTCAGGCGACCCTCTCTGCCAAATGTATATGACAGCCAGTCATACTGCTTGTACTTGGGTGTGTGAATTGTTTGCTTGTATGGAATATTTTTGTCAAGTGACATGTTCAAATATCACATTTTTTTTTCAGACTCGGAAATATTTATCAAATAAGTTGAAAAGACTTTTTTGTAAATTCTGTTTAATTTTTTTAAATTTTATATTAATTATATTTAATGGAAAATGTTTGATGGTTTGTGTCATGCTCCTATTGGTCTGGTTTTCTTGTAAACAGGCTTTTGAAGATCAGACGGCCATCTCTCCATATAATAGGCGCTGCTTCCATATTTAAGCCATGATTAAAGTGCACCCTTGGCTTTAAAGCAAACCTATTGCCTTACAGATACGACTACAAAAGGTAAAAACTTAACTTTTTCAGACCGTACTTCACAGCAGAGGTGTTCGGTAGGCTCCAAGCAGCTGAAGGTGGTATAGGTCGCGTCCGAGGAGTCTCACTGTTCAACTACGTGATGAGACGGGTGTGGCTACAACAGACTAGGATCGGACTGTCATTGTATGATGTCACGGGACAGGGTTATCTTACAGAACATGTGAGTGGTCATTATTAATTTAGTTCTTCCAACGTATAAGGTCTTATCCTTTCAGCCGCAAGAACATCATAACATGTGGGTTAGACGGTCAATTGACCATGCACACCTTGATGTCAGAGTTTGTCTCTCGGCTTCTGATGTATTTCCTTCAACAACCAACATATGGCAGCTGGGACCAACAGCTTAACACGACTTTCAAATCAAGGAATCATCTTCCGTGTTTCAAGATTGCAATGACCTAACCTCACTGGAAACAACTAAACAAAGTATTTTCTATAGGAATCAAACCCATAACCTCCAGGTCTTCAGGCTAACGCCTCATCTACTGGACCACAAATGCAATGAGTAGGAAAAGCTGCTATAAAATTCTTTATTTTGTGATTTGCATCGGTCATTACTAGTGGCATTTCTTTCTTGAGCTTTTGTATGTTATGTATGTTATGCCGTTTTTCCCGGCTGTTATCACTAGATGGAGATGTTAGTCGTTGGTAGTCGTTAGGCTATGTCAGTTGCATTTAGGCAGCATGAAAAATCTGACAGTGTTGGCCACTTACAAGCAAGAAATGGATTATTTTTTCCCCTATTTAAGGACCTGGAGAGCTACATCGCAGAGCTGGTGCCGTCTCTAGCAGCCCTGGACGGGCTGGACTCCTCGTTCAGCTCGTTCTACGTGTGCACGGCTGCCAGGAAGTTCCTGTTCTTCCTCGACCCGCTTCGTGTGGGAAGAGTGAGGATTAGGGACGTGCTGTCTTGCTCTTTCCTAGACGATCTATTGGAGGTAAGAAAAACTTAAGCCAGACAACAGTTTGTCAAAAGCGATCCCGATTTTCAAAAATATATAATTTTTCAGAGTTGACTCGCTACTTATAAAAAAATGTAATAGTTTCAATTTTCTATATGAAAATAAAAAATACTTGTAATGTTACAAGTATTTTTTATTGTTACAAAAACTTTAGTAACCTTCTGGTGGATTTAATAAAACACATACATCTGTATTCGCTTATTTGGTAAACAAGTACCACTAAATAGGACCTGTGAACTTGACGATTATTTGACTGTTGGTTTATGTAGACCTTTAGCATTGACATTTCGTGACGATGGCAATATGGCTTGAAATAATCTTGATATACATTCTTGTTGTATTTAGTTAATAAACATTCGGTCACATATCTTGTAATACATCTATCCAACTAATATTATAAACTAGCTGTTGCCCGGGGCTTCCCTCCCATGGGAATTCCGGGATAATATATAGCCTTTGTGTTGTTCCAGGGTCTAAGCAATTTCCATTTCAAACTTCAGCCAAATCCATTTAGCCGTTCTTGAGTTATAAGTGTTGTAACAAACCCGTCTTTGTTTTAATAGAAGAAGATGCGAAAGTGAATTTGTTTGTTTGTTACGCTTTTACGCCCTATCTTCTGAACTAATCTTCCTGAAATTTTGCATACACATAGTTAGAAGCATTTAAAGGACAAAGGGTACCTTTTATCCCATGAAAAGCACTGTTCCCGAGGGAATTTTACGCGGGCGAAGCCTCGGGCAAAAGCTATTAAATAATATATTTTATAGCTCCGTGAAGAAGACCTGCCAATGGAGTTACAAGAACAAAACTGGTTTAGTGCCGCGTCCGCCCTGAGAGTGTACGGACAATACCTCAATTTGGATCGCGATCACAACGGTATGCTTAGCATCAACGAGCTGGCTGGGTGAGTTCTTTTGGCTTTCTTTGTTAAATTTCTGTCTCTTTCTCGCCCTCTGCCTGGTAACGATTTAAGTAGACCTCGGAGTCCAAACTAAAACTTATAAACGGTAATATCCAAAATAAATTAAGTTTAGAAACATTACGGTATCTACTTGACCCAATGGTTAAGTTCGCCTATTGTGTACAACGGTATTTTGTACTTTCTTTTCCTTTACCTTATCCCACTTTCCTATGTGGGGTCGGCACAGTATGTAAGTTCCTCCCATTTAGATCTATTTCCAGCCATTTCCTGCGTCACACACCTCCTGTTCATTCAACTGTTATTTTGTACAATAAACTTTAAATAAACTATTAATGCTGGATTGCACCAACTTACTATAACAATAACTGTGTAGTCAAAGTACCGGTTAGGTGAAAAATGGGTTGCACCATTTTGTCAATCGTCAAAATACGTCATAACTTTTACGTTAACCGTAACCGCCCAAATTTGACCGGTTAGCGCTATAAATTGTTATTGTCAACTTATCTGTCAGACGGGTCGAATAACCTCCACGGACGTCATTATACTTGTAGCCCTGGTAACTAACTATGCTACAAAACACGACGGTGCAACCTATGTCGCTTCAACAGTTATAGTTAGCAGTAATGTTTCTGTTACATTTGACTTTACATGTTACGATAACTGGTACTTTGGTATCTAGTACTGGTACCTAAATAAAATTTGACATTTGGTGTTATCCCTGGTTTCGGCACCACTTCACACTTAGCTTTTATATATTCAAATTGTTTTATTCTAGCTACGGCTCCGGAACCCTAACTCGCGCGTTTCTCCAAAGAGTATTCCAGCAGTGCCTCACGTACGACGGCGAAATGGACTATAAGACGTACCTAGACCTAGTATTAGCTTTGGAAAACAGAAGACAGCCAGCGGCACTGGCGTACCTGTTCCGAGTACTCGATATCAATTCGCAGGGTTATTTGGACGCGTTCACACTCAATTATTTCTTTAAGGTAAGTATTTGGCATTGTTATTTAAGATAATATTGATGTGAATATATAATACTAGCTGTTCCCCGCAGCTTCGCCCCGCGTGCGACTTGGTTATATCGCGCCCAAAAGTAGCCTGTGTTTGACCCCAGGTCTTTAAATACATCCCTACCAAATTTCATCACAATCGGTCCAGCAGTTTAGCCGTGAAGAGGTGACAGACAGACAGACAGACTTTCGCATTTATAATATTAGTATGGATATATATACATAGGGACAAATCACACAGATTGAGTTAGTCCCAAAGTAAGTTCGAGACTTGTGTTATGGGATACTAACTCAACGATACTATAAGTCGCATATTTTATAGTAGGGGCAAGTTAAGATTTAGGGTAAAAAACACAACGCTAATTTTTCTGCACAGTCGTTCCTTGGGACCACAGATGTATTATCATAGAATTCCTAACCAAACCATTGAGTTATTTTACCAAATTTTGTTTTCATACGAATTTTCTCATTTCTGATTCGGTCTCATAGCGAAACAATGAGCATAGCCCTCTCTCCATAGCTCTTAGGGCAACCTTGAGCTATAGAGTTTTGAAGCCATACGTCTTCACTCTACTATATAAATGAACTAGCTATTCCCCGTGGTTCCTCGTCGAATGGGGGAATCATGACATAGGCGATGTGGCTAGCAATCCATCACTATTAATAGGCGAGTTGACTTGTATTTTGTTTTTGTTTTCAATAATTATTTCCTACTAGCTGTATCCCGCGACATCGCGCGCGTAGGCTTTGCTCCCATTCCCATGGGAATTTCGGGAATTGTTCCCGTAATTCGCAACTATTTGACAAACTTTATATAAAAGAAAACGGGGATTCCGGGAAATTCCCTCAGGAATAGTTCCCGAAAATCCCGCGGTTTGACCGTGTTGCTTAAACGAAATGATGTTAATCAACTCCTATAGGCAATCCAAGAACAAATGGTAGCCCACGGCGCGGAGCCAGTCAACTTTGAAGACGTAAAAGACGAGATATTCGACATGATCCGGCCCGCGCACCCCGCGCGGATCACACTCAACGACCTCATCAGAAGTGGTCACGGACACACTGCCGTGTCCATACTGCTGGAGCTGCATGGCTTCTGGGCCTACGAGAACAGGTATGTAGTCCCTTGCCCGACGATTCAATAAAAAAATACATTGCCGGCCGTTTATGGAGGTTTTTTAGTTTCACTTTGGCCAACCTGAGCAAAAAACCTGATCTAGTGGTCGGTTTTGGTTTATTTTCACCAAATCTTTAAAAAAGTTACGAAGCGAGCGCTGCCTAGGTGCTGGCGCCAATGAAAAATTTGTTACGTTTTTTTCCTCACGAGCGTAAGAAAAGCACTATACAAACTCTACCGAAATAGCAATTAACGGTTTATTTTTAAAACACTTTTATACACAATATTTTACTTATAAATTGCTTCAGTTAAAACCGGTGTTGTGGGTTCGATTCCCACGAGAACATGCTTCGGAAGGCACGTTAAGCCGTTGGTCCCGGCTGCCATGTCAGAGGCTAAGAAGCGGTTTTAAAAACTGACACCAGGGCGTGCATGGTCGATTGACCGTGTCACCTACACACAATACAATACAAAACCCTTTATTGCACATAGAATACAGAAAATAGGTTAACAAGAACTTAAATATAAAACGCAAAAGGCGGCCTTATCGCTAAAAGCAATTTCTTCCAGGCAACCTTTAGAAATGGTGGTAAATAATGAAATTGAATAGACGGTAGTGCGGGGTATATAAACTTACTTGAAGTAGATACATGCCTAATAAGATAATCTTACATATACACATACATAAATACATATTAAAACATATGCCTAGAAGAATATACATACATAAATACCTTAAACTTACTTGCAATTCGATAGGTGAAAGCTTTCACAGGAGAGAATAAGCGAAATTAGGGTGACAGGAAGTGAGATTTTACCTGCGACTTATTTAATTATTTAATTTATTAATATTATTATTATTTATTTATTAATTATTTAATGAATGAATGAATTAGTTTATTTATTTAAGTAACAGTGAATCATTATGTTAGTAAAAACTTATGTCTAAGGTTAGTATAAAACAACGTGAACATTTAATTATTTATTTATAATATTTTATTTTATTCTAAACTTTGGACATGACGAATGGAGACTGGCACAAATAGGGAGCTCGACAGTAATGTGGTATTATTAACAGGGAGGCCCTGGCAGCCGCGGACCACAGCGCGTGACCGCCGGCGCGGGGCCAGCCGGCCCTGAGCTTTGGGACCACCGCCTTCAAGATGGACGATGTGAACGCTAAGATTAATTAGTTATTTAACCTTTGGACCGCCAGACTTTATATCGGCGCGAGGAATTGTTAAAATGTACTGTTTTTGGTCGGAAATATCAGACGCTTGCGAAATAAGCGCGAAAAGATTGTCGGCTATATCTATAATATGTGAAAGGATCAAATGGTTTATGATGCGAAAAGAGACTTATCAAAAGTGGCCTATCTGGCCGTATGGCAAATAAAATATACATTACGCGCTTGTGGGAAATCTTGATATTTGAAAAATGTAAATAAGTTTGGATGGTATAATACCCGGCACATAAGTTGGCCACAAACGGGACGTGCGGCTGCGCACGTTAAAATTTGTATGAAAATCGGCCACTGCGCATTCAGTTTATTGCCAACTTACATGCCGCGAACTATATGTGTGTGAATAAAAGTGTTTATTAAACGAATTGAAGATAGATAAAAGGGCTATTTACTAATAAAAAAAAAAACATTTCATTTAATAAAATTTATTGCATTTGATTATCATTAAACTTTGTAAATATTTCGTTTGGAATATAACAAAAATGTATATAAGATGTTGTTGACACATGAATATTAAAAAGCATTGTACTTATACATTATTAAAAATAAAAATATAATAAAATTATTGAGTAATAATTGCACTTTAATCTTAAAAATAGTAACTACAGATAGTAAAAATATGTATTTATGCTGGCATTTTTTTAATTCACCAATACTCTTGAAAGAAATTTTGATAAATGTGATTATACCTACTCTGAAACCACTAAGAAGCCAAGCATCTACTCAGAATAAAAATAATATTTAATTTTTTGGTTAAAATAATAAATTGATTTTTTAATTGATTAGTTTTTATATCGGGAAGATTCTGCTATTTCTCACATCGAATTTTAGTGAAGACATTAATAAAAGTGCGCCTTATTACCGAAAGTTAACAAGCGTTAAGCTAATTTTAACTAAAATATATTTCGCCTTTTTGGAGAGAGACTGGGCGCTAGTGTCGACATCTCTTTCTCTCTTAGCGATATTTCACGTAAAAGAACAAGACAAAACCTATTTTGGTTAAAATAGGCTGAAACGTAATTGTTTATAGAAAGTTTTTGTATTTTGACTTAGTAATAGTAGTTAATTATATTTTGACTTTACTAACGCCCGAATTCTCAAACGCTACTAAACTTTGAGAGCTGCTGATCATGCTGTCGCGCTGAACGTCAATGATATGACAGTGACAGCATGATACTTGAACAGCTCTCAAAATTGAGTAGCGTTTGAGTATTCGGGCAATAAGTATATAGTAATTTATTGCCATGATACTCAGTTTAAAAAAATAACAGCCTTAACCTAAAAATATAACTTTAAAAGAATATTAAAAAGAATAACAATAAAAAGTTCAACAAAAATATACAACATTATAAATATCACTTGTTTTACATTTGGCTGTTGATTATAAAGCTAATCTGTTAATACTCTATCGGATATACAGGATGATTTAAAAAAAAACAGCTAAAGAGTCACCCTGTATAATATTATTGTGTTCAAAATTGATCAAAATCACATTCGATTACATTTTAAGGAAACAAGTATGAAATTTCCAATAAAAATTACGACCTCATACAAATTGAGTGATTAGCTCATGGGGCTGTATAAAAGGTTGAAAATATTTCTTCTGACCCTATATACAAACTTCGTAATTCAATGCATATTTCTTTAAAAATTAGAATCGCGATTATAATATTTGGTTGTTTTAAAGCTAACCCAATATTATAACAATAAATGCATTATCTCATGAGGTTTGTGACGTCATTTATACTTTTTCAGGCCTCAACTAAACCCGTGCGAAGTCGAGGCAAATCGCAAGTCTCATTACATTAACGAAACAAAACGTTGGCGACTCAAAACATAACCCTCATTTTTTCAGTCGGCTTAACAATCATTTCGTGCAGGTTAACCACGTGCAATGAGACAGTTCGAAAGAAACGGGTGCGCATGGTCAATTGACCGTGACATATACAGGAAATGGTGAATAATAAGAATGTTATTTGACGAATAGGCAAAAGTTTTGGCAAATATACCGTCCACACATGGTACCCTACCACCATCTCTTAAAATCATGCAAGAACGATTGAGTGAGGGAGATGTCGCCTTACATCTTGGATCGCGCTGTCTCGCTTACTCACTGGATCTTGCGTGGTTTGAGAAGATGGTAGTAACCCCCATGGTCAAATAGACAAATATTCGTAAACAAATAGTCAAGTGAGGTAGCAGCATTAATTAATTAAACAGACTCCTGCGCATTCCTATACTCGTAAACGCTGCCTCGCTCTACAAACTGGTTGTAATGTTTGCCGGTCGCCTGGTCCGGGCGGACCGAATCCGGCGGACCGTATCCGCCGCCGCTGGGCGAGTTCATTATGTATTTGTCCTGGAATTAGGTACAATTTTATTTATTTCTAAGCGACCTCGCCTGGGCATAAAAACCTCCTTGAATCACTCTATTAAAAAAAACCGCATCAAAATCCGTTATGTAGTTTTAAAGATTTAAATAAATTCAGACCATATTGAACAAGTTTTACAAATAAACTTATTTTTCACTCTCCATACTTAAACAGATCAGCTGATTCTCAATTTGTACGGTAGGTCAAACAATTTTTTTTCTAATTTCGGTATAAGTTTATTTGGAAAAGTGGTTCAGTTTAGTAGTCTAAATCTGCCCTTAAAATATTGGCAATTGATTTGAGTCCCATATATGTAAAAAAATGTGACTCACCCCTGGATAAGCTTCGACGGAGGCCTTCCCTCCCAAGTTGATAAGTCGACCATCAGTACGAAGCAACAGATTCAAACCACGCTCTCCGGGTCCACCGCCTGTCACAAATAAACATACATGATTAACATTTGATGAAAAATGTTCCGAGCTCCCATACTAATTAGCCGATCCCATACTAATTAGCCGATCACCACAGGCTTAAGACGTTACATTGGTGAACATTATAGTTCCCTATAGTTACAAATTGCAAAACCATTAAAAGCGGCCGTTTTAGGCAATATTGCAATTTGTATGAACTATAGTGAACTATATTAAAATTAACTTCAGATCCAGAATCTTATTATACCTAAGATGGATTTTTGATAACTTGTGTTTTCAGTGCATAATCCATACCATCGATAAAATATTACTACTTACTTGCATTTGCAAGATATATTGATATGCATAAAACGAAACATAGAAAATTAATTTTAAGAATTGCGCCATCTAGTGAATTTGTGCGAAGCTACTATCATATTTACTTTGTGGTCCCACGAGGTTTGCTTTGATGGTTCTAATTTTTACAAAAATTGGCAAAAATAGTAAGATTGATACTGGTAGCGACATCTAGTTAGTCAAGGAGAAAGTAAAATTCAGGCACACTTTGATGTATGAAGAATAACCATCTATACTTTAGTAATATTTTATCGATGTCCATACTAATATTATAAATGCGAAAGTCTGTCTGTCTATTTGTCTGTCTGTCTGTCTGTCACTTCTTCACGGCTAAACGGCTGGACCGATTGTGATTAAATTTGGTAGGGATGTAGTTAATGACCTGAGGTCAAACATAGGCTACATTTGGGCGCGATATAACCGAGTCCCACGCGGGGCGGAGCCGCGGGGAACAGCTAGTATATAATATATAGTGAATAATAACCAGGGTGTGCATGGTCGACTGACCATGACACCTACATGAATGAATGAATGTAGTGAATGTTTTTTTTTTTTTTTTGAATGATGGTTTTTAACTGATGGTGGCGCTAGTGTTCACCAATGACGTCTCAAGTCTGTGATGATCGGTACTTACTTGTGTGTATGCAGAATTGACCTTGCTTTCTTTTAATCTAATTCTATCTGTGGAGGTTTTTAATTGTCTAAGTCTACCTAAAACTGAATAAATAAATAAATATTTAGATACCATTCATGCCGTAAGGACAGAAGGCTCGCCTCTCAGTGAGCACGGACAATTTAACAGTGCGGCGGAACACCAACTCGCGGCATACGCCGTCGCCGCCGCGCCAACGACCTGAAACAATATTCATTCATTCATTCATTTCGTACAGGTGTCACGGTCACCTTATGTCAATACAAATAAAGAAAAACGGGCACGCTGACAAAGACAGAAAATGTATCTCTGGTCCTTATCGTTTTCATGGACTTTCCTATTTGTCATTAGTTGCAAAAGGAGATAGAGTCTCCTTTTGCACCTAATGACAAATCATTATTTCATCTACATCTATATATATATCCATACTAATATTATAAATGCGAAGGTCTGTCTGTCTGTCTGTCACCTCTTCACGGTTAAACGGATGGACCGATTGTGATGAAATTTGGTAGGGATGTAGTTAACGACCTGAGATCAAACATAGGCTACTTTTGGGCGCGATATAACCGAGTCCCACGCGGGCGGAGCCGCGGGGAACAGCTAGTATATATATATATATATATATACATATATATAAAAGAAAGTCGTGTTAGTTACACTATTTATAGGTCAAGAACGGCTGAACTGATTTGGCTGAAAATTGGTGTGGAAGTAGCTTAGAACCAGGAGAATAACATAGGGTACCTTACGTCCCGGGAAAAAGGTCCCGAGGAAAGTTCACGCGGGCGAAGCCGCGGGCAAACGCTATTTTTTTTATTTATTTATTTCATGTACACTTCAAATTCAAACAAAGGACACTAAAAAGGTGCTAGTGCACAAGGGTGCTACTTATTTCTATAGAAATTTCTTCCAGTAGACCCGCGATAGGAAATTAAAAACAAAAAGGCACTTGGCATTTTCTTTTGAATACAAAGGTTTCTAATTCTAAATCTATGGGGTTGCCAACCTCTGTCAGGGGTTGCCAACTATAGGGCCGCGTTATTTTAATTTGGTAACATTATTAACCTGCGCCGCCCGATCCTTCCCTGAGATAGAACCCAGTGACCAGCATGGGGTATCTCCGCTCCACAATCTCTACGTCAGTGATGCGAGTGTTGGTCATGTGAGTGTGGACTCCACCAGCGCCGTGCCAGCCTGGACCCTGGAAATATTTATTTATTTATTTTATTGTATAAGGTAGACATTACAGACAGTTTACAAATATGCGTTAATTACTAAATATAAATTTAACTGTTACAAATAATAGTATATAAATTAAACTACTAACTAAACTACTAACTAAACTTAAAAAAAAAACTACTAAATACAAAACATGTTTGTATTTAGTAGTATTTTTTCACAATTCAGTAAATTGTCCAATACACAGTGTACACAATATGATTGAACTAGGTAAGCCATTAATTTACTGCCAATAATTATGTTAATAGGCTGTCAGACGGCAAACACAAAATTGTAAATAATACACATATCTCTAGAACATGTAGAAATGAATACTTACTTTAATAATTTGACTATTTTTTACAGATTTTTGGTAACAAAAGAATAAATAAACTAAACTAAACCAAATGCAAATAATAAGAATAATTTTAAAAGATTATAAATCACTTTTTTCGAAAAACCGGAACATTGGTATTTTGTCCCTAATTACCGGTATCAAAATACCAAAAATATATCAGTAATTCATAGGTATTTCGGTATACCGATATTCATGCCCTAACCATGATTACTGCGTACTAATGCATACTCTAGGCCCTGAAACGGAAGATGCAACTAAGAAAACACACTGATGAAGAATAAGTGATGTAGCTAAGAACACTTACCGCGCCACTGCCACCGGCTACCGTCTCGTAGTAGCCCCAGCTGTCTTCACCAAGAGTCAGGTTGTTCATACAACCTTGAGACGCTGCACACACCTGGACAAATTATACAATAGTACAGTCGGCTGCAGGAAACTCTGACCCCCATGCCATAAGTATCACTATTGATAGGGGGTCATATTTCTCTGCAGCCGACTGTACATCACTGTCAAGGCCGACAATTTTGTAATTAACGGCCGAGTAACATTACAATTCGCTTGTCAAGTGCTTTAAAAAGGCATCGGAGACGAAGCTTTGCATTTAAAAAAAAAATACATTTTTGACCTAGGCCAGCAAGTATTCAAAGATAAAATTAAGATAAGATAGCTCCAATATGTAGAAACTCGATTTTGATTTGCTCGATTTAAGCGCCATCTGTTGTGGCGCTAGTGTCGCCACATACTCATGACGTCTTGTTCTATACGAGGATCTAAGGATAACGGAGTCATATTTAATGGCACTTCAACAGACTTTTCCACGAAAAATGCAAAATTGAACCTTATCAACTGACGTTTAAGAATGAATTTTACCTGGAACGCCTTCAACACAACATCCACAATCCGTTGAGAAGTGAGCACGTTCCCGCCCACCACCGCCGCGCCATCTGCCGGCGCCAGGATGGAGCCGGCGGGGATCTCCACCGACACCGGGTTCAGGCAGCCCTGGAATTTATAGCTTTACTAGCTGTTCCCCGCGGCTTCGCCCCGCGTGGGACTCGGTTATATCGCGCCCAAAAGTAGTCTATGTTTGACCTCAGGTCGTTGATTACATCCCTATAAAATTTCATCACAATCGGTCCAGCAGTTTAGCCGTGAAGAGGTGACAGACAGACTTTCGCATTTATAATATTAGTATGGAATTTATTTTCAAATTCATGTACACAGACAAATATACAAAAGAAAAGAACATAGAATAAAGAACATTAGTACAAGGGTGCTGCTTATTTCTAAAGAAATCTCTTCCAGCAGACCCGAGTGAGGAAACGAGAAGAAAAGGGTAACAGGCGTGTACTAGAATATTATGATATAATAAACATACATACATAAGGACATACATACCTTAATCAATATATATACCATATAAATACAAATATACTTACTTAGACTACATACTATACATTTATTATGCTAAAGAAAGATAATAATCCTTTATACGTTTCTTGAAAACAGAGATAGGTTTTGAGTCTCGTATGTCGGCCGGCAATGAATTCCACAACCTAACATCCTAAACGCCTTATAAACCTTGTTACCATCCTAGATAAATTTTACTAAATGTTTATTCCTACTATGCCAGGATAAAAAAAAAATCAGCCTAACGAGATGTACTGGGTTCAGGCAGCCCTGGGAATTCATAGCTTGTTACCACCTTATTCATGAAAATTATTAAGCGTTGTGTTAATCCTTTTTTTATCTAAATATGTTTTGTCATTTTCTCTCTTATAGATTTTAAACGGGAAAGGACGAAAACACATTTAAGTTAAAATGTGTTTTCCACAAAATGGCGGATAACTTTTTTCACAACTCCCTAAATATGGATCCAATGAATGGGCTTGTTAGCTTTAATTTATCTCTAGGTGATGCCGGGATATTTCGTAAATTTTCAATTTATACTTGTATTGTGTGCGTAGCGGTGAGATCGAATAATGCATTAAGTATATTAATGGTGTGTTTCTACACCCCGCGCAAAAAAGTGATAATCTTTCGTGTAGAAATAGAAGCGTGCGTTTCCCGATGGTTTAATTTAAGAATTAAAAGAAATTATTATTTATAGAGATAATATGACACTTAAAATCGATGAGTTGAATGAACTATCCTTCGATGTTTGATGATGAATGAACTATCGAACGATTTTTATTAAACTTACCAGTTCGACATTTCGCCAAAGCAATCAAAAAAGCAAAGTACTGCCAGTTCAAATATACCTATTTGAGAGATCACATTTTTTATAGCTAAATAAGTAAAAAAATTTAAAAGTAGCTACTTACCTGTACCTCTGTACCTACGTACTTATTTTTGTTTTTTTTTTTGTCACACAGCATTAAATTTTAATTGGATTTAATAAGTAATTACCTGGTTGAGAGGCACGTCGTGGCCCACCATACACCGCAAGCAGTAAATCAGCGCCGACAGCGTGATAGCTCGCGGCGCGTTCAGGTTGCCCCACACCTCCACGCCCGTGCCGCTATAACATTCATTCATTCATTCAATTTCATTTATTCGCATACATGTAAGCATAATAGGTAACAAATAGAAAGTGCAGTTATACATGAACCCAGTTTGGGCATAGCGACATTAAGCAATATCTAGCAGTCATTAGTAATATAAGTAAACATAATATAATATGAATAAATATAATAAAAAATTAAAAAATAATCATTCAAATCTTGCGGAACACAAGAACAATCGACCCTTCACTTCCAGGTGTCAAGAGTTTTTCGAAACATTCGTGTCTTTGACGATCATCAGATTGTCATGTCAGGTGACAGATTACCATGCCTTCCGAAGCACTGAATCAACTAATATCGGATTGTTTAATCATTTTTTGTGGCATTAATTCACAATATGGCAATCAAACTTATAACATAATTTTGCCAGTACCAAGTTTTATTTGAATGTTCTTCGTTAAGTCACAGAGTCAAGTCAGTAGTCATGTCTAGTCAAGTTAGTCAGTGGGCTAAGTGAAGCGGTGGAAGAATTTCACTTAGCATTATCTTGGGAGATTTTGGTGACAAGGATTAAAGTCACTTATACGACATTGTACCACTTCCCAACACTCACGCTTGTCCACAAACACTTAGCGAATTATTATGCATTATGCACAAATACTCGAAAAATCATAAATTTTGGAAAATAAATACAACATGTTGCCACTTTCACCTTCCCGCCAAAATCCCGCCACAGGTCATAGCCAACCTTCAAAATTTAAATTGCGCGCGCTTTTTTTTACCGCGTTACATCTATATATAAAAGAAAGTCGTGTAAGTTACACTATTTATAACTCAGTGGGTTAACTGATTTGATTGAAAATTGGTGAGGAGGTAGCTTAGAACCAGAAGGACGGACGTACTTTTCATTCCGAGAAAAAGGGAAATTCACTGGGGCGAAGACGCGTGGAAAAGCTAGTAATAAATAAATATAAAGGACAACTAACGTGAAATCGCATAGAGCACTGCCGCTATCCTTGTCTAAGGTAACAGTCAGCTGTATGGGCGTGCCATTGTCCATATACTCTGTGGCCTTAAGCACGGTGGATCCGGTTTTGGCCAGTGTGTTTTTGGCTATTTCCTGAAATACAAAAATGTATTTATTTATTTATATCTAGTCTCTGCCTACCCCTACGGGAGAAAGGCGTGGTGATATGTATGTAGTTAAGGTGATACCTCGGTGAACACTAGCGCCACCGTCATTTAAAAATCATTACTCATTGAAAACACAAGTTATCAAAAATCCCTCTGCTGTAATTAAGGTTCTGGATCTGAAGTTAATTTTAAACATATTAAAATATTAAATTAAAATTCCCTATAGTTACAAATTGCATTATTGCTTAAAACGGCCACTTTTAGCAGTTTTGCAATTTGTAACTATATGGAACTATAATTTAATAATTGAATATGATTTAAATTAACTTCAGATCCAGAACTATAATTACAGCAGAGGGATTTTTGATAACTTGTGTTTTCAGTGCGTAATGATTTTTAAATGACGGTGGCGCTAGTGTTCACCGAGGTATCACCTTAAGAATAAGAAGTAAAAAATGATTTTTAGGTGACCGGCTATTCTGATTCGTCAGAATGGTCATCCAAAAAACTTTTTAATCTAAATATGATTAGTGACGGGTCATTCTTACGTACACTTGCCGTTCAGACTGCGAGCGTGCCAAACAATTACTAATACACTAGCAACCCGCCCCGGCTTCGCATGGGCACAAAAACCTTCCTCTTGAATCACTCTATCTATTAAAAAAATTGCATCAAAATCCGTTGCGTAGTTTTAAAGATTTAAGCATACATAGGGACATAGGGACAGAGAAAGCGACTTTGTTTTATACTATGTAGTGATAGTGATTTGTACAATAAAGTTTTAAATAAATAAATAAACAAACAAGTAAATTAAAAATAAAATACCTAACTGAATTTAAATACTCAGTGTCACAATTATAACGACACCTCTCAAGCTAAAATCAATTTAGGCGTTCAGACTGCAGAACGTGCCAAACATATAAACATACATTACATACTGTCGAAAAACATAACCTATATTTGACGAAGACGGGTAAAAAAAAACAATCCTTACCTTGAGCATATCTCTAACGGCAAGCTCAGCGTTCCTCTGTATGTGCGTCATGTACGCCTGAACCACGTCCAACCCATACTGGTCTATCAACTCGCCTACTAACTGTATACCCTGAAAATAAATATCACAAATAGTTGTTGCCCGCGGCTTCGCCCGCGTGGTACTCTGATATATCGCGCCAAAAATGGCTTATGTTTGTCCCCTGGTCTTTGACTATCTACTTCTAAGCATATTTGCGTCCACTGCTGGATATACATATGCCTATTCAATGGCTCTCCATTCTGTTCATAATTCGGCGGTTCTGGTCCAGGTCTTTTATTTTTATTTCATTAAAATCGGTCCAGTGGTTTGGCCGTAAAAGCATAACTAATAAACAGACCGACAAACAGATTGCCGCATTTATAATATTAGTATGGATTCTATTCACTATCAATCAATATATACAAAATATAATATGTTTAAAATTAACTTCAGATCCAGAATCTGTTACAGAAGACGGATTTTTGACAACTTATGTTTTCAGTGAATAATTATTTTTTAAATGATGGTGGCGCTAGTGTTCACCAATGTATCTTCATATGTAATGTATCGTCTTTTATCACCTCTACTCCACGGGTGTACTGGAAGAGATTTCTATTGAAATAAGTAATACCTTTGTACTCATTGTATTTTATATCGTCCCCTATATTCATATTTTTGTGTACATAAAGAAAAAAAATAAGAAAATAGTTTTAAAAAATAAGCAGATTACCCTTTGGTTAGCGGCGACTTGTGCTTTCAAGTCTGAGAGGTTATCTGCCAGATTTCTCGTGCCAGAGCACCCGGGCTCTTTACCTGGCCTCATTAGTTCTGAAATATTAATATATAATGTATATATGTGTGATTTGTCCGTATATACGGACAAATATTGAGCTGGCCCCAAAGTAAGTTCGAGACGTGTATTATGGGATACTGACTCAACGATACCTACTATATTTTATAACAAATACATATAACTATCACTACATAGTATAAAACAAAGTCGCTTTCTCTGTCCCTATATCCCTTTGTATGCTTAAATCTTTAAAACTACGTAATGGATTTTGATGCGGTTTTTTTTAATAGATAGAGTGATTCAAGAGGAAGGTTTTTATGCCCATGCGAAGCCCGATTTGAAAAATACAATTTTTCATCTTGACCTGATAATAACAAATCTAAATGAAATAAAAATAAAACTACTTTTTTTATAATAAGTTTTACGGTCCTGGAAACGAGCCCTGTAAAAACTTTCTTCAATTTATTTATCTAGGCCTTCTTCAGTCAAGTCAAAATCTTCAAGTCTAGTTAGTCTAGTCTTGTCAAGTAAGTTAGTTAGAGGGCTAAAGTGAAGCGGTGGAAGAATTTCACTTAGCATTATTTTGGAGATTTTAGTGACAAAGATTAAAGTCACTTATAAGACATTGTACCACTTCCCAACATTCATGCTTGTTCATTAATTCTTTGCGAAAAATAATCCTTGGTGGATTATTATAAGAATATATTAGAAAAATACTCGAAAAAACATAAATTTTCCTAAATAAAAACAGCAGGTTAATTTTTCTCCAAAAACTATATAAAGTTACTTTCTTTAATAAACACTTTCGTTGACACTAACGCCTCTCGGCGTAAATAACAAACTGCTATTGCTGTCTCGTCGAATGTCAGTGAAAGTGTTAAACTGTCAAAACGTATCAATAGTCTTACCTGCAGTTAGTTCCTCTTCATTAAACTTCCCTCCGTCGACCAAAAGCATGCTTTTAAAAGCAGCCCCTTCTTGAGCCAACGTAACAGAATGCGGGGGCATTGACCCCGGGGTCAATCCCCCTATATCCGCGTGATGGCCACGTGACGCAACGAAGAATATTGGTTTGGGATGAGATCTGTAAGAATTGCAAATGTAAGTCTTATTGCGATTATTTTAGAGCATATTTTTGTATGCAGTTCTGACGTAAGAGTGTGTTCTGTCATAAGTGAAAATTTAAGTTTTATTAACATTTATTTAAAGCTTGTTTTCGAATGTAGGTCCGACGTGAAAGAGTGTGGCATTGACCCCGGGGTCAAATTGCCTATTTTATTGCCTAAATTTGATGACCACGGGAAGCGACTAAGAATATTGCTTCTGTATGAGATCTGTGAGAATTGCAAATGTAAGTCCTATAGACATTTTATTTAAAGCTTGTTTTTGAATGCAGCTCAGGTTTCGGATATCTCGAACAAACCAGAATAAAATAAATAAATAAATATATAGGGACAAATCACACAAATTAAGCTAGCCCCAAAGTAGTTTCGAGACTTGAATTATGGGATACTAACTCAACGATACTATATTTTATAACAAACTAGCGACCCGCCCCGGCTTCGCATGGGCATAAACACCTTCCTCTTGAATCACTCTATCTATTAAATAAAAACCGCATCAAAATCCGTGCATAGTTCTAAAGATTTAAGCATACATTGGAACATAGGGACAGAGAAAGCAACTTTGTTATAAACATCCAAGACCCAGGCCAATCAGAAAAAGAACATTTTCCGTCTTGACCTGACGGGGGATCAAACCCGGAACCTCCTGTACCCTTAGTATGAGATTTTATCGTTCACACTATTGCACTGTTCCCGTGGGAAAATCACGCAGGCGAAGCCACGGGCGAAAGCTAGTCTAATATATAAGGTGAACTTTAAATCAACTGCATATATTTTAAGGGCAGATTCAGACCACTAAACTGAACAACTAAATAAACTTATTTCGATATACGAAAAAATTTTTTTGACCTCCCATACAAATTGAGAATCAGCTGATCTAGTTTAGTATGGAGAGTGAAAAATAAAATTTCGTATTTCGATATAAGTTTATTTGGAAAAGTTGCTCAGTATAGCGGTCTGCCCTTATAAAACAACAACTGACTTATGGAAGACTGGCGTGATGACAGTCAGGTCTGGTAGATGCGAGCCGCCGGCCTTCGGGTGATTCGCCAACAACACGTCGCCGGGCTTCAGCGAATCGCCGCGGACTTTCATCTTAAAACAAAAAAAAAAAAACACATGTTTACTACTATCATGTGCTTCTATTGCCTATAAAAAAGATCTTTGCTAATAAAATAATAAAAAAAAAATATTTCTGGTTACTATTTGACCCATATAAAACAAATATTGGTTTTCTCAGTTATCGTCATTGTATTTATTTTCTAATATTTGTTTGTTTTCGAGTATTTGTGCATTAAAAAGGTGGATTATTATTCGCTAAGTGTTCGTGAACATGCGTGAGTGTTGGGAAGTGGTACAATGTCGTATAAGTGACTTTAATCCTTGTCACCAAAATCTCCCAAGATAATGCTAAGTGAAACTTTTACCGCTTCACTTAGCCCTTGACTAACTTGACTAGACATGACTAATGACTTGACTTGACTCTTGGACTCGACAAAATGAAGAACATTTATATGAAACTTGATACTGGCAAAAATAAGCTATAAGTTTGATTGCCATATTGTGGATAATAGCCACATCAAAAAATAAAAAATACATTCACACTAATAGGTGGCGCTACAAGGATTGAAAAAGTTCTATTTGGTAAAGATCCTGCTTATTTTTGGCAAAAAAAAGAGTGTGAATTCTTAACACACGATTTTTTGAAGTATCGCGTTATCCTACCACAAACTGATTTTGTGCTTTATTCAATAAGTTATCGGATTTATAATTACAGTGTCTCAAGTGATCGATAGATGGCGTTAACATGACTCAGTATGGAAGGACTCTATTAGTACACTAGAAACCGGCGCGTTTCTTTGTATGAGAATTGAATATTTGTACAATTCAATACAATAGTATTCTCTAAACTATATTGGAAAAAGAAATTGAAAAATACCTAGTAAAGTATTACTTATATTTAATATTGGATACTGTAGGTTTATTTTGTCACTTTAAATCGGTAAGCAGAAAGATTTTCATACGAAAACGCACCGATTTTGAACGAAGCGTTGTTTCTAGTCGATACCTTATTACCACATGCATAAAGTTCATAATACCTCATATTGCACGGTTTCCCACATGGCCCCTCAAATATACCAGTAAACAGTTCCGTAAATAAGGCGGTGCCACCGGTGCCCAGGCACACGGCGTAGATTTTAGGGGGCGCAAAAATGGCCAGACTAGGCAGGACTTTAGAGGGCGCAGTTATAGAAGTTAGCGCAGAAAATTTGTATTATCTAAAAAAAAACAAGGTCTGCCAGTAAATGTGGCGCATTTAACTCAACTTCACCATCTAGTCTACATATAACCCTATTCCTACGTATTTAAGGTTCATAAAATAAATATATGTATATTATATTAAGAACCTAGCGTATTATTAGAGATGTTAATTAAAAATATTTAATAAAAAGGTACTTATTACTATGGACTTAAAGTATATAATACCTGGTATTGCACGGTTTCCTGCATGGCCCCCAAATGAACCGGTATGTGTGGCGCGTTGGACACAAGGCCCCCATCTGGCCCAAACAAAGCGCAGGAAAAGTCTAGACGCTCCTTGATATTGACGGATATTGAGGTGCGTTGAAGAACCCTACACAAATATATACAAATTATCATTTTTTCAACAAGCTGTTGCTCGCAACTACGTCCACGTGAAGTCGTGGAATGTATAAATCCCACTGTTCCACTAATATTATACCTAAAGTTTGTGTGTTTGTTAGTTCTTAACGTTCTAACGGCTAGGCCAATTTTTATTGAAATTTGGTATGAAGGTAGCTGATACCTTGGAATTTGGATTAACACATAGGGTACTTTTTACTTAAAAAAGTACAAGGTTAGTATTTCCTCAAAAATAACGGTCTTATGCACGGTATAGCGCTATATTTATTAACCAGGTTAAATACCGTTATTTTTGGTTCATAAAAATAACGGTTTCCATTCTTGGTCGTCCGAGCCGAGCCGATGCCTTGACCGACTGAAGCTGATTCCGCGTCGAAAATTGTTGCTCTTTAAAAAAGTTTTTTTGGGACACATTTTTATTAACGGCTAGAAAACTACATTTCTCTAGAGAGTTGTTGAAATTAATATACAAATTATAATAAAAGTTGACTATATGTGTTAGAATTTGTGATCGTAAAAGTATATGTGTTAGAATTTCTAATCATAAATGACAAATTTACTACTGACCTGCCCATTTGTTCAGCGATGGACATGAACCGGTGTGAGAATATGCTCAGCTGTATGGAGTCCAGCTCAGCAGTCACCGTCCGCGGCCCGCCAGACCCCACTGTGATGCGGATGTCGCCATGCTTCGTTATATCCGCGCGGCAATCTTTGACACCGATATAGTACAGATAAGTTTTTAGCAAAGACATACATTAAGACGATACCTCGGTGAACACTAGCGCCACCGTCATTTAAAAATGATTAGCTGTTCCCAGCGGCTTCGCCCCGCGTGGGACTCGGTTATATCGCGCCCAAAAGTAGCCTATGTTTGATCTCAGGTTATTAACTACATCCCTACCAAATTTCATCACAATCGGTCCAACAGTTTAGCCGTGAAGAGGTGACAGACAGACAGACAGACAGACTTTCGCATTTATAATATTACTAGCTGTTGCCCGCGGCTCCGCCCGCGTGCTCCTCGGTTATATCGCGCCCGAAAGTAGCCTATGTTTGACTCCTAGTGCATAACTATATACATACCAAATTTCATCACAATCGGTCCAGCAGTTTAGCCGTGAAGAGGTGACAGACAGACAGACAGACTTTCGCATTTATAATATTAGTATAGATTAAGGTTCTGGATTAGAAGTTAATTTTAATCATATTAAATTATAGTTCCCTATAGTTACAAATTGCAAAACTGCTAAAAGTGGCCGTTTTAAGCAATATTGCAATTTTTAAATATAGTTATATATGGAACTACAATTTAATAATTTAATATGTTTAAAATTAACTTCTAATCCAGAACCTTAATAACATTAGACGGATTTTTGATAACTTGTGTTTTCAGTGAATAATGATTTTTAAATGATGGTGGCGCTAGTGTTCACCGAGGTATCACCTTAAATAAAGCACGGATTCACCTTTAATATCAGATAATAAGAAATATTAAAAAATAAAAAAATAAAGGTGATTCAAGCTTGAAATAAAACAACTATAAAAAAAGTATGCTTCCCGTTGGAATCTAATCCTCGATCTTCGGCTTAACCGCTGGACTACACGCCCGAATACTCAAAAGCTACTCAATTTTGAGAGCTGTTCATGTATCATGCTGTCACTGTCATATCGCTGACGTTCAGCGCGACAGCATGATACTTGAGCAGCTCTCAAAATTGAGTAGCGGTTTGCGTTTGAGTATTCGGGCATAAGGCAATTCTGTTCAATAAATGACTAATTAAATACATACCTGGCTCGACTAGCACAGTAGACAGACTGTCCATGATGATAGCTGGTCCATTGATCTCTTGCTCCGGCAATAGCTTATCCAGTAAATAGACAGCCGTGTCTCGGTAACCACCTTCGAAGTAAACCTTCACACTCTGAAATTAAATGTATTATTAACGAATATTGATGTATGGACTGTGGTGGTGATAATGGAAACACGTCTTCAGAGGAATTTAGGCATTATTTAATAATTTTATAATAATTTTAACAATTGTTCCGTGTGTAACTAGGCAAATACAAAGTCATCAAACCATGACAACGGAATCAAGCGACAATAAGCACATACACTTTTTTATAGAAAACCTAGTTAGGTTTTCTATAAAATTGTAGCCTCTTTAGTAGTTACTAAAGAGGCTACAGGTGTTGTTACAGAGGCAGAGGTGTTGTCAGTTTTCGATGAAATTAAAATAGTGTTGTAACAAAGTGAATGATTAAAAAAACTCTTGAATGAATCTAATTGCCTCGATTGTCTAATTATAGGTAGTTAATGAAAATAATAAAATGGCGACCGACGCGCGCGGCGTTCATCGGTGTTGGCACTAATCGCCGCACCGCTCTTCGTAATAATCCGTCAAAAAACTGATTGTAGATACATACTACTAGTAACTTATATCAGAGCACTTTTATACAATTTTATTGTATTTTTATATAATAGAAATAATATTATTTTATAGTTTGAAACAATTATCTATTCACACTCAGTTTATTCATTTGACTGAACGAGAACTGAACGAATCACTATTACTTTAAATATGGCAACATTATTTTACAAAGTGACATTTGCTACTGTCAGTTGGCTTCGTCTAAATAAAAATACTTTATATACACACTAGCTGTTCCCCGCGGCTTCGCCCCGCGTGGGACTCGGTTATATTGCGCCCAAAAGTATTTGTTATATTGTTTGACCTCAGGTCGTTAACTACATCCCTACCAAATTTCATCACAATCGGTACAGCAGTATAGCCGTGAAGAGGTGACAGACAGACAGACAGACTTTCGCATTTATAATATTAGTATGGAAGTATGGATGATATATGTTACCTTAAAGAATTTCGAATCTCGCGCGGTCTGAAGACAATTTTTCTTTTTAAATCTATGTGTTACCTTCTCTGGAGTGGGAGTGACTCCTTTCCCGCCAGGCGGCGCCACTTCAGCCGCTACAGAGCTCCTGCCGACGCCGCGCACGCGGATGTCGTCTACTATCACGTCGCGTTCCGCTAGAGTGAAGCCGAATTCGTTCTGATATCTGTGAACAAGAATACAAAATTTTATGTATAACGTAGGTAGAATTTACTAAGTACTTAAGGTATGTGCGAGGAGAGAAGATAAATCCAGGTTTCAGCGAATCGCACAATATTTATTATTTCTACTTTACAAATTTTTGACTTTTAAGGTCACACGTTAATAAGAGATATAGTCAGGGGTCGTGAGATCGAAGTAGGCACGAGATCCAGTCAGGCAGCCGCTATGAAATAGCCAACCACTTAACTTGAGATGATGAGATGATCCGCAAGAGGTCTAGTCGACGCGCGCAGCCTTATATATGGCCCTCGGGGTGATGCGGTGTGGGGAAGCGAGGAAGAACCGCCGTAGGAGAATGCGCGACGTCACATATGTTATGTACAAAATGTGACAGTTGTAGGTAGTAATTTATTTATTTAACTTTATTATACAATTGTAAACGGCGGCCTTAAAGCCTTAGGACTTTTGCCTGAATACTGAAACGGTACTCAATTTTGAGAGCTGCTCAAGTATCATGCTGTCGCGCTGAACGTCAGCGATATGACAGTGACAGCGTGATACTTGAACAGCTCTCAAAATTGAGTAGCGTTCTAGTATTCGGGCATTAATCTACCAGTCAACCAAATGAGTGATGCAGAGAAAGGTAAGGGACAGTGCAAAAAAAATTGAGCTGATAATGAAGCATAACAAACAACTAAATTCAAATTCATTTATTCTTCCATTCATTTCACAATAAGTAGGTAGCAGAGTCTCACCATTTAAGTTAAGAAAACTTGTGCCTGGTGAGTCCCGCTCTTCTTTTACAAATACATTACATGCAGAAGAAAAACAATAATAATTGATTTCAATGATAAATAAACAATATAATTTAAAGTCTATGCACTATATAATATTGAAGTAGAACTGAAGTTTAGTTTAGTAGTAGTAGTAGAAAATTTCTCACATATTATAATTTATATCATTTAGTTGCCTTCTATTAATATTTTGTGTAGTTTGTCTTAGCTTATATCTTACTATTGTTGCCAAAATTCAAAAACACTTATCCTTAATGTTACACATGCCAAAGGTTAGTTTAAATTTAATGTGCTACTGTAATGGTGTTAAAAGTGCTTCAGTTTGTTCATAAGACAGTTTCTGTAAGTAACTCTTTAGTGACAATTTGCAATCATGGTAGGATTTAGTGTAAATTTCTAACTCGTCATTTAAAACTTTATATAAGTAAGAGGCCAATCGGAGATTTTGATTAGAAGCGAATGTAGTATTTGCAGGTTGAGAATGAAAGACAATGTTAACCCGTCTTTTGTTCAATATGTTTCTATCAAAGTCTATTGATTTATGTTGTCTTAATACTGCGTGTTGTATATATAACTGCCTAACTGTAAGTAATTTTGTGTCCTTATAAAGCATTTCGGTTGGATAACGATATGGTTTGAAATACATTATTTTTAGTAAAGAACGTTGGGCACGCTCCAACTCCAGAAACTTAGTTTTCCCAGCACAACCCCATACTGGGATACAATAGATAAGAATTGATTGAACTAGTGCTATATATATATTGTTCAGTAATTTTAAGTTAGCAATGTGCCTCAGGTTTTTAAAAATCCAAGTAAGCTTTCTTATTCGTGAAATTATAAGCTGTATGTGTGAATGCCAATTTAAATTTTGATCGATAATTACGCCAAGATACTTAGTTGATTTCACTTTATTAATAAAGGAACAGTTACAATGCTGCCCAGTGCTTTGACAAGAGTGTAATTTAAGAGAAAGTTCGGAGGAAGGTTGAGTTGAGTTTCGTATAGAAAAACTTATGAAATTAGTTTTAGCAATGTTAAGTGTGAGCAAATTGGATCGCAACCATTCCTGTGCAATTATAAGGCCTTGCTCAGCAATATCAAATACTTCCTTCCAAGTGCTACCAGAAAAAGTAATAGCGGTGTCATCAGCATAAGAGAATACCCGGCCACCATTTATATTTAGTTCACAGAGACTGTTTATATATATTAAGAATAAGGTAGGGCCAAGAACACTCCCCTGGGGTACCCCATAGGTGACATACTCATCCCCACTTACAAATTCACCTATCTTGACACGTTGTCTACGGTTACTAAGATAATCTGAGAATAATTTTAGAGCCGTGCCACGTATGCCAATTTGTTCTAATTTTTGAATAAGTGCTGGTATAGAGACAGTGTCGAATGCGTTTTTGAGATCAAGAAATACAGATATACATTTTTTACCACTATCAATTTCCGCTACTACAAAATTTGTGAGAGCTGTGACAGCATCCGCAGTGCTTTTACCAGATCTAAATCCATATTGCTGACAAGAAAGGAGGCTAAATTTGTTAAGATAATTTATAAGTCTAGAATTCATCAGCTTTTCTAATAATTTAGAAATAGTAGGAAGCAGCGAGATCGGTCTAAAATTACTGACACTGTCTCTATCCCCACTCTTATGAACGGGATGTATAATGGAACACTTTAGATCTGAGGGAAATATACCGGTTTTGAAACATAGATTGAATAAGTGCACCAATACAGGAGTAATAAAATGACATGATAATTGGAGAAATCTGTTGTTAATGTTGTCCCATCCAGGAGCACTATCCGTTTTCAGACTCATAATAACATTGTAGACTTCCTGGAAATCAGTGTCAAGAAGAGCAAATGATTGGAGCTGGGACGGTGACAAATAGCTGGTAGAATTGACATGGGCATTGTGCTGACCTATCCTCCCTGCAAGATTACAGACTACATTTGCAAAATAATTATTTACAAAGTCGACCGATTCAGATTGTGTTTTGGATACATTGAGAAGTTGAAGATTACTTGTCTTTCTTTTGTTCAAATTATTAACTGATTTAATTGTATTCCATAATTGTTTTGGATTATTACTCTTTAAGGCATCGTCGAGTTGATTTCTATCATAAGCACGCTTTACTTTCTTTAAGAGATTATTAAGGTAGTTACGGTATCGCCTATACGTAATTTTTAAAACGTCATTGTAAGGGTCCAATTTAGATTTCCTCTGTAGATTATTCCTGTTTTTAATACACCTGAGTAAACCTGGCGTGATCCACGGCTTAATGTTTTTCTTACTTTTAGGCACAGTTATAGTTTTCGTATGTTCAGTAATAGATTCAGTAATTTTTGTGACAAGTTGCTTAGTTATATCATTGGGGTCTGTAATTAGTAAGATTGAATCTAAATTTTTGTTTTTCAATGACAATACTGCATTGGGTAAATCTGTAACAGTCTTATATTTATTTGATTTCATAGTTTTATTTTTGGGACTCGATAGGCTCACATATATCATATGATGGTCAGTTATCGTTTCATCTAGTACCATAACACTGGCTTTGATTTCTTTAGTTTTAACAATAAAATGATCTAAACAGTTTGCATACCGTGTAGGGAAATAATGTCCTGGCAAGAATCCACGACAAGTGATCATACTCAGATATACTGACCTATTTGCAATAGTATCAGGTTGGTCCGTTGTTCTATTTATAAGATTGATATTTAGATCCCCAGTAAGAAATACATTTTTGTGTCTACACAGCGAGTCAAGATGAGAACCGAGGGAGCTAACAAATGAATCTGCTTTTTTGACAGATGGCGACCGATAGAGTCCCAACAACACAATATCATCGACCTCCACTTGAAGACATGATGCATCTGTCAGATTAATCTCTTTTACTATAGCATTAATATTACTATTAGTATAGATCACAACGCCATCGTTTTGGTTAATGTATTTCGTGGTATAATAAGAGTCATAACCAGACAGCTGTGGAATAGGCTTGTCTCGCTCTAGTCTACACTCAGTTAGACAAAGAATATCGATATTGTTTTGAATTTTTGATAAGACTACTTGCAAGTCATTTATGTTGGAGTAGACCGATCGAATGTTTTGTGTAACTATGGAATAATTAATTTTTTTATTTTTGTTTAATATATTTAGTTCCTCAACTGTGCCAGCTGTGGCCGATGCCACCTCAATTTTGTCTATGTCATCCGTCACTTGAAGAGAATTATCCATATTCATATATAGAACAAACCCGGGACTCAAGGTCAAGTGAAAAGTAGTATATAGGTACAAGTAAAATCCTTACCATGATGTGTATATATTTTGTGTCATATAGAAATAGTACATTAATAATAATTAAGGTCCGTTTGGGTTCATGTGCAACTGTAGCAAATGGCGCAATTAAATACTTATTTTTATGGCAAACAAAGAACAAACTAAAGTGCAATACTTCATAGCTATACCTAATAGTAATATTAATAATTATTAATAACTGAATTACTAACAATACTTCCAAATATTCCAGTCATGCCGGTGGCTTGGAAAGGGATTGTAGATGACTTTCACTGTTCACCGTGATAATAGGGGTCCCTTCGTCCTTCCTGAGATACACTCTGCCGAAGGCCGTCCAGCAGTACTTATATAGTTTCCTCCGAGTAAGATCCCTGGCGAGGAAGTACAGTCTTGCTGCCTTAGCTGTCAGCTGCTCAGAAATGTATATTGGTGTATCTCCATTGCTTTTGAAGCCAAGATGTTTAAGACTCATTTTTGAGGATTTGTTTTTGTAATTAAAGCTTTTACATGCTTTCAGTACGTCTGTTTTTGTCAACGCTGAGCCAAACTCCACTATTATGGTTTTATTGTCTTTTTCCTTAGACTTTTTCACACGATAGATATCCTTTATGTCTCTTTTAGAAATAGCAGGGCATTTAATTGTCTCCGCTAATGTGGACACCATGGTGATGAGGTCCTCTTTGGTCTCATTTGGGGTATCCTGGACGTTTCTTATTTCAATGGAAGTCTTTCGAGACAATCTCTGCAGATCCTCTACCTGGTTTTCCAAGAGAATTATATGTTCTAGGTCCATTTTTGTTTGAGTCTCCATTGTATCCAGTTTCTTCTGTAGATTTTCATTTAGTGTGGTGACAACAGAGACGTTTGATTCAATATTTTGTATAGACAGGCGCATTTCATTAATAGTAGTGTCTTTAATATACATATATTAAAGAACTATATTAATATATAAGGTGAACACAAATCAACTGCAAATATTTTAAGGGCAGATTCAGACCACTGAACTAAACAACTTTCCTAAATAAACTTACGTCAAAATACAAAATTTTATTTTTCACTCTCCATACTAAACTAAATCAGCTGATTCTCAATTTGTATGAGAGGTCAAAAATTTTTTTTTGTATTTCGACATAAGTTTATTTGGGAAAGTTGTTCAGTTTAGTGGTCTGGATCTGCCCTTAAAATATTTGCAGTTGATTTAAATTCACCTTGTATAGTAAGTATATGTGATGTTATTATTTCTGTGAAAGAGTAACAAACATTCATACAAACTTTCGCGTTTATAATGAAAAATGAAAAATTATTCTTTCACTACAACGTGGTTAACAGAATATTGTTAGGACTGCCTATTAAGGTGATACCTCGGTGAACACTAGCGCCACCGTCATTTAAAAATCATTATTCACTGAAAACACAAGTTATCAAAAATTCCTCTACTGTAATTAAGGTTCTGGGTCTGAAGTTAATTTTAAAGATATTAAATTTTTAAATTATAATTCCCTATAGTTTAAAATTGCATTCTTGCTTAAAACGGCCACTTTTAGCAGTTTTGCAATTTGTAACTACCTATATGGAAGTATAATTTAATAAAATAATATGTTTAAAATGAACTTCAGATCCAGAACCATAATTACAGCAGAGGGATTTTTGATAACTTGTGTTTTCAGTGAGTAATGATTTTTAATGACGGTGGCGCTAGTGTTCACCGAGGTATCACCTTAAGAGAGAATATTCGTAGGATAGATATTTACAGACCTGGTAACAAAAGCGTGGTAGAAGTCCCCGTGAGCGGTGGTTCCCTCGCCCCCAGCAGCAGGGGACACCATAAGTGCGCAGTCTGTGCCCGCATACCGTAGATGTAAATAGGGCTCCACTTCTATTTGAGAGTCTACGAAACCCTGGATAAATAGAAATGAGTTTGAGACCTAAATTGTACTTACTTACACTTAACCAAACACTGTAAACCCAGCCCTTTCTGCCGCCAAAGTATTTATTAGTAAATAAATGTTAACTAACATTGATTACCTCCTTAGTCGACCTCCGTGGCGTAATGGCTAACAAGCCTGACCGCTACTCAGAAGGTCCCGGGTTCGATCCCCGGTAGGGCATGCATTTCGAAATTTCGAAACTTCATAATTTCGAAATTTCGGACAATATTTGCTTGCCACGTAATTTCGAAATTTGAAACTAAAATTTCGAAATTTCGAAATATTTTTTTATAGGAAAAAAGTTTCTTTAGTATTATAAAACGCTTTCATTATAGTTTCACATCATCATCCTAGCGTTTTTAAAGCCCAGGGTCCGGTTACTTACTTTTTCTACACTTTGCCCGGTTTTTGTTATCCTTGTTGATGAGTCCATTTGCACGCATATCCCGCGCCGTTGCACGTATATATCGTTTTGAGTTTGCCCCTTATACCAGGCCTCGGAGAAGGCAGCATGGCCTTGTTCACTGGACACTTGTTCCCAACGTAGCTTGCCGGTTTGCGCAAGACGTGACCCTACCATCGAAGGCGTGTCCTGAAGCTTATCCGCTATGTGACGTACATGAAGGCTGCTCCGGACGCGGGAGTTTCTAATGCGATCTTTCCGAGATACCCCATACATCCACCGCATACGAGCCATGCCTCACTACTGCGACAACGGGGTTTCACACAGCACAGCTTCAAGTAGGTTCCAGAATGCCGTTTAATCCGTGTCACTGCGATCAACTTGGGGACCTACTATCATCTCCTAAAACCATGTAAGAACGAGTGAGTAAGCGGGACAGTGCGCCACGTGATGTAAGGCGACATCTTATTAGCTATCCGACCGAATTACCCATTCGTGTCTAAGCTTTGGCACTAATCACGGTAAAGATAGGAGCACCAACCCCGCTCCTATCACTGGGATCCAGCCTGAAGCGTACCAATCCCTCGTCCGTGCCTACCTATTTTAATCTACAGTTACATTTGAACACATATTAAAATTATCAACAGCAATATCATATCAATATCAAATACTAATAAAGGCCATGTTAAATCACTAGAGCACAATACCCGTCTGCACCGCTCGGCGAACCCAAGGAGAAGAGAGCGTTACACTCATACTCACCCCGACACTACTACTGCCAAGAGGGGTTTACCTGCAGTGGGGCGATACCTGTCACGTGATGTTACCGGGCGCTAACAATCTGTCTTACTCAATCGTTCTTGCATGGTTTTAAGAGATGGTGGTAAGCCACTAGTGGCGCGTAGGCACTTATCAAGTAAGTCGTAACCCCTTCAACAAGCACCGTCAAGTCCATCACTCCCTCCACCTCCCATGGCTCTATCAACCACTCGGTTATACTAGCCGAATCTCGGGAGAGAGCGCTGTACTTGCATTTCGCATCTCTTTCCAGTCGCACCTGCTTAATCTCACTACAAGTTCTCTATAGTGTCGCCTATCTATGCAACCATTGCATATTAAATAACTCTCCCCGTACGCCTCGCTTGCCTTTTTCTCGGCCTGAAGCCAGCTTCTGTCTTCTAGATCTTTGAGTTTGTCTGTTTCAGTTTTTCTCTTCGTCTTCTTTGTCTTCTTGTAGCAGTATTCTTGATGTGCTCCTACTTTTCAAGTTATGCCCCTCTCGAGGCCGCTTCGGATTTTATGCCACCGATGCGAGAATTCTTTTAGCTGCTCAAAGTTCGCCTCAGATCCCACGAGATCCCAATAGTAGACCGGGCCCACCCTGAGCGGGACAACATTATCTAATAGTTCCCTACGCGTCTTCTCATAAAGCCGGCTCGTCAAGTCCATCAGTTGGTCTCTGAAGCGTTTCATTTCCAAGACGCCATTCCGGTACTCTTCCAAAAGCACTACGGCCCTCGATCGTCCGGTTAGCGTGCCAACATTCCACGTGGCGAAGAGGAGCTTTTTGCGTTGGTGCCCTCCCCAGACACGGCAGTCCTTGCCCACAGGTCACAGGAGTCAGGCGAAGCTCCTGCGCACTTATTGCGGTGGCGTCCTATTCTTGATAATATTCCTTCTGATTCTTCTATTCTTCTTATCATTTAGATTTGGCGATTTTTGCCTTTCCGGAGCAACTGCCATAACTCCTGTCGTCGAAACACTGTACATGTGAATCATTCTGTAGACAAAACCTCGGAAGATGAAAGATTCTGTCGTAGAACAGTCCATAGGAGAAAAGTCATGTCGAGGAAACTCTCAAATGTGAAACATTCTGTTAGTGAACCGTTTATATGAGAAAGATTCCGACGGCGAATTACTCAAAAACGAATCGTCCTGTTGGTGATCAGTCCAAAGGAGAAACAACTGTCGGAGAAAGCTGGTACAATCCTTCAGGCCCAGGCCAGGCCTTGATCAGCAGGCGCACCAGCTTGCAGGTAAGGTTGACTTGGGCCCCAAGGATGCTGATGAGGCCCAAGAACGTTTAAAGTTATAGTTTTACAAACGTTTTCATATTCCATTACAAAGGTGTTCCTTGAGTTTCGAAATTTCGAAATTTCGAAACTAATCAACCTAATTTCATAAGCCAATTTCGAAATTGAAAATCTATGAAACTGCACGCCCTAATCCCCGGTCAGGTCAAAATGAAAAATTAACTTTTTCTGATTGACCTGGGTCTTGGATGTTTATCTATATAAGTATGTTGTTATAAAATATAGTATCGTTGAGTCAGTATCCCATAACACAAGTCTCGAACTTACTTTGGGGCTAGCTCAATCTGTGTGATCTAGTAATCTACGATGGTACGGCCACGTTTTACGGAAACCGGCTAGTTACGTTGGGAACAAGTGTCTAGCCATGAAGGGGCAAGCCTAAAAAGTGCTGGCTCGACGTCGCAGTAAACGATATGAGTGCTAATGGTCTCACAACTAAGGATGCCGAAGACCGGGCGAAGTGGAGGAGAAAAAGCAGGAAAGCGGACCCTGGGCTCCGAAGCAATCAGCTAAGGAAGCAACCGGAAAGGCGGTAAGATCAGAGAGAGAATAATCCATTGTCTAAATTACCTGTGCTCTTAGTTTGTCCCTGCACACAGCTGCCAACACATCCAACTGGGTGTCTAGTTGGTCGAAGTTCTTAGGACAGTACACCAGCGCGCACGGCTGCTGCGCTTCATGCACTACGTGCGCTAATGCCATTCCGTATGCTGACAGAATACCTGAGGATAGGTATAAGCAATTTGCTCAGTAATAACTTGATTATTTAAAAAAAGAAGCAAAAATTGAGAATTGAGAAATTAAATCCGAACTAATTAATTAATAAGTCCACCTTTGCACCTTACCTAGTTTTTAACAAAATTATGTATACATTTGTTTGGTGCAATAAAGAGTTTTTCTATTCTATTCTATTCTAAGCCACTTTAATAAGATAAATATTGTCGAACACACACTTTGTCCTACATAAGTGTGTATATTACAGTCAAAACTCATAACCAGTCAAAACCATTTTTGACTGCAAAAATTAGACGAAAGTATTTTTGACAGCTGTCCTTAGTCGAAAACTCTTTTGACTGCGAAAAACGGTCAAAAATGGTTTTGACTGGTTATGAGTTTTGAATGTAACATATACACGTAGAAAGCTGGCTTTCAGCGCCGATCTGTCAGCGTATAGAAATTGTCAGCATAGATTATCTGCGCGAACCTATACAGATCGATTTTTTTTTTTAATAGTTTTTACGGCCATGGAATCTAGTCCTTTAAGGCCTTTCTTGAATTTATTAATCTTCTTCAGTCCTACTTAAGTCAGTCGTCTTAGCTATATCATAGAGATTTTGGTGACAAAGATAAAAAGTCACGTAATCGACACTGTATCACTTCCCAACACTCACGCTTGTTCACGAACACTTTGCGAATAATAATCCACCAATATTATGCACAAACACTCGAAAAAACCTAAGTTTTGGAAATTAAATACAGCGCGGACATAGCGACAGTTTACTTTCCCTCCAAAAACTCCCTATACAGATCGACGTCGATAAGCGCTGTCAAAACGCGCCGACAGACAGCTTTGTACGTGTATACACACTTAGGTTTTTTTTAGTTTTGCTCTAGCCAGCCTACCTAGGGTTGCCATCCGTCCGGGTTTGTCCTAGTTTAGAGGGATCCGTGTCCGGGGATCATAAAAGAAAAGGGTTATCGCAATCAAAACAAAAATTGTAAAAATTATCCAAACTTAAGATGCACACGCATCAGCTTCATATGCTGCTGGTGTGTTTAAGAATATAAATAAATAAATAGACACCATAGTGCACAATATAAAAAAAAACCTTTTATCTTGTCATTTTCTTTGCTATTGTATGTTATCAAATTCAAATAACCTGTTTTAAATTAATCTTTAATCGATTTCCAATAAACACTCACTTTTTTTTAATGTGGATATAATTCACAATATGGCAATCAAACATATAGCTTATTTTTGCCAATATCAAGTTTTAGATAAATGTTCTTAATTTTGTCAAGTCACAGTCAAGTCAAGTCAGTAGTCATGTCTAGTCAAGTTAGTCAAGGGCTAAGTGAAGCGGTGGAAGTTTCACTTAGCTTTATCTTGGGATATTTTGGTGACAAGGATTAAAGTCACTTATACGACATTGTACCACTTCCCAACACTCACGCTTGTTCACGAACACTTAGCAAATAATAATCCACCTTTATTATGCACAAATACTCGAAAAAACACAAATATTAGAAAATAAATACAATTACGATAACTAAGCGACTTTAGCTTGGCGCCAAAACTCACTATCACATTTTACTTACCAGCATATTTATGTAATATCACTGTAGTAATGCCAAGTTGTCGTGCCACAGAGCACGCGTGTTGTCCGCCCGCGCCTCCGAAACACGCCAGAGCGTGACGAGACGCGTCGTGACCGCGAGCCGTTGTCAACGCCCTGAATGTCCATCAATTGACTGTATTTCTATATTATTTATGTAAATTTAGAAGCAATTTTGACAGAATATTCATCAATTTACTGTATTACTACAATATTTATGTACGACCTCCATGGCGTAATGGTTAACATGCCTGACCGCTACTCAGGAGGTCCCGGGTTCGATCCCCGGTCAGGTCCAGATGAATATGATCTTTTTCTGATTGACCTGGGTCTTGGATGTTTATCTATATATGTATTTGTTATAAAATATAGTTTCGTTGAGTTAGTATCTCATAACACAAGTCTTGAACTTACTTTGGGGCTAACTTGATCTGTGTGACTTGTCCCTATATATTTATATTTATTTATTTATATTTTAATGCCAAGTTGTCGTGCCACAGAGCACGCGTGTTGAAACACGCCAGAGCGTGACGAGACGCGTCGTGACCGCGAGCCGTTGTCAACGCCCTGAATGTCCATCAATTGACTGTATTTCTATATTATTTTTGTAAATTTAGAAGCAATTTTGACAGAATATTCATCAATTTACTGTATTACTACAATATTTATGTAGTAGCACGGTAGTAATGCCAAGTTGTCGTGCCACAGAGCACTCGTGTTGAAACACGCCAGAGCGTGACGAGACGCATCGTGACCGCGAGCCGTTATCAACGCCCTGGATGTCCATCAATTGACTGTATTTCTATATTATTTTTGTAAATTTAGAAGCAATTTTGACAGAATATTCATCAATTAACTGTATTACTACAATATTTATGTAGTAGCGCGGTAGTAATGCCAAGCTGTCGTGCCACAGAGCACGCGTGTTGTCCGCCCGCGCCTCCGAAACACGCCAGAGCGTGACGAGACGCGTCGTGACCGCGAGCCGTTGTCAACGCCCTGAATGTCCATCAATTGACTGTATTTCTATTATTTATGTAGTTTTAGAAACACTATCTAACAGAATATTCATCGATTGATTGTGTTACTGTAGTATTCATGTAGAAGCACGCTAGTAATTCCAAAGTTGTCGTGCCACAGAGCACGCGTGTTGTATGCCCGCGCCTCCGAAAAACGTGACCGCGAGCCGTTGTCGAAGCCCTGAAGGTCCATCAATTGACTGTATTTCTATATTATTAACTAGCGACCCGCCCCGGCTTCGCATGGGCATAAAAACCTTCCTCTTGAATCACTCTATCTATTAAAAAACCGCATCAAAATACGTTGCGTAGTTTTAAAGATTTTAGCATACAAAGGGGCATAAGGACAGACAAAGCGACTTTGTTTTATACTATGTAGTGAAGATTTAGATTTGACTGAATATCCATAAATTAATTGTTTTCCTATAATATTATTGTAGAAGCACAGTAGTATAGTTCGCGGCATAAAATTTGACAAGAAACTGAAATGACCTCGAATGCGCAGTAGCCGATTTTCATACAAATTTTAACAGGCGCAGCACGCCCCTTTTTTGGCCAACTTATGTGCCGGGTGTTATAATTCCAAGATGTCGTGCCTCAGGCTCCTATTTTTGAGGAATGGAATGAAAAAAAAAATTTGTAACTTTGTTAGGCCTGTCATTTGGTCATGAGCTTTTAGGTCCCTAATAATGTACAAAAAAATAATTAAAAAAAAAAAGAGTTGCATAAGTAGGTAGGTACCTGATAGGTCTGCACATAGCTTCGTTCGCCACGTTGAGGAAACCCATAGCCACTTCTTCCATAGTCATCTAAAAAATTACAGTGAACGTGACAAGTCCGTTAAAATGTCCAATTTATAACTGCGAAGGTACAGCCAACGTTAAAAATTTTTTACTTCTCTCTTGCTATTTTCCAATTCCAATTCATATTACAGACAACATGTTTGTATATAAAGGTTTATGTTATTATCCATACTTCCATACTAATATTATAAATGCGAGTCTGTCCATCTATCTGTCTGTTACACTTTCACGGCTAAACCGCTAGACTGATTTTGATAAAATTTGGTATGGATGTAGTTAAAAACTAAAAGTCAAACATAGGCCACATTTTGGCGCGATATAACCGAGTCCCACGCGAGCAGAGCCGCGGCAACAGCTAGTGTTTTATAATTTAAAAAAATAATTAGGTCAATAGGCTAAGCGTGGGCTTAGGCCGATAATAATTATTGGTATTGCAGGCGTCTCATAGGCTGCGGTTACCGCTTCCCATCAGGTGGGCCGTACGCCTTTTTGTCTACTTTATAGTATAAAAAAATGATGTTAAATTATCAAAAAGAAACACGCATCAAAAATATAAAATTATAGTGAATCAAACAGAACTTAATGTGAACCTAAATAACCTAATGTATTAAATAAAATACTAGCTAGGCTAGGGATACATAAGTTAGGATAGGGATAGTTGTCCAAGGATGCAATGAGTCTATACACGTATCGATTTTTTTAAATAATGTGGCTATTCCCGAGCAAGTGGAAGCTAAAAAATTACCTCTTTCCCGCCGTCCTGCTTCAAGAAACCATTTATTTCAGCCGTCATTTTCTCAAAAGCCACCACCGTCGCCTCTTTATCCAATGGTTCGTTTTCTTTCGGACCAAAGATTTTCGGAAAATATTCAGGTAGCAGACGACCTGTGAAATAGACGCATTTAGAACGGCTCCACCGATTTTGCGTGCAAATAAATATATTTCATTTCATTTCATCAACATTTCATCAAGAGCACAGTTAGCATACAAATAATCCTAGATTTAAATAAGCTTCCTAATCGAATTAATTTACAGCGTCTTTTATTTTCCAAGCTGGTGTGAGTAATCCGCGCAGGGCGTAAAAGTTGATTGAGGGAATCAGCGAATGGGGAATCATGGCATTTACGATGCGGGTAGCATCACTATTGATTTCCTGTTTCAATTACCAACATGTGTCAATTTATAGTAGGTAACTATAAATTGACAGTGTACATTATTTAATAAATAAATTATGCTAAGCGTGCAACACCGTCTTCACCATAAGGGCACACGGGGCCCGTGCCCAGGGCCCCCATTCTCGGGGGGCCCCGAAGGATCCACAATTTCTCTCACACATTTATTCTCAAAACTTTTTTGTCCTGTGTAGTGAAACTGTTTTTGTTAGGATTAATAATATTTCCGAACGCAATACCTATTTTACTACGTACTCCATCTAGCGGTCACTCACGCAATCACTCCAATTCCAAAGTCAAGTTGCACCGTCTAAACAAGGCCTAATATAAATGTCGACATTGTCTATGGTTGGGGGAATCCCCGAATGATGTATTGAACTTTCAGTCTGATAGGACTGAGTTGAGTTATTTTGTTTGGTTTGTTATTTAAAATTGAGTAAGATAAACAGAATTTTGATTTGTTCGTTTAAACATTATTTCATTATGTCGAAAAGAACATATTTAAGTGGTTCACAAAAAAGAAAAAAAGTTATAGCTCAAAAAGAAATAACGGAAAAACTTCCAAAGCTCACTTCATTTTTTACGGTTGAAGAAACAAATAAGCAGACTGATTATTCATCCTTATCACCGCAAGACAAAAGTACCTCTGAATATCACGAGGAAAAAGAGGTTATGTGTGATGAAAATGACAAACACACATTAGATCCTGAACCATCGACTTCAAGCTACTGTGAATTAATAACTGCAAGCTTAGAGAATGTATCTGTGTCTCCTGACCCTGGTACGTACTGTGACGACATTTTACCAGAAGAAGTCCGGAATATTTGGATTCGAAAAGGGCCAGAGTTTTTCCAAAATATAAATAGTGACTTCTCCGAAACTTCTTCAAGTTTTCCAGATTCCAAAGGTAAAACGAAAACTAGATACTTGACTAAAAATATTTTTTTTCGTAAATTGACGAATGGTGAGTCTTTAGAAAGAAAATGGCTCCTTTATTCACCAGCAAAGAAATCGGTATACTGTTATTGCTGCCGTCTATTTAATACCACTACTGGTACTGGACATAATTTAAGTTCTCCTAATGGATATAAAGATTGGAAGCATATAAGTAACTTATTGATAGAGCATGAGAACAGTTCACAGCACAGGGAATTTATGATGAAATATGTTGCAAGAATGAAAAGTACTGGACGGATTGATACTGAGTTGCTGTCCCAATATAATACAGAAATTAACTATTGGAAGAATGTGCTTAGGAGGATTGTTGCAGTAGTGAAATTTTTGGCTTCAAGAGGACTTGCTTTTCGTGGTGATAATGAGACATTAGGATCGCAAAATAATGGCAATTATTTGGGGTGCTTAGAGCTGATTAGTGAATTTGATCCTTTTCTTGCTGATCACATACAAAACTACGGAAATCGTGGAAAAGGAAGTACATCATATTTATCGGCAAATATTTGTAATGAATTTATTAATTTAATGGGACAGAAAGTTTTGAAAACTATTGTCAAAGAACTTAAATCAGCAAAGTACTACTCTATTAGCGTAGATTCTACGCCAGATCTGTCCCACGTTGACCAACTGACATTCATAGTTAGATATGTAAAAGACGGACAGCCTATTGAGAGATTTTTGCAATTTATGCCTATGTATGAACATAATGCGCAATACATAGCAGATATCATTTTAAACTTTTTTGAAAGCCTTGATATTCCTATAAAAGATTGTCGCGGGCAGAGCTACGACAATGCATCAAATATGTCTGGAAAGTACTCTGGTGTTCAGTCAAGAATAAAAGAAGTTTGCGAATTTGCGATTTACGTTCCTTGTGCGGCACATTCACTAAATTTAGTGGGTGTTCAGGCTGTTGAGTGCATTACTGAAGCAGTAACATTCTTTCAATTTGTACAAAAATTGTTCAATTTTTTCTCGGCTTCGACAAAACGATGGAAAATTTTGACAGAACATTTAGGTGCACATAGAGTCCTGAAATCTCTTTCCGAAACTAGATGGTCTGCACGTACCAATGCTATTAATGCTTTGCAAAGTGGTTATTCAAATATTTCTGAAGCATTATCTTCAATCGCAAGTGACGTCAATCAGCCAGGAGACACTAGAAACGAAGCCCAAAGCCTAGCAAAAAAAATGGAAAAATTTGAGACTGCTCTTCTAACGGAGATTTGGAATGATCTTTTGGGAATTATGAATAAAACAAGTCTAAGTTTACAGAATAATACTATCACCATGGACGTTGTAACGAAACTTTATGAATCTCTGATCACTTATGTCAATACCGCACGCAATAATTTTGATCAGTACGAAACGGCTGCTAAAGAAAAAAATCCATATGCTGACTACAAAGATACATTTGAAAGAAAAAGATCTCGCAGCACACGCATCACTTTTTTTGAAGGATCATCAGAGGAGGCACAGTTGCACGGCAAGGAAAAGTTTCGTGTAGATACTTTCATTCCCATAATTGACACATTAAATACACATTTAATAAAACGTTCGGCAGCATACCAAGAAATAGATAGTCGATTTAGTTTTCTTTGTCAGTTAACAACAATGGAATCTGGTGAGCTGACCAAAAAATGCAAAGAATTTGCAGAATTTTATCATGAAGACATTAATGCAGATGAGCTCAAGTCAGAATGTTTTCATTTAAGCCAATATTTAAAAAACATAGCAAAGGAATCAGCTGATTTAAAGATTTCAACCTTACATAACTTAATAAAATCAGATAAATTGGAAGAAACTTTTCCAAACGTAGAAATTGCTACAAGGATATTCCTTTGCCTAATGGCTACCAATTGTAGTGGAGAGCGGTCATTTTCGCACCTTAAAAGAATAAAAAATGAATTGCGAACAACAATGTTACAAGAACGACTGAGTAATTTGTCAATTATGTGCGTAGAAAGTGATATCCTTCAAAAAATTGACTTCAAGGATATAATAGAAGATTTTGCTCAACAGAAATCGCGAAAGAAACCGCTAATGTAATTGTAACCAAAAAACCTATGCTGTATTTGATTACCTATAAATGGGTTCATAAGTACTTAATAAAAAATGTAAGTGTTTTTCTTTTTTTACTTTCCAATTCGCTTTCTTTACCTTCAAAAAGGGCCCCAAATTCTTGTGTGCCCAAGGGCCCCAGCCTAGTTTAAGACGGCGCTGTAAGCGTGGACATAGTTCTTATGGTCCTAGGCTTGGTCTACCCCGTATTGGATAAAGACGTCATTATATGTATGTATATTTAATCTCAAAGTCGTCAAAGTGACCATTACGACATAATGGTTTTATTGTTTGATGAAATAAATAAATAAATTTAAAAAAAATACCAAGCACCAAGTTAGCGTCCGTGACAGCCAACGATCCTGTAGCACACGGGCCCTGGATCCGCCCCGGCCGACTGTGACCCCACCATCACTATAGATCTATAGTACGTTATATCGGAAAATGCAGCAATTTATATTTTTAAAAAAATTTTGAAAGATTATGAACTGGGTTAACATACAAATAAATAAACAGACAAATCGCACGGATTGGGTTGGCCCCAAGTTGCAACGATACTATTCCCACGGAAGCGGACCCCCCGGAAAGTAGTTAGTATAGTAACAAAACATGACTTAAATGTATAAATAGTTATATCAGTTTAAAAGTAGGTGGAAGGTTCTAACTTAAGAAGAAAGAGGTACTTACTTAGTTGTAAACTACTGTTGTGGAAGTAAATATTATCATTTTCTTTCGTGTTAATTGTTTATTTAAGAATTTTTGTTTTTAGTTCCACGAGAACACTGCCGACAAACTGTCTTGCAGTTTGGCAGATTATGTATCCATAAAATTGTATCGTTGTAGTTATAAAAATAAATGAATATAATAACTAGCCGTTTTCCGAGGCTTCGCCCCGCGTGGGACTCGGTTATATCGCGCCCAAAAGTAGCCTATGTTTGAGCTCAGGTCGTTAAATACATCCCTATTAAATTTCATCACAATCGGTCCAGCAGTTTAGCCGTGAAGAGGTGACAGACAGACAGACTTTCGCATTTATAATATTAGTATGGATAGTGATCAAAATAACTCACCAAGCAGCAAGTTAGCGTCAGTGACAGCCAGCGGCCCCCCCTTCCTGTAGCACACCGGCCCTGGGTCCGCCCCGGCCGACTGCGGCCCCACCACCAGCAGACCGGAACGGAAGAACAGCATGGACCCGCCGCCGGCTGCTACCGTGTTGATGTCTGTGACAAATAATGACATACATACATACATACAATCACGTCTTTATCCCATGCGGGGTAGACAGAGCCAAGGGCCATAAGACCTTAGGCCACGTTTAGCATAATGGTAGTTGAAACAGGAAATCAATAGTGATGGGTTGCTAGCCGCATCGCCTATGTCATGATTTCCCCATTCGGCGATTCCCTCAGACAAATAATATAATATTATAAACTAACTGTTACCCGCGGCTCCGCCCGCGTGTAGGTCGCTTTTCGCGTAACCTGTGTTACATTGAAATGAAATGACGCAATCGAAGTAGCCAGGACATTATTCAAATATAAACAAATATCATGTTTCAGAGTTAAGTTCAAAGAATCTCTTTGTAGACAACATTAGCAGTTCTTCCCTCAGAGGCTAATAAAAATAGATTTTTGGCGCTACTAACCCGCGAGCAAGCCACATACAGTTGTCCATGCGAGAAACATCTTGTTGACTTGTTCTTAGGTCGATGCCAGCTGCTTTTAGGGTTTGTCCCTGCGACTTATTTATCGTCATGGCAAAGCATACATCAACTGGACACTGGGTGGGTTTAAATTGAAAGGGGTAATTGTTGGGGATGAGTGGTATTCGAGGTATGTACACCGTCCCTGTGAGAATTTCGGCCTGTATTAAGTTGCGCTGCAAAACCGTTACTTTGAGTCGGATCCCGTTGCATAGTTTAGGCGGAGAAAGATTTCTTAGGAGCATAATGGGAACGCCGACTTTAAGGGTAATGTTATGAGCAGGAAGACCACTTGCAGCCGATGAACTCAAAAACTCGATGGGGTAGGTGGTAGCATCATCCTGATGCACAACACTGTTATATGACGTGTAAATCACTGCATCCCCGACAATTTCCACCAAAACCTTGAGTTTCGGTAAACGTTTCCGAAGCCCGAGATGACGCATGACGCTCGCGGACAACCGAGACTCTGTCAGAAGAAGTTTCTGAAGACCGAGACGATGCATGGCGTTGCCTATCTTCATCGAGTCGCATCTGTCTATCCGCATTCGATTCTTGAGATCTAGCTAACCTTCTGCTTTTAGCTATTCTGGAATGATGCGACAGATTAGATCGTTTCCTCCTAGGCATTATTTAAAATAATTGAATTTTTATATAAGGTGAATTTAAATCAACTGCAAATATTTTAAGGGCAGATTCAGACCACTCAACTGAACAACTTTCCTAAATAAACTTATGTCGAAATACGAAAAATTTTTTTGACCTCCCAAACAAATTGAGAATCAGCTGATCTAGTTTAGTATGGAGAGTGAAAAATAAAATTTCGTATTTCGATATGTTTATTTGGAAAAGTTGTTCAGTATAGTGGTCTGTATCTGTCCTTAAAATATTTACAGTTGATTTGTGGCCACCTTATATACGACACGATCGTATGTTCCGTCAAACAACAAATTCAATTTTCAATTCAAGCAAAACAACTAACAATAGCGAGCCGAACCGTCCATTAACGAAACCAATCAATAGACAACAACCAAAGAACCAAACCGCAAAGACAAAGACCATTAAATTTTTTAATTTGTTAGGATTAATTTCAATCTGCTATACCATAATGCGAAAACGTAACCATAGCGAGTTGTAAAGTCAGCGCCATCTATTGAGATTTTATGTTACTAAATTTACGATCAAATTCAATGTGTTATTTTATTAAAACTAATAGGTGCAGTGCGTGTTTTCGTCTTTATTGATATGGATAATATAATGTAGAAATCCTAGTCTTATCTAAATTAAATTAAACGTAAGTAAACGCATTAAAAGTTTTGAAGCAGTGTTTGAAGTAAATTTTCAATCGACCATAACTTCTTTTTCCCTTAACCGATTTTGACGAAACAAAGTTTTGACAACGCTCCTAATTATATGTAATACAACTGTTAAAACTGCGTTTAAATCCGTTGAGTATTTTCGAAGTTATAACGTACCAGACAGACATACATACATACAGACAGACAAAAATTCCAAAAACTGACTTTTTGGTTTCTGTTACTCTTTTTTAATTGCACTCAATCAGTTTTTTTGAAAAATATTAAATGTACAGGCACTCGCATTTTAGTGTCTTATTATATGTATTGATAAGACAAATAATGATATATAACTATATTTCAATAGCGATGGCAACACTAGCGCATAGAAATATTTACGAAACAAGCCAACAGATGGCGCTAAGCCAAAATCACTAAATCGCTGGACCGATTTGGTTAATTTTGGTCCTGAAATATTTATGTAAGTTTAGGGAAGGTTTGGTAATAAAAGTGCGTTCAGGCGGTACGTCGAAGTCCCGCCCATGTCAAAGCCTATAACTGGCAACCCTGTCTCCTATAATAAACATACCCGATTGTGGAGCTTGTATGGTAACCCCAGCAGTAGTAGCCTCGTGAATATGCTCCAGAGAGCCAGCACAACGCGAGACGTCCGTCGAAATTCCGCCCTTTTCAAAGCCTATAACTGGCAACCCTGTCTCCTTCTACAATAAACATACCCAATTGTGGAGCTTGTATGGTGACCCCAGCAGTAGTAGCCTCGTGGACATGCTCCAAGGAACCAGCGTATCGCGACACGTCTGTCGAAGTCCCGCCCATGTCAAAGCCTATAACTGGCAACCCTGTCTCCTTCTGGTATGACGTCATAGCGTAGCCTACTACCCCGCCCGCTGGCCCTGATAGAATTGCTCGGGAGCCGTTGAATCTGGAAGAGAAACAAATTTAAATCACAAATATTTATATTATTTTGAATAGGTTTCGCCGCTTGGGAATTTTCCCATATGTACGGTGTTAGGTATGCATACATACACACCAGAATATATAAATTCAACAAGGTGTCAAGAGCACGCGGGCAATTACCCCTAAAATCGACCCCAAAATCAAATAAAATCTCCAACTACTAGGATCGCATAAAACACTAAGTACTCACAGATTCATCGGAGTATGACCACCGTCGTTTCTGCATAAACAACACATAAGCATTCTTCAATCCGTCGGAGAAGCTCGAAGCAAAGCCTCGTACATACTCTCGTATGTGCAGTGCAAGACTTTTAACCCGTTTTTTTTTCATTTCGGTGCTAGATACCTGTTCTAGATGGGTACCGGTACCTAATTTAGGTACCGGGCGGGCAAGGAGCCACGTTGCCACTCCGTAAGTGACGACACCGTACGCTATTCAACAGTACCGGTACTGGTAAATACAGATACCGGTACGAGTATCACAGCAAAATCAATTATATCAGTTCCCATAAATACCGGTATATGAAGCCTAGGTGCGGTGTTAGGTACGCGTAAATACATATCAGAACAAAAACTACATTAGAGCACGCTGGCATGATCCCTAAAATCGCATTCAAAATCCACAAACTACCAGGATCGCATAAAACAAAAGGCACTCACAAATTCATCGGAGTAAGGCCACCGTCGCTCTGCATAAACAACACGTTAGCACCTTTCAAGCCGTCGGAGAAACCCGAAGCGAAGCCCCGAACATACTCCCGTATGTGCGGTGTTAGGTATGCGTCGGCGCATGCGGTAAAACCGCGGGGCACCATTCGCACCATTGACGTCACGGTGTGTGAAAGGGAAACTTGTTTGAAGCCTGCATACAAAAATATACTTATATTTAACTGTTTCGGCCGCCAAAAAGGCAGTAAATTACTGCGTGCTGCGGCACAACATCCTAGGCCATTAGATGTTTGGTCCGTATGCCTGATGCCAGAGGCTTCGCTCCCATAAGAATTTTAGAAGATATATTTTGGTTCTGACGACTTTTACTTACAAATTACCTACCTACCAGCACGTAAAAAATGATGATCATTGTTATGTGTAACACTAATTCTTATGTCAATGTAATAAGGTCTAAAATTGAATATAGTTATATACATACTAGCTGTTGCCCGCGGCTCCGCCCGCGTGGGACTCGGTTATATCGCGCCCAAAAGTAGCCTATGTTTGACCTCAGGTTCTTAACTACATCCCTATCAAATTTCACTACAATCAGTCCAGCAGTTTAGCCGTGAAGAGGTGACAGACAGACAGACAGACAGACTTTCGCATTTATAATATTAGTATGGATCTATGCGCGTGACCAACTTTGTGCCATTGAAATGCGAGCTAACTTGTTGTTATGGTTGATAATATGATTGAAATGTCATGTACTCAATAATTAATGTACTCACCCAAATCGGTAGCAATCTTGCCGATCTTCAACTCATGGTCAGCATAGGTATAGCTGTGTGCCAGTACCACTGCTATGCTCTCAATGCCTTTCTGTCTCAGCGCAATGAGATCCTGTGAAAACATTGACATATAGTATAATAACTAATTATCATCAGCGCCAAGAATCCGAGCCACTGTCCGGTGAAACCTGATGTCTTATTTTTCCTTCCTGCTCTCTCTCTCTCTCTTTTTTCTCTCCCTCTCTCTCTCCTCATAGTGCCTGCAGCATCCGAAAATGTATCCACCTACCTACCTTACACCTTCCCCGCTAAGTTTCTCCATGATCAGCATATTCTCTCCACCACACTTCTTCATTTATCTCTTGCCACATACCTTCTTTAAAGCTTCCTCATCAAGCTCCATCATAATCAGCATCTTTTCTCCAGTAGTTCCAGTCACGGCCGGCCAAGTTTTCTTCATCTGACAGCGGTCTTCCAGTGCTGGTATCACGCGACAGTCTACTTCTACTACATCTGTGTAGAGTACGCTAGGCCGCTTAATGTCCTATGAAATAATTAAATATATTTAACATACATACATATCATCACGCCTGTCTCCCGTAGGGGTAGGCAGAGACTAGAGATTTCCATTGGCTACGATCCTTACATACCTCTCTCGCCTCCTCCACACTCATCACTCTCTTCATACACGCTCGCCGATTTCGGGTACTCCTAATGTCTCCCTTTTTCAAAAGACCTGCGATTTGGTCGCAGTATGTTTTACGAGGCCGACCCTGACCGCCGCTCCCAGCCAACTCTGCTATGTATATACTTTTCGTCATTCTCCTTTCATCCATCCTCTCTACATGTCCAAACCATCTCAACATCCCTTTTTCTATCTTTGTCACTACATCCTCATTTACACCGCATCTTTTTCTAATCTCACTATTTCTTATTTTATCGCTCAAGCATAAACCACACATACTCCTTAAAGCTCTCATTTCAACCGCATTCACTCTACTTTCATTATTTTTTTGCCATACCCAACTTTCACTACCATACATAAGGGTCGGTATTAACACTGCCCTAAATATATTTAATCAATTATTATTTCACTAAATTTTTCTAAATTTTGATGAAGCAAATTTTAGATATTTATTTGTAGTTAGTATGTATCCAACTAATATTATAAATGCGAAAGTGAGTTTGTATATTTGTTTGTTTGTTTGTTACCTCTACACGCCCTATCTACTCAACCAATCTTCCTGAAATTTCGGATACACATAGCTAGAAGGACAAGGAAAGGTACCCTACCTTTCATCCCGGGAAGAAGCACTGTTCCTGAGGAATTCTCACGCGGGCTAAGCCGCGGGTATGATATAATCGTGTTCGAACCAATCGGAAACATTAAATGAGCTTATTTTTATTTTTTATCGACTTCAAAAAAAAGAAGAACATTTTAATAAATTTGAAATTCGTTGATAAGCTGTTGGTTCGTTAATTAGCATATTTTATTAAAATAATCAGCACCGACTTCAGATTTATTAAAATGTTTGATATGAAGCATGTTTAAATAACAATGTATTAATTATTTCATCCTTTTTAGTTGAGGAATTGAAGTCGGTTTCGTTTTTTTGGCAAAAACAATTATTTTCTTACCAATTGGAATATATGTGGTCTAGCCTGGTTTCCGATGTACAGTAAATCCTTGAAGCCCTTGTTGATGACCAGCGCTACCCTCGCGCCTTTCCTCTCCAGCAAAGCATTCGTGGCTACAGTTGTGCCCATTCTTATTGACTCTATAAGAGATGTGTTCACTTTGCCATTTTTGTCTAGAGCGTTACCGGTTTCCTAAAAAATTATTTAATTAAAAAAATGTTTAATGTTATTCTGCCATTTAAATTACTACTTTATGTCTTATTCTATTTTCATATTCATCTTATATCTATACGAGTACTATGAAGTTAAAACGCTTAAGTTTGTTTGTTTGAATGCTAATAACTTAAGAACTACTGGTCAGAGTTGAAAAAATCTTTCTGCATATGATAGCCTGATTCTTGGGGAAGATAATAGGTATATGATCATACTATGGCCGATTGACACCGCGGGGAACAACTAGTACTAATATGATTTCGGAGAAATGCAAACCACAAATCAATGCTTTCATCTTAATCATTTCGTGTAGATGAGATGGTCAATTAATCGACCATGCACACCCTGATGTCAGAGTTCTTCGGAACCACCTCTCGATCTCTGACGTGGTTCCTTTAACCAAGTTTAAGGAACCAATGCTTTTAAAGTATTGATGATTTTGTCAGTAACTAGTTGGATTAGGTATATAGATTTATTTTAACTTAATATTATTAATCCATACTAATATTATAAATGCGAAAGTCTGTCTGTCTGTCTGTCTATCTGTCTGTCTGTCTATCTGTCTGTCTGTCTGTCTGTCACCTCTTCACGGCTAAACGGCTGGACCGATTGTGATGAAATTTGGTAGGGGTGTAGTTAATGACCTGAAGTCAAACATAGGCTACTTTTGGGCGCGATATAACCGAGTCCCACGCGGGGCGGAGCCGCGGGGAACAGCTAGTATTATATAATTTAACTAGCGACCCGCCCCAGCTTCACATGGGCATAAAAACCTTTTTCTTGAATCACTCTATCTATTAAAAAATCGCATCAAAATCCATTGCATAGTTTTAAAGATTTCAGCATACAAAGGGACATAGGGACAGAGAAAGCGACTTGTTTTATACTGTGTAGAGATGTAGTGATTGTGATAGCCTAGCCTTGAAAATACTATGATCATATTTTAGAATTAAAATTTTCACATTTATATACAAAAATATCTTTGCACCATCTAAGCAAATAAAATTCATGTCTTTATTATCATCCTGTCATGCTGATTTCAATGAAGATTGTTCTACTAAAGATAATGTCTTGTTGATATGGTAAACAGTAGTTCAAATGTACGATCAAACATTGATAAGGAGAAACTAATAGTCTGTTCTAAGTTATTTTCCCTTCACCAAGGTAAAAAAGGTAAATAAATATCAACTTTATTTCAATGAGCATAAGATCACACTTACACTAATCACACACATCCAATAATTTGAATAAAAATGTTTTATACCCATAAACAAATTACAACTCTATTTCCTTTCATGACATGACATGACTTGGAAAACTTTGAGTGTTTAGCAACAAAGTGCAAACAGTATATTACTATCAATGAAAAAAAAAACAAAAATATAAAATATCCTTAAATCAGTAATTTACCTCTTGCAAAATCCTTCTAATAGCTTCCCGTGGCGCATCATCATAGTTCTGAGGATCTACCGATAACAACTTCATGACCCTGACTTTCCCATCAGGGCAGCGTGCAAACACATCTGTAAAGGTACCTCCACGGTCTATGGCAAACTGGAAGCCTTTTGGAGGACTCATTGTTTTATTCTGTAAATAATTTCAAATTATTTTTTAATATTTTATAAAAAAAATTAAGAAGGCTTTAAATTTTTCATCTACATATTTTTACATTTAATAAAAATATGTATGGGGTACTTATCAATCTTCTATAATCAATTACTGTCTGTTAGTATGGCTAAAATTCTAGAATGGCTGGGCCGATTAGGCTAATTTTGGTCTTGAAATATTTGTGGAAGTTCAGAGGAAGGTTTAAAAGTGCAGGTTCAGGCAGTATCGCCGGGTCAACTAGGTAATAATAAATTATATTTTAAATAAGCAAGACGTCCACTGCTGCAATGTGCAGGATGGTACAAATTAATTTTGGCAGTTATTATATAGCAGTTACATCTCACACCATAGCATACTATTACTAATTCTGTGACCATAGTCACTTCACTACTCAGTACTATCACAGAATACCTAATAGTAAAGTAATATACTTTGTGCCGATGCCACAGTCATACAACAAGTGCGAGTATAATCGTACGTATTTCAAAACCGGTATCTCAACTGCCTTGTTTGTAAATCACTATCACTATCATCACTATCACTACATAGTATAAAACAAAGTCGCTTTCTCATTCCCTGTCCCGGATTTTGATGCGGATTTTTTTAATAGATAGTGATTCAAGAGGAAGGTTTTTATGCCCATGCGAAGCCGGGTCGAGTGTAGTAAATAAAGAGGTTTTAGGGATCCTGAACAACGTATAATATTATTAAAATAGTCAATACAAATTAATGATCTTTGTTTTTAAGGTACCTACCTGCTATGGGATGCCGTGCTTATTGCTTGGATATCTGGTTTTACACCGAACTCCGACAACTACAGAAAGAAGCAGTGATTTCTGTGTTACAACAAAACAATTTTAACAACAGCACACTAAAAAAGTTACTGATAAGAAAATAAAGTGAGTGATCATCTGGGTGACACTGTGTTGATAAGTCAAAAGACAAGACACCGATGGTGTCAGTGTCAGAAAATATTGCCATACAGAAAGAGGCTCTATTACTGGGCCAAAAAGTTGAGTCGTTTGAATAACTTACGGTACGGGAGCGTTTAATCTATCTCTATCCTCGTTGTGTAATAAATATTATTATTGAACGTATTCAAGAATGAATAAATCAAATAATTTTAAATACCTTTGCAGTTTTGACATAACGTATATTATATGGCAATTAACTTTATATACTATATTTGTGTGAATATATAAATGAAATATTATATTTTTATAATTTTTTGAAACGCATCCATTAACATAACCTAACTTTTCAATAGAAAAATGTCAATCAAATATTTGTGTCAACCGCGTTGCTAAACATTGTAGTTTATTGTTGGATGTTTAATTTTTCTTTCACACAATACCGACTTGTTACCCTTGGTGCTTACTTAAAAAGAATGGGACGAAGAAATCGTAACGTAAATAAATTCGCCCAACGGAAGCGCGACCGTAAAGAACAGGTAAAATTTAAAATAGTAGTAACGTGGAGTAACCTCAATGTTTTGTTTTGTTTTTACTATTATTTTTATGATTTTAGGAGAAGAACCCTCAAGAAAAGACGACTGGTGATACACGTAAGCATTATGAAGATATTGTGAGGGAAAATGCTTCTTTTGAAGAGTATTATAAGGTAAATTTCGTGTGTTTATTTCAATACTTAGCAAAAATTAAAAGTATTTTTTATTCATAATTAAAGTCCACTACACCACTAAAGAATATTTAAAAATTTTGTCTCATTTTTAGACTCAAAAAGTTTGTCCTGAGGAAGAATGGGCAATATTCATGAAAACCCTCAAGGAAAACTTGCCTACTGCATTTCGTATCACAGGATCCAAGTGTGAGGCTGATGCATTACTCCGAATAGTGAAGAGCGAATACTTCTCAGAGCTTCTAAATGTAAAGTTAAAGGTGGAGGGTACGGATGAAGAGGAGGAAATTAAACCTATTACTTTACCATGGTGAGTTAAAGCTGATTAATTTTGTCATTAATTTTTTTATTGATTTGCATTAACCTGGTGGCTCATAGAATCCAGACACCAAAGAAAAACACAAAAAGAAGAAAAACTATTTTTATGTGATATTCATTTATTTATTTATTTATTAAAACTTTATTGTTCCATAAGTACAAAATACTTATACAATTGGCGGACTTAATGCTAAAAGCATTCTCTACCAGTCAACCATTGGGAGAAACAGAAAAACTGTGCGGCGCAAAAAAGTTGGTACTTAAAAATAAACAAATTTACCACGATGGGTATTTTAATGCATATCATATTAAACTACGTAACATACATACACAATACATAAATATACATACTTATACCCTTACTTATATATCTACATATATTAAATATATATATATATATATATATATATATATATATATATATATATATATATATACATACATCTATGCACATACATACGAGTATATAAATATACATTATATAAGCCTACATAAATACTTTTACGAAAACTTTCACAAAGAACTTTCACACGCAGAAGTGAGCATGAACTCTTTTTTTAAAGGTAAATTTAGAAGAAATTTCTTTAAATATATCGGCAGGCAAAGCATTCCAGAGTCGGATGGATTGTAATGTGTAGGAATTTGCCATAAAACTACTGCGAAATAACGGAATAAACAGCAAATGAGAGTTAGAAGAACGAAGCTGTCGGTCGTGAGAGTCTGCAAGAAATTTGAACTTACATTTTAAGTATTCAGGTGACTGAGGATTCGTAATAATTGAAAAAAGTGTACACAGAAGCCTAAGTTGTCTACGTTGACGAATTTGCAGCCATCTAAGCTCGGAACGATAAGACGATATGTGGTCATATTTACGGAGACAAAAGATGAAGCGAATACAATTATTAATGAGACGGTCTAGCTTATTGAGGAGATCTTGATTAAGGTCCGGATAACATACATCAGCATAGTCCAGAATAGGGAAAACTAACGTTTGGATTAATAGAATCTTAGTCTTGATGGGTAAGAAGTTTCTGAGCCGATTCAGTTGCTGGAGAGTAATATTTTCATGTGCAATTTATGCAAACCAATCTGAAATATTAAAGTATACATCCATTATTTATGTTAATTCAGGTTTATACTTTACCTGTATATCTTATAATAATTTCATCATCTCTCAGGTACCCCTCAGGTCTGGCATGGCAGCTGCGTCTCTCCCGTTCAGATATCCGCCGTAATGAAGCTCTCTACAAACTTCATAATTTTCTGGTAGCTGAGACGGCTGCTGGGGGAGTTTCGAGACAAGAGGCCGTGTCTATGATACCACCAGTTGTGCTTGATGTTCAGCCACACCATAAGGTACTAATGAATGTGTACAATTTATTTATCAACATTATTTCGTGTAGATGTCATGGTCAACTGACCATACACACCGTGGTGTTATAATTCTTGGAAACCACCTCTTGGCCACTGAAATGGTTAACTTGATTATCGAAGCACAGAATCATCTTTATTATCAGACAATCAGGTGATTCAAGCCTGCAATGTCCTAACCAAACAGGTGGCTTACCATCATCTCTTAAAACCATGCAAGATCCAGTGAGTAAGAGTAATGTCGTATTACATCTTATATTGTACTGTCTTGCTTACTCACTGGAACTTGCATGGTTTTAAGAGATGGTAGTAATCCCCCTGGAAACTAAACAAAATATGCTTCCAGTGGGAATCGAACCCAAAACCCCCGGGTCTACAGGAAATTGCCTTAATTGCCCACTGGCATTTAATTTATGTATAACTAACCACTTTACAACCAGTCCACCTATTGCCTCTTGCTCAAACGGGTTATCGTAAACTTGCCACATAGTTAATTCGTCACGTTTTTAAAACTCCATACATTCAAAGTTAATTCGTCACATGCATAAAAAAGTATTAGTTAACTCGTCACAGGTAGGTATGCGTTATAGTTAATTTGCCACAATTAGCAAAGTACCGACAGCAAGCAAAGTGATTTATTTATTTAGTGGTTTAAATCTACGCTAATATGAAAAATGCCGAAGAGTTTGTTTATTTGGTTTTATGACATGACGACAGGTTAGATTTACAAAAAAAAACCACTCTTGTAAAGATGAAGGTATGTACCATGGGCGGAACTGAAGCGGACAACAAGTTAAATACATTTATTTACTACAAATGTCTAAAGTATTCAACTACATACAGGGGTTTATTTATTTGAATTTAATGATGGCCAAATTATATAATTTAATTTTCTATATTACTCAATTTTATTTTTCTATTGTCATATGATCTATGTATTGGAATGCAATGTATGAATTATTATTGAATAAATTAATGATCACTTGATCAATTCAAATAGGACATCATTTTTTTTTTAGCTGCAAAATGTTGATAGTTATCTTGAGTTCATTCATACCCTAGGAGGCTGTTGGTGCTTTTTAAATAATCCTTTATATGAGGATGAGAAAATTTACAATCAGACAGCTAGGTAGCACTCCTGCACATGCTTTTATCTCTCTCGCTCGCTGCAACTATCTCTTTGTAAATGTAACAACTAACCCTTTCGGTCAATGCATTCTTGTTATCAGTCCAGTGACTCACATGACCTTGCGAGAGGGTGGTGACGTGTTTTGCAAAATTACTGTGCAATTTTAAATGTTGTAATTTGTGCATCTTTGAAAAAATGGATAATCAGCCGGGAACAAGTACGGGAGGACATGGTGTAAGTATTTTTAAATTTAATTCTATACAAAAAAAAATATGTGCTATTTGTTTATTATTTTATCTCTCAAATGCTCTTATATAAAAGGAGTTCGATTTTAATAACAGTTATTAAACAATGATTTTATTTAATTTAACTTTAGATAGCCTATGGTTTTAAAACAAAATTAATACTTAACTGACCCCTCATTATTTTCACAGCAATGTCAATTTAATCAAGTGTTTATTTAATTGATTCTAGTAATTATAATCTGCAAGTTAAACTGCACTTGATCTAATACGAACTATTAATTATAATTAAATAAATATTTGAATAAAAGAGTCACATTTCTTATTTTATTTATTAGCAAAGGTACAGTTTAAAACTTTAGATATAATTTTAAATCATACCGTTTTATGCTGCTTGTCTTAACTAGACATGACGCATGACAAACTTTAAACAAAATGGCCGACGGCTCAGACGCCAGCGGTGGTGTGATTAATCATACATTGTGAAATTTGACATGTATTATGCTTATTGTTTTCTGTAGACAAACACAGTTACAAATTTCTATACTATACCCGTTTAGTTTTAAAGCATGTAGTAATTTTTATGGTGATTTTATAAAATGCTGACTATTTCCCGTGACTTCAATTGCGGCATTTATTTCCGTTGTTGTTAAGAGTAAAGAGTATTCTTATATTGAAAGAGTTATCAAATTCCGTCCAGTAGCTTTTTTTCCTCTTTATAGTATTAAGTATAGATAAATTTATGATACTATTTCAACACCTTTTCAGGTCACATTTACGAAAACTGAAAGGGGACGGAGAATGCTTGTGAGAGGTGGTTATATGTACACCTTTCATCGGGAAACTAAGCTTGGAACTGTTTGGAGATGTACGAATCGTGCATGCAGTGCAAGTATAAAAATTTCGGAGAATCATAGCGTTCGAGTTTTGCATGAAGCGGCTCATAAGTGCAAACCAAATGTAGTGAAAACAGAGATTATCAAGACAAAGAATCTTTGTAAAGAAGCAGCAGCAAATACCAGCACACCTATGCCTCAACTATTTGAAGAAGTTTTTCAACCAAAAAAAGACGCGGGTTACGATTTATTAAGTGCCTTACCGAAATTTAAACACTTTTCAAGATCACTTTATATCGTAAGGAATCGTGAATTAAACGTACCCAAAACACATTTTGCTAAATGTGAAGATGTAATAATCCCGTTCAAATATACAGATTGTTTTTTATTATTTGACGACGACAGTGATCCTGAGAACAGAATAATAGCTTTCTGTACTGAGACAGCTCGTGAAGCTGTAAGAAATATTCGAACATATTTTTCGGATGGAACTTTTTCAAGCTGCTGTAAACCATTTTATCAGCTTTACTGCATACATGGTGATGTGAGAAGTGACGAAAACTTTACAAACGTAGTTCCTCTCATATACGTTCTAATGCCTAATAAGCAAGAACGGTCTTATGAGCGACTTTTTATTGCTCTCAAGAAAAATTTGCCATATTGGAACCCGGTGACAATGATTGTCGATTTTGAAATTGCAGTTATCAACGTCATAAAAAAAATGTTTCCACATATTAAACTACAAGGATGTAACTTCCACTTCAAACAAGCATTGGCTAAAAAAGCTCACGCCTTAAATATGAACAGCATCAACGAAAAGAGACACTTGGCTTTGTGTGCTGCATTGGCGCATGTAAAGCTAGAAGACATTGAAGACGGTTGGTTGTGGATTATGGAAGATGCGCCACAGAGTGAAACAGTAACAACATTTAATGATTATTTCGTATCCCAGTGGTTAGAAAATAAAAATATACAATTTATTTGGAATATACATGGTTCTCGTCATAGGACAATAAATCTCGCAGAAGCATGGCATAAGCGTTTGAACAATATGATGCCTCAAAAAAAACCTAGAATGCTTCAGTTTCTGGAAACACTCAAAAAGGAAGCTGATTATGTAGATACTAAAATAAAAAAATTGAATCTAGCCATACCATCAAACTTAAGAACGCGCAGGTCAATTGCATATGACAGGGAGTTAAAAACTCTTTTAGAAAATTATAATAACATGCCCCTGTCTGAATTTATATTGAAAATTTCTTATATGCAGCATTTTAAAGAAATGTAACATGGATGTAGTTAATTCTACAATTAAGATTTAAATTAATAATTTTAATGTATGATTTCAAAGGAAAACTAATGTTATAAACAAAAAGCAATATCTTTACTTTATATAATAAAAGTTCTTTTTACTATTGTTTTATTGTAGGTTGTTCTAATTTGTTACATAGATGTAGTTAATCCTATACTTAAGTTTTAAATTACGACTTTAATCTTTGATTTTAGGGGAAGGCAAGTGATGAATTATGACAAAAAATACTGTGATTTTATCTGTGATTCATTAAGTAGATATATTTTGTTTTTTTTTTATGTTATACACGTAAGGTATATCAATAAGGTAGGTAGGTAGTAGGTAGGTTGTGCATGTTACCTAGGCAAATCAGCCGCTTTCTATTTATAAAGAGAACTGTGATTTTTACAAATTGTTACATAATATTTTAAATAAAACAGCTGTAAATTTTGAGAACCTTCCTAGAAATTAACAGCAAATTTATTTTTGTTTGCTTCTTCTTTGGTTATATTTGTACGTAATATTTAAGTAAATCATTCAGATAGAACTGTGATTTTTGTAATAGATGTAGGTAAGGTTAATATCCCAAAACTGTGATGAAAGAAATAAATGTTGTTATTTAAATTTTTGTTTAATTTTCTTGCTGTCTGTACAAAAATAATCAGTGTGACGAATTTACTATACTAAATATTAGACTGTGACGAATTAACTATAAAAAAATAAAAGTGTGGCAAGTTTACGCATACTTTTTTTCGTGACGAATTAACTTTGTGGCAAGTTTACGATAACCCGCTCAAACATCTGCTAACTAATTAAAGCTCTATCAATTTCATAATTTCCTGGTAGCTAAGGTCATAATGGAGAATTTTTGAGGCAGCAGGCCGTTTCTATACCACTGGTTGTGCTTGATGTTTCATTTAAACCATAGAGTATAAATATTTTTCAGAATTCATCTACACAGTGATAATCATTTTATTACCTTTTTTCTCACTGTTTATCCTTATATTTTTTTTAATTACAGGTATTAGATATGTGTGCTGCTCCAGGTTCTAAAACGGCCCAGCTGATTGAGTTTCTACATGCTGATGAAGACAAAATGCCAACAGGTAAATATGATTATGGTGAACTCGTCTTAATATCCATCCAAATATTATGTTAATCCATACTTCCATACTAATATTATAAATTCGAAAGTCTGTCTGTCTGTCTGTCACCTCTTCACGGCTAAACTGCTGGACCGATTGTGATGAAATTTGGTAGGGATGTAGTTAACCACCTGAGGTCAAACATAGGCTACTTTTGGGCGCGATATAACAGAGTCCCACGCGGGGCGAAGCCGCGGGGAACAGCTAGGTTATATATAAATGTATATTTGATTTTTTGCACCTACCAAGGTAACTTTCACAGCATAATCTATTGCTTGACTGGTAGAAAAATCCAACAACTTTAAAGTCTACCGTTTACATATTTTGTGATATCACCTCTTCTACCTATTAATTTTATAGACCTTCTTGTCTTAGAGCAGCCTGAAAAATCTAACAGATGGTCACTAAAAAAAGCTGGATCTTGTTCCCATTTGTCTGGTTTCCCAGTAAAATAGACTACAGAATTCCGACCGCAGTCACTTCATTTAAATAATCAGTACTGCCAAATCTAGAATCATGTTTAAAGCATGCCTTGGTGGCTTAATACCATCTTTTAAAACCATGCAATTGAGTGAGTAAGCGAGACAGCGCAATACATGATGTAAGGCGACATCTCCCTTACTCAGTCGTTCTTGCATGGGTTTAAGAAATGGTGGTAATATGTATTTGAAGTGTTCAACACAACACTTCAAATACATTTTTTTACGAAAACGGCTTTACTTTATCTCACACGAACAAAACGTATCAGAGGATGATGTTGTTTTACGTTGAAACTAGAGAGTATCTGTATAACTACCCTTTTCTAGGTTTCGTAATGGCGAACGACGTAGACAACAGCCGCTGCTACATGCTGGTACATCAAGCTAAGCGGCTGAACTCACCCTGTATACTGATAACTAATCACGACTCCGCTGTTATGCCGTCTCTCGTTGTCACCGATGAAAAGGTATGTGAGAGCTTCTATTAACTTATGAACGCCTGGTATTTTACCTTTATGTTTGATAGTAAGTCAATCTTTGAATTTTATCTAGCCACATCGTTTCACCACTGTTTATACTTATGCCGTCTCTCATTGTCATTAATGAAAAAGTACATGAGAACTCCTATGAACTTAGAAATGCCTGGTATTCTACCTATGTATTTTTAATAATGGGAGGCGCTTTGAATTTTATCAATCAACTATATGAGCGCACGAATTTTTATCCATGGAAAAACTGATATTCCTGAGCCTGTTTTAAGACTAAGCTTTTTCTAATTGAAAATTGCATTTAATCCCATGCAGAATTTATTGCTTGATTTGTGATCAAATTATTATGACGTCTTGTAAAAATCTTGTAGTATATATGTAGATTTAAATATTAAGGCACGATTAATATAAATATTATCTATTATATGTCTTGCCAATTTAAAGCAAGCTTGAGAGATTAAAATTTAAAATATTTTAAGAAATATTTATTCTTACCAAAGATTATGTTTAATTTTTTTTTGTATTTGTAAATAGGATCCGTCAGCCACAAAACCCCTGAAGTTCGATCGCATACTATGCGATGTTCCTTGTTCTGGAGACGCGACGCTTCGCAAGAACCCGGATATATGGCTCAAGTGGTCTACAGGCAACGGAAATAATCTTCACGGGTAAGTACTTTTTGTTCTCTTAAATTGTGTATTTCCGAGATTCGGATGACTTCAATTTATCTTCGATCATGTATATTGTGTACGGCGCTACGTCTTGTCATGGGTCAATGTGAAAAAAGTTCTGATAAAAATTTGGCATCACATTTCGGCATCCTAACACGTTCATTTTTGGCACGTACACTAAGCGACTGATAGTGAAACATGTCAGTTTGGTAACATAATCTACATCGCAAGACTAAATAATTTTCAGTTTCGACTTTACGCGATAATCTTTTTCCCTATTAAATCTTAAGGGACACATTTATAAATATGAAATACTATTATTATTTCAGTATACAATACAGAGTTCTACGTCGCGGTTGCGAACTCCTCGCCATCGGTGGTCGCCTGGTATACTCAACCTGTTCATTCAATCCCGTGGAAAATGAAGCGGTGATTCACAGGATATTACAGGAGTCTGGGGATAGTATCGAGCTTGTGGATGTTAAGGATATGCTTCCTGGGCTCAAGTTTCACAAAGGTAAGAGTGAACTCCTAAAATATTATGCTAGCCTGGTACATTCAATTATTCCATATGATTTTTAGCTTCAAAGTTATTCATTTTAATTCTAAGGTTACCAACTTATCAAACTGATTGATTGCAAGGACCTTGTATGCCTTGGTAGTAGAGTTACTAAACCTAATTAAAAACTACTAAATTCGTTCGTCCATCGTCTTCGGTCCATTCAACCTGGTGGAAAATAAAGCGGTGATTCACAGGATATTGCAGGAGTCTAGAGATAGTATAGAGCTTGTCGATGTTAAGGATATGACACTGGTTTTCACAAAGGTGAGAGTGAACCGCTGCGTGTTTATGCTGGCCTGGTATATGTCATTTTTGTATAGATTCGTTTTTAAGTTTTTCATATAGTAAAGTAATGAAACTAAGCTAATATAAATAGTTCCCTTATGATTCACGTGAGCTAAACCGCTGGTAAAAGCTAGTTATGTGTAAAACAAAAATGATGCGAAAGTGTACATAAAGTCTTCTTTTCTTTTTTATTAAAGGCATGACGCACTGGCGGCCGGCGTCAAAAGACATGGTTTTCTATGACAAATACGAGGACGTACCAGAGAAATGGCAGACTGTGGTGCGACCACAGATGTTCCCGCCAAAACCGGAGGACGTGGACAAATATCACTTAGATAGATGGTAAGTAAATAGCAGAAACATTTGCATTAATTATGCCACTTCTCAGGGATCTATACTTCTTAACCTTATCACACATTCTTATGTGGTATAGGCGCAGTATGTGTCTATGTTTCCTTTATTGGATTCTATTATAAGCCATATCTCATAAGCTGCTCATATTTAAAAAAGAAATAATTTATTTCGGGTAATTGAAACCAATGATTTATACAGGTATTTAAGTTGACACGATCTATAATAGAACCATGTGGTCCCATTGCCTAATAAAAAGATTTAGTTCCGTTTATCGCCAATAGTTGGCGCTACAAGATTTGAAAAAAATCGAATTTAGTCAATCTTAACTAAATTCGATTTAGTGCCTTATTTATAGTTATCGGAGTTAGAATCTCAGTTTCCCAAGTGATCGATAGATGGCGTTGCTAAGTTTCAGTATGGGGAGACTACATTGGTACACTAAAAATAGGCGCGCTTCTTTGTATGGCGGTTGAATATCTGTGCTAGTATAGCATTCTATAATCTGTGATAGAACTGAGATTTCTTAAACTTAAATTTTTAATGGAAGTACGTTGAAAATGTGCCCCATAAGGTCTTTCAAAAAGGGCGTAAAAAGATTTCTCAATGGTCGCCAATACGCACGTGATATTCCTGGTATCGCAGGTGTCCATGGGCTACGGTGACCGCTTACCATCAGGTGGGCCGTACGCGTATTTGTCTACTAAATTGTATTAAAAAAAATATATAATTAAAGTTATTCTTAATAAAAAAAAAAATTGGTTGCCTGTAAAGTCGGTATACGGGCGAAAGTTTTACGTGACAACGACTTTGAGTCTGTCTCTCTCGCTCTTAGGCGGGCTAACCATGCCCGAGTGGAAGGGACGCGTGCCTCTCACTCGCTCTCATTGTGAGCGCATAACGTGAGCGGAGCGTAACGCAGTTTCTTGAAGTGTCACCCGGCAAACCAATTTATAAGACGTTGTCACGTCAAAAACTTCAAATAAGACACATAAGTATCTCTCTATTCGTTTAGGAGGTAATTAAAAAGACTTACAATTTTTATTTTAATCAGCGTTCGTATATTACCACACCACCAAGACACCGGCGGTTTTTTCGTGGCAGTTTTCGAGAAAAAATCTCAACTACCGTGGGAGAAAGAGATCAAAGAAGAAGAAGTAACAAAAGAGGAGAAAAAAGAACCGCCGAAAAAGAAAAGAAGAATGGGCGGTTACAGGGAAGACCCTTTCGTATTCTTCTCCGGGGAAAATGAAGACGTATTCCCTTCTATTAAGGAATATTATGATTTGAAGTCGGAATTTGATCCGACGTGTTTGTTAACGAGGTGTTTCGTGGGGAAGAAGAAGAATATTTATTTAGTGTCGCCGATTGTGAAGGATGTCGTGAGGAGAAACGAGTCTAGTATAAAGATAATTAATACTGGCGTTAAGACATTTGTGAGGTGCGATAATAAGAACATGGTGTGTCCATTTAGGTAAGTTTGCTTTATTATTTTACTGGCTTTAGCCCGCGGCTTCACCCGCGTAAATTTCGGGAACAGTGCCTTTTCCCGGGATAAAAGGTACCCTATGTCCTTCACAGTACTCCTAACTATGTGTATGCGAAGTTTCAAGCAGATTGGTTCAGTAGATAAAGCGTGAAGAGGTATCAAACAAATATACAAACTCACTTTTGCATTTATAATATTAGCTGGGATTTACTTCGTCAGATAAATACATTTCCTTGATCCCGATAATATTATTAAGGCGAAAGTTTGTATGTTTTTACTTCACGCTCAAACGGCTGGACCAATTTTTATAAAATTTGGTATGGAAGTAGCTGATGCCTTCGATTTACACACAGAGTACTTTTTATTCCGAAAACTATACGATTAACGTAGATATGGTCAAAAATAAGGCGCTTTATAAAGTAGATGGCGCTGTTGTGTATGATAACGAGCGAGTGACACCGCGGGGTGCAGCTAGTACGAGTAGGTAATAAAATACGCACAAAAACCACAACGTAAATAGAAAAACAATTATTTTTCAACTCTTTTTTTACAAGTAACAATATTTGTGTTAACCCTTCATTTTCCGTTGGTATAAGACGCGACTATGCGAATAACAAAAGTTTAACTTATTTTTTTACTTGTTCTATCTGATTTTTTCACCAACAAAATAATCCTGAATGAGGGTTGATTATTTATTTATATTCTTAAACACACTAGCAGCATATGAAGCTGATGAGTGTGCATCTTAAGTTTGGAGATTTTATACTTTATGATTAGATTTTTATTCGAATTTCCAGTTGACATTTACTCGCGGGACATTTTTAATTAATTTTAATTAGTGTTAAGTGTAAGCAAATGTACATATTCATTCGCAGGTTATCCCAAGAAGGCTTGCAGAGTATATCGCCGCTGATTGGTCCGAAACGTCGGCTGCAAATTCTGAAGGAAGACCTAATATTAGTGCTTCAGAACGACAACCCGAACAAACCGCCCGACGTCAAACTGTTTAGCGAGCATACGCAGAATTTGGTCAAGGATTTTGGTAAGTTTTTTTAGTTGTTTTAACAAATTTTGTAATGCATAGAATTAAATTTATATGTTTCACTTTATCTTTATACATTTTATTGTAATTCTGTAAATAAACAGTACAGTATTTTACTATTTTTATAAGTAACACCGATGTACTTGCGCAGAAATTTAATATTTGCATGGTGCTAAATTATTTCTGCCAATTAAACCGCGCCATATGAACGAACTAGTGATTTTCTACCTTGGTTAATGTGGTTTTTAGTTGGGTAGGTAGAAAACGGTTAAAAGTTAGTTTTCTATCATTTTCGCCCATCACTAGACATATCCGCTATTGGTTGATTCGTATGCACAAGCCAAAAAATTCATTTTGCGTGTTTTTAAGTATTTAACAACATTTTTTGCCGTGTTGAATATTATTAGCATGATGATGAATTAATTTATAAGAGCAAACAAAATTGTGACTCCCACTATTTTTTTTTTACGATATTTTGCGCCCGAGTTCCCTGAAAAGGCGTTTAGCATCCATGTCTCACAAGATCCCAAGATCTCAACTGCTATAGAATTATGATGAATTGTTGATTAATGTTTTTTTTATTATTATTAACTAAATACACAAACAGAATATAAGTGAAATAAGTCCAACATTACAAAAACAATAATTGAAAAGCTAGCCTATACTCCACTTGAGTGTAAACGGAAAACCGAAATTAAAAAAAAAATGTTGCTGTTATAACAGCGACCGGCAGCTGCGTCCTGGAGTACAGCCAGCCCCGGCCTCCCCTGCGCCTCGCCCTCGTGGGGTGGCGCGGGGTGCACTCGCTGCGCGCCTACACCGCCACGCCCGACACTGTGCATTACTTGAGGCTGCTCGGAGCCGACTTCAGCAAGTACGGTGAGTCATTTCAAACTATATCTCCAATCCACCGTGTGTTTCTTTTTCAGTTACATCGCTTCAGAGCATGGAGGATATATAAAGTGAAGTTCCCCTATTGATCTTTACCTTAGAATCACAGTGTCCTCGCGACGAGGGGGGGCCGGGGGGCTCATCGCCATCTAGAGATGAGTGGAGAAGTTAAAAATAATTTTTTTAAGATGCTATCTAATGTGGAATTTACGTTAGTTCACCTCTTCTATGAAATCTCTCTGTGCTTCAGAGCTTCGGGCAGGGCTAACAATGACTGCCGTCTGACCCCGTTATCCTTTTTACATAAACAGTAGATCGCAATAGTTTTGAATTTATAACCATAGGAAGAAACTAGCAAAACTAGCAATAGTAAAAAACAAAAAGTCGTTTGCAATGATGATAATAATATAAGACTTTGCCACATTTCAGATGTAAATAAGTTCAAAAAAGCGTCCGACGTGCCAGACGCTGACGCAAACACATCCGTAACGACAGAAACTACAGAAAATGATGAACCGGTGGATGCAATGGAAGAAAATGGCGCGAAAAACGGCGAAGAAATGGCGGTAGATGAAGTACAGAGTACCAGTGATTTATAGTAGCTCGTAAGTGATTGTCCGTTTAGAGTATTTATTTAAAGATGTTAAAAAGAAAACTCTATTTCAATTAACGTTTGTTTGAATTTTAAATTGCTTTCAAAAATAGCCGATGTTTAAACATTTTTAATGTTTGTATTCTTTGTATTAGTGGATGAGAGTCAAAGCAATATGGACTTTATTGTGATAAACATATGGTTGACTGGTAGAGAAAGCTATATGGCATTAAGTCCACCATTTGTACACGTTTTTTTTAATTTGTACAATAAAGTTTTAAATAAATAAACATAACATTGCTCGGAATATTCGTCCAATACGTATTCTTTGAGAAAAGTTGATGCATTATTATTATCTATACATGTAATATTGTTGAATACACGTTACCTACTCAAGCCCAGACTCCTATAATTTCTATGTTTTTTATTTGGTAAGAAATAAGATACCCTGAACGGACTGTATGTAGTTTTAAGTAATGATATATGTATTGACACAGCATAATGCTTAACTGTATTATATACAACTATGTATCTTAATTTGTTATATTTAATTTAAATATAAATATTATTTATAATGAATTATTTTATTTGTTTTTGTTTTCTTAGCAGTAGCCTTGCTAATTTTAGCCAAAAATTATACCAACGTATAGTAATAGTCTTTATTTTTTAATTTGGGTTAAATATAAAAGTTATGAAAGCTGAAACATGCTTTACAGCAGTGACTTAGATTCCCAATAGTTTCACGACTCTCAAAACTAAAGTCATTAAGGCGTGATCTTGTCATTCAACAAATTCAACCGTGTAAATACGACACTCTAGGGCCTAAGTCTATGGCTTGCCTTTTTATTTCTTACTTGTTTATGAAAGTCAAACAACTCTGTACATACTGGTGTAACTAACTTATCTTCGATTCTCAAAAATGGATGATAATTGGGAAAAATTTAGATAAAAACAAATGAAAAACTTTGCATGTTCATATCCTTTATTTTTCTTACTTTCACACTTACGCAGTTTTGTATTGCGCAACGATAACAACCTTCCTCTTAAGTTTAAGGCCAAAATACTAGGTATTTTAAAAAATAGGACCTTTTAGAGCATTTGCCGGTTGCATTTTCAGCAATATCCCGTCATAGTGTGGAATCCCCTCTCTTAACTATTTCTTCCCTTACTGACCTATTATTTCAAGACACGACCACACGTCGAATGCGACGTTTTAACAAATCTTAGCTACCCGCTCTAGTTTCTTCGAAAAAAAAAACTATATTAAGACGAGACCTTGGTGAACACTAGCGCCACCATAAACTAAAAATCATTATTCACTGAAAACGCAAGATATCAAATTAAATTATTAAATTATAGTTCCAAAACAAACGACGTGTCGTATCAAGAAATGAATGAACTTGCATAAACAAAAATAGAAGATAGACAAAAATGGAAGGAACTCCATCGACAAGAGCCTAGCTCTTAAATTTATGATGATGATGATGAGTTCCATATAGTTACAAATTGCAAAACAATAGCGGCGCTAGTGTTTACCGAGGTATCACCTTAAATTTCAATTCAATGATAACTTATCTTGTTGACTACTAGTGACATTTCAGAATAACATACAAGATTTAACGTAATGTCTACTACTTTAGTATTTACTTGTGGCTTACCACCATCTCCTAATACCATGCAAGAACGATTGAGTAAGGGAGATGTCGCCTTACATAATATATTGCGCTGTCCCGCTTACTCGTTCTTGCGTGGTTTTAAGAGACGGTGGTAAGCCACCTTGTCATATAAAATTAAACTTGATGGCCATTGAAAATATTTTAATGGATAAAACAGAGATCAACGAGAAAAGAGAATAACATGGATCAGATAAGTATGATGACAAATTGCCTGTATCTATGGCAACCCATATTGTGCCAGCCGTACTGCAGAAAAACTTATGTATTTTTTCTGTAGCAGCGCCTATAATATAAATTAATATTGTTATAACGGTGGTAACATTCTATATTATGGTGATAATATTCCTGATCCAGTTTTAAATCAATACTGATAGTATACACGTGATATTAGTCCGTGACTATCCATAATAATCATTTAAAAAAACTACTTATTCATAATAATTTAAACTAGTGAGATCAACAACAAAACTTTAAATCTAATTCAACCTGTAGATAAAAAATATTGCACAAAAGTATGACTAGATTGAGGTTGTTAATAAAACTTTACATTGTTTTGTTTCATTCGCTCTTACAACTGAAAAATAATATCCTTGCTCAAGTAACATTTTACCTTAGCTAAATTTTTTGTATTAAATTCGCCAATGTTTAATATGTAAAGAAAATACTTTAAAATATTAAATTTCAGTCCAATTAGTTACATTAATACTTATTTTCTTTTAAATACATTTTTTATTGGCATAGTTAAGTAGAAAATCGTTAATGTATTTGTGCAAAACAGCATAGAGTATAATATGAAGTTCGTCGTAGCAAAATTATATTTAAATGACATAGAAAATGTCATATTTGAAAACTTATAGTTTTGATAATAATATGCTAAATAACACATATGTTTATCAGAATAAATCATGCTCAAATAGTAATCTTTTCTTACACCTATGAAAAAATATGATGTTAATATCATAACTCACCCCACATGGTGGCGAAGTGTATTCTAAAAAGTATCAGTCAAATGGTGTACAAACAATTTGTACTTTAGTTGATAATTAGGAATGATAACACCCTAAAAAATCTTATTAATTTAATTACATTAGTGACTTCAGATCCACATTTCTTAAATCTAAACTTATAAGATTTAACGCGACTTGTATTAAATTGGTTTAATCATTATAACGATACATAGATCTGGCGAGAGCTTTCAAACAAATAGTATTAGAGTTTAGATTGTAACCATTTTGTTAAATTTTAACTGAGATTATCTTATGTCTTGTTAAATAGAAACATATTTGGAAGTAGTTATAGTGCAAAGTACAATAAATAGGTATTTTTGAATATACACTAGTAGGAAAAAATATAGTGTAATATGAACTATATAGACGACATGTTTGTACTAGGAATCATTGTATAAGTTCATAAGTCGACGGATAATGTTGGACAGATAGGTGCAATGGAGAAGATGATGCTTATAATTATCTTTACTATATATTTGCCAACATTGATTCTTCAATGAAAACCCAATTGTAAATCAGAACAGCCATATTCCAAATAAATAAATGTAAAAACTCATAACAGCAATACTGTCGGATTCTCCTTACCACATTGATCATTAATGTAGAACTTTAAGATTACGGTTCAGTTTTATATAAATTTGAGGAAAATGGCAAAAGGAAATTACTGTTGGCAAATATACAGCCTCTTAAACTATATTACGAGCTAACCGACAACAGAAGACCCACGCTTTATTCCAGATTTAACGATTCTCGACCCAATATCACAGAGGGTGATGTGGTTTCGTTTTATTCGAATCTAAGCTAATTTTATGAGCTAATTAATCTAATTATAATTATTCTGGTTTTTTTGTTCTGTGTGAAAAATGATTTTTATAGCTGATGTATTTTATCTAAATGGCGATCTAACATATCGATAACGGTTTTTATGTAGTTATGTTTCAAAACAAAAGATAGTTGATGTTGTTGTCGCAGAAAGTGTTATTAAATTTAAACAACAACAAATTCTAATTTCCGACCTTACACAATAATCTACTCAGTTTTTTCATATTCTTGAAAATGATGTTCAATAAAATAAAAAGTTACTTTAGAGGTAATGCTACTTTCATCTGTATGGGAAAGTTAATCAAAAACAGTTATTCCCTTATGGTTTATAAGGGAATAACAACTTCTAAACTACGATGCGTTTAAAATTAAGTACTGTGGGCCGCACATCTTTCATAACCCTTTGATTTATACACTATCTTAACGTAATAAGGTCATGCCATTTACGTATCTTACTTGTCGTCCGCTGTACTATAACAAAAACTAAATGATTGGCGGAAAAATTGTCAATTTTTCTCTTTTGAACTTTAACTACTTTCCTAAGTGACAAAATCAAAACTAATATTGCTGGCAACCCATTTGACTGCATACTTTCTAGAAGTATTGTAAAAAGTCTAGGTGAATTTAGAACTAAATGTAGCTATGAAAAACTAAATTCTAAAGAAAATGCTAAAATATATGACTGCAATGATTGTAAATCATAAAATGAATTTACCTATAATATTTTTATTAAACAAACTGTAAACTAAAAGAGCTACACGAGATTCTCTTACCATGATCATACCAGTACACCACAGACTGCTTACCATATGAATATAATTGATGAATAAAGTAGTGATGCGTTGAATAAGTTGATTCAGTGGAATAAGTATTAGAAAGCACTCTATTATAAAAATTTTGACAGAAAATTACACAGCTAGTTTCAATTTAATTTTGCTCTTCTTGCCATTGATAACAACAAAATGTATCTTGAAGATAATACTAAAATTAAGTTGAATACTTATAGCAGACATTTTTCTAAATTTACAACAAAAGTAACCAATGAGCACATCTAAGACGGATCCAATTTTTGGACGGTAGAAATGGACAAAAGCTGTGCTTTGAAAACGCCAAAATTAACCAATGATTAATGAGACAGTCATCGCCATTAAAATAACAAGTTTCAAAAAGTATATGCTAGTATTTCTGCCATAACACATTTGTAAAGTGGTTATGCCGTCTCAGTTCCACAGTTGGACTATGAGCGAGACAGAATAAGAATGTTGACTGACTGACAGACACTAGATGAACATAGTATTGATTTTTCATCTGACATCAGTATATCCTGATACAGAGTAAACATTTAAATCTATGAAAAATCACAAATACTAATGAGATCCTTCTATATTGCTAGGAATAACACAGTAATGGAATTTCATTCGGAAATTTGCTTTGATATTATCTTCTGACCTCCATGCAAATATTGTAACATGATCAAATTTAGATAAATAATTGTTATACTACTAATAATTATAACTTTATAAAGTGTAAAAACAAATGGCGATGACTAACGATGTCAATTATGAGACAATATTGAATTTATAACACCCTAATTTTAAATACATTATAATTTAAAATATCCTATCGAGGATGTAATTGGGAACAGCCTATAAGAGTAGTACCATGACCTCACCTTCTTTGTTAGGTTAAGAAATTGATATATTCAGTATGTATACATGGTAACGTAAGCAGGGAGGAGTTTATGGATATTAAAATACACTTGCCACTGACATTTATGTAAAACAACTCGCTGGACAGTAGATTGTTAAAAATAATTTTGCAGAAAGGTACCTGAAAATATTTATTTACTAGCTGACCTTTCGAACTTTGTACCGACCGCCTGAACGCTCTTTTCTCACCGTTTAAACCTTCCCTGAACTTCCACAGATATTTCAAGACGAAAATTAGCCAAATGGGTCTAGCCATTCTCGAGTTTTAGCCAGACTAATGAACAGCAATTGATTTTTATATATAGAGAAGATAGAGAAGAAGAAGATTCGGAGAAATTCACTCTTCAATGCTTAGGTTAATAAAGATCATCGTGCGACTTGAACACACCTCTAAAAAAATCAGGTTTTTTTTAAAGGCTAATAACAAAAGCTGTCCAGCGATATTACATACATGTCAACGTACACAATTGAATACAAGTCTAACTATAAATGTAGAACTATGAACAGTGCGTAAGCCTTGGGTTCCTAGGACACTGCATGAGGTGTCTCTGCCAGGGCAGATCCCTCGCCAGCACGTTGGTGAGGCAATACGGACATTTCCACTCGTCCATGCCCAGTGCTGAAATTTTGGCATATTATATTGTCTTGTCTTCTGTCTCTATCATCTTTTATTTCTATCTTTTTTGTCTTTCACGTCTTGTATTATTATCGTTAACATCTTAGGAAGTAAAAGGTTTCTATTTTGGTACACATTACTAGATATCACTGGTACAAAACACCAGCCAGCAGTGAAATATATAACTTCGAAAGGAAATGTTTTTCGAAACCGTCTCTAGACCTCTGACGTATATCCTCATACGACTACTAGTTAGCAGCTAGACTAACAACTTAACATGCATTTTGAAATTTCATTGATGCAATTCATTATATCAGACAGTCAAGTGATTCAAGGCTGCAATGTCTTAACCAAACTGAAAACAACATTATATAGGAATTGAAACCTCGTCTTCCAAAACACCAAGAGTACTGGACCAAAGAGCCGCCTCTTTGGCTATGATCCTTTCAGATGTCAATCTCTATTTAAAATCTGAGAATCTGTCTTGTCTTTTACGCTTTCACGGCTAACCGCTGGACCGATTTTGATGGTACGGATATAATTAAAGACCGGGAATCAAACATAGTGTACAATTGGCGCGGTATAGTATAACCGAGTAACACGCGGGCGTAGCCGAGGGAAACAGCTAGTGTAATATAAGGTTACTTACGAATGCAATTGATGTGGAAATCTCTTTCGTCGATCCTCAGCGCGGCGCCACATTTCCCACAGGACTTCCAGGAGCCCTCGCTCATTGAGCATTCTTCTGCAAATAAACCAAGTTTGCATTGTGTTGGTATTAAAGACAAGGTATAGACCTCAACTGGACACAGACAAATTGATTTCTTTCCCATTGCTTAAAGGTTGATTCATGCCTTTGCTATATGAGTAAGATAGGGTTATTAGTTTTATACTTCCATTTATACTATCACTACATAGTATAAAACAAAGTCGCTTTCTCTGTCTCTATTTAAAACTACGCAACGGATTTTGAAGCGGTTTTTTTTAAATAGATAGAGTGATTCAAGAGGAAGGTTTTTATGCCCATGCGAATGCGGGCGGGTCGCCGGGCCGGTAAAAGGAGCCGTCTGTCAGTAGGAATCTTCTAATCTATCGTTGGGTAGAATAATTTCATTATATTATATCCTGTGTCTACTTATGTCGGTAGGCTTACATTTGCTTCACTAGTGATAAACCAGGGTCACAGAATTAGTAATAGTACCAGGGTCACAATTTCAAAACGCTAACGAATGTCGACAATAACAAAATATATGGGATTGACATAAGCTGCGGTAAATCACGTGGTCGATCTTATGTCAATCTCATACATTTTGTTCTTATTGTAATTCGTTAACGTTTTGAGATTGTGACTGGCTAAGGACACAGATCATCGATTGAACCTTGTCTTTGATAAACGTGGCATCGTTACATCTGTGAGAACCCCCAGGTGGCTTACTACCATCTCTTAAAACCATGCAAGATCCAATGAGTAAGGAAGATATATAGTCGCCTTATCGTGTATTGCGCTGTCTCGCTTAAGGCTCAATGGGAAAAGGAGTGATCTATTCTCTCCCACTTACCCAGCAGATGTGCGTGTAGCAGCCTGGCCTCGAGCGCGAGGCGGCAGTGCGGGCAGCGCGCGAGCACGACGCAGCGCCGCCAGTAGTGAGCTTCCAGCGCTTCCGCGCGGACTCGCCGGTTGCACCACGTGCATGTTGTACTGGTGCTACAGATTAAACCGATTTTACAAACCTTTCATGAAGATTTTGTTAAATCTTCTTTTCTTTAGCCGTCCACATCCTTCTAGAAGCTCATTAAGTGTTCTAAATGAGCTTCTAGAAGGATGTGGACGGCTAAAGAAATCCCCCCGGGTAAATGCTGCTAAATAACATATGCTGTTAGGTGCTAGGACCGTAGAGTTGACTGGTAGAGATTGAGAATGCCATAAGACATTAAGTCCACCATCTGTACGCTTTATTAATTTGTGCAATAAAGTAAATATTATTGTTCTATAAAAAGTACAAAAAAAGAAGAACATATGATACAATTTTGTGTCGTAAGACAATAATCTCGACCTTCGGTTTTATCAAAAACTTACTCAAGGAAATATAAAAAAAAATTGTAAGCAAAACTTTGTTTTTTAATTCATCACGTCACATCTGGTTTATTGATTCACACTCACTTGCATACTGGCTCCGGAGTAGTGTCGCTGCCATCCATAGCACCTCCTTCGTATCCTTCGTAATGATGTTCACCACTTGTCGCCATTTGTCTTCTCCCTAAATATTATTTATTTTAAAAAGCACAGTTGAAAAAATAAATATAATACTAAATTAAATAAAAACTCAAGGTCCCAGATTGCTTCCCTGTGGAACAAACGTTTACTATTTAGCAATCACCGAAAAAGCTCAATATTGCTTTTAATTCAACCGAAATTTATAAAATAAAGGAAAAACTTCTACGAGTTTTGAGAATAATAAAGAGATTTTGTTATTCAGATTTGTCATAATAATGTGATGTGCATAGTCAAAAGTCTTGGAAAAATCTATGAAAAATTTAATAAACAATTTCCTCTTAACAATGCTTTCCTGATTAATATTCTTCATAACTTGCGCTGTCTTTATTGGAACCGACATACCCCTTTTAACCCTTTTTTCCAAATTAAATATCCAACCATCATTACTCACAAATACACAAAAAACACAAATTTTGGAAAATAAATACAACGAATTATCCAAAAATCTTTGTACATAAAATATACAACGCTGCTTTACTCACCAGGACTGTAATATCCACTCTCATCCATCTGACTATTGTCATCCAAGTGTAGATTCCTCAAGCCCGCTACTAATTTTGGCGACTCCAGCACACCCTCCCTGAAATACTCCGCTTTAATTTTAGGGGAGTCAAGACTTCGGCAATCGGAGTCACAGCGGAGGTCGTTTCTAGGGGAATCCATTGGAAGAGAGTCCATGCTTCTCACGTCATTCTTTGAAGTTTTTGGAGAACCTGAAGTCATCAAAGATTTGTAAATTCCCAAAAAAAAAAAAAATGGTGCCATTTTCTTAATCTATGGTTCAAGATAATATTTCAACAATGCCATGAGGCGGTTCCGAAAAACTGACACCAAGGTGTGCATGGTTGATTGATGGTAACAGCTACACGAAATGATGATGATGATTGCCCTTCCAATTTTCTACGCAAATATCATTGACAAAAGTATAGGTACCTACTCTTAATCCCAACACAAAGTTAGCGAACAATATCCCATTTTTGCTGACAATATTTAACCCTTGTCAAATTTTAGTGCACTCTACCTTCCTTCAATAGGAGAATGTTATTTTAGTCTTGATGGCAAAAACCCTTGACTAAAAATGTACTCTTATTTATTTCTTAGGGTAATGCAATTCCAGTATTTAGTCTTACCTAAGGTAGGCGAATATCTATAGTCCAAATGCAATGGTTCATAGACGGTGACTGGCCGCTCTTTGAGCTGTGGTTTAGACGAGTCGTGGTCGTAATGGATCATGGAGTGTCGGTTTTCAGAATTGCGATTAGTGCGGCGATAGACTACTTCGTCAGTTTGGTTCTCTTCAAAATGGACCTGAAAGTAAAGCATGATGTCCTGTGAACTAATAGACTCACGAGCAACCTGCCCCGGCTTCGCATGGGCATAAAAAAACTTCCTCTTAAATCACTCTATCTATAAAATAAACCGCATCAAAATCCGTTGGTTTTAAAGATTTAAACATACAAAGGGACATAGGGACAGAGAAAGCGACTTTGTTTTATACTATGTAGCTTTTGCCCGAAGATTCTTAGAATCTCTTCGAACAGTCATTTTTCTCGGGATGAAAGGTATGATCTTCTCAATACTTCTAACTATGTGTATGCTTCAAAAAGATTGGTTCAGTTATAAGAGCGTGAAAGCGTAACAAACAAATAAACAACCAAAATATCTTTGGCATTTATAATATTAGTTGGGATAGCGTGTATGACGAGAGTCATCACTCATCAGTGAGGAGGAAGCGAGGGAGTAAGGATCGTAGCTAATGGAAATCTCTAGTCTCTGCCTACCCCTACGGGAAACAGGCGTGATGATATTTTATGAGAAGTAGCAAATAGGTAGATAATAATTCACGGCCAGTCAAACTTAAAAAAAAAAAAACAGTTTTACTAAGACATAATTGATGTTTACCTTCTCCGAAGCAGAAACCGTAGACCTCGGCGAATGTTTCGGACTGATAGCACTGTCCAACCTCAGTTTATTATAGCCCGGATAATTCGAAAAGTCCTTCGCTGTCCTACTAGGAGTATAGCGCTTGGTAGGAGATTTCTTCAAACTGCTTTTGGTCCTCGAAGTAGTATGGCTACTGAGACTTGAAGGTGCTAAAGTAGAGCCGCTGATGCTAGACGTCATGGATTTAATGCTGTAGGAGGAAGTGGCGCCGACTGATGACGTCATGAACGATGACGTCATTCCGCTGGTGCCGCTGCGCGTGGATTGGGAGATGCTCGCGGTGTCGAGGGTTTCTGTTTGATCTGTTCCGTTTAGGAGTTGCTCTTCGGATGGTGCTTGATTTAGCATTTTCTGTAACAAACAAGTTTTATTTGAATGATGTATTCGAGAATACTTAGAATAGTAATAAATTATATATTATAATCCATCGTATATGATGGCTAGAATTATGGACTAATATACTATGCAAGGTAGAACTGCCTTTGTAGTCCAGCCTGGTGTAGTGCTCCAGCTCAGCCTTGTGTAGTGTTCCATCCCAACCTGGTACAGTGCATTCCATCTCAGCTTGGTACAGTGCTTCATCCAGTCTGGCCTATGCTCCATCCCAGCCTGGTACAGTGCACTTCATCTCAGTCTGGTGCAGTGCTTCATTTAGCCAGGGCGGTACTCCATCCTAGCCTGGTACAGTGCACTCTATCTTAGCTTGGTGCAGTATTCTGTGCTCCAGTCGTATGTTGTTCTCCATCCCAGCTTGGTGCAGGTACAGTGCTCTATCCCAGACTGGTACAGTGCTCCATCCCAGCTTGGTAAAGTGCACTCCATCTCAGCTTGGTGCAGTGCTTCATCCTAGTCGCGTGCTGAGCCCGGCCAGTTAATGCTCCAGCTCAACCGCGTTTTCTACAGCCGTCGATCGCTATTCACCTGCATGTCCAGCCTGTCGAACTGCTGGAACAGATGCCTGTAGATGAGGTTCCTCCTGGTGACGGCGTCGTCGGGCGGCAGCTGCGCGCGCACGAGGCGCGGCGAGCGCGCGTAGGCGGCCAGCAGCACGCGCTCGGCCGCCGCGCGCACCGCGCCCGCCGCGTGCTGCGCGCCCGCCGCGCCGCACTCCGCCAGCCGCCGGACTGTTAGACCGCTATAATTGTAATAATTAAAGCATTCATTTCTAGCAACTAAGGCCCATTTGTTGGTAACATATGTTTCTTATATAGCTATGTTAGTAATTTTTTTTTTTATGGATATAAGTAATGTAGTATTTTTTATTTTATTTGAAAAACAGTCTTTTATATCTGGTTGAGTCAACTATATTTTATTTATTTAACTCATGTACAGTCAAATACAAACATAGGAAACTTAAAATTAGGAAATTTAGTACAAAAATACTACTCTCTTTAGAAATTCCAGCAGACCCGCGATAAAAAAAGGCACTATTGTTCTCATATACTTAGTAAAAAGACTCATATAGTAAGTAGGTAGATTAGTGATAAGAATAACCAACATTAAGAATAAATATACATCTGCAGTCGAGACAACGCCAGCCGAAGATGCACGGAGCTAGGACGGACCATTTGTTGTGGTATTATATGAAGGCTCCTAGGATAGAAACAATGTCAGATGAAACAGCAATATCACCTGTTCTTGTCTGTTGAGATGCCGTGTGTCAATATCAGCTGCTCCAACATCTGCAGCCGAGACAACGCCAGCCGGGGATGCATGGAGGCAGCTACTGGACGGACCAATTGTTGTGGTATTATATGAAGGCTCCTAGAATAGAAAATTCTGCAGTTTAGCCAAGGTCCAGCTAATGGTCGGCAAGCGCACTTGACGTCGATGGGTAGCGGTGAGCCTTCAGATGAGCGTTTGCCTCATCATCATCAAAAATTTAAGAGCTAGGTGGAGTTCCTTCCATCTCTGTCTATTATTAGCAAGAGCCTTTATTTCTTGATACGACACGATGTTTGTTTTCTCCCTTATCTGCTTCATATAGCTAAACCTCTGTCTACCTGGCTGGACCCCTCTTTCCTTTTATCTTTCCTTCAATGATATTTTTCATCAAATCATCGTGTCGTATCAAGTGTCCTAACATGTTTCCTCGTCTTGCCTACTTAGTGGTATAAAAAGATAATTTACTATTTCGATTGCAGGTTTAAAGTTAAATCATTTGACTGTCGGAAGAAAGATGATTTTGCGCTTCGGAATCCCGGCTGCTTCTAGATCGTTAAAGAAATCACTTCAGAATCCAAGAGGCGGTATCAAATAACGAATTAGCGTATCACCGGACAGTTTCCTTACTCGTCATTTTCACTTATTCTCCAGTTTACTCATTAGATAGTTTCTGAATTCGCCAATTTCCTTATAAATTTGCCAGTTTCATTTATTAGTTGTCATTTCCCTATAAAGTAGGTTTCCTGGTTCGCACGTTTTCTTGTTCGTTATTCAGAACATGCATGGTCAATTGGCGTAAAATGTCATGGCTTAAGAACATCCGCCAGAGGACTGGCAGTAGAACTGCTGTTCAGACTCGCCATGAATTAGACAAGATCCACGGAGCTGACAGCCAACCTTCAATAATAACTGACACCTACAGAATAAGATGGTTAAATAAGTACACACCACACGATATTCTGATGAGTAGAGGAACAGCCACATACCTGACTATCGGGCAGTCGGCCACAGTAAGCACAGTGTGTTGTGCAGTGGAGTGCACTCTTGGTGATGGGTCGCCGCAGGCTCGCAGCAGTTCAGGTAACAGCTTCTCCAGGCAACGACCCACTTCTGCTGCGCACACCCTGGAAAGGCATGTTATTTTAGACTGAGGTGTATATTTTAATTCACCTTGGACCACAACAACACAAACTCTTTATCGCGCCAAGAAATAAAATGCAATGACACAGGACGCTTTCGTTAGAAAGCCGTGACGTACAATGGCGGCCTTATCGCCAAAGCAATCAAAGAAGCCTTTGAGCAGAAACTCTAAATAAGACAATTGCCTAATTGTACGCATAGCTGCTCAGCTTCAGTTCTTGACACGAAGACATCCCCTAATTTCATAATTCACACTATATCTTTGCTTCACTAAAAGTTGACCAGATTTATAGCCTGAAATTTGAAGGTCCCTGAAATGGCTTCAAGTTGCTTGAACCTAATCTCTGTCTCGAAAGTCTGGCTGTACACAGAAAACATTGTCCCTCAGCATCCTCTGTCTGGCGGCCACTCGAGCTGTCTTGTTTGGAGAAGTCTTCGTGCTGCTGTTAGAAGGCAAAGTAAATTCTGCTCAGAGCTAAGTTAACCCTTTTTCTATATCTTCTTTGAGCAAAACTTTTTGATATTATGAAGGTCTACTGCCTGTTTACGTTTAGTTAGTTTAGGAATAAGAAAAATCAAAGGTCTATAGCGTAGTTGCCCCAAAATTTCTACAATCTAAACTCATTTGATATAAAGACAATTTTCATCTTAACTTAATTTGACTTGAAGTAGTTTGACAATCGATTGACTCACACTTTTCTATTCTCTCTACTAAAGATGACCGGAGATAGCTGGAAAGTCGTAAGCCTGTGGAGAAAACTGTTGATAGAATCTAATCTGACCTGTCAGGCACGAAATCTTGAAACAGCACCCGAACCACTTCATTAGTCTGGCTGTACACAGAAAACACTTTGTCCCTCAGCGTCCTCTGTAACAACATGGCGGCCGCTCGAGCTGTCTTGTTTGGGGAAGTCTTGGTGCTGCCGTTAGAAGGGGACGTTAATTCTGCTCGGAGTCGAGCCAACCCTTCCTCTTTGTCTAGATAGTTCTTGGAGTAGAATTTTTCAACCTGAAATTAAAGTTAGTATTTTCACTCATGTGTGGGTTCCATGTTCCAGTAATGAGTACTTATGCCACTATCTTCACCATTTGATATTAAAATAGACAGCTCTCTTTTTAACCGACTTCAAAAAAAAGGAGGAGGTTATCAATTCGTCGGAATGTTTTATGTTTTATTTTTTATGTATGTTACCGGATTACTCAAAGACGGCTGGACCGATTTGAAAAAAAAAAGTTCCATAGTCAGGATCTGATGATGGAATCATGGAGCTTTCGAGGGAACTCTTCAAGTTTTATTGCGATTTGGGTCGTTTTTGATATATTCCATGTCAATTAGGTAAAACGACGCTGATGACGTTTACCCGACTTTCCAAAATGCAGTGTTTACAACTTTTTAGTTATAAGGTATTGCGTACTCAAAACTATTAAAGTAAAAAATAATTGTTTTTGCCAAAAAAAACCAAACCGACTTCATTTCCTTAACTAAAAAGGATAAAAAAAATTAATACATTGTTGTTTAAATATGCCTCATATCAAACATTTTAATAGTTGGTTTTTTTGGCAAAAACAATTATATCTCTCTATATTATCACTTAGTGGATTCTTCGTTGAATCTTCAATCACATTGCTTCTTAACCAAAATATTGCCATAGACTGTCCTAACCATATATTTAAAATTAACAAGTCCTAACAGTCGACTTCACGACTTCATATCTCCTTTAAGATACCTTGTCAGTGGAAACAGTTGAAAGAGGTGCAGGAAATTGATGACTCATTGCGATTCCACGATAAAAAAAGAAATTTCCGATAATGATTACAAAAGTTCTGAAATTATATTTACCAGAGGATATCCAAAGATGACGATGGGTAGAGCAGCCTGCTTCCTCTCCCTCTCATTCAGCTTATGTGGTGGGATCACTTTCGTGGTGCTGTGTGTAGCGCTTCCTCCGCTGCATTCTTCTTGGGCATCCCGGGGCTCTTTCAGGTACTCGTTTGTATGGGAGCTGTAAGAAGACGGATTTTTATTTTAAAAAAATTCTATGGTCTCATGATACCTTTGTAACGTACTCAATTTTACATAATAGTCTATGTTGCTTCAGAGTTCTGCTAAGGGGTCTGCTAAAATACTATTTTTTGCATGGCTTCAGCCTAGGATCCGCATAACTGCGATACCTTCCTTTCCAAATATAAAATTATTTTTATAACCAGTGTTCTATTATAAAGCCAGATAACGAATTCGACAGATATCAGAAGTCAGGGATGTTGTACTCACTATCAAGAGGCAGAAATAGAAGTGGGCAGGACATATACTATAAAGGTGTTATTGTTTTTTGTTAAAATAAATAAATAAAATATAGCCAGGATGGACCGAGAACGGTGGATCAGAAAGGTCATGGAGTGGCGAACATGAGCAAACACTCGGGGTAGAGGCCCCTGCATTTTGCTGGGTGGATGATATCAAGCGCCATGCCGACTGCAATTGGATGTATGTGATTTGGGAGAAACCGAAATAGAAATTTATGGAGGAGGCCTTCCCCCAAAAAAGGCTACTTAGGATGGATAGATGGATACACGGCTACCTAGACGGTAAAAGAGCTTCTCTGTATTATAGAATACAACAAAATGGTGAAAATAAAAAGAAACTACTTACTGCCTCAACGCTGGAAGGAGTCTTTCTTCATAAGCCTCAAAGGTAGTCCTCGGGCCAGCACTCTTATTTCTCCTTCTAACTAAAGTACCTGGAAAGATGAGACGTTTCGTGAGCTAAGACCTAAATAAATAAATCAATACCTATTTTTTTCGTTTCGTGGTAAGATTGAGAATTCGTGATAAGATTGAGGGACCGTAGTAAAACTGTAAAACCGTGACGTGATTAAAGGGTTTTTAGTAAAATCAAGTTGTTTTTGTTAAGTTTGTGTGATCGGTAAGGTTAAAGGTTCCTGATTAAATTAAGATTTCATGGTAAAATTGAGGGACCGTGATAATAATGAGGGCTCATGATAAGATCGAGAGGTTCTTGGTAAGATTGTCGGTTCGTAGCTAGATCAAGCGATCGTTGAGGTTTACAATCTCACCATTGGCTGCGTTCGGCGTTATGCTCCTTCTCGGGCTATCAGTCTCTTTTCTCAGTTCTTCTTCCTCTATCTTCTTCTGGATCTCTATCTTCTCTTCTGGTAAATGTGGAGTCGGGTCAGGATACGTCTGTCGGATGTCTTCTTGGATAGTTTGCACTGGAGACTGAAAGATAAAAGCGATGGATGGTAGTTAATTGAAACAAATTCACGTATCACGCGATAAGCGAATGCAAACTGCTATGAAGTAATTAGAGGTCATAGAGCAACGAAGAGTTTCGGCTCTGACAGAAAAGGCAGGGTTGATTTTCGACCAAAGGGTCATACATACATATTTTTACGAAATTTTAATAATGCGGCTCCAAACTTGGCAACCAATAAAAGCTTGAGCGGCCCTGACCGCGGAACCTTTTTACAATATTTGTATATCTACCCTGAAACAATTGCGGCCGAACACTAGCAACCTTATCTTATCTGCTTATAGCTCAAAATTGCGGCTCAATTATTCGTATCTCCGTCACTTACTTCTCGGGAGCGACTACGAACATTCTACAAAGACCCCGAACGTATCTATAAATAGCGGATCATCAAGTTACTTACTGTCGGCATATTGTCAATTCTTGCATCTTCTTCCTCATGATGATGATGAACGAATTCAGTCTGTTCCGGTTCATCAGCTGGTGGTACTGGCGATGGCATGTCCAGGCTCAGAGAGCCAGCCGCCACGGACGGGGAGAGATGGTGGGAGAAGTCGTACTCTTGGTGCATTGAGGAGTCGTTACGGGAATCCGGCTTAAAAAAGTATAACATAATTTTAAGGCGAGTAAGAAGCTTAGTACCTGCGATGGGTAGGTCACAGGAAAGCATAAAGCAATGCATGGCTCTTGAGATTTTTAACCTCGGGCTAGCGAGTCTGTTATACGGAGTCCTTCTTCGTGTGACCTCACACTTCACTGAGTGGGTTGTTGAGGATCAGCACACTGTTTTTCTCTCTATAATCTCTCAGTCATCTCGCCAATTCAAATTCACCTCATAATGCGCCTTATGAGGCGTGAGTAGGTATAAATGGGATATGTCCCATCCTATCCCGCTTTCTTCTCGCTAGCTCAGTCAGCCAGATTCTTTAAGGCCAGATCCAAAGCAATCCTGTTTTTTTTAGGGTTCCGTACCTCAAAAGGAAAAAACGGAACCCTTATAGGATCACTTTGTTGTCCGTCTGTCCGTCCGTCCGTCCGTCCGTCTGTCAAGACCCTTTTTCTCAGAAACGCGTGGAGGTATGAAGCTGAAATTTATATCAATTACTCAGGTCTACTGTCCCTTGAAGCTGTGAAAAAATCAAACTTCTAAGCCAACGCAATCAAAAGATACAGCCGTTTATGCCGCAAATTTTTGACACTTGAAAGGGAATCAAAACCTACAGGGTGCTTCCCGTGAACTCAGAATCTTGAAATTTGGTACGAAGCAACGTCTTATAGCATAGATAAAGGAAAAATTACGAAAACCATAAATTTTTAGTTACATCACATAATATATTTTTAGGGTTCCGTACCTCAAAAGGAAAAAACGGAACCCTTATAGGATCACTTTGTTGTCCGTCTGTCCGTCCGTCCGTCCGTCCGTCTGTCAAGACCCTTTTTCTCAGGAACGCGTGGAGGTATGAAGCTGAAATTTATATCAATTACTCAGGTCTACTGTCCCTTGAAGCTGTGAAAAAATCAAACTTCTAAGCCAACGCAATCAAAAGATACAGCCGTTTATGCCGCAAATTTTCGACACTTGCAAGGGAATCAAAACCTACAGGGTGCTTCCCGTGAACTCAGAATCTTGAAATTTGGTACGCAGCAACGTCTTATAGCATAGATAAAGGAAAAATTACGAAAACCATAAATTTTTAGTTACATCACATAATATATTTTTTTTTAATAATTTTAAACTTACTACCCATTTCCTCATAAACGCGTAGAGGTATTAAATTGAAATTCATACCAAATACTCAGGTCTATAATACCTTTAAGCTGTAGCAAAATCAAACTTCTATGTCAACGCAATCAAAAGAAACAGCAATTTAAGCTGCATATTTTGAAACTCGCAAGTACTCGCAAGGGAATCAAAACCTAAAGGGTACTTCCAGTCGACCTAGAATCTTGAAATTTGGCATGAAGCAACGTTTTATAGCACACATAAAGGAAAAATTCCGAAAACCTTAAATTTTTAGTTACATTACAAAATATATATTTTTTAATAAATATAAACTTATTACTTTTTTCCTCGTGAACGCGTAGAGCTATCAAGTTGAAATTCATATCAAATACTTAGATCTAATTGCCTTTAACCCGTGAAAAAAAAAAATTACAAGTCAACGCGAAAAAGGAAAACGCAAAAGTACAACCATTGATACCGCATATTTTGAAACTCGCAACTACACGCAAGGGAATTAAAACCTAAAGACGGTGAACGAACTTTGTAAACCTTGCAGGTTTGTACGGAACCCTCGGTGCGCGAGTCCGACTCGCACTTGGCCGGTTTTTTTTAATAATTTTAAACTTACTACCCATTTCCTCATAAACGCGTAGAGGTATTAAATTGAAATTCATACCAAATACTCAGGTCTATAATACCTTTAAGCTGTAGCAAAATCAAACTTCTATGTCAACGCAATCAAAAGAAACAGCAATTTAAGCTGCATATTTTGAAACTCGCAAGTACTCGCAAGGGAATCAAAACCTAAAGGGTACTTCCAGTCGACCTAGAATCTTGAAATTTGGCATGAAGCAACGTTTTATAGCACACATAAAGGAAAAATTCCGAAAACCTTAAATTTTTAGTTAAATTAAAAAATATATATTTTTTAATAAATATAAACTTATTACTTTTTTCCTCATGATCGCGTAGAGCTATCAAGTTGAAATTCATATCAAATACTTAGATCTAATTGCCTTTAACCTGTGAAAAAAAAAAAAAATTACAAGTCAACGCGAAAAAGGAAAACGCAAAAGTACAACCATTGATACCGCATATTTTGAAACTCGCAACTACACGCAAGGGAATTAAAACCTAAAGACCACTTCCCGTTGACATAGAATCTCGAAATTTGGTAAGAAGCAATAGCTTACAGCACAGGTAACAGAAAAATTCCGAAAAGCTTAAAATTTTAAGTAGTTATACCACCAAAAAAATTGTGATTGTAAACATAATTGTAGTTACAGCAATGACCACGAGTTATTATACTATGTATGGGGAGGGCAACATTTTTCAAACGGCAAAGACGACCTCACTCATCGTCATTCAATCCCGATGTTTTGGTGAATGTAGCTGTATAATCTAAATGCGTCCTAACTGCTTAAAGTGTTATACTTATAATTAAATTCAAATAAAGGATTACTTAAACGATAAAGAGATCTTTGTCTTAAATTTATGCTCCTCCATCTTTCCCCATTGTAATGTTATGAATTTCATTTTGCAATAAAAATACCATAGTTATGACTCGATTGTCGTAATGAACGAACTTTGTAAACCTTGCAGGTTTGTACGGAACCCTCGGTGCGCGAGTCCGACTCGCACTTGGCCGGTTTTTTTTTATCTTTTGCTTACTTGATTTTCATTTTTTTTTTTTGTATACTAATTTACTAATTAATTCGTTAATTTATCTCCTTACGAATACATAAGAACTGCTATCTACTAAAATGATATCAAAATACTTACCCCATCTTCCTCAAACAACCGACACAGCTGAGAATCTTCCTTTATACCACACAGCGCATCAGATATTCGATCCCTCATTCTCCTAGCCAGTTCGAAATCGTCCCTGGCTGCCGCAGTCCTCTTCCTCAACCGCCATCTTCCGATGCGAATACCAGCAGCTGCTAATGCTGACCCGGCTGATTTAAGGCGACGAGCGTATTCAAAACGTTCCTCTGGGGAAAATAATGTTCGTGGTCAATTTAGAGTTAGTAATTTCTACTTTATTTATTATTAACTCTTTGTCTATACTCCTACTCTTAAACTAATAATACTAAATATAAATACTACTACTAATAATAATAATGAATGGGAAAGTGAGTTTGTTTGTGTGTTACGCTTTCACGGCATATCTTCTGCACCAATCTTCCTGAAATTTCGCATACACATAGCTAGCAGTATTGAGAAGGGAATTTCATGCGGACGAAGCTGCGGGCGAAAGCTAGTTCCAACTAATATTATAAATGCGAAAGTGAGTTCTATATTTGTTGTTTGTTTGTTTTGGAAATATAGAAGGATGTCAAGTGGATTTTTGGATGGTGTTAAAATCAATACATATAATAAGACACTAAAATGCGAGTGTCTGTACATTTAATATTTTTCAAAAAAACTGATTGAGTGCGATTAAAAAGGAGTAACAGAAACCAAAAAAACAGTTTTTGGAATTTTTGTCTGTCTGTATGTATGTATGTATGTCTGTCTGGTACGTTATAACTTCGAAAATACTCAACGGATTTAAACTCGGTTTTCACAGTTGGATTACATATAATTAGGAGCGTTGTCAAAACTTTGTTTCGTCAAAATCGGTTAAGGGAAAAAGAAGTTATGGTCGATTGAAAATTTACTTCAAACACTGCTTCAAAACTTTTAATGCGTTTACTTACGTTTAATTTCATTTTGATAAGGCTAGGATTTCTACTTTATATTATCCATATCAATAAAGACGAAAACACGCACTGCACCTATTAATTTTAATAAAATAACACATTGAATTTGATCGTAAATTTAGTAACATAAAATCTCAATAGATGGCGCTGACTTACTTTACAACTCGCTATGGTTACGTTTTTGCATTATGGTATAGCAGATTGAAATTAACCCTAGCAAATTAAAAAAATTGATGGTCTTTGTCATTGTGATTATTTTGGTTTGATTCTTTGGTTGTTGTCTATTGATTAGTTTCGTAAATGGACGGTTCGGTTCGCTATTGTTAGTTGACTAGAGGTGAGACATACTAGGTAAAACGCGGACTGAGTCTTGCGAGTACGCGTCCAGAAAAAGACTAGATCCAAAGACTAGGTCCACGAGTATTTACGAGTACGCGACTCAATGGACTCATTGCGTAACCAAATGATTCCCGTAAATACGCGTCTTGCGTATATGGACTAAGTAGTTTTACAAGTATTGAGTCTTCACACTTAGCATTTTTTTTATACAATTTTTTTAATATTGATTTATAACTTCCCTTCATACTTTATACAGGCTTAGGACTGATAAGATAAGATAAGATAAGATAAAATTTATTTGCGTAAAACATGTGTGAGTTACAAACAACAAAGTATTTACATGTATTTGCAATGTAGTGTTACATTTAAATTGTACGACATGTTTTTACCGATAATTTCGGTGTGCAAATATTAAATGTCAAAATATAATTTATGTCACTTTTCGAAATAATTTGTTAAAAATACATGCACAAAAAACTTAAAAAAATTATCAAATTAAAAATTGTCTATTATGAAATCATTAATATTATAGTAACATTTGTCAATTAAAATCTTTTTTAGTTTTGACTTAAATAAACTTAGCTTCAATTCCCTTATTTCCTTCGGAATTTCATTATATATTTTCGGAGCCATGCACATAACACTTTTATGCATTAGTTCTGTACTAGACGGATGCAGACACAGTCTGTCTCCGCCGCGTCGATTTCTAACCACAACATCTGATAAATGTGCAAATATCTAATCAGAAGATATTTGCATTTAACAAATATACCTAATTCTAATATATATAATGAAGGAAGTGTCAGAATTTTGTGTTTTGAAAATAGTGGTTCACAACTTTCCGTATTTTTTAAACCAAACATTGCTCGAATACAGCGCTTTTGTGCCTTAAAAGCCACATCTTTATCTGTCGAGTTGCCCCAAAATATCACGCCATACCCGAGTGCAGACTCAACCAGTCCATAATATGCAGCAAGTAATGCTTTTGTGTTTACCTCCTTAGAGAGTCGAAACATTGCATATGCTGAGCTACTAAGTCTTTTACTAAGATCTTCTATATGGTTTTTCCAATCTAATTTAGCATCTACAATTAGGCCTAGAAATTTAATTGAATCGACATTTTGTACAATATTATCGTCATAACAAACTTTAACAATTTTGTTATTTTGTGGTCTTTGACTAAATTGTATAATTTTTGTTTTATTAATATTAATTTTTAAATTGTTGTTTTTTAGCCACATAATTATTGATTTCAATGTAGAATTTATGTCGATTTCATATGAATTAATGTCGTTATATTTAATTGTCACTGTGCTATCATCAGCAAACAATGTCATGGGGTGATTAGTCATGCGTGGTAAATCATTAATATATATTAGAAAAAGTAAGGGACCGAGCACACTGCCCTGTGGGACGCCATATTTAACATATCGTTCATTTGAGAGATAACTCTGTTCCTTTTTAGATTTAAAATTAATTTGATTTATTTCAGTGACTTGTCGACGATCTGATAAATATGATTTTATCAAATCCAGGACATTACCTCTTATTCCGTAGGCTTCTAGTTTTTCTAACAATATGTCATGTCTCACATAGTCAAACGCCTGTGTCATGTCGCAGAAAAGCGCACAAACTGGATTTCTTTTGTCTACCTGAGTCAAAACATTTGAAAGGAAGTCAAATATAGCCATATTGATTGTTTTATTTCGCCTAAATCCCTTTTGTTCCGGGCATAAGATATTTTTTTTCTCAAAGTAGGCGCTTAATTCATTTGAAAAATATTTCTCAGAAATTTTAGTAAATATAGAATTAATAGTAATGGGTCTAAAACATTCCATCAATTCAATATCATTCTTTTTGAATAGAGGTTTTACTTTAGAAATCTTAAGATCATCTGGGAAAACACCAGTCTGTATACATAGGTTAATGATATGACTTAAATGATGACAAATGTATTTATTTACAGATTTTATTACTTTCGTAGAAATACCATCCATACCAGCACTCGTAGTATTTTTAAGATTTTTTATAATTGCAAATATGTCTTGAGGTAAACTTGGCGCCATGAACATCGAATGTGGACGGTGCTGTATATGTGATGTAATATTTACGCCACATTCATTATTTGGGCTAATTTTATCTATAAAATAATTATTAAAAGCATTCGCTATGTCAGAAGGATTGGTGATATAATGATTGTTAACATTTATTCTAGATATTGGCTGTTTTGGAATATTCATTCGTAATTCATTAATCATTTGCCAAGTCGTTTTTGTTTTATTATTTGATGTAAAAATGTTACGATTATTTTGATTTAGTTTTGTCAGCTTTATAATGAGTTTAAATTTTTTTGAATATATTTGGTAGTTTAATTTATTTGTTTTAGTAGGTTTTGTCCTAAATTTCCATAAAAGACTCCTTTTAGTTTTGCTACATTGTTTAAGTCCTTTAGAAATCCATTTTAGTTTTTTGTTTACATTAATCGTTATTTGTTTATATGGAAAACACATATCGTAGAACAGTTTAAATTGTTCTATAAAAAGACTATATGCAATATTAGGGTCTGTAGTCGTATATATTTCTGAGAAACTCAAGCTTTTCATGCAATTTATAAACTTCTTAAAATTTTCTGCACTGTATTCTCGCACTGTCAGCTGTTTTTATTAAAATTTCAATTAAAAAGTGTATTTAAGTAAAATATATATTAGAAGTTTTCAATCGATTTTATATACATTGATTACTTTTATTTACATTTTTTTTATATACAAAGTGATTCTTAATCTTTTATTATTTTGTTTTCTTGTTTTTTTTTCAATACGTGTATACATAAGTACTTACTTTCATATTGAACTTTCGGCGAAAGCTAACAACTAACAACTGTTTGTTTTTAAAATTGCAAATTGTAAGTAAACAACAAGTATTATTATCACACCAAAACAAATATGCAACCAAAAGAAAATGACCTTATTGTGTTTGTAATAAAAGTGTTATTTAAATAAACAATAACTCGCCGAAATACATCGCTCGGCGGCTAGGTGCGGCAGCGGCGAGTCGAGCGATCCCGAAGTTTCACGACGACGTCTTACGAATATAGTCCCGAACGCTCGCATCCTAGTTTTTGAGTTGCGCGGACCGGTGAAGTCGCCGTATTCGTAAATACTCGATACGCTAAAAGACTCGCATGCGGAAACGCGTACTTACGCGTCCAAGCCAAAACCTATTCCAAAAACCTGTTCCAGTAAATACGTCTCACCTCTATAGTTGACTTGCTTGAATTGAAAATTGAATTTGTTATTTGACGGAACATACGATCGTGTCGTATATAAGGTCGTATATATTTATTATTTATTTACACAAATCAACTGCAAATATTTTAAGGGCAATAGACCACTATACTGAACAACTTTTCCAAATAAACTTATATCGAAATACGAAATTTTATTTTTCACTCCATACTAAACTAGATCAGCTGATTCTCAATTTGTATGGGAGGTCAAAAATTTTTTTTCAAAAGTTAAGCATTTTAATTATTTTAAATAATGCCTAGGAGGAAACGATCTAATCTGTCGCATCATTCCAGAATAGCTAAAAGCAGAAGGTTAGCTAGATCTCAAGAATCGAATGCGGATAGACAGATGCGACTCGATGAAGATAGGCAACGCCATGCATTGTCTCGGTCTTTACTTCTGACAGAGAGTCTCGGTTGTCCGCTGACCGCGAGCGTCATGCGTCATCTCGGGCTTCGGAAACGTTTACCGAAACTCAAGGTTTTGGCGGAAATTGTCTGCATGTGGCTGCAAGTGGTCTTCCTGCTCATAACATTACCCTTAAAGTCGGCGTTCCCATTATGCTCCTAAGAAATCTTTCTCCGCCTAAACTATGCAACGGGACCCGACTCAAAGTAACGGTTTTGCAGCGCAACTTAATACAGGTCGAAATTCTCACAGGGTGTGGTTCAGGCGAAACGGTGTACATACCTCGAATACCACTCATCCCCAACAATTACCCCTTTCAATTTAAACGCACCCAGTTTCCAGTTGCTGTATGCTTTGCCATGACGATAAATAAGTCGCAGGGACAAACCCTAAAAGCAGCTGGCATCGACGACCTAAGAACAAGTCAACAAGATGTTTCTCGCATGGACAACTGTATGTGGCTTGCTCGCGGATCAGTAGCGCCGAAAATCTATTTTTATTAGCCTCTGAGGGAAGAACTGCTAATGTTGTCTACAAAGAGATTCTTTGAACTTAACTCTTAAACATGATATTTGTTTATATTTGAATAATGTCCTGGCTACTTCGATTGCGTCATTTCATTTCAATGTAACACAGGTTACGCGAAAAGCGACCTACACGCGGGCGGAGCCGCGGGTAACAGCTAGTACTAAATATAAATACTACTACTAATAATAACAGTGAATGCGAAAGTGAGTTTGTTTGTTTGTTACGCTTTCACGGCATATCTACTGCACCAATCTTCCTGAAATTTCGCATACACATAGCTAGCAGTATTGAGAAGGGAAATTCATGCGGACGAAGCTGCGGGCGAAAGCTAGTTCCAACTAATATTATAAATGCGAAAGTGAGTTCTATATTTGTTTGTTTGTTTGTTTTGGAAATATAGAAGGATGTCAAGTGGATTTTTGGATGGTGTTAAAATCCTGAATAAGTTGCGCGTAAATTGTTAATCCTTCAGGAACATATTTATAGCGCTTGGGAAATAAATTACATTATATTGTCGACACGTACATACGTGTCGTCAATGTAAACGAAAGTTTGCGCCGAAACTACTGTAAAGGATTTTTACACACTGTGGGTCGACTAAACTTGCTTTTTCTTGAACGCTGGTGGAGATTTCTGAATGCCAAGACAGATATTCCTCACTTACCACCTACAGCAGTCTTCTTCTTCTCATCCAGGTTCCTGACCAGGTCAGCTATCTCGGTGTCTACGTACATCACAAAAGCCAAATCGTCGTAAGGCGAGTAAGTTGGTTCGTTTTTGGACGCTGTTGGAGATTTCTCTGCGTCTTCTATTTCTTCACCGAGGACATTGACTGCCATAAGCGCGACCTGTGGGTAAATAAACATTGTTATCCGCATTTCTCGTGATCTACCCTCATTCAGGGCATATTAAAAAAATAAAGAAAGTAATCATCATGACCAAAACAACAACGCCTCTGTGGTCTAGTTGTTAAGGAGTTTGTCTGAAGACTCGGATGTCGTGGGTTGGATTCCCACGAAAGCACTTTTTTTCGTAGATATATGTTATGGAGACGGGCCTTGGTTAGTTTTTTACCTGGTCGTTGTCGTTTGCTGGTGGATGCGGTCCCGATAATCTGAGTTTGACGAAACGGGCTATTGTTGGTTCAGGTAATGCTGCTGATCTGGAATCAATTAAACACATTATCAAAATCATCATCTATCGAGGGTGTCGTCTTGAAACAGGGTCTGCTCTTATAACTGCTCGTTTCTGCTTCTTTCTGTCATTGACGACAGACTAAAACTTGAGTAAAATTGTTGTTGTTGAAGATAGAAGTTTGTTGATAATGAAGGTTTTTTATTCCACGCACGCACAGTTAAGACAGGGTAGGGACCTTTACACTCACTCTCAACCCCACAATCAAAGAGTGTCATGTTGCCGGTCTTCTCAAGTTGATGTACATCGTTGGTTATTGGTATTGGTAACCTTTCAGATACCAGTATTTCCAATGCATTAGATAAATATTCCATAATCTTAGATTGTGGTGCTACCTAGCTAGACTATAACCACTCTGGTTCGATTCCCACGGGAAGCATACTTTGTTTACTTGTTTCTCGTTTGGTTAGGACATTGTAGACTTGAATCCCCTGATTGTCTGATAATAAAGATGATTCGAATCCGTGCTTCGATAAGCACGTTAAGCCGTTAGTCCCGGCTGCCATCTGGTGGTCGTTAAAGGAACCACGTCAGAGGTCGAGAGGCGGTTCCAAAGAACTTTGAAACTACGGTATGTATGGTCGTATACGAAATGATGATGAGTAGAGTATTGTCAACCCCCGTACTGTCACTCACCTTAACTCCCTGGTCCTGGCCTGCGACGCCGGCTTGGCTAGCGTCACCCTTCCCACACTGGTGTATGTCGCTCCACATGGTGTAGCAGCCCCTTCAGATACCAGGCCTCCCGATACCAAGACCTCCACGCACGCCGCTGGAACCAACACAAATCTGGACTTTCTGGACTGACTGGAGGTCTTATAAAGAGATTAAAAGGAGCAGTTTTTAGCGAAGTTTGTTCGGATATAGATATTAGAGAATTAAATAAATAGGCTATTAAATAAAACCGGCTAAGTGCGAGTCGGACACGTAGGGTTCCACACAAAACGGCATTTTGTATGGAGGAACCTTCACATTAGTTGTATGGGAGCCCCACTAAAATATTTATTTTATTCTGTTTATATATAATGTTATTATAGCTAAACTCATTTATAGTTATTCATGCTATTAATGCGGCAACAGAAATACATTGTCTGTAAAAATTTCAACTGTCTAGCTATCACAGTTCATGAGATGATGAGATATTCTGGTGACAGACGGACGGACGAACAGCGTAGTCTTAGTAATAGCGTCCCATTTTTACCCTTTGGGTACGGAACCCTAATAAACAACAGGAAACAGATAAAGACTTACGTATAAGCTGATGATGAGCTAGCAACTGCAGTTTATGAACGCTGGTGACAGCGTTCAGCCGCAGCAGGAGCTCGTGGGGCGGAGCGCCGACGCTGCGCCAGCCACGAGCCGCCGGGCCCTGGGAGTTCAGCTCGCATGCTGGGTACGAGCTGTCTTCGCCTAGAAGATATGATTTATAGCATGTTTATAAGGTTTGTTTCTTGTTTCTCTCTACCCTAAGGTTGGCTGGAAGAAATTGCATTAGCGATAAGTCCGCCTTTGTACTAATTTTTATCTTTGATCCCGTACAATCCAATGATGTATTTATGTAATTGGTGCAATAAAGTGTTTATTCTTTCATTCATTCTTCTAGTTCTACTCGTAAGGTCTTAAGCGGTCATCTCAAACCGAAAGGTGTAAAAGGTACTTACTTTGTAGATATAGGAACGTCAAGAAATACCAAAGTAACAAACATACCATCAAATGTCGAACTAATATAAAACTAGAAAAACAATATATAAATCGATCGGAGGTAGTGGATAACTATTAAATATTTGATGCAGTAATTGGTTTAGCTCTGGAAGTTCGACACGCGAGCTTTCGAGTGCTTTCGGTACCTACATAACAGTCCTATCCTAACACCTAGTACTGTCAAGCGCGTGTCTTTTCATCATTCACAATACATAGGTATATTTCAATCACATAGATTAATTTTATGTTTAAAATGAAAAAAAATGAACATGTTTATAAAAACCATAAAATAAAACCAATAAACCACAAAGGCTGACTGACTTATCGCAAATCCAATTTCGTCGAGTTTGTGGATACCTATCACTATCATCACTTCACTATCACTACATACTTACCTAGTAGATATAAAACAAAGTCGCTTTCTCTGTCCCTATGTCTCTTTGTATGCTTAAATCTTTAAAACTACGCAACGGATTTTGATGCGGTTTTTTTTAAATAGATAGTGATTCAAGAGGAAGGTTTTTATGCCCATGCGAAACTGGGGCGGGTCGCTAGTTTTAGTATGGTTAGGGATTCGAACCTTTTTGTTTTTATCTTTGGATCTTATCATCTTACTTTACTTACTTCTATAACTTTATTCTTTCAGACCATAGTCTCAAACAACCAAAATGCTTGTTAATTCATGATCCTAACCTGGGTTGGGTTCGGTGAAGCAAATGAGCGGAGTAGAGAAAATAAAGTCCTGTTGTAGGTACCCACCCAAACATTTATTATTAAGGTATTTTTAGAAAAAAGAACGTCGATTTTTTTTTGGTTCATTCGTTCATTTAATTAAATAATACCATTGATAAAACATTGCTAAAGTAATTTTACTGATGATAAAACTTACCTAAGAAGGTAATTAGGTACTTACTTGTTGCGTAGACGACGTGAAACGGTATACGTTTCGGCATTTTTTGAAAATCTCATCACTATCTCTGTACTTTCAGCATATTATATAAATTCACTTCCATTTTTCACTGGAACTATATAGTAAAAAAACAAATTTTCTTGAGGCCCTTTCTGAAGCACATGTCGAGTTTTAAATGAAAATAATCTAAAATTGAGAAATTAAAGATATCACATATTGTCTAAAAAAAATCTGGGATGAATTTGTAGTTCTTTTGATGAAAATAATCTAATATTGTGTAAGAGTTGAAGAGTGTGGGCGAAGTAAGCGGGAAATGCCGGAAAAATCAATACTTTCGCGCCTAAATTCAGCCATCTTTGTCAGGCGCCGATCGTCATACAGCGTCGCCATCTAGTAATCCGAGATAGGAGTATAAAGTATTGCAAAAGTTGTGTATGTACTGGAAAGAAATGGAATCATTATTCATCTATGCAAAATTGTTATCTGCTGTCCAAGATCCAAGCTACATGCTTGCATTGCATACTTACCTACTAAAACTTCCTACAACTAGGTATACTTAATTATATTCTGGTGGCCTACTACCATCGCTTAAAACGTTGATACAGAGAACAGGGTGTCGATTCTGCTAACGTTAAATCACAATCGTGTCAAAATAGTGTTTCAATTGTAGTGCTTTTTTACACACTAGTTACAAGAAATGTATATTTTTTTTATATCACTGCTGATGGTCACACCACACACTACATTCACATCACATAATACTGTCATAACTCTTGTAAATAGTGTGTAAAAAGCACTACTATTGAAACACTATTTTGATACGATTTTGACTTAATGTTAGCAGAATCGACGCCCAGTATGCACTTTGATGCATACTGTTCTCTGGAATGATAAAAATCAGCCTTGAACTGAAAACGCCCGCATGAGTTAAAACACACAATATTTTTTTAATATCAACGGATTTCGGAGAAATGAAATGGATTTATCAACTATCTGTACATATTATTAATCTCTATTTTGGTTTCTTTAATATATTGGCCATATTATTTCTTTATTTTGGTACAACGATTAAAACTACAGAAAGTTTAAAAAAAATTGAAAATTATTTTTCAGCAAAAATCTGCTAAGTAGGTACCTTATTTGATTTATTTCAATTTTGATATAGATGACACTCGTGCAATCTAATGACAATTATTTATCAAAATTAGTCAAGCCGTTTTTTAGTTACGAGAGAACAAAGAAATGGACATATATACGTAAGTAAGTACATATACTTATATACTTAACATACATACAGGTCAATACATAATCCTACTTTTTTGGCTTCGCCGTAGTCGAATAAAGCTGAACAGGTCTACTAGACATACGGTTAATGATGACGATAACGTAACAAAAACAATTTTATTGTCAAAAATTCTTTATTTCCTGCAATAATTCGCGTCTGGAGTGTTGGTCTGTATCCAGTTCAAGAACTCTGTGACCCTAGTGTTGACTCCGGGATCTCCTGCGTTGGCGCAGAGCCGCCCGTAACTGATGATGCCCATATTGAACAGTGTGCCAGTCGAAGGCTCGGAGAATAACAGGGGACCACCAGAATCATCCTGTGAGAGAAATGTATCGCGCGTGAATAACAGAAAACTTAGGTATATCATTAGGGATGGAATCAGTCACGGTATATATACCTATACCGTTACTTGGTAAATTATAAAGGACTTATTACTTCCATGGGTAAATGGAAACGACCCCATTTCCATTATAGGAAACTTATTATCAGTTGGCCTTCTATCATCTCTTAAAACCATGCAAGTTCTAGTGAGTAAGCAAGACAGCACAAGACATGATGTAAGGTGACATCCCCTTTGTACACATTGTTTGTATTTGTATTCAACATGTATAATTTGTATGATAATGGTACAATAAAGAGTATATCTATCTATCTATCTATCTCCCTTACTCACTGGATCTTGCATGGTTTTAAGAGACGGTTATATACCGTAATACAGTAATAAAGTAAAGTATTGTACCCACCTGACACGCGTCTTTTCCAGGTGTGTAAGTACAGATCTGTCTTGGCGTCAATAGTGGAACGACGCTCCGACACTGCGCTTGGCTGATGACGTCCAGGCTGACCTTCCGGAGCGAGTCGGGCTTAGGCCCTCCTATGGATAGGGTGCCCCAACCTGAAACACCGACTCTATGAGAAAAACTTAGAAGTAAAGTTGGCTATGTTTATGTAAACATAGATATAACTTTAGCATACACGACACCACTACATCACCCTAATAGCGCACTACAGCTGGACATTTTTCTGTTACGTTACGTTTTAGGTATTGTTAACTCAGATAACGTTGTTTTTCACCCAAATTAACGGTAAAATAAACGTTACTCGTTAACAAAAGTATCGTTACGTTAAAAAAAGCCCAGTCTTTATCTGCAAAGACCGGCTGCAGTGCGTATTCACTCTTAAGCCACGTGGTCCGACATGTTTGTCCGATCGTCGGACGACGAAGACTTTTTATTTCCTGTTGGTTCTTTAGGTAGTATAGAGGTGATTTTCTACGTGGCTGTTCCTACTTATGTTAACGATATTCGTAGGTAAACAGTCTTATCTATGGCATAACGTTTTCACAACGTTACCTGTAGTAGCGTTACTTCAAGCGAGCTGCAAACTTGCCGGTAAACTGAATCGTGTAAGGCTGCATTAGGGTTTCATTTGCGTTATATTCCATTGCGTTGCGTTGTTGCATAACGTTGCGTCGCGTTACGTTACATATTCTATTCATAAAAGACTTACCCAAAGCAATGAGTTTCTGCCCGGTCATGTCAACATTAGCATATTTGAATGGCAGACAGACCGGCCCGACCTCGGCACTAAAGACTATGTCCTCTGCCACTCGGATGATCGCTATGTCATAGTCGTAGTTAGAACTGGCAAAGAAACAATATTTTTTATTGTACTTTTTGATTTTGTATGAAAAATTGACAACCTGTACGTACAGTTCCCCTGGCGGATAGTAAGGCAACTAAGAAATGACATAGAAAATCCTAACCAATCGTTAGCGTCTGCGTTTATAAAATCTCATACTAGGGGCACAGAATTTATAATAGTGTAAGGGGTACAGAAGTATATAATAATGCAGAAAAATTTCATAGAACCGTAGGTATGTCAAAGTAGATTATTACAATTTTAGTGATTTACAAAATAGCACGTGATATCAGGAGGTTGAAACCTCACCTCACCAGCCAGTGCCAAAAAACATCACGTGCTTAATGGACAACTTCTTACGGGGTGAGATACGATATCTAATACTTTCTTTGTCTGATTCTTATCGATATTCAGGTACAGTGGGCTGCAGAGAAATCTGACCCCCCCATGCCACAAGTATCGTTATTGAAATGGGGTTAGATTTCTCTGCAGCCCACTGTACATCTACAATATCTATTAACTCAATTGTACTACTGAGGTACCTATCGCCAAATATTAATTTATCTGTTCTCAGAAATCGCGATATAATCACATGAGTACCGTTATTTATATCTATTTCAATCTAAATATGTATGTACCTATATCTCACTTAGTAATTACCTATAATCGATTGAAATAGATTAGGATTAAATCTTATTTGTTATGTTAGATAGCGGAAGCCAGATTTTATCAATAAACTTGTTATTGTATAGATAAAAGAAAATAGCTGATTAGCAACAAAGAAATTGACGTAAGTAGGTACCTAATTTCTTTCTTTTGTATATGAAAAACTAGCGACCCGCCCTGTAGGACCGCCTATCTCGATTCTCTCCTCTCGTAATGGCTACTTGTATCATTTCGCACCGTTTTACGCACAAAAGGCTTTAAAAAAAAATTTTTTTTTTGCCAACATTAAAAAAAAAAATTTTTAAGCGTTTTAGCGTAAAATGGAGCGAAATGTGACGAAAGCGATACAAGTAGCCATTACGAGAGGAGAGAATCGAGATAGGCGGTCGACCTACTGGAACCTTTCTGCTCCATCGGCCATCGGTTCGTCGCGCTATCTGCCCTGCCCACTGCCACTTCAAAGAGCTAATCCGCTGGGCACAGGCTACAACCGGTCATGATTACCTTTACGTAAGCGTAATAAGGTTGTCGATCCCGCGTCGATAAATGTGGAAACTCCATAACGATACATTTAATAAAGAATTAAATTTAAAATTTAAAAAACCCACGATACATTTTCTTTTTAGTGGTGACGGTCGACTGATTTACCCCCCACATATTTTTACAGACATTAGGTATTTTCCACACTTACACCCCCAGAGCTTTGTAACAGCTCAACCGATTGTGCACGTGATGCGCTTTCATTTGTATATTTGCAGACATCGGTTGTTCTTCTCCACTTTCACCCCCACAACTTCTAAACGGCTCAACCGATTTTCATCAAACATGTCTAAGAACACTCGCCCGTAAGTCACCTTTAGTACGAAAAAAAATTGAAATCGCTTCATCCGTTCGGGAGCTATGATGCCAGAGACAGACAGACAGACACGTCAAACTTATAACACCCCTCTTTTTGCATCGGGGTTTAAAATTACTTACGAGTCAAATAATGGGTGAACTAAATAGTCAGCTACCCTGTACGCCCTGGTTGCTGGAGAGTCTCCTAAAAAGAAAGGTCTGGTTTAATTTCCCATACTTATCGATACAGAATCTGCTTCAGCCGATCAAAAAACCTTAATGTTAGTCTAATAAGATCCAACGTAGAGGGAACTCGATAGTTTAGCGCATATGCACGCCCGTGTTCTTAACAATAACAGGCGTCAAGTGACGATATGATAGCTTGGATTGGTCGTCAATAGTGGCATTTCTATCTTGAGCTTCTCCGTGCTTCGGAAGACACGTTAAGCCGTTGGTCCCGGTTGTTATAGCTCTGGCAGTCGTTAGGCTACGTCAGATGCCCCAGGCAATTTGAAGACCCGAAACATATTCCTATAAGTCTGGTTTTCCTTTACAAAGGAAGGTCAGATATGGAACATGGACCATGTAGATGCAACCATTTACAACTACGGCTTTAAGTACGCCTTTTCTTTATTATAATGAAGTTAAATCAATAATTTTGTTCAGCTATCTATTATAGTGTCCTACTGCTGGGAAACCCCCCCCCCCCTCCCCACCCCCCTTATCGCCACCTCTCTCTATCCTAAGCAACCTCTGGCCACTCTTCTTGCTTGGCCTGCTTCTATTTCACCGGCCGTCATGTAACCAAAAACTCGCAGAAAAAAAATAACTTGTTAAAAATAAAATATTTTTATTGCAAAACAAAAACTTACCAACTGTTACGTCATGTTCTCCCGCTACCACCGCCATTTGACTGGCTGGTCTGTTCCTGACGCAGTGAGCCGCAGTCAGGACGTATCGCTTGCTAATGATCGTCCCCCCACATTGGATGAGAGCAGTGGAGGCGTCCAGGACAATACCGACCATGGAGGGGAACTCATTGACACCAGTCTCTTGGCCACCGACTATGCGGTTCTGGAGAAAAACGATTAATAATAACGAATTTGATTAACAAGTATAAATGATTTACAAACTACTTTGTTCTTATATAACTTAGTAATCTGAGGATATTAGTGCTGGTTGTACAACTATACATACATTGAATTGTTATGTGTTAAATTGTTATCTTTGTACAATTGTTGGACAATAGTCCTAAGTAAACAAAATAAAAAATAAATAAAAATGAAGTCAATAACATATCGTCTAAGTTGCCCTAAGGTTGGCTGGAAGAAATTGCATTAGCGATAAGTCCGCCTTTGTACACATATTTTGTATTTGTATATCAACATGTATAATTGGTATGTTAATGCTACAATAAAGAGTATATCTATCTATCTAGGTTACAGAAATATTGACCAAGTCCTGGAAGGTTGGGCTTAAAAAAATTTATTTTTGTATAATTTACAACTTTATGAATAACTTGCCCGGGGCTCCGTTCCCGTGGGAATTCAGGGATAAAATATAGCCTATGTTTTGTTCCAGGGTGTAAGTAATATCCATTCTCAATTTCAGCCAAATCGGTACAGACGTTTTCCTGTGAAAGAGTAACAAATACACACTCATCGTGGTTAAGGCGTTTGCCCGTAGACCCGGGGGTCGAGGGTTCAATTCCCACGGGAAGCATACTTTATTTAGTTGTTTCCAGTTTGGTTAGGACATTGTAGGCTAGAATCACCTGATTGTCTGATAATAAGGATGATTCCGTGCTTCGGAAGACACGTTAAGCCGTTGGTCCCGGCTGCCATCTGGTAGGGCGGTTCCGAAGAACTCTGACACCAGGGCGTGCATTGTCGATTGACCGTGACGCCTACTCTTAATGATGACGATGGTCCTCACGAACATAATTTTCCAGAGTCGACCCTAAGATTACTGTGGTTGATTTAGAAGAAGAAGTTTTATTTTTGCTGCTGAATCAACTATTATGTATTCTGTGGCAGAATGCTTCGTATCAGTTACTTTTCCCTTACCAGTTTCCTATATCCACAAGAGCAGGTAGTGGGGGTCGCTGGTTGGGCGGTGGCTGTGCAATAAAATCTGCCGCCAGGACTGTTCCTTGAAGTTATCAATCCTGAAACAACATTATAAACATGGTAGAGAGAACTAAATAAATAAAAGATGATATTAGAAATATCTATCAGCTAGCTGATAAAATGAATATTATTATGAATAAACTGCCTCCGTGGTCCAGTGGTTAAGGCGTTTGCCTGTAGACCCGGGGATCGAGGGTTCGATTCCCACGGGAAGCATACTTTGTTTAGTTGTTTTCAGTTTGATTAGGACATTTCAGGCTTGAATCACCTGATTGTCTGACAAAAAAGATGATTTCATGCGTCGGAAGGCACGAGAACTAGATAAATAAAAGATCGTATAACAATAACGTTATACAACCAGTAACAGTAACACATCCTATTGGTCTGGTTTCCCTGTAGAAGGGTTACGGAGGTCGGGCGGCAGTCGCTCCATTGTAATAAATAGTACCGCCGTGTTTCCTAGTTATATCACCAGCTTGCGCTTCAGAGTCAGGGTACGTTTATCATCATGCTCCTGGATTTGGCAGTACCTACTTAAATTATTAGTAAACCAGGGGGTCTAAAAACGCCACTTTGAGGCATCATGAATCATCAATTCATCGAATCGATTCATAATACGAATTCCTTAGCAATTCTGTGACAATTCCTGTATTTTTTGTAAAATGACCAACTAAACATTGCAATTCATCTATATATAAAAATCAATTGCTGTTCGTTAGTCTCGCTAAAACTTGAGAATGGCTGGACCGATTTGGCTAATTTTGGTCTTGAAATATTTGTGGAAGTTCAGGGAAGGTTTAAACGGTTCAGGCGGTACGGAGTTCGCCGGGACAGCTAGTCTTCAAAAAAATTGAAAGAAATAGGAATTGCTAAGGAATTCGTAATATGAATTCTATTCGATGAATTGCTCTAAGTGGCGTTTTTAGACCCACAGTACCGCCAAATCTGATTGATAATCAAAACAGCCACTCTGTGGATCTAAAAAGGCCACTTTCTACGGATCACTAAATGATAACAAAATGAATTACATTGCAAATCAATCAATTTTTTCAGCTAGATTGCGACGGCATGCGGCATATACAGTGTACATGAAATAATAAAGACTAGTTTCGCCCGCGGCTTCGCCAGCGTGAATTTCCCTCGGGAACAGTGCTTTTTCCGCGATGAAAGGTCCCTATGTCCTTCTCAATACTTCTAACTATGTGTATGCGAAATTTCAGGAAGATTGGTTGAGTAGATAGAGCGTGACATCAGCGTAACAATCAAACAAACTCACCAGTGACGTAGCGTGCCTTGGCCGTCAGTACCTAGCTACGCCCCTGAAACTCACTTTCGCATTTATAATATTTAGTACTAGCGACCCGCCCCAGCTTTGCATGGGCATAAAAACCTTCCTCTTGAATCACTCTATATATTAAAAAAACCGCATCAAAATCCGTTGCGTAGTTTAAAAGATATAAACATACAAAGGGACATAGGGACAGAGAAAGCGACTTTGTTTTATACTAGTAGTAATGATTAGTATGGTATGATACACACCGACACTTATGCTTTGTCCAGTTGAGACAGCTGTGACAGTCCCTTGACCACAGTAGTAATCAGCGGCAGACAACTGAGGGTCCCCGCTCTTGGAGATCAGCAGCCGATCCATGGAGCATGATGTGGTCTGCAAGAAGCTTCTTTTATCAACATTTGGGCATCATCAGCTTTTTACGACCAACCGCTAGACACAAGCCCTTAGAGTATTAAACAAAACAGCAGGCGCCACGCGCACCTTTTTCTACGTAAAAAAGTCCAATCATTCTCACTAGTTTAATTCAATTCAATTCAAAGTCCGATCATTCTCACTAATTCAATTCATTTATTTGCCTTAAAACATGGTAGTACAAGATGTTACAGTAGATAAGTAGGTGCTGTTACATGTTTTGCTTCCAAAATAGCATGCAAATACTATATTATAACTTGTAGGTTTTAAATAAGATTAATAATTTAATTACATTTGCAGTTTTATCGTCAATTGGTAATATAAAAGTCATTAGAATGTATTATTTATGTCATAATTAAAATTATAATAAAAGGACAATTTAATTGAATTAACACGTAATATAATTGTTTTTGCCAAAAAAACGAAACCGACTTCAATTCCTGAACTAAAAAGTATGAAATAATCAATACATTGTTGTTTAAATATGCTTCATATCAAAAAAAAATAGTAAATCTGAAGTCGGTGCCGGATCTTTTAATAGCATAGCATATTGCTAATTAACGAGCCAGCAGCTAGTCAACGAATTCGTAAAATTGGCACCAACTTCAAATTTATTAATTTTTTTTTATATGAAGCATATTTAAACAACAATGTATTGATTATTTCATACTTTTTAGTTCAGGAATTGAAGTCGGTTTCGTTTTTTTGGCAAAAACAATTATTTTTTACTTTTTAGTTTTGAGTTCGCAATACCTTTGCCCCTAGTATGAGTTTTTCTTAACGCAGACGCTAGCGACTGCGTTAGCGAATTAGTATGGCAAACCTGTACAGCGCCTCTGGCGGATAGTAAGGCAACTAAGAAATTCCATACAAAATCCTAACGCAGTCGCTAGCGTCTGCGTTAAGAAAAACTCATACTAGGGGCACTTATAACTAAAAAGTTGTAAACACTTTGCATTTTGGAAAGTCTGATAAACGTCATCAGCGTCGTCTCACCTTATTGACATGGAATATATCAAAAACGACCCAAATCGCAATAAAACTTGAAAAGTTCCCTTGATAACTCCATGATTCCATCATCAGATCCTGATCTGATGACTATGGAACCATCTCGAAAGTATACCCTTTCTAACAAAAAAAGAATTTTACAAATCGATTCAGTGGTCTTCGAGTAATCGAGCAAGATATATTACAATCAAAAAGTTGTAAATACGTTGCATTTTTGAAAGTGGGTTAAATTTTCCAGCTTCTTCTCACCTTCGTCTCACTTTAATAACTTGGAATATATCAAAAAATACCCATGCCCAATACAAAACTTGAAGAGTTCCCTCGATTTCTCCATGATTCCATCATCAGATCCTGAACTGCTGAATATGGGACTAATTGGAAAGTAAACCCTCTCGAACAAAAAAAAATTTTTCAAATGGTCCAGCCGTCTTCGAGTAATCCGGTAACATACATAAAAAAAAAACATAAAACATACCGACGAATTGAGAACCTCCTCCTTTTTTTAAGTCGGTTAAAAATAATAATGTCAAAAATCAATCCAATAATCCAATAATGTAACAAATAGTAAGTACCATAGAACAAGTGAGAATTTTTCTGCGCGCGGTTACACACACAATAAATTTTGTCTATTTACTATTGCATTATTCGATCACGTCGCACACATTTGATAAAATTATCCAACAACAAGCTTCATAATAAGATCGGTTAGGTAAAACACGCCAGGAGTGCTATTTTTGAAATGTTTGACTTAGCAAAATCGATGAGTCGAATGATTATCGTTCGTTTTCGTATGATTTTCATGCGACATAGCCGGTGACTCGAACGATAATCATTCGACTCACTGGTTTTGGGTGAAATAGCACTCCTCCTGTTTTCAGCGACACGTTGAATGTGTTAGCGATAAAATTAAAAAAAAAACATGTAAAAAAAATGATGAAACTTACATATGGTATGTTTATATCGGTGCAGTCCAATCGACAGTTGTACCCGTTAGGACACCCCAAGATCCAGCGACATTGGATGCCGGGGGTGTAGTTGTTAGGGTAGTTCCTACTGTACACATAATATGTTTGTCCGGGCTGGACCTGCATGTGACAATAAAAAAATAATTAAAAAATAATAAGCGCTTGCTCAAAGGATTACCATTAGCTAACCAGACGTGGAACGCAACCAGTGTTCTTGCTAACATGCTTAACGGGGAAGAGCTCGAAGTATTAATATTTTAGTTTTTTATTATTTTGTTACCAAAAATTTAAATATTAATAATTTTTAAATCATTTGCTAAGTGAGTTTTATAAGATGATACCTTTGTCAAATGTCACGTTTGCCAAATGAAACGTTTGGTGAAACGTTGTTTGTCGAATGATCATTTGTCAATCATTTTTTGCTCAAAAATTTGTAATCCTAAAGCTCCAGTAGGTCGACCGCCTATCTCGATTCTCTCCTCTCGTAATGGCTACTTGTATCGCTTTCGCCACATTTCGCTCCGTTTTTCGCAAAAAAGCTTTAAAAAAAATATTTTTTTTTGCCAATGTTAACAAAAAAAATTTTTTTTAAGCGTTTTGTGCGTTAGACGGAGCGAAATGTGGCGAAAGCGATACAAGTAGCCATTACGAGAGGAGAGAATCGAGATAGGCGGTCGACCTACAGGTCATAGTTACACATCTATCGTACCTGTTGACTGTAATCACAGTTGGAATCTTGAGTAGAGGCATAGCCAAGAACTAGGAGCAGCACATGTATTTTCCACATCACTGAAACAGAATCGCGTAAAAATAAAGTGGCCGAATAACTATTGCAAGAGTAGCAAATACTACCGGCTATTTCTTAGGACTGGTTATGAATAAATTCCTATAATTTAATGTTTTTTTTTAAATATTAATGATGAAATTTATGTTTAAAAAATTAACTCAAGATAAAGCAAAATAATTGAATTCAGTCACATAAACATTTTGGTGACTCTACGCGAATACTTGTACGAACTACTTAGAATCTACGCAAGCAACCGCACTCAGCAAAACGATTTTTTTTCTTCATTTATCTTTTAAACATAGAATTAGGTAATCGCGCGAGGATTGACGCCAGGCGATTAGTCCCATTTGTACAATTTATTGTACTAGTGGGATAAATCCACTGATTTACCAAATGAGCATTTGGTGAAACGTTGTTTGTCGAATGATCATTTGTCAATCATTTTTTGGTCAAACATTAGTAATCCTATAAACAGTATAATGGTACTGTTCAATGGTATAGGTATTTATTTTTTAATCTATGGGTTTTAAAATCTCCATATTAAAAATGAAAAATTGGCGTCGCGCGTGCGATTCCAAATTTTATGAAAAAATCTTAGAGAAATAAACAAAACATAACTTACTCACTCGCTGCCTGACACTGGTTAGTTTTCCGCAACTATTTGTGACATAAACATAAAAACGATTAACATAACAATTTAATTGTAACAGCTGGACAAATGATATTTGCAACATAATAATGTTGACAATGAGAGAGAGTAAATAAAATGGGCTATCTTTAGTTCCGCTTATGATAATAATAAGGCATTTTGCACATTAGCGATAAAACCACAGAGAAATTACATATCCAATTTATTAATAACTACTAAGCTTTTGCCCGCGGATTCGTCCTCATAAATTTCCCACGGGAACAGTGCTTTTTCCCGGTATGAAAGTATCCATGTTCTTCTCAATACTTCTATATATACGTGTATATACGATATTTCAGGAAGATTTCATCCCTAACAACCAAAAGTTCCCGAGGTAAATTTATGCGAGCGAATCCGCGATAGCTAGTAGATTGTATAAAACAAAATAAAGGGGCCTTACATAATTATATACTGTGCCAACTCTAATGTCAAAATGTAAAGAGAATATGGACCTACCCATAGAAATCCAATAAACCACACTTAATTTACACCAAAAATCAAACCAAAAAATAATATAAGTAATAAGTATTATCAATATTTTCCCTAAATGATTCACTCGCGAACAGGCACGAGTTATAATGAAGCATAACTCAATTCACAAATCGTTTTAAAGCCTCATTAGAGTTGATAACGCTGTGTTAATCGGCGTGCAGGCTTCTGTTATATAGATAACAGAATAATTTCAGACAAAGATTGTGTATACTATAGTTACTCCTATCTAATATTTTGATTCACACATTTTGACTTAGCCCAGCGGATTAGTTCTTTAAAGTGGCAGTGGGCAGGGCACATACCGAACCGATGGCCGATTGGGCAGAAAGGTTCTCGAATGGCGACCACGCACCGGCAAGCGCAGCGTCGCACATCCACCGACCATATGGTCAGATGACCTGAAGAAGGTCAGCAGACGCTGGATGCAGGCCGCTTCCAACCGGTCGTTCTGGAAATCCTTGAGGGAGGCCTACGTCCACACGCCGACGACCTGCGGCTGAAATGATGATGATGATGATGATTTATATTTTAATTGATATTTATTTATTTACTCTTGACAGTGTTTTTTCCCGGGATGAAATGAACCCTATGTCCTCAATGTCTTGGAGTCTTGTTATTAGCACTGTCCAACATTCTAATTGTATTCTATACTATACTATATTAAGCTGTAAGACACCCGAAAAACAAATAAATAAATAAATACTTCTACCTTTTTTAATCGAAATTTCAAGAAGATTGGTTCAGTTGAAAGCGCATCATAAAAAACAAACAAACAAACTCACTTTCGCATTTATAATAACAGTTGGGGCTAGCTTCCGTCCGCGGCTTTGGATGACGATAATCGAGACTCAAAGTAGTCTATGTTCATCCTCATAGTTCAAAGTACCCCCATGTAAAATTTCATTCAAATCCGTCGCCCCGTTTCCACGTAATTGATGAAGAAACAATCCTACCGTCCCACCCTCTTAGTAGCCAGATGCCAAGTCGCTGCGGCCGAAATCGGTCTGGAGATATAAAAAAAAAACTATGGGCAGCGCTAGTAAAGATGCTGATGCTACAAGTTACTATATCTATACACTAGCTGTAGCCCGCGACTTCGTGCGCGTGGGCTTCGCTCCTATTACCGTGGAAATTTCGGGAATTGGTCCCGAAATTCGCAACTATTCGATAAACTTGTATAAAAGAAAACGGGGATTTCATCGGCAAATCCGGTTTTCTTTTATACAAAGTTTGTCATGACAATAACCAACACGAAAGTACTAAACCGATTTGCTTAAAAATTTCACTATGTTTTGTTTTAACTCAACAAAACATCTAAAGTTTGTTTCATCAAAATCGGTTCATTATAAAAAATTCATTTGAATGAACTCAAGGCATGTTTGCCTGCAAATATTTAGCAATTTCTAACGAATGCACCAAATTGAATAATTCTTTTTTTGTTTTCGTTTTTGTCAGCACAAACTTTGTATAAAAGAAAACGGGGTCCCCGGAAATTTCCAGCGGGAACGAGAGGGAAACCCACGCGCACATTATAGTATAGTAATGAATAAAGATACTTACATTAGTGTGGAATGGGCCCAATTTTCTTGTTGTTCAAACAAATTTGTTTTTAATCGAATTTTAAAATTATATTAGGTATATTTGATGAAAAGATAAATAACCTATGAATAATAATAGAACAGCACAACTTCTACCACCTGTTTTCTTTTGTTTATTTTATGACTGCTTACCATCAGTACCTACCACGAGTTTTCAACTTTTCATAAACAAATTCGCTAACGTAGTCACTAAAAATTATAACCTGCTGGTTATACAAGGTGGACATAAATCAACTGCAAATATTTTAAGGGCAGATACAGACCACTATACTGAACAACTTTTCCAAATAAACTTATATCGAAATACGAAATTTTATTTTTTACTCTCCATACTAAACTAGATCAGCTGATTTTCAATTTGTATGGATCAAAATTTTTTTTTCGTATTTCGTTATGTTTATTTGGAAAAGTTGTTCAGTTTAGTGGTCTGAATCTGCCCTTAAAATATTTGCAGTTGATATAAATTCACCTAATATAAAACTACAGTGACAATTCTGCCATAGTTTCCCCTTTTTCCCCTCGTCTCGCCACTCGCATACCTCAGGTGTTGATCAGACTATCTTCTGCGTTTATGGAATCGTGGTAGGGATACAGGCAGTGCTTGGAACCAGTATTTTAAAGACCCAAAAATAACAGTCTTTAACCTGGTAAATAAATATAGCGGCCGATTTTAGGGTCCTAGATATTGGTATAAAAAAATATTCAAATGTAAACTCGTCTGATTTGACTCAAATTTTGTGAATTGACGTTTTTGAAGAAAATGCTGCAGTGGAGATTGTGGCGCCACTTCTTCTCCACTTGCGCTTTGGAAGTGGTGGTAAACTTAAAATTAGTAACAATTGACGTCAATAAGTGATAAGAATATCCTATATTGAAAATGAACAATTTGAATTTGAATTTTGAATTTGGTTAATCCGTTATTTTTGGGGAAATACTGGTTGAGCGGAACCGTAATGCTAGCGGTGGCTGTAAAAATGTATGGGAAGAAAAACGAGCTGGTTTTTTTATTTTAACCAGGTTTCCGAGCCCTGGATACAGGTGGGCCTGCGTGTTTGCGTACTACTTTGTATAAAAAAATCCTGGTTGGCACTGGAAGGGATCAATTTATGGGGCCGAGTGACTACAACATGGGAGCCTTCAAGGGCGTGAAAAAATTCCTTCTGGGTCGGCAACGCGCTCGTGATACTCCTGGTGCTGCAGGCGTCCATAGGCGACGGTAACCACTTTCCATCAGGTGGGCCATAGGCCTGATTGCCATGGCGTTTATCATTATCAATACATAGTATAAAACAAAGTTGCTGCCCGCTGTCTGTCTCTATATTAAAACTTTCGCTGACAGTAACGCCTATAACGTTAATATAACAATTAACTTTTATTGTTATCTCGTTTACTTTCCGCGAAAGTGTCAAGTCAGTACAGAAGTAGTTAAGTTAAAAAAAGGCACCGATTTAAAATATATAAATAAAAAATATATAACTGTGAACAAGTTTATTTACATTTCATCAAATATTACATAAATCTACAAACATACAAACAACATGTTTACAACTTTTATATATACATTGACTAAGCCTCCACACTAACCGGAGCGGTCAGAATAGGCTAGTTGACTTGTATTTTCTTTTTGTTTAAAATAATGATTCTCTATTTGTTTAGTTTGAAACCATTTTTTTCATATTTTTCCGAGCCCTCTAAGGCAGCAATATTTAATTTCAAAAGTTTACTTATAGAAGCCTATCGAAAACACGAGTTTTGTGACGTAATTATTCTGTAAGGTGCTATTTTTTAGACTTGATTAACGCCAAGAGCCACAAAGTCTTATTAAAATCGATGCGATTCCGCAGTTTTGTCGAATGAAAACCATTCGAATCACTGATTTTGAACGAATGACAGAAGTCAAAAATTGGTCTGAACGTCAGTTTACCAGAATAGTTGCGTCATGTCATGGCGGATGGTGGCCGGCTCGCGTTTTGACAGTTCCGAATTTGAAGTAAATTGAAATTGAAATTATAATGCCATCTTGCATTTTTCTTAACGAAGACTGATATATTTCGGTTTCGTGGGTAAAATACTGTAAGAAATAAACATTTGTTGCATCAAAATTGATATGAGTCAAGTAGCCTAATCTTAACGTCAAAGTAATTAGAGTTTCGCTAATGTCATTCGCATCGGCTTGAACGAGAGAATGGCATTACGTTGGACCTTATTGCGATGATATAGAGGTTAAATTCGGACTAAATAAAGCCGATTAAGTATGGGATATTGAGGACTTATTAATAGAACTGACTGGTTGGAGAAATCTAACAAGATGTTTCGTATACGTCTGTGCGTATCATCTATATGGCAGTGATTAATTCCTCTATTTACAGACATTGACGACCTCCGTAGCGTAACGGTTAATATGCCTGACCGCTACTCAGGAGGTCCCGGGTTCGATACCCGATCAGTGTCAAGATGAAAAATTATATTTTTCTGATTGGCCTGGGTCGAGGATGTTAATATGTATTTGTTATAAAATATAATATCGTTGAGTTAATATCCCATAACACAAGTCCCGAACTTTCTTAGGGGCTAGCTAAATCTGTGTGATTTGTCCGTATATATTAAATTAAATTTAAATATCACTGTGCGTCTCATCTCTATGACAGTGATTAATTACTCAATTTTTTTAATGACTTATTTTTTTATCAAAACTATATCCAATGCACTAATAAGCGACGTGCAGCCCATAAAAGCAATAAACCTTTGTCTACCATGGAAACCATAAACCTACGTCTTCTTAATTTGAATGAGCTTCATATATTATCTAATTTATTTCTTCTACCCACCGTTTTTGAAGTGAAAACTTTAACGGCGTTGTATCTGGGTGAAAAATGTCAAACTCGCGTCAGGACACGTGACCTGATTGAAAATTCGTAAGAAGAAGGGAGAGTAGGCCGCCAGCGCGGCGTAAGAAATGAAGTAATATCCTCCTCTCTTTCTACCTACTACTTATCTTTTTAAATTCAAAATACTAAACGAGCTTTTTGGCCAGATCAATTCACTTTTTTCAATTTTTTTTTAACTTCATTACATATCAATGTAATTGATTGATTGAAAGCCGTAGTAGGTTTTTTAACATGTTTACCAACCAATATGAATTGTCCAACTCAATCTGTGTCATCTCAATTTATAAACCTAGTTTATAGCCATTGACAAGATAGAAGATCTGTGTGATTTGTCGATATTAATATAATCTCACGACTTTCTCCTCCTACCCTCCTTTTCTTGAAAGTACCCTCCAGGCCCCGGCACCAGTTTGACTGAGCCTTGCTTCCCGGCTTTGTCTGGAGCAGACGACGAATCAGAATCTGACACAATACCTTGCAGACGACTCGTGTTTGTCTGACTCAATCTGTTGACAATAGGAGAAAATCTTATATTAGCATATCAGTTATTTGCCGTAAAAGTCGACTGAGGGAATCGGCTAATGGGGGAATCATGACATATAGGCGATGCGGCTAGCAACCCATCACTGTTGATTTCCTGCTTCAACTGTCATCATGCTAAACGTGGTCTGAGGTCTTATGGTCCTAGGCTCTGTCTATCCCGTATAGGATAAAGACGTGACTATATGTATGTATGTATGTATGTATGTATGTTATTTACTTTTTTTCAATACAATACAATAAAATAACTCTTTATTGCACCACAAAAAAAAATTACATTAAAAAGCTGTACTTAAAAAACAATGAGGCGCAATGGCAGACTTATCGCTAAAGCAATCTCTTCAAGTCAACCTTAGGGTGATTCAATAAATATTTAAAGTATTCATTTATTCATTACTAGCTGTTCCCTGCAGCTACGCCCGTGTAAATTTTCTCGGGAACAATGCTTTTTCCCGGGATGAAAGGTACCCTATGGCCTTTTCAATACTTCTAACTATGTGAATGCGAAATTTCAGGAAGATCGGTTTAGTAGATAATGCGTGAAAGCGTCACAAACAAATACACTCATTTTCGCATTTATAATATTAGTTGGATAGTTGGATTCATTACAATATTGCACTACAAAATTATTTTAATTAAACAAGGTAACATTTGTCCTTGTCAGTGATTGCAATGGGCGAGAGAGAGAGACAGACAAATTTATGAAACAAGATATCTTCCACGCACCACGAAGAGAAAATATAGTTTTCTCAGCTGGTTTCCTCAACATCAGCCACCTTATCAATGAGACTGCTTATGATTCCTTCCTTTTGTTCTTGTGCTAATTTTCTTCTATGTTCATACTGACACACAAACAAGAGAAAGATAGAGAGAAAATATGTCTCACCTGACTTCCTCCACATCAGCCACCTATTCAATGAGACTGCTTATGATTCCTTCTTTTTGTACTTGTGTTAGTTCTCTTCTATGTTCATACTGACACACAAACAAGAGAAAGAAAAAGAGAGGGAGATAGAGGAAAAAATATAGCTGTCTCACCTGACTTCCTCCACATCAGCCACCTTATCGATGAGACTGCGTATGATTCCCTCCTTATGTTGGAGTGCCAACGAAGCCCTAGTTCCATATTCATACTGACACACAAACAAGAGAAAGAAAAAGAGAGGGAGATAGAGGAAAAAATATAGCTGTCTCACCTGACTTCCTCCACATCAGCCACCTTATCGATGAGACTACGTATGATTCCCTCCTTATGTTCTAGCGCCAGCGAAGCCCGCTGCAACTCCCTCCTGTACTCGGCCTGCGCGAGCGCAGCGCGACGCTCTTGTTCCACTATACGACGCTCCAGTTCCTCTAAAGACGTGTATGCGCGGGATTTCACTAGCTGCAAGGAGAAATATTAAATTTGAAATTGCTTGACATTGATTTTAAGATTCATTAATTTCGAGTAAGCGTCACGGTCAATCGACCATGCACACCCTGGTGTCAGAGTTCTTTGGAACCGCCTTTCGGCCTCTGACGTGGTTCCTATAACGACTGCCAGATGGCAGCCGGGACCAACGGCTTAACGTGCCTTTCGCCATCTTTATTATCAGACAATCAGGTGATTCACGCCTGCAATGTCCTAACCAAACTGGAAACAACTAAACAAAGTATGCTTCCCGTGGGAATCGAACCCACAACCCCTGGGTCTACAGGCAAACGCCTTAACCACTGGACCACGGAGGCAGTTCAATTTTAAGATGTAACGACGCGACAAGAACTTATACTTGTATGCCGTAACGGTTAGGCATGTTTGTTTCTAATAGTGATTTGTAAAACCTTACTGTACAACATGTTTACAAGTAATAAATGAATATGAATTTGAAAAAAAAAAAAATGGTTCATTTATAACCAACTACCTCTTGTCCGCGGCTCCACCCGCGTGGTACTATATCGCCCAAAAGTAAAAAGTAGCCTATGTTTGACCTCGGGTCTTTAACTATATCCATACTTTCCAAATTTCATCAAAATCGGTCAAGCGGTTTAGTTGTGAAAGCTTATGGACAGACAGATAAACTGACTTTCGCATTTATAATATTAAGTATGGATATGCAAATACTGATTTCGTAGCAGGAAGCATATGGACAAATACAGCTACTAAAAAAATTGTTATATTGTCCAGACCACTTTTAATCCGTTTAGTCGCATAACGCCTAATTCGCATAAATGGCACCTTAATCTCAAAAAGGCTAATTCTCAAAATGGCTTATTTCACCTTAATCTCCCTCTTGATATTCTCCAAAGCATCTAATGCATGTTTCAATGGTTCCGCGGAACCCCTCGCTTTCTTAGCGCCTCGCCGGGCGCGCGTGGCTCGAGCGACGGCTGCCTTGTGCCGCTGGCGGAATATCACCGCCGCTTTACGATACAACCTGTATTACGAGAAATAAATAGTAAATTTTTAAAAAAATCGGCCAAGTGGGAGTCGGACTAGCTCACGAAAGGTACCATCTATATATATAAAAATCATTGCTGTTCGTTAGTCTCGCTGAAACTTGAGAATGACTGGACCGATTTGGCTAATTTTGGTCTTGAAATATTTGTGGAAGTTCAGGGAAGGTTTAAACGGTGAGTAAAGTGCAGGTTCAGGCGGTACGGAGTTCGCCGGGACAGCTTGTATCTATAAATAAATCGGCCAAGTGCGAGTCGATCTCGCGCCTTAAGCATTTCTTATCACCACACAATACCAAAAGTCTGAACCGTTTATTTTAAGACAAGCTGTAGCCTGCGACTTCGTGCGCGTGGGCTTCGTTATCGTGGGAATTTCGAGAACTGCTCCCAGAATTCTCGCGGGAATTAACTGGGAATCCCCCTTTTCCTGATAAACAAAGTTTGTCATGACAATAACCAACACAAAAATTGCATTATCCCGTTATCGTGGGAATTTCGGGAATTGCTCCCGAAATTCCCGCGGGAATCGCCTGGGAATCCTCCTGTTCTTCTTATACTAAGTTTGTCATGACAATAAGCAACACAAAAAAAGGATTATCCGAATTGGTGCGAAATTGCTATAAGTATATTTGCAGGCAAACATGCATGAGATCATTCAAATGACGATAACTTTTTTATAATGAACAGATTTTTATGAAACAAACTTTAGATGTTCTTCCGAGTTAAAACAAAACAATTGGTGAAAGTTTAAAGCAAATCGGTTCAATACTTTCGGAGATAAGCGTGATCATACATACAGACAGACAGGCAGACAAAAAAATAAATAATTTTTTTTTGCTATTATATTTTTAAATGTCCCTCTATCCATATCAATCAAAATTACTTAATGTACAGACAAAATATTTTAACTGTTTTATTATATGTATAGATATAGATTATTGGTTTCCTTTTTGGACTTGTTTGTGAAAAGGGATATTTTGTTTTTTTTTTTAATTTAACAACTAATTTCCGATTTTATTATTTACTTCCTAAATAAATACCGTATGATATTGCTTTTATAACAAAATTCATGATTCTAGTTAAACGGGAAGTACCCCGTTAGGTTTTGATTCCCATCTGAAATAGAAAACTTTACAAAAAATTGCAACATTTACATATGTCAACTAATATATCCGTCATTTTTAATTTCCGAATTAAAAAGATATAGAAGAGTAATATTTTCACTCACTTGACATTCTTCAAAGCCGCCTTCAACTCCTGCGCCACTCGGTCATGCTCCTCACACAGCTTGTTGTGTTTCTCTTCTAACAGTTTAAGCTGTTCTTGAGTCTTCGCCAGCTGATCCGTTTTCCTTTCCGTTTCCATGCTGTACTGGTGCTTGAGCTCTTCTAGCAACCTAAAAATTATAGGTTTGTTAAGAACAAGAACCCGATTGACAGGAAGAGAATGCGTTTAGCATTAAGTCACCCAATTTTATAAGTATATTGTACTTATAGAACAACTTGCAGCTTCGCCCGCGTGAATTTCGGGAACAGTGTTTTTTCCCGGGATGAAAGGTACCCTATGTCCATTTCAGTACTCCTAACTATGTGTATGCGAAGTTTCAAGCAGATTGGTTCAGTAGATAAAGCGTGAAGAGGTAACAAACAAATAAACAAACTCACTTACGCATTTATAATATTAGTTGGGATGAAGTTTTAAAAAATAAACAAATAAAACGCGATTTGAAATACACCATTTTTTTTTGGAATAATACAAAGACGAGTCCTTATTAAAGAAGGCTTTTTTTATTATACAAATGTAATATTATCAATCGTTTTAATAAAACAAAGACATGTATAATAATCTTTTAATTCCGAATATATCACACGTTTACAATTATTCTGCTGATAAATGTAATCGTAATATAATATTACTCATTAGTTACTACTAACTGTTGCCCGCGGCTCCGCCCGCGTGCGCCTCCGTTATATCGCGCCCGAAAGTAGGCTATGTTTGACTCCTAGTGCATAACTATATCCGTACCAAATTTCATCACAATCGGTCCAGCAGTTAAGCCGTGAAGAGATGACAGACAGACAGACACACAGACTTTCGCATTTATAATATTAGTATGGATGTTATTGTTTGTTTTTTTTTGTCCTAAAATGTCACTTAAATTTTGGTCACATTTGCAGACCGGCTTATCAATTAATTCTGGATGCATAAAAAAACAAAAACATGTGACGTAAATGAATGACACATTGACTCAATATGATTTTACCAATTACTTTACTACTAGCGACCCACCTCGGTTTCGCATGGGCATAAAAACCTTCCTCTTAAATCACTCTAGCTGTTAAAAAACCGCATCAAAATCCGAAGCGTAGTTTCAAAGATCTAAGCATACATAGGGACAAATAGCGGGAACTTTGTTTTATATGTAATGGTAATGATGATCGATATTTCAACTAGATAGACCTTTATGTCTTACTCAAATTCAAATTCAAATTGTTTATTTTCAATATAGGATATTCTTATCACTTATTGACGTCAATTGTCTAAAAACTAAAAAAAAAAGATTATTGACAGACAGCCCGGACAAAAGGTTTTAAAAAGTTTCCGTATTTTTTTGCCTTTTGAGGTACGGAACCCTAAAAGCACATATAAGGAGAAATACAAGGCCAAGGGTAAACCCAAAACTTGCTTGGCGCGGGAAATACGTGCAAATGGACTCATCAACAAGGGTGCCGAAAGCCGGGAATAGACAAAGTAGGAAAGCGGATCATGGACTGCGAGACAAAACTGCTGAGATTAAAAAAATTCCGACGAATTGAGAACCTACATACATACATACATATAATCGCGTCTTTATCTCATACGGTGTAGACAGAGCCTAGAGCCATAAGACCCTAGGCCACGTTTAGCATAATGGCAGTTGAAACAGGAAATCAATAGTGATGGGTTGCTAGCCGCATCGCCTATGTCATGGTTTCCCCATTCGGCGATTCCCTCACCAACTTCCTCCTTTTTTTTGAAGTCTGTTAAAAATCGGAAAGACGCTAGGATAAAGAAGGAGATAAAGAGCAGGCCTTGGGGTAGGCCTATGTCTAATAGTGGACAGCCTGCGGCTGAAATGATGATGATTCAAAATACATAAAAAAAAGTACCGTTTACAATGATCGAGCCTTCTTTCATGCAAATCGGCGGGAACGGTCCGGAAGCGGAAGGCGTCCAAAGCCGCCATCTTGCCTTCCGTCGCCTCTAGAGCGCTTCTGACTGTGAAATACTCGCGATGTACCGTCTCGTAGTCTCGCATCATGGCTGCCACTGAAATTAATATACGAAAATGACACTGAGACATATTAACGCCATCTATCGATCACTTGAGACACTGTGATTATAAATCCGACAACTTATTAAATAAAGCACTGGAACAGTTTGTGTTTTCACTAAAAATGTGTTTTTTTATTATTCACACCCATTTTTGCAAAAAATAAGCTGAATCTTAATGAATTTTTTTCATCCTTAAAGCGTCATCTTAGAAATAAAAAGAACTAGAAGTTTTTATACTTACTCTTATCTTCATACAACTCGTAAACCTCTTTCAATTTCGCCTCCGCCCTTTCCGATCTCTCCAACAACGTAGTTCTCTCAATATCCGCCGTCTCTTTCTCAACTACCGCCTTCTTATAGCTCTGTCTCGTTCGCGCCAACTCCTCTTCCAAACTACCGACTCTTTCGCTCAAAGTTTTATTCTCTTCTACTATTTGCTTTGATTTTTTGTTGATGTTTTCGAATTGTTTCTCGTAGTCGAGTATAAGGCTGTCCTTTTCTTGTAGGTTTTCTTGGTAAGCGTCGAACAGTGGGGCTGTTGAATAAAATGCATATGTATCTCCGCGATCTAACATTCGCCGTAGAACTCTAGGTCGATCTCTCTCTCTCGACTCATAAACCTTATATGTATGGACATAAGGTTTAAAATCGACTGGCCCGCGGATTCTAAAATTCGGTACATGCGCCCGTACCTAGAAAGACCGAGAAATAAAAGAGCGAGAATATCTCTCTCTTACTCTTCGAAAGGTATCGCGAACATTCTAGAGAGTACCCGATACACGAAACCCGATATACGAGACGAAGGGTATGTATATAATGCGTCAATATTAGAACAACTCAATGTCCGCACACGCCTGTCTGTGATATGTCATAATGCGCGACGTGAACCAAACAGTCTTGAAGTTCTTATTGGAGCACATTACACTTGTCAACATGACCCCAGTATCGCGATACCGCAGGTATAATGGGCCATTACCTCGATACGGCCTATTACACCATCAATAAAACCACGGTATCGTAATATTGACAATGTAATGTGCCCCATTATGGTTGGCCGTATGGCGGGATCGCGATCTAGGGGCAAACCACCAACGCGCTGGACCGACACTCTCCTTGCAGCATTGAAATGCAACACCCAAGAGGCCATACACCGGGCTCAGAATAGATATGACTGGAGGATACTAACTGTCAGCTTGGATTATGGTGGTCAAGACCCTCAGCTATGAGGAACACGAAAGAAGAATTGACTTACCTAATGCTTGAGCGCTGAGTAATCCGCTCAAGTCCACGAGTCGGCCGTGGGTTTGGTCTTCAGTTTTGGTCACTCCGTCGCCAGTGGTCGTAGTTTCTGTAAAAGGCACAGATTACATAATACTATACTAGTACAAATATATTCAAGAGCAATACAAAAAAGCGCGCCGATTTTTAGTGTACTAATAGAGTCCCGTACTTAGACATATCAACGCCATCTATCGATTACTTGAGACACTGTCCGTCTTACTACAAAAGCAGGTCTTACTTTGTTACTAGGTTTAGACCATTATCCACCCAAATCAACATCTAGTAATATCACAGTATTTCACCAGTCAATATTAACTTGATTAAGGTGAATAATACTTTAAGCCTAGTTTTAAAGTTAGACCTACTTCTAAAGTAAGACGGTGTGATTCTAAATCCGATTACTTATGAAGTAAAATACTAAATCAGTTTGTAGTAGGATTATGATAATTTAAAAACGTATTTTTATAATTAGCAATCTTTTTCAGCCAAAAATAAGCGGGATCTTAACTAAATTGATTTATTTTAAACCTTGTAGCGCCATCTATTAGACATAAAAAGAACTACTTAATCTTTTTCTTAAACAGAGCACATCTTCTTTTCCTTTACCTTACTTCCCTATGTGGGGTCGGCACAGTATGTAAGTTTCTTCCATTTAGATCTATATCCAGCCTTTTCCGCGTCACACACCTCCTGGTCATATCCTCCCTCACATAATCCATCATTCTCTTTATTGGTCTTCCTCCTACTCCTAAATCCCGTAATTTTCTTAAACGGAGCATTATATATTACCAGCTTTCGCCCGCATGCACAATTCCCGCGGGAACAGTGCTTTTTCCCGGGATGAAAGGTACCCTATGTCCTTCTCAATACTCCTAGCTATATGTGTGGGAAATTTCATGAAGATTGATTCAGTAGATAGGGCGTGAAGAGGTAACAAACAAACAAATATACAAACTCACTTTCGCATTTATAATATTAGTTGGATACCTTGCGTCTGATATCCTAAGCTGGCGGTGATGAGTGAGTCCAAAACGTCATTTTTCTCCGCCGGTTTGTATATGTGGTCCACTTTATCGCCCGAACCTTGTGTATTGCGGACTTTCTCCTGATACCTGGATAGTTGGACGTTTAATCTGAAAATAACACAATAAAATAAAGTTTACCTTTACCCTCCGTGGCGTAATGGTTAACATGCCTGACCGCTACTCAAGAGGTCCCGGGTTCGATCCCCGGTCAGGTCAAGATGAAGAATTGTATTTTTCTGTTTGGCCTGGGCCTTGATGTTTATCTATATACTAGCTGTTGCCCGCGGCTCCGCCCGCGTGCGCCTAGGTTATATCGCGCCCGAAAGTATGAGCTATGTTTGAATCCTAGTGCATAATTATATCCATACTAAATTTCATCATAATCAGTCCAGTAGCCGTGAAGAGTGACAGACAGGCAGACAGACAGACTTTCGCATTTATAATATTAGTATGGAAGTATGGATATGGAAGTATAGATAGTATGGAAGTATGAAGTATGGATATGCAAGTATAGATAGTATGGAAGTATGAAGTATGAATATGGAAGTATGGATGTATTTGTTATAAAAATATAGTATCGTTGAGTTAGTATCCCATAACACTAACTGTTAGTTATTCCAAAAAATAATATAAAATAAACTCGTTTCCAGGGCAAGAAAAAAAAAACAATAAGAAAACTATCAATAAAACCATTGGTTAGATATAAAATACCTGTACAAAACATCTTTGAGGGCCTGCATGTCCTTCTGAAGCCTGGAGTTGTGCTCGCGAGCCTGGTTCAGTATTATTTGGCGGCTGCTGCAGCTCATACACACCTCTACCAGCGGAATGGCTGTCGGTTCGGGACGATCTTTAAGAAAATGTGTAAGTTTCATTGTGGAATATGGTGGAACCCAACCGGAGGCGGCACTCGTACTTATTTCAATTTGAAAAAGTCTGCCAGATTCCGCGCGGAGGGTGAGGAAACAAGCACATTAAGTATTAAGACGATACCTAAGTGAACACTAGCGCCACCATCATTGAAAAATCATTTTTCACTGAAAACACAAGTTATCAAAAATCCATGTTATGTAATTCAAGGTTCTGGATCTGAAGTTAATTTTAATCTTATTAAATTATAGTTCCCTAAAGTTTAAAATTGCAAAACTGCTAAAAGTGGCCGTTTTAAGCAATATTGCAATTTGTAACTATAGGGAACTATAGTTTAATAATTTAATATGTTTAAAATTAACTTTAGATCCAGAAAAATAATTAAAGAAGACGGATTTTTGATAGCTTGTGTTTTCAGGAAATATTGATTTTTAAATGATGATGGCGCTAGTGTTCACCGAGGTATCACCTTAACACTAATGCATTATTCGAAGACGTCGCTACAGGACAGGTAGCCCCCTCTGCCACACACACCACAACCCCTTCTACCAAAAGTATAAGACCGTCGCTTGTGTTTGATAAATTTGTCATGTCATAGCGACGTGATCAAATGCATTGTGTTAATACTTATTATGTATGTTACGTTTACGTTACGTATGTGTTGTTCTATGTGTAAAACTTACCTCTATCAGGCACTTCATACTGTTTCACCCTCCCCTCCAACTCGGCACACCTCTCTTCTAATGCTTTATTGCTGTCTCTCTCTTCCCTGACAGCTTTCTTACACTCCTCCACATATTTCACCAAAGTCGTATATTGAGACTTTAGCTTATCATTTTCTTCAGCAAACAATTTGTTGTATTCTAACACTGTTTTTAATTTCTCTTTCAATTTGACTATGTATGAGTCTTTTTCTGATATCTGAAACCCAATAAATAATCTATACTATTTATTTATTGAAACTTTATTGTTCCACAAGTACAAAATACTTATACAATTGGCGGACTTAATGCTAAAAGCATTCTCTACCAGTCAACCATTGGGAGAAACAGAAAAACTGTGCAGCGCAAAAATGTAACGGGAAAATAGGTACTTAAAAATAAACAAATTTCCCACTATCTATATTTTAAGGGTTCTAAACCTTTAAGTGAGGAGATCTGTAGGAGAACAAAGGTTGCTGACATCGCCCAGCGGATTAGCTCTTTGTAGTGGCAGTGGGCGTAACACATAGCGCGACGAACCGATGGCCGATGGGGCAGAAAGGTTCTCCAATGGCGACCACGCACCGGTAAGCGCAGCATCGGACACCCGCCGACCAGCTGGTCAGATGACCTGAAGAAGGTCGCAGGCGGGCGCTGGATGCAAGCCGCTTTCAACCCGTCATATTGGAAATCCTTGGGGGGGCCTATGTCCATCAGTGGGGCAGCCTGCGACTGACATGATGACCTCAAAAAGCAAAATCGGAACCCTTATAAGATCACTTTGTAGTCCGTCTGTTTGTCTGTCTGTCAACCTGTCTGGCGTTAGTGTGGTTTTGTATAAACAGTAAACAATTAGTACACTAAAAGTTTTTTTTTTGTATATAATTAAACTAGCATAGAATCTATTCTGTAGTATTACCAACCTGAATAACATTATCCTCACACCGTTCCATAAGTGTCGTTATCAGACCCTCGTACTTCTTCGTAAGCTTCCTCTTCTGCTCCCGAAGCAGGGACCTGTTCTCTTGGGATTTAGGAGATGAGGTCACGGCTATACCTTGCATATTCCGCTTCCTTGGTGGTTTTGCTGGTTTGTCACCTTCAATATAAAATTTTAGGATTCATAGGAAGGGGGTCGTTCAAGTATTACGTAAGCAGATTTTTTGCATTTAACCCACCCCTCCCTCTCGTCAGCAAAAGTAAGCAAAGCTCTCAACCCTTCCCCCCATGTTTACGTAAACATAGGTACAATAAGACTAGAAAAAAGGAATAAGGTATGGAATAGAGATAAGAATAGAATAGAATACCCCCTACTCAGTTTTAAGCTAGTAGCTAAATGTATTCATTATTTGCAGGAATCCCAGAAAACGCATTTCGTTTTAAAGCATAGACAATGTGTGGGTTGCTATATGTGTAAAAAAGTAAATAATTAATGCTGACGTAATCACCATCTAGATCCCCCCACCCCCCATGTCATCAAAATTAAGCAAATTAAAGACCCCCTCGCCCCCCTTTAGTGCTTACGTAATACTTGAAGGCCCCAAGGTTATTAATTCCAAAAATAAAGTCACGAGGGACCATATCTAGGTATTTATACATTTTGGAGGGTAGTTATGTCTGATAGATAGTTTCCCAAGCTATTAATTATCTTATGACTACTTCCTAATACTTTTTAATTTCCCCATGTGGCTGGTATACTCACATTGTGGCCGAAGCATCAAAAAAAAAAGATAAAAATAAAATCTAGAAAATATAAAACTGATATTACCAATGATATCTCTAGGGTCCTCATACATGGGGTTCTCGCTAAGGTTCACCTTTTCATCCTCATCACGCAACATCCGAGACTCCGTTTTCTTCATCACCGCACTAAGTATGTCCCGTTTCATGCTGGCTCGACTCCCGGGGGAATTAATATCAAATTGTCTATTGCTCGAAGTGAAGTTTCCTGAGAAAGTTAACTTTGCATGGCTTCTTGAGACTTTGCCGTAGTCTGGGTGCTTAAAAATAAAACAATTCATTACCATGCTGCAGAAGGGGAAAATAGTGGTGACTTCTAATAGTGAATCATACCAACAATGGCAATATCCCATAGTTGAACTGAAACCAGACAAGCTGCTGGTCATATATCAATATCCCATAGTTGAACTGAAACCAGACAAGCTGCTGGTCATATATAATACATTGTATTTCTATCTATACTACATGCATACATACATAACATCATGCCTGTCTCCCGTAGGGGTAAGCAGAGACCATTGGCTACGATCCTTACATACCTCCCTCGCCGCCTCCACACTCATTACTCTCATCATACATGCTCGCAGATTTTGGGTACTCCTAATGTCTCTTCTATTCTATTTCAATTTCAAGGCCTTATTGCTGATACCAGCGTGTCCTTGTGACACATAGGCCTCCTCCAGATTTTTCCATGTTTCTCTATCTTTAGCTAATCTGGCCCACAAAGGTCCTGCATCATGCCCTAGGTCGTCCAACCATCTCTTCCTTTGCCAGCCTCTTATTCTCTTCTATCTTTACCAATATTATAAAGCTGAAGAGTTTGATTTTTTTGTTTGTTTATTTGTTTGTTTGAACGCTTATAACTTGGGAACTACTGGTCAAATTTGAAAAATTCTTTCTGTATATTATAGCTTGATTCTTGGGGAAGGTTACTGGCTATAGTATATAACACAATAGAGGCGAGTGAAACTGCGGGGAACAGCTAGTATTAATATAACCTGAAGAGTTAGTAAGTATATGTATCTAAGTATGTAAGTTTCCATGTAGTGTATTTAAGGTGATACCTCGGTGAACACTAGCGCCACCGTCATTTAAAAATCATTACTCACTGAAAACACAAGTTATCAAAAATCCCTCTGCTGTAATTATGGTTTTGGATCTGAAGTAAATTTTAATCATATTTAATTATTAAATTATAGTTCCATATAGTTACAAATTGAAAAACTGCTAAAAGTGGCCGTTTTAAGCAATAATGCAATTTGTAACTATGGGGAATCATAGTTTAAAATTAACTTCAGATCCAGACCCTTAATTAAAGCAGAGGGATTTTTGATAACTTGTGTTTTCAGTGAGTTTTTTCTTGTATATTTTTGTAAATTAAATAAATTCAATTTTTGTAATAAACATATGTTACCTTTATAATGTATTCATCATCCATCATCAGCTTTCATTGTCTGACCAGATTACAGTGAACACTGTTATGTCTTATTAAAATCTTAATGGAACATTTTGGTTTCATTCACAAATACACAAAGAAAGAGTATCTTATATTCAGGATTTAAGAATTGATGTCGTGACCATTTACTGGGTCATAGAACAAAGGGAAGACTTAAAAGTAGGTCAAATATATAGTTGTATGTATTTCTCAATAAAAAGGCGCACGATTACTGTTCTTTTTATTGATAAAACAAAGCATTTCCATCACGGAACGTCATAGTTTTCGAGTAGTCCGTATAATTTATATTCACTGTACCTACTTAACTACCCATTCGTATTTATTTGTGCCAATCTTTGAATATGACAATTAGCTACAAACAATATTATTTTCAAACAGTATAAATAAGTTTTTAAAGAAATAAGAATCATGCAGGCCGTGCGTATCTTGTAAAAGCCGTAAACGTAAACATTGGTAAACATTTGTTTGTTTGGAAGACATTGACACTGACAGCTGTCGACACAATCGTTGCCATAGAAACTAGAATGCCAGTATTAAAAATCAGTGTCTTGCTTTTATAGGTAATAGCAACATTAAAATATATGTTAAACAATAAGGTTGATAACTTGAGGTTGTAACAGTAATTACAGAAAATAGCAACATCTTCTAATTAAAAAAAATGGGGGGACTTTTTCGGTCCAAGCCAAGCAATCTAATCGTTAGCCTTATTGCTATTAATAGTTGAATATTTCTTCAACTGACTTCCCACTGGGTAAAAATAAAATAAATAGGTATTCCTTGGTGATTACCACCATCTCTTAAAACCATGCAAGATCCAGTGAGTAAGGGAGATGTCGCCTTACATCATGTATCGCGCTTTCTCTCTTACTCACTGGACTCCCCCCTTATGTCTGCCGGTGTAACATACCTACGTTATGTAACACAGCCCCTGAAGTACTATTATTGAGTGGTACGGTTTCCAAGATAAATTGTTCTTGGGACATGGCCAATAACAGAGGCTTTGGTGCCTCTGTTATGGTTTCTTTTGAGTAAAAACGGCAGGCAGCCTTGCGTGATGTAGGTATCCGGTGTAAAGCTGGTAGTGGTGGCCTACTATCATCTCTAAAAACCATGCAAGTTCCGCTAATTAAGCGAGACAGCGCAATACACGATGTAACGCGGCATCCTGTGAGAGGCGTCATCGAGCAGATAAGAACAACACAAAATGGAGTATATAATATATTTTAATTAATAAAGTAAAGATGATAGTTTTACATAGTAGACATTTGTTAAGACAGTAAAAAGGAATGTGTCACACGAAAGAAGAATGAGTAATTCATAATTTGAAAATACTAACCATAGAGATTGTTATAGTACCTCATTTACCTCTTCAACATCTCGTGGACTATTGTACATATTTAGCTTCTGACTCACAAGACGTCCTAGAAGTCTACATCCTTGATCTTCAAAGGCAGTCCTCAATGCTATCCATGTCTCTCTAGCTGTAGTAGCTCTCTTCACATGTACTAAACAGTGTGGTTTCACCACTAGAAGCATTTTTGCTCGTACCTTTTTATCAATTTTTAACTGCAGGAATCGTTGGTGTCTCTTCTATATACTCCCATAAATCTTCCATTACAAGACATAATTCTACTCGTACCTTCCAAGTTGCATAATTTGAAGCGCCGTCTAGTTTTTCAACACTCGCAAACAAATTCCCATAACTTGGTCCAGATGTGGTGTGTGGCGCATCATCCCCAACTGCACCACCACGATCCATATTTATTTATGTTCTTATCTTTTCTTAAGCTCTGCTACCATGTGAGAGGCGTCATCACATCCCCCTTACTCAAAGGAACTTGCATGGTTTTAAGAGATGATAGTAGGTCACCTGGGTGGCTAGAACTTCTACTAACATCTCAATGGATCTTGCATGGTTTTAAGAGACGGTAGTAACCCCACAGGTGTCATGGTTTCAATGGTACCACCTCACATCCACTATTATGGTTTACCTACTGATTCTTTCATAGGTCAATTGATCCTGGGGGGTACTACCATCTCTTAAAACCATGCAAGATCCAGTGAGCAAGGGAGATGTCGCCTTACATCATGTATTGCGCTGTCTCGCTAACTCACTGGAACTTGCATGGTTTTTAGAGATGATAGTAGGCCACTTGTACAACCAGTTACAGAGGTGTCAAAATATGTACACTTTGAAAAACTTTTTTATTTAAATGGCTACATACTGGCTTCTATTCCCAAAGAAATTGAACAGTATCAGCTATTCCCCTTCACATCCGACTTGCTGACCGTATTTTCTTAATATAATCACAAAAAGAGCCACCTGCCGTGTCTGTAGTAACGTCAATCCTAAAGTATTTAGTTACAAAAAGTATATTTACTTTTCACTAGATGGCGTTAGTTGCTCAAAATAAAGGCAAAAGCAGCACGAATGCAACGTCAGCCGACCAAATTAAATTTTAGGTAAATGCTCGGCAGCTGAAGGACACGTCAACGCATCGTAATTTGGTTGGTTAAGCAGCATACGAGCATGCGCTGGAACAGCTGAGCGACAATGGCGGCATATTGCGGTCCAAACGAGAACTACACAGTCGCATCATGTCTGCCCGCCGGCTCGGTGTATGACGCTCGGTATTTATAAATAAATAATAACCTAAAACGTCTTGTTGTCGGTCCGTCCCTATAATCTGAGGTTCCTCTCCAATAATACCAACGTTGGCAAAGTTTGCGTCTAATTTCTCTTGTTACGTGGGTGTTTAAACAGTGAATAACATTTCTGATACAGGCTGGACAACGCATTTGCCGTATTCTCCGTAATTTATCGATTTTTACAATGAACATTACGTTTTGTTTACTTTTCTATGTGTAACGTTATCTAGATAATGTTCATAATGTGCAATATTCGTTAGTGTTGTGTTGTGAGTTTGATTCAAGTATGTGCGAAGGTACGCGCGAGACTGCGCGTTTTGGATGACACAAACATGGAATTCGAAAACGATTTCAGCTTGAAAGAATGGGCAAAGCACAAACCTTTGTCCATTCTGCAACTGGACCCGGCTGACCGTGCTGTATTGAGGATAGCAGGTAAGATAAAGCAAAATAACACCAACGCATATGGTAGACCCTGACAGACGTGCCGGAATCATTTTCAGTATTACCTACTTATTATCGTGTTATCGCTAACGATAGCGACAACAGTTAAAACCAAAAACTATAATATTTGCCCTGTTTAGATAAATGTATGTACATATCTGTAAAACATTTAGCGCGTGTTTACACGCTTAGATTTCAGCATTTAATTATTTCTTATTTCGCGTGACGGCCTTGCATAGATTTTCACTCTCGTTTGTAGTGTACAGTGTGTTCGATACTCGAATTTTCGAATTATAAAAACCAAAATATTTATTTTTTAATTTTTTTTTTTTTGGGGTAGGCAAGATTAGTGGACCACCACCGGTAGCGTAACATGGAGCCACAGAGCAGTAATATACTTCCCCTCTTTATATTCAGAATTTTCCCATGCCGCGCCGCGGCGCTCGGTACTTTGCCCTTTCGTTATTATTGTTATTACTTCATATAACTTGATGATTGATTTGCAACGAACCATGCAATAACATGCTTCGTAAAAAAATTGTATAAGGAAATTCAGGTGCCACTACGAGTATTACGAACGTCCAAATGTCTTTTGTTTTTCAAAAACAGTTTTTATTTGATAAAAAAAGCTTGTAAGAATATCGTTTCTCATGCCAAAGAGTTTCATGCAAGCTAACGAAGTCCGGGACACGATAGTACCAAGGTCCTACCTACCTAATAAGATCACGCTGCGCTGCTATCTACGTTATGCGTAGCGTAGGTCATTGACCCCAAAGAAATTATATTAATAGAATGCTATTTAGAATAAATAATTTTAGCCATGTTGACACTAATGTCTCGTGGCAATTAGGTACTTTTGATGGTACAAAGTACAATAGTCAGTAACAATCAAAGATTTCAATAATTTACCTTTTTAGTCTGGTCTTGTTTTGACTATCTAACTAAGTAATCTATTTACCCATAGTTGGGTAGATAGGTATTACCCGCGGCTTCGCACGCGTGGTCGAGGGAATTGCTTGGCTTTTCGGGATATAATAAACTACCTGTGTTCCAAATTTGATCAAAATCCGTTTAGCCGTTTTCGCGTGATCGAGAACAAACATCCAAACTTTCAGATTTAAAATATTACTAGTTGTTGCCCGAGTCACCGCTCTCGTGGAAATTCCGGGATAAAATATAGTCTATGTGTTGTTTCAGGGTCTAAGTAATCTCTATTCCAAATTTCAGACTAATCCGATCAGCTGTTTTCCTGTGAAAGATTAACAAACATCCATACAAACTTTTTCGTTTATAATAGGTATTAGTAGGATAGGATAGGATTAGTTGGGAATAAGATTTGCTAGCTTACAAAAAAATATCCATATTAATTACCTAGTACCTACTTGAGCTAATATGCGGCGGCGTCGCCCAGGGTTGGTATAACAGAATGCTAAAAAAAAACATTCTGACAAATTGAAAACCTCCTTTTTTGAAGTGGGTTAAAAATACTATGTCTTAATTGTCCCCTAAGATTCGTTTGTATTTTTATAACAGGAGGATTACCTTCATCTCTTACCATACGAACCATAACCATACGAAAACAATTGAGCAGGAAGATGTCGCCTTTACACGTCATGTATTGCACCATCTCGCTTACTCGTTTTTGAATGGTTATTAGAGCCGATGGTAACCCCCCTGGCCTGTCTAAGGAATCCCTTAGTCGCCTTTTGGTTACGTCATCATCCGTGGGAAAGGAGTTATCGTATACCATAACAACATAGGCGTCGAATTTGATAAATTTTGTCTGCCTTTTTATTTTTAACCATTGAATATATTTATAGTACTAAGATACATTTGTGCACAATACAACATTTCGTTCGTTTATATAGAAAAAACTGCTTGCGCTAAACCCTCGGCATGGGGATCCTACTCACCCTTGATCGTTTTTTTTTCAACTATTATACGTAATACATACACAGACTTAAAAGAAATACAGACGTATCGTCGTCGAATGACTATGAAGCTCGAAAATATGTGTGAGTGTCGCGATGATGCGACACACACACCTATTATATAATTTTTCAGTGGTAAATGGCAATTGGCACCAGCAGTCACGAATTTGTTTATTTGTATGAAGTTAATGAAAGCCAAATATTAAAGACTAGCATTTCCCCCCGGCTTAGCCCGTGGTACACACATAGCCTATATATCACTCGGGAATAGTGTGGCTTTCTAACAGTAAAATATTTTTATTTTGTTTCAGAGCCTATATAGATGCAAACAAACAAACAAATGTTTCCTCTTTATAATATACTAGCTACCCGCCCCTGCTTCACATGGGTATAAAAACCTTCCTATCTAGTAAAAAAAACCGCATCAAATTCCGTTGCGTAGTTTTAAAGATTTAAGCATACAAAGAGGTATAGGGACAAAGAAAGCTACTTTGTTTTATACTATGTAGTGATGATGTGATAGTGAAGTAGGTACTTATAGATAAAGTGGTCATAGTTTTCAGGCTTCACTCGTGTTGTATTTCGTCTGGAGTTTTAATAAGTCTGCTGCTATATCCGTGTTTCTTATCCAGCCTGTCGCTAATACTAGATATAATCTTGGCATTTCACAGCCGAATGTCTGTGTCTAACAGTCTTCTCACCTTATTCAAATAGCTACTCATAAGTTTCTCAATTTTTAAATACAATTGCCTTGTACGCACGTACCGAGTAGACCGGCAAGACAGTGCCCTCGGCCGAATACTCTGTGCGTATAAACAGTGCGACGAGTGCTCAGCCTAGCGAGTGACCAAGGAAATCACTGTCTCGGCCGAGTAACATTTTACTGTCAGCGTACGCCCATTTACTCGGTACGTACGATCAAGGCATATGTTAACAAAATAAAAGCGGATTCCGACCGCCATGAAACAATGTCAATTTATTCATGTAATTTGCGACCGTGTTTGCGACCGCATAAACTTTCATTAGAAATAAATTGATTCATGAATCATGAATAGGTGAATAGTGAGTTGATGAACTAAGCGTGGGTAGCCTAGAAATCATATTTATGTAGTTCATAATGGACTAGTGCGGCTTCATAAGATCACACGGGACTATACACAAATTGTAGTTCACGAAAATCTCTTCTGTAGTACCTGCCTAATTCAAAACAATAAACAAATCTATGAAATCATAACTCTTTTAGTCTGTACCACCCACAGAATTTAGAAATATTAACAAGAAGTGACGTAGCGCACGAAAACCGTGTCACTGGTTTGGCTTGCAAGCCAACGTTTCACACAGAGAAAATGGGCGGGGAATTTGATTGCGTCATTTATTGCCACTATTATTGGTCGATAATATTGGGTGGCTTTGTTGTAAACTACGTAATAAATACATTTCTAATAAGGTGTGGTGTGGTTTATATGTATGAATTGAAGGTAAGAAGAGAGAATACTCTAGCCACACTCATCCTAGAACTAAATCCGCATCAAAACATCCATATCCATACTTCCATACTAATATTATAAATGCGAAAGTCTGTCTGTCTGTCTGTCTGTCTGTCTGTCTGTCTGTCTGTCTGTCTGTCTGTCTGTCTGTCTGTCTGTCACCTCTTCACGGCTAAACGGCTGGACCGATTGTGATGAAATTTGGTAGGGATGTAGTTAATGACCTGAGGTCAAACATACGCTACATTTGGGCGCGATATAACCGAGTCCCACGCGGGGCGGAGCCGCGGGGAACAGCTAGTTATATATATATTCGGATAATTTCTCTGTTCTGTGGTATCACCTTTGTACGCAAAAACAATATCAAAGAGCAAGCTATGTAAGCATTCTAATTAATTGCATTGTGATTCATTCATTAAAATCGTTATCAAATATATGGCGCAATAGTAACAACTCGAAGAAAATCATGTCATTTGTAATAAGGTCTTTTAGGCCAACAAAGAAGTGACCGAATGGATCTTTCTGGAATGGATGGGCCTTTCGTTCCCTCTATGTGGCCTACTATCATCTCTTAAAACCATGCAAGTTCCAGTGAGTAAGCGAGACAGCGCAATACATGATGTAAGGCGACATCTCCCTTACTCACTGGATCTTGCATGGTTTTAAGAGACGGTAGTAGCCCCCTATAACTTCTGTACCATACGCAAATAATACTTTGTACGATTTACCGCCATCCACACAGACAAAAAAGTGGAGTCAAGAATGGTGGGCTGGAAGAGATTGCTTTAGAAATAAGGAGTACCCTTGTAATTTCTATTATATTTTTTACTCTGGATAGGTTTTTTTTCTGTGTACATGAATTTAGTAAAATAAATAAGTTAAATTATAACAATAAACATGATTTATTTAGATACAACGGTAATTATTCCAAGATGCTGCTACGGAATCCTACGTATGCGAACTATGCGATCTCTCTTGACCGATTTTTTTTCGTTTCATAGTAACTACCTACCTACTTGATTTTGTTAACAGACTAGATAGATTTAAAAAAAAAATGCGTTGAGACCGCGCGCGATTCGAACTTCTTTGCAAATCACAATATTCGATAAAGAAATTCAAGCGTTGTGATTGGTCAATTCAGATTCCGCTCCGCTCATCTCCGCACAGCTCCGCGTCAGTGGGAACGGACCCATAGAGCGAAGGAAATTCCTGACCCCGCTTAAGGTGATACCTCGGTGAACGTTAGCGCCACCATCATTTAAAAATCATTATTCACTGAAAACACAAGTTATCAAAAATCCGTTTTCTGTAATTAAGGTTCTGGATCTGAAATTATTTTTAATCATATTAAAATATTAAATTATAGTTCCATATACTTACAAATTTCAAAACTGCTAAAAGTGGCCGTTTTAAGCAATAATGCAATTTGTAACTATAGGGAATTATAATTTAATATGTTGAAATTTAACTTCAGATCCAGAACCACAATTACAGCAGAGGGATTTTTGATAACTTGTGTTTTCAGTGAGTAATGATTTTTAAATGACGGTGGCGCTAGTGTTCACCGAGGTATCACCTTAAAGGCGGTTGCTCTTTGGTCATATCCTTGCTTCTTTCTTATTCAGGGGGGTTACTACCGTCTCTTAAAACCATGCAAGATCCAGTGAGTAAGCGAGACAGCGCAATACATGATGTAAGGCGACATCTCCCTTACTCACTGGATCTTGGATGGTTTTAAGAGACGGTAGTAACCCCCCAGATCTGATTTAATACTATACGAATTACGAGATACAATCTTGGCATTCCACAACCAAATATCTGTGCTTAATAAATTTACAAATTCCACCGTATCATGGTCTTTCGATATCATTTGAATTTATATTATCTTGACATTAATTAGTACAATAAAATTAAATTGCTATCCGTCATTCGTTAAGGATTGCATCACTTTGGCATAGGTGTATTAAATACTTATTATTTTTTTAATTAATATTCAATCAAATTATAATAGGGAAATAATAAAGATGAATTATTTTTGTCATTTAGCTTCTTCTATCGTGACAGTGGCTAAAATCTATATAAATATGGTTCAACAAGATGCAACGTTGACGTCATTTGGCTTAAAATCTGTCATACGCAAAATTAAGATACTTACAGCACAAGCATGCCTAATTTTCGTCAGCCTATAGAATCTTTACTATCACGCTTGTGTCTATCGGGGACTCCCTCCACCTCCCATGGCTCTACCAACCTCTCGGTTATGCGAGCCGAATCTCAGAGTGCGCTGTACTTGCATTTCGTATCTCTTTCCAGTCGCACCTGCTTGATCTACCTACTAGTTCTCTATAGTGTCGCCTATCTATGCAATTCATGACCTGGGTGTACACTCCCTCCAACTCCCATGGCTCTACCAACCTCTCGGTGATACAAGCCGAATCTCGGGAGAGTGCGCTGTACTTGCATTTCGCATCTCTTTCCAGTCGCACCTGCTTAATCTCCCTACAAGATCTCTATAGTGTCGCCTATCTATGCAATCATTGCATTTTCGTCCGTCTATCGGAGACTATAAGTAGATTTCTTTCTTCTAAGGTTAGTCCTATCTCATCAACATTAGTATTTCAGCCGCAGGCTGTCCACTGCTGGACATAAGCCTTCCCCAAGGATTTCCAAAATGACCGGTTAAAAGCGGCCTGCATCCAGGGCCTGCCTACCTACTTCTGGTCGGTGGGTGTCCGATGCTGCACTTACCGGTGCGTGGTTGCCATTCGAGAACCTTTCTTCCCCATCGGCCATCGGTTCGTCGCGCTATGTGCCCCGCCCACTGCCACTACAAAGAGCTAATCCGCTGTTCCTATCTAGCTTCTCCGAACTTATCATTTTATCAGTTTGTATGTCTACAATCGCGGCCCTAATTAACATTTTATCAGAATGTATAGCAAACACGCTTGTTGATCAAGTTTCTCACGGTTAGGGGCCTCAGGAGTTCAGCGGCGAAGGTCGCTCATTTAATTTAATTTTTGTATTATTTAAATAAAGATGAGGTCAAAAAGTGTATTAGTATGTTGATGTGAACATAAAATTAATTAATTGCAAAACATACATTTAAATGATTAGTTTTATGCCGGTGTCAAATCCGGTGCCCAGTAGCCTAAGTCCTTCCCAAGTCTAATCTATTTGAGTACCTACCCCATTTCATCAAAATCGTTGCCTCCACTATATTTTGCTATGTTTACGTTAGGATTTTGTTCTTTGGAAAAGTGATTTTGGAAAGTAAGTATTTTCTTATTACCTACCTTAACTTATCTCTCAGGGGTGCTTAACAGTTTTTTCCACAGAAAAAAATAAATAGCAGTCGCTTACGACTGTGTTTGCTAAAGTGCACTAGTCCCTACCAACGTTTTCTCCCTGTTAGTATGTATATACCGCCATTTCGTAATTCTAGGGCTAAATCTGATTCAGATTCGGATAGTATATCAGCCATGTGATTCTGTAAGATTTAATTTTAAACTTCGAATCTGAATCCGCTGTGAAATTCTTGATTGGCATTCTAAAAACTCGGTTGATAATTCGAATCTATACTAGCGCTACCCTTGCGAGCGTGTCAGCGAGATGAACTAGATTGGACGTGAGATTTTGTATGAGATGACGTTAAGATGTCGCATTCAATAGGTAACTTCCCCGTCACTTTGAAGCTCACTTCTCACTTGTCATTTTGAATCTTATGCGAAGTGTAAGTGATAGCGACTTGAGAAGCGAGTTTTTGTTTGAAATTTATAGAATCGACATGCAGTTCAGTTAAGATTCATTCTTTAATTAAGCATAGATTCTACTTAATACATATTTTTTTCTCATCGTTGCATCGGTATTGATCGACCGTGCGGTCGGAGGCGTAACTAAACTCCTGCTTCCTATAAAAATTGACCACGCAAATTAGCCAATGTCCAACAAAAAGTTTGATTAGTATTGCGTTGTTTATTTACCGGCAGTAGCAACAGCAACAGTTGTCGCTTTCACCTTTCATTATGTAGAGTAGGTAGACAATCCAAGTCGGTCCAATGAATGACTGTTCAATTAGTGGAGTACGACGAGTGACTTAAAATTATTAGTAACTAGCTGTTCCCCGCGGCTTCGCCCCGCGTGGGACTCGGTTATATCGCGCCCAAAAGTAGCCTATGTTTGACCTCAGGTCGTTAACTACATCCCTACCAAATTTCATCACAATCGGTCCAGCAGTTTAGCCGTGAAGAGGTGACAGACAGACAGACAGACTTTCGCATCTCAACGGAGTGGCGGGATCGTTTGCCGGAATGCAATATTTTTAAAAATTTGTATGTATGTAAAAACTTCATTGTACAGAAAGAACATTGACGATACAACAAAATTTACAACGAAATTTGCTTCCATCCTCTCAAAACTCTCAAAATTCTATTGTTCAACCCGTAAAGTACAGCCGTCATCAGAGAATTAGATAGATCTCTCTATTTTACCACTAGCTGTAGCCCGCGACTTTGTGCGCGTGGGTTTCGTTCTCGTTATCGTGGGAATTGCCCGGGAAACCCCTCAAACGTACTTACAAGAGGTTCTTTATTAATTTAACTATACCTACATTACTTTCGTATTATCTTTGCAACTTTTTTCCGCAAATGTCACTAACTACCGTAATGACCTAGAGGTCATGTTTCTCGATTGTACTGTTCAAGACTTTGAGTTTGTTTACTTTTTAACCGACTTCAAAAAAGGAGGAGGTTTTGAATTCGTCGGAATGTTTTATTTTCTTTAATAAAGTGAGTAAACAAGTACGACGGTCGTCACGAAATGACTTGAAGTCGACATCTTCTTTCTGCTTTGTCAGTTTCCTCCACAGTAGGACATAGACCTCTAATCATTTTATTTATTTACTTTTTATTTAAATCATGTCATCTTACAGTTAACACCATACATAACATAAGATACAAGAAGAATATTTATTAATGTTAACAAGTTAAAATTAATTACAATTATTATGACATTCATTAATACCAAAGAATTTGGAATCGCGTCAGGGAAATAGTTTTTTTTTTATCTGATTAATACTGATAATCATAGAAGTACAAAATCGCGCCCGGCAATTTTTTTTTAAATGCCATTTAATTTGAGGCGCAGATTGTTTTGAGGCGAACGCCACAGAGGCAAAACATATAATTGAATATATGAATGCGGGTGAATAGTGTACAGTACACTCTATTTTCTTCACCAAAGTTAAATGTCGGTTAAATGAAAAGACGTAAAATATCTCGATAAAACAATGAGTTTAATGGACTTTTGTTGTAGTGCCTTATACGGCGACACCTGCAGACAGAATAGATAATACGACCAGTCAAGCGTGCCAGGCACACAAACATGTACATGTATATTACACTAGCGACCCGCCCCGGCTTCGCATGGGCATAAAAACCGTCCTCTTGAAGCACTCTAAATATAAAAAAAATCCGCATCAAAATCCGTTGCGTAGTTTTAAAGATTTAAGCATACAAAGGGACATAGGGACAGAGAAAGCGTCTTTGTTTTATAATATGTAGTGATAGTGATGATACACCAATTAGATCTCGTTGTTGGTCTTATAAAAAGGGGTTTAAAAAGAGATCAGAAAAATATATATTTGAATGATTTTTTTCCTTAAAAACAAAAACCGACTTCCATTTGTTTACTGATGTCAAGTTAACTGCAAACAATACGATATGAATTAATCCCAAAGGAAATCGTACGCCAAATATAAACTGAAAGTAGGTCCTATCGAACAAGTGAAGTGAAATTTTCAAAATCGGTCTGTAAATGACGGTGATATGATAGAAAAAATAATATTTAGCCGAATTAACAACATCCGTTTTTTTCTTTTTCATTTTTTACCTCCTTTTTTGTAAGTGGGTTAAAATATCTTTTATACATTCAAAAATTATTAACGTACTCATTATAATGTTAAATAACTTTTTTTACCAACGCGACAAGTCCTCATTTCCTAAATATACTCAGTAGTTGTAGTTTTACGACCCAAAGAGGATGTACGTAATACCGTAGGTCGTTGCCCCAACTATTACCGCCAAAGAACCCACCTACATTAATTAAGAAGACATTTGTATCTAAACACCTATTCAAATTTTCACACTGAGCGGCAAAATGTTTCTACGAATCAAATTATAGAATTTGTTTTTTACTAGGTAATAATAGAATGCTATAGGCGAAAGCCCAATTGAGGAGCTCGATAGCCTAGCGCGGCGCGCGTGTTCGCAACGATAGTGCGAGTCAAGCGACGGCGAGTGCGCGACCATGTTTGGATTGGTCGCCATTAGTAGCATTTCTATCTTGAGCTCCTCCGTGCTTCGGAAGGCACGTTAAGCCATTGGTCCCGGCTGTTATCGGTAGATGGCAGTCGTAAGGCTATGTCAGATGCCTTAAGGCAGCCTGAAAAATCTGATAGTGTTGGCCACTAACACATCCGGATCATGTTCCTGTAGGTGAAAAGGGTTACGGAGGTCAGACGGCAGTCGCTCCATTGTAATAACCAGTCCCGCCAAATCAGGACCATGACCATAGCGTACCCTGGGCTCTGAAGCATAAGCTGAATATGCAACCGGTAAACACGCTCGGACGAAGAAGAAGCCGAAAGCCCAGTATGCTGCTCTCCGCTACTCTCAGATATCGGTACTCATCTGGAACAGGTACCCAGATACCTAAATAAAAAGAACCTCTAAATTCCAATATAGAACCGTTAAAGAAATAACATCAAAGGCCGAAAGGTGGTTTTCAAGAACTCTGACACCAGGGTATGCTGGATCGGTTGACCCCACACGGTACACACAAACTCGGTAAAGATTACTGAATATGGTTTTAATGTTTCAGGTTATCCGTTCCCGCTCTACCACTCCCGTTCCTATCCCGAATCTTGATCCTGTTTCCTGATCTGAAGAAAATAATAAAAGAAATTACTTACATCCCATTAAGCAAAGCGATCACGAAAATCTTCGATACTCTGTAAATAGATTCACAAAAAGTGTATTTAAAAAAAAAAAACATACAACAAAGAAAAAAAAAACAACAAAGTATTATATCACTATTTTCTATGTTTGTAAACAAGTTTAATTAAATTAAATTAGTTTAAACTCAAACAACAAAGTAGTAATTTACTTATTTCTATGTTTATTAATTAAAGCCTGGCGTGCCCCGATACCTGCACGCTGGATGACTTGTACAAGGCTACAGAGAATGCTCTAAGGGTGGCCCAGTTTTGCGCAACCAAGGGTATATAAAAAGGAAAAGAGTACAATTGATAGCTAAATATTAGTAGCAATAAAACTTTTTGTTATTAGCTTAGACGGATTTACCCATTCGCGTCTTAAGGTGATACCTCGGTGAACACTAGCGCCACCGTCATTTAAAAATCATTACTCACTGAAAACACAAGTTATCAAAAATCCCTCTGCTGTACAAATTGCAAAAGTGCTAAAAGTGGCCACTTTTAACAGTTTGGCAATTTGAAACTATATGGAACTATAATTTAATAATTGAATATGATTAAAATTAACTTTAGATCCAGAACCTTAATTACATAACACGGATTTTTGATAACTTGTGTTTTTAGTGAATAATGATTTTTAAATGACGGTGGCGCTAGTGTTCACTGAGGTATCACCTTAAGGTTTTTACACTAAACACTGTAAAGATAGGAGCTTCGACCCCGCTCAGCGGGGTCGGAGCTCCTACAGCCTGAAGCGTACCAATCCCTCGTCCGATTAAATCATCTGATTGTCTGATAGAAAAGATGATTCCGTTTTTCGGAAGGCACGTTAAGCCGTTAGTCCTGAATGCAATTTGTCAATCGTCAAAGAAACCACGGTAAAGGCCGAGAGGATTCGAAGATTTCTGACACAGTTGGTAGTCTTTGTGACCCGCACGAACGAACGATCGGCTATATTGGTATCTTTTTTTCTAAACTTAGGATATCATTTTTAATTATAGGGCAAAATAAAAAAAACAGACGCAATGCGGTTTTATTTACTTTTAACTGCAAAATAACGTCGCGGCTGCAATCGCTTGATTTACTTCACTTTTACTTGTTCCGTGACGTAATTTATTGCAACCAGCCAACTAACAAGTGTAATAGCTTTTTTTTAGGTATAAAAAATAGCAGTTAAACAATTAAAATAACACGATATGCGTCATAACATAATTTGGTTGGTAGTTTGGTAATAAAACATATATTATTATTTTAATAAACATTTTTTTCATACTCGTAATTGCTGTAGGCAACTTTAACTTAGTTTTTATTAGGTCATCATCATAATAAGCGTTTATTAAAATAATTAGTACTTAAGTAAAATAAAAATATATTTATTTCAGCCATTTCCTATATAATGTGAGTAATACAATATACTTAATTTTAGTAACAAACACTAATATTAATCAGATATGCGATGCGCTTTCTAATAATAGCTGAAAAGCAATCGACAAACGCCTCAGCTAGCATCTCTGATGGACTACAGTGACGTTGCAGCCCCTCGAGTCCCCTGAAGGGGTTATGGTACTGAGTACGCATTGCAAATAAAATAAAATTTATTTATTTCGGAAAACACTAATCCATTATTCATATAAGAAGTTTAGGGGACAACTCGGCCGAATTCATCGTGGCTATCAGCGCTTGGGTGCTGAAGAAAACGGAAAAGCTTTGATAATTATAAAATAATTTTCAAATAAGCAACTAGGTACTTAAGGAAGTACCTTTCTCGGATTTTTAATTAGTCTTGTTTGTAAAGTTCATTAAATGTTCAACTTTACACACATGTGACCTCCGGTTTTCTTAAGTCAACGGCCTGCGCCTGCGCCGAGCAAATATGCTAACTGCCATTGTTCGAGATTTACACATCTTGTTAACAAAGAAAATAACGCGCCCGCGCACAGGTACCAACCTGTTTCTCTTCATTTATTTAGTCTTTTTGTGAAAATTTTTAATGAACGTTATTAAAAGTTTACACCTTCAAACCTCACCTATAAGATATGATTCTTGTTTATACCATTTTTAAGTATACTTATTGATAAAAGTGGGTAATAACAAAACTATTGATTTTATTTTCCGGCACTAGAGTGTGCAAACGCTCTTATTTGACTTAATGTCAATTCAACACAAAATGAATTTACCCAAAATCAAATCAAGCCAATGTAAATGGGAAAAGTAATAACTGGCAACCCTAGTGTCTAAACTAAACCCTTGTCTATAAATACCGTAACTTCAGACTGAATCGATATCCTCCGTCGGCAAATATTTTGAGATAGGCTGTCTGCGAAATATGGGTTAAAATTAATTCAAGCTCGCAATGGATTGAACAATAAAAATAAAACATTCCGACGAATCGAAAACCTCCTCTTGCAGTTCGTTAAAGACAAAGAGTTTCGAATCGCGAGCAGATTTTTTTTTATTTTAAATCTATGGTTAAAAATGATACTACTAATAAGGTTTGGTATTCAGTGTACACACACAGTAAAAGAAGGAAGGTTGGTTTTTATGAAGTCTGTGATCCTAATCTAATCTCCTAGTTTAGTAAAAAGTATGTAATATCTTCATTTTATACCTCTTCAAGAGGTCGGTGACCCTAATTTAATCCTTTCCTACCTTTAAATTAGATATACGAAGAATACTGTTCCAAAGTAAAATATTATTTTCCAATAACTAATAGGCTGAAGAAAGATAGGGATAAGTATTTTAATTTCTTCCCCTCTAACAAACACAAATCGTGTTCTAATCGTCACTTTACATCCCCTGCACTAGGGTAAGTCCAATACACTTCCCCTAAGTGATAAACTGCACTTGTGTCAAGTGTTGCAAGGTTTGCCATCTCACCCCGAGTCACCCTTGTTGTTTCATATTGCAGTTGTGATTCCAGATTATTTATTTATACTAAATTTTATATGACAACATAATTGATTTACGTCAAGAGACCAAAGTATTACCACGCAATAGGTATAGAACAAGCAGTACGAATTACCGACTTTTAGCTACGTGACGTCACGTCTGAAGACCGAGTCACTCTGAGGTCACGAGTTCAAGGTCAGCTGCCGTATCTTCAGCAAACAACGGCGAGGCTATGATTTGTATTCTCATCAAGATTAGTAATTGAAAAGATATCGTTGGTGTTAGAAATGTAATTGAAGAAATCATTTTCGAGTGAATGAGGTATGTAACCGGAGTCAACTTATCCCACAAAAAGTTTGTTGTAAATAATGTGTTACTACTGGTAGTAAGACTGTTATTGACACGGGAAACGAAGCCTTTTTTCAGCCCAGGGGCTAAATTGACCACATTACCTTATTATCATAGTTATAAGTTAACTCGACGGATTCGAGCTATAGGTAAACTGGCCTACTGACATTGCGATTCATGGTCTAAATTGACCATTTTGTGTAAAAATTAACAAATATAAACGCTTCCTTCCGCGTTACTCTATCTAAAGCAACATGTTTCAACATACATAAAATACATCACTACATAGTATAAAACAAAGTCGTTTTCTCTGTCCCTATATCCCTTTATATTCTTAAATCTTTAAAACTACGCAACGGATTTTACTGTGGTTTTTTTTAATAGATAATGTGATTCAAGAGGAAGGTTTAAATGTCCATGCAAAGCTAGTAAAATCATAAAATCTTAATCTAAAATACCCATAGAATTATGATTAAGAAGTGACACGCAGTTTATAATTCTATCTCACGGAGGATATACTTTGTAATTTCTCTGTGTTATATGAAAAGAAAGAATCTAGGTAGGACAAAATAGCGTAGTTTGTGACAAACCCATACAGCCTTGATATCATTGTAGCTCGCTAACTATTATCCCGCGACCTCGCTCGCACAACCTCTTTGTCAAACAAATACCTCTGAAACGGCGCCAATTTTCAGCTGAATTGTCAAAGAATGACAAGTACAAAGAATTCCTGCTTTGTATAAGTAAGTAATTTTAGCTTCATTGTTTGGTGACTTGGGTGACTCATACTATGATGCCAATTTACTTACTGCGATGGCTCGACGACCCAAAGTGGATCCTAGCCTCGGACACGAGCTCTCCACTCCCCCTGTTCTGCGCCAGTCCTTGCCAGTCGGCTCTATGGAGGGCTTTCAGGTCTCTACACACTTTATCCTTCCAGCGATACCTGGGACGGTCCATCGGCCGTTTTCCGGTCGATCTTCCCATGTACAAGGGACAGATAAAGCGGACCCCCGGTCATTACGGTAGATACGGTAGGGGGTTAGGTTTAACTGACCCCGACTGTACGCTCTCTTCACTGTACTTACTCCCATCTTTCTACGTTCTTGATGCCAATTAAGAGTAAAAATACAAAAATATTTTGGTAATGGAACGTGTGGTTGTTACCCGACTGTTATATTGGCAGTCGTGGCCGTGTCAGATGCCTTAAGGCAGCTTGAAAAATCTTGACAGTGTTGAACATTAACCTGAATTATGTTACTATTGGTCTGGTTTCCCTGTAAAGGGTTCCGGTCCGTGACCCAAGCGACTGCCGTCTCTATCTAACCGGTACTCGCTGTAAGTTACGGAGGTCAGACCGCCAGTAACGCCAAATCTACCACTCTAGGCTCTGTAGGGTAAGCTGAAGATACAATTGAGATACAAGCTCGGATTATAACAAAGATGAATTGTACGAATTGCAAATTTTTCTAGTTCTATCAAGTTAAAATAGGTATACTTAACTTCATATCTCAAGCAAATCCATTTGAAAGAACCACTTCGCGCCGACTCCCACGACTTGTTGTTCTGTTTAATTGATTAACACATAAAACCTATTGAACCCATTCTAGTCCTATTAGTGTGTGAAAGAAATAGCATGCATTATATGGTAGTTATATTGTGATTATATTAATATTAAAGTATTTCTAATATTTATAATGACCTAAAGGAAAAAGAAGACCAGGAAAACCACAAAGAAGATGGATCGATGACATAAAGGGAACAGCAGGAGAAAATTGGCATGCCCAGGCGAAAGATAGAAAGAAATGGTTACATATGGAGGAGGCCTTTACCCTAGAGAGAGGTTCTCATTCAACAACAAATAAATCGTAAATGAAACGTATATTTCAGCAATTTTAATTATTATTAATGTGTATTTTATAAATTTTATTTGATGATAAAATATATTTTTGCAATTATAATATGATTAACTTAAAGTTTAAATGAAATTAATTTTATTTATTGCATGTAATAATTTTCAATGAATGAGAAATTACTCTAATAAAGGCTTTTTTATTTTATTTTAATATTTATAATGACCATTTCCGCTGGCTAAGCGTCTCGAAGTGGATCTTGGACTTCGAGGTAAAAGAGCGCTGGTGGCCTATTCTGCGCAGTGACTCGCCAGACTAGCCAGTTAGAATCTTACGCAGTGCGGCCTGCACCGCATCGCGCCAGCGACATCTGGGGCGATCTATTGTCTGTCTGATATCTCTCCCAGATAGTCTTACCTTTCTCTGCATCACTCATTTGGACTGGTAGAAAAAGCCTCAAAACCGCTGTTAATAATTTTGTAATAAAGTTATACAAATAAAATAATCTGACTTGACGCAACGAAGCTCCTATTTTTTTTAAGGTTTAAGTTAGCGCCATTATGGCTCTATGGTTTTTTTTTGTTCGGTGTGTTCGAACTTTAAACAAAGAAGTAACAAATAGAATGCTGTTGCCTCCCATACTTCATTACCCACCTAATTATCATCGGCATAGAAAACGTATTACGACAGCCAGTATTATTATCTATTCTGTGGTACACCGACTGAGCCGTGAAACGATAACTGGAACACTTTCTTTTTGTGTAAAGAAAAAATGTAAACTAGTAAATTACTAGCTGGCTGACGGTACAACAGTGTTTATAAGTAATAATGGAATTAATGAGTCTATGGTTTTTGTTCCATTTTTTTAACAAACGGAAGATGGAAAGTGTATTTCAGAAGCCGTTTGAAACATATATGTACTTGTATTTAAAAATATTACTACAGTCTACTTACTGGCTGATATTATCACGGAAATATTATCGATCGAGCTAGATAGCATAATGAAAATTATTTCTTTTGTAAATCATAATGTATTAAAAAATCGAATTTAACCAGACATATCATTTCGTTATGTCCTTTGCAATGACCATGGAGTTTTTTCTGGTCAGTAATTAAAGGGATATTATTAATTGCACATCAAAAAAATAATCACCCATCAATTTCTGTATATCAAATAAATTATTTTACTTTTAATTAAATTAAAAACTTGGTGACAGAAGCAACTAACGGTCAAAAGACGACTTTGTGACAGAAGGTAGGTTAGGTTATGGTTATACAGTGACCTTAACAGTGAGCGAGCGAGCGAAGCGAGCGAGTGTCAGACTTGGTGACAGAAGCAAAACAAATTTTGCTGTGCAATCAGTAATTTTGATATGTATTTAGGTTATTTTTGCATACAAAAATTGTTTTTATTGATTTCCGTTTAAATACTACCCGTAATTAAATATAGATGGCTAGCTGCAAGTGAAAGCAGTCATCGTAATTGCAATTTTATCGATTTAAAGTAATTGCCGACCTGTTTGAAGTTTCATAAAAGGAACACGCAATGTCAGGCCGGGACCCTGACCGCACATTGGTCAGCTAGGCCGCTCGTCGGCCAATGACCCTCGATTACAACCACTAGATTGGTGGATTACGCGCATGCGCTGAGTCACGCGGGAAATCATGGTTCGAATTTGAAATTGGAACGTGATGTTTAATCGGAAGAAGGTATACTAATATTCTTTTCTATTAGGTACATTATCCAAACTGAGAATCTAGCTTAAAAATCCTTGCCGCTGCTGTCTAGGATTCTGGCACGAGATCTTCAAAGTTCAGTTATCAGGCGACTGGCGTTCTTAGTCATGGAATTGACATTGTCATAGAAGAGCATTTCCTATGTAGGTTCTAATCTTTCAAGAGGCAGCGGCGATGGACAGAAGACACTTTTGTTTAAAGCAAAGATATTAGTTACCATAGGCACTGAACTTACCATTATGAAGTCGCACTGGAGTTTTGTCATGTTAAAATTGTTTTGATGCAATAAAGAATATACTAAATTAAACCAAAGATCACGGTCATACTAACAACTTTGGTGTGACTACTGAGGTGCTGTTGATGGTGTATATGGAATGCACAATGTAATGAAATATTTCTAACTAGCTGTTCCCCGCGGCTCCGCCCGCGTGGGACTCGGTTATATCGCGCCCAAAAGTAGCCTATGTTTGACCTCAGGTCGTTAACTACATCCTTACCAAATTTCATCACAATCGGTCCATCCGTTTAGCCGTGAAGAGGTGACAGACAGACAGACAGACAGACTTTCGCATTTATAATATTAGTATGGATTAGTATGGATTATCGTACAGTCAGCCTCAAAATTCGCTACACATCCTGCAATATCGATATATGGAATGGTGTATAACGAACATAGTTGTATGTGAACCACAAATTATAGACTGCTACGTACAACTTAGTAAGAAATAGATTTTATTTACATGCTCGTTGAAGTGGCTTAAACGCTACTATCTAGTTGTATAAAAAAGGAGTGTCCGCATAAAAGTCTAGTTGTTATGATAATCTTCAACCTTTTCGTAGGCCGTTCCGCAATCAATTTCAAAGAATCTGCTATCTGTGTCAGTCTATCAAAGGTAACTTGGAAACACACGAACGTTTATATGCACAGAAACGACAAGAACAACTGTTTTTTGTTCCATGTAAAAATTGAACTAATAAAACCATTATGTGACGCCATTACGACCGGTAAATAAATTAGTTCAACGGAGTCCTTTAATTTTTTAATTAATTCCAAAAGTAAATATTGGCTCGTCTATAGATTTAATTTTGAAACTAATCAGGTCCAGTGTTGCCTCCAATAATAAATAAAGGTCTCTACTAAAAATGTCAATTAAAATAAACACATTACTTTCTTGCAAGTACTTTTTTACCTATTGTATTAAGTTACCTACGTTTATATTTGATGTCTACATAAAAAGAATGTAATCATTCATGCGCTGCTAAATCTCTAATTCCGTCAACTAGGTTCCAGCGTTATTTTATTTATGTAAATAAAGCCACTTATTTCTCAAATAATCAATCTTTTAGGACTTTCATTATTGAATAGTTACTTAATTAACTAAGTGTTCTTTCAATTGATGGTTGAGGAGCAGGAAGTCTGCCATTAAAGCCCACTAAACGTGATCGCCTTAACAAGAGTAGTAGATGGTAGAAGTAGTAGTAATAGTAGAGTAGTAGTTTTTAAGTAAGTGAAGTAAGTTCTAAATTACAGTTACAATTTACTAAACAATATGGTATTTTAATGTTTAAATACTAATAATAAAATACTGTATTTTTTTGTAAATTGTAACTTGTAAATCATATTGCGTGATCGAGTATGCACTTCATATGCAAATATGTCAAGTGAGTTGCATGACGCGACTAGAATAGAAAGTATTGTTTTGTGAATGCAAATTAAATACTTGCTCGCTTTTCTCCTATGCAATTATTACCAGAAAGATACTTACATTAGGAATAAGGTACGATACAACCTAGGTACGACTTAACCAAAGTTTTACATATTATCTACTAGTTGAACCCGCGGAGGTGTTTCTCGCGGTTTATCAAGCACGGCAGCGCCATCTACTTTATAAAGCGTCAATGACTACGAGACTTTTTGACCAAACCGACGGGAAGAGCGTACAGTACCTATGTTTTAATCACTACATAGTATAAAACAGTCGCTTTCTCTGTCCCTATATCCCATTGTATGCTAAAATCTTAAAAAATACGCAACGCATTTTGATGCGGTTTTTTTAAATAGATAGTGATTCAAGAGGAAGGTTCTTATGCCCAAGCGAAGCCGGGGCAGGTCGCTAGTTCAATACCAATCGAGTGGAGCCGTAAGGATATGGTCGTTGTCAAAATGTTTGGGCAGAAAATGAGATGGTTATGACCAGTTGTCCAGTGCACAGAAACCTTAAATGCCATAAGATTTCCGTGGTAGTATATTAGTGTGTAGGGTAATAGGGTTCCGATCCCTGACTAACATGTTTGCAGACGTTTTATAAAATACTGTTAGTCCTGTGTTCGTTACCGTTTTAAGTAGCGTTTTTCAACGTAACACTATTCTCTACGTTTCCACTCAAAACTTACATCACGATTAGCCTTGTAGTTAAGTACACAATTATCATAATACAGCACGTTTCTGCTAACAATAAACTAGACCAACCAGTTGTTTGTTTTGCTACTGGAATTTGCCGAAAATTTTATTTTTTATCTTTATGTTGACGATTTTGTTTCTTGTTTTCGAGATAACTACGCAGGCTGTTTATACCAGACTCATTATTACTACAAATTTTTTTTAAAATGTACCTACCCTAAAACTTACTCTGAGACGTTTAAATACATTTTTTTGGCAAATGCATTTTTTTAAATCTAACCGGTAGTTCCAAAGTTGCGTACCAACAAAAAAACTATTCAGCTTAATTATATTATAGATTAACATGTTAGGATACTTAATACGACAAGATGATTTGATGAAGAACATCTTTAAAAAAGATAAAAGGAAAAAAGGGTCTAGGCAGACCAAGGCATAGTTATATGAAACAGATAAAGGAGAAAACAAACGTCGTGCCGTCTCAAGAAATATAGAAACTGGCAAATGATAGGTACAAATGGAAGGAACTCCACCGACAAGAGCCTAGCTTTTAAATTTATGATGATGATGAGATTAACAGGTTATTATAGCCTATTCGCCAATAACAAATGTACGAACATTTTAAACCTCACTGGGCCCATATTTTGGAAATGTTTTATGACCATGATCATTTTCGACCCCGGTTTCTACTAATAAATGGTGGGGTCGCAGAGTCCCCACAATTTACTTACAATATTTTTTATTTTATTCAGCACAAGCCGACAAAAAGCTACTCGTACATTTGCGACAGACCATCAAAATGTAGGGTTCAATGTCAAATTCAATTACAGTACTTAGTGGATACCTCAATATCTTTGTCCACGATTGACTAAACAAGTAGGTACTGCCGTAATGATGTCACCGGGTGCGGTCCACTTGTCAGCAACCTGTCATTTTGTTAACGAATAGGTGAGGAGAGCGCACACACTTGCGACTTTGGAATTCCAAGTGTATGCTCGACAATCGCAAATCTTTGTACGCGATCTAAACAAGTAATGACGTCACCAGGCGCGGTCCACTTGTCGGCCACCTGTCATTTTGTTAAAGAATAGCAGAGGAGAGCGCATACACTTTCGACTATAGAATTCCAATTGTTTATACCTACTCGAAAATCGCAAATCTTTGTATTTTTTTACTCGTTATTTTTAGTATTTTATAAAGTAGTTCGTGCTAATTAAAAGTATACATAGTATAATTATGGATTTATAGGTAGGCACGGACGAAGGGCTGGTACGCTTCTGGCTGGATTCCAGTGATAGGAGTGGGGAGTTAGAAACGCTACTACTACTGAAAAAATGCGACCAATCCAAGCTAAGCCGCGCGGCCCATCGCTTGACACGTGCTATCGAGATCCTTATTTATCATTGACTTATTCAAAAAAAGACCGCATATTCACCCTCTAAGTACGAAACCAATCAAAAAATGTCATGCTCCTCAAAGAGAAATAGCAGTCGCCGCGCCGGTCTGAAAAAATTCAATATCGAAAGTAATTGATAATACGAGTAACATCTACTTCTAACGAACTAAAAGCATTTGATAAATTGCTTGAATGTGTACATTTCATTTATCGTATTACGATTATATGCCGCATAGCGATAAAATACAAAAAAATAAAAGAAAAGCATGTAAATACAAAAATTTAAAAGAAAGCCCGGGAAACTCGAACCTGACCTCAGAATCTTGGGGTCCGCTGCTTTCCTTCCAAAAACTGGTGGTGAAGACATAAGTTTAAGCATTATTTTTATGACCTTCTTCTTTGTTATTCTCATGTTGTTGGTGCAATCCGCCGCCATTGGGACAAAGCAGAGGTACAAGGAAATTTTGTAACAGTATGAAGTAGGGGCACAGAATTAGTAATAGTGCTACGTAGTAGGGGTATGTTCTTATACCGGAGAAATATAAAAAAAAGATTTTAGTTAAAACGGCCATAATTTACCATGTCAGAGTGCGAATGGCGGTTCCGAAGAACTCTGACACCAGGGTGTGCATGGCCGATTGACCGTGTCACCAACACGAAATGATAATGATGATAAGTTGCAAATCCTTTTACTCTTACATATTTCTACCGCCAAACAGTAGTGTTTGCTTTTCTAGTTTAAAAAATGACAAGTGAAATGAAATTGCTGGGTACTGTAGCGAATAATCCTTTGTCATGAGGTAGCAATCTGGTGACATTTTAAATACAAAATTACGCGCCCATTTATTTATTTTTTCTTACTTGCCAGTGTTATCGTATAAAAAGTAAATTCGGCGAGCGTGTATGAAGAGAGTGATGAGTGTGGAGGAGGCGAGAGAGGTATGTAAGGATCGTAGCCAATGGAAATCTCTAGTCTCTGCCTACCCCTACGGGAGACAGGCGTGATGATATTATTGTATGTATGTAAGTAAATTCTGGAAAATTGTAGCTTCCCTTTGTCCTTCCACGCGTCATATTGTTTCCTTGAATCCGTGACCATGTCACCAACACTCCCGAAATAGGCGAGCTCCATAATCTGTGACATCCGACACCGGGACCCGTCGTGCACAGCTGTACGTGCTTCGAGAGACAACACTTATATAGCACAGAATAGATATTGTACTTATAGTTTTAGTTATGATAAACATGATTGTTATTTTTTCATATTTTAATAGTAATTTTATTTGTGGTGCTGGAGAAGAATGGAGAGATTTGGTTGGAAAGATAGCCAATGAAGTTATATGAAATATACATACATACATACATATTATCACGTCTTTATCCCATGCGGGGTAGACAGAGCCTAGGACCATAAGAAATATGAAATATGTTATATGAAATATGTTATATGAAATATGTTATATGAAATATGTTATATGAAAATAACCAATGAAGAAGTTTTAAAACGTATAGGAGATAAAAGAGCTTTTTTTTGAAGATAAAAACCAGGTGTTTTTAGAAGATAAAAACACCTGGAAGCGACTCCACCGACAAGAGCATAATAATAATCAACATCACAGCTTTTAAATTTTAGATAGATCGACATCAAATCTTGTAAAATCGGGATGCAAAACTTTCCTTTGCACGATTTATTTATTACATAAGCTGCAATAGATAAGGCGATTTGTTTACAGTATGTTTGTTTTTCAACGTTTTTTGAATTAAGTAAATCTATATATTACTACATGATAGTATAAAGAACAGTCGCTTTCTCTGTCCCTATGTCCCTTTGTATGCTTAAATCTTTAAAACTACACAACGGATTTTGATGCGATTTTTTTTAATAGATAGTGATTCAAGAGAAAGGTTTTATGCCCATGCGAAGCCGGGGGCGTCGCTAGTTTTCTATAAACTATAGATCAAATCCAATAAACGGGGACAATAATAAAAACTACCTGATATACTAGGATGTCATAAACCAGAAACAGGTGCGCATGTCTATAGGTAGTAACAATTACGAGCGGCCATTAACAATTTATTGGTTGGATACCAAGATAACATCAGTCGGTAGCAGTACACTCGTAACATGTTGATTGGTAATGAAATTAAACATGTTTTAATTGAACCTATTAAGATTACGTTTTTGAAGTTTACGTAATTGATCCTATTAGAGCCACAGAAGTATTTGAATTTGCCACTTATAGCTTCTTCGTCCGAGCGTGTTTCCCGATGGCATCTTCAGCTAACGCTTCAGTTGCCAGGCTACGCTATTAATCATTCTGTCATATGGTCCTGATTTAAAAGTATTTAAGTAGTAACTTAAAGTAGCAAAACACGGAATTGAAAAAAATTTTTAGTTTATTAGAAGACAACAAAAATAATCATGTTTTAATTGGGCTGTGAAATCCCTGTATTTAGATAGGATATGTATTGTAACAGTAAATAAATGATACCAGCTCATCTTTCAACAAACAGCAGATTAACTAATTCTAAGATCAAGTCACGATCGATTAAGCAAAATAGATCGATACTCGGATAATTTCTTGTTAAACACTCGTGGCGAGCAAAAACATGAGCTGATCACATTGTAGAAAATGAAAGTAAGAAACTGGAATATTTATGAGGATTCACTTTTTGCTGTATATCTTAATTTATTAATTACTTAATAAAAAAATGTACCACTACCATTAAACGTCGAAGCTGCAACTTTTCCCCCAAAAATTCCCATTGCTTTTTTTATTATTTACTAAATTTGTTTTCAAACGGCCCAGATATGCCCTAATTGTGGCCATGCTAAAAGAATTTCATCTATGGATGACCTTAGAAAAAAAATAGCATATCGTCAAACGGCGATTTCTTAATTCATGGTAATGATGGAATTGTGCCGCGACAGTACCTAAATCTCTGACACCAGGGTGTGCATGGTCGATTAACCGTGACACCTACACGAAATGAATGAATGAAGTACCTAAATTATATAGAGGAAGACTGCCCAGGGACACAGACTAGGGAGGACATACTATACTAGTCTAGGGACAAGACGAAGAGCCCGTTGACTATTATTCTTCTTCTTGCAAGTCAACTGGATAATTCTTTTTGTAAGGACCAAAACTCGTTGATTATAACAATAGCATAAAATAGACAATTGGCATAAAAGCAATAGCTTTTAAAGCCATTGTACTATAACGTCACAGGTGTCTCCATCACCTGCCCATGGAATATTGTTTCAATGCAGTCATGCGTGCTATTTGGAGTTCTGTTTGTTTACGTGCTATGACTTTGACTGCTATATCATCTGATGAAAGGTGATTACTGATTACGCATCTTAGTGATTAATGGCCGATTATAACATTATTTGCTCATTTTCATTCATTAATTCTGATTTCAAAGGTATGTTTTAGGGCGTATTTCAAACATCGTGAAACACATAACACGATCTTCACCGTAAAAGGCAAAAGAACCCTTATATGAGCCACTTTTATGTCCGTCTGTCTGACTATTCTAAAATATATATTTCAGAAACGCAAAGGTATCAGTGAGACTAATTCAGACCAACTACTCATTTTTTTTTAAATATTTGTGAGGTAAAAGAAGTATTTTTCGCCCTCCTACTTGTCAGCAATTTTTATCGCGAGTGTATGAACAATTTTGCATTTAACTTTTACTAACATAGTTTGCTAAGTCGTAATTTGAATGAATAAAGCAAATTCAAACTTGCCCTGACTGCTCTTATGTTATGTATGACTCAGAGCATTATACCAACCGGAGACGGCAAGCGCACTTATTTCTACGTGAAAAAGTCGCGAGGTGAGGAAACACACACAATAATTATTAACACTAACACATTATTCGATTACGTCGCTACAGCACACACTTGATAAATATATACACAACACAAGCAAACAATAACAGGCTCTGCTTTACCCAAAGGTTGACTGATAGATAATGTTTTAAACATTAAGTCCGCCTATTGTGCTTTACATTTGTATTTTGTACAGTAAATCTATCCATATCCATACTTCCATATCCATACTATCCATACTAATATTATAAATGCGAAAGTCTGTTTGTCTGTCTGTCTGTCACCTCTTCACGGCAAAACTGCTGGACCGATTGTGATGAAATTTAGTAGGGATGTAGTTAACGACCTGAGGTCAAATATAGGCTACTTTTGGGCGCGATATAACCGAGTCCCACGCGGGGCGAAGCCGCGGGGAACAGCTATTACTTAATTTAATAAAGCTGAAGAGTTTGAACGCTTATAACTTGAAAACTACAGATTTGCAAAATTATTTTTGTATATGAAAGCCTGATTCTTGGGGAAGGTTATAGGAACAGCTAGTGTTAAATAAAATTAAATATAAGCACAAGTGCCCCTAGTATGAGTTTTTCTTAACGCAGACGCTAGCGACTGCGTTAGCGATTTAGTATGACAAACCTGTACAGCGCCTCTGGCGGATAGTAAGGCAACTAAGAAATTCCATACAAAATCCTAACGCAGTCGCTAGCGTCTGCGTTAAGAAAAACTCATACTAGGGGCAAAGTACACTAAAAGCATTAGAGTACTATGACTGGCTTTGGTTATTCATTTGTATATAACCGTATACATTTGGCAGAGGGGGTCGCCTGTTGGTGGTCACTCCGGTTGGTTTAATGCTCTAAGACGATAAGTAACTACCACATCCGTTAGTTAACTGTAGCCCACGCGCAAAGCATACCGATCAGCTGTTTTATTTCTTTTTTTTTTTCTTCCAGGTACAAGCACATGTCATCTTATTTTTATTTTTATTTTATTTATTTGGTTCACCAGTGATTGCTACATCAGTACAACACTTTAAAATTACAATTTTCTTAAGCTTAATGTGCAAATCTTTTAAGGTAAACACCACATGCAATTATCTTTATACAAAGAGTTCACAATACAAAACAAATTATGTAATTATACTAAGTTTAAATAAGGCTCTGGTCTTACAGGACACCACCAAAAGCTTTACAAAAGCTTGCCATTGAATCGTGATGAACATCGCAATGTCTGCTTACCGCATTATACAATTGACACATTTTATTAATAGGAGAATTACGTCCCAGAATAGTTCGGCGACTTGGCGAAACTAGTGGCTTGAATATGTTACACCGAGGCAGCCTCGCAGGGGCTTTAAAATTGATTTTACTTAGAAGTTTTGGGCATTCAATCTTGCTACGAACGATTTTATATAAGAGTTTCAAGTCCAAAATATCTCTTCGTTTTGATAATGAGTCCAGTTTAAAATACTGAAGTCTTTTGTTATATGATTTTAATTGCTTCTTTTTTCCCACTGAGAAGGCCAAATGGTTTAGGAAACGCTTCTGGAGTCGCTCTATGCGTAGTGAATGTGTGGCAAAATGTGGACGCCAAACGGTACTTGAGTATTCTAATATACTACGGATTAATGTTGTATACATTAGTATTTTGGTTTGTGGTTTCCGAAACTCGCGACAATTACGGGAAACAAATCCGTATAACTTTGATGCCCTTTTCATGATATTATTAATGTGGGGAACAAATGTTAGTTTCGTATCAAAGGTCACTCCTAGGTCTTTTACTGTGTTTGTTTCTCGCACAATATGAGATCCAATGCTGTAAGAAGACTTCACCTGATTTAATTTCCGGGAAAATTTCATATGAACACATTTGTCAGGATTCAGATGCATCGAGTTTGCTCTACACCAGGTTTGTAGACTATCGAGATCTGCTTGAAGAAGGTGAACGTCCTCAACCGTATCTATTATTCTATAAAATTTAAGATCATCCGCGAATAAAAAAGGGTTAGAATTTTTAAATATTAGGACCAGGTCATTAATGTATATATTAAATAAAATTGGACCCAAATGAGATCCTTGAGGTACACCTGAATTAATGGGATTAGGTTCATATGGGCAACTGTGTCAAAACGTCATTTTCCCAAAAGGTCAACTTAAAAAATTTACTTCCCAAAAAGACAACTGTTAAATTCGACAACTTCTCGAAACGACAACTTTCCAAAACGACAACTTTTCTTTTTAAAGAAATCACAGTAATTTTTACATATTATACATCATCATCATCATAACCACAGCCAATTTTTTTATTATATGACATCTTTACCTTCAATTCGTTAAAAACAAACATACGATCTTTCTTCTTCGTAATATTTATTTTATAATTAGTTCAATTTAAATGAATTATGAGTAATTTTATTTATGTGATTTGCCTGTTTTTAAATAGAATATTTTGCAGTTTTATGTCGATTGCACTTATATCGACTAGCTTATACGAGTTTACACACCTATTAATGGGATGTTAGTTGTTAGTGATCTTCTTATAGTAAATTTGATTTAATTTGAATAATAAAATAATACTAATTAATTTAAAACTTAAATTAAATGTATGTGTTTTTTATAAAAGTGTAGCAACACAAACTTTTGTTGCGGCGTATAAAATTGTACAATATGAGGGTAGTTATGAAATAAAAAAATTATGATTGTCAATAAGTCTGATATCGTGAAATACAAAGTGAGTTTGTTAGTTATTGTGGTGTTTAAAAATGGAGATAACCGTAATAAAATCGCAGAAAGGAAAAGATTGTGTGTTGTTAGAAGGCCATCGCTATAATTTCAATAAAAGTAACAAGAATGGATCATCTTTATGGAGGTGCGAGAACATGTTGAATTCACAAAACGATTATTCATTATACTGTTCTGTTCTGTAAGTTTGATTAAAGTTTTTTTTAAGTAAAATCATGTTTTCACTTTTTTTTTAGTTTTAGTGGTTTATGATTCATATTCTTATCAAAATTAATTGTCGTTATGGAAAATAGATGTTTTAGGTAGTTATCGATATGAGTAATAGACATTTTAAGAAGATGTTGTTATGGGAAATAGACGTTTTTGGTAGTTGTCTTTATGGGAAGTTGTAGATATGGGTAATAGACATTTTAGGAAGTTGTCGTTATGGGAAATAGACATTATGGGGCAATTGTCCTCTTGCCACTGTTGACGCTTTGGCTTAGTTGTCCAAATGAACCTGAAGGATCAGCTTGGCAAAGGTCCGACTGATAACCACGCGCGACTACGTAAAAACTACGTTCAGTGAGATAAGATCTCAGCCAGTTGAGCAATTTGCCCGATATACCATACAGTTCCAGCTTTTGCATGAGTTTGTTATGTGAAAGTTTGTCGAATGCTTTGCTGAAGTCTGTATAGATGACATCAACTTGTCTATTAGCATCTACGGCTTCAATTATTGATTCTGTAAAAGACACTAAATTCGTGGTAGTAGATCTACCTTTCGCAAATCCATGTTGATGATCCGAAATAAATGGCTGGATAAAATATTGAATGGACGGACATATTAGGGCCTCAAACACCTTGCCGAAAAATGATAAGATTGATATAGCTCGGTAATTTTGGACGAGTGTCTCATCGTCTGATTTAAAAATAGGCACCACCTTTGCAGTTTTCCATTTTGAAGGAAATACTCCTTCCCTTAAGGATTTATTATAAATTATATGCAATGGATTTGCTAACAGAGATGCAAGAGGCACAATGAAGGAAGGAGGTATATTATCGGGGCCCGCGCCCTTAGAGACATCAAGTCTTTTAAGCTTTGCAACAATTTCCTCTCTGCTAATATATAAGCTAGACAGACTGTTGCTTCCCGACGCATAATTGGCAATTACAGTATTATTTTCAAGGGTGACATTAGAATTTCCTGTGTCTTGACTATATACTGAGGAAAAAAAAGATGCAAACAAGTTACAAATGCCCTCCCCGTCCGAAAGTGTTCTGTTTCCGTCTGAGAGTGTGGATGGGATGCTTACCTTGCTTTCTCGTTTACTTTTTAAGTAAGACCAAAAATATTTTGGGTTTTGTGAAATTTCATCCTCTTTTTTACTATGGTAATGTATAACCTTCCTTTTTTAACTTTTCGCATCTCTTATTTAATAAGTCTAAAGTTAGTTTATCCATAGGGTTGTTAAATTTTTTTACTTTGCGTAAAAATTTATTTTTTTCCCGTATACGTTTCACTATATTCGAGTTATACCATGGGGGATATTTAGAGTTGGAACTCCTATTCGGAATCAGAGGAACAAATCTTTCAACGGCTGTGTTCAAGTGATTGTAAAGTTTATCTACCATTGAGTCAACGTTATTGCAAGATTTGAAGATATTATCCCACTCTATAGTAGATAAATACTCTTTTATTGAATCGAAGTCAGCCCTTCTAAAGTTGCGTTTTAAATTTTGTGGGTTAGATTCCAATCCATTCTCATTTTTACTACTAAATGGAATTTGAAACTGTAGAGGGGGATGGATTGGATTAACCTTGCTCAAAATATCTGAGGCCGCCTCGACGGAACAATTAGGTATGTCACTAAATACTAAATCTAATAATCTATCTTGAGAGTTGAGGACATTATTATATTGGATTAAGTTATTATCGTTTGCAAAATCGACAAGCATCCGGGCACGCAGAGGCAGCGAATCAGACGAAACATTGTTTTTAATTTCCTTCCACTTAATAAAACCAAGATTGAAATCTCCAACTATACAAAAATTACACTGTTTATCTGTGTATTGATCAATTACTAAATTACAATTTTCTGTTACCATTTTAATAGTTTGACTTGTAACAGGTGGCGGTAAATATACAGTATATAAAAGCAGTTTATTAATTTTATGTCCATCATTTAGATCCAGAGAAACCCATAAGTCCTCCAAAGAAGTTTCAAGATGGGCAAGTCTTTTAGAATTTATATTTTTAGAGATTGCAATCATTACCCCTCCTCCATCCTCTTTGAAGGACTCTCTGGAAGTTTCTCTGTCTCTTCTAAATACATTGTACTTTTGACTGAATAGCTCAGAGCTATATATACCACTTTTCAGCCAAGATTCATTAATTATTATTATGTCATAATTAAAACTTGACACTTGTGCATAAAATGTTGTTGTTTTGGTCTTAAGCCCACCACAATTTTGATAATAAACCTTAACCATTGTTACAAAGAGTTCGGTATAAAAACACAAGAAAGTTCGACTGTTAGCTATTATTCGCTTCAAACTTATCAAGTGAGTTGATATCTTTTATCAATATGTAATCTGAGTTATCGTCTTTACGAGCATATATTTTTCCGTTTCGCACCCAAACATACTTAATATTTAATTCTTTTGCTTTAATTCTAGCCGCCGCGTGAAGGACTTTGTTCGCTGGTGAAAGATGTTCCATAACAAAGATCGGTTTTTTTTCACCACTCATTCCAATATGAGAAGTATTGAGCTTGTCTTTAGGATGAGATTTGTTGTATTTTATTACAGCAGCCAAAAATGAATCGCGTATTGTTACATTTCTGAGTTGTACTACGACAGACCTGGGTCGCGGAGAGGATCTATTTATTTTTGCAATCCTTGTGCAAGATATTATTTGATCAGTTTCAATCGTGTATCCTACGGCTTTTCCTATTTGATTAATGACAGTTAGCAAGTTTTCGGCTTTAAGCTCTGGTATACATTGAAGCTCAATGTTTGTCGAACGGGCTTGCTGTTCGAGTTGGTTTATTCGTAGGTTAAGATTGTCCACCATAGTTTGAAGAGAAGTATTCTTTGTCAGAAGTTCGGTGACAGAATCAGAAGCCGAATTTTGGGCTGCTATCATATCATCATATCTAGAGCTTAAAAAATTCATGCCATTTTTTAGTTCCTGGAGTTCTCCTTTTATTAAGCGTATGTCGTCGCTGATACTTGATTGAATGTTAGCGCTTATCTGTTGTACTGCCTCATTAAGTTCTTCTTTTAAAACTTCTCTCATAATGTCCTTCAATTTTTCACGATCATGGTCACTTTGCGGAGGCGAAGATAGTGCCGGCCTTTTGTTGGATCTCTGTATGGGAAATGTATCCGTGTTATGCTTTTCCGATGTTTCGGTCAAGTGGGAACGCACGGGTGTACTATCGTTTTTACGCATTTTTTGTCTGCACAGGGGACACTTCCAATCAAATGAAGAACCTGCACTAGCTGACTCAGTTAAGCAGTCCAGATGATATACTTTCTTGCATTCCTTGCAGACCTTTAATTGTTTTTTGTCCCCCGGACTCAAGTTGCAACAACCAACCAAGGGCATATTGAAAGGTTTCCCTGTCCCTGATGGTTTAGTATCCTTTGTTTATTTTAAGTTTGTTACGGCCCTGGATACACAGTTTCAGATGACAACTATTGTCAATGTCAGAATTTGAGAATAACTTATTGAGTAGTATTCACCTTGACAGTGACAATGACAGCCCTTTCTTTGAAGTTTGTAATTAATAAGGACTTGCGGGTATAATTTTATTGAAATTGTTTTCGATTCCAAAGTTTTGAGATTTATAATTGAGATTTTAGATCACTTATCTGTCTTTTTCAGCGAAGATAACGCTTGTGCCGTCGCCTTGTGGTCTCCAGAGTTCACTTGTTGTGATTTGATGATGAGTGCCAATGTATTTGTAATTTTAAATTGCTATAATCAGCGCACACTCCTACTTGCAACCAACTTTGACAGTGACAATTTGTTATCTTCAATGAGCTGAACGATTAACATTGCAGGTTTTTCTGATACATAGTGAAGCTTTGGACTAGTTTTTAGGGTTCCGTACCCAATGGGTAAAATAAAAACCTTATTAATAAATAAAATCAAATAAAATTTATTTATTTCAGGCGACTTAAGGCCCATAATTTAAAATCACATTTCTACAGTCGTCGCTCGAATATTAATTACATAATTGCAACATTAAAATCACACAACATTATATTTAAATATAAAATAAAAAAATTATTACTAAGGCTTCGCTGCCCTTCTGTCTCTAGACTGTATCTCATGAAAATAAAAATAAAAAAAATCGATCAGTCAGGTTTCGAATTCACATAGGGGACCCCATGAATAAGCTAGACAGTTAAAACTTTCAAAGATGTATTTCTATTGCTGCTAAAACAATAAATACTGAAACAATAACATAAAATATTAAGTGGAGCTCCCATAAATGTGATTTTTGGTTGTTTTATTAACCCCCGACGCAAAAAGAGGGGTGTTATAAGTTTAACGTGTCTGTCTGTCTCTGACTATTATTTTATTACTGCTATAGCTTCCGAACGGATGAAGCGATTTCAATTTAGTATTTTTCGTATTAAAGGTGACTAATGGGCGAGTGTTCTTAGATATGTTTGATGAAAATCGGTTGAGCCGTGTAGAAGTTGTGGGGCTGAAAGTGGAGAAGAATAACTGAATGTCTGCAAATATACTCGAATGGGGTCTCAAATGAAATCGGATCAAGTGCACCTTACAAAATAATATGTTTAATGAAAATGATCGTGTTAAAAAACTGGGGGTATAAGTGGGGAAAATACCTAATGTCTGCAAATAATATTGTGGGGAGAAGAATCAGTCAGAAACCACAAAAAAAAATGTGTCGTGGGTTTTTTAAAATTGTACAAATGGCACGATTTCGTCTCGCACTTGGCCGGTATTTGTTATTTGTCGCCGTCACCATGATTGGATAATTTAATCGGGTTTCTAGTTAGGTGACAGGAGAATCTTGATGGAAATAACAGGATAAGAGGTGGCGCTTAAGGATCTCGATAGCCGTAACGAATGTGCGTGTCAAGGGACGGTGAACTTAGCCTGATTTGGATGGGTCGCGCTAATTAAATTTCTATCTTGAGATGCCAGTCGTTAGGATGTGTTAGATGTCTTTAGGTAGCCTGAAAAATGTGTTGGCCAGTAACACGTCCGAATCATGAGTCTTGAATGAATGAATGAATGTTTTTTTTTATATTGTTTATGCTTCAGAGCACAGTGTAAGAGGTTATGCATTGCAAATTGAAAAAAACTGCAAAGTGAAGACTTGATTAATGATCATTATAAAGTGTCTTCATTAACTAATCTCTTAACATCTCATACATTTATCTTCTCAATTAAATAATGATGCGCGGTAAAACCCGCCCAAAGTGTCACTGACCTATCCCAACGATTAGTTCTACAGAACGGTCACTTTCGTTGTTATGATGTATATTCTGCCTACATCTTTTTTCAATGATAAGATTAGAATGATTCGACCTTTGGTTAAACTTACAATAAATTATTTATGACTGTGTTTATTTTGCGACTTATTATAATTCACTTTTATTATTAAAATAGGTCTAGGTTGAAACTTCAATAAATTATCATAATCGCATAAAAATACGCCATTTAGGCTTTGCCCGCCGCGTGGGACTCGGATATTTCGCGCCCGAAAGTAACCTGTATTACCCCTGGTTCTTAGCTATATCCATACCAAATTTCATCAAAATTGGCAGCAGCATTCAGCAGTTTAGCCCTAAAAGCGATACAGACCAACTTTCGCATTTATAATTTGGTATGGATTTTTTCCTTTTTTTTACAATTCCGCCCGCGCGCACCTTTTACTATCGCGCCCCTAGGCACGTGGTGCCTAATACGCCTCTGTTGGGGCGTGTTATACAAACTTGCAATATTTTTATACTATAAGTGGGCATACAGGCATATGGCCCATCTGATGAAAAGCGGTTACCGTAGCCTATAAGGTGCCTGCAACACTAGAATTACTGCGAGCGCGTTGCCGACTCAGGAGTTAAATCTTTTTAAGTGTAAGCGTAGGGACGTGTGCGAATAGTGCATTAGTGTTAAATATTAATTGTGCGTGTTTCCTCACCCCGCGCGCAGAATGAGGTAGACATATCTTTTTACAATACAATACCCTTTATTGCACATAGATTATATAAAATGATTTCAATAGAACTTGAAATTAAAACGCATAAGGCGGCTAAAAGCAATTTCTTTTAGGCAACCTACCATTTTCACATAGAAATAAGTGCGCATGCCGTCTCCGGTAGGTTTAGGCACAGATTATAGAATGCTATACTAGCACAGATATTCAACCGCCATACAACGAAGCGCGCCTATTTTTAGTTTACCAATGTAGTCTGCCCATACTGAGACTTAATAAAGCCATCTATCGATCACTTTGAAAACTGAGATTCTAACATAAAGCACTAAATCAGTTTGCGATAGGATAACGATACTTAAAAAATCATGTTTTAATAATTCACTATCTTTTCGCCAAGAACCAGCGGGATCTTAACTAAATTCGATTTTTTTCAATTCTTGTAGCGCCAACTATTGGCAATAAAAAGAACTAAATCTTTTTATTAGACAATGTGACCACATGGTTTAGGTATTAAGTAGTAGTGTAGGGTCTATTCTATTGTTTTATTTAATCTCTGCGCCCACGAACTTATTCGTCTGTTGGTAGATTCTAAAATAATCGTTTGATTGATATGATGACTGTTACGTGACATGGGACGGCTTGTGACGAGAATGACGACATCAATTCATTTCCTATTTTAGTTTTATAGATGTTACTAGCTGTTCCCTGCAGTTTCACGTCGTGGTGTGTATGTACTACAGTCTATAACCTTCTCCAAGAATCAGGCAACTTATGCAGAATTTTTTTTTCAAATCCGACTAATTGTAAAGTAGTTAAGATTGTATAATAATTGTAAAGAAGTTCTACTAATAAATCTAAAGTTATTTACATAAAAAAAAAGAGTTGTAAAATTGTAAGCGTTAAATTAATACAACACTACAACTTTATTATATTCGTTTATCTAAGTATATAGATTAGCTTCAGCTACTCTGTGATTCAGGGAATTACAGCTGTCTCAACAGCCACTAAAATAAATTAATTTCCTTATTTAGTTTTTAGTCATTTTCTTTTGTTTTTTTGGCAAATTTTCAAATCTGAAAAAATAGTAACTAGGTACTTAATTAGACAGAAGAATAGGGTTTTCTTTGACAGTGCCCATAGTCCATCCAGGAGAACTAAGCACTTTTGACTGGTCATGTACTAGTAATAAAAAAATAAATTTTAACTTGATTGAATGTGCAATGAAAACAGTGTATGATTTGGGCCCACATTACCATAATTCACATAATCTTTATCACGTCATTTTATGTTATTTCAAATTATGTAAACTAATTAAGATGTTAAATGTGCATTCTCTAACCGAGTCTACATCATCGTAGACCATATTTATAATTATTTTGTGTACTAATTAAATGGCGCACACTTGCAAAACGTCAATATAGGGTTGGCAAGTCTTTATTCTACTTTATTTTTAACAGACCCGCCCCGGCTTCGCATAAAAACCTTCCTCTTGAATCACTTTATTTATTTAAAAAAACCACATCAAAATCCGTTGCGTAGTTTTAAAGATTATACATACATAGGGAAATAGGGACAGAGAAAGCGACTTTGTTGTATGCTATGTAGTGATAGTGATGCATGTTAAGTACTTGATTTTGTGAAGAGGCCGAAACCGAAAAAATATTTTTTTACTTAAGTGTATACTTTCCAGATGTTCCCATAGTGATAAGTTCATTATTTCAGCCGCAGGCTGTCCACTGCTGGACATAGGCCTCCCACAAGGATTTCCAAAATGAGTGTGACTGAGTGAGTCATAAATTCTTGATCTGGTAATGGTATCTGGAATAAATTATTTTCATGTACTCTATCAAATACATTGAAAACTTAACTTTAGAAAATTTAAGTACTATTGACTTAACATCTTTGTCTCGCTTAGGTATAGCATCTAACTTACACCTACTTCATTTTTCAAATTCTTAAAATAATATGAATATTATTTTGTCATGGTAAGAGTTATTATTTCTTTGATTAGTTACTCTTACCCTTTATCTAAAGAACTTATTTATGTGGCTCACTGTACGATGTTTTATGGCTCTATGGAACTACTTACTATTTATTTATTAAAACTTTATTGTTCCACTAGCTGTTCCCCGCGGCTTCGCCCGGCGTGGGACTTGGTTATATCGCGCCCAAACGTTTAACCTCAGGTCTTTAACTACATCCCTACCAAATTTCATCACAATCGGTTCAGCCGTGAAGAGGTGATAGACAGACAGACAGACAGACAGACTTTCGCATTTATAATATTAGTATGGATAAGTACAAAATAATTATACAATTGGCGGACTTTATTCTAAAAGTATTCTCTACCAGCCAATCATTCTTAGCGCATTGACTCTACGAGGATTTGCTTTCTCAAATGGAGAAGATCCAGTAGTGCCAACCCTGGTCACAGGCGAGTGGCGCCCGCGTCTCGCTGAGAAAGTGCCCGTTACGGTGCACAGGCTTAGCGTTTTTACGCAATCAACAAGCTACAAGTTACAGGCGATAAGCGGATATGTAAGGAAGAATTTAGCTTATTTACCGAGGACCTGTCTAAATGTGGTGAGTGGTTGGTTGAAGTATTTTTACGCATCCTTTAGATGCAAGCTTCAAGTTATAGGCGACAAGCGGTCAAACGTCAGTCAAATAAGTCAATAAGTAATTCTGTAAATAAATTAGACTGACGGTAAACAAAAATTGCTTTCGCCCAAACCATTTGAGCGGACAAACTGTTGTAAGATAATTGATAAATGATAGAAAAACATAATATATACAGTTACATACATATGTTTAATTTACGTGTGATTAATGTATGTAAGTTTATCATTATTTGTTATATAAGTACTTAATTCTTATATTACACCCTTAATTCTAATTCGCTCTTTGATGATGATAATGCTTTTATCATTAAGTCTGCCTATTTTGACAAATGTATTTTTACAATAAAGTTTAAATAAATAAAAAACAGTCGCTAACATCTTATGAATTAATTTACATCAACAAACCATGACGTGAATCGATCTATTATTTTAATTTGAAATTTTATTACGATCGATGTTACCGATACATAATTAATTGTATTCTTACTATCTATATTATGTTTCGCTATGCTGGTCTTCTTCGTCCGAGCGTGTTTCCCGGTTATATCTTCGGCTTACGCTTCAGTGCCCAGGGTACGCTATTAATCATGGTCCTAATTTGGCGTAACTGATTATTTCAATGAAGCGACTGCCGTCTGACCTCCGTAACCCTTTTTACAGGGAAACCAGACCCATAGGAACATGGCCCAGGTGTGTTAGTGGCCAACACTGTCAGATTTTTCAGGCCGCATAAAGGCATCTGACATAGCCTAACGACTGTCATCGGTAGAGGGCACATAGGCTATCGAGCTCCTCGTTTCGCTATGTTGGTGTCCATTGCTTCTTAAATAGACTTGTATGTATCAAATACACTGAGATGGATGATTTCAAACCTAAAAATTGGTGAAAGTGGAACCTAGAACAAAAATGTTTTTGCGTGTGTTGATTTTTGTCAAGTGTGTGCGTAGCGACGTAATCGAATGCATTAGTGCTAGACTTTTTCATGTAGCAATAAGTGCGCTTGGCGTCTCCGGTCAGTTTAATGCTCAAAGGTTGAAGGTTGTTCCAAATTATTTAAATACTAGCTTTTGCCCGCGTAAATTTCTCACAGGAACAGTGCTTTTACCCGGGATGAAAAGTATCTTATGTCCTTCTCAATACTTCTATCTATGTGTATGCCAAATTTCAGGAAGATTGGTAGAGTAGATAGAGCGTAAAAGCGTAACAAACAAACTCACTTTCGCATTTATAGTATTAGTAGGAAGTAGGATAGGATAGTTAGAATAAAATACACAAATAACACGATTTTTTTAATATCGCATACCTCGACCTGGAGAACTTAAACAGCTGTTATTTAATTTACATTTAAATAAAATTTGTATTCTACGTATGTTCTTAAGTTTCGTATTTACATAATAATACTGTTTTTGTAACACACCAAGTATGCAGGTATGTGCGTCGTTTCGCAAGAATAATTAACTTTGTATATTTTGAGTCAGGTGTTTCTAGAAATTCTGTGATAAAAGTATTGTTTTCAACTACCTACCTAGTATAGTATGATCTATTTATTTTTCTCAAAAAAATATTATCTAAGCGTTATCCCTGTTGCATTCCAAGTTCTAAAGGCTGCTACCAGCGCTAGCTACCTTGAAAACAGAATTAATAAAATAAAAACACTTATCAGAAATCCTTAAGTTACATTAGAACCTCGAAATTCATTGAAATTTTAGTCTAAAGACCTCGCACGGGAATTATTCCTTTCCTCCCTAGTATAACAATCTACTATTTCTGTGTTTTCAAGGTCCCTAGCGCTGGTAGCGGCCTTATTTTCAGGAAATACCGGTTGAGCGGAACCGTACGGTAAGAGAAGGAGACGATTTTAACCAGGTTTCCGATGACTACTACTTCTAATGTTAGCCCTAGCATGCCCGCCACCAATAGTTTACATTAACTGATGACGAAAACACACAAGGTAACTTGGTGAGCACTTAAGTACACAACCGGAATAAATGACCTCAAAGTTATGGAATATGTATGACTTAATAAAGTAAATATGTTGACCACGACATTTTGTCGTCTCATCTTATTTCCTAATAGATTAGACCTTGGATTAGAGCTGATAACGTTATCGAAGGGCGCTTGAGTCAACAGTGATGTCACGCAGGTGAATATAACTGTTATAATTAGATCTAACGTTATTACCAGATTTTTTGAGGTTATTTATATGATGAACGACCATGTCGACCATGCTTAGACAAAATGTGTGACTGTACTTTAATAAATATTTCACTGTACTTTACGATTCCGACGTGCTTTGAGTGAAAACAGTACGCGTAACTATAGCTCTGCTGTCAGTTTGTCTGTTTGTTCCAGACTATAAGAATTTGAAGCTTATTTCAAAAAGAAAACAGAAATAAATAAACTGGTCAAGCGCGAGTCCGTCCTACAATTGGTGGTCGTTGAAAGGACCATGATAGAGACCGAGAGGCGAAAAGCACTCTAAAATTATAAACTATATCCGTAAAAATTTCAAGTCTCCAATAATATAAGAGACAATGTCCGCTGACAAAAAGACTGACAGCGAAAACCTATGTAGCACCACCTAAAAGTAGAAAGAAAGAAATACATTTATTGAGACGAAATCACATTTACAGGAAATAAAAACACAAATACAAAACTAAATTGCAAAGCTAAGTTTAATTTTTTTCTTAAAAAAATAATTTCAATTGAATTAAAACATCAAAGCAAATTATAAACAATGATACACGAATAAAACCCATATAAGCAGGTATCTCTAAAACCTTTAGTATAATGAAGCCATAAGGTTCATATCAATAAGTGCAGATAGTCAATAACCGGAGCGCCTACACACTTGTTATCATTACAATCAGGTGTGGTGCAAGTTGTGAGCGGAAGCGAGTTAGCCTTATACATTACACTAAAGGCGGCTACTATTAACTTAAAAAAAATACACGGCTATTCTATTACAATGTCTTTAATCTGTTAACAAGTTAGTTACTGACGAAAGAAGAAAAACTTAAAAAGCTATTAAACTGAGCCAAACACACTTACAATTTTTTTAGTGCAAGACTCTTAAACATAGAACTAGGAAATCGCGCAGGGTCTACGGTTTTTTTATCCATGCACTTACTACTATTTAAATAATAGCTTTTTCGCTCCAATTCAGTTAACAAATTAATTCAAATTCAAATTTCAAGTAACTCATAGATTTAAAAAAAATGTCTGGCGTCACACTCACATTCCTAACTCTATGAAGTAACTATTGTCAATTACATGTCACCTTGAAAACTATACTATAATATTTATAATATTATAAAGCTAAAGAGTTTGTTTGTTTGAACGCTTATAACTTGAAAACTACCGGTCGGATTCGCAAAATTCTTTTTGTATATGAAAGCCTGATTCTTGGTTGGAAGGTTATAGGCTATAGTACATACACACTAATGGCGAGTGAAACCGCGGGGAACAGTTAGTGTGGAATATATAGCAAAAATTACATACAAATCTGTAAACCAGCGTAGCGGTAAAATGGAACGCTCTCAGTTTACAACCTGATCCACCAGACGTCTAAATCGTTACTCAATGATTGAGGTCTTTAACAGTAGATAATTTGCATTACGTATTCAAAGGTCTCCGACCTCCGTTTTGGCAGATTCATTTGTAGTCAAGGCAGCCTCGACAATCTACATTGTTTTAAATCTAATTTGTTGTCAAGTAGTTACTAAAGAAATACAGTTTCTTCGTCTTTTTAATCATCGCTGGATATTTTCTTCAATTTTTTTGTAATGTTTTCTATCCCTCTCTTCTTATTCCGCTGCACAGATTTTTGGGGACAAATTATAAATAACAACTTCGTGCGTGAGATAATATCTGTCATGTTTTGTTAATGTCTTATTAATTTTAAAAGGGCACAAAGAAAACAATAACTTTCGCCCGCGGCTTCGCCCGCGTGATTTTTCCACGGGAACAGTGCTCTTTCCCGAAATAAAAGGTATCCTACGTCCTTCTCAATACTTCCATATAGTGTATGCGAAATTTCAGAAGATTGGTGCAGTAAATAGGCCGTGAAAGCGCAACAAACAAACAAACTCACATTCGCATTTATAATATTAAGTAGTATGAAAGCCAATGAAAATCTCTAGTCTCTGCCCGTATGGGTATACGGGAGACAGGCGTGATGATATGTATGTATGTAATATTAGTATGATAGCCAACAATTAAATGAAACGGCCTTATGCCAAATCGGTGTAACATCACACGTACATGGTTCACGCCGATTTTAAACCGCTTTCCGCTCATAACTTGTATCTACAACATGGACAATTGGGGCTATACGAGTTTAAACATTAGCTTTATGCATCAGAGGACAATGCCCTTATGTGTAAAGGAAGATGTCGCCAAATCGATTCGTAATAAATCGATTTAGGTTGCGATTGAAAATTGCAGTAATTTATGAATCGGTGTGAATGATTTTTGTTAATGTTGCTACGTTTTCGATTATGTTGAACATGATTTAAATCTCTTTATTCGACCAGGGGGGTTACTACCGTCTCTTAAAACCATGCAAGATCCAGTGAGGGGCCGTTCAAGTATTACGTAATCACTATAGGGGGGCGAGGGGGTCTTTCATTTGCTTATTTTTGATGACATGGGGGGTGGGGGGATCTAGATGGTGATTACGTCAGCATTTATTATTTACTTTTGTACACATATAGCAACCCACACATTGTCTATGCTTTAAAAGGAAATACGTTTTCGGGAATCCCTGGGGGTCTAAAAACGCCCCTTTGGGCAATTCATCAATCGAATTCATATTATGAATTTCTTATCAGTTCTGAAGCAATTCCTCTATTTTTTGTAAAATGGCCAACTAAACTTTGCAATACCTCTTCAAAAAATTGAAAGAAATAGGAATTGCTAAGGAATTCGTAATATAAATTCGATTCATGAATTGCTCAAAGTGGCGTTTTTAGATCCACTGCAAATAATGAATACATTTAGGTACTAGCTTAAAACTGAGTAGGGGGTATTCTATTCCAAACCGTATTCCTTTTCTCTAGACTTATTAATATATTAGAATTATATATACATTTGTTTGGTGCAATAAAGAGTTTTTCTATTATATTCTATTCTTATTGTACCAATTTTTACGTAAGCATGGGGGGAGGGGTGAGAGCTTTGCTTTCTTTTGCTGACGAGGGGAGGGGCGGGTTAATAAATGCAAAAAATCTGCTAACGTAAATACTTGAACGACCCCTGAGTAAGCGAGACAGCGCAATACAAGATGTAAGGCGACATCTCCCTCACTCAATCGTTCTTGCATGGTTTTAAGGGATGGTAGTAGGCTACCTGAAGATTTGAAAACTTCATTTATTATTTGATATTAGTCACCGTGTTTATGAGTATGTATGTATGTTCACATTTTAGAATTTATTATGATAATCTAGATTAGATAATATTTATCAAAAACACTATTTAATGTTTATTATTCGATAAAAATCTATTTGATGTTTGCCGCAAATATAAATTAATCAATAGTTTTCAGTTAGAAATATAAATGTTGTTAGCAAGAAATATTTAATTTATCGACGATCAAGATTATTTTTTATTACAAATTTTTAAATACTCGCATGATGGACGTACCTATTAGGTGTTCGGATGGAACTTCTTATACATCTCTCTATGGCGCTTTATAATGTAGATGGCGCTGATGAATATGATAAACCGCGGTAACAAACCGGGTGCAGCTAGTTGTATATAAATTTATTGAACCAGTGGTTCTGTAAACAATAGACCTCGCGACTCGGGGGGTTCCTTCGTTAACCCCCTTTCCTTTTTTATAACTCTAGGTATTTCCCATTCTGTTAGTTCTTTTTCCTCGTCTATTCTCAAAAGAAGGATTTTTCATAGTTACTACCTATAAAAAAATAAAATAAAAAAAACTTATCTATAACCGAATACGAAACCATAGCGCATATTAATTTGTAAAAGAGCCAAATTGTGGCCTGTGACATGCAATAACGATATAGCTCTTTGCCCATTGTCGCCCCCATTTCCTCTTAATCAAACAAGCTCTCGACAAAATATTCCAAAAAAATCAAGGTAAACGTGTGCCAAATTTCATTAGGATCCGTGCAGAAATGCGAACTCCAGCCCGGAACAAACAGACAGACAGACACACATCAAGACAAAAGCAAAATTTGCCAGTCTCGAAATGGAGACTCGGTCGCTTCGCTCACTTAATTAAATAAAGGGTACCTGGGCGACCGAGCTTCGCTCTTTTTATGCAGAAAATCTTTTAAGGTAAAAATATCAATAGAACGAATTTTCCCAGACATGGAACCTAGCTTGATTATATTTTTGACTATGTAAGAACTTACGTTTAAAAGTTCAAAGAAATCGTTATAGCCGTTTTCGAAAACTCGAGTAAATTTATTCGAAAACACAAATTAATTTATTGCTCGTTTCATAGTATAGGATACAACTGTAGTACGTATGAAGTAAATCAAGTATAGACAAATGATCATAAAACTAGGAATCGCGCGCGACCACGCAAATTTTTTTTTTAAATCTATGCAAATGATGAACTGCAGAAAAAAAACATGTAGACATCTCAATAATTGCTCAATCCTCAATCAAATCGCGTTTGTTGACAATCATTCAATCTTCTTTGATGGATGATGTCATTTGATCGTTTAGTGGATTATGCAAAGGTCAAGAGCGTCATAGAGACCTTTGTATGTTGTGTTTACGACCTAAGTTATTAATAATTAACATCATCATCATTTCGAGTAGGTGACACGGTCAATCGGCCATGCACACCCTGGTGTTAGAGTTCTTCGGAACCGCCTCTCGGCCTCTGACGTGGTTGGCAACCGGGGCCAACAGCTTAACGTGCCTTCCGAATAGTTCCTAAGCACGGAAACATCTTATTATCAGTCAATTAATAACGTGTTGCCCGCAGCTTCGCCTGCACTCCTTACAAAGGATGTAATGGCCTTTGTTAGTATTTCTTAACTTTATTAAAACAAATCAAATGTAACAGTTAATCTTAAAATTTAAAAAAAAAAACCTAAGTACAATTTATTCTAATGACTGATGCGATCCCAAGCGTCAAAAAGTTCGAATGTTAGTACTTATTTTAAATATTCTTTTTTTAGAGTCATGGTTATATGGACTCTATATTGACTGGCCACTGCGCGTTCGTTCGTCTCGTTCAAGTCCCCCCCCCCCTATTGTGCAGGAGACAGGGCAGCTAGGGCACGACAGAAGGTGAGCCGGATCATGTTCCTGGTCTGGTTTCCCTGTAAAAAAGGGTAACGGAGGTCAGACGACAGTCGCTCCACGGTCGCTCCATTGTAATAACCAGTACCACCAAATCAGGACCATAATTAATAGCGTACGGTAGGCTTCTGAACCGTAAGCTGAAGATGCAACATGGAAACACGCTCAGACGAAGAAGTATATCTGTGGATGGCATGGGCACGGGCGAGCAATTGGTATGCTTCAACTAAATTATCAAGTAACTAACGACCCGCCCCGGCTTCGCATGGCCATAAAAACCTTCCTCTTGAATCACTATCTATTAAATAAAACCGCATCAAAATCCGTTGCGTAGTTTTCAAGATTTAAGCATACAAAGGGAAATAGGGACAGAGAAAGCGACTTTGTATACTATGTAGTGATGATAGTGATAACACAAAATACTTAATAGTACTAAGTAATAATAAAGTTATTGTGTGATAAACTGTTTTATGCGAGAAGTTATCCATTGAATACATTATCATGTCATTGAGCATAAAAATAGACACATTAATAGGGGCCAAAGTTTATCAAAGGTTACTCCCACTATTCACACAATATTTTATTAAAAATTTCAATATTTATTTTCTGTTTAATTAGGTCACACATACCTAATATAATAATCTATATATATAAAAGAAAGTCGTGTTAGTTACTTCACTTATAACTCAAGAACGGCTGAACCGATTTAGCTGAAAATTGTCAGGGAGGTAGTTTAGAGCCAGGAGAAGGACATAGGATACTTTTTATCCCGGGAAGCCCACGCGGGCGAAGCCGCGGGCAAAAGCTAGTTATTAATGTGTTGTGCCAGCGAGCTCCATCTTAGACCGCATCTGGATCGTGGTCAATTGGTGGACATTAAGAATATAATAATCATAATAAAAAATAAAAGCGTTACGCAGAAAATAATCCTATCCCACTGATTAAAGGCGAAAGTTTGTGAGTATGTTTGTTACTTCATCGCGCTTAAACGGGGCTGGGCTAATTTTGATGATTTGTAATGAAGGTAGCTATACCCACGGCTGATACTCGTACCTGATACTTTTATCCCGATAAGTGATTGAATAAAAAAACCGGTCAAGTGCGAGTTGAACTCGCGTGGAGAGGGTTCCGTACAATGCTAACTACTACTATCGCCATCTAGTGGTGTTTTATTGAACTAAAACGTTTTATATTGAATTTACCACTTAATTGTCAATTGTCAGAGTTCTTGTAGGTTTTCCTGAAATCAACAGGCAATGAACTATATTTTGAATATTTTTTCAAAATTTTAGGCCCAGTAGTTTCGGAGATCAGGGGGGGAATGGTCAATTTTTGTCTTCTTTCATGAATAAAATCAAGACTGTTTATGTTATAATAATAACAAAAATATATTTGAAGTCCTCATAACGAGCCCTTTCTTTTGATATATAACACGGTAAGGTTTGCTCAACTTTATTTTTTAAATTCCTAATTTGTCCTCCGAAAATACCCCCCCTTATTTAAAAAAATATTTATTTACTTTGCACATCTGTGTTCGGGTCACAGGATCACGCCATTCTACCAAATTTCATCTGTTATGGTCCAATAGGTTCGGAGAAAATTGGCTAGGACGGACGGACAGACAGACGCACGAGTGATCCTATAAGGGTTCCGTGTTTACATTTTTGTACGAAACCTTAAAAATTACTGAATTCTTTCAACTCGTCATTTGAATTCCAAAGTTTACGAGTACGATTCAAGATAAAATTTTATAGTCTAAAAAAACTGCGATAATTTGATGGTAGCTGATTTTAAACGTTTTTATTTATGGCGTACACGGGAGCTGAGTGTAGGGTATTGAGAACTATGATTTATAGTTTATAGTCTACGGTTCAAGTGGGAACTATCAATCTTTCATTGATTTTTACAGGTTTAGTAAATGTTAAAAGGTTTTGAACACGTTAAAAGATAAAGGAAGGATCCTTTATCTTTTTACTTGTGTAAAAGTTTTACAATTTATTTAGTACTAGCTGTTGCCCGCGGCTCCGCCCGCGTGGGACTCGGTTATATCGCGCCCAAAAGTAGCCTATGTTTGACCTCAGGTCGTTAACTACATCCCTACCAAATTTCATCACAATCGGTCCAGCAGTTTAGCCGTGAAGAGGTGACAGACAGACAGACAGACAGACTTTCGCATTTATAATATTAGTATGGATTAGCGACCCGCCCCGGCTTTGCATGGGCATAAAAACCTTTCTCTTGAATCACTCTTTCTATTTAAAAAAACCGCATCAAGATCCCTTGCGTAGTTTTGAAGATTTATGCATACAAAGGGACATAGGGACAAAGAAAAGCGACTTTGTTTTATACTATGTAGTGACTAAATATAACTACTGTACTATGAATTTCCTTTGGGTACATACATTGCTTCTTCCCGAGTTAAAAAGTACCTTATGTCCTTCTCAATACTTCTATTTGTATGCGAAATTTCAGAAAGATTGGTTTAGTAGATCGGGCGTGAAAGCGTTACAAACAAACTCAGTTTCGCATTTATAATATTAAGATTAGATCGATCGGAAGTTGGGATGACATGACTGCCTTGGGAGTCTAGGTAGTCTAGCTATAGCTAGGCGTTTGCTGTAACATCCGGAGGTCGTGGGTTCGAATTTAACGGGAATATGTAAAAGTTTATTTTTAGTCTAAAAGGACATTGCTAGCTTGAATCGCCTTCAGGCAGACAAGCGGCTGGCGCCAATCTTTAACTTGTTTATTTGGTTTTAATTTGGATTTCTTCAAAAGGATGTCCTATGTCCGCCTCCGACGACTATAGGAAGCCATTCGTTGTCTTGACAGCTTCCTTCATGGCCAAATTGATAGCATCCTCGCTAAATCCTCGCCGAACTGTTTGCTAATGCCATTGTCGACTATCCCCCGTATTAAGAAACGTTTGATAAGCCCATTTTAACTAAGATATGTTTTGGCTCTTTCTCTCTTACCTGACACTTCACGTGAAAGAAAGAGACGAAACAAAAGTTTCTTAATACAGGGATATATATCTTAAGATGATACCTAGGTGAACACTACCGCCACCATCATTTAAAATTTATTATTTATATTGCTTAAAATGGTCACTTTTATCAGTTTTGCAATTTGTAACTATATGGAACTATAATTGAATAATTAATATGTTTTTAATTAACTTCAGATCCAGAACCTTAATTACAGAAGACGGCTATTTGATAACTTAAACCTACCTAGCTTAAATAAGGTTTCCGACGGAAACTGACGAAACTAAATTATCTTTCAAACTCGGCTATCATCATCATCATTTCGTGTAGGTGACACGGTCAATCGACCATGCACACCCTGATGTCAGAGTTCTTCGGAAACGCCTCTCGGTCTCTGACGTGGTTCCTTTAACGACTACCACACGGCAGCCGGAAAGAACGGCACGGAATCAACTTATTATCAGACAGTCAGGTGATTCAAGTCTGCAATGTCCTAACCAAACTGGAAACTACTAAACAAAGTATGCTTCCCGTGGGAATCGAACCCACGACCCCCGGTTTTACAGGCAGACGCCTTAACCACTGGACCACTCGACTATGTGAGTGCCTAACTGAATTGTTTATTCTCAAAACGCAAAATTGGCGATATGTTTTCTGTATACAAAACAAAAGCAATTCTTATATGAATCATTGAGTTACAAAATTACTGAGTCTGCATTACTTCCCTCAGACTAATGTTTGTTTTTTGGGTTCCGTATCTCCAAAGGCAAAACAGAACCCTTACAGAATCACTGTGTTATTTTTCTGTCAATATATTTTTCTCATGTTATCAAGTAGAAGTTCAAAACAAGTACTTAAGTACTTATTTGCGGTCTCTTACAATACAACTGTAAAAATAAATGTGTCAACGCGATCAAAAGATGACGGTATATTTTTATACCATTTAGTAGGCAAACAGGCATACGGTTATTGTAGCCTAAGGATGTCTGAAACACCAGTGGTGTCATGTGCGCGTCATAAATGTGAAAAATTTCCAAAATAACCGGTCGGACCGCAAAGTGACGTCACTGGTTCCGTTTTTGCATTTTTATGTTACAAAACCCTAAAAATAACCTAGAATAATTCGATAGCATATTCTCTATCCGCCATAAAACAACAAAACAAACAGTTTCCAGAAACATAAATCATCGTTTCGCCTAATTTAAGACTGGCTAATTGCATTTTTTATAAAAAAAAACCGACCGTTTTTTATCACACTGTATCGCATGAGATTTTACCAACATGGCCGTGAAATGGAGTTATGTAATTCAATTTTGATGGTTGACTTAATTCAATTAACATTCGTTGTGTTTTTACGTCATTTTTATTTACAAAGTTGTTAGTTTGAATCAAAGAATTTCGAATCGCGCGCGGTATCTCTACCTAGGCAATTTTTTTTTAAATCTATAGTTTGAATAGAAAACAATTTTCTCAGCCTATAGACATTTTGAAACACTAGCTGTTCTGGACAGGAGAACCTCCGCCGTTTTACAATACAATTCATTCATTCATATAAGTAATCACGTATTTTTCCCATACGGGGTAGACAGAGCCTAGGGCGATAAGAACTTAGATCACGTTTAGCATAATGGTAGCCGAAACAGGATATCAATAGTGATGGGTTGATAGCCGCATCGCCTATATCATGATTCGTATTCGCCGATTCTGTCATACATACATATAATCACGTCTTTATCCCATACGGGGTAGACAGAGCCTAGAGCTATAAGACCTTAGGCCACGTTTATTCTATCTATCAGTTGACATAAAACCCCTTGCGCGGGAAGAGAATCAGCTGGTACATTATATGTTTTTCCTTTTCTCCCAGACCAGCATGGATGGACAATACTATACAAAACTCTTTATTGCACCAATATTTACAAAATATATTATTCTAGGACAAATACAAACAAACGGTGCAAGAGGCGGCCTTATCGCCTAAACAATTTCTTCTAGGCAACCCCGATGACAAGAGAAAGTTAATGTGAGAACAGTTTTACCCCCTTTCCCCTTTTTTTATAACTATTATTTCCCATTCTGAATGCGCTAAATAGTGAACCTGAATTACAATACAAGAATAAATAAAAACAACTCGGCATTATAAGACCATTACCCCCATAAAAGTGAGGTTAGCGCACGAATTCCTCAGGCTGCGAACGTTTCAGGTGCACAATGAGAAATTCACTACCGTGTCGGGCCATAAGAACAGAGATTAAGGACGATACAGCGGTCTAGCTAGCGGTAAATGAGATTTTGTTTCACGTGTCGTTTTGAAAATGATAGAATATTTTAAAAAAAGTATTTTTATTTTTTGTTTGGTTTTAGCTTATTTATTAGAAACGTAGCAAGTGTCGCGAATTTCCCTGATCGACAAACTGAAATTATACATAATTTGTCGCATAAACGCGCTAAAAATATAAATCAACAAGATAGTCAGCGACCCGAAGTGTCTTGGCGAATAAGAATCTCTACTTCGATTTGTCCTGACTTGTTAATTATCAGCGGAGAACCCTTTACTTAAATATAAATTGTAGCTTAAAAAATATGTCTTTTTTTACTTACTTAAGTTCAAGGTTCAGTCGATGTAATATAATGTTTTTGGCATGCTATCGTGTTCTACTGACTTCCCTGGCTTGTTATAGGCATTATTTCTTTGTCTGTATATATTAAATCGTGAAAATTTCGCCGATTGGCTGCGAAGCTGGCGTTTGACCAAGTAGGGCAGTGAGTGTGGAATATTGAGCAGTATGTGATTATTACATTTCTAGAGCCGATACTGCCTGCCAAGTTTCTCCTAGATGAAATATGTACATATTTTGTATCAAAGTAATAGGAACACGTTTTTGTGCAAGACAATCTATATAAGTAACTAGCTGTTCCCCGCGGCTCCGCCCCGCGTGGGACTCGGTTATATCGCGACCAAAAGTAGCCTATGTTTGACCTCAGGTCGTTAACTACATCCCTACCAAATTTCATCACAATCGGTCCAGCAGTTTAGCCGTGAAGAGGTGACAGACAGACAGACAGACTTTCGCATTTATAATATTAGTATGGATTAGTATGGATATTGACATTGAAACGCCATATTATGGCAACCTGTTAACATCGTCCGTCGATACGGACCCTAGTCATACGTCGAGTGTGCTTGGAAAAATCTTGATATGCTGTTGCTGAAAATTTCGCTGAGCTTACGTAAGACCACATATTCACAAACAGCCTTGTGAATATGTGAAACAAGACTCGTTTGGAGACTAAAATCGTTAGGTGAAGATACTACTAAAGTAGCATTGTGTACGAAGGGGCTTAGATGAGCCAGTCATTCCGTTATGTAGGTCGTTGTTTTGTTGCACCTTGCTCTTGTTTGACGTTAGTAATTGTGGCCCTATTTTTTATACATTAGTATTCATATCCTCTTGTTTACTGGCCCAACACGTACGTGACCCGGCTATGAGATTGTCGCCGAGTATGTTTTGACTGTTCTCTTTTCACACGGACCAGCGCAGTTTGAATACTAATATTTATCTGCCTTTTATTAGGTCATGGATACCGGTCATCATCTCGAAACAGCCTTTTTAAGACAGTGCTATCCCCAATAATAAATTCCTGAAGTTGAAACCACAATTTTTTTTTATACTACCAAGTCTATCTGAATTAGTAGGCAGTCAGGTCTACGGTCCAACTGATGATAAGTGGTTACCGTTGCCAATTCGTTCCTTTATGCCATAGATTAATTATAAATCAATGATTAATGACGTTTGGCAGTGCCTTTTGCGATAAGAAACAAAGGCGCAACTCAAGCCACTAACTCACTGTCCAAAGGCTTCGCTTCGATTTTTGGAAAATTCTTACTTACTAATTGTTCCTAAAATAGGTCGTTTGGTTGGTGTTGGTGCAGTGCAATAATAAAAGCTATATGGACTTATAAATTGACTTTGCCCAGTACTTAGCCACCTCCACCGTGATCGTTCGCCTATTTCAGGTCCCAGGGCAGCTAGGGCACGCCAAAAGGTGAGCCACTGCGCCGCGCCGCAGTCACACAGCTGTCAAAGAAAACCCACTTACCTAGCATGGCTCTCTTGTTTGGACAAGAGAGCCATGCTAAAAAATGTTTAAAGCCTTATCCTTTCTAGGTGTTGGCAACTAGAAAGGACAAAGGCTTTAAATTAATCAATATAATTTGGAGTTAGTTCAACTTATCGAATTAATCTGATTAATTTGTTAACAATTTCACGAATTCTTTAGATAAGTCGGCGATTAATCATATTTATAAGTATCAATTTTGCGAAATTGTAGATAAACGTAGTTCCGTGCCCCTTACCACAGTCTCTTAAAACCACACAAGAACGATTGAGTGAGGGAGATGCCGCCTTACATCATGTATTGTGCTGTCTCGCTTACTCACTGGATCTTGCATTGTTTTAAGAGACGGTAGTAACCACCCGTTAGTGTCTACCCCAGATAAATATGACATGTTAGGGTAAGTAGAGTAGATTTTGAAGCTGGGTAATTTAATGGGACAATGTCATTCGGTTTTTTTTTAAATTTATTTTCCTAACAAGTCGATGGTCTCTTTAAATGACCTTACAAAATCTTCAATAAAATCTAGAAATTGCATGATCATTTGAAAATTTTAGGCGTGGTTCGTAATTTAGTCCACACAATGTATCAATGACATTTGGTTCATGATAAATTAGGCTTTTAATGTCTAGTCGAGACTAGATAGACTGGTTTTGTTTTTTCAGAATAGATATATAAAAATAACAAACTTATCTAAAATCTTTTTTATTAATCGATTTGGTAATTTAATAATAGCGATCTAAAAAAGAAACTCGGCGATTTAAATTAATCTTTAAAACAATACTGACAGCGTGAGGATGTTATTGTAATATTTATTATAACATACATTTTTTCATTCGAACGTCTTTCCCATTTACTTACTTACTTTGCTTTGGAGCCGAAGAACAAAATTCATTTTATAGATTAGGGGTGCAAATATTACAAACAGGTAGACACTTTCGGATCTATCAAAAATATAGATTTGTTTATAGTTTTCTCTATGTACTTATTTCGTGATCATAATATTTCTCTACTACTGCTGCGATCTAGCGGCGAATCCGTAAACCACTTCGATGAAACAATGAAATAAACACACCACACGCACGAGCAAATAGTTGTAACTAGCATTAAGTTCGTATCGGTTTATGAAGATGGCGTTACTAGTTTCTTAAAAATATTTTTTTTGTTTGTTTACAGGTAATACTATCAATCAGCTGATAATTTGGTTTGGTAAATATAGGTAAGGAAAATAATATGCCTTGTTCATAAAAACCACGTTATCAGTCTGTGGTGAGAAGTCGATGATTTTTTTTTAAGTATATCAATTAAAAACTTTTTCTTTCAAAAATGTATTAGGTACCAATTACAACAAAATTGATATAATGTTCTTTTACTATCTTATTACTTAGCGATTATGTATGTTTGTTTGTTATCTTAGAATTTTTTGATTTGTATGTGTGATGTCTATTCTATTATCACTCCATAGTATAAAACAAAGTCGCTTTCTCTGTCCATATATCCCTATGTATGCTTAAATCTTTAAAACTACGCAACGGATTTTGATGCTGTTTTTTTAATAGATAGAGTGATTCAAGTGAATGGTTTTTATAATGCCCATACGAAGCCGGGCGGGTCGCTAGTGAGAAATAAAAACAAACCCGCTAATGCAACGTTTTATTAAAAAAACACAACTATCAGAATAACACAATCTTCAATACAAAAATCAACATTAAACACATGTTATTAAAAACTACATTCGTTTGCCGTAAAAAAAATTCGTAGATATTAAATAAAGCCTTATTTCTTCTTATCAGCTTCAGTCTTGGCCTTCTCCTCGGCTATTTCAGCGGATATGGAAGTCACCACATCTTCCTCCATCAGTCTCATGGGATTCCCATTCGTCATGACTGCCACCTGTTATAAGAATCAACATCTGATGGGTTATTATCATGTCTTAAAACCATGCAAGTACAGTCAGTGCCCCTAGTATGTGTTTTTCTTAACGCAGTCGCTAGCGTCTGCGTTAAGAAAAACTCATACTAGGGGTACAGTAAGCGTGACAGCTCAATACATGATGTAAGGCGACATCTCTCTTACTCACTTGAACTTGCATGGTTTTAAGAGATGGTAGTAGCCAACCTGATGGCTCACTATTATCTCTAAAAACCATACAAGAACAGTGAGTAAGCGTGACAACGCAATACACGATGTAAGGCGACATCTCCCTTACTCAATCGTTCTTCCATTGTTTTAAGACATGGTAGTAAGCCAAACAAATCTAGGTCGATTTTAGAAACTGGATACTCGGTAAATACCTTTATTTTTGGCTAAATACCGGTCGAGCAAAGCCGTAATCATAAAGTTTGCAAAAATGTATGTAGGCAGAAAAATGAGCTTGTTTAGAATTAAAACCAGGTTTCCGATCCTTGGTAACCTGATAAGGCACTAGCCTTCTAGTCTAGACAAATACATCTTCTTCTTTTGGTGCCACTTCATTACTGAAGGTTAGCTGTCAGCTCTTTAAATCTAGCCTTATCCGTAGCGAGTCTAAACAACTGTTCCACTGTTCTAACACCAGTCCACTGGCGGATGTTCCTCAGCCATGACATTTTGCGTCCTCTCACTCTGCGCTTTCCGGCTATTTTTCCCATCATGATGGTCTGCAGAAGATGATATTGTGGGTTTCTTAATATGACCAAGATATGAGATTTTTCTTTTTTTAATGGTTCTAATTAATTCCACTTTCTTGCCAAATACATAGACTGCCAAAATCATCACCCTATCATTTGGTTTCGCCGTAGTTGGGTAAAAAGGTAGATTTGTCTAGTCTCGGTTGATGACCTTAGTGCTCACGCTAAGTAGAATAGAATAGAATAGAATAGAAAAACTCTTTATTGCACCAAACAAATGTATACATAATTTTGTTAAAAACTAGGTAAGGTACAAAAGCTCACTTATCGAGCTTGCCATGATTTATAGAATTAGCCTTCAACGATATAACTGTACATAGAAATCACTGTTCACCGTTCATGGGTATAGAGAATTTTTTTTAGGCCGCTGCCTTTTCTCACCGACAGCTCCGTTTGCCGAAAGATGGTTAGCTAAATAAAAGATACTTCACCGATACTACTATCTGCAGATAAGGCGATTCGCTGAAAGCTCCACTGGGCGACCTCATATTTTTCGATAGAAAGCATCGCACAAAGCACTATAAATACCCTACCATTAACAGAAAGTTACAAAAGTTACGGTACCTAACATTTAAAAAATAAATATAGTATATATATACGATTATAATTGTAATTACTCTCATTATATGGTCAGGCGATAACTAACGCTATTGTATTGTTAATAAATAATGCAAAAACACAATATTGTTAGCAAATCGGAAATGACTAACATTTAAAAAATAAATAGAGTATATGTATATATACGATTATAGTTGTAATTACTATCATTATATGGTCGTCTCCATAAACAGCTGTAGGGTATCATGATTTTGAAAATGGAAAATAAAAATATTGGTAAAAACTAAAACCACGCTTTAAAAAGTATGAAACAAGAAAGTACATACTCTCATCTGAAGTTATTATATGTACAAATTATTCAATATTTATCGTAGAGATATTCAGAGGAAAGCCGTTGTCATATTCCACTTTGGACCAATAGCCGCAAAAATATACAAAGAAACATAAATAAAACGAACATATGTAATGATAATTATTGATGTATTAATAGGAAATAGTAAAATCCAAACTGTAAAAAAAGTAATTACTATTTTTTTATAAAAATCAAGTAAGTACAAATATAATCGCCTGACCATATAATGAGAGTAATTACAATTATAATCGTATATATACATATACTCTATTTATTTTTTAAATGTTAGGTACCGTAACTTTTGTAACTTTCTGTTAATGGTAGGGTATTTATAGTGCTTTGTGCGATGCTTTCTATCGAAAAATATGAGGTCGCCCAGTGGAGCTTTCAGCGAATCGCCTTATCTGCAGATAGTAGTATCGGTGAAGTATCTTTTATTTCTAACCATCTTTCGGCAAACGGAGCTGTCGGTGAGAAAAGGCAGCGGCCTAAAAAAATTTCTCTATACCCATGAACGGTGAACAGTGATTTCTATGTACAGTTATATCGTTGAAGGCTAATTCTATAAATCATGGCAAGCTCGGACTTATCGCTAATGCAATCTCTTCCAGTCAACCTTAGGGTGGATGGAAAACAAAACCAAGACAAATCAAAAGGCGAAGGCGCAGTATACATACGTAAATAAATATACACACAAAGAAGGCAGGGCAAACATTAGACATTAACTCCCACAAATCGGTATGCGGTCACCGGTACCCTGACTCACATGTTGGCTGTCAAAACAACCATTTTATTATTGACAAATATACACATTCCTGTATTTAATTGAGACATCAGTAAGTGTTGCTATGTTGCTAACACTGGTAATAATTAACATTGCAAAGAAATAGGGTTTGATATAATATTTTTGTAAAACATTTAAACTGAAAAGCTTAAAGCAGTTAAAGTTTAAAGGGGGTTTGTCGGATTTCTAAAAACATGTCAAAAATTAGCCAATCTTTGCTTTTCTAACGATTGGCTACACCAACAAACCAGTGCCCCTAGTATGAGTTTTTCTTAACGCAGACGCTAGCGACTGCGTTAGCGATTTAGTATGGCAAACCTGTACAGCGCCTCTGGCGGATAGTAATGCAACTAAGAAATTCCATACAAAATCCTAACGCAGTCGCTAGCGTCTGCGTTAAGAAAAACTCATACTAAGGGCACAGGGCGTCGATTCTGCTAACGTTAATCATAATCTTGTCAAATAGTGTTTCAATTGTAGTGCTTTTTACCACACTATTTATTTCTTTATGTACACAAAAATACAAATATAGGATACAATATAAAACACAATAAGTACAAAGGTATTCCTTATTTCAATAGAAATCTCTTCCAGTAGTGTGAGAGTAGAAGGTGATTAATAGAGGTAGACTGGCGCGTGCATAAAATTGTGACTTAGATAACATATGTTGATAAACATAAATACAAATATTTTAAATATATACTTAGATACATACATACACTATTATTGACGCACACTAGTTACAAGAAATGTATATTTTTTATATCCCGTTTGTGTCCCACTTATGTGCCGGGTATTATACTCGAATCACGAAGATGAAATTTGGCAGTAGTTTATTGGGAGACATCAGTCAAAACGAATTTCCCATAATTCTCACGGGAACGAGAGCAAAGCCCCGAGAAACCGCTATTAACTAATAAAAACTGTATTCCTTAACCTCTAAATTCTTCTGGCCGGACTGTATGACCTCCAGCAAGGCACTGATGGCCAGCTTCACGGCCCCCTTCTCCGTGGCCACCAACTCGGGTTTGTACTTCTGTTCCAAGAATTCCCTCACTGACTTGTCACATCGGCCGATTGAACACGCCTGAAAAATTACGCAAAATTTTTAATTGGGAACGTTGCCGGGATATGCCAATAGATCTTCAGAACAGGCGCCGGAAATGGTCATGAATAGGCTAGACACTTAGGTACTCCACAGCTTGTCTTAGGATATGTGTTGGGTCCCAACCCAACACATATCCTAAGACAAGCTGTGGAGTGGACCCCCCACGGCAAGCGGAAAGTTCGCCGTCCCAAGCAGACCTAGAGTGCTATTTTTGAGATGTATGACTCACCCAAAACCGGTGAGTCGAATGATTATCGTTCGTTTTCGAATGATTTTCATGCGACCGGTGACTCGAACTCGGTTTTGGGTGAGTCATACATCTCAAAAAAAGCACTACTGGCGGCGCACGATCACGGCGGAGCTCAAGACAATCGGTGTAGAGTGTGGCAGAAGTAGTAGTTAAGTTGTGGAGTGCAGGAGAGTTGAGGAGAACCAAACAGTCACAGTTAGGTAAAAGTATCCTATTGTTTTCGTAGTTACAATTTGACGGTGGCTATTTCTTTCTGTGTCACTCGCAGAAGGTGTGAATGCACTCTCAGTAAAATAAAAATATTGTGACATTTATCAAACAAAAATTGTACAGTAAGACTGAACAATCGGAATGAAATGAAACGCGTGGCCCAGCACTGATCGAAATGGCGAAGCACTGTGGACCACCTGGGGCCATAGGACACTAAGTCAAGCAAGACATAATCTTTAATTCAACAAGCTGTTCCTCGCGGTTTAGCCCGCCCTTGGTGTGTTCTAAAGCCTCTCCAAGAAACAGGCTATCTTTATATTTCCCTCTCGGTAACAAAGACACAAAAAGAAACACGAAGATTTCATGGTAGATGGTAATCGAACCCATGACCCCCGGGTTAACAGGCAAACGCTTTAACCAAAGAACTACGGAAGCACTGGATCGGAGTGGTAGTCGCCAAGTACTGGTCAATATAGGATACATATAGAACTTAAGGCTCAGGAAGAACAAGTGCTTTTAAGAGTGACTGACCACTTAACCTTATTAAAGAGCTTGTACCTTCCATTCAAAATAAATCCCTGATGGTTCAGTCTGGAACAAATGAGGCTGCCCATCAAAGTCGAACCCCCCAACCAGGCAGGAGATACCAAAAGGTCTTCTCCCATTGCTCTGAGTGTATTTCTGTTTCATCTCTGCTATGTATTTGGTGATGTACTCAATGGTGACAGGGTCCTCTACTGTGAGGCGGTATGACTGGCATTCTATTTGGGATCTGGAAGGAGATTTTTTTTCTTAGGCATTCTGAGGCAAACAGGTCCACCTGATGGTAATCATGTGATGGAGATTAAGCGGTTAGTCCCGGCTGCCAACGGGTAGTCGTTAAAGGAACCGCGTCATAGGCCAAGAGGTGATTTCGAAGAAACTTTGAAAGGGTGTATATGGTCGATTGACCGTGACACCTACACGAAATGAGGATCTATCCTATATAAAAATATATCCAATCTATAAATAGTTGTTCTACGTTGGCGTTTCCAGTCAACTCCCTGATGATTCTTAGATATGTCTATACGTCACGTCTCTAGCATTCTTACATACAGTATTTGAATTTTACTTATATTCGGTTTAGGTACTCCCAAAAAAGAGGTTAAATTGTCTTTCCTAAAGTCGGAGACTACCTACAAACAGTACCTTGAAATCAGCACCCTAGCATCAGCCCTCCACCCAGCAAAAGCCAGCATAACATGGTTATCCAACGCCACGATTTTCTTCTCCAACCTCGCGTCTTGCAACTGCGCTACAGACTTCTTCTCCACTGCAATGACGATGGCATTTGCTCCTCGGATGCCGACGGCTGCCGACCCTCGTCTGGCTGCTTCCTGGGCGTACTGGACTTGGAGTAGCTGACCATCTGGTGAAAATACTGTTATTGCTCGGTCGTAGCTGGCCATTGTTTGTTTGTATGGTTTGACATTTTAGACTTTGACTGGTGTCAGTGACCGTGTACAGTGGGCCACATAGAAGTATTATATCTTATCCTTAAATTTTTTTTTTTTTTTTTTTTTTTTTTTCTCAATGAATTTAAATTTTATTGAAACAATAATTAATACTAGCTATATGTAAAAAAAAAAAACTACAAACTAAAATAACTAATATTAATAAAATTAAAACTAAAACTTAAATTACTAAAATAATAAATAAAACTTAAAAATCTAAAAATTGGTGTTCCTGCGGCATGGTGCCAAGAACCCCAGCTGCATTCCCGCGCTGAATAGCGACTGCTATTCTCTGCGCGAGAAATGAGCCGGCCCTCTTGTCACCAGCGGCGTCGACAAGTCGCGGTGCCAAAAAATTAAATATTTTTTTCATAGTTGGCCCCCATGGACCAAATGTTTCAACGCCAAGCGGAGCAAATATATAATCATTAGAAAGTGATTCATATTTGCGCCGCTTGGCGTCTTCAGCAGCCTCCGCCGCGGCTCCGGCCCTATTGACTGTGCCCCTTAGGCGGGAAGGAGCCATCGTATCGACACATGTAGCGTCCCATACGAGTGCTCTTCCCCGTTCCCAAGGGACCAGTGTAAGACCATCTGGGCGTTTGCCATCATCCCGAGCTATCCCTAGTGGTTCCAGCACACTAGGGATATTGATGGTGGCAAGCGCCCTTTTGATTATTTCATTCAAGGAGCCATGGCGGAAAAATCTGCCAGCACTTTTTAAGCAGTGCAGCCCATGGAGACCTTTCTTGTCGACGTCGGCGCCACAAGAACACCGATGACGTTCGACAATGGCAGTTCCGAGACGAAGACCTACAGCGATACGAAAACTGCCATTGTCGAAAAGTGTTCCGAGAGCAGTCGAGGGGAGGGCGTGAAGCCATTGGCCAGATTCATGCTCTGATACAGCGAGAAGCCGGGCACGATCATTATCACTGAAACAATTTTGAACCAAATTTTTATGTTCTTTCTGTACCAACGGATCATCCCAAAGTTTTTGACGGATTGGTGCCTCTGGGATGATATCGTTGGGACAGAGAGATTTCCAGGCTTCAATTGCGTCGCCGCAACAGTGTATCTCCTCATGTGATTGAATTTCACCTTTTAAAATTTTTACGCAAATGTTTGATACACCGTGCACCGACGACAAAAAAGCCGGAAGAGCGACACTAGAAATTTTCCTAATACCTATGCCACCATATCTAATTGGTAAACATGCTTGTTTACTTTCTCCTTATCCTTAAATTAACAACTTAGGAGGTATACTTTTCTGTGTGGTCCATTGTATTGTACCATAAACGAAGGAGGTTTTTGTGACTCCGATGATCTCAGAATTTCGAATCGCGTGCGGTATTTTTTTTAAATCAATGGATGATCTATAAATTACTTGATTCTGTATAGTAATCGAGTAGGAACCGCTGTATCAAAATATTGGTTTATCCAATTGACTACAAATAACTATGGACATAACATGGTGTCATTGAACAAATATTACATAATTATTTACATGAGAACCGTGCGTTATATTAGTTATTGTGCGAACAGTGGCGTTCTTGATCTTGAATCAATAGATATAACCATAGATTTAAAAAAAAAACCCGGGATCAAAAGCGCCTGATTTCGTAATTCTACCGGTCTATTTTACGGTCCTAAATACCAGGTTAAGGAGTACTATTAAGTATTCTGTGGTTAAGGCCTTTATTTGTTTTAACCAGGTTTTTGATACCTGTCTGTACCAACAAGTTTTTGAGCAGATTAAATAATATTTATTTCCCTAACTTTTTTTTATAAAATTTAACAAATGATGTGAAGTCATATCAGAAAATATATTGCCATATTTTTGGACATATCGCTAAATCTATATATATAAAAGAAAGTCGTGTTAGTTACTTCACTTATAACTCAAGAACGGCTGAACCGATTTAGCTGAAAATTGTCAGGGAGGTAGTTTAGAGCCAGGAGAAGGACATAGGATACTTTTTATCCCGGGAAGCCCACGCGGGCGAAGCCGCGGGCAAAAGCTAGTTTTAAATATAATTTTGGCGTGACATGAACGATGCTATAAAAAAAGGATTGTATCCTAAATTATTCAATTTCCAAAATGGGTGACCGAGTCAAAGACCTTTCAAAATGGCGGACAGGCACGCTCTGACTGCCGGAATTAGTTCTGGGCCTAATAAATTTGTTTATGGCCGCTTTACATGCGATTTTGTTCCGATTCCCGTTTGAATAATGGTGTCTACTAGTCGGATTTTAAGAAATTTTAAAATTTGTAGCTAAGTTGCTAAATTTTAACACTCTCAAGGTTTACCCCATAGATTAAAAAAAAAATTGCGACCACGCGCGATTCGAACTTCTTTGGTTTACCCGGATGCGTCCTTTGCAGGTTGCTTCGGAACTATTATCTACTAGCTTTCGCCTGCGGTTTAACCCGCGTGGATTTCGGGAACAGTGCTTTTCCCGGGATGAAAGGTACCCTATGTCCTTCTCAGTAATACTATTTGTATTCGAAGTTTCAAACAGATTGGTTCAGTAGACGTTCAATCTAATTGAATGATCTGAAATGAAGACTTCATGGCAAAGTCATCATTTCAGCCGCAGGCTGTCCACAGCTGGACATAGGCCTTCCTTAAGGATTTCCAAAATGACCGATTGGAAGCGGCCTGCTTCCAGCGCCTGCCTGCGACCTTCTTTAGGTCATCTGACCATGGCAAAGTGATTAATTATTAATGTGATGATGGATCTTTGTAATCCGAAATAAATGAATTTTATTTATTTTATAAAGTAACGTATAGACCATAGATAAAAAAAAAATACCTCGCGTATGGACGGATATCTTAATTGACCAAATTTGCATGTCATTATGGTGTTTGAGAATTACATTATAAAATTTTACAAGCTCTATTTCATTTTAGAAGTTAATAAGTACAGTGACCCGAACGTTTTGACAAAATTGGCAAATTCACATATTGATTTAGAAAACACCAAAATTGGATTAATTATAATAATTCAAAATGCAAAGGGATATTTATAAGCGCGTTTACAATATACACAGACATACAGACATTTACTAATTCTTTATATTTACTGTTTAATTACCTACTCAACTCTTCGGGGTGGTAATAGGTGGTGTTATATGTCTGCAAGTGTCCCAACTTACCTATTTTTTCTTTGATCTATTTTATTTATTTACTAGCGCCCCGCTCCGGCTTCGCATAGGCATAACAACCTTCCTCTTGAATCACTATCTATTAAAAAAGACCGCATCAAAATCCGTTGCGTAATTTTAAAGATTTTAACTTACAAAGGGACATAGGGACAGAGAAAGCGACTTTGTTTTATACTATGTAGTGATAGTGATATAGGTAATCGCACTTCCACCATAGAAACTGGAGACTTTCAAGGTCTTACTTTCAATAGCCCATGACGTGATCGTGGGCGGGCGGAGGCGAACCTATTACCAAATACACCGACATGATGTCACTACATGACGGTATGGTCAATTCGTAAAAGGAGACTATCATTGATACATAAATTTGATCATATTCATGTATCACTAGCTTTCGCCCGCGGCTTCCCCGCGTGAATTTTCCACGGGAACAGTGCTTTTTTCCGGGTAAACAACGTTACATAAATCTTTCCCTCTTTTTGCCCCCATCTTCCCTCTAACAAAAAAATTTAGTTAAAAAACTATAACCCGACTACGTGGTGTCTAAAAAGGATGAAACTAGGAAATAATTGAGATAGAAATCCAGAAATGCATAGGTACAAAAATGGTCATGGTAAAGCCGTGGTCGCACCCATTGTAAATGGATGATCGGAACACCAAAACGAACATTGTTGATAAACCTATACAGTGGGTGCGACCGCGGTTTCACCATGACCATTATTGTACCTACGCATTTCTGGATTTCCATCTCAATTATTTCCTAGTTTCATCCTTTTTAGACACCACGTAGTCGGGTTATAGTTCTTTAACTTAATTTTTTTTAACTTATTTTTTATTTATAGACACCACGTAGTCGGGTTATAGTTTTTTAAGGCGCTGTGCATCAGGGGAATACCGTAAAACGTCTATTTTTTCGTCGCGCAGTTAGATTTATTCTTCATGGAATACAAGCATGAAAAAAATATGAAGTATAGTTCAAAGATCAAAATAAATGGATACATCAAAATATTTAAAAAATAATAATTATAACCTAGCTAAATAAAATAGCAAAAAAGCTATATCCAGAAAAGGTTTCGTCGCGAATTACTTGATATCTTCAGCGACAACTACCAATTTTTTTACGTCTATAAAAAGAATAACATAATGACCCAGAGGGATACCTAAAAAAATTTTAATATTTAGTCATAATTATTGAAATATTAAATTATAACTGAAAAATTTCACCCGAAATGGCATTGAACGGAGACTAGTGACAGGCCAACCCAGTATCGCCACTTTCAACGTTATTTCATTAAAAGTACGTACTATAATCGCACTTCACCCCTCTCAAATACCTAAGGGTTTGGGATACAGCGCCTTAACTTAATTTTTAGTTAATACTTTTCCGTTTTCCGGACGGAAATGACTGGACCGCGTGAAATATACCACTTTACCAATGCATGTTAAACATCTTTACCTATATTTTAACTTAAACAATATGAATTATATACATATTTGAAATGTGCTCGTCAAAACCTTTCCTTTGATACCAAACACGTGATGTCAATCTCAGTTTATTTTTTTTAAGGTTAGAATTTAAGGTTTAAATTCCGTCAGTTAAAAATTTTACACAATTTATATAGCCTATGTTACCCACGCTATTTTTACGAATCATTTGACACCTCATTCATTAAAATCGGTCCAGTAGTTTAGGCGCTACGGTGGAATGGAACATACATACATACATACGTACGTACGTACATACGTACATACGTACATACCTCAGATCACATCAAACAAGGGAGATTTGTCATAGCGGCCCGGCCCTGGCGAACGCATCTGGCTAAATTTTGGCTTGATACAGATTTCCGCTGTCAGTCTATCACGCGCTACACGCTCGCGCACATCTCTCAAATTTTGCCAAAATGCCGAGTTGTTCAGTGGTTGTTTGCAAAAATACAAGCAGTAAAGTGAACTTCGTGAAAGATGGAATCTCATTTCATGTGTAATTATTGCATTATATACATATTTCTTCTCTAAACCGGAAAAAATGAAATTAATTATTATTTAAATGACATGAAGTGACAATTCATTCATAACGTGTTAATACAATACATTGCTTGCTAAGTAAGTATCAATGAATGAATCGGTCCGCTTGATTGCGCAATGGATCCGTGCTTCACCGATACTTTCAAATTAGCAATGTAATGTCAGTCGCGTAGTACCGGCGCTGTCACCGGCCGTAAAATAGTGATGTAGTCTTACGAGTAATCTGTCGTAACTATTAAACAAATTATCGATAGTTTTATAGCGTGTTTATTATAACTTTTTGTGGGCTAAACAAAGCATGAAAATAGAGTTAGCTTTTCAACCGAACAATACAAAATTGGTATACTTATAAAAAACGTTTCCAACCGAGCATTAAACGTAAACAACGGTCAAAACCTTTTTCAATACAGATTAAAATTGGTTTAGATTAAGGTTGGCATAGAAATACGTCTTTTTTAGGGCTCCGTACCTCAAAAGGAAAAAAACGGAATCCTTATAGGATCACTCGCGTGTCTGTCCGTCCGTCTGTCACAGCCGATTACTCTGAAACCACTGGACCAATTGAGATGAAATTTGGTACACATATGTAAGTTAAAGACCCAAAGGTGCATCTGTAACGTAAATAAATATATTATGAATTGGGGGGTCATTTTTGGAGGGTAAATCACAACATTAAAAAAAAAAAAGATTCGCTAACCATATCGTGTGACATATCAAATGAAAGAGCTCGTTATGAGGAGCTCAAATATATTTTTGTTATTATTGTAATATAAATATTTTTCATTTTATTCAGGAAAGAAGACGAAAATTGACCATTCCCCCCTGATCTTCGAAACTACAGAGCCTAAAATTTTGAAAAAATTACGGATTGTAGGTCATTGCCTGTAGATTACAGGAAAACCTACAAAAACTCTGTCAATTGACAACTAAGTGGTAAATTCAATACAAAACGTTCACGGAAAATAGTTCACTAAAACACCACTAGATGGCGATAGTAGTAGTTAGTTGAAATACCACAATTGAATTTAAAAACTGACATTGGCATTGTACGAAACCCTCTCCACGCGAGTTCAACTCGCACTTGACCGGGTTTTTTTTATGACTAGTTAGATTAGACAGAGCTCAAGTACACATTATAAAATGTTACAAATGTTATATGCTTTTTCAGGCAAATGCTCTGTGATATACATTGCAAATTGTATAATGTCTGTATTCACACTTAGTTTTTTTTTACCCAACTGCGCAGAAGGAGGGTTTTATTTATTACACAATTGTAAACGGCGGACTTAAAGCCTGAGGCTTTATCTACCAGTCAACCAAATGAGTGATGCAGAGAAAAGTAGGATTAAGTTTTTCGAGCGTATGTATGTATGTCCATTTCTTTTTTTTTCAAACGGTTTTTGACATAGTATGAGGTGTCCTTCAACTCGTCAGAACTGCGGTAGTGACATAGGTTATATAATTTTTTTAAATGGTACCCGCCGGAGGAGCAATCGGGGTTTTTTGTTTTTATAATAATTGCTTGTTTGTGTTTTTGCATAATTTTATTAGATTTTTTGGACACACCCACATCTAGTGATTTTTATATTTTTATGACAAACACTCGTGTAGATTAACGTCTTTATCTGCACGAGGTAAATAGATCTTAAACTAAAATAAATGGCATATTTTTACCCGACTGCCAAGAAATTGTTATGTTCTTCACAAGTGTTCTCGTATGTATTTATGGTTGTATACCACTATTATTATACCTCGTATACTAGTATTGTACCTAACCGCAATCGCGAATACCTTGGGATGCTTTTTTAGAATTCACTCCGTATATTTGTGCTTTCAACTATTATCGCATAAAGGGTTTTTATTTTTGTTTCAATTGACTTTGTCTTTAATTTGTCGGTACCCAAAGGATCCAAAAATTAAAGAAAAATGGATAAATGCTACAGGCAGAGGTCCTAACTGGTTTCCAACAAATAATAGCACAATATGCTCGGTTCATTTTGAGCCAAGGTGTATGCAACAATAAAAATGTTCGTCGGTTATTTGAGTGGCCGGTTCCAACATTAAAATTGTATACCAAATTAATGGTAGGATCAAATTCAGAATTATTTAATTTACTTTAATAATACATAGCCTTCTAAATTAATTGTGTACTTGGCCCGGACGGTCACGGAGTAAAATGATATAATATAAAACTCTCTTATAAAATATAAGTAACGTTTCAAATCCAACACCATCCGAGACAAGTATACGGCATGCTCATCGGTGTAATATAATTCATTCTTTAAGAAGGTATTGATTGAAGATCGGTCTAGTAAGTACTTAGTTCCTGAGATTAGTACATTCAAACTCTTCAGCTTAATAATATAAGTATACAAATATTTACCTACTTAATTTTATTTTATGAACTTCAATAGAAATACCAATACTGAATAATACCGACGATATAAAAATATTTATTTGATAAATTACCATTTTTTGGTATTTGTTTCATACATAATTTTTTTATCGACCATATTTTTCCCATCACTAGCGTTTGTGTAAAATGCTGTGATTGGAAAAATGAATTTGCATGAGTTAATAGAAACAATGTTATTGTTGTGTTTGCAGCCAATCACGTTGGCTTTTGTGTTTGTGTGTGCCCTGTTGAGATAATATTAGGTTGTGTGCAAGTACAAATGTGTGGCAAAGTGGCGACATCGGGTACGTATACTAAACTCGCAAGATAGCAAATCTCCCTTGTTTGATGTGATCTGAGGTACATACGTACATACGTACATACGTACATACGTACATACGTACATACGTACATACGTACATACGTACATACTTACTTACTTACATACATACATACATAGACTGCCGAAATCATTACCCTTCCTTTTGGCTTCGCCGTAGTCGGGTAAAAAAGCACTCGACATAAATTTTTAAATAAATTTAGGCACACGTGTGCCAAGTTTTATTAAGATCCGTTCGTAAACAACGTTACAGAAAACTCCCACTTTTTCCCCCATTTTCCGTCCAATCAAAAAAAGGTCTTGACAAAAAATTGTAAAAAAATCAAGGAACACGTGTGCCAAGTTCCATTAGGATCCGTTCAGAAATGCGACCTCCAAAAAACCCGGAACATTGCCCGGAACAAACAGACGGACATCTGGACAAAAGCAAAATTTGCCAGTCTCGAAATGGAGACTCTCGCTCGCTTCGCTCGCTCGGTCAAAAATGTAACGCTACGACGAAATAGCGAAAGTTAATCCGGTTTACAGTTTTAAAAGTCCCTAATTTTTTTTTATCATGACCTAACGTACTTAGCACCGTTACTACCATTCATACATTTTTTGCTTTGCGTATCTGTCGGTCCATATATAGTTTTGCTAATGAAAAAACATATATATATGTAAATATTGCGTAGGTGTGTTTGTTACGATTTATGATAGAATATTTATTTATAGAATAAATATGAGTTAATAAATATAACTGTGAATATGAGTTCCTATTGCTTCTGAACCTAAAATAGCCCTTTAAATGCAGACATATATAAAAATAATTACAATTATTATGGAAGCACTCTGTATACTCTGCGTAAATAGTAAAATTATACATTTTTGTTTATTTTGATTTATATTTATTTAAAAGTTTATTTTATATTTGAGTAGTTATTTTTTTATTTTATTGATTAAATTGCATCGAAAGATTTAGCTTTCTGTGAAGAATATAAAAATATTATATTAGCTTAGCGTAAATTAAGATGCAACTGGTACATACGCCCGAATAATAATGAAATCCGCCAGGTACTCTTAACAGTGATGGACAATAACTCATTATAGGTGGATAGGCATCACAGACTAGGGAGGAGGTACTATAAATAAATAAATAAATAAATATATAGGGACAAATCACACAGATTGAGTTAGCCCCAAAGTAAGTTCGAGACTTGTGTTATGGGATACTAACTCAACGATACTATATTTTATAACAAATACATATATAGATAAACATCCAAGACCCAGGTCCATCAGAAAAAGATCATTTTTCATCTTGACCTGACCGGGGATCGAACCCGGGACCTCCTGAGTAGCGGTCAGGCATGTTAACCATTACGCCACGGAGGTCGTCATATATCATTGTATATATATCATTGTATTCACTATATAGGCATAGATAAAAAAACGTGCGATTTCCTAATTCTATGTGGACAGGACATAGATTAAAAAAAAAATTGCCGTGGTCGCACCCACTGTATAGATAGTGTATACAAACAATGTTCGTTTAAAGATGTCCTATCATCCATTTATAATGGTTGCGACCACGGCTTTACAATGACCATTTTGTACCAATGCATTTCTGGATTTCTATCTTAATTATTTCCTTGTTTCATCCTTTTTAGACACCACGTAGTCGGGTTATAGTTTTTTAACTTAATTTTTATTTTATACTTTTCCGTTTCCCAAACGGAATGTGAAATATACCACTTTACGAATGCATTTTAAACATTTCTACCTATATTTTAACTTAAACAATATGATTTATATATAAATTAATTAATTATTACTTATATCTCTTACCAGGAGAAAATGTGTGCTCGACAGGAGGTGGTTAAGGCTTAGGTAAAAAAGTCATTCACATTGTCAGCTGATACAGACAGTGATGTCTGTTGACACTTATCGATATCGATAATACGTTAAAATTACGATAAAGTAAAACTCACTCGATTATTAACTTTTCCATTTAATACCAATTGGAATACATTGCTTATGACCGACTCTATCGGCCCTGAAAATATGACTACACTTACATGTTACACCCTGTACATTACAAATATATATATATATATATATATATATATTTGTAATGTGCTCGCCAAGACCTTTCATTTGATACTAAACACGTGATGCCAAACTCAGTTTATTTTTTTTTAAGTTCAAGTTAAGTTAAATTCCGTCGGTTAAAATTTTTACAGAATTTATATAGCCTATGTTACTCGCGCTATTTTTACGAATCTTTTGACACCTCATTCATTAAAATCGGTCCAGTAGTTTAGGCACTACGATGACATACATACATACATACATACATACATAGACTGCCGAAATCATTACCCTTCCTTTTGGCTTCGCCGTAGTCGGATAAAAAAAAATTGCCTCGCTTAAAAGACCGCGCGCGATTCGAAATTCTTTGGGATAGGACGACAACAAATACAATCGAATTAAGAACGTTATTCAATTTTGATAGTCACTTGAAAATAGAATACTCTTTCAACCTATCCGACCACAGGTTTCTTCACAGTATATATCCCAAAGAATTTCAAATCGCGCGCGGTCCCGAGGCAATTTTTTTTTTAAATCTATGTCATATCCTCTTTTCTTTGCCGACAGTGACACAGATAGATACTATCAGCTGATCAAAAGAGCGCTGTCAAATAGTTTTATTTCTTTTGTAATTAACTGTATCAAATTCATGTATTTTTTGCCCGTCGAAGAAAGGTGTTAACTTACATTTTATCAGATGCCCTGATAAAATTCTTTGATATATAGAAATATGTTTTGGTTATTCCCCGAGCAAAACCAAAATAAGAATGAAAAGATAACCATTTTTTTATTTCAAAGCTTCTTTATTGGGTAAAAAATATTGATATGTTATCAAATTATTAGTTATTCCGGTTTAATCTACCAAACGGATCGGCTTAAAATTATATTTCTGTGAAATGTTACGGAGAAAGGGTTCATTCACATCCAATTATTTGCAACGCACCTGCGGTTCGAAAATTCATTCCAAAACTTACTTTAACTCGTTACTATAAGAACCACAATGCTTTGTATTTATTATATTTCAAAAAGGTAAACCACCATTGCAATTTAAACCTTACAACGTGAAAATAAGAGCATGATTGTTATTTTGACACGACCACGTCTTCCATAGGATTTTACGACCTAGGTCTGGGAAGTTTTCTAAAATAGTCCTGACGAGTTAAAATAATGCTTCCTGTTTTATTACTAAACAATTGTTCGCGATGTATCATTGCGTTTTTTAACCCTTTACTGCCACGTTGGTTAAAGTAACATAAAAATACTGAAACGAAGAAAAAGTAAAAGCCTTAAAAGCCAAGATAAAGCTTAGTCCTCTTTAAATATGTATTTTTATAAAATTCGCTGTCAGTGATAGCCTATCACCGTAGCCTCCCATACCTCTTTTTCTGTTAAGGGTAGAATGATGATAGAAGATATCGGATACATACACTCATTTAGTGCAAGTTTTTTGGTTATATGTACAATTTATATCTACATATCGTACGGTATTACCCCTCGCTAAACGCCAAAAAAGCAAAATGCCTTAGTAGCAAATTGTCATAAATCGCGACCATTAGAAGACAACTGAAGCCAACGACTTTCTTATCTTCTTCTATCTTTCCTTTCTTATCAAAAAATCTGATGATTCAACCTGGAACGTTTCTCCCCGTTGTTCTTCCCGTGGAAAACAAACCCTCGATTTCCAAGTCTTTCAGGGAAATAATGTTAATGTAACAAATCACTTTCTCTGTCCCTATGTCTCTTTGTATTCTTAAATCTTTGAAACTACGCAACGGATTTTGATGCGGTTTTTTTTAATAGATAGAGTGATTCTAGAGGTAGGTTTTTATGCCCATGCGAAGCCGGAGTGGGTCGCTAGTAGTACTATAAAATAACTTGTTGGTTTGTTTTTCCTTGTCTCAAGGGACGTATTTTTTATACTTATGTTTTGTAGACAATGAAAATTACGAGTACCACAGAGGCAGTAATTGGTGTTCTGCAGAACGCAATTCTTTACTTACTACCCTGGCAATGGTAAGTATAGTGTAGGTTTGTCAGTTTGTCTGTACGTAGGCGGGATTACGACATCGACTCGATTGTCAACTGTTATCAACAACAACGTTCGTTTTTGGTGATGACAGCCGCTGTGGAGTGATTTAGTTTTAGTCGTAAAAACCTACCTGTTTAGAATTTAAAATGGACTGTGATGCCACGCGATCCGATGTGGGCTTTGAGTAACACGGCTTCCGTACCGGAAAGGATAGCCTTAGCCTTTTTTTATTAACTTATATTGTCCCACTGCTGGGCAAAGGTCTCCCCCATCTCCTTCCAAACCTCTCTCTGTTCCGCCACATCCAGCCACCTGCTCTCGAACCTTCTCAGGTCGTCACTCCAGCGCATCCGTGGTCTTAGCCTAAGCGCTATTTTACTATTCCGATAAATCTGTTTTTTTTGGGGGGGGGGGGGGAATAGTAGATTGTATCACAAGGGAGCAAAATAATATTTTTACGGCGAGGGCGATTTATATATATATATATATTCTTTAATAGAATCCTGAACGGAGAGAGGGGTTCAAAGTATATCGCCCGAGCCAAAAATATGTTTGCGCCCGAATGATACACTCTACTTTTCATCTCGCTCTATACGAAAAAACAAAACACGTATAGAACTAATCCTATGATTGCGTTTATTCTTACCAGCCAGTGTTTTATTTTTCATAATATGTGCACTCGGCTGCATGACCGTATTGTTTTATTCCAAACTAGCTGTTACCCGCGGCTCCGCCCGCGTGTAGGTCGCTTTTCGCGTAACCTGTGTTACATTGAAATGAAATAACGCAATCGAAGTAGCCAGGACATTACTCAAATATAAACAAATATCATGTTTCAGAGTTAAGTTCAAAGAATCCTTTGTAGACAACATTAGCAGTTCTTCCCTCAGAGGCTAATAAAAATAGATTTTCGGCGCTACTGACCCCCGAGCAAGCCACATACAGTTGTCCATGCGAGAAATGTCTTGTTGACTTGTTCTTAGGTCGATGCCAGCTGCTTTTACGGTTTGTCCCTGCGACTTATTTATCGTCATGGCAAAGCATACAGCAACTGGAAACTGGGTGCGTTTAAATTGAAAGGAGTAATTGTTGGGGATGAGTGGTATTCGAGGTATGTACACCGTTTCGCCTGAACCACACCCTGTGAGAATTTCGGCCTGTATTAAGTTGCGCTGCAAAACCGTTACTTTGAGTCGGGTCCCGTTGCATAGTTTAGGCGGAGAAAGATTTCTTAGGAGCATATTGGGAACGCCGACTTTAAGGGTAATGTTATGAGCAGGTAGACCACTTGCAGCCAATGAAAATCGATAGCTTAGGTGGTAGCATCATCCTGATGCACAACACTGTTATATGAAGTGTAAATCACTTCATCCCCGACAATTTCCGCCAAAACCTTGAGTTTCGGTAAACGTTTCCGAAGCCCGAGATGACGCATGACGCTCGCGGTCAGCGGACAACCGAGACTCTCTGTCAGAAGTAAAGACCGAGACAATGCATGGCGTTGCCTATCTTCATCGAGTCGCATCTGTCTATCCGCATTCGATTCTTGAGATCTAGCTAACCTTCTGCTTTTAGCTATTCTGGAATGATGCGACAGATTAGATCGTTTCCTCCTAGGCATTATTTAAAATAATTAAAATCCATACTTCCATATCCATACTAATATTATAAATGCGAAAGTCTGTCTGTCTGTCACCTCTTCATAGCTAAACTGCTGGACCGATTGTGATGAAATTTGGTAGGGATGTAGTTAACGACCTGAGGTCAAACATAGGCTACTTTTGGGCGCGATATAACCGAGTCCCACGCGGGGCGAAGCCGCGGGGAACAGCTAGTTCTTTATATAAGGTGAATTTAAATCAAATGCAATGCAAATATTTTAAGGGCTGATTCAGACCACTCAACTGAACAACTTTCCTAAATAAACTTATGTCGAAATAGGAAAAAACCAATCAATAGACAGACAACAACCAAAGAACCAAATCAAAAGAACCACAAGGACAAAGCCCAACAAATTTTTTAATTTAATTTGCTAGGGTTAATTTCAATCTGCTATACCATAATGCGAAACCATAGCGAGTTGTTAAGTAAGTAAGCGCCATCTATTGAGATTTCATGTTACTAAATTTACGATCAAATTCAATGTGTTATTGTGCGTGTTTTCGTCTTTATTGATATGGATAATAGAAAGTAGAAATCCTAGCCTTATCTAAATTAAATTAAACGTAAGTAAACGCATTAACAGTTTTAAGCAGTGTTTGAAGTAAATTTTCAATCGACCATAACTTCTTTTTCCCTTAACCGATTTTGACGAAACAAAGTTTTGACAACGCTCCTAACTATATGTAATCCAACTGTGAAAACCGCGTTTAAATCCATTGAGTATTTTCGAAGTTATAACGTACCAGACAGACATACATACATACATACATACATACATACAGACAGACAAAAATTCCAAAAACTGTCTTTTTGGTTTCTGTTACTCTTTTTTAATCGCACTCAATCAGTTTTTTTGAAACATATTAAATGTACAGACACTCGCATTTTAGTGTCTTATTATATGTATAGATTTGAAACTCATTATTGCCCGCTAAAAAACCCTATCGGAAAAGACTTACTTTGGTCGCACTTTTGGGGCAGCAAAGTTGAACATTTCGAATAGAAGGGATGAACAAAAATTGCCGCGCCTTCGTTTGTACTTCTATGGGTACACTTCCCTCCACCTCCCATGGCTCTACCAACCTCTCGGTTATACGAGCCGAATCTCGGGAGAGTGCGCTGTACTAGCATTTCGCATCTCTTTCCAGTCGCACCTGCTTGATCTCCCTACAAGTTCTCTATAGTGTCGCCTATCTATGCAATCATTGCATTTTAATAACTCTCCCCCATCCTTAGGGGGCTTACGTTCACAAGTACGCCTCGCTTGCCTTCTCGGCCAGAGGCCAGCTTCTGTCTTCTAGGTCTTTGAGTTTGTCACAGTTTCAGTTTTTCTCTTCGTCTTCTTTGTCTGCTTGTGGCAGTATTCTTAATGTGCACCTACTTTTCAAGTTATGCCCCTCTCGAGGCCGCTTCGAATTTTATGCCACCGATGCGAGAATTCTTTTAGCCGCTTAAAGTTCGCCTCAGATCCCACGAGATCGCAATAGTAGACCGGGCCCACCCCGAGCGGGACAACATTATTTAATAGTTCCCTACGCGCCTCCTCATAAATCGGGCATTCCCAAAGTACGTGATGGACGTCCTCAGTGACCGCTTCCTCGCAGAAGCAGGCTGAGGTGTCCGAAAGCTTCATGCGATGGAGCCTACCCCTGAAGCAGCCGTGTCCGGACAAGATCTGAGAGGTCTCATAGTCCGGTTCGACCCAAGTTGCCTTGAGCCGACCCGCCACATCCGGGAAAAATCGATATGTTTCCCTACCATCGGTCGACGCGTCCCAACGCGATTGCCATGTGGCCAGTGCGGTCTCCGCAATGCTACGTTTCGCGCGCTGTAGCTCCTCCCGGGTAACCGCGGATTCGCGTGCTTCCCCTAACCTACCAGCACGGCCCACCTCGATGTCGGCCGGCAGAACACCAGCCAATACTGGTAGAGCGGCAGTACTTGTCGAACGATACGCCTTGGTCAGAAGGATCAAGGCGGGTCTCTGGGTGCGCAGGAGCGCGCTCCGCACAACGTGCAGTGACGCACGATGGAACCAGCTCGCCGCAGCATACGTTACCGTGGCGATGTAAGTGCCTTTGTACAGGACCCGGAGTGCACTGTACCGAATACCCCATGAGGTTGCCGATACCCGTGACATCTTGCCGAAGCAATTTGCCGCGCGCATCCCTATCGACAACGCATGCTGCGCGAACGAGAGACTCGAGTCGACCACCACTCCCAAGACCGTAGCCGACGTGACGTTCTTGATAGAAGCTCCACCGAACCTGATGACAGGTGGCCGCTGGAATTTCCCCTTGATTGTCATAGTGGCGGACTTACTCGACGAGAACTCCAGTCGGTTCCTCTCCCCCCATTGGCCAACGAGCTTCAAAGTAGCAGAGGCAGAGGTCTCTATGCTCGCTCGGGATTGAGCTTCGATCAAGATGGTCACGTCGTCGGCATACGCCACAATCCTAACCCCCGCCGGAAGCGGGAGCCGAAGCAAGTCGTCCATGAGCAGGTTCCATAACATGGGCCCCAGCACCGATCCCTGCGGGCAACCCATTGTTGCTGTCTTCCACAAGGCCCTTCCTCCAACGAACATGCCGATACGGCGTCCAGTGAAGTAGTCCACCAGCATCTTATAGATGTTTGGTGGGCACCCTCCCCTTTTTGCCTTCAGCAGGATCATCGGCCACCAGGCGTTGTCAAAGGCACCAGAGATATCTAAGAAGATCACTTGAACGTACTTAGACGAGCTATCCCGAGCCGCGCCAAAGATGGAATTTAGCGCGGTTACCGTCGACCGACCTCGCGTGAAGCCATGCTGACATTCTGAAAGACCTCTGGTCATCTGCGGAGCGCATTTTATCAAGATACGTTCTAAAACCTTACCTAGAATCGGCAACAGCGCGATGGGGCGGTACGCTTTCGGGTCGGTAAGCCGCTTGCCGTTGCCCTTGGGCAAGACAATTAGCCTACCGTCCTTCCATACGTTCGGAAAGCAGCCCTCCTTGACACATCGCCTATACATTTCCGAGAACTCTACGGACGCGGCTTTCCAGACATGCTGGATAATACGTGCGCTGATCCCATCGATCCCCGGAGCAGTGCTGGGAAGTTCTCTAACTATGTCCCCTATGTCCTCATCCGATGGCGAAGGCGCATCTTCTCCTGACGGTATGAACGAAGCCACACGACGCACCTGTCTGTGGTACGCGGAGTCCTTAGACACGTCGTCATCCGGGTTCAGCGCACACATGAGACCGTGCATGGCCCCGTCCACATCCTCAGCATAACCTTGTGCGTATTCCGTACCATTAATTACATTACTGGGCGGTCTGTGCCGCCCGCTCGCCACCCGGTACGCTTGTCCCCAGGGGTCCAAGTCACCGGAGTCAGCGATCTTCCTGAAATGCAAAAGCTGCGCCTCCTCCATGGCCGCCCTATACCTACTCCTATGCACATGGAACTCGTCTCGTGCAGTTTCCTCTCTATGCCCCCCCACCCTACGGAGGGACTGCCAACGTTTCCGTAATTTATTGTTCTTCGCGCGCAGACCGCTTAGCGTCGGAGTCCACCATTCATACCCCTTACCTGTCTTTCTCGATTTAACCACGCCTAACGTCTCTCTCGCTGCGCGTAGTATCAAATTAGTAAATTGCTCGCAGACCTCTCCCGCTGGGCAATTCCATTTTATGTCTCCTACACGCCCATGTATGACACGCTCGAAGCGCTCCCAGCACACACCACGATCCCGTAGTCTTATGGGCTCTTCTAGAGGCTCGTCGTTTGAAGCGACCTCGCTTGCCACGACAAATGTAATTAGTCGGTGATCACTCTCAATCAACCCCACCCTCACCTTCCATTCTGCCACCGGAATACCTCTGGTAGTAAGCGTAAGATCTATATTTGACGCTCCGTTCGATGTCTGAAATGTGTGCGGTTCTCCCTCCACATTGGCCACTTCTAGACCTCTCGCCAGGATAAACGCCTCCACAGACTCCTTGCGGTGCGTGACGTCTGGCCCGCGTCCTGTGTATTGTCTCTCGTTGGAGAACCACATTGGTGAGTGGGCGTTAGAATCCACACCTATGATGACATTTTTCCCTTTAAGGGCGTCCAAAACTTTACCCAGATGTTCAAGATGCACATCCACATCGTCGCTGTACTGGAAATACGCGGACACCACGTACACGCCCCCACCGCCAACCTGCAAGTGACACACAGTACAGTGTGTCCCCGACAGGTGGCGGAGGAAGGCGCAAGGGATGTCCGCGCGCCGAATGTAGATACACGCCTTGGCACCCGTGCCGCCGCACTGGAGGAACCTACTCGCTTCTTCTTCCCGAAGTCGGGAGTAATGCTCTTGAATTAGTATTACATCTAAATCCAGTTCTTCGGCTACCTGTGGAATCTCGGTCGTGGCAAGCATACCCCCGCCCAGGTTCACCTGGCCTAGCTTGAGTTTTGTAGGTTTCATATTTGGGCCGTAATCCATTAATAGGATGAAGTGTCCTCCTTCATCCTGTTCTCCGCATGAATGCGGGCTGGGCAATCTCTAGAGCCAGTCTCATGACTGTGCAGCTCGCCTCTGCCAAATCGCTTGCAAGTAGCGCACACGGTGTTCTTTTCGTTGCACCCTTTGCTATCATGGCCTACAATTCCGCACTTAGCACACACCTTATCGCCTTTGCAGCGTTTCTCTGGGTGGCCGTATTGTTGGCACCTATGGCACCTTATCGCCGTTGTGAAGTCATCGACTGGGCACACATCCCAGCCTATGGCTAGTTTGCCCATCACCTTCAGCGTAGAGCGCAGGGCCGGGGAGCATGCAAGGACGAACGTCGTCATCCTGCCTCCGAGTTTGCTCTTCTTGAAGGCCAGGCGGCAGTTGTCCTTCAACTTTTGAAGGGTCCAAGTGGAGTCGTTCCTAAAGTTTTGGTCATGAACCATCGGCAGCAACTCGTCGAGTTTCAGATCCTTCCCGTCAACATTCCTGATACACAGGAGCGGGGTCCGATGTTGAAGCTCATTGGCCTTAAGGGTAGCCGGGAGTGCGGTCTCCCGGACTTCTATGGGTACAGTAAAAATATAAATAAATACATTCTTGTAACATGCTCTGTACTCATAAACGCAAATAAAGAACTTGATTGATTGATACATCCTAGCCCACGAGTTGGCAGCACGCTTTTGATATTCGCGGCTAGGGTGACCGCGCGTCCATCAATCACAGGCCATATGCCTTACTGCCATCTTAAAAAAATAATTCTAGCATATTCCACATACATTATTTGTCCTTAGACATGTGGAGTAGGTCACCAGGTATCTATTCAATCAGAACAGTCCCATAATGGTCTACCCACAGCCCTATTGCGATAACTTGAACAATGGTAATATTTGCATGCTGCCCTGATTAATTAATTTTTCATTCGCCCATGATGTGTATGTGTATCTACTAAATAGCCTTCCTCAAGAATCAGGTTATGCAAGGTGGCAGGGTAAATAAATAAATAGACAAAAAAAAAGTAAAAATTCAAATAGTTTTGGAGAGAGTGACGGGAGCGATAGTGTTATACTCGACCGCCACAAAGGGAAGATCTTCCCGTCAGGCTAGGGTGTTATGCCTGGGGAACCGCGGCTCCGACGATGTCTTGTCGGAGGTTGTATTTATGCTCCAATCCGTAGAAACTTTTCAAGCGCGATTTAGACTTTCATAGTAATTTGCCATCTTGTATGCAATTCTGAGATTGTTGCTTTTAACGCCATCTGTGGTGCGTCTTTGTAGATATTGTTGTGGCGCTAGTGTCGCCACATAGTGGATAGTTAAATAAAATACAATACAAATACTCTTTATTGCACCACAAAATAATAAAATTACATAAAACAGCTTAACTTTAAAGAATGAGGCGCAAAGGCGGACTCATCGCTAAAGCAATCTCTCCCAGTCAACCTTAGAGTGATAAGTTTAGATAGATATAAGTTTAATAATAATATTAAGGTATTTTACTCCCAGAAAGATCGTTTAAATGTATACCCTAACTATTCGTGCGGCTGCGCGTGCGGCAAGATCTACGTACCTATGCGTACGGTACGGTGTTAATGATTATAAGTTTACTAAAAACACAATATTATTATTTTAAAGTCTATTCTTAATACTGATTCAGTATCAAGGCTTACGTTTACCCTGCCACCCTGTATATGCAGAAATATAGGTGGCGACAAAATCCATGATAATCGTTGGAATCTACTACGTACCGTCTGGACCTATCAAGCGTCTTCATCCTCAAACAAATCCTTTAGGTGAAGTGGCGAAAGCGTAGGCAACAGGTTCGAAGTCCGGTATGGTAATGCTTTAGCAGTTGGCTGATTTGTACCCGGCCGTGGTTGGCAGGTGACAACTGATAGTTGGCGTAATTGTTTTCCTGTTACTGGATAATTATAAAGATTAACTCCCGTATTCAGAAAAGTTTGTTAAGCCCATTATAACTAAAATATGTTTTGTCTCTATTTCTTTTACCTGACACTTCACGTGAAAGAGAGAAACGCAACACATTTTAGTTAACATGAGCTTGACAAAGGTGATACCTCGGTGAACACTAGCGCCACCATCATTTAAATATCATTATTCACCATAGAGCGTGACGCAATTTTTTTTTAAATCTATATTATTCACTGAAAACAAGTTAGCAAAAATCCGTGTTATGTAATTAAGGTTATGGATCTCAAGTTAATTTTAAACATATTCAACAATCAAATTATACCTAGTTCTCTATACCTAGTTACAAATTGCAATATTGCTTAAAATTTAGCAATTTTGCATTTTGTAACTATATGGAACTATAATTTAATAATTTAATATGTTTAAAAATAACTTCAGATCCAGAACCTTAATTACATAACACGGATTTTTGATAACTTGTTTATTAAAATTAACTTCAGATCGCTGGTGTTCACCGAGGTATCACCTTAAAAGGATTACATTGGTCACAGCACAGCGCAGTTTCTCAAATTGTAATAACCACTGAGAAACTACATCATCATCAATCCAGCTGCAGGCTGTCCTTTGCAGGACTTCCACAAGGATTTCCAAAATGACTGGCTAGAAGAGCCTACATCCAGCGTCCGCCTGCGACCTTCTACAGGTCATACGAAATGACATCCTCGGTGGTTATAACCAGTTAAAGGGTACTAGGGTCTTATGGCCTTAACAATAAATGCAACTAGGAAAAATGTTGAAAAAATAGAAAAAAAAATTAAATATTTATCTCGCTTGTTAAATTGAGTCACTCATACTTTATGTCTCAATTTTGTTATGTTAGTGTTATTGTATTTTCATTGATATTCCTTACTTGGGTTGTTATGTAAGGGGTATTGAGGTTAAGGCACTCTTACTTAATGAGTCAGCGGTGGGTGGCCCCGAAATTATAAAAAGATTGGTCAAGTTTACTTTTAAACTGTTGTTTTCCTATCCTACTAATATTATAATCGTGAAAGCTTGTATGGATGTTTGATACTCTTTCAACAGGAAAACGGCTGAACCGATTTGGCTGAGATTTGGAGTGGAGATTGCTTAGACCCTGGAACAACCCTTATATTTTATTTTATTTTATCCTAGATATTTTAAAAGTGAGAGACATCTTATTATATATTTGACCAGACACTGTAACAATTTTTATTGCAAATAAATTTGATTTGATTTTGATTTATCCCTGAATTCCCACGCGGAGCCCCGGGCCTCAGCTAGTCATCTCTAAAACCATGCAAGAATTGAGTAAGGGAGATGTCGCTTTACAACATGTATTGCACCGTCCCGTTTATTCACTCGTTTTTGGGTGGTTTTTAGAGATAGTAAGCCCTCGGACTTTTAACCCGACTTAACTAAAGTGGGTTATGATGCGAGGATCCCCCGTCTTCGGACAGGGTCTGCTCTCCAAACTGCTTGTTTCCACTTCGCTTAATCGTAGGTGTCGTGTAGTATTTCAATGAATTTCGAGGTTCTTATGTAACTTAAGGATACAAGCAAAAAAGTTACGCGAGGATTTCTAATGTACTTACAGAAATATTATTTTTTTTTTAATTTTGTATTTAAGGTCGCTAGCGCTGCTGGTAGCAACGGTAGCATCCTTAATAACACTGATTAGTGTATAATCACAGATTATAGATATTCAACCTCCATACGAAGAAACGCCCTGATTTTTTGTGTAGGTACCGATAGTCTTGCCAATAATACATATTAACGCCAACTATCGACCAGTTGAGAAATTGTGATTCTAAATCCGACAATTTATTAAATATAGCACTAAATCAGTTTAAGGTAGGATGACGATACTTTAAAAAATCGTATTTTATTAATTTAAGCTCTTTTTTCGTCAAAAATAAGCGGAATATTAACTAATTTTTTTTAAATCTTTGTAGCTCCAACTATGCAAAGCAAGAAAAGGTACTTAATCTCTTTCTTAGGCAATGGGACTGCCCACGTGGTATAACCTACTCCAAAAATACTCTATTGAGACCCATCATAGTGTTGGCCAAGCGCAACACTGCTTACCATGACACCTACGCCTGCTAATTGCCTCGTAATCAACATGGCGCAAGTTCAGATTTGTGAGGTGAGTAGGATTAAATTAACATACAGTTGTCATAGTGTAGGTTTGCCTAATAAGGTTTAGTCATAGCACAGACTGATCAAACCATATTTGTGGAATACCACAGATTTCATAGTTACTAAGAATAGGAAAATCTGAGGGGTTTAAGTATTTTTTTTTCCAGTAAGTAAATTAAACTGATTACCTATACTTATTTCAAAAAATGTTACCTATACTTATTTAAAAAATGTTACTAATATTATAAATGCGAAAGTCTGTCTGTCTGTCACTTACACTTTCACGGCTAAACCACGGACCGATTTTGGTGAAATTTGTTATAGGTATAGTTTAGGACCAGTGGTACCATATACACGATATAATTAAGTCCCACGACGACAACATTTTTCTTTAAAAGATGTTCAATGGATCAATATTTCGTTTGCTAAATGATAACGCCTTAAATTCAACAATTAATAGGTATAGAAAACAAAATATTTTTTTTTTATTTGTTTTAAACATGGAATTACTAAATCGCGGCTGCATGCTGCCATATCCTAAATCTATGGTTTCAAAATGACGTAATTATGGCGCTCAAGATTTGACTATTGTGATTTAACCTGTGGCTTTAATTTTTATTACACTGAACCGATTCAGATAAAATTTGGCAAAGGCTAGTCTTTTTTATTATAACACAAAATAAGCTTAACTCTCACAGGGCCAGAGCCGCGAGAAAAATTAACCTACTATACTGATTTTAATTGATAGGAAACTGAATTGCCATGTAATGAAGAGATTATTGACATATCAATCACCGGTTTGCCGCAAATGGCGCGTCTTTGATCTGCCAGCCTGACCTAGAATGCTAGACATGGAAATCTAGCTTATTTATGGGCCGTCACAAATGGATGTAGTCAACATATTCTTATTGCATTTGTTACTAGTAATCAAAACCTTTGACTAGATTTGTTTTTAGGGTTCTGTACCTCAAAAGGCAAAAATGGAACCCTTATAAGATAACTTCGTTGTTCGTCTGTCTGTAAAACTTTTTTCTGAGAAACGCATGAACGTGTCAAGTTGAAATTTATAACAAACTAGCTTTGCCCGCGGCTTCGCTTGCGTGATTTTCCCTCGGGAACAATGCTTTTTCCCGGGATAAAGGTGTCCTTCTCCTGGTTCTAAGCTACCACCCCACCAATTTTCAGCCAATTCAGTTCAGCCGTGCTTGAGTTATAAATTGTCTAACTAGCACGACAGTCTTTTATATTTATTTAGTGCCCCTAGTATGAGTTTTTCTTAATGCAGACGCTAGCGACTGCGTTAGCAATTTAGTATGGCAAATCTGTACAGCGGCTCTGGCGGATAGTAAGGCAACTAAGAAATTCCATACAAATTCCTTACACATTTGCTAGCGTCTGCGCTCATAAAATGTCCTAGGGTAACTGGCCTCTTTTGGCTGTAAAATAATCAAATTATAAGTCAAAGTAACAATATATGAATATGATTTTGGAAGAAAGGCTTAATATAATATAGATAGAGATGAGTGGAGAAAGAGAGGACGCGGTCAATAGATATGAATATTAAAGGCTAAAGATTGCCTTGTGAATAGATGGAGATGAGTGGAGAAAGAGAGAAGGTCTTTTCCCAGTTGTGGGACAATACTGGAAAGTAAAAAAAAAAGTACTAGGTGCTACATAACAATACAAATAATAACAATTGTTCTGGCAACACTGCGGTTCCCGACGCGAATGAATTCGGTCAGATAAATCGATTACTCGACAATCGTTTTCAATTGATTCGTATTGCGCTCGATGACATCACATCTTCATTGATTTAATTTAGTTTTATTTTATTTTTTATTCTAGTCGTTATGTCGTCATAGCATTCTCGAATGAAAGTATTTTAACGGAGCATCTAATTCGACTTTATTTCCTAATTTCATCTTCTTACGACGCTTCAGAGCCAGAGTTGCATTAAACCATGGCTCAAAATTTTTCCGTACCGTTTATTGCAATGGATCGACCTTTCGGACCTCCGTAATACTTTTTACAGGGAAACTAGACCAATAAGATTATGACCGGGTGTGTTAGTGGCCAACACCGTGACTTCTCAAAAGGTGGAAATCAAATCAGTGGTTCGGCAGTACTTATACAGATCCCTGCATGTCTAGTGTAATACTGAGCCACTACCTATTGAGATATTTTGTCACATTTCGTGTATGTTTGTTTGTTATCTTTGTCCTTTGTTGATTTGTATGTGTGAAAAATGCATAGATTAAAAAAAAAATTGGCTCGGTAGAGACCGCGCGCGATTCCAAATTCTTTGGATAAGTGTCTATTGTTTTTGTCTATTCAACACTGTCAGATTTTTCGGGCTTCTGGCATGATGTTGTGTGCCGTGTGCCTTCCATAGCACGAAGGAGCTCATAAATGTTATTAGTGGCGACCAATCCAAGCTAGGCCACGCTTGCTGTCACTTGACATGCTATCGTTACAAAGGTTTGAGTACAAAAAAACGTGACCCCAATACATAGCTATAAAACTTTTCGATTAAAACATTAAGGATGATTTATTTATTCCTTACGGCTTCTTAGAAGTGTTACGAAAACGCTCGTGGACTGGTAATAATTGTGTCAATTTTGTGTCAACCCTGACTCATAATTCGACATCTGGTGTTCCTAAGAACTAAGAGACGTGTCATGGCTTCTAAATTATTGTTATACTAGCTGTTCCCCGCGGCTTCGCCCCGCGTGGGACTCGGTTATATCGCGTCCAAAAGTACCCTATGTTTGACCTCAGGTCGTTAACTACATCCCTACCAAATTTCATCACAATCGGTCCAGCAGTTTAGCCGTGAAGAGGTGACAGACAGACAGACAGACAGACTTTCGCATTTATAATATTAGTATGGATTTGTATAATTTGTTAAATAAATAATATAAGAGGAAAACTATAATGACCTTAATAAATATCAGTCACCATTTTCTAAAGTCGTGGTCTGTGAGACACTTGTAATATATAAGTACCTAAACGATGCCCCACATTTAATTGTTTAAAATACAGACGTGTCTATCCTTATACTAAACTTCATCTAAATCGGTCAAGTATGTACTATTGCCCATCAATCAAGTGATCGATAGATGGCGAAGTATGGGGAGACTCTATAAGTACTCAAAAAAAAAATCGGCGCGCTTCTTTGTATAGCGGTTGAATATCTCTACTTTATAGTGTTCTGTAATCAGTGATTAGAGATAGAGTATGTAGAGATGATTTGCTACGTAGTGTATTTAACTCCGTGATTTGACTTGACATTTATGTTTCTTGTTCCAGGTAAAATCTGTCGCCATAGAACAAGATGGTCTACAGCTGGCTTGAGGGTCAGCTCCAGTTATATCCTATCGCCATAAAAATATAAAATCCCCCAGCGCGTGTTATGCTTCTTTTTTTAAAGTGAAAATTAAACTTCTTTAGCGGTGCAAAGTACTTTTTATGATGGGGAATAAATGTTAAGCTCGCGTCAGGGTCACGTGACCGTCAGATTGAAAATTCGTATGGACACGTGACGTGATCGAAAAACTGTTAGAATGTCATTGAAGCCAGCATGCGGCGAAAATGTATGATATTTACCCCCGAATACTCAAACGCTACTAAATTTTGAGATCTGCTCAAGTATCATGCTGTCGCGCTGAACGTCAACGATATGACAGTGACAGCATGATACTTGAACAGCTCTCAAAATTGAGTAGCGTTTGAGTATTCGGGGGTTAACAATGGATTTGGAAATCGTGTGTTTTTTTTAATCTATGATATTTAAGTTTTCACTTCTGGCAGCACTCCCGGACTGCAACGAGTTGTTTTTTTTACAATTAAGTAGGCAAACAGGATTGCTTGAAAGCAAGGTAACATTCCATCCCTGATTTATTATGTAGAGCAACGGGATTTGTAAAGGGTGTTTTTCTTGAAAATAAACATGGCTTCAGTCCGCCATTTACAAGTTATGTAATAAAGTTAAATACATGTAAATAAAATCCAAAAGTACCTTGTCAGGTTCCGATCTAACAATTAAATTGTTGATTTTAAGAAAGGTGTCAAGTCAACGGTGAAAATGCACTAAACTGCACTTACTGCTTTAACTTAACAATAGAACAGAAAAGACTTACGCACTTATCTATCGCACTTTTTCTGTTATCCTTCAACTGTTCTTGGTTATTCAGCAGGCTTAGCCAAATGTCAAACGCTCAGGTGGCTTACAGGCTTACCATCATCTCTTACAACCATGCAAGAACGATTGAGTAAGGGACACGCCTTACATCATGTATTGCGCTGTCCTGCTTACTCTACTCAACTACACGTTAACGAATGTCGACAAGAACAAAATGTATGGGATTGACATAAGATTGACCACGTGATTTACCGCAGTCATACAGTAAGTATTGTTGTCGACATTCGTTAGCGTTTTAAAATTGTACCTTAGCTACGAATGGATGTATTATAAAAAAACACAATTGAATAAATATCGTGTAGGTGAAGTTGAAATATCAAAATTTTGCTAATTTTGTCACTCTAAATAGTCTAAAATGGCGCTTACCAAAATTGACTGATACTAAAATTTTACGCCGCCAATGATTGATGATCCCATGATTCAGATGCCCGAGATGACACTGATGTCATGTTCTTTGTGTGTTAATAAAGTCATGTCGAAATGTTTATATTGAACTATTGAAATATCCACATTACACTCATCCATACTTTCTATCATCATGGGGGATTGTCCTGGCCGGTCTGGAAGTTGCTGAATAGACTGTGAACCCAGATCGGCCGCTGTAAATGTGACATGATAGGTTGGGGTTTTGCACAGAACCCTACTGATACCAGAATTCCCTCGTTTATCAAGCTTATCTTTAGCCAACAGAGAATAAATAAACAAAGCCAACATTATTTATTTTTTACTAGCGCTCTTATTGCATTATTATAGACCAGATCTATGTGATCATCCACTGCAGACGATGGAGCATCTGTTGCAGTGTCTGTCGTGCCCTCACAGGTGTACCTTCGAGGAACTTGTGCAGGGATAATGCAATAAGAGTGGCGGAAATTCGCTCCGACATCATATAAAATAATATTATCTAAAAAATTATAATTAAAAATTAACCTAAATTAAATTTTATGCTAAAGAAAAAAATATATTATTAAAAGGAGTCCCTTTAGGCAAGGTTCCGAAGATACTGGCAGCATTCCCGCTTTGAATAGCTAAACTAATTCTTTGTCCGAGGAAGCTGCCAGCTCTTCGGTGTCCTGCGATGTCGACTAACCTTTTTGCTATTTCTTTAAAAAGTCTTTTAGCGATAAAATATTATTATTCTTATTACATAGTATAAAGCAAAGTCGCTTCCTGCTGTCTGTCCCTATGTATGCTTAGATCTTTGAAACTATGCAACCAATTTTGACGAAATTTTTTTAATAGATAGCCTGATTCAAGAGGAAGTTTTACAGTCGTGCGAAGCCGGGGCGGGTCGCTAGTAAAAATTAATATTGTTGGCTTTGATTATTTATTCTCTGTTGGCTAAAGATAAGCTTGATAAACGAGGGAATTCTGCACAAATTTAAATAGCCTTTGATAGTTTTTTTGTGGTTTTTAATTATCTGGCGGAAATTAGAATGTCCACGTCATTTATATCGCGGATACGATACCTACAGTGTCAGCTAGCCTTCTCTAAAAACCTGCAGTTAATTGCAAAACTGACAGAATAAATGTGTAATATAATACAATACAATATATCTTTATTGCATCTAGGGAAATACAAAGTTTAATATTCTTTGTAAGTTTGACTACATAAAAATTGGAATCGCGCGCGGCTCTAAATTTTATTTTATAATCTATGGTTCCCATTCTCATACATTTAACGTCATATGTTGTACATTTGAGGCCAGGTAATTATTTTTTTTATTTATAGCCAGCAAATTTTTTTTTAAATCTATTTTACTATCATGATGATGACTACTTACTATTTTTAAAATTTTTCCATTTTGTTTTTTAAACCAGTAAATCTATAAAGACTATTTTATGTAGACATGTAAAAAAAAATATCGTTTAAAAAAGACTACACTTAATAAAAAAATGTATACCTACCTAAGTACAAACAAATTATAATAAATTCGCAAATAACAAAATTACGAAACAAATTTCACGTTTCGGCTGACCTTGTTGGAGATTAGAAATGATCTGAAAATGGCGCTGTAGCTCAGAATAATAATTAAATTTTTCTACCTACTCAATACTGAGTCACAAGTATGCATACTGTGGGACGTAGCATCGCGTTTACCTTTATCCATTCAAGCCTCCGTTCGATTAGGTATATCGTACACACACATACTGTAATATATAATCATATTATAGTTCGCCGTTTTTATAAGAAGCGACACGTCCGACTTAGACATTTGGTAACTGCTTTTCACATCACATGGATTGACAAGTCATCAACAAAGTCGCTTTCTCTGTTCCTATATGTCTTTATATGCTCAAATCTTTAAAACTACGCTAACTATTTTGATTCGGTTTTTTTTTAATAGATAGAGTGATTCAAGAGGAAGGTTTTTATGCCCATGTGAAGCCGGGGCGGGTCGCTAGTATTGTTATAAATAATTAATTACGATTGGTTTACAATTAACTAAATAAAAAAGAATTGAACTACATGTCCGCTTTACAACATGATAATCACTTTTACATTCTTAATTTTAGGGTAAATGTCCCTAATATGGACATTATTTTGAAGTGGGCTATACTTACTATACTGTATATATAACTATTTTTAGCTTAATCGTTAAAGTTTTTCCGCTTGAAGTGGAAAACCGGCTCAAAACATGTGCTGGTGTGCAGCACTTACCCACACCACCACACCGCAAGCCAGTTTGACAGTTCTCGCCACACAATCAGTTAGCCGAAGCACGGCGTCGCGGCACGATCACTTACCGCCGCCATTTTGAATTTTCGAAATTCTCGGTCAGTTTATTGAAAATAAATAGTGTATAGTGATTTGTGTGTGTAAAGTTCTTAAGGAGGTTTGAAATTTTGATATTGGAACGTCGTCATGTGTCACGCAAAGAGGATTTCGGTATTTTTAAGCGGTCACTGTTTGAGGTTATAACGTATTTGCGGTTATTTATTGCGATTTTTTTATTATTTATGTTGACGCCGACGTGTCGCCTATCATGTAAATTACAAAATAATTATCAGCTATTTGCATTGCTCATGCTAATACGTCGCCAAGGCAATGTTATGGTGTTAAAGAATTGTTGTCTATGCTATATTTATTTTTAAAGTTCGTCAAATAGGTTACGGTTTACGTTCTGCTAAAAAATTGGTTATGACAAAAAAAAATACGCGGGCATTAATAAAATACCGGTGGAATTTTAATTATGTGCCGTCTAATATATTAAAGTTTAAACAGTTTGGAACCTGTATATTGACAATGAGATGCAGAAATGAGTAACACTCATTACATTAGTCAGAATAAATTATTTTACATGCTAATGATGTCATTTACTTCGCAATCTTTTAAAGGTCTGACTTAATTTTAAAATACCCTGAACTGGGTGACAATAATAATGACCTATAGCTAATAAGGTAACATTATACTAACGAATGAATTAAAATACCTCCTGTGGCTAAAGGAAAAATATTTATCATAATGGAATTTCCAATAATTATGCATTAATATAAATGTTAATATGATAAATATCGCTAGACCGTACAACTTATAATTTTAACAAAATCACTATTCAATAAATTAATAAACTGGATATTACATCGAATTATAGTTATTACCACAGAACATAGAATACAAGTTACAAAAATATATTACGGCATATTTCTTACACTTAAAATTAAAAAAACTGTAAATTAAAAATAAAATAAACACTTGTTAAGCGAATAAGAAAGTAATAATAAGAGAATGCAATCATAATATAGTTTCACAAGACGGTATAACTAAAGAAGATTCAACACAACTTCTGTCGTTTACTGCATTCGTGCCAAACTTGTACACATTATAATTCTTTTATTGTGTAAGAACACAAAAAATATCTCGTTTTTAACTTATCTCATCGTGATAACGTCATACTTTATTTAGGTAATATGTTACCTGAAGAGCAGACGATTGTGAACCTTAATTCGTAAGTGATAGTGCATTTAAAATTATATGATGAAGGCAACGTTTGTTGTATGGCACGCTAAGTCTATAAGTAAACAGGTTGATCATAATCATCTAAGGTTGTTTAGATCTTTGTCCTCGTTTTAGGACAGTAAACAAATACATATTTGTGTCATTTTAATAAAAAAAAATATGATGATAACACGCAAAATGTGTACTTGAGCATGTTGAAAATTTATAGTAGTTGTTTGCTGCAAATTTATTACTGCCAACACTCGAGACATTATTTGAATGAATGAATGATAAACACTTTAATGCACCAATTACATAAATACATCATTGGATTGTAAAGGAACGAAGATGACAATTAGTACAAAGGTAAATAATAAATAAGGTAGTAATTTGAGGTAATAATATAAAATGAGGAAAAAAATATTTTTTGACAAGTGATATTCTCATATATTTCTAAATATAAATACATACTTTGGTTAAATAATATGCATATAAGTATTTATATTAATCGTAACAAAACTACTTGTAAAGGAAATGCAAAAATCTTTGCTAATCCTTATCGATCACATTTGAAGCGAATTCTATTTGACGTCATATCAGAAAGATATAATATTGATATTACCGGCCATATGATATCTGTATCAGCTATAAATATTTTAAAATATCGAGGATTTTATTGTTGATGTTTCACAAATGAACATAAAAATAACTAAACCAGTCCTCAGGTAGACGGGACAATGAATCGTGTCACTTATGTGATATAGCTTAAAATACCAATGAAGAATTCCCTCTTACATATATGGTGGATAAAATTTCAAATCTAAATGATAAATCAAATATGCAAATTGAACCTAATAGTGCTAATGTGCTAAACAAAGAAATGATGCTGCGTTAAATGAATTTAGTATGATTTTCATCAAATATGTATATATTTCGATTTGGAGTAGATTAAATAGTACCACCTTGAATTGAGCACGATATGATCATTTACTTGTTGATTACAATAATTTATTGATCTATAAATTTATTTTACTTAATTATGATCACGATTTTCTACAATGGAACAAATATTTTCTCCCAAGTTGTCTTATCATCTAAACGTATTAAATATCTTCACATTAATACCTTAAGGGAATTGTGCAGTACAAGAGCTTATATGGCTTCGTTCTTTCGGTCAGAAATTAAAAATGTCAAACCATTACGAAACATAATTGAATTATTGGGTAACACAAACCTATAGAGGATTATAATGTGATAGATTATAAGTTTCATATAGATATTACTATGTAAACGATCCTAGCAAGTTAAAAGGCTTCGTAAGCCAACAACTCATTGCACTTTACTGGTCAAAGCCCTCCACGAGAATAAAAGGAAGTCATTGTTTTTTTTATATAATATATTCTATTATTACGGTTGTCAACCTATTTGAGTTGTCATTCGAGTTTTGTACTATAAATCTGCACGTTCCCAACGGTATTCTATTTGATTTTTTGTTAATTTTAGGCCCGATTTTTCGGTGGTCTGTTACTGGACATGCGTAAAATTTTAAGCAATACCCAGTATTGGTAAATACGTGTTTTACAGTTTAACGTGATGTTATTCATATTAATACAATCTATTATTAAAAATGATCCTGTAGAAGTTTTGTACGAATAAATGAACAGTTAAGATTAGAAGATAAATAAGTACAAAGGATATTAGGTAAATGAAACATCATAATAATTTTTTTTTTGCTAGTTTTCATTGTACAATAAGTATGTTTTTTATTATAAATTTTATTTATTTTTATTTATTTATTTTTATTTATTTATTTATTCACCTTACAACTATCATCACAGGAAGATCCCAATACAATAGCTGCGATACAAAAATATAAAAACAATACAACAAATAAAGAATTACATTACTGTCTATAGCAAATAATGTATAATGCTACCTTTGTGAATTCACTCAGAGAACAGGAGAACAAGTCTACATCGTTCGCCATGAGGTTAAGGGTTCGTATAGCTCGCGTCATCGGCGCCTGGTTTACCAGATTGGTTCTCCCGAGAGGCAGGGCCAACAGCCGCGGCTTTATGATTTATATTAGTTAGTTATATTTAAATAATAAACCTATGACTAAATTAGTACAATCAACAGATAATCCACACATGAAACATTTAATTTTAATTAGTTCACTCATCGGAACCTTTACACTAATTTGAATACATCCCTACTTGATATTTTTTCCATATTTTTTTTCGCAAAATAATACTTTACGGCGATTCAAATAAGTTTCTTACTGTTTTATTATGGCGCAGGAAAGTTCATGACGAAAGGAAAGTCTCTCACGCCATTATAATATAAACAGAGATAGATGTTCCAGTGTATACAAAGCATGTGGCATATTCTACCAGCAATAAGCTTTCCCAAGTAGGGTTTACGTCAGGCGGCCGATCATGAAAATAATTCAACCGATTGTCTGATAATAACACTGAAAAAAATATTCTACCTAACTACTTCTGCTATTTGAGAAATAACCAAAGTTCGACAAGATAGTAATGAAGTTAACTTGATTTAACAAAAGTGATTTACAAAAAAAAAGACAAAAGGTTTGATTACATACTGCAAAGAGTTATGTAGTCACTTTTTTGTGCTATAGATTGACCAAAGTTTGGTTGTGTATAAGTATATTATATACTAGCTGTTCCCCGCGGCTCCGCCCCGCGTGGGACTCGGTTATATCGCGCCCAGAAGTAGCCTATATTTGACCTCAGGTCGTTAGCTACATCCCTACCAAATTTCATCGCAATCGGTCCAGCAGTTTAGCCGTGAAGAGGTGACAGACAGACAGACAGATAGATAGACAGACAGACAGACAGACTTTCGCATTTATAATATTAGTATGGATTCTGTGGTATAAGTATTTTTTTCAGTGAAGGATGATTCCGTGCTTCGGATGGCATTTAAGCCTTTGGTCCCGGTTGCCATGTGGTAGTCGCTAAAGGAACCACGTCAGAGGTAGAGTAGCGGTTCCGAAGAACTCTGACAGGGTGTGCATGGTCAGTTAACCGGGTCACCTACACCTAATGATGATGATGAAATAATGCCAAATCTGAAATGATAATGAAAAAATTCCAAGATAAGATTAAAAGCGCTTTACTCACGAAGAGAAAACGATTAAAATGGAGCCTGCTATATTGTTTACGAAACCGAATAAACGTTTTGATAGAGATAGGATCATCACAAATATTACAGGGTTACAAGGTCAATCTACTATGCACACCCTAGTGTCAGACATTTTCGAAATCGCCTCTCGTTCTCCGACGTAGACACAGACGATTGCAACTGCGTTGGGATTTAGATAGATATACACTTTACAGCCAACCTTAGGTTACCTTAAGTACCTACCGGGTTAGTTACCTTACTATTCGGCAGGGGCGCTGTGCGGTTTGTCATACAAAATTGCGTCTGCGTTTATTAAATCTCGAAGTAGGGGTACAGTTGAAAGCTGGGTATATTGAAACACCCAAAACTTATCAGAATCAAAAATGTTCTCAGACATAGATTTAAGAAATTTGCCAGGCGTCAAACGCGCGATTCCAAATTCTTTGTTCTCAGCAGATAAACGAAGTCGGGCTAGATAACGAGTGTTCCTAAAAAGGTATCAGCTGTCGGTAATATCGACCACCAGTCAATAATGGTGGTTTATATTGATACTGACTTTCTTTGCCTGAAGCGGTTGGTACAGACCATAAATGAGGTTATGACTTTTGAAATTATTTTTTTCTTTTCTACCGTACGGCAATCAATACGTACTTTCACGGCTTTGTCCCTTTGACTATCTTTGTGATTGAATGATACAGGCAGGTTGGAATCAGAAGGGTTACTACAGTCTTAAAACCATGAAAGATCCAGTGAGTTAGCGAGACAGCGCGATACTAATGTATGGCGACATCTCCCTTACTCACTGCTTGCATGGTTTTAAGAGATGGTGGTAAGCCACCTGTAGTTGTTATACGCTTTTTCTTCCGGAAGTTCCCTTACTGACGTGGCATTAGTTTCAAAATAACCTTTATGTCAAAGCAATAAAGGTGACGCTAAATTTTCGGCACAACATCTGAGTACGTTGGACCTTATTACTTTGACATAAGGGTTTTAGCGGCTTAAGCCGATTCCGCGTCTATAAGTGTGTCAGTTCTTCTTCCAGAATCTTCCAGCAAATCTTCATAAGGTTGCCAGTCGTTTGATGGCACGTGATCGCAATTGCTTACTGTTATATTCCCTTTGGCTTTTTTATGGATTCCTTCAATAAGATCTTTATGTAGTAAAACCAATGTTCTTCTTTTTCTTTATCTATGCTTATCCCACTTTCCTATGTGGGGTCGGCACAGTATGTAAGTTCCTTCCATTTAGATCTATATCCAGCCATTTCCTCACACAATCCGTCCATCTCGTTTTTAGTCTTTCCCTATTCCTAGATCCCATAATTTTCAAACTTAATAATCTTTGCGTTACATGGCTTTCCCCCCTACTCACGACATGGCCATACCATCCTAACCTATAGCTTTCTAACTTCTCATTTATGGCTGTCACAAAAAGTAAGTGGTAAAACCGATCGATAGTCCTATTTAAAGCCCGTTGGGCTTGATCCTACTTAATCGGATTAGTGTCATATGAGAATATTTTCCCTGTTCTGTTGTCCTATGCGTCCAACTTCACTAATCCTCTGGGATTGGTGACTTCGTCAGCATTCCCATAACTTCGACGATCCAATCCTTATTTCGGACATAATGGCTGAACTACTGAGATTTTAGAGTATTAAACCAACCAGAGTCGGCACGCGCACTTATTTTTACGTCTGCCAAATTCTGCGCTCGGTTAGGAAACAAAAATGCATGTTACGCACAAACTTGTCAAAAATATCCAAACAAGCAAAAATTACACGCACACAAGTCCAAAAGTATAATATACATTTGGCAGAGAGGGTCGCCTGTCGGTGGCCACTCCGTTTTGTTTCTAAGACTAAGATAAATAATTCTTATAAGACTAATAGTTAAAAACGAAGGGTTGAAGTCTGGAGATATCCTTTTAGTAAAAACTGTACGGTATGCTTTCATTTACCCTTTTTGTGTATAATATACCTTCCTCAAAAATCAAGCTCTCAAATGCGGAAAGAATTTTTGAACTCTGTTTAGAAGTTCCGTTAAATCGCCCCATACCATCCCCGTACGTGCCCGTACGAACAAATTTACAAATTTTTTCTATAGATAGATATTCATTCTCAGAATAAAGCAAGGTTAGATACTCTTATCAGACGATTTATAAAAAACGGCCAGAAAAACAGTATGGTGGTTCCAGTGTTCCCTGGTCTTAGAGCATTAAACCAACCGGAGTGGCTACCGACATGCGATCCCCTCTGCCAAATGTAAATGACTGCCGATCATACTGCTTTTACTAGTGTGCGTGTTTGTAAAGTGTGTGCGACGTATTCAAATAATACATTAGTGTTAATGTATAATACGTTTGAGCCGGGAAGTCGATCTGGTTTCTTAGATTAGTATTTTTTTTGTAGTATTTACTTAAATTTATATTAAAAATTAAAAACTAATTTAATTTTTAAATATAATAAGGTACTATAGTAATGTTACTTTTTTGACGTAGGTACTGTTATACTCTTCTATATATTAGTGTTAATATTTATTTTGCGTATTTCCTCACCTCGCGTACAGAGTGTGTAGGTTCCGTCGGACTACTGCTAGTCGAATATATGTTCTGTCGAAGCAATGAGTAGACGAACTACTGTGTTTCGAAATTGAGACTGTCGGAATAATTAACTGTCGAAATTCAGAATGACACTCATGGCAGACATTTCAATAGAAATAAGTACGCGTGCCATCTCCGATTGGTTTAATACTCTAAGTCCACGGTAGATCGCGATAGTTATGGCGTTATGGCCTACACGCCATTCCCGCCATTCGGTCCCGTTAGAACCGGTTAACCCGCGATCCAAGCATTGTTCGGTTGTTTATTTTTACCTCTCTTATCTAAACCGTGTTTACTTTCAATGCACTGGACTGGAGTCGGAAGAAAATATACACTGGGCGAACCTGAGTGCTATTATTGAAATCGAATGATGTTCATACGACTCGCCAGTTGCGTCGAATGAAATCGTTCGAAATCGATGGGTCATAATTTGAGCTCGCCCATTTCGAAGATATACGAAGAATGCAGATGGTTTGACTTATTCACCTGTTTTTTGATGAAATTCGCGGACGTTCTGCTATATTGCTCTAAGATGAAATAATTTTAATCTGTATTCTTTCTTTCTTCTCACCGATTTTAAGTGAGTCATACTTTTTAAAAATAGCACTCTTTTTTGTTCAATCATATGAGATGAGCCTGAGTGGGTCCAGTGGTTAATTGGTTTCATTATTAATAGTTCTACTTTAGTGGCACGCGTTTCATATCTATACTTAAACATAGTTATGATGGAAACTTTCCATAAACAAGGGAAGTACTGAACTCTGAGTATTGCATTAAAAAGACTGGTAAGATAGACCAGAGCTTTTCTTGGGAGTTGTTCCAGTATGTCCTTAGTTATTAAGTCAAACCCAGGAGACTTATGGTTTTGAAGAAAGGAGATCACCTTTTTAACCTCTTGAACTGACACGGATTTAGGCGGCAAAGATAGCTGAAAATCTTGTTTGAGCTCACTTTCTATTTCGTTGTTTGTATCGCTGTCATTCGGGATTTCGTTGGGTTTAAACACGTCTTCCAAGTGTCTCGCAAATACATCCGCTTTTTCTTTTGCAGTTCGTGCCCACCCTGCGTCGGTATTCAGTGGATATTTCGTGTCTTGTGGTCCTTTCAGCGCTATCGTAGTTCTCCAGAGAGAATAGTTGGTTGATGGTGTGGCTGTGAGATTCTCTAATTGATTTTGGATTGTCTTGTTCTGTGATTCTCTTACAGCTTCCCTTACCTGTTTTATTGCTTTGTTGAAGGCAGATTTGTCACATGGAAGCCTTGTCTGGTGCCAAATTCTGCGAAGCCGTCTCTTTTCCAATACCCTAAGTTTAATGTCAAGGGGTAGATTTTTGACAGGCTGCTGGTTGTTACATTGAGGAGTGTTTTTCCAACAAGCAACTTGTATCACACCGGTTATATGCGCGGTAGCTTCATCTATATCTTCAGGTGTTTTGAGTGAGATGTTCAGTTTCAAGTTTTCATTTACGTAATCTTGAAAGCAACCCCAGTCAGTGTTTCTGTTACATAAAGTCTCAGGCTTTTCATAGCCAATAATGGTGGTGCTAATGGTCAAGATTACGGGAGTGTGGCATTGAAAAGTAACAGACAGGATCAGCAGACTATATCAACGTCGAAAATTAAGTATTGCATTGATGATTACAAGTAGAGCTAAAGCAAGATCATATCAAAAACTAAAATAAGGCGAATATAATTTTAACAATATTTTCATTTTAATTTTTTGCCCTCAATGCAAATGGACGATTTAAGTAATAATCCCAAGTATCCCAACCGACATAGGCCTAAAAGGTTAGGACTTCATTCACCGTAATAAGCAGCCAAAACGTTAAATATTCTCTGTCCCTATGTCCCTTTGTATGCTTAAATCTTTAAAACTACGCAACGGATTTCGATGCGGTTTTTTTAAATAAATAGAGTGATTCAAGAGGAAGGTTTTTATGCCCTTGCGAAGCCGGGGCGACTCGCTAGTCAAGAACAAACAAAGAAAATAAGATAGAACTTTCAAAATAATATCTTAAATATCCAATACTTAATGAACTGCAGACACATGATGCCAAAGTCGCAAAGCAAAAAATCGCTAGATCAGAAACCTTATATTCAAAGTGTCTGCGTTTTTTCACACGGCCGTCCAGGTGGAACAGGCAATTATATTCGGTAATCACAATCATATCACGGTTCTGATCTAGTTTTTGCAGACTTTTTGGGGGTCTTTCTTTAGTGCCTTGTTAACTAAACTATGGCCTTCGTATGAATTTTAAAAGAACTTATTGGATAGCTTTATATTTTGAATTGAGAAAAAAATGGTATATAACGAAGTCCGCACAAGTCTTCTGGTCATATCATAAGTCGATTTGGTACATAGATATCTCGTTTAAATTTTAAAACCGAAAACAAAATTCGTCAATTTAAAACTAAAAATAAAGCTTTCAGAAATATTAAAATATCTACATTCTTACTCTTTCACACCTAGCTATAAATAAATTTAGATTTTGAGTTAGTTTGACTTTGCATTTATCGATAGCGGCAACTTAACACCACATCTTGGCATGTGCAGTACGGCCAGTACGTTAGCATATTTTAACCCTTGCGACACGTGTTTAATGCTAACACGAAAACAAAGGATTACACCCGCATTTTCTTACTTTTACGAAAATGCATCAACAAGCGATAAAATGCAGATGGGCCAAATCTTTCGGCTTTCAAAATCGCGTGCGAACAAATTAATTTCACAGCATTGTGCGTGCCGGCGTTACAGTTTGAATGAATATCTTGTATGATCCAATTAGTGAACGTTGACCTATAGACCGTTAGGTCATAAGAAGGCTTGCATATTTTTTTCAAAAGAAACCCGGCCATTCTGATTTTTTTTTACAAAAATATACGCCCCCGCGGCATTTGGTTATATCTTTTGATATTTGATGAATCTTATCTTCTGCCATTAAGTAAATGCTTTACACATTATTAACTAATAAATTATGTTGTTAATTATGAGAAGAATCTATAATCAATACCGGTTATGAGACTATTGTTTGCTAAATTTTGCAGTAACTAATAACAACTATACAAAAAATACTGCATTAAAAAAAATTACCCATTACTTCAAGTGGTTTAGACTTAAACTCATAGAACTAGTCTGCCTGCGACCATGAGCTCTGCAAAGTGCTTGAAACGTTAGGTATAAATAAGTAAGCAATAAACGCGATAGAAAACCGTATAAAATAGTTTAATTTAATGTGTAACAATCGCGAAAACATAAAAAAAAAAACTCATAGAACTATTTATAAAAAATATATATTTAAAAAATATCAAGTAGGAAGAGTTTATATTTATAATTATGGAGATCTGGGCTATTTTTAATTATTTATTATTTGAAGCCATTGAATGTATTAAATCAAACAAAATTAATCAAAAATCCCCTAAATGAATCTGGTTCAAAGGTACTCAATATACTAGCAGCATTGCCTCTTCCTTTAAACCAGATACCATTCTGAACGGTAGTATTGAGTGTATTTAATTAAATAGACACTTAGACGATATTTTGTCTCAATTCTTTACTGTCTTAACACCTCATAAACCACGTAACAGTAGTTGAAAAAGCTATGTCACATAATACCGTAGTTATTAAGTATGGTATGCTCAGAAAATACGATCTTTCTATTAGTTCGGCCTAGATTCGATATGAGCAAACTGAGTTTGGAACTTCATCAGGTTTTATGTACAACTGCGTAGAAAATTATTGTTTTAGTTTTCTTATCACTGATATTGTCACGTTGTAGAATGCATTACTTTCAATTTTCAGTAACAATATATTTGCTTTATAGCTTCGGGATATGTCATTATTTGTTTCCGTATTTAGACGTTTTCTTTCAGTGCTATTTTCATCAAAGATCGGCAACCATCAATCCGATATGTATCCCTTTGACAGCAACATGACTAGATAAATAAAATTAAAAAACTCACGATATTTTCGGAGTCTATTCATTCATAAAAGAAAATCTTGCCTCTGGACATAGACCTCCCCCAAGTATTTTCAAAATGACCGGTCGGAAACGGCCTGCATCCAGCGCCTGCCTGCAACCTTCCTTAGGTCATCTGACCACCTGGTCGGTGGGTATCCGATGCTGCGCTTACCGGTGCATGTGAACATGTTACAATACTATTTCTTTTCTAGCAAGTTTTCAAAGGAAATTTTTAAATGTTCTTTTAATTAAATATTATCTTATATCCAATCTTAAGCACTCGTATCTCATAATAGAATCTTTCATGCTATGTTTTTCCAACTTTGTTTCTTTAGAGCCCGGTCCGTTTCATGAATTATATGGCAATCGATTCTTGTAACAATAAAATGTGCATAGCACATTACATCACACGTGTACGCGACGATTCGCGTGGGCGCCTAGCCTGTGAAATGAGCCGCCAATTCAATGCCTTCGGTCGAACGCAATTTTCCAATTTAGGCCATTGTTCGTAGTGTCGCCGAGTAATTAGTGAGTTGCTGTGAAATCTTAACAAGAATGTAGTATTTAAAGACGATAGCCATGCCAGCATTAATTTTCTCTACTCCGGCTTATTTGAATTTGAAATATAAGATTGTATACCTATTCCCACTAAATAGATAATACTTACTACTATAGCAATTTTTATGTACTTAGTTTTTTCTCTAAATAAATTTGATTATACCTTGATATATAGGTATCATTTAAATTAAGGGAACTTTTTATATGGTATTGACTAACTGCAAATAAATTAATCAACACTTGATCAATTTTTTTGATTAGTATTTACATTCGTGTATAATAATAATTATTTTCTAATACTTTTATATAGATAAACATCCAAGAATAGTTAAATAAATTTACAGTAGATTGTGTAAATTCTTATTTCGTGATTTTTAATTTCTGGTATTCAATACTGAGTCCCACAAGCAATGGCCTCCCCTTTATTCTACTTGTCCCTATGTTAGGCATTACCTCGTATTTTTTTTACTAATCTGTACAGAAGTCACAGCCTTTAAAACACAGCTTCTTATGTTATGAGCTTGTTTGTAAAGATTAAACATCGTTAACTGAAAACATGTCAGCTATAGTCAATATCAGTAACTTAGCTAAGTAAATAATATCACAAAACTGAGAGAAAATCTTCGACTACTGGCGATGTGTTAATAAGTGTTAAAAAATGGTTTTAGATTTTTTTTACTTCAAAAATTTGAATCGCTTAAAAATATATATAAAAGTATGTTGTCGAATAAGGAATGTGTTGAAACGGGAATAAGATCAAAAATATAGTTTTTTATTTAATTTCATTTACCATTTAGTGTGATATCATCACTATATTGTTAAATATCGTGTGAGTGTGACTGTACTGTAGCAACCATACATATTCACACAAAATACTCTAAACATTTTACGTAACTGTACGAAGTGAAATTGTCTCGTATTAAGACTACAAAGCACAATGTAATACGGCCCTTGCATGTCATTGTGTGACCTTACATGAGGTGGGGCTCAGTGTAAGCGGATCACAGTCGGAGCGATTTACGTATTACAAATACGTTTGTATTGTAAAATATTCCCCTTGAGTTTTCATATCTATGCATCAACCGAAAAATGTGTCGTGAAATTAAGTTTTTTTTGACGTACAAATGTTTCAGATTTACTTACCACATATACTTTAATCCATGAGACTACTTGTCCATCCACTATCGGATGAGGCACAAATGATTTATAAATTAGCAAAGGTTGCAATTAAACGTAGATAGATGTGAATTTTGGCATATCGCTGCATCTATGTGGGTGGCATTTTTATTGTTGAAAAAACCTAAATAAATAAAGATAAAAAAAAAACCATGAGACTAAGAGTAAATACGTGATCATGTCATTCGTGTTATATCTCCCGACCTCATATTTTTATGGGGGATATCCAGACATTTTTGAATCATTTTAAAATTATTAAAGAATTTCCCCTAAACTTTAAATACCAAATCGCTGATAAGCAGACCCCAACTGCATCATTGTATCCACATTCCCACATTCCCACGACCGCATTGGGCAGTTTTCAAGGTCGCTCAACCTTGTATTTTCGTCCTCTGGACGTTCCAGTCCGCGATTCTAGGGTGCCAGTATTATATTCAAACTGGTTTAAAACATGTAATCTTTTTTTTAAGTTCTTTGAGACATGTAATCCTTATCCATAGACATTGATTGTCCTTCCGGTTGTAAAGGTTTTGAGAGCCATGCATGAACTAAACTGAATGAAAGCTTCGCAGTAGTTTTGCAACATTATTCTTATATATGTTGTAACTTTTGTTCATCCTGATCAAAGTATTGTTGATTTTCTGCTGGTTTTACACTTTGAAATAAGCGTAGATTTTTTATAGGTTTTAAGTTTAACTAAAAGAGGGTCTAAGATAAATTAAAATGCCGAATTCTCATATAATTTCCTTTCTTTACTTCATATTAATGACTGTAATAAAATGTACCAAAATAATTAAGTACACCATGTTTTTACCAAGCTAAAATGTTAACAAAAAACCTATATACACTCAAAAACGACGCGAAAAAGCAAAAGATTAATGACGTTGGGTTTTGATCCCGGCAGAATAGCGGTCAATAAAGACGAGTCTACCACGTTATTCCGACAAACAATATCTCGATCAACGTTTGCGCGACAGCTTATTATTTTGATAGCTCCTTCAATAGTTTAACTCGAAATAATTTGTAATGTTTACTCGACTGCTCTGAATGGAAGAAGGATTATATTTTTGAAGGACAATAGGCTACATTTATGTGTACATCAGATAAGGGGTAACTGTAACTGTATTGGCTACTCTTACCCCTTATCTGGGGTACGTATCTATGTGGCCCACTTTACATAATATATGTCTATTTATTTGCCCTTAATCGCTGGAATACACTGAGCATGTTAAAAGCAGTAGTTTTTATTTTTAAATAGGTCTCGCCCGCGGCTTCGCCGGCATGAATTTACCTCAGGAACAGTGTTTTTTTTCCGGGATGAAAGGTACCATATGTCCTTCTCAATACTCCTAGCTATGTGTATGCAAAATTTCAGGAAGATTGGTCAAGTAGATAGGGCGTGAAGAGGTAACAAAAAACAACAAACTCACTTTCGCATTTATAATATTAAGTTCGGATAATTTCTGAGTTTCCTTCGTAATCATTTTTTATGAGGGCAATACTTATATTGCGTATGTGAGACTTTAAAGTAATGCTAAAGGCTGATTTTTTTTGTAGTTTTCTAATACTCTGTACAAGGTTCTTACGGAAAAAAATATTAAGAAAAGCGGTACGAAGTTCGCCGGGTCAGCTAGTATATTAATACAAAATAATAATAACAGGTGCAAAAACATGAATAACGTCATTTTGCATTTAGTTAATATGCCATAACTCCAGTATAGAAAACATCCATAAAATTATAAGACCTCGTTTTACTTTTGTTATTGAAATTATTCTCAAATAGTTACGTCATTTTCAATGTTGTTTATGTTCGGATGATGATATTTTCTCTTTATTCTTAGAAATTGAAAACACAATGTATTTATTATAAAAATCGGTTTGAGCAGAGTGCATGTTCCAACTTTTTTTTTATTTCTATTAAAAATAGTAAATATCTTTAGTTACATAGTGTTTTTACGTAGGTAAGCACTAGGTAAAAAGCACTAATGAAAACAAAAATCTAAAATACAATATGTCTGTTTTACTTTATCTATATCTATACTAGTATTATAAGAATATAATATTATAAGGAGGAAATATTTGTATTTGTGTGTGTATGTTTGTAATAAATGAATCAAAAACTACTGTGCCGACTTCAAAAAATATTTCACTATTTGCTCCACCAAGTGCTCACAACCACATGTTAATTTTTTTTAAAGAAACACATCTCTTTTTATTTCAAAGGTTTTACATATAGGTATTTTTACATATATTTGCCTGTTTAATGAGAATCGGTTGATGTTAGGTAATTAGGCGCCCATCGCAGCATCCTGTGAGACCAGATTGGTTTTAAACCAGTTTTATATTTTAACGTTTTATTGCGTTCCAAATATAAAAAAAAAAATCTTATCCAACATCGAACGAAGGTTATTCAAAACATAGCATAGACAAAATTATCTTTTTTAAACAAGGCCGCAAACAAATTACCGAAATCCTCGCTCTCGTGACCATTGCTAACGTAACAGTCATTACAGCTACTCCTAAGGAACTTACACATGAGTCATTATTTAATGATGCTATTTAGACCCCGAGAAATAATATTTAAATTATCTCATTCTTTTGTTCCTGCAGGTCGTGTTTCCATCGTTTCGTATTTACACAAATGCCAACGAAACTACATGTGAAAACCCAGAGACAACCGAGTGTGTAGACGATAGCGAAACGGAACGAATTTAATAATATAAAGTAACCCAAGCATTCCAAATTCAAACTAACGCTTAATTTTAAATGTTGCCATATTAACATTAACAATCGTAAATAAGTACTTGATAAAACCAGACATTTAAGTGAGTAATCGATGATTAAGTGAATAAAAAAATAGTGTCAAGAGCAGTAAGTGTGTGTCAAGGGGTTCAGCAACTTTCCTTTTGTAGAACTGTGTCTCGATGACATCGATCGTAATAAAATAGTGGTGAATCGTTTAAAAGTAACCTTCTCGGGGGAATTGTGGAAGGATTTGGCGGTCCATTCACAGTTGTTCGCGGGCTGGTGCTTGGTGAAACGGAACGTGTTTAAGAAAAAGAAATTCGAATTATGAAAAGTGTTTGTGCGTGATCATGTCGACGCAAGCGTATTACAAAGAACGCCTGGGGTTTGACCCTCAGGAGGAAGGTGTGAATGGGAACGCGTATTATGACGCGCCCCCTCCTCAACCGAAGAGACACAGAGGCGAGCGGAAAGGAGCAGAGTCTCACGACCACGTGTATGAGGAGAACCTAACAAAATTCAAAGGTACAACTTGTTGGGGGTTCTTTATACAGCAGTCAGGTTCGTGGTGATGGGTTATAGAGAATGCGCGTGGTTTGTCGTTGTTGTGGCAACCCTAACTTTTTAACCGTTCCGTGCGCAGAACAAGTTTTGTTTTTGTTGTTGTCTAGTCTAATGTTCGCATAAGACTAGTTTATTGTGTGTCGATTGATATAATCTATCGCTGGTCTTTTCTTAATTATTTACTAAATATGTGTACTGATTACTACTGCAACAATTTCGAAATTTTCTTATTAAAATGTTATATTTTGCCGTGTGGCTATTGGCGTAGTTTAAACATTATTAACTTTCCCGTATTAGATTTTTTATATTGATGATATAAATATTTTGTTAATACCGATTTTATTAACATGGATAACTTACATTGTTTGAAAAATGTACTAAACTATTAATTCTCCTTTTTAAAGTCATTTGAGGTATTTGCATTTCTTTCATTATCTAAGCCTTTTCATGTTGTGCGATTTATTAACGAAGAGAGTACCTACATACGCATGTAAACCCAATATTTTATTAAGTTCTTTATATCGCATTCTTTCCACTTCGACTCGGACTCTCCTTATTAATTTAGGGTAATTTGTACTATTTCATATTTTTAATTATATTTTATTGCATAGAAAATCATATAAACATGTTTAAACTTAAGCGCAAGAACCAAAAATCAATGTAACTTTAATCAATGAGATTTTATTTTTTTAATCCTTCATTTAAATTTCTCGCCAAGGTCAAGTTTCGTGTGTCAATGTCGCCGTTTTTCAATGCGAACCACAAAATTTTATTTTATTTTGCATATTCATTAGTTTAAAATTACGCCTTAGCTAGATAACGAGTTATAACAAGTTATAATATGATATGAATATAGTAAAAAATATTTCAGTGAAGAAATTAAGGGCAGATTATGCAGAACAAGATGAACCTGTAGACATGATTTGATTATTCCTGGGTTTCCCATTTTTTTAAATAAAACAACATGTGTACAAAACACACACAGGATACTTACTACATAAAAAAGCAATTAGTATGTATTTCAAAATTAGCGAAAGTTGGTTATGTTTGGCACGGTTCGTTTTTGCCACTGAAAAAACACTGTGAAATTGAACACTGGACAATTAACCGTCGCGAGTTAGGAATATAGCGAATCGGGAAACGTATTAGGTACTAAAAACTTTTCTACATGTGTCAATTATATGGACTGTGGCAATTCCCATAGATTAAAAAAGAAATTTACGCGCGATTCCAAATTCTATGGGCAATACACATACCTATGTTGAAAAGTCAATGGCGCTTTATAAAGTAGAAGGCGCTGCTGTGTATGATTAACCGCGGGTAATACCGCGGGATGCCACTAGTGTTCTTATAATTAAAGATGACTATGACATAATTTAGGCTGTTAGTCTCTTGTTTTGTTTATTAATTGTGCAATGCCGCCCACTACACTTTTTGCGTTGTTTCTCGGCCCATTCAGCAAGAATTACTTTCGATATTTACTTCCATGTGTGGGGGATACTAACCTCTTTAATTTCAGTTTTGTTATGCCATAATAATCGAAATATTAATAAACTAGCGACCCGCTCCGGCTTTGCTATAAAAACCTTTCTCTTGAATCAGTTTATCTTTGCGTTGTTTCGAAAATCTAAGTATACATAGGGACAGACAGCGGGTAGCGACTTTACGTTATACTATGTAAACCCGGGGTCGTGGGTTTGAATCCCACGGGAAGCATGCTTTGTTTAGTTGTTTCAAGTTTGGTTAGGACGTTGCAGGCTTAAATCACCTGATTGTTTGATAATAAAGATGATTCCGTGCTTAGTAGGCACGTTAAGCCGTTGCTCACGGCTACAATCTGGTAGTCGTTAAAGGAACCACGTCAGATACCAGAGGCGGTTCCGAAGAACTCTGTCACTAGGGTGTACATGGTCGATTGACCGTGATGCCTACTCGAAATGATGATAATAGATAAAGTGATTCAAGACAAAGGTTTTTATGTATAACCCATAATATTGCACCCGTGCGGAGACGGGGCGGTTAGCTAGTAAATATAAATAAACTCAAACTATAGTCAACGACTTCATTCAAGTTACTTGCATATGCAATCTGTTACTGCTAAGAAAAATTATGAGAAAATGCTAAATTAGAAAACTGTGTTATCACAAAGCAAGAAAGGGATAGACAGCAAATAAACTTCGCAAGTAGATAGCGCGTTATCTCTTATCGTTATCAGTCATAAACACTGATAGCACAACACGTGAATCTAGGTGAGTATAACACAGGCAATCGACCGTGCCATGAATGAGATTAGACCAAATCTGTTTGTAAACATATTTAACACCATAACAATTACGACATCCGCTGGGCAATGGAAAACAAACTTGTGACCCTACTTGTTCTACTTGATTTTACAAGTGCTTTTAACTCTGTAGATTTTGACATTCTTTTAGGGATTCTACAATCAATCAATGTTTCTTTTTCTGCAGTTTCGTGGTTTGGTTCTTACCTTCGAGGTCGTTCGCAACGGGTCCGCCTTGATGATTCGTTTTCTGATTGGTGTAACTTATGTGCTGGTGTACCTCAGGGTGGCATCCTTTCTCCGTTACTCTTTTCTGTTTTTATAACTTCCGTTATTAATGTCATTACATCCAAATTCCATCTTTATGCGGATGATTTACAACTGTATCAACATTTTCATGAGAGTGAAGTTGAGACAGCTATAGCTGTGATGAATAATGATCTTCGCCGTGTATCAGAATGGGCAAGATGCTATGGTCTTCGAGTGAACCCTGCTAAGTCACAGGCTATGATTATTGGCAGTAGTTACATGTGTAACAGAATAGACGCAGAAACCTTGCCAAATATTTATTTTGAAGACTGTGCCATTGAATTCACTGACACTGCTAAAAATCTTGGTCTTATCTTTGATTTTAATCTCAACTGGTCGGCACATGTCAGTGAAATCAGTCGTAAAGTTCATTACTCCTTTCATACTCTCCGATGCCTTCAATATTTCTTACCCTTTGAGACCAAAATTTTACTTACTCAGAGCTTAATTTTGCCAATACTGGATTATGCCGATGCGTGCTGTTTAGATGCCTCTGAGGAGCTCTTAAATAAGCTAGAGAGACTACAAAACCTGTGCATACGTTTTATTTTCGGTTTAAGAAAATATGATCACATCTCAAGTTACCGTGCGCAACTTAAATGGCTGCCAATTCAGTTGCGTAGAGACTCTCGTATTCTATGTCTTCTCTTTAACATACTTTTTAATCCCACCTTTCCATCTTATCTGCGTGAGCGGTTTTCTTTCTTACATTCATCCGATTTTCCAACCAGACCCCATAGACGCTTTATCCTTAAATTTCCTCTTTACAGTACTTCTTTTTATTCCTACTCCTTCTCCGTCCATGCTGTCAGATTATGGAATGCCCTGCCACCGGAAATTAGAGAATCACAGACTATTTCTTCTTTTAAAAGACGAGTGAAAGTCCATTTTCTTTCGCAATCATCATAGATATATGTATATATTATGTAGTATATAGATAATAATGTATGTATGTATCTAAGTATATATTTAAAATATTTGTATTTATGTTTATTAACATATTATTATGCTATCCAATAATCATTCCTGTCACAATTTTATGCACACGCCAGTCTACCTCTATTAATCACCTCTACTCTCACGGGTCTACTGGAAGAGATTTCTATTGAAATAAGTAGTACCTTTGTACTTATTGTGTTTTATACTGTATCCTATATTTGTATTTTTGTGTACATAAAGAAATAAATAAATAAATAAATAAATAAAATTACTATATACTAGAAGAACCATGATTAAAGTGTATCATGGGCTCTAGCACAGATTAAAGTGCTATCTTAGTACAGATATTCATCCGCCATAAAAAGACACGTGCCGATTTTTAGTGTACAGCCGGCTACAGAGAAATCTGACCCCCATGCCACAAGTATCACTATTAAAAGAGGGTCATATTTCTCTGCAGCTCACTGTACATACTATAAAGTCTTTCCCATACTTAACTGGGGCATATTAATATATCAATCACTTTAGTAACTGTTTTTCTTTCTAAATCCGATAACTTATTAAATAAATCACTAAATCGTGGTAGAATGAGGATTCTTAAAAAAAAATGTTATACTTTAAAAAACGTGTTTTTTAATAATTCATAAAATTTCTTGCCAAAAACAAGCTGTAACTAAAGTAAAGTTAACTAAATTGACGGCTTGAATCACCCTGATTGTCTGAAAACAAAGATTATTCCATGCTTCGGAAGGCACAAGGTTGTTACAAGTAGAATCTAGTTACTAAATACTACTAATCTAGTGTTTAGTGAAACTTACTTAAAAATTTGGCCTAAAATGGTCATTCATCCGTCAATTTTATTAACGAAGTTTTTAGTTAGCCTCCGAGGGACTGGCCCGCGGTCGATTATTTTGACCTCTCGATAACAAATTATGGTAGCAGATAGATGTGACACATGTTACAAAATAATATGTATATATGATGATACCTTGCATACTTTATATTGTCACAAATATCATAAAAAAAACTCTTACCGTCTTACTATAATAACAGGACTCACTTTGTTTAAACTATTACTACCAACAAAATCCAAAAAAAAAAAACACCCAAAACAAGTTAATATTGACAGGTGAGATAGTGATATTACTAAATGTTAACTTGATATGGGTGGATAATGGTCGAAACCTAGTAACAAGGTTAGACTAGTTTTTACAGTAATTCGGCTAGAGGCAGAGTATCTCGTAGTTTAAAATAGAAATTATGTTTCGTTGACAATAATAAAATGTACTAGCAAGTTTCAAAAAGTCACACGTATTATGAAGTTGTTTTTGTCTATTATACAAGCAGTTTAATGTTTCCGCTTGCGCTTGGATCGCGCACGAATATGCCACATAACAGTAGTTTTTGTATTATGTCTGGGTTCAGCGAGCCAACGGGGTAATAAATCTTTGCCTTTTCGACCCAATTACATTTGTTGTATCGCGATAAAAATTAGCTAGTTCTCCAAGGTATTCTTTATTTGTGTACCACATTTACTTAGTTTAGGAATTAGAATAAATAGAAAATGTTTTTTTTTTTTTCAATCTTTAAAAAGCGACTGCCTTCTTCTTTAATAAAAAAAACAATTAGTGTTCGTTAGTCTCGCTAAAACTCGAGAATGGCTGGGCTGATTTGGCTAACTTTTGTCTTGAAATATTGTAATATCTTTATTGCTTTAAAATACATAGTAAAAGGAACATTATTAAAATAAGAAGACAATGGCGGACTTATACTATCACTTTACTTATTAACTTATCCTATTAATATTTGTTGAAGTTTAGGTTTTAAACGGTGAGAAAAGTGCGTTCAGTTGGTATAGAGTTCGCCGGATCAGCAAGAAAATTATTAGTGCGATATCCTTCTGGTTCCTAGATATTTTGTGTCGGCGTAACCGATTGGTTGATTCTTGATTAGTCAATCTAAAAATTGGTATTGTTCTGGTAATTCTCGGAACATATTTCTGTCTGTGCTGTTTCCAAGCGTATTTCTATGGGCGTTGGATCTTTTTCTTCTATCTATATAAAATTTAAGAGTTGTGCTGTTGTCACTGGAACCTCTTCCACTAGCCGTTTAACCTCTTGATATGACACTATAGTCCTACTTTTTTCTTTATTTGTTCTATAAACTCCTTGGTCTACATCTTCCCGTCTTCCCTCTATCTTGCCTTCCATAATGTGTTTCATTAAGTCGTCGTGCCGTATTCTATTTTACATTTTCCCTATTCTGTTCTCAATTTCCTTTATAATTTTTTTTTTCTTCTGCATTACCATCTTTTTCTTAGGAGATATAAATATGTGACGACTGATGAATGAGAGGCCATATGACCAGGGATGGCAAACAGTATATTTAGACCCAAAAAATAACGGTTTTTTAACGTTGTAAATAAATATAGCTATACTAATATTATAAAGAGCAATAATTTGTAAATTCAAAAGCTACTGAGCCAATTTTAAAAATTCTTTCACCATTCGAAAGCTGCATATACCCTGAGTGACAGGCTATGTATGTTATACAAGCGCAGCCGGGGTGGACTGCTAGTATACTATGTAATGATTTCGCTAAGATTTAACTCATTTTGTTTGAATAACTTACTGTTTTGATGTCGGTTAAACTGTTTATAAGTTTCTTTGTTTAGCCTTAAGAATCAGTAGCAAAACTGCAATGACCCAGTTCCTTATCAGCGCATCCTGCATTCCTGATGCTATCTCATCGGTTCCGAGGTTTTGCATGCGGAACTCCTGGTCTGCATATTTGGTGCAAACTTTTTGAAGATTAGATTTCATTACCTATCTTACATTTCGTAGATTTCACCTAGATTTTTATATAAGTACAATGAGATTTTTGCACAGGAAATTAATTATTGATACATAGTATAAAACAAAGTTGCTTTCTCTGTCTCTATGTCCTTTGTATGCTTATCTTTAAAACTACGCAACGGATTTTGATGCGATGATTTTTTTTGATAGATAGAGTGATTCAATAGGAAGGTTTTTATGCCCATGCAAAGCCGGGGCGGGTTGCTAGTTATTGATAAAAAAAAGTAGTGTAGTGTTCTTATAATTAAAGATGACTATGACATAATTTAGGCTGTTAGTCTCTTGTTTTGTTTATTAATTGTGCAATGCCGCCCACTACACTTTTTGCGTTGTTTCTCGGCCCATTCAGCAAGAATTACTTTCGATATTTACTTCCATGTGTGGGGGATACTAACCTCTTTAATTTCAGTTTTGTTATGCCATAATAATCGAAATATTAATAAACTAGCGACCCGCTCCGGCTTTGCTATAAAAACCTTTCTCTTGAATCAGTTTATCTTTGCGTTGTTTCGAAAATCTAAGTATACATAGGGACAGACAGCGGGTAGCGACTTTACGTTATACTATGTAAACCCGGGGTCGTGGGTTTGAATCCCACGGGAAGCATGCTTTGTTTAGTTGTTTCAAGTTTGGTTAGGACGTTGCAGGCTTAAATCACCTGATTGTTTGATAATAAAGATGATTCCGTGCTTAGTAGGCACGTTAAGCCGTTGCTCACGGCTACAATCTGGTAGTCGTTAAAGGAACCACGTCAGATACCAGAGGCGGTTCCGAAGAACTCTGTCACTAGGGTGTGCATGGTCGATTGACCGTGATGCCTACTCGAAATGATGATAATAGATAAAGTGATTCAAGACAAAGGTTTTTATGTATAACCCATAATATTGCACCCGTGCGGAGACGGGGCGGTTAGCTAGTAAATATAAATAAACTCAAACTATAGTCAACGACTTCATTCAAGTTACTTGCATATGCAATCTGTTACTGCTAAGAAAAATTATGAGAAAATGCTAAATTAGAAAACTGTGTTATCACAAAGCAAGAAAGGGATAGACAGCAAATAAACTTCGCAAGTAGATAGCGCGTTATCTCTTATCGTTATCAGTCATAAACACTGATAGCACAACACGTGAATCTAGGTGAGTATAACACAGGCAATCGACCGTGCCATGAATGAGATTAGACCAAATCTGTTTGTAAACATATTTAACACCATAACAATTACGACATCCGCTGGGCAATGGAAAACAAACTTGTGACCCTACTTGTTCTACTTGATTTTACAAGTGCTTTTAACTCTGTAGATTTTGACATTCTTTTAGGGATTCTACAATCAATCAATGTTTCTTTTTCTGCAGTTTCGTGGTTTGGTTCTTACCTTCGAGGTCGTTCGCAACGGGTCCGCCTTGATGATTCGTTTTCTGATTGGTGTAACTTATGTGCTGGTGTACCTCAGGGTGGCATCCTTTCTCCGTTACTCTTTTCTGTTTTTATAACTTCCGTTATTAATGTCATTACATCCAAATTCCATCTTTATGCGGATGATTTACAACTGTATCAACATTTTCATGAGAGTGAAGTTGAGACAGCTATAGCTGTGATGAATAATGATCTTCGCCGTGTATCAGAATGGGCAAGATGCTATGGTCTTCGAGTGAACCCTGCTAAGTCACAGGCTATGATTATTGGCAGTAGTTACATGTGTAACAGAATAGACGCAGAAACCTTGCCAAATATTTATTTTGAAGACTGTGCCATTGAATTCACTGACACTGCTAAAAATCTTGGTCTTATCTTTGATTTTAATCTCAACTGGTCGGCACATGTCAGTGAAATCAGTCGTAAAGTTCATTACTCCTTTCATACTCTCCGATGCCTTCAATATTTCTTACCCTTTGAGACCAAAATTTTACTTACTCAGAGCTTAATTTTGCCAATACTGGATTATGCCGATGCGTGCTGTTTAGATGCCTCTGAGGAGCTCTTAAATAAGCTAGAGAGACTACAAAACCTGTGCATACGTTTTATTTTCGGTTTAAGAAAATATGATCACATCTCAAGTTACCGTGCGCAACTTAAATGGCTGCCAATTCAGTTGCGTAGAGACTCTCGTATTCTATGTCTTCTCTTTAACATACTTTTTAATCCCACCTTTCCATCTTATCTGCGTGAGCGGTTTTCTTTCTTACATTCATCCGATTTTCCAACCAGACCCCATAGACGCTTTATCCTTAAATTTCCTCTTTACAGTACTTCTTTTTATTCCTACTCCTTCTCCGTCCATGCTGTCAGATTATGGAATGCCCTGCCACCGGAAATTAGAGAATCACAGACTATTTCTTCTTTTAAAAGACGAGTGAAAGTCCATTTTCTTTCGCAATCATCATAGATATATGTATATATTATGTAGTATATAGATAATAATGTATGTATGTATCTAAGTATATATTTAAAATATTTGTATTTATGTTTATTAACATATTATTATGCTATCCAATAATCATTCCTGTCACAATTTTATGCACACGCCAGTCTACCTCTATTAATCACCTCTACTCTCACGGGTCTACTGGAAGAGATTTCTATTGAAATAAGTAGTACCTTTGTACTTATTGTGTTTTATACTGTATCCTATATTTGTATTTTTGTGTACATAAAGAAATAAATAAATAAATAAATAAATAAAATTACTATATACTAGAAGAACCATGATTAAAGTGTATCATGGGCTCTAGCACAGATTAAAGTGCTATCTTAGTACAGATATTCATCCGCCATAAAAAGACACGTGCCGATTTTTAGTGTACAGCCGGCTACAGAGAAATCTGACCCCCATGCCACAAGTATCACTATTAAAAGAGGGTCATATTTCTCTGCAGCTCACTGTACATACTATAAAGTCTTTCCCATACTTAACTGGGGCATATTAATATATCAATCACTTTAGTAACTGTTTTTCTTTCTAAATCCGATAACTTATTAAATAAATCACTAAATCGTGGTAGAATGAGGATTCTTAAAAAAAAATGTTATACTTTAAAAAACGTGTTTTTTAATAATTCATAAAATTTCTTGCCAAAAACAAGCTGTAACTAAAGTAAAGTTAACTAAATTGACGGCTTGAATCACCCTGATTGTCTGAAAACAAAGATTATTCCATGCTTCGGAAGGCACAAGGTTGTTACAAGTAGAATCTAGTTACTAAATACTACTAATCTAGTGTTTAGTGAAACTTACTTAAAAATTTGGCCTAAAATGGTCATTCATCCGTCAATTTTATTAACGAAGTTTTTAGTTAGCCTCCGAGGGACTGGCCCGCGGTCGATTATTTTGACCTCTCGATAACAAATTATGGTAGCAGATAGATGTGACACATGTTACAAAATAATATGTATATATGATGATACCTTGCATACTTTATATTGTCACAAATATCATAAAAAAAACTCTTACCGTCTTACTATAATAACAGGACTCACTTTGTTTAAACTATTACTACCAACAAAATCCAAAAAAAAAAAACACCCAAAACAAGTTAATATTGACAGGTGAGATAGTGATATTACTAAATGTTAACTTGATATGGGTGGATAATGGTCGAAACCTAGTAACAAGGTTAGACTAGTTTTTACAGTAATTCGGCTAGAGGCAGAGTATCTCGTAGTTTAAAATAGAAATTATGTTTCGTTGACAATAATAAAATGTACTAGCAAGTTTCAAAAAGTCACACGTATTATGAAGTTGTTTTTGTCTATTATACAAGCAGTTTAATGTTTCCGCTTGCGCTTGGATCGCGCACGAATATGCCACATAACAGTAGTTTTTGTATTATGTCTGGGTTCAGCGAGCCAACGGGGTAATAAATCTTTGCCTTTTCGACCCAATTACATTTGTTGTATCGCGATAAAAATTAGCTAGTTCTCCAAGGTATTCTTTATTTGTGTACCACATTTACTTAGTTTAGGAATTAGAATAAATAGAAAATGTTTTTTTTTTTTTCAATCTTTAAAAAGCGACTGCCTTCTTCTTTAATAAAAAAAACAATTAGTGTTCGTTAGTCTCGCTAAAACTCGAGAATGGCTGGGCTGATTTGGCTAACTTTTGTCTTGAAATATTGTAATATCTTTATTGCTTTAAAATACATAGTAAAAGGAACATTATTAAAATAAGAAGACAATGGCGGACTTATACTATCACTTTACTTATTAACTTATCCTATTAATATTTGTTGAAGTTTAGGTTTTAAACGGTGAGAAAAGTGCGTTCAGTTGGTATAGAGTTCGCCGGATCAGCAAGAAAATTATTAGTGCGATATCCTTCTGGTTCCTAGATATTTTGTGTCGGCGTAACCGATTGGTTGATTCTTGATTAGTCAATCTAAAAATTGGTATTGTTCTGGTAATTCTCGGAACATATTTCTGTCTGTGCTGTTTCCAAGCGTATTTCTATGGGCGTTGGATCTTTTTCTTCTATCTATATAAAATTTAAGAGTTGTGCTGTTGTCACTGGAACCTCTTCCACTAGCCGTTTAACCTCTTGATATGACACTATAGTCCTACTTTTTTCTTTATTTGTTCTATAAACTCCTTGGTCTACATCTTCCCGTCTTCCCTCTATCTTGCCTTCCATAATGTGTTTCATTAAGTCGTCGTGCCGTATTCTATTTTACATTTTCCCTATTCTGTTCTCAATTTCCTTTATAATTTTTTTTTTCTTCTGCATTACCATCTTTTTCTTAGGAGATATAAATATGTGACGACTGATGAATGAGAGGCCATATGACCAGGGATGGCAAACAGTATATTTAGACCCAAAAAATAACGGTTTTTTAACGTTGTAAATAAATATAGCTATACTAATATTATAAAGAGCAATAATTTGTAAATTCAAAAGCTACTGAGCCAATTTTAAAAATTCTTTCACCATTCGAAAGCTGCATATACCCTGAGTGACAGGCTATGTATGTTATACAAGCGCAGCCGGGGTGGACTGCTAGTATACTATGTAATGATTTCGCTAAGATTTAACTCATTTTGTTTGAATAACTTACTGTTTTGATGTCGGTTAAACTGTTTATAAGTTTCTTTGTTTAGCCTTAAGAATCAGTAGCAAAACTGCAATGACCCAGTTCCTTATCAGCGCATCCTGCATTCCTGATGCTATCTCATCGGTTCCGAGGTTTTGCATGCGGAACTCCTGGTCTGCATATTTGGTGCAAACTTTTTGAAGATTAGATTTCATTACCTATCTTACATTTCGTAGATTTCACCTAGATTTTTATATAAGTACAATGAGATTTTTGCACAGGAAATTAATTATTGATACATAGTATAAAACAAAGTTGCTTTCTCTGTCTCTATGTCCTTTGTATGCTTATCTTTAAAACTACGCAACGGATTTTGATGCGATGATTTTTTTTGATAGATAGAGTGATTCAATAGGAAGGTTTTTATGCCCATGCAAAGCCGGGGCGGGTTGCTAGTTATTGATAAAAAAAAATACAACTATTTATTTGCCATTCTATTCATTCTTTTTTCCCGTCTCAAAAGCGTGTAAATTATAGCAATATGCCCAAAATGTTGGCAAAAAAATATCCTAAGCTCAAATGCTTTTCAGTACTTAGTATTTCTAAAGCTAGACTCGTCTAGTCTAATTTTATCATAAACTGATAATATTGTCAGCTGATACTGAACTGGCAACTAGGCTATGTAACCTGGCGTAGGCTAAAAAACCCACGCAGTCAAGTGCCACTTTAGAATTCATGAAGCTTGCACCAGAAGTTGCCTAATTGGGTCAAAGTGGGCGGAGACTGGTTCCATACCTAGTATTGAAAGGTAAGATTAGATTTACGTGGATTTGGCAAGATATAATATGTACGAATAAATCCATACTAATAATAAAAAGGCTGTCTGTCTGTTTTGCATTCACGAACTGAAGTTGCCGAGCGCTGAACCGATTATAATAAAATTTTGGTGCAATTAACTTTTCGTTGGATACCAACGCTTCTTGACGTAGATAACAATAAAATTGCTATAATGTCTCGTTTAGTTAGACACACAAATATCTTTTAATACGAACCGGTCTCATGAGACCAGATAGTCGTCCAGTAGTGGACATAGGTTCGTCAATGCTAGACAAGAATGAAAGGAACTATACCGACAACAGCCTAGCTTGTTAATTTATGATGATACTAAATATTTATGTTTGTGACGGAAAGTTCTTGAGTTCGAGGGAAAAGTTCACGTACATTCAATGTAAATTTAAATCGTTTGTATTTTTTTTTTCGAATGTAGCTGGTTGTTTTCATATCTCAACACTTTTCGATAGTGTAAGTGTAGTGACTAAATAAAAATAAACGACGGGTTGCACTGTACCGCAGAAGTGAAAACAGGAGCATGCATAATTTTTGGCCGCGCAGTAGACAGAGAGGGGAGCATTACTTCCTCTCCTACGCCGCGCCGGTCTACTCTTCCTCTGTCTTACGAATTTTCGATCAGGTCAAGTGTCCTGCCTGACCCGAGGTCGAGAGCTTCACATTTTTTCCCATCTCAAAAAGTGTACGTTGCCGTATGTCTATGTTTTGAGCAGATAGTTTTAAAAAAAACTATAGTTTTCTGATTTGGTTGTAGCAATAGTACATACTAGCTGTAGGCCGGGGCTCTCTCAGTGGGAATTCCGGGATAAAAGTCATCTAAGTAATCTCCATTCCAAATTTTAATCAAATCGGTTCAGTCGTTTTCCTGTAAAAGAGTATCAACACACACATACAAATTTTCGCATTTATAAGTAGGAAATAGGATAGTCGGATACAAAACTAACTGCCTTCGTAGTCCAGCGCCAGTCCAGTGCGATTTCTACGGGAAGCATACTTTGTTTAATTAGTCCATCATATGACTAGTTTAAGTCTACTATCAACATTGCCTGTTATTTGCACATCTCAGATGTACTGTAATCTGTGGACTGCACGCATGTTGCAGGCTTGAGTGCAATGCGCTGATTAGATTGATTGCGCTTCGTCGCTTAACGGTTCACACTTTGATCGGTATCGCGTTATATGCAAACAGACATTTGCATTATACTAAAGTCCGGTTTCCACCGCGAGCGAAACGGATTTCATTTTATTTCGCACAGATTTTTTTTATATGTAGTTCCACCAATAAGGAGTCAAACAAAAATGACAGAGGAAAAAAATTTAAGCATTAATTTTTAGACCCTAGAATGAAGTCATTAAAAGAAGTAATTTCCACACAAAAAGAAAGATAGCTATCCACAAACAGCTGACAGTCTCCTCATTTTCCGTTTCCTCGCTCATTTCTCTTTGGCGGTGGAAATCAAACGAACTATTTCTCGATATTTTTTCGGTGGAAAAGCAATCCAATTTTGTGTAAACGTAGTTCACTATGCTGGCCATCATACTTATAGCTTATAACGGTGAAAACAGAACCTTCAAGACTGTAGAAAACAGTTAAATATTGTATGTAGTAATGCACTGCGCACTCATCTCTTTCCGCTCCGTCAGGGCCATGATGAGAGAGTTTGTGGCCGACACTCTCAGATTCATCAGGCTGCCTAAAGGGATCTGCACCCGTAGCCAAGTGATAATTTCAAAACGCTAACGAATGACGACAAGAACAAAATGTATGGGATTAACATAAGCTGCGGTAAATCACGTGGTCAATCTTATGTAAATCCCATACATTTTGTTCTTGTCGTACCACCTTAACGTTTTGCGATTGTGACTTTGGCTAAGCCCCCATGCTGTGCATCTGATACAGCCTAACGACTGTTACCTAAGCGATATCAGTCGGGATACATGGCTTTTACGTGCATTCCGAAACACCAAGGAGGTCAAGATAGAAATGTCACTAGAGGCAACCAATCCCAGTCAGACCACGCTAGCCGTCGTTTGACACACAATCGTTAAGATCACGCCCCTTTATGCTATCGAGCTTCGTCATGAAAATATTTAATAAATGTATGTTAAAACTTTATTGTACAGAAAGAACATTGATGATACAACATAGAACACAACAAAAGACGGACTTATCACTAACAGGGATCTCTTCCAGTCAACCTGTATAATAAAGGAAAAAGAGAACATGGGCATTGAAGAGGGTACATCACAAAGAATACACATATGAAATTATACAACTAATTACAACACAAAAGTTACTTATCCTATACTATAAATCAACTCAAGTCCGAACGCTCGAAGTATTGCCTAACCCTAAATTTGAAGGAGTGTAGTGAGGACCTGAGGACGACGAGTCTTTAGTATCTTATGTGTAAACTTTTTATCCGAAAAACGATAAAAACGCATTTCTGGTTAGATTTTTGAGAAGTGGCAACACTGTTATCATTTTATATGTTACGAACGCATCTGTTCAATTTCAAAACGACTATTTAAAATGCATAAAAGTCTCACTGGTCGCGTTGCGGCGAGCGTGAATTGGTTTATTACGACTGTTTATAAGCCATATTCATAATGCATTGTAGTTGTTCTCTTAATGCAATGAAGTATTTATTTTTAGACTCCTTTCATTGTGTCCCACTGCTGGAAAATATATAAATATAAATAAATATATAGGAACAAATCACACAGATTGAGTGAGCCCCATTGAGTTTGACCTCCGTAGCATAATGGTTAACGTGCCTGCCCGCTACTTAGGACGTCCCAAGTTCGATCCCCGGTCAGGTCATGAAGAATGATATTTTTTCTGATTGGCCCGAGTCTTGGATCTATTTAAGTATTTGTTATAAAATATTACTAATTTTTAGTCGTTGAGTTAGTAGTACCACATAACACAAGTCTCGAACTTACTTTGGGGCTAACTCAATCTTTATGATTTGTCCCTAATTAATATATTCACTTTACATTTATAATATTGTTTTATTTTCTATGTTTTGGAGAACTGGAATGAAAGGAATGACGTAATCATGAATACCATTCTGTTTGTGTGTCTAGCTAAGACAGTGCATGTTGGTATGCGCCTAGATCTTATTTGCCTTCTTACTGTTCATGACAGCCTAGTACTTAAGGTTTTAATGAGCCATCTTGTCTATTAATTAAAACGCAAATATCGTATATCAGTCTTGTTTAACGAGGAATGTTTGTATATACAGTGTATATATTATTTTTTTAATAATTTAAAGTCTGCTTAAAATAGTCATGTTATTTGTGATGCGGATCTTATGATCTATGTTGTCCTAGTAGTTTAACATCACCAAATTAGTTTAATATGCCAAAAATTTCAAAAGAAAGAGACCGTAAGAAAACAATATCATTTTATTACTCGTGCCTCCGTTGTCCAGTGGATAAGGCGTTTGCCTGTTGACCCGGGGGTCGTGGGTTCAATTCCCACGGGAAGAATACTTTGTTTAGTTGTTTCCAGTTTGGTTAGGACATTGCAGGCTTGAATCACCTGATTGTCTGTTAATAAAGATGATTCCGTGCACGTTGAGCCGTTGGTCCCGGCTGCCATCTGGTAATCGTTAAAGGAACCACGTCTGAGGCCGAGAGCCGGTTCAAAAGAACCCTGACACCAGGGTGTGCATGGTCGATTGACCGTGATGACCTACTCGAAATGATGATGACTCGTATCTTAACATAAATTATTTTAGTATCTTCACCGTTTGTAGTTACGAGTAGTGATCAAAAAAGTGTCGTCTGCTGAAATTACTGTTATTTTAAACATTTCACAACCAAACCAGTCCTTCAACCCTTGAGGGTTACCTTAATATTTATTCTGTGCCTTAAGTATTTCCCTTAGATATTTAAGTACTAATTTAAAGGCATAATTATTTAACCTTCTTGGTCTTATTCAAAAGGCTAACGTGCGAGTCATATTACTTGATAGTCTTATAAGATTTACTTACATACTTATTTAATGCGATGGCTCGACGATCCAGAGTGGATCCTGGCCTCCGACACTTGTAAGATTTAGGTTATTCTTTTTTATATATGCCTTCAAGTATAGTCCATCTCTAGTTCTGAGTAGAGAGAGTGAAGTATACGACATACACGATGACATCACTATTGAAATCGATACGCACTTTCTTCATCGCGCCCCATACATCCGATAGCGAATATTTTGGCACAGGTCTAATGTTTGAAAGCGAAAATAGTCCAGTATTAATAGACCAGATTAGAATGTCATTAATCAAGAGCGAAGTTCGTTCACCCGACGTCTCCTGAATTCGGTCGGGTTGCAATGTTGACATTATTGAAAATGGTGCGTGTTTTAACAATGAGATTGTTTTGAATTGTACTCATTCGCGCGTTAATAGTTTCATTCATTCACTTTGTTGAACTTGACCGAAGAAAAAACCTGTTATGGCGCGCTATCAACAATTTTCTTCGAGAATTTCGATGATAACAATGTGCTCCTGTTTTCCGTTGTCTAGCAATGTACATAGGTTTATTGGCTATGCACAACTATCCATTGTACATATTTTCTTATTTGGTACTTACCTTTCTTTTCTTCTTAATCACGCAACAGGTTTTAATCATCATGTTTGATCGATACAGCTCTCGCTGTTTGATTACAACTTAGTGCAAAAGTTACATCGCGCATAAAGGTAGTCTATGTTTACCCCTGGTCTTTAATATCCATACAAATCATCAAAATCGGTCCAGCAGCGGCTTAGCCGTGAAAGCGTACATAACAGACAGACATTCGCATTTATGTTTTATCGTCTTCGTATGTGGTCTTACAACACTGGACCTTTATTTTCATAATAAACCTTTCATTAGCATTAACTAATTTGTCATTAACTTGTTTCACACAAAGGATGTTTTGTCATATGTCTTTGATCATATTCAGATAGTATTTTGACCTAGTGACATCACCTACTGAGTGACGACAGGCAAATGGCCGATCATGAAAATAATACCTTTTAATTATAATCATATTTTTATTTTGAGAAAAAAAAAATTAAATCAAAGAATTTTAAAAATAATAAAGTGATATGAACTGTAAAAAATTTTGTGATTTCAATTGATTCTATTTATTTTGATCAGATATTATGATTTTAATTTTATTTGATTTGATGTTATTTTATTTTAATTTGATTGTATTGTAATTTTATTTTATTCTTGTTTAAATAATTGTTACGGACCTTGTTGTCTGAAATAAATGAATTTTATTTTATTTATTTATTTAGCATACTAACGATAAAAAATATCTTCAAACAGTTCAATTGTTTCAATTCGTTCATTTAATTATATAATCTGACTGGTAACAACCGTTACAGAGTGTTTAAATAGAGATTGCTGACTTGTTTAAATGTTTGTTAAATGTAGGTCGTTGTTTATGCCAAGTGGGTCTGGGAATCGGATGTCGGATGTCTAGTCTGTGCACATAGAAGTGAAACACTCAGATGGAGTGTAAATGTTAAAAAAAAAAGACTGGACAATGTGATAAAAATATCCTATATTAAAAATAAACAATTTGAAATTTAAAACAAAAAAAAAAATTTGGACAACCTCCATGTTAACCATTGCTGTGCCATAGCTGGGGGATGGTGCAGGAATGGCCTTTTTAATAAGTAAATGTTCACGTCGTTTTGTAATAACCTTAGACATAAGTTTTACTAACATAATGAGTCACGGTTACTTAAATAAATAAATTCATTCATTCAATGCTTAGTTCATGGAATCTCTCTCAAGCAAGCAAGGAAAGCACTAAGATGAGACATCTTAGTGCTTTCTCGTTTGCTTTTCGGAGCCAAGGGTGCTTAGTTCATGGAATATTGACACAATCCGAATAAAAAAAAAACATAAAGCGTTCTTTAACCTTTGATAACACTGACACAAAGGAAACGCCTGTTGTTGGACTTTTAATAGAAAACCAAGCAACCGAGACGCATTGTAAAAATTAAAGATGCACTTTTTATACCAACTTCCTATTTTCTGCTATTTGTCGACTCATGCAAAATACTGCTGACAAGCACTAAATACTAATTTACTAAGTCTATGCAGCACAGAACAAGGACATTTTTAATCGATCACTTGCGCTAGCTAAACTTTTTCATGCTGTGTGGTCCGCAGTCGTTCGAAAATCAAATTTCAGAAATTGAGCATCTATACTCCTTCTGCATAATTTGAAGAGCTTACTTCTATGGTTTTAAATTCTTGTCTAGCACCCTGCCAAGCTGCCTATTTTAAGCTCGCTTACATAGACGTTTCACGTTAAACCAACGACAATAAGACCGAACATTTATTTCCAAACTATTAGCTTTTATTTTCTTCTCCTTATCGACTGTTCGTCCGAGCGTGTTTCCCGGTTGCATCTTCAGCTTCTTCAGACCCCAGGTTAGGCAGGGTAATCATGGTCCTGATTTGGCGGTACTGGTTATTACAATGGAGCGACTGCCGTCTGACCTCCGTAACCCTTTTAGACAGGGAAACCAGACCAACAGGAACGTGATCCGGGTGTGTTAGTGGCCAACACTGTCAGATTTTAATGACTACCATTTACCGATAGCAGCCGGGACCAACGGCTTAACGTGCCTTCTGAAGCAGAAGTAGCTCAAGATAGAAAATGCCACTAATGGCGACCAATCCAAACGTTGCCGCACACTCGCCGTCGCTTCTCTTTATTGACTATCTAATATTAAAAAAATATTATTTCTCTTTTTCAGATGAACGAGATGCCATCCAGAAGAAAACGTTCACGAAGTGGGTCAACAAACACCTTGTTAAGGTATGTTTTGTTTTGAAATTTACATATATTTCAAATGTTTATGAGCTGTCACAATTTCCATAACGCGTCAAAACAATAAGAATTGTTATTTTTAAATTTCGAAAAAAAAGTTCTTAATATCAATGTTTTTATTTCGCAAAGAATACCTAATAGGAGTAGATTTATTATGAGTAGGTGTGTTCTATGATTTAAATAATTTTACATAAACGTAACTAAACGGGCTGGCTGGCATCAATAAAAAAATAATTTTAAAAATTCGAATGTGCAGTGCTGGCTGTGGCTGAGTATTTTTTTTTATCTAATCATTGGCTATGATACCGGACTCACAGGCAGGGTAAAACATTTGAAAATGGAATAAATGTTTTATTTATGTGCCACGTATACGATGCACGCAATGATCAATGGCCATGCAGCCTTGTCAATGTCAAGTTCTTAGAAACTGTGCGTGCGTGACCAATAAATCGTTTAGTTATGACATTACATGTCAAAATCAAACGCAGCAGTGTCTTGATGCACTTGCGCATTGCATACTGATGAGGTTTTATTTAAGGTAAACCTAGCTATTAAAAAAAAATTAAATATAAGAAAAAAATTTGTTCCGGCCTCCGTCTCTTACTGTTCTAAATGGTGAAACAATTTTGAAATCGGTCGTTAATTTAATTCTTTCAAAACAAAACGAAATTTCTCTTTTTAATATTAGTGTACAGGGCTTGTCTGTGGTTTCGTATAGATTTTTGCAAGTATATGCGCTATTAAATGAAGGATAAACATAAATAAGCCACTGTTTTCATTCCAAGCAGCGATCGACTCTTGTTATCAAATAATGTAAACGGATATACGATAAAACAACAAAAATAAAATAAATATATACGGACAAATCACACAGATTGAGCTAGCCCTACTTATGCTGGTGTTACTCATTCTCTCTTACCTGACACTTCATGTGAAAGAACGAGACGAAACACATTTTAACTAAAATAGGCTTAACAAACGTTCCTTAAAAGGGGGGTAACTCAACGATGTCCCAGGCCTATCAGATCAATTATTATCTTGACCTGACCAGGGATTGAACCCAAGACCTTCTGAGTAGCGGACTGGCATGTCAACCAACGCCACGGAAGTCGTCAACAGTATGCAATAATAGAACTAAAAGGCTTAGCCAAAGCTACATCGCATCTTAGCGAAACTATACCGAAATTCGTCAGCATTTTCTAAGAACAAAATATTAATATGATCCGGGTGTGTTAGTGGCCAACACTGTCAGATTTTTCAGGCTGCCTAAGGCATTTGACATAGCTTAACTTGATATGCCTTCCGAAGCGCGGATGAGCCAAGACAGAAATGCCACAAATGGCGACCAATCCACCGCGCACTCACCGTCGCTTTACACGCAAGATTACAAACAAGCATGTTCTGCTAGGTTATCGACCTCTTCTCATCGAAATTCCTTCAATCCGGGTCAATCACTTCAACATTTGTCTATGATATGACGGAACCACTGTTTGAATTTGCAAATCAGTAATCTGGAAAGATCCGTTGAACAAGGAACAGAGATGACTCAGACAGACAGACACTACTTTATGTGTGAAAGTAACATCTGCCGTATACATATACCACGTAGTCGACACATATTTCATGAAAGTAGCTTTGTATAATTTGTGTGCAAATTAATGGCTTTTGTCTTGTGGTAACATAATGGCGCCATTATCACAAGAACTGACGTTGTTTGACTGGTTTTTAGGGTGCCGTGCACAAAGTTTAAAAACGGGCATATTACGAAGATTCTGCTGTACATGATATCATGACTATGTACGGTAGCACAATAACGGTTGTACTCAATGGTTTCCACTGCGCCACCTGGGAAGGTTTTTAGCAAAATTTCAGTACTCGGCGCTAACTAATAGACCAATAGTTTTTTTATGCAAAATAAAATAATAAAACAAAATATTATGAATTTATTTGTTTGTTTATTACTACTGAGTGCGATCGTTCATCATTTTTTTTGTTTTATAAAATCATGCAGGTTACTTTTCATTCGCAAAACCCACATTTTGCAAAAAGTTCTCAAGCAAAACAAAATTCATTTGATGCACTTCTCAAAAAGATCATTTCTCAAAATAAGCCCATGTGAACTGTACGTAAAATGCTGCACATTTCAAAAAGGGCACTTCCCAAATTGAGCACTTCGCAAAATGAACATTTCGCGATATGTGGAATGAAAAGAAGTTATTTCCTCCTGTACGCTGAAAAATGTATACTTACAATAGAAAACAATCCATTAAGATCCTTGTAAGTAAGGCAATGTTTATAATATGTATTCGTAACATTAGCTACCAAAACAAAACTTTATCTAAGTTCCTATGAGTCAGGGTTCTATGTAACGAAGCTTAGTCATACGAGATAAGCTTGAACTATTTTAAAAGTTTTATAAGCGATTTATAAGTCTTGTCAGCAGTAAGTAACGTATGATTTTGAAAGAAAAATATATCTCATACGACCGTGCGAAGTGGAGGAAAAATTGCAAGTAAGCGGACCATGGGCTCCAAACAGCTAGCCGCCTACCACGAGATTTTATATAAACTTAGACGCTAGCTACTGCGTTAGGATTTTGAATAGAATTTCTTAGTTACCTTACTATCCGCCACGGGTGCTGAACAGGGAGCTTAGCCAAAGTCACAATCGCAAAACGTTAACGAGGTACGACAAGAACAAAATGTATGGGATTGACATAAGATTTCACTTGGCTACGGGTGCAGGTTTGTCATACAAAATAGCTTATGCTAAAAAATCGCTAGCGTCTGTGTTAATAAAACCTCATACGGTAATAAAGAGGAAGCAACCGCGAGAGATAAACTGAGAGATTGGTTTTAGGGTTGGAACGATTTACCTTTCTTTTCATGTTGCATCCTCACCTTTATTGCTTTTACTATATGTACCCCCGCTTAACCTTCCCACGGATCCTTCCTCGAGAAACATTGGATACCTGCAAAATTATTTATATATTATCAGTCTGGTAGTTCCAGAGTCAAAGCACAGGTAAAACTGAAGTGGTCTATTCTAAAGCCTAAAACAACACATAAAATTGATCGCTATTGTCATAAATCTCCGATGTGGGGGCGCCCTATTTCCGTCATAAACATGTCATTCGATCATCCCATGCCATATAAAGTTACAAGAGAATTCCAATCGTTATGACCAATGACGTAATTTTACGGTAGGCGTCGATATTTACCGCCACTGGCCATATGTGGTAGGACCGTAAGATTTCGCCCACTAAATGTGAATACCATCTTTGGGTTTTATAGACAGTTTATTTTGAGTAATTAACTTGTCTTGAACCCTTGGTTTTCTATTAAGAAGTTGGCTCTATCTTTTATCGCTAGATGACAGTCGTAGGTTGTTTGATGCCTTTAGGGGACCTGAAAAATGTGTCAGCGTTGGCCACTTAAACAGCTGGATAATGATTATTGGTTGAGCTTGAGCTAGCGTACCATTGGTCAGTTTCTGACTTGTCAATTTCACTAATTCACCGGTCTAGTTACATTAAACAGTATCCGTTTCGTTAGAAAGACATTTTCTTGATTCGTCAGTTTCCTAATTTGCAATTTTTTCTAGGATGTTAGTTTTGAGAAATTCTTTAGGTGTAGTCACTTATCAATCTTAATACAGTATTAAAGTCGCCTAATAACTTATATAAGTTGTCAGAAAGCGGAATGAATCATATCTTAGCCAGATTGCAACATTTACTACATACATTAATCATGAGCCTGAGAAATCCGGCAGCAATGGCCACTGATACACCTGGATCATGATCATTGGTTGAGCTAGCGTACCATTGGTCACTTTCTTACTCGTCAATTTCACTAATTCACCAGTCAAGTTACAATTAACAGTATCCGTTTCGTTGGAAAGACATTTTCTTGATTCGTCAGTTTCCTAATTCGCAATTTTTTCTAGGATGTCAGTTTTGAGAAACTTTTAAGCTGTGCTCACTTATCAATCTCAACACAGTATTAAAATCGCCTAATAACTTACATACGTTCTCAGAAAGCCGAATGCATCATATCTCAGCCAGATTGCAACATTAATACATACATTAATCATGAGTCAACGAATCCTTTCAAGAACATTTGTCTTCAATTAAATCTTGGTAAGCAAATATGAGGCGTAAGATTTACTTTTGCGAACATCCAAAAGGATGCTTTGTTTATCAATTAAAGTTATTAATCAATGAAAAACCATTTTCTTTTTAACAACCGCTAGTACATGTGTGTGTATGATACACAGTTGGTTGATAATCTCAACTCCTAAGCAAATGCCTTCCCTAGATTTAGGGTATTGATCAAGTCTGGAAATCGAATTAATACGTCAAGCGAATTTTCATTACCCATTTTTGTTTGAGTTCGTCAAGTATTAATATGATTTTGTTTCGCCAAAGCGTATAAAGTTTCTTATTGGACAAGTCTACTAAACGTTCTAACTCGTCAAGTCTATAATTTCAATTTGTCATGTCAAAATGTAACATGTTCCGATTCGTCGTTTTTCTGATTTCTGATTGGTCAAATCTATAAATATTGGAAAAATATATGAAACTAATAAAAATGAAATTTAAAAAATCGACGAAATATTTAACAGTCGAGGGAAATAAACATGTGTAAGCCCTTTCGCCTCTGACTCAGATTATGATTCCTTTCAACGACCATTTGTGTGCAATCAGGAACCGTTTGAGCTGAACCCACCATTTGCAAGGCAAATATTTATGTGTGAGTCAGTTGTTTAATTACATTGCAGCCTTTGTTTCAGCTCTTTGTGAGTGTGTTTAAGAAAGTTTAAAGTAATAAACCACCTTTGCTTAATAGCGTATATATACTCTGAAAATTAAAAAAAAAAATCCGTGCCATATATTTTGTTTAACCGCTAATAAAATCTCATCCTGCAAAAAGGGACAGCGGTCTTTTTTTAGTTAGCTGTGGAGTCTAGGGCCGTTCACCTGCTTCTTCTTCAGTTCGCCCGGTCTTCGGCATCCTTGGTTGTAACACCATTTGGATATCCTACGACGTCGAATCAGCACTTTTAAACTTGCCCTTTCAACCCGGCCCTGTAATAGTAATTACTAGCGACCCGCCCCGGCTTCGCATGGGCATAAAAACCTTCCTCTTGAATCACTCTATCTATTAAAAAAAACCGCATCAAAATCCGTTGCATAGTTTTAAAGATTAGATATACAAAGGGACAGAGAATGCGACTTTGTTTTATACTATGTTGTGATAGTGATGTACAGAATCACATTAATACGAGGTGGCATGGCTGCACACTTGTACCCAACGTTTTTTGTCGTTTTGCAAAACACGTGGCCGTGCCGTCAAATCTACTCTGAAGCTTGTGCGCTATGTTACAAAAATGAAGGTTACCCCGAACGTGGGAGTTTTTAATACAGCCTTTCTGTGTCACTCCAGACATCTACCGCAGCATCTTTCATCTCCGTTACTTTAATCCGTGGCAGCACGGGCCACGTCTCACTACCGTATGGAAGGAAAGGCCTTATCTTGGATTTGTAGACTTTATGGTATCTGTGTCTGTATTTTATTTCTTGGTACAATAAACAGTTTATTGTTGTATTTTAGACCTGTTCAGATATGAGTCTGCTAAAAGCATAACACCACACGGCTGAGTCCACAGAAAAGAGAAATTATCCGAATAGAAATGTTTTGACGCGGATTTAGTTCCAGGAGCAGTGTGGCTGCGTTTTATCTCTTTTTATCTTCAATTAATACATGTAAACCCATGTAAACCACACCACACCTTATTAAAAATGTATTACGTAGTTTACAACAAAGCCACCTAATATCATCGACCAATAAGTGGCAATAAATGACACAATCAAATTCCCCGCTCATTTTTTCTGTGTGAAACGTTGGCTTGCAAGCCAAACTTGTGACACGTTTTCCGTGCCCTATTTCCATATTCTGTGTCTGAGTCTAACCGGATAACATGTTAATTATTTGCACAAGATATTCACAGATAATAAATATACGTAAGATCCGGCATTTTTGGCGTCATCAAACCGAATTCTCAGTGCTAACAGGATGACGGAGTGTTTGGTCATTTGATGACGTCATCTGCAAGTGGACTTGAGTCACTGCATACCTCAGGTCGATAGGTCTTCTTGTTTGTAAACTTTTAGGTCACAGGTGCATGGAAATCTAACACTCGGTGTAGTGTAACTTTTATTGTAGAAATCAAAACTATAAATTGATAACTATATATAGATTGTGGTGCAGATATTAAGAGATGTTAAGTTATTCTTATTGAAAGCAAATAAATCTAAACTAAACATATTTATAATATACTAGCGACCCGCCCCAGCTTCGCATGGGCATAAAAACTTTCCTCTTGAATCACTATCTATTTAAAAAAACCGCATCAAAATCCGGTGCGTAGTTTTAAAGATTTAAGCATACATAGGGGCATAGGGACAGAGAAAGCGACTTTGTTTTATACTTTTCAGTGATACATATTAATAGACACAAAATAGCACCTGAATAAATTAGTTGTTCATTTCTTTTTCGGAGCAACGACCACCTTTTTTTCTCTATCCGAAACCGCGCGCTGTCAAACGCAGTAGTGACGTTCCACTAGCGCCCGACAACAGTGTTGCTCCACGACGATCGATTTTCTTCATCTAAAAATATTTACAAAAAGTTAAACCCTTTATTTAATAAGATTTAATTAAGCATTTCAATTCGAATTTCTTCTTCAAATCGGGAGGCCATTGAGGTGGCCTCGCATTGGGCTAATCATATCTAATAGTTTAGAATTGACACGAAAAAAAAGAAGTAGGTACCCTTCTAAGAAAACTATTGTAACTACATTATTTATAAAGTGAAAAATTAAGCAATAAATTGTGACAGTTCATAAGTATAATTAATTTTATTAGTAACTTAAATACATTTTTATAATTATTTAAACTGTATTGTATAAATTAAAAGTAAATATTTAAAAACCTACACACTATCTATTTGTAATGTCTAAGGTTGACTGGCAGCGAATGCTTTTAAGATTATTTTTTTTTAATAAATAGATTATCGCTATATATAACAGTCTCTACCATTCAACCATAGGACCAAACAAAGTGTGATTGTCAGCAATAAAGTAGCACTATACAAGTACACAAATTAGACTAATTATTAATGTTTTATCTCTTGCGACTTGTGGAATGCAGCATTGGAAATATCTTAAGGTTTGTTTTATATACTTTTTACTTAAGACCTCGGTGAACACTAGCGCCACCATCAACTAAAATCATTATTCACTGAAAACACAAGTTATCAAAAATCCGTCTTATGTAATTAAGGTTTTGGATCTTAAGTTAATTTTAAACATATTAAATTATTTTAGTTCCCTATAGTTACAAATTGCAAAACTGCCAAAAGTGACTGTTTTAAGCAATATTGCAATTTGTAACTATAGGCAACTATAATTTGACTGAGAGTTACATCATAATTTGTAACCCATATTAAGTAAATAAAAATATTCTAAAATATTTTGAAAAAGGGTGACATTTGGAGTACCCGAAATCGGCGAGCGTGTATGACGAGAGTGATGAGTGTGGAGGAAGCGAGAGAGATATGTAAGGATCGTAGCCGATGGGAATCTCTAGTCTCTGCCTACCCCTACGGGAGACAGGCGTGATGATATGCATGTATGTATGTAAAAATATTCTATTCTGCAACTACAATGCAATACTTCCTACTTACTCTTCAAATAAGGTACCGATTATTGAACTCGCTCGAATCTCACCAGGTGATAAAATATTTTCTCCCAATGCTGCTCGGACAGACTTACACACGGCTACACGTGTGCGAAATTGTGAACAACCAACCGTGTTGTCCACCACAGCAAGTAAGTTGTAGATGGCGTTGTTGTTGTTCGCTTCTTTTCTTCTTTGTTTTTCAACGAAAAAAAATCGTAAAGCATGTAAGGTTGTTTCAAATTAAGCGCAGGGACAATCTTATACAGGACAATTAAATATTCTGTGTGCAGGGTGTCATTCTGAATAAAAGCCAAACTTGTACAGTGTGTTTAGTGTGCATTAAACTCTACTACTTTCTAGAAAAAAGGGATAATTATACGAAAAAATTACGTTCTTTTAATTGACCTCCAATATATTAGTGACTGACAGGCTTTTGTATGGAGGGTCGAAAAGTTTATAATTGTAATTACATTAGTAATCTCTATAGATTTTTTTTTTATATTCAGTTCTTGATTTCAAACGACCTTACAATAAAATTTACAAAAAAGATAATGATCGTCGCGATCGCGAAATGTTCAATTAATTTTGCAAAAGATTTTGTTTATTTTATTATAATTTAACATTTATCTCATTTTCTTTATACTGTCATAGACAAAATGTTATTTTCTTATTTGTTTTGTATGTAGGTCATGGTTTTTAGACAGCGTGTTAATGTGGTTTTTTTTTTGCAATTACATTTTTTTACGGAAACTATGTCGACAGGATCGTCGTGTCTTATCGATTATTTTGTTTTCCTCATTCGATTGCTTCGATTCGATTCGCTTTAACATATGGCTTCGTTTTACTCATTAATTAACCGTTGATCTTTTAGTTTTGATGTTGTAACCTTTTTTTTATTCGGAATGAAGAACGTTTGTTTTTTCTGTATACAATATTTTTGCTTCCATTTTAATAGTTGCTGTATGATGTATCAAAATAGCATTAATTTTTTTATGCAAATGTATTAATTATTTCCCTTATTAATCGATATTGTCAGCAGCCATGTTTTCTCTAAGGTCCAGTTAAATTAATCTTTGCGTCATCCTATTTTGAGAGTAATTTAGACGATGTGAAGTAGCACGCAACTACATAACAATAGTTTTTGCAACTTTAAAAAAGTCTGCGCCCTTAATAATAAAGCAGGACATTATGTCCCAAAATATACGAGTATCTTAATACAAATTTAACTTCATTAGTTGCTCTCAAAAATGGTTGCGCTTCGAGAAATGCGTCAAAATTAAACGAATTTTTAATATAGTATTTCCTGTGAGTATTTCTAAAAATCCATAGGTTTGAATCTCAGGATCTATCTTACTGGCAGTTGGTTTCATGAAACCAGCGAGAACTCTTTCTTACTAGTTCCATTGAACTTAGAGAACAGTGTGAAACAAGAGAAAAAAAATACTAAGAATTCTATGGAACTTATTTCCGATGAAAATAAGAATGACCGGATTTCAATGTTCCACAAAATAATAAAACAGATGATATTTACTTGTATTAATAATAAACTAATATAATTTCTTTTACGCAGGTGAACCGCCTTGTGAACGACCTCTTCGAAGACCTGCGCGATGGCCTCAACCTCATCTCGCTGTTGGAGGTGCTTTCTGGCGAACACCTCGTAAGTTTTTTTTTTTGTATGTACAATGTTATTTTTTTAAATAGGAGTACACTGGAGTGTGACATCCCAGAATAAAATCTAAATTTAAAATAAACAATAATAAACTTAATTATCAAAAAAAGAACACATCGAATCACAGTTCTATTTTTGAAATAGAACTGCGATTCGGTAGTTTGAATTATTTTCGAATGTTTTACATTCGACAAATCGATCAGTGGGAAAACAATAATTTGATATTGACTCACTGATGTTTAATGAATTACAGATTTCAAGAATAGATCCCTAGTTTAGTGTTTTTTGGTAGCTACTGTCTATTTGCTGTATCTCATGAACCGATATTAGCGAAAAACTTTGTTTGTGCTTCCTATATTTAGTGAGCAAGACATCCATCCAGCGGTCGTGGGTCCTAATCCCACGGGAAGATTTATACAAACTATTTCCAGGTCTTATGGCTCTAGGCTCTGTCTACCCCGTATGGGATAAAGACGTGAATATATGTATGTATTTCCAGTGTGCAGTCTCCATATTGTAGGATTGAATCACCTAATGTCCAATTAGAAAGCTGACTCCTTGCTTGTTAAGCCGCTGCTATCTGGAGTCGTCTTGAAAGAAGGCACGTCAGTACTCCTGGTATGAGATTTTATAAACGCAGACACAACGACTGCGTTAGCGATTTTGTAAGACAAACCTGTACAGCGCACCTGGCGGATAGTAGGTAACCAAGAAATACCATACAATATCCTAACGCAGTCGCTAGCGTCTGCGTTTATGAAATCTCATACTAGGAGTACAGAGGCCAAGAGGCGAACTCTAAGATCATCATTAAGCAACCCACTACTGGACATAGCCTCCCCGTAGGATTTCGGCCTATTGAGAGCGGCCTGCAATCAGGGCTTGACTGCGAAATTTTGGATATGCTATGCAGGGTCCTGATTTTTCAGTTGTAATTCAGGTACAAGAAAATACGTTTCCTTTTCAAATGACATTGTAACCTTCACAAAATGAATGAATGAATGAAAAGTATTTCCACTTCGTAGTAATATAACTAACTACGTAACATTCCATTAGTTCACGGCCAATAAACAAATTATTTCATCGGTTATTTAAATTTGATGACACGGACGTACCATACCTGTTTTTAGATATTTGTTTTGACCTTTTAATTACTATTGATATAAGGAAATATCGTTCACATCGAATAATAATTCATTCAAATATAGCTGTGATCTTATCAGCGTAGTAAAATGATACAAATTTATTCTTATATACAAAAATATCGATATACTAAATAGCATTTTTTTCTATAGCTTTTTTATTGTGCTGGGGCTGACTAAATTGCGAAAATGGCAAATTCTCAGAATGGCTTATAGATGCATGTATAATAATATCGATAAATTAAATAGCATTTGTTTCTATAGCCTTTTAAAATATTGTGCCCCACTGACTAATTTTGAAAATGTCAAATTCTCAGAATGGCCAATTCATAATAAGGCCCTTGAAATATTAGTTCTAATGTAAGTACCAACATTCTAAATACTAGTTTTAGTAACTACACGAATGATAAAAAAACAAATAATCTGTGAAAATTTACTTAGGTATTGGCCATGAGAATTGTCCTTATTGAAAATTAGCCTATTCTCGATTTCACTTTGAGAACGGTTTTGCGAAATGTATTCGAATAGGCCAATAAAACAAGAAACTTGGATTGAAATAAAGCCATTAAAGTAGATATAATTACAAAATTAATCTTTAGTTAATGAGTTTATGGCGTGTTAAATAAAGATCCTTATTATTTCCCGGATGGTATCCAGCTAGAGAATAGATCACTCCTTCTCTTAAGCAGAGGTATTTTCCTTCTCTTAATACTACTAATACCGGATCTAGCAACAAAAGGGTTATGCAGGCGGCTCGTCCTGGTACCATTGTTTGAAATCTCCTTACTGCCTCTTTAATCGTTAGTATAACGTCCATTCCCCTTAAGTAACAAGGTCCATTGATCCTTCGCATCCTGGAGTCTGAGTTTTCTAAACTACCCCTTGGCGTGTAACCCTCGAAATCTCCATTGTTTTACAGTCTAGTCTTTAAATTGAGTCCAGTAAACAACAAAAGTCTTTTTCATCTTTGGAAAATATGTTTGAATGCTATAATATGTGTTATGAGGGGGTTTGGACCATTACCCACCGAGCTGGTCTGGTGTGAGAGGAAGGCCAAGAAAAAGATGGTCAGATCAGATGACATCAAGATCTTCGAAAAACATTGGAAAGAAGTGGCACAGGGATGCATGAAAGAAAAGAGACTGCTGGGCAAAAGCCTCCATACACACTCACATACACCTAAAAAAAATATGTGTCCTATTATATAGCTAAACTAGCTCTTCCCTGCGGTTTCACTCGCCATTAGTGTGTATGTACTATAGCCTATAACCTTCCCCAAGAATCAGGCTTTTATATACAAAAATAATTTTGCAAATCCGACCAGCGGCCCTACCGCCTAACTCGATTGCTATCGCTATGGCTATGGTTTATGAAGTCATCTTGTCTTTTCGAATCGCCTAGCAAAGCAATATTGCTTTCACATGTTCAAGGCCAAGACTAAGACTATGTCTTGGTCCATAGAATACATGTAAAAGCAATATCGCTTTGCTTGGCAGTTCGAAAAGACTGGATGACGTCATAAACCATAGCCATAAAGATAGCAATCGAGTTAGGCGGTAGGGCCACGGTAGGCACAGAATTAGTAATAGTACTAGATCGACCGCCCATCTCGATTCTCTCCTCTCGTAATGGCTACTTGTATCGCTTTCGCCACTTTTTGCGCCGTTTTACGCACAAAACGCTTTAAAAAAAAATGTTTTTTGCCAATTTTAACAAAAAAATTTTTTTAAAGCGTTTTGTGCGTTAGACAGAGCAAAATGTGGTAGTTTTTACGTTATTAGCGTTCAAACAAACAATATCTTCAGCTTTACTATATTACTATAGATTACTCAAAGTATTTAAAGAAGCATGTCTTTAAGACCTAACCCTAAATGACCTACATTGACCCAAATGTTAACGGTCAGGGTGGGGTCGCCAGTACACCAGACCCACCCTCCACACCTGCCGATCTGCACAGATAAGCTAATGGGGTTCAAACACGTTTGGGGTTGATGGGTTTTGAGTTTATTGTTAATCCTTTTATCGATTGTTAATTTCCTAGCATCAATTTCATGATGATAACATGACAAAGCCTCAATATTGCAGCGTCAGGATTTTGTAATACATTTAATTAATCATATAGGGTTAAGTATAGACAAAGGGTTTATATTTTAACCTTCCTAAAATAATTAGATCACCTAAAACTCGAACAATATGGTTAGTTTTCTATTTTATTAGGTTAAGGAAAATAAGGACTATTTTAATTTATTTCATACGTGTAAAAGGGCCTTATTCCAATCGCTAGCACTATTTCATTTCATTTCGTGTAGGTGTCACGGTCAATCGACCATGAACACCCTGGTGTCAGAGTTCTTCGGAACCGCCTCTCGGCCTCTGACGTGGTTCCTTTAACGACTACCAGATAGCAGCCGGGACCAACGGCTTAACGTGCCTTCCGATGCACGGAAACATCTTTTTTGTCAAACAATCAGGTGATTCAAGCCTGCATTGTCCTAACCAAACTGGAAAAACTAAACAAAGTATGCTTCCCGTGAGAATCGAATCCTCGATCCCCGGGTCTACAGGCAAACGCCTTAACCACTGGACCACGTAGGCAGTTAGCACTATAATGTACCGAAATTCGAATTTAGAAACTCATTACCGATCCCTGTCCATCCGCAGCCGCGCGAGCGAGGCCGCATGCGTTTCCACATGCTGCAGAACGTACAGATGGCGCTGGACTTCCTCAGGTACAAGAAGATCAAGCTGGTTAACATCAGGGCTGAGGATATTGTCGACGGCAACCCTAAGTTGACACTGGGCCTTATTTGGACCATCATCCTGCACTTCCAAGTAAGTCGCATGATTTTGTTTAAAAAAAACCTTACGAAAAAAAAAATCCTTATTTTTTTTTCAGTTGTTTATAAATGTTGCGCTTGATTTAGGTACAAATAGATGCATTATTTTTTAGTTCACGTACCTATGAACTTAAATAAAAAGCATCTTAATTTTTCAGTTGTAATTCAGGTACATAAAAATAAGTTTCCTTTTAGAAGATGTTAAGGCAATTTCATGTACAATATATAATAGTGAATTTATGGATAGCAAATAAAGATATCTTTTTTTTTAATTGATCGAAGCACGGAATCCGTATGTATTATTAAGGAGATTATTTAATTAAGTTTTGATAACATAATAATAAGACAATTCTATGTACAATATGTATATACATATATATACAAAAATCTTTATTTGCTATCTATAAATTCACTAAGTATATACTTAGTGAATTTATAGATAGCAAATAAAGATTTTTTTTAATTGATCGAAGCACGAAATCCGTATGAATTATTAAGGAGTTTATCTAATTAAGTTTCGATAACATAAATATCGAATAACAAAGAGATATAATACTATGATAGGTACATATGATTTTGTATTAGTCAAATAAATTTTTATAGATTTTTTTATTAAGAAGATGCGCCGCGACTACTAAACTACCGTACAAACGTAATTCTTAATTGGATTGGCTTAAAAAGAAGCTAAGTCTTTTGTCAAGGACAATCGATTGATAGCCCTATATCTATGTTACTAACGGATAGATGAAATACCTATTCTAATCTAATGACTTTCATTTAGGTAATAAATAGCATTCTATAATCTGTGGTAACAAAGATGTGATAGTATAGTAATACTATCACATCTTGACTTCTATCACAGCGTTGACTAGTAAGTCAACGCTGTATTTACCTAATATACGTATATTATTTAACAGTACAAGAATAAGTAGTACTATTTTTATATACCATTCAAATAGGCATACGGCTTACCTGATGGGAAGTGGTTACCGTAGCGTATGGACGCCTCAAACGGGCTACTCACTTTTTTACATTTGATTATTCTTTTAGCGTATTTTTTTATTTAATATTTTTTTTTTATATTTTTTTATCTACATTTATTAAACTATCTTCAGTAGTCATTAATTTACAAAATCATAGCCATAATAAATCAATTCACTGTAATCCTATAAGCTTCCAATATAGTTGCTGTTTGCATAATTTAACAATTTAAGGTCAGTCGCAGATTATTTTTACTTTACGTAATAGGTTTTGTTGAAAATGATTTGCTATCTATGGTCTATAGCTGCTGATTGAAAGTCACGATTCCTAATTTTGGATATGTATACTTACTTATAATAATTTATTAAAAACAAAAACAAATAAATTACTAAAACTAGCTTTAAAAAAACTTAAGTTATAAATGATCCACTCTCCGGAAAGTAACCGGCTCAAACGCCTATAATGCTATGGAGATTTGTTGAACCATATACAGACCGGAGCGAGAATCACATCACGAGATTTTACTGACATATGACATTGTAAATGTTATAACAGTTAATAACAATGCGATAGAGAAGCATACAGATTAAAACCAATACATCAATATCTTAGAGCAACGTCTGCGAATTTCATTAAAAAACAGGTAAATAAGTCTGTGGACAAGAAAGGATAGGATTGAAAAGTAGAAATAGTGTAGGAAAGTTTATTCACAACACAAAGAAACTTAACAAAGAATAGTCCAAGAATAAGAAAACAGAACTCTTGTTTAACTGGCGAAAAGCCCTAGTCTGCGGTGCTCGTTTAAGAAGATTCCTTTTACCCTTTTTAATGACCTCATTGGCGTAATGGTTTAACATGCCTGTCCGCTACTCAAGAGGTTCGATCTCCGGTCAGGTCAAGTTGAATGTATTTTTCTGATTGGCCTGGGTCTTGGATGTTTATCTAAATATGTATTTGTTATAAAATATAGTATCGTTGAGTTAGTATTCCATAACACGAAACCGAACTTATTTTAAGGCTAACTTTGTCAAGGCATATGGAGTTTGAGTGAGTGCGGAGTAAGCGAGAGAAGTCTGTAAGAATCGCCCAATAGAGATCCATTCTCTAGTCTATGCCTACCATTGCGAAGTACAGGCGTGATGTATGTATACCTACAGTTTCTCGTAAACGAATATGCAAAACCTAAGGTCTTTCTAACTCACCATGACATACATATCTAGTATTCAGATCACTACACATTGCAATACCATTGATATCATCTGTAGAAACGCCATATATGGCGGCCATTGCTGTAATATTAACGTCTCCATTTACGTACATTTCCAAGATTGTGATTACGATCTTTTATGGGATTTAAGCATTTAATATTTTAATGTTTTCCGTGTCTATAATTGCTGTGGTATACTCTAAAGATTTTAGATGTTATTTTAAATGTTCTTTTTAGACTTTCACATACTAGAATACATAGAACTTAACTTTTAGCATGTATGATGTCGTTGGATACTTAAAATTAAAATAAATACTTAAGGTGATGATACCTCGGTGAACACTAGCGCCACCGTCATTTAAAAATCATCTTACACTGAAAACACAAGTTCTGAAAAATCCGCCTTATGTAGTCTGAAGTAAATTTAAAACATATTAAATTATAGTTCCCTATAGTTACAAATTTAAACACTGTTAAAAGTGGCCGTTTTAAGCAATATTGCAATTTGTAACTATAAGAAACTATAATATAACAATTAGAGATTTACTGAAAGAAAAGAAGATGCTTCTTGATGTAAAGTTTAAATAAACTCCTATCGCATTCCTAATTGCTATGTTATTAATGTTTATTACATCGTTCGCAGACGATAGCACCCAACATTCAATTTTAGAAGTCACTCGATGTCAAATCGCTCGCTATTCAATTGCAATCGAGTCACGAGGTTGTCATACGTCAAATTACACAACCTCAAAATGTCGCATAACATCAAAAGCTTTTGCTTTCCCTTTCGCATTACGTCATCCTGATCCCAATATGTCTTTCTCTTTCCAACACAGGATACCCCTTTCACTGAAAGGGACAGGGAATTTATGAATGCACTTTTGGCGATTTGGTAAAAGCAAGTAAAAGTGTATTGATTTGTTTTTATGCTTACCGGTTATAAAAGAGGTTTTGATTTGTCCTTCTGCATGCTTTTCAATCTATTTGGTAGCTTGATTATCGGTAATTAGTTGAATCGGCGAATAGGGGAATCATGACATATGCGATGCGGCTAGCAACCCATCACTATTTTCTGTTTCAACTACCATCATGCTAAACGTGGACGAGCTAGACCTTAGAGGTCTTATGACCCTAGGCTCTGCCTACCCCGTATGAGATAAAGACGTGATTATGTATGTATGAATCATGATCCGGTTGTGTTAGTGGCAGCAATTTTAGATTTCACGACAAAATTATAAAGACAAGTGGGTGTTACCATGAACTGTTTAAGCAGCGAGCGAGATGTCTCCTTATATTATGTATTACGCAATCTCGCTTACTTATATTAGCTATCCGACCGAATTACCCATTCGTGTCTAAGCTTTGGCACTAATCACGGTAAAGATAGGAGCACCAACCCCGCTCCTATCACTGGGATCCAGCCTGAAGCGTACCAATCCCTCGTCCGTGCCTACCTATGCTAATCTACAGTTACATTTGAACACATTAAAATTATCAACAGCAATATCATATCAATATCAAATACTAATAAAGGCCATGTTAAATCACTAGAGCACAATACACGTCTGCACCGCTCGGCGAACCCAAGGAGAAGAGAGCGTTACACTCATACTCACCCCGACACTACTACTGCCAAGAGGGGTTTACCTGTAGTGGGGAGATATCTGTCACGTGATGTTACAGGGCGCTAACACTTACTTGTTCTGACCTGCTTTATCATAATAATCCCCCATTTTCCGTCTTACCAGTCAGCTCATCTCATCAACTGGACAGCCTAAAAGGTAATGTCAGCGAATTCCTCCCATGAATCACTGAGATATGTCATTCTGACGTCAGGCATTGTTCGAGACATCAGCTGAATGTATAATAACAATCAATCATACTTTCGCTAGGGTTATATGAATAATTCGTGCCAAGGATGTCAGGCTGGATTACATGGGATCCATAGATTTAAAAAAAATCGCACGAATTTGATACTTTTATGAAGGGATCAGAAGACAGAGTAAAGCACGATAGCATAGCGGGGCATTTGTAATGGTCGATGTAGGATGGGTCGCCACTTGTGGCATTTCTATCTTTAGCTTCTAGTTAAATAGTCTGACAGTGTTGGCAACCAACGCCATCATATTAGTCTGGTTTCTTTGTAAAAAGCGTTAAGGGTAGGAGAGATGGGGAGGCCAGACGGCAGTCGCTTTATTGTAATAACCAGTGCCGTCATACTTAGGACAATGATGAAAACTGAACCATCGGCTCTAAAATTAAATCCGAGGATATAAGTCAGAAACACAGTCAGATGAAGTTAGCAAAATTTATTTGCGTAAAACATGTGTGGTTTACAAATATCAAAGTATTTTATTAAAAACTGACTATTTGATTTGAACTAACTTTGCATTACATACATACATATATATAATCACGTCTTTATCCCATACGGGGTAGACAGAGCCTAGGGAAATCTGGCCTATGAGACCTTAGACCACGTTAAGCATGATGGTAGTTGAAACAGGAAATCAATAGTGATGGGTTGCGTACCGCATCGCCTGTCATGATTCCCCCATTCGCCGATTCCCTGGGTCGACTTTTACGGCTTGCGCGGGAAGAGAAGTAATTAGTACATTCTATGTTTTTTTTTATCCCAGACCAGTATGGAATGAACAACATTGCATTAAATTCTCATAAAGATACTACATATAATATTTACAAATTGTACATTTATTTTGTTCTCATATATAGAAATCAAATAAATAAATGTCGTATTACTTTATTTTATAATCAGAATTAATGTATATATATTATGACTATATACTTAAAAATAATAATAAAAAGTAAACAAATAAATTATTAACTAAAATTGTTCAGTAATAAATAAATAAATGGTATAAATAAATAAATGGTTAGCATAGTAGATATGTAAAAATTATATAATTACATAAATGCTTAAACTACGTAACATTTATAATCAGTATTTTAATGATTATAATTGTCATACTGATCCTTAAATGGAGACGGTCTCTACTATATGACATTACAATAATACCTACTGTATTTGTGCACCAGTCAGACCAAACATGGTTAAGTGTGCCACGGAGGCTGGCTTTCCGCCCACGCGGCCATAGACTATAGATAACTTATTTATTTTCAATGTTCCCAGCCATAGATTAAAAAAAAAAATGCCTGGCGTCAAACCGCGCGCTATTTCCTATTTCTATGTTCCCATTACAAATTCTTCTTCTTGTCAAGTTGAAATGGCTTTTCGTCGTACATTTAAGTATAACAAACTAACAAACACTTTTTAGTTAAAAAAAACCATCGACTGCAGTACGACGTCGAAAGACTAATCTAACGTCATATTTTATCAAAATTGGTTAATACAATCGTTGGTATCACAGACACGACAGAGCTTTAGTTTATAAAATATTTTTTACAGAAGAAAATAGAAAAACTATTATGTATAAGTAGACTTAATAATAAAAAAATCATAACATAATGTTTAGAGGAACACAAAGTTTAGTGTGAAGAAACAGAACATACAAAGACGGACTTATCCCATGTAGAGACTTCCAGTCAACCAGCAGCGTTAAATTGAGAGAAAAGTATTTAATGAAAAATATTTTCCTTTATCAATCAATCAATAAGTCATTTAACATTTTAAATTGATTTCGCTACCTGGTTTTAGACGTGGTTTTATCAATAATTTGTACAGTTTGTTCCGAAAGGTGTATAATTAAAACCGATGCGAAGCCGGGGCAGGTCTAGGCTAGCATAAGAAAAAGTCATAAGCACTCAACTCATAGCATAACCCACTACAAGTTACGTTTTTGGTTCTAATTTCTGATCGCCAACGAAAAACATTTCTATTCCTTTTTTCTGGCACTATGGCATTGACCCACACCATAGACAAGCGAATTCCCGAGAACCCGGAACAGTATAACCTCCGTTCGGAGGCTGCGCGTGCGACGAACAGTTACGCAGGTCGGGGGTCGACGACCGCCCGCCATCTATTGTGGTCGGCTGCACGCGTGTTTGTCTTTAATTTAAGAATCTCTAATGCATTTTTTTTATTTATTTTCGGCCAGTATTACCAGGCCATAAAGTCCTTAAAAAGATCAATCATTTTCTTTTTGCGCTCTGCGTGCCAGTGTTTTTATTTTTCTGAACTGATAACTCCACAGCTTCCAATTAACGTCGATAAATCTGTCAGTAGGGACGGGGAAAGGTGTCGAACACCGGAAAACACCGGATTATTCCGGATATGATCTAGTCCAAGTGAATGCACCTAGACTTTCTTGGGATTTCATTGAAATATGTAAACATTGCATTAGATTTAGTTTAGTTGCGTACTTCAGAACGAAAGCAAATTGATAAACATATATTTTTTATTTTATTATTTCGCCAATTTTATGTATAAAATGTATTTAATATCACACAATAAAAAAAATACAAAATATCTTAAATAAACAAATCGTCACAACATGTAACATAAGTAGGAAGATACGAGCATTCAAATTTGTAATGTAGGTACTTCGCTCGAAAATAGAAAATTGAATATAATGTATTGCTTTTTCCTTTTTCAAATTAATTATGGTTATGACATTCAAGTCGACTTTGATTTGTTTTTGCTCTTCAGTAGCATTTTTTTTAATACTCACTTACGTAGACAGAGGAGCATAGAGCACGCAAGAGATATCAGGGTGAACTGGACAACAGAGTGGATGGCAACAAACAGCAAACAAAATAGAATCGAGTGGAAGAAAAGTGGAGAGCCTTTGTCTAACAGTATATTTTTAATATTTTCTCTTTCAATTAAACTATTAATTCACCGTATAATTGAAGCGTGATATAAAAGACTGATAGTATTAAAATGAAACCTTAAATTGATTTCAGTTAACTAAACATTGCTTATTATGTGATCAATTATCATAAATATAAAATAAAATGTATAGATTAATGTATTATTGGCACGGATTCAAGTAAAATAACTCGTGGCGCCATCTGTGTTTTATCTGACAAACCAAAAAGTAAATTCTTGTAGAAAGTGAATCGAGTTATTGTATCTCAATCGACACAAAGGTTTTTGGAATGTCCTTTGCCAAATAATTTTAATTTTATTTGTCCGTCCGTTTATGCCCAATTGTGTACTAATCTTGAACATTTTAAACAAAAAGTATTTCTTATTTTTTTGAATAAAAAATATATTTTGGAGAAGACTCCTTGTCCTGAAGATTAATTTTAATCTTAGTTTTCATCCATCTAAAACATAAGAATCTGTGCTTCGGTAGAGTCGCTTTAAAACTAATAGGAGAGAAAAGAACTTCACTTAAGGAAATTGAGAACATAAGAGTAAAACTGTGGAGACATTTGACAACTTTCATTCAAGTTTTAAAAATGACATTGAGAAACGGCGCCTCCACTGTCCTAAAATGGCAGGTACCAGGGCTGCATAATGACGTCAGTGATTAATATTAAAATGTTTCACATCGTAGGGTCTGATGTAGGTCGCCGCGAAGGTCGCAAGCCAGATGGTAGCGCCCACACACCGCCCTCGCACCCTCTTGTGAATTACTTTTCGTTTTTTATGTTATCCTGGTATGATGACTATCTGTTCCAGTATTGACAGGAAATAATAGATGCTTTATAATCGTTGATCCTAGACATACCTTTTAAATCTTCACTTCCGGATCGCCAACTCACTATAGGTAATTATAAGTCTGTGCTGTAAGTGTTGCACACATACATATTATGTGGTTGTCTAATTGATCAGGTACTCGTAGTAGACCATTTGTCTAGGTTAAAAGTTTAAATTTCAATTTAGAATAAAATGACCAATACCTACTCGCCACGCACGTATCGGCACTGCACAATTAAAAAAAAAACAGTAAAGATTGTTTTCTAATAACGTCATTTCGTAATCAACAAATAAATGAACTCGCCAATGATAGACAAAAATGGAAAGAACTTCACCGACAAGAGTCTAGCTCTTAAATTTATGATGATGATAATTTCAGCCCTGCTATTTCGTATTAATATTTTCATATAAATAGCCATTTGCAACCAGATTCAAGATCTCAATCTGACATTGCGCTAACTTGCATTCTATTCACTTCATTTCAAGTACCATTACGTCAATCGTGTCGTGTTGTTGAGCAATTAGCATACAATATGGCGGTTAATGTGACCACAGATTATCTCATGGTAGCTAATGTTGACGTGACAGATTACCTGGTGAACATTACAGTAGCAGAAATATTAATATCACCAAAATATTAGGCAGTTTAATGTATTCTATTATTGACAAAAATGTTTTGGTATATTTGTCAATTTAACGCTTTTCTTTCATTTTGATAGTGTGTTGTGTTGTTTTATGTCAATACAATAATTTTGCTTCACGGATTTGTGAAAGCTTTTATTTATTTATCGTCATAAAATCGTAATCGCCTAAAATACACTATTTTCAAACAAAAACTCTTTATAGTTGTTTATGTATTGGATGTTTACAAAGCTTTAAAAATTTTAAATGAACATTAAATAATTATAGTTTACTGAGGATTAATAAATAAAGTAAAAGCATTATTTCTACATCTTTAAACAGGTGATCTGCAAAATTCAAAACAAGGGTTACTTACTCCTTTATTTTTAAACGGTTTTATTTAGCTTACCGTGTTTATTTATTGGGTCAAATCTTGTAACTGAAATTATTAAAGGTACTTACTCCTTTATTTTTAATACATACCAAACTAAGTTGTATCTTATAGTTATTGCTGTGAACGACAAAGATCTATAAACTATCGATAACCAACGCAAAGCAATAACTGAAATTATTAGCATAAACATAATGCTCTCTGATCGTGAGGGATTCATTTTACGATTGCTGTCCGATGTCGATCTCACGTTTGCAATCTCGGCCATTGTGTCAGTTATGATGACGAATGGCAAAGGATTTTGTTATTTCCTTAAATAGCTATGAGCAAATGCATTACTTTAGTAATGACAGCACTTGTACAAGGAAAACCCAGTTTTAGCAGAACACAGACTAGACAAAATACATTCTTATCTTATAGCCTTTTAAGATTAGTGTGGTATAAGTAAATCTTTTTGTACCAGCTAGAAAATTATACTTAACAACATTCTAGTGAAATATCAAATGATTTTACTTGCCACATTGATTTCAATGTGAATGATATTTTATGTCTTTGGGTTCAACCACAGAATTTAGAAATATTTACAAGAAGTGGTATAGCGCACGAAAAGCGTGTCACTGGTTTAGCTTGCAAGCTAACGTTTCATTCAGGAAAAATGGGCCGGGAATTTGATTGCGTCATTTATTGCCACTGTTATTGGTCGATAATATTAGGTGGCTTTGTTGTTAATTACGTATTTATTTCTAATAAGGTATGGTGTGGTTTACATGTATGAATTGGAGGTGAGGAGGGAGAATACGCTAGCCACACTGATCCTGGAACTAAATCCGCGTCAAAACATTTCTATTCGGATAATTTCTCTGTTCTGTGGGTTCAACATTAAATGATAGTAAGTTAGATTAATTAATAGATTATCAATAAATTTTGTCCATAATAGATATGGTTGAAATATCACATTTATAGAAGTGATGTGCTTTTCTAATAGTAAATTATTACTCGTAAGGAAACTTAGAAGCCTGCTTAATAAAAAAAACATACATAGATATAACAATCGTAAATGGATTCTTGTGATTTATTTGAAATTTTGTATGCACATGCAAACCTCTGGCAGACCATTATGGTAAGTCGTCAGAGATATTTCGCGCCAAAAAGCTTGCTTGCTTTGAGCTTAAACAAAAAAACTAGATGGCGCTGTTTATATGGTTCGTGTACGCATTGGGTTCGTATTTGAGAAGGCAGCTTCGCTACGCTTGGCAGGGGCTGGCGATAGATGTCGCTACTAGGTCGTAACTCGTAAGATTAATATCGATAATAAGTGACAATGTTTTGATCCTAATCTTTCATTGATTGATTTTTAAAATGTATGCAAGTTTTTTGTAGGATTATTATCTGATCTAATTAACTCGTTGACTTAATTAATTTGCATTCAGGGAAAAAAATTGTGACTGACAGGTGCGTGATTATCGCCCCCGCGGATTTACGTTCATTATAATGTTATATTTGTATGGTGACTTTATTATTCTGAGTGGGTTTTGTGTACTAATGTACCTGTGCTTCCGATTAGATTTCCGAATGCCATTCCAATGTCGACCGGCGGTACTACGTTTAATTTTGTCAGTTTTGTCCGTGGATATCTTGTATATTGCCCTTGATTATGTTCATATCGTGTGAGTTACAAGTTCAATTGACCCTGCACAGCTTGGTGTTAATATTTCGATACCGCCTCATTAATAGCATTGAACTGTGCAAAACGATAATTTTAAAATAATAATAAAACTGCCCTTTAGTGGACCTGCTATCGTTGCCTGCTGGATTTATTTTTATTTATTAATATTCCTCTTAAACTAAGACAGATTTTAATTTTTGCATTATATTACGTTTTTAAATTAGATAACTGAATCTTTTCACCTTTAATTTTCATTTATATTAAAGAGTAATGAGTTGTTATTAGTTATTGAAATTTTTGCTCTCTATCTATCTATTATTTAAGATCATTGTTCTCGTCGGTGGAATGATTTCCATGTTTCTATGTCCTCAGCTATCAGTTTCACATCTCTATACATATTCCCTCTCCTTGCTTCTATTTTTACTTATATTATTGTTTTTATTAGTTTATCGTGTCGTGCGAGGTGACCAAACATCTTCCCTCTTCGCAAATCAATTGTTTCCGACAGTTACTTTCATTATTTTGCTATTCCACTGTATTTTCCAATTTTTGTATTCATTACATATTATATTTTTGTATGAGCCTGCCTGGGAGTAACCTAGTCTCAAACAAATCAAACAAGAGCTCTCACACCAAGAACAAAACGTCCGTGGAATTCCTTGTGAAAGTGATATCTCAAACTAACATTGAGATCAACTTCTAACATAATTAATTGTGAATAATTATTATCCCACGTACAAAACACATACTTTTCATTGCTCCGTCATGGGCAGTTTGACAGATGTGCCATGTTGCGCGCGCATACAGTCACCTGTAAGCGCTCGTTGATACTGCACGCGCCGCCCGCGCAATTCAATTTCAAAAATCGAACTACGAACTCGAATATAACCCGACTAATTTACTAACAGTGATTTTTTTTAATTGAGTGGTGTGTTTTGTTTTGTGCCAGTGTTGTGTGTAATATTACCGATTCGACACATTTTTCGATAAACACCGGTGACACTTACGGTCCTTTTAACATTGTTTAGTGTAAATTAACGTCTAGGATTGCGAACAATTTTTCCGCTAATTGTAGCTAATTTTTATTGGCCAACTGAACAGATAGGCTTTGCTTTGTTGGCCGAAATGTTTGTGGTTAAACAATAAAAACTATATATGGTTAGCGAATGGTCAAAGAGTTATTTCACGTCGCAGGATATCCTTAAACGCCGGTTCATTGTTTAAATGCGATTAGTTTTACGAATTTGAGTTTATTCTTTAGGTTATTTTGGGTTGTTAACAGTGAACACTTGGATTTTCTATAAAATATATTTTAGTTTTCAAATTCATCTAAATATTATTATTCAATGCGTATTTATTATATTGTTGCTGGATTATCAATCATTACCATATATTTTGGATGTCCATTAGTCAGAAGTAAATCTTCGTCAGTTTTTAGTAGTAATCTATAAAAAATGTCAGTATCATAAAATAAAAAATACTTTCTGCGGATCAATGTAATCATATTTTAATTACAATAACTTCTGAATAACCAATCGTTATAAAAACCTAATCAAAAGATACTCCGAAAAAAATCTCATTAAAAAAAAAAACGATGTTATGAGAATGCGTTCTGTTTTTAAAACAGTTCGACGACGCCATTTGTTATGCTCAGTATACCACCTGACCCTATTTTACCGGTTTATTTGCGCATGAATGAACGTTTATGGTCATCGGGATATCCGATTTAGGGCTGCCCTACGCTACACTACTCAATAAAAAAGGAACTTAACTTTTCAATTTATTTTATAATTTTTAACTTGACATACTTAATCCTAATAGCTTCATTAAAATTTACCGTAAATTAATAGGCGAACAAAATATTTACTTTTTTTTTCAAAGGTTAGGCACACCACACATTTCTTTTTGTAGAACAAATTAGTTTATTTAGATTTTGATATTTCTATTATTTAAATAGATATATACTTGAAAACATAACCCTAATTTTTATCAATCTGGTAAATGTTAAAAAACCGATATATTTTACTTAGGTTTTTCAAGGAAATTCGTTTTCGTCGTCGATATCGGTTTGGCAAAGAAAAGACATCAACGAGTGACACCAACCACAAAAACTTGTCATATATTTTTTAATAGTACAATATTATTATATCTTTTTAGCGTTTTAAAATAAATACAACAACACATTACACGACAGCTGTCAAGTAGCATAGATTTTACTTTTTCCTTTTTTTTCTTTTTTCGGCTGTCTAACATTTTTTGTTAGGCGCCTTCGCACGACTTTTTCATCCATATTTCTATCCTGCTGTCAAAACTATCATCCTAAATTAAACAAGGTTTAGGTTCAATTTTTAAGAAACTGAACCCAAAATGTTTAATACCGCAATCATAGCAATGAATAAAATCAAAGCTATTAAAAGTGAACCAGCAATTATTAGCACCTTATAAGTCAAGCAAGGCTGACCGTGGGCGCCCACCATTGAGGCGACCACGCAAAAAACTTCACCCACATACAAAGGAATGTCATAAAAAAATGCAGGGGTTATAAACTAGCTGTGCCCGCGGTTTCACCCGCCCATGGTGTGAATGAACAGTGGGCCGTAAAGAAACGTGTACTATTTTAGAAATAACCTGGTGCTAGCATAGATTTAAAAAAATGCATGACATCAGAGACCGCTATTTCGTAATTCTATTCGTGTTAGTGTAAAGGTATACTTTTCTGTGTGGCCCACTATACTACAGCCAAACCATTCAAATAGGCTATCAAATGCTGAGTTTATTCATTCATTTCGTGTAGGAGTCACGGTCAAACGACCATGCACACCATGGTGTCAGAGTTATTCGGAATCGCCTCTCACCATCTGACGTGGGACTCTTTAACGACTACCAGATGGCAGCCGGGACGAACGGGTTAACGTGCCTTTCGAAGCACGGAATCATATTCATTATCAAACAATCAGCTGATTCAAGCCTGCAGCGTCCTAACCAAACTGAAAACAACTAAACAAAGTATGCTTCCCATGGGAATCGAACCCACGACCCCCGGGTCTTAGTAATGCTAAGTTTCGCAATAGTTTTTCATATCCGACCAGTAATTCTAGAGCTTTGATTATTTATTTTCTAATTTAAGTTTTCAAACAAACTTTTTTTTTTTATTAAGTACCTATCTATAGATTTTTTATTATTTTGTTGTATATAGTCAGGGAGTCACTACAAATATTTTTGTCGACTCGACATCAGTTTAAATGCCAATAATGGTACTATAAATCATATTTCTCATAATAATATAACATCAGTTGATATATTAATATTGTCTTCGATTAAAAGTGGGTGTCTAGATTACCAAAGCAACCGTGGCCTTTAAGAATCAGCCCACGAGACGAGGGCGGCGAGTTATGAGGAAAACTACTAGTTCTTGTATCAGCTGTTTTATGAAGCCTCCATGGGGCCCGATACTCGCCCAAACGAAGTTCGCTTCACCGATTTTCTCCAATTTTTTTCGATGGGTTTAATCCAGTACACAATCGAACGCATCGATCGATCGAAACTTATCGATTGTGTACTGGCTGAAACTCACTGGCGTGAACTTCGATTGCGTGAGAATTGGGCCCCAGGGGGCTTAGCCAAAGTCACAATCGCAAAACGTTAACGAGGTACGACAAGAACAAAATGTATGGGATTGACATAAGATTGACCACGTTATTTACCGCAGCTTTTGTCAATTCCATACATTTTGTTCTTGTCGACATTCGTTAGCGTTTTGAAATTGGCACTTGGCTACGAGTGCAGGCAAGTTGACTTTGGCCAATGTTATTATGAGTATCATGGCAACTAGGTGTTATCATAAGATTTGAAAACTCAATACTTACAAAATATATACAAAACAAATAGAAATTGATTTTTATGTATAAGGAGGAGATTTACAGAAATCAATCATTTACACAATCAAAAATCTAAAACTATTTAAACCGACAAAAATACCTATAAAAACGCTTAAAAAAAGATTCGGTCCTGCCAAATCACTACCCAGAAGGCTGGCAGCATTATCACGTTGGATGGTAGTGAAATTTTTTTCGCAAGGTATAAGCCATCCCTCTGATTTTTTCTACGTTATTTTATATTACTAATATTATAAATGCGAAAGTCTGTCTGTCATCTCTTCACGGCTAAACTGCTAGACCGATTGTAATGAAATTTGGTATATAGCTATGCACTAGGAGTCAAACATAGTCTACTTTCGGGTGCGATATAACCGAGGCGCACGCGGGCGGAGCCGCGGGCAACAGCTAGTAATTTTATATGTCGTCGGCCCAACGCATTCTTGGTTTCCAGATTTTAGTTGGCACTAATTTAAAGTGAGACTGTCAATAAGACAAGTAAAACTAAATTTAAACGTATATAAAAGCGTATTAAAGTTAGGTGTTCTAATCCCCACGGATATCTTACAAGAAAGCTGTAAGATTTATTCGCGGTCGCTCCAGAAATGTCAAGGGAAAAGCAATGACTGAGAGAAATATCCAACTTTCATATGTAGATATTGAACCCCTGTTTAAGAAATGGTGCCTAGTATTTTAGCCCTTATGGCAAATGATTTAAAGCTTTTTATAGCCCCAATATTATTATTTTTCATACAAATCATAATTGATAAAAAAACAACAATGCCGGAATACTCAAAGGCTACTCAATTTTGAGAGCTGTTCAAGTATCATGCTGTCACTGTTATATCGTTGAAGTTCAGCGCGACAGTACTCAAAATTGAGTAGCGTTTGAGTATTCGGGCGTAAGAATACCTTCTTATTTCCCTTTTTCCGTAACTCACTTTCTGGTGTGGGATTAGCAGAGTATTTAAGTTTAGTCATATTAAACACTAGCTTTTGTCCGGGCTCCGCTCCCGGGGGAATTCCGGGATATAAAATATAGCCTATGTGTTGTTCCAATTTCTAAGTAATCTCCATTCCGAATTTCAGCCAAATCGGTTCGGCCGTTTTTTTTGTGAAAGAGTAACAAACATCCATACAAACTTTCGCGTTTATAATATTAGTAAGATTCGTAAGAAGAAGGATAGGATTAATTTCAGCATATATTTTTTAATCATTCCAATACTTCGAAATTCATTTCATAAATGTCGCTTACAATATGAAAAAAAAAAATATATCCGCCATTGAACAACAAAGATTCATCGAGGAGAAAGTGTAAAAAATTCTGTAATTTTCATACCAAAATATCAAACATACTAACTAGTACATGAGTCTTCAAGACCCGGGCTTACGCAACGTTCGAGTTAAGGCCTTCTTAGGCATAAACAATGATAATTAACACATTTGAGCCTTACCCAGCTCGTGATTCACAAGGCTCCGTCCCTTTTTGCATTTCAACACATATTAGTAACATTTGTCTTGTGGCGACACTAGCGCCACAACAATATCTACAAAGACGCACCACAGATGGCGTTAAAAGCAACAATCTCAGAATTGCATACAAGATGGCAAATTACTATGAAAGTCTAAATCGCGCTTGCAAAGTTTCTACGGATTGGAGCATAAATACAATCTCCGACAAGACATTGTCGGAGCCGCGGTTCCCCAGGCATAACACCCTAGCCTGGCGGGAAGATCTTCCCTTTGTGGCGGTCGAGCATATCCCTGTCGCTCCCGTCACATTCTCCAAAGTCTTATTCGATTCATTGAATTATCTGCCTGACTTTGATATTTAAGAAATAATTTCTTATCAAAATCAGTCATCTGATGTATTTGAAAATTTTCTGTCAGCTCTTCACGTACCACAATAAGTGGCTTACATACTTATGTTTGACCTATGACCTACTGGTTTATGTTTATCGGGCTCTTGACCATAAGGAGATTCTTCTTCAATACAATTTAAATTATTATATAAAGAAATCATAGATTGACTTTGTCAAGTCCGCGTGGTACTAGTGTTGCGTTTACATAACCATTCGTGTGTTTTGCATAATAAAGATACATAAGGCATTCATTATTATCAACGTCACCCACGTTATAAACTTGATCTTGTAAATATGAGCGGCATTTAGTCAGTACATATTGTTTACTCAAGCATTTCGGTCAAGGTTAACCACATTCTGTTCGCATCCATATTACTTTTCTTTTGTACTATCCCATTCATCAGTTTCTATAAATATATCATCGTACTGATGGCCTTTCTCATTAACAGTACGCGCGTGTACAATTTCTTTAGATTTTATAACTGATTATCGAAGTTCTTTAAAAGGATCCGAGCATATTGTGTTGACGACCGGAAGGGCTTGACCAAATCCGTCGCCCGCGCACACCATTTACGGCGTCAAGAACGCACCTAATCCTTCGCATACTTAGCATAGCTGGTTTTAGTTACTGCGTCAAAAAATACCTTATTAACTTTCGAATCTCTGTGATAATTTCTCATTCATTGTCTATTATTCTAAACCTTTCATATTTTGGACTTGTCGCCGGTGTTACTAACGGGAAACTTGCGGAACGCGTCTCGAATCGGTAATACATCACTTAATGTGATTCTAGTGCGTATTTGAACTGCAAGAACATTATTATGCTTCACGAAGGTCCGTTGGCCTAAGACGAATTTACGATGTCGATGTATCGATTCGTAAAAGAGGGAAGTAGCAAGCGGCTCTTTGTCCAGGGCACGCTGGAGAGTGATGATTCTAAGCCACTGAAGTCGAGTTTGAAGAAACCTTCGCAATCTCCTGTTGGATCACCCATTACTACTAGTCTGAACCTGGCTTCTGTTCCAAAAAGCTTGCGAGAAGGTTTGACAAAACACGAGACAATATATGATGGGAATTACCCAGGTATGGAGAGGACATCGAGTTACCGATCTGGGTCGTATAGAGAGGAGAGTTACAATGGTGGCAGAATTGTTCACGATGGGCATCAGACACACTTCGAGTACGATGGCGGCGAGAGCTCTCTAGCTGTGCCTACTTCAGCAGGAGGAAGAGGCATATCCGAGCTGCAGGCGATTCATACGAACAAAAGATTGTCGACCGAGGTCCTCGGCTCTTCTTTAGAGTCGACGAAGATCTCGAAGAAAGACGACAGCGGGCAGAGACGCATCACGACCAGGATTGTAAGGAAGGTGACGACATTGAGTCGTGGCGAAGAGAAGGCGTCTGCTGAAGACCTTGCAAGAGGAGGTCGTGAAGTGCATAGATCTGCTGAACACTACAGACATGTCGAAATGGAGGCGACGCACCCTGTTCCTAGAAAAGTAAAGGTATTTTTATTTACGCACTAACCAGTGTGTGTGCTTTTTAATTTTATTTAAAAACAACGTTGATTTTCTAATATGATATATGTTTTCATGACGTCACATATTTTTAAAAGAACTAATGATCAAATCATTATCATCAATATTTCACGGGAAATAGATGTTATTTTTTTATAACCACTAAACCAAATCTCTCCACCTCTAATATACGAGTTAATGCCATCTTGTCGGATTACTAATGACGAGAACTAACGATTAAATTACCAGGTATCACGTCTACAGTAATTGTTCCAGACATTTGTATAATAGCATTCTCTTGAGTGATGTTAAATATAATCTCAGTCGATTTGTCTGTCTTGTCGTCCCCTGTTATTATTTTGATGTGTTTTGTTAACTGGCGTTTAATATTTGCAATGTTCAATTTTGTCGGTTTATGCGTTTTCTAATTGGATTAGTGATTTTGTTATCATTGGACTGGCAAATACACTAAAGAGATTCATTGAAATCATCTTCTTTTCGAGCTCTTTATTATTTAAATAGTCTGTGTATGTTTCTTCTGTAGCTATTTATTGCAGCACTTGTGATATATTTTCATACATATTTATATTAATAACTGTACATGAAGAACTATCCAGTTACATAGATCATTCGTCACTGAGGGCTTGCCCAATACAGGCAACGATTTATCTCCTGTCAAGGCGATTGAAGTCTTGTTCGACTAAATGATTTCAATTAGGCTGATGTATATGGACTGTAGAGAAAGGAGACCTAATATGGCCATAGATTGATGCCTTTGAGTGCTATGCGTTGTAAAGTTTAAGCGGATTTCTTTTCGGCATTTCGAAGGTCACATTTCCAGTACTCTCACTTGATTTTTAGCACTACGTTCATCATTTATTTATTTATCAACTATATTTATTTGTTTATTTTTGTTATTATTATTATTTTTATGTACATACTAATGTGAATATTATACATAAATAAAATTATTTCAACTATATTTTAAGTACTATATATAAATGGCGGATTTAAAGCCATGAAATTTTTCTAACTGTCAATCAAATAGGTGATTAGATTAGATACAAAATATTTGTGATTCGCTAATAATGCCATCATTATCATTCCCGAAGCGCAAGATGTGCACATCACATTTATACCTTTTTAAAGGTGTCCTCAAGCCCATTGCAGAATACTAAATCACGCGTCTATTGCAAAACTATTCAAAGAAAAACGGCGCCTTTAGCAAAAAGTTTTGCTTTGACTAGGTTCCTAACGGTGCTTAAGCATTTTCTTACAATCCGGTTCACAATTAGTGTTGCCCTTATGTGTACTGTTATCATCATTTAATGATTTTCCTACAATTCTATGTATGGAATAATCGATGTAATGAAGTGGTAAACATAGGGAAATATTCAAAGATCTTCGCATTGCGGAATAAATACTGCAAAATTTCATTTTGTAAATATTTTAATAAGATACGATTTAAAAACATTTGAGAAATTTGAAAATTAAACAACAATTTTTTGACGAAAGGTCTCTGTCAAAATTCAACCATTCCTCGTGGTGACTAGGCTAATAGTATACCTATTACCTTAAGTAGCTTTTCGTTTATTAAGCAGAATAATGAAAAAACAATTTCCTATTATAATAGGAAATTGTTTTTTCATTATTCTGCTTAAATTCTAAGGTAAAAAGGGAGTTTAAATACCAGCGAATCTAAACTGGGACCACATATGCATTTGTTATCAGGTAGGATCGTAATCAATCGCTAGACATTGCGAATAAATAAAAAAATGTGTTAGTTGTCATTACAGGTACATTTTAAATTTTAAACATTTTAAATTCTCAAGATAACTTTCGTGTCCAACACAGTTTAAAATAGTCCTGTCTAACGTGACCGCTGAATGCTAACGTGACCACGATTATGACCTAGCCTTGGCGACGTCATCGCAGATTTTGTGATAACTTTACATAACATTTTGTTTACTGAATGGCAGCCGACATGCACTACAAATATTAATAAGCGTATGAATGTCAAACCTTGCCCCCTTGATTCATGTATATACACTATCTAGTATGTGTCACCTCACTTGGATTAAGTTTTTTGATCTAAAGTTTCTTATTATTATATTTCTAGAAATTTACTTGAAGATTTTTTCCGAATCATGCATGATCAATGACAACAGAAAGCATATTTTAGAAAAGGAAAATCGGTCAGTATCCTATAGTGACTTTTTACTCTACGGTATCCGTATCGACAGGCATATAAATTGTTTTTGCGTTTGTTGTCTCTTGAATGCGTGCACCTGTGACTTAAATATTTGTCACAACTTTATCGATCCTAAATCGTCTTCCTAGATAAATATGAGTTTTTGACCTTTACATCCATACTTCCATACTAATATTATAAATGCGAAAGTCTGTCTGTCTGTCTGTCTGTCTGTCTGTCACCTCTTCACGGCTAAACTGCTGGACCGATTGTGATGAAATTTGGTAGGGATGTAGTTAACGACCTGAGGTCAAACATAGGCTACTTTTGGGCGCGATATAACCGAGTCCCACGCGGGGCGAAGCCGCGGGGAACAGCTAGTAGTGTTATAAATGTTAAGAATCTTGCCAATTCCAGTTTAGCGTTTACAAAGAATAGCCTCTATTTGTCATTTATCATACTTTTGTGTAATGCTAGATAATTATCGAATATATTTTATCTGCATGTCTAATTTCAAATAATTGTTTTGCATAACTGAGAACTAAACTTTCGAATTTAGTAAAAGTAGCTTTGGTTTATTTTCGTACACTTCGTTTACATACATAGTTTCATCAAAAACAAGTACAGAATTATTAACTCTAAAAGTAAACTATCTTTGGAGCAATTCGTGGCTTAAAAGACTGGAACAAACTTATTATTACCATCCTTGACAAAAACCGTTATACGTTTATTTATCAATTAACAAGTATTACAAAATTTGCATATAAGGTACACAGATATCTTGTCAGCGTGGTCTATCATGCAAGGTCAAATTTTGATTGGTCGTTAGAAAAATATTAATAATAAGTCAGCTTAAATTCCAATCTGCACAAGTTCAATTTAGCGATTAGGTCATTTAACCTTAACTCATCAATATCGTTTGGATTTTGGAACTACTATCATTTCTAATTTAAACAGTGCTTTGTTTATTATTGTCAACTTATTTATTGTATATTCCACAAAGCTTTTCTTAATTTATTTCTTCATCCTTTTTTTTCATTTTTGTCATTCCCACTTTAGTTGGGATCGGTTTTTCTTATTAATTAAAATATTCCAGAAAGAAATGATCATAAATTTATGCCTTCTTTTTTTTGCGTTTTCGAATCTTTAGGCACATTAATAAGGTAAATTTTAAAACCTTTAAATCAGACTAATTGCATCATTAAGACGTTACTGCCTCTCGATTTGTCTAGTTTCTAGTCGTGCGTACTGTAACTAGGTTAGAGTATTATTTGTCTGTGTATTTTGGAGTCGTGATGGCACTCTCACGCTTTTAGTCCTACATTGCTGGCAGGTTATCTGAAGTCACGCCCTTCCCTTTAAATATCACTTGCATCTTTGGAAAGTTTTGTACTAAAGGTCCATAGCGTAGTAAAAAATTACCCATCTTTATTATTTGAAGGTCTACTCTTCTTCGTTTGAGTGTGTTTCTTAATTGCATGTTCAGCTTACGCTTCAGAGCCCTTTTAATCATGATCCTGATTTGACAACTGTCTGGTTATTACAACAATGTAGCGACAACCGTCTGACCTCTGGTATCATTTTTACAGGAAAATCCGATTTATTCAGTTCTAAAAAATTTTGAAAATTTTCATTAGCTTAATTTGTCTATATCCACACATTTCATATTCACAAAAAACAAATCAGTATCAAACATAGTTCTAAGATTTCTAGTGAAAAATAAAAAAGAAAGAAAAATTCTAGAAAGTCTAAAGATCTAGCCTAGAATTTTATTTTACTCCCTGTCAGATTCAAAATGATTTGATTACAATCGATAGGTTTAGACGTGTAACCTTCTTTAAAACTCACTTTGAAAACATTTGGAGCAGACGGTTCGTTATTTATATAGCTGAACTTTAAAGTCTATGATCTATTATTGTTCGGACTATCAGCTACTTTCTATCTCCCTTTGGTAATTCACGGTATAGCACCTTCAAACTATAAATTTTGTTGAAGTTCCGTCCGTATTATTATCCATTTCTTTTTCTATTTGATAGTCTTTATACATCAACAGTAGTTTGGTATTATTAGTATTTTTTGCATATCTATTTACACTTTAAGATAAATGAACTAAAACTCTTAAACGTAATAATAACTCTAGAAATTTAAGAGAAGATAATGAAAATAGAAAACAGTGTAAGTATAATAATAACCCATTACGTTTCTTCATATCAAAAATCTCAATCGGAGATGATCTAATTAGATACATTGAAGTAAAAACCGCATTGTCCAATCAATTAAACAATTTCTACAAATTGCCGACTATGGCGCTTCCATCGGGTATATAATAAACATAGTCACGAATGTTTTCACCTAATTAGAGCATCCGATCAGAATCGACATTGTAGCTTGTAGCGGAATGAAATGTTAAATTGAGCGTAGTGGGTATGTATGCTATGCAAATATGACTTTTAGGATTAGTCATTCCTTTTGTCGTGTTTTTAAATCTGAAGTTATTTGATTTATAATTAACTAGCTGTTCCCCGCGGCTTCGCCCCGCGTGGGGCTCGGTTATATCGCGCCCAAAAGTAGCCTATGTTGGACCTCAGGTCGTTAACTATATCCCTACCAAATTTTATCACAATCGGTCCAGCAGTTTAGCCGTGAAGAGGTGACAGACAGACAGACAGACAGACAGACAGACAGACAGACTTTCGCATTTATAATATTAGTATGGATTGCGGTAGCTAGGACCCATCTCCATCAATTCTGCTTTCAAACATAAAATCCGCACAAATTAGTCATGTTTTAAATGAATTTACACGAGTTCCGAAGATACGATGGTCAGATTTCCATCTACTATGAAATTTCTTGCGTTGCTGCTGTAGACTATTTACTAGTAGCGACCAATCATAATAAAATAAAACAAATTTACTATTAGAGATAGTATATAATCTAATCAATAGTTGTTTTGTCATAAAAAATAACTCCTATTTAAAGCAGGTAGTTGAATTCAAAGGAAATAAATATTGTTTCTATTCAATGCACGTTCGTTGTAATGAATTAAACTTTACACCTTTGTATCACCTATGTAGAAGTCCTTTTATTAATATGCGTGGAACGTTAATAATGGCCATTCTTACGAACAATTGAATTAATATAATCTAACTCATTCAATTTAAAATTACATAGACACATTCTAAATAACAACGAGTCTACATGAATTAGTTTTATTTTCATCGACTATTTGTATTAGATTACTTCTTGTAATATCAAATTATTAAGTGCAGTTTTTGTAGTTTTTAGTCTATCTTAGATAAGTCTTCTTGAAGAACTGAGACTAGTTTTAACCACTGAAAAACCCGATCAGAAAAAGACCTGTAGTCTAGACTTATGTTTTTTTTTATAAAGATTAAAAATTCAAATAGAGTTTTGAGGAGAGGAGAAATTACAAAAATATTTGTATGAAATGATAAAGTCGAAGTCATAGTTACAGTTGCAGGTGAATGCTTGCAAAAAAGAAACTTATTTTTTTCTTTAGCCTTTCAATTATTTGGTTCATTAAACACTCACTAATAGTTTTAGTAATCAATCTTCAGCAGCTGCTAGTATTCAGCTTAATGAGGATATAAATATAACAGACACTTAATCTCTAAATGGTTACAACCAAATCACGACTGTTCATGATGCTACAACAGCTAGACTGTAAATATTGCTTTCCTAGGTCGTGCTTCACTAATTTGAACGCTTAATATCATCCCCAGCTTACCATGGAAATCGATTTTGCAAGGGATTTAAAAAGGTTTTTTTTCTTTTTCCTGTGATAGTATTTTAGAGGAATGCATCCTGTAATTTTGAATGCAAGTTGTCATACGTCGCTTTTTCATGAATTTAATTATTTCAACTTTTACTTCTAACGATCAAATAATTTTCTAGCTTATACTTGTTATATGCAAAAAGAAGGTTCAATCGGTATTCGTGTACTAACTTAGTAGTTAAAATGTTTTTAAACCATAATTAGTTTCTCAGAAGGATACTGATTTTAAATATTACACATTTTACGGTTTTGATTTAATGTGTGTTGCTCAAGGAGCAGTTCTCGAACCAATTAATCAATTTCCTGCTGAAATTACGCAAACGGGGAGACACCCCGTTATGTATAGTGAAGTGAAGCTCAACTATTGTTTTTTTTTTAATTACAAATATAATTTACATAAACTCCCCTGCTAGAGCTCTACATGTGAGAAATTATTTACTTTATGGTATCTTTGCTTGTAAATTAAAATACGTTGGTATTTTCAACCTGATAATATTAGAATCTTAACTTTAGTTTTCACTATCCTTATAGTTAAAACTAAACTTGCCTTAAAAGGCAATAGTGAACCATTATAAGATCACTTTATTTTAAATTATGTAGCTTCACTTTAATCTTCAGGAATCAAATTTTTTAAAATGTCGCTTACATCTTATTAAAAAAAAAAAGAACTCCTTTTGGTAGCTTTGGAAAATGGTCTCTTAAGCAAAAAAATAACTTGTAACCCTGGAAGACCTGCAAATTCTCAGGTATTACCCAACAATGGATTTCGACAAACTCAGCGGCGCGCATCTCCGGCAGTGATTTATGAACCTGTGAACGGAGCCGTGACTGATCTCAGAAATGCTAGACCAGTGTCTCCCACAGCTTATCTGTGCTCTTTGTCTGTGGGAATGCTTATTCAATTTAAATTTAGCTTTATTGAAAACCTCGTCTTTACCCCGTATGGGATAAAGACGTGATTAGATGTCATGTAACGAAATAGGCTGATGGTGTTATGTTTGTTAATGTGATAATTAAGCTATCATTTTCATGCTTGCTCGATATATCTTTAGAATGATCAGTGGGATCGTGTTTAACAATCTTATTATTAGTTTCTCTCACCGCGATGAGATTATGAAAATGAATTTTTTTTTCTTTACTAGTCTTTTGCGAAAAAAGTGTTAATAAATTTAATTATTACATTTTAGAATTTACTTATTTCTCGATATTTAGGATTGACTTTACTTTGTTTTATAAATCTTTAAGAAAAATGTGAATCAAAAGCAAGATCAAAAGAAAATGTTTTATACTTGGAGCAGCTAAGATGGCGGACAGGAAGCGCACAGGTGCGTCGGCATATGACAGCGGCGCGCGCGCACCCATGCGTTACATTTGTGCACTTGTCTAACGCTCTATAGTTCTTATTTTTTTATTTCGATTGTATTATATTTATGATGAACAAAACCTGTTATGAATTGATAAGTTTATTTACCAATACATACATAAAGCGGAGGAGGTGGCCTGTCAGGGGCCATTTCCCTTCGGACTTTTAATGAACCTGAATTTCAATACTGGTCCCATACTTGGCTAGGCTTTCAATTAAGGTATTTTACGGTTGGACTAATCTTTAAAACACGCATAGATATAGAAGACAGTACATATCTCAAAATTAAAACTAATCCTATAGTTAGTCGTTCGTTAGTAGTTCGTTCAACATATAACGCAAAATTCGAAAGAGTGAAGTGAGGACAAAATCTTTGTCTCCAATGATTGCTTCAGAGAAGCGCAGCGAGTATATAAAGCAAATATTAATTGTTGTAATTCTTAATACATTATCAATTACATATTACACAGATTAAATACTTAAAACTTATCTCCCTGGCCATCCAGCGTGGTAATGCTGCCAGCATTATGGGGACGTTTGAGCTGGGAAGACGACTTGGTTTCCTAGATTAGTTTATTTGTATTTTAATTGCAGTTATATTTCAGTCAGCTATTTTTTGGAGAGGGTATCATTATAACTTAAGATTTTAACCCCTAGGTTAGGTTAGGTAACTAACTAAACCTATTTAATTAGTTGATTTTTTTTGCTTAATTAAAGTTATGATTCTTTAATTGAAGCAAAATTATAATCTAAAATTTTAATTTAAAATAAACTAATAGAGCGAAATTGACTTTGAAATCATAATTTCACACTTTGTATCTGCTATGGTTATCATACCAAAGATCGGACTCGCTTCATTACTCTTTACGACTAGTAATGCCACCGACTACATTGTTTCATATAGACGATTGAATTTTACGGCTGGTATCAGATTTATTAGAATCAATGGTTGTTTTAATATTAGCAATACTTTTTAAATTAACAAGTCATTTGTCTTCACTATCACTACATAGTATAAAACAAAGTCTCTTCCCGCTGTCTGTCCCTATGTATGATCTTTAAAACTACGCAACGGATTTTGATGCGGTTTTTTTAGATAGAGTGATTTAAGAGGAAGGTTTATATGTATAAAACATGTATGCCGGGGCGGGTCAAGATTTCATAAAAAAATTTTTTGTTCAATTACCAGATCTTGGTTTTGTAGAAAATAGATGACTTTTTACCCGTATCTAATAAAACTTGCATGACAAAGTTATTTCCAAGTGTTTGTTACGGTAATGAGTTATTTTTACTATAGAGGTATGAAATCCTTACCTTTTTTATGTTTAGCCTCCTAAATCTTAAGCATTGTAAGCACAGCTCGTAATCCGCTGTAGTAAGTCAGTAATACTCGCTATATGACATATAGCGAGTATTACTGACATATACGAGTAGAAAGTGAAAAACTTTTTTTTAAAATCTAAAATAGCCGCTATTATCTTGTCTTCGCGCCTCTATCATTTGCAAACGCAACCGTTCACATATAAAATTATTATTTAAAATCTGTAAAGTCCTTAGCGAGTAACAAGGTAACCAAGAGTTTCCATATCACTAAAGTTTATACTTCAATTAAAGCACTTGGCGCCGACACATGTCAGCTAATCCCGCCGATCGTGTGTCTAGTTATCGCCTCACTTTCTAGATCCCTTTTGCTTTCTCCCGGTTATCAGCGCGGAACCAACACTTTCGATCGGTTTCCTTGCATGTGACCTTTGAGTTTTAACTTCTAACACCATTTGCTTTTTCTCCTTTCCAGCTTTACTCATCTCTGTCATTGGCTATAATAAATCTTTAATTTATTGGTAGACGTCTTTATTCATTTGAGTTCTGAAATTTATTTGCATTGGCTCTAACGTATTGAAGCTAATGGATCACTCTATTTATTTAACTTTGGTTTTATTTTATTTATTTTTTGCTTTTGATACATCTTTGGCAACTGTTTGTGGTTATTTCCTTGTTTGCAGGTCAAATTGTATAAAAAATATAAAAACTAAAAATATAAATTGTATGAGTCTTTAAATTCAGGTTAACTTCGGACTTTCTACCAGGGTATCATATAAATTCTCTTCCCACTCTCGCAACACCGTTATCTTTTACAAGACTTTAACTGTATCGGGTTTTATTTATCCTTTTTTTATGTTTTTATCATCCTTTTTTGGTACGGTAAGCTGTTAACTCTGCTGCCCACTTCTTAAATTAATTTCTCGTTGTATTCTATTTAAATGATAAATAGTTTTTAAAAATATTTGTGTAATAAAAATGAGGTTCAATCATGAATTAATAGTAAACACATGAGGTCAGAAACTGGTTTGTTGACATCACTACCGTATATGGTCAGCGATCAAGGCTGATAAATCGTTTATAGTATAACATAGATCATAACGTACTGGTGCAAAAAGTGATGAGGCAATCGGTATTATGAGAGGATTATTTTGATAAAGATCTTAAAAATCAACTCTGTCTGCCTATCTATCGTCATCAACATTGTTCTGGTCGGTGGAGTAATGTCTCTCTGTCTCATCATGCATTTCACATCTGTATACGATACGACTTTAGCCTTCTATTTTATTTGGTCTATGTATGTCCTCCTTGTTCTCCCTCGTTTTTATTAGTTGGTTGTGTTGTATGAGGTGACCAATCATATTTCCTCCTCTCAAATCAAATGGCTCCTTCCCTTGATCAATATGTTTTCATAAATTAAAAAAATCATCACTATGTCATTATAAGTTATCTTTGCCCCATTTGTCGTCAACAGCCTCTGCCTGTTTTTCAGTTGCACCTCAGCCTCTGCAGAGCCCTCATCATTAAGGGCTGATGAGAGTTCTTTTTTGAGGTTTCGGGCCCAGGGTACGCTTTAGTCTTGGTCCTAGATTTGTCAACTGACCTCCATAACTCGCTTTACACAGACACTAGACCAATAGGAATCATGATCCAGGGTGTCGATTCTGCTAACGTTAAATCACAATCGTGTCAAAATAGTGTTTCAATGGTAGTGCACACTAGTTACAAGAAATGTATATTTTTTTTATATCACTTCTGATGATCACACAACACACTAAATTCACATCACATCATACTGTCATAACTCTTGTTAAAAGTCTGTAAAAAGCACTACTATTGAAACACTATTTTGATACGATTTTGTCTTAAAGTTAGCAGATTCGACGCCCAGGTGTGTTAGTGGCCAAGACAACGTGCCTTCTGAAGAACAGAGGAGCTCAAAATAGTGGCCTTAAGATAGTATCCTCTATAATAGTATATTCTAATTTTACCCTCCTTATAAGCATCATCTCTTTCACTCGCTGGTTGATGGTAAGACCCCTTTCTGGGATAAGTCCGCCATTGTACTTCATTTTTAAATGTATGATTTTGTATTTACTTTTATTTTAGTACAATAACAAACAAACTTAAATTGTCGCGTCCAATCCAACGTTTACCGATCTCTTGCGGCATGCAAGAGATTATAAGACTATCGAAAATAAACTTGCTAGAATAACTGAATAGATAGAAATGAAATGGGTGACAGAAATTTGCGAGACCCGGTGCCCTGTAAGATGCTTGATAAGGCAACAATCAAGCGATTTTTCCTCAACAATACGGTTCTCAGTGTATCGGCCGACAATCTGCAGACAACACGTTGTATTCTGAATTTGAATATGCGATTGTTTTTAAATTATCGCTAAAAACTTTGCTCTGAAAGTCAACTGAAAATCTAACCTTAGTTTTCTTTGCCTTAGCTGCCTTAGCGGTGATTTTCTAATCAAGCAGTTTGCATGGCTAAAGTTGCCAACTCGGATTTTGTTAAACCTTTTGTAAAAGTCTAAAATTTCGTAGAAGTAGTACAATTAGAAAAAAAAAAATTATAAATACAAAGATTAACGTTAACTTTTGTTGAGGTTGATGTAAAAAGACGGCAACACTGACTGCTGCCGCGAGGTCTCCGTACTTGCCACGCTGCTGATGCAAACCCGTGTGAAATGACAATAACTCAAAGCAAAAAATCGCGTTTTAAAACCTAACTTAGCTAAGGAAGCAACCGGAACATCACTAGGATATAAGAGATCACTTTCGCATTTTGAGATTTTTATCATCGATATGTAACTCTTTCTCTCTTAATTTATACGATAAGTTTCAAAGGGCGATCAGTGACGTCACGAAAGCCGGTCACGAACGCACGACTATCACGAACAGATTTTGAGAGGAAGTTGATTTTAATTTACGCATTCTATAATTTATTTTCTTATTTGAATGTTTTAGTGGCCAGCACTTGAGTCAGATATTTGAACTGCCTGAACTTGAAGACATATTTGAACAAATGCCATTAAGTGGGAACGTCAAAGGCATAGATTTAAAAAAAAGTGCCGCGCGGGATTTCCACCGTTTTTTTTTATTTTTTATTTTATTTTATTTTTATTATGTGGATATGTCGCAGTATGATAGATAAAGCCGTAATATAGTTATAACCCTAGGTATATAATTATATGCCGTAACATAGTTATACCAAAGCAATTCATTACTATCTTACTAGGAATATAATTATAATACGGTTCTAGTTTAGTGATATGGTTATATTACTAGATTAAGTTTAGTAAAATTGGAACTTCAGTTGGTATTCTGAAAGATTGGTCACCCAGAAATGCAATTCAGCTAACAAACATTACTTTGAATGATCCAAATGAAGAGTTGGCGCTGAGAGAAATAGGCCAAAAATTATTGCCATTTGGTGGCCAAGGTTCTTTAAAATGTTTCTTTAAAAAAACGAATACACAATGTTCGGCTAAAAGACGCGCCTGTAAGAAGCATTCAGTACTCTTTGTTAATGTTTAATGCCCATGTTACACCGTCGCCGGTTTCTGTTGGGAGCTGCACCCTTGAAGTTGTGGACCAATATGTCTACTTGGGTCAGTTGATCCAAGCTGACAGCTCCAGCTTCAAGGATGAGGTCCCTAGTCGAATCCGACTCGGGCAGCTTTCAGGTAGCTCCGCAATAGGAGCCATAGGAGCCTCATAAGAAAGCTCAAGGTTTCCCTACGAGTCCGAATCAGAATTGAAGAGATCCGTAGAACAACAAAGGTTGCTGACATAGCCCAGCGAATTAGGTCTTTGAAGAGGCAGTGGACGGGGCACATAGCGCGACGAACCGATGGCCGATGGGCAGAAAAGTTCTCGAATGGCGACCACGCACGGGTACGCAAAGCATAGAAAAAGTATTATGACTAATTGCAACCTTGACTTTGTAATAAAAATTAAAACCAATATATAAATATTGTTTTCTCTGATTCACTGGCAGATTTATAACCATCTCACTAGATTAGTTTAGTCAGATAAACATATTACTAGATTGCAACCGTATTATAATTATATTCCTAGTAAGATAGTAATTAATCTCTTTCGTATATCTATGTTACGGTATATAATTATATCCCTAGGGATATAACTATATCACGGCTTTATCTATCGTACTGCGACAGATATAAATGATATAATCCACAATATGGCAATCAAACATATAAGTAGCTTATTTTTGCCAGTATCAAGTTTTAGATAAATGTTCTTCATTTTGTCGAGTCACAGTCAAATCAAGTCAGTAGTCATGTCTAGTCAAGTTAGTCAAGGGCTAAGTGAAGCGGTGGAAGTTTCACTCAGCTTTATCTTAGGAGATTTTGGTGACAAGGATTAAAGTCACTTATACGACATTGTACCACTTCCCAACACTCACGCTTGTTTACGAACACTTAGCGAATAATAATCCATCTTTATTATGCACAAATACTCGAAAAAACACAAATATTAGAAAATAAATCCAATGACGATAACTGAGCGGCTTTAGCTTGCTGCAAAACTTCTCCAAATTCTTTGGTCAAAGGCATATTTGGAAATCGTTCGATTTCAATGTTTTTTTAACTATGGTCAAATGCATAGATTAAAAAAAAATATATAAATATTTACGAACAAAATGCTAAAGCAGACTGCATGTTTATCCACGAATAACAGCTAAGGATGCAACCGCGGAAGCTTTTCGTCTATGGGATATACTTGGAATATCTTTCCACAATTTGACTCTGGCCTTTGCCGGATCCATAATACGCTAAGATGAGAGCAATATTCTGTCCTGTTTTTTGTAACTTTCCCCTACTTAAGAGTACAAATCTCGGTACTTATACAAACATCCGAATCCACTTAATCCGATACAGATGCTCTCAATATTTCCACATGATTGATGTCTATCCAAGATATATTTGGTTCACCATGAACTTGATTTCGGGGTCACTGATCTTGCATTACCAATGTATAGGAATAATTGTGTTTTGAAATCTATACGATATTATATAGAGATTTCAATGTTTGTTTGCATCGAATAAGCTTCGATCATAGAATTAGGAAATAGCGCCAAATTTTTTTTTAAATCAATGGCTTCGTAGCTACCGGCCCGATTTGGAAAATTCTTTCAGCGTTGGAAAGCCACTATCCCCGAGTGACGTAAGCTATGTGTGTACCAAGGACGATTCCTTTTATATCTTTTAATGGACGGCACATAAAAATAACAGTGGCACTCCGGAAGTGCCGATAGAAGTGAAAATTTGAACAATTACGTCTGTATTTTTTTGATGTGTTGGTTACGGTAACGGTGTCGCGAGTTCGATTGTTTTTTTTTTCATCTCAAAAATTCTCAATGCGCTTTACTAGTTTAAACTTCAAAAAGATACATACATACATAGACTGCCAAAATCATTACCCTTCCTTTTGGCTTCGCCGTAGTCGGGTAAAAAGATGTTCTCTTTTAATTTTTTTAAAGTAACTTCATAATGGGAGTTTTGTGTGTGTTTATATATATATAAAAAAAATGTTCCAAAATGGTTTCACTCATGCTACAATACAAAGCCTACAAATAAACACTCCATAATACTATCCTAAAAGATACATGAATAGTCTAAAATAATTTTCTCAACATTCAATAGACGTGCAGACAAAAAGTGAGGCGCTTGATTGACGAATGTTAAGATATTTTATCGCTATTACGATCTTACTTTTATCGATTAGTTAGATCTGCTCAAAGGAAATTAGGTTTCTGACTTAACGTTATCGGCTTTTTTGATTTGTTTTGTTATTGCTTTATTTTTATTTCATGTTTTATTGCTTACGCGATTGAGGAGGAACGCATTATAGAAATAAAAAAAAAAAAACTTGTAACGTATCGTCAAAGAATATAACATTTTTTTGTCTGATTTATGCCCTAGTTTGATGCGGACAGTAGTTTGAAGAGTGGTACCTAGGACCTGCTGAATTATTTTTCAGCTTTTAGTACATTACTAGCATCTTTAGTGTCTTGATCTTAAATAAAACCGTTTAACTTAAAAATCTTTTTTTACTTAATTTATACTATGTAGTGATGCTACCTGCAGTTAAAAAACAATTGCATTTCACCAATTTGATTTATCGGCATTAGAGCAAGAATCATAATTTAATGTTGATATTGAATTATATACTTAATTCTTTAGCTCGATCTATGTTCTATATTCCACAAATAAATAGTTTTTCTGTATTCACCGCAAAACCACACAGGATATTTCATCTAATTTTCTGAACAGTAAGGTTGAGTTTAAGCACTTATATAATTTGGCTGACTCCTGAAGCATGACCGTTTCGTTCTCGACAGCCAGCAACCTTTTTGATGTTTGGGTGTTCTATATTCAATTTATATTTTTGGTACTTTTTTTTTCGTGTATATGAAAAAATTCTGACCTTATAGAAATTAGTTCGATCGTTTAATTTTTAAAAACTTTAATTGTACTTCATGTTCCCTACAGACTAGAGAAAAAGAAAGAAAGAGAAAGAAAGTTGTTTTGTATCACGGACTGAGTTCAATTTTCTCGGATTATTATAAAGCCACGATGTATGTACGTATTTTATTTTGGCGAATACTTCTTTTGCCTCGAAATCCCAAATTTTCGGAAGGATTTCGAAAATAACACGATGATTCAGTGTAATTTGTCACCATAAGTCACGAGTTTGCTTTGAACTTCCAAGTGGGTCGCATACGAGGCTACTTCGAATTGGGACAGTATACCAAAAACATAACTCTTTATATTAAAGTGCTTCCCTTGACTTACATATAGCTGGGATGGTCATAATTAAATGCAGTTACTGTATCTTATTAAAATACTGTATAATATAGTTAGTTGTTTATTTGTTACCTCATCACGCCCTCTCTGCTGAACCAATCTTCATGAAATTTTGCATACACATAGAAGTATTGAGTAGGACATATGGTACCTTTCATCCCACACTAAAGAAAAAGCACTCTTCCCGAGGGAAATGCACGCGGGTAAAAGCTAGTCTTACATACTTGCACAAAATATATAATAGGACTAATTTAATACTGGTACATTACAGACTAAATAAAATAAAAATAAATTGAACATGGAATAAATAATTCCAAAACTTGGTTATACGAAAGAAAGGAGGAATAAAATTGAGCAAAATATTTTCGAAGTTACTGACTCATCCGAATTACATCATCTCAAAAAAGTGATACGATAAATTTAGAATTTATTGTGATACTTCTCTGATTCTTCCAGAGAGATTTAAAGACTGTCAAAGTAAAGTGTTATAAAATTCAGCGGTATTTTCAGAAATGTCTTAAGAATATTTGCGAGCTTTATCGAATCAGTATGTGAGAAGACTAGCAGAACATACTGACACGCTTAGAAGAGACTCCACCAGCAAGCGCAAAGCTTTTAAATTTTCGATAGATTATAATACAGATTAGATTTTTGAAGTACAAACTTCTTTAGGCTCGTTGAGCATTTTTGAGATTGGAAAAAACCATTGAAACCGCGACAGCGTCACCGGTATCTAAAAATAAGCAATTTTTTTATTGAATAAAGATTGGTCGCGATATCGATATCGCCATCTGACGCTCGTGACATATTGAGGGTGTCACTCGCGCGCTGCGAACTTTTGTTATAGGATTTTCCTTTAAGCACCCAGTAATTTAATCTCCAGTAATTATTTCCATGCTGGTCTGGGAGAAAAAGAAAAACATAGAATGTACCAGCTGCATCTCTTCCCGCGCAAGCCGTAAAAGTCGACTGAGGGAATTGGCGAATAGGTTAATCATGACATAGGCAATGCGGCTTGCAACCCACCACTATTGATTTCCTGTTTCAACTATCATCATGCTAAACGTGGTCTAAGGTCTTATGACCCTGGGCTCTGTCTACCCCGTATGGGATTAAGACGTGATTATATGTATGTAATTTCATCTCCTGCTTCTATTCTCACACCATTAGTTCATCGGTTTCATATATGGACTAAAATAAATTAGTAAGTATATTCAGTAGTGGCACGCTCATAATATAATGTGTACATATATACCGTAAGTTCTTGATATTGATATTCAGATATTAAGAGAAAGACATTTAAAGTGGTCGAATGCAAAATTATGAGCCATTTAATACGATAATTTTTCGAAACTTGTTTGTTGTATTGGTGTCGCATTATAAACTGCGGAATTTTTATATTCGTGGCATTCACTTGGTAATTTTATAATGTTTGTATTGTATACCGATTATAAGACAGCAAAATTTATCTTTATAACAACACGCAATGAGACTTCACAGCTGTTTACCCAAAATACAAATAATCTCAAATCCGGCCTAATTTATTGCAGGCAATTGAACTATCGTGCACAATTAGTATAGTCTAATATAAAATACGATTGGATATATAATAAACTAGCTGTTGCCCGCGGCTCCGCCCGCGTGGGACTCGGTTATATCGCGCCCAAAAGTAGCCTATGTTTGACTTCAGGTCGTTAACTACATCCCTACCAAATTTCATCACAATCGGTCCAGCAGTTTAGCCGTGAAGAGTGACAGACAGACAGACAGACAGACAGACTTTCGCATTTATAATATTAGTATGGAAGTATGGATAACAAAAAATGTCAGGAACAAGGATCAATCAAATCAAAAAATCACAAAATGTATTGGATTGACATAAGATTGACCCCGTGATTTGCCGCAGTTTATGTCAATCCCATACATTTTGTTCTTGTCGACATTCGTTAGCATTTTGTAATTGTCGATTTGGCTACGGGGGCTGGGCTTAGAAGCGTAATTTTTTTAAGTTTTTCAAATATGGAACAATAAAGTTTCAATAATTAATATGTTAGTTTAGTAAATTGTATCGCGATCCTCTTCTCTACAAAGCCTCGCATTCCATGATGTACGAGTAAGGCACAGTCACAACAAAGTTGGCCATAAAAACGTCAAGTATGAACCGAAGTCCCTGACACCATGACTACAAAATAACGAAAGTACAGAAAACAAGCACATAAGGTGTTGCTGAAATGTGTAGTTATTAAAATCAAGAGGTTATTTTTAATTGTACAAAGTTTTTAATCGATATACTTCATCAAATTGATGTCTTGAAGAAAACATTTTTTTAGGCAAGCATTCTGAATTTAAATAGTTTATTTCTCTTACAAAGATATATAACCTTGTCTTAAGTCTTGGTTACTTATCCATAGTTCCATACTAATATTATAAATGCGAAAGTCTGTCTGTCTGTCTGTTTGTCTGTTTGTCTGTCTGTCTGTCACATCTTCACGGCTAAACTGTCTGTCTGTCACAGAACAAATGCTACTGCCACTAGTACAAGTACCACTTCTAGTTCTGTTTCTGTATAATCTTTGTTTTGTAGCATGACATCATGCCATACCTCACCTCGGCTGGACGCCCACGCGTAAAGCCTGACCAAATACACAATTCTACTCTACATTTCATATATGCAGTCTAGATCATATACTTTGTTTGCGTTCCTAATGTTGTTTCACATTATTCGCGCATATATTCCGGCCCAATTGATGTAGATTTGGGCCAAATGAAACCGATTATTTGGTTGACGACTGAAGTCCCCAAACTTATAAATGACGAATCGGCTTTATTCGGTCAGAAAAACCTTAATATCAACGCAATAAGGGTGTCTCCTTTAAGGTGATACCTCGGTGAACACTAGCGCCACCGTCATTTAAAAATCATTACTCACTGAAAACACAAGTTATCAAAAATCCCTCTGCTGTAATGAAGGTTCTGGATCTGAAGTTAATTTTAAACATTTTCAATTATAATTCCCTATTGCTACAAATTGCATTATTGCTTAAAACGGCCACTTTTAGCAGTTTTGCAATTTGTAACTATATGGAACTATAATTTAATAATTGAATATAATTAAAATTTACTTCAGATCCAGAACCATAATTACAGCAGAGGGATTTTTGATAACTTGTGTTTTCAGTAAGTAATGATTTTTAAATGACGGTGGCGCTAGTGTTTACCGAGGTATCACCTTAATGATACCGCATTAAACTGACATAAAAAGGTGATTTACTATGCAATCGTCCCTGACTTCTTCTTCGTCCAACATTTCGTTCGACATTTGGGCGTTTGGTTGGCCCTGCAACCCATTCGATAAACAAACAAATATCTTTTCCACTATTGTTTGTGGTCATTTGGATTTTTTATATGTATAATTGGCTATTTACTAACTTACATTGTGTATCAGATGTCCCAGTAGCAGAACAGCTAACAGCGAAAGTGGCCGAACAATGATTATGCATGCAACGAGCTGATTACCAAGCTTACCGTGACATCGCTGACTTTCATTCAATATGAAAGAATATTGTTGCGGAGATAGCCAATAGATTTGACAAGACAAGACAAGACAAAAATTCTTTCGTCGGCGCCAAATCTGTCTTGTTTTGCCTGAGTAAATTGAACCCGTTAAATTTTAAGCACCAGGTGGCCTACTATCATCTCTAAAAACCATGCAAGATCTAGTGAGTAAGCGAGACAGCGCAATACATGATGTAAGGCGACATCCCCCTTATTCACTGGATCTTGCTTGGTTTTAAGGGATGATAGTAGGCCACCAGCTCTTTTAAGTATTGCGACTTCAATCGCTCCTGGTAATATTAATGCCGTTAGGTTTTTATTTTGCAATTTGTTCCCTCAGCCACCGGAAGGTATAGTAAAACCAATAACTTTAAGCGAGCACCAGTGACCGCTTGTGAGCTGAGCCATTAAATATAGTTTTTTTATCGATTTCTTAACATATTCTTGATGCACCAAAAGCCTATCAAAACAGCCTATCGAACACCTATAAACATATTGTAAACTAGCTGTTCCCCGCGGCTTCGCCCCGCGTGGGACTCGGTTATATCGCGCCCAAAAGTAGCCTATGTTTGACCTCAGATCGTAAACTACACCCCTACCAAATTTCATCACAATCGGTCCAGCAGTTTAGCCGTGAAGAGGTGACAGACAGACAGACAAACAGACAGACAGACTTTCGCATTTATAATATTAGTATGGATACCGCAGTCCGAATAGTAACCGACAACGGTACAAAGATGGGCACGTACCAGAATTCTATTGTGTTCGTCTTTAACAAAAAACGTATTATCTAACCAACAGTCTATCAATGGAATGGTGTCGGTTTGTGAATAGTACGGCCCTTGATCTTGAAGGCATTCCGTTTCTTTTTAGTTCGATCAGAATTGTGTAGATACTTGTTTACAACTACTTAAATCTTCTTCTTTTCTTCTTTTTCTTTCTTAACATTTTACCCGCTTTGCTTTTGTATATTCCTGTTTTTTCGTGGTAAAATGTAGCCTGTTCTGTTCCAAACTACATATAAGATCCGTTCAGTTGACATTGTTGGTGCTATTCTTTTTTCTATGCATTTCTATTATATTCTTCTTATTTTTCTTTCTTGAATTTCTTTCGTGAATAGGGCCCTAGATCTTGAAGGCATTCCGTTTCTTTTTAGTTCAATCAGTATTGTGAAGATGTGGTTAAGATACTTGTTTACATCCACTTAACTTATTTTTTCTTTCTTACACATTTTATTTTATTTACGGTTTTGCTCTTGTATATTCCTGTATATATCGTTGTAAAAATTTGCCTGTTCTGTTCCAAACTACATGAAAGATCAGTTGAGTTGACATTGTCGGTGCTGTTATGCATCCATCGATCTTGAAATTTACAATACACTTTATATTATTAATGTTGAAAAATATTACATTTCATTTCACTACATAGTATAAAACAAAGTCGCTTTTTCGGTCCCTATGTCCTTTTGTATGCTTAAATCTTTAAAACTACGCAACGGATTTTAATGTGTTTTTTTTAAATGGGTAAAGTGATTCAAGAGAAAGGTTTTTATGCCCATGCGAAGCTGGGGCGGGTCGCTAGTATTTTATAAAGTGTAGAAAAGACAGACCTTTCTAATGAAATAAGATAGCACTACCAGAACACAACAATATAAGCACTGCGAGAGTTGGGTTCCCAAGAAGATGTACTTACATATATAAGGGTCTACCTCATTTGATTCTTTGATACACCTGGGGGCATAACCAAAGTCATAATTTCAAAACGTGAACGAATTACGACAAGAACAAAATGTATGGAATTGACATAAGATTGACCACGTGATCTACCGCAGTCAATCCCATACATTTTGTTCTTGTCAACATTCGCCAACGTTTTGAAATTGTGACTATGACCGCTTTGCTTAAAATAACGTCAATTTCTAATATATACTAACTTCCAAAGTGGAAACTGGCCTCTGACACAAGAGTTCTCAACTCTACGATGGAGGGATGAAGTATGTAGAGACTTGGAAGCGATCAAAAGAGCTGATTAGCAACTAGTGGCTCCGTATTTTGTCGTGATTCCTTGTGATTCAAATATCTTTTATTTATTTATTTAAACTTTATTGCGAAATAGGCGAATGCGAAAAACATTATCTAACAACCTTTTCTTTGAATGCCATCAATGGTCAATCTCTTACCATAATCCACAAATCAACATTTTTCCCAATAAAACGTCTCTCAGACGCAATCAAATCGATTGGTTCGGCGGTCGTTAACCGGGCCACGAATTTTGTCATATTGTGCGCGACTGTAACTGTATTGTGGTCGAGTTTTAGTTTGTTTGTTATTGAAGGTTAGTTCGGGGAATTGGAGTGGAAAAAAGTGCTATCAATAGTATCAATACATCCATATCCATACTAATATTATAAATGCGAAAGTCTGTCTGTCTGTCTGTCACCTCTTCACGGCTAAACTGCTGGACCAATTGTGATGAAATTTGGTAGGGATGTAGTTAACAACCTGAGGTCAAACATAGGCTACTTTCGGGCGCGATATAACCGAGTCCCACGCGGGGCGATGCCGCGGGGAACATCTAGTGTAATATAAGTTTCCTTCTTAATTGTTATGCCCTTTTTACATCACAAAAATAAACTGAACCTGGAAACCCTGACGAATGGCAACCCTTATTTAAGCTTATTTTATTACCTGTCATTTTTGTAGATAATAAAGCCACTGATTAGTATACCTCACGTTTCACAAAGTTAATGTTTTTAAATTTGAATAAATTTATTTGACATTTAATACTTATCTATACTAATATTATAAAGAGGAAAGTTTTTTTGTTAGCATTGTTTTTTTGATAGCATTAACACGAATAGGCTTCGTAACTACGGGGCCGATTTAAAAAATTCTTTCACTGTTGGAAAGCCACATTATCTATGAGTAAAGTAGGCTATATATGTACCACGAGCGAAGCTAGGGTGGACTGCTACTTGTTAAATAATTGTGTTATATGTAGTTTGACGCTGAATCACCAGCCTACCGTGTAGTGTACGAAAAATACTTTCACAATTTTTTACGCTTAAATAACTTAATCTAAATACGACCCAAGATGGATTGATACTACCGTTTGGCCATTATGGCCGTTCTTATAATAATTATGATTTATTACGATATAAACGTTATTATTTGTCGGTTCATCAATATTTTTAAATACTTACTACTTTCTTGTAAGCTTCTCTTTTGGATATAGTTCTGTACTTATTAAACCATTAACCATTAATAATCTTGTGAGTATAACCATTTTATGACGCTTTCTTGATTTATTATTTCCGTCATATAAGTATCTGGTATCTTTACCTCCACAAACCGAGGTATCCGTTACTTATCAAGGTATCGTTAACTTGGGTAACGTTAATTTTTACTCAAAATAACGTTAAAAATTTCGGTACCTGCTAACAAAAATATCGTTACTACACAAAATTTTGTGACCACGCGTTTTAACGATAGGTACCTGACACAATATTGGATATTCTAAATTTTGTGTTCATTACAGATATCAGAATTAACATTATAGATTTGATGTCAATCGGTAACGTTAAATATCGCTACTTATAATGTTAATTTGGTAAGGGTAACAAGCCCTGCCTTGTTGCGCTGCTTCTTAGTACTATATTTGAGTCCTATCATGATGTGTGGCTGTCTATGCATGTTCACAAGAGTTATTGATTACCCACATCTAGCCAGACTCATTTCCTCATAGTTACTCTAAATCTGAACCTGGATGGCAGCCAGACGATGCATTGACCTGTACCGTTATTTTTAACTGTGCAATAATATTTTGGACATTTTTTCTTTAATATATCAATATTCTAAAAAATTATAAGTTTGTTGATAAAATAGCAGCACCCAATAATTTAAAATTGTAACACATTATAAATATAAATTATAATGTGTTACAGCTTTAAACTATTGGGTATAAATTAATTAATTATAAATATATAGGGACAAATCACACAGATTGAGTTAGCCCTAAAGTAAGTGCGAGACTAGGGGATAGACATTAAAGAACAATAACGTTTTTCTACATGTTAATTTGTTTAACTGGGCCCATAACGAATTATTAGCTTCAAAAACATAGTGATTATCAGTGAAAAGCCAAAGAATATATACCCTTTGGGTTCAAAACCATTTTATCATTTATCACTTCAAAAGAGCATAGATTACAAAAATTGATTCGTAGAGTCCGCGCGCGCCTATTTTTTTAAAGGCGCCATTTCCGTTTATTCCCGGTCGTCCCCACCGTGTCGTCCCCACTGGGGACGAGTGGGAAAAAAAGTTTCGTTCGTCCCCAGTGGTGACGATTGGCACTTTTTATTTCCCACTTGTTCCGCTATAGACCGAGAGTGTCAAAATAAAAGGGGGTTTCAATAAGAGATTTCACGGTTTGTTAAAATGCTTTAATTACGCTTTTCTAAGCAAGACTGTCAATAGTTTTGATTGAAAGTAACTAAAAAACTGAGGTAATTAGTACAGTATTAACGAATTTACAATAATATTGAATTATTGTACAATGAAGTTGACAATGTTTAGATAATAAGTTTACTTCTAAAATGTTTATTTTTTTAAAATCATTTAAAGTGATAATTTTGTGATCAGTCATGATTTTTTATACAGACCTTATTACATTTTTCAAAAACTGAAATAACAATAACTGTAAATAGGTTGATTATCTGTGATACATAATTTTTCCAATAATAATTATGGTAGTTAAGTATTTTTAATTTGTTGATTATCTGTTATACATAATAAGAATGGTACATAAATATTTTTAATTTGTTGATTATTTGTGATACGCTCCATAGATCTGCGAGAATTGTTACCTAATAAATAAGTCGATTATCTGTGATACGCAGTTTAAAACTGTAAGAATTATTGTAAATAGGTTGATTATCTGTGATACGCACTGCAAGAATTATTGTAAATTCGTTAATACTGTCCTAATTACCTCGGTTTTTTAGTTGCTTTCAATCAAAACCATTGACAGTCTTGCTTAGAAAAGCGTTATTTAAGCATTTTAACAAACCGTGAAATCTCTTATTGAAACCATCTTGTATTTTGACTCTTGGTCTATAGCGGAACGAGTGGGAAATAAAAAGTGCCAATTGTCACCACTGGGGACTAACGAAACTTTTTTTTTCACACTCGTCCCCAGTGGGACAACATGGTGGGGACGACCGGGAATAAACCGCCATTTCAACCATAGACAAAAATAACTTTTTAATATTCACGTTCGCTGTTCCTGCTTTGGATGCTATCTATTTGGCCGCAAATTTTTTATAAGCTATTGTTGATAATAACTTAATTGGATTTTTTTTTCTCATGAATTCGATAGCATCATGTAATTGAGATTTATCGTTATCGTTGACGGTTGTTCATTATGATAATTACGTATATGTTTTTTTTTGTTTATGACATAAATAACTGTAGGTAAGAAAATCAAAAATCTAAATTACATATTACATGAAATTGCCTGTCATAGAGTTTTAGACCTTGTTTATATTTATTTCTACAACCACATATACTTTAACAGTGTTTCCATCATTACAGATATCAGACATAGTGGTGGGACAAGAACCGAATGTGACAGCACGGGAGGCGCTGCTGAGCTGGGCTCGGCGCTCCACGGCCAAGTACCCTGGAGTCAGGGTGACAGACTTCACGTCTTCTTGGAGAGACGGGCTGGCTTTCAACGCGCTCATACACAGGAACAGGCCTGATCTGATTGACTGGCGTAATATCAGGTTAGTGAACTAAACTCTTCTACGCTGGTCTGGGAGAAAAAGAAAAACTAAGTCCACCTATTGTATTTTTGTAATAAAGTTTAAATAAATTAATAAAAACTTAGAATATACCAGCTGCTTCTCTTCCCGCGCTAGCCGTAAAAGTAAACTGAGGGAATCGGCGAATGAGGGAATCATGACATAGGCGATGCGGCGAGCAACCCATAAGTATTAATTTTCCTGTTTCAAATACCATCATGCTATAGGTTACGACCCAGGCTCTGTCCACCCAGTTATGGGATAAAGACGTGATTATCTGTATGTATGAACTTAACAACTGCTCTACCGCGGATAAAGTTAACAATCAAAGTATTACATAAAGAGACGCTTAGGATGATAGTTTGTTTTGACAGCAGTGATAAAGGGTACATAAAGCATGTCTATAAACAAGATAGTCTGACGACCTTAATGCTTGTAGGCGGCATACCAATTTAAGCACTGTTTACCCAGTAATGGGTAAAAACTTTGTTACTATATTGATTGGATGTTTCTTCTATGCTGAAGAATGAAAACAGTCACACGCTTAAACTTTTTTTTTCTGCTTAAAGACGCATCTACGCATAGATTAAAAAAAATTGCCGTAGTGACGGCGCGTGAATTCCTATTTCTATGTAGATCAGTTAGTCTAGTCTAAACATACAGCCTGAATATCAAATTGATTCAAACGCCATCTATTTCAGATCAAGGCATGTTCGCGAGCGCTTGGAGACCGCTTTCCACGTGGTGGAGAAGGAGTACGGAGTCACCAGGCTGCTGGACCCCGAAGGTAAGTTATTACCAAATAAATTTCAAAAAATGATTCGGCTTTATGTGAACTTCATCGGGATTATTCCCTATGAGGGTCGAAGTTGGTAATAGTAGTTAATTAAATGCGCTATCACGCCATACTAGCCGGAAATAAGTAAGTAAGACCATTGTTAATGCTCTTTCGATTTTTTTTTGTGTTGGCCTGTCTATATACCCCTACGGAATATTAACGTGAAAGTATACCACGCCTTCCAAACACCATATCTCAGTTGACAGTAACACGTCATGTCGCAATTTAGCCGTCTAATTATTTGAGAGGTAACTGTATAATTAGCGCGGTCGGTTCGTTCGTCCGTTGAACCTGTCAATAGGTAACCTTCGACATTGATTGTCGTGAGAAATATGGGCAAAGAAGCTACGAAAAATGGCCTATTAGCTGAGATACTTCTTCGTCCGAGCGCGTTTCCTGGTTTGCATCTTCAGATTAATTTGTTTTTTTTTTAATGCTTTGGAATACAGGGTACGCGTTTTAATCATGGTCTTGATTTCGCGGCACTGGTTATAACAATGGAGCGACTGCCGTCTGGGGGGTTACTACCGTATCTTAAGATCCAGTGAGTAAGCGAGACAGCGCAATACATGATGTAAGGCGACATCTCCCTCACTCAATCGTTCTTGCATGGTTTTAAGAGACGGTAGTAAGCCACCTGACCTCCGTATTCCGTAACCCTTTTTTAAAGATAGAAACCAGACCAATGGGAACATGTTAAGAGGCCAACACTGTCAGAATTTTAGACTGCCTAAAGGCTAACATAGCCTAACGACTGCCATCTATCGATAACAGCTGATCAACGGCTTAACGTGCCTTCCAAAGCACGGAGGATCTCATAATAGAAATGCCACTAATGGCAACCAATCCAGCCGCGTACTCTACATTCAGGGTTAGCTCTTTTATCATGTCGGCCATTATATATGGTGGCACTGGGTTTGCAATGAAGCGATTCCCATCTGACTCCGTGGACCCATTTACACGAAAAAGAGTAGAATCACGGGTAGATTTTTCAGGCTGCCTAATGGCACGTGGATCTTTTTTCGTCCATCCTTGTAAATCTATTAAATTCTCAAAATGTGCCTTTCTTTCATGCCACTTTTGTCGAATTATTCCGAACCTGGCCGTATAACCGATAAGAAGGCAAATGTTTTAATCTATGGTAGAATGTAATTAAAGTCTACAATCTACGGTCTTGCGTTTACTTATAACAATTTACGTAGTTTAGTGAGACGCTACATCGCGATTGTGTACCGTGCTTCGCAGGGCACGGTAATCGCTTGGGCTGATCGCTATCAGGGATGTCAAAGGCCTGTTTACTTTATGCCTTGGGCAAGTCTTGTGTTACCAGCTTCTAGGTACTATTTATTTATCCTATACTATTAAATGAGCAATATTTGTATATATATTTTGTTTGTACTCGCGTTTTCGAAAACGACTTTTACAATTTCTTTAAAATTTCAAACATAAGTTCTTACATAGTCAAAAAGATTAGTGAAAAAGAAAGGAAAAAAAAAAAATCTAGCTTGGTTCAATTTTTGGGAAAATTCAGTTTACCCATATTTTCATGCAAAAAGATTTATACATAAAATAAGCGAAGCTCGGTCGCACAGGTACTTTACACAGGACAAAATTCGAAATCTCGGACTCTGATCGAAAAACTGATTAAAATCATATAAACCAATAGTACAGCTCATTTTTATGCTCATACATTTTTGTGGTTTTGCTCACTGGTAATTCCCCGAAAATGTATAAGATACTTTTTAGGTCCCCATAATCGATTTTTTTCATTTACCAGGTTAAAGACCAAAAGTTCTTAAAGTACCGGTTTCAATCCCTAACAAAACTTAGATGCACTGAATTGTAGAGTATAAGAAAATTTTTAAAAAAAACGTGAGAAATAAAACACTTCGTCGTCGTCGTTTTTGTACTTTAATGAACAAGAAAATGTTACTTTAGTACATAAAAATAATTTCAGGTTACATTTACAAAGTTAAATTGACTATAACTCATAAACTTGTCTAAAGAAGTCGTAAAAATCAATATAAGATACACATCAATACACATGTAGGCAAATTGTACAGGTTGCCATGACAGGTCCAGCTTTTATTGTCTATTGTTTGCAGTTTGTTTGGGCACGGGTGACGTCATCATGTGAGGCTTATCTATTAAGGATTCGTAGTTGTTCGATATGCAAATCAGTTTTTAGGGTCAGTGGACGGGATTCTTGTAGCTTTTTAAATTTATAATGGTACTAGCTGTTCCCCGCGGCTCCGCCCCGCGTGGGACTCGGTTATATCGCGCCCAAAAGTAGCCTATGTTTGACCTCAGGTCGTAAACTACATCCCTACCAAATTTCATCACAATCGGTCCAGCAGTTTATCCGTGAAGAGGTGACAGACAGACAGACAGACAGACAGACTTTCGCATTTATAATATTAGTATGGAAGTATGGATTTTGAAATTAGAACACATTTAAGAGTCCGTATACAATGAGCGCAAACGGTACAATACTAATATCTTTTTTGCATCAAGTTAAAGATTTTACTTGCAGATCTTTCACACAAAATAGTATTAAGTCAGAGGACCTGACAAAAAAAAAACATTTAAAGCCATGATGTCCTTTTGTATAAATACTACGCTTTTGCCCGCGTGAATTTCCCACGGAAAGTGCTTGTGCCAGTGCTTTTTTCCGGGATGAAATGTATCGTATGTCCTTCTCAATACTTTTATCTATGTGTACCTATGTAAAATTTCAGAAAGATTGGTGCAGTGGATAGGGCGTGAAAGCGTGACAAACAAACAAACTCACTTTCGCATTTATAATATTAGTTAGGATTGAAAAAAGAAAACACTGGTAGGGAACCGAATGCGCAAATGCGAGCCACTTTTGAATTACGTTTTGCAAGCCTCACGCTAAATTCAAGCACAGAATAAATTTACTGCTTGATCAGATAGGTACTTATTTTAAAAAAAATGTTTTAATTGGAAAATCTTCTTTCTCAGACGTAGACACCCACGAACCAGACGAGAAGTCCCTCATTACATACATCTCGTCCCTTTACGAGACGTTCCCCGAACCTCCAGCAGTACACCCGCTGTTCGACGCCGAGTCACAAAGGCGAGCCGCCGCTTATACCGAGTTAGCGGCGCAGCACCGCGCCTGGCTGCACGAGAAATGCGCACTTATGCAGGTGACTATAAAGTCTAATTTACTACTTATTTTTTTAAGTCGTGGAGAAGACCAGAATGTCGTATTTTTGTATGGATGAGCTTTGAAGGCGTACGTATAGAATTGTAGCTACTGTCATAATCGCAAAGGCCACCTAGACTCTAATTAAGTCTACTCCTGTGTTTTCTGTCTGGATAACATTCTTCGAATACTGCTATACCATCTCCTGTGTAGTGTTAGGTGTTCCGGCGAGCTAAAAACATCGTGTCTTTATTAGGTACAGTCCATATAAGGCACGTTTTCGGAGCCCCCGGCCGGTGCACCCGCTGTAAGATACCGAGTCGCAGCGGCAAATTTTAAAATAATTTTGCCTATAGTTTATCCTAGGAAATTAATTTCCTCCGATGGTATCGGGAAACGCGATTATCCATAATTGTTTTTAACATATTGGGTCTTGATTATGTTTCTCCAGGACCGTGCTTTCCCGTCAACTTTGATTGAGATGAAGAAGCTGCTCAGCGAGAGCACGCGGTTCCGCAACGAAGAGGTGCCGCTGCGGCAGAGGGAGAAGCAGAAGCTGTTCCACCATTACAGGGAGCTTGAGGTAAGGATTCATCCAGCAGGGTCTCCTGGTGTTCATACCACGGAGGATATGAGCGGAGTTGGTCTATTGATCTTTTCCCTAGTCGAGGGGGGTCGGGGAGCTTATCGCCATCTAGTGATGAGTGGACAAGTTAATAGGAATTAGGTCAAGCATATGGCAGACATGCTTTAAGATGCTTTTTGGTAAAGTTGCTAAGCTGCTTTAAAGGGCTACTTTTAGCAGTTTTCCAATTTGTAACTATAATTTAATATGATTAAAATTAACTTCAGATCCAAAACCTTAATTACACAACTGGGATTTCAGTGAATAATGATTTTTAGTTGACGGTGGCGCTTGTGTTCACCGAGGTATCACCTTAAGTAGTGACTATACTTTTGTTGTATCCCAAACAGAAATATTTCGAATCTGTCGGCGAGTGCGACATCGAGCCGACGTTGCGCCCGGACGCGCTGGAGCAGGCGTGGTCGCGGCTCATGATCGCGCACGGCGAGCGCGAGCGCGACCTCACCGACGAGATCCGCCGGCTCGAGCGGCTGCAGCGGCTGGCTGAGAAGCTGCACAGGTTGCTCAAATATACACCTTATTGCTAGTTCATAAGTTTCAAATAATTTAAAAAGATAAAAAAACGAAAATTACTCTCATAATCCCGCTCATAATATGCGCTGCAGCATGGTGCCTTTGATTATTTCATGGCGCATACGTCTTTGTCCTAGCGTGTTTTCCCGGTTGGATCTTCAGCTTACGTTCACTTTAGTTATGATTCTCAATTTGGCGGTACTGATTATTACAATGCATTCTTACACTAATACACTTCTTATTTCTATGCATATCTAATCTACTATAGAATTAGGAACCGCGTGCTGCGTAAGACGATTAAATTTTCCATTATATACTACCTGTTGCCCGGGGCTCCGCTCCCGTGGGAATTTCGGAATAAAATGCACTTAATAATAGCCTATGTGTTGTTCCAGGGTATAAGCAGTCTCCATTCCAAATTTCAGACAACTGTTTTCGTGTAAAAGAGTAACAAACATCCATACAAACTTTCGCGTTTATAATATTAAATAGGATTTATTTATTTCGGACCAAAATATCCATATTTTTACTAGTATGATAACAAACAAATATGTTTTAAATTCAAATTGTTTATTTTCAATATAGGATATTCTTAACACTTATTAACGTCAATTGTTACTTATTTTAAGTTTACCACCACTTCCAAAGCGCAACCTACATTTTAACATTACAGAGATATAAAACAAACCGAAAGTGGGCTTGACAACGTGGAACGCCACATCGAGAGCGAGATCCGTCGCGTGGAGCGCGGCGTGCACCCCGCCGAGGCCAAGATGGCGGCCGAACAGATCGAACAGGAGCTCAGGGCCATGGAGCACACGATACAGGAGATGTTCCAGGATGCGCACGCGCTGAGGGAAGGGAGATATCCTCAGGCTAGCGATTTACATAGACGGTAAGGCTTTTTAACACGCTTTTATTAGCTTCACTTGTATGTTTGCTTGCTTGTTTGTAACCGACTTCTTTGAACTTAATTTTGACCCACTTTGAACCATTAGATTTAATTCAAACTTTGTAGAATTATCAAGGACCGATGACAATACAATAATTCGATAAGTTTAAAAAGTGGAAAATACATTAAGAAGGAAAGCAGGCCTATGACCATTTTTGAAGCATTGCGAACGCGTGGCCATCCCTGGAGAAATCTTTTCACACACTTCTCAAGAACCCCATGTTGTAGTCACTTGGAAAAAACCATGACAGGGGAGTTAATTCTTAGTGTACGCGGTATAAAAAAATCAATTCATAAAATTAAGAATTTAAAAATACCCACGATTCATTTTGTTTTTATTACTCGAGTATTTGCGGAAATTCGGTTACCCTTCCCCACTTTCACCCACACAATTTCGAAACGACTCAACCGATTTTCATCAAATATGTCTAAGAAAACTCGAGCATAAATCAGCTTTAACACAAAAAAAAAACTGAATTGAAACCGCTTCATCAGTTCGGGAGCTATGATGCCAGAGACAGACAGACATACAGACCGACAGACAGACACGGCTAACCTATAACCCCCCTTTTTGCGCCGGTGGTTAAAAACATTAAACTATTTATCTTCCCTTGATAGAGTCCAACAAGTCCACGACCGCTGGCTAGCGGCTCGCCAATCCTTCACGGGCAGACTTCTACCACGACTGTCGTCAGTGCGACTGCCCGTACAACAGACCACCGTCCGACGAGAAACCCGCACCGTCACTGAGACCAGGGTTCTGGATGCTGATCCCAAGTTCCAGCAGCTGCATGAGGCAACCAAGTGGTGCAAGGAGAAACTGGTATGTTTAACGTTAATAGCTCTTGTTGTACCATAGCTAGTATCTGCCAGTAATGCAAGTGGACCTGGAGTGAGGAAGACTGCTGAACCAAGAAGAACTAACCCTGTTATCAGGTATGAGGAAGTTGGTTTAGTACAACTGCTCTAACAACAGACCACCGTCCGACGAGAAACCCGCACCGTCACTGAGACCAGGGTTCTGGATGCTGATCCCAAGTTCCAGCAGCTGCATGAGGCAACCAAGTGGTGCAAGGAGAAACTGGTATGTTTATTGTTAATAGCTAGTATACCATAACTTACTCGGTAAACCTAATGCCAGATGGACCGATGACCTGGTCAAAGTTGCCGCAAAAAATTGGATGAGGAAAGCACAAGACCGAGAGGAATGGCGTGTGTTGCTAGATGCCTACACTTAGACGATGGGCTGAAGAAGAAGAAGATATTACAACTTAAGTATCTGACAGGAATGCAAGTAGACATGGAGTGAGGAAGATTGCTGAACCAAGAAGAACTAACCCTGTTATCAGTTGGTATGAGGAAGTTGGTTAAGTACAACTGCCCTTACAACAGACCATGTCCGACGAGAAACCTGTACTGTCATCGAGACCAGGGTTCTTGATGCTTGGTTGATTCCAAATTCCGATAGTTGCATGAAACTACCAGGTGGTGCAAGGAGCAACTAGTATGTTTATTGTTACTAGATCTTGTTTAAACACAAGTCTGTCTGTCTGTTACGCTTTTACGATTTTGATGAAATTTAGTATGGAAATAGTTTAGGCCAGGGGTCAAAAAGGGGTCTGGCGGAGCCACGGGCATCAGCTAGTGTTAATATTAATATCAGCCAATCATAGCATACCTGCCTGCTATTGGATGTTACCTATAACGTATTTGCTGTTGTAACGGCAAGTAAACGAGACTCGTGGAAGACAAGAGGGGAGGCCTTTGCCCAGCAGTGGGACTATTAATGCTATAAAAAAAATACTGTTGTACCTCCTCCAGTCGTTTCCTTACTGAGCGTCTTGATGCCCGAATGCCCGACCTATCTTCTTTGCGATCCCCGTGGATTGCGTTGGAGATCTGGATGGCAACATTTTAATTTTATTTTTATATTACTTCATTTTTGTGAAATGTGTTACTATAATAAGCACTTTTTTTTACTAACCAAATGGACTAAACATCAGAAATAAAGTGATAAATTATTATTATTATTGTTTTTGTTTTTCCATCTGGAATTCTCAGGCCAGGCCTGGTAATTTTATGGACTAATCACGGGTCTATTGACCAAGTGCTTACCCATTTATTATTTTACTAGCTGTTCCCCGCGGCTTCGCCCCGCGTAGGACTCGGTTATATCGCGCCCAAAAGTAGCCTATGTTTGACCTTAGGTCGTTATCTACATCTCTACCAAATTTCATCACAATCGGTCCAGCAGTTAAGCCGTGAAGAGGTGACAGACAGACAGACAGACAGACAGACAGACAGACTTTCGCATTTATAATATTAGTATGGATGGAGAAGTAGTTAGTAAGTTTTCAGGGTCCAACCGTAAGAATTTTCGAACTATCCGGCAGGTATTTAAAATGGAAACTTTTTGTAAAGTCATGTACGTACATTTTGGTAAGCCTAACTGATCTAGTCCTCCGAAAATATCTGACGGTATAACGCCAGTGGTGGAAATGACAATAGTAACTATGGTAACTTATTATTATTAATTTGGTCAGACCATCGTATCGTACGTCCTCTGGATCTCCTTCTGTTGTACCAGCCGAGTATTGATCGTATCTTTATTCTTTTCAGAAAAAGCTACACGAATCCGAATACGGGTCGGACTTGCCGTCCGTACTACACGAACTCGATAAACACCAGCGGGAGCACAAACAGATCGACCAATTCCACTCTAAGGTATTTTAAACGAAGTTTATTTTAACCTATTCAATATAGTTTTAAAAAAAGATAACAAATTCTTGCTAAATCTACTCCTGTTGATGATACCTTGAGGGAGTTTTTGGAGGGAAAGTAAACTGTCGCTATGTCTGCGCTGTATTTAATTTCCAAAACTTAGGTTTTTTCGAGTGTTTGTGCATAATATTGGTGGTTTATTATTCGCAAAGTGTTCGTGAACAAGCGTGAGTGTTGGGAAGTGATACAGTGTCGATTACGTGACTTTTTATCTTTGTCACCAAAATCTCCATGATATAGCTAAGTGAAACTTTTCCACCGCTTCACTTAGCCATCTGACTCAGACTAGACTTACTTACTTGACTGGACTTGACTATTGACTTGAATTTTTGACTCGACTGAGTTAAGTAGGACTGAAGAAGATTAATAAATTCAAGAAAGGCCTTAAAGGACTAGATTCCATGGCCGTATAAACTATTCAAAAAAAAAAAATACCTTGAGAGGCGGTGTGGCAACACTTACTAGTTAAATCAGTCATTCTGACACTCGTGTCAAAAATGTCAATATAATTTTCCCGGGCAAGGTCTGACACCAACTGGTGGCAATTGATACCACTTCAGAGGCCTAGAGGCGACGAATTAGAATAGGGTGCGCAGGTCTAATTGCCTTGTATTTCACACGATATGAATTAATGATTCAATTTAAATGTGTTATTAATTGCCTCCGTGGTCCAGTGGTTAAGGCGTTTGCCTGTAGACAAGGGGTCGTGGGTTCGATTCCCACGGGAAGCATACTATGTTTAGTTGTTTCCAGTTTGGTTAGGACATTGCAGGCTTGAATCACCTGATTGTCTGATAATAAAGATGATTCCATGCTTCGGGAGGCACGTTAAGCCGTTGGTCCCGGCTGCCATCTGGTCAAAGGAGCCACGTCAGAGGCCGAGAGGTTGTACCGAAGAACTCTTAACACCAGGGTGTGCATTGTCGATTGACCGTGACGCCTACACGTAATGATGATGATGAATGTGTTACTTTGTGTAGGTGGAGCAATGCGTCCATAACCGCTCCAACTTCAGCGGCGAGGAGCTAAACTTGTACAACCAGCATCTCAGCCAGCTGCAGAAACTGTATGCCGACCTGCTGTCTACCAGCACCAAACGGTAAGTCGGACCATGTGGTCCCATTGCCTAAGAAAAAGATTTGTTTGATATATGTATTTAACACCAAATAAGATCGTGGACAAACACAAGAAATTCTATCTATTTAAACGCAAGAGCTGTGCTTGTCAGGAATGTCGCTTCCGAGTACATCTATCTGCCGCTAGCCTTTTAATATCCGGATACGACATGATTCCACCTTTTTCTTTATTTGTGACAATGTGAAAAAAAAGCTGGCAAGATAGCCGGCTCATATATCGCGCAGTCAGAGTAGCAATCAGCTCGCGATTATGCCGCAAGAGCACCAACTTTTACGTTTTTAATTTTAGAATTTCGTTTGTAATAACGAAAAAAAAATTTTTTTTTTAAATCCTAATCTAGCATATAATGTTACCAAGCCGCAAACACACAAGTTTTAAGGTTTTTAATTTTAAAATTAGATTTTATAATAAAAAACATTTGTCCAAATCCAGCATGTCCGACCTGGACGCCTTGCAAGACTTCCTCCAGTCGGCCACGGCGGAGCTGAACTGGCTCAACGAGAAGGAGCAAGTGGAATTGTCTCGCGACTGGGCCGACCCGCACATCAATCTACCCGCCGTACAACATTACTATGAAGTGAGTTGAAAATTATTAATTTTTACTTTTTTTTTATACGTTTGTGTAAAAAAAATTGTAAATATATTTTTTCTTGCCATTTTGGGTGATCTTTATTTGAATTTCTCATAACATCTGGTATAGAAAAGTGCTACGTTAATACTTACTTTGAGTTACTATGGGTTAATTTGTGTGATTTTTCCATATGTACATTTATTAAAACATGAATGAATGAAAAATGGACGAGTTTTCAAACTAGTGCAGTACAAACTATCTATTAATACTTTAGGGAATTGTATATTCATTCAGCTGTGATTTTTAATAAATCAGCCAATCATTTTATAGCTGTGTTCACACATAATACATTGTATTATTATCTGTAAAAATAATAATGAACAACTAAATATATTAACAAAAATAAATATATTAGCAAAACATATTTTGCTACGTTAAAAATATTTTTTGTTTTTCCACATATTCATACAATATTTGTCAAAAATCAAGATTTTTGTAAATCGTCAAATAATTTTTAATAAAAATACAGTGTGAATGCAGCTTTATAAAACAAAACACGCAATCTCATCCCCCACGCTTGTCATCCATAAAGTTGTTGTATTATAAATATTTTTTATATTACGTTTCTTTGCAAGCATTCATTTGGAGACGACCAGGAGGTTTGTCAATTTCACACTGTTTTTGTTATATTTTATTGGTTTTTCATGTGGTCTTAGTTGCGTTTCGTTTTTGATGTGCTTTGTCTGTCCGTTTCAAATGTTTTGTGATAATTTTAAGAATTTTTTTAACATTTGTTAATTGATTCGTCTAGCAAAATCATTTTAATATTTGTGTTAAGGTGATACCTCAGTGAACACTAGCGTCACCGTCATCTAAAAATAATTACTCACTGAAAACACAAGTTATCAAAAATCCCTCTGCTGTAATTGAGGTTCTGGGTCTGAAGTTAATTTTAAACATATTAAATTATAATGCCCTATAATTTCAAATTGAATTATTGCTTAAAACGGCCACTTTAGCAGTTTTGCAATTTGTAACTATATGGAATAACTAAAAAACTATATTAAAATTAGCTTCAGATCCAGAACCATAATTACAGCAGAGGGATTTTTGATAACTTGTGTTTTCAGTGAGTAATTGTTTTTAAATGACGGTGGCGCTAGTGTTCACCGAGGTATCACCTTAAGTTATTGCAATTGAATATTTGCAAATTAATTCTATTTTCCTTGCAAATTATTTTCATTAATGTTAGCATTCACACTTTACTGAATTAAATAGATATATCGGCTAACAACTATCTTAATCATCATCTTAATTACAAGTTAAAAAAATAAAAAAAATAAAATTAATTTATTCAAAATTGAAAAGATTCCATATATTATAAAATAATTGGTACTTAACAAAACAATGCTATATATGTTACATTATCTGTGATTTGGAATACAGGCTAATAGACAATGAATAAGTTATTAAAAAAAAATTCAACATGCGTCATTTTAAAACCTGCCTTACCACTCACTAATAAAATACATTTTACAGCAACTTATGTCATCACTGGAGAAGAGAGAACTCCAATTCAGCAACGTCATCGACCGCGGAGAAGCCCTCATTGCCCAACATCATCCTGCAAGCAAAACGATCGAAAGTCATCTGCAGGTTAGTTCAATTTTAAATCTTATAGTCTAAGGAATAAAACTCAATTTAGTAATCGCTAGTACTGAAACTGCAACCCAAAAAGATGGATAGACATTGTGGCTTTTCTGTGCATTTTCAGCTTTATTGTTATAGGAAGAAAACGTTTCATTTTAAATCTTATGAGCTATGGAATAAAACTCAATTTCAAAATTTTCACGTACAGAATGAAATCGATTGGTGTTATATATAGCTACATAGTATAACTTTTAATACTATATTATATGTAACCAGGTGATGCAGTCCCAATGGGCGTGGGTGTTACAACTGACCCTGTGTCTGGAGACCCATCTGAAACACACCACGCAGTACCATAATTTCTTCGAAGAGGTGAAGGAAGCAGAGAAATGGATACAGAAGTAAGTTTAAATGCCTTAAAACATATTTTTTTAATATACTAGTGGATCCGGTGATCCACCTTATGAGGTCATGGTAAGCCCCCAAGACTCGTAGCCACAGCCGTCCAACGTTTTAAAAAAAACAATCAATGACAAGGCACGGCGCCAAAATAGGTACCCAATACGCGCGTTAAACTTCTTCAACTAATCATATTTCGTATAATTATATAAAACTCCATATTTATTTTATGCCTATAACCTTCCCTGCGAATCACTCTATATATTAGTGAAAATCGCATGAAAATCCGTTTGTTAGTTTTTAAGTTTTGCTATCTCCATTCTAAATTTCAGCCAAATCGGTTCAGCCGTGAAATAGTAACAAACATACACACTTATACACTCATAAACTTTCGCCTTTATAATATTAAGTGTGATAAGTAGGATATAGCAAGTATAGTATAGATATCATCATCATATCAGCCACAAGACGTCCACGGCTGGACATAGGCCTCCCTCACAGATATCCATTTTTTTATGTGGCTATAATCCACAATATGGCAATCAAACTTATAGCTTATTTTTGCCAGTATCAAGTTTTATAAAAATATTCTTCATTTTGTCGAGTCACAGTCAAGTCAAGTCAGTAGTCAAGTTAGTCAAGGGCTAAGTGAAGCGGTGGAAGTCTCACTTAACATTATCTTGGGAGATTTTGGTGACAAGGATTAAAGTCACTTATACGACATTGTACCACTTCCCAACACTCGCGCTTGTTCACGAACACTTAGCGAAAAATAATCCACCTTTATTATGCACAATATTCGAAAAAACACAAATGTTAGAAAATAAATACAATGACGATAACTGAGTGACTTTAGCTTGGCGCCAAAAACCCTTAATAAGGTTGTCGGACCATCTAGTAGATACAGTATATGTTAATTATTAAAATGTTTTTTTTTTTGCAGACGCGAAGAAGCCCTGAACACGACATTCTCCCAATCAGAATTCACGCTCGACCAAGGCGAGCGCCTGCTGAAAGGCATGCAGGAGCTGCGCGAGGAGCTGAACTCTCACGGCGCGGTGGTGTCGAGGCTGGTGGAGCACGCGCAGGAGGTCAGGCCGGTCAAGCAGAGGAGGGCGCCGGTCACCAGGCCGCTGAGGGCTGAGACTGTTTGCGCTTATAAACACGCCAATGTAAGTACCTACACTACATATATATTAAGTCTACGTGTAAGTGTTTATTTAGTAAGTAAGCTCAATTTGTTTTTGTGATTTCTGTAATTTACGTTTTTAGTTTAACCTTTAAGTTCATTTGGAAAGTATATTTTGGATACACCATCGTACGCCATAAGGTGTAGAGGCGAAAGAGAAGGGGTGGGGGGGGGGGCGTGCTTCCCCTCATAAAACTTTAGATTCTATTTAACGAACCACCTTATCAAGTTACATTAGAAAATATATCCTCGTCTGATAATAAAGAAATTATTGGCGGATTCAGAAACTGTCAAATAAGTAAACTAGCGAATTTGTGAAAATGGCGAGTAAGGAAACTGATCGGTAATACGCTACCTTCTATGTCAGAGGCCGAGAGGCGGTTCCGATGAACTCTATTACCAATATGTACGTACGTGCATGATCAATTGACCCTGTAATACACTATATGATATGATGATGCTTCAGGAGGCGAAATCTTAACTTACCTATACACGACGATACGATGACCTCCGTGGCGTAATGGTTAACATGCCTGACCGCTACTCAGGAGGTCCCGGGTTCGATCCCCGGTCAGGTCAAGATGAAAAATGATCTTTTTCTGATTGCCCTGGGTCTTGGATGTTTATCTATATATGTATTTGTTATAAAATATAGTATCGTTGAGTTAGTATCCCATAACACAAGTCTTTGTTTTGCCCACAATAACCTACGGTGCCGAGACATGGACTCTCACAAAAAGAACCATGCATAAGATTGCAGTTGCACAAAGGGCCATGGAACGAGTCATGCTCGGCATTAAACTACAAGATCGAATTCGCAACTCGGAGATCCGACGTAGAACGAAAGTTCACGACGTACTCTCTAGGGTTGCAGCTCTTAAATGGAACTGGGCAGGACACCTGGCTAGAAGGAACGATGGTAGGTGGAGTAAGGCTGTAACGGAGTGGTACCCTAAATACGGAAAGCGAAGTACTGGACGTCCAGCGGCTAGATGGGTCGATGATATTAGGAAGGTTGCTGGCAACAACTGGATTGCGGTGGCTCACAGTAGGGATACATGGCGTAGACAGAGGGAGGCTTATGCCCAGCAGTGGGTTGTGAACAGCTGATGATGATGATGATGATGATGAACACAAGTCTTGAACTTTGGGGCTAACTTGATCTGTGTGACTTGTCTCTATATATTTTTATTTTATTATTATACATATTTATCAAATGTATCATGTTTTTTCAACAGGTGGCCATAGAGAAAGGCTCAGCGGTGACGGTAGTAGACAATTCCGGGCGCAGTCGCTGGCGAGTCCGGCTGGGCGGCGCGGGAACCGAAGTGCAACTGCCCGGAGCGGTGGTGGCCTTGCCGCCGCCGTGCCAGGAGGCGCTAGACACCGCGTCTAGGCTGAGGAATGCTTATGATCGGGTGAGATTAATTAAATTTTGATTTTATGAAATTACATTATTCCTGCTCTTAGCTTATGGATTAATATTTTCAAGCGGAGGACGATCGTTAGAATTTGTTTTACCTGAATCTAGACATTTACGAATAAATCACAATGGACTGTCTCCGTTGTCCAGGGGTTAAGATGTTTGCCTGTAAGGGGGTGAAGTTATGGGTTCGATTCCCACGAGAAGCAAATTGTGTTTAGTTGTTTTCAGTTTGGTTAGGACATTGCAGGCTTGAATCGTCTGATAATAAGGCACGTTAAGCCGTTCGTCCCGGCTTCCAACTGGTAGTCATTAAAGGAACCACGTCAGAGGCCGAGAGGCGGTCCTAAAGAACTTTCATACTAGGGTGTGCATGGTCGATGATTGTGATACCTGCACGAAATGATGAATAATGATGACGACGATTCACGCCAGATTGATGACAAAATAAAAAAGGGAGTTGATTTATTTACCAATTAATGTAATTTTCTTTAATATAATGATACATAAATATATACATATATTCACGTCTTTATCCCATACGGGGTAGACAGAGCCTAGAGCCATAAGACCTTAGACCACGTTTAGCATAATGTTAGTTGAAACAGGAAATCAATAGTGATGGGTTGCTAGCCGCATCGCCTATGTCATAAATTTCCCTATTCGGCGATTCCCTCAGACGATTTACGGCTTGCGCGGGAAGAGAAGCAGCTGGTACATTCTATGTTTTTCTTATTCTCCCAGACCAGCATGGAAGAGTCCCAGACCAACATGGAACAGATAATAATATAATGATGTCTATAAGAATTACACCGTCTATATTAACACTACAATCATTTCTAACACTGGATGTACATTAACGCCTAATGATTAGCCCTTTTTATCTAAAACTAACGATCATGGTACAGCGACCTAAACTGAGTCTTTCCCCTCTGATAATAAGGATCAATTTAAAAATTTGTTTTTCATAGTAAATACAATTTACTAAACCATTATCACTTCGATACGATGTTAGCGGTCGTCCCGCACGTGTTTTACTTATTGTTTCTTATACCTTTCTTTTGGCTGTTTAAGGTAATGCATCTATATTCTTCTTTTTAACCCCCAACGTAAAAGAGTGGTGTTCTGTTTCGGATCATGTTCATGTGTCTGGTTTCCTTGTAAAAAGGGTTACGGAGGTAAGATGGCAGTCGCTTCATTGTTATAACCAGTAACGCCAAATCTGGACCATGATTATTAGCGGGGCTCTGAAGCGTAAGCTGAATATGAAACCGGGAAACACGCTCGGACGAAGAAATAAAAGTGTGTTATAAATTGTGATATATCAGTAGCATTATAGTGTATAAATATATATGCATGTATCAATTTGAATAATTATAGAATGAAAACTGATAATGGAGGTGGTTCTTAGATATACTTTAATCTGTAGTGGATGTAGTGTTTTTTGTAAATTTTAAATTTATCGTTTTATGGTAACGAAGTAGGTACCTTAATGCGCGTATTAATGGTAGCTACGTCGATTTTTTTTTTTACTTTGTAAACAATGTTACGACTTTGTTGATTGTTGTTTATGAATTGCGTCTACGCAGCTGGTAAGATACCATAAAAAATTTTGTTGTTGATTCATATCTTATTTCTTCTTCTTTCGGTGCCATCTTCTATCGAAGGTCGGCAACCATCAATGCGACCTGCACCTTCGAGACAGCCGCTCGTAATAGGGATCGCGTGCTTCTATTGTACCATTGACGTAGGTTTTTTTAGCCAAGATAGTCTCCTTCGTCCATATTTTACTACTAATTTTATAATACTGCCGCCGTAGACTGACTAAGTAACATGTATTTTAGGATTTGATCCATGCAGTACGAATAAGAATATTATACTAATTAGTCAAATATAGTACCAATGTCATACGCAAAGATAGTAGTAGACACAGTGATTTTTACCCGACTGCAGTGGTTCAGCAACCATGGCTATGTTTTTATACCGAAACCAGTGTGATAGATCATCTTTTTTTTTTTCAATCTATCTATCCAAAATTTAAGAGCTGTACTCTTGTCGGTGGAGTCTCTTCCAGGTGTTTCTATCTTCCGCTAGCCTTTTCACCTCCTGTTACGACATGACTCCCACTTCCTTCATTTGTTCTATAAAACTCCTTCTTGGTCTACCTCTTCCCCGTCTTACCTCTATCTTGCCTTTCACTATGTTTTTCATTAAGTCATCGTGCCGTATTAAATGTCCCCACATTTATATTTTGTTCAATCATCTCCTTTATCTTTACATCTTTACATAGTATAAAACTAAGTCCCTTTCCGCTGTTCCTATGTATGCTTTTAAATCTTCGAAACTACGCAACGGATTTTGATGCGGTTTTTTTTAATAGATAGATTGATTCAAGTGGAAGGTTTTTATATAAGCAAAACCCATAATATTCATTATATTACCCATGCGAAGCCAGGGCGGTTCGCTTTTGAAATATAAATTTAAATGATATGTTTGTTGAAGGTAATACAACTATGGCAGAGGAAGCAGCTCAGGATGCGACAGAACATGATCTTCGCGACCATCAAGGTGGTTAAGGGATGGGATTTCCCACAGGTACGTCCTTTACTATACAGTATCTTATTAGTACATATAATAAAGACGTTTATATTATCTACCCTGTGCAGTTAGTAGAAGATGCATAACAGATAGGTTTCCATAAAGAAGAAAAGGCCTAATTGGACATCGATTTTCCAATCGATTTTAAACCTTAAGTTTAAGATTTAGAGTACACTGTTGTTTGACATGACGATTGCGAACTCACCTGGTTTTAAAACAAAATTTTCTGTGTCTGATTGGAATTTTTACTGGCATATTTTACACAGTTCGTAGCCATGGGCGCTGAGCAGCGACAGGCCATCCGTCGAGCTCTGAATGAAGATGCTGAGAAACTGTTGGCTGAGGGAGACCCGGCTGATCCTCAACTGAGAAGACTAAGACGAGAGATAGACGACGTCAACAGGCTCTTTGACGAGTTCGAGAGGCGAGCCAGGGCGGAAGGTAAGATACTTTTTTAAAGTTATTGACGTGAAATAATTTTTGATTGTTGATAAAAAGAATCGTAATTATCGATTTAGTGTCACGGCTTTCAAAAATAGCTCTCCTTATCTATTTTGATTCGTATTCGCGTACCACCAGTATGTAAAGATACTATAGCATTCGCTTCGCCCGTGGTACATACATAGTCTTTGTCACACGGGGATAGTATGGTTTTCCAACAGTGAAAGAATTTTTCAAATCGGTCCAGTGGTTTTTGAGTTTGTTCATTACAAACATACATACAAAAATACAAATCTTTCCGCTTTATAATATTAGTGTAGATACATAAATATATAGGAACAAATCACACAGATTGAGTTAGCCCCAAAGTAAGTAAATTAACTATAATCGTATAATATTATTTACGTACAATTAGCTGTAAGATTATACCTATTTTAATCTATGATCCTTTGTTGGTCAAAATAAAAGGCATTTTATTACAGATTTCTTGAAAATTCTAACAAAACCACTGTTTTATCTTTTCTTAGTAAATGCAAAAATTGGCTTTGAATACTACGTCTGTGTAAAAAAAATAAAGCTGAAGGTTAAAATAATTTCGTAATTAAACAACGCCACAATTAATTAATTAACTTTTTTTCGTCGACTATTTAATTGGTTTCTCTATACTGCCCGTTTTCAGTCACATGTTCCAATACCGACCTATATTATATAGAGCAATCATTCAATTAGTATTAAATGGTATGTGTGTTGTGCAATGTGATGTATTGAATACTCGTGTGAGGAAAGAATATGATACAATACAAATACTATTAATGCAACACATAAAATAATGACTAGAGAAACAACTTTACTCGAAACAATGTAAGGCCGACTACCAGTTGGTCAGAGGTACAAGTTACAAGAGACAAAACATAGAAATATTAAATTGCAGGCCAGGCTGCCATTTCCTAAGTCTGTGGGCTAAAATGTCTTCTTCTTCGTGACGATGACCTTAATAATTAAGGAAGCTTAAAACAAAAAGTGAGAACCGACGATTTATATCAATAGACTGATATGTAATGAAGGTAATTTCTACATTTGCGAAATGGCTTTGCAGATTTCGAGGTCCGGCTTTGTTCAAAGAGAGACATGACATATCTCTCTTTTATTCTCTACTAGCGACCCGCCCCGGCTTCGCATGGTCATAAAAACCTTCCTCTTGAATTACTCTATCTATTAAAAAACCGCATCAAAATCCGTTGCGTAGTTTTAAAGATTTAAGCATACAACGGGACAAAGGGACAGAGAAAGCGACTGTTTTATACTATGTAGTGATTATAGGTACACTTCAGTACCAAAACTCAACGTGTAGTCTTCTTGTATAGAATTACATCCGCTTAATCATTTTACGTGAGTAGAATTTCAATGCACTGTACAGTACTGAGAATGGGATAGTATTATTCTGTGCTAACTTCTATACTAAAAGTATAATATAGCTGGAGAGTTTGTTTGTATGTTTATAACAATGGAACTACCAGACGTTTTTGCATCATTCTTTATGTATAAGATAGCTTGATTCGAAACAACATAGACATTACATGCGGATGAAACCGGGTACAGCTAGTATTAAAAATATCCCCAAGTTTTTAACACATGTCCAATAAAAGCGCCTAATTATGCTTTAGACTAATTTAGCAGTCCATTTTATCAAACACATGTAATAATCTTTGTGGCAGGTTAGTCAGCGACAATTTAATGTATGACATAAGCTGCTTCTGCCTCGTTATTAAAATATATCATTGACTTGTTTACCGAGCAATTTGGAGTCCTTTAAAAACTGACCTGGATACCTCGCCTACATATATTGATTTTCGTTGTAGGTATCTATCTTAAAATGAAGACGTTTTGAAAAAAGGAGACATTACAATATTAAGTGTGAAACTATGGATTTCTGTAACGTTCTTTGTAAATCGTTAATTTATTACCTTATTCATTAGAACCGCCCACATTTTTAATCTGTTGCCATCTGACTGTCATTTTACTTGTTTTTCATTGTCCGACTAACGGACGACTTTTAGTCTTGATAGCGTAATTTATTACGTGGGTGTACGTTGCACCTTCTGAAATATAAAGCTTGATCAAATGATCTCGAAACTTGATACGATTTGATGCTGGGTTTATTTACTCAAAGATTTGTCTTGAATCTTGATATATAATTTGATGCAGGGTTTATTTGTTGATTTATGTTCACAAGAGTATACGTAAAGATGAATCGGTTTTTTTTTATATACGACGACTAATTTGGGCAAAAACCTTCCGCCTCATTCATTGTAAGTGATCATGGTTATGGAGTTATTATAGCTAGTATACGGTACTTTTTAAAATTATTATTTTTGAGTAGGCCCCTTAAGTATAGAGGAGAAGTGAAGAAAAGAAAGGTAAATAAACAGTGTATAAAATAAGATAAGAGAAAAATGATTCAAGTTGTTAAGCTTTGATGTAGACTAATATACTTATGACGATTTATCAATTAGTAATATTATATGCCCAGAATAAAATAAATACAATTCAATGCCTAATTATTCAGTTCTAGTCAGTTTATCAGAGAAATTCAAACTAAAAATAGAAGCGTAAAGATATCAAGTACCAAGATGACATAGTCGACGTACGATCTCAGCAGTATGGCAGCGTCCTACGGGATCATTGTCAGTCACAATTATCGCGTACTACGCCACGCTGATTGACCGCTCGCGTACGGAAAAGTGGCGTTTTCAGTACGATTGAGAAATCAAAAAATAAATAAGTTATCGATAACGAACGATTTTGAAAATATATATTTTTTGTTAATAAAGTAAAGAACTTGACGGTTACATTATTATACAAGAATTGGTATATTCTGAGAATTTTTCATAAAACATTTTCATTTTAATTCGCTGAAATAATACATTGTATCATGTTATTTTTGTTTGCTTTTAACGTTGTTTTTGTTTACAATTTATAGTCGAATTGAAGGTGGAATAATGTCATATTCTAACTGTAAATTCAACTTCAGAATTCTCTTTAACTAATGTCACCATTAATTAACAAATACAGTTTGTTGTATCTTATCATATCATAAGCGCATGAAATCTTTCTCTAAAGCCTACCGACATTACACTCAAATTTCAATCCACAAAAAAGCAGACATTTCTAACAGTCGTTTAAAACAGTGCGTTTAGATTTACCGGATTACGGACGAGTTGAGCGTGTCATCTACATAAATAAGGACAGTTCTTATAAACAATGCATTGATAAAGATACGTTTATATCAAGCGTTGTCTTGTGGTTAACAATATAAGGTGTAAATATGAATGGATATACCATTGTGAGGTCATTTTCGGAGTGTTTGTGATATCTTGAATAATAGAAAACAAGAGTTTGAACACGTGCGAAATTTTCGAAATTTAGTGTTAGCGCAGAAACTTCTGCTGCTACAGAAGTGTTTGAGATTAGGCCTTGTTCTCATGGAGTAAGATTGCAAAATATTGTGACTTTGATCGAATATGATTAGTTAACAATAATGTAAAAAATATAGAAACATTTGGAATATATTTGGAACAAATTTTATCCCTTCAATCAAAAAATAAAAAAAAATTCTAAGTAACTTTGTACTTTGTTTGGCAATTTGGTTTTTTACAAAATTCAATTTCCTTCATAGTTTTGCAAGTTTATAAAAATAGTAAAAATTGCTTCAATACTTTTTTTAGAAAATTACAGAAGTGATTCTATATCGAATAAACGAGTTAATAAAGCGTGAAAAAATTATAACTATGTGAATGTCATTATCGAACTATTTTCAAGTTTTTATTAGTGCGATAAAAAAGTGTGAAAATGAAGAAAATCAAAAGGATATTCTCGAGAGGGAAAAAAGAAGCAGGTATTTTTTTTTTCATTCATCATATATAATCCTACTTATATTACAACTCGGGTTACGATAGGAAGTGTCTGTCGGGTCAGGTTAGCAAGCGGGTTAGGTTAGTAATAAATATTATATTTTTATTTAAGATCCAAACCTAACCCGCGACCGGGTTACGATTTAAGGTCAGGTTCGGAATAATCCTATTTATTGGATTTTGTATACTATTAAGTACAGAACCACTGGAAGCGGATGAGACGCCTGCAACAGCAGGAGCTTGCGGGCGCGTTAATAATAGTCAAACTATAAAGACAATGTAATACTTAAGCCATTTTTTTGTCAAACCACTGATACAACTGGTTTTTTTATTCTGTTCATTTGAACAGAATAATAAAAAAAAAACATTTTTTAGCAAATTTTATTATTATTTTATTAGCAAAAGAAAATATATTAAAAATTAATCTTGACACATAGAAATTGTCAATTCTTTAAAAAAATATATGAATCGCAATTTTAATTCGGTTTTAAGATTTATCGCAACAGTTACTTATTTTTTTGTCATGCCATTTAGAAATCTATTTGTTTGCATTTGAATATAAAGATTTGACATTTAAAAAGATTTAACGTCTGTCTGTTAAATGAGATTAGTCTCATAAATCAGTAGAATTAATGTTACGAATATGTATTGCTCTATTTACAGTGTAAACAGAAATTATAATATGTTTTTATTAGCTTTTATCTGGGGATTTCCACACGTGATTATTTGAGTGTTTTCTTCAGTTGTTAGGACAAGCCTGCAAAGTGCCCTTTGGCAAAGTGAACATCAAAAAATGTGCTATTTTTCTATTTTTTATTTGAACCATTCAAATTAAAAGTTGGTACTCGAAAAAAAGTGAAACATAATAAGTTTTCTACGAGAGAACTAAAGTTTGGAAATCTCTGATCTGCATAGGGTCTAGCCAATTTCGGACCTCTGATGGACCCTGTTCCGTTGTTGATAACTCTATTTTTGACGATCTGATGTCACCGCTTGTCTCTCAAGGGCATCTGTAGTTACGAACTGGACATTTCTTATTGATAGAGGTAGGTCCCTGATTGATTGTATGTGATATAGGAACGGAATTATAAAATCCTTGAAATTCCAACGCCATACAAGATTAATGGGTAATAATAAAAGTAGAATAAATGCGGTTGAAGTTAGAGATTGTTAGTTGGAGTATGTTTGATGTATGCTTGAGCGATAGAGAAATAGTGAGATTAGGAAAAGGTGTGGTGGGAATGAGGATGTGGTGACGAAATTCGAAAAATTGAGCCAAAATGGACTCTACATGAGTTTTGGGCTTTGGCAGACTCACATGATTGTTTTTATTGAGCAGTGATCAGAAATAACTATCATTACCTCAACTGCCATTATAAGCCACAATCAAATTAGTAGATCTATTCAGTGATGTCATTCGGTTTTCTAACAACACTTCATTTGATTGACCTTGTGTTGTGCGGCAGATTGACACTGCAATTTCTTATGATATAAATCATTGTTGTGAGTGGGCTGTGTCACAGAGTAGTATTATTAATAGGGCCATCTATTTGGAAGTTTCTTTTTAAAGATATACAGAAAAGATTCTAAACAAGAAGTGCGAGTCAGACGGTCAGACCTACAAGCAAACGGCCAAACATGTGTTTTTTTTTTGTTACATACTCTATTTTTAGCCCACAACCTGTATTTTCCTCGGCATTGATATAAATAAATAAACACGAATGTGTTGTATATGTGTGTAAAGATAAAAAGCTTGATATTCAGTAAAAGGCACTTATATATCTAGGCTTTTAACCAGCCAAAAATCACGTTTAGTTTCAGTCTGACCTTATTTCTTACACTATGCAATGCACTCCCGAAACACAGTCTCAAATTCTTAAATTGCACAGTTGTATCATCTGAGCTCGACCAATCTAGTTGTGGATCTGATTTTTTTTTTTAATACATGTCACTGAAGATAATCCTAGTTCATAAATCAAAGACAATTGAGAGAACTTCCACTACTTGGAATCTTTCAGGTGATATTCAAAATTATGTGTTCAGTTTCATAATTATTACAGTTCGAACAAAATTTGTTGGAAAATGTTGATATTTCTGAACGTGTAGGAGATAATTAAGAAGTGGGTTCCCGCTTAAGTGTTGTTTTATCAATTAAATGTTGTGTGTTATACACAAAACACTTTGTTCTAGACATAGATTTAAAAAATATAGTTTCCTATGTTTTTATTTTAATTCTACATGACCCAAATAAATAAATAAATAAAATGGCAGTTTGGCCTCAGCTACGATTTTTTATTGCTATGGTTCTAGCTGTTGTAGACTAAATATTTTTTTCACTTTTAAAAGCACCAAACAACAAATCAAAATATCTTATAATAAATTTACTAACATTAATAGTGAATCCAAATTTTCACTATCAATCAATTTATGTATTTTAATTTATTTATAGTTATTTTAGAAATTCTTATCATTTTATAACTTATTTCAATTTTTTCTTCAATTCTCTTACAGAGGAATCGAAGAATGCCGCGCGCATCTTCACCGAACAATCGTCGAACCTTCTCGAACGGTTGGAGGTCCTGGAACGTCAGCTCCACGAGAGGATCGCCAGCCACATCCCACGGGACCTCGACTCCTTGGAGCACCTGGTTCTGCAGCACAAGGACTGGGAGAGTAGCCTGATGGCGCTGTCAGGAGACGTTGAGGAAGTGCAGGCTACATTCAGAGGTAATATTTCTATTTGAGAAAAACTGTCATAATAAATGAGAGAGATGCTGGACAAGCGACATTGATAGAAGGATGTACCGTCTTTATAATTACTCTTACTGCGACGGCTCAGTGACCCTAGGAAGATCTTGGACTCCTACACCAGAGCTCTCCACCGTTTCTTGCTCAGAGCCTCCTCTTGCCAGTTACGCTTTCTTGACTGCCCGATGCTCTCCCATCCTCGCCACGTGCCCGAGCTATGGAACATTCGCCGCCTTGATTTCACTTATGATATTCGGTTCCTGCACTAGTTCCTCAACTTTCCTTATCCTCCATCTCCCATCCTCCTTCCTGACTGGGCTCAGAATTTTTGAATTTTATTATCAAATTATTAAAATATCGTATTTTACCCAAGATTGGAGGCTCTAAATGGAGAAGAGTTGCACAAGACCGTGGAGAGTGACATACATTACAGGAGGCTTACGTTCTGCAGTGGACGAAATAAGCTGCAAAAGAAGAAAGAAAAGATTTTACCCAAAGATTCTCTAATGGTTAACATCCTATCCTACGGATAACAAGAAAGTCGTCATGTCAAATAAACCACGAAACAATCCATATGGCCATAAAAGAAAACAGGAGCAAAAGAGTTGAACCAATAATCATCAGGAAAGTTTTATATATTTAACTAGCGACCCGCCCCGGATTAAAAACCTTCCTCTTGGATCACTCTATCTATTAAAAAAACGGATTAAAATCCGTTGCGTAGTTTTAAAGATTTAAGCATACAAAGGGACATAGGGACAGAGAGAGCGACTTTGTTTTATACTATGTAGTGATGACGCTCTATTTGTTCTGCAGGCATTGCCCTGAAGACCCCAGCTATGAAGAAGAATCTCGACAAAGTGATGGGCAAGTGGAACGACATGCAGTCCAAGAGTCAGCTATTTGTTGAAAGGTGAGCGTTACACTTTTAATTCCTGTGTCAATTTAATGATGATAACGAAATTATCCCTTATAAGACCCGAGTTTGCCAACCTAAATCAACCGTTTAGGTACACTTAAACGGTGGTTTTAAAATTCAGCTGTAGGTTAACTCTATTTGTATTAATGTGTTAATGACCGACAGAATTATACATTTTAAAATCCGACTTCGCCGACGTTAAACAACCGTTCACACTTAAACGGTTTAAATTTAATCATATCCCCTCTCCTCTGGACCGCTGTCACGGGTAGACGTGTCTCAATATCGTTATCAATTTATTTAAAACACATTTTCCTTGTCCGAATAAAATTTTAATTGGCACGTAAAAATAGGAGTGCATATTCTGTAAGGAGGTGATTCAAGCCAGCAGCCTGGTGAGACAGCAACAGCGCAAATCACACAGTGTGGTGAGATAGCAACATTTTTATTATTTCCCCTGCTTGCTTGGCAGCGGCAGCTCAACTAATAGTGGACGGCTAGCTATTGTGTTTTGAGTCGTCGATAACCGACCAGTTTACTTGACCCCTTATATCTATTTTCTCGTTTCTTTGGGTGACTTATGCTCGCCTGGTATCGCCCAGTGGTCATCATACATACTGACTGACCTGCCGTAGAAAGACCACACAAATAATGCAGCGCTCGCCTGTTAAAAAACAAAGCCCAGTTTACGGTTCTGCCCCAGACATCAGCCAACATCTAGAAAGCCCTGACGGAGACTCAATTACCTTCCGTTCTACCAAAAGGCGGCGGTGCGATTGCGGCTCTAATTATGAATCTAAATTAGAATCTTTCATCAACTCTCTGACCGACTGGAAGCTGTCTACTGACGAAAAACTTTCCGACATAAAGTCTTCCATGTGCGATATCCAGCGTCAAAACAGTGAGGTAATAGCAAATAATATTGAGATATGCAAGTCGCTCGATGGCTTATCTGTGAAGTACGGAGAACTATCTACACAATTATCTACCATTCATCTGGAATCAGAAGAGTGCCGAGAACGAATAACCAAACTAGAATTGGCCACAGAGGAGGTAGAACGCTCCTCCCGTTCCGCTTGCATCGAGCTCCGTAACATTCCTCACGCACCGAATTCGACGCAGGAAGACTTGCTAAAAATAGCAACAATCACCCTCAAAGGGCTTTCGATTGATCTACAGCGGCCTGACGTTTTCGACATACATCACCTACCCACTAAATCAGAAAGCAAGACGATACTTATATCGCTTAACTCTGTTCTCACTAAAAATAAAATACTATCGGCCTACCGACAGTACAACAAGTCTAACTCGAGCGACGGACTTAACTCGAATATCCTTGGTGGGGAAGTACCTAAGCAGCGCATCTATATCAGTGAGCACCTCACACCAAAGTCTCGCCGACTCCACTATTTGGCCCGGGAGGTCGCGAGAGACAAATCTTACAAGTATTGCTGGACGTCGGGCGGCAGGGTGTTGCTGAGGAAGGACGACAACACCAAACACATTGTGGTTGCGTCCGAAGATCAACTTGCGACATTATAACTGTGTCCCATTATATTTAAATTGTAATTTGCTACTTTTATTATTTTATTCTAACCCCCTTTTTGTACACTAGTCTTAAGTTCTAAAAGAAAAGAAGAAAAAAAAAATGAATTGTTGACTCTCAAACTTTTATACTTATATATAAACTCAAGGTTATTTTACGTTACTAATTGATCTATGCCTACATTTGTTCCTGTGAACACAACATTACACAAATAAATATATTAGAAGGTATCTGTTAAACTCAAAAAGAAGCATATTTCGATTTACAGAAGGACAACCTGTGTTGTTGAAACATACATCGCGGTTCAACTGTTGTCAAAACTTGATAAAATAATTAAGTTCATAGTCTTATTTTAATCTTGTTTAAATATATAATAGAAATAAATATGGAATTTATGCTCTAGGCCGGTAGATAAATCAAGTTTTGATATAATAACCACTACATTGAGTGTTTGTTTACATCTTATGGGTGACACTTCTGTTCTCTCCATGCATAGCACCGTTTAACTCGGCACAGATAACGTGAGTACGTGGTGGGGACGGCAACATACGTTGGATAGTTGTACTGTCTTAATATCTAGCTACTACACACCGGTCGACCCGGAAACGAAATTGCCTGTTGTTCGAATTATTTATTGAGATAGTCTGAATTTATATATTGTTTTTGATAATTTGAGCCCTACCTCCGCCATGACTATGATAAACGACATTATAAATAACCTAGACGACATGTCGCCCTCAGAATCCTCAATCTGCCAACCTGAGGCCATACGCGCTGAGCTATCTAAGTCCAACGCCGTTAAGCTAACAATGATAACGCAAAATATACGCAGTGTCTCAGCTAACGTTACAGAATTCATGACTCTGTTGAGTAGAGTAAACTACAACTTGGACATCCTGGTTCTCACTGAGTGCTGGTTGGAAGTAAACCCTTTTATACCTGACATAGACGGTTACATATGCTACAAAACCCACAACAACAACAACAAGTGTGAAGGCGTGGTGGTTTATACCAGCCAGTTATTATCTGACACAGTTGTGGAGTGCCCAGAGCTCCGGGACTCGAACAGTCTTCTGATAAAAATCTCTAATCACACTGCAATAATAGGGATTTACCGCTCCCCTTCATACAATGACACTACAAATTTTTTACAATCCCTCGACATATTGCTAAGAAACCTCAAATCTTTTAAAAATGTAATTATTTTAGGTGATATCAATATCAACATTGCACAAAATTCCACGGACGACAGCTGTCCAGAATACCTTGATCTCCTGGCGTTTCACGGACTACTCCCAGCACACCACTTCATAACTAGACACGACCCACCAGCCTGCTTAGATCACGTCATTCTCAAAACTAAACTCCCCTCATCTACTTTTGTGGTTGACACACTAATAACTGACCACCACCCTGTCTTTTTAGCACTAAATACAACAGAGCCTCCAATCCTAAAGTACAAAGCTAAACTCGTAACCAACCATATGAACTTAAATTCTTGCATGGATAAACTTGATCTCAGCCCAATCTTCTCATACGATGATCCTAACGTCGCAGCCACTTTCCTTGTTAAGTCATTAAATAGTTGCATACTCGCTAACTCCAAAGTAACCAAAGTTCCATATCGCAAAAATAATATTAAGTCTTGGATAACGGTCGGTTTACTACGGTGTATGAGAACTAGAGACCAAATGCACAAGAAACTGAAAAACAACCCAGAAAATGAAATTCTTTTAATTACATATAAAAGATACAGGAATTTCTTATCCAACCTTCTTAAAAAGTTAAAACGGCAACATGACAAACAAGACTTAACTAATGCTTCACAAAATCCCAAGAGAATGTGGGAAACAATTCGTCGAGTCACTAATACACAAAAATCTAAAACCGACTCCGAACCACTCCTCACGATTAAAAGTACTCCCTCAGAGTCAGTTAATTTTGTCAACAAGTACTTTGTAAATATCGGGGAAACCTTGGCCAACTCTATCCCAACCTACGCCTATCCCTCAAACTTCTCGACACCTAATTCTTCTGATTCATTAGTCATGTTAGAAACAGACGAAGAAGAAGTTCTTGCCCTGATTGACTCCCTGAAACCCGACTCTGCTGTGGGATGGGATGGCATCTCGTCGTCTTTTCTTAAAGCATATAGGAAAATAATTGCACCCCCACTTGTACATATAATCTCTGCTTAGAACATGGAATATTCCCCACAGTATTCAAAACGGCAACCATTCACCCAATCCATAAAGCTGGGAGTAAAGACCGAGTCGATAATTTTAGACCCATTGCGGTCCTATCTGCACTTTCAAAAATAACCGAACGAGTAATTAACAAGAGGCTTGTTAAGTATTTGGAAAATAACCATCTGATTTCTGATAACCAATACGGGTTTCGTGCTGGAAGATCAACAGCACAAGCCGTCGACATGTTACTCACACATATTACTAATGCCCTAGACAATAACCAGAAATGCATAGTTGTCTTCTTAGACTTCACGAAGGCATTTGATACGGTGTCTATCCCTCTACTCATGATCCAACTAGAACGCCTCGGTATCAGAGGGAATCAATTAAATCTTTTCCAAGACTACCTTATTAACAGAAGGCAACATGTGAAAATAGGCTCAACTATAAGTACGGACCTTACATCACATTATGGAGTCCCCCAAGGTAGTGTGCTCGGCCCGAGCCTATTTTTGGCATATATAAACGACCTCTGTAATCTAAAACTAGTAAATGGCAGGGTTATATCCTTCGCTGACGACACCGCTCTAATTTTTACTGGTTCTACATGGATTGACACTTTCACTTCGGCTCAAATGGGTTTTAACCAAGTAAAAGAATGGATAACCACACATTTACTCACATTGAACGTCTCCAAAACCAAGTACATGACCTTTGGAATAAGAAAACCGTCTCTTCCAACCCCCAATAAACATGAACTTATTGCACATGAACGCAGTCCATCAGATTGTAACACCGACAGCTGCACTTGTCCTAAACTCACCTTGGTCAAGACAACAAAATACCTAGGTGTTACATTAGACCAACATCTAAACTTCAAACATCATATACTCCTCTTGAGCTCGCGTGTTAGAAAACTGATATACGTGTTTAAACACTTACGTCATGTAGCTGACAACAAAACCCTAAGACTAACTTACATGGCCTTATGCCAATCAATACTTACCTATTGCATCACAGCATGGGGTGGCGCTGCAAAAACTCACCTGCTTACACTTGAAAGAGCCCAACGGGCTGTATTAAAGGTATCACACTTCAAGCCGTATCGCTTCCCCACTACGGAGCTGTACGAATCATGCCAAGTCCTTACGGTTCGACAACTATTTATACTGCATACAATTCTCCAACAACACTCCCTTACTACATATAATCCAGACCAAATTTTTCGAAACAACAGGATAATCCTACCACTCCCCCAATCTAACACAATTTTCTTTCTCAGATTCTTCCAATTTTTAGGACCTTTTTTGTACAAGCAGGCAAATCGTAGACTTAATATATTCCCTCTAACCAAACATATGTGTAAAAAAGTTACCAGAACCTGGCTACAAAGCCTTACATACGAAGAAACAGAATTACTGCTGCGGCCTATTATTTAAAGTGCCTTGTTTATATTTTACTAGCTGTTCCCCACGGCTTCGCCCCGCGTGGGACTCGGTTATATCGCGCCCAAAAGTAGCCTATGTTTGACCTCAGGTCGTTAACTACATCCCTACCAAATTTCATCACAATCGATCTAGCTGTTTAGCCATGAAGATGTGACAGACTGACAGACAGACAGATTTTCGCATATATAATATCAGTATGGATTATTTTGTACTCCTATTGAACCACTTTAATAATTAAGGATTTAGATGTAAGAACTATTTTTGTATAGATTCCCTCAACAACCTGACTCTTTCTGTGTTCTTTCTGGGGGGAGGCCTGGTGTCCTGTATGACAGGTTCCATTGGATACCTAGTTCAGGCACCAGTTCTCCACAGCAGATCTAATACAATGTTTTACTCTTATTGTAACCTGTATTGTTGTGGAGAAAAATAAAGTTTTTATTATTTATTATTTTATTTTATTATATGTTGGTGAACTCGCGTCTAAGTCGTCAAACCTGACCATGGCTAGAATCGTGCTCCACCCCACATGTATCACTGAGACCGAACCAAGAAACTACCAGTCTTCTCTCCGTGCTATTATCTCCTTATCTTATAACGTTCTTGTACACATTGTAACAGCGAATGAGTATTGAGAAGCTGTACTAAGACTGTAAAAACATACGAAAAAAATAAAACCTCCAAAATCTTGACAGCAAATTAATTTATTTTAAATTAATTTGCTTAATTTAATTAATTTAATTTTATATTAATTTGCTTAAACGTTTTTAAAATATTTTCTTATAGGTTGAAGTTTGTCGAGATCGTAGTTAACAGCATGGAGGAGAATCACCAAACCATTTCCGAGTTTGAGATCAAGTTGGCGCAGTTCAATGACCTGCCCAATGACGTCGACCTGCTTAAAGACGTGAGTACTATTGTCACCGTGCTTTCGTTACATTTAGTTGCGAATTTTGGCCAGCACCGCTAGATAACAGTATTTTTTTAAGTTTTATGGCTATAGTTTATACAATGAATAGGCAGTAGCTTACAAACTGATCCATATTTTAGTTCACTCGTTTTTTTTTATACACCTACCACCACCTGATGGTAAGCGGCCACCGTAGCCTATGGACGACTGCTCCACGCTGTAGTGTCACGTATACTCATTCTATAGATTTAACAATTTGGCTCTGTATGATATCTAGATAAATATATGAGGTGTCTATATATTTTTAGTACCTATACAAGTGCCTCTGCTGGGTTATTTTTTGTATTCTTATAACTAGAACACAAAACATAGAAACATTGGAATCCTACAAAAACAAGAAATAGTTGCCTTATAGCCTGTCAGACTAAAAGTGTTAAAGGCGGCCTATCATAGACAACATATCATAGACAACCTTCCGTCAGTCCAAAGACACCTGCAACATAAGTACTTGCCGTTGCCAACCCTAGAATGTTTCTTCTAATAATCCATTAATTCCCAACCCTAGATACACGAAGACCTCCTCCGAATGCAAGTAGCGGTCAGCAAGCAGCAAATACAAATCGATCAAATGAATGACGATGCCGAAAACTGTCGCCGATTGGTCGAGAGCTCGCGCGCGGCGCTTCCTCATTCGTCGTTGCCGAGATCCGGCAAACACATCGACCTTGAAAGACTAGATAAGGAAGTCACACAGCTGAATAATAGGTGGAACAGCGTGTGCAGCCAGTTGGCTGAGAGGTCAGTGTATTCGAAATTCAAATATATCAGTTGAATAAATATAACTAGTGTGATTGGTTAATAGTTCCCGCGCGCTTCTTTATTAGTCGCTGCCAAGATCCGACAAATACATAAACTAAAGTCTTCTCCACTTGCGCTTCTTCTTCTCCACTTGCGCTTTGGAAGTGGTGGTAAACTTAAAATAAGTAACAATTGACGTCAATAAGTGATAAGAATATCCTATATTGAAAATAAACAATTTGAATTTGAAAGTATTCAGAATTCAAACATTTGTTTTAAAGAAAACTGTCGCTAATTGGTCAAGAGTTCACGCGCGGAGCTTTCTCATTACTCACAAACCTTATCTTCTCTTGGAGGCAATTATGTTTGAAAATATGTTATACACGAAAAGCAGAAATATTAGAAGACTTTCAAAATTTTTATAAAACAAATAGTGAATAAGCTGCTTAACAATTTCAAATATTAAGTATCAATCTCGTCTCTTTAGACTGCGAAGCTGTGAAGCAGCCTACCAACTCCTGCGCAACTACAACGCTGGCCTAGAGAAGGAAGCCGAATGGATCGATGATGCTTTCGGCAAACTACAGAGCCAGCCGCCGATTGAAGTCAGGCCGAAGGAACAATTTGAGCCGACCCGGGTGAGAAAACTACTATACAGGACTGTCATATGATAAGAAACTACCAAATGGTAGATTTTAATTTTTTGCAACAAAATAGGACAGTGTTGCCAGATGTTAAATTTCTTCCGTCAAATCTACTACAGATTTGAATACTTACTTTATTTTTTGATGTAATATCTGATGCAATGTGTTATAATTTGGGTTGTGTTGTGTCCAAGAATATTATAGATTTTGATGTCTATTCAGGCTATGGTTGAAAAGGCCATTATAAGAGGGTATTGTGCGAATTGGTAAAATAAAAAATTGCATGCGTTTTATTTATTCCAAAAACAATAGTTAACAAACCAATAATGATTTATGGTTGGGTATAGTTGATTGAATTAAAGTTACAACTGCATGTTCTATTATACAGACACAGCAAAAAAAACTCCTTTGAGTACTCAACATATTTATATTATGCATGTTTGGATTTTATTACAAAAAAAAAATCTATAATGTACAAACACATTGACACAATTTGCATGATTTATTCTTGTTTATGAATGATTTTAATTGAATAATTTTGCATGCCGAATTGTCGACAAAAATGGTTTATCGTAGAATATTTTATGACATCAGTGTTGGTTACTAATAAAAAAAACTACTACTCTATGAAGTGAAATAAAGTTTTCTCATGAGACTTATGCCCAGCAGTGGGGTATCTTTATATAACTAGCACAAAAAAAATATATTGCACGAACTAATTCTAATAAATTCGGGTGTCTTGTGGCCAATTTACAGAATCTACTCACAAGCGTGGTGGAGAGGACACCAAAGATTGAGAAAGTTAACGTGGACGGGGGACGGTTCATACGAGAGGCAAAGGTAATTATCAGTACGCTAATGGAAACAATAGGAAAATTGTTAGACTATGGCATTTTGAGGAATATTCATAGTATTATCTTTTAAACTAAAAAGTCTTTTCTATCTCTCTCATTCTTTGTCGATGCAAGGTGAACGAGATAGAAAAAAGGACAGTTAATAATTTAAGTCTTTGGTCTTCGATTTTATTAGTTTCTGTTTTCGACTTATTGGCCTAACTCGGGTTGAATTGGATAAAAAGTAAAAAAAATTCGGACAATGGTAGAATACAGATTTTTTAAAAATTATATTTGTTTATTCTATATTGAAAATTTTAAGAATTGGTAGATTATTTCGCAGAATGCCAATTTCGGAGGTTGTCAGTTGTGAAAGTATCTGAAAGATTTCGTCAGTCCAGCGATGTTGCGTTTTTCCTATCACTTCGAATCGCTTGGTCGTTTGTCTCTTCTCTCGAGGTCTCTTTGTTTTGCAGAGGTTTTCATCTTTATTTTAGTCCTTCTTGCATGAGGCTTTCGCCCGCACACCAAAATCATAATGCTTCTGCGTCCTAACCGCTTTAAACTTAATCTTTGCGACCATAGATATAAGTTAAAAATAAAATATAACCACATTACTAACTTGTCTATGAATGCGGGATGTTTGTGTGATTGAATACTATTAAAACGACAATTTATTGCTGTTTGAATTTTTCTACTGTGACTTAGCTTTAGCTGTAATGTTAAAAAAAAACAAGCAGCTCTTTCATCAATCATGACGTGATAAATTATAAAAAAAAAATCTATGTTGACATTAAGAATACTGCGAGTTCATTGTTTTCTTATACGCTTTGCATGCATAGTTTGGGCGTATTTATCTTCTTGGACGCCATTAAAACTTTATCAAAAAGTGTTTGATTTGTGTGATATATATTTTATAGCAAAACATGTCCATAAAAGTGCTCTTATCATATGGAGAAATACCTTTGTAAGAACCTCTTTGCTTTGGGATTGCGAAAAATGGGTGTTCATTCTATCCGCACAAGCATAGCGGGTTTTGCACGCTTATACAAACCTGTTTTCAACTGGCGTATACATTCTTCCAGCATGACTTCTTCTCTGTGTGTAGCTGGACTTAGTGTTGCCAGTAAAAAAATAAATGTATGAATGGTAGAAATTATGAGAGACGATTTGTAACAGTGATTATTTGACTGATTTTTTAAAGTTTTAATTAAATGTTCTTTTTAGGTGTCTGTAAGTAATTGAATGAAAGAATAACGAAAACAAATTAATACGAATGCCTAAAACACAGATTGTTTTTAAATTTTAAATTTATTCGAAATTCAATTAAAAAGAAAACAATCTGTGCAACTAACCAGTAATATCTAACCCGCTTGAATCCTAACCCCAATTAGATTCACTCGTCGAGATGTCAACGTTACGCCGAATGGCTGTGCGACGAGGTTCACCCGTCATTGGACATGAAACACATAAAGCGGCAAGCTGAAGTCGACATGGCGGAGAAACTGAGGAACCGAGGAAGGAATATAGACCCTGAGAAGCTGCCAACAGGGTCGGAAGCCGTGGCGAAGGAGCTTGATGAACTGAATGCGAACCATCAGAGATTGTTGGATATGCTGTATGAGAGACTAAGAAGGATTGCCGCTGCAAATCCCGGAGACATTGTTACTTTGGTGAGTGACTTTTTTTAATTACCCCATAAAAAATGATAAACGTTTGTCATTATTTTAGCTTAAATGTGTTTGGCTCGTTCTTTCGCGTTAAAAAGTCGTAAGTAAGAAAGAGAATAAAAAATATTGTTTTGCTTTTGTGTGTTCTGGGATATGCAAATTATATATCACACGTAGGTAGTATTATCTGAAATAAGAACTGGCATGGAAACCGGTTATTATTATGTTCTTAATACGAATTTCATGTACAGTCTAATTCTAAGAGACTTCTTTTATAATAACATATAATATCAGATACTAGACATTGGTTATTAAAATTAGGTTTATAATATATAACTAGATCACAGTCACTTTCTGATTATTTTGACCTCTGCTATGATGACCTTAGTGGCCTATGGGAATAACCTTACCTCTGTTCGACAAGGTCTCAGGTTCAATTTATTTCGATAGTCATTTTTAAAGAAGAGTGAAGACATAATGCAGAGGATTGGCTTTGCTTATCAGTGTACTATAAACTGAATTTGGAATCGCGCGAGGCAAATTTTTCTTTTTTAATCTATGATTTTTAAACTTTATTTATCGGATCATAGGATTGGCGCCTCGCGTTTAGACGTCGTTCAATCAAATTTAGACAATCGACGTTAATGACGCCAGATTTTTTTAATGTGTTGGCATCTAACATGACGGTACACATGGCGATTAAGAGCGCCATGTCCATACGTCATTTTATCTAATTCTCATACTGATGTCATCGTAACCGCCGGACCTCGCCGAAGGCTGTTCAAGGTTTATGCGAAATGATTTGCGAATTCAAAGAAAACGTTACGCAAGGGCACGCGGTTAGATTTAACTTACGATTTTCCGTGTCTTTGCCTATTCTATGTATAAAAACTCTAGACGGAATTTTCAAATGATGGTCAGAGAATGACAGTCTTATAATAACGTTCTTTTTTAAATAGATCAACGCTTTAGCTCTATGACTATATTGTCAATACATATTTTCTTTTTTATTTACTTTCCAACAGACAAACTTAACTGAATAATATTAGTATTTAAATCTGAAATTAAAACTAAACTTAAAAATAAAATTAACTACTAATAAAAAATGTCTCGCAAATTATTGCCTTCCGGGAACGTTCCCAATAGGCTGGGAACTTTCTTCTTTTAAATATAACAGGAAGTAATTAGTTTCTCGAGTCATTCAGGTAGGGCCCCGAGACCGAGGCCCCTTACGAATAACAACATGTGCTCAAAAATTTGGGTTGAAATTAGGTCAAATGGTTTTCGCTTCGCGTTTAAATATTCAAATAGAGTAAGAGATTCCAGTTTATTTATCGAAAACGCAATTTTTCCGAAGTCTTTTATATACATTACTTAATATATTTTTTGTTTAATTGCTTGTAACTATTTAATAACGTACTCGGAAATACTAAACAAATGACTATCATTAAAAAAAAGCTTAAATTGCCTTCCATTTATTGTCAAACGACACGCATAGTGTAATTAAACGATATATAGCATCATATATTGTACCCACGCACGATACAAGCGTGGGCTAGCCACTGTATAAGGAAAATCTCCTTGATTAAGTACATCAGTATAAACTGTAATGTGATGTTTAAGTTTTGTACCTAATCGAATAAAGGTCGTAACAACTGAAATATGATGATTGGACGCCTCAACTCTATTGTCTGATTGTAGATAGATAGATATACTCTTTATTGTACCATTAATATACAAATTATACATGTTGATACCAATACAAACAATGTGTACAAAGGCGGACTTATCACTAATGCAATTTCTTCCAGCCAACCTTAGGGTGGATAGGAACAACGTGGAAAAATGGGGTAATGGAAAAAATGGGAATAGACCAGATAGAATCCATTGATTAGTCTTTAAAATGTGCCCAAAGACCTGGAGTTTTTGTTTGACCTTGTTTAGTTGTCCAGGTTGGTTCGGACTCTGCAGCGGGGCTGGGAACCGGTATTTTGAAGACCCGAAATTAACCTGGTAATTTAAAACACCAGTCGATTCGGATCGGGTACTAAATACCTGGTTAAGACCGTTATTTTCGGGTATATACCGGTTGAGCGGAACCGTAATGCTATGGGTCGCTGTATAAATGTATGGACAGATAAATGAACTGGTTAATGATCCTAACCAGGTTTCCAAGCCCTGCACTGCAGGCATGAATCGTCTAATTGTCTCATAATAAAGATGATTCCATCCTACGGAACTCATGGTTAGGAAAGGAACAACGTCTGGAGCCGTTTTGATTCTTGACACCAGGGTGTGCATGGTCAAATGAATCTGTATCCCATTTACAAACAGGAAGTAAACTCAAATAAAGTTAGAAACGGCGCAATAGATGAGGTTGTAGAAGGTGGCGTGTGGGTTTCCACTAAACCAACTTCTAACAAGATCGGCATTCAGTCGCACACGATGTGTAGTTAAGTATAGCAGTAGGAAGCAGGCGAAGCAGTAGTAGGTAGAAAGCGGAGAAGGTATAGAGAGGAACTGGATAGCAAAAGAGGATAGTATAAACAGATAGATATATTACAATTTTACAACACAGTTTACAATACAAGAATATCGACACCAGAGACGCGTGTCATGTGGTAGAGAACCGACGAATGAAGAACGCCGCGATCCGTCGATGTTTTTCATTGCGCGCGCAGCCGTTGCCAAACGATAGGTTGAGGTTTGTTATGCGTGGCGAGTGTCTCGCTACACCACTCCCCCAACCAGACCGTAACTACGGTCGATAGTAATTCGGAAACCTTACTCGTCTGCCGCTCCGGGTTGTTCTAACCTCTTGTTGTCCCTCTGTTTGAGATATTGTCGTCGTCGTTGGTGGCATCGTTGTAGGACTATGTATATCTTTTGTCAAATAAGCTGGCTTCAGTCTGTCAATAGTGACGTTGGATGGTTTACCTCGGACATCTATCTTGAAAAATTTCTCCTGCCTCTCGAGGACTTTGAAAGGTCCGGCATAGGGTGGTTCGAGTGATGCCCTTACGTGATCTTGCCGAAGAAAGACATGGGATGCGGTATGAAGATCGCGTGGAATGTAAAATGGAGAAGTACCATGCCATGAAGCAGGTTTTGGAGAAAGCTTAGCCATATTCGTTCGAAGTCGGGTTACATACTGGGTGATATCTGCTGTCGTGTAGTCATCTTTGGGAGATAGAAATTGACCAGGTAGCTGGAGTGGCTCACCATAGACGAGCTCAGCTGGACTGGCTTGTAGATCTTCTTTCCAGGTATTTCGGATCCCCAGTAGCACCAGTGGAAGCGATTCGGTCCACTGTGAAGAGTCATGGCACATTATGGCAGCCTTGAGCTGGCGATGGAGACGTTCTACCATGCCGTTAGCAGCTGGATGGTACGCTGTAGTTCGAAGGTGTCGCGCGCCGATCATGGTCGTGAGTGCATTGAAAAGGTGGCTCTCGAATTGACGACCACGGTCCGTAGTAACGCGAGCGGGACAGCCGAATCTAACTATCCAGCCAGACACGAGGGCAGCTGCGCAGGTCTCTGCTGTGATGTCCTGTAGCGGAATAGCCTCAGGCCATCGAGTAAATCTGTCGATGACAGTGAGGCAGTATCTGTAACCACAAGACAATGGTAAAGGTCCTACGAGGTCAATGTGAATATGAGAAAACCTCGCAGAAGGTGTAATGAAAGATGAGAGATGAGAATGAGTATGACGGGTGATTTTGTTTTTTTGGCAATTCAAACATTGCCTAGACCACTCTCTACAGTCCTTACGAATCCCTGGCCATACGAATCTTTGTGTAACCAGTCGTACTGTAGCTGTATTCCCTGGGTGATTCCAGTTATGCACCATATTGAAGACTTGCCTTCTTAAGTTTGGAGTGATGTATGGTCGAGGTGGCTGAATAGAAGTGTCGCAGAATATTGGTAAGTTAATGTGTGCTGTTCGTATCTTCCTTAGCTTCAGAGCGGTACCATTTTTAAGAAGGCCTTGCAGCTCAGGATCAACTTCCTGAGATCGTGCAAGTTCTTGGTAGTCGATGGCCACGGAGATCTCATCTAGGCGCGAGAGAGCATCAGCAACCACATTCTCGGGTCCAGGTATGTATCGAACGTCTGTTGTAAATTGAGCTATGTAGTCTAGATATCTGAACTGGCGAGGTGAACATTGGTCTCTATTCTTTGTGAAGGCAAAGGTGAGTGGTTTATGATCAGTTAGTATGGCAAATGTCCTCGCCTCGACCATGTGGCGGAAGTACTTAATGGCCTCGTAAACAGCTAACAGCTCCCGGTCGTATGGGCTATACTTTTTTTGAGATGGGCTCAGTTTATGCGAATAAAAGGCCAAAGGTTGCCACTCCTTTCCTTTTCGCTGTTGCAAGACTGCACCAATACCCAAATCTGATGCATCAGTCACGATGGCTAAATCTGCAGTTGGGTTTGGATGGGCAAGTAGTGTGGCATTTGACAATGAGGTCTTACAATCTTCAAACGCTTTAAGCATATCAGGTGTCATATTCACTGGATGTGAACCTTTAACTTTAGGGCCAGATAGTACTGCGTGCAGCGGTGCTTGAAGTTGAGCAGCGTTTCGTACGAAGCGACGGTAAAAATTCAGCATGCCCAAGAATCTTCGAAGCTCTTTAATAGTTTTGGGAACAGTGTACTCCTGAAGCGCTTGGACTTTAGTAGCAAGGGGTTTAGTACCGGCAGCTGAAACTGAGTATCCTAGAAAGGTTACCTCTTCTTTTCCAAGGAAACATTTTGATGTGTTCACCCATATGCCATATTGTTTGAGGCGCCCGAAGAGTATGCGAAGATGAGCTTTGTGTTGTTCCACGGAATTTGAGAAAATCAAGATATCGTCGATGTACCCATAGCAGAAATCAAGGCCCAGGAGCACTTCATCAAGGAACCTTTGAAAAGTTTGGGCAGCGTTTCTTAAGCCAAAAGTCATGAACGGAAATTCAAAGAGTCCGAACGGTGTAGTAATCGCTGTTTTGGGAATATCAGCAGGATTTACAGCTATTTGATGGTAGGCCTTAACTAAATCGATGGTGGAGAAGATGGAACATCCAGAAAGTTGATGTGAGAAGTCATGAATGTGTCGTATAGGGTAGCGATCAGGTATAGTGCGGGAATTCAGAGCTCGGTAGTCGCCACAAGGTCGCCATGAATTGTCCTTCTTTCTCACCATGTGCAAAGCCGAAGACCATGGACTCTCCGAACGGCGAGCAATGCCACTAGCGAGCATGTACTCAAACTCTTTCTTGGCAGTCTGAAGTCGAGCTGGATCTAGACGTCGTGGTTTACAAGATACTGGAGGTCCTGGCGTAGTTTTAATATAGTGTAGTGTGCTGTGATTCGGCGGTGAGTGCACACCAGCAGGCCTTGTAATCTCCGGGAACTCTCGAAGTATTTGATGAAATTCTGACTCACCATTAACAGATTTCACAGAGGCGATGTCGTCAGTGGTTCCTGTTCTTTCTGAAATGGCGGCGACATGTAAAGTTGTAGTACCGTCAACCAGACGTTGATTCCTGCAATCAACTAGTAAGTTGTAGTGGCTAAGCAGATCAACACCAATGATGGGTTTTGACACGTCGGCTATTGTGAAGCTCCAAGAAAATATGCGTCTGAGTCCTAAATTGAGATGAAGCTGTATAGGCCCGTAAGTATGGATGATACTGCCGTTTGCCGCTATTAGATCGTACTTGGAACGAGCGCAGGACGTCTTGACTGCTGCCCGTGGGAAAACGCACAAGTCTGAGCCAGTATCCACAAGGAATTGCATTTTCGTGGCGCGGTCGGTGACAAAAAGACGGCCTGTAGATGGAGGGCAGTCGTTGGCCGCTACTTCCGACCGCCCTGGGCGTTTCCCGACTCAAATGTGCAGGGCTGCCTACACTTCTTCGCCTGAGCTCCAAAAGTATAGTGGTAGAAACAGTGCGGGTGGTCTGGCGGTGGCTGTGTGTAGTTCGAGCGACTGCTTGAGCGGTTTCTCCGAAAACTAGGCTTGGAACGTGAGTGACTCCTGTTATTCCTGTCATTGGTAAGGGCTGCTACTTGCCTGGTTAGCTCATTGACCTGCCTTGTTAGCTCTTCCATAGGCGAAGATGGTGCGATGACAGAAGAAGTGCTAGCCATGGAGACCTGAGGTGTAGCAGGAGCAATTTCGTACACTTTATCAGCCAATTCTCCCAGTTTATCTAAAGAAAGATCCATCTGTGAAGCAATAACAGTCTGTATATTCTGTGGCAGTCGACTAGTCCATAAAGTGGCCAAAAAATCACTGGGTATTGAAGGACCCGCTAAACTCTCCAAGTGACGCAGGAATTGCGAGGGCTTTCGGTCGCCAAGCTCCTCGTGCATAAGTAATTGTTTCACGCGCTTTTCCTGTGAAGCGGACAGACGCCTTATAAGCTCGGTCTTCAATTTCAAATATTTGTCCTTTTCAGGAGGCCTAGTAATGATATCTTTCACTTCGATGGCGTATTGGTGATCAAGCTGTGCTACGAGATAATTGAATTTTGTATCATCAGTAGTAATTCGGGAAAGATCAAATTGACACTCTAATTGGGCAAACCATAAAGCCGGTTCTTCTGGCCAAAATGGTGGTACTTTTACACCAACTCTCAATACTTCATCAATTTTAATCACTTTTTCGGACTCGCACATTTTTAAAACAAAAGTCGCTCACCACTCGTGTAAGTAAGGCCACGGCCAACCTCTTTGTTGCTATTGGCAACGAAGTTTGTTTGACAGGAAAAAAATTTTATTCAAAATTATTTTTATTTTATGCTCACGATTTCCAGGTCACAAATCGGCGCAAAAGGTGCTTCTTGTTCGTAGTCGGTGGTCACCAGTGTAGAAGGTGGCGTGTGGGTTTCCACTAAACCAACTTCTAACAAGATCGGCATTCAGTCGCACACGATGTGTAGTTAAGTATAGCAGTAGGAAGCAGGCGAAGCAGTAGTAGGTAGAAAGCGGAGAAGGTATAGAGAGGAACTGGATAGCAAAAGAGGATAGTATAAACAGATAGATATATTACAATTTTACAACACAGTTTACAATACAAGAATATCGACACCAGAGACGCGTGTCATGTGGTAGAGAACCGACGAATGAAGAACGCCGCGATCCGTCGATGTTTTTCATTGCGCGCGCAGCCGTTGCCAAACGATAGGTTGAGGTTTGTTATGCGTGGCGAGTGTCTCGCTACAAGGTGAAGTCATAGAACAGAAACGCAGTCGTGATTTCGAGATTACCTAGTTTTTATCGCCACAAAATGTCCGTGTTTACCAGCAATCAGTGTGTGTAGTCATTTGGAGCGGTCACTTTTTTAACAATATATTTAACTGTCCTCTCTTCAACATATATCTGACTCTCAGGATCATGACCACTATAATTAAAATTGGAAATTAGTTTTTCTCTCTTTCTGTCATCTACTTCTGCCGATAAAAAGCAGTTTGCATTGTTGTGTTCCGGTTTTAAGAGTAAACAAAAATGTGAAAATTGTAGATACTTTATTTTTAATTCATGTACACTCGAATACAAACATATCTAGGAAAGTTAAAATTAGGTAATTCAGTACATGGGTGCTACTTATTTCTATAGAAAACCACCAATCAAAAAATTTGGAAGTTCTTATTTAGATATTTTTTAGACAAACCATCTATCATTAGACTAAGATTCGTTACTTTGTAAAAAAAATCTATACAATTTGTCTATACTCTAATGGACCTACTCTCTACCTATAAACTGGTTTTATATTGTAATTTAATATAATTTATTTGTTTTGAGCATTTAACTACAGCAATGTTCATTATATTGCAAAATGTTGTAATCAACTTAAAAGCATAACATCTTAAATTATAATTCTACAAAGTATAAGCACTTGTAGGGTTATATTTAGACCATGATCTAAACATTAACTCACATTTAGATATGTGTATGACATCTGGAATGTAATTATTTGAGTCGATACTTAATCGAAAGTGCTCGATACGATCGATTACTTAAATCAATTGAGGATGTTTAACGTGATCGAGTACTTTAGATTGATGTGAAGCAGATTTTTGCATTAATTTTATTAAATCTTATCTTGCAACCATGAACAATTTCAGCTATTTTAACCCATCTTCCAAAAAACTTTTATCAATTTTCAATGAAACTCGTTATGGTATTATTCTTACCAAATTTCACGTTCTTTGCTTTTTGTTTTAAATAATCAAACATGTTTTCTGAAACAAAATCTTATGTTTTGAAATTTAAACAGAACTTTGCGTAATTTAATCGTGTTTACAACAAACATAATGCTTAGTCCAATCCTCAGCTGTACCAAGCTGCACCAACTTTATTATGCCGTCGTAACCAAGGGCACAACTTAATAGGAAAAACATACCCTTTTTTGTAACGACGAAAGTATTGTTCAAATTGAGTAAATTGTTGGGCTCAAAATTAATATTGTCAACCATCTGTAAAAACTAAGTTTTCCTATGTATTTCACCAATAATAAGAGCATCAGTATTCGACACCCATCACGTCTAACAAAAGTCTAAAGAGCAGCGGGAGTCATTGACACGGTCGCAAAAAGTTTGCTCAAGAATATTTGAGTCAGTGCTTCCTCGTGCGAAACGTGCTAACATTAGTGGATATTTGAATGCTCGGCCACGAATTAAGCGGCATAGTTTGTTTGGCACTGATGCGCTTCTTCTTCTTTCAATTCTATTCTTACTATTGCCACAGAATAGATACTGAAATTCAAAATCCGTCTATACGTTGGAACGGCTTACTTGTTACGAGCGGTGCAACAGCCTTCTGTTCACTTTATAATTTTTATATTGCGTTTGTCATATGTTTATTCCTGTTGCAGATGTTAATGTACACGGTTACCATAATCAATTAATAAGGTGGGCTGTTAGCTTGCTCAGCAAAATAACATGTAATTTCAAACCACTTAAGCATTGTCGTTTATTTATTTAATAAAATACTAGCTGTTCCCCGCGGCTCCGCCCGCGTGGGAATCGGTTATATCGCGCCCAAAAGTAGCCTATGTTTGACCTCAGGTCGTTATTTACATCCCTACCAAATTTCATCACAATCGGTCCAGCAGTTTAGCCGTGAAGAGGTGACAGACAGACAGACAGACAGACAGACAGATAGACAGACAGACAGACAGACTTTCGCATTTATAATATTAGTATGGATATATTCGCAAATCTATTTTGAGAAAGAATTTTATTTAAAAAAATCCGCCAAATAAATTCGCCATATCGCAATTTCCAAAATTCCGGATGTAATTTGTCTTAACTTCAAACTGTTGTAGACCAAACCAGTCCGATATGTGTAGGAGTAAAAAAGCATACTAATTCACGCGCATATATTTTCGCATTTATAATATTAATGAGATAGATAATTCTGGCGTAGGTATAGCCAGTTCTTAAGTTATTTTGTCTAAAATGACGTGGCTCGTAAAATGGCGTCACCCCGCGTCACCGCACAACTTTAAAAGGATTATCAACAACATCAGCCAGTTCAAAATATTTACGACTTAGACAAGTGTTTTAACTTTGATACTTTGTTCAAGGATGTTTTGTAAAGGCTTTTTATATTTATTGATGATTTAGTTAAAAGATCGACTATATACGTTCCGCATTAGGTTCCTTTTATTTACGCGTATGGGTTGGAATCTTATCTATATTGTTCAGAAAACGTCTTGCGCATTTTGAATTTCCTTTTCCATTTATCACAGTTTTCTAGATTTTCCATTTCACCTATCCCTGACAAGTGATTTCATTGATTGAATGACTCATGTGACTATGTTGTTAATTTTTGTTTATTCTGTAGTATGTTGATCTTCATTATATATTTTGTATTTTCCATCTTACTGCAGGATATTGCCCTGGCATGACTAGAGTGAGCGTTGTCATGTTATCCACTTCGATCCTGTGCTGCACGTATCCATTGTCGACTTGCGATTCTTATATCCTTGACCTAACGTACATCTATAGTGTCATTGTTGTTAAACATTCTACTCTACCTTCCAGAAGTACCATATCCAGATCCTCTTTTAAGTTATGAAAGGATTTGGATATGGTTAAAACTCCTAATTAGGCTTTTATAATTTTTTTTAAAGCTGTAAATATTTTGATTTAGTTAATACCCAACTATGAAAGAGGATTTGGTATGCATGTGTCTTATAGTAACACCTCTTGAGTTACATAAATCCCAAACGAATACTAAGACTCCTGTGTTCAGGTGTAGACCTGAAAACATAGGGGTCTTAGCCTCTATTATATTATTAGGTCAATTGTAGAATTAATAACTCTACGCCAACGAACTCTGCTATAACCCTACTGTCTCTGTACTTAGATAATAATGAAAGTAATTTATAAGAGAAACCAGAGGTAAAGCCGCAAGCGATAGCTGTTAATACCATAATGATAAACCAATCATGTTAGCATTCAGAATGTCCTTACGGCCACTTGTTAGAGGAAACAGGCGCTGTTATAAATACCAGTGATGTAATGTGTGACATTACTCACGAGACGCACGGTCAGGGTGTCAAGGTTGGCACTACTTGGCGATAACCGACGTTTTGAAGATTTTCGGTTTAATTGTATTGCTTTCTGGACTATAATCCGATTTGATATCAATGCACATTTTGTTTGTTGCTTTTTCACGTGTACTAAACTCACTCGATGTATGTAGACTCGACCAACTTAGATGAAATTTTATTGGAATTAGTTGTCTTGGGGTTAGACGTAGGCCACTTTTTGGGGCAATAAGAGGATGGGAGATAGCGAGATTGAATGTTCGCTTAGATCTAGATATATTTTTACATGGCGCCTACATTTAAGGGTTCGGGACAAATTTGTCTAAGGAACTATGTTGTATACTTTGATTATATTGTTGTATCATGCCTTTTCTGTTTGTTTATAAAAGGGCTATAAAATTGTAATACTTAACTGTCTATTGCAGCTATTACAAAAAAAGCTTTTTGGATCTATATTAATAATCCTCAGAAGACTGATGGTACAAAATCAGGATAATATCTTAATCAACATAAAAACATTTTACGATTTTACGCATAGTCGCAGAAATTCAACACATTCGTATTTTAACCTGTTTTATCTTCATTATAAATTGGTTATTAGGGTAGGCCAGTCGCAGAGGGCGCCAGGGTGACCTAGAAAAGGCAAGGGTATGCCCATACACTTATCGATAGATTACGTAACTTAGGTGATATTTTATGCATAGCGACGTATACAATAATATAGGTGGAATTAATACGCATTAACGCTTATTCTATTTGCTTGATTTTGTGTATTTTTAGCAGCGGAAGGTTTCTTTTTTTGCTTTAATGTTACTATGATCACATATTTACCATGATCTAACCTATTGGGTTTATCTAAATGTATGTGGAATTTTAGAGATGTAAAATTGGATAGAGATTTTATAAATATTTTTGGACTTAGATTTTGGTACACTATATTTTAATTGAGAGTGTATCAAACCATTATACTCGTACCGTTAGATTGTGACGATGATATTAGAAAATGAGTACAAGATAGGTAACAGATAGATCATCAAAGTATAAAAATGTATCTATTATACACCCATATATCCACGCAAACTTTCATAATCGTGATTAGGATGTAGGATTAGTTTTCAGGGTCAACGAATCTCGTTCAAGATTTTCGTACAATCCATGAGTTTCGATTTTTTTGCTATACTTTAGACTTACTTCTAACCTTATTTGTGCCAAAATCCTTTGTATATAACCCTTAAATTAATAGACCCTTATTTCAATGGATTATTTTTTTCTTATTAAGACGTATTAGCCATCACGTTCCCTTGACCTCTTATCAAGGGAAAATGCAAATTTATTGTGATCAGCATTGGCAATATCTTACTATGGAAACTAGTTAGTACAAGCAGTAAGTTCTTTAATGGAATGACTATTTGCAGTTACTTATTCTCTATCTTTGTTTATTTTTTCACTTCCTACAAATCTGAACTAATTTTTTTAGTCATCGATCTAAGTTACGAGAAGGTTTTTCTTTTTCAGGCTATTTTTATTTTAGTTAAAGCAATAGTAGGTTCATTTAATTCGCATCCTCCAATAATACGCATTGTCTGGTCTAAACAGTCATTGTATCAAGATAAAATAGTATCGCCATTGATGAAAACTATAAAGATTTGCGTAAGAACGAATTTGGCACAAAAACTAAAAAAAAAAACAGTATTGGACTACAATAGTGAATGTAAGTGGACAAGTTACGTCAGCGTTGCAGTGAATCGTATATCGTGGATTCGCTGCTGATAGCAATAGCCCCAACAATTTGATACGATGACGAGCGTCCGCTTTTTCAGTAAAGCGCGAACGACGGCTGGCGACCAACGCATGCGTCCTACTAAACGATATTCACGACACGAGCGAATTCGAATTTCGAATTGTGTGTTTTTGTTTTATTTGTTTGTTGTGTTGATGACCAGTGTTTATTTGTGATCTGTGAAGGTTGTCTATGGATGAAATTTCTTTTTTTCATTATCAGTCGTCTCATCGTGTGGTGGTTAAGAAAATTCGCGAAATATTTTACGGTTTTCAGTTATCTTTATTGCATAGGTTTATCAATCCTACGAGAGATAAACAAAACATTGTCAATTGTTATTATTACTGTTAACTATAGTCTTTGCAGTTTTTAAGGCTGGCGACCTTAACCGAGTTTCTGTAATGAGCTATTACAAAAAATAAGGATAATTGAAACCGGTTGTTTTGACAGTAACTGTTACGGTTATGAACTGGTTTTTGTTTTTTATGAAAAAGATTTTTTTTTGCGAAAATTATGTCATTATTATAATTCTGCTTCATTCTTGCCTCGTTTCCATATTTTGATGTTTCTTAAAAGTATATAAGTGTTATTAAAAGTAGATTTCTTTTTACAATTTTTAATATTATTTATTTGATTTTATCAACGTTATTATCTCTATGTAGCTTTACAAAAATTCTTTTAAAATAGGTAGCAATTCGATATCATCTTAACACATGTCGATAATGCACTTAATTTATCAATTTTGCGATAAACAATTACATCATTGTAAACATTTTTTACAAGTAAAAATATACTTCTTTTATATTGAACTATGACATGCAAATATGATTAATAATAGCTTTCATGATATTGTTTCTAAATATATAGATATTCTTCTTCTTTTTTCGGTGCCATCATCTATCGAAGGTCGGCAGCCATCAATACGACCTGCACCTTTGAGACAGCCGCTCAGAATAGGGATCGCGTACTTCTATTGTATCATTGACGTAGGTTTTTTAGCCAAGAAATTCTCCTCATTAATATAGATATTATCTTTATTTATTATCAAGATGCCCATCGTGTCATTGAATACTTTACTTTCCACATTTAGGGTTAATTAATTTTTCATATGTTCTACTTCAGGTAATTATACGAATTTTTATCTAGATGATATCCCGATTGTATCCCAAGTGGTTTGGAAGCATAAGGTCCGAAATAATTGATTTTATTAACGTTTTTATAACTTTTCTTCCAAATATTTGCAAAGCAAACGTTTGTAAACATCGACGTGAAAACCTCGAATAGATTACTACCAGCTATGTAAATTTTGATTGAAATCCATTCAATGAATAAATTAGTAAATTTTGTGCAAAAAAATACAAAAAATAATCTGTGTCTATAGTTGAGATTGAATTTGGATTTTTACGTCATGATGGGCCCAAACAGAGAAATCCATATCCATACTAATATTATAAATGTGAAAGTCTGTCTGTCTGTCTGTCTGTCTGTCTGTCACCTCTTCACGGCTAAACTGCTGGACCGATTGTGATAAAATTTGGTAGGGATGTAGTTAACGACCTGAGGTCAAACATAGGCTACTTTTGGGCGCGATATAACCGAGTCCCACGCGGGGCGAAGCCGCGGGGAACAGCTAGTTAACTATAATAATTAAACTTATATTGGATTACAAATATTTGCAGATTGTGGAGGTTGGATTGATTCAGAATGAACACCAAATGTGTTGATACCAATATATGTACCTTCTTCTTTTCCCTCTAAAGTCGTCCATTGCAGGTCATAGTTCTTTCGGTTTTGAGCGTATCTTTTACCATTATTCCAACGCGTCGTCATTTCGTTTCAAAATTGTTCACTGTCTCTATAAATGTGCCATATCGTGGCGCTAGCCAAGTCACCTTGATTAATTCAGCGGCGGTTACCGCTTATATATGTCTGCCACCTGAATACAAACGGCACGTGCAAAGTATTTGATACATTACTCGGCCATTGGATTGGCTGAAATGCAGATTTTTTATGACCATTGTATAGTTTTACTCTACAATGTATACTTTACTTTTTAGAAATCGTTTGTTTTAAGTGTATATCGCTTTGAAATTCGGTTCTTTCACTGTATTTTCACCATCACTTAATTATTGAGAAATGTAATGGCAAAATATATAAATAAGCTATTTCGTTGATGTTTTTATTTCTTCATGGTCTGTATAGACCGGATCGCTTCTAAAAAATTGCGATATCGTGCTCGTGCATTATTATGGCTATATCAGTGCAACCATTCTCTGCTGCTCAGTATACTAAACATAGGCCCCCTTTTTTGGATGAAATATTTCTCTACAAAGTCGTCTAATAAACAAAGTGCCCTCTCCTAAATGAAAGTTTCAAATAATTCCTTGCACTATCATAATAGCATTTGGCAACGTTTACTGTGGAATGAGTTCACGGCTCAATCGATATAACTATTTTTATAATATCAACATCGATAATTTTTGGTGCACTCGATTATTCCAATGTAAACAATTGTGTCTCACTGACATTATCAGTATTCACATTTTCTCGCACGAAACATATTCCAAAAACAGTTATACAATCGGCGTATATTATATTGTAGTATTTGACATTTATTTTTGCAGTTAGTGCTAAGTGTTCATGGATTATTTACACGATTCTGTTACAGTGTCAATGTACAGAATTGGTGTTTTGTCTTAAAGTTTTTATTTCGTATTTGGGAAAGGTTTTTGTTTATTGGACACAATTTAATCCACTTTCTCAATCAAGTGATTAAATGAAAAACAAATGGACTACTTCTGCTTTCTATTGCCTTTTGTAAGTTGTATACTTTTTTTTATATTGTATTGATATTTCAATAGCTCGTTTTATACATTGACTTTCTCCATACACTAAATTATTTCGTAGTAATTAAATTTCTAAAAAAAATCTTTTTAGTTTACTACAAAATATTATTTTGTAGTAAACTAAAAAGAATAATAATAAACGGTGTTATTAGTCCATGCTTTGACAGTTCTTATAACACCTAGCACAATTACAATTATGTTATACATTGAGGAAGAAATTATATTCTGTAAAAATTAACATGTTTTTGTTCCTAACTATCAAAGACTTGCATTATTGATATCCTTTCTAGTAGTTTGCATACTTGTAAATCAATAAGTGATTCATTGCCTTCGAACCACGTATTTTGCAAACTCCACCCGGGTTCAATGACTACAGTTATAACATCCACGAAATAAATATCCGTTGAAGGTCGTATCTAATACTTTTACGAGCATCAATTTAGAATTTAGCAGTAAATGAATACAATCACAAAATATTTAATAGTAACAGATATCTTTCCCTATTTGTTGATAACATAAAGGGCATGGGAGTTACTTGGACATAACATACATCAGGATACAATTTTATAAATATTCCTTGTCGTCATAACGTTTATACAATCTATACTTATAAAATAAAGCTGAAAAGTTCGTTTGTTAAAACATTTATAACTTTATAAATAGTAAGCGTAATAAAAAACTACCTAGGCAAATTATAACAATGCTATTCCGACTTATAGATGAAGAATAGTTAAGTGTAGTAAGAAAAGACGTCTTGAATTTCTTCTGAATACTATACAATCGATATCATTGCAATAGATCGATGTATTTCAACTAACTATATATAACGTATGATATCAACAGAAAGTCATTATCCTTATTTTGAGTAGGTGTTAATTAACTTAAACATTATAATGTAACGATGTTAAATAGCGCTTAGCTTCCTTCAACAAGACAACTAAACAAAAAAAAGATAGACAACATGATGAATGGACTCAAATGCATCTGACGTAATGTTTGTCCGAAAAATTCTAACATCCAAAATGCGGTCTTATGCTAACGTAAATAAGATGGTTTTTCGTAAACAGCGTTTGATAAGTTTAAACTGCTTCTAGCTGACCAAATTTACATATTTTGGGTAAATAAAGTCAAACGACTTGCATATTTACATTGTAGTTGTTTGTTTACTACAAATATTTCTACCATTACGGATGTACGTGTAAATTGTAAGTTATGTTATTTTGAGTCAACAACAGTGTTACACAAGGAGCTAATTTAGGACCTATTTGATATAAAGCTTCACTTATTCACTGTTTCTTGAAAACGATAAAGTTTTATGCTCGGTTGTAAACTTATGAACCGATTTTTAATAAAGGATTATAAACGCACATAAGAAGAAAATAATGTTGCACTACGCAAGTGTTTATGTCAAATCGATCCTTTTAGAGTTTTTAATTCCAATGTATTATTAATCTACAGTAACGCAATCGCTCTTCGTGTATCTAACTAAATAAACTTTTTTTATTATTATCGGTTGTATTGTAATTAATATCAGAAAATTGTAATTACATTTTTTTTATGTAGTTGACCCATCCAGAAATCATCTAGAAAATTTAAGATGCTCAATGGATTTTTACAGTTGATCATTATCGGAAGGAGCACTCAAAGCAAAGCAAACGCATTAGTTGGGCTTTGTCATGTCTTCCTATGTAGTCTGAAAATAGATCGAAGCGATAGAATTAGAAAGATGGATGGCTATACAGTTAGGAAACGTGTATAGTTTTGTTGTTTCAAATAACTCATGGAATCATGTTTTTTCTATTTAATACTGCTCTCATTTTTTTACTTGCATAAATAAAGTTTTGGTATTTTGTTAGATACATACATACATATAATCACGTCTTTATCCCATGCGGGGTAGACAGAGCCTAGGGCCATAAGACCTTAGGCCACGTTTAGCATAATGGTAGTTGAAACAGGAAATCAATAGTGATGGGTTGCTAGCCGCATCGCCTATGTCATGATTTCCCCATTCGGCGATTCCCTCAGACGACTTTTACGGCTTGCGCGGGAAGAGAAGCAGCTGGTACATTCTATGTTTTTCTTTTTCTCCCAGACCAGCATGGAAGAAGATATTATTATTATATTATTTTGTTAGAGACTCATTATTCATAGGTAAGGAACTACTACTTATACCTATATAGATTCGTGTGATGTGGTCGTGTTAATTTATGATCCATCAACATTTTACAACCTTGTCTGCTCTGTAGGTACCTACCCATAATATTATGATTGAAAATGATATAAGCAGGGTAATAATTATTTTAATCCGTCAATAACATGCATGTCTTTAATCTTTACGACACGCTTAAACGACCACATTTTTAAATAATATTGTATACATATCTATATATGATGAAAATTGCATTTATAACCTAATTGTAAATCAGAAAAGATACGGTAATGTTTCGACAGAAATGATGTATCTATCTATTTATTGGTGGAGAGTTGCTTGGGGGTCATTAATTACTATATATCAAATTATGATTAATTAATCAGACAACAAAGAAAGTAACATTGAAAATTAATCACGGTTTAATTTCATTACTTAATTTTTAAATTTGCAAGCAGACAAAGAAACATAACATCATTGAGGTTAATTGAGGAAACCCGGGTGGCAGAGTGACCTTCGTAATTATATAGTTTGGATTGTGTTAGTGTTAGGTCATTTGTATTTTTTTTTGTCAAGCTTGAACGCCCACGTATAGTTAGGTGTTGCTTAAATCGGCTATTTTGACAGATAGTTACTTTAAGAACTTACCATAGGACTTACCCAAATGAATTATCAGAACTTGTAATAGTATAAAATCCAAACGTATTATAATAATGGATTAGCTCATTAGGTAAACTATCTCCGACACAAATAATTTTATCCTTATTATGCTAAGTATTTATTTAGAGTTAATTCAAAAAATATTAAGTTATTAATTAAGTACAATGCCAGATCAAAACCTTAATATAATTAAAATTATGGGATTGCCCATGTATTACTTCTCCGACACAAATAACTTTATACTGAGCATTATTCTGAAATGATGTAACATTTCAGGAGTTTTGTGGCCGTAGGCATAAGGATCTCATTCGGAAAGCATGTCAAAAGTGCCATGCTTACACCGGCACCGCACCGGGGCGGGTTGCGCGCGCACTTTCCGCGGTGGTATCGAATCGGCGAGTCACTTTTCATAACCTATAAACCTGTAAACAGCTGTTTTCTTAACCACTACGTTGAGTAATAAACCTAATTAAAACGCATTATTGGCGTACTATCGCGACGAGACGCGTCTGAAGCCATTACGAAATATTTTAAATTTAGAATAGATACTTTTTTCGATTTACGGTTTTCTTGGCTTTCATTCAGTTTTCAGCCAGTACTGTACGCAGTCAGCTGTATTCTTTTTCGTCAATAATTAAGTACCTAGTATTGTAGTGCTTTTTCATGTTTTATTTTTCAAACTGTGTGTATTTTTGTTTAAATAATGAGTTAGGTGTTATTATTCAGTTATTACATATAAGTACTTAATAAGAAATAAAAATGAAAAATTCGTGAAGTGTTTTTGGATTGTGCTTTAAAAATATGACTGAAGTGAAATGAACATAGTGTGGTACCATAGACATTAGTGTTACCATGGAGGAGTACGAATATGACTTCGCGTACGAGTGTCGGGTTGGTATTTTTTCTTAATAACACCACGATTTTACTTGTAATTAAGTGTATGTTAGCCCCAGAAGTTCAAAAATTTAAACGACAATTGATTTTAAATAGAATACTTAGATAGAAATCTATTCACACTAGACCATGCTTGCTGACGTTGTTTTTTTTTTTCTTTGTTTTTGCGTCGTTCAATTCATAAGTATTACGAAAAATTACTGGCCAGTAAATATGCATTCCTTATAACCATAGAGTATGAAACTATCATAACATACTTTCACGTGATACAGATCTATTGAAGTATTTACTTTGATGGAGAAAATTTCTTATACAACGGTGCTGAATCAATGAATATATTAGCGATACTAATTACAAATTGATCCCGTATTTTTGACGAAAGTGATTGTAGAGGTCTGGATTGTAAAAAGTATAATCTCTGCCTTCTCCTGCAGGCCTGCAGGTTACCGGCGTGATAGATAATATTTATTTATTTCAAATTCATGTACACAGAAACATATACAAGAAAAAACATAGAGTATAGAACATTAGTACAAGGGTGCTGCTTATTTCTAAAGAAATCTGTTATATAATAAATCTTTTAATGAAATATGTTAAATTTAAATTAAATTAATTATTATACCTAAAGCATATTCCAGAATATACAGACGAATAAATGGTAACGACTAACTAAAATAAATATGACATAAGAAAAGATTTTGTACATATAAAACGCGACTTTCCCGAATAAAGACTTCCTTCCTTTTTCACGTGTTTATATCTGCAATGTGTTTTCAGTATTATATATAATATTTAAAAAAAAAAAATAACAAATAAATGGTTAGTTATTACTTTTAAATAAGTAAAATTTTAAATGTTAATGAAATATATTGTATAGTCAACATACTGTATAAGTGATCTACTAGTAATCATAAATCTTAAAATATTATTTATACTAGCGATAACGGTTTGTTTCCTGTATATTTATTTATTATATTAAAAAACTATTACTCAGCTTTGTTAACGGTAAAATAAAAAAAATTGGCTAACTTTTTTTTTTCTTATTTTTGCAGCGTCTCGTCGAGGCGATGGCTCCGCGCTCCGCTCGGTCATTCCGCCAGGAATTCAACATGCAAGACCTGGCCACCACAGAGCACACCTACACTACACAGTATACCTCTGAGAAGTAAGTGAAAAGCTTGTGGAACTCACCTCCTAGATCATTACATCTTTCTGACAGTGTACATTCTATTCTTGTAGTATCTGATTTGCAACAACTGTTTTATTTAACATCAACTCTAGCTTTAATGACTAAACCATCTGGTTGTTCGATTCGCTTAACTCTGAACAGGGTGTGCATAGTCAATTGACTGTGTCACCTACACGAAATGACGATGATGAGCTGAAGAAAGCTAAATTCTTTTGTGGATTTTTTTTTATATATTCCCAATGTCCAGCGATAGACCACGATCCCACCTGATGTTAAATGTAAATGTGGTCTAAGATGGAGCTCGTTGGCATATGAATTATTTATTTATCATATCTTTTGATAGGCAATGTTATCGTCTCTAAACTTAAAGTATTATTCGTGATAAAAGGAAACTGGTTTCCTTAGCAATTATTATTTTTTGTACTGGTATCCCAGAATGTTTAACATGTATATTACGAATTAATGCAACAGCTAAACTTCGAAGTGAACTATGTCAAATTAGTATCATTGTTGTTTTTTAGCAGTTGGTTACTTTATTGGTGACAACCACGGATAAATACAGGTGATAACTAATAATCAGGAGACTGAGAAAAGTTAAAATAACTTTTTTACTTTTTCTCTTTACTCTCTTACCACGATTGCTCAATATTATGTGTTAGATAGCTGAAATAATGTGCGTAATAACTAAACCAGATACTAAGAGTAGAATGTATGCTTTTAAAAGGCTAGTTTGACGCTGAATCATTTCTTTAAACTTTATTGTACAAAATATATTTGTACAGCAGAACGTTTGCCTTATTATTGTCTAAATTCCAAGTCAACTTAGCCTTTGAATATGTTTAACGTATTGTGTATTAATTTGTTTTTCCCTGGTCGCAACAGATATGTCAGGACATCACATTCCGAGCTAGACGCGCCCAAATCAATGGCCAACGGCAAACTAAATTCGCCTAAATATACAACTAAAACAATCATCACTGACGACGACAGACCTGACTTAAGGAATCTCAAACGGGTCCACAAAATGTACGAAGGACCTAACATTATTGAATCCAGAGGTATTATCCACCCTGAAACCAGGGAAATATTGACAGTAGGTCAAGCTATTAGTATGAGAATACTTGATGTAAGAACGGGGAGATTACTCTCGTCCCCCGAAACAAGACAAACCATGACAATAGAACAAGCAGCAAAGGAAGGTCTTATTGACCCCAAACTGGCTGCCCGGTTAACAGGACCATGCGGCATGACAGAAGACGGTAACGAAGTATCATTACTGGAAGCGATTCAACGAGAGCTGTACGACGCAGAGCAAGGGTTGACGGACCCAGCTGAGAAGAGAATAAAGGTAACTGTGGAAGGCGACGCACCTACTATGCAAGGAATGAGTATATCGGACGCATTAAACCGTGGACAAGTCGATCTTCAAAGAGGTCTTTATAGACTGCCCAATGGGAGCTATATTTCAATATCGGAAGCTTATCAAAGGGGCTACCTTATTTATAACGAGATTATTAAAATCAAATCGAGTGCTCTGTCTCTATCTGACGCGATTAGTCAAGACTTAGTAGATAATAACGGCTGGATTTTGGACAGAAATTCTGGCGATAAATTCCAAATAGATGTTGCTATCCAAAACGAACTAATCAATCCTAATATAAGAGAAATAGTTGACCCTAAAAATGACACAAAAATTACGCTTGCTGAAGCAATACAAAAAAATATTATTCACACAAAACACTCTAAATACATACATAACATAACTAAAGAAAAAATATCGTTTAAAGACGCTGCTCAAAAGCGGTTCATTTGTAAACCAATGACATTAAAAGATGTATGCGATAATAATCTTATGACGAACGATGGTAAAATACTATCACCAGCAAATAGAGCTCCTTTGAATATTCTTGAGGCTATCTCGGTAGGTGTTCTTGATAGTGACAATGTAAAATGCATTACTAATACAACAACAGGTCAACTTCTCACCCTTTCTGAAGCTTTAGGTTCTAAAATTATAATGCATGATAATAAGTTCCGCGATAACTTAACGGGAGAAATTTGTACAATACCTGAAGCTGTTGACCGAGGTCTTATAACGTCGGTTTCTCAAAAATCTATTTTTGATATTGATGGCTTTAGGGACCCTAAGACAGGTGAATTTATTTCATTTAATGCCGCTTTAAATAAAGGTAATCTGAAATACGCCAACGGTGAGGCGTTTTTAAAATCAGAAAGTGGAGATTTTGTTTACTTAGAAGATTGCATCAAAGTTGCAACAGTTAGGCCGGAAGTTTTAGAAATGTTCAATAGGAAAATAGGTATTTATGAAAATGGTAAGGAGCTCAGTGTCTTTGATGCAGTATTTAAAAATATCTTAGATCCAAAATCGGGTCATTTGCTAGACGCTACTACCAAGAAGCCTATTCCATTTAACAAAGCTGTCGAAATCAACATGATCACACCCGAAGGTGCTGCGCTATTGAATTCACTTCTGAATATTACCCTAACCTTACAAACAGTAACAAAAACAGTTAAACGATATGTAACCGTTACTAATACAAGTGCTTCTCAAAGATCTGAAACAATTATAACGTTTGCGGAAGCCGTGAGGCGTGGCCTTATCGACGAAACAACCCAGACTTTTACAGACCCGACAACAGGAACTATTTTCCCTATTCAACAGGCTTTAGATGAAGGATTGTTAGGTGTAGAACAAAACGAACCTAGAGTTGTACGTATTTCCGATCAAGTAACTAGGAAAGATTTAGTTCCAGGACAGGTCGTTGAGTTAAAAATTACAAAGAAGTCTTTTATTAAAGATCTGCCATCAAGTCCTGAAGGCAAAGTCCAACGAGATAGCAAGCCTGAGACAGTTAAGAGTCCTGATTTCACTACCCGTGAAGTTATCTACCCTCGTGACAGTCTGATGAAAGAGATCAAAACAGTGACATCAAAATCTATCACTACAGAACCATCGGTAACTTCTCTCACTATTAGGAAAAATACTATTGAACTACCCCGTGGTGGCTGGACTCTTAAAGACGCAATTCAACAAAATCTTTTTGACCCCGTAACTGGTACATTTACGATCCCCGGTACAGACAGAGTTTTAGATCTTGGAGAAGCGCTTAAATTAAATATAATCAATTCAGATTCTGCTAAAGTTATCGATCCTAGGACTAAAAAAGAAATACCTTTAAATAATGCGTTAGAATTACGCGTCCTTGATGACACAGGGCATTATATCCTTCAATCGGAAAAAAATACTATGAAGCTCGCAATTGAACGGAAGCTAATTATTTTTGTACCGCATACAAGTACAACGTCATCTCAAAAGGTTATAACCATTACATCAGTTGCAGGTATGCCTGATAAAATGGAAATATCCGAGGTTTCAGATTTACCATCTTATGGAGTAACAGACGAACAATCTGCTCTAGAACCTGTACAAATTAATCAAGGAACAATTTTTGATCCTGCAACAGCATTAGTTATATCAACTACGTCAGGGGTATCGGAAAATATTATTGAAGCTGTCAATCGGGGTACGGTTCCAGCTAATACTGTTAAAGTAATTGAACCGCAAACAGGTAAACAAATAACTTTACAAGAAGCTTATACTAGAGGTATAATTAATAAGGAATCTGGTGAATATAAAGACAATAAAGGAAAAACAATATCTCTTGTTGATGCTGCAAAAGTAGGTCTCATCGTAGTCGTCGGAGCACCTTTAGTAGGTGCATCGAAAGTCATTCAATTGGTTAAGAGTACAATTGTCGTTGACCCCATAACTGGGGAAAAACTGCCAATGGAAGTAGCTTACGAGCGTGGCTTAGTTGACCCTATAACTTACAAGAAGTACGAAGAATCAATAAGGGCCAAAACACCAGAAAGCGATCCTGGCTTACGTGATAGAAGAACGATAACAGAATCAGTAGTAACATCTCCAACATCTTCCCTGGAAACTATAGTTTTTATAGATCCAAAGTCAGGTGAAAAAATACCCCTTCAGATAGCTTATGAACGAGGTCTTATCGATACACCGACATATAAAAATTACCAGACAGCTCTTAGAGAAAAATCTCCCGCTACCAATACTAATACTTTCACTTCTGGGGCCTCCGAACTACGCGTGATGGATCCTTATACAATGAAAGAAGTTCCCATTGACGAAGCATATAAAAAAGGTATTATTGATCTTGATACCTACACGACATATAAGGAATCTATTAGAGATTTGCCTCTGAATGTAGTCAGTGATAATTTGCGTACAAGTTCAGTGACAAATAGTCAAGTTAGTTCGAAACCTATTTCTGTAGGAGCTGCAGTCTCTGAAGGCTTCATTACTGTGGAAAGTATTCAAAATAGCTTGTCAGCAGATAATAGAAAAGTCATCAAAACTATTTCACCTACTGAATCAAAACTAGGTCAACCGTCTGATGTCATTGAAATAAGTAAATCTACAGTAACTAAGAAACCAAAATATGAAGTTCATATGGCAAAGGAGGGCACTTTGAATACCAACGTATCAGAAACCAAACCAATCGTTTTACAAAAGTTAAGAAAACGCGTTATAACTCCTTTAGAAGCAATTGAAAGGGGATTACTAGATACAGAAACTGCAAAAATTTTGGAAAATGTAAAAGTATATAAAGAAAAAAATGGTTTACCTTTAACATTAGATAAAGCAATCGAAGAAGGGTTGGTAAATCCCAATGAAGGTAAAATTGTAGACCCTATTCATGGCCACATTGTGAATATTAAAGAAGCATTAGAAAGAGGTATACTTGATGGAGAAGGACAAAATGAAGTATTGATTCCACTAGCCAAAAGTCTTTCCATTCCCGAAATTTTAGAACAAGGGTTGTTAGATCCTGTTACAGGAAAAATTATTCATCCTGAAACCGGTACACATTTAACATTACGTGAAGCAATAATTTGTGATATCGTTGATCCTTTATCTGAAATTACTGTAACGCCTGGTAGATATATTACTATTGCTGAAGCGGTAGAAAGAAATATCATTGATAATGATAAAAATGTCGTAAAAACAAGTGAGGGTCCTTTAAATTTCATATCAGCCGTGAATGAGAATTTATTCCCAGTATCAAAAGCTACAGTTATAGAAAATATTCCACCTGCGGCCATGACACTGTCTGTTGCTATTCAAAGGAATATCATAAACCCTACGACGGGTGACATAAAACACCCATTGACTGGCGAAGTAATACCTTTAGGTGAAGCGATTGAAAAGGGTTTATTGATGGATATTCCGTATCCACAAACTCCTGAAACAGTAACATTAAAAGATGCGCTAGATAAAGGTGCTATCAATCTTACAGAAGGAACTTTTATTAATCCTCACACAAAAGAATTTTTACCTGTAGATAAAGCTATGGAGCAAGGTCTTTTGGCAGTGAAATCAAATATAGACGCTTTAAATACTACTGGTGTAGTGACAACTTTTACAGAAACATTTACTTCTCAACACACAATAACAACTAAAATGATTGAACTATTAGCAGATTACGTGCTAGTAAATGCTAATGAAGTAAAGAATACAAAAACAGGAGAAGTTATTTCTATGGATGAAGCTAGGCAAAAGGGAATTATAAGAGATGAACAAACTAGTAAGGAACAGTTCATTACTAGCGATACTAATATTAACTTTGAGGAAGCTCTTAATCTAGGATATATTAATATTGAAGAAGGAACATTTACTCATCCAAATACTGGTGAAATTCTCTCTATTTCTGAAGCGGTTACAACAGGTTTGTTAAATACTGAAGTTGCTCCAGCAGAACCAACCAAATTAATTTCGCATAAAAAAGATAAAGAACTTCTGGATCTGAATGAAGCTTTTGAATTATTATTTGATGAAAAAACACAGAAGTTCAGAGATCCAAAATCGCCCAATAATGTTTTAACATTTGAGCAAGCAGTGAACAAAAATATAATAAATCCTGATGCTGTCATTTATGATATACAAGCTAGTAAACCCGTAACGGTACGTGAAGGCTTGAAATCTGGGCTCATTGACAAAAAGACTGGAAAAGTAAAAGAACCCAGTACAGGTAAGTCAGTTGATATCAAAAATGCTGCAAAGATGGGCTTAATTGCCATTGTAGCAGCACCAGTTCTTGCTGGAATGGCAGTTGTTCAAGGAGCAAAAACAGTCACAAATAAAATAATGACACCTAAGCAAGATACAGCAACATCTTCTGAGAAAACAAAAATGGCTCGTCCACTAAAGAGCGAGGAAGAAAATAAAGCACCAGAAGTGCCACCTAAACCGGCTAAACGGGAAAAAAGTATTCCAAAAACGCTGGAATTGTCTACAGGACAATTGCTAAAACAGTCCGAGAGACAAACAATAAAGAGCAATAATAAATCTGTAGATGCGAGCAATGATTACCCAACTAAATCTTCCATAAGTCAAAGTCCGAATGATGACATATCTTTTAACGTCAGTAAAACCACAAGAGGACAGCAAGAAATAATCATTTCTGAAAAGTCTTTCCCTCAAGCTTTAAAGAAAATTGCACCTTCAAATATTGAACAAGGTGACTTGACTGTTTTAGAACAATCGAGTAATGTAAGTAGTATTTCTGGTACTCCGTCAGTAGACAAATCAACACTTGAGAATGTTAAAAAAATACCAGTAAAAAATATAATTGTTGAGAAATTTAAAGAAGTTACACCAGAAGAGGAGGAAAAAGTAAGGGTTGTAAAAGCCGTTATAACTAAACAAACTACGACCACCGACACTAGCTCAAAACAACCTGACTATACAGTATTAGAAACAAAACCTGTCGTTAAAGAATATCGACAGAATACCCCTGAAGGTGACAAATTAGTAACTGATGCAAGACCAATCGTCAAAGAAACAGAACCAAGTGATCTCTCAGGTGATTCCAGATACACACAACCCGTTGAGAGGAATACAAGTCCAATCTATAGTGTAAAAGAAGAAATAATTGACGGAAGTCCTGTCGTTCATGAATTCCGTCAGACTACCACCGAAGGCGATGAAGTTATGACTATTGTGAAAACAGTGGTATCGAGACTGGAACAGGCTGATGTAACGACTTCTGATAAAATTGAATTATTACAGGAAGGACGTAATTTGCCCACTGAGTTTGAACATTCTGTAGCAGATAATGTTTTATCTCAGATGACGCAAAAACTACACGAAAAGGAAGAACTTAAGCAATCTAAGGCAAAAGATTTAAATACGCTTAGAGATACTAGTAAATATTTGATAGAAAGTGAATCTAATCAATCAAATATTCCTTCTGAAAAGAAAATCATAACTGAATTAGTATCCCAGGAGAAAAATTATGAAAATTCCCCTGTCTCTGAAGAAACACCAATTATACAAGAAATCACAAAGAAAACACCAGATGGTGAAGTGATTACAAAAATCATCAAAACAGTATCAAAGACTGAACCTTCGGAACATAGTACTGAACATAGCAGCAGTATAACTACAACGAAAGCTTCAAAAGTAACTATTGTAGAAACAACGCAAAATAAATCAACTTCTTATCACGTAGTAACAGAAGAAATAAGTGGACCCCAGAACATTGTGGAAACTAGTATAGAAAATTATCAAAGCGATTTATACCCTGTCGCATCAGACGTAATTTTAGCTAAAAATAAAGAAAAATCACCACTTGAGAAAGATAGTATAGAGGACATAAATTCAATACGGGTTCAGACTACCGCAGATTCAAAATCAACTAAAGATGAAACTGACAAATCTGCCCATGCAGGTGATATTAAAAATGTGTCTCCTAAACCAGTTGAAGTAGCTCCTGGTGTTATATATGATCCCAATACTTCAGTTGTTATTTCTGCGTCCTCTGGAGTAACTGATAATATTCTAGAAGCAGTAAATAAAGGTATTCTCCCATCAGACACAATAAAGATAACGGAACCAAAAACTGGTAAAGTAATTGATTTAAAGGAAGCTATAAATAAGGGACTTGTTGATAAAACCTCTGGTGAAATTAAAGATAAATCTGGTAATAGATTTAGTTTTGCGGATGCAGCTAAAATAGGGCTTGTAGCTGTAGTAGGTGCTCCTATTTTTGCTGCGTCTAAAGTTATTGAAGTCGTCAAAAGTGCCGTTGTAGTAGATCCTAAAACTGGTCAAAAGGTACCACTTGATAAAGCACATCAGCATGGAATTATTGATAGTGACACTTATCACAAATACGAAAAATGTTTTGAACATGTAAAAGAAGAATTACCCATTGAAATCGTAGACGTAACCAAGTCGAAACCTGTACACACAGCCATGGAGCAAGCAACACATCCCAGCAAGGTAGTCATCACTGAAAACCAGAAATTGGAACCACTTGTCACTAAAACTATAATTACTGAACATTCTTTGGTAGGATTTGAAAAGCCAGATGACAAAATATTGACAGATGCAAAGAATGTATCTGCAATGCTTATAGATGCTGAAAGACAGCCTTTGAGAGTTATTGATGAAATTACGGAACACAATGTAATGAAAATTAAATCTGAATTTATTAAACCTATATATGAAAATGTTACTCTTATAGATGCGATCACTCAAGGAAAAATAGAACCTAAAATATGTAGAATAATTATACAAGGAGTAGAGTCACCTCTTACGGTCCAAGACTCGTTAGAACAAGAAACAATCAGTAAATTTATACCCGTGGATATCATTTCTAAAAATTGCGTTGTTGTCAGGGAATCAAAACCAAAATATAGCGTAGCTATTTCTCAAAAGTTAACCCCAGAGGAACTTTCAGAAATGGGATTATATGACATTGAGCGTCAGGTGTTTTTAAATCCCGAAACTGGGGGCAAAATTTCATTCGAGGAACTTGTTTATGGTCTTCATATATTTGACCCAGAAACTATTCTGGTAAAGGACCTTGGTTCAAAATCTGATAATTACATTTCTTTCGATGAAGCAATCGCAATACCTATTATAGACAAAACAACTGGCCATATGGTTAATCCTAAGACTGGACAGCGTATTCCTTTTATGAAATGCGTGCAAATAGGTTGGATAGTAGAACGTCCAGAAGAGGTATTAGTTAATGAACAACTGTCTATTGAACAAGCTTTAGATCAGGGTCTCTACAATCCTAACACTGGTGAAATTAAAGATGTTAATACTGGACAATTAGTTCCTATTGGTCAAGCAATTGAAAAAGGTATTATTGATAACGAGTCATTATTGATCAAAATACCTCATACTCATGAAAGCATTACTTTATCGGATGCTATCGAACGTGGCATTGTTGTTATTCATCAGGGTGTTATTACAACTGTCGAGACTCGCGAAACAATTGAAATATCCGTTGCTATTCAAAGGGGAGTTATCACTATTGTTCAAAGTCCAATTTCAATTCAGGCTGTCATAGAAAATGAAATGTACGAACCGAAATCCGGAAAGATTAAAGATAAAGTAACTCAACAACTGATTAGCGTAGGGGATGCTGTTGACAGAAATATAGTTCATCCTATAATTTCAGAAATCAAAGACACGGCATCAGATAAATTTATTCCACTTTCAGAGGCCCTTGATACGAAGCTTCTTAATCCAGAGACAGGAAAAATTACTGATAAAAAGACTGGTAAACACATTCCATTAGATGATGCATTAAGAAAAGGTTTAGTAGCCACAAAAGATGTTACGTATTCGCTATTCGATATCATTGAGTTAGGATATTATTCACCAGATTCCGGTAAGATCTTAAGTCCAATAACAGGTAAATCTATCTCGCTTAACGAGGCAATAACACAAAAACTTGTTGATCCCTCTATGGTTAAAATTAAAGATGACAAATCAGAGTTAGTTGTGCCATTCCAGCAGGCTGTCAAGACTGGTTTGGTTGACTTGGATCAGGGTATTATTACATCTCCGGTCTTTAACCTTAAAGACGCATATGACAAAGGATATTTGTTAAGCGATAAAAAACCATGGACATTACAAGAAGGTTTAGTGCAAGGTTTCTATGATCCAGAGACAGGGCTTCTTACTATCAATGAAAAGACTATGACACTTGATGATGCGATAAAAGGAGGCAATATTAATCCTGAAGCTTTAACTGTAAAAAACTCCGTTACGGGTGAAATAGTTTCTTTGACAGATGCTATCCACGTAGGTATAATAGATTCTAAAGAAGGTAGAGTTCGTGACCCGGCTCATGGTGATAAAATTTCTCTTACTGATGCTTCCGAGCGTGGTCTTATTGTTCCAGCAAAACGTAAGCTTAGCTTACCAGAAGCTGTTTTTAAAGGATTTTATGATCCAAAAACTGGAAAATTCTCACATCCTCAAAGTAAAGAAAAGATACAGACGGATCGGGCAATAAAAAAACGTATGTTAGACCCACAATCTACCCTAGTACACGTAGCAGGTAAAGTGATTCCATTCGAATTTGCCGTCGATAAAGGTGTTGTTGATGGTAGGACAGGAACAGTTGTACTTGGCGACGAAAGAATTGATTTCCGCGAAGCTTTTGAAAGAGGTATTTTAGTTGAAGTGCGTAAACCGCTATCTCTTATAGAAGCATTAGAAAAAGGAGTTTATAATGAAATAACAGGATTATTCATGGATCCTCAAAGCGGCAAAAAGTACACTCTTAGTGAAGCTATCAAACTGAATTTAATCGATCCTCATTCAGTTCATATCCAAGATAATAGATTAGGTAAATGGGATAAGATTACGCTACCTGAGTCAATTGAGACTGGTGTCATAGACGTTCAAACAGGCAAAATTAAGAACATCAATAATGAAAATGAAGAGATCAGTCTCCGCAAGGCTTTCGAAATTGGTTTGCTAGTTGACAGCAAAGCACCAATTAGTTTGCAAAGAGCACTGCATCAAGGTTTATATGACGATGCCACGGGTAAAATTTCTGATCCGGTTACAAACCGCAAAATTACTCTCCACGAGGCAATAAGGCGATCAATCATTAGTCCTAAATATCTTTGCTATTTTGACAAAAAGTCCGAAAAACCGTTAACATTAGCCGAATGCTGTCGTAGTGAAATTGTTGATAGGCGTAGCGGCAAATTCCTCGAACCGGGTTCAGATGTTCAAGTTTCTCTATCTGAAGCTATGAGTCTTGGTCTAATAGTTGATATTGAAAGCGCAGGATTTACTCTTTATGAGGCATTAGCTATGAATATGTATGACATTACTGATCTTCTCTTTATACATCCTGTAAGTGACAGAAAAATATCGCTCAAAACCGCAATTGCTCAAGATTTTATTAATCCTGAAACATCGTTAGTTAAGCATATTCAAACTAGCAAATATATAAAATTAGATGAAGCCATTCAAAATGGAGTTGTGGACGATAGCAATAGTGTTTATGTGTTACCCAATGGAAATCAAATTAATTTGTTAGATGCTAAACATCGCGGTCTAATTGTGACGGCTAAGAAGAACTTAAGCCTCGAAGAGATAATAAGAAACGGTCTATTTAGGGCTGAAAACGGCAAAATTGTAGATCCTAGCACTAATGAATTTATCGATATTAATAAAGCTATAGAAATTAACTTATTGAATCCACATCTTACAGTTGTTAAAGACAATTTCAGTAATAAGTTTAAACCCTTGCCACTTGCTATACAACAAGGTGATATTGATGTAATAAAAGGTAGGGTTCTTGATACTAAGGCGAAGAAAACGTACAGTCTAGATATTGCTTTCGATAAAGGTCTACTTGTTACCGTTGTACAGCCTCTTACATCCCAAGTTGTAAGCAAACGATACGTACCAGATTCATCTGCATCTAAGGAACCAGCTCTCAGAGAGTTTACATTAGATGAAGCCATTAAATATGAATTTATCGACCCCGACACGGCTGTTATTAAAGATCCTCATAAGAATAAGTACATTCCATTAAGATTAGGTATTAGTGAAGGGATCATCGATAAAAACGCAAAAGGTTCGTTTGACCCTCAAAATAGATCGCGAACACTCTGCTTTATTTTTGAAAATGGTTTAATTGTGTATGTCCGGGAACCCTTGACGTTTGAGCAAGCGATAGAAAATGGTCAACTTAATGTTAATATCGCCCGGTTTACTGATCCACATTCCAGAGAAGTATTAACTATCAAAGACGCAGCCACATTGGGCTACATTGATTCAGACACTGCGCTCATTAAAGATAATCTCAAGAAGAGGTTAGTCAAGCTTCCTGAAGCGTTCCGAAAAGGTCTGATGGACGCTGAAAAAGGCAATATATTAGACACAGAGACCTCCAAACTGAACTCGCTGTCCGCCGCAATAGAAAGCGGTTTGTTGATGACACCCAAAAAGAGTTTCTCTTTGATCGAAACATTGAACTTCGGTATTTATAATCCTACTACTGGAGCACTTAACGATCCATTTATTACAACGAGTGTCATAGACAGGAAGAGACTCAATTTAGGAGAAGCAATACAACAAGGCATAGTAGATCCATCCAGTACAGTTGTGAAGGAACCCGAGACGGGAAAAATATGGCCATTGGTTCAAGCTATCGAACAAAAGTTAGTTGATCCCGTTGAAGGCAAGCTGATCATAGATCCAAAGAAAGAAATCAGTCTCGATTTGGTCAAAGCTCACAAAAAGGGATATTTACTGCCAGCAGAAACTAGGGTAAGTTTACTTTATTATTATGTTTTTATTTTGTGCTTCTATCAAGCAAAAGGTGTTGCTTTATTCATCTTTCTATTTCCATTCTTAGACGGTGATCTCTCTTATCTGAAGCGTTTGGCTTTAAACATTGGCATGGCACGACACCCACAAGAAATACCGTGTCCAATATTGGGTTATTTGCAATTTTCTGGTGAAGTCACAGTTAGTTATCGTGGCATCCACTAATATAACCCATCGTTACATTCAGTATACATTACTGGTTAAGTCATCTTTGAAATTAGATATATTTTATATTCATTATTATAGTAGTTTAATAAAAGCACAGTTATACAAATTAAGTATTGTATTTCAATTTTATATTGCCGTATCATTAGTTTTATTCACTTTTTTACTAGAAGAAAAGCCTTTTGCTTTTGTTATTTTATTGATGTAGTCGTATTATAAATTTAACTTTTGCCTCTTGTGTTGTGTCTAGATGCTTAAGTTTAGGTTAAAGGGCTCAAATTCAATTGTTAGTTTTTCCTTTTAATACTATATGTTTTGGAAAAGCTATCAATTGAAAGTGTGCTTACACCCACAATGTACTAAGGCTCGATGTATGTTGTTTTTATTTCCAGCGCCTGCGATGCTAAGAACCCCTTTTGAGCTAAATCGTGAATGCTTGCCTGTGAGGGATCATATTAACGACGATAAAAAGAACCATCACCGTCCCGTCAAATAAACCTAACCTCCCATAAATCACCTGTGCTAAGATAGAAACCAATCCGATCGCTTGATCGTTGGTTTAATTTTCAGCTTTTTTGTTTGCTTCCTCATTCAAAGACCAGCTAATTATGACTGTTGGTTTCCCGACGTTAAACATTATGGATTTTTTAAATCCCCCTCTTCGAATTTTACGATTTACTCATTCCTTGGAGCCGTGCTCACACGAATGCATGACTACGCTATGCTATTGTGATGTTGGTTAATATGCCGGACACTCGCGACGCAAACATTCACAATATCATGAAATGGTAAAACATTTTCTTCAAACACAAACACGGAAGGTAGTATTTATGATTCATTTTCGTCTTATTTTAAATGCTCGTCTCGTGGGGCTTTATTTCATCAATCTATTTAAAACAACGTAAGTTATTCTCATATATTGCACTTTTGTTATTGTTATGAAATAAAGCCTCAATTTTTTTATTTTATTAAATGTTATTTACTCGTCCGTCTACTTCGTCATTTACGTGTATATTTTATTAGATTACTTTACTGTCTTACTTTACCTCATTTACTGTACAAAAAACTTTCGAAATTTCAGATTTCCGAGGAGGTATTCTTAACTTTAATTTACTTTTTAACAAATAACTCTAATCAAACGTTTATTAATACAAATTGAAGATGTTGGTACCATTGTTTAGGGTTACTCAACTGTCATATGTCAAAAACAAATTATGAAAATATCATTCGAAGTTCAAATCTAAATATTTTGTTTTCGACATTGACTGTGTTCACTGCTTGCATGCCACGCTTTTTTTGCATGTCTTTTAGTTGTCTCTGTTTTATACGCAACTTATGGACTTGTTGTGTCGTCACTTTCATGCTGGTTGTACATTGGCTGTCTATCGTTGTTGCCTGTGTCTTTGTGTTCTCGGATTGTTCTGTGCTTTCTCTCTGCGTAGTCCGTTGTTTTTTTTTTCAGGTACATGTTGAATAACTTAGTCGCCTGCATGTGGCTAAGTTATACACAAGTCATTGTTAAAAATGTGTATGTTCAACGTTAAATTGTAAATAAATTGCATCTTTCGTACACTGTTTAAATGCACAAATGTCTGTAGATTTTTTATCGTCCTTTGAGAAGGTCTTGCACATATAAATAAATGTAGATAGTGCATTGTAAATGCTCGTTAGCCAGTTAAACGTTCGTGGGAGCATTGTTTTTTAAAAGACATAGACTAAATTGATTATTTTTAATGTATAGCAAGCAGTAGAAGAGAAGTACAGGCTTTGTGATGAGACGCTTTCGAAGTTGCTGGAATGGATTGCCGTTGTGGAAGAAAGGCTCGCCAACCAAGAGGCAGTCAAGGAAGATATGGACGAACTGCGCAATCAAATAAACATTCTCAAGGTAATTTGACTACTGATTTTAATTAAGCTAGCTCCCGCGGCTTTACTCGCCCTTGGTAGGTGTGTACTATAGCCTATAACCTTCAGAAGGAATTAAACTTTCCCCATGAATCAGGCTAAAATATGCAGAAGGAATTAAACCTTCCCCATGAATCAGGCTAAAATATGCAGAAGGAATTAAACCTTCCCCATTAATCAGGCTAAAATATGCAGAAGGAATTAAATCTTTCCCATGAATCAGGCTAAAATATGCAGAAGGAATTAAACCTTCCCCATGAATCAGGTTAAAATATGCAGAAGGAATTAAACCTTCCCCATGAATCAGGTTAAAATATGCAGAAGGAATTAAACCTTCCCCATGAATCAGGCTAAAATAAGCAGAAGGATTTTTTCAAATCTGACCTGTGAATCTAGTAATAAGCGTACTCTAAAAGTTTTCTTACTTGTGCTTGAGACTATGAATCTCAATGACCTAAAACGGATTCTAGAAGCACCAATTTTATAGACTTTTATTAGTTAGTATTAAGTACTAGCCACATCAAATTGTGTGGATTTCTCATTTTAAAAATATTATTTTATTATAAAAATTTAATTAACCATAGTCCTTTATTTTTTTACTTTTAACTGTAAGAAGCTGCTGTTTTATTAATATTTGTTTTCTTGTCCAGCTGATCAAAGACGATCTGGAAAGTCATCAGCGTCAAGTATCCGCGTGCGCAGACCAGGCGAAACAACTCCTCGTATCCGGGGGAGACGTACTTGCTCCACACGAGGTAATGACTTCAATTTTATTTATATAACAATTTCAATATTGAATAAATTCAAATTATAAAAATACTAGCTTTCGCCCGCTACCTTTTGCCCGCGTGAAATTAAAAAAATGTGATGAATGAAAAATGAAAAGTGCAAACTTCACATAAACCATCTACTACAACAAAGCCATTTGGTTTCGATAGGTGAGCCCGTTCTTAAGTTATAAAATTACAACGAAAAGTGGCATTGATTTTTATATATACCTCTTGATAACGATGATTACTTGAAAATGTAAATTCGTCTATTTTGACTCAAATTTTCTAAATTGACGTTTTGTGGAGAAAATCCTGCAGTAGAGTTTGTGGCGCCGCTTCATCTCTACTTGTGCTTTGGAAGTGATGGCAAACTTAATATAAGTAATGAATGACTGGAATATATTACATTATATAAGTAAATATACAATTTAATTTCAGTAAATTATTTAAAAATCATATGTCATTATTTGTCGCATTTAGAAATAAAACCTATCAAACGCCATCTATTGGAAGAAAATAACGTATTAATGTTTTCAACAGGTGGCAGCACTGGAGCGCGGAGTTCGCCAGCTGAAGCAGCGCTGCGACAAATGTACCGAGAAATGCGACAAGATGCTCAGGCGCTTGGCCGCCGCCAGGGACGAACTGGGCAAGTTCACGTAAGTGCCATCGTTAAGGATTTTTATTAAAATTTTATCCTCTTGCTCGGAAATATCTACATTATTGAATAAAAAAAAGGACAAATATTTCTAAAATAAAGTTTGCTTGGTTTGGTTAACAATGTAATTTAAAAAAAAATAGTGTACAAGCCTTGGTCGAAAATGTGCTATTAATGTAATCTCCAGTTAGGTTCCCTGCGCGGGTTTGTCTCCAATAACGACCAGTTTTATCCACTCAACAAATAATTATTGTTAGAAATAGTACATTACTGTCGAGGCCAGAAATGAAGCCATTTACTGCCGAGTTATATCGCCAAGTGCTTTTAAAATGTTCATAAATATTTTTAAACGATAAAAGAACTAATGGTTAGTCTAACAAAAGTGTCCAGCAATTTCCATTAACGACCGCTAGAATAGGTTTTTTTTGGTAGGCTGGTCAGAGTGAAACTAAAAAACCTAATGTATGAAAATGTGTACATTAAAAAACCTCCACTAGCGGCCGGCAATTTTTTTTTTTAATTTGTTGCCTTAGGCCAGCAATGTGTCTAAAGACGTATTGTTTTTTTTTTTAAAATAAATTTGCTATTTCCGTGCAAGAGGAAGTAAACTCATTTACACAATGACCTCTTATTTTGGCGAAAAAAAAAAATAATAAAATCATGAAATGATCATACTCGTGAATGATCATGATAATTTTATGATCAAACCTTTCAATACTGCTTTTCTCATCAGCAATGAGCTGAACACCTTCAACACATGGATGGAAGGCGCCTACCGCACGCTGGAAGACAAGGAGGCAGCACTGTCGCGTTTAGACAAGTTACCTTCGCAAGGGGAAGATATCAGGGAATTCGTGTCTGACGTCATCGCGCACCAAGCCGATCTAAGATTCATTACGATGGCCGCGCAGAAGTTTGTCGACGAAAGCAAGGTAATCTATGTTTTATAGTCATATTTTTAAGGCTCTTTTTCGTAGATAACAGAAGTTTGTCGATTAAAGCAAGGTAATATATGTTATAAGGACATGCCTTTAAGGCTCTTTTTCGTAGAAAACAGAAGTTTGTCGATTAAAGCAAGGTAATATATGTTATAGGGACATGGTTTTAAGAATCTTTTTCGTAGATTGTAATCTATGTTTTAGTGTCATGCATTTAAGGATCTTTATCGTTGAGCCCAATGAAACAGACTGACATACATTAAAAAAATATATACACTTGCGTAATAAGTCAATGTATTCTTCTTCCAAATTCAAATGGAAATTTTTTTTTAGTTTACTAGTAAAATATTTTTTTCATCCTACATGTCGTGTATGTTGTTATAACCAGTTCCGCCAAATCAGAACCATGATTAATAGCGTACCCTGGGCTCTGAAGCGTAAGCTGAAGAGGAAACAGGAAAACACGCTCGGACAAAATAAAATGTCATTCATTATTCTTTTCAAGTTATATTATAAAAGCTATGCAATAATAGTGCATAGCTTTTATCACGGGCTTTGAGCGCGGCAACCAAATCAAGAAATTCCGTAACGAAAGTAAATCCTAACACCCCCCACAACTCCGCCGACTTCGGCCGAGCGTTCGTACTTATTAATATATTAATTTATTTATATAACTTTATTGTACCACAAGTAAAAATACTTTTACAATTGGCGTATTTAATGCTAAAAGCATTCTCTCCCAGTCAACCATTAGGAAAACAGTAAAGTTTATGCGGCGCAAGTTAGTTGACAGAAAACTATACTACTTACAGCTAAATAAACATACTTAAATTTACACATATAAACAATAAAAAATACATACATAATTATAGATAAAAAGAGGATGAATATTGAGAGATGCTGACGATGAAAAATAAATATAATATAATAAATAATATATATAAGTTGATAAAAAATGCTATGCACGTTTTTGACTTACAAAAGGTAATGAATGAATGAATGAATAAACACTTTATTGCACCAATTACATAAGTATATCATTGGATTGTACAGGAACGAAGATGAAAATTAGTACAAAGGCGGACTTATCGCTAATGCAATTTCTTCCAGCCAACCTTAGGGTGGAGAGAAACAAAAAAAACATTGGAGCGCGAGCGATGCAGAAAGCCAATTAGTAGATAAATATTTCAAATTAAAATCCTAATAACTACATATATAGATAAAGTTCTTAAAGTAACAATTCAAATGTAATATATCGTCATCGGCCAGGAGTTCCTCTCGATCCTGAACGAGTACCGCACCTCGCTTCCGTCTCGGCTGTCTCACGTGGCGCCGCCGTCAGACAGCGCCGTCAGAGAGGGCGCCGCGCTGGCTCGCAGGAGACACGGGGACCTGGCAGCCAGGGCTCAGAGGCTGCAGGAGAGGCTGCGCGGAGCGTCCTTACTGACGAGACATTATAACGATGCCCTCGATCGAGCCTCCAGGTGGCTCTCTGACGTGAGTACTGTTCCATAAAAACATTGTCCTTTATTCTATGTTATTTTCTTTTGTATATTTTTCTGTGTACATGGGTTTGAAAATAAATAAAAAAAATTGTTTGTTTGTTTGTTTGTTTATCGTAGTCTAAGGTCTTAGAACACGAGCATGATGGTAGTTGACACAAGAAATCAGTAGTAATGTGTTTTGAGCCGCATCGCCTATATCATAATTTCCCCATTCCACGATTCCTTCAGTCGACTTTTAGACTTACGCGGAAAGAGAAGCAGCTGATATTCAATGTTTTCTTCCTATCTGTTATTAATAAATGAATATTTATCAATTTATTAAACTTTATAACAAAATATGTATGTGTTGGACTTAAAGCCATGAGTTTTTACTACCAGTCGACTATTGTTGTAGACACGTAAAACGTTTATCTATTTCGCAGATCGAACCCCAGGCCCGCTCGGTGCTGTCTGAGCCGGTGGGTGGCGAGCCGCGTGCTGTGGAAGCCCAACTCACTAAAGCCAAGACATTGCACAATGAGATACTATCGCAAGGACGGCTTATTGACAACGCTAAGGAGGTAAGTAACTTATTATTAAGCTCCCGATCAAAATGTCTTTATTTAAAACTTTATTTATTGAGCCACAAGCTACAATCTTCTTTGTCCTCGCCACTTGTATTGGTCGTTAGTGTTGTCGGTGTTCAGGCCGAGATTTCTCATGTCCCTTTGATAGTTAAAGGCATTTGAGTTGCCATTTTCTTGTCTAATAGCTGTAAGTCTTCCTAAAACTGAATAAATAAAATAATAAACTTAATGCTAACACCATTATATCCCTATCCCTAGAAATTACAAACATGATCATTTTGCCTGTGGGTTAGAGGAAAAAATTATCATAAACCAGGGTGTTAGAGTTCTTTGATACCGCCTCTCGGCCTCTGACGTGGTTCCTTTAACGACTACCAGATGGCAGCCGGAACCAACGGCTTAACGTACCTTCAGCACAGAATCATCTTTTACTATCAAACCATTTGATTCCAGCCAGCAATGTCCTAACTAAACTGGCAGCTTAACAAAACATGCTTTACGTAGGAATGAAATCGACGTCTAGTCTTCAGTCAAAACTACTGGAACACAGAGGCAGTTAGTTATAATTCCTAGCTGACAGTTTGTTTATAATATCTTTAAATAAAATAAATAAATAAAAAGCCTTTTATTTTTTGAATAACAAAATATCTTAGAACTAATATTTGTAATTTAAAGTTTACTTAAACTAGGTTTACTAATTTTTAAAATCTTCTATGATATAGTTTTAATTTCTATTTATTTATTTTCATATACACTAATACTCTTCAAGAACCCCTCCGCGGGTGTAGGCCTCCTCCAAAGAATTCCAATTTTCCCTATCTTGGGCAACTTGCATCCACTCTTGTCCAGCCACATAATATCTTCATCGCCCCAAAATTATAATGGCGGACTTATCCTAGGACAGTTATCTTACAAATCAAATTTGTTAACAGGCCTGCGACCAACTAGTCAAATCCCTGGAAGGCAACCTCACGCCATCAGAGATTCGCCAACTAGAAGTACCGGTACTGGACTTGACATCGCGGTACAAGGATCTTAGCGGTGCCGTCGGTACGCGGTGTAGCGAATTGGAGGCTGCTTTACTGCAGTGTCAGGGGTTGCAAGACGCGGCTGAAACTCAAGCCCATTGGCTGGGACAAGTCGAAGATGTGTTCAAGTAAGTTTCTCATTTTCTACCAAATATTTAGTACTGGATTTGACAGTCTAGTACAAGGATCTAAAAGGCGTATTTAGTTCGCGGTGTAACGAACTGGAGGCTGCTTTACTGCAGTGTCAGGGATTGCAAGACGCGGCGGAAACTCAAGCCCATTGGCTGGGACAAGTCGAAGATGTGTTCAAGTAAGTTTCTCAATTTCTACCAAATATTTAGTACTGGGTTTGACAGTCTAGTACAAGGATCTAAAAGGCGTATTTAGTTCGCGGTGTAACGAACTGGAGGCTGCTTTACTGCAGTGTCAGGGATTGCAAGACGCGGCGGAAACTCAAGCCCATTGGCTGGGACAAGTCGAAGATGTGTTCAAGTAAGTTTCTCAATTCCTACCAAGTACTAAACTTTAAAATACATGCTAGGATCTGAAGGCGTAGTTGACTCGCGGTGTAGTAAACTGAAGGCTGCTTTACTGCAGTATCAGGGATTGCAAGATGCGGCGGAATCTCAGGCACATTGGCTGTGACAAGTTGAAGATGTTTTCAAGTAAGTTTCTCATTTTCTACCAAATATTTAGTACTGGATTTGACAGTATAGTATAAGGATGTGAAAGGCGTAGTTGGTTCGCGGTGTAGCGAATCGGAGGCTGCTTTACTGCAGTGTCAGGGATTGCAAGACGCGGCTGAAACTCAAGCCCATTGGCTGGGACAAGTCGAAGATGTGTTCAAGTAAGTTTCTCATTTTTTTTACCAAATATTTAGTACTGGACTCGATAGTACAGTATAATCTGAAAATCTTCGTTGGTTCGCGGTGTAGCGAATTGATTTGATGGAAACTTGGCCCCATTGGTTGGGATAAGATGGAAATAATAAGTTTCTCAGACAAATTTGTTTTAAAAATGCCAGTATTGCACTTGACAGTTTGTAACTTACGTGACCATCGCTATAGGTAGTGTTCTTTATCATGCCAACTGTACCAAAACATAAATGAAAAGGATATACCAAAATGTAATTTTACTTCAGGAACCAACAAAAGCCCGCGTCGTTGATCCGCGAGCGGCTCGACGAGCAAGTTCGGTCGCATCGCATCGCCCACAACGAGATCGAAGCGAGAAGACCAACTCTCGCCAAACTAGTCAGCGCGGCCAGGGACGCCGCACTAACGCCATCTAACGCTAGGATCGCGAAGAAATTGGAACAACGCGCCGAAGATATTTATGCTAGGTAAGTCATTATATTTTGCTCTAGATCTAGGGATTTTACTCCTCAGATTTTTGATAATTGCCGGTAATAGATTGCCACACGGAACTCTTGCCTAATTGGAGCAACGCGCTTAAGATAAACTATTTTTTTTTTATCAGGATTGTCAAATTGTGTGAATTGGATCCTTATTATTTGAGGCCAAGACTCACTTTGGGTCGGTGCACCATTTGAGTTAATTAGGGTTGTCAAATTTCAAAGACGGTTCTTTTGAATTTATTTATTAATTTATTCAGTTTTAGGAAGACATACAAGCTATTACACGAAAAAATGGCAACTCAAATACAAAAACTTTCAAGGCCATTCCAAACTTCTCAAAATTGCTTTAAAAAAAATTATAGCAAAAGGCTCTGAAACTAAATGTAGACACATTTGTTTTTAATCCAAACTGGTATCAATTATGATGGTTAAGGGCTAGAGATTTCATATAGATTTGAACTTGTAAATTTACTCAACCTTTTAATTGCAGATACGAGAAACTCCTAGAGAAATCAATCAGACGAGCTCAGTTCCTTGACGAGGTGTCGGCGGAGCTGCTGACCTTCAGCCAGCAGGCGTCGCAGCTGGAGGCGGCTCAGGCTCAGCTCGGAGAGTTGGCCGACGCCAGGGAGCTGGCGAGATTGCCTGCTGCCGAACTTAGGGCGAGATTGCAGGACCTCGCACATGCTAGGTAAGTTTTTTAGTCACATAGTTCATAGTCTTATCGTGGTCTTACAGGGTCAAGTTCTTCGAGATGTATTGGCAAGAATTTTTGCTATGGGACTTAGGATGATAGGGTTAGTAGACTAGGTTTCAGGGGGTCTAAAAACGCCAGCCTTTGAGCAATTCATCGAATCGAATTCATATTATGAATTCCTTAGCAATTCTGTAGCAATTCTTTTATTTTTTGCAAAATGGACAACAAAACTTTGCAATTCCTCTTCAAAAAAAAAAATGAAAGAAATAGTAATTGCTGAAGAATTGCTAAGGAATTCCGATAAATTGCTCAAAGTGGCGTTTTTAGACCCACAGGATCTTGCTAATGCTAGGTAGGTTTACCAGTAAGTCAATTCATCATATATTGTGGGTTACACGGTCGGTTGACTATGCTCACATTGCTCACCCTGGTATTATAGTTCTTTGGAACTGCCTCTCGGCTTCAGACATGCACTTAATTTATCATTTTTATTATAAGACAATCAGGTGATTTAACAGGAGTGATGATGACTATATTATTCCTATCCGCCTTTGTACACATTGTTTGTATTTGAATCAACATGTACAATTTGTATGTTAATGGTACAATAAAGTCATCATCATCATCATTTTAGCCGCAGGCTGTCCACTGCTGGACATAAGCGCCCCCTTAGAATTTCTAGAACGACCTGTTGGAAGCGGCCTGCATCCAGCGCCTGCCCGCGACCTTCTACAGGTCATCTGTCCATCTGATCGGTGGCAATAATATCTACTTTAACTTAACTTTACAAGGGTGGCACTATTTGTAATATGCTATGGCATACAAAATTGATCACGAAACATATGTGCATAATATTGTATTTTTAAACTTCACTATCGCATTAGGTCTCCTGTAATGATAGATGTAAGTGATGTTGAAATCCATCCATACTAATATTATAAATGCGAAAGTCTGTCTGTCTGTCTGTCTGTCACCTCTTCACGGCTAAACTGCTGGACCGATTGTGATGAAATTTGGTAGGGATGTTGTTAACGACCTGAGGTCAAACATAGGCTACTTTTGGGCGCGATATAACAGCTAGTAAATAAATAAAAATTAACTCACAGGGACAAACAAATGCCGCTATTAGAAGAATGCCTGCGCAACGGCAAGCAACTGATTGCCAAGAAGGACGTCACAGACACACATGTTGTTCGCGACAGGATGAAGGTAAATGACATATTATATCCGAAGTTAGACAATGAATTATTTGTTTATATTTTCGAATAAAATTAGCATACAGAGGATAATATACCACGAATTTCATCTTAAGTTAACCCAAAATTGAAATAAACCTTCTTGCGCGGATAATTTAAAATAGGTAGTGTGTTACAAGTATATAAACCAATTATGTTTTAGCAAAATTATGTTTTTAGAGTGTCAGTTATGAAGCCATTAAAATCGATTTAAAAGCGTTTTTAAACGTAGCAAATGTTTAACTTATATTTTTTATAACCGGCTTTGTAACGGTTTAGTTTTATTAAAAGCAGGTAAAAGTTGTCACAGTCCAATGGAAATCATTTGCTCTCTCTCGCACATTATACCTGTGTTTATTGTGCAAGTCAGAAGGCAAAATATCGTTTTACTGTCTTTATTAAAATGGCCTATGTACTTTTTACGGAAAATTAAACTACATTATTCATGTATTTTACTTGTATATTATAATATATATATTATAATGCTGAATTGTGATTTCATAATATTGTGCAAGACAGTAGGAGTAAATTCCCTCGATTTGTTTCTTTATGAAATGGGTTAAAAAAAAATCATAGGAAATTAAACTATATTGTATATTGACCAAAGCATCATTTTAACACAGGCATTAGAGAACCAATGGCGAGACTTCAACGCCACTCTGGAGGAGAAAGAGAAACTGTCCCGGCAGCGCGCCGACCAACTCAATCAGTACGAAACTCTTAAAGTACAGGTAAGTTAAACTTTATTATAGGAATAATAAAGTTTAGAATATCACTTCCAAGTAGTCGTAACGAGCAATATGTATTAAATATGTATTACCTACCATTGATTCTTAAGTCATTGTAATAAGGTTTAAAATTGATAACGGTTGTACACTTCGATAATGTATTAATGATAGATACATGACCGTCGTTGAAAAATAGAGCCACTAAAATGTCAACATCATGAAATTGACATGTTTCACTCTCAGTCGCTCAGTGTCTGATAGTCAAGAATCCGAATGTGCTCAAATGAGTTAAAAATTTGAATGATATTTTTTTTTCTTTTGATGTGATATTTCCGGCCGACTCATTTAATTTAATTATGGCACTATGGGCTATTGTAGCCCGAAATAAATGGATGTTTTATTTATTCAAATTTCAATTTTAATATTGGACTATTTTTTGATGTTGAACTAATGACTAGACGCGGCGCCGGATTTCGTTTTTATAACAGCTTACAATTCTCTAAGTTAATTTTAAGTATGTTTATTTAGTTAATTTAACACTAGCGACCCGCGCCGCCTTCGCATGGGCATAAAAACCTTCCTCTATCTATTAAAAAAAAACGCATCATAATCCGTTGCGAAGTTTTAAAGATTTAAGCATACAAAGGGACGTAGGGACAGAGAAAGGGACCTTGTTTTATACTATATAGTGAAGTAATCTTATTTTTAATTGATATTTGTCATCAGGTGCTAGAATGGCTCCAATCCATGGAAGGTCGCGTGGGCAGACTCCAACCCGTGGCAGTAGACCTGGATGTATTGAAACAGCAGCAAGACGAGCTTCGCCCGCTCGCCAAGGAGTATAGAGACTTCTCTGTCACCGTTGATAAGGTCAGTTTACTATAGGTTCCTCTCAGGTGCTAGATAGGCCTATTTAGGTGTTATATTATGGCTCCATTAGGTGTTATATTATGGTTCCATTAGGTGTTATATTATGGGTCCATTAGGTGTTATATTATGGCTCCATTAGGTGTTATATTATGGCTCCATTAGGTGTTATATTATGGGTCCATTAGGTGTTATATTATGGCTCCATTAGGTGTTATATTATGGCTCCATTAGGTGTTATATTATGGCTCCATTAGGTGTTATATTATGGCTCCATGAGGTGTTATATTATGGCTCTATTAGGTGTTATATTATGACTCCATTAGGCGTTATATTATAGCTACATTAGTTGTAATAATATGGCTCCGTTAGGTGTTATATTATGGCTCCATTAGGTGTTATATTATGGCTCCATTAGGTGTTATATTATGGCTCCATTAGGTGTTATATTATGGCTCCGTTAGGTGTTATATTATGGCTCCATTTAGTGTTATATTATGGCTCCATTAGGTGTTTAGCCATCTTCAATAGCAATTTAACGTGATAATCTGCTACAAATTTTAAGACGAATCGTAGACCAATGGTTTTCCATTGGCATTCCATTGAACATACAAAATAATATTTGCTATTCTACTCTTTTATCGTATCACAATTACAAATCGATTGTGCGTTTGATCGTTATTCTACTCGTAAAAAAATAACACCGATATCTAATTTTAGATTACTCACTCACTCGTCTTTCATTATACGCCTTATTCATAAAAAATAATGAACGTTTGCTAAGCCTATTTAAAAAAAAAAGATCTCATTTTTCATGTTAAATATTGATAAAAGAGAATGTGTCAAAACATAATTTCGTTATAACCGGTTTAAAAAAGAATGATTGTATTTTAAATAAACTAAATTGTTGTATTCCCAGGTGAACGAAGCAGGCGCAGTGTACGAAGCGTTGTCTCGCGGCGAACGAGCGGACAGCCCGCACCGGAAACGACAGCTGTACAGCCCTACCAAGAGGCAGACGCCCAGTAAGTATATGTATATTTGTTTGAACAACTATTGTTCATTAAATATTTACATTTATTTCGTTTTGTGGATCTCAAATATATTTTTGTTATTGTTGTTACATAAAAAGTTTTGATTTTATTCATGAAAGAAGACGAAAATTTACCATTCCCCCCCCCCACTGATCTCCGAAACTACTGAGCCTAAAATTTTGAAAAAAATACAAAATATAGTTCATTGCCTGTAGATTACAGGAAAACCTACAAGAATTCTGTCAATTGCCAATTAAGAGGTAAATTCAATATAAAACGTTTGCTTAAGGACAATAGTTCACTAAAACACAACTAGATAGCGATAGTATTAGATAAATACCACAATTGAATATAAAAACTAACAGTGGCATTGTACGGAACACTCTTCACGCGAGTTCAACTCGCACTTGACCGGTTTTTTATTAAAATGTAACATAGGGTAGGGTTAGGGTGTTATAAACCTTAATTTATTGTTTGGTTGGCCGTTGGTCCCGGCTGCCATCTATCTAGTAGTCGTTAAAGGAACCACGTCAGAGGCCGAAAGGCGGTTCCGAAGAACTCTGACACCAGGGTGTGCATGGCCGATTGACCGGACGCCTACTCGAAATGATGGTGATTTATTTATGTTAATGTACCAGGTCGCACATTAGACGGTCGCTCGCCGTCTCCCACCAAAGGCCACGGGCTGGTGAGCCCCGCCTCCACACACTCCACTTCCAGCGGATTCTCGTCGCGCCGCTCCAGCCAGGAAGGATTCCATCTCGAAGGTAATGAACCATGGAATAAACATCAACAAATTTTAATTAATAGGACATGTCAAAAAGAAAATAAAATTATAAGTTGAATTAGAACTGGCTTCTTTAGGTTCACAGTGCAACAGACATCAAAATATATATATTACAATCGGCATATGCAATGTGTGTGTAATCCATACTTCCATACTAATATTATAAATGCGAAAGTCTGTCTGTCTGTCTGTCTGTCACCTCTTCACGGCTAAACTGCTGGACCGATTGTGATGAAATTTGGTAGGGATGTAGTTAACGACCTGAGGTCAAACATAGGCTTTTGGGCGCGATATAACCTAGTCCCACGCGGGGCGAAGCCGCGGGAAATAGCTAGTTTGTATATTTTTTTTTTGCTGTATTGTTTCATTTTTGGAACGATATTCCTTTTTGCTCGCGGCGACGGGGCTAGCCCAGAAAATGGTGTCCCGTTAAATCTCTGCGTTGAATGCCGCCTCCACTAGCGCTCTGTAGTACTTCATACGGACAGGGGGCTTAGCCAAAGTCACAATCGCAAGACGTTAACGAGGTACGACAAGAACAAAATGTATGGGTCTGACATAAGATTGACCGCGTGATTTACCGCAGCTTATGTCAATCCCATACATTTTGTTCTTGTCGACATTCGTTAGCGTTTTGCAATTGTCACTTGGCTACGGGTGCTGTAGTGCACAGGCATAAGGAACGTCTTTCCTCACGCGTGACCGAATACACGTGAGCGTGTTTAAAAAAAAATGTGTCAGCCGTGTCATCATTACAGTCGGGTAACAGTATTAAGTTCGTATGTGTGTGTTTTCCCGCCGCAATAAACGCCAGATCTATTGGTATAGTAAAATACTAGTAGTAAAAAGATATATTTTTATTTAAATTCCTAACCTAACCCGCGGCCGGGTTACGATTTTAGCTCAGGTTCGGAATAATCCAAAATATCGCTAAATATCCCTTCCGTTTTGCTCGTAGTTGAAAACGCAAGTGTTGTTGACGTACAATTATATATTTAAACTCAAATGTTACTTAGAGTAAGTCTTATATTGTACTGTTGTTTATTGTCCCTAATAAAGAAAAAAAAACACATTAATTTAAATGTTTTTTTTTTGTAGAACTGTCGCCAGTACAACAACAGCTGTCAGAAATCAACAACAGATACAGTCTTCTTGGAACTAAGCTGTCGGACAGACAAGCCGAGATCGACAGCCTTAGGGAAGAGGTTAGGAAGCATATTGACGCTCTCCGAGGGCTCAACACTTTCTTGGACAAGGTAAACTTGATTTATTTAGTTTTTGAGTAGTTTTTTTTTTTTTAGTTTGATCTTGATTGCCTGATAAGAAAAAAGATAATACCTACTTTGTCTAGGTATAAATCGTTAAGAAACAAAATAAATGTTTATAACTTACAAATAATAAATATGTATTTTTTTCTATTAGGTCCAGAGACAACTGCCGAAGGAATCGGTTCCGAACACGAAGGAGGAAGCCGACAAGACTATCAAACAAGCGAGGGCTGTGCTCGAGGAGATGTACGAGAAACAGAGCATCCTCGACTCTACCAAGACTCAAGTAAGTCATATTCATACTAGCTGATTTGGCAAACGTTGCAAAGCCTTATAATTTTTTGGAACGAAGTTCTTTATCGAAAGGGGGCTAGACGGAAAAAAATAAGACCAAAAGTTGTGACGACACTTTTTGCTATAGTTGTAAGCCGTGCGGCGTGCGCGTGTTTCTCTCTCTCTCTCTCTCTCTCTCTTTCTCTCTCTCTCTCTCTCTCTTTCTGTCATACGGGTGTCCCTCGACACCTCTCAAGTTTTTTTTTACTGATTGGTATAAAAAATAGTTTACGACCTATTGATTAACTGTACCTATTGACTGACTATACAGAAAAAAATCATAAAAAATTGATCACGTTGTTTAACATTTATGTATTTCTGAGACACACGTTTCGAACGAACGGTTTCCCTACGTGATCACATCTTTTCGTGATGTAATTTTTTTTGCTGTTTTCAAATTCGTCTCCATTTTTAACGTGACAACACGTCTAATAACTCGATACTACGGGCTGCGTGTATGAAAAAGGTGGCGTCGTTGTCCCGTTACGCTCATTCGCGTTCCGCAAGCGAGAGCGCGGCACGAATGAGAGAGAGCCATGATCGGCTCAGTTCGGTTCGTGCTGCATCTATCTTCCACTCCTTCTGTGTATTATACTACTGTAATGGTTGACGTTATCACGTTAAGCTACCGTCCGTGAACCGACTTTACAGACAACCAATTTTTTAATTTATTATAACGTTTTTATTTAGCTTGCCGTGTTTATTTGTTTGGGTCAGTCAAATCTAGTAACTGAAGTTTCACCCCCTTCCTATTGACCAATTGACCTAAAATTTGGTACACTCCTTAAGTTTCGATGACAATACAATTATGTACAATCAGTATCATTGTAAATCCAAGATTGCCACCGCCACAAAATGACGGACTACATATTTTTGTATAACTTCCTCAGTATGGGTATCAAATGAAACAAGCCCTTTCATTTGATACCCACATTACAAGTATAATACAGCGCAGTTAAAAATATACAAATCCAATATGGCCGGACTACATATTTTTGTACAACTCAATATAGGTATCAATTATTAGCATCTTAGTGTTTTTAGTTAGTGTTTAGTTAAATTGAAAATCTTTTGACGTGACAACGTCTTAAATTAGGTTGCGGCTGGGAGTCACTTATGAAAAAGTGTAACGCTCGGTAACGTTACGATGAGTCACCGAACGAGAGAGAGGCCCGCCGAATGCCTTGCGTCTCTCTCCCACTCAACTATGATCGGTCTGCCGCGCGCGGCAGACCGCGCGCGGCAGATTATATTCATATCAATAAATATTCTACCGAGAAAAAGACGTTGTCACGTAAAATCTTCGCCCGTAAAACCGACTTTACAGGCAACCATTTTTTTTCTACTTAATTTTATTATTTTGTTTTTACAATTATTTTATGGTTTTACTCATTTTCTTTCAACAAGACACCTTTATTGTGTAGGTTCGTGAGGTACTCCGCCGCAAGCAGAGCGTGGCGGGCGCCGAGCAGCTCCACCACAGCGTGGAGGACGTCGCCTCCCGGTGGAAGGCTCTGCATGACGCCTTCAAGGACAAGTTAGTGACAATTACTGTACTCTCTCTCTCTCTCTCTCTCTCTCTTTCTCTCTCTCTCTTTCTATTTAGGTTGTCTGGAAGAGATTGCATTAACGATAAGGCCGCCTATTGTAATAGGTTTGTAATTTTTTTATTGTATATTTTAACTGGTACAATATAGAATTTTGTCTTGTCTCTACTCTTTCTCATAATAGTGATTTTAGTGGACAATGGCACCCTGTTGACATGTCCAGAGACCTTTATGCTGGAAGATGTGCTACATCAAACACTATATAAAAATTACGCAATTTCGGGCCCTTAGTAAATCCTATACTATTAAACGAGCAATTTTTGTATATAAATTTATTTTGTACGTTTTTGAAAACGGCTCTAACGATTTCTTTGAAATTTTAAACATAACTTCTTACATAGTCTAAAAGATAATCTAGCTAGTTTCCATGTCTGGGAAAATTCATTTTATCCATTTTTTCACGCAAAAAGATTTTCTACATAAAACGAGCGAAGCTCGGTCACTTATATTTAAATAGACCATTGCCATTTTATTAACGAATGTTAATAATATTGTATTTTGGAGCTAAGAGTTGTTACTAATATAGGCTAAGTAAATTGTCACTAACACAACTAAGGATCTTTGTACTCCGGAATAAACGTTATTTATTTATTTATATTCTCCAGGATCCGCCTAATGGAAGAAATGAAGGACTTCCACGACACCCACAGCAACTTGTCGCAGTGGTTGGGTGCCAAGGACCGCATGATGACTGCGCTCGGACCCATCTCCTCTGACTCCAGAATGGTCCAAACTCAGGTTCAACAGGTGAGGAATTATTTTTTCTTTTTTAGTGTGTGTTAGTGGCCAAGACTGTTTTTACATCCTAAAAATTGTTGTTTTTTATTTCTTTTTTCCAAACCTGCTTGTGTTTTTAATATCATATCCACTTAAATCTTTTAATTAGTGTCAAATACTTTAAAAAAATACATGGGAATAATTCGACGCGTTTTTTCAAAGAGTGACTTAAGAATCGTTTTCAGGGCCGTAACAAAAAAGTATTAAGTTCGACAACTCTGTCGTATGATTTAATCATGGCACGCTAAAGTTTTGACAAATAAATATTTTCATCAACAGGTCCAAGTCCTCCGTGAAGAGTTCCGCACCCAACAACCACAACTGACTCATTTGGAGGAAGTTGCTTCTGCCGTGCTGGAGAGATTGGAGCCAAGGTCACAGGACGCGAACAAACTAAGGCAGAAGGTCAAGGAGCTACAGGACAGGTGGAGCGATCTGCTGAACAAGTAAGTAAAGATATTTTTTTTAGTCAGTTAGTGAATTCGATTTTCAAATCAATACTTCCATGCTGTTTCGGGAGAAAAAGAAAAACATAGAATGTATCGGCTTCACTCCCCGCGCAGGGTGAAAAAGCCGATCTAAGGAATATTAAAATGGGGGAAACAAATCACTATTGATTTCCTGTTTCAACTACCATCATGCTAAACGTGGTCTAAGGTCTTATGACCTCTGTCTATCTCGTATGGGATAAAGACGTGATTATGTGTATGTATGTATGTTATATTTTTAAATGTCTTTTAGTAACATTAAACGGAGCTACAAGCATCTTTAAACGAGTCCAGTTCTAGTTCTATTCATAATTTATTTTTAGCACATAGCTTTAGCCATGTCTAAAATATTACAGCAAAGCCATAGAACACAAAAACTGTCATAGGAAAATAGTGCAATACGTATTTGACAATCTTTTTAACATGAAAGTTTAGATTAGTTTATGATTTGTCTGCAAGCAATCAGCGGCGAATAAGCTACTATCCTTTGTACCAGATTAAAGGCAATTAAATTACTATCTACTTATTTCAGCCGTATAATATGTTTGATTGCCAATATACTTGTAAGTATCATCACTACATAGTATAAAACAAAGTGGCTTTCTCTGTCCCTATGTCCCTTTGTATGCTTAAATCTTTAAAACTACGCAACGGATTTTGATGCGTTTTTTTTAATAGATAGTGATTTAATAGGAAGGTTTTTATGCCCATGCGAAGCCGGGACGGGTCGCTAGTTTTAAATCAATATTTCTCATTAAATCAACAGGCTAGAGAAACGTGCAGAAAGCCTCGGCGCCGCAGCGGACACTTCTCGTGAATTCGACGCGGGATTGTCTCGTCTCCGCGACGCCTTGCAAGGAATCTCTGACAAACTTGACGATGTTGGCTTGGAGAAGGAGCCTACTGAACAACTGAGGAAGATTGAGGTATAAATACAAGTTATTTTTAACTTTTCTGACTCAAATGATAAATATAAATAAACATCTTGCGGATCCGAATCTTGACTGTCTCGTCTCCGCGACACTATCTCGACTTACGTTGTATAGTTATTTGCTTTAAGAATTTTGAAATTAAAGAAAAATACGGGCTATTCTATAGAATTCCAAATATAAAGAGTAAGGGTATTTTTTATTCGTGGATGATGTGTATGAATTAAATTAAGAAAACCTTTCACTTACACGCATTTTGATTATATCTACTTCTTCCAAGGAATCCTCGCCGACAAGTGAAGGTTAGCGATGATTAGTCTGTCAAAGTCCTCCTTTTCTTAGCTCTTCGGAATAGCTCCACTGCGCTTGCAATCCCGGTCCACTCTCGGATGTTCCGCAACCAAGATTTTTTTCCTTTTTCCAACTTTCCTCTTTCCGGCAACTTTACCTATCATTATGAGTTGTAAGAGGTTGTATCTTTAATGTCGAAGATATGACCCAAATATGAGACATTCCGCCATTTGACAGTTACCATGAGAGTGCGGTTTTAATTATGTAGGTAGTTTTATTTTTGCCTAGGCAATCTTTTTGACAAAGAGCGTTATAACATGACCTACCTGGGAATTTATGGATAAGTATTCAATTAATTTTCGAATGAAAATAATATTAATCATCTTTTCTTTCCCCAGAACCTTGAGCGTCAATTAGAAGGCCAGCGCCCTCTGTTGGCCGATTTGGAAGCTGCCGGAGCCGCGCTCGCCAACGTGTTGGCCGAGCCTGCCGCCAGACAAGACATCGCCGGGAAGTTGGCTGCTGTCGCGAGGCAGTATGACGTTCTGCAGAGGAAATTGGACCATCGCAAGGCGGAAATCGAAGCTGCTCTTAAGTAAGTGTTGATGACAAGTATAGATAATAATCACACTCAACGCCATCTATTGGTCGATTTAGAACAGCCAGCTTCTAGACGTTGTTGTGAAATTGGCTGCCGTGGCCAGGCAGTATATGTAATATGTACGTACGTACATATGTATAGATACGTACTTCAAAACACAAAATTTTAGACGATGAGGAATGGGGACGTTCATAGCGATTTGAATTGCACATTATAAATCAACACTGCGAGTCTATATTCATAGTACAAGTATAGTGGATAACCTCCTTAATATCATTTTAACAAACTACTCAGAGGTCCTGGGTTCGATCCGCTGTCAGGTCAAGATGAAAAATAATATTTTCTGATTGTCCTGGTTCTTGGATGTTTATCTATATATGTATTTGTTATAAAATATAGTATCGTTGAGCCTACTATCCCATAACACAAGTCTAACTTATTTTGGGGCTAACTCAATCAGTGTGATTTTTCCGTATGTATTTATTAATTTATTTTATTTAACAGAGACGGACGCAACCTCGAAGAGAACGTCGCTCGCACACTCGGCTGGCTACAATCGGAACTGGGCGCTTTGCCGAGTCGACTGCAAGTGTCCGCTGATGCTGTCAAATTGCAGCAACAATTGGAAAGACACGAGCCTTTGTACAGGGATCTTACGCAACGGGAGCATGAGCTTATCATGTTGCTTGACAAAGGTAAGTTTTTTCTTAAGACTTTAAATGTTCTTTCTTTTTACATAACTTTTTTTTCAACAAAAACCATAACCGATTTCCATCAGGGACCAAATTAGAATAACACTGACACCTAGGTGTGCAGGGTCAATTGACCTTGTACTTCAAATAGACTTCAAATAAACGATAACAATGACAGTGCCCTATATTTAAAACAAATATGACAACTAAACAAAACTAAAATTTAATTAATTATAGAAAAGTCCAACTAGATCTTTTAGTATTGTATAGTGTATTCTTCGCACTTGCCCAATAATTTCTTTTAGTAAGTCCGAATATCGGACTCGAGATTAAATAACAGTAGAATCTATATTTCGTTAATGGATGAAAACAACTTACTTCCACGCTGGTCTGCGAGAATAAGAAAAACATAGAATGTACCAGCTGCTTCTCTTCCCGTGCAAGCCGTAAAAGTCGACCGAGGGAATCTCCGAATGGGGAAATCATGAGATAGGCGATGCGGGTAGCAACCCATCACTATTTATTTCCTGTTTCAACTACCATTATGCTCAACGTGGCTTGAGGTCTTATGGCTTTAGGCTCTGTCTACCCCGTATGGGATAAAGACGTGATAATATGTATGTATGGATGAAAACAAATCGTTTGTCTCTGTCAGGTCGTGAAATGGAGAAGAAGCCAGCGCACCAAGGCCTGCGCAAGGACCTCGACCGCATCCAGACACAATGGGACAAGCTCAAACGGGAGATCGTCGATCGACACACCAGACTGCAGACCGCTATGGTATGAATTATAGTTATAGCTTTACACTTCGTCATCATTTTTAGCTTTTTTTGCGATTACGGTTTCACTTTAACAATTTGTATTTAAAAAAATGTCGTAAATAAACGGCGCAGACATGCAATAAATTAAAAAAAAATAGTATTCATCTATTCTAGTTTGGTTATGATTAAACTTGTTCATACAAAGGTATTCTCTAATTTCCTTGAAAAAAAATATATAAGTGGCAAGCGTGGCCCGTTCGGACCGCTTAGGGCTTACAACAAACACAATCTTTCCACTTCTCTTTGGACCTTCTCTTTAAAAGAACTGGTAATATTGTCAATTTATCAACTTTGTAAACAACAAGCTTTCACCCACGGCTTCGCTCATGTGAAGGATAACAGTACTTTTTGAAAGATACGCTATGTCCTTCTCAGTACTTTTAACTATAAGTATACAAAATTTCAAGAAGATTGCTTCAGTAAGCAAATTATGTAAATTACAAACAAACCAATCTCATTTTCCCATTCATAATCTTAGTTAAGATCTAGATGGGATAGAATTAGGATTAACGTTTATTACTTTTCCCCATCAGGAACATTGTCGTAAATTCAGCAAGGCACAAGAGTCGTTCGTGCCCTGGCTCGGCGATGCTGAAGAACGCCTCGCGAAGCTTCCACCGACTGCCTTCAACAAGAAGGACGTCGAGAAACGGCTGAGGGAACTGCAGCACATCAGGAATGATATCTGGAAGAGGTATAATACAATACAAATACGAAAAAAGACGAAAATTTACCATTCCCCCCCCCCGATCTCCGAAACTACTGAGACTAAAATTTTGAAAAAAATACAAAATATAGTTCATAGCCTGTAGATTACAGGAAAACCTGCAAGAACTCTGTCAATTGACAATTAAGTGGTAAATTCAAGATAAACCGTAATAGTTCACTAAAACACCACTAGATGGCGATAGTAGTAGTTTGTTGACATACCACAATTGAATTTAAAACTGACATTGGCATTGTACGGAACCCTCTCCACGCGAGTTCAACTTGCACATGACCGGGTTTTTTTTAAATCTTTGTTTACCTTAAATGTATCAAAAGACCGTTTAGGTTTAAAGCCTTTTATTCTCATTAAGACAATATCTTTAGAAAGTATTTATTGTCACCGACTGAGGGTGATTTGATAAAATTGATAGAATATGTGCAAGAGTTGACTGTACAGTCGGCTGCAGAGAAATCTGACCCCCATGCCGCAAGTATCGCTATTGAAAGAGGGTCAGATTTCTCTGCAGCCCACTGTACCTCTAGATTTTGATGTAACATTGAAATTTTTGTCTTGTATTTTATGTTCTCGTATAAGTGATGTAACATGAACATGAAACACAGATATAAATTTTAAATACTCTTCAAGTGTCTAATACATCTTAAATGTGCTTCGAAATAGCCATTAAATTCTTATTATCGCTTTTTTACGACTTGGTGTCATTTACTAAGTAAATAAACGTAAAAAATCATTCGGTATATATTTTAATATCGATTCCTTATATAGGTCTGGCGAATACGAAAACAACAAAACGCTGGGCGAGACGTTCATCTCCTCCTGTGACGTCGATCAGGAGATTGTGCGCAAGCAGCTAGACTCTCTCAAGGAGAGATGGGACAGACTTAACAACGGTTCGTAACACATTTCATATGCTTTCTCTCTCTCTCTCGTCTTTGGTGGTAGAGAGAGAGACAGATTTATACGTAACCATAAGACAGATGCTCATTTCATAATTTGACGTCGATCTTTAGCAGTTCGACTCACTCAAAGAGAGATGGAGCACGTTAATCAGGCTTAACAACGTTTAATGACATATTTTATATTATTTATCTCTCCTCTCTCTCTCTTTCTTTCTCTCTTTAGAGATAGTTAGGGACAGGTTTCTGAACAATAAATAATAAGTAGCACCCTTGTACTAAGTTTCCAAATTTTAAGTTTCCTATATTTGTATTTGAGTGTACATGAATTAATTAAATAAATAAATAAAATTTCAAAGATCAATAAAGTCTTTTTCAGTTTCTAAATAACTATATACCTACTTGCATTTTTATTTCATCGGAATCCGACAACTGACACTGTCAATTATTATTGAGTTTATTTTCAAATACATACATATCATCACGCCTGTCTCCCGTATTGGTAGGCAGAGACTAGAGATTTCCATCGGCTACGATCCTCACATACATCTCTCGCCTCCTCCACACTCATCACTCTCGTCATACACGTTCGCCGATTTCGGGTACTCCTAGTATTTTCAAATGAAACACAACTTCACAGAGGTCCTCCAACAAGTGGAGTTCTTGGAGAGCACGGCTCGGAAGTTGGGAGATTTCGCCGAGAGAGTGCGCGGCGTGGAGACGCCCCTGCAGCGCTGCGAGGAGAGACTGCAGGACGCCGCGCTCGCGCCGCCCGCCGCCGCCGCGGAGGCCGTGGCCAGGATCGCCGACCAGATACAGGCTTTGAGGGCTCCCTTGCAGGTTCATATTATTTTCATCCCTTCTATTCGAAATGTTCAACTTTGCTGCCCCAAAAGTGCGACCAAAGTAAGTCTTTTCCGATAGGGTTTTTAGCGGGCAATATTGAGTTTCAAATTTGGAACAAATCAATACGGTCATGCCGAGTGCACATATTATGAAAAATGAAACACTGGCTGGTAAGAATAAACGCAATCATCGGATGGAATAAATTTCTCATAGAGCGAGATGAAAAGTGGAGTGTATCATTCGGGCGCAAACATATTTTTGGCTCGGGCGATGTACTTTGAACCCCTCTCTCCGTTCAAGATTCAAAAATCGCCCTCACCGTAAAAATATTATTTTGCTCCCTTGTGATACAATCTACTAATACATTCTCTAAAAAATTTGAAGAAAACATTATTCACAAAAAAACATCGGTCAAAAATGGCACAAACGAAAGAAATAAGTACTAGGATAACATAGACGAGCGCAGACTGCTGAAGCCGTGGCCAGGACCGCTGACCAGATACATGCTTTGAGGGCTCCGTTGCAGGTAAATATATAATAAATTTTATAACAAGTTCAAAGAACTTGATTGACTAATATAGAATACATCAAAAAAAGTATGTCAAAAATGGAACAAACGGAAGAAATAGGTACTAAGATAACATAGACGAGCGCAGACTGCTGAAGCCGTTGCCAGGATCACTAACCAGATACATGCTTTGAGGGCTCCGTTGCAGGTAAATATTGAATAAATTCAATAAAAGATAAAGAATACATAAAAAAAAATCGGTTAAAAATGGAACAAACGGATAACATACACGAGCGCAGACTGCTGAAGCCGTGGCCAGGATTGCTAATTAAATTACATGCTTTGAGGGCTCCATTGCAGGTAAATCTATACTAATATAATAAAGCTGATGAGTTTGTTTGTTTGAACACTCATAACTTAAAAACTACTAGTCGGATTTGCAAAATTATTTTTGTATATGAAAGTCTGATTCTTGGGGAAGGTTATAGGCTATAGTACAGACACACTAATGGTGAGTGAAACCGTAGGGAACAGGTAGTATTGAATATAACCTGTATAAACAACCTTCCATTCGTTCGCCCATTTCCACTTCGCCCGTTGTAGTGTGTTTTTTGCAGAAAATCTTTTTGCGTGAAAATATGAGTAAAATGAATTTTCTCAGACATAGAACCAACCAAGATTATCCTTTTGACTATGTTAAAACTTATGTTTAAAATTTCAAAGAAATCGTTAGAACCGTTTTCAAAAACGTTATTACTAATCTATAAACAGTATATTTTAAATAAGACAAAAAGTTAACCTTACCATACCACTTCTCAGAGCATCAACGCAGCCGCAGACGACATCGTGACATTAGCGCTAGAATGCGTCGGTCCAGACGCGGCTTCCAGAGCTAGACAAGTGCTGGAAGAGCAGGCGCAGGCCCTCGGAGACAGGCTGGATGACCTGGAGGCCAGGGCTGGAGAAGCTAAGGGAAGATTGGCTGGAGCCGCTGAAGCCATGTCTCATTTCCAGGTGAAAACTTTGATCTATTGAAAGAACAACATTTTACTTGAATGAGTGAATGAAAAAAACATTTGAATGAACGGTTTTGTGAGTGAACTGAAGTACAAAAAGAAAAGGGAGTGTAACTAATAAAAAAAATGAAAGAATTAAAGGTGTATGTGAATGAACCGAAGTACAAACAAATAAATGAAACAAAAAACGTATGAATGAATGATTGATCAAACGAGTTACGAAGGGTTAACCCCATAAACTCACTTAGCTTCTAACAAATAAAGTATCAGCTTCCCAAGGCAGTGCACCGATTCTTATGGGAATTTTGGGAAATCCGATCTTTCCTAATTTAAACTACCTAAATATAAAAAAAGTTAGTCATTTATGACGTTTAATTTTTACTACACGAGTGAATTAATCATTACAACTCTTACCAAACTTCCCCTTACAGGACAAAGTCAAGAGCCTGTCCCATGACCTATCCGAACTCGAGAAGGAATTGGACACAATGAAGCCTCCAGGCCGAGACATCAAGACCGTCAAACAACAATTGGACGACATCGGCCGTTTCTACAAGAGATTGGAGAAAGCTGACGATTTAGTTGGCGATACTGAGCGGGCGGCTGAAACGCTGGTCGATAGCGGTTACGCTTTAGACACTGCTAAGACTAGGGATCAGGTAAATATCTGTCTCTCTGTCTTATATACTTCTGTCTCAGTCTCTCTTTACAACTTGCAAATATAGGGTCAATAAATGACGAGGATATAGGCCGTTTCTACAAGATATTGAGAAGGTTGACGAATTTAGTTGGCGATACTGAGGGATTATGTAAATATGGTTGTGTATCTGTCTCACTTACTTTCTAGCTTGTAAATATTACGTCAAACAACTCGTGGATATTGACCGTTTTGCTTGATTAGACGACGAATGATTTGATTCTGAGTTTTGTCCTGTCCTAACCTCACTTAATGATTTTATTGTTATGTTGTTGTTTGTACTTACCCCCTTATTCATAAAAAAACAAGTAATAGTCTCATTAACAAAATTTCGCCTCATTTTTACACGTATCACGTTAATTGATAAAGAGTGAAAGGGACAACAAGCATTTTGTTAAAATAGGCTTAACAAACGTTTTAAGGGTTTCCGTACCAAAGGGTTAAAACGGGACCCTATTACTAAGACTCCGCTGTCTGTTCGTTGAGGTACAACGCCTGAATTTAAACGGCAAAAAAAAAATTAAATTCGGACGAATTGTCCCATAACCAAAACGACGAAGAATATTAAGATTCGAGCTAGTTGTGACCTTGCGATCCTATTTTTCTATTGTGTTTCCAAAATATAATTCTTTGAGACTATTGAGACTTTATAAAACCTCTTTCCTCATAGGTTGAAGGACTCCGCAAACAACTCGGCAAATTGGACGAGCGAGCGCGCGCCAAGGAACAAGACTTAGACGATACACTGAGCAAACTGGAGGCCTTCTATAAGGCTTACGATTCCGTCATAGACGATGTTCAAGAGGTAAGTAAGATTATAATAATAAGTACCTGTATTTTTGAGTGTTTTTTTTTTCAATATTTTACGTTCTTTAAATGATCTTTGATTGTTTTCATAATTTTTCGGAGTTTTACCATTTCTTTATCAAGTACCCGGGCGACCTAGCTTCGCTCGTTTTATGATGAATATCTTTTTGCGTGAAAATATGAGTAAAATGAATTTTCCCAAACTAGCTAGATTATCTTTTTGACTATGTAAGAAGTTACGTTTAAAATTTCAATGAAATCGTTAGAGCCGTTTTCGAAAACGCGAGTATAAATAAATTTATGTTAGCCCTGTCTCTTAAACTAGGATAGCCTGTAGCTGCTTTTGGTATCACTTCATTACTAAAGGTTAGCTGTCAGCTCCTTAAATCTTGCTTACCCTACTACCAAAATGGAATAAACAAACAATGGATCTTAAAACAAATTAATCAGAGAAACAATAATCACACTTACTGAATTTTCAAGAAGTTTTTATATTAAACAGATTTTTGTAGTTGTATCATTTATTAGTTTATGTTTACTACTATTTACAAATTTTATGTACAAAAGAATAAACGAAAAAATAAAATAAAAAAAATAAAACTAAAATATTTTAAAATTCTAATGCTTCTTCCTCTTGCCCGTGAAGCATGGTAGCAAGAACACTGGCTGCATTCCCCCTCTGGATAGCTATGCTAATCCTTTGGGCGAAGAAACAGCCAGCTCTCTTGTCACCAGCGGCGGCGATCAGTCGCGGAGAGATCTTTTTGAAAAGATCTCTTGCGCTAGGGCCCCAAGGTCCAAACGTCTCAACACCAAACGGCACAAATATGTAATCTTGGTTAAGAGAAGCATATTTGCGCCGCTTAGCGACTTCAGCGCTTTCAGCTGCTGACCCAGCTCTCACGAAAGATCCCTTGAGATGGGAAGGCGCCAGTGTATCGACGCATGTAGCATCCCAGACTAGAGCCTTCCCGCGATCCCAAGGGATCAATGACATACCATCGGGCCTCTTGCCATCATCACGAACTACACCTCGGGGTTCCAAAGTGCATGGTACGTCAATGGTGGCAAGAGCCCTTTTGATAATATCATTCAGAGAGCCGTGTCGAGGTAGCCTACCAGCACTGAAGTGACAATGTAGACCATGATGCCCAAACTGATCGACGTCGTTGCCACACGGGCAAGGATGAGACGAGCATACGGGAGTCCCAAGGCGGAGACCTACCGCTATACGGAAGGAATTGTTATCCAGCAATGTCCCGATGTTATACGAGGGGATGGCGTAAAGCCAATGGCTGGATTCCTTCGAGGCAACTGCTAAGAGCCTAGCGCGGTCAATTTCATTATCAGAATTTTGAGTCAAAAATCGGATTGTCCTCTGCACCAAAGGAGCATCCCAGAGTTTTTGTTGGTTTGTTTCCACTGGGATACTCTCTCCGGGACAGAGGGATAACCAAGCTTCCCTTGCCTCTGCTAATTGATCAATGTTAAGATCTTCGTCATTGAGAATTTTATTGCAAAGTTTTGATACGCTATTAGCAGAGGAAAGGAAAGCAGGTAGGGCAACACAAAGAATTTTCCGTACGCCTAAGCCACCGTCTTTTATAGGTAATGTAGTTGTAGTTGTAGCTGAAATTATAATATATTTTTTATGATAGTATTTTAAGGTGATACCTCGGTGAACACTAGCGCCACCATTATTTAAAAATCATTATTCATTGAAAACACAAGTTATCAAAAATCCGTGTTATGTAATTAAGGTTCTGGATCTGAAATTAATTTAAAACATATTAAGATATAGTTCCCTATAGTTACAACAAATTACAATATTGCTTAAAACGGCCACTTTTAGCAGTTATGCAATTTGTAACCATATGGAATTATAATTTAATAATAGAGAGCTTGTGTTCACCGAGGTATCGTTTTAACTCAATATTTTCTGACCAGGCATCAGAACAAGTCCGCAGCCTCAAACCAGTCTCTTCAGAAGTGGAACAGATCCGCTCACAACAGAAAGACTTCGCGGAGCTAAAACGGCGCACGCTAGAACCACTTGGGCAGAATGTGGCGCACTGCAATAAGATCGGGCAAGGATTGGTCAGATCTGCCCTACAAGGAGTCAGTACACAAGTGCTGGAGAAGGATTTGGAGAAGATGAACGACAAGTGGAACGCTTTGAAGGAGAAGGTAAGATATAATATTTTTCTCGCTTTTACACACACACACACACACTTATCTTGGTATGATTTTTTCATTGTTTCTGTCATTACAAAATATCGTTCGAATTTGTATCGTTAAAATGACATCCATCATCATCATTTCTTGTAGGTGACACGGTCAATCTACCATGCACACCTTGGTAAAACTCTTACGATGTCATTGACCGTGTTTATGAAATATAAATTAACTACTAATTACCCCTAAACAAAAATACTGTAATGGGAAATTAATAATTATTTAAGTAGGTCCCGAGAGAAGAATTTTTATACATCTTAGCGTTAATCCGAAAGCATCCAACGATGATCGCTTAAGTTTTTTTTAATTGTGTTTTTTTCGCAGCCATCTTTTTGAATTAACCAACTAATTAACTTCTAGTCCGTCCTCTTTTAGTGACCCTTTGGTCAAATCAAATCAAATCATTTATTGCTTCCTTAATGTACAATACAGATGTTGTCATAAAAATAGGAACATTATTAATACTACTTATGTTGGCTAGAAGAAATTGCATTTGCGATATGTCTGTCTTTGTATCCATTTACCTAATTTGTAAATTCAATTTAAACTAATTCTGCATAATATGTCAATCATTCAAAAAATATTCATTCATTCCTGCATTGGTTCCCTACAGATGAACGAACGCGAGCGTCGTTTGGACGTGGGTCTGCTCCAATCGGGCAAGTTCGCGGAAGCACTCGCCGGGCTTGAGAAGTGGCTCGCTGATACAGAAGACATGGTCAACAACCAGAAACCACCGTCTGCCGACTATAAGGTCGTTAAGGCGCAGCTACAGGAGCAAAAGGTATGTGTGATATATTTCGTCATTCGTTCGTTCATTCATTGGTTTACTCATTCGTTCACTCATTCGAACATTCATTCGTTCACTCATTCAATGTTCATTCGTTCACTTATTGGTTCATTCATTCGTTCATTCATTCGTTCATTCATTTGTTCTCTCATTCGTTCATTTACTCGTTCACATTTTTTTTCATTCAATTGTTTCACTCATTTTCTCATTCAAGTGTAATAAAGAACGGGACCTCTTTGCTAAGCCAATAAATGATGTTATTGTATAAATAGCCACTACTATAAAATTAATTTTAAAATACGTATTAGGCAGTAGTTATGTACAAAAATATTTTATTGACACAGTGTTGTACTGTCACTTTATGTAAAGATAATATCTGATAGCAGACACAGGCTTAAAAGAAAACACTATGAAAGGAATTGGGGAAGGCGTATACCGTCGTAGAAACGACTTCCAAAAACTAAGAATATTGACGTAGAAATTTAAAAAAAGAAAAAATGTTTTTTTTGGCCGAATAAAGGCTTTTTTATTTTAATTTAATCCATAGAACTAGGAATCGCGCGCGCGAGACATTTTTTTTTTTTAAATCTATGATTTAATCAATATATTATGACTGTTTGTATCGAAATAAATATCTATCTACTTGTATAATTTAATGGTGCAATAAAGATTTTTTTGTCTTGTCTTGTCTAATTGTTACCATTTGTCCAACAGTTCCTGAACAAAATGCTGATGGACCGTCAGAACTCGATGTCGTCGTTGTTCGCGATGGGCAACGAAGTGGCGGCTGGCTGCGAGCCGGGCGAGAGGAAAGCCATAGAGAAACAACTGAAGGGACTGATGCAAAGATTCGACGCTTTGACCGACGGCGCGCAGCAGAGGATGCTGGCTTTAGAACAAGCTATGAGGGTGAGTAACCAAGAGTTTAGTTTTTCAATTCAAGCTACCAAAAACTAAACTAAGAAAACCTTAAATCTGATCATCTTTATTTGTATTCAATCAATTTATTTGTTTCAAATTCATGTTATACAGGTTGTTACGTTAAAATTTTTCTAAATACATTTTACCTTTGTAAGAGGTAAGCAAATTATACAATCCCAATTAATATTATAAATACGAAAGTGAGTTTTTATATTTGTTTATTTGTTTGTTTGTTTGTTACCTCTTCTACTGAACCAATCTTCCTGAAATTTCGCATACACATAACTTGGAGTATTGGGAAGGGCATAGGGTCCTTTCGTCCCGGGAAAAAGCACTGTTGCCTAGGGAAATTAATACGAGCGAAGCCGCGCGCAAAATCTAGTAAATAAATAAGTTTATTTCGGACAGAGTCCATCCACAGTCAGTGTAAGTGCTTTGCTCAATCAAAAAAAAACACCCTAGAAGAGCCGAAAAAAGTGAAAACTTGAACAATTATTTGTGTTTTATTTGAGATGCTTCGCCCATGTGACCTTCCCTCGGGGACAGAGTTTTTTTCCCAGGATGAAAGTTACATATGTCCTCCTGGTTGTAAGCTACCTCCCCACAAATTTTCACGCAAATCAGTTCAGCCGTTCTTGAGTTATTAATAGTGTAACTAACACGACTTTTATATGTATACTAGCAGTTCCTCGCGGCTTCGCCCCGCGTGTGACTCGGTTATATCGCGCCCAAAAGTAGCCTATGTTTGACCTCAGGTCGTTAACTATATCCCTACCAAATTTCATCACAATTGTTCCAGCAGTTTAGCCGTGAAGAGGTGACAGACAGACATCCGCATTTATAATATTAGTATGGATATGGATAAGATTTAAAGAATGCTTCTCTGAAAAAACAGACAAAGAAGCATTGAGGCGACGATTTGTACAAAAACTTGAGCCTCATATTAATTATTCTTTCCTCAGGTTGCCAAGCAATTCCAAGAACAACTACAGCCGCTAGTAGAATGGCTGAGCGCGTCCGAAAGAAAGGTTAAGGCATTGGAGCTCGTGCCAACGGATGAGGAGAAAATACAGCAGAAGATCAGGGAGCATAAGGTATGTGGCTGTTATTCAATTCTATTAATTAATTGTTATTTGACTGTCTCCGTAATCCGGTGGTTAAGGCGTTTGCCTATAAAACTACACCTTATCTAATTAACCCGTCCGCTTAGGATGCGCACACATGGGTCACATAACAACTGTTTTTCTATTGTGTTTGTATTCAAATGAGCCAACGGGTTAATTACTGGATGTCCTCCGTTGTCTATTGGTTAAGGCGTTTGCCTCTAGACTCAGGGGTTGTGTGTTCGTTTCCCACGGGAAGCATACTTTGTTTAGTTGTTTTTCAGTTTGGTTAGGGCATTGCAGGCTTGAATCACCTAATTGTCTGATAATAAAGATGATTGGTCCGGCTACCATCTGGTAGTCTGTAAAAGAATCACGTCAGAGGCCGAGAGTGCATGGTTGATTGACCTCACCAAATCACCTATACCAAATGATGATGGTGAGCTAATCTAATTAATGATGACAATTTTAACAGCAGGACACAGATAGTATAGAAGTGCAACAAAGACTAACAAGTTTTTTTTTTGCCATTTTACACTTGTCGTTGTAAAATACAGTTACAATGGACTGCAATAGACTACAGACTTGACTAAAGTAGGACTGAAGAAGATTAACAAATTAAAGAAAGGCATTAAAGGACTCGTTTCCAAGGCCGTAAATATTTTTTTTTTAAATATTAATGAAGTATCGTTGAGTTAGTATCTCAAAACACAAGTCTCGAACTTACTTTGGGGCTAGATCAGTCTGTGTAAATTTTTCGTAAATCCCACAGGCTCTCCACGACGACATCCTGTCGAAACAACCGGCGTTCAAACAACTCACGGAGACGGCGTCCACTTTGATGGGATTGGTCGGTGATGATGAGGCTACAGTGTTGGCCGACAGGCTTCAAGCTGCCACCGACAGGTTTGTACTGAGATCACACATAATTTAAATAAATATATATAGCTTTATTTCAGGCAATTTTGTTTTGATAGATAGATGGATAGATAATAACTTTATTCGTATAACTGAGTCACAAAACAAAACATTTACATAAAGAAACACAGGCAAAAACATAATTGTACCGCAGTGACACAAAAAGGTAATAACTCAGTGTTAAGTTTTTTTGTCGAATAAAAATATTTTTTGTCGTATGTAAACCGGTCATTCGACTTACCGATTTCGAGTAAATCACAGATTTCTACGACAGTGTTGCCACTACTACAACCAGATCATGATCCTATTGGTCTGATTTTCATTGACCCTAAAAATAAATATTGTATCCGAATAATCAGAAAGTCATGTCACTTAATTTTAATACGATATTTACATGCCATACTATTGGTGAAACATGCTGGTATCAAATTAACAATGTAACATCTTATTGTTCCATGTTTCATGTAAATAAATAATTTCATTTCATTACCCTTTAAAAATCCTTGTATTGCGCTATAGTTAATGCAAAACAAAATAATATCTGTGATGTACAATTTAATTCAAAATCATTTATTTTCTAGATACCAAGCCCTTGTGGACCACAGTCTCAACATTGGATCCTTACTGGATAGCTCCCGCAAGGGCCTTCGACACCTGGTTTTGACCTACCAAGACCTGTCAGCGTGGATGGACGCCATGGAACAATACCTGGCTAAGAGGAAGGTCCTGCCTGTCCATATGGAGAAGCTGCTAAGGCAAATGGACGAACTCGCTGTAAGTATTTATTTTGTGGCGACACTAGCGCCAAAGTAAATATCTACAAAGACGCACAACAGATGGCGCTCAAATCGAGATCGCATGCAAGACAGCAAATTACTATGAAAGTCTAAATCGCGCTTGCAAAGTTTTTATTGATTGAAGCCTATATACAACCTCCGACAAGACATTCCCTAGGCATGACAACCGCCGCAGCGGGAAGCTCTTCCCTTTGTGGCGGTCGAGCATATTCTTATCGCTCCCGTCACTCGCTTAAATATATTAGGAACCATTTAACACCTTTACAGTTTACACCAATATTTTACAGTATTTTAAAACTACTATTTACAGCAAAAGACAAAAATTTCATCTATTTTGCAAATGCAAAATAAGCGGAAATGCACTTCGTAATTTTTTTATTTTTATTTTTTATTAAACTTACAAAATATGACCTCTACAAGCAACCCCAAAACGAGTAAGTGAGATGGCGGAATACATGATGTAAGGCGACATCTCTCTTCAATCGTTTAACAACGTTTGTGAAAACACAAAATAAGTTTTATTGTTCTAACTGCTAATAGCAGTCGTGTGTCCGCTAACGTGTTAAGAGTTCATAATAAGCCCCCAGAGCATTGTCAATTACATTATAATTCTCCCTTTTTTAACAGGAAAAGACCGAAGAGATCGCATCAAAACAAGAAGAAGTAGACAGCACCGTGGAATCAGGCTTGGAGCTCATGAAACACATCTCAGGAGACGAAGCCCTGCAGCTCAAAGACAAGTTGGACGCGTTGCAGCGAAGATACAACGATTTGACCAGTCGTGGGGCCGAGTTGTTGAGAGTAGCCACCGAGACCCTGCCTTTGGTTCAACAGCTGTACAACAGCCATAGCAAGTACGTTAATTGTTGTATAAATGTGTAAATATAGCTTTTGTCACTCCTACCACCCTCCACCCCCCTCTTCTTTTATACCTTCTTTGTCCACTCCTTATCCCAGTTCATCTGGGGTCGGGTCTCCTCGTGCATTTGCGCCAGAGATTTCTACTCCGGGTTGTCTTTACGTCTAGCTTCTCCTTGTGTATCTCTTTCTCTATGTTTTTCACCCATGTAGCTGGTGGGCTGCCTACACCTTTTTTCAGGGATATTTAGAATTTGTTGCAATTCCAAAAAATTTTTTTTGGAATTTGCTGTGCTAATAATGTAATAATAATAATGGGCCGGTTAGTGGTAAAGCTTGAAAGAATTATAGTTCTTATTACTATCTTTTAAAATCCTAAATTTTACGATGCTTACGTCCGATAGTAAGTTTACATAAGGTGAGATTTCCATACAAATTTTTAATTACATTGCAAAATCTTCAGGTAGTAAATTAGAGCTCCAAATAGTTAAAATTTTTGTCGGTCATTGAAAAATGGAGAAAATTCAACCCCTTTTTCATCCCCAGACTGACCGACTGGATGTCAGGAGCTGAGTCTTGCCTTCAAGCCGTGGAACCGCGAGAGGAAGACATCTTGAGGTTGGAAGCTGAGATTCAAGAGTTCAGGCCTGTCCTGGATAACATTAACTTGATTGGACCACAGCTGTGCCAGGTAATAAAATACTTCTGATGAAAATTGTATTATAAATATTGAAATTTAAGATAAGTATTATTTTAAAGGAGTTTATTAAAAAATTAATCCCCTGAGGGGTAGAAATAGAAAGCTTAATGCTCGAATACGCTACTCAGTTTTGAGAGCTGTTCAAGTATCATGCTGTCACTGTCATATTTTTGACGTTCGGTGCGGCAGCATGATATTTGAGCAGCTCTTGAAGTTGAGTAGTGTTTGAGTATTCGGGCGTAAGTCTGTATGAAATCTTTTGAAATTAGAATAGAATAAAAAAACATTTTATTGCATCAAACAAATGATACATTTATATTTTTTCTAAACTAGGTTAGGTACAAAGGTGGATTTATAGGAATAATAGTTTAACGATTTTTCAATAAAAGACAAATGTTTCCTTCTAGATTTCACCCGGAGAGGGCGCCACTCACATCGAGGGCATCGTGACGCGCGACAACAGACGGTTTGACACAATCGCCGAGCAAGTACAGAGGAAGGCTGAAAGATTACTCCTTAGCAAGAAGGTAATGACAAATTCAATCTTATTTCATCTCCTGTTTGGAATCAAGAGGATCAAATTCTGTGTTAAAAGGAACCGCATCAGAGGCCTAGAGGACATTTAAAAATTCTGATACTATGGTGTGTAGAGTCACTTAACCTTGATACGATATAATGCTGATTCTAGAAGTAGTATTTTTAAACAATTGTGTGTTTAAATTTAAACCCTTAAGTCATACTAATGGTGAGTGTCAACGTCATAGCAAGCAGCGAGTATCTGTCTAGAAAATTGTAACAAAAGTCCTGAATATCGATATGTTCACACGTGATTCATGGTACAGTCGGCTGCAGAGAAAACTGTCCCACCCCATGTCACAAGTATTACTGTTGAAATGGGGTCATATTTCTGAGCAGCTCACTGTACATGATACGATGATATACGAATCTGTTAAAATTGGTTATTTATTTCAATTCAAATTATTTATTCAGATAACTAGGATTTAATTTTGTTGGTAGATATAATATCTTAAGGATAGTAGTAGTACGTTATTTATCGACTTTTAATATTTTTATTCCAAAATTCCAAAACTATTTTATAGATATAATATCCGGTACATAAGTTTGCTACGAACGGGACGTTGCGCACGTTGAAATTTGTATGAAAATCAGCTACTGGCGCATTCAAGGTCACTTCAGTTTATTGCCAACTTCCATGCCGGAAACTATACAATCCTATTGAGATACAATTCTATTGCGATACAATCCTATAGCGATACAACCCTATAGCGATACAATCCTATAGCAATACAATCCTATTGCGATACAACCCTACAGCGATACAATCCTATAGCGATACAACCCTATAGTGCTACAATCCTATTAACATACAACCCTACAGCGATACAATCCTATAGCGATACAACTCTATAGCGATACAATCTTATTGCGATACAATACTATTGCGATACAACCCTATAGCGATACAATCTTATTGCGATACAACCCTATAGCGATACAATCCTATTAACATACAACCCTACAGCGATACAATCCTATAGCGATACAATTCTATAGCAATACAATCCTATTGAGATACAATCCTATTGAGATACAATCCTACTTGTATCGCGACACAACCCTATCCAGGTTCAATCGTGTTCCAGCGTTCCCTGGAAGTAGTAGGCGACATGGAGGAGGTTCTGGAGTGGCTGCGCGCGGCCGACGCGCAGCTGCGCGACGCCGAGCCGCCCAGCCGCGAGCCGGCGCGGGTGCGCGCGCAGCTCAAGCAGCAGCGCCCGCTCAACGACGACGTCGCCGCGCAGCGGGTGCGCGTGCGCGACCTGCTCAGCCAGGCCAAGAAGGTATAGCTCGATAATACTAGCTTTTGCTGCGTGAGAACTCGCAGCCGAATCAGGTTTTGCGATAAGTCTGGCTGCTCATTTGTTTGAAATTCGAATAATTTTTCCTCTCGTTTAAATCAAATTTACTGCCGAAAATTCAAATTTCGAACACTGTTTGACGTTTGAAATCAAACTTTCTTTTAATTTAAACTTAAAATAAGTATGTAACAATTGACGGCGAGAATTTTGGCCCCAAGCTAAAGTCACACAGTTACCGTCATTGTATTTATTTTCTAACATTTGTGTTTTTTCGAGTATTTGTGCATAATAAAGGTCGATTTATTATTCGCTAAGTGTTCGTGAACAAGCGTGAGTGTTGGGAAGTGGTACAATGTCGTATAAGTGACTTTAATCCTTGTCACCAGAACCTCCCAAGATAATGCTGATCGAAACTTCCACCGCTCAAATCAATCAAATCAAATCGATCTAACTTGACTAGACATGACAGACACATCAAAAAAAAAATACTCGCAGCCGAATCAGGTTTTGCGATAAGTCTGGCTCCTCATTTGTTCGAAATTCGAATAACTTATCCTCTCGTTTAAATCAAATTTACTGCGGTAAATTTAAATCGAACACTGTTGGTCGTTTGAAATCAAACTTTATTTTAATTTAAACTTAAAATAAGTATGTCACAATTGACGTCAATACGTGATAAGAATATCCTATATTAAAAATAAACAATTTGAATTTGCCAAATGACAGTTATATTTCCAAATTTAATGTTTTGTTCATTCATTCATCGTACATAATTTTGTGTAATGCAAGCGTTCAAAATTTGCATTTACAACTTTAACAGTAAGATTCGAATTTCGAACTCATCATCGAACTCTGGAGTGAGCTCGAATCAAAAACTAGAGTTCTAATCAAGATGATTAAATTTACAAAAAGAGTTATTACTTCTTTTACTTTTCAAGTCGAAAAGGCTTGACTCTTTAATTATTTTTGACCAGTATGTGGCTACGTTGATTGCTCTATGGTTGCCTGCTTCCAAATCCTTGACTGTACAGTCAGGGCAGTTAGGACATATCATAAGATGATATATTTCCATTGAACTATTTCCATCGACTGGAAAGAAGAGTTCTTACTCATACTCATTCTATATAATTCATTAATGCACAGGTCCTTCGCGAATGCCACTCGTCAGAAGAAACAGCGGTGATTCGGGAACGAAGCGAAGAACTAAAGGAAATGATGGAGGAAGTCGGTCAGTTGAGTGCCGAGAGACTGGCCGCCTTGGAGCAAGCGCTGCCACTCGCCGAACACTTCGCCGACACTCACCATGGGTATGTCTTTAAATAAGTATAGCTAACTAGTTTTCGCCCGCGGCTTCGCCCGCGTGAGATTCCCTCGGGAACAGCGCTTTTTCCCGGGATGAAAGGTACCCTATGTCCTTCTCAATACTCCTAGCTATGTGTATGCGAAGTTTAAGGAAGATTGGTTCAGTAGATAGGGCGTGAAGAGGTAAAAAACAAACAAATATACAAACTCACTTTCGCATTTATAATATTAGTTAGGATAATTTCAGCATACGAAGCTACGTAATGTAGGACATTTTAAATAATAGAAAATAAACATATAATTATTAGAAAAATTCCAACCCAATTAAAAGGTTTCGCAATTTCTCTGAATCGGGACATTTTAGCGAAGTACCACTTCTACAGGACGAAAGAGAGAGCAGTATGGTGCGAAAGAGGCAACATATTTGCATAAAATCTCACAACGACCCGTTTTCACTCCCAGTGAAAAGTGAATGAATGAGTTTGTTTGTAATAAATTTATTGTGCCAAATAAAAAAGGAAACACAAAAGCATATAATTAAAACAGAAATACAAAGGCGGACTTATCCCAGAAAGATATCTCTTAAACTAGCGAGTGAGATAAGTGATTTGCAACTATAATTTCTTAATACGAAAATTCCTTCAATGCTGGTCTGGGAGAAAAAGAAAAACATAGAATGTACCAGCTGCTTCTCTTCCCGCGCACGCCGTAAAAGTTGACTGAGGGAATCGTGGAATGGGAGAATCATGTTTAAGGCGATGCGGCTAACAACCCATGACTATTGTTTCAACTGTCATCATGCTAAACGTGGTCTAAGGTCTTATGGCCCTAGGCTTTGTCTACCCCGTATGGGAAAAAGACGTGATTATATGTATTTATTTATTTAAAACTTTATTGTACAAATTAAAAAAAGTGTACAAATGGTGGACTTAACGCCATACATATATATGTATGTATGTAATACGAAAATTCACAATAGCTTGATACAAATGTATGAATGTGATATTTCCCCGGCAGCTTGTCATCGTGGCTGGACGACATGGAGAAGCAGATCGAGATGCTCGCGATGCCGGCGCTCAGGCCCGAGCAGATCGCTCAGCAGCAAGACAAAAACGAGGTGACTAAATCATATATACATACTAGCTGTTCCCCGCGGCTTCACCCCGCGAGAGACTTGGTTATATCGCGCCCAAAAGTAGCCTATGTTTGACCTCAGGTCGTTAACTACATCCCTACCAAATTTCATCACAATCGGTCCAGCAGTTTAGCCGTGAAGAGGTGACAGACAGACAGACAGACAAACAAACAGACAGACTTTCGCATTTATAATATTAGTATGGAAGTATGGATATGGATATAACGTGGACTCAAATCAGCTGCAAATATTTTAAGGGCAGATTCAGACCACTAAACTGAACAACTTTTCCAAATAAACTTATATCGATGGTTTTGCGAGCCAACGGGATTCAATATAGAATGTAATAATTCGAATTTTATTCTCCAAAAAAAAATTTATCGCTTTTGTTAATTTAATGATTTAAAAACGAAGAAACCGAGTTCTTTTTAAACCATTAATTTGGAGAATAATACTATATTTTTTTTTATATTCAATAAAAGATGCTGCAATCATCGATCTCCGGGCACAAGCCGTTAGTCGACAAGCTGGTGAAAACTGGTGAAGCTTTGGCTCGTCTGTGTGGAGAAGAAGACGCAGCGCGAATACAGGACATAGTGGAGAACGACTGCGAGAGATACAACGCTTTGAGGGCGGAGCTGAGACAGAGACAGCAAGAGTTAGAGCAGGTGAGATATAGTGTCTCATTAGTTGACACGCTGGTGAAAACTGGCGAGGCTTTGACTTGTCGTTGCAAATATATGGGTGGCCTATGTCCAGCACTGGACGACTTGTAGTTTAAATTATGATGATGATATTGTGTTTCCAAAATTAAAACGTTTTTATATTTTTTTTCTTTCATATGTTTCTCAGTGTTTCTCACGTACTAATTTAAATGTAATTAATCGCAGGCGCTACAAGAATCATCTCAGTTCTCTGACAAGTTGGAGGGCATGCTTCGCGCGTTGTCCGGAACAGCGGAACAACTCGCTCGAGCCGAACCAGTTTCCGCACACCCGCCTAAGATTGAGTGAGTTTCCTTGGTTTTTATGATTAAAAAAAAAATTTGTATACGGTCGAATTGAGAAACCTCCTTTTTTTGAAGTGGGTTAAAAAATAAACTATGTTCGTTATTAGCTGTGTAGTGTACTGTGTATGAGAAACTATTGAAAATTGTTTAAGATAAGGATTTAGGATTTTTTTTAATATACCTTTTCAATTATATGTTTAATTAACTAACTACGGGGGGGTACTATCGTCTCTTAAAGCAGGCCTGAAACGAGTGAGTGAGATGGCGCAATACATGATGTGTTGTATACAATATACGTGTTGTGTGTGTGAGAACCTGCAAAAAAGTTGATGGTAATCCCCCAGGTACTATAACTATTTGAATTTGCTGTATTGTGATTTTGCTATTTTATTAATAAAAAAAAATTGTTAAATGTATTTCAATATTTAAATTATTAGATTATTTTCACTATATTAATAAATTACAAGTAATTAATTTTTAATTGTTTCTCACTTGTATACTTTGATTTTCTCAATTTAATGCACATAATTAATTCATACTATTGCGCATATGCGTTTGATCAGGTTTAAGCTTTAAAACATAGACTAATTTTATTTGACATGACTTAACAAATAAAACAAGTATATGAGATAAAAATCATTATACCTTTAACAGAGATCAAATCGAAGAGAACAACGCTTTAGTAGAAGACCTGGAGAAGCGTACAGAGGCGTACAACGCCGTGCAGAGGGCGGCCTCTGACGTCATCAGCAAGGCCAACAAGAGTGACCCCGCCGTGCGCGACATCAGGAACAAACTGGAGAAATTACACAAGTAAGTTATTCCTTACACAAAATGCTACTTAACTAGAGAAATTACACAAGTAAGTTATTCTTAAGACGATACCTTGGCAAACACTAGCGCCACCATCATTTAAAAAATCATTTTTCACTGAAAACACAAGTTATCAAAAATCCGTCTTATGTAATTAAGGTTCTGGGTCTGAAGTTAATTTTAAACACTGAGATATCACCTTAACACAAAAGGCTACATGACTCGTATCAATTTTGATGCAATTTTTCCTGCAGTATTAGATTAACGAAACCAAAGTGATTTGTGATTTCAGTTAATAGAAATTATGAATGTCTGCATATATTCAATTTAAATTTTTTTACCTATAAATTCGGAACCCTGACTACACTAATGTCAATGATGTGATGTCAATATTCAGTTCAGCTGTGACTCGCTCAAAAATACTTAAAAATCAAAATCTGTGATTCGAAAATATCGTTTCAATAATCCTCAATATTTAATAATAAACTTATTGTAATTATAAAAATATTCGAATGTTTGTATTATAAAAACTCGTCTGATTTGACTCAAATTTTGTGAATTGACGTTTTTGAAGAAAATGCTGCTGTGGAGTTTGTGGCGCCACTTCTTCTCCACTTGCGCTTTGGAAGTGGTGGTAAACTTAAAATAAGTAACAATTGACGTCAATAAGTGATAAGAATATCCTATATTGAAAATAATTTGAATTTGAATTCGAATGATATTCATTCGTTTTCAAATTACTTTCATTCGACAAATCCATGATGGTTTTCGTTCGACTGACACTGTTTTCGTCTGATTTATTAAAGTGAACTACTGAAATCAATCTAGGTATGCTATTCAGGGGTAGTACCAAAAAAAAACGTCCTAACGAATGATAAATAATGATGTAAAACAAATCCAGTCAATTAGCTTATTACGTCGACAGTCAAGCATACGGCCCGCGGAATATTACGTCACCATACATCCTTCACACGTGCTAATCAACCAATCCCTTGCAGACTATGGGATGACGTGCAAAAAGCAACATCGGACCGCGGCAAGTCACTCGACGATACTCTAGAAATTGCTAGAAAGTTCTGGGCACAACTCAACGCGGTCATGGCAACGTTGTCCGAACTACAGGATACGCTGACTGCCCAGCCGCCGCCCGCTGCCCAGCCCAGGGCAATCCAGGCGCAACAAGTAGCTCTACAGGAGATTCGACACGAAATCGATCATACTAAGCCTGAGGTAGGATCTTTGAATTATCAGACTTATTTTAAAACGCATATGGTTTAAATTTATACTGCAAGGCAAGATCCAAGGCAGAAGGAGGACGAAGGAGAATTTATTGGCGAAAAAACCTACGTCATTGGTACAATAGAAGTACGCGATCCCTATTCCGAGCGGCTGTCTCAAAGGTGCAGGTCGCATTGATGGTTGCCGACCTTCCATAGAAAATGGCTACGAAAGAAAAAGAAGAAATAGTATTTTTCTAACAGATTTTGAGATTCTACTGTCCCACCACTGCCACCAATATTTGTCAAAACTGTTATGACACACCAAAGAGTATATAACATATTTAAAACCAAACAAAGTCAATTAAGTAAAGTTAATTATCCCCCTAGGTGGAGAAAGTCCGTAAGACCGGCTCAACGCTGATGTCGCTCTGCGGCGAACCAGACAAACCTGAAGTGAAGAAACATATGGAAGACCTGGACAACGCGTGGGACAATATCACTGCTTTGTACGCCAGGAGAGAGGAGAACCTCATCGATGCCATGGAGAAAGCTATGGAGTTCCATGACACATTACACGTATGTGGATTTTGTTATTTCCTGTATTAAGACACGTTAATTGAGTTCATTATTACTTAATAATATGTTTTGTCCCTTTCTTTCTTATTGATTATTCATGGGAGAGAACAAGACAAAATATATTTTTAGTTAAAACGGGCTATAACGGGCGGGGGTTGATATTTGCATTCCTTAGAAAGCTAATGGAAATCGGACCATTTGGTAGCTAGCTAATATATGATAAGGGATACCAGCTACGATTTCTAACTACGACTACGGATTTAAGTCCGCCATTTACATATCACTATCACTACATAGTATAAAACAAAGTCGCTTTCTCTGTCCCTATATCCCATTGTATGCTTAAATATTTAAAACTACTCAACAAAGCAAGGTTTTTATGCCCATGCGAAGCCGGGGCGGGTCGCTAGTAATACATGTATTATATAGCATTGCATCCGTGCGAAGCCGGAGCGGGTCGCTAGTTTTCTAATAAAGTTTAATAGATAAATAAATGGTCCGTAGAGTGATTTTTTCCCCTTAGTCCCATTTCGTAGCTAGATTTCGTAGCTGGCTTCCACTCTTAATATATATTAAAACATTTTATACAGAATCTGCAAGAGTTCCTGGACGCGGCCGAAGACAAGTTCTCTCATATGGGTCCGCTCGGGTCGGACATCGACGCAGTTAAGCGGCAGATATCGCAACTGGCCGCCTTCAAACAGGAAGTCGACCCACATATGGTCAAAGTCGAAGCACTTAACAGGTACGGTTTAATACCTTGTTAAAAAAGGGCATTTGATAGCACGATAGCTTATTTATTTATTTATTTATTTAATTTTATTACACAATTGTAAACGGCGGACTTAAAGCCCGAGGCTTATGTCGTCAGGAAGTACACAAAGTGGCCAGTATTAAATTAATACATACATACTTGTATTTTTCTTATTGATCATCACCATCAGAGTAGAATATTGAGTTTCAATGTGAATTCGGTCTTCTTAAACTAGGATAACCTATAAAAATAACTAAGGATTCGTTAGTATGAAGTAATGACTGACTCAATTCTATATTCGTATTTTTGTGTACATAAAAAAATAAATAAAACTGTTATCATTATCGTATCGATCAGGTCTAGATGATTCTGATTGGCCTGGGTCTTGGATGTTTATCTATATATGTATTTGTCATAAAATATAGCATCGTCGAGTTAGTATCCGCACTTTGGGGCTAACGATTTGTCCCTATATATTTTTTTATTTTATCATTTGTTCTACTAGAAGTATCGGGAGGAAATATATAGTGCAAATTACTGTGATATAAGACAGTAAAATATTTAAAAACCATAACTTAGTTTATTACTACGTTTCACAAAATGTTACCAGTTCAATTATAGTAAGTATTTGAAGCTAATTGAGTCAGTTCATCAATCAATAGTTTGGAAATTTGAATGTGTTAATTTTCATTACTACAAACAAGATATCCAAAGGGCTCCTGTTCTGCAGTGGATCTTTTTGATTTGAAAATTGTTTTATTTTACCTATTTACGTATTTGTTTGGTGATGGTTTAAACATATCCTTATAAATAATTACATTCACCCAGCACTACACATTTGATATTTTATCCTGTCCATTTGCAATAATATGTATTTAAAAAGAACTCCTTAAAATATATATTTTTTTGTTTTTCCTTATAACTTACGTATTAGAATCTAATCCTTAGAAATAACCGAAGAAGTACCCTCAGTTTTTGTTTAATGTTACCCTATTGCCAATGTACTAATGTTGTATTTTTTCACGAATCCCGTCGACGATCAGGAGTCTAATGAGGCAAGGAAAACATTACTTGTGTGAAGCTTGTATTGTATGCTACGTAGTTAGAAAGTAGCTCGCACATTGTCTTACGAAATTAACTGAAATTTTCCGTTAAATTGACTAAATTGTTTAATGATACGAGAAATCTATAGCGCAACACTAACCAACAGTTTGACTTAAAAATCTATCAAATTTCAGTAAACATTTTATTTAAATTTCTGTAACTAGCGTGGGGCTCTATTATATCCCGAGTAAAGTAGCCTTTGTGTGACCCTTTGTCTTTAACTATATCCCTACCAAATTTCATCAAAAACAGTCCAGTGGTTTAACCATGAAAGCGTAACAGGCAGACAGACCGACAGGCAGACAGACAGACTCGCATTTATAATATTAAGTATGGATTGTACATTATTTTTAAATTTTATAACATCATTTCATATACTCCTAACGCCAGCAAGCGGTTTAAATTACAATTTACTAGACATGTAGTTAATTTTGTAAGACTGTGTTATATATCCTAACAAATTATTAGTGTTGAACTTACTAAGCGTATGTATGTGTTTCCTATCTTCCTGTTATTTGAATTATTGTTTACATAAGCTTCTTCTATCGTAGCTATATTTTGATGTGTCATCAAAGATTTTGGAAGAATTTTAAAAACAGTTCTATATTTAAATTCTATTGTTTAAAAATGGAGGCTGCTGCACAGTCATTAAGCTCGCCAAGGAATCGTGGAATGACATAAGCGATGCGGCTAGCAACCCATCACTATTGATTTCCTGTTTCAACTACCATTATGCTAAACGTGGTCTTATGACCCTAGGCTTTGTCTACCCCGTGTGGGATAAAGACGTGATTATATGTATTTATATAATTATCAACCCTTAGCTGCAAATAAATAAAGAATTTGAATCATAAAGTACCGACAGTCTAAAAATATTTGATGGCACATTACCCCAAAATTTAATAGCAAAGGCATATACGATACTTCCTAACCTAAATAACCTTACAGGCAAGCACAAGAGCTGACCGAAAGAACGTCATCCGAGCAAGCGGCGGCCATCAAACAACCCCTGACAGAGGTCAACAACCGCTGGTCAACTTTACTACGAGGCATGGTCGAGAGGCAACAACAATTAGAACGGGCTTTGTTGAGGCTTGGTCAGCTGCAGCACGCTTTGAAGGAGCTGTTGACGTGGATACAGAACACTACTGACACTCTTGATACTCTGAAACCGGTAAGTTGTTTATTTATTGTTATTTGTCTATCATAAGATAAGTAGAAGAAGATATTTAATCACGTCAAGGATAGGTGCAACGACCCCGCTCCAGCACTGAGACCCAGCCTAAAGCTACCAGTCTTTCGCCTTTTCTACCTATCCATACTAATATTATAAATGCGAAAGTCTGTCTGTCTGTCTGTCTGTCTGTCTGTCTGTCACCTCTTCACGGCTAAACTGCTGGACCGATTGTAATGAAATTTGGTAGGGATGTAGTTAACGACCTGAGGTCAAACATAGGCTACTTTTGGGCGCGATATAACCGAGTCCCACGCGGGGCGGAGCCGCGGGGAACAGCTAGTATCATTATATATCACCAAATATATCTTCTATATATGTATAAAAGAAAGTCGTGTTAGTTACAATGAAAAGTTACCGATATATCTTCTCCCTGTGGCGCTATAACCCTTTGTGGGTCTGGCCTCTTCTACTTTTTCTCCACTTATCACGTTCCCTTGCTTTTGCGTTTGCTGCCCGTTTCTAGATTTGCCCATCTTTCTAAGGTCTTCCATCACGCAGTCCATCCATCTCTTCCTTGGTCTACCCCTGTTTTCTGTTGAAGTTTCCATTTCGACATGATCTTTGGGGCTCTGGTACCGATATATTATTATACATATTTAAGTTTTACTTGAAAATAAAAGCGATATGTTTAATTACATTTTTTTAAATGTCACGAGGAGATGTGAAGCGATTACTTAATACTTAAATGTTTACTTAACAGCGTTACTGTTTTCACTTTGTTTCTGCTTAAGACTTTACAACTGCAATAAGCGGCCACCAATGACCGCTTAGGTTGTAAGGCGTTGAACTACAGTTATTTAATTTTGTTTTTAAATTTCGATGCGTTCTCTCGACATCCATTAACTCGGCTCTTAAACAAGTTTATTTCCCTATAAAGGTGGCCGGCGACCCTCAGATCCTGGAAGTGGAACTGGCCAAGCTGAAGGTCCTGGTGAACGACATCGCGGCGCACCAGGCCAGCGTGGACACGCTCAACGACGCGGGCGCACAAATTGTGCAGCAGGGTACGGGTATGTGGCACGCGCTTACGCTTTTTACTACATTTTTGACGTTAATCCCCCCCCCCCCCTCCCCCACCCCCCAAATTTTCATTTATTTATATACCCCCGTATTAAGAAACGTTTGTTAAGCCCATTTCAGCTAAAATGTGTTTCGTCTCGTTCTTTCACGTGAAGTGTCAGGTAAGATAGAAAGAGACAAAACGTATTTTAATTAAAATGGGCCTATCAAACGTTTCTTAATACGGGGGCTTAACTTTATTGTACCTTGATTACAAAATACTTATATAATTGGCGGACTTAATGCTAAAATCATTGTCTACCAGTCGACCAATGGGAGAAGCAGACAATTATTGGTTTCGGTATATCAACTGTTCATAAAATCATAGGTTACAGACGATTATACAGATGTTCCATCAGATATTATATAAGGTGCGTTTTCGTTGAAAAACGCGCTAACTTGTAGTTTAATAGTCTACTCATCATACAAAACGACACTAACACCATCTATCGAACCATTGAGTCATCGTTTTTTTAAAGAAAACATTATTATGCACTTGTGGTAAGATGTGGATATATAATAAAATCGTAATTGAATAATTTACGTTTTTATTTCTACCAAAAAATGCTGAATCATTACTAAATTTAAATTTCGATCAATTCATACACACAACCATAGATTTATTATATACTCGTACATACAACGCACACATATTCATGTGAACCAATCGTGCGTATTGCACTAATGCTTTGAGCTTTCGATGTGTGTTTCTGTGTTCGTGACTTCATGCTTTTTGTCAATAAAATACTTCAAAAATAATATGTACGCTAACATTTTCACATTACTTCATGTTTGTACAATAGTTGTTGTTTTTGACCGACTACTAATGAGGTCTATCGGTATAGAAGTATGTTCGAAAATTGTCTGAAAATTTTACATTTTTTTTATACCATTGAATAGGCAAACTAGTTGTTTAGTATGATTAGATATACTTACTTATTTACGACAAGAAGTTTGTTTTGTTTAAAAATACAGTTTAAATCTGTCCAATTTTTCTTTTAATTTTTATAATAATGAACAATCCTTGAAGTAACGTTTAGGACTTAGAGGGAAACTACTAATAAGTACTTTGGGAGATCTTTATACGAATAAAATATATAAAAGAACAAGAACCCTCGATCTTAAAGTCGTAAGACAGACAAATAATAAGACAGGCATTTTTACATTTTAGTCTAAATGCATATTTTATCAAAAAACTACTTTTAATCCAGGTACAGACGAAGCCGGCGAAACCGCTGAAAAACTGGCAACACTGAACAGGAAGTGGCGCGAGTTGCAACAGAAGGCTAGAGATCGCCAGACGGAGTTGGAGGATGCACTCAGAGAGGCACAGAGGTAAGCATTTTTTGGACCTTATTCCATGGACCTAGGGTACACTTTAAATGGCTTTTATAGAATATTTTAGGTGTTATTTAATCATAGAAAATTGTACAACATTACAGTTCAACAACCAAAGCGTTGCACAACTTAAAGTAGGACACAGAGTCATTCATCTAATCTAGTCTAATCAGTATGTACTACTTACCTGTTAGCTATTATATAAGATGCTTCTTATAGGTCCATGCCCAATTCATTGCTGCCTAAATCTTTGATTCTGGAGTTTATTACTTCATTCACTTTTGGATGATTCTTGATGAAAATAATCAAAAAATCCATAGTAATATCCATACTAATATTATAAATGCGAGTCTGTCTGTCTGTCTGTCTGTCTGTCACCTCTTCACGGCTAAACTGCTGGACCGATTGTGATGAAATTTGGTAAGGATGTAGTTAACGACCAGAGGTCAAACATAGGCTACTTTCGGGCGCGATATAACCGAGTCCCACGCGGGGCGAAGCCGCGGGGAACAGCTAGTATATAATAAAAAATAATCTATTTCTGATTAGCCTAAATCTTGGATGTTTATCTATATATGTATTTGTTATAAAATATAGTATCGTTGAGTTAGTATCCTATAACACAAGTCTCGAACTTACTTTGGGGCTAGCTGAATCTGTGTGATTTGTCCATATTTATTTATGTATGTAATTTTCTAATTGTATATTTTAACTGGTGCAATAAAGAATTTTTGTCTTGTCTTGTCTTGTCTTCTTCAAGTCATCTGACCATATGTTCCACACGATATGATTGAATGTTTCCCTTCCAGCTTCAACGCTGAGATCGGCGACCTTCTGTCGTGGTTGTCTGAAGTGGACAGCGTCATCGCGGCCTCCAAGCCAGTGGGAGGTCTCCCGGAGACCGCCTCCGAACAACTTGAGAGGTTCATGGTAAGAGTTCTTTTGAAACTTCACCCTTGATCAAGAATGCATCGTAATCTCTAATGTTATAGGTATTATGTAAGACTGAACCTACTGAACGAAATGCTCTTATAACCAAACAGGAAGTATACAACGAGATCGAAGCCAACCGGCCTAAGGTGGAAGCAGTATTACAACAAGGCCAAGAGTACCTCAAACGACAGGAGAAACCAAATCCCACGTCGCTACTGCATCACAACCTGAAGAACTTGAAGAGCAGATGGGACAGCGTCACCGCTAGGTAAGGATATTGTGGACCTTATTGCTTTGTCGCAAGGTCGAGAATACTTAAAACGAAAGCAGGTGCTGCATCACTACTTTAAGAGCAAGTGGGACAGCGTCACCGATAGATAAATAATGTAGACCTTATTGATTTGACACAAGATCGAGAGTACCTTCAACTAAGGAGTAGCAGAAACCCACGTTAAAATTGTATAAGTTCTTTGACTGACAAATTAAGAGCGACATAGAATCGGTTATATATATTTTTAATTTCCTTTTCACAGAGCGTCAGACAAGAAGATCAAGCTGGAAATAGCTCTTAAAGAAGCGACGGAGTTCCACGACGCTCTGCAGGCCTTCGTGGACTGGCTCACCAGCGCTGAGAAGACTCTGACTTCCGCCAAACCTGTGTCCAGGGTTATGGAGACTCTACTGAGTAAGTACCCTTTTCCCTAGAAAATTCTGGAACTTTCGAAAAGGTTAAGACAAAGTTAGTAAAAAACGTTTTAGCCTTATAACAATTGATTGAAAGCATTTTATATAGATGATTTACTCTTCTCTTCTACTTTTAATTAATTCTTCCACCAACCAGGCTCTAGAGTGACCACTACATATTTTAGGAAATTGATTTTCTCAATTTAGATTTGTTTTTATTCGTCAACTAGCTGTTGCCCGCGGCTCCGCCCGCGTGTTACTCGGTTATATCGCGCCCAAAAGTAGCCTATGTTTGACCTCAGGTCGTTAACTATATCCCTACCGAATTTCATCAGAATCGGTCCAGCAGTTTAGCCGTGAAGAGGTGACAGACAGACAGACAGACAGACAGACAGACAGACAGACAGACAGACAGACAGACAGACAGAAAGACAGACAGACAGACTTTCGCATTTATAATATTAGTATGGATATGGATAGTGTGGATGGATATTGTCTTGCAAGTTTAAGCCTTATTGTGTGTTGTATATGAGGCTTTATAAACTTTCGTTTCAACATATGCGCTAAGACCTTGACATCAAAGCCAATCTTCAAGGTTATGGAGACCTTGCTGTCATTGTAAATCCACAACAAATAGTTGCTAACTAGTCTAGAAAATAGAGAAAAAGAAAACAAATGATTTCCACATTTCACTGTTTTTCCACTTATTAATAAATCTCCTTTACTCCTCCAGCTCAAATCGAAGAACACAAGGCGTTCCAGAAGGAAATCGCCACCCACCGCGAGACAATGCTCCACTTAGACAAGAAGGGCACTCATCTGAAGTACTTCAGCCAGAAGCAGGACGTGATCCTCATCAAGAACCTGCTGGTTTCCGTACAGCATCGCTGGGAGAGAGTGGTGTCGAAGGCTGCTGAAAGAACACGAGCTTTGGACCATGGTGCCAAGGAAGCTAAGGAGTTTGCCGATATGTGGTATGTAATATACAATTTTAGTCACAAAATTGGTATTCTAGATCGTATCTTTACTAGGTGAAATTTCCCTAGGCCTTGGCCTAAACGTAGTCGCCATTTTGAAATATCTACCCTCACTGTCATCAGTTCTGCGCGATGAATACGGAAGGTATAAGTATAAAAGTACATTCAAGTATTTACTTTCTGAATCAATCAAAAGTAGTTTCAATTTTTCCATGGTCCTTCGAGCCGGATGTCATATTCGTCATAAGTTAAAAACCTTCATTCTCACATTTATATCGATAGATTTTATGACATAACACCTTGTTACAGGAACAACATGATGAACTGGCTGTCGGATACTGAGAAGCAGCTGGACGAGTTGAACTCGGAGACCACGGTCAACGACCCCGAGAAGATCAAGCAGAGGTGAGTTTATTCTATATGTATTATTAACTAACTGCTCCCCGCGATTTCACTCACCAATGGTGTATATGTACTATATAAAAGTATATAACCTTCTTGTAGAATCAAGCTACTATATGCAGATTTTTTTAAATGCGACCAATAGATAGTTGTAAAGTTATAAGCGTTCAAACAAACAAACTCTAATAAATAGTATTATTAATATTATTGTTTTTGTGTCTGTGGCAATTCAAATAAACCGTTTCTATTCTATTCTATTCCGTTTCCTGTGTCTGACCTTTCCAGCTTATATTTTCTTTGACACAATCTATCCATCAGTTTTTTTAGTTTAGTACTATAAACGAATAATTATTAAAAATATATATAAAATTGTCGTAGATTGCACAAACACCGCGACTTCCAAAAGGCATTAGCTGGCAAACAGCCCGCGTACGACCAGACCATGAAGACCGGGAAGCAACTCAAGGATAAGGCGCCGAAGACCGATGAACCCACGCTTAAGACCATGTTAGCAGACCTCAAGACTAAATGGACTACTGTCTGTTCTAAGGCTGTTGATAGGTAAGTCATTTCTTCATTCGTTTTTAAAGGCATTTGTTATAAAACAACTGGTTTATGACCATACCAAAAAGACCGGGAAACAAGGAAAAGGCACCAAAGACCGACGAACCCATGCTATGCTATGCTAAGACCATGTTAGCAGACCTCAAGACTAAATGGACTACCGTCTGTTCTAAAGCTGTAGATAGGTAAGTTGTCAATTGGTCTTAAATAGGTATTAGTAACAAAACAGCTAGTTTATGACCAGACCATAAAGACCAGGAAACATGGAAAAGGCAACAAAGACTTATTTTCCATTACTTTTTAAAAGGCATAAGTAAAGAAATAGCTAGGTTGTGACCAGACCATGAAGACTTAGCTTTTAGACAAAGAGCCGAAGACCGACGAATCCACACTCAATCATTCCTTTGGCGCCATTTTATGTTTTAAGAGCGTATGTTTGAGTGTTTTCTTTGTTTTTTGAATATTTAACGTTCTTTAAATTATATTTGATTGATTTCATAATTTTTCGGAGTTTTACCATTTCTTTATCAAGTACTCGGGCGACCTAGCTTCGCTCGTTTTATACCGAAAATCTTTTTGCCTGAAAATATGGGTAAAATGAATCTTCCCACACATGGAACCTAGCTAGATTTATCTTTTTGACTATGCAAGAACTTATGTTTAAAATTTCAATGACATCGTTACAGCTGTTTTCGAAAACGCGAGTACAAATAAGTCTATATTTATATATATATATATATCTACAAATATTGCTCGTTTAATAGTATAGGATAACAGTATACCAATGGATTATACTTAACTATTTCCATTCCTTTGACAGGCAACGCAAGCTAGAAGAGGCCCTCCTATACTCCGGCCAGTTCAAGGACGCCATGTCGGCGTTGCTGGACTGGCTGAAGAAGCAGCAGAAACTGCTCAGTGGAGACTCGCCTGTGCATGGAGACCTGGACACTGTCATGGCGCTGATTGAACAGCACAAGGTTGGTTTTATTGTCTCTGTTTTGAAGTGAAAACTTCTTTAACGGCGTTGTGCACTTTTTTGGCATGTCTCTTTCTCTCTCTCATTTTCTCTTTATATTTCTCTCTTTGGCTCTCTCTCTCTCTTTTTCTCTTTCTCTCTCTCTCTCTTTTTCTGTCTCGCTGCTGGGATTAGCGTGGCATCTTATATCCCGCGCCCTAAATTACTAAAGACTTGTTATATTACAATATATTTTAAATTATTTAAAGATATAGTGAGTTAAGACACCGCCAATCGCTTTTGTAGTGAACCTACAATCACAACCTTTTGGTTTTGATGGTTAACTCACATTCTTGGCTTGGGCTTTTTAAAATAGTAAATATAGCACGTTGTTGTTCGTTTTCATATGTAATTTTATGATATATAATATAATGTATATATAACACACAGAGCAGGGGCACAAATTCTCATATCTCTCGTTGTTCTGTAATGTAACCCATATTTTGACTTAACTGTACAAATAAATTGTATTAAAAAAAAATTTTGTTTTTCGCAGCAATTCGAGGAAGACTTGCATTCTCGCGAACAACAAATGCAGTCGGTACTCAAAACCGGGAAAGATCTGGAAGCAACCGTAAGTATTTTTTTTTCAACTACCTCTGTTAATGGGATGGAATTGTCATAATTTCTCGAATACCTAATTTGGCTGGTTTAACCTTTTTTCCTCGGTATCTTGCATTCATCATCCTTCTTAGGCAAGGGATTAGACTAACATAGAAATATGATCCTAGATATATCTAGGATCATATATATTTATATGAAGAACATATGATGGTATAATATCTACATGTGATTCATATCGTCTATGATCCTAGTTATGGGATCCTATTTCACAGCTAGCGTACAAGTAGGATCATATCTGTATTCGTTTATAAACAACCTCATGTGTTCCTCTCTCCACCTCTATCATTAGCCATCTTGATAGCATATGACGTTTATATGATCATTTGTATGTAACGTGTAAAAATGAAGAACGTCATCATTAAACCATGATCATAAAAAATGACAGATATGATATTTATAGGATACTAGCTGACCCGGCGAACTTCGTACCGCCTTTCTTAATATTTTTTCCGTAAGAAGCTTGTACAGAGTATTAGAAAACTACAAAAAAAAAATCAGCCAAATCAGTCAAGCCGTTTTCATGCTCATGTTTTCGTGACAACGGAAAACGGGTTTCATTTTTATATATACAGATAAATATGATAATGTAATACTGGCCTTAAAAAAACTTAACCTTCCTTTAACATTTTGGCCCATTATTATACTGAGCAGAGTCTATGGCCAGCGTTGAGTCAGGTAGACAATAAGCAGAATTATAACTGTCTAAATTCTTGTAGGTGCCATTCGAAGACGCCAACAGTATCCGACAGCAATGCAGCGAGCTTAGACGAGCTTGGGACGACGTGCTTTCGCTCAGCGAGAAGAAAGCGCACAAATTGGAAGGAGCTCTCAAAGAGGTAACTATTATACATTTATAATTTACTAGATGTCGTCCGCGGCTTCGCCCGCATGAATTTCCTCCAGGAACAGTGCTTTTGAAATCCTTCTCAATACTCCTAGCCATGTGTATGCAAAATTTCAGGAAGATTGGTTCAGTAGATAGGGCGTGAAGAGGTAACAAACAAACTCATGTTCGCATTTATAATATTAGATAAGATATTTTAGAGATTTTCTTTTCAGTGACGTATTTTTTTTGTAATACAATTGTAAAAGTTAATGGCTTATGGTGTGCGCATTTGAAAAGGGAACAAAGTGAGGCCTTGTTGGCGCCAATGATTTTGACACAATGTTTTTTTCTCATTAATATAAGAAATTCACTTCACACTGAAATACCAATTAACGATCTCATTTATTTTAAAAGGACTCTGCTTCGCTTCTTCTTTTTGAAAGCGCTAGGGAATATATTCAGCCTTTTCAGTAATTTACTATAATATTTTTTTTAACCAGGCCGAAAAGCTGCACCGCTCAGTGAACATGCTGCTGGAGTGGCTGTCGGACGCGGAGACCAAGCTTCGATTCTCGGGCCAGCTGCCCGAGGGAGACCACGAGACGCAGCAGCAGATCGTGGACCACGAGAGGTGAGGACTTGGCTGTTGACACCACATGAGTTTTCTCTGAACTTGGCTGTCTATTACAAAAAAGTCTACATTAACTCGGCGGTGCCACGACACATGTTACATTTCTCATGGACTTTGCTGTGCCACGAGATCCGCCGAGAACATTCTCAAAAATTCTCGTCTGTTACAAGCTACTTTATGAAGGAAATGATTCACAATAATTCTTTCTTTCACAAATTGAATTCTCTGGATATTGTGAATATTTTAAAAAAAATATGACGATAGAAAAGAATGGAATGATCTCCAACGAAAAGAGCTGTTTAAGTGCGATTATTCCTATTCGCGGTTGGTCCATAGTTCAAATAACATGTCGGTCCGATTCGCAATAGGTCAAATTTGCGGTTAGTAGCTTATCTTTAAAATTTATAATAATGATTTGTTTCACAGATTCATCTTCGAGCTCAAAGAGAAACAACGCGACAAAGAAGACACGATTGCTCTGGCTCAGTCCATTCTTGGCAAGGCTCACCCCGACGCGGTGACAGTCATCAAACACTGGATCACCATCATACAGAGCCGGTGGGATGAGGTTAGTCGTTGTTGGTATAAAAAAGTTTGTTGGTATAAATGGTACTTAGTTAGTTCGTTTTCGGCAAGTTGCGACGAAAATCCCTGGTTTCGGCACCACAGGCCGCACCGAAACTATGCTTCAGTGAATCATCGCCCTTCGCTCGCTAGACTTGACAACAAAGTTAGGTTATTTCGCGCTTGCTCAGTCCATTCTTGGCAAGGCTCACCCGACGCGGTGACAGTCATCAAACATTGCATCACCATCATACAGAGCCGGTGGGATGAGGTTAGTGACACACTGGATTAGTTCGGTTTCGGCAAGTTGCGATGAAAATTCCTGGTTTCGGCACCAATTAGTTTACTCGCGTAGAGTGGGTTTCGTACAGAAAAACAGCGCGTAAAAAGTATAAGTACATCCTAGCTCCACTGTTTTTTCTTAATTTTACTTATTTATTTCAAACTTTATTTACCTAATTAACTGGTACAATTGACTTAATGCTTCTTCTTTTCGAGTCGAAATGGCTGTGTGAATATAATGCGAAATAAATAAATACAGTATCATTGATAAATTCATTCCTATCTCAATAATTAATCAAATCAAATTTATCTTATCAAATTATGTCAATAGATAGTCATAATGCATTTTTTTGAGCATTGAAAACAATCTGCGCGTATTTTTTTCTAAATATTACATAATAAGGTATTAAAATCGTAAAATTAAAAAAAAAACCTAATCCTAATGAACCCTCCACAAAAATCGCGGAATCTTGTGGCCCAAGTGCTGCCCGTTGTAAGAATTTTCTCAAAAGTAACGCCCATTCAGGTTAGTTTTTCTTTTTCGTTTTTGTGTTAGTGGCCAATACTCGTGTAAGTTTTTTCTTGTTGTCTGAAGGTTATAGACTAGAAGTTCAATGCCACTATGATTGGAACCTATTCAGAACAGTCAAATAATTGTTGGACTTGGTTGGTTGGATGGCATAGATAGGCGACACTATAGAGAACTCAAGCACGTGCGACTGGAAAGAGATGCGAAATGCTAGTACAGCGCACTCTTCCGAGATTTGGCTCGTATCACCGAGAGGTTGCCATGGGAGGTGGAGGGAGTCCAACAATGGTTTTTCTTTATCATTTTTTTATTTTGCCATTGTTCTTTTTGTCTGGTTTTTCTGTTAAAAGGGTTATTAAGGAGGTCAGACGGCAGTCGTTTCATTAAGTACTGCCAAATCAAGACCATGGTTAAAAGCATACTCTAGGCTCTGAAGCTTTAGCTGAAGATGCAACTAGGAAAGACACGTGGATCTACATCATTATCATTTCAGCCACAGGCCGTCCACTGCTAGACATAGGCCTCCTCAACGATTTCCAGAATGACCGATTGGAAGCTTGTATGAGATAATTCCCATTCAATCTTACCCGGTTCGATCCCGGTTAGGTCAAGATGAAAAATGATATTTTTCTGATTGGCTTAGGTATTGGATGTTTATCTATATGAGATGAATTTAAATCAACTGCAAATATTTTAAGGACAGATTCAGACCACTAAACTGAACAACTTTCCTAAATAAACTTATGTCGAAATACGAAAAAAATTTTTTTACCTCCCATACAAATTGAGAATCAGCTGATCTAGTTTAGTATAAAGAGTGAAAAATAAAACTTCATATTTCGATATAAGTTTATTTGGAAAAGTTGTTCAGTATAATGGTCTGTATCTGCCTTTAAAATATTTGCAATTGGTTTGTGTCCACCTTATATAATGTATTTCTTATATAGTAAATTATTGAGTTAGTATCCCATAACACAAGTCTCGAACTTACTTTGGGGCTGGCTCAATCTGTGTGATTTGTATCTATATATTTATTTATTTATATTATAAAGTTATTGATGATTCCGTGATCTCCAGGTGTGGCAATGGGCCATGCAGCGCGGAGGCAAGCTCGAGGCGCACATGCAGAGCTTGAAGGACCTGGATTTGGTGCTGGAGGAGCTGCTCAAGTGGCTCATCGGCCTCGAGAACACATTGCTATGTAAGTTGGCGTAAAAATATTTATAACGACATAGTATAAAACAAAGTCGCTTTCTCTGTCCCTATGTCCCTTTGTATGCTTAAATTATATAACTACGCAATGGATTTTTTTTTAATAGTTAGAGTGATTCAAGAGGAAGGTTTTTATGACCATGCAAAGCTGTGGCGGTGTCGCTAGTAGCTCATAATACTCGATCACTTTCGAACACTTTTATTAGGTATCTAATTTATACTAAAACTAGCTTTTGCCCGCGGCTTCGCCCGCGTGGGCTTCCCGGGATAAAAGGTATCCTATGTCCTTCTCCTGGCTCTAAACTACCTCCGTGACAATTTTCAGCTAAATCGGTTCAGCCGTTCTTGAGTTATAAGTGGAGTAACTAACACGACTTTCTTTTATATATATAGATTATAGACAGGAAAAATTTGATTGTTTGTTTGTTTGCATCGAATAATCTTCATAACTACGGGGCCGATTTGAAATATTCTTTCACTGTTGGAAAGCCACACTATCCCCGTATTGTGACAGTGACATAGGCTATGTATATAACACAGACAAAGCCGAGGTGGACTGGTAGAACAAAAAAAAAATTTTTTTTTAAATTTGAATGTAAATGCTTTTCTACAAATTAAACATTTACCTAATCTTATGGGATTTTTGTGTTTTACTTAATAATTATCTAAGTATAATATACAAGATATATATTATATTTCCATGGATAAGTTGGTTAATATTACGTATATTATTACATAAATATTTTTAATTATAAGAGGATCAATTGATCATGGAAAACGGTTACCTTAGCATACGGAGAATCTTGTAGAAGAATAACGCGCGCCTTGCTGGACTTTAACGTCTCTACTTATGCTTCTCTCCTTTCTCCTACAGCTTTGGAGTCAGAACCGCTACCAGAGTCCATTGAGCTGCTGGAGGGTCTGATAGAAGACCACAAGGAGTTGATGGAACACACGCAGAAAAGGCAGAACGAGGTCGACCGCGTCTGCAAGGCTTACCAGGTAATTTATGTAGTTTTGGAGAAAGACGGTAGTGATAAGGATATGCTCAACCGCCGAGAAAGGAAGATCTCGCCGGCCTGAACGACCTCCGTGGTGTAGTAGTTAACATGCCTGACCGCTACTCAGGAGATCCCGGTTCGATCCTCGGTCAGGTCAAGATGAAAAACGATCTTTTTCTGATTGACTTGAGTCTTGCATGTTTATCTATATATGTATTTGTTATAAAATAGAGTATCATTGAGTTAGTATGCCATAACACACATCTCGGAACTTACTTAGGGGCTTACTCAATCTGTGTGTTTTGTCCCTATATATTTATACTAGCTGTTCCCCGCGGCTTCGCCCCGCGTGGGACTCGGTTATATCGCGCCCAAAAGTTTGACCTCAGGTCGTTAACTACATTCCTACCAAATTTCATCACAATCGGTCCAGCAGTTTAGCCGTGAAGAGGTGACAGACAGACAGACAGACAGACAGACTTTCGCATTTATAATATTAGTATGGATTTATTTATGTCTGGGGAACCGCACGACAGGCTAATTTTTGGCGAAGGTTTTATATATCTTCAATCCGTAGAAACTTTGCAAGCGCGATTTAGACTTTCATAGTAGTTTGCTGTCTTGTATGCAATTTTGATTTGCTTGATTTGAGCGCCATCTGTTGAGCGTCTTAGTGGTTAATTGGGGCGCTAGTGTCTCCTCATAGTTATCATAACTACACTTACACTAAGGTACAGTCGGCTGTAGAGAAATCTGACCCCCATGCCACAAGTATCACTATTGAAAAGGGGTCATATTTCTCTGCAGCCGACTTTACCTACGTTAGAACGATTAGGTGTCGGAAAAAGTCTTTTTGCATATAATATGTTGAACTTGTAATAAAATCTCTTTGGGTATAATGGCTTCCCTTACAAATTACTAGTCGCTAGCTAACTGCGTTTGATAAAACTGATATTAGGCCCACAAATATTCGCCTTTAGCTTCAGACAGGCGATTTTAACATAACATTCTTTTTTTTTGTACAGGTGAAGAGCCAGAGCCAAGGACGCGAATCCACGCCGAGGAAGGTTTCAGCTAAGACCGCCACTAAAGGCGCGGCTGGGTAAGCTATAAACTACCTTATTACATACATAATAAAGTCCATTGCTTTTCAATGTTGTTTGTCCCCTTTCGTTCTACATTTTAAGTTTATTTAATTTCTTCTTTTACCATGGAGTTGAAGGGATTATTGTTGGTATAACATTAGATTCGATATCTAAAATATTTTATTTATTTATTTAACTTCATTACATACAAATGTAAATGGCCATAATAGGCTTTTTCTACTAGTCAACCAACCAGTGATGTAGAGAACAAATTTTTGAAAAAAAAAAATTTATAAATATATTGTTACTTCTTTTGTTTTGGACCTTGAACTGACCTACTGAAAGGAAAGATACAAGTTAATACATTATAACTATTTTTTATGTACTAAACTAAGGGTCTACTGTAAGAGATTTCTATTAAAATAAGTTATTCTTCTCTTTATATTCATGTCATAACAAGAATATGATTTTCTGTGTTTCTTGTGTACATAAATAAAAATAATTCCTCTTAACTCCATATAAAGCTTCATAATCGTTTTTTTTTAATATTTTTTAAATTATTTTGTGTGTCCCCCCCCCCCCCCCCTCCTTATTGTGTTGTGACGTCATTGCATGGTGTGGTTTATCAGGCGCGGCTCACAACACGACCTCAGGGAGAGGTCCGTTTCGCCAGATTATTACGGCAGTAGGCGTTACAGGTGTGTTCCTTTTTCGTATTTACGTTTCGCCATTTTGTTTTTTTTTTTCTAATTTTATCGTTTGTTTTTTTTTGCCATTTTCATTTTTTTTTTTCTATTTTTGTTATTTTAAAAGAACACTTGTGGGAGTTAAATATTGTTAGCTGGGTACAGATTTGCTTGATAAAAAAAACGTTAATTTAAATTAATAAATACATTAAAAAATATATATATATCAAATTCTGCTCTCACGCTACTGAAAATGGTAAAAAGATGTGATTTCTTATAATGTGTTTAAATGTCTGTGATATTTGATTTTAACATTCATTACATTACGCTTGTGTAATATATTTAAATTGTGATATTTGTGGTCAAATTTGTATCTACGGCTTATAACAAAGAACAAAAAAATATATTGAAAAAACATATTTTCCAAGAAAAAAAAATTCACACAGTTTTTTTTTTCATTCAAAAAAACTGAATTGTATATTTTTTATACGGTTTATCTTTTCATAACTTTAAACGTATCTAGATGACTAAAAATAAAAAATCTGTATATATAATTTGCCCACAAAACCTCGTGACATCGCCCCATCCCGCTTTAACCCGTGTAAATGTTGCTTTCTGTCTCGTCCGCACACCGCAGGTCCAGGATACACAGTGGCAGTAGGCGAGGAAGGTTTGAAATCTCTGTTCTTGGATTGTCTGTGTGCTATAGATAGTTGCGTGGCTTTGTAGATTTTTGTTTTTTTTTTCTATTGAATCTGGTTTGATAAAAAATATTTTTTAATGTAACTGGCTGAAAGTAATACTTAGGAGTAATGTAGATATAAATATGCCTACTTTATTAGAATCGAACAACAATTCAAATAAGAGCGTAGAGTCATAATGCGGGTAGGTGTAGTAAGTAACTGAAACAACACAAATTTCGAATTCCATTTAATTAGATTTCCCTAAATATTAAAATGAAGAATTAAGTAGCAAGTTGGTATAAAAAATAATTTCAACAGATTCAATAGAAATTTGTTAGTAAATGTAGATGTAGTTTATTTGATTGAATAACGTAGTAAGTAAAAAGATAAATTTTCGTATAGTTTGTAATCATATATTTTTTTAATCTTTCTTGCTTACATCAGTCGATTTGGATTCTATTTTAGGTAAATAGTTTTAGTATTTATTAAAAACATTCATTCAATCAGTTTTTACCTCTTTTTTTATTGCTAGTGACTTTTATGGGGCGTAATCTCTGTGACTGATTATTTACTAATTGTATGTAGAAAAATATTTTTATATATTGTAGCTACGCGTTCGTCCCCGTAAGGTCACTGTATTACGACTTTAGTTATAATATACTCAACCCGTGCGAATATTTATTTCTCAATTTGGAAATCTATACTAATGTAATAAAGCTGAAGAGTTTGTTTGTTTGAACGCTTTTAACTTGAAAACTACCGGTCGGATTTGCAAAATTCTTTTTGTATATGAAAGCCTGATTCTTGGGGAAGGTTATAGGCTATAGTACATACACACCAATGGCGAGTGAAACCGCGGGGAAGCTAGTCTCGAAATAATTTGCTTAACCAAATAGGTCAGAGTAGAGACAATTTAGTTGACGGCACGTAAAAATCATACTAACGAGATATGTATGATATGACATGTTAATTCGCACGAGTTGTAAATTAAATTTACAGTCATTTATTTAAAATAACAAATAAGTACTTTACGTTTTAGAATAGCACCACATCTTACTAACCAATTAACTAACATGCATTTTGGATAATAATATTAGTTTTTGATGCATGAATGATGACCAATTTAATTAGATTTATTTTTATTTACAAAAACAAAATGTGCTCGAAAAGGTATAATAATTACCTAGGTACAATGTAATTTATATAACTTTCATGACTTTTTAAATTGGTCGTAGTATTGATACCTAATAAACTGCACGAATAACGTAGGGTTGTCAATCACAAATAACACGAAAACTAACGTCACGAAACTCAAATTTGAACACGATTAACAGTACCGCCATCTAACATTCACGTCGAAACTAATCAGGTAAACTAACGCTGGGTTTGGTGCAGTGTCTGTAAGTTTGTGATTACATTGTTGCGTGTGCCTTTAGTCGCATCAGCCCCGGACGAGACAGCCCTGATCGCAACCTGCCACACTACGGCCCGAGATTCCCGCCAAAGGGCAGGTAAGGCTCCACGTTTTGAGTCCCTTTAGATGTCATCCATTAATTTATCAATCAAATACGGCTTTATTCGAGCGTTTTCATATAAAATACGGGTCTCATTTATAATAAACACATTGAAATATCATTGCTTAGCTTTTTGTGAAAGACTAATGTGAAAAAGTTACCTATTTATTTATTATTACTATAAGTTAGTGTTTCTTTTTTGTGACACAAACAAAGGTGCAAACTTAGGAAATTATTTTTAAAATTTTATCGTTCCACTGTTTACAGTAGATTCATAAACTTTGTTTTTTTTTTCTTAGTGACAACCCTATTTTTGTATGATTTTTATTTTTATATTCGCATTGTATGCAAGCATGTTAAAGTCGAGTATTTATTGGTGGACAGCAAAGTATTTTATTTGAAAGCATGTAAAATGGTAAAATTTAGATATCTTATCTCATGTGTTATCTCACCTACAGCTCTGTAAATTTAAGAAAATAAAGTAAAGAAAAAAATATGTTTTCGAATAAAATTTAACATAAATTAATATAAAAAAAAAAAAACATAAATTAATATGTAAGCATACTTGATCTATGTTTCTTGTTTGGTTAGGACATCGCAGGTTTGAGTCACCTGATCATCTGATAATAAAGATGATTCCGTGCTTCTGAACGCACGTTTAGCCGTTGGCCTTGGGTTTCACTTGGTAGTCATTAAAAAACCACGCCAAGAGGCAGTTTCGAAGAATTCTGACACCTAATTATGCTTGTCACCCTTAAGATATAAATGAACTAGCGACCAGCCCCGGCTTCGCATGGGTATAAAAACCTTCCTCTTGAATCACTCTTTCTATTAAAAAAAACCGCATCAAAATCCGTTGCGTAGTTTTAAAGATTTAAGCATACAAAGGGACATAGGGACAGAGAAAGCGACTTTGTTTTATAGTAAGTATGTAGTGAAGTGATATCACTAAAACCAACTTTATTCCCAAACAGCAAAGGCTCAGAACCGGAATTCCGCTCGCCACGCGTCAAGCAACTGTGGGACAAATGGCGCACGGTATGGCTGCTGGCGTGGGAACGTCAACGAAGACTGCACGAGAGACTTGCACATCTGAAGGAACTGCAGAGAGTGTCCAACTTCAGCTGGGATGACTGGAGAAAGAGGGTGAGTTGAGGGACTCTTTTTTTAACCCACTTGATTTAAAGAAGGTTATAATGATTTTACGGGTCTAAACAAGTGTAACAAACATAACCAAACATTGTGTTTTACATTTGCATGTCAGAATTTATAAGCAGATTGCAATAAACACGTGGAATTTAAACCATGTTGGTTAAGACGTTTGCCTGTAGACCCGGGGGTCGTGGGTTCGATTCCCACGGGAAGCATACTTAGTTTAGTTGTTTCCAGTTTGGTTAAGACACTGCAGGTTTCAATCACCTGACTTTCCGATAATAAGAGGAGTCCGTGCTTCGGAAAGCACGTTAAACCGTTGGTCACGGCTGCAATCTGGTATTCGTTAAAGAAACCACGTCACAGGCCGGAGGGCGGTTCCTAAAAAGTCTGAAACCAGGGTGTGCATGGTCTAATGACCGTGGCACCTACAGGACGTAATGATGATGATCATGTTGGTCTAATTGTACACGTTCTTTCAGTTCCTCAAGTTCATGAACCACAAGAAGTCCCGCCTGACGGACCTGTTCCGCAAGATGGACAAGGACAACAACGGCCTCATCCCCAGGAACGAGTTCATTGACGGGATCATTAACACCAGTGAGTATTCCTCTTGCATTTCATTTGTTTGTTTTTTTGGCGGTCAGAGCTGGGCGCGCGGTCAACATATCTTTTTTTTTATAAGTACAAGGTGTATAGTTACATTATTTATCCAAAATAATAAAATTGTACAAAAAATAAATTAAGCAATTAAAAAATTCCACCCCGGATTGTACCAGTACCCATTGCTCCCAGCAACATATTTAGTGATCTTTTTTTTATTTATTACTAGTTTACTTCGCAGCAATGTACCAACAATTTTTTTTTCATATACATACCTTCTTAAGATAACCAACACATTTTTCTTTTCTAATTGGGTCTTTCGTAAGTTATGGCGTACCTACATACATACATGTTAAGTGCACGTGTACTAAACAAGGTCCCGTTTCAGAGTTCGACACGTCCCGGCTGGAGATGGGCGCGGTGGCCGACTTGTTCGACAGGAACGGCAGCGGGCTCATCGACTGGGAGGAGTTCATTGCAGCCCTCAGGCCCGACTGGGTATGTTTGTCTGTTTGTTTGACAATCCTTTATTGTATGACAAGCGACCCGCCCCGGCTTTGTTTGGGCATAAAAATCTTCCTCTTGAATCATTCTATCTATTAAAAAAATCTAAATCCGTTGCGTAGTTTTGAAGATTTAAGCATACATAGGGATATAGGGACAGAGAAAGCTACTTGTTTTATACTATGTAGAGATAGTGAAGACCCCAAATTCACCAACATAAAACAAAATTCAAAAATATAATTAGTGCCTCTTTAGGTGTGAACGGTGGTTTTAGTTTATACAGAATGTTGGTGAACTCCGGTCTAAGTATAACAACTTACTGAAATCATTAGAGCTTTTTATTTATTTGTTTAGAGGAACAGCTTTCTTGTTGTAGTGCCGCTTAACGAAGATTGGCGACCATCATGGCTATCCTAACTTTTGAAGCTGCACGAAAGAGCGTCTTGGTAGTCAAATGAAACCAATCTCTTAAGTTCTTCAGCCAAGAGGTTTTTCTCCTTCCGGGTTTACGTTTACCCTGGATTTGGAGGAACAGTGGCTATCCAATAAATGTTTGCAAAAAAATTTGTGCCACAGTCATTTAGTTACTGATTTTTACAAATAGATTTTTTTTAAGTTATTTTAGAACTGCATGACAACTAAACTAAAATAAATATAATTTTTCTTTTACAACATAGGTGGAAAGACGCGGCCCACCAACGGACGCGGACAAGATCCACGACGAGGTGAAACGGCTCGTGATGTTGTGCACGTGCCGGCAGAAGTTCAGGGTATTCCAAGTCGGAGAGGGCAAATACAGGGTGAGTACAATAATTATTGAGGCATTAATTCTCTATTGTATTTAGCTTGTATCGTGTAGTGTGTTTTGTCTCAATAAAGAATAATTCTATTTTACATTAATACCTTACTAGCTGTTGCCCGGGGCTCCGCTGCCGTGGGAATTCCGGGATAAAATATATCTTATGTGTTGTTCCAGGGTCTATACAATCTCCATTCCAAATTTCAGCCAAATGCAGGAAACACATCCGTACAAACTTTCGCGATTATAATATAAGTAGGATAGGATGTGCGCGATCCAAGGAAGATATACCAACATAACCATTTGTTTCCCAAACAGTTCGGAGACTCACAAAAACTCCGCCTGGTCCGTATCCTCCGCTCCACCGTCATGGTGAGGGTCGGCGGGGGATGGGTGGCCCTCGACGAGTTCTTGGTCAAGAACGACCCCTGCAGAGGTACGTATTGTGCGATACTGGAGCTCAGCGGTGGCTGGTTTAGGTTTAAACGCAATATTGGCTGATATGGATGACTTTGAAAAAAAATAAGCTGTCCTTGTATTGGCCAAATTGTTTTTTTAAATTGTTCTAGTAGTGGCCAAAATACGAAATTTAAATTTTGTTTTTCAAGGTACTGGCCAGTTACACGTTTAGGTCATCCATATCCGCATGCACTTGTCAATATTTGAAGTTGAAAATATAGAACTAAATCTGTGCCTATAGGGTGTCTGGTTGGTACGAAATTTTCGACCCTATTCGATTATGTATAAAAATTAAAATTGTAGTTCCTCATTTCTCTACAGAAATTTATTGAATTTACTCTTAAAAGTATTTTAGACTACCAATGAGTCACCCAGTATAGAAAGAGTTTAAAAAAAAACACTTCAGAAATCTAATTCGATATTTTACATTATAATACTTAGCTCCTCTATTCTCGCTGGTCAGATTTCCATTACAGCTCAGAACTACCACTACCAACAAAATAATTAAAAAACACTACATCTAAATCGGTTTACCCACTCGAGCGAGCGAGTCGACTTTAGCCGATCAGACACATAATACAGAGCTACATAAGAGTACATTGAACTAATATAGGCACTCCCCTTATGCCTCAGAGCTTTAGTAAAAAGAAAACCTTACTTTGTAGTATTTATTGATATAATTATGTTGATTTGGTAAAAGTATGTGTACGTTTATATAATTTTCTGATAATTATTCGAAAAATTCACAAAAATCATAATAAGCACAAACTTTTATCAAATTATTCCACATAATTTATCATGCTGGAAATGTCGTTTGTGGCTTTTTTAATTAATAAGCATTACATAAAAAAATATTACTAGCAGTTAAAGGCTTCGCCCGTGGTACACACATAGCCTATGTCACTCGGGGATAGTGTGGCTTTCAAACGATGAAAGAATTTTTCAAATCGTGCCAGTAATTTCGAAGCCTATCCGATGCAAACAATTTGTGTAGATAAATCAGTTAATTATAGAGAAATATTAAGTGTTTAATTCCATAAATGACTTTTTCAACTATTAGACCAGAAAGACTGCAAGGAATATTTATAGAATTAAAACAATTTATTAAACCTATAGTTTTAATACATTTTTGTACTAATAAACAAAATTTAAGTACTTTTTATTCTTCTTTCTGGTCATTTTATATATTTTGGGAGAAAAACTCAGCTCTTATTAAGGGCTGTCTTTTTATTTCCATATTTTATAAGACTGTGTTTGTTTATGATGATATTCAAAGTGTCAATCAATTATACTACTCGGGAAATATACGTACAATGTGTGTTATGTTAACACTATAACTCCGTAACAAGGTTACTAATTGTGACGTCCATAACAACTAAAATGGCGGTATATATTTAACAGAAAAGAGAATAACAAAAATAACCATTCCATTTAAATAATTTTATTTATTTGATCGCGTACAAATCCCATCGGGCTACGTAATAAAACTACAATTTAAAACTTACAATTAACATGCGAATACTGGCAACACAATCGTTTAAAAAAAAAATCTATACTTAGCAATACTGAGAATAAATGCAGTTCAAAAGCTATCACAGAAATAATAAGTAACAAATTGGCAATTTATATCCTAGAATGCTTAATTTGGAAGCACGGTTAAATCGAGGCAAGGTCAAAAAACCTGTTTATATGAATCAGACTTCGCTAACAGAGGATTAGTCATACATTTAAGAATCTTATAAAAATAGACTGGTATCTTAATACATGAAATGTTGATCTAAAATTAATAAGATCGCAAAATATATGAGATTGTTTTAATAAAATTATTGGATTATATAGTAGAGTTACACTTAACACTAAAGGTTATTATTGCTTGAGGCTACAGAGCTACCTTATATGGAGACTTCCTAACAAATATTTTGAGTAGATTATACAAAGTTTGTTCATGAAATGCTGTTTGCTTAGATTATATGGAGATTGCAGAAGTGTAATTTATGTACTTAAATGTAATTTTATGCTACTGGGGTTGGAATCTTTCATGCAAATTTCGCGCCCTGCCTGCAGGTTTCAGGTTTGGCAGCACTAATTTTTCGAGGAGAATTTTCAATGTGTTAAATCTATCCCCTCCCCATTTTATACAGTATTGACTGTATACTCTATAAATATACTCTAATCAATTGTAGTCTTCCTTATGAATGATGTCAATGAAGATATTTCACTTCGTTCGGCAGGCAAACGGTTGAATTCAATCTCTTCGCTTAAATTCTGTGTGTCCGAAGTATTCTCATTCACTGGCCAGCGTTTGTGACTTGGCGCATACAGTACTAACAGCGCAAATATGTATATATTCCACATCCCATAGACACCAGTGAAAAATGCCGAAGTATACTCCAGTTTGATATTCTCATCCCACTTCCACTGGCCTTCAGCTACCTGTCCCAGTATAAATCCAATCACAGTTAAAGCAGCGCATAGCAGTGTAGCCAACATTAAGAATTTGAAACGATAGATGATTCCTTCATAATGCAAACGCCTTACCGAGCACATGGTTGGCAGAGACTGGCGCTTGTGCGAGATGTTCTTAAACACTTGCCACACCAGGTAGCACAGAAATAAAAAGTATACCCCAGTTGATATTCCAGCCAGTATGATAAATGTCAGCGCGAGATTAGTACCGATATCCGTGACCCATATGGAATAAAATGGATTCCGTAGTTGTACTCCTCTCTCGCACATGTCGAAAATAAATAATGAGGTACATCCGATACCAACAGCGCTTAGATGACGCCAATATTGCTTGAGAGAGCTCTGTGTTGATGCCTCTTGAATCAACATATGTTCACCGGCAAACACAAGCCAGAATGAAAACAACATAGCATAAAATACCCCTTGTCTTATATCTCCCAATAATAACATAAACGGTAGATCATATTGTAGTGTGAGGTACTCCAGTGGCGCATTTAGTACACAAACTGCTATCCCTAAGCTCAATAACATCTTTTCAAGCAGAACCGGCTTTCGTTCCAACATATGTATGCGTCTCCAAAACCACACAAGAATAGCAATGATACATGGGAAGAAAGCAGTCTTCAATGACACCCAAACCTTAGTAAAGCCTCCATTTTGGTTAATCACAGTCAGCCACATATCTTTAATGTGTCCCAAATTAGAGTTCATGTCAGGAGCATCAACCGGCAACCTCACATTGAGTAAATAGTAATCATGGTATAATGAGCCTAGTTCAAAAAGTGGCATCGGGGCACAATTATGTAGATAAGCATCAGTTCTGGTATAAATATCGCAGTCGAGATGCCGTTTTTCAATGGATTGCGTGTATAATTTCCACTCGTCTTGAGGGTCCCCTTTGTTTTGGTAAGCCAGTCGCGCATCAATGGTTACAACACTCCTTGGCTTTATTTCCATTTCCGAACGGTACCCGATGTCAATTTGTAACACACCAATCAAGTTTTGCTGCCATCGCGAGTAATCCAAAATCTTGCTCTCACGCGGCAACGGCATTTGGAATGCAAACACAATATCCGTTTCGGAAATGTCCGGGTCCAAATTCTCGAGGTCGACATTCTTGCAGGCGCCCTTCCCGCGGTTGTAGAACCATTTAGTCGTGTCATTTTTTACCGTAGAAGTATCTTTACACACTGTTGCGAGTATATTTTGGAAGCTTGCGGGCATGGGTGCGACCAAACCTCCTATGAGGAAGCATGTTAGTTGACACAGTAGCAAAAACGTCACGAGCACGGCTAACTTACGCCCACTTAGATTTTCAATGATCGTACCACTCATTTTGAAGATTTACCATACATTACACAAATTAAAATTCACTTGAACAGAAAACCATTGTTCTTGTTTGCCGATTTTCGACGCGTCGCATTTGACATAATCAAATGACATGCGCAGTAATCGATCGATGTTGCCAGTTCATAATAGCATGTTATTAACGCGTTATAACGGTTATTGTGTAAAAGCATGCTAAAATATTTTAATCATTACCTTTCTTAGAGTAAAAAAAGGAATCGTTTCAATAATAAAAACACGTACTGCTTAAAATCTAAATATGTATTAAAAATTATTATATCAGTCATTAGTTTTCCGTTATTTGCAAAACATATTTTTTAGTTCATTTTTTCTATTTACACTCATGATTTTAATGAATTTACTTTAAAGCTAGATACAGTTGAATCGTTGATCGTACCGTACAGCTACAGTAAGCGAGAAATATGTCCACAATAAATGTTTGGTGTTGCTACTAATTTACTAATTCGTATTCGCTTTACCCAATCCAAATCCCACGTCTTCCTTTAAAAATTCATTAATTTTACGTTAATTTATTTTATATTGCGTTATATCCCCCATGATATTCCCTATACATATGTAGTATCATTAGTGCTACCGCTGCCTGATCCGAGCAAGCCGGAGCAGCATGAAGCTTGTTGCCCGCTCGGTAAGATTATACAAACTGTATTTGGAACCAACATAGATACTTAATTTATATCGATGAATTATAGTTAACTATTTATAATATTGTTATCTATATTTATTTACTGTATCATAGATATGTCGTTGGTTCCAAAACAGCAATATATTCATTGGTGTGGCTTAAAGCTCATTTTTCCATGTCTAGAGTTATTTGCTAAATTCAAAATTTTTATCAATTAAATATGCTTTAATTGTAGTTAGATCGACACACATATTATTTTAAAAAATGTAGAACGCCTGTAGTATGTATGTGGAAATTAAAATTTGATTTAAATGGCGTAGTGGTGATTATTTGTACTAATTATTTGCTTTATATTAAAAGCATGAAACTTTGGGATTTATTTGCATACGTGAAATAAATATTTTATGTAGACGTATTGATGTATTAATTAAAACAAGCGCAAGAAAATTATATAAATCACTTAAAAGACATTTATATTGCACCTTCCAAAGAAATTAAAATTTTATTTAAACTTCTTGCCCTTGATTTATTTTGAATGCATTTTTGGTGAAAGAATAATCTAATTGTATTTTAAAATTCCTATCCCTAACCGCACACAAATACAAAAATACCCAATTTTTTTTTTATAATTGCATTGTTTGTTTATGTTTGACATGTTCTGATTTTGTTTGTTGTTTTTTTTCTTTTCCTCACAACCACTGCACGCTGTCCCGTTTTGGTTAACACTTTATGGTGTTATTTTCCTTCTTTCCTTTTACCAAACGGTTTTTTTTAACCCTTACCTTTTCCCACCCCGTTTGTGATCCTCCACACGGACGCCGCCCGCATGCAGCCAAGGGACGCACCAACATCGAACTGAGAGAACAGTTCATTCTTGCTGATGGGGTGTCACAGAGCATGGCAGCGTTCCGACCGCGTACGCCCCGCTCTAATACAAACACCCCTCCCTCCACCGGACCGATTACTAAGGTAACTTGCTAAATTTTTTTTTTATTATTATTAGTTTATTTGAAACTTTCTCTTTCTCCTACAGGTTACATATTAGTTGTAATTTTGCACAAAACTACATAAACTGCACAGTAGTTACTTTTAAAGGGAGCAATCGGTTTGGGACTTCATTTGTTTTTTTGCTTTTTCTGTTACAATTTACACAATTTGCACATGGATCCTCGAATCCATATGCAAATTCTGCCTTCGTGAGTACAGCATGTGTTAAGCTCGTAGCGTTTGGTCGTATTGCATTAGTGTGTTCAGGCTATGCGTTGATGCACAGGCTCGTGTAGTATTTGGTGTTGTTTAGTGTACTCATTGGACCCACTGCATTGGAGAGGTGGCACATCAGCGCATTTGGATGTCATGGTAAAGTATTTCGTTCATCCTCCCTCCTGCTAGTCCTATCATACCTCCATGCTGCAAAAAAATCGCGAGTTCGTCGACTAAATGTGTGGACTAATCGTAACTTAAAAAAAAAACCGTCGCAAAATAACGCGTTATAATTAAAAGATTGGCACTATGAAGGCAACACTTTGCGTTTTGAAGATGTGTTCCCTTCCCTCCTTAATGAGTTCCCGGTTTTGCGTTGATACGTTTAGCTGAGGAGTTTATGGAGCAACTGAGGCCGATATTTGAGGCTTTAAGGCAGCGGGAAGAGCTCCCCTGTTCATATCCGCTGCACGTCGGCTCAACCCACGGCACAAAGCAAGCGTTCATATATGGGCATTCAAGATCTCAAGGTTCGACAACGCCAGGAGCACACCACTATACTCATCACCATGGATACCAGCCCTCACCAGGATACCATTGGGTAATGCTAAATAGGCTATGAGATAAGATCGTGGTTGATTGAACCTTTGACTTCGAGAGTTCAGCAGCTCATTATTTTGTTTGTCTAATGTGTTCGTTTCCATTGTTATTGTCTTAGTTAAAATCATAGATCTTATATGTCAAGTCCATTAAAGCATGTTCGTTTATTGCCAAATCATTCTGTCTGATAGAATTATTTAATTGTGTGGTTTGCTATCATCCTATAAAAAACATGTTCTTGTTGTTAATTTTTGTATAATGCACATAGGTGAGAGAGCGCACAGCCCGGTCAGTGCCGATGTCAGGAGGTGGCGTAGCAGGACGGGCTTCAAGATCTTCCCTCAGCGCAGGCACACCTGATTCCCTTAGTGACAACGAAGCCGCCAGTGGACTGGGATCTAGATATAGAAAGCCTAGTGTACCAAGGTGAGAGAAAATATCATATCAGTTGTTGTATGAATATAATAGATGTAGTACTGTTCTTTTAGAAAGGCTAATTAAAAACTTGCGTAACTGGACTTATTTTTTGCTTTAAAATATATTAATCTTTTTTTTTTCTTTTACTATAGATCAACACTAACACCTGGAGGTTCAAGACCTGGTTCCCGACCAGGATCAAGGACGGGGTCAAAACCACCTTCGAGACATGGATCAAATCTCTCATTAGATAGTACAGGTTAGTAGTCAATATCTCTTTCTTCCTTTGTATATCATAAATAAATAACACGAAAATTTAGATTTTTGCAATAGCAGTTTTTAAATGAATGCTGACTAAAGTCTGGTATTTTATTTTGTATTTTTATTTTATCTAAACTTTAATCTATCTTTTTTTGTCGATGTTTCTCTGTTTTCATGCATGAGTATGTCGAAAAAATAAACTTTAATAAAAGTAAATAATATTTAAATTGAACAGATGATGTTACAACGCCATCGCGCATTCCAATGCGCAAAGTGACAAACACGCGAGCTTCTACAGCTCGCGCGGCCGCTACTGCCAGCAAGTTCGGTTTGACGACACCCAACGGCAACTCACGACCGCGTACACCAACGGGTTTCTTAACACCAGCAAGTGGAAGGTAATAAAACACTTGTTGATTTACTAAGATTGATTAGAACTTAGACAAACACCGATATAAAACTTAGAATATCGTTTTTGTCTGTCTTTATCCAGCAATGGCACATGGAGAAATATTCTTTACAATGAAAATGTAGACTATTTTATGTGGAATTTTGAAAGTTGTTATTTTGTTGATAGATTAATGGATAAATATTTTAATACTTTTTTACTATTTTCTTCATGTCGCCTATTTTAATATTTAAATTTATTCAACTGCAATTAAAACTGGTGAACTGATAACGCACGAACAGGTACGGTAGCGGAGCGATGTACCGCACTTCCAGTATTCCTACACTGGCACCAGTGCCGGCGCTACTGAGGTACACATTGAGAGTTTCATCAGTTGTTTGTCCCGCCATAACTGTTGCGATCAAAATTTGTGACGTGATAAATATGCTTCTGTAATCGAATTTACGAAGAGTTTTCATTTTATAATTGCATCTAAATATGGAAATAGCTATTACAAAATTTTATGAAGCGTTTATAAATTTTTGTCGCAAGTGTTGAAAATACACGGCGTTTTGATTGAAAAAGCACGTAGCTTGTCTAGGGATTATCGGTTAAGTAGCAGCAGAAATAAGCATCTTGAAATTTGGGAGCACTTGTTGAGGGGATACACCATGTGGCAGCCTTTGTAATGTCTGATCGTATTCAGGGAGAATACTGAACATCATTTTTCATATTGGTGGTGGAAATACAATCTTAATAGATTTTTTTGAATAAGTTATAGGTTGGTTCATTGCGAAAAGTAATGCAATACAAAGCTAGCATGATGAGACCGTAGTTAAAACTAATAAGTTATTTTATTGAAGTGAGCTTACTAACAAATATGGATAGAAGATATTAAAGGAAGTCGTTCTAATAAAATATTTTTATTTTTCCTTTCCGCATGCATCGATTACGAAAATGGACAAATAACAGTTCAACACATTCCCAGCCATCATCAATGGCTTCCGAACATCCCAAATCCCACTCACACAATCACCCAGCATTCCAAACTCCAGGTTCTACTAAAATCCCTGTTTATGTGGGATCTCGTTCACAAAGAACACCATCAGTTGAAAGGCGAACCAAAAAGTCCAGAAACTCTCGATCTAGAGAGGTGTCCCAAGAACCTAGTCCTACTTCCCAAGATCCTTCAAGAAAATCAGAGCAGAGAAGTCCCGAAGACGACTCCTCACTATTCAGCATATCGGGAATGACAAGCGACAATGATTATGAAAGCAATATAAGCGAGTCGAGTGGCGAAGCATCAAAGCCAACCCAGCGAGATGCCAAAGGGTACAAGCTTGTAGAATGCTAGCTTCGTTTTATGCTCGATTATTATGACTGACACTCTTTGAATTTTGGAATTTGTTTTTGTCGTCATTTACAATTTAGCCTGGTTACCCCATGTCATTATCATATTCATTTCAATGTTATTATCCCTTTGAAGCATCCATCATTCATTCAATCACAATCCTGTATGCTTTCATGTAATGTATTCATTTTACTAAAACATGCTTTATCACTAAAAAATATACTAAAATCCTTGCGACTTTGAAGAGTATGTACGTTAAGTTTATCACATAGATTTACTTAAAACCTTAAAAATAACATGCACTTCCGTATGCTTTCATAAATTACATTCATCTCACGCGTTCATCATGAACATAATTAAGTTTAATCATAGTTGTGCCAAAGTGAGGGTGAAGTTGCAGTGTAAAATATTTACACTGATTGGGCTTTGCTTTTATTTTTACTTATAATATCAATACCTCATTGCTGCTTTTATGTGCACAAAATATTTATATTTTGAATTGCTGAAGATTGGGCCCTATCAAAGTATACCTTTATAAAATATATTTTTTTATGTCTAAGTGAGTATTGATTAAAATATGAAATATATATAGGTAGTATGCAGTTTTGTTCATTTCTAGGATTCTAGGTATACTAGGATAGCCTAGCCCGCCCAGTCTTCTTATCAACATTATAATATTATGCAATATGTTCTTTACACTTCCCTACTGTATAAATTTTCTTTCTTTCACCTGTAGTTTAAGACACATGTGTCAAAATAACTCAAATATATGTATAAAATTATACACTTAGTTTTTAATATAATATTTTTAACACATGTGCCTTAACACGAATCTAACATTGTCTACTTTCTACTATCCTGTGACTAAATTTTCTTTTATTATCTTTGTGTGCTCGCTAACATCATCTTAGAAGCGGGTCGTTTGCCTCAACCGATGGACAAACACCCGGACGGAGTCGCATCCCCGTATTAAAGGATCACCATACTAACTGTAATCTCAATAGGTAATTCATACTAAACTACTTTCATTATAAATTGTACGCTTTCGTAGTTCTTGGTTTCTTTTGTTGTTTTAAGGTAGTCTAGAAAGGAATGTTTTATTTGCTTGTAGTTGTTTGTCATAAGCTTAGGTTATATTTTTAATACAAACTTAGTATAAAGATGTTTGATTCTCTGTAGTGATTATATAAATTGAATATTGTATTACTTTGGGATTATTTTGGTTGATGATTTAGTGCTTGCATGTCGTTACCTATGATTGAATATTGTGTAACCTTTTTTATGTTTTATCTAGACAAAGAACGCCGTCGGGTAGCACAACACCCGTCCGATCAGGGCAACAGACCGCAGTGACGAGGTTGTTACGCAAGCCCTCGGATGCATCCGACAGTGGAGCTCCCGCCACTCCCACCTCACGACGCGGAACTCCAGCATCTTCTCGAACTACGGAGAAACGCGAACCATTCCGATTGTAGATATAATGAACAAAATGCCAAGATTTTTTAACGTCGTCACACCGCTATTTTTAATTATTACTTTTTGAAAATAATGATGTGTCTACGAATTAAATAATTAATCTATGAAACGTTATTCGCTTCGATGATATTCGATTTGTAACTCTTTTTTTGCAAATTTGTAATCATGTTATACGCCAAAGTAATTTATATATACCCACCTTTGGAAATTAAAGTCCATCGAAGCGGCTAGCAGGTCATAAGAGGCCCATATATTATTTAAATAATAATACTAACAATGTAATTAACCAGTTCGCGAATTAAGCCAAGCTTAAAAATCGAATTTGCGAATGTGGCTTTTTATTAAAGTGAAAACAATAGATGGTAGTAGTAAAACTTAAAGTCTGCACTTGTTGCCTTGTATACTTATTTTTTCTACGAATCGTGCGTTATTGTGCACGTTTGACTATTTTATTTATTTTTGTGCTGTCAGTATTTTTCATTACGTTAACGTTCAATTTTGAGCGAGTTGTCAAAACTTTGTGAATATTCCCCCTGTTTCTCTTATTTATTGTCAACGTTGCCATAATTGTTAGTGTATGTTTTGTATTTTATACGTATTAGTGTCTCAGCGGAGACTTGAAAAGTGTGATTTATAAACCTTTTTTTTTGTAATATTTTCCTTTAGGGACCATTTTGTTAACGAACTAAGAGGATAGGTAATTGTCAATGACGCCTTTTGATACTCGCAATCTAACTCATAGTAACGCCAGACTATGTTTTTGGATAGAAGTATTAAAAGGTATCACGAGCAATTTGTTAAGGTGATAATAGCATTATTTATAAATATTTTCTTTTGTAATGCACAATCATGATTTCATATTAGATCCTTTATGTGTTCGATTATTTCGTTGTGATGTATTTCTATACAATCAATTATAATTGTACATTTATGTATGTGATTTATTTGTATGTTGATATTTGCACAATATTTTATTGTCATGGGATCTTTTGGCTGGTAAATGACACATATACCAATGACTATCGCCAGAGTTGCTGGTATTTAGTGTTCATCGAAAATCTGCTCATGTAAAATTCCACAGTGAACTTTTATTTTTAAGTGAATTAACTAAAGTACACGTCGTTGCAAAAGACATTTACTTAATAAAATCTAAGATATACTTTTATGTAAGAAGTAAACGCTTTTGAATATAACCTTCCTTGATTTGTAATGTTAACCAACTTTCTCACGTTAATTTTTATTTTAAATCTGACTTTACTCTTAAGCCATTCATTTATTATTAGAGTTATTAAACTATTAATCTGGTCATTTTTATTTAAATCATTGTTATATTTGTTAAATATGAAAATCAAAGCAAATTTACTAAAGAGCTTGCAATTTGTTTGTATAAAATAATGATTCTGAACAGCCGCAGTCTTAAATCTCATATTGATATCAAAATATAAAATAAAGAATAACAAATATTATACACATTGTTTTATTTATTCACTTCTAAATTATGAGGACATGTGGATTTCAGCTTAGAAAAATACCACTCTCTTCCTTTCTGTAGATGTGGTAAAAGGCAACAAGCGTCCTCCCATACAAAATATTGCATAAATATACATAACTATAAAAAATGAATTACAAAAAAATATGGTCCAGTATAAAATTAGAAAGAAACAAATTCTATAAGGGTTATATAGCTAGAGTACTTGTCACCACGATTAAACAAATGAGCGCAATACTTAAAACTTCAAGCTTATTTCAAATAGAATATTTTTTTTAGCTCTTACTTAAAAAATAATCGTGAAAGAAAGAAAAAATACATTTTAGTTAAAACGGGCTTAACAAACTTTTGTTAAGAGGGTAAAGCTTTATACTGAGCAGATAAATTTTTGTATTTATGCATAAGTAAAAATAAAACTATCCTAACTTCTTAACTAATATTCAAATGTGAAAGTGAGTTTGTTTGATATGCTCTCACACTATCTACTGCACCAATCTTCCTGTTTTTTGTGCAAGACCACATTTTGTGAAAATTTGATATTTTATAACAAAACAAACCAATAAACAACCAACAACAGAAAACAATAAACAACGCTGTTATTTTAACTGCTTTTTATACTAATGCGGGCAACATCAATATAGTAACGTCATTACATGATAGAACTGGTATTGTTTTGACTTTGACATTGACATTTTATTATTGTACTTTTATCATGATTCGTCAATTCGTAAGTTTTGATTGTTTATAGTTTTTAAAAATTGTTAAACAATTTTAATCACCGTAATTGAACTAATTGAGTGAATATGGTTGGTTATACCATGGACGGGCCAGCCAGAGACCGTGTTATGAGGCTCATGGAAGACAAGGACCGTATAGAACGAGAGATTGCGGAATGTAATGCTGTGCTGGAAACCAACAATGTTGGGATGTCTGACCCGCTGGTGGACGGAGAAGGTTTCCCTCGAGGAGACATTGATGTCTACAGGGTGCGGCATGCAAGACATCGCATTATTTGTAAGTAACCAATATGAAATTAACAATATGTTTACTTTGACCAATTGTTTTTATATTTTAGCACCTGATAGCCTTTTATAAACTTTTCTTTCTTCTTTTTAGATGTGTTCCTGAAGAACATATCTTAAATACTATGGTGGAACGATTGGCAAAATAGCCATTATTATTTTTAGTTTAGTATATATTGCTAAGTACATTAAGATAAAATATGTACTGTTTCGATGCATAAAAATATCCTTTATCAAAGCTGTTAGGTGTAAAGAAAACTAATTCTGCAGCACAATATGAACACATTTATTTCAAGACTATCTTCATGGAAAAACGTACAAGAGAGAAGACACAAAATTACTTTTCTAACAACAAAACGTCAATCATTCAATTTAGGAATTACAACCAAAGAGATTCCTAACAAAAGCTATAGCTAAGTCATTATTTGCAATTAATTTCCAGGCCTACAAAATGACCATAAAGAAATCATGAAGAGAATAGAAAGAGGCCTGACGGAAGTTCATTCTCATCTTATTGGTGCTAACGGTGAGGGATCATCGGCTCCACCTCCTATGGTGAATGGGAATGGTCATGTTGCAATGAGTACGAGCTACGGTGATAATGAGAACAACATACCATTTGCTACTGTTGGGTTGGTGCATGACGGATCTCCTGCTGATGTTGCTGTAAGTAATACGGTCACAAGTGAACACTTTGGTTTTATTACTAAATTTAACAGTCATTGTAGTTAAATCTTCATCATATTGTGTGGGGTTACAAGGTCAATCGACCATACACACTCTGGTGTGAATGGAGCAGCGTTTGGATGACAGGCATGTAATGGACACAAGGCTATAGTAATCCATGTTTCGCAACTTCGGCGCCTCATCACCATCTCGTTCTTTTAGTCGTCCCATCAACTATTAGGAAAAACAGAAAAGATGCTATACTTTTTGGCAAGAAATCGGCTATAATATTTTTCAAAACCGACATACCAATTATTTATATAATTAATTCCAGGGGCTCTCAACCGACGATGAAATTCTCCAGTTCGGCTCCATAAACCATGCAAACTTCTCCGACATGACCCAAATTAACGATCTGGTCTCACATTCAGTCGGCCAGAGGATCCATGTGAGGGTACGAAGACAGCAGCACGTCTTGACCTTGACCATGGTGCCGAGGCCATGGCAGCAACCTGGGCTACTTGGCTGTCAGATAAGAAGACTTACGAATTGATAGAACTAGTTTGTTCATATCATGTGCGTTACAAGTCCAACTGACCCTGTACACCCTAGTGTCAGAGTTATTCGAAACCGCCTCTCGGCCTCTGACAGACTCAGTGATTGTATTATTGTAAAAAAAAACTCAGGGAAGGGAAATAAACGGTTACAGTGTTTATTTATTTATCCGAGTGGACACAGTTTTATTTGAAATAATATTAATGTTGCATTGAATGCACACAAAGGTAATATTTAACATAATAGTTTGATAACTGTCTTATATTCTTCGTCTGAGCGTGTTTCCTGGTTGCATATTTAACTTACTTCACAGCCCATGGTAGGTTATTGATCATGGTCCTGATTTGTCAGTACTGGCTATTACAATGTAGTGACTGCCAGTGCCAGCTGACCTCTGTAACGCGAAATAAATCTTATATATTTAAAAAAATCCTAAATTACAGAAGGAACATGTGATATGTAATTCCACAAATTTAATTCTTATCTAAAAATTTGCATTCCTACAATATTTTAAATTACTTATTCCATTTGGTATGGTCACGTTCATGACTGTAGTATAGTTTTCTTTTGTTTTTGTTTTGTGAATTATGACTGCAATTATGAACATGACCGTACATCAATCTGTATAGGATTACAAGGAGCACAATCGTTATTTATTTGGCAGACTAGCTGTTCCCCGCGGCTTCGCCCTGCGTGGGACTCGGTTATATCGCGCCCAAAAGTAGCCTATGTTTGACCTCAGGTTGTTAACTACATCCCTACCAAATTTCATTACAATCGGTCCAGCAGTTTAGCCGTGAAGAGGTGACAGACAGACAGACTTTCGCATTTATAATATTAGTATGAAGGTATGGAAGTATGGAAGTATGGATGTTTTTCTGGCATAATGTGAGTTATGCCATACATATATAAGCTTTTTAAACATATAATATACGAAGTGATAAGTACATAAAACATACTATTTGTTTAACTTACGTCAATGAGGGTTTTTGACACTAGATGGCGCCAATTTGTCAATCGAATTTGAAAACTCACACTGTCAAAGTCTGTGATCAAAGTGTTGACTGGTCCATAACAGTTATCAGACAAAGCTTCAGTGCTTACATATATCGAAGGTCTTCGATTTCGCATTTTAATAAAAGTACAATAAAAGTAATAAAAAACAATTGATTTATAAATTGTTTACTCACAAAAGTAGAAACATACAAAATTGTATGACATTTTGTGTTTGAAAACAAATGTTGGGCAAAATTATCAAGTGCTCTTGCCTATGCGATACAATTATTAAATATTTAAATATTCTTTTTTTAATTTTTAATATAAATTATTGTTATCGATAAACAAACACATAACCAGAAAGACAGACAGATACAATAAGAATTAATTAGTTTCAAGCTAAAAATAAATTTTATGATTGATAATCATTGCTTTAGACTTTTTCTTTGTCAATTGTAACGTCTCAACTTTCTTATTTGTAGTAGTTTCCGTATCCTCGGGCTCATCATCAGAATTTTCTTCTGAATCCATGTATTTCATGGTGCAATCGAAGTAAAGTTTGTCTTCCAATAGCCTATAGTCTGGTTTGGTTATAGTGCCTCGGACGCAGTCGTGGTAATGACACACTATTTTTTCTTGCTCGTATGTTTCGCAGGATCCTAAAAATGATGGAATTATTAAAAATATAACACACAATATATAATAGTACAAAAGATACTGGTACCAATTCCATTTACCAGGCTAAAGACCGTTATTTTTTTTATGTCTAAAGAATACCGGTTTCCATCTCTGTTAGCTTGCGTTTGCAAAATCTGATGGTAGACTCTCTGCTACCCACTAACTTCCTATGCTTTTTATTTATCCATGTTAGGGCAAATAATCGGTAAAATGCTTTTGCCTAAGTAAAGAAATAAGCTACTTGGCACTGTGAACTTGTGAAATTAAGTTTTGCTGCCTTAGCCCCTATATTGTTTCAATCTAAACAAATAGCAAATAATTATTTTAAACAACAATATACAAGTCAACTAGCCTATTAATAAATAATTTCTGTGCTTCGGAGCCTTCGGAAAGACGTTAAGTAGTGCGGCTGTGTTTTATTTAAAGAAACCACGTCTGAAGCAGAGGCGGTTTCGAAGCTCACACCAGGTTGTGCATGGTCAATTGCCCGCCACCAGTGGCAATAGAGCTACCCACCAGGCCGCTGCACCCTCACAGTGAGCACGGCGCGCTCGGGCGGCATGTTCTTGAAGTACACGAGGTAGCACGCCAGCATGGTGCCCGTCCGGCCTCGCCCGTGACGGCAGTGGACGCCTACCACCTACAAATAAAAATAAAAAAACACTACATAGTATAAAACAAAGTCGCTTTCTCTGTCCCTATGTCCCTTTGTACGCTTAAATCTTTAAAACTACGCAACGGATTTTGATGCAGTTTTTTTAATAGATAGAGTGATTCAAGAGGAAGGTATTTATGCCGATACGAAGCCGGGGCGGGTCGCTAGTTATTGTAATAAATGAATATTTACCTCTCCTCTAATCTCAGCACGTTCACAAATCTCGATAAACTTCAAAATCTGCTTTAACGTCGGCGTTCCGAACTCCTTCACTCTTATCTCCGACCACCCTAACTTCTTCTCACACTGCAAAATGGGCGGTCTTCTCTCAGGAGACAGGGTTATCAAATGGTTCACTCCTACATCCGCCAAATAGTTCAAATTCTCGACGGTTTGCGGCCAGCCCATCGCGGCTATTTTGTTTTCAATAAACCATGAAAAATTGTAGGGGGGATATGATTCGTACTCTTTCTTCTCTGGTACGGGCGTTTCTTTTTTCTCTTCCTCTTTTTGCTCGTCAGCGTATTTGTATAGAAGTTTCGCTAGTTTCACATTTGGTCGTATATGCACGTAACTCATTTTGAAAGAATACTTAAAACTTTTATTAATTCTTTAATTTTTTTAATCTAGTGTTGAAGTAGCACTATCATCACTTGAGTTTAAATCAATAGTTTCTGAAAATTGAGAAATAAAATTATTAGGGCGTTTTACTAGTCTTTTTTTTCTTATTGATGATTTATCATCATTTTCTTAGTCTTACGACGCCCAATGCTGGACGTGGACATAAGCCTCCCTCATAGATTTCCCATTTAACCCTCATCATCATCAAGGTGAACACAAATCAACTGAAAATATTTTAAGGGCAGATTTAGACCACTAAACTGAACAACTTTTCCAAATAAACGTATATCGAAATACGTAAAAAATTTTTTGACCTCCCATACAAATTGTGAATCAGCTAATTTGGTTAAGTATGGAGAGTGAACAAAAATAATTTCATATTTTGATATAAGTTTATTTGAAAAAGTTGTTCAGTATAGTGGTCTGAATCTGCCCTTAAAATATTTGCAGTTGATTTGTGTTCAGCTTATATATATATATATATATATATATATATGTATTGCTCGTTTAATAGTAAAGGATATCGGTAGATAGAGATACTTATTGGATTTGTAATCGAACTGTACCCCTAGTATGAGATTTTAGAAACACGGAAACGCTAGCGACTGCGTTAGGATTTTCTATGGAATTTCTTAGTTGCCTTACTATCCGCCAGGGGCGCTGTACAGGTTTGTCATAATGTAACGCAATCGCTAGTGTCTGCGTTTATAAAATCTTAATTATACTATCATTTTACTCCCTAAAACTCTACTAAGTAGGTATGATTGTTTTCCTTTTTTGCACTTAGAAGTTAGTTCAGACTGTGATCCCTAGATGGCAGTATACAAAGCATAAAAACCATCGCCCCAATCGAATATAAACGACCTGTATCTAGGTATGAGATTTGCCGCCTGGTTATACTAGTCTAGTACCTAAAATTTAGACTTAATTTAAATTGTACGTCAATGCACTAAGGTTCAAAGATCTTTTCTTCAAAACTTTCTTTATTAAATGAGATATTTACTCACCTAACACGTATCACATCACAAAATAGTTATTAACTATCCATTCACCCACAATACCATCGTCACTTCCGAAACATACAGAGTAATATAATAGGTCTAAGATTCTCAAAGTGTGTATTTCTATCTACTTACTGTTTGTCTTCCTTTTGTTAACTAAACTGTCAAATAAATATCAATACGTTTGGCAATAATATTTTACAATGATATGTATAGTTTATCGGAAGACACTTTAAGCCGTTGGTCCTGGCTGCCATCTGGCAGTCGTTAAAGAAACCATGTCAGAGGCCGAGAAGCGGTTCCGAAGAACTCCGACACCAGGGTGACCATGACTATAAATGCAAAAAGATTTTTTTTTTAAAACATTTTAAACCAATTTTTAAAGTTTAATATAGGTTTTAAATGATGCGAGTAATTTGTAAGAAAAACTAACAAAAATAATGTTTTCAATTAATATCTTTAATTTTTACTTTCAAAATAATAAAATAGTAATCACGTGGCACGGTTTTAAACCGTTTTAAATTTATTTGAAACTGGTTTTATAACACGGATAATGGTTTAAAACGGTTTATTTGCAACTTGCAACTCTAACCATGACACTTACATAAAATGATGATGATGTCTACCAGCTTAAGACAATACCTTGGTGAACACTAGCGCCACCTTCAGTTAAAAATCATTATTCACCAAGGTCTCGTCTTAAGGTCCACCCTTTCTCTGGTTCTGGAATACATAAAATTTTGTGAATGTCAGGCTTTGCAATTTATCAACAAGTTTGAGAGCCACTGCCAGTGTTATTTCAGCCTTGCTTCACCAGACGCTCGGTCTTGAGGTTGGGCGCGTGCCAGTTGGCTAACTTGGCACCAGAATTGACATTTTGGTGTACGCCACTGCCAAATTGTAAATTAGGGCTTCAAATGTATTTGAGTGGTTGGATGTTGAGAAACTTTGAAGTACTTTGACCTGTGTTGCGTTGGGACCACAGAGGATATTTTTTTTTTGTTGGGACATTCTGAGCATGGTCTTACTACTTACTTAATCGGGTTTGCTTTTTTACCCCCAGTATAAGAAACTTGCCTATTTTAACTAAAATATGTTTTGTCCTTTTCTGTCTTATCGATGATTAGCATGAAAGAAAGAGGTTAAACATATTTAAGTTACCATAAGCTTTTCTATTAAACGTTTTTCAGGTTGGGGGTTAGAAACTATTGCCCTTTTATTGAAGGTGGATTAAGATTATTAAGATTCTGTTTCAGAAATAGTTAACTAAGTGTACCAAGGTACCTTCGAAGGATTGTAGATGGAGTAGCAAGTACTGACCATTTTTCTTATGTAAATATCATATTTGCATTTAAAAAAATGAAGCTTGAAATAGCCTGGGTTGGAAGATTCATCCGCAAAGCTTCATAATTGTGTAAATATTGAATGAAATAAAAAATAAAAACTGAAGACCAGACGTCATATACTAGTTTGCCAAGTTTGCAAAATTAATGGCCACTGGAGTTGTAATGACTCTAAACATAGGTCTAAGTACTTATATGTTCTACGTGGTACCTACCTAGGTATCTTTAGACGGGTTAATTACCTACACTTACATAAAAAATATGTTTTACTACAAAATTTTACTGTTGTCACTTTGTCCTTATTAATTGCTTATCAAGTAAATCACAGGGTCAATCGACCGTGTATACCAGTCAATAACTAAAGTAGGATACATCGTATACAATACAAAGATCACTAAAGATTTCTTTCGTATGTTATATGCCCGTCAAATTTTAATAAAGAAAAAAAAAAACACAAATTAAAAAAATATATTTATTATCAACATCAGATCACTTGCTTCGTGCTTTCCCTCGCGTTTTCAATAAACTCGTCCATGACGTCACCACTCACCCCAAACTTTAGGGGGTTGTCTTCAGTGAGGTACTCGAAGTATTTACCGACGGCCTCCTCGTGCTCTGGGGAATCTAAGGATCCTGAAAATGGAGATATTTTTGTTCAAATTTTATTACTTAACTAGCGACCCGCCCCGGCTTCGTATGGGCATAAAAACCTTTCTCTTGAATCAGTATATTTATAAAAAAAACCGCATGAAAATCCGTTACGTAGTTTTGAAGATTTAAGCATACATAGGGACAGAGAAAGCGACTTTGTTTTATACTATGTAGTGATGTTGGCGGTACAGGTTTGTCAGTCAAACATACGGCCCTCAACTCAAAGATGGATGTTTTTCAATTTCTTTGGTTTTGCCAAAGTTACATATATAATTTTACTAGTTCTCTCATTCTTCAAATTGGAACACAATGAAAGCACTATTTTGGCGGCAAAAATAGTGGAAACGTTGGAGTAAGGTGAGGTACCAACCAAACGATTTTTGTACAAAGCTGTAACTAATTTTTTTTGAAGTGATGCGGAAACATATGTCACTGGATTTTTTCGTATCTCTTCAAATCAGATAAACAAGTAAAACTTAAAAATATCCATTGAGATATTTAAAAAAAAAGAATTAAAAACATATCCAGCGAGCGCATCTGAATCGTTTATTATTTTTGGTTGATTGCCAACATATCGTCAAATAGTGCAACCTTGTATTTTTTACGCGCTTACGGAACCAGTTTATCACATAAAATATAAAAAAAAATCTAATAATAATAAAAGATTTAAGAAAATGAGTTAAATAAAATAAAAATTAAAAGTAAAAAATAAAAATGTGTTTCCCGTACCGGGAATCGAACCCGAGCCTCCTGGGTGAAAGCCAGGTATCCTAGCCACTAGACCATACGGGAGATATTTGGTAGGTTGAAATTACGGTATTAGTGCTGCCAATAATGAATGGCATACGTTGTAATATTAAATAGAATTTTACTTTCTTTATTTCATCTTAGCGGTTTTTCATTAGAATTTTACTTTCTTTATTTCATAATAGCGATTTTTCATGTGATTCTCGATTGCCTATTAGTCATTGCACGCTAGGTAATGCAAAACTTTTATATACTTACAAGTACTTAAAATGCTGCGAGTGGCATCCGGCATAAGAATGAATACACAATTTTTCCCGTGGATGTCGTAAGGGGTGACTAAGGGACATAGGTCCTCCACAAACAATAGCATTGCCCTTGAGACTTGATGTAATGTGATGATGTTTTTAAAAATCCGATCTCCGAAATGATACCCAAACTTTAGAGCCACTGGACTGCCATACTATCAACCTTGGGGTGAACCGGGAAAATGCTGAGACGATTAATAATAGTAAGATAAGATGCTTACCTGGCCGGATCATGCGGATGACGTTCATGGCTTGGTCCGGCAGGAACCGGTGGAAGTGTATCAGGTAGCTGGCCAGCATGACGCCGCTGCGACTGCGCCCTTGCCGGCAGTGGAGGCCCATCACCTGATGCCGGAAATTAAAAAAAAAGCATTCAATGACGTTGGTGTTGGTTTTGAATAGGATTAGGACTTGTTTCCAGGGCCGTAAAACATATTACTTATTTAAAAAAATATATATGAATCGGATTTTGGAATTGAAGAGGCTTTTGCTCTAGCCTAGCAGGGACCGTATTTAAAAGTTTCAAGAAATACAAATTAGGTATTTAGGTAGTCTTATTTAGTTTCGTAGGTATGAAAAGTGTTCTCATACTGGCAATAGAAATACTTTATCCGAGCGTGTTTCCAAATTTATATTCTCGCCGTTTGAGGCCACATAATGTATGAAAACTTCAAGTTATTATACCTATTTCATGTGATACAACCGCCTACAAAACAAACGAGCACCAGAGGCTAAAAGATAAGAAAAGATAATGTCAAAGGCCCTAATTATGTTAATGTGAACGGTACCTTAAATCTCTTTTGCTGGACGTATGCTCAGAAATGAGAAGACAAGCAAATTTTTAAACTGCGCATTTACATTCATACAAAATTTTTTAAAAAATGCCAAACAAGAAACGGGGTCGTTATTTACCTTACTTTATGATATTTTAATCATTGCATTATAAGCAAGTGATGATGATTTTACTTAACTAAGATCGTTAGACATTATTTCTAATTATAGTGGTTATAAACAGCAAGTCTAGTTTTAGAGGTCGTTGTCAATATTATTTTCAAACTGGGTCACTATCAAAAAGTAGCACTTACCTCGCCATTTTTATCTGCCCTTTTACACACATCAATAAACTGTTTAATCTGTTCTGTTGTGGGAGTTTCAAACTCTTCAATAGGTATTTCTGTCCACCTTAACCTGGGTATATCGTCTACTGGTGGTTTTTTACCCGCTGTTAACGTAACCAAATGCGTTATACCCTGATTTGTCAAAAACTTCAAATTTTCTTTGTTCCTAGGGAAAGCCATAGCGGCGATTTTTTTAGGAATCACCCACGAGAATTTCAAAGGTGGATAAGCATCAACCTCTATTTCTGGAAAGGGGTTTTCTGGTATGATAACTGTTAACTCATTTCTGATTTCTTTTTTTGCGCCAGCCAGGGCTTTGTCGTCTTGCTCTGTGATGTCTTCCATCCTAGTGAACACTTGATACTCTTCGTCAGCCATATTGCACTTCGCTTTCACTGTCACGGAAAATTAAAAAGTTAAAACTTTGGCGCCAATATTTAAAATATACTTTTAAAATTTGAAATACGAACACTTGCACTTTTCACAAGAGCAGCTTGTTTCTCGGACCATCGGTTTGGAATAGTTATTGTTGACTGACGAAAGGGCGGGAAAACTTGGCACAATCTCCTATTTTCTGGAGAGCATGTAACATTTATTTCTGGAGTCCCACCTTGACTACGTTAAACATGTCAATGCCAAGGTAATATTTCGTTTAATTTTGAATCTTAACGTCTCGAAATAAAGGATTTGACAATGTTATATTTTTGTTTTTCGTCTACACTTTATGTTGGTTGATCATAAAGCATTTACGCCAAAACATCTGTTGTCGGATATCGTTATAAAAGAATAATGTTCTGTTAAGATAAATTAGATGCCGAAGCACTTTTTCGTGCGACGTTTAAAAAACAAATGATGACGTCTATGGTGACGGCAACGCCCGATTTTTCAATGAGCGATGACGTCGATTAGATGGTGAAAATAAGACGGAAACAGAACATCGTCTGTGTAGCAAGGAGGAAATTATATTTTAAGAGAGAGTACATTCTGTATAATTAGGTACAGTAAGTCAGAAAAAAATATACTTTACCATTACACTTAAGGTCAACTTTTCTATGTGGCACTTTGAACCTTCCATTTTAATTGATGCATGGAATACTTACAAATATCAAACTTACTACATATTTATCCATGTTCTTGAAAGTCTTTTTTTTTCAAATGGTTGATTTCCTTTTATCGGATAAAAGTTACTACAAAAGAATACCACCTCTTCTTAATTTCTTGGTATTATTATGGTACTTACCTATTAATATTATTTTTTAATGTTCTTTTATATACCAATTTTTATACATTTCAGTGCAATATGAGTTCAAAGTTTTGAATTTATAAGTAATTAAAGTAATTGATAATGTGTTTTACTAGGTACATAATAATACCTTACCTTTGATACCGTATCGACACAAAAACAAGACTATAACTATGTTTTAATATATAGATACAATAATATTTTAATATTAAGTCCAGTTACACACAAAACTTATTACACTGAAATTAAAACTAACACTGATTTAAACATCAAATGCATATGGACACTAAGATTTATTAATATTCAATTAACTCATTAAAATCATTTCAAATTTGACTATAATAAGATACCAATAAGGTTCAAATTTATTTGGCGTTATAAGAAGTGACTTTGGCATGATTTAGGCTCAGAAATGGGCTAAGGGCTTAGTCCAAAAGATTGACAAGATATTGGCTAACAAGAGTCATTCATTCATAACTGTCATGTAAAAACAACTCTAAAATACATATAGAACTTCATTGGACGTTTAGGCTCTAACTTCGCCTAGTAGGTTAACCTAGGCCACAGCCTAGGCACGGAGGCCCCATGCTTTTAGTGGCGTCGACCAATCTCATTCATGGCAACGTCATATGTTGCTTAACATTGGTTAACGTTACGAAGCATGGGTTCCATTAGGCTGTCAAGCTCCTTATTTTTGAAGGGCAATTTAAGAGTATTCGTTTATAGGGAAATCCCTCAAAATTGGCAAAACCGTACATCGGGTGCCTGGGTGATCGAGCTTTCTTAATCACGTGCCTTTCTTTCCTTTCTCCCTTGCCACGTGAGCCTAGGGAACAGAGGCAAAGGTTCATGTGAGGTGCGTGTGGTGTTGAGAACTGGCGAAACCATACGCACGTATTTCTATCATCTCTTAAAACGTGCTTAAAACCATTCAAGATCTAGTGAGTAAGCGAGATGTCGCCTTACATCATGTATTGCGCTGTCTCGCTTACTCACGGAACTTGCATGGTTTTTAGAGATGATACTAGACCACCTGAGCTGTCTGTGACTTTATCTCCTCTTATTTATACATACTCAAGTACTCATGTGGCCTTGCACCAGTAGGTCGACCGCCTATCTCGATTATCTCCTCTCGTAATGGCTACTTGTATAATTTCGCTCCGTTTTACGCACAAAAGGCTTAAAAAAAATTTTTTTTTGCCAAAGCAATCAAAAAAAATTTTTTTTTAAAGCTTTTTAGCGTAAGACGGAGCGAAATGTGGCGAAAGCGATACAAGTAGCCATTACGAGAGGAGAGAATCGAGATAGGCGGTCGACCTACAGGTTAGATGTCCAGGGTACCCACAAAAGAAGCTAGAACGCTTCATTAAGGAATAAAAAAGAGGTTTAAATTTAAATAAGAATATATTTTATTACAACACAAGTGCTAGTGTAAATAACGTATTTCCTAAACTATAAAATCATTAGACAGAAGATCATATTTGGACCATTGTTTTGAGCCAATCAAATAGTTCCTTCTATTAAGGCATGTACCCACTGAGAGCATATCGTTGCGATGCATTCCGTTACATATTAAGCTCAATTTAGCTTGATATAGTAATTGAAATATGTGTTATTTATTTCTAAGGCGTAATTAATTTAGTAAAATATAACGAACATAAATTGATTGAATTAAAACCCGTACTTTTTGAAATCTAAATTACCGAATTACGAACGAATGCTCCCGATATAAACACACCTTTATATATAACATTGTATATTCGTAATACTAAAGGCAACCTGTGATATATAATAATTAAGTACATTAAACATAAAACATAGAGTACAAAATGATGTGATAACATAAATACATGAAAACATGATTCCAATACTGATCCTTAAAAATACAAAAATAGAATAAGAACTAATCAGAATTCCATAATACAAATTCACGATTTTAATTTTTTCAATTGATTTATAAAATAAGTTTCCAGAGCTAACAATTAAAACTATTGGAAAAAATGATAAAAAGCTAGGAGTGGATAAAGGTAGTGTTTTAGGACCATTAAGCCTTCTATTTCAACAAATCAACAGACTATCACTTGGGTACTAAGGCGTTTAATAAAGATATTATTTTTGTTTACCCCAGTACTAACTACAAATATGTCTTTTTACGCAGCGGTAGCCAGTATCATTATCTTATGAGTCTTATGACAATATAAAGATTAAAAATGAATAAAATTCTAATTTTAGAACCGGGGATTTTTTTTTAATAATTCCAATATTTTCATCCAGCTTAAAAAGCGTTAACCTTAGATATTTCATAACAGCGGTGGCCAGTGTCATTATTATTTACAGCATAGAATCAAGATTCAAAATAAATCGAATTACAAATTTGGAACTCTGGAAATTTATTTTTAAAATTTATTTTACATCAGCCAGCTGTACAAGCTGCGTTTAGATTAGATATATTTCATAACATATCCTAGCATAGTATCATTGCCGCTAACCTAATACTACATAATAAGACTACACTACAATGTAGTCATATTTAAAAGGCTATATTTACAGTGACGCTCTTAGCTACGGATTGCATTAGCAAAATTTTAACACAACATTGAATGTTTTTTTTTTATAATTATATAAGGCACAAAGCTAGATTTTATTTTCCCCTTATTTTCTTGTAAATCCATTCATTTAATTAAAAAAAATACTTCGAATACAATACAATACTCGCTACCTATAAGCCAGCCAAGATGGCGTCTAAATCGCGTGAATGATTCATTATCGATTCCTTTCACAACATTTTTTTCTCAATTCTTCGTATAAAATATTCGAATTTTAACAAAAGTTTAACGTAAAACGCTATATGAGAAGAGGACATATTCAATGATATGTATTAAAAGCGTTATATAGAAAACAAATTAAGCGTGTTTTACTATTTTGATTACTTATTGGGGTTTGTGAAATGTTTGTGTTTAAAATTATGAAAACAGTGTTTTTTCCAATACAAATTACAAATTTAATTGAGCATTTTTACGATTTCTTATTTGATATGTTTTCATTTTTCTATATAGCCATTTAATGACATAATAGCTCCAAATTACAATTTAAAAAATACTGTTCATTCCGAATATAACTTTATTTAAAAAATGATTACTATCTAGCATGTAGTTAGGACGGGACATTTGGAATGATAGTTTTATTATCTATGAATATAATTAGACAAATAGTTAGCTATTTATTGACGAATATTGAAACAATTAAGTACATTCTTAAATTCGATAAAACACTAATTTTTAATAATGAGAATAGAGTTTGTAGGATATTTATACACATACCCAAAATTATGTGAAAAAACATCTGTTATACATGATACGTTAAAGAATTTGGCATTAGAAGAACTCTGGCACCAGGTTGTGCTGGGTCAATTGACCTTGTATATACACAGTAATATGATGATAGACACGTAATGTTACAATCTTTTAAAGTAGTACCTCGTTTACAGCTGCGCCGGTAATATTGGAATGCGTAAATTACAATTTCAAATATAATTACAAAATTTTAGTATTTTTTTTCAAATACCACATCAGTGATTGGTGCTATTTAGCTAATAAACTAGTGCACACATACATACGCAGTGGCGGTAACCAATAGCAGACGGGCAAATTCGTGCACACATAAAGTGACCGATAGTTTAATTCATTTGCGTTACTTTTTAACCTATAGCCTTAATGATTTGAGAAGAATGTGGTTCTTTTTTTAGTTTTACTTGTCTAGTTGTCTGTTTGTAAACAAATATTAAAATGCAAGTCTAAAATTCTTAAATAAAATTTTAATATTAGAGCTACGTAAGCCGATGTTTTCTTAAAGTATTTAGCCAACAAGGCACGAATGCATGTAAATGGAATGTAAGAATATGGGGTGCTATTAATTTAAAAAAATCTGTATGCCATAAAAAAATAAAATCTCATTTACTGTGTAATTAGCATAAGTAGAGCACAAATTAATTGTTTTTTTTTTCCAAAACACAGAAGCATAAATATATTATATGTGATAATTAAGTAGATAATTAAAGATAAATAAAGATTGATTTATATAGATTATAAAATATATTATCATAACCCTTTTTTGAAACAACGCATCATGTTTAGAATAAAATTGAAAAAAAAAAATGTGAGCGAATAATACAGATCTAACTCAAGAATATTTATGTATTTTCATACAAAAACTACAACAAGACACCGATAAACATTTCATATATCCGTTTGAATTATTCAACATATATTTAGCACCTTTGGGCTGGAAGTTGGGATTTAGGGAAAATATTTTTCTCTAGGAAAAAATATTTCAGTCCACATGAAAAAAATATACGAGAAGACTTAACGATTTTTGAAATTCTATATAATTCGTTAAAAAAAAGAATTGAATTTTTTTTTGCTACTTAATAAAAACAAACAAAAAGAATTGTGGGCTGTTAAGACTGTTTTCTACTTAAATAGAATGTAAAAGATTTGAGTTATCCTCATCGCCTCTTATTAAATTACATTAAAAAAAAGAGAATTAAAAAAAAAAGACATTCTGGAATGTTGCTTTTTTTAAAACACTTCCTATTGTTCAAATATACTGTGTAAAATTCTTAAATCTAGGCCGATTCAATTTAATAATTGACACGTAAAAAATGCGCGTCTTCAACATTAAAACTTACTTGTAATAATAATAAAGCACATAATCGTTCTCACTTAAATAAGCTCTGATTCGAGTATAGTTACATCAATCGAAAATGTATTTATCCAATAGCTATACTTGATATTTTACTTTTAATTATTGATGATATCAATACCGAGGCTGAACTAACGCCCGAATACTCAAATGATACTCAATTTTGAGAGCCGCTCAAGTATCTAGCTGTCGCGCTGAACGTCAGCGATATGACAGTGACAGCATGATACTTAAACAGCTCTCAAATCTGAGTAGCGTTCGGACAAAAGACCAATAATTCGTCCAACCTAAAAAAAATATATTTTATGATGAAATAGTTTACTTAATATTGACCATAAAATCATAGCCTTAGCATCTCAGTGTGACTATCTGAGGCTTTGTATTTGAGTTGAGCAAACCTTTAGTGGTTTTCAATTTGCTACACATTACCATAAATTCTGGAGAACGCAGTAAATTTATCCCAATCTGTGCACGTCACTTAGAGAACGCATTTGCAAGAAACGTGTCTAACGCCCGAATACTCAAACGCTACTCAATTTTGAGAGCCGCTCAAGTATCATGCTGTCGCGCTGAACGTAAACGATATGACAGTGACAACATGATACTTGAAGAGCTCTCAAAATTGAGTACCGTTTGAGTATTCGGGCATAAGCCGCGTTATTTTTGCATAAAAAACATCTTAACAGGGTTGACAGTGTCTACTTAAACTTTGATATAAACGCCTCTGTCAACCCAATACATCGGATCCGGCTTATTTTATTGTCAACTCGTGATCTACCTTAATTTACATACATAATTTATATACAAGGCATAGTGGAATGCAATCATTATTGTCTCGTACCGTTTGGAATGTCTCTAATCTCATACTGGTACCACACTTGCGTATTTGCAAAAAAATTGTATTTGGTATTTGCCCTATTTGCCGAAAAAGCAAATAACGCAAAAGTTTTGGCAAATATACCGTCCACACATGGTTAAATAGGCGAACAGACGAATACAAATAGCCAAGTGTGGTACCAGTATCACAATACTATGTAAGGCCAACAAAAGTTTCAAGTTTGCCTGTATCATCAGATTTTTCTGCTTAAATCTGTATCTTAGCTTGACGCCTACCATCTAGCGATATCAAATAGTATAATAGGACGGACTCACTCTATGAATAAACCAACATAGTTTTATTTACTAAATTCATGTACACAAAAAACATATACAGGATGGAACAAAAAATACCGAAAAATATATTTTTTTCACCGTTTTTTAATCGTTAATGTTCAAAAAAAGTCAATAAAAAAAATTCCTTTATTAAGCCGCAAAACTGCTGAACATAGACCTCCCACACCGATTTCCATTCGGACCGATCTAAAAAGGCCTGTATCTAGCGTTTTCCTACTACCTTATTAAGGTCGTCCGACTAACTGGTGCAATTACCAAAATAGCGGAAACTTACAAAATTACTTTCTGTGGTTCCGCTACCGGTTAGTTCCAACACACTACTATCACTTCTGCAAAATGTGTTAGTAGATGTTGTAAATACTGGTGAAATTTCAAGGGAATTCATAAAAAAGGGTGGTGAGGGTGAGGTTTAGCGGTTCAAATCGGACTTAGAACCACAATCCACCTAGAAAATAGAATATTTCTTCATACGAAAGTCAATTTACGCTTTCCTGTACCATTCCATAGGTAATTACATAGGAAATATATATTTAATAGGAATGTTAGAATGTTCATAGGGAGTGTCAGCTACTGATGTTTTCTGTACCGTTCCAAAACATACTGTACATACTAAAGGCTGTATCATTTGTGATAAACACTTTGACACTACAAGCTGTCGAATCCAATTGAAAGCCAGCCCATCTGGAAATAAATCTTTCATACGAATTAAACATTTCATAGGAATGTTAGAATGTTCATAGGGAGTGTCCGGTCTTTTTCTTTTTCTACACCATTCCAAAACATAATATACTAAAGGATATCACTTGTGATAAACAATTTGACACTACCAGCTGTCAAATTTGATTGACAGCTTTTAAATTGTATCCCAGCCCATCAAGAAATAAGTCTTTCATAGGAAATAAACATTTCATAGGAATGTTAAAATGTTCATAGGGAGTGTCCGTTACTGATAACGTTTTCTGTACCGTTCCAAAACATACTGTGTATACTAAAGGTGCAGCACTTGGCCGTCGTCCTTGGTGGGGATGTGTGTGAAGCCTGAAGCAGGCTCCGGCTGTTCCTCGAGCGTGACCGCCGTGAGGTCCACTATCTCGTCTTGTTCGTCTTGGTCGAATCTGGAAAAAATTTGTTAGTATAAATTGCAATTTTATTTCGGAGATTTAATTTTAAAAGTATGGTATGGTTGTTATCGTGGTTTTGTAGTACAACTAGCTTCCGCCTGCGGCTCCGCCCGCATGTCCATTGTCATGGTTCAAGGTATTCCCGTGTCAAATTTCATTCGAATTCGTCGCTAACTTTCAGCGTGAAAGGCGAACAAACATACATTTGTCCGTTTTGTGTTTATTTTTCAAAACTAAGATTGTTTTGAGTATTTTTGCATAATATTGGTGGATTACTATTCGCAGTGTTCGTGAACAAGCGCGAGTGTTGGGAAGTCATACAGTGTCGATTATGTGACTTATCTTTGTCACCAAAATCTCCAAGTTACATATAGTCAAGTGATTTTTTCCACCGCTTCACTTAGCCATCTGACTCTGACTAGACTTAAGTAGGACAAGAAGATAAATAAAATTCAAGTTAGGCCTAAAAGGACTAGTTTCCATAGCCGTAAAAAGTATTAATATTTTTTTTCCAAATAGTGTGTATGTAACGGTAGTATAACACATACTTGTCGTCGTCGGGCTCGCTGCTCCGCCGGGACTCCCGCCCCGCACTCCCTGGTGGCGCGGCCGCCCGCTGGTTGGCGGGCCGCACCGTGATGATCAGGTTCGATGAGTTCGCCACCATCATGTCTGTCACCTATTGAAAAAAAGATTTTTGGATTGTGCCCCGGTTTGTTATGTGGCATATTCCCGTGCGCGATCCATGCGGAAACATTAAATAAAGCACTCAATTAGTTTGTGGTAGCTATATAATTATAATCGCCTTTCATTGAATATATATAATTTTTTTTAGGTGTAATATATTTTTTTAGAAGGGGGGAGGCCTTTGCCCAGCAATGGGACACATTAAAGGTAGGCTAAAAAATTTTTTTTTTAAATATGTACAAATTAATTTATTCCAGTTTTACTTGCCGAATACTGTCTCCACATTCTCGTATTCGGCTACTATCGTTTACTTTGTCGATAATACGTAGCTTGCTTTATAAACTAAAATACTTTTTTTTATTTCCCAGGCTAATCTATCTAAAATTTAAGAGCAGTGCTCTTGTCGATGACGTTTTTTTCAGGTGTTTCTATTTTCCGCTAGCCTTTTCACATCTTGATAAGAGACGACTCCCATTTTCTCCTTTTTTTGGCACAATAAAGACACTAAGACCAAAACTGGGCGTCAATTCTGCTAGAGTTAAGTCAAAATCGTGTCAAAATAGTGTTTCAACTGTGGTGCTTTTTACACAATGTGTACAAGAATTATGACAGTATGATGTGATGTGAATGTAGTGTGTGTGTGTGACAATCAGCAGTGATATAAAATGAATATACATCGTAACTAGTGTGTAAAAAAGCACCACAATCGAAACACAATTTTGACACGATTGTGACTTAACGTTAGCAGAATCGACGTCCTGTGACAGTGTGAGTTTTTCTTAACGCAGGCGCTAGCGACCGCGGCAGACCTGTAAAGCGCCTCTGGCGGATAGTGAGGCAACTAAGATGTCCCGTACAAAATCCTAACGCAGTCGCCAGCGTCTGCGTTAAGAAAAACTCGCACTAGAGGCACTGATGGCGCAGCAAAAAAAAAACACGGAAACCAAACACCGACCTGGTCCAGCGTCTTGCTGCAGACGTCGATCCCGTTGACCTCGAGCACCTCGTCGTTGACGGCCAGCAGCCCGGTGGACTCGGCCAGCCCGCCCGGCACCAGCCGCGATATGAAGATGCCCGGCGAGCGCTCCACGCCCGCAGCCGTCACCCGGACGGACGTGCCGTCCCTGGATCGTACATTATTCAAATTCAAATTGTTTATTTTCAATATAGGATATTCTTATCACTTATTGACGTCAATTGTTACTTATTTTAAGTTTACCACCACTTCCAAAGCGCAAGTGGAGAAGAAGTGGCGCCACAAACTCCACAGCAGTATTTTCTTCAAAAACGTCAATTCACAAAATTTGAGTCAAATCAGACGAGTTTACATTTGAATATTTTTATAATTACCATAAGTTTATTATTAAATAAATATTGAGGATTATTGAATTCAATTTCTAGCTGATCCCCGCGGATTCGCCCCGCGTGGGACTCTGTTATATCGCGCCCAAAAGTAGCCTATGTTTGACCTCAGGTCGTTAACTACATCCCTACCAAATTTCATTACAATCGGTCCAGCAGTTTAGCCGTGAAGAGGTGACAGACAGACAGACTTTCGCATTTATAATATTAGTATGGATTATTTAAAAATCATTCATTCATTCAAATATCATTGCATTCATTTCGTTCATTTCATTCGTTTTATTCATTTCAGGTGGGCCGTGTGCCTGTTTGCCTACTAAATGGTGTATAAAAAAAATAAAAAGCTATAGTGAAGTGGCTGTATGTGTAGTATGTAGTGAATAGCTGACCCGGCGACTAACAGATATTAGAATACTTATCCCACGGGTCAAATCAAACAGCAAATGTACTAGTATACTGCCTCCGTGGTCCAGTGGTTTAGGCGTTTGCCTGTAGACCCGAGGGTCGAGGGTACGATTCCCACGGGAAGCATACTTTGTTTAGTTGCTTCCAGTTTGGTTAGGACATTGCGGGCTTGAATCACCTGATTGTCTGATAATAAAGATGATTCCGTGCTTCGGAAGGCACTTTAAGCCGTTGGTCCCGGCTGCCATCTGGTAGACGTTAAAGGAAACACGTCAGAGGCCGAGAGACGGTTCCGAAGAACTCTGACACCACGCTGTGCATGGTCGATTGATCGTGGCGCCTACTTGAAATTATGATGATGACTGGTATATAAATCTCGCCGTTTAAACAATTTATGAAAAATCTTACCTTATAAAAAATCCTAACGGTCGATCTGAGCCGTGTTTTAATAACTTAACCCGTCTACATGTCTCTGGTACTATATCCACGTCTATGATTGCTGATACCTGAAAAATAATATAGAATTGGTGTTAAAGATGTGTCAGCTGTCTCTCTCACTCTCTCCGTCTCTCTAGCTCTTTTCCTCTCGCTCACTTTCTCCGTCTCTTTCTCTAAACTACTCACCATTCTAAAGTCGTGTGGGTTCGATATAGCTAATCCTTTGTTCTTGGCCGGTGTGCCGCTAAGTATAGACGAAATTATGTTCCGTGGACGCATCGTGCCATAGCCGTTGAGTTCTTCCAAACTGTCGCCTGAAATTAAAAAAAATAAAACATTATTTATGTAAATCCACCCTTAGTTTGACTGAAAGATATAGCTTTAGCGATAACTATGGAGTTTTGGGGCCAAGCTAAAGTCGCTCAGTTATCGTCATTGTATTTATTTTCTAATATTTGTGTTTTTTCGAGTATTTGTGCATAATAAAGGTGGATTATTATTCGCTAAGTGTTCGTGAACAAGCGTGAGTGTTGGGAAGTGGTACAATGCCGTATAAGTGACTTTAATCCTTGTCACCAAAATCTCCCAAGATTTATCTTGAGAGCTTTAGCTTAGTGAAACTTCCACCGCTTCACTTAGCCCTTGACTAACTTGACTAGACATGACTTGACTGTGACTCGACAAAATGAAGAACATTTATCTATAAACTTGATACTGGCAAAAATAAGCTTTATGTTTGATTGTCATATTGTGGATTATATGCACATCAAAAAAAAAAAAAAACTTTGTATATAGTTTTGAATATAGTTTTTTCTGTAATATTTTCTTATTTACTACTATATCAAAACGCGAAAGTTTGTATGAATGTTTGTTACTCTTTCAAAGGAAAACGGCCGAACTGATTTAATTGAAATTTGGAATGGAGATTGCTTAGACCCTGGAACAACAAAGCTATATTTTATTCCGGAATTCCCACCGGAACGGAGCCCGGGGCAACAGCTAGTGTTCCCATAAATGTAAAAGACGACTAAGCAAAACAGAGTAATTAATTTATTGCATGTTAAGCATTGATTCGCGACAATATAAATGGTAAAAAGACATTCCCACAGCTAAGGAATTTCATTCAGTACCATATTACTAGAACCAAACAAAGTAAACGATTAGTAATATGCATAGAGTTAATATTGTATCTTTGTTGACACAGAGTGCGCTTATCAAAGGACAGTGAGCTTCAATTCTATTGGCTCAGATTGCATATGAAAAAAAAAAAATTGTTTTCTTATGTGATAATAGACGGCGTTTCAAAAATCGAATCACTTCAATTTTGTAATGCTTCAATAATGATGCAGATTGTTTTGGCCAAATAAAAATTAATTATTAAAAACAAAAAATAACGTACCTATGCCAATCACCTAGTATAAAACAAAGTCGCTTTCTCTGTCTCTATGTCCCTTTGTATGCTTAAATCTCTAAAACTACGTAACGGATTTTGATGCGGTTTTTTTGTAAATAGATAGTGATTCAAGAGGAATGTTTTATGCCCATGCGAAGCCGGGGCGGATCGCTAGTATATAATAAACCACAATTTGATTAGTGCTTTATAAAATAAGTAGTCGAATTTAGAAAGAGTTAGTGTCTCACGAGATCGATAGATGGCGTTGATGTGAATATAAAGTAATAAATATATTGATTTTTTTTTCAAGTAAATGGCATTTTTTAGGCAGATATAATTGTTTCTTTTGACAAGTATTTATACATTGTTTGAGTTTTAAAAATGCATAAACCTATGCAGTAAAGTATCATAAACCCTTAATTTATACTACCCTCTGTCAGTTAAAACCAACCTATGCACACACTATGACTTATTAACTCTATGGTAACTGGCCTTATTTACTGACGGTAGCTCAGTTGACTCACTAAACCAATTACGGTTCACAATAACTTACAAGACATATTATTTCCTTAAATTTATATATAAACACATTTTACTTAATTTTAATAGGACATGTTTACCGTAAACATAAATTGCTGCATCCTTCAGTGATACCCGCGGTTTATAATACACAATACAACAGCGCCATCCACTTTTATAAAGCGCCATTGATTTACTTAATAGTTTGTTTGTTTAAACGCTTATAGCTTCATAACTACGGGTCGGATTTGAAAAAATATTTTTGAATATGACAGCCTGATTCTTGTAGGTTTTAGTATAGATATATCAGGTACTAGCGACCCGCCCCGGCTTCGCATTGGCATAAAAACCTTCCTCTTGAAACACTCCATCATACAAACGCATCAAAATTTGTTGCGTAGTTTTAAAGATTAAAGCATACAAAGGGACATAGGGATAGAGAAAGTGACTTTGTTTTATACTATGTAGTGATAGTACGTACACACGACGAGCGGGTGAGACCGCAGGGAGCAGCTAGTTTATTTATCAATGTCTAGTATATGAATTACGCTTCCTGATTATAGCTTTATCCACTTGCTCCTCAGTCCTAGTCGAGTTCGCATTACTAGTGGTTCTTCTACCGTGACGAAAGGTTGAACTGAATACACATGTTGACGCGTCTTTAATTTATAAGCGGAGAGCGATTTAAAAAAAAAATCTACTACATCCAAGAGCTCTATCTTAGCGCGGTTCGTTACGATCGTGGGTGTCAAGCGACGACTAACATGGCTTTACTTAAATTGGTCGCCACAAGTGGCACATAAGCCGGTCTGACAGTGTTCATATTGGTCATGTTAACAATCCAAAATTAACTCTTTATTTAAGACAATGTAATTTTATGTGTGTAAAAATTTATAATAGCATTCCTAGTGACATTAAATCTTTGTCGAACATTTTTTTTAACGTAGACTTACTAAATGGCTAAAAGATAAAAATTATTATTCAGTCCAGGAATTATTTGCTTGAGAAATTTATAATAAAAATTGTACCATGATTAAAGCGTTCCTCGAACTCTACATGGTCGATTGACCGTGACGCCTACTCGAGATGACAATGATGAAAGCGTTCCTGCTACGTACTATCATGGTCTGAAGCGTGGATGATGAGTACAATCACCATATTTTCCGCCATCTTTAAAGTTGCAGTGGGTCTAAAAACGCCACTGAGCAATTCATCGAATCGAATTCATATTACGAATTCCTTAGCAGTTCTTTAGCAATTCCTATTTCTTTCAATTTTTTTGAAGAGGAATTGCAAAGTTTAGTTGGCCATTTTACAAAAAATAGAGGAATTGCTACAGAATTGTTAAGGCGCTGTATCCCTCAACCTTTCGGTATTTGAGGGGGTGAACTGCGCGGGGTACGGAGCGCGAAACTCCGCCTACTGCCCGGTGCGCGCTCGTGCGCCAGACGGACAAGTGCGAATATTATTTACACGTCACTTCTAACGTAGTCGCACGCGCGCGACACCGCTCCGACCGTGAGCGCTAAAATGCCGCGATGCAACCAACAGAGTGGGACAATGGATTTCGTATTTTATTACCGACTTAAAAAAAAGGAGGTTCTCAATTGGTCAGAATGTTTTTTTTTTTTATGTATGTTACCGGATTACACAAAGACGGCTGGACCGATTTGAAATTTTTTTTTGTTCGAGAGGGTATACTTTCCGATTGGTCCCATATTCAGCAGGTCAGGATCTGATGATGGGATCATGGAGAAATCGAGGGAACTCTTCAAGTTTTGTATTGGGCATGGGTATTTTTTGATATATTCCATGTTAGTAAGGTGAGATGTAGGTGAGACAATGCTTGAAAAATTAATCCACTTTCAATAATGCAACGTATTTACAACTTTCTAATTGTAATATATCTTGCTGGATTACTCGAAGACCACTGAATCGATTTGTAAAATTCTTTTTTTGTTAGAAAGGGTATACTTTCTAGATGGTTTCATAGTCATCAGATCAGGATCTGATGATGAAATCATGGCGTTATCGAGGGAACTCTTCAAGTTTTATTGTGATTTGGGTATTTTTTGATATATTCCATGGCAATAAGATGACACGACGCTAATGACATTTACCCGACTTTCCAAAATGCAACGTGTTTACAACTTTTTAGTTGTAAGATATTGCTTATTCAAAACTAAAAAATAATTGTTTTTGCCAAAAAAAAACGAAACCGACTCAAATTCCTCAACTAAAAAGGATGAAATAATTAATACATTGTAGTTTAAATATGCTTCATATCAAACATTTTAATAAATTTGAAGTAAAGAAAGAGGGCTTTTGGGATTTAGAAGAAAACTCTTACAGATATCGCGCTAGATATATTGAAGCACGTAATACCTGCAACAGGATGTGTAGGGAGGCCCAACGCCGCCATATTCACAAATCTGTTCAAGATGGTGATCCAGGTAAGGTCTGGAAATTTTTAAAGTCAATGGGAGTAGGAAAGAATAATCATAATGTTTCCAAATCTCTAGATATCAATGCTCTTAACAGTCATTTTTCCTCTTCTTCTGGCTTCGGTGGCAATGAAAAAATATCTATACTTAACCACCTAGATTCTCTTTCGACTCCCGACTACTCTCCCTTTTCGTTTAGCCCAATTACCGAATGTGGTGTTCAGGAGTGTATCCTCGCCGTGACTTCTAACGCAGTAGGGGCTGATGAAATCGGTCGTAAAATGATAATTCCCATCCTTGATATAATCCTTCCAGTTTTAACTCAAATCTTTAACAACTCCCTTTCCTATGGTATTTTCCCTTCGATTTGGAAAAATGCTTTGGTCACTCCATTACCTAAAAAGTCCAATCCTTCTTCATTTTCAGATTATCGCCCTATTTCCATTCTCCCATTTCTGTCTAAAATCCTTGAACGTATTGTTCAGTCTCAACTAAATTCTTTCCTTCTTGAAAACAGTATTATTAATCTCTATCAGTCAGGGTTTCGTACTGGACACAGTACAACCTCTGCTCTTATCACTATTACAGATGATATTCGTCTTGCCATGGACAATTCACAATTAACTATCCTCACATTGTTAGATTTCACCAATGCGTTTAATTCTGTCGATCATGACGTTCTCTTGAGTCTTATGCGCACCCTGAATATATCTCCATCGGCTATTAATTGGTTTGGTTCGTACCTTGGCGGCCGTCGGCAGTGTGTACGCATAGAAGATAACCTATCTTCGTGGAGCTACATCTCAGCTGGGGTACCTCAAGGCGGTGTCCTCTCTCCATTATTGTTTGCTCTTTTCATTAATCACATCACCGATAACCTTCAGTCATCCTACCACCTGTATGCAGATGATCTACAAATTTATTTCCACGCTACTATCTCTGATTTGCCATCTGCGATCGCTACCGTTAACGATGATCTGCAGCGCATATCTGATTGGAGTAGATCTTATGGTATAAGGGTTAATCCTTCCAAGACTCAGGCTATTATTATTGGTAGTCCTTATTTCGTTTCTCGTATTGACTGGAGTACTTTACCTTCCCTTATTTTCAATAATGAGCTTATTCCTTTTAGTGATTCGGTGAAAAATCTGGGAGTGGTATTTGACAAAACTCTTTCTTGGTCACACCACATTAAAGAAATAAGTAGAAAAACGTTTGCTGCTTTTGGTTCTCTGAGAAGACTCAGGAATTTCTTACCATTTGATACCAAAATTGCGCTGACACAGTCCCTTCTACTCCCTCTTCTTGATTATGCTGACTCATGTTTTATTAATCTCACCGAGGAACAGCTAAATAAACTAGAACGTCTTCAGAATCTGTCTATTAGGTTCATATTTGGAGTTCGTAAATATGACCATATTTCCCACTTCCGCTCCCAACTTAATTGGCTTCCTATTCGCCCTCGTCGCAACCTTCATATCTTGTCTTTACTATATTCCGTTCTATTCAATCCATCTTTTCCACCTTATCTGAAGGATCGTTTCATTTATCTCCATGATGTGCATGCTGACCGTAATTTACGTAGTTCTGTCTCTCTTAGACTTAGAGTACCAATGCAAAACACCAAATTTTTCTTTAACTCTTTCTCCGTCCAAGCAGTTCTCCTCTGGAACGCCCTCCCGCTTGAAATCCGGAAAGCTCAGACTCTGACCGGGTTCAAAAATCTCGTCAAATCCCATTACCTTTCTGCCTTGTCCTAATTTGCTTTGTATCTGCTCAGTTATTTATTGAGATATTTAAGTATGCTCTTATTTATATGTAGTATATATATTTATATGTATATATATATATATATATATATATATATATATATATATATATATATATATATATATATATATATTTTATGTATGTATTTATGTTTGTTTTATTTATTTTTATTTAGTTTGTGTAGGTTATATTATATTATTTTATATTTATATCTTTGTGTGTGTATATTTATTTACGTATATATACTGCGCCTTCGCCTTTTGATTTGTCTTGGTTTGGTTTTCCATCCACCCTAAGGTTGACTGGAAGAGATTGCATTAGCGATAAGTCCGCCTTTGTACCTTACCTAATTTTTAACAAAATTATGTATACATTTGTTTGGTGCAATAAAGAGTTTTTCTATTCTATTTCTATTCTATTCTATTCTCTTTGTAACTGATGAATTTTGTGTACTTCCTGGGTTTAGAAAAATACAATAATAATATACATAATTATAATCAAGTCCTTGCTAAAAAGGGTACAAGAAGTTATGATTGTAATCATAAACTAAAATGCATGCAACATGTCGATCCGTTCCTTTTATTACGTAAAAAAAAAAACAAATACATTTAATATGTCGGAGAGAGAGATATAAGGGGGGCAAGTGGAAGTTAGGACGGATGGCTCCGAGCATCAGATAGGGTCATAGGATGGCTTTCGTGGACAACTCTTTAAAGCAGAGTGACAGTTCACTAACAGGGTATCTTTACTCAATCTTGCAAAGGTCAAGCAAGGGCATAATTGTCCCGGCAGAGGGACAGCAACCCGAATCACGGCTGAGGTCGGTGCCCCACACACGCACACGACAGTAATCTCACAACCAAGACTCTTCTCGATTTCCTCCGTGCTAACACAAATTATGACCAACAGCATTGGTAAAATCAAAGGGGTTTACAGAAGTGTAGGGTACACAAACACTGAACACAAGGCATCACGCCCATAGGTCAACAAGGGATAGCTAGCTTCTGGCAATAATCACATAACCACGTGCACGGGTTAACGCTTAAACCAATTTACGTAAACTATTATCTTTTCAATCTATCCGCTCAATTAATCACGATACGTATCCGACTCGAGTGCGCTCGCCCGACGCCATATTCATAGTGAACCTTCGTTTCGATTCTCAACCGCTACTGAAATGACATTGACATCTGACAATGACGATTGGTGCTGCCAACTTGATTTCTATAGACACTTCATTCGATTAAGATATTACGTTTAGGTCTTTACTATCTGACAAATATAACAAGACATGTTGTTTTTGATGACTAAAGGATCACATTTCATCAAAAGTAAGCTGTCTGCTACAACAGGGCGATGAGAAATTCGGTTTCTTACGATCAGGTGACTGTAAGAAATTTTCTTTGTCATCACTTGGAGAAGATAATGATTGTCTATTAGTTGATCTTCTTTTCAAATTCTTTTGTTCTTCAGTAGGCCTTCTTGAAAATTCTGGTAGTGTGTCTCTTAGTGGCATGCCTCGGGCTTGGCGTGAGTCTACAATTTCTGGCAATAGCCATTCCATATAAAATGTTTTTATTTTTTCTTTCATTTTTGTTTCCCAAAAATTATCGTCTTTATGGACCATTAATGTTTTTAAGGGTGCCTTTTCTCCACTCCAGACTGCAAACAAACAATTGTTTTTTTGAGTGACATGCAGTTGTCCTTGAATTTGGTAATACCAATTACACGTTTTATTTATTGTAATCATGTCATTTTTTCTCTCCCACTTCCACATTTGTACTTTATTTTGTTTGATTGCATTTTCTATTCCTATTTTAAACGCAACTATAGGACATTTTATTTCAACAATAGTATCTTCACCTATTAAACCATCAGGTGTGGCGCCAATAAAAGGATATTCCTGGTCTACGAACAACCCGCAAGGGTCAATTTTAACATTTTCTTGGAGAGCCAGCTGCTGCAATGCAAGTTGTTCATTTTCTATTCCGTGTGCTACTGCCGTTACGTTACTGAGGTTCGACTTATATAGGATATTTTGGACTAACTTTGCTTTACTACTATTTTCTCGCCTTTTAACTACCATCCCAAAATTAGATGCAGTTATCATATTTTTTCTCAAGTCTAACCATTCAATGCTGTCTCTCTGATGCGAGGTTCCTTTTTGTATTGCATCTTTGTCCAAAGTCAATTGTTGAAGATTTCGTAGGAACGATTCTTTAGCTTTGACCAATTCCTCAGGTACCATATCAGGAGCAGTACATTGAGCACCATAATCATGTTGAACCGTTTTGTGATTGTGAACTCTGTTTTTTTTATGGGGGTTTTCTAAATTTCTTTTTCGTTTTATTAACCTTTGCTCTTCAAATTTTTTCAACTTTGATTTGGGACTTCGGCCAAAAATTTTTTTGTGAAGAGTGTATCGTGGATGTTTATTATTGAAAAAAAGGACTGCTGCGGAACACCGTGCACGATAACCACGACGAAGGGAAAAATTTATCCTTTTCCCCCCTACAATCTTTGCCACTATACTATTGAAGCGTTCCACTGCATTAGTATCTACGTCTTCAAGGAGGCTTCTTGATTTTGATAATGTTGATTGAATAATCGTTTGTATTCTCATCCAGAACGGGGTATTCTCTACTTCAATGTTACTCTGTATAGTTTTGTCTTTTGAACAGTAATAATTTTTGCAATTTATGTGGTTACCAAATGCATGATACATTGAATTTTGTACATCATTTCGGAATTCACTAATTGTATCTGGTTTTTCTTTTTCCGATTTATATATCGATATTGAGGCTATTACAACTTTACGAATAGTCATTATCTTGATTTCTGATAGCAATTTTCTGTATTCCAATGGATATTTTGTTTCTTTTGTTATAGTTCTTAGTCTATTGCATAGATTGCGTAATAAGTGGTTTCTGCATTCTATCTTTTGAACAGTATGATTTGGGTAGGGATTTCGAGCTAGAATTTTTGCGTACGTAGCAGAGTCGCCATCTGCAATTAACCTTCCATAAATTATATTATACATTGCTAAAGATGTATCAAAACCTTGACAAATGATTTCAGACTCCATTCCACTGGAAGCCCCTGAATAATTTTTATAACATTTATGTTTTGGTGCCGTAATTTGCTTTTTGTCTGCTCGTGCACATATTAAACAATATTTATTTTTAATTCCTATAAACAAAACTTCCCCAAATTTACGACCTACAATTGCTGCGGCACCAGACAATGCTTTGTAATTATTCCCATAGGATCGTGATGACCAAACGCCATCTGCATATACGTCTACCATAGGTATACCATCCTTGCTTAATTTTCCCTCGGATATAGCTGCATTACGTTCACGCATAGCAGCCTTTTCCATACATTCAACGGCTGTGGCTTCCCATTTTTCGTAAACTACATCTTGAATTTTTAAATACGACCTGGATGTAAAAATGGGTATATCCATGCATGCTGTAAGTTCTTTAAACTGGGAATATCCAATACCGGCTGAAGTTACACCTGTAACTGCAGCCAAATTAACGTTAATGTTCTGTTTGCTTGCTGTATCTTCGTTTGTTATAAAAAAATCGGTGTTACACATATGACATCTAAATTTAAATTTTGAAATCAATCCATTTCGATTTTCTCCTATAAGAGACATATCTTTGAGGTTACAGTTAAATAAAGAACTATGGCTGGATATATTTTGTAATTCCTTCACGAAGTACATTATATCCACAACTCTTCGTCCTTCTATTGGGAAAAACGACTCCTTTTTCGACTGGTTTTCTACAAGCAGCTCAATGTCGTTAGTTTCTCTGAAAAGAATACGAGTATATGATAGAACCGAGAAATATTATATTTATCTCCCAGCAAGAAGATATTACTATAAGTTGATTATACTAGATTTGAATAATCATTCAACTTTTTATTCAAGAAAAAATCTAATATTTTAAAGAACGTACCTAATATATTTATAATTTATAATATATGTATAAATAAAAACAATCTATAATTATCAAATTTAAGCGACATACATGATACATACCTATTTTGTTCTTCAACAGTTCCTATATTATTTATTACGGTTGGATCAACTGTCGTCGGGAGTGCTAGTAGTGTTGAAGGATTTGCACTTTGGGAATCCATGTGACTGAAATAATGAAAAATAAATATTTATCGGCGTACTAATCATAGACATAAAAACATGAGGAAGGAATCACGAACAGAAGCTAATATATTATATATAATTATATGTATAGGTAATTTTATTTATATTTATAACTTTAACGACAAACATGATACATACCTATTTGGTTCTTCAACCGTTCCTATATTACTTATTACGGTTGGATCAACTGTTGTCAGAAGTGCTAGTCGTGTTTAAAAATTTGCACTCTGACGATTCTCGGGTAATCTGTAATGTAATGTAATTATACTATTATACTTTATATGAAACTATCCTCCACAACTTTTCATGATTGTAGCATGTTCAAATAAAAAAAAAATATGTTTAGCTTAATAATACTTTAAAAGTATATAATATACCAAACATATATTTCTATTTTACGGTATTAGAATAAGGTTTTGATATCGATTTTGTATTTATAGATTTCGTATGCATAGTATTTGTACTAGTACCTAATAGTTTGCTATTACTTGTTATTATTTGAAACGCGGTGGCATGGCGGCGGGCGCGGCGCCGGCTCGGCGCCATAATAGTCCCAAGCCATTTGTTGCAACGCGCGCGACATCTTAGCGCTCACAGTCCTAGTCGGACCGCTGCGTGGCAGCGGAAAGCGCGGGCCGGCCAATTGATATTCCTAATCTACAAACTAGGTACTAAAGAGGAAAAAAATATATTTGTGTATGTTTGTAAAGAATAAACCAAAAAAGCTATTGGACCGATTTTAAAAAAATATTTATTATTATATTATTACCAATTATATTATTACCTATTATTATATTTCCTTTATTTATCTTCCTCTCTTTTTTACATTTTTAAATATTAATTATATATTTATTATATTTATTATTAATATAACTTTTAAAAAATGTAATAGGTATTATGTGTATGTTTGTGAGTAACATAAGCTATGTTAGCTAAGTAATATTTTATCGATGTAGGTAGCTACATCGATAAAATATTACTACTACCTACAATCCTCACCCGCGTGAATCCCGGTCGGGCTGCTAGTCACCTATCTGTACATATAATTATGTAGTTGTTTGTGCACTGAGTTCAATCAATGACAAAAAATGTTTATAGTACTTACTGCGATATTATGTTCCTCGTATTCTTGTTTCGTCTTTTCCTTGTACAATATCGTCGAATTGTTTTATTATTTTTATTACCCATTTTAGACACAAAAATAAATAAATCACAGTCACAAATAAGTACTTAGATTATTCAACTACACAGTGTCAAATATCACACAAATAATACACCAAGGTGTCAATATACCTATCACCAAAACTAATATAAAAAGTGTCAATTGTCACAAAACTAAAACCTAATATATGTCCATCACAAAATCCAACAAGTGTCAATTCGCACAAACAATATATAGATATGCTTCAAAAAGAAGATCAATAGGTGGCTAATACACAATTCACGTGAACGCTGTGAATTAATCGTCAAGCAGCGCGACGTGACTTACTCCACCAACAGCTCGTGGCAGACTGGCTTTGTACCTGAGAATCGCGCGATATAGTACGTACTCGTAATGAAATAAGGTTGAAAATGGCGATACCGGTCGGCCGGTCTCCAGTCTCAGTTCAAACCCGTATCTACAATTTCGTTGTTATTTTTCAGTTTTAATTTAATAATTCAATAGTTATAACCAAATATTGTAATTTTTTTAGGTATCCCTCTTGGTCATTAAGGTACACTTTTTATAGACGTAAAAAAATTGGTAGTTGTCGCTGAAAATATCAAGTAATTCGCGACGAAACTTTTTCTGGATATAGCTTTTTTGCTATTTTATTTTGATAGGTTTTAATTTATTTTATTAAAAGATTTTGATGTAATCATTTATTTTGATCTTTGAACTATACTTCATAATTTTTTCATGCTTGTATTCCATGAAAAATAAGGCTAACTGCGCGACGAAAAAATAGTCGATTTACGGTATTCCCTTGATGCACAGCGCCTTAAGGAATTCGTAATATGAATCGATTCGATGAATTGCTCAAATTGGCGTTTTTAGACCCCCAGCTTTTTACAAATGATAGGTATTCTATTTGCATTTTTTAAACAATTAAGAAAGCAAACGCCCTTATGGTGAGTGGTTACCATAAACCATGGACATCTGCAACAAATGCATCCACCCTATGGTTAGCTGGAAGAAATTGCATTAGTGGTAGGTCCAGAATATATCTATCTATTATATATTCTGTGACTAGGTATCATCTCTATTCCGCCGCCATCTTTAAGCTTGGAGCTGTTCACAAATGATAGGTATTCTATTTGCAGTAATCTGGTGTCACGGTCACAGCACTGGATCGTCGGTGGCGTGCGAGCTGTCATTATGTTACTCTAGCGGTTATACCCACCAAACTAGTTCTTTCTGCCATAACGTTTTACCAGAGGTAGACCCGTGTACAAACATAGTCTGCTTGGGCACAGAATAGATAATAGTATTAGCACAGTTACCCCTTTGAGCTCTATTCTTTATTCTTTCACGTTAAATATCGCTAAGAGAGAAAGGGACAAAATGTATCTACAGCTGTGGTCTCAATGCCTAAGAAAAAGGTTCTTTTTCTTGTTGATAGATGGCGCTACAAGGATTGAAAAAAAATCTATTTAATTAAGTACCTATTTTTAGTTGTATAACAGTGAACAGATTGCGGCTGATGATAGGAACATTATTTAAGCTGCCTAAAGGCATCTAACACAACATTCGGAAGCACGGAAGCACGAGCTCAAGATATAAATGCCACAATCTAAGCTATATAGGCAGCGCTAGCCATCGATTGATAAGCGCTATTGTTACGACACCGCATAACACACCCCCCCCCCCCCCCCCTCCCCCTTCTTTTGAATATCTATACAAATAGGTAGTCAAATTACCAGTCAAGTCATAGTCAAGCGACGTCGGACATACGTTAATCATAAAAAAGTCACACAATCGCGGCAAAGCGGAACTACATCACAGTAAAATGTACACTACGATGGTCATACGAATTTATCTGTAACCGATCTTATTACAAATGCCGAAGGTTCGAAATCGAATCTCAATAAATGTCATGAGCAGCCAGCGTGACGCATTTCTAATTAGCTCTAATGTGCAATGGACACGTTAGACGGATTTTGATTCTATTATAATAATTTATATACTTGCATCGCAGCGTCTGCGCTGGAGAGCTTCTCCGTGCTTCGGAAGGCACATTAAGCCGTTGGTCCCGGCTGCTAGCCATCAGGCTATGTCAGATGCCTTAGGCAGCCTGAAAAATCTGACAGTGTTGGCTACTAACACACCCGGATCATATTCCTGTTGGTCTGGTTTCCCTCGAAATCATTTGAATTGTGCCCTAACACTTAGCACACCATGGGAAACTGTAGGTGCTTCTAGTTTCTTTTAATCCATAAAGAAATAAAAATAGTCTACAATATCTCTCAACGGGAAGTGCTTTAAAACCGGCTGGACTGTGTTCAATTGATAACAACGAGGTACAAACGAGACAACAAAACAATTGACAGTAATCTCGTCATCAAATTGTTCTTCCTTGGCCTATCATTGTTTTTCATTCGCGATAAGCCAGCCTAACTAAACATTTAGTTACTTTTAAAAACGCTTGTTTTTCCCCGCGGTTTTATCCGCCCTTCCTTAAGACGATACCTTGGAGTTAATTTTAAACATATTAAATTATAGTTCCCTATAGTTAAAAATTGCAATATTGCTTAAAACGGCCACTTTTAGCAAATTTGCTATTTGTAACTATATGGAACTATAAATTAATATGATTAAAAATAACTTTAGATCCAGAACCTTAATAACATAACACGAATTTTTGATAACTTGTTTTTTCAGTGAATAATGATTTTTAGTTGACGGTGGCGGCGCTAGTGTTCATCAAGGTCTGGTCTTAAGAATGATTATCAAATAATACAAAAAAAAAATCAGACAATAAAATAAATCAATTTCAACTTTATTACATTAGAATAAGGGCCAATAAACTCTTGCATCTAATTGCTAAACTAAATTGGGAGTGGCGTATCTATGCAAATCCGATATCAATACGCAAGCATTATAAGTAGATCCGACTTTGTCTGCCATTGTTACGACCATTATGGGCGGTGGTGTGCTAAATCGTGGTAATAGGTGTCATGATGTATGATTAGTATGGTATAATTGCGTATCTATTACATGTAGCCCGCGGGTTTGTGCGCGTTAAATACGCGCATAGCTTATGTATAGTGATGGGCCAAAATTACTGACTAAAATGGTAAAATAGTTTTCAACCATTTTCTACCGTTGTCACTACATAGTGTAAAAAAAGTCGCTATCTCTTTGTATGCTTGTATGTTTAAAACTTCACAACGGATTTTGATGCGGATTTTTTTAATAGATAGTGTGATTCAATAGGAAGGTTTTTATGCCCATGCGAAGCCGGGGTGGGTCGCTAGTCTATATATATAAAAGAAAGTCGTGTTAGTTACACAATTTATAACTCATGAACGAATTTCACTGAAATTTGGAATGGAGATTGCTTGGACCCTGGAACAACACATAGGCTATATTTTATCCCGGGCAACAGCTAGTCCATACTAATATTATAAATGCGAAAGTCTGTCTGTCTGTCTGTCTGTCTGTCACCTCTTCACGGCTAAACGGATGGACCGATTGTGATGAAATTTGGTAGGGATGTAGTTAACGACCTGAGGTCAAACATAGGCTACTTTTGGGCGCGATATAACCGAGTCCCACGCGGGTGGAGCCGCGGGGAATAGCTAGTGATGAATAAATTGACTTACCTTTCCTCTGTATAATGACCCTGAGCAATGGCCTCGCTGTGAGCAACGCTCTGGCCAAGTTATCATCGTTGTTGATTGGAAGCAGGTCCCCATCCCGAGGGTCCGTGTACGAGATCAGGAAGGCCACGTCGTGAAGCCGATGGAGTTTCTCTATAAGGGCTTTGAAGTCTTCGTACTTGAGCTTCTCTGTCCGACTTAGGGAGAACCTTCGGAACTCGGCGTCGAACTGGAAAATGTTTTCATATATATAGGCAGTTCTATGTTAGGGAATAATCTCTTAGCAACATATATCAAGCGACGGCGTATTATTATTTTTATAATATTTTTTTTATTTTTATATATAGTGACTAGTGACATTTTATAACTATTTCAATAATCTTTAATATTCAATGAAATAATGAAAAAAAATATTCACGCAAATGTAAATTCGTCTGTTTTGACTCAAATTTTGTAAATTGACGTTATAGAGAAAATGCTGCAGTGGAGTTTGTGGCGCCGCTTCTTCTCCACTTGCGCTTTGGAAGTGGTGGTAAACTTAATTTAAGTAATGATTGACGTCTATAAGTGATATTGACCACACCTAGTGTCTAACATCGAGATGTAGACCACACCCAGTATCTGACATTGAGATGTTGACCACACCCAGTGTCTGACATCGAGATGTTGACAACACCCAGTATCTGACATTGAGATCCACACCCAGTGTCTGACATCGAGATGTTGACCACACCCAGTGTCTGACTCTGAGATATTGACCACACCCAGTGTCTGACATCAAGATGAGACCACACCCAGTGTCTGACATCAATATGTTGACCACACCCATTGTCTGACATTGAGATGTAGACCACACCCAGTGTCCGACTCAGAAATGTTGACCACACCCAGTGTCTGACTCCGAGATGTTGACCACATCCAGTGTCTGACTCTGAGATGTTGACCACACCCAGTGTCTGACACCAAAATATTGACCACACCCAGTGTCTGACTCCGAGATGTTGACCACACCCAGTGTCTAAAATCGAGATGTTGACCACACCGAGTGTCAGACTCCGAGATGTTGACCACACCCAGTGTCTGACTCCAAGATGTAGACCACACCCAGTATCTGACATTGAGATGTAGACCACACCCAGTATCTGACATTGAGATGTAGACCACACCCAGTGTCTGACATCGAGATGTAGACCACACCCAGTGTCTGACATCGAAATGTAGACCACACCCAGTGTCTGACTCCGAGATGATGACCACACCCAGTGTCTGACATTGACATGTAGACCACACCCAGTGTCTGACTCCGAGATGTTGACCACACCCAGTGTCTGACAACGAGTTGTTGACCACACCTAGTGTCTAACATCGAGATGTTGACCACACCCAGTGTCTGGCATCGAGATGTAGACCACACCCATTGTCTGACTCCGAGATGTAGACCACACCCAGTGTCTGACATCGAGATGTTGACCACACCCAGTGTCTGGCATCGAGATGTAGACCACACCCATTGTCTGACTCCGAGATGTTGACCACACCCAGTGTCTGACAACGAGTTGTTGACCACACCTAGTGTCTAACATCGAGATGTTGACCACACCCAGTGTCTGGCATCGAGATGTAGACCACACCCATTGTCTGACTCGGAGATGTAGACCACACCCAGTGTCTGACTCCGAGATGTGGACCACACCCAGTATCTGACATTGAGATGTAGACCACACCCAGTATCTGACTCCGAGATGTTGACCCCACCCAGTGTTTGACTCCAAAATGTTGACCACACCCAGTGTCTGGCATCGAGATGTAGACCACACCCATTGTCTGACTCCGAGATGTAGACCACACCCAGTGTCTGACTCCGAGATGTTGACCACACCCAGTGTCTGACAACGAGTTGTTGACCACACCCAGTATCTGACATCGAGATGTAGACCACACCCAGTGTCTGACATCGAGATGTTGACAACACCCAGTGTCTGACATCGAGATGTTGACCACACCCAGTGTCTGGCATCGAGATGTAGACCACACCCATTGTTTGACTCCGAGATGTAGACCACACCCAGTGTCTGACTTCGAGATGTTGACCACACCCAGTGTCTGACTCCGAGATGTTGACCACAACCAGTGTCTGACTCCGAGATGTTGACCACACCCAGTGTGACTCCGAGATGTTGACCACACCCAGTGTCTGACTCCGGGATGTAGACCTCACCCAGTGTCTGCCATCGAGATCTAGACCACACCCAGTGTCTGACATCAAGATGAGACCACACCCAGACCACACCCATTGTCTGATATTGAGATGTAGACCACACCCAGTGTCTGACTCGGAGATGTTGACCACTCCCAGTGTCTAACTCCGAGATGTTGACCACACCCAGTGTCTGACTCCGAGATGTTGACCACACCCAGTGTCTTCCATCGAGATGTTGACCACACCCAGTGTCTGACTCCGAGATGTTGACCACACCCAGTGTCTTCCATCGAGATGTTGACCACACCCAGTGTCTGACATCGATATGTTGACCACACCCATTGACTGACATTGAGATGTAGACCACACCTAGTGTCTGACTCCGAGATGTTGACCACACCCAGTGTCTGACTCCGAGATGTTGATCACACCCAGTGTCTGCCATCGAGATGTAGACCACACCCAGTATCTGACTCCGAGATATAGACCACACCTATAGTGTCTGACATCGAGATGTTGACCACACCCAGTCTCTGACATCGAGATGTAGACCACACCAGTGTCTGACTCCGAGATGTGGACCACACCCAGTGTCTGTCATCGAGATGTAGACCGCACCTAGTGTCTGACTCCGAGATTCAGATGTTTGATGTAAGATGATAATTATCTTAGAACAAAAAATAACCGGGCGGCCGCCAATCTAACGTTAAATCTTACTGGTTTGTCCCTTTATCGCTTTTACGATATCCACGGAAAGGAGGAGTGGATTCTTAGCCTGCATAACAAGAAGTAGACAACCCTATGGTAGTGTAAAAAGTGGCGGCGCAAGATAGACAGAGATGCAAATATAAATCCTAGGTGCTTAGCGCTGTGTGAACTGTATTAGACCGTATTGCGTGGCTTGAAGAGTCGTTTTTTATTTGAATGACTTTGCGCAGACTTCTGTACGTTAGTACTATTAAGTATTCTGTGGTGTGGGTAAAGTGGTATACTTCTCTCTGTGGCCCACTGTACATCTGATTACACCAACAACAGTATTTCCACAAAAGGTTTACTCCAAGATGGCATTGAGAGACCCTTATTTCTAAATTAGCTATTGCATGTGGCTCTGCCTGCTTGGGACTTGGTTTTATTGCGCCCAAAAGTAGCCTATGTTTGAACACTGGTCTTTAATTATATCCCACCAAATTTGATCAAAATCAGTCCAGAGGTTTAGCCATAAAAGCGTAACAGACAGACAGACTTTCGCATTTACAATATAAGTATGGATATTGTTTAAGTCTGTTTTGGTGCAATAAAAACTATACTAAAATAAAATAAAATTCCAAAGAGTTACTTATAAGTTCTTTCTCTGATAATAAGATAAAGCAGCAAATATTTACTACATATCCGCACCTTATCTAGTAAGCCAGATTATATGATGTTTACTTTCATTTTCTTAATAGCAAAGTTCATAAAAAAAAATTGTTTGCTAGCAACTACATAATGTACAGGCAGGTTTATATAAGGTCAGTGAAGGACTCCGAATTTGAGACGTCAGTGCAGACCAGACTTTTTTTAATAGTACTAACTGTTCCCCGCGGTTTCACTCATCATTTGTGTGTATGTACACCTTTAACCTTCCCCGAGAATCGGGCTTTCATATTTATTTATTTATTAGCCTATAGTGGCTGATACATGTAATAACATAAATGATGTAAAATATAGTCAGTCTTCTGCATCAGCGTGTCCCATTGACATTTCCATTTCTCTCTGTCTTGAGTTTCTCTTGACCGGAGTGGGCCAGCAAACTTTTTTATATCATCAGACCATCTTTTAAGAGGTCTCCCTCTCTTTCTTTGGCCTTCTCGTGGGGTCCATTCTGACACCAGCTTGGTCCATTTCAAGTATTTCATATACAAAAAGAATTTTGCATATCCGACCAGTAGTTTTTAAGTTATAAGCGTTCAAACAAACAAACAAACTCTTCAGCTTTATTATATTAGTAAAGATTGAAATCGTAGTATGTACGTACACTGTCAAATTTTAATGTAATTGATTTGAAGTAAGTAAGTACAGTGATATAAAATCAGCGCTGACTTGTATATATTTGCACATGAATACTTTGCTTCTATATGTACTTGTCCCTGTATAAAACTGCCTTTAAACAAAAAAAAAAGTTGAAATTATCATCAGTCATTGTGCCTTCTGATTCAAGTCAGATTCACCATTGACATAGCTGATATGTCTTGAGTACCTCATAGAAGGAAAAAAATAACAGGAAAAGGAACCCTTTGGTAGCAAATCGGAAAACGCTACTGTTTCCAAGGACTACCTATAGTCCTTGGAAACAGTAGCATTTTAGTAGTTAAATTTAGGCCTAAAAGCCTTAATACTTTTAGGCCTAAATTTAAGTCTATTGGTCTTTTTTAGGGCTACTTTAAAAAAGGAGGGCTTTAAATGCCTTTTTTCATTTTGAAAAAGCCTATGAATTTAAATAGCATATAGGCCTTGCGAGGGCTAGGAGCTGTATAGCCTTCAAAGACTTTTCAGAACATTATTGTTGTTAGTATGGGATAGGTCTTTGACATGACAATTTAGACCTACAACAAAATGTTTTTAATAGGCCTAGCCTGCAAAGCTAAAAGGCTCTATAAGCTTGTCAGGCCCCGTTATTAATAGGCGAGGCTTAAAAAAGCCTAAAGGCCTATAGTCCTTGAGAATACTAGAAAACACTTGTATACTGGAATAGTTTTATTCCTGTTTACTAGGTGGGTTGTCAGCTTAGCATGCAAGTTTTTTATTCTGATTGGGATTTTAGTCTAAATTAAAGGGGTTGGGGCCCTTTGTGTTTATCCTATTGTCTAATAGGTGTAACCTATTAAATTAATTCTGTAATACAAAACTAAATCTTTGTAACTTCATGTAATAGAAACCTAAACATACATTTATCAAGTAAAGTACCTTTGAATGACAAGAAAAGATATTTCAAAGAACAAATAGCTAACATCGAAAACCACGTATTTTGATCAGATGTTTTCCCTTATTGTGTTTTTGTATCAACATCGCTACACGGCAATTAGGTAAAACGACTTGGAAGATGAGTAACAAGCTAATTGTTTAAAGTCTTAACAAAAATCTAGGCTAATAAGCTTGCGTGTCTCATATAAACTAAGGAAATTATTTATCGGTTACTCACTTTGGTTTTGACTTCAACATTTTGACTGTCGATTCTTGCTGCAATTTTGTTCTTCGACATCTCGATTTCATTTATTTTAAATCACCTAAATGTATAGATTCTAATACTAATTTAACAGGCACTTTATTTCTTACACAGCATAATAAAATATCAAAAATATTATTAAATTAAAAACGACGTGATCGCCGTAGTTCAACCAACACTCGCGTCGTAATTTTATAAGTTTGTTTCGAATTGAAACATTATTTTCATGTTGCTAATATTTGACCAATAGGGTGTATGACAATTTAAAATTCCTTCATTTTATTGGTGGATCATGTAAACTGCAACGTGACTGCAACCAATAACCAACCTGCAATAGAAAACAATGCCAATGCACCAGCCACTTTTGTCAGCTGTCAAAATGGCCTGCTTGACATTTGTTTTGTAAGTTTTACCTTGCTTTTTCGGGCCTGCTGTAAGAGTCTATGGTAACCCTCCACAAAAACCCCACTCCCCCGCTATTAAAAGTAAAGCCATGCAAGATCAAGTGAACGAGACAGCGCAGTACATCTCCCTCGATCATTGCCGTTGTCTCTCATGGTAGCCTACGGTAATAATTTATATAATTTGTGTCGTTGGTCCCCACAAGGGGACAACGCTACAACTTTTTGAAGTATTCCCGTTGTCCACCACTGGTGGAATAATGGTAGTTCCCTAGGCTAAAAAAAATGATTCATGTCAATGTCAAATGATTGTCATAATCAGCAGCTAGACATAATAAAGTAAAGACAGACAGACAACCAAAGTTCAACAAAACCGAGCCCCCGAGCGTAAAAGAAAACAAATTAAAACAAAATAGTTAAAATACATAATGTTATGGTGCAAAAAATAAATACATTATAGCACCTAAACAAACAATTTATTTAAAAGTACATACATTACAAAATGACGAAAAACAAAGATGCGGCGCGGAATAACCCGTGTTTGAAGGTGAGGAAGAAACAATAATATATGTTTAAATTTTTATGATCTACAATAAGAACGTTATATAACAACAAATTTTTTTTAGGAACAAGAACAGTCATATCGATGTTTGGATAAAAATGGATTCGATCAAGAAAAGTGTCAGGCGCATTTTGACAACTATAATACATGCAAAAAGTTTTGGGTGAGTACATAAATCTACAGTAGCATATCGTTCTATATATATTAGTGTTGTCAGAAGCCGAGAGGCGGATTCGAAATACTCTGACACCAGGTTGCATGGTCGATTGACCGTGTCATCTGAACGAAATGACGATTTCCTAGCCTGTCGTTTAGGCGGTTGCCTTACGATCCAAGGACAGGCTCAAATCTAGTAGTAGCATATTTTGTAAGTTGTTCCTACTCTGGTTTGGCACTTTCCTTTTCTGTGCATTACGGACCCAAATCACCTAATTGCTTACAAAATTATGAAAGTTAGTTTTAACTGCTATCTAACTAAGAATCAGTTTGAAAAATGGGATGAAAATACGCACAAAATGGGTCATAGGCTACTGGTTTTTTTTTTACAATCTATTTTTTTATTACAGGGCAGTGTGTACAAGGACAAAAAAGCAAAGAATATATATCCATACTTACCAGATGTTGAAGAAAGGGAGAAGATAAAACAGGATTTTTTTAACAAATTTAAAGATAACTGAATTGAAATTTAGCTTAATGGATTGTATATATTTTAACCCTTTTACCTTGAACATCTAATTTATTCAACCAACATTTTCGTGCCCATTTCGTGAGCATCAGTTATTTTCAACCAAAAAAAGTACATTTAACTATTTATCATGCTGGGGGCATGACAACTAATAACGATTGGTGGTCAGAGGGTTAATTTCTCAGAACAATAGTTCCTTAATATACTTTTTCATGAATTAAGGATAAATATAACTTATGGTATTTAAAAAAAAAGTAAAGCACATTACAAACTGAAGACTTTTTAATTTTTTCCTACAAGTACGACTTTTGCATACATAAGGTTAAAGATATGAAGTTTGAGTAACAATATAAAAAATGTGCCCTTTCCGGGACTTTCGAAATTTTTTGAAATACTATACCTATATGAGTTTCCAGTCTTTTGATAATTTTGGGAATATGCCGTAAATTAACAGAGGGAAAATTGCAAGTAAACTAAGTGGATTTCGAAATTTGTTATGTGGATAGTTTGTGATCCAAATACACTGCCTTAATATGCCTGTGACATAGTATTCTTTTTGGTACGAGGGAGTACCATCCGAGAAACTTTGTTTTTAGAAATCTTCTTCTTCGTCCGAGCGTGTTTCCCGGTCACATCTTCAGCATACGCTTCAAAGCCCAGAGTACGCATAGCATTATCATGGTCTTGATTTGGCGGAACTGGTTATTACAATGGAGAGACTGCCATCTGACCTCCGTAACCCTTTTTACAGGAAGACATAGCCTAACGACTGCCATCTACCGATAACAGCCGGGACCAACGGCTTAACGTGCCTTCCGAAGCACGGAGGAGCTCAAGATAGCAATGCCACTAATGGCGACCAATCCAAATATGGCCGCACACTCGCTGTTGCCGTCGCTTGACGCGCACTATCGTTACGACTACGCGCGCCGCGCTAGGCTATCGAGCTCCTCAGCTTGTTCTTAGAAATTATCATGAACTATCCGGTCAAAATCACAATACTCTTCCCCATTTTTGAGTAAAAGAAAACAAGATATTTGTTATAATTGAATATATTTCGAAATATAAATACAATACAGTGAGAAGCGATGCTGAAGTGTCTGTGTAAAAGCAGTTTCTAGCAAAGTTAAGACTAGATCTAGATTCAAAATCAAGGCCAATTTGGGAAGAACCAGTTGTGTTTGGCGTTTGGACCTTGCATACACACAGATAAGACAGTCAATAGGATTTTTATATGGGAATTTAAAACCTTAAGTTTAAGGGTACTAGACTTATTTTCGCGTGTCAATCCATAGATAAAGAGCAATGACGTAAACCGTTTATAAAAAAGCCAAATCTGTGCTTACACATACATCCTGAGTACACATTTATAATGACATTGAAACTTCCATGTTTAGCGACCTCTGTTGGTGCCCCACAAAACTAAAAACAATAAGAAGCGGATGGTGCTTCACAGAATCTCACGCAAACCCATTGGTATCGAGGTAAGTATAACTTTGGCGCGATCGTTTTAAAAATTCGAAAAATTTACATTATAATTTAACTTTTTTGTCTTTGTCAATCGCGGGCATCCCTATTTATTACACAGTTGAACATAAACGATAAATTTCGATGTCAATATAAAAATGTGTTCTGATTCTGACGCCCTTAAAAATATCTACCTACATGCAGTGTAACTTCAAATTTCGAATAACTATCTCGCTCGTTCTTTAGTTTAATCTGTACCAACAGTACCATAAACTATTCACTGACAGAAACCGATGTACAACTAATTGGAACTTTTATCGTTGACCAATCACAACACTGGAATGGGACCGCCCCAGTACTGACATCTAGCGGGAGTAATCAACATTTTTATTGAAATTTCCAAGCTATACGAAACTTTAGTACGAGGGAGTAGATGTCAATTTGGAAGTTACACTACAGAAGGTTTATTATACATAGTAAAGACATTTGAAAGATTATAATGAGAGTAATAACATACAATTTGCAGTAAGCTACCTCTAAAGCGGCGGGAATGCGTAATATAATATTTATTTATTTACTTTATTTTACAAAATACATTAGTATCGAACAAAACAAATAATTAACTTGAATGAATTGGAATAAAAAAACCGTATTAAAGTAAACTTACTGCAAAAGAAATGTACAATATTTTATAAAATAGGTATAGGTATATTGGAAGCTAAATACATCTAAATTCGCCGGTCCGTGTCTGTATTCCCTCTGATTTGTACTTAAAAATCTAAAAAATAAAATGTCTTCGGCCTAAATGAAAAAAAAAAATAAGTAAAAAAATATTTTGTTTTTTAGTTCTTTGGGTTAAACATAGAATTTGAAATAGCGCGCGCGAGGCAAATTTTTCTTTATTAATCTATGGCGTTTAACATCCAGTTACTTTGCAAGTCATATTATTTTGACAAGAAACCAAACTAAAGTATTTAAAACTGCATTCAAAATATATTTAATATTTTTAGGACGAACGGACCGACATAATGTAAATGAAACTTGTTGTATTGCTACTTAACCATAGACTTTGCGTCAACACTTTAGCTACATATTACTATTATGAATATACATATATGTCGCTGGGAAAAATATAGTAAATGCAACGAAAAGCATCAACTCCGACAACCTAACACCCTGCTTTTTGTCTCACTTTTACACCTGTCAAAATTGTAAATTTTCGTCAACAATATGTTAACAGGCACTTGATTTTGTATGATAAGGAATATTTAGGTATATTAACACATATTATTTACTAAATAAATAAATTTGGTTTTGATAAACATCAAAAAGATTGAGAATCAGGACGCATACTTTCCAAGACAGTACGTTATTAGGCCAAATTGAGCTTTATATTATATTAAATAGAGTTGAATTTAGTTTGAGATCATTCAAATACACTGAAGACGATAGTGGATCTAGTAGAAAAAATATTTTTTGCTTTCAGAAGTCTGAATTCATTACATGAGAATACTTAAATAATACTGGCCGCTACAAATAAGTAGGCTAATTACTAATACTTTTTATGGCCAGTATTAGGCCTCTTGTCCACGCGCCCTGCAAGTTAACAAGCTTTCAAAGAGATATGAATCTCAAAGACAACACTGACGCCCGTGCCTACACACGGCTAATTAACCGTAGATTTTCACGGCATATGGACAAGAGGCCTTATATTTGTAGTCAAAAATGTCCGACAGAAAATTCGATTTTTGAAAAACTTTTAAAAATAATAAAAAAGGTATGAAGGTACAAATATCTTTTCGGAAGTACGATCCTGAAAATCTTGGTAAGTCTCAAAAACTGGGACTATGATTTAAATAAATTTCTTAAATATACTGCGAAATAAATACTGTGATTAGTGATTTTATTAATTCTATTCTAGATAATATAAGGTACACAACACTCATACAGCCACAGAGAATACATTGCAGAGCTCTATTCTTTATTACCTAGAAACATGATAGCTAAGATATGTTGATAACTTTCAGTCATTGCAAACAAATTCCAAAGAAACCTTATTACAAACAGACGTATATTTCTGTTACTCTCGCCTTTTTTCATTCATGGAGACGAGTTAGTAAAGTGCTATCTCACTCCCACAATTTTTATCGTGTATTCGTTTACATTTTTTGTTAAGTGAATTTGATAACAACTTGATAAAAGCACTCGTATTTGGATAAAATGCTGCAGTGGAGTGCTATTAAAAAAATGTGTAATATAAAAAAATAAGAGCTCTGCAGTGGTCTTACTTAAATATTAAACAATAACACATAGAAATACATTTTAAAAAGTAATTGAACTATGAGATTTCAAAAACTACTAATAATTTCAAGCTCTTTGGGAATGATCTTGATCCGAATCCGAATCGATTAATTCGATCATCCTTAGTGCGAACACGCACTGGCCAGTTTTTACCGATTAGAGACAGCGCTTTTTTAAACGTTACCGTTAGGCTACGTTACGATTTAGGTATCGTTACCTCGTATACCGAACAGTTGGCCGTATGGCGCGAATACTAACTGTCAATTTGGATTATGGTCGTCACGATACTCAGCTATGAGCAACACGAAAGAAAAAGACCTTGGATAACGTTAATTTTCACCCAAATTAACGTGAAAATAACGTTACCTGCTAACCAAAGTATCGTTACGTTAAAACAAGCCCTGTCTCTGTCCGGTAAAATGCCAGTCCGACTGCAGTGCGTGTTTGCTCTTAATAATAATACAAACAAATATAAATTAAATGTCCTAATAATTAAAAGCTTTCTAAAGTTGATACATGTTTTATCCTTATCGCTCTCATGAAAAAGACAAAACATATTTGAACTGAAAACTTACAAGCGTTTATATTTATTTATTACAAAAAAATATGTAATACATAATACTATTTAAAAATCCGAAGATCTAAAACGACAGGTTTTTTATCTTACAAAAAAAAAAGATTAATTTGGCGGCTACGATGAAAAAGCTCTAATTATTCAAATTAATTTATTGCCAAATACTGTGAACAAGCTAAACTTGTATCTACCATTTCGTACCTACTAAAATAGTTAAAAAAAAGTCATCAATTAAAAATAACATTAAATACTGGTTTTCAAGATTTGACACTAGTTATCCAACTTACACAGCTGGACATATTAATAACCATACGACATCAGTAAATAACGAAATAATAGGGAATGTGTACAGTGGTCCACATATAAAAGTAAACTAAATAATGTGTAAGAGCAACTAGTTACTTTTATCTGGTGCACTTTTATAAGTGGTCTCTGTACACATATCTGTTTTCTACTCACGTGTATATTATATTTCAAACTGGCTCAAGACTTAAGCCTCCACGATATGTTGATTCGCATTATAATAATAATTGAGACGACACTAGCGCTACAGCAAAAATCTATTAAGGTGATACCTCGGTGAACACTTGTCCGTTTCTAGTTAAATAAGCGTTTGTTATTTTTCATAAATTAGTCAATCTCACCAATTTATTATTTTTACAGATTTTTCAAAATCTAAGGTATGGGTTCAGACAATTTTCCACAAACTAGGCAAAGCCGCGGGTAATAGCGGGTGTAACAATTGACCGTATCGAGGAGGGTTTAACTTAAAAACTAAATCATACAATGGTCTCACATGAACAGTATTTGTACTTTATCAATACAAAATTAATCAAATAACCTTAAAATACAAATACTACTTAACACGATAATGACTGTACAAAAAAGGCTGTGCTTGTGTGAAGCACATCATTAAATACTTATAAATTAAAATTAGACAGAGGAAAATAGTCTCGTCTACACAGACCAGAAAAAAATATATTATATAAACATATATATTTAATATTATATATTATCTTATGCTATATAGATAAAGGACACGTTATGACGCGCGAATTGCAGACTAAGTCCTCACACTTATCGACTTCACGGAAAAACCTTTATTTCGACGTAACAGGGTCGTTTTTCGGTCGGCCGGTGTCGCATCGCGCCGTCTGAGCCGTGTCGATTCGAATGGCATTAGCAACACTTACTTATTACTTTGACATTAAGGTTTTTTATTCCGCGTTGATATGTGTGGTCCCTTAGTTTGCAATTCGCGCGTTATAACTTGTCCTATACAACAAAACAAATAATATAGAAGTAATAATATACAATACAAATAATAATATGTATAGTTGTTCTTGACAAGTATAGGTTATCTAATATATTTTTTCATTTTGGTCTGGAATTTAAGGTCGTACCCACATTATTCATTATAAATAGGCCGAAAAGAACATTTGAATTATAATTTGTTGATCTAGTAAATCGTTAGTGTATCTAGTCTTGTAATATATTATTTTTCAAAACGGATGAGGAATTACGATTTTTTCATGAAATTTAATTTTTGTTTTTTTTTTTTTTTAAGAAAAATAATACCTTCAAACGAATGATGGTTTGATTTTGCCGACAAATTTGAAAGTGTACAACACCATTTAATAAAATAACAAACATTATGCTTAATAATTTTAAGCATGATTAAATTAAAATTAAAAAATATACATTAAAAAAAAAGCCGAAGACAATGCGTGCTAATATTTACCAAATAATAAGGACGTACACAATGAGATTATTTGAAAAATCAATTAAACAGGAACCCCTATTCGGGTAAATTATATGCCCACAAAAATACCCGAAATCAATGACTGGCGAAAGATAAGATAGGAAATTAGTAACTCAAAGTGATGTGGAATCAGTGATAATTTTACGCGTACTCGAATACCAATGAAATTTTTTTCGGACAGATTGACAACCTTTTAGCATTAAGAGTTTTTCCCATCCCTCCCCTACTAACAACCAATTTTTAAGAATTTCTTATACTACAAATTTACTTCAATTACAAAGGAGTTTTTACTAACATTTTCAACATCAACCCTACCGGCTCGCAGAATTCCGAGACAATAGAAAAACTATTGTAAGGAGGCATATTCGTGCGAACCAATTGGAAACATTATTACTCTTTACTTCGCCTTTTGAAGTGCTACTTCTTGTGGGTTGCTAAGTCAACCGACCATGCATACCTAATTTGTAAATGTGACCTAACATTTTCTTATTGTGTAGAGTCTTTATTAAAACATAACATAATTCTTTCGTTCTAACAAAATGTACTTTTTCGGATCAAACAATTTATTGGGCTTGATAATTTAAAAAAAAGTGTTAATCTAATTCCATTATAAAAAAAAACTAGATTTACGATTCGATTAAACAAGGTGAGCGGTGAAATACAAGAGAAAATTTTTTGGGCACTTTTAACTTAATTACCCGAATATTCTAAAAAAGGCCCTGGGCAATATATACTTAAATAAGATTCAAATTTGAACTAAATTATATTAATTGTATAAAAAAAGTGAAATTCGCACTTTTTTCATACAATTTAGTATTAAAAAAGGCACACGGCCTGGTGGAAAGCGGTTGCCAGGGCCATTTTTTTTTTATTGCCCTGTTTATGTATTTGTATACTTGCCTACCCACCCTTATATTAATTGTGAAATGGATATGTTAGCGTACATAATGTTATATTATAAGTATATTATATGTTATGTTTAGCACGCATCGTCAGCTAAGAGTCAATCTGACCGCTGTTTTATGTGAAAACAGCTTATTCTGAAGTGGTCACACATTTGTCGTACCTGTAATAAATATATATAATTTTTTTAATAAATTGTATGGAAATAGAGATCGGTCTCAAAGAACTCTGACACCAGTTTAAACATTTGACTGTAACCCGTACGACATTATGATGATCAAATTTTAATGTTAAACTGTAGTGCTTACATTTTTGTGTTCAGGACAGAAAGGTGAGACGTGAAGAAAAAAAAAAGACGGATAAAAAAGAAATAAATAATAATAAATGTCTAAGTTTTATTATAATCACTACATAGTATGAAACAAAGTCGCTTTTTCTGTCCCTATATCCCTATTTATACTTAAATCTTTAAAAATACGCAACGGATTTTGATGCGGTTTTTTTTTAATAGATAGAGTGATTCAAGAGGAAGGTTTTTATGCCGATGCGAAGCCGGGACGGGTTGCAAGTAAATAATGAAAGTTCAAAAGGGTAAAAAAAAGCACTTACCACGCATGTCCCATAGTGCACGTGCGCCAGAACGCTCAGTGACGTCACGGCGTAGAGGCAAGCCGGCTCGAGCGCGGGCGCCGCCAGCGACACTAGCGCCGCGGCGGACAGCGCCCACAACAACCTGTTCAGAAGCTCGCAACGTTGCTCGCTCATTTGACTGACGATTAGCCGACACTGTATAGCGGAATACATTTTATTTTTTAACACGTTGGCGGACACACGACTGCTATGGCAGTTTTTTTTATTTTGTTTTATATTTTGTACGGCCATGGAAACTAGTCCTTTAAGGCCTTTCTTGAATTTATTAATCTTCTTCAGTCCTACTTTAGTCAGTCATGTCAAAAAGTCAAGTCAGTAGTCTAGTTCGGTCAAGTAAGCAAGAGTCAGAGGGCTAAGTGAAGCGGTGGAAAAATTTCACTTAGCTATAACTTGGAGATTTTGGTGACAAAGATAAAAGTCACGTAATCGACACTGTACCACTTCCCAACACTCACGCTTGTTCACGAACACTTTGCGAATAATAATCCGCCAATATTATGCACAAATACTCGAAAAAACCTAAGTTTTGGAAATTAAATACAGCGCGGACATAGTAACAATTTTCTTTCCCTCCAAAAACTCCTGCTATAGCAGTTATAACAATAAAACTTCTATTGTATTTTCAAAAACTTTCGCGAACGTGTTATAAGCGGTTAAGCCGTTATTGTACAGGAAGGCACGTAGAAAAGTGTCACTTTAGCTTACACCTAAGGTAGTGTACTTTTCCAACTGTACATGATATATGCGAGTCCCATGCGCGAGGAGCCGCGGCTCCTCGCGCATGGGACTCGCATATAACTAGCTGTTGACCGCGGTCAACAGCTAGTTATAATCTTGTCTTAGTCTCTTGTTGGAAAATAATATAATGAAGGCTTAGGATGCACTCGGAACTATCCTATAATCCTATCCTAACTTGCTAACTAATATTATAATTAATGCGAAAGTGAGTTTGTTTGTTTGTTTGTATGTTACGCTTTCACGCCCTATCTATTGCACTAATTTTTCTAAAAATTCCTCATACACATAAATAAATGTATTGAGTACCTTTCATCCTGAGAAAAAACAGTTCCCGTGGGAAACTCACGCGAGCGAAAGCTAGTTTTGTATCTTATAATTCAAACTTACCTAAAGTACTAAAACATAGTGAGTGATTATACAAAAAAGTTACTAAAACCTACCACTACGCTTCTAAAACTTACCACTACACTGCAAAATCTTACCACTACACTACAAGATCTTACCACTACGTTATAAAAACTTACCGCTACATTACTGAAGACCGTGCCGATGAGTAGGAAAAGCGCTCGGAGGTCATAACTCGGTAATAAAGGTGACTTGTGTACCCATATCGAACACACAACGAACACCGACATAAACGACCATAAAGGACGTAGGGCTTCGCCTAATGGGCGCATTTTGCCTGTCCTAAGTTTGTATGATCTGAAACATAAATTTCAAATATGCTCTAAGATGCTTTTTGATAATGTTGCGTTCTATTCAATTAAAGGAAAATAATGAAAAGTGATACCAAAAATACTAAACGTTATTTACTAGTGACCTGCCTTCTAATAGACTTTTTCAATTTGACCTGATTTTAAGAGTAAAAGAAATAGAATGACTGGTAGCGCTAGTTGGCTTATGATAACCCCTTAAGGTGATTCCTCTGTGAACACTAGCGCCACCGTCATTTAAAAATCATTACTCACTGAAAACATAAGTTATCAAAAATACTTGTTATATGATTAAGGTTCTGGGATCTAAAGTTAATTTTAATCATATTAAGTGATTAAATTATAGTTCCATATAGAATTAAATAAAAATTCACGTTGAAAGTGGTCGTTTTAAACAATATTGCAATTTGTAACTATAGGGAATTATAATTTAATATGTTTAAAATTAACTTCAGATCCAGAACCATAATTACAGAAGACGGATTTTTGATAACTTGTGTTTTCAGAGAATAATAATTTTTAATTGATGGTGGCGCTAGTGTTCGCCGAGGTATCGTCTTAAAGAAGGCAAAGGCTTACTTGTAAATATTGTACAACGCAACAGGTAGATTGGTGAACACGCCAGTACCGTAGATGAGTAGTTCGAACACGTTCGCGAGCGTGTACGAGCCGAACACGTAACGCTTGTAGAACACTGTGCCGTACATGTATGTACTGATGAAGAACACTGTTGAAGCCTGAAACATCCATACTAATATTATAAATGCGAAAGTCTGTCTGTCTGTCTGTCTGTCTGTCTGTCACCTCTTCACGGCTAAACTGCTGGACCGATTGTGATGAAATTTGGTAGGGATGTAGTTAACGACCTGAGGTCAAACATAGGCTTCTTTTGAGCGCGATATAACCAGCTCCACGCGGGGCGAAGCCGCGGGGAACAGCTAGTAATATAATATGTAGTAAACTACCGTTCGTTAGTTTGCGTTTAGGAAATAAGCCCTGACAGGCACTGCAATGGGATAATGGTTATTTAGTGCTTTAAAATCTTCAATCCCTAGTAATATCATAAATGCGAAAGTAAGTTTGTTTATTTGTAACGCTTTCACGCCCTATCTACAAAACCAATCTTTCTGAAATTTCGCATGCACATAGCTAGTATTATGCAGATAGTATTGAGAAGGACATATGGTACCTTTCATCCCGGGAAAAAGCACTGTTCCCGAGGGAATCTCACGCGGGCGAAAGCTAGCAAAGAAAAAAAATTATAGATAAATTTGATTTGAGAATGAATTCGTTTATGTCCGAATACTCAAACTCTACTCAATTTTGAGAGCTGCTCAAGTATCATGCTGTCGCGCTGAACGTCAGCGATATGACAGTGACAGCATGATAAAGACGGCGTAAGTCTATTCTTTGTGCACCAAACTAAATGACAAATATTACGGTCAGGCTAAAGATAGAACTAAACATTAAAATCGCGTCTGTTATTAAGACAAAAAGAATCAAAGAGTATGTGTTAGCAGCCGCTAGGGGCGCTAGTGTAGCGCGGGTTATAAGAAATGTCAGTGAGTTCCATTTACCTTTAAAAATAATTGAGAACGCAACCTGAAAAACGCTGAGAGAGAGAAAGAAAGAGAAATTCGATAAATAAATGAGCAGTTGGGCGAATAAATGATTCGTTATATATTCGCCGCTAGGGGCGCTAGTGTAGCGCGGGTTGTATAAAATGTCTGTGACTTTAAATTATTGTTTAGAAAAATGTATTCTGCAAATAAATGATTTAAAAATATTAGAGACAAAAAGAAAAAAATATATGAGGGGGAGAGAGAGGGAGAGATAGTCTTTTTATCTATACTAAAATTATAAAGAGTAAAGATTTGATAGTTTGTGTTTGCATCGAAACTACTGGACCGATTTAATTATTTCACCGTTGGAAAGCCAGAATATCCCCGAGTGACATAAGCTATGTAAGTACCACAGGCAAAGCCGGAATGGACTGCTAGTTTTAAAACTGGCAGTTTAAAATAAAAAAAGAAAACACGTATTTTAGTTATTATCTACGTATTACTGGCACATACCCACATGCTGAAGTCGTACCCCCACGGTAGGAACAACACGCCGGTGTTGTACTTCTCCCAATGGCTAATGTAGAAATTGAGGAGTAGATTCCACATCACGTAATACATTCTGAAAAAAATAAAAAATCTATAAATCCTAACTAAAGTGGTCAAAAACAGAACTAGTCATATCCAGAAGAGCACGTCACAAGAAGTTGTCACAGACCGCCTAAACGAATATTTCCTAATCTACAGAGGGGAGGCCTTTGCCCAGCAGTGGGACAATTAAGGCTATATAAAAAAAAGTGCAAAAGTGAGTATCGCGGGCGACAGCTACTAAAAAATAAATAAAAACCTTTCTATGCTAATTTAGGCTTTAAGTAGGCGATGTAGTGATTCTCGCTTTAGCGCCATCTGTTGGTTAGTAGATTATTCCGTACACACTTATTTTAGTTCTTGACAAGGAATATTTTCCGTGAAATTTAAACATTTAGCGACCTGACGTAGTTTCTTTGGCAGCCAGAACCAAATTAATTCACGAATAATCACGTACCTAATGGGTGATATGGAGTAATCCAGACTACCAAATATGGAGTATAGGCACGCCGGTATGAAGAATACAGAATAAGAGTCCAGCCCATGATCAAACAACTCGCCCAGAGGACCAGAGGTTTGGGTGCGGCGAGCTTGCTTTCCGTCAATGCCATCTGTTAAAAAAAAAAACGTAATAAATATAAAAGAACAAACCACTTCAATCAAGCTTCATAGTAAGTGGGTACAAACTACGAATATATTAAAAATAAGCTGGTTGACTGTAAGAGATCCCTTTCTGGGATAAGTCCGCCATTGTACTTTTGTTTTTAATTGTATGCTTTTGTTTTTACTTTCTATTTTTTGGTACAATAAAGTTATTACAAACAAACAATAAGCCGTCAATATTACCTGAGTTTTAGAATCGCACTGATCAACGCAAGTCCGGTTTTGAATTTCATGATCTGTCTAAAGCTTTTGATTGTGTGGACAAAGTTAAATGATCAAACAGAAATATCATCATCAAGTAAACCCGCTTAGGGAATGCTTTTGTTGGTTAAATCGTCTAACCATAGCGAAATATTGCGAAAATACTTACTACATTCAGTTTCATCTTTAAATAAGCCTGCCGTGCCACAGGGTTGTTTCCTGAGACCTCTTCTTTTTTGCATTGATCAATATATTTACTTACTGATTTTATGTAGATCTGACTAACCTAACGCCATATTACTAGTGGTGTGCTGTGCTGTGTGTGTGTGTGATGCATAAGACAGGAACAGAAACACAACACAGCAAGTGCTGACTTGAAGAATGCAAAAGCAAGCTGATAAATCAACTTTTTTTTTTATCTTCTTAATATAATAATTTATGTCTATATCTATTCTCAATTTCTATTACCTATAAAGAGGAAAGATTTGTATTTTTGATAAGCTCAAAAACTAATTTACCCATTTAAAAACAATCTTTCACCATTGGAAAGCTTAATTTACCCTGAATGATATAGGCTATGTATGTACCACGGATAAAGCCGGGGTGGACTGCTAGTATTAAATAATTTGATTCAATCCAATTGATTAAAAATTTGATTCAACTTACCCAACGTGTAAGCGAGAAACAGAAACACAGCAAGCGCCAACCAAAGCGAACGTGGTATCCTCTCAACGTGTCCGTTTAGAGGCGCTTCGGAAACCGTGTCGTTGTGAAGAGGCGTGCTTGCTGCTGTGTAGTCATAGTCGTAATACGATAGCAAAATAAAATCCATGACGGTTAAGAGGAAGCCGGCAAAAGTTAGGACGTTAGGTGCCACCCAGCGAGGAACGAGCTGGAACAATTAATTGGATTATTTTTGACTCGAATTTATGCAATTAATATAATCACAGTTATGGCAGAGATAAGGTCCACTGCTGATAAAATCTCAAAACAGGTGTCTTTGTCTTTGCATTCCAACGAATTTGCAGCTTGTGATGCAAGGTAATTCCAGAAAATGATAATGTCTATTTCAATTTATTTATTGCATTTCATATTGTACATTAACAGTTCTTACTATAGGTACACATATACAAAAGTCACTGTTTTTTTTAAGTAGGTACAATTGAACCCTGTCGTGTCGGGTGTTTGTTTATAGGTGGTGTTGTCGATGTAGAAGTCTAAAAAGGTGCTGGTTCGACGTCGCAGTAAACGATATGCGTGCTAATGGTCTCACAACTATGGATGCCGAAGAACGGGCGAAGTGGAGGAGAAAAAGCGGGTAACTGCTTTCCTGCTTTTCAGCTGATTGCTTCAGAGCCCAGGGTCTGCATTCTGGACTCCGAAACAATCATTCATCATCCGAAGGTGCATAATTATGATTGTGTCAACATAAGACAGTGAGTATTAGTTAAAACAAGCTTAAAGTGCAATCTTATCTCACGTAGAGACATTTGAACAACGTTTGGAGACGTTCGCGAGACATTACACAACAAACTAACATAACAGTTTAATTAGGTCCCAAAGTAATATGAGTAGACAGCGTAATTAGTGCCTAATCTGTTGTAAATGTGTGCAAAAAAAAATAGGCGTATTGTATTTTTGTAAAAAAATTAAAAGAAAAAAGATTCCGCTGGAGTAACGCACGCCATGATTTTGGTAAATTTTTGATAAAAAAAAAACTTAATACAACCTCCTTCTTTTTAGCAGTCGGTTAAAAACAATACAAGTGTAAGTTTCAAGAATGTGCAATGTGGTCAGCTCTTGTGGTTTTCAGAACAATAAGGCATTGTTTGGTATTTTACGAGATGCATTATATTGTGAAGGATGTCATATGTTATCTGAACACAAGATGGTTTTGTTTTATCTGTGCGCTAAGTTAGCTCATTGAAAAGATAAATGGTTATGAATGAATGTGCAGTATGTATGTTAAGATGTTATGTATGATATTGTGGAAAATTTACTAAAATAACATTTTTTTTTTTTAATTTTATAATATTTTAAGAGATGTCGACTACTAAGCGAGATAAATCCACAAAGGTTACATTTTGGGATGAAAAGTAACCTATGGGCCATTATCATCTTATTGTGTGGGTTGCATGGTCAATTGATCATGCACACCCTGGCGTTAACCAAACTGAAAACTGGAAACCAAAAGGAAATATTCTGGCCCTAACATAAATATCATATGTTCAAATAAACATCTATATCCCAGTATAAGATTAATTATGAATTAATATAACGTAATATTAATGTATTAGTTTGATTGAATTGTGCATGGCCAATAAAGATATGTATTATTAAATAATATATGGTATTGTTTGGTTACTAGGGGGTCTAAAATCGCCACTTTGAGCAATTCATCGAATCGATTCATATTACGAATTCCTTAGCAATTCTGTAGCAATTCCTCTATTTTTTGTAAAATAGCCAACTAAATTTTGCATTTCCTCTTCAAAAAAAATTTAAAGAAATAGGAATTGCTAAGGAATTCGTAATATGAATTCGATTCGATGAATTGCTAAAGTGGCGTTTTAGACCCAAAGGTCTTTCAACAGATTTTTAATCATATAAAGAAAATTTGACAATATCAGTGTACTAAGCCTAGAGAGGTGGGTGTGTTCGTTACGATAGCACGCGTAAAGCGACGGTGAGTGCACGGCCATGCTTGGATAGGTCGCCATTAGTGGCATTTTTATCTTGAGCTCCTCCGTTATCGATGAATTTAGGCAGCAGGAATGTACAAAAATCTCACAGCCACTAACACACCCGAACCTTGTTCCTATTTGTATTGGTTTTCCTGTAAAAAAGGGTCACGAAGTTCAGATGGTATCCGCTCTACTGTAAAAACCTGTACCACCAAATCAGGACCATGATTAAGAATACCCTGGGCTGAAAGGATAAATGGAAGATGCAATCATGAAACATGTTCGGACGAAGAAAATAGTATGTTTTTTTATACAAAATTAGTTGTGATTAAATTTTTAAAAAGCAGTACCATATCGTGTTTAAATTAAGAACTCTAACCAAAAAATAGGGAGTTATGTTGTATCAGGGCGTGAGAAGGCTAGCGGAAGATAGAGACACCTGGAACTGATAAGAGCAAATCTCTCAAATTTTAGATAGATCATTATTAAATTGATATCATTCATGATTACCAATTTTTTACCATTTTCAATATTACTACGGGCACTACAAACTCATTGTTTATATGCTGGCATTGATAAAAAAATCAAGAATCACGGAAAGATAAATATCTTTGCCGCCTATTGATATTATGCTGTCCTGATAAGATTACGTTCCAGTGTGTCATGTATGACATCTCCAAATAGATAAACTTCCTAATTTGAAAACATAGTTTATTAAAGACTAGCTGTAGCCCGCGACTTCGTGCGCGTGGGCTTCGTTCCTGTTATCGTGCGAATTTCGGGAATTGCTCCCGAAATTCCTTTAGGATTTGCTCGGGAATCCCCCTTTTCTTATATACAAAGTTAGTCATGTCAATAACCAACACAAAAAAAGAATTATCCAATTTGGTGTGTTCGTTGGAAATCAAACATGCCTTGAATTTATTCAAATGACGGAAAACTTTTTTTTAATCAACCGATTTTGATGAAGCATACTTTAGTTGTTCTTTGAGTTAAAACAAAACAATAAGTAGGAGTTTTAAGCAAAAAGGTTTAGTACTTTCAGAGAAAAGTATGATTTCAGTCAAAATTACTAAATGTACAGACAAAATATTTTTACTATTTTATTATATTATAGATTAAATTTTATTTTCCTTCCAAGATGGTCTGGAAAAAGAAAACATAGAATGTGCCAGCTACTTCTCTTCCTGCTAATGGGGGAATGATGACATAGGAAATGCGGCAACCCATCACTATTGATTTTTTGTTTCAACTACCACCATGGTAACGCAGCCTAAGGTTTTTATGGCCCTAAGCTCCCTAATACTAAGTGTAACTCGGTCGTTTAAAAAAATGCATGGATTTTTAAACAAGTTTTTTTTAATGGTTTCCTATCCCTGAGGCAGATAATAGTCACCTGAGTGGGATAAAAGAAGAATAATCTTACCTCAACAACCTTATTCCAGAATGGGTGCATAACATAGACACTTAAGGGGCTTGTGTCTATCGCCATGTACTGAAAAGAAAAAAAGACTATACTGTGGGCCAAGTATAAAAGTATACTACAAAAAGTGTAATGTATACAAAAGGCAACTGGACATAGATCACAAATCTGACTTCATGAAGGGTCATACGTTAGGTTATGGATAACTTGCAACCCCCAAAATAAATAAGCGTGTGAGCGAGCGAGCGAGCATTTGACTTGCGCACCCTTTGCGACACTCCGTCGTTAGATCTTATGTAATATTGGTTAAAATAAGGTATAACACTGATAAGTGTAGAACGAGTTATTATTAAACACACTGTAACAACACTTTTGTCTTGCTTCCTTATTCCGATTTTGTAGCTGAAGGCAGTTATGAATTATTGATTTTTAGGTTAAGTGCCTTATTGCGTATAACGAGAGAACTTTTATAACGTAGTAATGAAATTAAAGGCATACAAATGTATCAGACATATTTACTAGTAAATTGATCTTTACCTTATAATTATCGAACCCTTCGAGGTGTCCCCGAGTTAAATATTTGTAGTTAAACATTGTAGAAGAATTTCACTTAATTAAACCACTGTAATACTATAAATAATACGATAAAATCGTTACTTTAACATTTATTTTTTTGAAAAGTCATTTTAATTGCTGATATTGATAGCAAAACCAGTAATTATATCGTACTCATACGTTCATGGTTAAAATTAAACCAATTAAATAAAATATCGAAGGAATCGAACTCTTGCCTAGCTTGCTTGTTGTTGATTTCTGAGCTTTTGTGACAGCAGGGACAGCTGTCGACTGTCAAGCGGGTCAAGCGTTTTTTTTTTATATCTTTTACGGCCATGGAATCTAGTCCTTTAAGGCCTTTCTTGAATTTATTAATCTTCTTCAGTCCTACTTAAGTCAGTCGAGTCAAAAATTCAAGTCAATAGTCAAGTCCAGTCAAGTAAGTCTAGTCTGAGTTAGATGGCTAAGTGAAGCGGTGGAAAAATTTCACTTAGCTATATCATGGAGATTTTGGTAACAAAGATAAAAAGTCACGTAATCGACACTGTATCACTTCCCAACACTCACGCTTGTTCACGAACACTTTGCGAATAATAATCCACCAATATTATGCACAAACACTCGAAAAAACCTAAGTTTTGGAAATTAAATACAGCGCGGACATAGCGACAGTTTACTTTCCCTCCAAAAACTCCTCAAGACCAAAAATTTTTTTTTTTAATTGTCTTTACGGCCATGGAATCTAGTCCTTTAAGGCCTTTCTTGAATTCATTAATCTTCTTCAGTCCTACTTAAGTAAGTCGAGTCAAAAATTCAAGTCAATAGTCAAGTCCAGTCAAGTAAGTAAGTCTAGTCTGCTGAGTCAGATGGCTAAGTGAAGCGGTGGAAAATTTTCACTTAGCTATATCATGGAGATTTTGGTGACAAAGATAAAAAGTCACGTAATCGACACTGTATCACTTCCCAACACTCACGCTTGTTCACGAACACTTTGCGAATAATAAACCACCAATATTATGCACAAACACTCGAAAAAACCTAAGTTTTGGAAATTAAATACAGCGCGGACATAGCGACAGTTTACATTCCCTCCAAAAACTCCTCAAGACCAAAAAGTCAATGTCAGGTGTCAGCTAACTGCTCCAAATACTTTTTACGGCCATGGAAACTAGTCCTTTAAGGCCTTTTTTGAATTTATTAATCTTCTTCAGCTACCTTGGGGGTTACTATCGTCTCTTAAAACCATGCAAGATCCAGTGAGTAAGTGAGACAGCCACCTTACTACCATCTCTAAAAACCATGCAAGAACGATTGAGTAAGGGAGATCTCGCCTTACATAATGTAATGCGCTGTCTTGTTTACTCACTCGTTCTTGCATGGTTAAAAGAGTTTAAAGAGTAAGCAGTAAGCTACCAGGGTTATGGTTTTTTATACTTCACTAAGTGTATCATAAAATTGATGACGCATTGACCTTCCTCATTCCATGATCATAAAGTCTATGCAGTTGCATCTAAGCATTACTTATTATACATATTAGGGCTGTCATCAGCTAAATGACAAACCCAAGATAAAAAACTTAAAAAAAAATCCGGTAACTACACGCAATAAAGATTTTTCCCTGTAACAGTCACATTGTTACATAATATTTTTATTTATTTTTAACTTTAATTTACATACATACATATCATCACGCCTGTCTCCCGTAGGGGTAGGCAGAGACTAGAGATTTCCATTGGCTACGATCCTTACATACCTCTCTCGCCTCCTCCACACTCATCACTCTCGTCATACACGCTCGCCTATACTCCTAATGTCTCCCTTTTCAAAAGGTCTGCGATTTGGTCGCAGTATGTTTTACGAGGCCAACCCTGACCGCCGCTCCCAGCCAACTCTGCTTTGTATATACTTTTCGTCAGTCTCCTTTCATCCATCCTCTCTACATGTCCAAACCATCCTACATGTCCAAACCATCTCAACATCCCTTTTTCTATCTTTGTCACTACATCCTCATTTACACCGGATCTTTTTCAAATCTCACTATTTCTTATTTTATCGCTCAAGCATAAACCACACATACTCCTTAAAGCTCTCATTTCAACCGCATTCACTCTACTTTTATTATTTTAATGCCATACTCAACTTTCACTACCATACATAAGGGTCGGCATTAACACTGCCCTATGAACAGCGAGACGTGCTTTTTTGGACACAACTCTACTGCTCATAAAGGAATGTAATGCCCCATTTACCTGATTACCAGCAGCCACTCTTTTTTCAATATCGCTCTCATGCTTGCCATTTCTAGTAAACTTACAACCCAGATATACAAATTCATTCACTTGTTCAACACTCTCTCCGTTTATACCTACTGACATTACATACTGTTCTACTTTCATCCTTGCAAACACCATTATTTTCGTCTTACTTACATTTATTTTCATACCCTTACTTACTAGCGCTACATTCATTATTGTTATCATCTTCTGTATGTCATCCTCCGATTGAGCAAGTAGCACTTGGTCATCGGCATATAGAAGGCATTTGATGCATAACTCATTCATTCTTATACCACATTCAGTATCTTTCAAATCTTTCAGACAGTTGTCCATAAACAGATTACACAGCCAAGGTGACGCTACACATCCTTGCCTGACACCTTTTTCGATCTCAAACCAGTCTGTGTAGCTCCCATTTATTCTGACACAAGCGCTGGAATCCTTATAAAGGGATTTCATTGCTCTTATCAGGTATTATAAAGGCGATTTTGTTGATTAAAATTTTTGTATTTGATTTTGGGGGGGATGTTTCTTACTTCTTTACGTTCAAGCGGGGCCAATTTTTATGAAATTTGGTATGAAGGTAGCTTGGATTAACATATAGGGTACTTTTTATCCTGAAAAGTACGCGATTCCTGTAGGCTTAGTTAAATAGTCTGATAGTCAAAGTTGATGGCGCTGCTGTGTATGATAGTATGTTAAACCGCGGGTAAGTGGGGTGCAGGGGGGTTACTACCGTCTCATAAAACCATGCAAGATCCAGTGAGTAAGCGAGATAGCGCGCTACGTGATGTAAGGCAACATCTCCTTTACTCAATCCTTCTTGCATGGTTTTAAGAGCTGGTGGTAAGCCATCTGTAGTACCTAACTGTGTACTTAAGGTGATACCTCGGTGAACACTAGCGCCACCTTCATTTAAAAATCATTACTCACTGTAAACACAAGTTATCAAAAATCCCTCTGCTGTAATTAAGGTTCTGGATCTGAAGTTAATTTTAAACATATTAAATTATTAAATTATAATTCCCTATAGTTACAAATTGCATTATTATATATCTGGGGAAATCTGGACGTAGGCAGCCCTATTCATAATTAAGTCAAGGTGACTCCGAGGTTTAGTAGGTGACATCACAGCGTGGGCAGGTGATGCCCAAAGGACTTATCACTGGTCATTGAGTCATAAGTCTTTGAAGGTCCTTGAGTACGGTAAGTGCAGTGTTTATGTGGTTTAGTAATACGAATATTCTGTGAGGTGAGGCTAATCCTTCTGTAACCCTTGTTTGAGATTTTATAAACGCAGACGCTAGCGAATACGTTAGGATTTTGTATGGAATTTCTTAATCGTCTCGTCTTACTATCTGTCTGTACAGGTTTTGTCATATACAATCGCTAATGCAGTCGCTAGCGTCTACGTTTATAAAATCTCACACTATGGTACTGGTAAAGACTTACCCCCGTATTAAGAAACGTTTGTTAAGCCCATGTTAGCTAAAATGTGTTGCGTCTCTTTCATTCACATAAAGTGTCAGTGCCCCTAGTATGAGTTTTTCTTAACGCAGACGCTAGCGACTGCGTTAGGATTTTGTATGGAATTTCTTAGTTGCCTTACTATCCGCCAGAGGCGCTGTACAGGTTTGCCATACTAAATCGCTAACGCAGTCGCTAGCGTCTGCGTTAAGGTGATACCTCGGTGAACACTAGCGCCACCGTCATTTAAAAATCATTACTCACTGAAAACACAAGTTATCAAAAATCCCTCTGCTGTAATTATGGTTCTGGATCTGAAGTTAATTTTAATCATATTCAATTATTTAATTATAGTTCCATATAGTTACAAATGGCAAAACTGCTAAAAGTGGCCGTTTTAAGCAATAATGCAATTTGTAACTATAGGGAATTATAATTTAATAATTTAATATGTTTAAAATTAACTTCAGATCCAAAACCTTAATTACAGCAGAGGGATTTTTGATAACTTGTGTTTTCAGTGAGTAATGATTTTTAAATGACGGTGGCGCTAGTGTTCACCGAGGTATCACCTTAAGAAAAACTCATACTAGGGGCACAGGTAAGAGAAAAAGAGCCTAAACATATTTTAGTTTAAATAGGCTTAACAAACCTTTCTTAATACGGGGGTTACACCTCCACCTCAAAATAACTAGCTGTACCCCACGGTTTCGCTGTTTGTGTGTATGTGTACGTGTTTCGCGCGGTTTTAGAAAACGGAACAATTTTGCGTCCCAAAGTTCATTTCGGTGACACAGGTACAAAGGGACTATAAAAAGGGACAGTTCAAAAGGGGACTTATGGTCACGTTACCTTACCTAAGAATCAGGCTATCACTCGCAGAAAAAGGTATTTTTTTTCTCAAATCTGACCTCATCATCATCACCAAGGCGCTACAGCTCCGCGTGGGCCTGGGCCTGTGCCCTTAGTATGAGTCTTTCTAAACGCAGACGCTAGCAACAAACCTGTACAGCGCCTCTGGCGGATATTAAGGTAAGAAATTCCATATAAAATCCTAACGCAGTCGCAGTAGGGGTACTGGTCAAGTAAATTTCTCCAGATTTTCCGAATTTGAGGTTTTCGTCGCCAGCTGCCGATACCGATGTTTCCAAGGTCTCTCTCTATTTCATCCAAAAATCCATTTAAAGTTGAAAGAGCATGAGCAAACCCGCGAAGGTAGAGGCCATCCTGTGCCCCTAGTATGAGATTTTCTTAACGCAGACGCTAGCGACTGCGTTAGCGATTTAGTATGGCAAACCTGTAAGCGTATAACTCTTCAGCTTTTTTTATATTATTACTAGCGGACCGCCCCGGCTTCGCATAGTTATAAAAACCTTCCTCTTGAATCACTCTATGTATTTAAAAAAAAAACGCATTAAAATCCGTTGCGTAGTTTTAAAGATTTAAGCATACAAAGGGATATAGGGACAGAGAAAGCTACTTTGTTTTATACTATGTAGTGAAGTGATGTTAGTTATAGATTATGAAAAAGCTCCTTAATTCAATACATCCTGTATATCACATGTACTTTACGTTAGAACACAATATTTCAAAGAGGAGTAATCTAAAGGCCGCGGGTCAAGTGACAGTTACTTAGCCCTATGAAGAACAGTTAGGGCCCTAGGGTGCCGTAAATATACAGACGGTTATTGTGCGCGTGCACGCTTGTTTTAAGCTAGAGCTATTCACGCGGAACGTTCCTGTACCGGGTTATCGTATGGGTAACGAGGTCCATTGACCTTGCGCACCCTGGTGTCTCTGACGTCCCTCCGTCTGTTTACCAGCTGGATGTATTTCGTAAAGCCATTCTCGAGATTAAGTGAGACTCACAAACAGCAATTGATTTTTATATAGGTATAAGAAGAAGATTTGTTATACAATAATCTAAAATAATATTATCGTTGAGGTGAGTATTTCACTATCACTAATAGTATAAAACAAAGTCGTTGTCTCTGTCCCTATGTCACTTTGTATGCATATGTATTTTTAAAACTACGCAACGGTTTTTTTTAATAGATAGAGTGATTCAAGAGGAAGGTTTTTATGCCCGTGCGGGTCGCTAGTCCATACTAATATTATAAATGCGAAAGTCTGTCTGTCTGTCTGTCTGTCACCTCTGCACGGCTAAACTGCTGGACCGATTGTGATGAAATTTGGTAGGGATGTAGTTAACGACCTGAGGTCAAACATAGGCTACTTTTGGGCGCGATATAACCGAGTACCACGCGGGGCGAAGCCGCGGGGAACAGCTAGTAGTTTATATAGCATATTTTAGTTTTATATAGTAGTGAGTGTGTAATAAAAAGTATGACAGAGTAAATGATAAAATAAATATAGTATCGTTGAGTTTAGTACCTATCCCATAAAACAAACTCACATTGGCGCTAACTAAATCTGTGTGATTTGTCCCTATACTTAAATTTATTAATTTTATCTATGTGGTCCTTAATACAAATTAATAACTACATGTCTTACGTTTAATGTTGAAATTTCCTCCCGTACGTTTCACCATCTGTATGTTTGCATTGAACCAGAGAATCACAGTTTAACCTGAAGGTCGTGTGATTTACGTTAAAGCATCTTTTATCTGTTACTTGAGTATAAACAAGGAGGGTTGTGTTTTCAAGATCGTATTTCTCATTTAAGCGCTATTCCGGTTTTACATTAGACATTTCCTTTTAGCTCGGAGCCTTTTAGTAGGTTATTTACAATTTGTAAGGGTAGTGTTACCTCTGTCTTCTCAGCGGATTCCTGGTTACAACTTTCTTTAGCTATATTGCCGGGGTTCACAGAATAAATTTTGTCAGGCATACGGCGCACTTGATATTTACCGTGGCCTATATGACGACCTCAGTGGCGTAATGGTTAACTGCCTGCCCGCTACTTTGGAGATCCCAGGTTCGATCCCCGGTAAGGTAAAGATGAAAAATGATCTTTACTAGACTTAGAAAATATTATTTCGCATTTTTTAAAGGTTCTATCTATGTTGTAGTCTGTGGTAAAACAACTGTGCCTCTGTGTTAACATTTGTGTATGAAATTTCTGAGTTATAGTTCCTTTTACGCATTTACTTTTCTACTCGCTAGCGCCAGGGGTGCTTTACGGACTTCACATAACAAAACAATTGCGTCAGTAATTGTTAGTATCTGCGGTCGAAATATCTCGTGGCAGAGTCAGCTATTATAGCGTCATTTCGTATTTCGAATTCTATAATCTGACCTCTAACTAAGAATCGAAAGCATTACCCTACGCTATCCAATATATGTTGACGATGAAATCAGAAACAATTTGTTGTTTTTTTTTCTATTTTGTTAGGACTTTGCAAGCGTGAATCACTTGGTGGCCTACTATCATCTCTAAAAACCATGCAAGTTCCAGTAAGTAAGCGAGACAGCACAATACACGATGTAAGGCGACATCCCCCTTACCCACTGGATCTTGCATAGTTTTAAGAGATGATAGTAGGCCACCTGATTGTCTGATAAAAAACATGAATCAGTGCTTCGGAAGACACGTTAACCCGGTGGCGGACACACGACTGCTATAACAGTTATAACAATTAAACTTCTATTGTGTTTTTAAAAACGTCCGCGAACGTGTTAAGCCGTTGATCCCGGTTTCCATCTGTAATCGTTAAAGAAACCACGCCAGAGGCCGAGAGGCGGTTCCGAAGAACTCGGACACCAGGCGTACATGGTCAATTGACCGTGTTAATTCAAATGATGATGAAACAGAAAAACGCTCGGCTGCTGATGATAAAATCCAGAATCAAATGCCTAACGTCGTGTAAAGCAATCGTGATATAAATTGATCGGAATGACTCTACACTGTCTTTGATGCTGATTTATTGGGTCATTTGAATGTATGTTTGTTTGTGAGTGCAGCTTTTAGCGGCCTCCATGGACCAGTTGTTAAGGCGTTTGCCTGTGGACTCCGGGGTCAAAAGCTCGACTCCCACGGGAAGTATACGTTGTTTAGTTTTTTCGGAAGGCACGTAAAAAGCCGTTGGTCTCAGCTGCCATCTGGTAGCCGTTAAAGGAACCACGTCAGAGGCCGAGTCGCGGTTCCGAAGGATTATTATTTGAGCCAGGCTCGGATGAAGATGAATATATAAAATCCTAACTAAAAACACTTTTATGTTCGCAAAAGTCAGCTAAACTCATTAGTATGTTGTTACTTGGTTGTTACGAGCAGTTTAAATTTAACACTGCGTTTGATTGCCAACCTAATAATAAAATAGTTTATCAAACCAACATCAAACGCATTAATTCGATTACTCGAAATACTTAGTCGAGTTTCCCAACTATCGAATACACAACGGCACACGTAGTCGACCAAAATAATCATTCATTCCATAGCCCATTCATGCATAACATCGATTTTGCAGACGAGCTATTTATTAATTAAAGAGTTACAAAAATAGTGATTGTTTTTTGTTTTAGGTTTTGAACACTGAATTAATAATATGGCTATGGGGTCTCCAGTCTCTCCCATTGTTGCTGATATATTCATGGAAGACCTTGAGGAGAAGGCTCTTTCAACCACCCTGGCTATGCCGAAGATGTTCAAACGGTACGTAGATGATACTTTTGTTGTACTCCCTAAAACTCAAGTCTCAGTTTTATTAGATCATTTAAATTCCATTAATAGTAAAATTAAATTCACAATGGAATCTGAGAATAATAATTCTTTAGCTTTCCTTGACATTTTAATAATGAGAAATCCTGACAATAGTATTGGTCACACCGTGTATAGAAAGCCAAGCCATACCGATAAATACCTCAATGGAAAATCTCATCATCATCCATGTCAGTTGGCTACCGTAGGCAAATCTTTGTTTCAGAGAGCACAAGGCATCTGTGACACCCACCATCTCAAAGAAGAGCTTCGACGAGTCAAGTCTGTCTTGAGAAGCAACGAACTCAGCCTTCCACAAACAAATAAATTAATTTGATTTTTATCCTAGCTTTAATATATGAACAGCTTTTACCCGAACTTTATAATTAAACTCTTTGTTACAGTTCTGTGATACGTACCTACCTAGAGTATCGAATATCTACAGAAGTCTTTCATAACATACATTGACTTGTTGGTTGTTTCTAGTAGCTACTTAATTAATAATTAAAGGCCAAAATTCTGATTCTAGTAAGAGGTCAATGAAGTCTTTAGTAACGTGTAAAGCTCGTCTGATCCGTAATTATTTTTCTCTCCTTTTTATTTTTTTCCATCAACTCTTTAAGCATTTGTCATTCGAAGCGCACGACCTGGTACAGACGGTCACATAGAAAATAATACCACTTTCCTTTACATTTACAACAAGTACGATCTTTTTATTTGAAGCCCTCTGTACAAGGCTGGAATAACTTCATCTCTAGGCCGTTGCGACACCGAAGTAAATTTTGTCGCAGTAAATAAACGCATGTCTGCAATTTAAGACTTGCGCGCCAAAATTAAACACCTTCAGATTGGAATTCAATAGGTAACATCTATAATTAGAAAGAAAAACAAACAAATTCCTCCCGCAACAAAAAAAAAAACGTTGTGCTCTTGAAAATAACAATATTTTTCACTCTATCACGTGCTGGGGTTACTGTTCAAACCATGTGTGGTAAAGTTTCGGAGCCGAATCTAGTTTCCAACTCGTGACGTAAAGTGCTTTTCTTTTGATACATTTAGTTCCAAACCTAACATCTTATTTATGGTTTTCGGCCGTGAAGTTCAAAAGATTTCATTTTGTCCCTTTCGGAGTCGAGACCCTTGGTCCGTGGGGTCCTAGTGCCATAAGACTTTTTAAAGAAATTGCTAAAAGGTTAGTCGACATCACTGGAGACCGAAGAGCTGGCAGCTTCCTCGGACAAAGAATTAGTTTAGCCATTCAAAGGGGGAATGCTGCCAGTATCTTCGGAACCTTGCCTACAGGGACTCCTTTTAATAATATATTTTAGTCATTTATATGTAAATATATATATATATTTTTAGCATAAAATTTAATTTAGGTTAGTTTTTAATTATTATTTTTTTTATTACTTAATAAAATTTCAAATGTTGTATATTCATAAAATGTAAATAAAATGTTTTATGACAAAGATTTCATTGTGCCTCTTCAAAATAATTAAGCACACCACATTTTTAATTCTATTGTATTTAACGACCTCCGTGGCGTAATGGTTAACATGCCTGACCGCTACTCAGGAGGTCCCGGGTTCGATCCCCGGTCAGGTCAAGATGAAAAATGATCTTTTTCTGATTGACCTGGGTCTTGGATGTTTATCTATATATGTATTTGTTATAAAATATAGTATCGTTGAGTTAGTATCCCATAACACAAGTCTCGAACTTACTTTGGGGCTAGCTCAATCTGTGTGATTTGTCCCTATATATTTATTTATTTATTTATTTATTTATTACATTTTCTGGGTTACTTTCCGTATATGGTATAGCTCTTTGGAGCCCTAGCCTTAGTCTGTGCCTTCGCCCTAGCTACTGATACCTGTCATACTTACTTGTTTACTCCGCTGGCTCAGCCACTCGAAGTGGATCTTGGCCTCCGAATCGAGAGAGCGCCAGTTTTCTATTCTGCGCGATGGCTCGCCAGTTTACAGCGCCCATCTCTTATTGAAAACTATTAAATGTTATTAATTAGCTAATATCTGTGTCATTGCATCTCTTAAGTAGTATCTAGCATGCAGAATCTGGTAGTATGAAAGTATGTGGACCACATAATTTAGAAATATTAATTTGGATAATTTTTCAGTTCAGTCATGTGGTACCATGTATATAATAATGGAATACATGGAATTTTAATTAAATTACCAATAATTTGTCATAATATTAACAATAGTTAATGTATTGTTTAACTTAGAATATGTAAATTAAAAGGAATATGTGTCATGTCGTCTTACGCATGCATTCATATCAGTAATTATAAGTAAGTACTCAATTGAATTAGTAATATGTAATATATATTGTCTAATTACGAATAATAGTTATTCATTTTTCCAGGAAAAACAGGGGACAAAAATAACAAAATATTTTTTTATATAGAAACTAGTTGCTGCCCGCGACTCCGCCCGCGTGCGCCTCGGTTATATAACGCCCGAAAGTAGGCTATGTTTGACTTCTAGTGCATAACTATATCCATCCATACCAAATTTCATCACAATCGGTCCAGCAGTTTAGCCGTGAAGAGGTGGCAGACAGACAGACAGACTTTCCCATTTATAATATTAGTATGGATATGGAAGTATGGATAAGTACATAGAATTACGAAATCGCGGTCACCTACCAAGCTAAAATTATTTTAATAAATTATGATATACAAGGTTCGGCCGCGGCTTCGCCCGCATGAATTTCCCTCGGGAACAGTGCTTTTTCCCGGGATAAAAAGGTACTCTACCTTATCAATACTCCTAGCTATGTGTATGCGAAATTTCAGAAAGATTGGTTCTGAAAATAGGGCGTGAAGAGGTAGCAAACAAATATACAAACTCACTTTCGCATTTATAATATTAGTTGGGATTTAAAAGAGTTAAGAAGCATACAAACTTTCGCCTTTATAATAATACTTATAAGTAGAATATTTATGTATTTAATACCATTGTACTTCCTTTGCGTCATGTCGCTCTCAAATTTCAAGGAGTCTAAATTCATCTCAACACAAAAACAATCAGTTCACTGCATTTCAGTCCAATTAATCATGTCTATATAAAGATTTGGAGTGTTTATGTTCGTGCAAGGAATTCTTGTGCAATTGGATCATTTGGAATCAGCGTGGCTAAACATCTTAATTTCTTGACGTCAGCAAGTTCCTTTCTTATAAACTCATGCAAATAAACACTTACACTTATAGAGTTACTAGCTGTTCCCCGCGGCTTCACCCCGCGTGGGACTCGGTTATATCGCGCCCAAAAGTAGCCTATGTTTGACCTCAGGTCGTTAACTACATCCCTACCAAATTTCATCACAATCGGTCCAGCAGTTTAGCCGTGAAGAGGTGACAGACAGACAAACAGAGAGACAGAGAGACAGACAGACTTTCGCATTTATAATATTAGTATGGAAGTATGGATATGGAAGTATGGATAGTATGGACTAGCGACCCCGCCCAGGCTTCGTATAGGTGCAATATGATGGGTTTTGCTTTCATAAAAACCTTCCTCTTGAATCACTATCTATTAAAAAAAACCGCATTACAATCCGTTTCTTAGTTTCGGGTTATCGTAAACTTGCCACAAAGTTAATTCGTCACGAAAAAAAGTATGCGTAAACTTGCCACACTTTTATTTGGGTTATCGTAAACTTGCCACATAGTTAATTCGTCACGTTTTTAAAACTCCATACATTCAAAGTTAATTCGTCACATGCATAAAAAAGTATTAGTTAACTCGTCACAGGTAGGTATGCGTTATAGTTAATTTGCCACAATTAGCAAAGTACCGACAGCAAGCAAAGTGATTTATTTATTTAGTGGTTTAAATCTACGCTAATATGAAAAATGCCGAAGAGTTTGTTTATTTGGTTTTATGACATGACGACAGGTTAGATTTACAAAAAAAAACCACTCTTGTAAAGATGAAGGTATGTACCATGGGCGGAACTGAAGCGGACAACAAGTTAAATACATTTATTTACTACAAATGTCTAAAGTATTCAACTACATACAGGGGTTTATTTATTTGAATTTAATGATGGCCAAATTATATAATTTAATTTTCTATATTACTCAATTTTATTTTTCTATTGTCATGTGATCTATGTATTGGAATGCAATGTATGAATTATTATTGAATAAATTAATGATCACTTGATCAATTCAAATAGGACATCATTTTTTTTTTAGCTGCAAAATGTTGATAGTTATCTTGAGTTCATTCATACCCTAGGAGGCTGTTGGTGCTTTTTAAATAATCCTTTATATGAGGATGAGAAAATTTACAATCAGACAGCTAGGTAGCACTCCTGCACATGCTTTTATCTCTCTCGCTCGCTGCAACTATCTCTTTCTAAATGTAACAACTAACCCTTTCGGTCAATGCATTCTTGTTATCAGTCCAGTGACTCACATGACCTTGCGAGAGGGTGGTGACGTGTTTTGCAAAATTACTGTGCAATTTTAAATGTTGTAATTTGTGCATCTTTGAAAAAATGGATAATCAGCCGGGAACAAGTACGGGAGGACATGGTGTAAGTATTTTTAAATTTAATTCTATACAAAAAAAAATATGTGCTATTTGTTTATTATTTTATCTCTCAAATGCTCTTATATAAAAGGAGTTCGATTTTAATAACAGTTATTAAACAATGATTTTATTTAATTTAACTTTAGATAGCCTATGGTTTTAAAACAAAATTAATACTTAACTGACCCCTCATTATTTTCACAGCAATGTCAATTTAATCAAGTGTTTATTTAATTGATTCTAGTAATTATAATCTGCAAGTTAAACTGCACTAGATCTAATACGAACTATTAATTATAATTAAATAAATATTTGAATAAAAGAGTCACATTTCTTATTTTATTTATTAGCAAAGGTACAGTTTAAAACTTTAGATATAATTTTAAATCATACCGTTTTATGCTGCTTGTCTTAACTAGACATGACGCATGACAAACTTTAAACAAAATGGCCGACGGCTCAGACGCCAGCGGTGGTGTGATTAATCATACATTGTGAAATTTGACATGTATTATGCTTATTGTTTTCTGTAGACAAACACAGTTACAAATTTCTATACTATACCCGTTTAGTTTTAAAGCATGTAGTAATTTTTATGGTGATTTTATAAAATGCTGACTATTTCCCGTGACTTCAATTGCGGCATTTATTTCCGTTGTTGTTAAGAGTAAAGAGTATTCTTATATTGAAAGAGTTATCAAATTCCGTCCAGTAGCTTTTTTTCCTCTTTATAGTATTAAGTATAGATAAATTTATGATACTATTTCAACACCTTTTCAGGTCACATTTACGAAAACTGAAAGGGGACGGAGAATGCTTGTGAGAGGTGGTTATATGTACACCTTTCATCGGGAAACTAAGCTTGGAACTGTTTGGAGATGTACGAATCGTGCATGCAGTGCAAGTATAAAAATTTCGGAGAATCATAGCGTTCGAGTTTTGCATGAAGCGGCTCATAAGTGTAAACCAAATGTAGTGAAAACAGAGATTATCAAGACAAAGAATCTTTGTAAAGAAGCAGCAGCAAACACCAGCACACCTATGCCTCAACTATTTGAAGAAGTTTTTCAACCAAAAAAAGACGCGGGTTACGATTTATTAAGTGCCTTACCGAAATTTAAACACTTTTCAAGATCACTTTATATCGTAAGGAATCGTGAATTAAACGTACCCAAAACACATTTTGCTAAATGTGAAGATGTAATAATCCCGTTCAAATATACAGATTGTTTTTTATTATTTGACGACGACAGTGATCCTGAGAACAGAATAATAGCTTTCTGTACTGAGACAGCTCGTGAAGCTGTAAGAAATATTCGAACATATTTTTCGGATGGAACTTTTTCAAGCTGCTGTAAACCATTTTATCAGCTTTACTGCATACATGGTGATGTGAGAAGTGACGAAAACTTTACAAACGTAGTTCCTCTCATATACGTTCTAATGCCTAATAAGCAAGAACGGTCTTATGAGCGACTTTTTATTGCTCTCAAGAAAAATTTGCCATATTGGAACCCGGTGACAATGATTGTCGATTTTGAAATTGCAGTTATCAACGTCATAAAAAAAATGTTTCCACATATTAAACTACAAGGATGTAACTTCCACTTCAAACAAGCATTGGCTAAAAAAGCTCACGCCTTAAATATGAACAGCATCAACGAAAAGAGACACTTGGCTTTGTGTGCTGCATTGGCGCATGTAAAGCTAGAAGACATTGAAGACGGTTGGTTGTGGATTATGGAAGATGCGCCACAGAGTGAAACAGTAACAACATTTAATGATTATTTCGTATCCCAGTGGTTAGAAAATAAAAATATACAATTTATTTGGAATATACATGGTTCTCGTCATAGGACAATAAATCTCGCAGAAGCATGGCATAAGCGTTTGAACAATATGATGCCTCAAAAAAAACCTAGAATGCTTCAGTTTCTGGAAACACTCAAAAAGGAAGCTGATTATGTAGATACTAAAATAAAAAAATTGAATCTAGCCATACCATCAAACTTAAGAACGCGCAGGTCAATTGCATATGACAGGGAGTTAAAAACTCTTTTAGAAAATTATAATAACATGCCCCTGTCTGAATTTATATTGAAAATTTCTTATATGCAGCATTTTAAAGAAATGTAACATGGATGTAGTTAATTCTACATTTAAGATTTAAATTAATAATTTTAATGTATGATTTCAAAGGAAAACTAATGTTATAAACAAAAAGCAATATCTTTACTTTATATAATAAAAGTTCTTTTTACTATTGTTTTATTGTAGGTTGTTCTAATTTGTTACATAGATGTAGTTAATCCTTTACTTAAGTTTTAAATTACGACTTTAATCTTTGATTTTAGGGGAAGGCAAGTGATGAATTATGACAAAAAATACTGTGATTTTATCTGTGATTCATTAAGTAGATATATTTTGTTTTTTTTTTTATGTTATACACGTAAGGTATATCAATAAGGTAGGTAGGTAGTAGGTAGGTTGTGCATGTTACCTAGGCAAATCAGCCGCTTTCTATTTATAAAGAGAACTGTGATTTTTACAAATTGTTACATAATATTTTAAATAAAACAGCTGTAAATTTTGAGAACCTTCCTAGAAATTAACAGCAAATTTATTTTTGTTTGCTTCTTCTTTGGTTATATTTGTACGTAATATTTAAGTAAATCATTCAGATAGAACTGTGATTTTTGTAATAGATTTAGGTAAGGTTAATATCCCAAAACTGTGATGAAAGAAATAAATGTTGTTATTTAAATTTTTGTTTAATTTTCTTGCTGTCTGTACAAAAATAATCAGTGTGACGAATTTACTATACTAAATATTAGACTGTGACGAATTAACTATAAAAAAATAAAAGTGTGGCAAGTTTACGCATACTTTTTTTCGTGACGAATTAACTTTGTGGCAAGTTTACGATAACCCTTTTATTTTTTTATAGTTAATTCGTCACAGTCTAATATTTAGTATAGTAAATTCGTCACACTGATTATTTTTGTACAGACAGCAAGAAAATTAAACAAAAATTTAAATAACAACATTTATTTCTTTCATCACAGTTTTGGGATATTAACCTTACCTACATCTATTACAAAAATCACAGTTCTATCTGAATGATTTACTTAAATATTACGTACAAATATAACCAAAGAAGAAGCAAACAAAAATAAATTTGCTGTTAATTTCTAGGAAGGTTCTCAAAATTTACAGCTGTTTTATTTAAAATATTATGTAACAATTTGTAAAAATCACAGTTCTCTTTATAAATAGAAAGCGGCTGATTTGCCTAGGTAACATGCGCAACCTACCTACTACCTACCTACCTTATTGATATACCTTACGTGTATAACATAAAAAAAAAAAACAAAATATATCTACTTAATGAATCACAGATAAAATCACAGTATTTTTTGTCATAATTCATCACTTGCCTTCCCCTAAAATCAAAGATTAAAGTCGTAATTTAAAACTTAAGTATAGGATTAACTACATCTATGTAACAAATTAGAACAACCTACAATAAAACAATAGTAAAAAGAACTTTTATTATATAAAGTAAAGATATTGCTTTTTGTTTATAACATTAGTTTTCCTTTGAAATCATACATTAAAATTATTAATTTAAATCTTAAATGTAGAATTAACTACATCCATGTTACATTTCTTTAAAATGCTGCATATAAGAAATTTTCAATATAAATTCAGACAGGGGCATGTTATTATAATTTTCTAAAAGAGTTTTTAACTCCCTGTCATATGCAATTGACCTGCGCGTTCTTAAGTTTGATGGTATGGCTAGATTCAATTTTTTTATTTTAGTATCTACATAATCAGCTTCCTTTTTGAGTGTTTCCAGAAACTGAAGCATTCTAGGTTTTTTTTGAGGCATCATATTGTTCAAACGCTTATGCCATGCTTCTGCGAGATTTATTGTCCTATGACGAGAACCATGTATATTCCAAATAAATTGTATATTTTTATTTTCTAACCACTGGGATACGAAATAATCATTAAATGTTGTTACTGTTTCACTCTGTGGCGCATCTTCCATAATCCACAACCAACCGTCTTCAATGTCTTCTAGCTTTACATGCGCCAATGCAGCACACAAAGCCAAGTGTCTCTTTTCGTTGATGCTGTTCATATTTAAGGCGTGAGCTTTTTTAGCCAATGCTTGTTTGAAGTGGAAGTTACATCCTTGTAGTTTAATATGTGGAAACATTTTTTTTATGACGTTGATAACTGCAATTTCAAAATCGACAATCATTGTCACCGGGTTCCAATATGGCAAATTTTTCTTGAGAGCAATAAAAAGTCGCTCATAAGACCGTTCTTGCTTATTAGGCATTAGAACGTATATGAGAGGAACTACGTTTGTAAAGTTTTCGTCACTTCTCACATCACCATGTATGCAGTAAAGCTGATAAAATGGTTTACAGCAGCTTGAAAAAGTTCCATCCGAAAAATATGTTCGAATATTTCTTACAGCTTCACGAGCTGTCTCAGTACAGAAAGCTATTATTCTGTTCTCAGGATCACTGTCGTCGTCAAATAATAAAAAACAATCTGTATATTTGAACGGGATTATTACATCTTCACATTTAGCAAAATGTGTTTTGGGTACGTTTAATTCACGATTCCTTACGATATAAAGTGATCTTGAAAAGTGTTTAAATTTCGGTAAGGCACTTAATAAATCGTAACCCGCGTCTTTTTTTGGTTGAAAAACTTCTTCAAATAGTTGAGGCATAGGTGTGCTGGTGTTTGCTGCTGCTTCTTTACAAAGATTCTTTGTCTTGATAATCTCTGTTTTCACTACATTTGGTTTACACTTATGAGCCGCTTCATGCAAAACTCGAACGCTATGATTCTCCGAAATTTTTATACTTGCACTGCATGCACGATTCGTACATCTCCAAACAGTTCCAAGCTTAGTTTCCCGATGAAAGGTGTACATATAACCACCTCTCACAAGCATTCTCCGTCCCCTTTCAGTTTTCGTAAATGTGACCTGAAAAGGTGTTGAAATAGTATCATAAATTTATCTATACTTAATACTATAAAGAGGAAAAAAAGCTACTGGACGGAATTTGATAACTCTTTCAATATAAGAATACTCTTTACTCTTAACAACAACGGAAATAAATGCCGCAATTGAAGTCACGGGAAATAGTCAGCATTTTATAAAATCACCATAAAAATTACTACATGCTTTAAAACTAAACGGGTATAGTATAGAAATTTGTAACTGTGTTTGTCTACAGAAAACAATAAGCATAATACATGTCAAATTTCACAATGTATGATTAATCACACCACCGCTTGCGTCTGAGCCGTCGGCCATTTTGTTTAAAGTTTGTCATGCGTCATGTCTAGTTAAGACAAGCAGCATAAAACGGTATGATTTAAAATTATATCTAAAGTTTTAAACTGTACCTTTGCTAATAAATAAAATAAGAAATGTGACTCTTTTATTCAAATATTTATTTAATTATAATTAATAGTTCGTATTAGATCTAGTGCAGTTTAACTTGCAGATTATAATTACTAGAATCAATTAAATAAACACTTGATTAAATTGACATTGCTGTGAAAATAATGAGGGGATAATTTTGTTTTAAAACCATAGGCTATCTAAAGTTAAATTAAATAAAATCATTGTTTAATAACTGTTATCAAAATCGAACTCCTTTTATAAAAGAGCATTTGAGAGATAAAATAATAAACAAATAGCACATATTTTTTTTTGTATAGAATTAAATTTAAAAATACTTACACCATGTCCTCCCGTACTTGTTCCCGGCTGATTATCCATTTTTTCAAAGATGCACAAATTACAACATTTAAAATTGCACAGTAATTTTGCAAAACACGTCACCACCCTCTCGCAAGGTCATGTGAGTCACTGGACTGATAACAAGAATGCATTGACCGAAAGGGTTAGTTGTTACATTTAGAAAGAGATAGTTGCAGCGAGCGAGAGAGATAAAAGCATGTGCAGGAGTGCTACCTAGCTGTCTGATTGTAAATTTTCTCATCCTCATATAAAGGATTATTTAAAAAGCACCAACAGCCTCCTAGGGTATGAATGAACTCAAGATAACTATCAACATTTTGCAGCTAAAAAAAAAATGATGTCCTATTTGAATTGATCAAGTGATCATTAATTTATTCAATAATAATTCATACATTGCATTCCAATACATAGATCACATGACAATAGAAAAATAAAATTGAGTAATATAGAAAATTAAATTATATAATTTGGCCATCATTAAATTCAAATAAATAAACCCCTGTATGTAGTTGAATACTTTAGACATTTGTAGTAAATAAATGTATTTAACTTGTTGTCCGCTTCAGTTCCGCCCATGGTACATACCTTCATCTTTACAAGAGTGGTTTTTTTTTGTAAATCTAACCTGTCGTCATGTCATAAAACCAAATAAACAAACTCTTCGGCATTTTTCATATTAGCGTAGATTTAAACCACTAAATAAATAAATCACTTTGCTTGCTGTCGGTACTTTGCTAATTGTGGCAAATTAACTATAACGCATACCTACCTGTGACGAGTTAACTAATACTTTTTTATGCATGTGACGAATTAACTTTGAATGTATGGAGTTTTAAAAACGTGACGAATTAACTATGTGGCAAGTTTACGATAACCCTTAGTTTCGAAGTTAAGCATACATAGGGACAGACAGCGGAAAGAGACTTTTTTATACTATGTAAAGATAAAGAAGTAATATAATTGGATTGTACCTTCGTAGCGTATGGACGCCTGAAACACCAGGTGCTTAAATGTAGGTACATTTCAATGTCTTTATGCCTCAAACTTCGAGCACTCTTGACCGGTTAAGTGTGAACTCGAATTGTTTCTTTTTGTGCTTGTGCTCGAATTCTTAAATGTTTATTGTTTCGAAATCTTCCAATTATTGTTGTGTAAAATGATCCTGTCATCGCTTTTATTGAAAAAGTGCTCGAGATTGAAAGGAACACATAAATCAATTAGCCGAAACAACATTGCATCGAATGTGAATTCGGTTTATTGGTTATGTGGCTTGATGCAGTTTTTTTAACTAACTAAGATGGAGAAGAATTCTCAGTACATACCTAGATAGATCTTCAAAATTCTACTTTACTACATAGTGTAAAATAAAGTCACTTTCTCTGTTCCTATGTATGCTTAAATCTCTAAAACTACGCAACAGATTTTGATGCGGTTTTTTTTAATAAATAGAAGATTCTTGAATCACCGGCTTCACATGAGATAAAAACCTTCCTCTTGAGGAAGGTTTTTATCTCATGTGAAGCCGGGGTGGGTCGCTGGTATATTATAAGGGAGAAAGTGTGTTACTTTTTCACAGGAAAACGACTGAACCAATTTGGCTGAAATTTGGAATGGAGATTCCTTAGACCCTAGAACAACGAATATGCTATAATTTTATCCCGGAATTCCCACGAAAGCCCTAGCAGCAGCTAGTAGCAAAATATTCAAAGTACTTATAAAAATCATCCTATGCTGGTCTGGGAGAAAAAGAAAAACATTCTGTACCAGCTGCATCTCTTCCCGCGCAAGCCGTAAAAGTCGACTGAGGGAATCGGCGAATGGGGGAATCATGATGGGCGATGCGGCTAGCAACCCATCACTATTGATTTCCTATTTTAACTACCATCATGATTAACGTAGCCTAGGGTCTTATGGCCCTAGGCTCTGTCTACCCCGTATGGGATAAAGACGTGATTATATGTATGTATAAAAATCATGCTAATATCTTCAATCAATCAGACACATTCGTTCGGCCATAACATCATCAGTGTCCAATGGCGTCGATTTAACGATTCACTGAAGGAATTTGAATTAAGAATTTTATAGCCACAGCCTGCTTTGAGATCTGTTTACCATTCAACAACAAAGGACCAGCACCCCTACCATGAGATTCTAAAAAAACCTCGAAATTCGTTATCGACAAACGTGTCCCTGCTAAACTAAGAATTTTCATACAAAATCCTACCAAACGCAATCGGTCCGAAGCACATTCCAATCGATGTTCGATAGCGGATGGGTTTTCTCATTCTTATGGTAGGGCTCACAGCAAGGTCGCCCCATTTCACGTTCGCAAACTGCGGTTTTTGAATGTGGAAACATTTGGTATTTCTCCGCTCATTCTTGTTTTAACACTTAAATATTTTGATGCGTATTTTCAGAGAGCAGATCAAGGATGTTTAATTCTGCGTATTACGACTTAATCCATATTTTCGACCTAAAACTTATCTGGGTATTTCTTCGAAATTTCATTCTTTGACTGATTCATATGGCCAAAATTAAATATCACCTTTGTAAAGTGTTATATTTTCTGTAACTTATGAATCAAAGATTTATTTTAAGGTTCTTATTTCAAAATCGTAACATTTACAGTCCCACGTCACTAGGGTTGGCAACTTTCAAACTGTGCTTTCAACTGTGCTTTTCATTTGTACAGTCGGTGGCAGACAAAACAAATCTCCCTACTGTACCTAAAGTAATGACCGGGAGGTCAGATTTATTTGCCGCTGACTACCTACCTACCTACCCCTACCTAAGTATTGTTACAGGTTTTTTTTATCATCGACTACTTTTTTGTAAAATTTCTTTGGCAGTCAACCAGACGGTCTACGGTTAGTACCTATAGATGGGCGCGTGGTCACCTAGCCTATCATCCATTTCGTGTAGGTGTCACAGTCAATAGACCATGCACACCCAGGTATTAGAAAAGAAGCAAACAAAACGTTGAAAACAAACAAACAAATATACAATACAAACTCACTTTTGCATTTATAATATTAGTTGGATAAGTTGGGATTTATAATTACAGTAAAATCAACTAATTATAACGCTATGCAGATGTCCAATAACAGACATAATGATCATAATAACTATAAGTTTCGGCAATAAAATACTTATGCGTGTAAGATACAGAATAACACGCCAATGCCATATGTTATGGGAGAATGGTTCTATGTAGGGTTGCCATGTCGCGTTGAAAACCCGGATTTTAGAGTCGCGAATCCCAACATGTCAGAAGAAACTCAATATCATCAACAATACACAAACAACAATATCTTTTGCAGAGTGGGAGGACGCAAAATGTCATATCTGAGGAACATCCGCCAGTGGACTGGCATTAGGACAGTGTAATTACACTGTTCAAACTCGCCATGAATAAAACTAGATTTAAGGAGCTGATAAAATACAGCCAGCATTTCTACATTTCCATACAGCGTGGAAATGCAGCCAGCCTCTTGGGCACTTCACCTTCTTGCGACGACAGCAATTTGGGCTCTATATTTTATTTAATTTAAAATATTTAAGTATTTAGTTGTTATATTAATTAGTTTATGTTTTGTTTTATTGCTGATAAAAATAAATAAATATATAGGGACAAATCACACAGATAGCCAACCTTCAGTTATGAAGCACCAAAAGTACAAGAAGAAAAGAAAGTCAAAGTACACACGCATAGTGGGCGGCCCAAGAATCTCCCCAACGGTGTGAATGAAAGCAAAATGGACTGTATTTTTTGATGTTATGATGAGATAAATGATATTAATTTAATCTATATAGTTTAGCAAAAAATCTGTCTTTTAGTGTTGTTCTAATTTCTTTTATTTCGCAAGTGACAAAGTCAGATATAAAAAACTAAATAAAGCATATCAAAAAGTTCTATTAGTTTCCAACATCGCCCTCTAAACAGTACAAATCCGGGAAAACCCGGACAGATGGCTATCGTAGTTATATGGGAACCTAATGACCTACATTTTAAAGACCTATTTAAACGATCTAAATTTATTAATTCCATGGTCACAAATGAGGAAAAAAAAAATGGACAGGAATCAAAGTTCGTCGCGCACATGACACACTTAGTTCTCTTTTGATTTTTTGTCTTTTAATTCTTACTTAACGTAAGCGTATTCGGATGGTGGAGAGCTTAATAGTTTCATGTAGAAAAATATACTTATTTATGTTCTACTTGATGTTTCCCACGGCTTTGTCCGCGTAGTGCATTATATAGCACCATAAAATAGTCAAATTTGCTGCCTCGAAACTGTACCTCTGTACATTTATCCAATTGGCAAGCTAAAAATGGGAATTGCTACTCCTATCTACTAATTGTCGTAGACATTTGTTATGTTGATAAACATGCTTTGTGCAGTCCGCGTTTATGACATCTCGTAGTAACGCACTCATCAACATCATATCAGCCACAAAACGTCCACCGCTGAACATAGGCCTCCCTCATATATTTCCAATGGGACCGATCTGAAGCGGCCCGCATCCAGCGTCTTCCTGCGACCTTAATAAGGTCGTCGGACCATCTAGTAGTAACGCACTGCATCTTCGGAAATAAAAATTGGCAAAGGACGCACTTTTCTCATGAACACAGGTAAACTATGCGTTGTTTGGCATCAATCATTACTGAGTGGAAATAGCAATTATGTCACTAGTGTTTATTTTAATGGATGCAGTATTATGAGTAGCTACTTGACTTTTTAGGGTTTTGATAGGAAATGATGAAAACGGAATCGTATACGTATATTCTGTTATACTCTGAGAAGTGATATCATATTACACTTTTAACTGATGGCGCGATCAGATTAGTGCATCTGATAAAGGAACCAATTCAGAGGCCGAGAGGCGGTTCCGAAGTACTCTGACACCAGGGTGTGCATGGTCGATTGGCCGTGACACCCACACGAAATAAAATTAATGAACCCATATTTTTCATAGTTATTTTTTTCCAAAATAAAACCACCTCCGATCTTTAACCGGGGCTAGCTAAGACACTTAAGCAGTGGTGAAGACATTTCGTTCCGAGGGATAGTAAAGAAAATCTCAGACACCTGTGCATACTCGTATAGAGTCAATTGGCCGTACTCTAATTATATTGGACCAAATTGAAAGTATGTCCTTTCAAACAAAAAAATCTTAGAAATGACGGAGATATATGACAAACAACTGAATTGTGAAACTTCTCCTTTGTATTTTATGCTGTCAATCTTTTGGTGGCTTACCACCGTTTCTTAAAACCATGCAAGAACGATTGAGTAAGAGAGATGCCGCCTTATATCATGTATTGCGCTGTCTCGCTTACTCACTGGATCTTGTATGGTTTTTAGAGATGGTAGTAAGCCCTTTCAAAAACTTCTTCTTCAAAGACTTGTCAGGTTTCACCATAGACAATTGAGAACACTTTATTAAACTTACTTTCTTTGCAAACTTTTACGCATTGAACACATTGCGTTTAAAAGTAGATAGGTACGGAACTTGATGCTCAAATCCGACTATATCCAATCTTAAGCTATAGATATGATATTTTATTTTGCATAATAAGTTGGTACTGATCCAAAAAAAAACTAGTGACGTGCATCTTATTCTACCTCTCCAAATGCCTCAGCGGTGTGAAGTTCAGGTTTGTATTTCTTTGGTTCGAATCCCATGGGAAGTAGTCCTTTGTAGATTTAAGTTCTTTCTGGATAAGAAAGAGAAAGTGTAGGGAAAATTGCATAGAAATATTCGAAGTGTAGCCGGAAATTGAACATTTTAATGGATTTCCAATTTACATAGTTTTATTGCAGAAGAAAATACTTAGAACAGCTATATTTCTTAACTTTAACGTTAATTTGTAAACTTTTTAATAATTGTTAAAACGAGAGATTTTTTTAAATCTTTATATACCTACTAACTTTATTACTTTCTAAGAACTATTATTTACTATTACATATTATTGCCTAATGTTATATATCCATACTAATATTATAAATGCGAAAGTCTGTCTGTCTGTCTGTCACCTCTTCACGGCTAGCTTGACCGATTGTGATGAAATTTGGTAGGGATGTAGTTAACGACCTGAGGTCAAACATAGGCTACTTTAAGGCGCGATATAACCGAGTCCCACGCGGGGCGAAGCCGCGGGGAACAGCTAGTACCTAATATTCATGGTTCACGTTTAAAAATTTTATGATTTCTTTGGACCTCTATAAGACGACCCAGAATCGCCAAAATAGTTTAATTTTCGGTCACCGGTGGGCCACTGGATTTTTAAATGTTAAATTGTTGAGAAATACGTCATCTTCTTTTTCCATCAGTCAGAAACTATACAATACAACATATTATGATATTCCTACGCTCCGATTCTTATATTCTAATGTTAAAAAAAGTTGTTTAATTTTACAATTTTTTTTTCAGCCAGTTTTCAGTACCTACATTCAAAGTCGACTAAAATCAGTGAGTTAGCTAATCCCTATCCCTACTTCCAAATGCGAAAGTAACTGTCTGTCTGTCTTTCTGTCTGTTAGCTATTTCCCTTCATGCTTTAGATGACGATGATTTGAGTCCCAGGAAAGGACATAGGCGATATTACTAAGTACCATGCGGTTATACGAAGAACGACTAGTTAATTACAATATATAATACAGCTTTATACATTGTTTTGATGTGTTTATATGTAGATCAGCTGTTCACAAGTTCAAAAGCAAAGCGTACGATTACGGCGAGTTTCAGTTTGTTAGTCGCGTCCTGCGCAGTCGAACGCATTTCATACGCGAGCCAAGAGCGTGTACGAAATTCGCGCGCCAATTCGAAATCGAACAAGTTTTTCAAAATTTAAATATTCTTGATCGCCAGTGCTGTCTTTATTGTGAACAATGGTTTAATGTTTTTTTTTTTTGTAATTTTTTTTATGAATTTGAACTTTGAATTTACGTTTGAAAGACTTATTAGCATTTAGACAAGTTTTGGTCTCTTTGGCTGTGTTCTAGTTATATAAGTGTTCAAATAAACTGGCATGGCGAATATGTAAGTACAATAATTACCAATAAAATGTATTTAAAAAATATTTTATTATTATTTAAATTTACATTCTGAATCGTGGCTAAAAAGCAGTGGAAGTTTATAGAGCTGCTCTACAAATCTCCCAAAGGTTGTATCTTGAAATTTGAGTTTAGAACAGGATTTCTCACAATAATATTTTTAAAATTAATCAACATTTCTTAAGTTTCTTTATACGTAGTTTAAAATGTAAATAAATAAACACTTTTAATTTTCTTAGCTAAATAAATTTAAAACTATTGAAATAAATAAATAAATAAAATATTTTTATTTCAGACTAGGTCCATATGTTGTTAGTAGGTACAATAACTTAAAACTAAGTAACTTAACTTTAAGAAAACCTGTAAATAAATGAAATGGCTCTAGATAAACTTAATTTTTCACTACAAATCAGGCTGAGAAATAGACGGTGTTTGCAATATTTATTGTTACTTTGCTACCTTATCTTCTTATCGCTTTATGCTATAACTCGACTACACTAATTGGATTAGCTTATCTAGCTTTTACAGATATAGGTTTCTACTATTAATTCATATTTTTATTTATTTGATTAAAAAAGAAATAATGATTTGTTTCAAACAAGGATTCGTATCCGTGGCCGCAATTTTTTTTTACTTACAAAACAAAATAGAACGAAATTCAAATTAGAATCTGGAAAACCTTGAAGCAGAATAAATTTGAATTTATCTATGACTAGCTGTCCCGGCGAACTCCGTACCGCCTGAACTTGCACTTTACTCACCGTTTAAACCTTCCCTGAACTACCACAAATATTTCAAGACCAAAATTCGCCAAATCGGTCCAGCCATTCTCAAGTTTTAGCGAGACTAACGAACAGCAATTTTGATTTTTATATATATAGATTATATTTTTCATCCGGAATTATTTACTTTTGTAAGCTGACAACATGTGTCATATAGGCGCCTCTAGCCAACAAAAATTGTGTTACTTAGTTTTGTTTGGTGAGGTATCATTAGATTTGTTTTTAATTTGTTACAGTCAGATTTTGCATTTGTTTTTTTTTTGTTTACTGGTTCGAAACGAAAAGAAGCTTTACTTTACAGGATAAAGGAACCTTTGTACAAAAAGGATGACATATTTTTAAGCAAAAAAAAAAATATGATGGCTTGGAATGTGAATGAAAATATTCGTTAAAGAGATTGCGGGCATGAATCACCTGATTGTCTGATAAGATCATTCCATTCTTCGGAAGCCGCTAGTCTTGTGTGGTTACCAGGAGATTTCATAAATGCAGACGCTAGCGACTGCGCCAGGGGCGCTGTACATGTTTGTCATACGTCAACGCAGTCACTAGCGACTGGGTTTATGAAATTTCGTGGTTGAGATACTGTACAGTGGGCTATAAAATACGGAGATCTACTTAAAAAGATGTAGAGTGGGCTATAAAATACGGAGATCTACTTAAAAAGATGTAGAGTGGGCTATAAAATACGGAGATCTACTTAAAAAGATGTAGAGTGGGCTATAAAATACGGAGATCTACTCAAAAAGATCTTGAGTAGGCTCTAAAACACGGAGAACGGAGAGTACTTAAAAGTTGTAGAGTTGGGTCTAGAATACGGAGATCCACTTAAAAAGATGTAGAGTGGGTTATAAAATACGGAGATCTACTCAAAAAGATGTAGAGTGGGCTATAAAATACGGAGATCTACTTATAAAAATGTAGAGTGGGCTATAAAATACGGAGATCTACTCAAAAAGATCTTGAGTAGGCTCTAAAACACGGAGAACGGAGAGTACTTAAAAGTTGTAGAGTTGGGTCTAGAATACGGAGATCCACTTAAAAAGATGTAGAGTGGGCTATATAATACGAAGATCTTCTCAAAAAGATGTTGAGTAGTTTAAATCTGGCTTTAAAATAAGAATATTATCCTCCGAAATACGAATATTATCCAAGTAAACCATGTAGAGTGGGCTCCAAAATTCAAAGATCTATGTAACAAGTTATAGAGGAGGCCCTAAAATAGTCATCACTTAAATGACGTAGTTTTAGTAACGTTGATCATATCAAGATACAAACCTTGAGTTTACCGTGCTTATCTATGGAATTAACACATATTGGTTTACATAGCCATATTCCATGAGTAAGGTAACGACCTACGTTGAGAAAAACCCATGGATTGATATTTAATATAGGTTTAACTTATACTCATACCTATGTCACTCGGGGAGGTGGCTTTCCAACGGCGAAAGTTTTTTCAAATCGGTCCAGTGTTCGAACAAATAATAAAATCTTTCCTCTTTATAATATTAGTATGGATTAATCCGGGTAAGCCCGGATAAATACCCTAGCTTTGGGTATTTTCCGGGTATTTACCTGGTATTTACCAGATATTACCCGGTAGATATACATCTCTAATAACTAAGTAGATTTCCATTTCCAGTAGACGCTGACTAAGTTCCCCACAAAAGGAAGAGGGGCTCACTTAATTCCTTAGAAATAGTTCGATAACCTCAGATAACCATATTGATTTTGAGCAGATGTTCAAAGTTAACAGAAATAGATTTATACCATAGTAATTGAGTTGATTTCACACGTATATCAATATTGGTTATTTGCGAAGCTGACTTTATCAGAAAATTACGTCATACTGTTAAATTTAAAAAAATTAAGGGCTTTAACTTACTTACTGCAATGGCTCGACGACCCAAAAAGGATCCTGGCCTCCGACACAAGAGCTCTCCAGTACCCCTGTCCAACCCTATTTTGCGCTACCCCTTGCTAGTCGGCTCTTTGGAGCTCCTGGGGGGTTACTACCGTCTCTTAAAACCATGCAAGTTCCAGTGAGTAAGCGAGACAGCGCGATACAAGATGTAATGCGACATGCCCCTTACTCACTGGATTTTGCATGGTTTTAAGAGATGGTGGTAAGCCACCTGGTTTAGCCGAGAAGAAAATCTGGCGAAAAATATTGGGACTGTTTGTTACCTCGTGCTTATCATTCCGTCATTTCTAGAATGATTTTGAAAATTCAAAATTCATTTATATAATTTATATTTTTAAAATTATATAAACAACGCCAATATAGGCAGCATTGTCTTTGGTTGGCTTTTAAATTATGTCTTAAGGCGTAGAACATCCATATCCATACTTCCATATCCATACTAATATTATAAATGCGAAAGTCTGTCTGTCTGTCTGTCTGTCAACTCTTCACGGCTAAACTGCTGGACCGATTGTGATGAAATTTGGTAGGGATGTAGTTAACGACCTGAGGTCAAACATAGGCTACTTTTGGGCGCGATATAACCGAGTCCCACGCGGGGCGAAGCCGCGGGGAACAGTTAGTAGATAATATATTTAAAACAAATCTCTTTAATTCAATCCACTTTTATATATTCGCTTCATTTTATGCAGATCAACCTGAACGCTAATCGATTTGAACTCGATATATGGCTTATGAATAATTTAATTAAAATTCATAGAGATATCATTATGTTATCATTTTAATTAAATGTCATACATACTTACATTTTGCGAATAAATGCTTATTTTTTGCATTGTATAAACTAGCTGTTACTTGCGATTTTGCCCGTGTAGAACTTTGGTATATCGTGCCAAAATGTAGCCTATATTTATTTCCAGACAAGAATAAAATGTATGGAATTGACATAAGATTGACCACGTGATTTACCGCAGCTTATGTCAATCCCATACATTTTGTTCTTGTCGACATTTGTTAGCGTTTTGAAATTGTGACATTGGCTAAGCCCCCAGTATACCCAGTATAAGATTTTATAAACGCAGACGCTAGCGACTGCGTTAGCGATTTTTTATGAAGAATTAAGTACCAATTTAGTATGACAAATATGACAAAATAGGGGTACTCACCTAACTCCACTGAAATACAGTACCCCTAGTAGAGATTTTACGAACGCAAACGCTAGCGACTGCGTTTGGATTCTGTATGGAATTTATTAGTTGCCTTAATATCCGCCAGGGGCGCTGTACTTTGTCATACAAAGTCGCTAACGCAGTCGCTAACGTTTGCGTTTATAAAATCTCATACTAGAGATACAGGATCCTGGATATATTTTCACGGTACTATTCACAAAGCAAGGAATTTTTATATAGCTCTTACCGAGCAAAAATTTTTTCCGTGCTTTGAGGCTTTTTATCCCAAAATTCCCACGGGAGCCACGCTATTGAAGTTCCATACGAGAGCCGTTAGCCTTTGTTTTTTTTTTGACAAACGGATGCATATTATGTCCAACTAGATTTTTATAGACGAAGACATGATTTGCATTCTCAGCTCGAGTGATCTTGTATCCTATTTTCCACCCAAATAACCTTGACTCATTTTTTATTAATCGATTTTTATTGTATCGATATGCCAATCGATTTGTTCATCTGACTGAATTATTGGTATTAAAATCGATTGATAGCCCACATTCAGGTCGAGTGTGGAAATAGCTTGATCTAGATGTTTCTGATACTTACAATAAAAGAGATTTCAATAAATAATAATAAAAATAAAATATAGGCCAGGCAAGGTGTATATAACACTAGCTGTTCCTCTTGATTTCACTCGCCCGTGACGAGAATGTAATTTAGGCTATAAATCTTTTCCAAGAATCAGTCTATGGGCTATATAAAATGAAGAAATAAATTTTCAAATCGGACCATCCACAGAACAGAGAAATTATATTATGTTTTGACGCGGATTTAGTTTCAGGATCAGTGTGGCTAGCGTATTCTCTCTTCTTATCTTCAATTAATACATGTATGTAAATGTAAACCCATGTAAGCCACACCACACCTTATTAGAAATGTATTTCGTAGTTTACAACAAAGCTACCTAATATTATCGACCAATATAACAGTGGCAATAAATGACGCAATCAAATTCCCCGCCCATTTTTTCTGTGTGAAACGTTGGCTTGCAAGCCAAACTAACCAAACTAGTGACACGTTTTTCGTGCGCTATGCCACTTCTTGTTAATATTTCTAAATTCTGTGGGACCATCTATTAATTCTAAAGTTATGAGTTATAAGTGTTGGAATGGGGGCCTAACGGCAAAGTATATATATATCTGGATATATATACTTACTAAGTTTTACAAATTTACTTTATATGTACCTAAGTACAAAATGTTACAAAATTACAAGTTTGTACAAAGTTTTAGAAAGTGTATGTTTGTCCGTCTTTGACGTCGGGATACCTTGAACCATGAAGATAGACATAGGCTACTTTTAGGCGCGATAACCGGCATTCACGTGGGCAAAGCTGCGGGCGGACGCTAGTACAAATACAACAAGGAATCTCACCTTCAAAACGGCGTTGTTAGTGTTTAACTATAGATAAAACTAGTTGAAAATATTTACATAACACATAATTGTGCGCCTACGCAATATTATTGTCTGCCGTGAGCCTTCAGTCTAATCTAGTTGCCTAGTTATTTTTGTATGTCATTATCAACGAAATGGCAAAGTTAGTTGCTGGTTTTTCCCTACGACTTTGTGTGGAATTTAGGATCAATATCTACATTTGGAGAAGGAGGTGGGAGGCCTTTGCCCAGCAGTGGGACACATTAAAAGTAGGCTAAAAAAAAATCTACATTCATTTTTCCTGCGGGAAAGAAACTCTCTAGCGATACACAAGTTTTATATATGGTATACACAATTGAAAATTGTAATTAATTTTAGGGGGACTATTTTTAAAATCTGTGACTTTGCACAGTGGTGTGTCGAATTATTTGTTTTTTGCTTGAATGCAAATCGTTCTAGGAATTAATGAAAATCATTCAAACTAGGATTTTGTGTAAAAAAAATATACGGTCGAATTAAGAAACTATAGTACTAATAGACTAACCCTTATCGTAAAACATAACAAACTTTTTAACTAAAATGTGTTTTGTCTAGTTCTTTCACATTTAATATCGATAAGAGAGAAAGGGGCTAATAACATTTTAGTTAAAATGGGTTCAAAAAAACCTTTAAAAATTTTGGGGGCTATAGTTTTTTCATGCATAAATGCAATCGCTGCGGTATCGAGCACCGCAGCGATTGCATTTATGCATGCTTCTTCGTTTTCGCGAGTCATAATGACTATATGGACCCTATATTCACTTTGACCAGTACTTGGCTACCTTCACCGCCTGGTCGTTCTTCGTTGCAGTATTTTTTTTCTTGGGGCATTAGTCCACAAAATGGCAATCAATCTAGCTTATTTTTGCCACTACCAAGTTTTATTTGAATATTCTTTAATTTCTTCATTTGGTCAAGTCACAGAGAGTCAAGTCAAGTCAGTAGTCAGAGTCATGTCAGAAGGCTAAGTGAAGCGGTGGAAGAATTTCATTTAGACAATGACAAGGATTTGAGTCACTTAAACGACATTGTACCACTTCCCACCAGAACTCATGCTTGTTCACGAGCAGTATTTTCTATGATTACTTTTTGTTCACTCTATGGTAGTTTTTGGAGGGAAAGAAAATTGTTGCTATGTCTGCGCTGTATTTAATTTCCAAAACTTAGGTTTTTTTCGAGTATTTGTGCATAACGTTGTCCGTGAATAAGCGTGAGTGTTGGGAAGTGGTACAGTGTCGAATGTGACTTTTATCTTTGTCACCAAAATCTCCAAGTTATAGCTAAGTGAAATTTTTCCACCGCTTCACTTAGCCATCTAACTCCGACAATCCTAACTAGATTTACTTGACTGACTAAAGTAGGACTGAAGATTAATAAATTCAAGAATGGCCTAAAAGGACTATTTTCCATGGCCGTAAAAACTAATAAAAAAAAGTTCTCTATGCTGCAGGTGACTGTACAATTAGGCTACTTTATGGCTATTTAGGAAATGAGTTGCAGACGGCACCGTTAGTAACAGATAATGCCAATAATGCTATATAGTCTGTGGTAGGCGCCATAGCCTCGCTAATTGGTCCAGCCTTGAGATTCCAATGTCAATATTGACACGGAGCTTGTACATAGAGCATATTGTTTCATCTGTTGCCATAGCTCTCTTTTATCAAAATCGATCTATTAATTTGGTTTTAAAATTTTAATGACTGAATAAAGTATGACGTACCTACATGTATGTCAAAATATTTCAGCTTTTCACATAGAATTAGGAAACTGCGCGCGGTCAGGCAATTTTTTTTATTCTATGCCTTTCAATGAATTAACACGTCTTCTAGTTTGTTGCTTGATCATGGAATAGTTCAGTAGTCAATACAGTTCGCATACCCTGGTGTTTCAAATCCTAACCTCATTGCCACTGTTATGCATTTGTTGACGTGCGTTTCCCTTGAGAATAATTCATATCGTGTGAGGCAAATTGACCCTTCACACCTTGGTGTTGGGTTAATCAACCCTGTATGAACTGTGTGGTCTTTTCTTATTCTCAAGTTGAGAATTATAAAATTAAATATGAAATTAATAATACTAAATATATCATTAAAAAAAAAACAAAATTACACTTTTAATAAATTAAAAGCGAAATTAAATTATTATTTAAACTTTTCATTGATTAATATACAAAATTTTATGTACAGTCTTATTAATTTAAAAAACGTAGATGTATGCGTATGCTTATCAAAAAATCGAAATCAAAATTCTTTGAAACAAAACAAGTTTACATTTTTAATCTGTGTTCATCAAATCAATGATAAGATGGTCATCATTATGACATCATCGGTGTTGATAGTTTAATTCGGCGTGATGTGGAATGCGGGGCAATCTTGACCCACAGTTTAGAAACGTACACAATAATCTTTCATTATGATATCATATTAATTAACAGAAGGACCAATTTGGGCTTCTAGCGCCGTTAATAAATCCCACTATAAAAAAAAATACGACGACGCGCGACGTGAAACGAACAGTCTGAAAAAAATTACAATGGTTGGTCGTATGGCGCACAGACTAGGGAGGAGATACTATACTAGTATGTATGGCGGGAACACAATCTAGGAGCAAACCACCAATTTGGTTCGAAATTGCTATATTTCTGTTTAGGCAAACTTGAGTTCTGAGGTCATTCAAATTACGTAAACTTTTTTTTAATGAACCTATTTTATTGAAACGAACTTCGCCTTAGACGATTATTCATGCATGATGGGATACCATCAAACATAAGGATGGTACTCGAAAGGTGAATTGAATCGACGGTACAAACAAATCATCTTAATTTCTTTAATTAAAATCAAGAGTTTTGCAATGTTTTTTAGGAAATCAGTCGATTCAATTGTTCCATCGTATATGTTTTAATTTAAATCAAGAATTTATTCGGAACAACTATTTGATTTGTTTGGAAATCAGTCGATTTAATTTATTTTTCTAATCCATCCCTATGATTGATGGAAAACCATCATGCATATTCATGCAAGCGTCTAAGGATTTGCTACGCGCTGGATCTCCTTGCAGTTTTGAAATGTACTCAAGAAACCATACACCGTAGTTCAGATTTTATTTGTGTGCGTCAAGGGCACTTTTTACTTAGACACTGAACCCTAAAACACAAACAAATGTCTTTATGTCTTCTACGTGTCCATAATAAGTCTTAATGTCATTCACCTGCCAAGCCTCGGCGCCACAGATGCTCATAAAAACCATTTTCCTTAAGGTAATCCAGTTTATGCAAATTAACACCGTTATATTAGTGTAAAGTGTCATTCGTATGCCCATCACGATTAGTATTAGCCTTATTTGTAAGGCCAACGAAACTTAAAATGAAGGAGAAAGAGGAAGTGGGCTATTCTTCAGCGAATATTTACTTAACTACTTTAAAGTATCTCCATATTAGCGATTAAGAGGGAATATACGGCCAGCATAATGGGTACATTTGAGCCGAGGAAAATTCGGAGCGAAATTTTTGACTGATTTAAAATTTAATGTTTGACGAAACTTGTTTTGAAATATGTACTTAGGTAGAAAACATTTTTTTTAATATATTTTTTAAGTACCATAATAAAAATTAGAAAAGTATTTCTTTTTATTAGCAAGTTTTTCTTATAAGGGTCTCCTAGCTCTCCAACTAGTAAAGGTTAGCAATTAGTCTGATAAAGTAATTCTTGCCTTTCGCTCTTCAAAATAGCTCCGCTGCGCTAACTATCACGGTCCTAGTTTTTGTATTAAAGGTGACTTATAGGCGAATGTTCTTAGACATGTGTTTGATGAAAATCGGTTGAGCCGTTTAGAAGTTGTGGGGGTAAATGTGGGGAAGAATCACCGAATGTCTGCAAATATACTTGAGCGGGGTCTCAAATGAAAGCTCGTCACGTGCACATTACAAAATATTATGTTCAATGAATATCGGTTGAGCTGTGAAAAAGCTATGGGGGCTACCTAATATCTGCGAATGATATGGGGGGGGGTTAATTTTTATTTTTATGTTTTTATGTAATTATAATGTGTGCAAGAGGTCCTCTCCAAGTAGTACACATAGAAGCAAAAAAAAAATCATTTAAAACTCCCTATAACTTTAACTAAGTGTTTCAACTCATTTGCGTGACAAACATACTCACAATTGTCTTTGTTACAGTTTCAAAAACAACATTACACATGGTAATTGGATTTTAACAGTTGCATGTTAAAATGACACTTGTGTAAACACATCCTAACAAACACGATCCGGTGCTTTTGTTATGAGAATTTTCTAAAATGTCTCGTAACAGTAATAGGTTTAGCAGTGAGAACCTTTTTTTAATGGACGAAATAAATTAGGTATACATTTTTGAATAATTCTGGTTTACCTGTAAAAAGGGTTACGGAGGTCAAACGACAGTTAAATTGTAATAACCAGAACCAAATCAGGACCATGATTAAAAAGTGAACCATGGGCTCGTAAGCTTTAGATGCAACGAGGAAACACGCTCGGACGAAGAAGAAGAAATAGGTACTTAAAAAAAAAATACAGTTACCTTTGGGAAAACATGATAAACAAGAACATAGGTCCTTTTTTATTTTGTTTGAAGGTCAGTTGAAGTCTTTTGTTTGCAAAAACGTCTTGATTTGATATCGTAATTTTTTAGATTACTTATTGGAGAGATTTTTTGCGTCAAATCAGTCTATTTGGGAAAAATAACATCCCAGATATCGCTAGAGCAACGCGGTTCAGGTAGACCATAGATTAACGAAATGGCGGTCTTAATTTTTTTTAATTCTACGGTGCTGGCTGGCTGACCTGCGTGAGATGGGCGCTGTAAACTGGCGAGCCATCACATCGCGCAATCAACCCTGGCGCTCTCTAGTTTAGTGACCATTTTGAGAATGATTGTTTTTTTTATTCTATGTTATTTTTATTTGTTTTACAATTCCCAAAAATAATTTTTATTTTATTGTTATTTATTTATTAACACACGGTGTGTATATTTACGCGAGTTTACCATTTACTTACCACCCGTTATTTTGGCGTCCAGTATCCATCCATGGATAATAGGAAAAGGATTCACTGGAAATCTTTTCAATACATCTCATTTATCATGCACTTAAATCACTATTAAATACATCAATTTGAACCTAAATCCTTTGAAGTAAGGTTGAAATTTATGATAACATTTTGATGAATTTTGTCGATTTATGCAAGCACAATTTAATATGATATACGATGTGCTTCGATAAGGATTAATGGATTTATGATTGGCTTAAATACTTACATTAAGTCACTTTAATGTTTTCTAAGATAAGACTTCGTTCGGTATACGATTTTTTACTCTCATTCCATCGTTTTATCAGTCGCTAGCGTCTGCGTAAATCTCATTATAAGAAATCATTGTTTCAAATATGGGGCACTGCCACTGTTATTGTTTACTTGTAGTTTATTGGAGTAATAGGTCAATTGACCTTGCACACCTAGGTGTCTGAGTTTTATAATTTGACGAAGTTCAAGGTGGCCCCAGTAAACAAATGGAAGTTGTTTTTTGTTTTTTCGGACACAAATGATGATGATGATAAGTTATAGGTTACTTTTTTATTACCTACTAGCTGTTCCCCGCGGCTTCGCCCCGCGTGGGACTCGGTTATATCGCGCCCAAAAGTAGCCTATGTTTGACCTCAGGTTGTTAACTACATCTCTACCAAATTTCATCACAATCGGTCCAGCAGTTTAGCCGTGAAGAGGTGACAGACAGACAGTCAGACAGACAGACATACAGACAGACAGACAGACTTTCGCATTTATAATATTAGTATGGATATGGATATACCATACCACATCATCATTTACAGCCCAGGATAAGCTTTAATCATGGTCGATGGATCGACTGCCGTCTGACCCTGGGCTCTGAAGCAACCAGCTGAGGGCACAACCTGGAAAACAGCAAAATGTGAGAGAATAATTATTAAAAGCGGTTCTGTGCGCAATAAAATAAAGTTTCCTTTTTTATTTTTCGTTAAATCAAGTACACAAGTAAAGCAAATAAAATAAATAACAAATGTTTACTGCTCCCAAAATATCACACGAGAAAGTTTGTTTGTTTTTTTTTCCTATAAAGAAAGATAAAGACAAACCAAACATAAATAAGGCTGGTTACTATCATATTTGTGTCATCTTCTTCGTCGTGTCGATGATTCTTAAATTTCGTGAGTCCAGTACGCTGCCATTTGGGCCGCACCCGTTGTCGCCTCCCTTAGGTCACTTCTACTGCATGTAGCAGGGCATAAGGATATAAAAAATGGTAGGACATTTTTTCACTGGTTCTCCGCACTGACATTGAAGGTGTATACTCCCTCTACCTCCCATGGCTCTACCAACCTCTCGGTGATACGAGCCGAATCTCGAGAGAATACGCTGTACTTGTATTTCGCATCTCTTTCCAGTCGCACCTGCTTGATCTCCCTACAAGTTCTCTATAGTGTCGCCTATCTATGCAATCATTGCATTTTGATAACTCTCTCCATCTTTAGGGGGCTTACGTTCACACGTACGCCTCGCTTGCCTTCTTCTCGGCCTGAGGTCAGCTTCTGTCTTCTATGTCTATGAGTTTGTCTCAGTTACAGTATTTCTCTTCGTCTTCTTTGTCTTCTTGTAGCAGTATTCTTGATGTGCTCAAACTTTTCAAGTTATGCCCCTCTCCAGGCCGCTTCGGATTTTATGCCACCGATACGAGAATTATTTTAACCGACTTCAAATAAAAGGAGGAGGGTCTCAATTCGTCGCTATGATTTTTTTATGTATGTTACCGGATTACTCGAAGACGGCTGGACAGAATTGATTTTTTTTTCCAATTGGTCCCATATTAAAGATTTTAAGAAAAGATGTATAGAGCAAAGCAGGCTTAATGTAAATCTGTAAATAAAAATAAAGCTAAAAAAAACTATAACCCTTCCTTTTGGCTTTGTCGTAGTCGGGTAAAAAGGTTTAAGGCAGACGTTCCTTTGTGATACCAGTACCGCCAAATCTAGAACCATGATTAAGTGCATCCTGGTGGTGAAGCGTACGGCTGAATATATAACTAAAAATTAATGACTTATCCCCTTATTCATAAAAAATAACAATTGTTTGTTAAGCCCATATAACTAAAATATATTTGGCTTTTTCTCTCTTATCGAAATTTACCATGAAAGAAAGACCCAAAACACATACCTAATAGTTAAAACGGGCTTATTAAACGTTAGATATTTTTTATGAATAAGAGAGTTAGTGTAGGGTTTCGTTTTTACACTTTTTGTACGTAACCCTAAAAACTTCTTAAACACATCACACAAACACATTTTATACACATCGAAATAAATGACATTACAAGAGAGTCAACGATCTCAATAAGTATAGTATAATTTTAGAAATATGCAGAAATATATTTACGCGATTTAAAACAATTTACGAGCACAATTGTGCTATGTTTACGACTTCATCCATACACAATGTTGAAGAGCTGTTATTTATTTGTTTTTAAATGCTTATGCTGCGCATATGAAATACTTCAGAAAATTACGCGCTAATCTCTAAATAAAATTATAGAATTGTAGAATAAATCTTTAATGCCCATGTACTCTTTTTGCTTCATTATACAGGTTGACTGGAAGAGATCCCTGTTAGGGATAAGTCCTTTTATTGTGTTCTATTTTGTATCATTTAATGTTCTTTCTATACAATAATGTTTTTACATACATACTTTTTGTAATTTTAAAATAACCACATTTTACTAAATGTATATAGGTACGGTACTATGCCGTTTGTTCTGGCTAATCTCTAAAACAGTTAAACCGATTTTTTTGTTGTGTTGGCGAAAGTGTTGCCGAACTATCGATAGTTTGACGCTTGATAGTTTTAATTGAAAAAGGCCATACTATTGATACTTTTGTTTTTTCTCAAACTATCGATATGCTATCGAAACGTTATCGATAGTTGACTATCGAGCGGCAGCACTATTTGGCGATGCAGCGACCATTGATATAGAGCTTGGCGATGTGATGAACCCATCGGAGAGATAGACCATTCTTGCTCCCTTAGTCGCCTTTTACAACATCCATGGGAAGCTAAATAGACGAAAACCACGGTAACCTTGATCGAATCTAATCCAACCACTAATACGTTTCTATAAACAAAGAAAGTAAACGAGATCCAATCGTTATCACTGAATCCATCAACTGATAAGCTGATAAGACTGACATTCAATGAGAAATCGAACTAAATGACCTCACTCAAGGTTGAAAATCGGTCAATAAATTGGTAAAATACCTAATTATTAACGTATTTATTAAAACAACACAAGCTGAACTACAAAAAATTTATACACAGAGCCACATGGCACACTAGACGCGTGTTAAAACCAAAGTTAAAACCATCGACGGGCTTACAAGACAAGACTGAATTCGTAGAAAGGAAAGGACCATTTGGCAATAAAAAAAAACGTAACAGTTTAGAGTAAGTGACGGAAGCGATAGGGATATGCTCGACCTCCACCGCCACAAAGGGAATGTCTTCCCGGCCTGGAGATCCGTAGAAACTTTGCAAGCGCGATTTAGACTTTCATAATAATATGCTGTTTTTGTATGCAATTTTGATTTGAGCGCCATCTGTTGAGCGACTTAATAGTTACAGCACACAATATAAAAGCTGCTAATTTCATGCTAACAGTTAAGGTGCTATGTTGTGTAATTGTGTAAATATGGAGGGGAGTTCCCGAAACATCTAGGAATTCTAATATTATTTCGATAAGAGATAAAGACTAATCTAACAACATTATTCGTAAGAATGAATAAAAACTTGCCTAAGAAATGCCAACTGACATTACCTAACATAAGATGATAATCTCTCTCATCTCAGTGCCTTCCCGGTTGCTTCCTCAGCTTTTTGCTTCGGAGCCCAGGGTCTCCTTTCCTACCTTTTCTCCTCCATTTCGCCCGGTCTTCAGCATCCTTAGTTGTGAGACCTTTAGCACGCATATCGTTTACTGCGACGTCGTCGAGCCAGCACTTAAAAAGTGCTGACGGCTTGTCCCTTCTACCCGTAAGTCGACCGCCCATCTCGATTCTCTCCTCTCGTAATGGCTTCTTGTATCACCACATTTCGCTCCGCCTAAAAAACAAAACGCTTAAAAAATTTTTTTTTGTTAACATTGTCGACACAAACAAATAAAAAAAAATTTAAAGCGTTTTGTGTGTTAGGCGGAGCGAAATGTGGCGATAGCGATGCAAGTAGCCATTACGAAAGGAGAGAATCGAGATAGGCGGTCGCCCTACCGGCCCTGGCGAAGGCGCCATGGCTAGACACTTGTTCCAAACGTAACTAGCCGATTTCCGTAAAAAAATCGTAATTATGAGGATAATGTTGAAACATTATGGAATAGCGACTTTTAAAAAAACGAAGATAGGGACGAGGATTACCAAGAAAGAGCTACATAGATCAAATAAAGGAAAAAGTGGGAGTCACGTCGTATCAGGATGTGAAAAGGCTAGCGGAAGATAGAGTCCTGGAAGGGACTCCCCCGACAAGAGCACAGCTCTGAAATTTAAGAAGAATATAATGCCATCTGATCAATAACAGCCGTGACAAAGACAACCTGCCAAAGCACAGAGGAGCGCGATAGATATTTCACACGATCAATCCTGGGCAGGCTACGATCCACGTCGCTTGACTTGCACGTAGGCTATAGAGCTCTTCATATGTGTTTCCGTTGTCATTTGTTTAGACTGGATTCTCAAGTTACTCGCTAATGTACAGAGTGTTCGGGGAAGTCAGACCGACACCGTAAAATAACACTGCTAATGCGACCATGAATTCAACAAAAATTGGACAAATGTATATATGTATGTACAGTCGGCTGCAGAGAAATCTGACCCCCATGCCACAAGTATCACTATTGAAAGGGGGTCATATTTTTCTGCAGCTCACTGTACCTCTCGCGTAAAGATGGTCAAAGTTTTTTGGCTTGTTAAATTTTCTGAAAGATTATCTGAAAGAACTTGTTTAGTTTTCATTAATTCATTCTTTCGTAAACAATATACTTGATAGACAAAGTAATCGTTAAAAAATAAGGAATATTCCTAATATTTAAACGCATATTTTCTAGGGAGGATAGGTTACTGCATAGAATTGAGAGCCATGCTTGTACCTTAAAAACATATCTGGGTTTATTTAGTAAAGAGACTAATGATATCGTCGTAAGTATGATACCACTAGGTGTTCCCCTCGGTTCCTTGCGCCTTATTCACTGCGTATAACCTTTCCCAATAATAAGGCGATTATATGCAAAAAGATTTTTTCAGTAAGTAGTTCTAAAGTTATAAGCGTTAACAAACAAACTCTTCAGCTTTTTTTATTAGTATAGATCACAGAGTAAGGAATTCTTATATCGTTCGGGCACCACGAGTAAAATTTTTCAGTGTTTTTTTTTTTTAATTATAATATCTATTAGTGTAAAGCCCAAGGGTCCTCCGAATAAATACATGTGTTATCTTAGACCACATCTGCACTTACTACCAAGTGAGATCGTGATCAATAGCCGATCATAGACTAAATAAATAAAAAAATGAAAAAATTGCAATTAGCCTTCCCGATTTTTACAAAAATCATGGTTATCTCTATACATACCTCCATCCTCCGTGCGTCCATCACTCATCCTTTAGCTTCGGTTAATTTCAGTTCAATGCAATAGCGTAATTCAGACCAAGGGCTTTCATCATTTGATAATAGTGCAGGCTGACTCCTCGGAAACCGATAGAATCTACGTTTACGAGTATAGTGATTGATTACTTTTATTTTGTATAACTAGCTAACTCGGTAAACTGTACCGCTTAAACACAAAGCCTGTTTTAACCTTCCCTGAACTTCCAGAAATACCTATCATTCACCATCTAGATCAAAATTAGGCAAATCAGCCCATTTACAGTGTATTTACAACTTTCTTACCCGTTTTTTTAATAATAAAGTAGGTATTTTGATTTGATTTGAGGCATAAGACGGCATTGAGTTTGAAAAGTTACTATTACTAATATTTTCTACTAGGTACCTATTACTCTCTCTATGATTTCGGGCGCTCTTTTTTTTTTGATGTGGCTTTAATCCACAATATGGCAATCAAACTTATAGCTTATTTTTGCCAGTATTAAGTTTTATAATAGGTATCTCGCTTATTAAAGAGGGTTGAGAAATAGCTAATATTTTAAATAAATAAGCGTTTTTTAGATGTCGTTTTTTTCCAAGTAAATTATGTTATTTGTCCTTTGAACTGACCTCAGCACCAAAATAGCTAAAATGCTTACATCATAACAACAAGATACCTAACGAGACACCAAATTTTATTGCCCAAAATTTATTTCAAACCCTTTGTTATGGTCTGACCATAAATATTATATGCTAATACGTTCTCTATGTCCGTACGGTCACTAACATTGATTTCTTTACAATTTCATTCGATTTTAGTCCTTATTTTCTTGACTTAAGGAGCGCATTGTTATATGTATAAATGCCCATGACTGTACAACTGATAATTTTATAATCGGGGAATAATAAACCTTAAGACCGTCGCAATAAGGTGTTTAAAACAATAGGTGCTGATTGAAAGAAGTTATAAATCTGTCAGGGTATTAATGAAAACGATAATATATGTTTGTTTTGTGTGACAGAAATCGGAAACCGTGACTTTAAAGATGGCTGCACACCTTGGCTGTAACTTTTTTATTTTCGTGATGAAATACCGACTTTATAAGTGGGAGAGTTCCTAATATGTCTCTCACATCTTTTCGTCTATGATTAGTGCTTTCCCGGTTGAAGGAACGTAACGAAACCCTTATCATAGACAAGAATTGAAGGAACTTTGCATCGACAAGTGCTTAGCTTTCAAATTCGGTAGTTTTTGTGAAGTTATATTTATTGAATTAAAAAAATATATATATTTAAAAAAATTGAATAAAGATTTATTTATAATTTAAAATGATGATGATGGGACTTCTGCATTGAATTCTTTTAAATTGGATACTTTTTTTAAAAACTAGCTGTCGCCCGCGGCTCCGCCATCGTGGTGCTCGGTTATATCGCGCAATACTTAGTCTATGTTGGACCCACGATCTTTTACTATATCCATAACAAATTTCTTCAAAATTGGTTTAGCGGATTAGCCGTGAAAGCGTAATAGATATACCGACGGATGGACAGACTTTGGCATTTATAATATTAGTTGGGATTATTAAGAAGATAATGTCTCAGACAATCAATAGATGGCGTTGAAGTTTCGGAAATTACTACACTGATAATTACAAGCGTTATATCTATATGTATAGGATAGAACATCTTTACTAGTTCAGTATTTTGTAACCTATGCTAAAAATCACGTAGTATGTGTTAATGAAACCCCGACAATGACCGTGATAGTATCGATACATCAGTGTCTCTGCCAAACTGTCACACTGACCTTGCCAAAAATAATTCTAGCTAATCTCCGCCTAACATTCTGCCTGCTTATCGTTACTGTTTTGGAAATCTTCCTGTTGAGTTCTTTCTAGTACAATACAATACTTTTTATTGCCTTAAAAATACTTTTCATTATTGAAAATAAAAATAGGTGAAATGAAATTGTTTAACATAAAGGTAAAAGAGGTCTTCATAATGTTTTACATTGATTAGTAACGCTATGAATCACAGAACAGAGAAATTATCCGAATAGAAATGTTTTGACGCGGATTTAGTTTCAGGATCAGTGTGACAGCGTATTATCTCTTCTTATCTTCAATTAATACACGTAAACCCATGTAAACCACACTAGTTACACCTTATTGGAAATGTATTACGTAGTTTACAACAAAGCCACCAAATATTATCGACCAATAACAGTGGCAATAAATGATATTTCTAAATTTTGTGCTATGAACTGTGCTAAAGGGAATTACAATAGTTATACATACACTATAGGTATTATTTATTTATGTCTTGCTTGCGATGCGACATTACTGTCGAAATAAACAAGAACTGATTAAAAGAAGTGACTGTATGCAACTTTGACTTCCGTAAACTAACACCTGAATCAATTAACGTCAAACATTAATCTAAAGTTACGTTGTTATCGCGCTAAGATGTAGGCCAATGCGCCTAGAGTATGCTGTACCCTTAGTATGAGATCGCTAGCGACTGCATTAGCGATTTTGTATGACAAATCTGTACAGCGTCTCTGGCGGATAAGGCAATTCTAAGAAATTCCATACAAAACCCTAACGCAGTCGCTAGCATCTGCGTTGATAAAACCTCATACTACTTACTGATATGAATGAATGAATGAATAAACACTTAAATGCACCAATTACATAGGTAAATACATCATTGGATTGTACAGGATCAAAGATAAAAATTAGTAGAAAGGGGGACTTATCGCTAATGCAATTTCTTTCAGCCAACCTTAGGGTAGAGATATGTGTCTGAAACTAATGTAAAAAGTAAAGAATTATTGTAAACCCTTTGTGGTCTAGTGGTTAACGCCTTGCCTGTAGATCCGAGGGGCGTGGGTTTGATTCCCACGGGAGGCATACTTTGTTTAGCTGTTTCCAGTTTAGTTAGGACATTGCAGGCTTGAATCACCTGATTGTCTGATAATCAACAAACATTGATAAATAGATACGACATCAGAAAAGGCGCTTATAATCAGATTAATAAAACCTTATTTGCGACATGTAATAAATATAAATAATAACAAATCACACAGTAGCGTCTGCGTTAGGATTTTGTATGGAATTTCTTAGTTGCCTTACTATCCGCCAGAGGCGCTGTACAGGTTTGCCATACTAAATCGCTAACGCAGTCGCTAGCGTCTGCGAAAAACTCATACTAGGGGCACAGATCCAGTTAGTTTCAAAGTAAGCTCGAGATTCGTGTCATGGGATACTAACTCAACAATACTATATTTTATACCAAACCAGCGACCTGCCCCGGCTTCGCATGGGCATAAATAACCTTCCTGTTGAATCACTCTATCTATTAAAAAAAACCGTATCAAAATCCGTTGTGTAGTTTTAAAGATTTAAGCATACATACACTTTCTTGCGACTTTGTTTTATACAATGTAGTGATAGTGATAAGTATCCAAGACCCAAGAATACATTATTTTAACGTTATTATTTTTCTTTACAGGCTGAACCTCTTAGAGCTACTGGCCATAGCGCTATGCTCTCTCCTCACTCTTCACCAAGTCACAGCCTACCATGGAGCTGACCTGCCACCAGGGCCTTATTGCCGCAGGGGACCTATACAGTGTTGCCAGGATAGGAAAGATGACTGCTCACATGAAATTCTAGGTAATATACATATACTCGTTAAAAAAAAATACAGTCTAAGAATAAGTATATTCTTATGGTAAAATATAAAAGGTGGAAACAAATCAACTGCAAATATTTTAAGGGCAGATATAGACCACTATACTGAACAACTTTTCCAAATAAACTTATATACGAAATTTTATTTTTACTCTCCATACTAAACTAGATCAGCAGATTTTCAATTTGTATGGGAGGTCAAAAATTTTTTTTCCTATTTCGACATAAGTTTATTTGGGAAAGTTGTTCAGTTTAGTGGTCTGAATCTGCCCTTAAAATATTTGCAGTTGATTCAAATTCACCTTATATATACCTACATTTTAGTTTCGAGTATATTTTTAAGGCCACCCATTTTTTATCTTTTCTGTTTTTTTATTTTATTGTTATGTAAGTACTTATTCGTCATCGATTGGCTGACGATTGGCTGAAGAAAGAAAGAAAGATATACTTCTTAAAAAGAGATATTAATTGTTATAAATTTACTTCGTTTGTAACGATCGTTAGCCAATGGAAATCTCTAGTCTCTGCCTATCCCTACGAGAGACAGGCGTGATGATAATTATGTATCTACATACACTACTACACTACTACTAGGTTAGTAGGTACCTACCTACGTAGGTACCTACTAACCTAGTAGTGTTACGATTAACCATGGGAAAAATTGACAAATTCAAAATTTTTGGCCTTCCGGGCTCTTCCATACAAATTGGGCAATAAGCACGAGTATAAGGCTCTATGAGATTATGGCCCGTTGGGCTCTAGATTCGAGTGTCAAAGATAGTAAGAACAAACTAACTTCACCTTGGAATATGATGATTTATAGCTACCTACAAGGTTATTATTCATCGAATAAGAATGTTTTGAATAAAAAAAAATATTTAGGACGAAAATTAATCATAAAATTTATACAATACTAGCTGTTCCCCGCGGCTCCGCCCGCGTGGGACTCGGTTATATCGCGCCCAAAAGTAGCCTATGTTTGACCTCAGGTCGTTAACTACATCCCTACCAAATTTCATCCCAATCGGTCCATCCGTTTAGCCGTGAAGAGGTGACAGACAGACAGACAGACAGACAGACAGACAGACTTTCGCATTTATAATATTAGTATGGAAGTATGGATTAATGGCTTTGTTCCTTCTATTTATTTATTATACTAGGATATCTATTAGGGAGGCAATTATGAGTATTGATGTACCGGCTGGCAATTCACAGTTTACATACAGGGAATATTCTCTATGGAAATTCACGGAAATATTCCCAATGTTACCAAGGAATTTGGAAACTTTCCCAAAGTTGCCGTTGTCATTTGGCAATTCGGAATATTACCGGCAATATTTCCAAAGTTCCCGGAAAAGTTTCAAATATTCCCGGCAACGGCACATCACTAATTATGAGCATTGGACGCACTGCCTAGATTTTGTATCTGTAATTTTTTTATCGTTTCATAGGCACGAGATGCTACTGCGACGAATTCTGTAACCGTAACCACGACGATTGCTGTCCTGACTACGAGGAGGTCTGCCTGGGGATCATACCAACAACGTCTCCTCCCCCAGCGCCCCTCATCACGCCGTGTTATGATGGCAACACTAAGTATTTCCCTGGAGAGAAGATAACAAGGGGTTGTAATCAATGGTGAGTATTGTTTTTATTTTAATGGTCGAATCGCTTGTTTTTACCCCACTGCTCGGAAGAGGGATAGGTTTTTTTTCAGTGTAATGTTTGAAAATTTAATACATAGACATATATTTATTTTTGTCCGTCTGTAGCATCAACGGGTGGATGGATTTCAACATAGATACCTTTAGATTCGTCTTGGTTTTCTTAGTATTCGTGATATAGGTTATTTAGGCTGGGTTGCACCAACTTACTATAACAATAACTGTGTTGTCAAAGTACAGGTTAGGTGTAAATTGGGTTGCACCATTTTGTCAATCGTCAAAACACGTCATAACTTTTACGGTAACCGTAACCGTCCAAACTTGACCGGTTAAAGCTATTGTTATTGTCAACTTATCTGTCAGACGGGTCAAATAACCTCCACGGACGTCATTATACTTGTAACCTTGGCAACTTACTATACTACAAAATACGACGGTGCATGTCGCTACAACGGTTATAGTAAGCAGTAATGTTACTGTTAAATTTGACTTTAACTGTTACGATAACTGGTACTTTGGTGCAACCCACCCTTAGTAATCTGTGATACAGGGTAAGTATATAATACTTTAATTAAACTGGCGGCGTAATCCTCAAAATTATTATATTTGACGTACTTAGTGTTTGAAAAAATGCTCACTCAACCTTCAATTCATTCCTTAAAATTTTACATATACCTATACATCTTGATATCTTTCGTCAGGGATATTTATTCATTAGACAATGAAGTATTTTGGCTTTATAATAAAAATCGTATATGCGCCTCCAAACTGCACCTCAAAATATCTAAATAAACTAACTATTAATGTGATACTTATACTGAGATTCACATACCTATTAGAATAACAAGCGCAATCATTTATTTTTATTAAATTAATTCAAAAGGTTTTTTTAATTATTTTTTAAAGTATATTAGGTATAATTTTTATTAAGTAATTTAATTTAACGTTAATAAAAAATCACAGAGAAATAATCGTTTATAAAATCTCATACCAAGTGGACAGGGCTCGGTATTTACGTTATGTTGAAAACTGAAAAATCTTTTTACTTGACCTTTGTCAAAGATCAAAAAGATAACCGTGACACAAAACGTAAGAAAATGCGTAAATACTTGTAGTACTTGTAGGTAGAAAAGTGTTTGTAGGTGAAAAATATACTGAGTGAAAATAAACAAACTTTGTTGTTAGTTGCTCACATTTTGAAGTCATTACTAATGATTGATTTTTTTTAATATCTTTCTAAAGCTCATAAATTTAATATAAGAATTTATCGCACGAGTGAAAACCTAACCTTTATTAAGGTACTAGCTACTCCCCGCGGTTTCAGTTTGTAACCTTCCCTAAGAATCAAGCTATCATATGCAGAAAGAATTTTTTTAATCCGACCAGTAGTTCCCAAGTTATAAGCGTTCAAACAAACAAACTCTTCAGCGTTATAATATTAGTATAGATTGAGTAAGTTACAGATTTAAAAAATGCGTCTCTTACTAGTAATTAACAGAATCCCGCTGCTTCGCTTGCTTTGTACATTTGTGTGAAGTTTAGGGATCCCTAATCTCTATAGCCTATCTTATTCTGGCCGAGGTGAAATGGCGGGAAAAGCCATATATACTAAATACAGCCTATATTATTCAGCGATTCTATCGCATTCATAAAGTGCATGCTGGATATAGTTACTTATATTATAGGTATACCATTCTATAATATATGTGTTTGTACTGCTTGTACAAGGCCACAGAGAACGCTGTAAGCCCAGTTTTGGGCATCAAAGATACTATACAAGTCTTTCCAATATCAAGAAATAAATAAAAAATAAAACAGTTCATATTTTGGTTTGATCATGCTTTTGTATTCACTGCATAGCATAATAAAGTGACCACAAACAAAAATAAAACAATTTTCTCGCCGACTGTACTGTGTACAAAACACATATATATTTGCGTCACAAAAGAATTCGTTTCAATAAATAATGGAGCGACCTAAATATGTGACAATTTAGACAGTATTATAGAGTTTCAGGTGTGAAAATGATGTCATATTTCGTGTTGAAAATTTCGAATGTTACAGATTTGTGTGAAAAATGTTTTAGTTTAAAATTAAACGTTAGCCTTGTGGTTAAACGTTGCGGTGATAGGTTAGATTTGTTGTTGTAGGACATAGTGTTGCCGAACTATCGATAGTTCGACTATCGATAGTTTTCATCGAAAAAGGAAAATCTATTGATAAGCCTATGGATACTTCCGAGCTATTGATAAAGAACAATCCTATTGATAAATAACAATAGAATCAATACTGTAGATAATTTTGTACAATCTATAGTGACTACGGCCTAATACGGCGAAGCAATACTATCGATAGTGTAATATTGTAGACCATCATCTATCGAAACTATTTAAAGTATTGTTCTGTATCAATAGTATCTCAAAATAGCTATCGATACTATCGATGGTATTGCTTTTTCTGAAATTATCGATTGTCATCAAAACGCTATCGATAGTTGGAATATCGAGCGGCAACATTAGTAGGACAGTACCTATAGTTATAGATTCCACATCGCTCAGATGCTACCAAGCAAAAGTTTTCCTTGCTTTGTGACAAAACCACACACATACGCGGCAACAGCAAATAATTTGGGAAACTGCATCCTTTTGTTCTAGTTCATTTAAAAATTTAAAAAAACCCACGGCAATATTTGTCTTTAGTAGTGAGGGTCGACTGATTTCTCTACGCAAAAAGAGGGGATAATAATTTTGACGTCTGTCTGTCTCAGGCATCATAGCTCCCGAATGGATGAAGCGATTTCAATTTAGTTTTTTTCGTATTAAAGGTGACTTACGGGCGAGTGTTCTTAGACACGTTCGATGAAAATCGGTTGAGCCGTTTAGAAGTTGTGGAGGTGAAAGTGGGGAAGAACAACCGAATGTCTGTAAATATACTTGAGTGGGGTCTCAAATGAAAGCGCATCACGTGCACGTTACAAAATAATATGTTTAATGAAAATCGGTTGAGCTATTACATAGCGCTGGGGGTGTAAGTGGGGAAAATACTTAATGTCTGCAAATAATATGTGGGGGGTAAATCAGTCGACCGTCACCACTAAAAAGAAAATGTGTCGTGGGTTTTTTTTTTAATTTTAGATTTAATTTTCATCGCTTTTACATTGTATTCAGGCCTATAGCAGACGTATAAGAGTTACCTGTGTCCGTCCTGAACGTCTCACGCCGACGAAACTGACATATAAATAAGGGACCAAAATAAAATCAGTAATTCGAATGTATTTTTCGAAAGGATCACAAAATTTGTCATAATATTTACGACAGCGAATTTGTCCTTAATGTGTTGTAATTTTTAACGTCAACCATCTTATTTTAGTCTCCAATAAATCTGTGTGATACATCCCGTGTCACATTGAAATGAATAATGGAGGTTGTTAAATGTTTATGCCTATAATAAACATTTGGGTTAATCTCTTTAGGGCATCGAAAATACTTAAGTACTGCATTATATCTTGGGAGATTTAAAAAAGGGAAAATTTAGTGTTTGCTATTAACATAAACGACAATATACTTTTAAATAAATAAATACTCAGGTATCTTTATAAAATTTAATTTATTGTTAATTTATATTAATTTAAAGCAATATATTGATAGCGGTCACGTGTTATTAATCAATGTTCTTATTAATTAAGGCAAAGGGGGTTTAGTTTAGTCAAGTAATCTTTATTGCATCAAAACAAAACAAATCACTACATAGTATAAAACAAAATCGCCTTCTCTGACCCTATATCCCTATGTATGTTTAAATCTTTAAAACTACGGAACAGATTTTGATGCGGTTTTTTTAATAGATAGGGTAATTTAAGAGGAAGATTTTTTTGCCCATGCGAAGCTGGGGCGTGTCGCTAGTTGTAAACATGACAAAGTACCTATTTAGAGCTAAGTAACGTTAGTACTATTACTAGTTTTGAACTTCCAAAATTCTATGTTTAATTCGAATAATGATATATGCAAATCCCAACTAACATTATAAATGCGAAAGTGTTTTTGTATATTTGTTTATTTGTTACCTCTTCACGCCCTATCTAATCTTCTGAACCAATCTTCCTGAAATTTCGCATAAACGTAGCTAGGATTATTGAGAAGTGAGCGCGTGAGATTTCCTCGGGAAAAAGCACTGTTCCCGAGGAAATCTCACGCGGGCGAAGCCGCGGGTGAAAGCTAGTAAAGAATAAAGAAAGAATATCTGTCTCTCAATCCTGGCATTTATCAATGAAAATATTTTTGTACGTTGAATAAATTAGACTTCTAAAATTAAACGTTATTACAGTTGACTCGGACCTATAAACATTCATATTTTTTTTAATTCTTCGTCGTAAAAATTCATCGTCTAGAAAATATTATAATTTTTTTTTTTCAATTAACATATAAACAAAATATTTAGCTAGCGAGACGCAGTAAACATCGAAACGTTATTAAAATTGTCTTAGTGCTTATAAATTACCTATTTTTTAGTATAATTTAATTTTAAAATGCAATATTTGTTTCTAAAGCAAAGGTGACGGACTCGAAACTGATTATTATTAACCATTTAAAAAAAAGAGGGTTTGAATTTAACCCGTATTTTTTTAACCTTTTTACCAACTTTATGCTTATACACGTACAAAGCTAGCTAATGTACAGTCGGGGACAGATAAATCTGAACCCCTACTAATTTTTTTTTTTGCTTGTTATTATTCATTTTAAATGACCCTCTATTTATTTCAGTCAAAACTACTAAATGTATAGACAATATATTTTTACTATTTTATTATATGTATAGATATAGATAAAAACAAACCACAAAAGCTATTTTACCGCGTATGTTTACCACATATTATTTAGGTTGACAACAATAGACAATGATGATATAAGGATAACGAATGTTCATAAAATCAAAGCACTATATTGGTTTGGTTCATACAGGGACTTTGGCGGTACCCGAATAAAGTGTTTTCAACACTGTTTTCCATTTCTGTTTTTTTTTTAAACCTGTTACACTTTCAATCTGTTTTCAAGCAAACCTGTTTGTGCCTAAACAGTTTTAGTAAGCAGGGATTTTAGCGGTAACTGTTTAAAACACTATATTGATCTAAAAAAATGAAAACCCTTTACAAACAGGTTCAAATCAGACAGAAAACGTATATCTGTTTACAATTTCAAAAGTGTTTGAACCTAAACAAGTTTAAAACACCCAAATAAGTGTTACAGAGGAATATTTCTGTAACAGATTGAATGGGTAACCCTTATGAAAGTGTTACACATATTATGGTGTTTTTGAGTCTCGCGTAATATATTGCAATATTACGTTTTCAACATCGATATTATAGGTATACGGATTTCCAGGCTGCAGTTCCTCTGCTAAAATAGTCATTATATCATTGTGATTTTGTGTAGGTGACACGGTCAATGGACCATGCACACCGTAGTGTCAGAGTTCTTCGGAACTCAGGCTCTGACGTTTAACGACTTCCCATATATTATACTGTTTATTTCTAACTGGTTAGGTCTTATTCACATATCTTATATATATAGCTACTAGCTGTTGCCCGGGGCTCCGCTCCCGTGTTAATCCTGGGATAAAAGACTATGTCATGCAATCTCCATTACAAATTTCCGCCAAATCGTTTCAGCCGTTTTCCAGTGGGAGAGTAACAAACATACACTCTTCCAAACTTTTGCATTTATAATATTAGTAGGATATACAGAGCTAGAGGTAAACCAAAAAAGGATATGTCGGATGAGATGATTAGGGACAGGTTAAGGCTTCCTCCTTCGGTCACACTAGCGCCACTTTCCAAAAAAAATATTCTCTGTAAGTGAGCTTAGAGCCACAGAGGTCGTATAAGCTTCTTGATTTGGCCTTATGATAGGGGGGGGGGGGGGGGAGGGAAACCATAAAAGTACAAAGAAAAGGTCTTAAATAAATTTACCTTACCAGTGACCAATAGCATAAAAAGCGAGTAACTTAAGGAATTATCGCGTGAGCGTTGCGTTGACGCCCATGAACCAGTTATATCTAATCTATGCAAATTCATAGACAAAGTACCAATTTATCAGAAATAATATTTGACTTTCACCACGATAAGATAATAATATTTATTTATTAAAACAATGCTCATTCACATGTGAAGAATGTGGAATTCTGATTTTGGGTGTTGGAATCAGATCTATACGTGTGATAAGATTGTGTGATGTTTAACATTTTTTGAAACCAAATCGTTTTTGTGTGTGCATTCATTTATTTAACATAAGAAAGAAGTAGGTATTTTTAACGAGACTTATTTTGCTCTACAATTGAGACAGTTCACAAAAAAAAACAAGAGACAAAAATTAATCCATTTCCTCTATGGTGACGGCCGTAGAGCAACGAAACTCTACCTAACAAGAGGGAGTACGTACGAGTAGTGATGTGCCGGCTGGCAATTTACAGATTACGGGAGTATTCCCCTATTGAAATTTACGGAAATATTCCCAATGTTACCAAGGAATTTGGAAACCTTCCCAAAGATGCCGTAGTCATATGGTAATTCCCGGAATATTTCCGGTAATATTTCCAAAGTTCCCGGGAAAGTTTCCAATATTCCCGGCAACGTCACATCACTACGTACGAGTTCCTCTATGGGGACAAATACTCATAGATCAACCCGGACTCTACTGAAATTATGAATTAATGATATACGTAAGTAATTATTAAAAAAAAACCTATTTGGTGGGGTTTCCTTTTCTATTCCTCCTTTCCTCCATTTACCGTAGTCGGACAATAAATATATATGAATAGGTATTGTTTTGTTCGGATGCAGCGCGCCATTTGTTGTTTTTATTATAGGCAGAACTATTATGACCTCATTCTGTCAACGTCATGTCGCGTCACAAATTCCCGCCAACTCGTTTGACCATGAACTCTGTTTATTTACTTTTATTTTTAAAACAATTGTTTTCAATTGTAAAATTTGGTCGTGATCATGACACACTTGTGATTTATTAGTTTTAAATGATGATCGTGACATAATATACGTTTTTAAATGTTGATATTAAGCTTTTGCTCGGTGGCTTAATTCGTTTGAAAATTCCGCGAAAAAATAAAACTGTTGTGGTGATGTGGTTATCATCATCAAAAAAATATACAATAGTCTACTGTATATACTAGCTGTTGCCCGCGGCTCCGCCCGCGTGTGCCTCGGTTATATCGCGCCCGAAAGTAGGCTATGTTTGACTCCTAGTGCATAACTATATCCATACCAAATTTCATTCCAATCGGTCCAGCAGTTTAGCCGTGAAGAGGTGACAGACACACAGACAGACTTTCGTATTTATAATATTAGTATGGATTTTTATTTGGTATAGTGATGATCAAAAGCCTGTACTTCGTCTGATCATATAGTTTTAGAGGCCTTACTCGCTTCTACGCTTGTATCCATCAGTATTCATGGCTAGGGATACATGGAAAGTTAGTGGGCAGGCTTTTGTCCAGCAGTGGGACATGAATAGCTAAAAAATAGTCAACAGAATTTTGCTATTCTAATCAGCAGATTAGAATAGCAAAATTCTGTTGATGCTTTACCGTACAAGGCAAGCTTACGATCACCGACGCAATTGATTTTAAGCCTTTATCGTACCACATGCGCTTACCTTTACTTGTTCCTTTCTTCGGTTTAGGACCACAATCATATATAACTACAATTAATAATGACCACTTCTTTGATACTTTCAAAACAGCAGTAAACAATTTTTCGAAAAGGCATGTAATGTAATTTTAAAACTGAATATATTTTGGGTGCGGCAATACAGAATAGCAAGTATGTTTTTGTTTTTCTCATTTACGGAAACTTTTTCAATGTTACAAATGTAAATGACGTAGTATTTTGTAAACATATCTAATAGGTAGGCTATCTTTGTATTTGCGCATTTTCATCGGGTGAGACTATTGTTAGACGGACTTATCCCATTAAAATTTTCTTACTTTAATTAATAGAGCTTTAATGCCACCAGATTTTCAGAGAGAGTACAGGTGGCCTATCACCATCTCTTAAAACCATGCAAGATCCAGTGAGTAAGCAAGACAGCGCAATACATGATGTAAGGCGAAATCTCCCTTACTTACTGGATCTTGCATAGTTTTAAGAGACGGCAGTAACCTCCCAGGTTAAATATACTTTCACTTATTCATCGTTAATTTTAACCGGCCAAACAATTACTCAGCTAACGCACTGATGCATTCATTGCACAATGCATGCCAGAAATTGAATGGATCGCTACGAAACACCTGGGTGGCTAAATATAAGTCGGGTTACTTTAAATTCTTGGATGGATAACGGGGCAATTTCTCTTACAGATAATGTAACTATTGAGTGACTAGAAGGAACGATTATATGTGAAGTAAGAGATCTGTGATTTGCCTGTGATTCGGGGATCGTGGATTCGATTTCCACGGAAAACATACTTTGTTTAGTTGTTTCCAGTTTGGTTAGGATATTGCCGGCTTGATTCACCTGATTGTCTCATAATAAAGATGATTCCGTGCTTCGAAAGGCACTTTACCATAGCCGTCGATCTTTCAGTCAACACCAGGTTTATTGTGTCATCAAATGAGATACAAATTAGCAACCTTTGAACGTATTCTGATGTCACTCTTTTGGCACAAGCATACCTTTTGAATCACCTTCTAAATCCTGCGTGACGTGTCTGTATTTCTGATCGAATTGATTGTTGATTCAACATAAAATAACCTTTATTTCATTTGCATATGAAAGTTTAAAGTAAATTGTTTTCTTTTTCCGTTTGTCCATTGACAAAGGCCCCTCCAATCTTTTCCGCGTTTCTCTATCTTGTGCTCTCCAACCATTGTCTTAATTTTATCTACTCGTCTTTAACAAAGACTCCCTCTCTATCTTGTCTCGTTTCTTGGATACAGCTCATTAATGTTGTAGACAATATTTTCTTCTTATGCCTTAGATCATCGTTACTTCCTATTGTTGTGTTATTTTATTACTATAAGCACAGAATAACGTCACATAACAATCACAATTCACAACTGATGACGTCACAACTAAGTCATACTATTTACATACTTATCTACGTTCAATTACCAAGTTTGTGTACCTATACTTATATGGTAACATGCGTTACATTGTCGCGAAGTGTTTATTTAGAGGTAGCGTAGGTTCTAACCAGAGTTGTTACGAAAAAAACATATTGTTTTAATCAGTGTTTTTAAAACACGTTTAAAACTCATAGAAATAAAACATTGATTTTTTCATTCTGTTTTTAAACAATGTTTTAAACAATGTTTTAAACATGTTTTAACAAAGTATTTATTGACAAATGAAACAAGTTCATGTTTAGAAAATAAACATTATACCTATTATTATTTTATAATTATCTTTTAATTATCATATACCTTTTATATATATATATATACTAGCTGTTCCCCGCGGCTTCGCCCCGCGTGGTACTCGGTTATATCGCGCGCAAAAGTAGCCTATGTTTGACCTCAGATCGTTAACTACATCCCTACCAAATTTCATCACAATCGGTCCAGCAGTTTAGCCGTGAAGAGGTGACAGACAGACAGACAGACTTTCGCATTTATAATATTAGTATGGATATGGATAGTATGGATGGATATGGAAGTATGGATATATATATATATATCCATATATTTTTTTTGACATTTTCTTATTGACTTTTTTTTTTTTAATAGTTTATACGGCCATGGAATCTAGTTCTTTAAGGCCTTTCTTGAGTTTATTAATCTTTTTCAGTCCTACTTAAGTCAGTCGAGTCAAAAATTCAAGTCAATAGTCAAGTCCAGTCAAGTAAGTAAGTCTAGTCTGAGTCAGATGGCTAAGTGAAGCGGTGGAAAAATTTCACTTAGTTATATCATGGGGATTTTGGTGACAAAGATAAAAAGTCACGTAATCGACATGTATCACTTCCCAACACTCACGCTTGTTCACGAACACTTTGCGAATAATAATCCACCAATATTATGCACAAACACTCGAAAAAACCTAAGTTTTGGAAATTAAATACAGCGCGGACATAGCGACAGTTTACTTTCCCTCCAAAAACTCCATTTGAGAGACTTAAAAACTGTTACCAATTTGGCAATTTTTTCAATGTTAATGCCAAAGAAATGCGCGCTTGCCAGTGTTGCCGTGAGGCATAGGAATAAAAGCCCATACAGCCAAGTAAAAATATGTGCCTGGGAATAAATCATGTCTTTTTCATGTTTTAAACATGAAAAAAACCGTCGTAACAAAACGTGAAAAAAACAATGAATTAAACATGAAACATTGATTAAAGCAAATAAAACAAATAAAACTTGTCTTTTTTTTAATTTCTTGTTTTTTTGCAACTCTGGTTCTAACGTATCTGGGCAAAAAATTTCGAATAACGCGCGCGCAATTTTTTTTTTAAATATATGTTTCGGGTGGTTGGGCGTTACTACTAAGAGAGACAGCGCAATACATGATGTAAGGCGACATCTCCCTTACTCACTGGGATGGTAGTAAGGGACCAGTAGGTTGACCGCCTATCTCGATTCTCTCCTCTCGTAATGGCTACTTGTATCGCTATCGCCACATTTCGCTCCGCCTAACACACAAAACGCTATAATTTTTTATTTATTATATTAGTGAAAACTCATTCGACAATGTAAACAATTTTAAAGCGTTTTGTGTGTTAGGAGACAAGATCCAACTAGTTCGCAATAGAACAGCCTTCTTCCTAGACAGACTCTCACCCATGATCACTAACGTAAATATGTTGCCTAGAAATAAGCTTACTTTACAAGCTGCATCCGTCCAGCTCCCGAAACCAAGTGACAATTTCAAAACGCTAACAAATGTCGACAAGAACAAAATGTATATATATGCTGCGGTAAATCACGCGGTCAATCTTAGGTATGTCAATGCCTTACATTTTGTTCTTGTCGTACAGTGGCCTGCAGAGAAATCTGACCCCCATGCCACAAGTATCGCTATTGAAAGAGGGTCATATTTCTCTGCAGCCCACTGTACCTCGTTAACGTTTTGCGTGTGTGTTTTGATTGTGACTTTGGCTAAGCCCCCAGAGATCTTAGCCAAAATCACAAATTCAAAGCGCTAACGAATGTCGACAAGAAATAAATGTATGGTATTGACATAAGCTGCGCTAAGTCATGTGGTCAATCTTATGTCAATCCCATACATTTTGTTCTTGTCGACATTCGTTACCGTTTTGAAATTGTGACTTTGGCTAAGCCCCCTGTCATGACATCTGCTAGCGTTATTTTCGCTAACTGTAATTATATTATTAGTTGTTACTGAAGAAGCTCAATAGCAGCGCATGCGTGTTTGTAAAGATATAGCATGTTAAACAATGGCGAGCGAGCCTTACCTTGGATTGTTCACCACTAGTATTTCTATCTCAAGTTCCGTGCTTCGAATAGCACGTCAAGCCATTGGTCCTGTCAAACACTTTTAGGCAGCCTAAACAATCTGAATGTTGGCCACCAACACACCCGAATCATGTGCCTATTGGTTTGGTATTTCCTATTTCACTGCAGACGGCAGTCGCTTCATTTTATTAGTGCCGAGATAATCTAGGTCTATGATAGAGTACGTCTCTAAAGCGTAAGCTAAAGAAGATTTTTTTAGATATGTAAAAGGATTTATATAGAAGAGACGCCAAAATAACCCTGACTTTATGACGTCGTAAACTTGTAATGTGATCAAAGATTAAGTATCGCATCATATTGTCCTAATTCTTGTAAATAGTGTGTAAAAGTCAGTACAATTGAAACACTATTTTGAAACGATTTTGACTTACCATTAGCAGAATCGACGCCCTGGTTGCAATTTAATCATGGTCCTGATTTAGCGGCACTGGTTATTACAATGTAGCGACTGCCGTCTGAACTCCGTATTTTTACAGGGAAACAAGACCAATAGGAACATGATCCGGGTGTATTAGTAGCCAGGTCAGATTTTTCAGCATACTTAAGTACTAAAGAGATGGCCTTCAGGCTGCCCAGATAACAGCCGGAACCAACGGCTTAGGAGGAGCTTGAGATAGAAAAATGAAAATGAAATTATTTTATTTACATGAAACATAGAACAATAGAATGCCACTATGCCTAATGGTGACCAATCCAAGCTAGGCCGCGCACTAGCCGTCGCTCAACGCGCGCTATCGCCGCGAACACACATGCCTTGCTAGGCTATTGAGCTAAATCCTCAATAACATTTTTTTTACTAACATTATCTGCGAAAAGTATTCTGTAATCAGGGTGTCGATTCTGCTAACGTTAAATCACAATCGTGTCAAAATAGTGTTTCAATGGTAGTGCTTTTTTACTATCCGTCAGGGGCGCTGTACAGGGGGATTAGTCAAAGTAACAATCGCAAAACGTTAACGAGGTACGACAAGAACAAAATGTATGGGATTGACATAAGATTGACCACGTGATTTACCGCAGCTTATGTCAATCCCATACATTTTGTTCTTGTCGACATTCGTTAGCGTTTTAAAATTATACAAAGTCTGCGTTAGTAAAATCTCATTCTAAGGGTACTGTGACTTTACCTCACAGGTCAACCAGTAAATAAAATATGACCCATGATCGCGACAAACAATTCTATTAAAAATATTGACATCACAGCCTACGCATTAACTTAGACGTACAATTTGTCAACTATGACATACTCTTATTATAACAGGATAGGACATAATGACATAATATTCTATAAACGATGACAAACAAATGAGTAACGTTAATTAAAAGTGTAGTAAAATAATAATAATTATAGGCAGTTCACGGAGTGCAGTTTCATTCATTAAATTTACTCATAACTTCATGAATCATAATAAGTAAGAATATATAATACTAGCTTTCGGCTTCGCCCGCATGAATTTCCCTCGGGAACAGAGCTTTTTCCCGGGATGAAAGGTACCCTATGTCCTTCTCAATACTCCAAGCTATGTGTATGCAAAATTTCAAGAAGAGAAAAAAACTGGCACTCCGGGAGTCGTGGAAACTCGAACAATTAAGTACTTGTTTATTTTATGAGGTGTCGTCGGATCTTTAAAACTACGCAACGGATTTTGATGCGGTTTTTTTAATAGATAGAGTGATTCAAGAGGAAGGTACTTATGCCCTTGTGAAGCCGGGGCGGGTCGCTAGTTATTAACAAAATAAGTTTATATACCTAGCTCCTCATGAAACGTTTTAAAATATTTTGATTTTGACACAAAAATATGGTTGCCTCTAAGTGCAAGTGAAGAAGTTGAACAAAGTCCGGAGGCAAATCCCCTTAGACTCATTCGTGAAAAGATCATTGACTTACGTTTTATTAACATATAATATTTGCGCAATCGTCTGTGCAAACATGTTCGAGCTGTACGAGTAGCTTCTTCACACGGTTGTCTTCTGTTTTTTTTTAACCAATGTTTATCTTTATACATGAGTACCTATTTGTCATAAAATATAGTAACGTTAAGTTAGTATCCCATAACAAAGTTTCGATCTTACTTTGGGGTTTACTCAATTTGTGTAATTTATCCATATTTATTTTTTTACCAGCGACCCGCCCCGGCTTAGCATAGGCATAAAAACCTTCCTCTTGAATCACTCTATCTATTTAAAAAACCGCATCAAAATCCGTTGCGTATAGTTTTAAAGATTTAAGCATACAATAGGACATAGGGACAAAGAAAGCGACTTTGTTTTATACTATGTAGCAATTTAATCTAATACTTCCCGTCGATTCCAATTTCAAACAACAACTCGCTTCTCAGGTTCCTATCACTCACACTTCGCATAAGGTTCAAAATGACAAGTGAGAAGTGAGGTTCGAAATGACGGGGAAATTACCTTACGGAAAGCCACATCTTACGTCATCTCATACAAAATCTCACGTCCAATCTAGTTCATCTCACTGACACGCTCTTCTTCTTCTCTTCTTCGCTTAGGGGTAGCTCTAGTATGCGGAAGCTAAGTAAAAGCAATCCGTTTGAGCCCTTTTCTACGAAACCCTAAAAAATTTATGATGATTTAATAGGTATAATGAAAACGATTAATTCAAGATTTATATAAAAATAATGACATAATTCGGCAGCTTCTGCATATTAACAAAATTGACCTTCGTCAAATTCGCCCGGATCTAGGGTTGTCAACAGGATTTTATTAATTTTCTATTTATTTATTATGATAAAAACGATTATTCACCCATTACAGTTATCACATTAGCATGGTAAACTTCATAATTCATCATTACACAATAAAAAGACAATTTTCGAATTACAATACGCAGTACTATTACTTATTCTGTGATTACAATGAATTATTTATAACTAGCGACCCGCTCCGGCTTCGCATGGGCATAAAAACCTTCCTCTTGAATCACTCTATCTATTAAAAAAAAAGCGCATCAAAATCCATTGCGTAGTTTTGAAGATTTAAGCATACATAGGGACATAGGAACAGAGAAAGCGACTTTGTTTTATACTATGTTGTGATAGTGATACAGTCAATCAATTAAATAAAGTAATAACGATAGAAACTGGCAGTAACATAATAATTTATAGCAATTCTTTCTTCGTCTTAGCAAATTGATGGTCTATGAATATGTGACATTGGTGAGAAATCTATAGATTGTATAAAATGAATTTTCAAGCACTGTGTCTGTCTGTAAGCGCGTAACTTAAAAACTAACAAACGGATTTGCATGCGGTTTTCACTAATAGATAGAGTGATTCCCATAAATAAATAAATATATAGGGACAAATCACACAGATTGAGCTAGCCCCAAAGTAAGCTCGAGACTTGTGTTATGGGATACTAACTCAACGATACTATATTTTATAACAAATACATATATAGATAAACATCCAAGACCCAGGTCAATCAGAAAAAGATCATTTTTCATCTTGACCTGACCGGGGATCGAACCCGGGACCCTCTGAGTAGCGGTCAGGCTTGTTAACCATTACGCCATGGGTGGGTTTTATTTTATGTTTCATCACAGCTAGCTCTCAGAATATAAAAAAAAAAAAGTGAATCTAGTACAATGTGAGTGAATTGCTGGTTAGAGTGAGTTTCAAAAATAATATCCCAACTTTTAAAGTTTTAGAAATATAAATAGTGGTGTTGCGTAAAACTGAATCACCAACAAAAAAGTATGATCAAAATGGAACAGTTCAACGCGCAAACAAATTACCACGACTGGATATTGCCCCATTCGATGGATCGGACATCACACAGTACACAACATTCATGAATTTATTTCTAGCGGTAGTTGATACGGATCAAAACCTAACTTCAGTACAAAAACTCTTATATTTGCGAAAGTTTCTTAAAGGTAACGTTTTGTTATTAATTGACAGTTTACCATTAGTTGATAACTCAAGGGCTTGTACAAGTGGTGGTGGTAACCCTAATCAAATGACATAATATAATAGTCAAGTCAAAGGACAAACGTGTTTGTTAGTGACATCATAATATTTCCTCACAATCATGTTTTTAATCAAGGACACAGTAAAAACTAATAAAAACATAAGTCGCGTCGGATTGTTACTCCTGTCGTTCTTAATTTTACTTTTGCTTGTAAAATGAATCAACCTCTGATATATCCTAACCTATATAGTAGAAAATAGCAATATTGCACCAAACAACATATACTTAATTTAATTAAATTTAAATGGCGGACTTATACCAGACTTATCTCTTACAGTAAACCGGCAAATGACGAAAGAAATTAAGTACACATACATAAAATAACTAAATGGTAGAAGCTCAAAGACAGGTAGATATAATGAGCATGTAAATAGGAATGCCTGATTTTTGACCTAGTACTAGCGATTGCCCTGGGCTCCGCTCCCGTGGGAAGTCCGGGATAAAATATAGCCTATGTGTTGTTCCAGGGTCTAAGCAATCTCCATTTCAAATTTCAGCCAAATCAATTCAGCAGTTTTCCTGTGAGTAACAAACATTCTTATAAACTTTCGTGTTGATAATATTAGTAGGATATATCTGCCCTTTGTTCGCTCTATGTTTCAATTCAAATTCAGTGGCTTCAACACTCAAGATACATTTTTCATGGCTATTTTAGAACATACTGACTAATCACCAAAAAAACGAGCAATGAATCTCACAACAAAGCAAAATGAGCGAGCAAAAAATTCATTTGTACCGTTGATCATCCGAACGACAGTTTTTTACGGTCCATTCATGTATTTAATTGTAAACGGTAGCTAAATATGTTTTGTGAATAAAAAAATAATAAAAAATACAGGTTAATAAACCAGACGTAGGTAGGCTTTGGAGATTGAGTCATTCATATCTACACTAATATAATAAAGATGTAGTTAATTTATTAAACTAATGTAAGTATATAAGTCCATCCGATCCGCCCAGTACCCCATACGCACACGTTAGCGACTGCGTTCGGATTTTGTATGGAATTTCTTTTTTTTTTTTGATGTGGATATAATCCACAATATGGCAATCAAACATATAGCTAATTTTTGCCAGTATCAAGTTTTAGATAAATGTTCTTCATTTTGTCGAGTCACAGTCAAGTCAAGTCAGTAGTCATGTCTAGTCAAGTTAGTCAAGGGCTTAGTGAAGCGGTGGAAGTTTCACTCAGCTTTATCTTGAAAGATTTTGGTGACAAGGATTAAAGTCACTTATACGGCATTGTACCACTTCCCAACACTCACGCTTGTTCACGAATACTTAGCGAATAATAATCCACCTTTATTATGCACTATACTAGAAAAAACACAAATATTATAAAAAAAATACAATGACGATAACTGAGCGACTTTAGCTTGGCGCCAAAACCCCATGGAATTTCTTAGTTGCCTTACTATCCGCCAGGGGCGCTGTACAAGTTTATCATACAAAATCGCTAACGCAGTCGCTAGCGTCTGCGTTTATAAAATCTGGTTATAGGTACAGCGTTGATCTGCCAACATTATGGTATAAAAAATCCTGTAGGCGTCAACATGTCCCCTGACAATGATGCGAGTTTTCAATCTGTTTAACCTTCAAACTAAATCCTAATCAACATTGAATGTTCCAACTGTCCAATTGATTATCATTGATTAACAAAGTCTGCATCGGAATTAACGTACATATAAAATACTATAAATTCTTACTGTAAGAGGATGTATTCATAGTTATAGTACAAATTATCTGTTATTTATTTATTTTCCACATATTACACTAGCTGTTGCCCGCGGCTTATGTTTATGCCTATGTCCCTCCCCACTAATTTTCAGCCAAATCAGTTCAGACATATTTTTTTTGCCGAACGAAGCAAAGGAATAGACCGCAAAAGCCGTAGCGACGCCATTAATTCGTCATTAAAATATAATATTTTATTTAAAATAATTGGCTGATTCTAAAAATCTGAGATATATTTCTGGTATTTAGGAACCTTATTCCTACCAACAGAAAAAAAATTCAAGCGTTTTAAAAAATTTCACTCCTACCCTATTGTTCTCTTGTTATAAAATTGTGTAACTAACATGACTATCTATTAAGGAAGTACTTCCTTCATTATTTATTTTTGTATTTAATAAACTCCTGTCTAGTCCAATAAAAACGAGAAGAAAAATTCTCACAATCGCATCAATCGCAAAATATGCGAATTCTCAAAAGACACATCTTTAATAAGAGATTAAGAAAAGACTTTAAAAAGTTCTTGTGATACAATCAAGGAATTAGACGGCCCGTTTCGCGATTTCAATAATCTATCTTATAATTTCAATCTTTTTACCTATTCCGACCATAAAACGTGTATGCCTCTTAATAAGCATCAGTTTATCACATCTGTCTGTACAGAGAGTTAATCGATTACAAATTAAACTCACAATCGAGTCTGGGTTCGATTGTAGTCTCTTATTGATTTGATTGGCACAGTAAATTGGCAATTCACATTGTCACGCGGCGTGATACATGCGTCTGCGCATTTTATTGTTGCGAATTGGGTCGGGCAGACACACTTTTTATACTAACCACCAGTATATCCAATACTATTAAACGAGCAATAAATTTATTTGTACTCGCGTTTTCGAAAACGGCTCTAACGATTTCTTTGAAATTTTAAACGTAATTTCTTACATAGTCACAAAGATAATCAAGCTAGGTTCCATGTCTGGGAAAATTAATGAATGAATTAATGAATGAATTTATTTATTTTCAAGTAACTACGACTCACATTTTGTTAGTAGTGCTTATAAACTATGTTAGTAAAAAAAACTATAGAAATAATTTACAAAGGCCATTTTCACGCAAAAAAAATTTATGCATAAAACGAGCGAAGCTCGGTCGCCCAGGTAATACTACCTAATTTAGCATTCTTCAAACAATATACATGTACTTAGATGCTACTATTGACTTTAGTCTGGGCTATGACAGTGGCAGTTCTACCTAGAACTTCTCCGTGCTTTGGAAGGCCGTTGGTCCCGGCTGTTGTCACTAGATGGCAGTAGTTAGGCTATGTCAGATGCGTTAATCCTGAAAAATCTGACAGTGTTGGCCACTAACACACCCGGATCATGTTCCTATTGGTCTGAGTTTCCTGTAAAAAGAATAACGGAGGTCAGACGGCAGTCGCTCCATTGTAATAACCAGTACCGCCAAATCTAGGCCCAAGTATATAAGGAATAACCTTTGCAGGTACATATAATGCTATTATTACATACAGTACCTAGGCGACCGAACTTCGCTCGCTTTATGCAAATCTTTTTGCGTGAAAAAATGGGTAAAATGATTTTTTCCAGACATGGAACCTAGCTAGATAATCGTTTTGACTACATAAGAACTTACGTTTAAAATTTCAAAGAAATCGGTAGAGCCGTTTTCTATAACGCGAGTACAAATAAATTTATATATATATTTATGTATACAAATATTGCTCGTTTAATAGTATAATGCTAGATAACTTATTATTTATAACCAGAAATAATTAAAAAACATATTAATTACGAGTATCATAAGAAAAAATGTTGTATTCTAAAGACCTTCACATATGCAATGTATTTGATATGCATTCCGTTCCACACAATAATTTTAAACATTTTATAGTTGATTTCCGTGATTCCGTGATAACTTGCATCACTTTGTAACTTGAAATATTGATGATTTAAGATCTTTATTTAACAACGACAACGGAATGTTACTAAAAATTCAAGAACTTATTTTATTATTAATAGGTATTACTTAAGTAAGCAAAGGTATATTATACGCTAATAGTTTAAGTTTAAACGTATTAGAAGGTGATAAATTAGCACAGGTAGTGGAAGTATAAATATATTATTTAATAAATAAAATTAAAATATACATGACACATGTATTACATTGTAGGTATGGATTTTTTGAATTATCAAAAATCACCATCTTGGAATTGATAGATTCTATTTCAAAAATACAAAAAACAGAATTTTGTTGATGGCCAGCATTATACTCTAACTTTAAATTTGGAAAACGCAAGCGTGCTTCATGGCAGTCAGACATACAGACTCTTTATGAAGTGTAATTATCATCGACATTCTATTGTAGAGTAAGGGCGTTTTAGCTCTACATAAAATCTAATAACTTTTGACCATAAATTAAAACAGAATTTTTTCAAATTCTACTTTTAACAGTCTCGTTTTGCAACATTTTACATGAAAATGTTTTTGGTGGGATATAATAAAAAAGGAGAGAGAGCCAGGAAAAGATAGACGGATGATTTGAGGGATTTTGACAATGACTGGTAACATCACAGAATCGAGAGGAATGGAAACAAAAATTGGATGCCGTGGGACTTAAATAGTGAAAAAAAAAAGGAAAAGTTTCCTCAGTCACGATTGAAAGAAAATGACTAATTAAAAATGGCGTCTAAGAGTCAACATTTGCAATTCCCCGCCAAAACAAATTAACACAACCTGTGCTAATAGCCATTATTGTTAATTTTCAAGGCGCCTCGTTATTTTTTGCAAGTGTTAAATAGGCTACTTAGGTACTGTTTATGTACAGTAGACCACATGATAAAGTGATTACCATTGCACTTTACAACACTAGGCGGTATCCACACTAATATTATAAATGCAAAAGTCTGAAAGTAAATAAGTAAGCAATAAACGCGATAGAAAACCGTATAAAATAGTTTAATTAAAAGTGCAAAAGTCTGTCTGTCGGTCTGTCCGTCTGTCTGTCTGTATGTCTGTTATGCTTTCACGGCTAAATCGTTGGACGTACATATTTTGATGAAAGGTATTTATGTAGTTAAAGACCTGAGGCCAATCATAGGCTTTGGACCGAGTACCACGCGGGCGCGGCCGTGGGCAACAGCTAGCATTTTATATGACCCACTGTACTTGCTGTAGTGTCTCACTTCTGACTTGATGGAGGCATATCAGAAGGCCATTATCGTGGATTCGCGATAGTTTACCCATTTTCAAACAATAGTTTTGTGCGTCGCATAAATAGATAGATATACACTTTATAAACAAAGAAAAACAATAAAATAATGTTAAATAATCGTGTACAAAGGGGAAGTTAACTTAAATAAGGACATTATAAATATAACAGCTAAATAAACATACGTAAGTTTAATTTTTTTTTCTGTGTAATGTTTTCATTATTTTAATATTATGTACTTATGTGTGATAACAGACAAATAATAATTTTCATATGTAAGTCGTTTTCATCACACATGTCATATATTTGGGAAGTAAAAAAAAACAAACATTAGTCTAAGAGCCTGGCGACAAACTTTTGCGGATTCAATCTCTTTTCTTGAACAATAACTTGAACTGGATATATAGACGGAGCTAGAAGGCGACCGTGAGGAGTCAACTCTTGGTACTATTGTATTTACATTTTATTAGGCCAATTAAACAGTGTTAAAATTTATAATACCTGTTTGACTGAATCCTCACAATAAATCTATCATTCGAGTAAAGAACAGTGTATATCTAATCTAAGCTATTCATCACATTCCCCTATATGGGTTACGTGCAATATGGACAATGGTAAATTAACTAAGGCTACCTATCCACACGGGAGAGACTAACGCGATACAGGTGTATGTCTCTTATTTCATTATAAGGTAAATAACTACATAAGAAAATCATTTTTGGCACTCCTGACACTCCTGTTATAGGGGTGCATGGGCTGCGGTGACCACTTGTCATGATTATGCCAAGATACAGAAGATATCGAATTCCGACGTGAAGTGGTTACAGCTTATAGACTTGCGACGTGTGTCACTTGCGCGTTGCCATTATCCATATAGTCGGAAGATATTTATGTCCAACAATTTATTTATTTAACACTTTGCACACATGACAAACAATGAAATAATTGATTATATTTTGCTCAAATGGTAACCATTCCAGATCTTGGTGGACAGTTAACCTTAAAAGCAATATGCAATAATACGACTTAATAATGCGAGGAAGGGCCGTTTGATTGACAATACAAAGCCTGTAGGTTCTGTGTGGCTCCATTTCAATGTGATGACATCACCAGACTAAGATAATGATCTTAAAGATCAGTTATCTTAGCGCCATACGAGATTATTCAGATGAAAATTGGTTGAGGTTGTATCGGCCACAAGGCTGTTGATTTGTTTTGAATCATTTTTTTAATGTTTTTTAGCCAGGTCTTAACGTGGGATACATTAAGAGCTGGCTAAAAAACTACTACGCTGCTGCTGCGCAAGTCCTTCCCAATACATCTAACAATGTGTACCTATGCGAAATTTCAGGGAGATTGGTTTAGTAGATAGCGTGAAAGCATCAACAAACAAAAACCAACAAACTCACTTTCGCATTTATAATATTAGTTTGGATTAAAACTTATATGTTTAAATTATCTACGCCAATAGCTTTTTTCTCCTCTTCTTTTTTATCTTAACCCACTTAATGTGAAGACAAAACGATATATATCTTTGGAGGCACTGGCTGAAATTCTAGAAGGACCAGAGCCGAAACTCTACTTCGAAAATATTCCTATGAGCCAATTAGTAAAAATTTTTAACCAACAATTTATTAAATGAAATGAAATGAAACAACCCTAACAACATGTCGTGACTAACCTATAGTCAATAGCAAGTGCTCGCACAAAACTTTCCAAACACGAATAATGGGATTTAACGATATGCTTTAGTACAATTGGCGTTTCCTTGAAGCAAGGGGCCGATTTCAATTGCTAATTAGTGGGAGCTATTGTGTCCATAGAACCTGAATTTTCTTTGTATTTGTAGACATACATTCAGGTTAACATTTTACAACGAAATATACAACACTTATTACATTGTATAATTTCCTTTGTGGTCCAGTTGCTAAGGTATTTGTCTGAAGACCCATGGTTTGGTATCCTACGGGAAGCATCACAGAACAGAGAAGTTGTGGGAAGCATTCTTTGGAAAGTGTTTCCAGTTTGGGTAGAACATTGCAGGCTATAGATAGAACATATCGACCTATTTAAAATCCATTCAGCTTACAACATTATTTGTTGGAGCTATAAAATATTCCATCCTTACAAAACTATGTATGAAAACTTACGTACTTACTCCGATAGCTCGACGAATCAAAGTGGATCCTGTGCCCCTAGTATGAGTTTTTCTTAACGCAGACGCTAGCGACTGCGTTAGCGATTTAGTATGGCAAACCTGTACAGCGCCTCTGGCGGATAGTAAGGCAACTAAGAAATTTCATACAAAATCCTAACGCAGACGCTAGCGACTGCGTTAGCGATTTAGTATGGCAAACCTGTACAGCGCCTCTGGCGGATAGTAAGGCAACTAAGAAATTCCATACAAAATCCTAACGCAGTCGCTAGCGTCTGCGTTAAGAAAAACTCATACTAGGGGCACTGGCCTCCGACACAAGACTTCCCCAATCCTTCCTATTCTGCCATCTCTTGCCTGTCGTATTTTACTTACGTGCTGAAAGAATTGTGAATGAAGTTAACAGAAAGAGAGACAACAGGGGGCTAAAAACGCCACTTTGAGCAATTCATCGAATCGAATTCATGTTATGAATTCATTAGCAATTCTGTAGCAATTCCTCTATTTTTTGTAAAATGGCCAACTAAACTTTGCAATTCCTCTTCAAAAAATTGAAAGAAATAGGAATTGCTAAGGAATTCTTAATATGAATTCGATTCGATGAATTGCTCAAAGTGGCGTTTTTAGACCCACAGTATAGGTTAGACGTAAAGACAAACAGACTTAGGTTTCATAACTCCAAATCTTACCTCAAAATTTTCTTTACAGCGAATGCATATCGGACCCCTACCGCCCTGCGAACACCACGTGGCGATGTGAAGAAGACGAGTGCCTAATGGATGACCATTTGGTCAGCGAGGTCAACTACAGGCAGAAGGATTGGCGAGCGAGAAAATATACCGAATTTGAGAGCAAGAAGCTTAAAGATGGCTTGGTTTACAAACTTGGTGAGTCATCTATATTATTTTTTGTGTGTATGTTTGTAATGAATAAACTCAAAAACCACTGTGCCGATTTCAAAAATTCTTTCACCATTGGAAAGCTACATTCGAGCATTAGTTATTTTGATTTGACGATATATCGTCAAATAAATCGCAACCAGGCACAAATCTAGCTAGATATTATAATATCTAGCTAGATTTGTGCCTGATTGCGATGCCAATGTTCAGAAAAAGTAGATCAGATATAACTTACTTCAGTTATTTAAGTCACAAAGTTATGATTGTGACACAGTTTCTTGAATTCAGAAACCTCTCAAACAATCTCATTTGGAATCGTGACTGCAGCATAAATGTTTGGATATGCTGCATCGCGCCAAATTGTGCAACATCGCCTTAGCAATACTGCTCATTTTCAAGTGTCAAGCTGAAACCAGGTTTTATTAACATATAAAAGTGCACAATGGCGTAAATAGGGTTTAGCTTTTGTGCTATTTGGTGATATAGATCGCTTTAATGTCAAATGGTCATGACATGAGCAAACAAAGCAAAATAATCCTTAAGGATCGGCAATGCGCACGTGACACTCTTAGTGTTGCAGGCGTCCATGGGCTATGGTGACCGCTTACCATTATGCTTATTATTACCATATTTCCCGGCATGTAAGTTGGCAAGAAGCTGAAATGACCTTCAATGCGCAGTAGCCGATTAATTCATATAAATTGTAACGTGCGCAGCACGTCCCGTTTTTGGGCAACTTATGTGCCGGGTTATATAGTAGTTATACTACTCGTAACTCCTGTTTATGAGCTAAAATGTAGCCAGGCTCTTAAACTATAGTTAGATTTTTTCCTGAAATTGAGATTGCTTATTTTTTTATTTCAGTTAAAGTTAACGTTTATTAATTACTTTTGTTTACGATTGTTATTGTCTAGTTTCTTATTAATATTTAAAAAAAACTCTTTTGTCTATTTTAAAAATATTTTCAGAATAAATGAAATGAAGTTTATGAAGAAAATAAATAAAATGGAAAAAATCGCTTATCGGTAGAGTCAATGATATTGTTGTGCTCGCGTTGCTAAAAAATGAGTTTTTCACAATTTTTATAATTTTTTGTATGTAAATACTTTTTTGTTCGATAGGATATAAGTACTTTCAATTTGGTATCATAAAAGTTTTATCAAAGTCGGTCAAGTAATAAGGCTATGCTGAAAGTGGACTACCTCCATTTTTGACTATTGATAGACGTCAAATTAAAAGAATGAATGTCAGTTTTTATTTTTTACAAACACTATTTTATCTGATTTATAATCGCTATTTTGCGAATCGTAATTTTCAACTTAGTAACAAATCTTTCGCGGACAGTAAACGAGATAACAATAACAGTCGATTGTTATCTACGTCGAGAGGCGTTATACTGTCAGCGAAAGTGTTAATGTCCTAAACTTAAATTTTGTATGTAACAGTACCTTAACGAATATCTTCTTACAGGTACCCTAAACTTCGACCCTCAAACCCTGAAGATGAACGTCATTAGGTACGACAAGGAGGTCGCGTATCCGACCAACTTCGACGCGAGGAGACATTGGCCTTCATACATTTCTCCCATCATCGACCAGGGATGGTGTGGCTCTGACTGGGCTGTCTCCATTGCGGGAGTAGCTTCTGATAGGTGAGTTTTACTGAGTACTTATAAAAAATTTATTACGTAGTTTACAACAAAGCCACCTAATATTATCGACCAATAACAGTGGCAATGAATGACGCAATCAAATTCCTCGCCCATTTATTCTGTGTGAAACGTTGGCTTGCAAGCCAAACTAGTGACACGTTTTTCGTGCGCTATGCCACTTCTTGTTAATACTTCTAAATTCTGTGATCCCACGTGTACGATTCTCCGGACTATAACGAAGGCTTTTTCTTATTTGCTGAGTGGGCTAAAAATAGAATCTTAGCACGTAGCCCTCTTTGTTTTGCTTTAAATAATTTCTTTGTTGGTTTGAGATGCCCTCAAGCGTTTTATACGTTTCATTTGAACAATGGCTGGCAGTGTTAAGATAGGTAGTGGATTTATTATCCTGCTACTATGTGAGTAAGTTTGTACGCTTTTGGGGTTTGTACTTAACTGGCGACCCGCCCCGGCTTCGCATGGGCATAAAAAATTTCCTCTTGAATCACTCTATCTATTAAAAAAACCGCATCAAAATCCGTTGCGTAGTTTTAAAGATTTAAGCATACAACGGGACATAGGGACAGAGAAAGCTACTTTGTTTAATACTATGTAGTGATTGTGAAAAGGCAAAAATGCAGTACTAATAAGTTCACTTTGTTGTCCGTCTGTCTGGTCAAGATTATTTTTAACATTAACATATTAATGTATCAGAATTAAATGTTCATTAAAATTTATAAAGCGATAACAGCTGATACTACGTTCCGAAGGACGGGCGAGCACACAATAAATTCCCATTAAACCGATAAGTAGGACTACAAGACTGAAAAATCTTAGTTTTCCGATCAATCCACTGATTATAAGGTTGACCCGAATAGATTGCTTTAGCAATAAGTCCGCCTTTGTGCCTCATGAGTATTTGCATTGCATTGTATTGTATTGTATCCCCTTCGTCCACTTTGGTAACTGAATTTACCTAACCAGTTACGAGAAGATATTTCTTTTATCATCATCATCATGTTTGGTAATTACTTATCTAATTGTGAAAGAAAAATTGTACATTATTTTTGTAACCAGTTACAGTAAAAGATTTTTGTTTCGGTGTTTGGTAAATACTCGTTGTGAAAGAAGTATTATTTTTCCACTTTCGTAGATTAAATATAATTAAGAAAATGTGAAGTCTTCGTCGTCTGACGAACGGGCAACCCGTCGGACCACGTGGCCTAAGGGTAGGATTCCCACGACAATAGTTCAAGTAGTAGTGAAGTGTGAACACGTATGTCCCTAAGCTGTCGAGATCTTCTACATTTTTGCATTCTTTGGACTAGGTTCATTTTGCCGTGTTCATTGCATGCCATATCTATTACACGGATGTTGGCATGTAAATATTGATTTCAACCGCATTTCTGCATGAATTAACAACTTAGGAATGTATCAGGTTGCGGGATTGGTCGGGACGAGAATCAGGATTCTTCGGGACAGGAGAAATTAACGTAAAATATAGATGTCATTCATATTCCATAGACGCTTGCCTGCAATTTTCCCTGCTGTTCCCCGCGGCTCCGCCCCGCGTGGGACTCGGTTATCGGAGAAGAGGTGACAGACAGACAGACATACAGACTCTCGTGTTTATAATATTAGTATGAAAGTATGGATATGGAAGTATGGATTAGGTGGATTATGTGAACAGCATATAAAATATTTATGAAGTAGTGACTTATGTTGCGTCTCTCGTCTAAATTCCAAGATCCAATCTAAACACCAAGTGAAGTCGAATGTACGTATCTTTTGTTAGCCTGTAGGTACGCCTAGGTGGCGGCTGTACTCCTGTCCTGTGCCTTACAATCCAGTATGTAATAAATGAACTGATAATCCAGTATGTATGTTATAAATGAACGATACACAAAATAGTTGATAATGATCTGGAACCTCAACATATATTATAGGTTAAAATGTAAGAAAGTGTTCCTACAATAGTAAATAAATAAATAAATATATAGGGACAAATCACACAGATTGAGTTAGCCCCAAAGTAAGTTCGAGACTTGTGTTATGGGATACTAACTCAACGATACTATATTTTATAACAAATACATATATACATAGATAAACATCCAAGACCCAGGTCAATCAGAAAAAGATAATTTTTCATCTTGACCTGACCGGGGATCGAACCCGGGACCTCCTGAGTAGCGGTCAGGCATGTTAACCATTACGCCACGGAGGTCGTCATACACAATACACCTACAATTCTGCCGGCCAACTGTATTGCCAGCCGTGCGTAGGTATTTAAGACCAAGTTTGGTCTAGCGAGCCATGTAATGCCGGATCGCACGTACCGAGCAGACGGGCGAGACAGTAAAATGTTACTCGGCCGAGACAGTGATTTCCTTGGTCACTCGCTAGGCTGAGCAGTCGGTGCACTGTGCCCCTAGTATGCGTTAGGATTTTGAATGGAATTTTGCCTTACTATCCGCCAGAGGAGCTGTACAGGTTTGCCATACTAAATCGCCAACGCAGTCACTAGCGTCTGCGTTAAGAAAAACTCATACTAGGGCCACTGTTTATATACGCACCGAGTATTCGGCCGATGGCACTGCGCTCGCCCGTCTACTCGGTACGTGCGATTAAGGCATAAGAGCTCATGAAAGACAGAATACCTTTTGTCCAGGTTCACCCTCATCGAAATCGATGAGGACTATACATACGGCTTCGAATGCTACCGGGAAAACGCTGAGATGATAATGATATGGTAGCCATTGCATAATGTGTACTGCATTAGCTAGTCGCTAATTGAACGTTTTAGTGAAGAGTTGAATTTCCAGACGTTTTAAATTACCACCCAGTAATAAGTAATAAGCGAAGTTAATTTTAAATTGAAATGCAAATAGCGGAATTAAGAGCTAGGTCGTACAATGTCGCATTTTATTTAATTAACTAAATCTTTATCGTATCTTATTTATTTTAGTTGCATGCTTAGGCTACATGCTGTTTTTTAACCCCCGACGCAAAAAGAGGGGTGTTATAAGTTTGACTGTCGGTCTGTCTGTCTGTCTGTCTGTCTCTGGCATCATAGCTCGACTCGGCAACGGATGAAGCGATTTCAATTTAGTTTTTTTGTTTGTGTTAAAGCTGACTTATGGGCGAGTGTTCTTAGATATATTTGATGAAAATCGGTTGAGCCGTTTCGAAGTTGTGAGGGTGAAAGTGGGGAAGGGTAACCGAATTTCTGCACATATACTCGAGTAATAAAAACAAAATTGTCGTGGTTTTTTTTTTATTATTTTAGTTTAATGTTATTTATTTGTTTATTTAGGTACACCAACAGTATTTGCATACAGTATTCAAGCATAAACACTTACTTTGTGTAGTTATTTACCTTATAAATAAATTTTAACTAAGCATATAATACTAGCTTTTAGTTTTAATAAATAAAAATAAATCCATTTATTTCACGTAACAATTGACCCATAACACACTGATAAAAATTAGGTCGCCCGAAAATCATACAAGTAAATTGCTTACCATACATACATACATATCATCACGCCTGTCTCCCGTAGGGGTAGGCAGAGACTTGAGATTTCCATTGGCTACGATCCTTACATACCTCTCTCGCCTCCTCCACACTCATCACTCTCTTCATACACGCTCGCCGATTTCGGGTACTCCTAACTTACCAGTATCCTTGCTTACCAGTATCATTATTCAAATATATAACAAATCAATTAATTAATTAGATTCAGCACTACGCTTAAATATGTCGTTGGTTTAATGTTCTAAGTGGTGATGAGTTGATGACAACTACAATCAACACGAGCGTCAATACCTAAGCCTTATGACTTGATGACTGCCAACATAACAGGTGAATTAAAGAAAAAATATTTTCAAATCACAATAAATTGTTCGTATTTTCTCACAATAACACTTTCTTTCTTTAATAGAAAACTGTGGTACTTAATATTTTAGCCTCTGGAACCAAGGTGTGCAGGGTCATTCATATCGTCTTTTTGAACTAGAAGACGATATGAATGAATTAATGTTTAGTCAGGTTAATGAATTTAAATTTATTTTCAGATTCGCGATTCAGTCGCGTGGTGCCGAAAACGTGGTGCTGAGTCCTCAGACCCTGCTATCCTGCAACTGGCGCTACCAGGAGGGCTGCAAGGGCGGCCATATCGATGTAGCCTGGAACTTCGCCAGGACTCATGGGTATGATAATCCGTTAACTAAAAATATATATATTATAACTACTGAACGAAGAAACCGAATAACGTTAAGCGGGCACCAGTGACCGCTTGGGACATGCAGGATGAAAGCAAAACTGGAGTGCTATTTTTGAAATGTATGACTCATTAAAAATCGGAGGGTCGAATGAAAAACATTCGAAATCGAACGATAATCATTCGACTTGCCGATTTTGTGTGTCACAGATTTTTAAAATAGCATGCTTATAGGACAAAAACTGACCAAGATATCAATTTTGAACTTGACGGCCATGTTGATCCGCCATCTTGGAAATCTTCATTTAATTTTGATCATATCTCCGCTCCCCTGATTGCAAGAACTCACGGTTTTCGGTAGGTTTAGGCCAATGTCAGGTTAATAAGTATAGCTTAAATTTAAAATATCTTATGTTCTTTGGGGTCCTAAATCACAGGAAGCATGTCGAACCTTTGGGTCCTTATGTACTTATCCCATTACCTTGCTCACCCACACCGGGAAATTTTTAATAAGTATAATAATTAAAAAAAACCGGCCAAGTGCGAGTCGGACTCGCGCACCGAGGGTTCCGTACAAACCTGCAAGGTTTACAAAGTTCGTTCATTACGACAATCGAGTCATAACTATGGTATTTTTATTGCAAAATGAAAACGATTTTCTTTTCCGAGGAATCAATGGTTGTACTTTTGCGTTTTCCTTTTTCGCGTTGACTTGTAATTTTTTTTTTTTTCCCGGGTTAAAGGCAATTAGATCTAAGTATTTGATATGAATTTCAACTTGATAGCTCTACGCGTTCATGAGGAAAAAAGTAATAAGTTTATATTTATTAAAAAATATATATTTTGTAATGTAACTAAAAATTTAAGGTTTTCGGAATTTTTCCTTTATGTGTGCTATAAAACGTTGCTTCATGCCAAATTTCAAGATTCTAGGTCGACTGGAAGTACCCTTTAGGTTTTGATTCCCTTGCGAGTACTTGAGAGTTTCAAAATATGCAGCTTAAATTGCTGTTTCTTTTGATTGCGTTGACATAGAAGTTTGATTTTGCTACAGCTTAAAGGTATTATAGACCTGAGTATTTGGTATGAATTTCAATTTAATACCTCTACGCGTTTATGAGGAAATGGGTAGTAAGTTTAAAATTATTAAAAATGAATATATTATGTGATGTAACTAAAAATTTATGGTTTTCGTAATTTTTCCTTTATCTATGCTATAAGACGTTGCTTCGTACCAAATTTCAAGATTCTGAGTTCACGGGAAGCACCCTGTAGGTTTTGATTCCCTTGCAAGTGTCGAAAATTTGCGGCATAAACGGCTGTATCTTTTGATTGCGTTGGCTTAGAAGTTTGATTTTTTCACAGCTTCAAGGGACAGTAGACCTGAGTAATTGATATAAATTTCAGCTTCATACCTCCACGCGTTCCTGAGAAAAAGGGTCTTGACAGACGGACGGACAGACGGACAACAAAGTGATCCTATAAGGGTTCCGTTTTTTCCTTTTGAGGTACGGAACCCTAAAAAGAGTTCATGCACACTTCTGCGTGTGAAAGTTTTCGTAAAAGTATTTATGTAGGCATATATAATGTATATTTATGTACTAGTTTGTATGTGCATAGATATTTTATTATATATGTAAATACTAGCTGTTCCCCGCGGCTCCGCCCGCGTGGGACTCGGTTATATCGCGCCCAAAAGTAGCCTATGTTTGACCTCAGGTCGTTAACTACATCCCTACCAAATTTCATCCCAATCGGTCCATCCGTTTAGCCGTGAAGAGGTGACAGACAGACAGACAGACAGACAGACAGACAGACTTTCGCATTTATAATATTAGTATGGATATAAGTAAGGGTATAAGTATGTATATTTATGTATTGTGTATGTATGTTTACGTAGTTTAGTATGATATGCATTAAAAAATACCGTGGTAAATTTGTTTTTTTTTTAAGTACCTATTTTCCCCTGTAACTTTTTTGCGCCGCACAGTTTTTTTGTTTCTCCCAATGGTTGGCTGGTAGAGAATGCTTTTAGCATTAAGTCCGCCAATTGTATTAGTATTTTGTACTTATGGAACAATAAAGTTTTAATAAATAAATAAATAATAACTTTTTTTTTCAGACTGGTTGAAGAAGACTGCTACCCCTACACAGCAACGACGAGCAAATGCAGAATCTCTCAGCGATTGGACCTTGCTGGTAACGGATGCAAGGCGTCCGGGCAGAGGACACAACTATACAAGGTCGGACCACCTGGTTGGTTGAAGCAGGAGTACGATATCATGTACGACATTATGGAGTCTGGACCAGTTCATGGTGAGTATTTTACAATATTTTATTTAGTTTAACGCAGGGCTGGGAATTGGTATTTTGAAGATCCAAAAATAACCTGGTAATTTAAAACACCGGTCGATTTAAGGGACCTAATACCTGGTTAAGACCGTAATTTTTGGGTATATACCGGTTGAGCGGAATCGTAAGCTTTGGGTCGCTGTATATATGTATATGTATGAACTTGTTTATGATTATAAGCAGGTATCCGAGCCCAGGTTTAACGCATAGAGCACATATCTGTGGCACAGGTGATGAGAGATGGAGCCAAAAAGTCCTTCATTGGCGCCCCGTAGTTTTAAAGATTTAAGCATACAAAGGGACATAGGGACAGAAAAAGCGACTTTGTTTTATACTATGTAGTGATGATGAGTTAACGCATAATAATAATCTAAATGCTTTATGCTAAGTGGTTTTACTTTGTAAAGATCTCCCATACCTACAACCATTTACAATGTCAATTGGCACTCAATTTAATTAGCAACATAAATATCATACAATATTGACGACAGATCGGATTATTGTAGGTAACTATTACATTTATACCATGGACAAATCACCAAGGTAGTCAAGTCTAGATATTAGGTTAATATTTTTTAATTATGAAAAACATAAACATGGCTTAGATTTCGATTACAAGAAATGTAAAATGGCGAATTAACAATATGACCGAAAATGTGAGGAATCTCTTCCAGTTCCACTATAATAGAGGTACTTAGCACTAGCATAAAACTTAACTTAATATTTAGTACCTGGGCGACCGAGCTTCGCTTGTTTTATGCAGAAAATCTTTTTGCATAAAAATGAATTTTCCCAGACATGGAACCTAGCTAGATTATCTTTTTTTGACTATGTAAAAACTTACGTTTAAAATTTCAAACAAATCGTTAGAGTCGTTTTCTAAAACGCGAGTACAAATAAATTTGTTGCTCGTTTAATAGTATAGGATATTTACAAAAAAAAAAAACATTTACTGAACGCAAACTCGGCTGGGTCGATTCGCAAAAAATTTGGAGATATTTCTTAATCCATCTGTTCTGGGGGGTTACTACCATATCTTAAAACCATGCAAGATCCAGTAAGTAAGGGAGATGTCGCCTTACATCATGTATTGCGCTGTCTCGCTTACTCACTGGAACTTGCATGGTTTTTAGAGATGATAGTAGGCCACCTGTTCAATGGCAGTTCGACGGACCAATCTCTTTATTTCTTGATTCATCTAACTAAACTTACGTTGACTAGAACAGATTGCATTAGCGATAAGTCCGCCGTTATATCTAATTAACCTAGTTTAAAAAAATTGTGTCATTTGTTTGGTTCAATGAAGTTTTTCTATTCTAATTCTGTTTAAAAAAAAATCTAAATTCTTTAATTGCAGCACTCTCTTACATCTCTTTCTGTTAATTCCAGCTGTGATGACGGTGTACCAAGACTTCTTCCACTACCGCGACGGTATCTATAGACACACCCGTTTCGGCAACAACCAGTACAAGGGGCTCCACAGCGTGAGAATCGTTGGATGGGGAGAAGAGAGAGGAGACAAGTATTGGGTATGACAAATTTTGTATCTCTATTACATCATTATCAGCTGTCTACAACCCACTGCTGGGCATAAGCCTCTCTGTGTCTACGCCATGCATCCCTACTCTGAGCCACCGCAATCCAGGGGGGTTACTACCGTCTCTTAAAACCATGCGAGATCCGATGAGTAAGCGGGACAACGCAATACATGATGTAAGGCGACATTTTTCTTACTCACTGGATCTTGCATAGTTTTAAGAGATGGTAGTAAGCCACCAGTTGTTGTCAGTAACTTTCCTAATATCATCGATTCATCTAGCCGCTGGACGTCCAGTACTTCGCTTTTCGTGTCTAGGGTACTATCCGTTATAGCCTTATTCCACCTATCATCGTTCCTTCTAACCAGGTGTCCTCCCCAGTTTCATTTTAGAGTTGCAACCCTAAAGAGTACGTCGTGAACTTTCGTTCTACGTCGGATCTCCGTGTTGCGAACTCTATCTTGTAATTACTACTTCATCTCGGCCAGATCGCAGACCTCTTTGAAAAAATTAGGAGTACCCGAAATCGGCGAGCGTGTATGACGAGAGTGATGAGTGTGGAGGAAGCGAGAGGTCTGTAAGGATCGTAGCCAATAGAATAGGTGGAATAGTCTCTGCCTACCCCTGCAGGAGACAAGCACGTTACAGCCCGCACTCGTATAGTTAATCTGTCTGTGTTAGCTATATAGTGTCGGTTGACTATGAAAAGTTGAAGATAAAACTAGATTTGCCTCCCAACCATGGAACTCCTCAACAGTTAACACTACCAACATGGAATTTTTTACATGTGGCTTAATTCAGTTCTGATATCAATGCGTTGTTATGATAACCACGACTGATGCTGCACTCGGGATGGGCTTTCTTCGAGGGAACTCCTCAATGATTAACTGCACGGAAATTTAATTATGTCACGCATATAATTCACCAATATCTCCCTGCCGACAATAAAAGACGATGACGATGATGATACAAAAATGAAATGTTTGTTAATATTTACTTACTCCTAACTAGCTCAGTGAAACGAAGTAAATCATGACCTTCGAAACGAGAACGCCAGTTTTTTATTCTGCGCGATGCTTCGCCAGATTTATGTTAATAATTTATTCCATTCCAGATCGTGGCCAACAGTTGGGGTCCTCAATGGGGCGAGAACGGCTACTTCCGCATCGCTCGTGGCGAAAAGGAATCCGGCATCGAGTCCTTCGTCGTGACGGTCCTCAGTAACGTGGTGAAAGCCAACAAATAACACACGAGGACGTCGCTGGTGACGCCGATGTGTGTGCTCACTCGGGCTTTGAGGACTAGGAAAGGGATTGTATTGTTGAATAGTACTATGAGCAGACCAGTGAATTAAAAATATAATACTTAACACGTTGGCGGACAGTTTTGAAAACACAATAGAAGTTTAATTGTTGTAACGTCTATAGACGTCGTGCGTCCGCTAACGTGTTAAAAATATTTTTTAGAGGCCTTATGTTTTGATGACTTGGCCTTTATTTATTCTCCATGGAAACTCAATCTTGGCCAATAATAATCTCAAGGGGAACTCAAATCTTTAGATGTCTTGGACATTAATGTTTCTAATTGGTATTATCTTGGCCACTAATAATTCTAAAGGGGAACCCAATCTTTTGATGTCTTGGCCAATAATAATTCTAAAAGGGAACTCTTTCTTTTGATGTCTTCGCCAATAATTATTCCCCAGGGGAACTCAATCTTTTGAAGACTGGCCAACAATAATTCTTCAAGGGGCTTTAATTTTGAGGTCTTGGTAATTTTATATGATTCTTCGCGGCCTTTTAATCTTGTCTCAGCAAGATATTCATTAAACCTGGTAAATAACCTTAATAGAGAATAATAATAATAGATTCCCGATACATTGGGTCATAAAATATATAGGTAATGATTCGTTAAAATTTCTAAATATCTGTAAATTTAATTCTCTGGTCTGTTGATAGTGGGATAATATATTTTTGGATACTAAAATATATCTGTTATTTTTGGAGGCACTTTATTATGAACTTGAAGTTCAATATTTTTAAAATCTCGTCGCATCACACGTAGTCTTAAGTATTAAATATTTGGGAGGACAACATCGTATGGTTATTGTTATGGAAAACTGTTGTGAATAGTGATGTGCACTTGCGATATGTTAACGTTATGCGATAATACAAACATCGTTATTTGTCAAAGCATTTGAAAAGAGCGGCCAACCCCGTACTTCAATTTCCTTATTCTATGCCTGCTAGTGCTACTCACCTGGTGGCTTACCACCATCTCTTAAACTCTTCCTTTTTTTAAAGTCGGTTAAAGAGGAATACCTAATAACTTTGATCACGCCATAATCCGAGAACAATTACCAACATCATTCACCTTTGTTACCAGACTACAGCGAAGCCATAAGAAAGGTATTGAACGTTCTTACAAAAAAAAAAACTACATTCAAAATCATATCTTTGAATCTAAATACAGGCCAATGATACCTATCATAATCAGGGGGGTTACCACCATCTCTTAAAACCATGCAGGATCCAGTGAGTAAGGGAGATGTCGCCTTACATCATGTATTGCACTGTCTCGCTTACTCACTGGAACTTGCATGGTTTTTAGAGATGATAGTAGGCCACCTGCTCGGGCATAACGATCCACCAATTCGACGGTAGTTGTATATTACACAGGCAATTTGTATGATTTGTCCGTTTATAAATGGCTTCGGCATTTTATAAACATGAAGCGTTATACAAATTGCCGAAGGCAAATTGTCAGCATATTCATTTTACAAATTGACGTCAATTTTCAAATTCAAATTGTTTATTCTCAATATAGGACATTATTATCACTTATTGATATTATTTACAATTTGAGTTCGGCCTGAGGCATATACATTAAGACCAAATCGCGATAACGGTATTCATATCGCATAGTGAAATATGATCTTATTTGTTACTAAGAATACGATCTCCAACCGTTTAAGTATGTAAGGCGTATATTTTTGTATTCAATGTTGTTGTATGGTATACATACTGGAATTAGTTTATAAGCTTAGAGTCAAAATTGTAAGAAATCATAATATCTTAACACTTATTTTTTTTTATCGCCCAATGGGGAAATCATGACATAGGCGATGCGGCTAGCAACCCATCACTATTGATTTCCTGTTTCAACTACCATTATGCTAAACGTGGCCTAAGGTCTCATGGCCCTAGGCTCTGTCTACTCCGTATGGGATAAAGACGTGATTATATGTATGTATGTATTTTTTTTTTTGTTAGTTAAATACTTTTTATAAGAACACTATAACTTTTTCATTCTATGGTATATATTTTTTTATTTTATTCAGTTTTGAAGTCAGTACCGATAAACGCCGATAGTCAAAAGAGGGTACAAAAAAATTTATGTTCATTTTAACCACATCAGAGGTTGGCTAGTTTTAAACCTCTACCACTACGGTGTACATAGTCAATTGATTTTGCAGTCGAAAGAAATTAAATTTTTTTTTTTATTTCTGTTACTTTTTTGTATTGTTATATGTATATATTATTATAAGTATGTATAATAATATATTATGTAATAAAACGTGTTTATAATCTAAGTAAAAAAATCACAATAACTAGCATATGATCTTATTATGTGGCTGTACATTGCCGGTGTTTCTACTTATAACTAATTCCAGTATTAAAGTAAAATAAAAATGTGCTTTTTTCCATATTTTAAAAACGTATTTATTTTTTGAATGTTAGTATTATTAACTGCCATTTTATTATAAGTTTAACTTCTTTACTTATAAACATTGACAATTGATTTAATTTTTAATGCTACTTTGGACCTTATTGCCGCGATTTAAGGTTTGCAATGCTGCAGCAGTAGAAAAAGAATATTCTAGTTTTTCAACACAATCGCTATTGTGGACCTTATTGCCACGAATTTAGGCCTAAATTGCTGCACATGTAGGAATAAAATTTGTTTGTTTTATTTACCGCTCTTGTGTTTTTTGACGAAGTGGCATAAATAATGAACAAATTAGGTCATTTGTGTTATTATGTGCTATTAAAATAACTACTTAAGTGTATCCTAGTTAAGGCACTTATTTATTTAACATTAATATTTAACATTACTTAAATAATATTATTCTTAGTACTTTCAACCAATCAAAAGAGTTTTTTTTCAGTTTCATATCTCTATTAACTAACTACGGTTCAATTTAATAGTAAAGATTTAAAATTAATAGGGTACATAAATATATATATTTTTTTGCAAATTATTAATATGGATAAATTTAAAATAATATTATGCAATGTTTATAAGTAAAGTTGTGGAAATTTACTTAATTTACAAATGTTATAAATTAAAAAAAAAAAACTAGTCTTAGTCTGAAATCATAACATAACGTGAATAAAATTGTATACTAAGCTTAACATAGAATAGAGTATTTTTTAATATAAGCTCTTTAAATATTTAAATATAAGAATGTAATGTATACTTAAACACAGTTAATAACAAGTACACAGAACAGAGACATTATCCGAATATAAATGTTTTGACGCGGATTTAGTTCAAGATCAGTGTGGCAGCGTATTCTTTCTTCTTATCTTCAATTAATACATATAAACCTATGTATTATAATACATAGTTTACAACAAAGCCACCTAATATTATCGAGCAATAACATTTCTTGTTAATATTTCTAAATTCTGTGTACAAGTATGATCAATGCAAACTATTGTTTTGTAGTTATTAAATGCAATTTAGAGACGTAATGATTTTTATTTCACCACTAGCTGTTCCCCGCGGCTCCGCCCCGGACTCTGTTATATCGCGCCCAAAAGTAGAATATGTTTGACCTCAGGACATCCCTACCTAATTTCATCACAATCGGTCCAGCCGTTTAGCCGTGAAGAGACAGATAGACTTTCGCATTTATAATATTAGTATGGAAGTATGGATTTTGCTTTAACACGTTCGCGGACGTTTTTGAAAACACAATAGAAGTATTATTGTTATAACTGCTATAGCAGTCGTGTCCGCCAACGTGTTTACAACAGTGTATACAAGTCCATTTTTTTAAACTTCGCCTAAATTAGGGTGATTTTGACAACAGGCCAGATATATAGATAATGTTGAAGTGCAACAGAGACAAGAAAAAGTATGCGATTTGACAGCTGTCATTTTAATCAAGCTATATTTGACAAAGTTTACCAAATCTTAGGCGAACTTATAGTTCGTTTTCTGAATTATATGTACTAGAAAAATGTGGCCATGGAGATTTAATACTTTTTTTTTTATTTGGACTAATATTATTTTAAGGAAAATTCGGTAAATGAGCAAGCACATTTTTTTCGTACTTTACATAATTCTACAAATGTCTTCAATGATTTGGTAAATAATTGCAATCGCAAGATTATTAAAAAATATCATTCTTTTTTTAATCATCCCAGCTTTTGAACATTATTGTAAAGATTAGTGTGTTAACACCTTTATTTAAGTTTGCTTTTACATTGGATACCAACAGCGTAATATCTTTTTAAATAGTAATAAGTACCAAGTATCTTATAAAATAAACGATTAGCGAAAATAGTTATTATAACCAAATTAATAAATGTTGCAATTTTTTTTTTGTTTCTTTGATTACTGACCACATCTCCCTTTTATAGCAGTAATAAGTAGCTATGTCCTATTCAAGACTATTCCCGATTTCATCTCTTAATTCTTTGTATTGTATCAGTTTTTTATTTGTGAGTTCTAATATATCTTTTTATTTCATTTCATTGAGAAGCAACTGCCGTTCTTCGGTGATTGATTAAAGATGCATCTATATGAACTTTCGCATTCTAGAGCTTCTTTTTCTTAATTAAAACTACTAAAAGCAGTTTATCCTTTTTTGGCTGTTAGTGTCCATTAATCAAACAGTACTTAAGAAAGATAAGTAGCTAAGTCCAAATAATAAGACTGGCCAGTTATGAACATTTCGTAAAAATTAAAAATAAACCTTTTGCCGCTGTTTAAATTCTTGCTTGACACATAAATAAATAAATAATAAAATAAATAAATAAATATATAGGGACAAATTACTCGGATTAAGTTAGCCCCAAAGTAAGTTCGAGACTTGTGTTATGGGATATTAATTCAACGATACTATATTTTATAACAAATACATATATAGATAAACATCCAAGACCCAGGTCAATCAGAAAAAGATCATTTTTCATCTTGACCTGACCGGGGATCGAACCCGGGACCTCCTGAGTAGCGGTCAGGTTGTTAACCATTACGCCACGGAGGACGTCATAACTCACTATATTTTGTATTTTAATTCATTATTATTCGTTAAAGTTTGTTCCTTGTTTCCATTTGCTTAGAACAATGCAGGCGTAAATAACAATAATTGATAATAAAGACGATTGAAGCGTGCTTCGGTAGCACATTAAGCCGTTGGTCCCGGCACCGTCTGGTAGTTGTTAAAGCAACCACATCAGAGGCTGAGAGGCGTGTCCGAAGAACTCTGACACCAGGGTGTGCATGGTCGATTGACCGTGACACCTACACGAAATGATGATGATGATTATTCCTTAAAGTAAATTATTAACTAGATGGGCGATCCTGACTCTGGCTGGCTCTACTCCTTGCAGCTTTTTCCACATTTGCAGCTCTCGCCTGAAAAATTTACAATTAATAAGCCATGACAGCAACGGAATCCTATTATAAGCTTGGTTATTGCTACATAAGATTGTAATTCAGTGTTGTTATTTGTAAAATTAATTATTTATTTATTTAGAAATCCAATATTCTAAATAAATAAATAATTAATTTTACAAAGTGAACCCATATAAACCACACGACACCTTATTAGAAATATATTACGTAGTTTACAACAAAGTCACCTAATGTTTTCGACCAATAACAGTGGCAATAAATGAAGCAATCAAATTCCCCACCTACTTTTTCCTGTGTGAAACATTGGCTTGCAAGCCAAACTAGTGACACGTTTTTCGTACACTAGACCACTTCTTGTTAATATTTCTGAATTTTGTGGCGAAACCCCAAGAAAAAGCAAGTAAATGAATAAAAGAAAGAAAGCTATGTTACCTGTAAAGATTGGACCCTTTTATGCATTCCCATCATTGAGTTTGTAATGGACACTAATCTCTCACGATTTGTCGCTATGTCTGCCAGCTGGAAGATCAAAATTACAAATTATATAAAAGTTATTTATTTACAATTATATACCTACTTGCTTAAATGAAATTATAAACATATTTTTATCTTTCTAACAATTAAAGCCGTGTTTTTTTTGGTGGAGTCTCTTTCAGGTGTCTCTTATCTTCAGCTAGCCTTTTCACATAAGATGAACGAATGAATAAACACTTTATTGCGCCAATTGTATAAGTTTTTGGCGCAATAAAGTGTGCATCATATAAATCATTGGGTTGTACAGGATCGAAATAAAAATTAGTACAAAGGCGGACTTTCTAACAATGAAAGCCGCATTTTTTTTGGTGGAGTCTCTTTCAGGTGTCTCTTATCTTCAGCTAGCCTATTCACATAAGATGAACGAATGAATCAACACTTTATTGCACTAATTGTATAAGTTATTGGCGCAATAAAGTGTTCATCATATAAATCATTGGGTTGTACAGGAACGAAATAAAAATTAGTACAAAGGCGGACTTATCATAATTTATTAATATAAATATATTGAATTTTCTACCACTTTCTTCTTCAAAGCACAAGTGAAGATTTCTCTGCCTACCCCTGGGTCAAGTGGGTAAGTATATTATGTAAGTATATTTGTTCGTAATAACTTTATTTTATTGAAACAAGTGAATACAAAAGCATAGAAATAAATTAAAAGATGATGGTGGTTATGTTTGTTTATTTGTATGCTTGTAATTTTTGGACTTATTCATTCTGCATATGATAGCCTGTTTTTTGAAGAAGATATAGAACACACACCTGGGCGAATGAAAAGGCGAGGAACAGTTACTTATGGATAAGAATATATAAAAAAAAATTTCTTTCAAACATACCAAAGCATCAAGCATTGCATCATTTTGCAGGTCTTCTAGCTTCCTTCTCTCTGACGTTAACATACATTGAACAGTCTCTTGTTTTTCCCTAAAAAGTAAAGGGAAGTTATTACAACTGTGTTCATTGGACAGTTTAGTAATTTTAGGCTTTTACAAAACTATAATGCACTTACGTTAATTCCTTTAAATGAGTATTTATGGTAGCCAGTGGAGGTTCGTATATTTCCATAACACCCTTGGCTAATAGCTGAATAGTTTTGATTTTTTCGGAATCTGAAGAACTGCCAAGAAAATTTAAAATTAATTCGTACGAAATATTTTATGATGGAAGACAAAATGGATAGTTTTGAAAGTAAGTCTTGTCATTACCTTTCCATTTTGAGATTGTGCCCAATTTTAACGATATGAAATAGGTACACTTTAGTTAGACAAAACCACAAATTAGAAAGAAAGAATATAATAAATTGTGAATGATGCACTAAAAGCAAAACAAATTATTTTCCCGAAACACGAAGTATCAACTGTCAACATCAAAACCGAAAAAAATTAGAGGTGAGGCATAAATATTAGATTAGGTGCGTGGATTAGGTATTTTTTGATACCAGTGCGTACCGGATTAGGTATTTTTCGATGCAAGCAATATTCATCCTTAAATCATACGACGTTAGATTTTTGAATATTCTCGTCGGCTCTTGTATTGGGTATGTACCTATCCAATACTTTCATCCATCAAAGAACACTGACCCTTAAACTAATTAATTATAAGATAAAAATCGGTTGCGAAAAATATTTGCTACTAGAATTAAACGTATGGATTAGGTACACTTTTATCAAATATTTTCATCTAAACAACAATGACCTTTACGCACTTTAAGAATAAGATCAAAAATCAGTTGCAAATAAAGTATTAACAATTACTGGGATTAGGTGTATTAGATTCGCTAGTGCAGCAGTGTTACTATTAGGAGCTTCGATCCAGAAATGTTATCTAATACACAGATTAAGGAACAATACTTTGAAGATCTAATACTATAGTGTTAGAAACAATATTGAACTTTACGATGTATGACATAAGGTTGGGAATTGGCTGCGAATGGCAGGGATTAGGAAGAGGTATTCGGATTAGGTATTTGGATTAGTTATTTTTTTGGTATTAGTATTAGATAGAACAGGTACGGGTTTTACCTAATCCAACCCACCTCTAAAAAAAATTCATTTCAATCTCATAATGACCGTAACACACGTCCTGATTTGGTACGACGATGATGGTCGAACCGAATCGTTAGTCTCGTCGTCGTCGTCGTCGTATATAGTCCTAACTAATATTATAAATGCGAAAGTGATTTTGTATATTTGTTTGCTTGTTCCTCTTCACGTCCTATCTACTGAACCAATCTTCCTGAAATTTCGCATCCATATAGCTAGGAGCCTTGAGAAGGACATTGGGTAACTTTTATCTCGGGAAAAGCACTCTTCTCCAGAGAAATTCATGCAGGCGAAGCCGCGGGCGAAAGCTAGCAATATAATAAAGATAATTCCGTGCTTCGGAAAGGCACGTTAAGTAAGCCGCTACCGGACAAGACCACTACATACCAGGAATCATATCAGGGGCCGAGTGGCGGTTCCGAAGAACTCTAACAAGTAACAAAACGGTGGACATGGTCGATTGATCTTATAACTTACATGAAATGATGATGATTTTCGAGAGTGAAAGATTAATATTCTTTCTCGTGTACAAAAGGTGACTTGGTTGAGGCCTGATAAGGTGATACCTCGGTGAACACTAGCGCCACCGTCATTTAAAAATCATTACTCACTGAAAACACAAGTTATCAAAAATCACTCTGCTGTAATTATGGTTCTGGATCTGAAGTTAATTTCAATCATATTCAATTATTAAATTATAATTCCCTATAGTTACAAAGTGCATTATTGCTTAAAACGGCCACTTTTAGCAGTTTTGCAAAGAAATGGGAGGCTTCTGAGTCACGTCAATGGGCGATCCATGCGTATAGCCGGCTGGACCGGCTGGACCCACAGTCCACAGGCGTGTCGTGTTGTGGCAGTCGTTCAAAACGAAACGAGTAGTTCGTTCGTACCAAGGACGTGTGATACGGGCTTTACGTATCCGTCCGACCGACGACCAAAAAAAAAACAAAGTTTCTTTCTACGCTACTTGATTAGATGTCGTTATTTGTTTTCAATTTTTTAAATAATAAATACGTATTACAATCTGACTTGAATGTATTGATAAATAAAATATAATTAGTATTTGGGTTGCATAGTGAAAAGTTTACTGTTTTAAATACTTTCCATTAAACAAATAAAATAAGTGTGCATATTGAGTTTACGTATAACGCGAGTGCTTAAATTGAAACGTATTCACAGTGATGGCCGCGGATTCCTTGTTTTGACGTTCTTTTCGTCATTTGAAGAGGGGATTTTTCACACATTGCAATTTGCAATCGAGCGTATTTGCCGACAAATATACTTTTCTAAGTAATTTGCATTCGAAAGCTACCAATCTGGAGGTATTACAAGCGACTCGTGAGGACGCTACTATGACGTCCGTGGCCAGGAGAAGAGACCAGGATGATTCCGGGGAATATTCAGATGCATCTCAGGATATCGAGCACAGCAACTCTGGAAACGTAAGTTGGACGTCCTAGCGCCATATCACAATAGCTTACTGATAAACTTTCATTTTGGCGTTAAAAGTGGTACGTTAGTCAGTACTTTCTCCCGCGCGTTCGCGTGTTGGTATGTCCATTTCTTTTTGTGATATTGAGGTCACGGTTTGGATTAGACATTTATTGATACTCTTCAAATGCGTTCAGACCTTGTGTTGGATCGCCACGTCATTAGTGCTTAGAAATACCTGTCTACATAGTTTTGTGAAAAATAATAATGCAGTTGTTAAAAGTTGCTGGGTGCTTGCAGGACGGTGGCCAGCATGAGTCGGATTATGACTCTCAAGGGAGTGAATCTGACCATTCTGAAAGGGATCCTGAGAATCAGGTAAGTTTGTTTTATTTTTTACCAACTTTCTATCATATGTCATCCAAGCACAAGATGCTATTTGATGTACAAAGTTCTTTGTTATTTTATGTTATGTTATTTACAACATGTCATTGTTCATTTTATTCTAAAATCAGTCATAGGTGCCTATATATTTATAACTAAAATATCATGTGAAATTTATGTAGCATTTCAACTTAAAATTTGTTATTTGTCATTTATTAATTTAGTTCACATGTTATTTTAGATTTACTTACATAGCATTTGTTATTTTAAGTTTACATGTTATGCCCTTTGGCTCGGTATGCAACAGGGACAATGCCTAAATGACGATGTATAAACGAACTCTGTCTTGGAAAAAATTAATTCTCTCAGTGAAAACTGTAGAAAAGTATGATCACGCCCATGGCAATATAGCAAATATGCTTAATTAATAACATTTAATTCAATACAAATAAATACATTCTTCGAGAATAAAAACAGTCATACAAAACTAAATGCTGCACCCAAGGAAGCTCATTATATTACCTCGGCAAATATGATGAAAAAAATAAATTTTAATGACTGTTTAACTAATTATTATTACAGTTTTTAATGAGCATATCTTCCCAATCAAAATGTTATAGTTCTTTGCCCAATATACCAGGGCTCGTACACCTGGTTAGAATCATAAACCAGTTCATTTGTCTGTCCCTACATTTATACAGTGACCCATAGTATTACGGTTCCGCTCAATCGGTATATACCCAAAAACAATCGCCTTAACCAGGTCTTTAGGACTGCTGTTTTAACTTACCAGGTTATTTTTGGGTCTTTAAAATACCGGTTCCAAGCCCTGCAATATACTGGACCCCTGCTTCTTCTTCTTTGTCCACCCCTTATCCAAGTTCATCTGGATCCTTCTTGTGTGTATAAATATTTGCTCTGACACTGAAGATGCCAAGGCAATTGAACTCTGCCATAGATCATGCATTATAATTATGCTATCAGTATATGCTCTATATCAATATATGTATAATTAAAACAAACACATATTGCTCTCTAATCAGGTGACATATGGTCAGGATTTGTGAATGTTGTACTGATAGTTCTTTGATGTCCAGAATCCTGAGAATCCCTATTTATCTATTATCCCTATATATCTTTTTTTTTTTTCACTTTCAATCAACTGCAAATATTTTAAGGGCAGATTCAGACCACTAAACTGAACAACTTTCCCAAATAAACTTATGTCGAAATATGAAAAAAATATTGACCTCCCATACAAATTGAAAATCAGCTGATCTAGTTTAGTATGGAGAGTGAAAAATAAAATTTCGTATTTCGATATAAGTTTATTTGGAAAAGTTGTTTAGTATAGTGGTCTGAAACTGCCCTTAAAATATTTGCAGTTGATTTGTATACATATATATAAGGTGGATACAAATCTATATATACATATATATTATAAAGAGAAAAGATTTGATTTTTTGTTTGTTTGTATCAAATGGGCTTCTAAAGTACCTACTGGACTGATTTGAAAGATTTTTTTACTGCTGGAAAGTCACATTAGTATTAACAACAGTTAATAGTTAAAGGGAAAATGCTTTCAAAGTAAACTTTTCAAGATTAAAAATTTCTTTGTTTTGCATTATTTTTTATTAGTGTGGGTTTTGTATACAGACTTTTCAAGATTTTTTTTTTTTACTTTAGTTTTTATATTTATTAGTAAGTATATTTTTTTTATACAACATTTGCTAAGACTATTTCATTTTACAGGAGACAGAGCGCCGTGTAGATGATGATGAGGATAGGAGCAACCCTCAGTACATACCCAAGCGTGGGACATTCTACGAACATGACGACCGTACTGCTGATAAGTAAGTAGAACGTGTAATTATTTCATTAGAGGTATACCGGCCACCTGATGGTAAGGGGTCACTGTAGCCCACGGAGACTTCCAACACCAGGAGTATCATGTGCGTGGTGCCGAACCTTGAGAATGTTTTCACAACCTTTTTGATAGACCTTTAATGTTGTAGTTTTAGGGAAAACCATTCCAATACCAACACAACCACTCACAAAAATTTTTAAAACTGACCAGGTACATCACCGTGCTATCGTCTCTTAAAACACTGCAAGCTCCTGTGATTAAGCGAGACAGCGCAATACATGATGTAAGGTGATATCTCCCTTAATCAGTCGTTTTTGCATGGTTTTAAGAGATGGTGGTAAGCCACCTGTAGTTCTAAAGTTAAAAGCGTTGAAATAAACAATATTAGTATAGATTTGTTATGTTCGTTAAGCGACGCGTCGGTCACTGGAGACCGACAAAAAATGCAAAAACTATTGTGTCTGCGATTGCGGCTTTCAACATGTTAATGTATAAACTACCACATATACTAATAAATGATTTATAGCAGGACTCACTGTTGCCAGGTCAGATTTTTACATTACCTAGGCTTGATCTCAATTTTCCCTATATCATCACTATCATCACTACATAGTATAAAACAAAGTCGCTTTCTCTGTCCCTATGTCCCTTTGTATGCTTAAATCTTTAAAACTACGCAACGGATTTTGGTGCGGTTGTTTTAATAGATAGAGTGATTCAAGAGGAAGTTTTTTATGCTCATGTGAAGCAGGGCAGGTCGCTAGTACTCAATATTTTCGTTGTTGTTAAGCACTTAAAATACCCATGTCAGCCCGATGGGCTTTCACTGTTACGATAACGTTTCCGCTCGGGCGCACAGCTCGGCCGTTGTTTCATGAATTCTTTATATGATAAATAGTTGCTTACACGCACTGTTCTTTACTGTGAGATTTGCAAACTTAGTTGCTTTAGGATTTTCAGGTAGTCGGTTTAGGATTTCGTATGGAAACTTATTATTAGTATTGCAGGCAATAGTATAAAATATCGATAGTTTATCGATACCAATGTGGCTCTGAAGAAAAGTAACTAAGTGATTTCTTTTTATATAATTTTTATTTTCGAAAAAACATTTTTTCTAGTCAAATAAATTATAGTTATATGCAACGTAACCAATTATGAGTTCTGTTTAAATTCATGAATTTAGTGAAATGAATGGAAATGGATCACGTTTACAATTTATTTATTTTTTCTACTAGTGAACCGCCCCGGATTCGCATGGGCATAAAAACGTTCCTCTTGAATCACTCTCTTGAATCACTCTATCTATTAAAAAACCGTATCAAAATCCTATGCGTAGTTTTAAAGATTTAGGCATACAAAGGGACATAGGGACATAGAAGTGACTTTGTTTTATACTATGTAGCGATAATTCCGTATTTACGAGCTGCGTTTTTCGAAATATTGAAAGATTTGAAAAGATCTCAAGAGTAACTTAACATGCTTAGTGGCTCTATCTATGTGGCTCACTGTACACCACCTTACCTTAACTTACCCAAGGCGGTGTTCTTAAATACGTGGCCGACTGTATACGATTCAAAGACTATAATTTCATGCTTATTCAATTGCATGAAAAATAATGAATTCACTTCAATAGCTGTAATACGATAAAATCGCATATAGTTTCTCTTTGCATCCGCAATTACGTTGATTGGCTTGATTTTCTGGTACAAATTATCAATGAATTGCTTCCCATGCATTCATATTGTGTTGGTTACAAGATCGATTGACCTTTCATACCCTGGTGTCATCAAATGCTTGATGTGCCTTTACGAAATCTTTCTTGCCCGAATACTCAAACGCTACTCGATTTGGAGAGCTCTTAAAGTATCATGCTGTCATTGTCATATCGTTGACGTTCAGCGCGACAGCATGATACTAAAGCAGCTCTCAAAATTGAGTAGCGTTTGAGTATTCGGGCGTAATGGGACAATCAGGTATTTCAAGCCTTATAACAATACAAGCATTTTGATGCTATATTATAGGATAGTCTAAACAATGATTAATATGTTTTTTTTTTTAAATAGTGGCGAAGAATCGGCCAATACAACTTCGGAGACAGCTTCAGAGAAGAAAGAAGGCAGCGAGACGCCCGCCGAGCGACGCCGGGCGCCGCGCAAATCTGAAATTATCAACAAGTGGTCACACGATAAATATAATGAGAATGAACAGGTAAATATTCCAAAAATTCAAAGCCCATGGTACGCTTTTAATCATGGTCCTTTGGTATTACATCAGAGCGACTGCAACCTGACCTTCGTAACCTATTTATATAGGGAAATCAGTCCAATAGGAACATGATACGGGTGTTAGTGGCCAAGACAGCCAAATTTTTTAGGCAAAGGCATCTGATGTAGTCTGCCCTGCTACCTTTGTCAACGATATTTTTTTTATCTAGACTGCTAAAACAATCTAGATAATATACATATAATACTAGCTGTTCCCCGCGGTTTCACTCGCCATTAGTGTGCATGTACTATAGCAACCTTCCCCAAGAAAGTTTTCAAGTTATTAGTTACAAGTTATAAGCGTTCAAACAAACAAACAAACTCTTCAGCTTTATTATATTAGTATAGATATATAATAATACCTGAACACTGTATGTTTCAACAAAAAAAAATATTTAAAAAAGTCGGGTTACTTACTCAGTGACCTGAAGTGGATCTTGGCCTCCGAAACGAGAAAGCACCACAGTTTCCTTAGTATTATCAATATAATATTAATAATAAGTTATTTATTCGGATTTTTTCATTTTATTCTCGTAACAAAGTTGTAGTTATCATTTAACTAGCTTTCGCCCGCGTAAATTTCCCACGGGAACAGTACTTTTTCCCGGGATGAAAGGTATCCTATGTCCTTCTCAATGTTCATCTATCTATATGTATGTGAATCCTATGTCCTTTTCAATACTTCAATGTGTATGCGAAATTTCAGGAAGAGTGGTGCAGTAGATAGGGCGTGATAGCGTAACAAACAAATAAACTCACTTTTAATATTAGTTGGGATGTTAGTAGTAGTTTTTTGGACAAGTGGCCAGAGGTTTCCATGGATGAGTGAAGAAGGAGGGGGGAGGCCTTTGCCCAGCTGTGGGACACGTTAAAAGTAGGCTAAAAAAAAAAAAGTTTGTAGCCTTACAAACTATCAAATACAGAGTATATATCCATACTTCCATACTAATATTATAAATGCGAAAGTCTGTCTGTCTGTCTGTCACCTCTTCACGGCTAAACTGCTGGACCGATTGTGATGAAATTTGGTAGGGATGTAGTTAAAGACCTGAGGTCAAACATAGGCTACTTTTGGGCGCGATATAACCGAGTCCCACGCGGGGCGAAGCCGCGGGGAACAGCTAGTTAAATATATTTTTTTTTAAATTGGTACAGATGCCGAAATCTCGCGATGAGCTGGTAGCCATCTACGGTTACGACATTAGAAATGAGGACGCCCCGCCCCACGCTCGACGCAACAGGCGATATGGGTAAGTTTTTTTTTGCTTTATTTGGGACAATATACAACAGGGTGTCGATTCTGCTGACGTTAAATCACAATCGTGTCAAAATAGTGTTTCAATGGTAGTGCTTTTTTACACACTAGCTACAAGAAATGTATATTTTTTTATATCACTTCTGATGATCACACCACACACTAAATTCACATCACATCATACTGTCATAACTCTTGTAAATAGTGTGTAAAAAGCACTACTATTGAAACACTATTTTGATACGATTTTGTCTTAACGTTAGCAGAATCGACGCCCAGGTGCCTTACTACCATCTCTTAAAACCATGCGAGATCCAGTGAGTAAGCGGGACAGCGCGATACATGATGTAAGGCGACATCTCCCTTACACACTGGATGGTTGGAGATGGTAGAAGCCACCCAGTACAATGTGTCTTATTCTAAGTAACATCTAACAGTGAGTATCTTCCATGCTGGTCTGGGAGAAAAAGAAAAACATAGAATGTACCAGCTGCTTCTCTTCCCGCGCCATATTGTGTCATATTGATTTTAATATTTATATGTAACTTACATTTATCGTTATCAGGGATCTGCCTTTTGATGTGATTTGATGACCTCCGTGGCGTAATGGTTAACATGCCTGCCCGCTTCTCAGGTGGTCCCGGGTTCGATCCCCGGCCAGGTCAAGATGAAAAATTATATTTTTCTGATTGGCTTCGGTCTTGATGTTTATCTATATATGTATAAAATATAGTATCGTTGTGTTAGTATCTCATAATACAATTTTCGAACTTACTATGGGGCTAACTCAATCTGTGTGATTTATCCTAACATGTCCTGTATTTATTGTTCTACTAGCTGTTCCCCGCGGCTTCGCCCCGCGTGGGACTCGGTTATATCGCGCCCAAAAGTAGCCTATGTTTGACCTCAGGTCGTTAACTACATCCCTACCAAATTTCATCACAATCGGTCCAGCAGTTTAGCCGTGAAGAGGTGACAGACAGACAGACAGACCGACCGACAGACAGACTTTCGCATTTATAATATTAGTATGGATGTTATTTCTTTACTGATTCAACATACATATATTTTGATACTTACGCTAACTATTTTAATATATTTATTGTTATGTCTTCGTTAATTTTCTTGCGTATCGAAATGGAGTCATTGGCGGTTAGTTTAAAGTTACCAGTAGTCCTATATAAATTTTGAGTTGCAATGTTTTTGCGATTTTTTTTTTTTGCATTCTAATATAATTGATGCTTTTAAAATATATGAATTTTTATATGCTGTTGCTGTGTCTTATTTATTTTACTAATTTTGCTTTAAGTTTTGTCTCGCGATTCCGTACGCGTGAGATTTTTTTTTTTAATTACTGGTTACGAAACAGTGAACAAAAAATATATTCTTTTCTTACCAGTAATGAAACGTAGCTATTTAAGTAGACGAAAGGTTATTTAGATTATTATAAAATATCTTCCCATGGTAAAATGGAAACAAAATTTTGAAGTTAGACCTCTAGCAATGGCCCCAACAAGTACATACTTATGTGAAAGTTAAACATAGTGAAATATGTCATGTGTCTATAATCTTTGACTTTGACATTTCCATAAACGTCACGGTACACTAGCGCCTCTAGTGGCGGATTCCCTCATTATTTTCTTAACAGCCAACAAGTACACTCGTATGTGTAAAATAAATTGAAATATATCACATCCTTATAATCTTTGACACGATACACTAGCGCCTCTAGTGGCGGATTTCCTCATTAATTATTCTATTTACAGCCGAGGCCCCAACAAGTACACTCGTACTTGGGAAGACGAAGAGGCTTACAGACGACAAAACGCGGCTCAGGTACAGCCGAGGAAACCGCCCAATCCTGAAGATTTCCCTGAGCTGGACACTGCTAATAAATACAGGTATACATCGCACACACATCAATTAAGTTGACCACAGTGTGAGCGAGAAAAAAAACAATAGGCTAGTTGACTTGTATTTTGTTATTGTTTAAAATAATTATTTTCTATTTGTTTAGATTGATATTAATTTTTTCATATTTTTCTGAGCCCTCTAAGGCAGCAAAAGTTGATTTCAAAGTTCACTTTTAAAATCCCATCGAAAACAACGTCGACCATTTTTGCAGTTTTGTCACGTAATTATGCTATTTTTGAAACGTGGTTCTGGCTAAAAACCACAGAGTCGCATGAATATCATGCGATTCCATAGACTTGTCGAATGAAAATCATTCGACAAGTCTATGGAACGACGGTGGCGCTAGTGTTCACCGAGGTATCACCTTAATGGGGATCGATATATTTTGGTTTCGTGGGTAAAATTCTGTAAGAAATAAACATTTGTTGCATCAAAATTAATATGAGTCAAGTAGCGTATTATGTTAGGAAACAAAGAAAGAAAGAAAATAGGTATTTTAAATTATTTTTAGAATATACACTTGTCCTACTCACACTTAGGTCAACCTATATGCCTTTACCCTTGTCTAAACCTTATTTAAATCAAATAAATTATTTTTGACTTTAGTATTTACTTAGATGATGTTTTTTATGCGACCCACTGCTAAAGTATTACTAAAATATGAATTTGCCTTACCCAAAGCATGTTTATAAGATTAACACCGACCGCTCGAACTAATTTGAGACATTTTTAAATAATAATTAACTTCCTTTTTCTAGCAAAAAGCGCGCACCACGCCCTCGGTCCAAATCTCAGCCGGCGTCGAACGATTCCTCAGAAAACGGATCCCAACCGCTTCGTAGGAATGCTTCCATCAAAACGACCAAGCCTAAGACGGAACGGCCCAAGATTAATAACAGGTACTTAATCTTTTCTTCTTTGTCCGAGCGTGTTTCCCGGTTACATCTTCAGTCTATACTTCAGAGCCCTGGGTAAGCTATTAATCATGGTCCTGAATTGGCGAAACTGGTTATTACAATGGAGCGATCGTCTGGAAACAAGCTCGGACGAAGAAGCAGAAAGACGTACACTAGATCAGGAAAAATAATTTTAGAAATCACTACATAGTATAAAACAAAGTCGCTTCCTCTGTCCCTATGTCCCTTTGTATGCTTAAATGATTAAAACTACGCAACGGATTTCGATGCGGTTTTTTTAATAGATAAAGTGATTCAAGAGGAAGGTTTTTATGCCCATTCGAAGCCGGGGCGGGTCGATAGTCAAACAACATTCAGACTTGACAAAACATATCCTAAATCACAATTTTAGTTTTGCTAATTAATGTTTTTCTTGTTGATAGGGATAGAGTTGTCAGTAACAGCAAGCCAGCTTTGAAACAGCAGCCGAAGGAGAAACTGCCCGCCATTGAAAACTTGACCATCACCGCTACTGTGTTCAATAATAGGTGAGTACAGCATTATTTTTGTAACTTTATGTACACACTAGCTGTTCCCCGCGGTTTCATCCGTGTGTGATGTGTGTGTACATGTATCTTTCCCCAAGAATCAGGATCTTATCTTAAATATGGGTTCTAAATTAAAGGAAGCACGTCGAACCTTTGGGTCCTTTTGTACTTACCCCATCCCTTACTCACCCATACTGGGATTTCTGAAGAAGGACTGCATGAGCTTCAGAACATCACCTGGTGCGAAGTGCCTATAGTCCTCCAGGTCAGGGTACGCTGCTAAGAATCAGGATACAATACGCAGAAAGAATTTTTTGAATCGAACCAGTAGGTCAAAAAGTTAGAAGTAAAAATTTCTCAAAAGTTGCAAGCATTCAAACACTACAGCTTTATTAGGGGTAGATTTCGGTGAGCGAATAGACGAATTTTATAAAATCGTTCTCTTCCATGCTGGTCTGGGAGAAAAAGAAAAGCATAGAATGTGCCAGCTGCTTCTCTTCCCGCGCAAGCCGTAAAAGTCGTCTGAGGGAATCGCGGAATGGGGAAATCATGACATAGGCGATGCGGCTAGCAACCCATCACTGTTGATTTCCTGTTTCAACTGCCATTATTCTAAACGTGGCCTAGGGTCTTATGGCTCTAGGCTCTGTCTACCCCGTATGGGATAAAGACGTGATTATATGTGTGTAATGAAAAAAGATTGGCTGCTGGTAATCAGGTAAATGGGGCATTTCATTCCTTTATGAGCAGTAGAGTTGTGTCCAAAAAAGCACGTCTCGCTGTACATAGAGCAGTGTTAATGCCGACCCTTATGTATGGTAGTGAAAGTTGGGTATGGCAAAAAAATAATGAAAGTAGAGTGAATGCGGTTGAAATGAGAGCTTTAAGGAGTATGTGTGGTTTATGATTGAGCGATAAAATAAGAAATAGTGAGATTAGAAAAAGATGCGGTGTAAATGAGGATGTAGTGACAAAGATAGAAAAAGGATGTTGAGATGGTTTGGACATGTAGAGAGGATGGATGAAAGGAGACTGACGAAAAGTGTATACAAAGCAGAGTTGGCTGGGAGCGGCGGTCAGGGTCGGCCTCGTAAAACATACTGCGACCAAATCGCAGACGTTTTGAAAAAGGGAGACATTAGGAGTACCCGAAATAGGCGAGCGTGTATGACGAGAGTGATGAGTGTGGAGGAGGCGAGAGAGGTATGTAAGGATCGTAGCCGATGGAAATCTCTAGTCTCTGCCTACCCCTACGGGAGACAGGCGTGATGATATGTATGTATGTATGTATGTATTATAACTGTTGTTTATTGTTAGTATATATTTATAACTGTTGTTTATTGTTAGTATATATTTATAACTGTTGCTTATTGTTAGTATATATTTATAACTGTTGTTTATTGTTAGTATATATTTATAACTGTTGTTTATTGTTAGTATATATTTATAACTGTTGTTTATTGTTAGTATATATTTATAACTGTTGTTTATTGTTAGTATATATTTATAACTGTTGTTTATTGTTAGTATATATTTATAACTGTTGTTTATTGTTAGTATATATTTATAACTGTTGTTTATTGTTAGTATATATTTATAACTGTTGTTTATTGTTGGTATATATTTATAACTGTTGTTTATTGTTAGTATATATTTATAACTGTTGTTTATTGTTAGTATATATTTATAACTGTTGTTTATTGTTAGTATATATTTATAACTGTTGTTTATTGTTAGTATATATTATAACTGTTGTTTATTGTTAGTCAAGGTCAGCCCCAGCGGAAGGTAAACACGGTGGCTCAGCAACGGCCCGTGCCCACCGAGCAAAAGAAACCCGCTCCCAAACCGCAGGTAAATAACTTATAATATACTAGCTGTTGTCCGCGGCTCCGCGCGCGTGCGCCTCGGTTATATCGCGCCCGAAAGTAGGCTATGTTTGACTCCTAGTGCATAACTATATCCATACCAAACTTCATCACAATCGGTCCAGCAGTTTAGCCGTGAGGAGGTGACAGACAGACAAGACAGACTTTCGCATTTATAATATTAGTATGGATATATATATTTTTTAAAAAGTATTCACCGACAAGGGGACAAATTAGGAATTAAACAAAAAAGATTTGCAAACATTACCGTGTTATATAGAAAAGGCTTGTCATGAGGATCTCAAATATATTTTTGTTAATATTGTAACATAAATAGTTTTCATTTTATACATGAAACAAGACGAAAATTGACCATTCCCTGATCCCCGATCTCCGAAAGTAGTGGGCCTAAAATTAAAAAAAATATATACAAAATATAGTTTATGGACTGTTGTGAATGTTAAAATTAAAAAAAATATATACAAAATATAGTTCATTGCCTGTAGTTTACAGGAAAACCTACAAGAATTCTATCATTTGTCAATTAAGTGGTAAATTCAATACAAAACGTTCACAAACGGAAAATAGTTCCCTAAAACACCACTAGACAGCGATTATAGTAGTTAGTTGACATACCACAATTGAATATAAAAACTGACATTGGCATTGTGCGGAACCCTCTCCAAGCGAGTTCAACTCGCACTTGACCGGTTTTTTTAAACTAACTAACTGAGTATGTTTATCATTTAATATTAATTATTATGTTATTTTTTGAAATTTAAAAAAAATGATATGTGTTTTGTCCCCAGCCGCCCCAACCGCAAAATAATCCCGCCCCGAACAGGCCGCCCCAAACAGCACAGCAGAAGCCTCCAGCACAGCAAAACAACCAGCCACCAGCTTCAGGTATAATAATAATATTTCCTTTTCAATCATTAGAAATAGTTCCTCCTCCTGCCGAGACCTGTTCATGGATATATCGTCTACTAGCTGTTCCCGGCGGCTCCGCCCGCGTGGGACTCGGTTATATCGCGCCCAAAAGTAGCCTATGTTTGACCTCAGGTCGTTAACTACATCCCTACCAAATTTCATCACAATCGGTCCATCCGTTTAGCCGTGAAGAGGTGACAGACAGACAGACAGACAGAAAGACAGACAGACTTTCGCATTTATAATATTAGTATGGATTGATATAGCCGGGAACGGGTTTTGGTAGGAGCACCACATAACATCAACTTCTCCGAAGGGCCTCTACGCGTTGGATCAATATCCCCGCGCAAGCCTCTCAAAAGTCCGGGGTGAATAGACCCGTGATCCTCAATGATAATAATAATCCCTATAGTTGTTTCTACAACTGGCGTTATACCCAAGCAATTACACCAATCGCTTAAAACTCTAAATCTCCCTCCTTTAACATATAACCTTCTATAAAAAGCTGCCATCTTAAATTCAAATTTAAATTGTTTATTTTCAATATAAGATATTCTTATCACCTATTGACGTCATTTGTTACTTATTTTAAGTTTACCACCACTTCCAAAGCGCAAGTGGAGAAGAAGTGGCGCCACAAACTCCACAGCAGCATAAACACATGTCGCATAGTAAGAAAGTTTTTCCAAACAGACAGTCAAACTTCCACACACACACACACCCAATACACAACAACCACACAATCCGACTTACATCAATTCCTAATCCCAACCACGTTGAGTCCGAAATATAGTAGGTAATAGCTTCTCTATTGATACCCCTGATATTATACTTGGCTTAGGCCCGTATATTTCAGTAAACCGGTTTTTCTGTAAAGCCGAGAATATAAAAGTAAAAAATAATAATAATTGCACACTAGTGTAAAAGTATTAGATATCCATCCACTTACATTTATCCTCATGCAGAAAGCAGTAATTTTAAACACGTGCCGCACCGTCAGAAAAATTATTACATATGTTTACTTTATATTTAATAACTTTTTAAGACCATGTTTATAGCAGCAATAAAAATTCATTCATTCATTCATTCTCTCTTCATCATCTATTTCATAAAAGCTGCTTTCGTTTGGCCACAAGCCCGCGTAAGCAGACAAATTCCCAAAGTCCATATTTGGGAGAAATTAAACGAAAGAAATATAAATAATTATAAAAACTCTTTATTGCACCAAGATTAAAATATAACGTGAATTTAAATCAACTGCAAATATTTCAAGGGCAGATTCAGACCACTAAACTGAACAACTTTCCCAAATAAACTTATGTCGGAATATGAAAAAATTTTTTTAACCTCCCATACAAATTGAGAATCAGCTGATTAAGTTTAGTATGGAGAGTGAAAAATAAAATTTCGTATTTCGATATAAGTTTATTTGGAAAAGTTGTTCAGTATGGTGGTCTGTATCTGCCCTTAAAATATTTGCAGTTGATTTGTGTCCACCTTATATAACAACAAACAAGGTAATTTTATGTACAAAGGCGGCCTTATCGCAAAAGCAATCTCTTACAGGCAACCCTAACAGGCCAGGTATACATACTTCAATCACTATCACTACTAACTACATAGTATAAAACAAAGTCGCTTCGTCTGTCCCTATGTCCCTTTGTATGCTTAAATCTTTAAAACTACGCAACGGCATTTTGATGCGTTTTTTTTTTAAGAGTGTCAAGCAAGAGGAAGGTTTTTATTCTCATGCGAAGCCGGGGCGGGTCGCTAGTTTTATTTAAATTATGGCCGTGACAAGCGGTCGTTCTGGAAATTCTTGGGGAAGGTCTATGTCCAGCTATAAACAACCTGCGGCTCAAATGATGATGAATTCAATTGGAACTAGCTGTTTCTAAATTTTCTACTTTAAAGCATTTGTGTGTTAAAAACTCCTGTTGATGGCTTTCAAAAAAACCCAAGAATTCCAGTTCCCCATTTAAGTATTAAAAAAAAGTTTATTAAATGAAATAGCAGTGCACCCCGGCTTCGCCCGTGGTAGCCGATATTACTCGGGTGTACTTTCCAACGTTTTTGTTTTTGTTTATGATAATTATTCTCTATTTGTTTAGATTGAAACCATTTTTTTCCCTATTTTTCTGAGCCCTCTAAGGCAGCAAAATAAAATTTCAAAAGTTCACTTTTAGAATCCTATCGAAAACGCCAAATTATTGCAGAGTTTTGTGATGTAATTATCCTGTAAGATGCTATTTTTGAGACTTGATTCTCACCAAGAGCCACAGAGTCGAATGAAAATCATTCGAATCACTGATTTGGTTGAACGAATGGCATAAGTCAAAAATAGGTCTGAACGTCAGTTTACCAGAATAGTTGCGTCACGTCATGGCGGTTGGTTAGGTTAGGTTAGGTTAAGAAATTATAATGCCATCTTGCTTTTTTCTTAACGGAGATCGATATATTACGGTGTCGTGGGTCAAATACTGTAAGAAATAAACATTTGTTGCATCAAAATATGAATAAAGTAGCTTATTATTATTCCTTCAGGGCCAGAATCTCGTGGCAGCAAACGCTACAGCAGCCTCCGCCAACGACCGCTCGCCGAAACGTACTCGCCGCAACAACAACAACAATCTCAGCAACAGCAACAACAACAACCTGTTCAACAACAACAACAGCCACAGCAGATTAGATATAATGGTAAGATTAGTATAATTACTTGGGCGTCGATTCTGCTAACGTTATGTCACAATCGTGTCAAAATAGTGTTTCAATTGTAGTGCTTTTTTACACACTAGTTACAAGAAATGTTTTTTTTTTTTATGTTACTGCTGATGGTCACCCCACACTACATTCACATCACATCATCACTATCACTACATAGTATAAAACAAAGTCGGTTTCTCTGTCCCTATATCCCTATGTATAATGCTTAAATCTTTAAAACTATGCAACGGATTTTGATGCGGTTTTTTTAATAGATAGAGTGATTCAAGAGGACGGTTTTTATGCCCATGCGGAGCCGTACTGTCATAATTCTTGTAAATAGTGTGTAAAAAGCACTACGATTGAAGCACTATTTGGACACGATTGTGACATTATGTTAGCAGAATCGACGCCGTGGGCGACCAAGCTTCGCTCGTTTTATGCCGAAAATCTTTTTGTGTGAAAATATGGGTAAAATGAATTTTCCCAGACATGGAACCTAGCTAGATTACCTTTTTGACTATGTAAGAATTTATGTTTTAAAATTTCAAAGAAATCGATTGAGCCGTTTTCGAAAACGCGAGTACAAATAAATTTATATATATACACAAATATTGCTCGTTTAATAGAATAAATATATTATATACAGGGTTGATTTAAATCAACTGCAAATATTTTAAGGGCAGATTCAGACCATTAAACTGAACAACTTTACTAAATAAACTTATATCGAAATACGAAAAAATTTTTTGACCTCCCATTACAAATTGAGAATCATCTGATCTAGTTTAGTATGGAGAGTGAAAAATAAAATTTTCATCCCTTCTATTCGAAATGTTCAACTTTGCTGCCCCAAAAGGGGGACCAAAGTAAGTCTTTTCCGATAGGGTTATATATAGAGTTTCAAATTTGGAACAAAACAATACGGTCATGCCGAGTGCACATATGAAAAATAAAACACTGGCTGGTAAGAATAAACGCAATTATCGGATGAAATAAATTTCTCATAGAGCGAGATGAAAAGTAGAGTAGAATCCTTCACTCCGTTCAGGATTCAAAAATCGGCCCCGCCGTAAAAATATTATTTTGCTCCCTTGTGATACAATCTACTATTCATATTTCGATATAAGTTTATTTGGAAAAGTTGTTCAGTTTAGTGGTCTGAATCTGCCCTTAAAATATTTGCAGTTGATTTAAATTAACCCTGTATAGGATATAAAAGAGCTAGAGTCTAGTGGGATATGTGCGTTCGGAATGACGCCATTTGTGGTGTTTCTATCTTGAGGTCTGTCCTTCGAAAGGCACGTTAAGCCGTTGGTCCCGGTCGTCATCGCTAGATGGCAGTCGTTAGGCTATGTCAGATGAAAAATCTGACAGTGTTGTCGACATTGTAGTTTAAATATGCTTCATATTAAACATTTTGATAAAGTTGAAGTTGGTGCCAATTTTACGAATTCGTAAACTAGCTGCTGGCTCGTTAATTAGCATTAGTATAATATATAAATAATCGGCAACGACTTCAGATTTATTAACAAAGCGTATTTAAACCACAATGAATTAATTATTTCATCCTTTTTAGTTGACCAATTGGAGTCGTTTACGTTTTTTTTTGGCAAAAACAATTATTTTCTGTATAAGACGTGAAACTGTAATGTTTTGATCAGCTGAGTATCCGGCGAACGCTGCCGCTGGCACGCACCAAGGCAGCCCTGTTCCGCAAATGCATCCGCAGCAGCTTATGCACCAGGTAACATAATCATATTTATTTATTTTAATTATTGAATTAATATACACTCTAATAAATACTAAGGAAATTAAAATTAGCACAGTTTAGTACAAGCATTAGATTACAGAATACAATACTAGTACAGATATATTCAACCGCTATGTATAGTCTGCTGCAGAAATCTGGCTCCCATGCCACAAATATCGCTATTGAAAGAGGGTCAGATTGCTCTGCAGCCCACTGTACAAAGAAACGCGCCGATTTTTCGTGTACCAATAGAGTCCACATTACACTGAGACATATTAACGCCATCTATCGATCACTTGAGAAACGAAGATTCTAACTCCTATAACTTATTAAATAAAGCACTTAATCAGTTTGTAATAGTATGACGATACTTTAAAAAAAATCATGTCATACTCTTCAATTCAATTTAAATCTGAGATTAAATTTTTTCAATCCTTGTATCGCCAACTATTGGCATGTAAAGGAACTAAAGCTATTTCTTAGGCATGGTGCTAGATGTGAATACTAACTTATTGTATTGTATTGTACAGCAGGTCCATCGCAATGTACCTCAGCCGCATGGACCCTCACCGCCTCACCAGCACCCGCCTCACACACAACACAACCAACAGCAGCTTTCCCAACAGGTAACCTATACATTTGTTTAAATAACAAGCTGTTTCTCGCGGTTTCAGTCGCACGTGGGTGTATCTACTTGGATAACCTTTCCTTTTATTTATTTATTAAAAATTTATCCTAAACTAGCTTACCCGGCGTAATCAGTACGGTCTGAACTCACTTTTCTCACAGTTTAAGCCTTCCCTGAATTTCCACAAATTTTTCAAGACCAAAATTAACCAAATCGGTCCAGACATTCGCGAGTTTTAGCGAGATTATCGAATGATATTGATTTTTATGTATATATATATAGATAGTTTTTTTTTAAATTGTTGTTGGGTTCAACGGCTTAACGTGGTTCTGGATCTGAAGCTAATTTTAAACATATTAAATTATTAAAATATAGTTCCCTATAGTTACAAATTGCAATATTGCTTAAAACGGCCACTTTTAGCAGTTTTGCAATTTATAACTATAGGGAACTATAATTTAATATGTAATTAACCTCAGATCCAGAACCTTAATTACATTACAGGGATTTTTGATAACTTGTGTTTTCAATGAATAATGATTTTTAAATGACGGTGGCGCTAGTGTTCACCTAGGTATCGTCTTAACCACCTGGACTACTGAGGATTATAATTTTTAGTTTGTTTGTTTGTTTACAGGTGCGACTAGGAATATTGGAGCAGCAACAATTAGTTCCACATCCGCACCATCAGATACACAATATACCGCAACCACACACTATGGGTAAGATTGTTTTTAAATATTATTTTAATAATATATCATTTATATCAGAAAGTATTCCATAATTGAATTGGATTATATTTTTTTAAAGTAAAAAAATATGGAATTTTTGTATAAATATACCAGCTGACCCGGCGAACTTCGTACCGCCTTTCTTAATATTTTTTTCCGTAAGAACCTTGTACAGAGTATTAGAAAACTACAAAAAAAAAAAAATCAGCCAAATCGGTCAAGCCGTTTTCATGCTATGTCGTGACAACGGAAAACGGGTTTCATTTTTATATAAATAGATATATATATATTGCATTTCGGCATTCGGCAACAAAATTAATATAATATAAAATTTATATACAAAGTAAGTAATAATATAGGTAAAAATTTTAATTATTTTTTTAATATAATGCAAATAACGATACAGATCCATACTAATATTATAAATGCGAAAGTCTGTCTGTCTGTCTGTCAACTCTTCACGGCTAAACTGCTGGACCGATTGTGATGAAATTTGGTAGGGATGTAGTTAACGACCTGAAGTCAAACATAGGCTACTTTTAGGTGCGATATAACCGAGTCCCACGCGGGGCGAAGCCGCGGGGAACAGCTAGTTTGTATATATATATATATTTTTACCTATATTATTACTTAATTTGTATATAAATTTTATATTATACTAATTTTGTTGCCGAAATGGAAATATTTCCGCATTATTTGAAGACTAGCGACCTACTCCAGCTTCGCACGGGTCCAATATTATAGGTTTTACTTACATAAAAACCTTCTTGAATCACTATCTATTAAAAAAAGCCGCATCAAAATCCGTTGCGTAGTTTCGAAGATTTAAAGCATACATAGGGACAGACAGCGGAAAGCGACTTTGTTTTATACTATGAAGTGATTATTTTAAATAATATATCATTTATTTTAGAACTAGCGACCCGCCCCGGCTTCGCATGGACACCTTTCTCTTGAATCACTATCTATTAAAAAAAAAACGCATCAAAATCCGTGTCGTAGTTTCGTAGATTTATATATTATATGACTTAAGCAAACATAGACAGGGACAGACAGCGGAAAGCGACTTTGTTTTATACTATCTGAAGATTTTGCGTCATTTCTCGGCTTATGCCCAACATAAGCTATCATTGATTTAAAACAAAAATAAATAAAAAAAATACAAAAAATAAATTATGATTTTAATTTTCAGGTCAGTTACAACCAGCTCAAGGTTACGCCCCTCCGGCGATGATGCCAGCCCAGTATATGCAGGTAACATATAGTTAATTTATGATTAATAATTAACTGGCTTTCGCTCGCGTCTTCACCCTCGTGAATTTCCCACGGGAACAGTGCTTTTTCCCGGGATGAAGGTACCCTATGTCCTTCTCAATACTCCTGCTATGTGTACGCGAAATTTTAGGAAGATTGGTTCAGTAGATAGGACATGAAAGGGTACCAAACAAACAAATATACCAACTCACTTTCGCATTTAAAATATTAGTTGGATTTACTCTACAGGTACCCAGACATCGCTATTTTTTGGATAAAATTCCCTATAGACATTGTTTGTATAACATTTTCCTAAATTCAAATTCCGTCATAGGTATTTTAAAGTCTGACATAGTCAATCGACCATGTCAGAGTTCTTCGAAACCGCCTCTCGGCCTTTGACGTGGTTCCTTTAACGACCACCAGTAGGTCGACCGCCTATCTCGATTCTCTCCTAATGGCTACTTGTATCGCTTTCGCCACATTTCGCTCCGTTTTACGCACAAAACGCTAAAAAAAAATTTTTTTTGCCAATATTAACAAAAAAAAATTTTTTTTAAGCGTTTTGTGCGTTAGACGGAGCGAAATGTGGCAAAAGTGATTCAAGTATTTATTACGAGAGGAGAGAATAAAGATAGGCGGTCGACCTACAGATAGCCGGGACCAACGTGCCTACTGAAGCACGGAATCATCTTCATTATCATACAATCAGGTGATTCACGCCTGCAATGTCCTAACGAAACTGTTAACCACAAAACAAAGTATGCTTCCCGTGGGAATCGAACCCACGACCCCCGGGTATAAAGACAAACGCCTTAACCACTGGAACACGGAGGCAGTTTTTGTAATGAATGAATGTATGAAATGAAGTGAGCCATTTTGCAAAGCGGAATCATCCTAATCATGTTTCCCCCCCAACAGCCCCTTTGCAAAGCGGAATCATTGCCTATAGTAATTAATTATGTTTCTCCCAACAGCCCCCTTTGCAAAGCGGAATTATTGTCTATAGTAACTGAATGTGTTTCCTCCCAACAGCCCCCGGCACAAAGCGGAAACAGCGGTGTGTTGTGCAGCCCGCTGTACCCGCAGCCCGCCGCCCCCTACCCGCATCAGGTGTACCCTAATGTACATCATAATTACGTAAGTATCACCAATACTCACATTACACGTCTTATTATAAACGTGGTCTAAGGTCTTATGGCCCTAGGCTCTGTCTACCCCGTATGGGATAAAGACGTGACTATATGTATGTATGTATGTATGTATGTCTTATCATAATACAACTAGCTGTTCCCCGCGGTTTCACTCGCCATTAGTGTGTATGTACTATAGCCTATAACCTTCCCAAAGAATCAGACTTTCCTATACAAAAATAATTTTGCATATCCGACCAGTAGTTTTTAAGTTATAAGCGTTCAAACAAACGAACTCTTTAGCTTTATTATATAAGTATAGATATCCTTTATTGCACATAAATTACCGTGTTTTAAAGCAATTAAGATATTACAAACAAAATAGGTTATAATATATTAAGAAGCTCTAAAGGCGGCTTTATCGCTTAAGCAAAATCTTCCATTACAGTCGTAAAATATAAATTTATAGTTAGCTACCGATAAAATGCGGTTATTAGCGGTTAATTATCCGAATGCGACAATTTTTTTTTATTTAATGTACTAGCTGTTTCCCGCGGTTTCACTCGCCATTAGTGTGTATGTACTATAGCCCATAACCTTCCTCAAGAATCAGGCTTTCATATACAAAAAGAATTTTGCAAATCCGACCAGTAGTTTTCAAGTTATAAGCGTTCAAACAAACAAACCCTTCAGCTTTATTATTTACTATATAAAAATAAGTCGGGGTTTCCTTCCTGACGCTATAACTCCAGAACGCACGAACCGATTTCCACGGTTTTGCATTCGTTGGAAAGGTCACGGGCTCCGTGAGGTTTATAGCAAAGAAAATTCAGGAAAAATTCAACAGAAAAGCGGTAAAATCATTTTTCACATACAGCGCCATCTCTGATGATGAGCATGTACTACAAAAACGAAGCCATCTGGTGGCGAAACGGAGTTCGCCGGGTTTTCTAGTATGTATTTTTAATTGTACAGGCGACGCAAGCCGGCGGAGTGACGTACTACAGTTGTGCGGAACAGGAACAGTTGCCGCGCGCGCAGAGACGACCTACCGCCGCCATTCCCATAGTGAAGCCGCACAACGACAGGTGAATATAGTGTTTATTGATATTGTTGTAGGGCCTAATGTACTGTGGCTACTTGATAGGGAAATATAGACTTTATTACTATAGGCATTTGGTATAAAACACTAGAGTTACGTACTACAGTTGCCGCGCGCGCAGAGACGACCTACCGCCGCCATTCCCATAGTGAAGCCGCACAACGACAGGTGAATATAGTGTTTATTGATATTGTTGTAGGGTCTAATGTACTGTGGCTACTAGATAGGGAAATATAGATTTTATTACTATAGGCATTTGGTATAAAACACTAGAGTTACGTACTACAGTTGCCAAGCGCGCAGAGACGACCTACCGCCGCCATTCCCATAGTGAAGCCGCACAACGACAGGTGAATATAGTGTTTATTGATATTGTTGTAGGGCCTAATGTACTGTGGCTACTTGATAGGGAAATATAGACTTTTTTACTATAGGCATTTGGTATAAATCACTAGAGTTACGTACTACAGTTGCCGCGCGCGCAGAGACGACCTACCGCCGCCATTCCCATAGTGAAGCCGCACAACGACAGGTGAATATAGTGTTTATTGATATTGTTGTAGGGCCTAATGTACTGTGGCTACTTGATAGGGAAATACAGACTGTATTACTATAGGCATTTGGTATAAATCACTAGAGTTACGTACTACAGTTGCCAAGCGCGCAGAGACGACCTACCGCCGCCATTCCCATAGTGAAGCCGCACAACGACAGGTGAATATAGTGTTTATTGATATTGTTGTAGGGCCTAATGTACTGTGGCTACTTGATAGGGAAATACAGACTGTATTACTATAGGCATTTGGTATAAAACACTAGAGTTACGTGCTACTGTTGAGCGAAACTCGCGCAGAAATAATTTTCGATATCCGACCAGTATTTCCTAGTTCTAAAGTTATATGTTATCTCTGAGTTACATAGACTATATATGTACCACGGGTAATGCCGGGGTAGACTGCTATCTATACTAATATTATAATAAGAAAGTATTTTTGTGCGTATGTTTGTAATGAATAAACACAAAAACTACTAAACCGATTTTAAAAATTATTTCACCATTTGAAAGATACATTCACCCTGCGGTGGATTGCTATGTTATATTCATTCACATTCATTTACCGTTCAAGCTGTATTACTCTGGAACTCTCTACCAGTTAAGATCTGTAAGGCTCAAACTCGCTTGGCTTTTAAGAATAAAATGCGTGCACATTTTCTTCAAAGTCTGTCAGATAGTTCATAATTGTATATGTAGTATATGTATTGTCTATTGTCATATTTGATATTATTATGTATTATTTATAAGTAGTATATTGTTAAAGTTCCTAAATATAATATTTTTGGGTTGTTTTTTATGTATGCCCCATTAACATAATAAATTCAAAATTTTGCACTACCCCCTACCTTTCTCTGCATCACTCATTTGGTTGACTGATAGATAAAGCCTCAGGCTTTAAGTCCGCCGTTTACAATTGTGTAATAGTTAAATAAATAAATAAATAAAAAAAAATGTACTTTTTTTTTATTTACTTATGAATTTTAATTCATTGCAGGGCCGCGAATTCAACCGAAAAAGACAACATTGACAGAATCGTCGAGAACATGTTCGTGAGAAAGCCATGGCCGACGACGCACGGCGCCGGTAAGTGCATGTTGGTGTACTAGCTGCTGGCGTTCCCGCGGGAATTTCGGGGAACCCCGTCCTTATACTATTACTAATGTCTTCAAACTATTAACTACTCACATGTGAAATTTTAAGTTGATTTTTTTAAATATTGTTTTAGACATACTTAGACATTTGAGAAAAAAATCTTAGCCTTTTTAAGTTAGGATTAATATAAGGAAAGGCCGAATATGTTTTTTTAGAATAGGGTTTTGTACATTTTAAGACAAGACCTTGGTGAACACTAGCGCCACCATCAACTAAAAAACATTATTCACTGAAAACACAAGTTATCAAAAATCCCTATTATGCTATTAAGGTTCCGGATCTTGAAGAAGTTAACTTTAATTATATTAAATTATTTAATTATAGTTCCATATAGTTACAAATTGCAAAACTGCTAAAAGTGTCCGTTTTAAGCAATATAGAAATTTGTAACTATAGGGAACTTTAATTTAATATGTTTAACATTAACTTCAGATCCAGAACCTTAATTAAATAACACAGATTTTTGATAACTTGTGTTTTCAGTGAAGAATGATTTTTAGTTGATGGTGGCGCTAGTGTTCACCGAGGTATCAGCTTAAGATAAGTGCCTGAAAAACGCGGAAATTAGGCCTTTAGGTTACTGACTCAATTTAATTATAAGAATAATATAAAAATATGTTGGTAAACTGATACTGTTAATGTAACTTTGCAAATAAACAATCACCTAACATAATATTAATTATGCCCTACTAATACCATTGTAAATAAAAACTACTAAATAAAAAAATGTTACATTTTTTTACATACCTACATTTTACTTTCATTTTTGCATTTTTTTTGTGTACTATGACATACCTATGTTGGCAGTCAAGTGCTCGGTCACCGTAGCCTATTCACGCTTGTGTGTCACTAGCACGCTGCCAACTGTAAAAAATACACAGCCCTCACCCTTGAAACCGGAATACAACATGCGCCACTGGTTGGTTGACTGGTAGAAAAAGCCTATGGCTTTAAGTTTGCCATTTACATTACTATGTAATGACGTTAAATAAATAAATAAATACGGCAGAAATAGGTGAGTAAAGATGCCCAACATATCGGCTGATCGACTGCCTTAAATCTTTTTTATCCCCCCCCCCCCTAGCTACGGTGACCACTTACCATTAGGTAACCATATGCCTGTTTGACCACTAAATTGTATGAAAAAAGTTCTAGCTCAGGTATTGTATAGAAAAATATGGTCTAATCTTAACACTATAGTATTAACTTTAACAGTCATATTTTCCTTTCCCCCCAAAGATTTACTCTGGGCGAGACTCTCGTTGCAAGCCTGGATCAAATCGCGCATGAATTAAAACAAGACATTAGTTCAAGAGTTTATCGAAGATATTTTTCAGTTGGATGAGGATTTCCGATTAAGTTTTACGTTCAGATTTTATGTTAGTAGGTTTTTATTTTGTAGTTCTATTAGAATTTTTGTAGTCTCGTAATTAGAAACATTAAAATCTAAAACAAGTGAGGTCGTCTGTTTTTGATAACAAGATTATTCGAGACGCGCTTTTTAATGCCTAAATACTCAAACGCTACCTAATTTGGAGAGCTCTTCAAGTATCATGCTGTCACTGTCATATCATTGACGTTTAGCGCGACAGCATGATACGTGAGCAGCTGTCAAAATTGAGTATCGTCTGAGTATCGGGCGTTAGTCTGCGAAAATAGAACCTATGCAATCGCATACGACGCGCAAAGTCTTCTTTTGTGCGCCGTAGACGAAGTGCGAACGGACTAAGTGTGTTTCGAACGGAAAATGTGTTTCGATACAAAAAGGCACGTTCACTGCAATTCAGTTGAATAGAAGTAAATTTAGTTATCATCATTATCATCTATCTACATTATATACTAGCTGTTCCCCGCGGTTTCACTGATACTTGGGTGTGTATGGTCAATTGACCCTGTAACCCACAGGATATGTGATGATCTGACTAGAATAAACTTTTCAACATCACAGAAGGTAGGACTGAAGGTGGAAAAATAAAGAAAGGCCTTAGGACTCTTCTCCAGGACCGTAAAATACATTCATGAAAATTAAAAAAGTTTACTGAAACGCTTTTTTAGCAACACTTTATGCCCATCGACCAAGGACCGCGTGCTTTTCATCATAAGGAAATTTTAGTATCTTAACGATAGTTTCCCAAGCAACCATCTCCGTCCGAAAAAAAAACAATGTGTGAAAAAGATAACTATTAGCATGTAACATAAAAAAATGGATGTAGTTAGGTAGAGAGAACAGTAGATATAATAGTATAGTTTCATTTTTATTTATTATATTAATACAAATATTTTTTCAAAAAAAAATATTTTTTTTTCCCTTCCTCCTTTAAAACAACGGGGTCGAAACCTGGTTAAAATAATCCACCTCAATTTACTGCCCAGACTATAGCAACTTATATCCTTAAGCTCCGCTTGAACGGATAATAGTAATAGTGTCATCTTTATTTATTAAATTTATATAATTAATTTTACAAGTGTTTTTTTTCCCTCCTTTAAAGCACGGGGTTGAAACCTGGGTAAAATAATCCACCACATTTTATTGCAAAGCCTACAGCAACTTTATCCCTACGGCTGTGCTTAAGGTGATACCTCGGTGAACACTAGCGCCACCGTCATTTAAAAATCATTACTCACTGAAAACACAAGTTATCAAAAATCCCTCTGCTGTAATTATGGTTCTGGATCTGAAGTTAATTTTAATCATATTCAATTATTAAATTATAGTTCCATATAGTTACAAATTGCAAAACTGCTAAAAGTGGCCGTTTTAAGCAATAATGCAATTTGTAACTATAGGGAATTATAATTTAATAATTTAATATGTTTAAAATTAACTTCAGATCCAGAACCTTAATTACAGCAGAGGGATTTTTGATAACTTGTGTTTTCAGTGAGTAATGATTTTTAAATGACGGTGGCGCTAGTGTTCACCGAGGTATCACCTTAACCGGTTTTCACCGAAAAATAACGGTCCATTTCCAATTACCAGATCAAGGACCGTTATTTTTGGGTTTTAAAATACCGGTTTCCATCTCCTTTAAAAACTATAAACATTTTTATCAATCACATTAGTTAAATTAAAATCTAGCATTATTCAGTAGTAATCAGTAGTAACTAATAAATCCTCAAACATCTATACGTAAACAAATATCTTTTACAGATTCAAAAGAGAAACCACAGACAGACCGCAACTCCCAAGAGCCACAGAGCAAAGAATCGTCACAACCTAACAGCTTAACGTCAAGCTCGATATCAACAGATTCAAAACCCTCGGAGAATAAAGAAGAGAAAATCGAAGAAACGAAAGATGTCGAACAGAAAGATGCGCCCGAAGAAAGCATATCAACGGATGCCTGACTGGTGAGAATAAGGTACTACGAAAGCTACCAAGCGAAGTACTATAGTGGGAGTTAATTTCGTTTTTAGGACGGTCACACTAAGTCAATTTTTGTTTTAAGGTAACACTGTTATATTAGATTTTTAAAAGCTTTCTCATGATAGAATTTGTGTTGTGTGTATTAGAACAGTCGGACATATAAAAAGTATACCACCTTATCCTTCTTAAGTAGTATACTAAATCCCCAACTACATATAAAGTAGGTGTGGGTCAATGTACTATAGAAATTTATTCAACACATATCGCGGTCTATACTACGATCTATTTAGGCAGACCCGAAACGAGTATGTAAGCGAGATGACGTAATACATAATGTATGGCGATTACATTATTCGGGCCAGTTTAAAGATGGGTTTGACAAATTTCATAAAGATGGGTTTTTATGGTAACCCAGCAGGGGTTACCATAAAAACCCATCATCATCTTTTATGGTAACCCCTGCTGGGTTACCATAATAAAAATAATAAAGAATGATGGGGGGATTTTTACGAATAAAAGAAAAATACGTATGAGTTGATTTTTTTTTTACAACATCATAAGAGTCCCAGAAATACATTTCTGTAAATAAAATATTTTTAAACCCCCGGGAAAAAAATTAGATTTTTATTATAAATTATGTTACCAGAACTTAAATATGGCAATGTAGAAAGTGAAACATTCGCATAGAGCCACGACTTACAACGGCCAATGTCACTGTCATTCAAACTGACTTGAACTCTGTAGATTGCGGTCTACATAAAGAAAGTGCAAAGCAATAAATATATTGACTTTCATAATATCCTAACCTAGTACTCTTCTATAATCAATTAAATCAACTGTCAATGTCGATTTGACAATGCTAGCAACTGTCAGAGTGACATGATGTTTCAGTTCAGTTGTGGTTGGGTGGGGTTTGTTTTAAATATGGCGATGGAAAATGAAACAAAAGGACGACTTTTAAAAAACGGAATAATTAAAAAACCCCGGGGTTTATAATTATTTAGTGGTGGTAAACGTGTAATTAGTTAAGTGTTCTTGCTAATGCGATTTGTTTCAAGTTATCTATATTTTTTGTTTTTTTTTTTTCGTACAAACGATGTATGGCGCTTCGCCAGGATTCTTTGTGAAGTGACTTCTCTGATATTAATTCTTAAGTCATCTGATTCTCCTTTATATGACTAAATAATTTTACTTCAAATAAATGATTACCTACACGCAGTTTCGTTTATTGGGCATTTTTATTACTAGGCTGCGCCAAGAAAGTTGTTTTTCTTGTTATACTGATTCTAGTCTCGTGAAATAAAATGCCCTGATGATAAATATTCTAAAGGATCTAGATTTTCCTGGTTCGTTCCCGGGTTTCGGCACCAACTTTTGTTAAGAATTTTATTACAAACATTAAAATTTTAATATTTTGTTATTGACAAGCGTTCATATTGTATCATAATGTTGCCACTTTATAGAAATATTATGTTTACTCCACGCATCAGGAATTTAGTTTGTTTCATTTTATTGTAGATCTTAAAGTGATCTTTCTTCTTGAAAGATATATGGATAAATATTACCCCCGAAGTATTGAGCCATTTATTGATGTATATTATTTATTTATTTTGTCTGCAAAAAAGTATTGAATTTCAAATTAAATATCAGGTTTAGTCACGGATGAATAGTGATGAGTTGTATCGTCAAAATCGTAAAATCGTAAAAAAAAATCGTGATCTTATCTGCCCAGGCATAACATGATTTGCCCAATAAAAAATTGGTCGACTGGAGCGACGAGCTCTGTCAACAGTCATTATTTCAGAAATAACAGTAAAAAAAAATAACTTTCAGTATTTTTTTTGTTTATAATGCTTGTTGGCGCCTCTAAGAACTCTGACCTTTGATTCATTAAGCTTAGAAACCACGATTGAAATTATTTTATTCTTTAAACCATATATCTAAAAATGACCGGAATACGTAACATATGTGCCGAACAATATAGATGCTAAGATTTCAATTCATTGTGAAAATATTTCCATGTATTTAATTAGAAATCATCTAAAGATATTTTCATATTTTAATACTTGGAGCCCTATTTTGAAATCAGTGACCTTAGGCTAGAATTTTTTTCAATAACTCTAACAAACTTAATTGTGTGAGGTGTGTTACGACGACAACGCGCTTTTTATCTAAAACGAAGAAAGAACTTTTTTTCCAGTCTTAATTTTCTCTCTAAATGTGTGACCGTCCTAAATTCCTAGCGTATTCTAAATTTGACTTAAGGCTGTGTTCTAATCTGTTTAGGTTGTAATTCTAATGAATTTTAATCCGTCACGGCACTGGTTTCAAACCTTATGCACTACGTTTTAAGGCTCAATTTACGCCGGCCAAAATGCGTTAAAAAGTTTTGAAATCGAGTTAGAAATGATTGTATAGTATCTTGTTACATAAATCAGGTTTTATCAAAAGTATTTTGTTTAAATATAACCATGTAAGCGCCAAGAACTATAAATTAAAAATCGATTCGGCCCAAGAAAGTGTTCTATACTATGTAGCTTTGTAATATTTTTCTTAACGTTTTTAATTGGCATCTTTAGAAGTCAGTGGCTATCTAATGGTAAAAATTCCGACAAAAAATACTGTGTTAGCAAAAATTTGTCATATATACAATCCATAGAGTTGATTCATAGAAATAACACTTGTTAAGCGTATTTAAGATAAAATATAATTTTACGTTTTCTACTTTCAATATGACTAAAAGAAAAAGAAACTCCCTTTATTAATAAAAATAAACGTTCGCTAAACTGAAATATGTTTTTCTCGCTCTTTCAGGTTGAAATCTAAAAGAGAGAAAGGGACGTTACATATTTTAGTTACATCAAGCTTAATGAATGTTTATTGTTATTTATAAATAATACTGTAATTATATTAAACTAAAATATGCTTAGCAAGTTTTTTCTATGTTATATGAAAAGATGGTAAACAATCCCCGTATTAAGAAACGTTTATTGAACTCATTTTAACTATAATATGTTTTGTCTCTTTCTCTCTTACCGACATTTTACGTGAAAGAACGAGACGAAACACATTTTAGCTAAAATGGGCTTAATATGTGGGTAAATTACTTTGTTTTATCATGAAGTTTATAAGAAACCGGTTTTTCTTGGAACAACATCACAAAAGAATATGAAACTTAACTTAGTGTCCATATGTGTTCATCAATCTTATTTATTCGTCGATTGTAATTTAAGTACAGTCAGAATATTAGTCTCGATTGTTATTTTTGAATTGCAAAATATGCTTCCCGGTGGCTTACTCTTTGACCTCTTGAAGCGATCCAAAAATGGTTGAGTATGCTATATGTCACATGCTCCTACCATACTTGAATATTTGCGTATTTGCCAAAATTTTCGACGAATAGGCAAATAGCCTAACTACCATAGATTAACACATGGAGGCAAATACTAACCGCCGTATTAAGAAACGTTGATAAGCCCATTTTAACTAAAATATGTTTTGGCTCTTTCTCTCTTACCTGACACTTCATGTGAAAGAACGAGACGAAACACATTTTAACTAAAATAGGCTTAACAAACGTTTCTTAATACGGGGGTAAATATTCATACACATTTGGTATTTGCCCTATTTGCCGAATGGACAAATAGCCAAGTATGGTAGCAGCATAATATATATGTATTGCGATAACTCGCTTACTCGAGTTTTGATCGCTTGTAGAGTAAGCTCCATGCTTTGTATGTGGATCTCAGTTTTTTTTTCTTTTTTTTACTAAAGGCATATAAAGAGTCTAATATGATAGTGTTACGTCTAGAAAAATCTGATTTTCCACAGACATGAATTATACAAAAACATCGATAATATTAAAATAAAAATGGCCGAATATTCAAACGATTTGTGTCGTGCTGTCCCTATTTAGAAATAATGTATCATTATGACATATGTATTTCCTATTAAGATTCCTGAGATAGGCAAATACTTATTAAAAAAAAAAATAATGCATTATTCTTGGAAAAATTAATTTAAATACATAGAAAATATTTAAAGAAAAATGGTTCTTGTAACCTTTAGCTACACGGACAGCATGAGACATCTTATTAAACGTATCAAGCAAGAGTCACAGAACAATGATTTTAGTGCTCGTTGCAATAAAGTACTAAATTAAAATTTCAGCAGCTCGTATGCTTTCCAAGTGGTATTGGAGAGCTAATGTCGTCTTTATGACAAATACTTTAAAGTTCATTTTTCAATGTATTCTCGTAACTATAGGTTTACGCCGGTCCGAAATTAACGTTATTTTCTATACAGTTATATACTGTTACGAAGATATGCAACGCAAAATGTAATGCAATTATGTAACTTAGAATGAGCAAAACTTAAAAATAATATGGTCTTTAATGATGACAGATTGAAAAATACACATTATTTATGTTTTTGAAAAATATAAAATTTCAATCTAATGAATGTTTGTGAGATTTGGAACTAAATCATACGTGTAAATTGTTAAAATTTCGTATAGATGGTAAAATTGTTTTTTTTTAAATATCTTGAATATTGTGATAGCAACTTCCAATATGGCAATAATTATGAAATTATATTTTCTACATATTCACATCCTAACACATAAAGCTTTTAGTATATAAACTAGTAAGTTAATCTGGATATACCCATAGCCATATTTCCTTGTCTATGTCCTAGAGCTAATGCCTAATCGGGCAGATTGACGAGAATTGTCTGGGCAAATTGACATTAATAGGAACTCTATTTACTCGGCAAAAACCTACTAAGTTCTAATTAAGAACAGTTGTATATAAAAATGTTATGGTTTTAAATTGTTAGTTTGGAATAAACGAAAATCTGTACGTTCGACTTTTGTTTAAAAATGGAAATATAAAAAAGTACGTTTATTTTTAAAGATTTTGAAAATCAAATTTAGAATTGGATACCAAATAGAAATGACTGGTCGATATTTTTAAAAATAAATGTAACGTCGTTTATGTTACTCGTGTGTGTTTTATGTGAAATTGTCGAGAAATGAGTGAATATGCGACTGTACATTGCTTTGAATGTAAATAACAGATAAAATATCTAATACAGAGAGGTAACCTGATTATTCTTGGATTTTGAACAACATGTGCTAGGAATATGTGCAAGGAGCAGCTGTTAAATATAGCTTATTAGTCTTACCCTCCTTACTCATGAAAAAATAGCAAACGTCTGTTAAGCCGATTTTAACTAAAATATGTTTTGTCTCTTTCTTTCTTATCGATGTTTAACTTGAAAGAACGAGACAAAACTCTAGATAAGTGAGCTTATCAAACGATTGTCAATTATGAATAAGGGGGTTTAACAAATAGATATAATTTATGTTTCATTGATATGAATGAATTATACTTGCATTTTTTCCTAGTATTGTTTTAAAGAATGTCCCATCTTATTTGAGATTTAATTTTATGTTGATGGTTTTTTAAACTGTTTCTCAAATGCGTGATTTTTTATGGCGTCTACTCTATACTAACACCAAAATTCTATCTAGAAATTAAAAATTATGTAATTGTTTTTTTTTTTTTTTATAAACACGTTTTGTTTGTATATACTAACGGAAGTATGACGCTCAGCTTTATTTCCCATATACGTACATTGACGACGATCGACTTCTATTTAAAAGGTAGTTGTTTTATTCTGTGATTAATTAGCCCCAACGTGAATATAAATAGGCGCCATAAACAAATAACTACATCTTGTTTCATAAAATGACGTTTCTTTGCAAGTCAACAATTGCTCATAAAATGGTAAATATCTGTGAAACAATGGTTTTGTAACTAGTCCTTTTTATAAGTGTCGTGGATTCCATAAAGGGATCATATTTTTAAATAAAGAATATTGTTGAAATCACTATTATTACTGGCAATAAACACTTGAGTTAGAAGGGTATTTTGTATAAAAAAATATGAAAAATAAAAAATAAAAAAATATAACGCTTTTGTAACTAAGTTGGTTATTTATTAAATAAGTATATCTTCGAAAACTCATAATGTTTGTTTTATTTATTTGCATCCAATTAATTTAAGACAGTAACAATTTTCATAATGATAGCATTTTATTATCACAGATTAATTAATTAAACATATATTTTATAATGTCATAACTTATATTAGTATTTACAGTTTAAAAAATATAACTAAAACTAATTAAGTAACGCGAGTATAAGATAAAAATATTTAAGAGTGTTGCCAACCCGGCTTGCATAAAATATCAGGACTGTTTAGAATGTTACCAAGAATTAGAACAATTTGGAAAAAAAAATCTGAGACTTAAGAATGTAAACGTGGAGGCGAAAATATAAAAAGATATCTATATTTTTAAAATGTGCAGGTCTTTTAAATATCGAGATCTATGTAAAAATACCAGTGAACATCTTTCAGTACCCCTAGTAAGAGATTTTATAAACGCAGACGCTAGCGACTGCGTTAGGATTTTGTATGGTATTTCTTAGTTGCCTTACTATCCGCCAGGGGCGCTGTACTCTACAGGTTTGACATTAAAAATCGTTAATGCAGTCGCTAGCGTCTGCGTTTGTAAAATCTCATCCTAGGGGTACAGATCCAGATTCAGAACAAATATTCTCAGAATAATAATTTCTTAAACAAAGGTGCGAGATTCTTAAAATACTTAAGTAGGTAAGTACCTATATATAAATAGTAAGTAGGTACAATAAATAAACATCCAATGATGATGTAAAAAAAATTGGCTGTGACAGACGGACAGACAAACGCACGAGTGATCCTACAAGGGTTCAGTTTTTCACTTTTGTACGGAACCCTAAAAAGGATTCAAATTCAACTTAAGTAGGTAAAAGTATACATATAAATAGTAAGAAGGTTTCAAATTTACTTAATTGCTTAATAGCCTTGAGTTTAAAAGGTCGGGTACCTTTGTTTTTATTGCGTAAGACAAGGGTCCGGCAAAGGGTAAGTTATGTCATTTTAATTTACAGCCAACAAAGGGTCAGGTTCAAAACAGAAATGCTAGAGTAATTTACAGGCTTCTTTGAAAAAAGGATCTAAATCCTTTAGTTATAGCATCGATAAAATATTACTACCTACTTTAGTAAATATTTTATTGATGGTTACCTATAGTCCCTAAAAATGTTAACGCGAGCAGACACTCGATATGTAAAATATAGCTTTGGTCGATATTCATCCAATTTTTTTACTTTATGGTATGATAATAATGGTCTTTATGACTTGTTTCCAGGGCCGTAAAACATATTTAAAAAAAAAAAAAAAATGGTCTTTATTCTTTTGGAGCCTTTAAATTGCTTGAGCAAGTTTCCGTCCTGTCTGAACTGACTCTTGGATTTGGTGTGAACCTAAAATTGAGATTATGGAAAATTTATTTTTCTAATAACATGTAGGTGTGAAAATTATACCTAAATAGGCAGAACCTAATAATATTAATTTTGCAGAGCTGACGTATGTTGAGAAGATGTCAAACTAATCATTCGCACATCAAAATATAAAATTTAAATTCCTAATTTGGTACCTACCTACATTATTAAATTAAAAATAAAGGCCATTTTCCTTCAACATTTTGTTGAATGTATAGCCATTTCGATTCGCAAGCACATTTTTTAAACAATTAAACCTAAAGTGTTGATCACAATCCAGACCAGAGCAGATTAATAACACAGTACGCCATTTTGTGAACCGCATCTTTCTGCCATTTTGTTATCAAACATCATTATTCTCTGCAACTTTCTTATTTCTATTTCTGCCTTCTAAATCTGCGTAAATGTCTTCCAGATTTCTCATTTTTGTTTCTGGCACGCAGAATATTAGGTAGAATACGTTTGATAGGCATATTATGCTGAAAATCCAGAATGTGAAATGGTATCCGATCCAGTCGTTCAATGGAGCGAAGAGCTTCAAAAGAGCGAAGTCTGTGCCAAGTGATATTGCCATGATGAGAGTCGCTACTGTTCCTCGGAGCTGTAAAAAAGATAAAATACTACTGAAGCATTGGATAATAGCAGGTATAGTGGGCCACAGAAAAGTATACCACTTTTCCCGTTACATTAACGCCTTCCTTAGGTGGTAGATTACAATTTGTCCCACTGTACTGTAAGTAAGAAAACTCGTGAAGAAAAAAGAAGCAAGGAAAGTGGTTAAAACAACCCCTGAAAGAACCCAGCTACACCTGGAGAATTAAGGTGCGTTGGCGAAACTGATTAAATGTGATTTTTTTGGTTTTTTTTTTTAATTAGGTATTTTTATATTTTTCATTTCAAGAGCTAAGCTCTTGCTGTGGTTCCTTTATTTCTTGATAGAACACGACGTTTGTTTTATTCTTTATCTGTTTCATATAGCTATGTATTAGTCTACCTGCCCTTCTTCCTTTTATCTTTCCTTCAATGATGCTTTTCATCAAATGGTCGTGTCGTATCAAGTGTACCAAAGAATATATTTGTATTTTTGATGCTATTCTCATAAATGTTTCAGTAAAATCCTAATTTTATAGATAAATTATTAATTAAAGAAATATAACTAACCTGAAAGCTAAACATCTCAGTCATAATGACAAATGGCAGAGGTTGCAGGCCCGAAGCGTCGGCGAAGATGCACACACAGAGCGCCACAATTGGCACCCAACCGGGCATGAAGACTGATATGCTCTGGAGGTAGAACCACACGCCCAGGAGACACATGCTGAAGCCGGCCATCATGCTCGTCACGGCGAGGAGAGGCTGGACAAGAATAAAGAAAGCGTTTAATAAATTCTTACCTGAGCGACCGAGCTTCTCTCGTTTTATGAAGAATATCTTTTTGCGTGAAAGTATGGGTAAAATGAATTTTCCCAGACATGGGACTTAGCTAGATTGTCTTTTTGATTATGTAAGAACTTACGTTTACAATTTCAATGAAATCGTTAGAGCCGTTTTCGAAAACGCGAGTTGGTAGGTACAAATAAATTTTTTGTTCGTTTAATAGTATAGGATAGGATACAGCTGTATTTAATGCGGTTTAGAGATGTCCGGCTTGAAGGCGGGCTAGTAATGTCATTTCTCTAATATCTGACTGAGTGTTGCCAGTGACAAACAGGCTATGGCGATTAAAGCGCCACATTTTTTTGGAATTTGTAGGTCTACAGGTCGGCAGCAGCTACAGCGAGAATAATTTTATGTACAATTTGGCGAATAGGCATTCTTTAATTACATACATGAGCTATGTTAAACGCTATAGGGGGTCACAATAATCCACAACGTCTTACCGACCTTTCATTATGTCGCTTCGAAAAACAGCCTTTTTAATAGCTGCGAAGTTATTTTTTAGTGAGAAATACCTACTTCGTCGTCGTAAAAATGAGGGTACATAAGGTAAAGGCACCTATTATGAACACGGTCTAATTATGGACAGTTTTTAATAAAACCTCCAAAATTGGGAAACTCTTAAATGTTTTTTTTCAAATGACTGCACTAATAAATTTTTCAATCATTCCAGACATTGTATAAACCATTTTTGACAGCAATCAGCCTTTAAGTTTTCAGCCCTAACAGTGTTTCACTCACGCAGTGTTTTTTTGTGTCGAAAATCCGAACTTCTTATAAGAATCTTAATGCGAGTAGGTATATTTACTGTCTTTTTTTTCGTCAGTTGTAAGGTTTTTGCTAAAAATCTTATTATTTATTGAATCATTGATAGCAAAAAATTATTTATGCAACTTGACTAAAAATATCATATAAATTTTACCCTTTAAATTTATCAATGTTTATAATTGGAATTTTTTTCATCTTGTGCCCATATATGGACAAAATGTCTATAAAGTGATTTTTCGTTATGTTACATTGACATCATATACTACAATACAATCATTTAACATTACCTTTTGTAATAAAATCTGCAGCAAATTAAAATTCTGTTAGTTTAAGAACATTCTGTTCATAATTAGGTGTTCAAAACTGGTTCACTATTTTAAACGACTAATTTTCTAATGTAAAAGTATATTGCTGTTAATGTCATTCTCCCAAACTGTATAGACCTATCATTATTTACTATTTGGGCTTAAACAAGTACAACTTGGCTGATTATTAAAGAAGCATTGAACATTTATTACCTAGCTAAAATGTCCATAACTAGCTGTTCATATTTGGATAATGTCCATAGTTGGGGGTTCATAACTAGATTTTGCTTGTCCATAAATGGAGTCTTACTTAGGGTATTTTTATAAAATTATATTTAATTGCAGCTAGTATTTATCTTATTTTAAACATTGAATAATCATTAATTAAAAGGCTCTTTATTTATCTTCAAACCCCTAGGAACGTGTATTGTAAAATTTACAAATTACAAATGAAAAACGCAATTTTTTTTCTTATACTGTCCATAATTGGTGCATTTACCTTACCCGTCTATTTTTTTTCTAATATTTAAAAAAAAAATCTACTAGGTACTCTGTCTCCGCCGGGGACGATTTAAAAATAACAAATTCTAACTAAAGACGCAATGACAGTACCTACAAACCGGAAAAGTGACTAAGTGGTTGTAATAATTTTATAATTATTTTTATGTACAGTCGTGGGCATATAAATCTAACCCCCCGGTTATTACGGTAAGTACGGTAGTGGGGTCAGGTTTATTGCCTCCGACTGTACTTAGAGTAGGTAATTATAAAATTATTCTAGTACGTAAGTAAATTGGTGCCTTATCCTAAAATCTTTGTGTCGTTCTGAATGATAGGTACATGGTTGGCTTTGAGAAGACCGTACGTCACACGATTGTTACTGAGATAATGTAAGTATCTAATTGTTGCTAATATATTATGGTTCTTTCCATTATGGGTCCTTGATGATAGGTGACGGTGCGTTTTGTGGGAAAAATTCGCAAGACCTCTAATTACATTGGTTCAATCATTAATATCGTGTGGGTTACAAAGTCAATGAACATGCACACCCTGGTATTAGTTTCGAATCTGCCTTTTGTCGAACGGAGTTTTCTTTGACGACCATCAGGAGGCAGCCGGGACCAACAGTGCCTTTCGAAGCACGAAATCATCTTCATTATCAGATACCAAAGCCTTTATCACTATTATTCCTATAGGGGTACGATCAATTGACCATGCACACCTTGGTTTCAAGTTCTTCGGAACCGCCTATATATCGGCATCTGACCAAACTGGAAACCACTATAAATACCTATAACTTCCCGTTGGAATCGAACCAACGACCGGGTCTTCAGACAAATGCCTCAACCACTGGCTCGTTAACATTAGGCGTTAGTTATTTGGACTTTATAATATGAAAGAAAAATCTTTAGAAATAAGCAGCACCCTTGTACTAATGTTCTTTATTCGATGTTCTTTTCTTTGTATATTTTTCTGTGTCAATTTGAAGAAAAAAAAAATTAAAAAAAACTTACCTTTCTTCCCACTCTATCCACTAGTTGACACGCCATAAACGACCCAATGATCTGAACCACAGCAAGCAAAATCGACTGCTTGTTAGGCGAAAGCGATATGCTGGTGCCTTCGTCTTTGCCTGCTTCCTTGAAGATGTGACTGGCGTATACCAACACGGCTATACAGCCACAGAATTCTCTGGTTAGGTTCACTATGAGGGCGACCCAGAAAGCTTTCACTGCTGTCTTGTCCGAAACTGAAAAATATAATCAAAAAAAATATCACTACATAGTATAAAACAAAGTCGCTTTCTCGGTCCCTTTGTCCTAATGTCCCTATGTATGCTTAAAACTATAAAACTACGCAACAGATTTTGATGCGGTTTTTTTTAATAGATAGAATGATTTAAGAGGAAGGTTTTATGATCATGCGAGGCCGGGGCGGGTCGCTAGTAAACAATAAACAACTTATTCATTTATTTCCCAAACCAAAAGAATAGTTACACAGTTTTTACTTTGCCAGACTGCTTGGAAGTATAAATAATAATATATTATAATAATATTTTCTTTGTTTCGGATAGAGCAGAGTCCATCCATAGTTGGTGTTACTAAAAATGTAGGCACGTTTTAACTAAATGTGTTTTGGCTTTTTTTCTCACGGTTTTTGACTGCTACGGCGTTTGCGCGGCCATGTTTGGATTGGTCGCCATTAGTGGCATTTCTATCTTGAGCTCCTCCGTGCTTCGGAAGGCACGTTAAGCCGTTGGTCCCGGCTGCTATCGTAGATGGCAGTCGTTAGGCTATGTCAGATGCATTTAGTCAGCAATAATTTTTTTTATAGTGTTGACCACTACCACACCCGGATCATGTTCCTGTGGGCCTGGTTTCCCTTTAGAAAAAGGGTTAGGGAGGTCAGACGGCAGTCGCTCTATTGTCATTACCAGTTGCGCCAAAGCAGGACCATGATTAATAGCGTACCCTGGGCTCTGAAGCGTAAGCTGAAGATGCAACCGGGAAACACGCTCGGACTAAGATGCAACCAGGGCGTCGATTCTGCTAACGTTAAGTCAAAATCGTATCAAAATAGTGTTTCAATAGTAGTGCTTTTTACACACTATTTACAAGAGTTATGATAGTATGATGTGATGTGAATGTAGTGTGTGGTGTGATCATCAGCAGTGATATAAAAAATATATACATTTCTTGTAACTAGTCTGTAAAAAAGCACTACAATTGAAACATTATTTTGACACGATTGTGATTTAACGTTAGCAGAATTGACACCCAGGGAATATGAATGACGTTATTAAAATTACCCATTTCTGTGATACCAATCTCAAATCCTCAGCATACTGATGTGTCCACTGAAATGATTGTGTCTGATACGAAATGCGTGTCCCACATAATTTAGAAATATTAACAAGAAGTGGCATAGCGCACGAAAAACGTGTCACTAGTTTGGCTTGCAAGCCAACGTTTCACACAAAAAAAAATGAAAGGAATTTGATTGCGTCATTTATTGCCACTGTTGGTCGATAATATTAGGTGGCTTTGTGTAAACTACGTAATACATTTTAATTAAGGTGTGGTGTGGTTTACATGGGTTTACATGTATTAATTGAAGATAAGAAGAGAGAATACGCTGCCAAACTGATCCTGGAACTAAATCCGCGTCAAAACAGAACCGCTATACTGTTTTCGACTGTTGACTTCGACGGTAGAGGACTGTAAAAGGGAAGTATTCGGATAATTTCTCTGTTTTGTAGCGTGTCCAAATCAATACGACGACGCGACGGCATGATTCACAAATAGGAGAAATAAACATATTTATTGTCAGAATTAAAGCCCCGTCCTTGATATCTGGCCCCGCCATTACTTTCAATTCACCAATAATTATGTTCTGAAGTTTGCATAGTGTCAGAAGTCAGGAGTCAAATGAAGGAGGCATATTGATTGACCTGTTTGTTTTCTCATTGGAGCTAATCATTTTTATTGGCTATGATTTTGCTTCCTGAGTAAGTGGATGGTAAATATTGTCGAGAAATGGATAGTACGTCTAAGCTATGTACGTCTGTTGTACAGTGGCCACCAGCGGCCCTACCGCCTAACTCGATTGCTATCGCTATGGCTATGGTTTATGACGTCATCCTGTCTTTTCGAACTGCCAAGCAAAGCGATATTGCTTTTACATGTATTCTATGGACCAAGACATTGTCTTAGTCTTGGTCTTGGACATGTGAAAGCAATATTGCTTTACTAGGCGATTCGAAAAGACAAGATAACGTCATAAACCATAGCCATAGCGATAGCAATCGAGTTAGGCGGTAGGGCCGCAGAAAAGTATATCATTTCATTACATAGATACCTAGTATATAACAAAGTCGCTTCCCGCTGTCTGTCTCTATCTATAACTCGAGAACGGCTAAACTGATTTGGCTAAAATTTGCTGGGGAGGTAGCTTAGAACCAGGAGAAGGACATAGAGTACCTTTCATCCCGGAAAGCACGCGGGCGAAGTCGCGGGCAAAATCTAGTATACCTATATGCTTAGATCTTTAAAACTACACAACTGATTTTGATGCAGTTTTTTTATTAGGTAGTGATTCAAGAGGATGTTTTTTATTACCAAGCGAAGCCGGGGCGGGTCGCTAGTTAAGTATAAGCACAGATTACATAATACTATACTAGAAGTTAATGGGTAGACCCAAACAAAGTGGTTTGTTTGTGGCCCGGTGTACTTGATTCTTGACATTTTCGTTACAGAACCGCTTGACACCCTTGCTTGACTAGTTCCAGTTAGTTTTTTAGGGTTTCGTACCTCAAAAGACAAAAACGGAACCCTTATAAGATCACTTTTTTGTCCGTCTGTCCGTCTGAATAGATTGGTTGGTCGCCCAACGGCTTAACGTGCCTTCCTATTCCGAAGCATGCTGCTAAACACGCTGATCAACTACATAGCATAAAACAAAATCGCTTTTTCTGTCCCTATAATATTTAAAACCACGCAACGGATTTTAATGCGTTTTTTTTAATAGATAGAGTTATTCAAGAGGAAGGTTTTTATGCCCATGCGAAGCCGGGGCGGGTTGCTAGTTATTGATAAAGATTACTTACACAGCAATTTAGGTGAGAATTTTGGTTCACAAGTGGTCTGCTCTATGATCAGCCTATCCACCTCTTCTTTGATCCTTACGTCGTCAGGGGGCAGAGACCTCAGCCAGCTCAAGACCTTTGCTGTTTCCTGCAAGAAAAATAGTACTTACTTACTTATAGGTATACTAGCTTTCGCCCGCGGCTTCACCCACGTGAATTTCGGGAACAGTGTTTTTCCCGGGATAAAAGGTACCCTATGTCCTTTTCAGTACTCCTGATACGAAGTTTCAAGCAGATTGGTTCAGAAAGTAAAGCGTGAAGAGGTAACAAACAAATATACACTCAACTTTCGCATTTATTATATTAGTTGGGACTGCCGACCTCTATGTTCCAGTGGTCATGGTTATCATACCAGGCTGCCACATTTGAGGTCCCGGGTTCGATCCCCGGTCATGTCAAGATGGTAACTGAACTTGGTCTTGGATGTTTATTTTTATAGGAATTAATTTTATTGTAATACTGTATTGTTGAGTTAGTAACCCATAACACCAGTCTCGTAGGTACTTTGGGGCTAACTATGTGATTTGTCCATAGATGATTGCTACCAAGAGATGATGCCACATTGTACTTTAAAGTGAATAAATACTTACTTAATATATACTAGCCCGGCTGCCATCTGGTAGTCGTTAAAGGAACCACGTCAGAGGCCGAGAGGCGGTTCCGAAAAACTGACACCAAGTTGTCGGTCGGTTGACCATTTCACCTACAAGAGGTGATAATGATGATACACAGTGTGAACTTACCTCATTCTTTCCCCGCTTGATCAGATAAGAGGGAGTCTCTGGCAGCTTCAGCAGTATGCAGAAGTGGACGATGGGGATCGCCAGCAGTACCCAAAGTACAGTTTTGAAGGGCAGCTGGTCTCCAAGTACGAACACTACCAGGTTTCCGACTGTCTGTAACAAACACAACTAAAGACATGTAACAACACAGAAATAAACATTTTTATTTTCAATGGATGATACGACTGTCTGTAACAAACACACAGACATGTAACAACACAGAAATAAACATTTTTATTTTCAATGGAAGATTTCACGTTTTTATCTAATCAAAGGTTTTTATATTTGTTGGCAGACAAATAGCCATATGGAATGGACCTCTTGATGGAAAGTGGTTTAGTGCCGTAGCAGAATAGACGCCTGAAATACATGGAGAACCCGGTATATGAAGTGCATACCTGTTTAAAAAAATACTTATTTTTAGGGTTCCGTTGTAAGCTATGTGAAAAGTGAAACCTCAGTTATTTACAAAAGGTGGCTTAAAAGTTGTAAAACCATTAAACTTCTTTGCTTACTGAGATATTTAAGATATGTTTCTTAATTTCGAGTCTCAGGATCGGGTGCTTAACGAAATTTACATGCAAAATTGCTAACACAGTCGTTATATATAGCGGCTGCGTTTTTTTTTTCTTTATACAGGCACATTCATAGAAATCCGGCCGCTCCTTCAAGACTATTTTTTTTTAATCTAAGGGCACAGCTAATAAAAAGAAAAGGTCAAAGCTACTAACAAATTCATAAACACGATTAAGATTGTCATTAAAGCCATTTATGCACGTACATATACAGCAAAATCACGTAGCGTGCAAAACTAACTGGGTAGATAATTAAATCAAGGCGTCAATCAGTGCGGCTCCACCTCATACATATTGAATCCAGCGAAAATAGACGAATTACGGTGCGGAGTAATTAGCATGAACAGGTGCGTTTATATTTATGGTCTGCATTTGTGGTTATAATCTTTTTAGGGTTCCGTACAAAAATGAATAAACGGAACCGTTATAGGATCACTGGTGCGTCTGTCTGTCCGTCCGTCCGTCTGTTACATCCAATTTTCTCCGAACCTACTGAAAACAAACTTTCATTTTGCTTACTGAGGCCAACTTGAACTTCGTCAAATAAGAAAAACTAATAATAACCATGATCTAAGTACATTGCATATGCCGATTGGGCTTATACTTTGAGAGGAGTTACGCCGTACGCAGCGTATGGCTTACAGAACAGAGAAATTATTAAACTAGCGGCCCCGCCTTCGCATGGGCGTAAAAACCTTCCTCTTGAATCACTCTATCTATTAAAATAAACCGCATCAAAATCCGTTGCGTAGTTTTAAAGATTTAAGCATACAAAGGGATATAGGGACAGAGAAAGCGACTTGTTTTATACTATGTAGTGATATTTCTAAATTCTGTGATATGGCTACTCCCTTGGAAGCCGCGTTGCTTGAAGGTTTTATCCACAGAAATGGAAAATGATTTTATCACATCACAATACGAGGTACGTCACTACACGCTCACTTATTGTACGATTCACATCAGTGGGTCAAGGAAAGCATTTTCCGTTCAGTTCGTTTTTAGGGTTCCGCACACAAAGTTTAAAAACGAACGCTATCTATGAACCTCGGTTGTCTTTTGCCTACAAAAAATATTAAGTATTAGGTATAATAATTTCACTAAGTATAATATAACTTTGTGGAATCTATGTAGACACTTCAGTATCCCCCTATTTGATTATTTTTTTCCGATATTCGGGACTATTTTGCGTCCCGGAAATTTGTTTAGAAACAATTGGGAAGATGACATCATCATCATCATCATTTCAGCCGCAGGCTGTCCACTGCTGGACATAGGCCTCTCCCAAGGATTTTCAAAATGACCGGTTGGAAGCGGCCTGCATCCAGCGCCTGCCTGCGAACTTCCTTAGACTTAGGAAAGGGACAGTCACTATACATTGAATTGTACCTACCACAAAATCTAGAAACATCTTGGAAATGGAGCATTTTTAGTAACACGCGCTCGACGCGACGATGATGATAGTCACTTAATTGGAACGGAACCCTTAAAAACGATAACTCGCTCTTGACCGGTTTTTATTATATTCCATGTCAATGCCTTTCTAAAAAATATGCCCATACCAGGAAAGATCATCGATATATAATTTCAGATACACGTGATATTCAAATTGTACACGTGACGATATAAGAACGTGTTTTTTACAGGTTAGTAGGCCAACGGTCCACCTGATGGTAAGTGGTCACCGTAGCCCATGGACGGTTGCAACACTAGGAGTGTCACGTGCGCATTGCCGACCCTTGAGGAATTTTTTCATTCTCTTTTTGAAAGACCCCTTACTCTAGGGAAAACCTGGCTCATTTCATATCTTCAGCGTACGTGGGAGAAAATTCCTCGGGGTAGTCAGAGATTGGAGATTTTTATTGGCTACGGTCTTTACAGACCTCCCTTGCTTCCTCCACACTCATCACTCTCGTCATACACGCTAGCCAATTTCAGGTAAGTACTCATAATTTCTCCCTTTTTCAAGAGTCGCAGTACGTTTTTCGAGGCCGACCTTGACCCACTCCTAGCCAACTCAATAATAAACTGAAAAATAATATTAGTTAACACTACCTGTGAGAATATAACGAAGGTGCCTGTCATCCCTCTAATGCTGTCTTCGCTGATTTCCTTCACATATAGAGGAACGACCACAAAGCCTCCTCCAGAGCCGAACCCAATGAGTGCGCGCGCGCAGATTAGAGCTATAGGGTGTGCGCATAACAGCTTCACTGCCCAGCCCAGCTGTGGACAAATCATCATCATATCGTGTAGGTTACAGTCAACCATGCAGAATGTAGTGTCAGAGTTCTTTGGAACCGCCACTCGGCCTCTGGTTCCTTTAACGATTACCAGATGATAGCCAGGACAAACAGCTTAAACGTGCCTTCCGAAGCACGGAATAATCTTTATTATCAAACAATTTGGTTAGCATGCCTTACCGCTACTCAGTAGGTCCCGGGTTCGATGGCAATGTCCTAACCAAACTGGAATCAACAAAGTATGCTTCCCATGGTAATCGAACCCACGACCTCCGGGTCTTCAATATTATAATAGTCTGAACGGATGAACCTGTGACCTATACACATACATGTATTATCATTGCAGCCGCAGGATGTCCACAGCTGGACATAGGCTTCTCCTAATTCTTTCAGAATGTCCCGGTTGGACCATCCATGTATACTAGCGTTGTGAAACTCGCTCTTTTTTATTGAAGATTAGTGAAGTCCTTATTTTAACTCGTGAGGGGCTCGTGAGGTACCCCTCATTTGCGCGCGCACAACGTGACGCTTTGAAAAAATAAGTGAAGAGCTAAATGAGGTGGTTAAAAGTAAAACGAGGCCTCTCTCATTTTGTCGCGACGAATACCTTAAATGAGATACCTCTCCATGAGTGAGAGGCCCATCTCTAATATAAACTTACTACAATTGGCAAAGTGACACACTGCAGAGCCCTCTTCCTCCCAAATCTGTCAGCTGCTACTCCATACAGGAACACAGCAATAGGCGCGAATATGAACATGATGGAGGCCATCCAGGACACGTCTTCTTCAGTCACCGGTGTGCCAGAGGGAGAGTCATCACTCATGAGTGAAGCCTTGTGGGGGGAGATCCAGCCCATAGCTGTGCCGTAAGCCAGGATTGGCATGCAAACTGAAATAGAAAGTGATGAGGGTTATCTCGCTTAAGGCTGTTACTTCGGTCTCACTAGCGCCACATCCCAAAAATAAAATCTTTCTGTAAGTGTGCTTATCAGAAATCCTCGCGCAACTTAGTGTCCTTAACTTACATTAGAACCTCGAGTCATTGAAAATTATTCGCTTTAGAAACCGAAGAAGGAGCCTTAAGAATAGTCTACATCTGTTCGTATGGAAATTGTAAAGAATATTTTAAGAGAATTTTGACACATGTTCCTTAAATCGATTATCATTGTGAAGGTCCCGTCTTGCAGCAGGGTTCGCCCCAGTTCGTGGTCCAGTAGTTAAGGCGATTGCCTGTACACCCGAAGGTCGTGGGTTGAATTCCCAAGGCAAGCATACTTAGTTTAGTTGTTTCCAGTTTGGTTAGGATATTACAGGCTTGAATCACCTGATCGTCTGATAATAAAGATTCCGTGTTTCGGAAGACACGTAAGTCGTTGGTCCCTGCTGCCATCTGATAGTCGTTAAAAGAACCACGTCAGAGGCCGAGAGGCGGTTTCCAAGAACTCTGACACCAGGTGGTGCCTGGTCGATTGACCGTGATACCTACCTAAACGAAATGAAAGAATGTTCAAAGCTGCTGAGGTATTTATTAGGAACACTGAGCCATCTTAATTTTGGTCTCCCTCTGGTGACATCCTGGAAAGATCAGGTTTAGTGTTCTTTTTCCTACATAATCTGGTGTCTTTCTCATGTCACGCCCGATCACCTCAGATGGTATTCCTGGAGCTTAATAGTTCTGAAAAATTGTAAGTAAACATAGCTTAATAAGGAAATTTAGCTACCTATTTACTTCCAATTTTTTTTTATCTCATTACTTAGACCTACAAAAAATAAGAAACAGAACTAATAAGTTCCAGGAAAACCGTCTGACGTGAGTACCTACTTACCTAACTACTTACTTTATTTAACGTTATCATGGTATCTATCTTTCTAATATATAAAACTCCCGTGTCACAATGTTAGTTACCTACTCCTACGAAACGGCTTTACTGATTTTTACCAAATTTTATATGCATATTCAGTAGGTCTGAGAATCGGCTTCTATCAATTTTTCACATGTGGTAAAGGTTGTTCACCCTTAAATTTATATGGCAAAACAACGTTTTCGGGGTCAGCTAGTATGTATATAACTTTTCTTATTTTGAAGAGCATGTACCTACCTAAAAATATATTTGAATGCCTTCAACTCGTCCTAGAGTAGATCTTTCTTTCAACATACTAATGTTACACTGATTTTGGGTGTCGATTCTGCTAACTCTATTAAAAAACGCCCTGATTTGGATTTTTTTCCATTTATAAAGGTTAAATCATGGTTGTTGGCAAAAAAAACGGTGCAGAATCCAATTACTCAACTAAAAAGGAAGAATTAATACATATTGTTTAAATATGCTTCATTATCATAATGCTAAAATAAGAATATTTTAATACATTAGATTTAATAATTTTTAATACATAGATGAATCACTATCACACCTAGTATAAAACAAAGTCGCTTTCTTTGTCCCTATGTTCCTTTGTATGCTTAAATCTTTAAAACTACGCAACTGATTTTGATGCGGTTTTTTTTAATAGATAGAGTGATTCAAGAGGAAGTTTTTTATGCCCGTGCGAAGCCGGGGCGAGTCGCTAGTTAAGAAATAAAAGAAGGTAGGTACATACATACACTTTGGGCGGGTAAAACCGCAGATTGCAACTAGTTTGTAAGATAAAACTACAAGATAAACAAAGTATTAAGTATACGTGCTTAACCCCGTAATTCCTACAACCAATTTTTTTTCCTCTCTCATTTTCCTGAAAAGTACTTAAACGTATCAACCTATTTTCTTTTATAAAACCACAGAACAGAGAAATTATCCCAATAGAAATGTTTCGACGAGGATTTAGTTCCAAGATCAGTGTGGCAGCTTATTTTCTCTTTTTATCTTCAATTAATACATGTAAACCAATGTAAACCATACCCCACCCTATTAGAAATGTATTACGTAGTTTACAACAAAGCCACCTACTTAATACTTTCGACCAATAACAGTTGCAATAAATGACACAACCAAATTTCCCGCCCATTTTTTCTGTGTGAAACGTTTGGCTTGCAAGCCAAATTAGTGACACGTTTTTCGTGCGCTCAGCCACTTCTTGTTAATATTTCAAAAATCTGTGTATAAAACCTTCTCACCTATACGATACTAAACCAAAACATTCTTGACGGAATTCCTTTTCAAATCAGTGCGTACAAGAACCTTTTATTAATAGCCAATTTTAAGCGAAAACGGAGCTGCCGTTTTCGGATCGTTGTGATAAATACGGTAAACTAGACAATAGAGATTGCAGAAGTATAACTTGAAACTACTTTTGTACCCGGAGAAGTTGGAATAACGAAGTAAATAAATAGATAGATAAAAAAATATTAGATCTCAGTAACACACAATCTTATACAAGGTGAACACAAATCAACTGCAAATATTTTAAGGGCAGATACAGACCACTTTACTTAACAACTTTTCTAAATAAACTTATATCGAAATATGAAATTTTATTTTTCACTCTCCATAATAAACTAGATCAGCTGATTCTCAAAATGTATGGGTCAAAAATTTTTTTTCGTATTTCGACATGTTTATTTAGGAAAGTTGTTCAGTTTAGTGGTCTGAATCTGCCCTTTAAATATTTGCAGTTGATTTAAATTCACCTTATATATTGACTTTACATAGATATATAAGTTTGTGTGCATCTATTACTACATGGCAGTCGTTAGGCTGTTTAAGATGCTTAGAAAGAGAGCCTGTTATTGGAATCCGCCTCTAATCTGTCAGTAAATTAAAGTTATTTGAGACCTCTGCCATTTACGTCATGCATACGCGTCAAAAGAGGTTCAAGAGGATGGGACGGTTTTAAAAAGATATTTTGCGCTTGAGAGCCCGAATTTTGAGAAAGCTTAGACTATAGTTCATACACAACACATGACAGACAGCTTAAGCAGCAGGACACCGCTAGTGTCAAAATAAAGATAGGACTAGGTTAATGATTTAGGACAGAACAAGACAGAATGACTGTAAGTACTCATTTAAATCATAGATTTAAAAAAAAATTGCCGAAAACGCGCGCGATTTCCAAATTCTATGATTTAAATTTTTTTTTTTTATTTATTTAATTAACATTATATTTACAATAAAAATTTTCAGTTAACAGTGTAACAAAAACCATTTTTTTAGTTAGGTTTGAACGTACACTGGCATTCAACGTCGAACATCCATATAAATGTAGGTAGTTAAACATAATAATGCATTGCGTCTACCTGCATAGCCGCGCGTTTCAACCAAGTCAGAACCCAACAAGTGATAGGTGTTCCGATACCACACGGGGTGATTTATGTTTTCTCAATTTTGTAAATAAAGTATTTTTTTATTTTTGTCTTAAGATTTTTGCTATTAAGTTCTTCTTTTAGTGTGGATGGTAAGTTGTTTAATAATTTGGGAACTTGGTTCTTTTAGTGTGGATGGTAATGGATGGTAAAATAAATGTACTTATTCGAGTTAATTCTGTTAACTCATTATTTTGTCACTATATAGCACTGAGATTAATTTGTGTTTCATGGATTAAATTAAAGGACGAGGAAATTGTGAGAGGTTCCAATTCAAACATTAACGAATTGGGACTTTCTCGGCAGTTTTAGAAGCCAACAGAATAACAGATTATTTAATCACTAGTGCTGCCAGTTTACCACTTTTTACTCGGCTACGGCGATGCCAAAAGGAAGGGTAATGATTTATTATCACTTCTTGTGACACTAAGGGCAGGACAAAGGCCACGCAGACAAACTTATTTCAGAAAACGTATAAGTAATCGACCAAGTAAAGTACTAAGTTTAATTGACTGAAATATGAGTAAAATTTTTTTTTTAATATGTCGGATCACTACAGCAAGCTTTTTATTAGGAACTGCATCAAAAAAAGTGATTATTAGTGTAAAGTGGCCCACTATAACTAAACACACTTTAAAAAATTTGTCCGTACCTATTTAAAAAGTCATCTACTTATAACATTTCTCGTACCTTATTATTATTAGTATTCATATTTTTTTACCTAATTTTAGACCCATTTTATATAAAAAAATAATTAAATCATTTGTATAATAGGTTACATTTTACGTGATAAACTTAACTGAAACCCACGCGGGCAGAGCCGCAGACGATAGCTAGTTGGTAAGTATAATAAGAACTACGTTTATTAATAGACAGCAATGCAGTACATAGTGCATATGTTGATATCTGTGTATAAATCAAACTGAATTTTTTGGCAGGCGATTCTGGTTGCTATATCATATTTTAATAAGTATGTTTTTATTGTTTAATTATTAGGTAATTAACCACCTCTTTTTACCCAATTACGACGTAGCCAAAAGGAAGGGTAATGATTTTGACAGCAGTGAGTATGTTCACCATAACATCCATACTTCCATACTAATATTTTAAATGCGAAAGTCTGTCTGTCTGTCTGTTTGTCTGTCTGTCTATCTGTCTGTCAGCTCTTCACGGCTAAACTGCTGGACCGATTGTGATGAAATTTGGTAGGGATGTAGTTAACGACCCGAGGCTACTTTTGGGCGCGATATAACCGAGTCCCACGCGGGGTAGAGCCGCGGGGAACAGCTAGTCTAAAATAAAAGAAGGAGTTTCTCTTTTTTTTTCATTAGCAATTTTCTTTATGACTAGACTATAGACTATTTTATTACGTGGGTTGAAATGGTAACATTTTTATAGAAAAAAAGCTAGAAGATTGTCGATATTGATTAATTAAAGGAATTACACCAATTAGCGCCACTCACAGGACCGTGGGAAAAACGTGTCGTGATGTTTTTTATACTATACGAGTACTTTATCTTAGTATTTACAAGACTTAACTAGTCTTTGTAGGTACATAAAGTAAATATGGAATAAAGAAAACATTTCGTTTAGGACACGGTCGATCGACCATGTGTCAGAGTTCTTCGGAACTGCCTCTAGGCTCTGACGTGGTTCTTTTAACAATAACCAGATGGCGGGACCGGAACCAACAGCTCGACGTGTCTTTAGAAACACGATGTCATCTTTATAATCAGACAATCAGGTGATACACTCCTGCAATTTTATTAAATACCCTGTAAACAACTGAATAAAGGTATGCTTCTCTCGGGAATCAAACCCACGACCCCCGGGTTTACAGGCAATTGTCTCAACCACTGGAGCATAGAGGCAGATATAGTTTTTTTTAGTTCATTTAAAATAGATTTTTACAAACACTCGCGCCCAGCTATGCTTTTTAACTTCGCACATTCACACTATCTCATTAAATAGGTATAAAAAAGTGGCAAGCAATATATTGCTTGCCACTTTTTGACTGGACCACTGGAGCAACCAAATTTAGGCTATACACGGGAAGATGTTTAGCTGGTATTTAAAAAGACTAGAAGGACTTACTAAAGGTCTTAGAATATGTCAAGAATTTAACTCATTGATAGTTGAATACATTTCTTTAGCGGAGCCTTATGGGAAAACACTACAAATAAACACATGAATTGATATGTCATCGGCATAGTAATTTAATGTCCAAATATATAGCAAATTCTGAATTTCTTTTTCTGAACGGAAATTAATTTCTGCCAATTAGTAGTGTAGTTACTAATAATGTAATAAATATATCGTCAAAAACAGAAAAAAGATGTTACTTACTAACAATGGACATCAATATTTGATTGTGTTTACTCCCCATGTTCTTTTCTTTGTTCGATGTAACTTTGTAAAATTTGTTCACCATTTTATCACTTATTCACTTCAGGGGTATACAATTGTAAAAAAAAAACCATGGACTGGCACAAAATAAATACAAATTTACTAAAGGACTGGCACAAAATAAAAAAGAATTCACTAGAGAACGCGACGCCAAATATAAAATAAAAAATAAACACTAGAATATCACTGGCAGTAAAAATTCAAACACAGAACGTAATTTAAGTTTTGAATGATTTGCGCCCTTGCACTTCTCTGTACGTCGCGTGATAGAGATGCGCAATATACTGACATAGCAAGCATGTCTTCTTGTTTTATATGCCAATTGATTTGTTGTCAATTTCATTGACTTATGAAGTACACTTTTACTAGATTTGTTATGTTGTGGTCGTTTACTAATTTATCTAATAGACAATATTGATTTGTTTGCTAATTTAAATTATTACAAAAAAAGTGAATTATACAGCCCCAAAGACGGTAATAGTAACTTACCTGTCTACTGAATCTCTCTGAATTCGTTTAATTCGTAAATTCGTCAAAGTTTTATGTAAAACTACTTATGATTATGTACTTGAAATGGCTTTTCTATCTAATTTGTGGTTACTGTAATGATATGATAGAAAAAAGTTGAAAAATAAGTAAATAAATAATAAAACGTAAAAAAACAATGTATCCTGGGTGAGCTTGACCTAGGATTATGTTAAAAAGACGCTTTATCTATAAAAAAAACTTTATTTGGGAATAGATACTTAATTAAACTGAATCATTTTACAAAATGCCCCAAATCTTAATTTTGTCGCGAAGAAAGAATATCTTACAAAGAGAATCATTTAGTGAGAAAGACTAAAAGACATTTATTTCCTTTTTTTATAAGGTGACTAAGTCTTAAACTTAACTAAAACTTTACTTTTAATAAAAACAAATAAAACAATTCTATTGAATTCATTTTTGAATATGACACTAACTACCAAATAAACGTTATCCAATCCAATTTGTAATTTCTTTATTTTGTAACAAGTACATATACGAGGAAAACAATTTGGGATCGGGGAATCCTGGCCGGTTCGATAGGACTGATGAAAATTAAATTCAATAGAAATAAAAAAAAAAACCCGTTTGCATCAATATAGAACACTTTTTTTCTACATTATGGTAGATTTTTCGTTGCGGCACTGAGAGTAGGGTGTCGAGTCGACTGACACCACGAAGGTTTGAAATATGGTGTAAATGTCCGCAAGGATTTTCAAAATGACCGGTTGCAAGCGGCCTGCATCCAGTGCCTGCCTGCGACCTTCCTTAGGTCATCTGACCATCTGGTCGGTGGGTGTCCGATGCTGCGCTTGCCGGTGGGTGGTTGCCATTCGAGAACCTTTCTGCCACATCGGCCATCGGTTCGTCGCGCTATGTGCCCTGCCCACTGCCACTTCAAAGAGATAATCCGCTGGGCTATGTCAGCAATCTTTGTTCTCCTACGGATCTCCTCATTTCTGATTCGGTCTCGTAGGGAAACACCGAGCATAGCTCTCTCCATGGCTCTTTGGGCGACCTTGAGCTTTCTCTTTTAGATTGGACCAACTGGAACCCTAGCAGGGTGAGTTGTATCGCGCTAGCTGCTGTAGTTTTCTCATGCTACCACCTCAATTGGCTATTTGTATACAAATATTTGTCTATTTGACCATTAGTGGCCGGTATATTGGCCAAAACTTTTGCGTTATTTCCCTACTTTGCCTTTTCGTCAAATATTATATTTTGGCAAATACGTATAGCCAAGTGTGGTGGCGGCATCAAATAGGCTTGGTTCCGCTAGTGCCGCTAGTATACGCGACCACTGGCACAGAAATAAAATTTTGGCTTGAGGTCGCTGTCATCGGAACTAGATTATTTTATTATATTAAACAGGTAAAATCACAGATAACAGAATACAAGGGGCATGCCAAAAGTAATTAGATACTCTTTACTCAATAACTTGATACTGGCAAGTTATACACCATCATATACACTTGCTATCTAGTGTTAAATTTAAATATGGAACATATTTGAATTCAAATATTTTTTCATTTAAATGATTATTTTTTGTGAGAATCTGGCGGGAATTTGCTTGCAACAAAGGAACTCAGTCGACGTGATTTTCGCGCTATGATTTATTATGATTACAAAAAAGGTTTAAAACCCCAAGAATACTTTTGGTTTCTACTTTTGGGGAGTCTGCTTGTTCACGAGCAACAGTTTTTAATTGGTTTGGTGAATTTAAGAGAGGACGGGGAAGCTTTGAAGATGAAGTGAGGACAGGTAGGCCGCCAACCGCAGTCACACGAGAAAATGTCCAAGCAGTTGAAAAATTGGTCCGCGAAAACCGACGAATTACATATGTAGAGCTTGAGCGAGAGCTGGGCATTGGATCAGCAGCAATGCAAACCATTGTTCACGATCACCTTTCTCTCCGTAAGCATTATTCAAGATGGGTGCCGCACAAACTGACCGATGAGCAGAAAGACCGCCGTGTAGATTGGTGCCGATATATGATAGAGAAATTCGACGGAGGTGAGAAAAAAAACGTATATGATATACTTACCAGTGACGAAACATGGCTGTATAACTACGACCCCGAAACAAAACGACAATCGACTGTATGGTGCTTTGATGATGAACCAACACCAACAAAACGTCGTCGTGCGCGCAGCACGCAGAAACAAATGGTTGCCTCGTTTTTTTGTAAGACCGGTCATATCGCTACTGTAGTATTAGAAGATCAAAAAACAGTTAATTCTGAGTGGTATGTGTCAGTTTGTGTCCCAGCGGTATTATCAGCTTGGTGTGACAAGCGACCGAAGTCAGGAATCCGGCACATTCTCTGGCACCACGACAACGCGTCGCCGCACACGTCGGCCAGAACGATTAATTTTTTTAATTCAAAAAATGTATCTATTCTACCTCACCCACCATACTCTCCTGACTTAGCACCTTGCGATTTTTATTTGTTCCCTCAAATTAAAGAAAAATTGAAAGGTAAGAGATTTGAGAGCAAGGAAGATGCACTAGCTGCCTACAATTTCGAAATTTCCGAGGTTTCTCGAAAAGATTGGTCAGAGGTGTTTACCAAGTGGTTTAAACGAAAAATGTATACATGCCCAGGGTGAATACTTTGAAAAGATAGATATTAGTAATAAAAAATAAATATTATAATTTCCGAGTATCTAGTTTTTTTTGGCATACCCCTCGTATGACAGAGTTCTACACATCTTTTTGATTCTGAAATCCTAATAAAGATTGTACACAACACTTATAATAAAGATGCAAACAAATTAGGACAGGACATTTTATCTTTACATAGTATAAAACAAAGTCGCTTTCCGCTATCTGTCCCTATGTATGCTTAAATCTTCGAAACTACGCAACGGATTTTAATGCGTTTTTTTTTTAATAGATAGAGGTTATCAAGATGAATATTTTTATGCACATGAGAAGCCGGGGCGGGTCGCTCGTTTAAAATAAAATAACTCATTTTAAGTAAGTATGTACCGACCTAACACAGTTGGAAAAGTATTACAAATGAACTTCTCAACATTAATCCATTGGACTTTTACTTATCTAAATATTTAAAAAGCCATAGAATTCAAAAAGTTGTGAACGAAAGTGATTACTGTGTTTCTCGTTTTTCCTCTTTTTACGAAATTGATTTAAAAGATGTTGCTTTTGCTTAGTCGAATTTTTCTTTATTTTCTTTATAAATATACTAGCCACCCGCCCTGGCTTCGCATGAAATATTCACATAAAAACCTTCCCCTTGAATTACTCTATCTATTTAAAAAACCGCATCAAAATCCGTTGCGTCATTTCAAAGATTTAAGCATACATAGGGACAGATAGCGGAAAGCGACTTTTTTATACTATGCATACAAAGGGACATAGGGACAGAGAAAGCGACTTTGTTTTATACTATTACTGATGATAGTGATGTAGTGATAGTAATAAGTATCTAAATCTAACATAGAAATAGGAATCGCGTGCCAGGCAAATTTCTTTAGTTATCATAAATTGACTCCTGATGAAACTAACTAACACACTAAACAGATACACGATGCGGCAAAATCAATGCTATGAAGTTTTGAAACGTTAATTCATTTAGGCGTTTATACTAAAGATGAAAGAAAAAACATATATATATATATATATATACGGCCGAATGGATAAACCCTCTTCCTTTTATTGAAGTCGGTTAAAAAGACTGTCAACAAAATACTTACCTAAAAGACTTTGATTTAATAGTAAATCATATAAGACTAGACTATTAAATCAAAGTCTTCGTATATATGCCTATAATATATAAGTCGTTGTAATTTGAAGCGTAAGCTATCATCATCGATTCATGTTGGTGCCACGGTCAATCAACCATGCACACCCTGGTGACAGAGTTCTTCGGAACTGCCTACTAGACTAGATGACAGCCAGGACCAAGTGTCTTGCGAAGCTCGAAATCGTCTTACTTTCAGACAAATTCAAGCCTACAATGTTGTAACCAAAGTGGAAACAACTAAACAAAGTATGCTTCCCTTGGGAGTCGAACCCACGACCCCGGGTCTACAGGCAAACGCCTTAACCACTGGACCACTGAGGCAGTTGTATTAAAATTAATATTATTATTGTAGCAAAAATCTACGCAACAACATATCTAGTCAAAAGACATGTTGTTTTGATTTGTGTAGGCACTAATTAGAACGGTATTTATTGAGGCTTGGGCCACTGGGGGTCTGATAGCAAAAATAATGAGCTCTTCATACGAATGACATGTCACTCACGATGATATTATTATTATAAGGCCGTGGTTATATGATAAACAACAACAAATGCTTAATTTTTAAAGTCCCTACGTCATCTAACGATACGACGTTAGATGGCGTAGGGACTTTTTATTTTATTAAAGTTTTAAAATCGATATTTAACTGATTGACAAAAACAAAACAAAAATTAAAAGGCGATTTTTATCTTGATATTATAAAGAACGAACGCCAGAGGCCGAGAGGCCAACTAAAACACCTTTTTTTCGAACTTTCGAAGAACTCTGGCACCAGGCTGTGTATGGCCGATTGATCTCGTCACCTACACAAAACGATGATGTTGATTCGATGATAAAAAATGAAGCAAATTTACTTTAAATTAAAATCGATCTATTTCTTGATTAAAACCGAGCTCGTATTCAAAGTTTATATTGATATAATAGATATCAATTTACAAGAGAAGGATTTCTGAAACAAAAATAAATCACATTTTTATGGCCATCCATAGAGCAAACAAATTTCATTTTTTTAAATTATTGTTGCCAGCTGTTGCTGTGCGCCTCGGTTATATCGCGCCCGAAAGTAGGCTATGTTTGACTCCTAGTGCATAACTATGATACCATACAAAATTTCATCACAATCGGTCCAGCAGTTTAGCCGTGAAGAGGTGACAGACAGACTTTCGCTTTTATAATATTAGTATGGAAGTATGTATATAATATTGTTAGAAGCCAAAGAAGTTCGAATCGCAATTTTTTTTTTAATCTATGTTAGAAACACTTTCATATCCTTGATTAGACTTACAGTGGATCACACTTTAAATGGTTTACTTTTTGTGTAGCTCACTGTACAATAAATCGACTGATAGAGACTGAATAAGCGGTCAGACGATTAATTTTTAAACAGTTACTTTTCTCAATATAGATTCTTCCCTTGTATTTTTTCAAGGTAATTTACCGACATTGAATAAGAGGGATTATCTTGATGGATTTGTGTGGGTCGGAGCTTGTTTGTATGGGACTATTAAGTATTCTGTGGCCACCTGGGAGATTTTATTTAAACACTAGCTGTAGCTCGCGACTTCGTGCGCGTGGGCTTCCTTCCTGTTAACGTGGGAATTTCTGGAATTGCTCCCGAAATTCCCGCGGGTATTGCCCGGGAATATCCCCCTTTTCTTTTATACAAAGTTTGTCATGACCCTGGACCAGGACCCTGGTCTCCGAAGCAGTCAGTTGAGAAGTGACCTGAAAAGCGCTAAGATGAGAGAAAAAAAGAGAGAGGGAGAGAGAGAGAGAGAGAGAGAGAGAGAGAGAATTCAGGCAGTGAACGGGGCGCGTATATACTTTTGGCAGAGGGGGTAGTCTCAATATCTGGTTCAGTCAATTATACCAAGTATCTTACCTGATGGACCTTAGTTGCTTAAAGGCTTCAGGGGCCACTCCAGTCGGTCTATATTCTAATGCTCGAATACTCAAACGCTACTCAATTTTGAGAGCTGTTCAAATATCATGCTGTCACTGTCATATCGCAGACGTTCAGCGCGACAACATGATACTTGAGCAGCTCTCAAAATTGAGTAGCGTTTGAGTATTCGGGCGTAAGGTTAGTACTTAGGTATTCTGTCTGTACTCTATGTTCAAGAACTAAAATAAAACATGGAAAAAGCCATCAAAATTTACTATTTAATAAATATCATTATTAAATTAATATATACATCTAAAGTACACTTTATACAAAGAACCCTTATAATATAATCTTAGAATACATTTTTTTTTACATAAAGAATATTAATATTTATTAAATAATGTGACTCAGTCAATCTAGAGGTGATTGGTTAAATAACATAACTTTTTATGATAATATTTTAACTTGAAAACAATTATCATGAGATCCAGTCAGCGAAGCGTCGGTCGCCCACCGACCAGATGGCTAAATGACCTGAAGAAGGTCGCAGGCAAGCGCTGGATGCAGGCCGCGTCCGCCTGCTATTCTGGAAATCCATCAGGGGACGCTATGTGCGGCAGTGGACAGCCTATGGCTGAAATGATGATGATAATAAGATCCAGGGTGTGCAGGGTCAATTGACCTTGTGCGCCACACACACACAATTTAATTGATGATGTGTTTCTGTAATTGGTGTCATACATTGTAAATTTTTATTTAATTAATTTTAATTAATTAATTCATTCACACTTGGATCAATATCTATTAGTCTGGTATTCCTTTTTAAAATGTACAGTTAAGATTCCAGTTGCTCTGCTGTATAACCAGTGCCAACATGAATTGAAGACCATGACTAAAGCGTACTCTGGGCTCTAAATATTGAAATATCGCTTAGATAATGACATTATTTCGTATTTCGATATAAATTTATTTGGAATAGTTGTTCAGTATAGTGGTCTGTATCTGCCCTGAAAATATTTGCAGTTGATTTGTGTCCACTTTATATATAACCTTAAAATGCGTCTACCTATTCTGCCTAACTGCTTATTCAATAGTTAATAGATTTTTACATTAAATATTTAAGTTACATAACCATTTTTATATCTATTGTCTATGAATGTGGTGCTACAGACGTTCCTGTAACTGTATCCATGATTCCTACACTCGAATGTGACAAATTCGCAGGGTCTCTTGGCTTTGGACGTCGTCATGCGTGTGAGCGTGGTGAAGTTCTCTTGAACTGGGCTGGTGGAACAGCAGAAAGACCTTCGGAACTCGCGACGGAATTTGCCTGTCAAAGTAAGAACGTCTGTTAGAGCTCCTCCTTTGGTCTCGCTACTCGAAATTACTTTGGGGCTAACTCAGTCTGTGTGATTTGTCCCTAAACAAACAAACTCCCACAAAAAAAAAAAAAAACTCTTTCTGTAAGTGAGCTTATCAGACCTCGCGCAACTTTTTTGTTTGTATCCTGAACTTAAATTAGAACCTTGGTAGTTATTGAAATACTATCCGCTTTAGAAACCTTTACAAAAAGTGTGATAAGTGGCCGTTTTTTGTAATTTTTACAAAGGAAACTATAGCGGATAGTATTTCAATGACTTTAGAGATTATAATGTAAGTTGAGGATACTAGCAAAAAAGTTGATCGAGGATTTGTGATAAGCTGTAAGTGAGCTTATCCGAAATCCTCGCGCAGAAATATTTTTTTTTGGAAAGCGCTTGTTAGACCGTAGTAAAAGCCTATATCAATAATTTATTTTTGGAAAAGTCAAGTCAGTAGTCTAGTCCAGTCAAATAAGTCTAGTCAGAGTGAAGTGGTGAAAAATTCCACTAAGCAATAGAGAGTTTGATGATAAAGATATAATCGATATTGTATCTACCATTTCCCAACACTTTTGTTCACGAAAACCTAGCGAATAATAATCCACCATTATGCACAAATACACGAAAAAAAAAAACATAAATTTCAGAAAATAAATACAGCGCGGACAGTGACTCCAATTTCAAGCATAATTTTAGGCATTACAGTTTTAAACAATAAATTACTTTTTCATTAAATTTTTAAATGACGAAAAAATTTTATGAAAAAGTTATTTGTTTTTAAAATTCATAAAAAATTTAAAGAAACGTCATACGTCACAAGTTTGCCGATACTGATTGGCGTTTTTCTAAATAACACACTATAAACAATCACTTTTTAATATTTTTTGGTATTCTATTTATTTATGAAATTTGCTCTATCAGTCAAACAAGAAGCTTAACTAAAAATGTTAAATGGAGTGACCATTGCTTCAATTTTGCTGGTAAAATTGTGTATTAGTATAAATTATAGATTAAAAAAAAAAGACCTTAGATCCGCGCATAATTCCTAGTTCTATGGTATAAAGTAATATGTGATTGGCAATGCCGGTTATGCAATAACATTCCTTTTTATGTATTATTATATATATTATACATATATAATATAGCATCAAGTTGTAAGAAATCTTCTTCTCGTTTCCTGTCGTAGGTCTGCTGGAAGGGATTTCTTTAGAAATAACCAGCACCCTTGTACAATATTCTCTTTTCTATGTTTTATCCTGTATGTGTTTTAATTAGTCTTTATCTTTACATAAAACAAAGTCGCTTTCCGCTCTCTGTCCGTATGTATGCATATGTCTTCGAAACTACGCAACGGATTTTGATGCGGTTTCTTTTAATAGATAGAGTGATTCAAGAGAAAGGTTTTTATGTAAGTAAAACCTATAATATGTACCCGCGCGAAGCCGGGGCAGGTCGCTAGTGAATAAATAAAAATAGAGTTTTACCGCTCATAAAGTTGTAGATCAGAGGGTTGATAGCAGAGTTAGCATAGCACATGACGTGTGATATCAACGCTGCTGTAGATAGGATGTCTGTCTGCTCCATGTCCACGGTGTATCTATAATAATAATAATTTATTCAAATAACTTAAACAATTTTTTTTTACTACAAGAGCTATAAATTTTTTTTATTTTTGCAAAAATAAGGTTGTCTGAGCTAGGATAAAAAAATCACCTATGTTTCAGACAGTAAAAGGAAAGTACAAAATAAATTCAATAAACAATTACACAAAAATTAAATTAAATAACCTGAAACCAATGAGAAGCATATTCATTGATAGTTCATGTAGAAAGTACGATAACCTAGCTGGGTGCGTGTTTGTAACGATAGCGCGTCAAGCAACGGCTAGCGCGATCTAGTTCGGATTGGTCGCCAATGGTGGCATTTCTACCGTGAGGAGCTAGAAAGCCTAGGGCGGCGCGCGTGTTCGTTTCGATAGTGCGCGTCAAGCGACGGCGACGGCGAGTGCGCGGCCATGTTTGGATTGGTCGCCATTAGTGGCATTTTTATCTTGAGCTCCTCCGTGCTTCGGAAGGCACGTTCAGCCGTTGGTAACGCTGTGATCGCAAGAGTGCAGTCATTAGGCTATGTCAGATATATTTAGGCAGCCTGATAACCCTGTCAGTGTTGGCCACTAACACACCCGAATCATGTTCCTATTGGTCTGGTTTCCCCGTAAAAACTGTAACGGACGTTAGATGGCAGTCGTTTTATTATAACCAGTACGGTCAAATACAGAACCATGTTTAAAAATGAACACGGTAAGCTAAATAAAACCGTTTAAAAAGCGTATGTTCTGAATCGTGTAAGCTGAAAATGTAACTATGAAAAACGTTCGGATGATGACGTAACGTAAACAGGTAAGTCCGCCTAAGCTGACATATTTAGGGTTATCTGTCTATCGCCGGATTGTCAAGAACGTTACGAAAATAACATGAAAATTGGTTTGAAGAAATTATTATTATAATTTGATGGAGAATTCAATTCTGACACGTCAATCAGCCGTCGTGGGCCAGGATATGAAAATCGACTCAATATCGGGAAAGCGTTTAATAAATTCGACGAAATCAGTACAGGTATTTATAGAATTTAAAACAAAAACAAAATCAAAACATGAAATTGTTTATTTTTAACATGGAATTTGAAAATCGCGCGCGCGCCTAATAATTTTATTTAATCTATGGTTTTTGATAAGTATAATATATTCTTGTGACTTATTCATAAACAAAGATGTGGGGTCACCATAGATTAAAAAATAAATTTGCCGCGATTCAAATTTTTTTTGGGTGGCACAAACTCAACTGCTGCATTTTTTTTTAAATGCGTCTATTTCTTTATTTTGTTTTCATGCACACAAGCTAATATAAAATACATGAACCCGTATGGTCTGTTGGGGATCGATTTAGAATTAAAAATATATATTAATTAAAAATTATGTACAATGTGGAATTTAGTTATAATTTATTCAACTTACGGAACCCTGACTAAATTTCAAAAACTAGTCATAACCATAATGTTTACGAAAGCATATGGAATTAGAATTGAAGACTGAAGATGTTGCTAAAAAGTCTCATAAGACCGCTAAGAAAATATGTAGTTAACGTCTGAAAAATATACGGAATGTTACCGTAGTACTAGGTAGGAATATTCATAAGTAGTTGAATATTTTTATTATAGTATAAAGCAAAGTCGCTTCCCGCTGTCTGTATATATGTATGCTTAAATCTTCAAAACTACGCAACGTTTTTTTAATAGATAGAATGATTCAAGAGGAAGGTTTTTATGTAAGCAAAATCCATAATGTTCCACCATGCGAAGCCGGGGCGGGTCGCTAGTATTGAATTTAAAAAAAATGTTTAAACAAGAACATAAATATTGTTCTCATCCGAATCACAGCGTATAAATATGTTGAAATATTGTCGAATTGAAAATAATTTTGATATTTGGTTTGTATGTGACATTCATTGTTCACCTTTTCCTTGATACGGCTTATACGGTACAATGGAGCAACTACCGTTTGATCTCCATAACTCTTACATGGAACCTAGTCTCAATAAGATTATCCGGTGTATTGGAAGCCCACAATGTTAGATCTTTTAGGCCGCCTAAAGGCATCTGACACAGCTTCAAGACTTAAGGAGCTCGATAGCCTAGCGCGGCGCGCGTGTTCGTAACGATAGCGCGCGTCAAGCGATGGCGAGTGAGCGGCCATGTTTGGATTGGTCGCCATTAGTGGCATTTTCTATCTTGAGCTCCTCCGTGCTTCGGAAGGCACGGTAAGCCGTTGGTCCCGGCTGCTATCGGTAGATGTCAGTCGTTAGGCTATGTCAGATGAATATATATATATATACGTATGGCAGCCTGAAAAATCTGACAGTGTTGGCCACACAACACACCCGGATCATTTTCCTGTTGGTCTGGTTTTCCTCTAAATAGGGTTACGGAGGTCAGACGGCAGTCGCTCCATTGTAATAACCAGTATCGCCAAATCAGGACCATGACTAGTAGCGTACCCTGGGCTCTGAGGCGTAATCTAAAGATGCAACCGGGAAACACGCTCGGACGAAGACAGCCAGCCATCTAGCGATGCGATCTAACGCGGCTTCACACGCTTGTCTGCCATAGGAGTAGGCAGAGACTAGAATTTCCATTGGCTATGACACCCACCTCCCTCGCTTCCTCAACACTCATCACTCTCGTCATACACGCTCACCGATTTCAGGTACTCCTAATATCTTTCAAAAGGCCCTTTTAATGTTTTTCAAAAGGTCTGCGATTTGGTCGCAGTATGTTTTACGAGGCCGACCCTGACCGCCGCTCCCAGCCAACTCTGCTTTGTATATACTTTTCGTCAGTCTCCTTTCATCCATCCTCTCTACATGTCCAAACCATCTCAACATCCCTTTTTCGATCTTCGTCACTACATCCTCATTCATACCACATCTTTCTAATCTTTGAATGTGTAACTAAACCATATCCATACTAATATTATAAATTCGAAAGTCTGTCTGTCTGTCTGTCACATATTCACGGCTAAACTGCTGGACCGACTGTGATGAAATTTGGTAGGGATGTTGTTAACGACCCGAGGTCAAACATAGGCTACTTTTTGGCGCGATATAACTGAGTCCCAAACGGGGCGAAGCCGCGGGGAACAGCTAGTCTTATATATATTTGAAAGAATTCAAAATAAAAGTCACGATTAACCAAATCAAGCCACGCCCGCCGTAGCTGACACACATAAGCGTAAAGGCTATCGAACTTGCCAGACATACAATACTTTATTGTACGGTAAATGATATAAATTATGAATGGAAGAAAATCTATCTGACGAAAAAAAGGATAGGTTTTCCTTACAGGAAAATCTAATATTGCGCAGAGCACACAACAATATTGCCTTTTTACCTCCAGGGAGGACGTGCTAGGGGTAATAACGTTACATATAACGTTAAATATTTAATGAAAGTCAAGTTTTCGGTGTATTCATATCTATTTAATACATGAATATTTATTCAAATATGACTTACCCCCCGTATTAAGAGACGTTTGATAAGCCCATTTTAACTAAAATATGTTTTGGCTCTCTCTCTTTCCTGACACTTCATGTGAAAGAACGACCCATATAGATAAGACCCTCACTGTATTGTTGTTTCAAACTAACTGTTCCCGCGATTTTACTCGCATATGATGTATGTAGGGCAGATGGCTAGTACTAACATAAAAAAGACGAAGAACTTGTTTGTTTGGACGCTTGTAACTTGAGAAATACTGTTCCGATTTGAAAAATTCTTTCTGCATATGATAGTCTGATCCTTGCAGAAGGTTTAGGATAAAGTACACACATACTACTGGAGAAGTAACTGGGTAACACGCTCGGATGAAGAAGAAGGAAGATGAGAAAGAAATAATTAGAAATACACGTTCAGAAAAATCTATATTTATATTTATAAAAGAAAGTCGTGTAAGTTTATATATATGTATATAAGGTGAATTTAAATCAACTGCAAATATTTTAAGGGCAGATTCTGACCACTAAACTGAACAACGTTCCTAAATAAACTTATGTCGAAATACGAAAAAATTTTTTTGACCTCCCATATAAATTGAGAATCAGCTGATCTAGTTTAGTATGGAAAGTGTAAATAAAATTTCATATTTCGGTATAAGTTTATTTGGAAAAGTTGTTCAGTATAGTGGTCAGAATCTGCCCTTAAAATATTTGCAGTTGATTTGTGTCCACCTTATATATCTTATATATATAAAAGAAAGTCGTGTTAGTTTAAACAGTTTATAACTCAAGAACGGCTGAACTAATCGCACTGAAAATTGGTGGCGAGGTAGCATAGAACCAGGAGAAGGACATAGACTTTTCATCCCGGAAAAAAAGCACTGTTACCGAGAGAAGTTCACCGGGCCGAAGCCGCGGGCAAAAGCTTGTCATATATAAAAAGATTACGGCCCTTGACCCCTAATTATAAGGGCCGTTTTAAGAGGGACGAAAGGTTTAATAGCTTCTAGTGGCCAGTAATTAAATTTAACGTTCGAGTCGCAGTAAAGTTATTTGTCGAAATGTTTTAGATTTCAATGTGTAAACAAAACGTAGCTGGAGGGTCAAAGAGTTCAAGGTTCTTTTTCATCATAGCGTTTTCCCGGTATATTAAATTATGAGCTAAGATATAGTGGTACTAAATTTAAAATGGAGTTATCAATAAAATAACGCTGAAAGATTTGTTTGCACGCATATAACTTTAAAACTATTGGTTAGATTTAAAAAATCTTTCTGCATATGATAGTATGATTCTTGTGGAAGGCTATATATGTTATAGCACATACACATCATAGGCGAGTAAAACCGCGGGAACAGCTAGTTTGAAATAACAATAAAGTGAGCGTCTTAACCCACAAAAATTACTTACAAATACAATAAAATTCAAAGAATAATTAAATCCTTATAAGTACAAGTAACTACATTTTTATATTGCAGCGATTGCCATCTGACCTCGCAAGTCATTTTACAGGGAAACCCAATGACAATATTTTTTACGAAAACCAGATCAATAGGAATACAATATAGGTGTGTTACTTAGTGGCTAACACTGTCAGTTATAATATTACAAACCTAGATTATATATAAAAAAAATGTCCTGTAAATACCAGCATGCAGTGTCCTAAGTCTATTATATTTTTTTATTTTTTTTTTTATTTTTTCCTCTTATTTTTTTTACATTTTTAAATATTAATTATAATATAAAAAAAAAAAAAAAAAACATTTAAAAATATAAAAAAAAGGGGCACCCATCGGCAGCGGAGTGAAGACCCAAGCTGCCGGTGGTCAGGGCTCCAGAGTGAGGAATCTTCTCACAATGCGGGCCGTATCCAATAGTACTGCCTTCTGTATTTGTGACTTGACCCAACTGCCAATTTTATATTTACTATTAAATGAGCAATATTTGTATATATGTTTATTTGTACTCGCGTTTTCGAAAACGGCCCAAACGATTACATAGTCAAAAAGATAAATCTAGCTAGGTTCCATTGGAAAATTTATTTTGCCCATATTTTCACGCAAAAAGATTTTCTGCATAAAACGAGCGAAGCTCGGTCGCCCAGGTACTAAATAAAAGAAAGTTAATATAACTCAAGATCTACTGAACCATTTTCTCTGAAATTTCGCATACACATAGATCCAAATATTGAGAAGGACATAGGATATATTTCATCCGGGGAAAAAAATACTGTTTTCGCTAGAAGTTCACGCGGGCGCGGCCGCGGGCAAAAGCTAGTATTATATAAATAACTGCTGCTGTATTTAAAAATATGAATACAAATAAAACACTTCCCAGTAGCAACTAAGTGTGAAAAATATCACCCAGTTCTTAAAATACAAATGAAATTAAACAACCACTGAATAATTTCTATAGGTCTGTCGTCCACTGAGCTATTAGTAAAATCTCATTTTTTGAATTTTGAATAGACAAATACTCCTTTCTAAAGATTATATAAGCATACTATCTTTCGCCCGCGGCTCCGCCCGTGTGATTTTTCCTCGGGAACATTATTTTTTTACGGGATGAAAGGTACCTTGTCCTTTTCAACTCCTAGCTATGTGTATGCGAAATTTCAGGAAGATTGGTTCAGTAGATAGGGCGTTAGGTTAGGGATTTTTTGTCTATGATTTTGATACAGCTCTCAACAAATTTTGAGAAGTTGTTTCAGAAGCTTTTTATATTTTGTTAATTTATTAGAAAAAGCCTTAAGACGGGCGGATTACCAGCTTTGAGAAAGTCATACATTATAAAAAAAAAATTGCCTGACCGCGCGTAATTTTCAAATTTTATGAAATAGACAGACGATTTATTGACAAAAAAATATGTGTCGGAATATACAAACCTCTCAAAGATATAAAAATCTTTATATGTTTTACAGGAAGATATAAAAATCATGCTGTTTTAATTTATTCATTTCATTCAATTATGTCATCAAGATAAAAGAAAAATATTTATAATAAGTTACATAGCGTAGCATACAATGTCATCCTACACTGTAGTGGATTCAAACCTAATAGTGGCTTCTGTCAAGCGGATTTGTGTTGTGTAAACATAGAATGTAGGTGCTAATTTGAAAGGCAAAATCATAATGTAAATCATATCAGCTCATATTAATGTAGGAAGGAAAAAATCCCCGACACTATTAAGAAACTTGAGGTTTTAGTTTCAGAAAAGACTTGAGGTTTTAGTTTCAGAAAATTTACTTTGGGAGCATTATTTATCTAGTTTGTACTTAGCCCTTTGCTCTGACTAGACTTGGCTACTGTTGACTATTGACTTGAATTTTATGAGTTGACTAAATGAAGAAGATTCATAAATTCAACAAGAAATGACAATGTCAAAAAAAAAATTGTGAAGAAGTTTGATTGCCACAAAGAAGAAAAGAAGAAAAATGTTTATTTTTTTTTTATTTCGTTTCTTGTGGCCCACTGTACTTGTGACCTAGATTTTGAAATAATGGGTTCAACCAATGTCAATTCAATATACCGGGATTATATGAACCTTTGTGCCAGATGTGAAATGGGATGGCCTCAATAAAAAAACATTTATTTATTTTAATATATTTTATAGCGACGCATAAACGAAAAATAAATAATTATATAGGGACAAATCACACAGATTGAGTTAGCCCCAAAGTAAGTTTGAGACTTGTGTTATGGAATACTAACTCAACGATTATATTTTTATAACAAATACATATATAGATAAACATCCAAGACCCAGATCAATCAGAAAAAGATCATTTTTTATCTTGACCTGACCTGACCAGTTAACCATTACGCCACGGAGGTCGTCAAGGTGGATAAACAAAACTGGGTCGGAGGCAAAAGCCGCAGCCCGCCTCCAACTGGTCATTTTGGAAATCCTTGGGGAGGTCTATGTGCAGCTGTGGACAGCCTGCGGCTGAAATGATGATGATGTGTGTGTTTATGTGTGCATCTGTAACTCTTAGACGTGGACCGATTTTGATTTTGTTTTTCTTTGTTTGAAAGGTGAATTATATCCGTGAGTATTTTTAGCTATGTTTGATGGAATATGTAGAGCTTTCGCCCGTGGTTTCGCCCGCCTAAATTTCCGCAGTTACAATAGGACACACAGGTTACAATAGGAACCTATTTCAGGAACTAGTCTCCAAACAAGGGTGGATCAGTTAGAACTTTAAAAGACTCACCTTTGTGAAAGAGAAAATTAAAGGTGTTTTATAAATAAATAAAAGAGTTTATCGGGTTGTACGGAACCCTAAAATTCACAAAGACTACAGCATAATAGCGTCATTCAAACATCTCTTTGAGATATCGTCCTTTGGCAGAATTTTAAACAGAAAAATGTTCAATCTACTAAGTAACCCATTGTTCATGTCAGTTTATTTTAGGTTATGTATTTGCCTCATGAATAGATAACGAAATAAAATCCATATTTACCACAGATTAAAAAAAATTGCCCAAACAGACCGCGCGAATTTCATACTTCTAATAGCGACTCGCCTCGGCTTCGCATGGACATAAAAACCTTCCTCTTGAAGCACTAATTAATAATTGTTTTTGCCAAAAAAACGAAACCGACTCCAATTCCTGAACTAAAAAGGATGAAATAATTAATACATTGTTGTTTAAATATGCTTCATATCAAAGATTTTAATAAATCTGAAGTCGGTGCCGATTATTTTAATAAAATATGCTAATTGACGAACAGCAGCTAGTTAAGAAATTCGTAAAATTGGCACCAACTTGAAATTTATTAAAATCTTTGATATGAAGCATATTTAAACAACAATGTATTAATTATTTCATCCTTTTTAGTTCAGGAATTGGAGTCGGTTTCGTTTTTTTTGGCAAAAACAATTATTTTTCACTTTTTAGTTATGAATACGCAAAACCTTACAACTAAAAGTTGTAAACACGTTGCATTTTGGAAAGACGGGTAAACGTCATCAGCGTCGTCTTACCTTATTTACATGGAATATATCAGAAAATACCCAAATCGCAATAAAACTTGAAGAGTTCCCTCGATAACGCCATGAATCTATCATTAGATCCTGATCTGATGACTATGAAACCATCTAGAAAGTCTTCGAGTAATCGAGCAAGATATATTATAATCAAAAAGCTATAAATACGTTGCATTACATTAACTACTACCAGGTGGCCTACTACCATCTCTTAAAACCATGCAAGAACCATTGAGTAAGGGAGATGTCGTCTTACATCATGTATTGCGCTGTCCCGCTTAATCACTCGTTCTTGCATGGTTTTAAGAGATGATAGTAGGCCACCAGACGACATAGATAAATCAGATAATTACCACCATTCCGGTAGTTAATGCGTTTTGTTTGTAGACCCAGTCAACACTGTCAGAATTAAGGCTACCTCAAGTCATTTGACATAGCTAACGACTGGCAACTATTGATAACAGACGGGATGATAGAACATGGAAAAATTCAGCTCACTAGGACCGGACCATCTTTATTTTCAGACTATCAGGTGATTCAAGCCGGCAATGTCCTAACCAAACTGAAAATAACGGATCGTGTTCCTATTGATCTGGTTTCCCTTTAAAAAGGGTTACTGAGATCAGACGGTAGTCGCTCTATTTAAATAAACCTGTACCGCTAAAATTAGGACCATGAATAAGAAGCGTAAGCTAAAGATGCAACCAGGAAACACGCTCGGACGAAAAAGGAGAAGGTGCAAATATTTATTATAGTATAGTATGTGTATATTTCTAGTTTTAAATAAGCACAGCATATTTCTACTCTATCGCTTTGGGGCTAACCTGTAAAGATAGTTGTATGTTATTAATATAAATAAATTATTGAATTGACAATAATTCTTCTTTGTATTTTTTGAGTTCGTCTTTACTCATGTATTTTGAGGCAAGTCATGGAAAGACTTAATAAAAAGCCTTCTTTAAAATACGGTTCGAAACTTATTAAGCCTCAGGGTGATATTGCCCTTTTGTTATCGAACGGTTATCAATAAAGCTACCTTTGATATTTTTTAAAGAGCTTCAGGCAAAAGCTAGTTAGATTATATAATACTAGTTTTACTCCCTTACTGCCTCCCTGGTCCAGTGGTTAAGGCGTTTGCCTGTAGACTAGGGGGTCGTGGGTTCGATTCCCACGGGAAGCATACTCAGTTGTTTCCAGTTTGGTTAGGACATTGCTGGCGTGAACTGATTGTCTGACAATAAAGAATTCCGTGCTTCGGAAGGCACGTTAAGCCGTTGGTCCCGGCTGCCATCCGGTAGTCGTTAAAGAAACCACGTCAGAGGCCGAGAGGCGGTTCCGAAGAATTTTGACACCAGAGTGTGCATGGTCTTTTGACGCGACAACAACACGAAATTAATGAATAAATGGTTGTATGTGTTAACCTCTATTGGTGGTATGTGTTTGCTTATAACTTTTGAACTACTATATAAAAATATATTTTTACATATAAATATGATGGCCTAGCTGATTCTTGGAAAAGGTTATAGCCTATAGTACATTACCACGGGCAAGTGAACATAGAGATTTTGAGATCAGATATTCCTATCTTCCTGGTCAGGAAAAAAAGGAAAACCATAGGATGTATCAGCTGCTTCTCTTCCCGTGCAAGTTGTAAAAGTCGACCGAGGGAATCGTGGAATGGGGAAATCATGACATAGACGATGCGGCTAGCAACGCATCTCTATTGATTTCCTCTCTCTCTATCTCGTATGGGATAAAGACATAAAAGTATGTAAGTAGAATATAGATTTAAAAAAAAATGCCTTTAGAGCCGCGCGCGATTCCTAGTTCTATGAAGTAGAAGATATAAAAGTTTGTATGTATATTCCTATGACAGAGACTTAATTTTAAAACGTCAAATAAAATTGAACCTGTCAACCAATTGAAAACTTTTAAATTACGGGCCATTCGGCTGAGAGCCTTTTCGATGTAATGAAAATGGTCAAGAGCGAGTCAGATTTGAGATCTAAGGGTTCTGTACATGAAGTATACAACATTACTGTACATTATGACATGACGAAATATATTATTAAATTAAATAGAAACATTTGTACGCTTATTTGCAGGCCTGAAGTGCTCGCCCAACTGACTGACTGACTCGAACGATAATCATTCGACTCACCGATTTTGGATGAGTCATTCATACATCTCGAAAATAGCACTCCTGATCATCTATATGTATGTAGAATGATGTATTTCACAGAAATAAATTTAATATCTTTCTTTCTTCACGTTTCTCTCTTATTTATTTATTCAGTGATTTGGGACTCTTTTCGTCTCATTATTCGTTTTCACCTTGTAGTTTCGGAGGCCTGGATGAGGCCAGGATCCTAATCGTTGCATCCAAAATAAGGCAGGATTTTTTGTATATTTTTATTTATTCATTCATTTATTTCGGGCAACAAAATTTACATATATAGTTTTGAATGAATGAATGAATTAAATACATTTATTTGAATTTTTAATTTTGATATTTAATATTATAACGGTACTTATGAATGTATGAATGTAGGTATGTAGGTTTGTAAAATTCTTAGAGAAAATAAAACAATGTACATATAGCGGAGTCTTCCCTAAGAGCACAGTATACCTGATAGTATCACTAAGAGGAATACAATTCATAAGACGTAAGGAAAGCGGCGATCAGAACCCATTTTCACACTTTCGTTAGAGAACCATAAAAACTTTAAATCTCGATTAAACCGAGTAAAAATAAAATTCTACCACAAAAATTTCAACGTCAATCATAAAAGGTATTCTGATATTGGTCGAATTTGAACTCTTTTGTAAAGAGGCCATTATTAAAAAAAGGAGACCTAAATTGGTTCTTTTTGGTCCACGATTTTGTTTAAGAAAATACAAATCATCAGACAATTTGGAATGCTTTGATGTTAATGCAAACACTAAAGAGCATTTAACCCACCGGAGACGCCAACCGTTTCAGCGCCAAACTTGGTGCGGGGTGAACACACACAATAAGTATTAACTGTCCTAGCCGTGCAAGACGTAAAAGTCGACAGAGGGTATCGGCGAATGAGGGAATCATAACATAGGCGATACGGCTAGCAACCTATCACTATTGATTTCCTGTTTCAACTGTCTGTCGTCTTTTGGCCCTTGGCTTTGTCTACCCTGTATGGTATAAAGACGTGACTATTTTAATGTATGTATAAGTATAACCACGTATTAACACTAACCCATTATTCTGTCACATCGAACGCACAAAATACATAAAATTATCCAACAAAAGCAAAAAATCTTGGGTCTGGAAGGGATTTCTTGAGAAATAAGCAGTATCCTTGTACTAAATGTTCTCTAATCTATGTTTTTTTGCATGTATATTTTTCTGCGTACATTAATTTGATAAATAATAAGCAGTATAAATGGCGGTGGCGGTCTTTTACATTAAAAAAATAAAGATATATATATATATATATATAAGTATCCTCATATTTATTTTTCAACTTTAGCTACTTAACACAATTTAATTTACAATAATTTTAAATTACTCTAGAAACTAAAAAAGTATTTACATGATTAAAAAAAAAGAAAATATATATATATATATATATTGACCTGTTTCTTATAAGAGAATGTCGCCTCTCAGTGTCTACTTCGGTTGGTTTAATGCTCTAAGGCAAACACTGAAGCCTCCTTTCATCTTATTTTCATACTGTCTCATTATTACCTCGAATCAAGCTTATATAAAATGATCATGAGCTTATTATCTCGAGTCCTAACTAATATTGTAAATGCGAAGGTGAGTTTGTTTGTTTGTTACGCTATCACGCCCTATCTACTGCACCAATCTTCTTGAAATTTTGCATACATATAGACAGAAATATCAAGAAGGACATAGGATACCTTTCGTCCCGGGAAAAAGTACTGTTCCCGTGGGAAATTTACGCGGGCGAAAGCTAGTATTACTATGAAGTTAGCCACTTGCTTATAACTAGTTTTTCAATAGGTACCTAAATCTAATAATTTCAAGGATTTATTACGGGCAGAGTCGCGGGTAACACCTAGTGAATATTGAGCAAGTCCTATTGTTTTTGGGAACCTGATGGCCTACTCTATCTCTTAAAACCATGCAAAAACGAGTGAGTAAGCGGGACAGCACTATACATGATGTAAGACGACATCTCCCTTACTCAATCGTTCGTGCATGGTTTTAAGAGATGGTAGTAGGCAGTTGTTAGTAACCACTTAAATAACGTTACGAAAAATTAGAAAAAATTACTGACCTGAGCACAGACAACAGATGCACGGGGAAGTAGCAGACAGCAAACATGACTACCACTGCTACCAGCATCTTGGCTGCTTTTCTTCGGGAGCGAAGTTGTGCTGTAAAAGATATATGCAGATTAGAAATAATAATTATAATTCTTATTATATAGGGTTGTGCTTGTTTCTCTGACAATAGCCTGTGTGACTGCGGCGCGGGATGACAATACAATAATTCGATAAGTTTTTCTATAAAAAGTAGAAAATAAATCACTACAATGACATAGTATAAAACAAAGTCGCTTTCTCTGTTCCTATGTATGCTTAAACCTTTAAAACTACGCAACGGATTTTGATGCGGTTTTTTAATAGATAGAGTGATTCAAGAGGAAGGGTTTTCTGCCCAAGAGAAACCGGTGCGGGTCGCTAGTATAGTATAAAAGCCTATGTTTAGCAGTGGACAGCCTGCGGTGCAATGATGATGACAGTTTAAAAAATTTAAAAAACACGCTTTAATGATCAATCGAACTAAAAAACGAAAAATTTTTTTTGATATAAGCCGATATCCCAACTTTCCAAATAATATTATAAATGTGAAAGTGAGTTTGTATATTGTTTATTTGTTACTTCTTCACGCCCTATCTACTGAACCAATCTTCCTAAAATTTCTTATACACATAGCTAGGAGTATAAAGAAGGACTTACTCACTTTTATTACAAAAATAAATGTACCCTGAGATTCTCACGAGCAAAGCTAGCCAGAAGCTAGTTAAAATAATATAAAACATTATCTAAACAAAAAGGTGGCTGATTCATAAAAAAACTAAATTGACAACACAAAATAAAACGCAAAAACGGAGTATCTATGTCACGTTTTTGACCTATATTTAGTACATTGGTAATATAATCCCTGGCCTGCCCTGCCATAATAAAATTAAGTATTATTGATTTCAGTCGAACACCAAATTAAATAAATTTCTTTGCAACTGAATATCTTTGGTCTGAATTGAATTAATTTACTATTACCTCAAAAGGTGGCGGCTGAAAATCCAGTGCTAGAAATCCCTGCATGTCTAGGAAATCTAATACTGAGCCGCCATATTGTCACATTTCATGTATGTTTGTTTGTTATCTTCGTTCTTTGTTGATTTGTATGTGTCTTAATAAATGCTAATCTATTCTATTATTTATTAATTGATTGTTTTAATGAATGAATTTTTTTTTAATATGTGTTTATTATAACACAAAAATAAATTTTATTAAATTTCTAAATAACAATTTAAAAATTTAATTTTTAAATAAATGGTGCTGAAGGTGACACAGGTGATCTCAAAGTATAAGTACATCATTATTGTACACAGTTTAAAAAAAAATTGCCGTCTGCGTGCGATTTCATAATTCTATCACACATACACAAAATTTAGGACGCACCAAAAAATTAAACCATTTTACAGTTGCAATGCAAATAGAAGAGGAAGGAGTAGAGGAAGACCAAAAAAGAGATGGATGGATTATCTGAGGGAGGATATGACCAGGAGGGGTGTGACGCGGAAATGGCTGGAAATAGATCTAAATGGAAGGAGCTTACTTACTGTGCCGACCCCACATAGGAGTGGAATAAGGTGAAGGAAAAGAATGCAAAATTCATGACTGAACATTTTTGTATAACTCGGCTCAGAAACCTTGTTAGAATCATAAACCAATTCATTTATCTGTCCATACATTTATTCAGCGACCTTTATATACCCAAATAAAAACGGTCTTAACCAGGTATTTAGGTCCCTTAAATCGACCGATATTTTAAATTACCAGGTTATTTTTAGGTGTTAAAAACGGTTCCAAGCCCTGTAATTATTACGGTTCTCAAGATACTAACGCGCTGACAGACAAACGGTGAATTGTTTACGGAACTGTAAAAAAACGAGAAATTCCTACAAAATGTATCATGCTTTTAAAACTATAGAAAACGATTCTCTTTAGCATACCATAGACATTTATGAACGATCGATCATAAACAATATCCATTGTGGCTGCATGGGCTATTCTGCCATGATTGATTTGAAAATGTTTCATAACAAACGCCGAAATACGCGGTGAGATAGCCTAAAAATAAAATTATGATGAGATATTTATGAATCAGTCTTGGGCTATGTGTTAGGTGGGATTTTTTTAAATATATACGACTAGCTGCCTGCCCTGACTTTGTACAGGTCAGCTAAAACTACTAAAATTTGCTATGTTTTCTTAAACTTACTTTCTGAAGTTTTTGGAGGGAAATTAAATTGTCGCTTTGTCCACGCTGTATTTTACATGCTAATTCCCAAAACTTTGGTTCTTTGAGTATTTTTGCATAATATTGGTGGACTATTATTCGCAAAGTGTGAGCGTTGGTGTCGATTACGTGACTTTTATCTTTGTCACAAATATTTCTAACGACTACTGACTCAAGTTGATAAAATTAAGAACATTAACACTATTTAATGAAATAACATTATGTACGATTTGGAACATTTACGGTAATATCTTTTGATCGCATTTCCAGTCGGAAAACACGAATTATGTTAGCGCGTATATTATGCCAAAATATTTTATGCTAACACATTATGCTAACTGGTATTATGCCTTTGAACCGGCGGCGGCACCCGTTTCCGAATTACAATCCATTTACGATTTCAGTAGGGCTCCGGGGAGACCCTTAGCGACCCTTTTATGGAAATCGAATGCTGATTTTTGGCCGACTTATGAGTATAGGCCAAAATCTTCACTTTATGCTTGGAATGTTAACAACAAAAAGGTAGTTTGTTTTGTCACTTAGTTCTGAGGGACTCATGTTTTCGTTTCTAACAAGATGACAGTTAGACAGGTAAAGTTTCTCCTCTGGAACTCCCGCTTGAAATCCGGACAGATCTTAAAAATCTCGTCAAATCCCATACCTTTCTTCCTTGTTCTAAATTGCTTCGTATCTGATCAGATATTTATTGAGAAATTTAAGTAAGTAATAATTAATAAATATATAGACACAAATTGATCAATACTTAAAAATAATAATAATAATAAAAAATAAACAAATAAATTATTAACTTAAATTGTACAGTCCCGTTAAAGGCTTTTACTTTTATGTTTTTTTTTTTTTTTTAGACATAAATCACAAAGATTGAGTTAGCCCCATAGTAAGTTCGAGATTTGTGTGCTCATTCATTTGTATAATATATAATTATGTATGTATTTTAATTTATGTATTTTTATTAAATTATATTATTTTTTATATAAATTGTGTAGGTTATGTTGTTGTATATTTACAGTTATGTTTTGTTTATGTCTTAGTGTGTATATTTCGTTGCATTTTGATTTGTTTATATTTCGTTTTTCCATCCACCCTAAGGTTGAATGGATGAGATTGCATTGGCGATAAGTCCACCTTTGTACCTAACCTAGTATAAAAAAATATATGTATACATTTGTTTGGTGCAATAAAGAGTTTTTATATCCTATTCTAAAGTGATAATTATCGTCATCCCAGATGGAGAACCGTGTGCTTGTAATGATGACCGAAAGAGATGGAGAGTCATCGCAAGACGTGCTGCTCTAAAAGTGAGCGGCGAAGGCGAGCCGCAACTGTGATCTACAGCCACGACCACTTTGCCAAGAGTGGCCCGGCTAAGAAGAAGAAAGATGGAACTGGGAAGAAGCGCTAGAACATAGTAAATTTCTTAGTGGACATAGTTGTCGTTAAGCCGGTGGTAATACTATTAGGTTAAAACTGTGGGTTTGATTTAAGATTGGCTGTGACGACGGGTGTGTGCGGGGAAGAATAGCATAGAAAAACTCTTTATTGCACCAAACAAATGTATACATAATTTTGTTAAAAACCAGGTAAGGTACAAAGGCGGACTTATCGCTAATGCAATCTCTTCCAGTCAACCTTAGGGTGGATGGAAAACAAAACCATGACAAATCAAAAGGCGAAGGAGCACATACTCAAGCCGTAATAAAACTAATCATCATAACAGGTCCATTTTTGCTTACTGCTGAACATTGGACCCCTTTTTGTAAACTAATTGTTCTCTCATTATACGCTTTTTCGTTTGCGTTTTAAGCTTGCTTCGGAGCCCAGGGTTTGCGTGAACAGGATTTGCATAATATGTATTACTAGCTGTTGCCCGCGGCTCCGCCCGCGTGTAGATCACTTTTCACGTAACCTGTGGAAACTACAACTATCCAGACCTATAGTTAAATCTATAGTATCCTATTCCCGTGTCAATTTTATAAAGCCATTACATTGCTACGATATCAAACTGAAAATATTAACATTCATACTATCACATCTTTGTCTCTAAAAGAGTAGACGCAGTCTATTACAGGGTCATTTGGACCTAAAAGCCACTCCTAAAGTTATAGTGGGCGTGAAAAGTGGAGAAAATCTCAATTAAAAGTGATAAGTTAGATAAATTAAACCTTACGACATGACCGTATGTTCCGTCAAACAACAACTGAACTGACTTGCCGATTTGATTATTTTTTAAACCAAAGCCAAACCAAACCAACCAATCAATTCAAATAGCTTACAATACAACACGACCGATAAACAAACCAACCAATAGAACTTAATCAACAACCAATTTTTTTTTTAATTAATTCAAATTAATTGCCGTAAGGAAAATTTTCAATCTGCTATACCATATGCGAAAAAATAATTAAAATAAAGTCAGCACCATCTATTGATATTTTATGTAACTAAATTATACGCCCACACACATTCAATGTGTTATTTTATTAAAATTTAATAGAGACTGGAGTGTGTTTTTTTCTTAATGATATCGATAAAACAAAGTAGAAATTCTAGCCTTATCTAAATTAAATACGTTTATGTAAAACGCATTCAACTTTGTTTAAAAGTTTTGAAGCAGTGCTAGAAGTAAACTTCAACTGACCATAACTTCTTTTTCCCTTAACCGATTTTGACGAAACAAAGTTTTGACAATGCTCCTAATTATATGTAATCCACCTGTGAAAACCGTGTTCAAATCTGCTGAGTAGTTTTGAAGTTATTACCAGAGGGACAAAAATTCCACAAATTGTTTTTTTTTTGTTTCTGTTACTCTTCTTTAATCGCTCCGTATCAGTTTTTTAGATAAATATTTAATGTATATACACTCGATTTTTACTGTCCTATTGTTTGTATAGATAGATAAGTACAAAATACTGATATATTAACGGACTTAACGCTAAGAGCGTTCTCTACCATGTCAACCATTTGATTAATCTTCTTCTTCAATGTCGTCAATGACAAACTATTAGATTTGATTTGATTGGGGTTGCGATATCGTTTATCCGGAAATAAGTTTGCAAATGAATTTATTCGTTCCTTTTCAAAATTAAAATAAAAGTAAGAAAATAATTCTAGAAAACAAATAAAAAACGAAAACAGAAAATTATTGTTTGTGGCAGGATTCGATCCAGCTACTTCCAGCTATTTCTTGAAACATTTCTTTACTAAAATATTAAAAGCAAAAAAAAATGAATTCGCGACCTCTACCGATAGGCCAACATGCGTTGTTAGTAATTGGCGAAATTTCAAATGGAATTTGTCTATAGGTACGCAAATTCACCCCTTTTTTGGATGTAAGGGTTGGAATTGTGAACAACCCTTTCTTATGTGGGCAGTATATAGTATAATAATGAAGACACTAACCGAATTTCACGTTTATGGCTTTTATAGTTTCGGTTTTGTGATGATAAATTAGATAACCTTGAAATTCAACCTCTAAAGGGGTAAAAAGTCCCTCTTTTTGGGTTGAATTTCAAAGAACGCTGAAACACGCCATTAGTTATTTTTGTTGAGAAGCATTCTTGCCAAGTTTCAAGTACATCAGTGAAGATTTTAGTTTTTTTCATACAAACTTTGCCCTCAATTATTTTGCCCTTAACCCTTTTAGCGGTCTAATTTTGAAAAATCCTTTCTTATCTGAGCACTACATATTAACATAAAACTTCGGTCTAAATTTCAAGTTTATAGCTTTTATGGTTTAGGCTGGGCGTTGATTTATCAATTGCCCTTGTTCTTATATAAGAAGAAATTATATTAATCTACTAACTAATTAGAAATTAATACAAATATAGTTAAAGACCTACAATTTATTTGAGAAATCTTACAATATATTTAAGATATGCAACTAACTTATGGAAAATAACACAAAGATTTACCTATTTTCAAACTACTATTCGAACTCCGGAATCCGGAATCCGGAAAAATATTTTTCAAACTTAAATTAAACAAATCAATGAGTAGCCCAAAACGCAGACATTAAACTATACACCATACTAATATTATAAATGCGAAAGTCTGTCTGTCTGTCACCTCTTCACGGCTAAACTGCTAGACCGATTATGATGAAATTTGGTAGGGATGTAGTTAACGACCTGCGGTCAAACTTTTGGGCGCGATATAACCGAGTCCCACGTGGAGCGAAGCCGCGGGGAACAGCTGGTACAATATAATGCCGCAATTACCACTCCGTACTCCAATCAATTCCAATTTAATTTTATTTTATTTGATTATTTTATATTTAACAGCTACCAAATCGTCTTAACACACAATGAAATCGTTTGAAAAGCAAAAAAAATGTTTTGTTTATTTGAAATCTCAAACTACACATGATGATGCGAACGACAAACCATATCGACTTTTAAAATGTATGGTGGCGCCATCTATTGACACATTACTGAACTCATAATATTAACAAATAAATAAAACCTTTGCACTCTATCTTCTATTATGTATTGTATCCTATTACAATATGCTGTGTACATACAATACAATTCAATATAATACAAAATATTATACCAAGACATTTTCAATTTTAATTCCATGTACCTCACTTCAAAAATGACAAAGTTTCATACAAACTGGCAACCCCTATTTCACCCCTATAGGGATGTAATTTTCAAAATCAATTGATGCATTATTATTTTTTACCAATTACAAATTCAAATTAAAAATTCCATGTGTCTCACTTCAATAATGACAAAGTTTCATACAAAATGGCAACCCCTATTTCACCCCTTTAGGAATGAAATTTTCAAAATCTGATTGATGCATTATTATTTCTTACCAACTTCAAATGTAAATTAATAATTTCATGTATCTCACTTCAAAAATGACAAAGTTTCATACAAACTGGCAACCCCTTTTTACCCTTTTAGGGATAAAATTCCCAAAAGTCATTTCTTAGCGGACGTCTCTTAGTCACAATCCACCTTCCTGCCAAATTTCATCTTCATCGGCTCAGCAGTTTTGGAGATTTCGTGATGAGTGAGTGAGTGTTTTTCGCTTTTATATATATAGATAGAAGATAGATAGTGGGGAAAATTAATCTTACATAGTGAATTCTTTGTTTGTTTTTAATAACTTTATTGCACAAAATTAACAAAAATATATTACACAAGATAAATGCAACGGCGAACTTATCCCGTGAAGAGATTTCCAGTCAACTGAAGACAGGTAAAAAGGATACAATTTTAAATAAAAACTGGTGGTAGAAGTTGTGCAAACAACACTTATAATTATGTGTTCCAGACAATTTGGGGGGTTTTGGAAAATTAAAATTTATTTATGTATCAATTGATTTCAACTTACTCTGTTCTGCCGGTGCTAGTTTGATGGTTTCGGCTTGACCAGGAATCTTGTCTGACTTCCATAGAACCCTCACTATCTGGTAGTAAGCTACCGTCATCAGCAGCAGAGGTATCCTAAAACAAATTTGTATATTCATATCTACGTACTTATATAAACCTTGTTTAATTGTTTATTATATCTTTAATTTAATTGTAAAAGGTAATTTATCTCGATTCTCGGATAAACCACGAGTCTTGTGCAAAAAATTTAAATGCCAAAGTTATAGGCAATATAAAGATCTACGACTTTTGTATTTACTCTTTTTTTCACATAACCTAGAAAAAAATACAGTAGAATGAAACCCATTGGAAAAGGAAGAGGATACAACAACGAATAAAGGATGAGGTCCGGATCTGAGGCTCAGGGGCCCGATTCTCGCGCAATCGAAGTTCACTTCACCGATTTTCTCCAATTTTTTTCAAAGGTTATCATGGATTTTCCTTTTTCAAAAAATTACAATTAAAAAAAAACCAATCGAACGCATCGATCGATCGAAACTTTTTGATTGTGAATTGGCTTAAAGTCATTGAAAAAAATTCCGACCTCGGATCGCTCGTAAATTATTTTTCCTTTCATTGTTGTTATATCCTCTTCTTTTTCCAATGGGTTTCATTCTCCTGTATTTCTTTTTCTTTTTACTATTTTTAAAGGCATTGGCACTGGTCTATTACGTATCATCACGTCTGTTTCTTGCAGGTCTAGGCAGAGACTAGAGATTTCTAATCCTTACAATCCTTCCTTGCTTTCTCCACTCTCGCCACCACAGAGTTTAAAAATATTAACAAGAAGTGGCATTAGCGCACGAATAGCGTGTTACTAGTTTGGCTTGCAAGCCAACGTTCCACACATAAAAAATGGGCGGGGAATTGCGATGCGTGTTTGCGATTGCGTCATTTATTGCCACAGTTATTGGTCGATAATATTAGGTGGCTTTGTTGTAAACTACGTAATACATTTCTTATAAGGTGTAGTGTGGTTTACATGTATTTATTGAAAATAAGAAGACAGAATACGCTGATCCTGGAACTAAATCCGCGTCACAACTTTCTATTCGGATAATTTCTCTGTTCTGTGCTCGCCACACTCAATATAAAATTAAATTCAATAAATGCAAACACTTTGATCCAAAAGGTAAAGCCGCTTTTTAATTAGAATACTGTACAAATGACTCAGTATTTTTATATTATTCATAGAGTTCAAAGAGGTTTTTCAAAAAGTATTTAAGATTATGTTAACGAACCAAAGACCGCCCACGCCATGAAGACAAAATTGAGTGCTTGATCCACGATTTTTAGAATATTTTCGATTTTGCAAAGCATTAAAATTAAATAATTTAAAAAAATTGATATTTACACAAATGTAAGTAGCTACATAACTGAAATAAATAATAAGAAATTTAGATAACTTGCAATCAAATCATTTGCTTCATTGTAGAGATTAAATATTGGTGAATAGGTTACAAAAGATGTTACGTAATAAGTACTGCAAGTATTATTCTGTATTTCCATGAGGATTTTTATGATATCATAAGCAAGCGATAAGTTGACTAAGTCAGCAATATCCTAAGCAAACTGAGAAAAACTTTCCTAACAAAGTTTACTTACAACTGAATCTGTGCTAAAATAAGACGTCGTATCGTCGTCGACGCCTGATAAGCGAATTTCGGACCTGCATAAATAGAATAGTCGCTGCGAACGCTTTCTAACCGCGAATATTCGCTTTAAATCGAATCGCATCGAATTCGAATAGCCACGACCGACGACGACTGTGTGAATTTGCGCACCAATAAATTGTGGAGAACGCTCGCTTCGTAAAAATTACTAAAAACGGCCACTTTTGATACTTTTTGTAAAGGTTTCTAAAGATATTTATATCAATGACTTTCGAGGTTCTAATGTAAGTAGCAAAAAAGTTGCGCGCGGATTTCTGAAAATCTCACTTACAGAAAAATTATTATTATTTTTTCTGTATTTACAAGGTCGCTAGCTGGTAGCAGCCTTAATAAAAATACTCCTAGATACACACTAAACACTTAGCAAGCCGTAGGTATACAGTGACGGCAGCGGGAGTTTCTCTCATTGAATGTCGAAGAGATGTTCTGTGGTTGGATTAGAGATAGGTAGTCTCCTTTTGTTTATTTAAATTCCATGCTTTTACCTTGGATTATTTTTACCTTTTTTTAGCACAATAAAGTTATAACAAACTAGCAATCCACCCCGGCTTCACCTATGGTACACATAACCTATGTCACAAGGTAATAATGCTGCTTTCCGACGGTGAATGGATTTTTCAAATGGGCTCAGTAGTTTCGAAGCCTATTCATGCAAACAAACAATCCCAATCTTTCCTCTTTATAATATTAGTATAGGCAAACAAATAAGTGGCAGTAAGTGAACTTTAACTTGCAAAATTTCATCTGGATAAATATACAATGAAAGAAAAAGCTTAAAAATATGTTATATTTTTTGACGCTCGGAGAATGGATTCTCATTTCACACGGGCGCTAGCGAAATTTTTCAATGTTTCGTGGTTTGGCGCAATCATCGTCATTTTATGTAGGTAACACGGTCAATAGATGCACACCCTGGCTTCGGAGTTCTTCGAAACCATCTCCCGGCCTCTGACGTGTTCCTTTAGCAACTACCAAATGGCAGCGTAAAGTGTTAACGTGCCTTCCGAAGCACGGGATCCCCTTAGTTTGGCTCAATAAAGAGTTTTTATTGTATTGTAATTCTTCAAGTATAAAATCCTAAAACAACCTTTTCAAATTATGTGACATTATTCCGTATTTCACGAATATCAAGGTATTTTGTGCCCAAGAATAGAAAGACGAAAAATCTCATTTCAGCTCAGCGGGAATCTTTATTTTTGGAAGTTCATGGGCGAATTGTTACCATTGTGTGAATTGTGTCGTTTTTTTTGTTATGTAAATGTGTCTATATAATCGATAAACTTTTAAGAGTGGAGTGAAAACGTGAAATGGCCTATTCTTTGGGCTCGTTCGTTATATAGTTAGTTTGGTTTAAGCACAGAATTAAAAAAAAAAACTTTATGTGGGTTTAAGTGTGTGGTTTAAAACATGAGGGAATAGCACTAGCGCCACCATCAGTTAAATCATTATTCATTGAAAACACATGTTATCAAAAATCTGTGTTATGTACTTAAGGTTATGAATCTGAAGTTAATGTTTACATAACACAGATTTTTTGTATCGTCTTAACCTATCTTAAGTGGGTATAATGTAGGTACCTTATGGAGGCAGTAAGAATAACAGGATGTTGTTCATTTTACGCGTCGGCATATCAAATTTCGAAGAAAACATTCTAAGAAACTTCCTAACGATCAATTTAAGGAACATTTGATTAAGTTGAAGAGTTTTCCAATAGAATTAATTCGCAAACATTGTCTAGTACACAGTACATCGGTTTATTAAACCTGACGTTGAAACTTTACAGTTTGTTTGTTGTTCAATTTAACGGCGAAAACAAAACAAACGCCAAAAATTGGGTCAGATTTTATATACAAAGGGCTTGTTAAAGTTATAATATTAAATTTATTTTAAAGATTCTTTGATCAAAGCTATGATTATTACATATGCTATGATATAATTTTTTAGGGTTATGTACAAAAATTTAAAAACCGAACCCCTATAGGTTCACTCGTGCGTCTGTCTGTCACAGAACCTATTGGACCAAAACAGATGAAATTTGGTAAGATGGCGTAATCCTGTGACCCAAACACAGATGTGCAAAATAGAAAGATTTTGACAATAAATATTTTTTTATATATGGGACATATTCGGGTGACAAATTAGGAATTTAAAATATAATTTTGCTACTCCGCTACGACCCTTTTACAGGAAAACCAGACAATGGGACTGTTAGATTATTTAGTGTGGTGGCGACAAAGAATTTTTGTCTTGTCTTGTATTGTCAATATATGCCACTAGTGGCGAAAAATCTTAAGAAGGTCGCACTCGCCACCGCTTGATCGCACGATCGTTATGAACACGCACGCTCCCCTAGGTTAAGCTAATTAAGCTCCTCAAATTTTTCATTCTTCTGCCTTAGTTAAGGTGATACCTCAGTGAACACTAGCGCCACCGTCATTTAAAAATCATTGCTCACTGAAAACACAAGTTATCAAAAATCCCTCTGCTGTAATTAAGGTTCTGAATCTGAAGTTAATTTTAAACATATTAAATTATAATTCTCTATAGTTACAAATTGCATTATTGCTTAAAACGGCCACTTTTAGCAGTTTTGCAATTTGTAACTACATATAGTTACAAATACATGTAGAACTATAATTTAATAATTGATTATAGTTCAGATCCAGAACTATAATTACAGCAGAGGGATTTTTGATAACTTGTATTTTCAGTGAGTAATGATTTTTAATTGACGGTGGCGCTAGTGTTCACCGAGGTATCACCTTAAATGAAAATGAAAATAGTTATATGTTTATATCGTCATTTGATAGAGAGAAAAAGAGAGAAAAGAGATGTGATGTACTTCTATCCCCTGCTGGACATAGGCCTCCCCCAAGCATTTTCAAAATGACCGGTTGGAAGCGGCCTGCATCTAGCGCCTGTCTGCGATCTTCATCAGGTTATCTGACTATCTGATCGGTGATGTACTTACGTGTAAATAAAGATGACTTTCATGAGATGCCAGATCAGGTCACTGCTCGAAGACCAGGTGGGCATGCACTGCATCAGGAGTTCCAGATCGAAGCGTAGAGGTACCGGCTTCAGTGCTGTCAGCACGACCAGTTCTGGAGCGTCTGTTGGGAATAATCATATTTTAGTCATTTTATTTTTGTTCGGACGCTATTACCCAAACTAACTACCTCCTTGGGTTCGATTCCCGAGGGAAGCATACTTTGTTTAGTTGTTTCCAGTTTGATTAGGACTTTACAGGCTAGAATTACCTAATTGTCTGATGAAAATGATTCCGTGCTTCGTAAGGCACGTTAAGCCGTTCGCACCGGCTGCCTGGTATTATTAGTATCTGGTAGTCGTTAACCGCATCAGAGGCCAAGAGGCGGTTTTGAAGAATTCCGACAAAATGGTGTGCATGGTCCATTGACCGTGTCACCTACACGAAATGACGATGATGATGAGTGTTCAACTGGCACAGTACCAGAATCCTGGCGTCCCAGTAGGCATATTACTCAAGTAACTAAAATGGCGTAACGATCCAGTGTCTTGATAATAATTGCCTTAAGCATTGTACCAGAGAGGCAGTTAATTTCGGTAAATTGAATGAATGAATTAATATAATATTTACATGAAACATGTTTTTAAGTGGTACATATAAGGTGAATTTAAATCAAATGCAAATATTTTAAGGGCAGATTCAGACCACTAAACTGAACAACTTTCCTAAATAAACTTATGTCGAAATACAAAAAATTTTTTTGACATCTTATACAAATTGATAATCAGCTGATCTAGTTTAGTATGGAGAGTGAAAAATAAAATTTCGTATTTCGACATAAGTTTATTTGAAAAAGCTGTTCAGTATAGTGGGCTGTATCTGCCTTTAAAATATTTGCAGTTGATTTGTGTCCACCTTATATATATCTATATACGCGCGGTTTTAAGTGACGCATTTTTTTTTAATCTTTAAAAAAAAATGCTTCACTTAAAACTGCGCGCGATTCGAAATTCTTTGGGTACATAATATTGTTGTGAGAAACAAAAACTCAGTCAGATATTATGTGACTAAAATTATAACTACGCGCAATTTATTTCATGTCGATATATCAAAATAAATCCATATATTGCTTTGCTGACTCATCACTCGCATTGCTGTCAAGACTCCTTTTGACAGTACTTGATAAATCGGCAATTCCGTTGTTATTCAACGAATTACTCTTACATTCAAGTTATAATGAATAAAGTGAGCGTGAATTTGATTGAATGACATAATTTTCGTAGCACCTTCGAAATTATATCGCCGAAATTAATTCAAATATTTGATTAAAATCATAATCAAAAGCACTTTTTGAAATTAGGTTCCATTCAGACAGACTTTTGAATTTATTATATAACACCCATAATTTATAAAAATAAAGAAAAAAAAATTAAAATTAAGAAAATTAGGTTTAGATCTATTCTTTTATCGAAATTTACCGTGAAAGAAAGAGACAAAACAAACTTTAGTTTAAACGGGCTTCATAAAAGTTGGTTAATTTTTATGAAGTTGTTAATTTTTATGGGTTTGTATGGAAGTATGGATTATTATTTTCTTCGTAGCACATCGGTTTGCATGGAAGAGAATACAGTGTGATATGGCCGCTTATTGTCAACTTGGATTTAAATATTTTGTCGTGTTGACGAGTACTTATACTTTTTTATATACTACTGAGTAGGCAATCAATTATACTCATTTTTTTTCATCAATTGATTGGATTGGATATATTTCATACACTTATTTAAGTAGGTTTATTAGTGTGTCTGTCTATATATGTAGTTATTAGGATTTTAATTAGAAATATTTATCTACTAATTGGCTTTCTGCATAGCCCGCGCTCCAATGTTTTTTTGTTTCTCTCTACCTTAAGGTTAGCTGGAAGAAATTGCATTAGCGATAAGTCCGTCTTTGTACTAATTTTCATCTTCGTTCCTATACAATCCAATGATGTATTTATGTAATGGGCATTGTCCATTTTTTCAAAGTAGTTCTGATTGAAAAACCATTTGGAGGAATAAGCTTAGTGTTTAATTTTCTGTTATCAAAATAATAAAAGATGCAGTAAATAATATTATTTTTAAATAAATAATTTTGACTTTTATTTGCCTTCTATGACGTCACTGTTGGCTGTATTCGCTGTGTTCATTTTTTCTCCTTTGCCTTAATATTGAGCGATAAGAAAAATGTCACTGTTATGTCAAGTCAATGTCTATTCGCTCTTTGCATAAACAAAAACATAACCTCATCTCAATCATATTAATAATAAAAGTGCTTGCTTGCGATTCTAAAGATGAATTTGTTTTGTTCCAATTTGTAAAAACGATTCGGCAAACTCTCCTAATAAAATGTTTGTTCGGATTAGAGAAGATTTGCGTGAGAAATGGTGCCGAGAAGTGAAAGCAGAGTATTTTAGTTTATACAATGTATTGTTGCGAAGATCACTTCTATGTAAGTAGTTTCACTGTTTTCGACCTTTTGGTTTAGAGTATACGAAAGGGTGCGCAAGACTTGGGACTTAGAAAAATTTTCGGAGTGATTTCGCTCGTCATATTGACCCCAAATTTTTTCTGTCCCATGTTGTAGACAACATTATTAGCATTACTTTTGGTCATGTGAAGATTTTTCGTGCGACGCTTATTTTCCGAGATTTTCCGTATTTTCGATTTCGCCGACCCAAAAAGGGGTGAGGGGATGGCGGCATTTTTCACAAATCCGACTTTATGGAGGGTCATAGGTTAGGTTATGGTTATCTTGCGACCCCCAAAACAAGCGAGCGAGCGAAGCGAGCGAGCGTTCGACTTGCGCACCCTTTGCGACACTCTGACCAAACAACAACAAATTTAGATGTGAAAGTTTGTATATTTGTTTGATATCACTTTACACTTTAACCACTAAACCTATTTAGATGAAATTTCGTATTATAAAGAAGATAGGTATATAGATACATATCCAAGACCCAGATCAAGCTGAAAAAGATCATTATCATTCTTGAACTGACCGGGGTCGGAACCCAAAATAGGTTGAATGATGTCAAATTAAAAGACATCTTGATCTCACTTCTTGCCCAGTCATCGGTAAATATACTTTGTTGTTTCACAGGCTTTACAGCAACCAAAAGCAGAATGTTCTGAACTAAGTAAACTTTTACAAAACAAAAGTTTACCTGGGAAAAAACGAAAATTTGAAGAAACAGTTACCAGTGTTAGCACAGACAATATACCCTCAACATCCATATCAACAAAGGTACTTGTACTTTATTTTAAGTGCAACAAAGATTAAATTATGTATATAAAATAAAAGGTATCATCATCATTTCGTGTAGGTTACATAGTCCATCGACCATGTACACCCATCAGAGTTGTTTGGAACCGCCTCTCAGCATCTGACATGATTCCTTTAACAACTACCAAATGGCAGCCGGGACCCACAGCTTAACGTGCCTTCCGAAACACAGAATCATCTTTATTATCAGACAATCAGGTGATTCAAGCTTGCAAGTCCTAGCCAAACTGGAAACAACTAAACAAAGTATGCTTCTGATGGGCATCAAACCCATCACTCCTGGGTTAAAGGCGAACGCCTTAATACTGGACCACGAAGGCAGTTAAATAAAAGGTAAAATAAAATAAAATGTGTAATATAATTTTACTTATTGTTATATTAACAAACAGCAGATTCTTTATACACAATTTAGTCAAGGTTGCAGAAAGACGCTGGATGCTGGCCATTTAGATCAGTCAGATTGACAATCCATGAGAGAGGCCTATGTTCAGCAGTGGACATATTGTGGCTGAGATGATGAAACATATGGTTAATGGGACAGTGTAATGAATGTAAAGTGTAATGCCTGAAAGGGCATGATCTGACAATGAAAATATAAACTTTTTTCTTTTGTCAATAGTTTCATAAAACTTGATTTTTGTTATGTCTATTTGTTTTAAGTGATATACATACATTTTTATATATGAGTTTATAGTATTACTAACTGTTCCCCGCGGCTTCGCCCCGCGTAGGACTCTGTTATATCGCGCCCAAAAGTAGCCTATGTTTGACCTCAGGTCGTTGACTACATCCCTGCTAAATTTCAACACAATCGGTCCAGCAGTTTAGTCGTGAAGAGGTGACAGACAGACAGACAGACTTTCGCATTAATAATATTACTAGCTGTTCCCCGCGGCTTCGCCCCGCGTGGGTCTCGGTTATATTGCGCCCAACAGTTGCCTATCTTTGACCTCAGGTCGTTAACTACATCCCTACCAAATTTCATCACAATCGGTCCAGCAGTTTAGCCGTGAAAAGGTGACAGACAGACAGACAGACTTTCGCATTTATAATATTAGTATTTATATAATACATATGTATGACTTCATTTGCATAGTAATTATACTATTCTAGTTTAAGGACAGAGACTATTACTAAAAATCATGAAAATTGGTCCAGCTGATCTTGAATGTTAATACATAGTGTTCAAATAAATCTGACATTTATATTTGAGATTTATTTTTATTTTGTTAGGTTCCTGCTCCAGGTGTAGAACATGTTGGAATTCAATTTACAGTTCAGATGATAGATAAAAGTACCAGCTTTAAAGGAAGGAAAACAATAACTCATCCTACAAAACCAGAAATTCAATCATCTCAAGAATTTTCTTCAGAGAACATGTCTGCAACACCTTCACTTTTCGGTTTTACTTCAGAAACAGAAGAAACACCTACTGGAATACCTAAAAAAGATAAAAGAAATAGAGACATGATTTTAGCAATAATAAAGAAGAAACCAAAAATGTGTTTAGGGGTCCCTAAACAGTTTTTGTGGATAATAGATTATATTGTTCAAAAAAGTACTGAAAAAATTGATCCTTTAAGTCTTATTGTAACTTTATTTAAGTTAAAACAAAATGATTCTATCGAACGAATAAGTGATCAATTTGAATTATCTAGAACAAAACTGTCTACAATGGTCCTGCAGGGTATTGAGATATTAGCAACCTATTTTCAAAACCTTATATTCCACCCAAAACCACTTGAAATTAAAAAGAATTTACCTTTAGTGTTTAAAATACGTTATTCTAATGTACAAATGATAATAGATTGCTTTGAAATACAAATTACAAAACCATCAGATCCACAGAAACAGGCTCAGACATGGTCCCAGTATAAAAACTGTAATACTGTTAAGTACTTAATTGGTTGCACACCTAATGGTTTAATAAGTTTTATTTCTGAAGGTTATGGAGGGAGAATTTCTGACAAAGCTATTGTAGAAAAAAGCAAGTTAGTAGATGTGCTTCCATGCAATGCTATAGTACTGGCTGATAGAGGGTTTAAAGAAGTTAAATCTCTCTTTAGCTCTCATGGAATAAAACTTCTTAGACCACCCAGTGTTTATACGGGTGTAAAACAATCTCAAACTGAAGCTCTTAAAAGTAAAGTAATAGCTAGTTTAAGAATCCATGTCGAAAGAGTGATAAGAAGAATAAGAGAATTTGCATTCCTCAAACCACACTCTGTTGTGAACTATAAATATGTGCCATATCTCGATGAACTCGTAACTATAGCCTGTGGGTTGATAAATCTACAAGGGGAAATAATAAAAAGTTTTTAAAAGTACATTATATTTTATTTTACCCTTATTATTATTAACATAAAATCTAACCTACACTAGCTAACAGTTTTGGAAAAATATATTTTTTCCAAAAATCTTCTGCTTTGGCAACTATATTTTTGATGTATGCATCATCAAAATCTTCCCACAATAAATGAAATTCTTTATTTGTTTCAAAACTTGGGCTTGCTACACAGAAAAGGCCTCTTTTTTTCCCACATGCAAGCATTTGGCATTGTATTTGGGTTTTAAATTTTTTCTGGAGTACACCATTTTTTATATAAGTACTGACCGACTTTTCAGAAGCTGGACATTTCACCTCAAGTACAAAGTCATCTCCCACACCATCTGGAGATGCTCCTAATATGCCATTTATAAGTACAAAGCCAGACTTTTTAATTTCTATATTTAATTTTTGTACAACTTCATTGAAAACACCTGATTCAAGTTTTTTCCCACGCTGAATGGCCTTGGTTTCTGGAATTTTGTATCCTCCTAATATTCGCTCAACTAATGTCCCTGATGTATCACAGTGAGCAGCTTCGTGCAATATAGAGGCAGTCAGTCTGCCTTGGCGTATACTGTGCCAGTATTTGTTGTCAGCTTGGTCTTTAGTAGTCTTTTCAATATCTATGATTACCTCCTTGCTTATAAGAGAATCTAAATATTCTTTAAAATTACTGTAATCATGTACTGTCATTTCTTGATAAAATGCGAGCATCATATCAAATATATTTTTGGAATCTTTTATTGAATTTTCATTAAAAGCCACAATCAAAGAATTTTTTAATTTTCTTTTTTTACACTCTTCTTGCAAATCTATTAAAACTGTATTGTTCTTAGGACCACGTTTGGGTTTTTTTGTTTTAACAAATATGTCTTTACATAACACATGCTCCTTACGAATGCTAGATAGACTTGGCTTGTTCCAATAACATACAGTGGATGTTGGAGATGGTTCAGAGGCCTTTTTTTCTAACCAGAAAAGAAGAAGCAGTGAGTGTTTACACCCACCTGCAGCAGCAGCACAGTCTTCGCAACTAGAATCTATAATAATATCATCTTGTTCATTTATTTTACAACTGACATTATATAGTTTACTGGAGACTCTGTGTTCTGGCACTACTTTTGCTTTAACTATGCAGTCATGGCCAGACCGACTAACTTGAACATAGCCGACAGCAGTAGAAAGATAGCTATCGCGCGATGACCTAGAACAACACAAAATATAGAATTAACAAAGAACACAAAAGAAGTCTGTTGTAAGTTAAGTATTTTATCAATAGTAGTAATTTTAGTGGGAAGGTAATTTTATTAATCTAAATATGTACTTACATTAGCATCTTCGCTCCTCTTATTTCGGCTACATTATGTTTGCTACTCGTAATAATATACTCCAGTATCATTACATTTTCAACTTTAGGTAAGTTGCGTGAATCAGCTTTCTCAAAGTTGCTCATGTTGTACTTAATGAAAATTAAACCAAATGAAAGATAGGTAATGAAAATAAAACCACAGGCACAAATTATTGTTTGAGGTTATTTGAAATTTTTCCAATGACCAAATTCAGAAAGGTGACATTGACATATTTTATTTGACACAGGTATATATTTTTTTTAATTTCCGTTTGACTATCTACTGCATTATACAACCACGAGTGACGTCACGCGTGAAAAATTTTAAAAATTAATATAAATTAATCTAAGGTATATAAATCAGAAATATTCAAATTATTATCTTAAAATATAGAAAGCTATCCGAAAAAAATATAAAAAAAATAAGAGAAAAATTTAAGACAATGCCCATTGGTGCAATAAAGTGTTTATTCGTTCATTCATCAAACATCCAATATCCAGGCTTCTCAGCCTTCTTCTGGCAGCAGGTATAAGAGTGGAACTTCTTAAAACTAAACTTACTGAACGTCAGCGAGACAGCCCAAATGATGAGTATGGCGGTCTTGGCCCTTCCAGTGGTGGACTTGAACTTGAGAGGGAAGCAGATGGCGTACCAGCGGTCCACCGAGATGAAGGTGAGGGTCAGCACCGACACTGATACTGAGACGGACTGGAACAAATCAAACTCATTTATTCTGATCTATACATATAATAAAACAGTTAAAATATTTTGTCTGTAGATTTAGTAATTTTGACTGATATGGATAGAGGGACACTTGAGAAGAATAAGAGAAAGCAAAAAAAAAAAATTTTTTTTTTTTTTGTCTGTCTTTCTGTCTGTATGATCACGCTTATCTTCGAAAGTACTAAACCGATTTGCTTAAAACTTTCACCAATTGTTTAGTTTTAACTCGGAAGAACATCTAAAGTTTGTTTCATTAAAATCGGTTCATTAAAAGTTATCATCATTTGAATGAACTCAAGGCATTTTTTCGAAATTGCTACATATTTGCCTGCAAATAAGTAGCAATTTCGAACGCATGAACCAAATTGGAAAATGCTTTTTGTGTTGGTTATTGTCATGACAAGCTTTGTATAAGAGAAAAGGGGGATTCCCGGGCAATTTTGGGAGCAATTCCCGAAATTCCCATGATAACGGGAACAAAGCCCATGCGCACGAATTCGCGGGCTTCAGCTAGTAATTAATATAGGTCCGAAACATGGTAACTGCCATGGGCCTCATAAGAAAGCTCAAGGTCGTCCAAAGAGCCATGGAGAGGGCTTTGCTCGGTATTTCAGAAAGGTTCTCGAATGGCGATCACGCACCCATAAGCGAAGCATTGGACACCCACCGACCAAATGGTCAGATGACCTGAAGAAGGTCGCAGACAGATGCTGGATGCAGGTCACTTCCAACCGGTCATTTTGGAAATCCTTAGGGGAAACCTTTGTCCAGCAGTGCACAGCTTGCAGGTGAAATCATGATGATGACCAATTGGTCAAATCAAGGTATATTATAAACAAATTGTCAGCTTTATCATATTAGTTTAGATAATTATCTTTATCATAAAGCTTTATCATATTAGTTTAGATAATTATCTTTATCATAAAGCTTTATCATATTAGTTTCGTTAATTATGTAAACTAAATGATAAAGCTGACATTTTGTTTGTAATATCTTGATTGCTTTAAAATACACTGTAAATACAATATTATTAAGATCAAAATAGAATGGCGAACTTATCCTAGGAAGGGATTTCTTACAGTCTTTATACTTTATAACCGGCTAATAACATAAGTAATTGCATGAAAAAAAGGTAGAAGCGCAAACAAATACTAGCAAAGACATAAAATATATATTGTAATGAACGTATACAAATACCTACTTAATACACAATTAATGCAATAGACACAATAATACATGTTCACTGTTTCATGTAAAAAATAAAATTCATTCATTCATATATAAATATCTGAAGTAACTAAAGATTTCATAAGTTTAGATTCGAAAGAATTTAGATTTTGTTCATTCGTTCGATTCTTAGTTTGTATTGAACGCTTATAAATTTAGAATTACTAGTCAGATTTAGATTTTTTTCTAGATATTTCTAGCTTCACACACCTCAGGTGAGTGAAACCATGGAGAAAAGCTAGTCACACATGAAGGGAAGAAAAAAGTTCACTCTTGGCTAAAAACCAACGAGACAGATTTGTTTGACAAACGTAGTGATTACAGTTGAATGTTCTATCAGTGATGTAATGGACTATCACATACATGACATATTAATGGACATATCTTATCTATGGCTAATTGCGATTCAAGAGTTTTAGCTTATTATGAAACTCAGGGCAATGAGACCTGGCCTTGATTCTATAAGCTTTTATATTAAACTTTGAATCTGAATCCGCTGTGAGTTTCTCGTTTGGTTTCTAAACACTCGGTTGATAATTTGAATTTATACTAGCGCTACCCTTGCGAGCGTGTCAGCGAGATGAACTAGATTGTACGTGAGATTTTGTATGATGACGTTAGATGTGCCATTCTGTAAGGTAATGTCCCCGTCAATTCAAAGCTCACTTGTTATTTGAATCTTATGAGTAGTGTTTGATAGCGACGTGAGAAGCGAGTTGTTGTTTCAAATTTATAGAATCGACTGGCTAGACTTCACCAAAACGTAGATCATTACGTAGATTCGATGAATTGCTCAAAGTGGCGTTTTCAGACCCACAGTGGGCCTAAAACGCCACAATTCATCGAATCAAATTCATATTACGAATTCCTTAGCAAATCCTATTTCTTTAAATTTTTTTGAAAAGGAATTGCAAAGTTTAGTCAGCCATTTTACAAAAAATAGAGGAATTGCCACAGAATGCGGAGGATGAATTTTGATTTTGCCCTGCGGAGGAAACGAAAAAATATGTTTTTCAATAAATTTTATTTGTTTAATAAGGTATATCCCCCAAAGCGTACTGACTAAACTGACGTACCGGAGGTATGTGGGATGATTGTTAAAAGAGTAGGGCTTAACTGAAGTCACAATATCAAAACATTAACGACATCCGACAGAAAACGGGTGGGATTGACATAAGCCGCGCTAATCACGTGGTTAATCTTATGTCAATCCTATTTGCTCTTGTCGCTATTCGTTAGTGTTTTGAGTTTGTGACTTTGGCTAAGCCCCCTGTTCAATCTGACACGAAAGCCAGACGTCTCCGCTCAGATCTTCTCATCTCCGATGCGTCCAGTCGGTCATCGCCAGCTTGCGACACATCTCAAATCTCCGCTATCTCGATCACGTAAGAAAATATGATATATCTCCACTGGATGGTATCCACTGAGCGGAGACGAGATGTGTGAGTATCGAACTTCTATTGGTTGTTTATAACACAGCTTCTTTCGTCTCTTCTCGTCTACTCCATCTCCTCTCGTCTTCTCTCGTTTCCTCTTTGACGTCTGCCTGCCTGTCTATATGTCTGTTTGTCTGTGACGCTTTCACGGCTAAACCGCTGGACCGATTTTGATGAAATTTGGTATGAAATGAAGGAATGAACACTTCATTGCACCAATAACACAAATACGTCATTGTATTGTACAGAATTTGAAACAAAATTAGAACAAAGGGGCACAGAAACATTAATATGCTATTTTGATCCCTAAAAGGGTCATTTGTGGTGAAAAGGTCTAGCACAAGGATATCAATTATCAAACCTTTCTCGCAGTTTTAATGATAACGACTTTGTGTTGTGTTGTTAACAATGAAATAACTGAACAAAATATCTATAGCGTACAAGAATTTATAAGCGACTATTGATATTTTCAAGAGACTTGCAAAATCCATACTAATATTATAAATGCGAAAGTCTGTCTGTCTGTCTGTCTGTCTGTCACCTCTTCACGGCTAAACTGCTGGACCGATTGTGATGAAATTTGGTAGGGATGTAGCTAACGACCTGAGGTCAAACATAGGCTACTTTTGGGCGCGATATAACCGAGTCCCACGCGGGCGGAGCCGCGGGGAACAGCTAATGGTAACATAATTAAGATAGGTAGGTTATTCCTTTTATGTTGACTATTTATTCTTTATTAATTCTTAATCGTAAATGTCAGTCAAAAAAAAAAAAATTCAAAATTTAACGTCTTTTTATTATTTTTCTGTACACCTAATTAATAGAATAAAAAAAAATTGCGAGACCGCGCGCGATTTCTAAATTCTTTGACCTAGTGGCACACTAGTGGCCTACTATCATTTTTTAAAACCACGCAAGAACGAGTGAGTAATAAATTGTATAAAGCCAAGCTCTAAAGACTACACGCTCTAAACTACACCTTAATTAAAAGCTATGGAAAAGTGGTCAGATCTCTTGTAGAGCCAAGATCCTTGATCTATGCGCCTTACTTTACTTATTTTTTTATAAGTACACAAACAGTTATTCAAGTAGATACATTGATAAGAAAAAAATATACTTTACAAAATAAGACAACCTAAACTCACTAATAATTGTCTACATAACATGTTCAATAAATTTAGCTAAAAAAAAAAAAACTAAACGGTACAATAGTGCTTTATATATTTTATAAGCACTGATTTGGGCTCGGGTTTACTTTACCAAGTCTAATACTCTACAATCTACATTTTAGTGATGCTTGGCCGTTTTGCTACCATTACGAAGATTTCATAGGCATTCGTGCATTAATTATTCGATCTCTGCTTGACCTAAAGGTTGACTGTTAGATAATGCTTTTAGCATTAAGTTCGCCTATTGTGCTATAAAATTAAATTAAATTAAATATCATTTATTTCAGATGACACAGATATACAACTGTATTTTGTACAATAAAGTTTAAATAAATAAATAAATAAATAATAATAATAATTCTTTATTTTGGACAAAGTTCATCCATAGTCAGTGTAAGCAACATTTTGTGTGCAAATAAAATGGCCAAGCCAAACGTTTTGACTAAAATGTACATATATACATTATACATATATAAGATGAATCAAATTATAAATGAATTACACAAACGCAATGTGTTGCTCTGAAATTAAACAAAGATTTATTCAGTATGTAAGAAAAGTACAAAATACATTGTTTAAATAAAATGACTATTATTTTGTATGTACAACATACCTGAAATTAAACAAAGAAACAACATTTACGTTCATTATATCCTTCTCTCTAGTTTCTTTGAATAATATAAATACAATACAATTTTCACCATTTACTTATTTTGTTTTACTCTGACATGTTTTCTGTATACTGTCAATCAAGTCCAATCTATGGTATCTACTAAAAAGTATTTAAAGAAAAGATTCAATACTCTTTTCTTTACATCTCCCCCCATAGGGAAGAAAATTTTCATAAAAATTTTCATTATAATTATTTCTGCTATCTTCATCATCTTATGTGAGAACTGGAATAAGTTTAGTAATGTGGAAAAGGGTTGATTCTATTTTCTTGTGACCTATATCAATTCTATAAATTGAGTTTGAATTTTTTTCAATAATCCTGTATGGTCCAATTTTTAGTTCATCTAGTTTCTTTCTATTCAACTTGTTTCCATTCTCTACATAAACCATATCTCCAACTTTGAAATCCCAATATTTACGGTTTTTATCATATAATTTCTTATTATAATCATGCGATTTCTTTGTATTTTCAAATGCGATTCTTTTATCTCTTATCCAGTTATTACACGAGTTATTTTCTTTTAATTCCTTAGGCAACATTGTTACATCCGTGCCATATAAAAGATAAGCCGGTGCAAAGCCCGTAACTGAGTGATTAGTTTCATTATATTTATCTATGCATTCGTGAGCAATGGTTGTCCAGGCTCTCTTATTTTCACTTTCATTTATTCTGCATCTTATTTTATTCACTAAAGTTTGATTCAGCCTCTCATTCAAACCGTTAGAAAATGGCGCATTTACAGCTGTAAATATAATTGGTATCTGTTTGTCTTCCAAAAACTTTTTGAATGCATATGAATTTATACCGGGGTATTGATCAGTTAGAATAACGCCAATATTTTCAGTATCTGATAAATTTCTAACAAGTTTTATAAAATCACCAGCAGTCTGTGTTTTTGATGTAAGAATAAATGCATATCTGGTAAAATGGTCCACTAGTAAATGTAGATATTTCTTAGTTGATCTTGAACCTCCAAAACCCCCAATAGTATCAATTGAAATTATTTCAAAAGGTTTAGTGGCAGGACCTAAATGAGACATGTAACCAAATTTATCATATCCTCTTGATTTATTTTTGATGCAAATATCACAATTTCTGCAAATCTCTTTAATGTTTTTCGACAAATTTTCAGCTGTATAAAATGGGCTAATGGTCTTTATCATTTGCCCAATCCCAATATGACACATATCCTTGTGCACTTTTTTCAAAAAATCCAAACTAAATTCTTCAGAAATAATGATCTTTTCTTTTCTACCTACTTTTTTAAAATATAATTTGTTTTTCATAATCAAATTCTTTTTATTACAGCATAATATTTGTTTATTTTTTTCTTGATCTAATATAATTTCCTTCAATTTAATTAAGTTTACCACCTTTAGCTGTTCATCATAGTTTGTATTTGACTCCAGTACTGGGTTTCTGCTAAGGCAATCTGCTTCTAGATTTGTCTTTCCCGGAGAATACTTTATTTTAAAGTCATACTGTGATAAGTAATATGTCAAATCACCTAGTTCCTCATCAGTTCTTGATTTGAAATTCATATTCTCTAATGGTTTGTGATCTGAATATACTGTAAATGATTTTCCAATTAACCAATATTGCCAGTATGTTACTGCCTCTTTAATAGCTAAACATTCAAGGTATATAGCCTTCTTTTTCTTTTGCGTTTCATTAAGTTTTTTTGAAAAATATGCTACAGGTTTCTCTTTTCCATCGAGTTGCACTTGTTTTAAGACTGCTCCTACGCCTTCTATTGAAGCATCCGTATAAATGTTTATTGGCAAATCTTGATCAAAAATTTCTAAAATAGGTTGAGAGCATAACAGATTTTTTATGATTTCAAACGATTTTTTGCATTCATCGGTCCAAATAAATCTTTGGTTTTTTCTGAGTAGGTTATGTAATGGTTCTAAAATTATCGAGCATTTTGGAATATATTCACGATAAAAATTGATTTTGCCAAGAAATTGTCTAATATTCTTTTGTGATTTGGGAATAGGAAAATTCTTTATCGACGTTACATTATCCTTCAATGGTTTCACAGAATTATTTTGAATCACATGTCCTAAGTATTTGACTGAATTAGATGCAAATTTGCATTTTGTAAACTTTAATCTAAATCCTTCTTTTTTAATCGCTTCCAACAATCTTCTTAAATGATCAACATGCTCCTTAAAGTTCTTAGAAAAAATAAGAATATCATCTATATAGTTAACTGTAAAATCAGTTAGTCTATGTTTCCTCAATATATTACTTAATACCCTTTGAAAAATTGCCGGGGAAGTCTTTAACCCAAAAGGTAAACAAGTCCATTGGTAATGTCCGTCTTGTGTTACAAATCCCGTCTTTTTCCTGTCTTCTACACGCAATGGAATAGACCAAAACGCAGAATTAATATCCAAAGTAGAGTACAAATTGCAATTACGAGTCTTAAGAACTAAATCTTCAATCAAAGGGAATGGTTGAGCCTGAGGTATTACAATTTTATTCAAATCTCTGAAGTCTATACATAACCTTGACTTCTTGTTATCTTCTTTTTTAAAAGCTAAAGTTACTGGTGCTGCAAATGGACTATAAGATTCTTCTATTAAGTCATTTTCAAGTAATTTTGCTATTTGTTGTTCTATTTCTTTCTTATCTTCCACTGTGCACCTATAAGGTCTTTTACAGCAATATCTATCTACTAACAAATCTATTCTAGCTTCATACCCATTTACTGTCCCAATGTCGTATTTGTCCTTTGCAAAAACTGATTTATATTCATCAATTAGTCCAATTATTTGCTCTGTTTCATATCCTTCTAAATTATCTATTTGAATCTCAAAGTCACCTGCTTTGACATGTTCATTGAAATTTACCTCATATTTTTTTAATGTGTAGTTCTCTTTAATTTTATTTTTTAAAGTGTCATTCTTTTCATTTACTATATTTGGAGTAATTCCTATCTTATTATTTAAGCATATTTTCTGCTTAATTTCCAAATTTTCAGTTTGTATTAATTTGAATTGTTTAATAAGATCCAATCCGATCAAAAAATCATAGCAAAAGTTTTCTTCGTCAATAATGAAAACATCGGCTTGTTTTTCTAGTTCGAATATCCTTATTTTCAAATTTGTTAATCCACTCGTTTTTTTAACACCATTAATCGTGATTAAATTTGCTTCGTTAATATTATTTTCCTTTTTCTGAAGTTTTAATAATTTGGAATTTATCAAAGAAACGTTTGAACCTGAATCATAAATTCCATTTACTTGTAATTGATCGTTTAATAGAAGCTTCACAGTGATTAATGGTGTTACTATTAGTTTTTTTGATCTGTTTCATTTAATTCTGCTTCTATAACCGAATTATTGACATGTCTTATTACATTTTTCTTTGTCATATTACTATTTTCATTTGGTTTGAACCAGCACAAAGATTCAGGGTGATAACGTTGGCCTTTGCTTAAGTTTTCACATATTTTACATGCAATCTTTTCTTCATTTTTGCCATAAGTCTTCTTGTTTTTATAATAACTTCTAGACAGAAAACTTTGTTTGTTTACCAAATGTTCATACTTGTTTACTTCATTAAATAAATCCGTAGTATCTTTCAATGTTTCACGATCAATTCTATTCAATATGAAACCTGGTAAGCCTGTTGCGATAAGGTCTACCAAAGTACCTGTATCAATTTCGGATCTCATTTCAAGTAAAAGTCTTTCTTTTTTTATTGCATAATCTAGCAAAGAGCCGTCTTTGTATTTGAATAACAGTGCATAAGTGACTGGGTTCCATCCCTTATTCGCAAAAGTTTCACAGAATTTTTGTTTCCATGTAGCCCATTCAGAATTCAGTGTCAATTTTATTATCATAGAACTGTACCAATCCATGCAACTTTTATCCATAAATAATCTTAAAATTTCAATTTTTTTGTCATCTGTCGTCACATTAAAACGTAGACACTCTTTTTCAAAAATATCAATCCATAGACTAGCATTAGAATTTTTAGATGTGAATTTCTCAATGACAAATTTTTCAGATATTTGTTTTAAATTTTGAATTTTATTTTCATTGGTATTTTCTACCAACTTCTCGAATAATTTTTCCAAAGTTCCTGTTTCACACTGCTGCCGTGTCGGCTTTTCCGTTAATTCTTCTAGATATTGATCGCCAAATTGTAAATTACCCTCTTCGTCAAAGTAAATTTTAGCTAATTCATCTGTCATTTTTATCCACACTCTTCTAATCTGATATCTTTTCTTTAGACTACTCTTAATCTGGTTGTAAGAATTCGTTTTTATTATTTCTTTATGATACCTAGCCGCTTGAAGTTCTTCCGGTACAACATATGTTTTTTCATCCGGAGTAGATATGGAAGTAATAGAATAAATGTTGGACTTACCATCACTTCCTGGTAATAATGTGAATTCGAATCGAAGTTTCTCCATTTCAATAATAAACAAAATGTTGTTTTATAAGATGAATCAAATTATAAATGAATTACACAAACGCAATGTGTTGCTCTGAAATTAAACAAAGATTTATTCAATATGTAAGAAAAGTACAAAATACATTGTTTAAAAAAATGACTATTATTTTGTATGTACAACATACCTGAAATTAAACAAAGAAACAACATTTACGTTCATTATATCCTTCTCTCTAGTTTCTTTGAATAATATAAATAAAATACAATTTTCACCATTTACTTATTTTGTTTTACTCTGACATGTTTTCTGTATACTGTCAATCAAGTCCAATCTATGGTATCTACTAAAAAGTATTTAAAGAAAAGATTCAATACTCTTTTCTTTACACATATATTCACGTCTTTATCCCATACGGGGTAGACAGAGCCTAGAGCCATAAGACCTTAGACCACGTTTAGCATAATGTTAGTTGAAACAGGAAATCAATAGTGATGGGTTGCTAGCCGCATCGCCTATGTCATGATTTCCCCATTCGGCGATTCCCTCTTTCCGATTCCTAAAATGTAGAGTATGTGAAGTTGCAGGCTTGGTAAAGTAAGGGCGCATAGATCAAGAATCTTGGCTCTACCTGAGATCTGACCACTTTTTCATGGATTTTGATCAAGGCACAAAACTAGTAATAATTAAGGTGTAGTGTAGAGCAATAAATAAATAAAAGGTATGTGTGATGCAAACTGGAAACAACTAAACAAAGTATGCTTCCCGTGGGAATCGAACCAACGACCTTTGGGTATTCAGACAAACGCTTTAACCATTGGGCCACAGGCAATCAGGCTAAATTACCTTAATTTTTAGACGGCATATTATCACGGCACAACGTTGCTGACGTAATAATAATTAATTATTATGTCGTGACGTCGCTTTCAAGTTTGGACCGAATGTCGGTTACAAGTTAACCCACATTTCAATAACTCCTGCGTAATTTATTAATTACATATTATATTATAAATGTGTATGGTTGGTTGATGTAGAGTTTCGTGGTTCAAATTTATCAAAATGTTTGATACTAGCTGTAGCCCGCGACTTCATGTGCGTGTTCTAGTTATCGTGGGAATCGCCCAGGATTCCCCCTTTTTTTTATACAAAGTTTGTCATGACAGTAACCAACACAAACAAAGAATTATCCTATTTGCGTGTGCAAACTCTACATACCTGAAAATACAGCAGTATTTTGCACAAAGCGTCACCCAGGAACCAAGTCTCGGTGACATCCCAAAGAACAGTAGGTGGCAAACAAAACAGTATCACCATAAAATCCGCCACAGCCAAATTCACTATGAAATAGTTCGTCACTGTCCTCATTGTGTGATTCCTGTATACCGCCACACACACCAACGCATTCCCAACCAATCCCATCACGAACACCAATGTGTGAGTGCCTATTAACACCCATTCATACGTGTGCGGGTATATGTAATCATACAACATCGCTACGTAATCTTCTCTAGTTAAATTACAAAATTCTTCGTCTCCTACGCATACTTCTTCAATTTTCTTTGTATAATTATTTAAAACATCATCTACTCCTTTCTTTTTCTTTGATATAACGTTGTCTCTTTCGTTATCATCTGTTTTATTTTTATCAATGATAAAAGCATTAGTTTGTACTAAAATTAAACCTATGACTAGTAAGCTGTTGGTATTTTTGTACATGATTGATCGATGATCGGTTGATGACTGATGGCTTCAAAACATCATCCTGAAACAAGGAAAGGTCATTTATCAGAACACTGTGTTACTATATATAATATTTATGCTCTGTGCATTATATAAAGTGTATTTATATGTTTTTGACGCCAACTCAAGTGGGGCTTAAGGTTCTTATACACTTGTCGTAAAAAGGTTTTAAGTATAAGTGAGTTTTTAAAAATACTGTCAAAAGCACCATTAAAATGCATTCAAGAAAGATAAGTATGTTTAGTATTGTTTGTTACTTTATTGTACTAAAAACAAATTTGTTGCATATCTATTCTTTTCATTGTGGTTGAAAAAATCATGAAATGACTATTCGTGTTTTTAAATTTTGTTTGATTGCCTGGAAGCAAAAATAATACAGAAATGAAAATCTAAAAGATATGAAAACAATTTAAGTTACTTAATAATTTCTTAGAAATATCGCTAATTGCTTCTTACATCAGCGCTTATTACTGATTTCGTTAATCCTCTTGTTTATTTAAGGATAACCTAAAATTTCACATCAAATCATTTCTCAGTGAAATATGTCAGAGATGAAAATTAATTAGTAAGATAGTCCTGATGAATGAATACAACTTTTGATAGGATATTCACTAGCAGATAGCTAATATGGCTCAAATTACGATGCTTTTGTTTCAGAAAAGTGATAAGGTGATTCCTAGGGAAGGTTTTAGGTATATAATACATATAGGGTTTTATATAAATCTTTACATAGTATAAAACAAAGTCACTTTCCGCTGTCTGTCCCTATGTATGCTTAAATCTTCGAAACTACGCAACGGATTTTGACGCGGTTTTTTTAATAGATAGTGATTCAAGAGGAAGGTTTTTATGCCCAAGCGAAGCCGGGACGGGTCGCTAGTAAATACTAATAATTCTAAGGCGGTACCGGGTTCGCTACTAATAATTAACCTTACAAATGTTGGTGCATAAATATAATACCGTTGTCTCTACTATTAAGTCAAATACAAAACGTCTTATCTACGTTCTTGTTTACATCTTTGATGTTTTTGCCTTGAAATCTCTGTTTACAGTTTCCACCGCTAATAGACGTAGGACAAGATGTTTGCATTTTAAAACTGAAATGTGAGAGCGAATTTATATCTCAGATCCACAGACTTCAAAGAACTACAGACGAACGTTTAGCTTTCTTTGTGTGTGTATCACGGTGTAATGGCGATCGGCGGCGCCAGCGTCACTGGTAGGTTTATTTATGTGAGTATAAGAGTACATCCATTCGCATAAAAAAGTAGACTATAAAATAAGTTGGCATACGGTGATTCATACTAATTATATTTACGCAAAATGTCATTATTCATAAAAATATAGCACTATTATTGTTTTAATCACAAGTTCAAATACAAATCTTTTGAAAAAATATGGCAAACTCGTCATGCCAAAATATTTTAGGAATTAATACATATGTCAACGAAGGGATCCCGAGTAAAAGCTGTATAAGACAAAACGAAACGGCCATAGTTTGCAGGCTTCACTCGTTTTGTATGTGAGATTACGTCTGGAGTATTTGTAAGTCTGTGTCTAGATCATAAATTTTCCCATGTTATTGTATGATTGTTGGAATCATAGTATCTGTTGATAATTAATTTTTTGTACTGTTGATCGCGGTATTTCTTGTACAAAGATGGAAACCGGTATTCTTAATGCCCAAAAATAACTATATTGAGTCCTGTGGGGTTACTACCGTCTCTTAAAACCATGCAAGATCCAGTGAGTAAGGGAGATGTCGCCTTACATTATGTATTGCGCTGTCTTGCTTACTTAGTGTCTATGCGTCTCCGGAGGCATGCGCGCTGCTATATTGGTAATGTGTTGAGTCAAATGAATAAAATCTTGGCTTTAAACATTAACCTCCTTATTCATAAAAATTACCAAACGTCTGTTAAGTCCTTTTAAGTTAATTTTAACTAAAATGGGTTTTGGCCCCGTTCGTATTAAAATTTACCGTGAAAGAATGAGCTGAAACAAATTTTAGTTAAAACGTTAGTATTAATAAACTTTTTATGAATATGTGGGTTAATTGTTAAACTATATGTAACCTAGTCAATGGAAATGGAGGTTGATTTTAAGGAACCTAATATAATAAAGACAAAAAAACTATTTCTTAATTTTTTGTCTATTTGTTCCGGTTAGTCTCCAAAATGGCTAGATCATTTTTGACAAAATTTTCACTAGCAGATAGCTAATTTTAAGGCGTAGCTGAGGCTAACATTGATTGTGAAAAATAATTAGGTTTATAAATAAAAGCTAATGAATTTCACGCGTATAAAGTCGTGGAGCTCGCGGGAAATAGCTAGCAAAATATGGGTAATAGGCAATAGCTATAAATGAAACAAACAAATAAACATGTAGGCCGCGATCGAGACCGGATCAGAAAGTTATTTTTGTTGACTGCGGAATTTAAAATTTGTGGCAATATAAAGGTTAAATGTCAACAAAAATATACACTCAGGTTTCATAATTATATTACCAGGGGACTTAGCCAAAAGTCACAATCGCAAAACGTGAACGTCGTACGACAAGAACAAAATGTATGGGATTGACATAAGATTGACCGCGTGATTTACCGCAGCTTATGTCAATCCCATACATTTTGTTCTTGTCGACATTCGTCAGCGTTTTGAAATTTGCCACTTTGCTGGGGGGGGTTAGCCAACGTTACATAAACTGCGCTAAATCTCGTGGTCAATCAAAGAATCGCGCGCGGACTCAGTCAAATGTTCTTTTTTCAAAAAACCTGAGAATCTGTATTTTTTTTTTTTTTTTATCTATTTGGTTAATCTTATGTCAATCCCACGTCAATCTCATACATTTTGTTATTTTGTTCTTGTCGACATTCGTCAACATTTTGAAATTGTGACTGGCTACAGGGGCTGCACGTGAAGCTCCATTACCGTTATTGTACCATAATATATTTTTCAGATTTCCAAATAAGCCTGTCTAACTTTAGTCAACCTTTAAATTATACACCCTACCATACAAAATAGTATCATAGAATGTACAGTGGGCCACATAGCAAAGTATACTACTTTATAATTATAGAAAACTAGCTGTTCCCCGCGGCTTCGCCCCGCGTGGGACATGGTTATATCGCGCCCAAAAGTAGCCTATGTTTGACCTCAGGTCTTTAACTACATCCCTACCAAATTTCATCACAATCGATCCAGCAGTTTAGCCGTGAAGAGGTGACAGACAGACAGACAGACTTTCGCATTTATAATATTAGTATGGATTACGGCAAAAACTAACTATAGGATTTTAGGAAATTAAAAACTACTGGAGCGAAATGAAAAACGTGCATAGCATTTGCATAGACAACAGAGAGAGGTTTTTTTTTTTTTAATTGAACGTACATAGAGCACAACAAAAACAGCGACTATAAACGGCTATGGTGTAATATTTTGATTATTTACAACAATAATCACACTGACAGCCTAAGGTAGTAAACATTTGTCTAGGATTGTATTTTAAAAATAAAATTTAAACGTTTAATAGAAACACTGGCCACTAGTAAGGATTTTTTTTTCAGATTTCAAACACTTTTATATTGATACTTTTCTCGCCTTGTGAAATGTAACTTGCTGCTGATTATATTTACTTATTGTTATTTTGTTACTAAACATTGTTTTATTTAGAACTAGCGACCCGCCCTGGCTTCGCATGGGCATAAAAGCCTTCCTCTTGGATCACTATCTATTAAAAAAACCGCATCAAAATCCGTTGCGTAGTTTTAAAGATTTAAACATACAAAGGGACATAGGGACAGAGAAAGCGACTTTTTTATACTATGTAGTGATAATGATAGTAAAGACCGACAAGTAATTCGGGCAACATTTCTATGTGACCCACTGTACACCGTGCTCCGCACCTAACTACCTAAATTTATTTAGCATAAGTGCCTACATCATGTAAATGACGAAGGTTAAACGCGACTCCATATCATAATGAATATTTCATAAGACATGAGCCGCGAAAGTCATTAACTTTCAGAGCGGGTCGCTAAGCAATTTGATAAAAATAAATAAATCAACAAGGACCTCTACAAAGCCGTTTTTATGTCGCCGGATTACCGACTTTTATATTCTCTTTTTGAAATCCAATAACGTTGGACGACATCGCGAAATTAAAATACCTACGAGCACAGTACAAATTTCGATTCGAATTTTCGAAACTTTTTCTTGGTTGATTGATAGAATAAACAAAATGGTGGCACACTTACGATGTTCACAAATCAATTAGAATTCGTTCAAACGTGTCAAATCGCACAAAGCACACGTGTTAGAAATTATTCAACCAATAAAATGACTAAAATTAAAACCACTATTGCAAATTTTCGTTATTTGGAGATGTTCAATCCCAAACAAAGTGCCAACTTGTATTAGTTTCATACAAAATAACTCCATATAATTTGGGGGTGACACATAATTCTCGTTTCTGATTACTTTGAAATATAGCAATATCTTATAGTCCGATATGGACGGCAAAAAAATGTTTTTTTTACCTAATCGTTGTGTGTGTTTTAATTTAAAAGTACCGAAACAATTTTTTTTTTTTTACATAAAGTTTTTTTTTGATAGAAGCAGATTCCATTGATAAGTGTGTCTCTAATTCTTTTTCCTTAACAATAGAAGTCCACGATTGTACGATTGTATCCATCATTTGTTTCATACAAACCCATTAAATCCTAACAGATTTATCCCTATCCTTGAAATAACACAAATCCGAATTTCAGTGTCGATTGACCTTTACGGGTGTTTAACGATCTTGATTTACATCGTTTGTTCATTAGTTAACAATTGATTTGAATCTATCGAGGTGGGGTTTTTACTTCTTCATAAATAAATATATAGGGACAAATCAGAGTTAGCCCCAAAGTAAGTTAGAGACTTGTGTTATGGGATACTAACTCAACGATACTATATTTTATAACAAATACATATATAGATAAACATCCAAGACCCATAGGTCCGTCAGAAAAAGATCATTTTTTCATCTTGACCTGACCGGGGATCGAACCCGAGCGATTTCATCTGAGCGTGTTTCCTAATTGTATCTTCAGCTAAGTGTATGACAAGAGTGATGAGTGCGGAGGAAGCGAGAGAGGTATGTATGGATTGTAGCAAATGGAAATCTTTAGTCTCTTCCTACCTCTAAGGAAGACAGGCGTGATGATATGTATGTATGTATCTTAAGCTAACGCTTTCGAACCGAGAATTGCTAGGTGGTCCATGAGCAATAGCTACATATCACTACATAGTATATAAAATTTCTCTGTCCCGTATGTATCTTAAGCTAATGCTTTCGAACCGAGAATTGCTAGGTGGTCCATGAGCAATAGCTACATATCACTACATAGTATATAACATTTCTCTGTCCCGTATGTATCTTAAGCTAATGCTTTCGAACCGAGAATTGCTAGGTGGTCCATGAGCAATAGCACTACATATCACTACATACTATATAACAAAGTCGCTTTCTCTGTCCCTATATGTCCCTTTGTATGCTTAAATCTTTGAAACTACGCAACGGATTTGGATGCGGTTTATTTATTAGTTAGAGTGATTCAAGAGGAAGGTTTTTATGCCCATGCGAAGCTGGGGCGGGTCGCTAGTATTTTATAGAAAGAATTAATAGGTGTTATGGATCATTAGAAAGAAAAAAACTACTCTTGGCACCCACAAGAGGTGAATCACGGGTTGAAATATTTGATAGGTTAGAGAGATTTGATTGTTTTTTTGTATCGAATAGGCTTCGTAAATATAGAACTAATTTAAAAAAATATTTTACTGCTGAGAAGCCACACCATCCCCGAGTGACATAGGTATGGTGTCCCACGGGCGATGTCGTTATTCATAAGTCATTAAATGGTGATTGTATGAAATTTAAATTGCGACTGAATTTATTTTACCCACTTCAATAAAATGGAGGAGGTTCTCAATTCGTGGATCAATAGTCTGATAATAAATGATTTATTATTACAATTGTTATTCCAACTTCGTATAAATAAAGTCCAGTAACCAAAAATAGGGCTGCCAATGTAATTAAAAATATTTACAAAGCTATCTATTTAATTGTTTTCAAACAACAATAAAGGTTTAAAGGCAGTTGTAGTCGTTTTGTGGTTTGGTTTGAAAACTATTCCTATAAAGAATTAATTTGTATGTCTATTTATATAGCGATCTTTTGTTTATTTTGTTTTGTGAGTAACTTTTTTTAAATCAAATTTGGTAACTACTTTTCCATCATTTACTATCGGTATATAAATAAAAGGCTTTATAAACCTAATGACGATATCATTGCCCTAAGACTCCGGTCCCAGGTTGGTCTAAGTAAGGTATATAAATAAAAGGCTTTATAAACCTAATGACGATATCATTGCCCTAAAACTCCGGTCCCAGGTTGGTCTAAGTAAGGTATATCCCACCAAAAACATAAATGTAAAAAACGAGAGCCAAGTTCAATACAAAAATTATGCTTGGCGGTGAGCTTCGCCGCAAAAAGAATGGCGATCTAAATGAGTGCCAAGTTCTATGCAAAATCGAAATATGTTTTTATAGGAACAAAATAACATTATGAACAAGTATTAAACTCTATTTCTTTGCTTTATTAGATACCTATAACAATTGCTGTTATTTAAAAATGTGAGATCTTGAAGTAGGTCAGATTTGACTTGGCCAGTTTTTAACACAATTAAAATGTTGAATAACTTTATAAAATGACTTATGTAATTAAAACTGGCCAAGTCAAATCTGACCTACTTCAAGATCTCACATTTTTAAATAACAGCAATTGTTATAGGTATCTAATAAAGCAAAGAAATAGAGTTTAATACTTGTTCATAATGTTATTTTGTTCCTATAAAAACATATTTCGATTTTGCATAGAACTTGGCACTCATTTAGATCGCCATTCTTTTTGCGGCGAAGCTCACCGCCAAGCATAATTTTTGTATTGAACTTGGCTCTCGTTTTTTACATTTATGTTTTTGGTGGGATATCATTACTTTTTGTAAAGAAAACTAGGCAAGTATTCCTATTTAATTTTTTTTTTGCGTGACAAATTAACCTAAAAGAGCTACAAACAAATGAGGTTTTGAAAGAAACGATTTACGTAATATTAAATAACTCACAAATGCCGTTAAAGTACAATACTAAAAAGGAATAATTTATATCTGGACTATTCCAGCTATAACTCAAATAAATTTAGTCGAACGACGCAGCATTAAACGCAATCTAACAGGTGGGTTTCCGCCAAACAACCGGGCATAACGAGGACGCTGGCGCGAATGAGCGCCGCTAAGAGCATACTTTGGTTCGTTCGCATTTTAAGTCGTATAGCGCTGTGAGCCGCGCACAAGTGCAAGACGCGAGCGAGTTCAAGCAGCATTCTTAGACTAGTCAATACATACATATATCGGTACCAATAAGACTTCGCTATTGCCTTGACCTTGGTATACATACACATTGGAGTTTCTTTTAGGGTACAAAAAGTTCGAACTAACAAATTTATACCTTAAAATATTATTTCTTATTTTCAAAAGAAATCAGAGAAACGAACCTGGCACTGATCTTTGTTAATTTAGTGAGCCGTGGACTATAAGATAACTACTATGCAGGTATAAACCAACCGACCCGCTAAATTTTAAGTAAATCGCTACCGCTTATAATTTTGTACCATAAGTCAGAGCGTGACGCTGATTGGCTGGTGTGCTGCCGCGCGCCGCTGACGACACACCGTTGTTGGCCGGTTGTTTAGCGCGTAGGTATTACAAGTTTTTTGTATGGGGACACCACTTATTTTTTGACTTTTTTTTATTTTTTGATTTTTTCCTACGCTTACACACAATTTCCGAGCTGGATTCCAAATTTCATCCTTCTAGGTCATCTGGAAGTAGGTTAGGTTTAGGTACTATAAGTCAGTCAGTCAGTGCTAAAATTTACAACTTTTTGACCTTCATATCTTTATAACCGTTTGAGCTAGCTTCATGAAATTTGGGCTTCTACATGTCCTGATGGATCTTATTAAACACACGTAGTTTTATGTGTTTACATTAAAGAGGTTTCGAGTTATAGAAGGGTCAAAATTGGCACCAAGTGGTTCGTGTAATATTACACTCGGCGCTGGCTAGCCAGTTCCTTTGCTTGAACTTGGCTTGACACGCTGCCGCGTGTCTAGATAAATAAAAGGCTTTATAAAGCTAATGACGATATCATTGCCCTAAGACTCCGGTCCCAGGTTGGTCTAAGTAAGGAACAGATGGGGGATATAGCTCAGAGGATACCTGCAGATGTTGTGTCTCTCCCCAGACCATGGCACATCTGCTATCGTGCCCCGCGTGCCCAGCCACCTGCACGCTCGGGGACCTATACGAAGTCACTGATAATGCCTTGTCAGTGGCGGAGTTCTGGTCCTCATAAATATAAATCAGCCAGAGTTGACTCGCTAAGAAGAAGAAAATGGCCTTAATACTAAAAATATGAACTTCAAGAATAGAAAGATTCCGCAACCGTTCTCCTACGACCCATAGAAAGGCAAGCAAGGCTTTGAACCTTTAGCTAATTCTTTTAGCATTAAGTCCACTTATTTTGCTTTACATATTTATTTTGTACAATAAAGGTTAAAAAAAAGAAAAAAAAGGTACCGATTCTGTACCGATATTTATAGGTTCTTTTCATTTCGGTACCTGGATACCTGTTCCAGATAAGTACCGGTATCTGAAAGTACCGGTACCTAATATCGTTACCGAGCGGTCATGCAGCCATGTTGCCTCCGTACGTGACGTCACTGTGAGCCATTAGGCATGGGATACGTCATAATATTATTATTAATATTTCAGAGAAAAATAAATATGCGAAATTCATATCAGTATTTTGTCAACGTAGGATACGTTAGTAAAATACATAACTAAATTGATAAAATATGATTTTAATTTATTCTATTATATAAATAATAAACATATACTAAACCAACACAAAAATAATACCCCATTGAGGCATTTCCTGACTGTCAGATAATGCTTTTAATAACATCGCCTATTGTGCTATACAAATTTATTTTTACCCAACTACGGCGAAGCCAAAAGGAAGGGTTGGGTAAGTACGAAAATGGTCAAAGTAAAGCCTTCAAACGAACATTGCTGGTATACTTATACAGTGGGAGCGACCACGGCTTTACCATGACTACTTTTGTACCTATGCATTTCTGGATTTCTATCTCAATTATTTCCTTGTTTCAACCTTTTAAAACACCTTTTAACGACCTCCGTGGCGTAATGGTTAACATGCCTGGGACTGCCCGGGAGGTCCCGGGTTCGATCCCCGGTCAGGTCAAGATGAGAAATGATCTTTTTCTGATTGACCTGGGTTTTGGATGTTTATCTATATATGTTTTTGTTATAAAATATAGTATTGTTGAGTTAGTATCCCATAACACAAGTCTCGAACTTACTTTGGGGCTAACTCAATCTGTGTGATTTGTCCCTATATATTTATTTATTTATTTATTTATATATTTTAACGTAGTCGGGTTATAGGTTTTGTAACTTAATTTTAGTACAATAAAGTTTAAATAAATAATTGATAAGGTTAGATCATTTATGATAAGCTATCATGAGTAAAAACCTGTTGAACCAAAACCGTTTGTACTTTTATATATTCTGTGACAAAACCATTAATTTAATTAAACTGTGATCGTTAAATACGTTTATTTTATAGCGGCTATCTTGCCATTTTAATTAGAGTAATTTTTATAGGATACTTCTATGGCAGGCGCTTTGTTCTGGGACTTATTCTGGGACCGACTTAAGTCTCTCTCATTTTAATTACTTGTAATATCTTAACAAGAAAATTAATTGACTTACGCCCGAATACTCAAACGCTACTCAATTTTGAGAGCTGCTCAAGTATCATGCTGTCGCGCTGAACGTCTGCGATATGACAGTGACAGAATGATACTTGAACAGCTCAAAATTGAGTAGCGTTTGAGTATTCGGGCATAAAAATGACTGTTAACTTCAAAACTTAGCGTAGACCGTCGTAGAGGCCTACGTCGTAGCGGCTCTACATCGTAGAAGCGCTACGAGAACAAAAATCGCCTAACTATTTGCGTCACACTTGATTCCATTAATTTTGTTTATAATTTTTTTCTTGTAGCATGATCAAAGCACTCCTAAGGAGGGTTGACGTTAGGCAGGCGGGCGGTCAGATTAATAATGCAAAAACTTGTGTCGAAAGTAGTAAAGTACCATCGTATTTAAGTCGATCGAGCCATTTGGCTGTCGTTAAAAGAACCACGTCAGAGGCCAAGAGGCGGTTCTGAAGAACTTGTGCATGGTCGATTGACCATGACACCTCCACGAATTGATGATGACAAAATGAAATGAAAGTCCAAAAATATAATTTAATCAATTGACTGTATTTGTTAATTATTTATGCTCGAAGTTTGTAAAGTATCAAAACACAAATATTTTGGAGTCTCGTAAACTCGATTACAAATTCTAGTTTTTGTTTCAAAGGCCTACTCCTTATAATTTATGTATCTAAAGCAACTTGGGATTTGAATGGTAATTTTATGCAAGAACATTTTTTTTAAATATTTTTTTACTCAAGTGTGTTAATGGTTGCAAAGTATTTAGGTATTTTTATTAATAAAAGATTTATTTTCTTGTCTCGTGCGTGAACGCAACTTATCACAATTTCGAGCTTGATTTTAAGGTACCACAGGAAGGGAAGGTCTAGTCTTAACATGTTCGCAGACGTTTTTGAAAACACAATAGAAGTTTTATTGTTATAACTGTTATAGCAGTCGTGTGTCTGCCAATGTGTTAAGCCGAAGACTTATGGCAAAATAATACGAACTAAAATGAACTAAAAAAAATTTCGCTCTCGTTTGAAGGCCAAAATCCACTTCGGGTCGCTGAGCCAGCTGAATAGTTAAAAAAAACTGATTAAAAACTTTAATTTAGGCTGGTATTTTATATAGAAGAGATGCGAAAAAAAATCAATTCTTTTATATCACTGGAAATCTCCATTATGAGTATTTGACTGAGTCACTGACTTTTGAATATAATTAAGTGTCGACTTCAAAAGAGACAAACATTAAGTAAACAGAATAATAAAATTTTATTTGAATTGTTTTTTATATGCTTTAGGTATGCAATCAAGTAAATTCAAAATAATAAGAGGACTGTTAAAAAAAATGCGATTGAGTGTAAAACGGAATTCTGTTGTATTTCATTCAAAGTAAATCGGCAAAGTGCAAGTCGGACTCGTGTTCTGAGGGTTCCGTCAATAGAGACTATTTTAAGGTCTTTGTTTAACTTTAATTTGTTTGTAAAGAATAGTTCGTCTTTTTTTTAACAACAAACTTACAGTTTTTACATCCGAATCCGCTTCTTACCAATTTTTATGATTCTAGTTCGTTTTTTCTTAGGTACACTAGTTGAAATCACTACATAGTATAAAACAAAGTCGCTTTCTCTGTCCCTATATCCCTATGTATGCTTAAATCTTTGAAACTTCACAACAGATTTTGATGCGGTTTGTTGGATAGATAGAGTGATTCAAGAGGAAGGTTTTTATGCCTTGCAAAGCCGGAGCGGGTCGCTAGTTCATAATATATACTCAGGCCTACGGTCTCTTTCGGCTGTAAAATAATCAAAATTAAACGTCAACGCGATTAAAAGATATGATCGTAAATGTTGCAAAGTCATATTGCTGGTTATAACAACGGAGTGACTGCCGTTTGACCCCTTTTATAAAACTTTTTACACGAAAACAAATAGGAACATGACCCGGGTGTGTTAGTGGACAACACTGTCAGATTTTTCAGGCTGCCCAATGGCATCTGACATAACCTAACGACTGCCATCTATCGATAACAGCCGGGACCAACGACATAAAGTGAAACACGGAGGAGCTCAAGATAGAAATTTAACTGATGGCGACCAATCCATAGACAGTGAAGTGATAAAGAAAGTTATTTTCGACTATTTTGTATTTATTTCGGGCATATTGATTGGTTGGTATTAAAAATACATCGGACGCCATCATTTCTGACATAAAGCGGCACTTTCCGTTAATAAAACGTCAGCCATCTTGCTTTATGACGCCATTTGGTGTTAAAAAGGATTTGCGTCTGTTTACAGATTTTATTGGCATTATAAACTTTATGTACAGTATTTTACAGCTTGATTTTGGGACCTAAATTATTGGATTGGTCTTGTATAAAAGGAATAGAAGCGTCATTGATTTTCTCCGCGTCTTCTTTCGTGATTCATCAAGAGTTTGTGGCTTAGTGGCCATCATGCTAAGTTACCGAAGATTGATTTGATCCCAGGTCAGGTGAAGATGTAAAATAATCTTTTTGGATTGATCTGGGTCTTCACTATCACTACATAGTATAAAACAAAGTTGCTTTATCCGTCCCTATATCGCTATGTATGCTTAAATCTTAAAAACTACGCAACGGATTTTGATGTGTTTTTAATAGATAGTGATTCAAGAGATAGGATTTTATGCCCATGCGAAGCCGGGGCGGGTCGCTAGTGATTGAAAATATAGTATTGTTGGGTTACTACCCATAAACCAATAACTTACTTTGGGGCTAGCTCAATCTGTTTGTTTTATTCATATTTATTTATCTTAAATATGTATTGATAGCTTGGATTATTTAAGCTACCAGAGATGTCACCCACACTTACGTGGAAAAGTCTGCCACATTTTGCGCGCGGAGTAAGATTTATTCAAACACGTCGCTACGCACACACTTGACAAAATTATCCAACACAAGCAAAAAGTACACGCACACAAGCGGCGTGAGAGTAAGACTGAGATTTTCTCCTCGAAAAAAACTTATCCGTTTTTTTTCATGAATATATGAGATTTATTTTTAAACACCTGTAATTACGAGGATATTCAAAAGTCTACCTATTAACATCACAAAGGAAATTTTGTGCGTAAATTAGTCTAGGCACTTTAACTTTAGGGTCAGTTTATCGATAGTTCGAAAATTTACATAACTGTACAAGACAAGTTGACCGAAGTAGTTCCTAGCCCTTAAATTATAAACACATCTCTACCTAGGTCGTATTATTATGGTGTGAGTGGCAATGAAGCCTGTACACCCTGAGCGATGTCTCGGCCTTAGTGGTACGTGCCAAAGGCGTGGCGGAGACAGAGGCGTGCATTTTGTATCGTTTGAGTTTATATTTGTCGTATCAAGAAATAAAGGAACTTGCTAAAGATAGACAAAAATGGAAGGAACTCCACCGACAAGAGCCTAGCTCTTAAATTTATGATGATGATGAGTTTCTATGTAACGCCACGACTTCACGCGACGCGTGTGTGATCCTTCATATAAACTTAAACGATACAAAATGCACCCCTTCGCCTCCGGTTTCTGTATGTGGCGACTTTAATGATCATTAGATGGCAATTGAGACCAACTTCTTACCCCACATTTACACTCAGCCCCTGCCACTGCTCCTGTCGCTGCCGAAAATATTTCCCTAAATACTTCTGCGGCAATAACGACGCGAGTAAGCGTTCACACTCAGCCTTCATACTTCTTTACTGCTCATCTGGTGGCCTACTATCACATGCAAGTTCCAGTGAGTAAGCGAGACAGCGCAATACATGATGTAAGGCGACATCTCCCTTACTCACTGGATCTTGCATGGTTTTAAGCTGAATGTAAACACTCACTCGCGCTCGCGCTGCCCGTCCTTTGACTTCCGCGCGAAAAACCGACAATCGAGGGATCGCCGGGCAGCGGCAGCGGCATGGGCAGTGACAACGCGAGTAACCTATTTACATTCGCGCGCTGCCCACTTCCCTGCCCTACAAGGCTGAGTGTAAATGTGGCATTACGTGCCTTCCGAAGTACGGAACCATATGGGGGCTTAGACAAAGTCACAATTTCAAAACGTTGGCGAATGTCGACAAGAACAAAATGTATGGAATTGACATAAGCTGCGGTAAATCACGCGGTCAATCTTATGTCTATCTCGTTATTTTTTTTCTTGTCGGACTTCGTTAAAGTTTTGAAATTGTGACTTTGGCTAAGCCCCTAAACAATCAGGTGATTCAAGTCCTGCCATTGCAGGTCCTATTAGTCTGAAAACAACTAGTACAAAGTACGATTCCCGTAGGATTCAGACCTACGACCTACGGATCGTAAACCAAACGCCAACATCACGGAGGCAGTCATAGTTATTAACACAAAAAAAGGCGAATTTTATAAGTTTGTATGTCGAACAACTTCAGAGCCTCCCTGTACCTTTTTAAAAATTTCTCCATTAATGTTAAATTATTCCATAAGACTGAATAAATGAATTAATTTATCTTTTCTTTGTACAGTGTGCCTGCCACAGAGTATATCTTTACACTCACACCTGAGCTGGTATATTTATTAATTGTGTCTCACTGTTCATTTAGTGGTTTTTATGGTTTATTCCCGGTCGTCCCCACCATGTTGTCCCCACTGGGGACGAGTGGGAAAAAAAAAGTTTCGTTCGTCCCCAGTGGTGACGATTGGCACTTTTTATTTCCCACTCGTTCCGCTATAGACCGAGAGTCAAAATACAAGAGGGTTTCAATAAGAGATTTCACGGTTTGTTAAAATGCTTTAATTACGCTTTTCTAAGCAAGACTGTCAATGGTTTTGATTGAAAGCAACTAAAAAACCGAGATAATTAGGACAGTATTAACGAATTAACAATAATTCTTGCAGTGCGTATCACAGATAATCAACCTATTTACAATAATTCTTACAGTTTTGAACTGCGTATCATAGATAATCAACTTATTTATTAGGTAACAATTCTCGCAGATCTATGGAGCGTATCACAAATAATCAACAAATTAAAAATATTTATGTACCATACTTTTTATGTATAACAGATAATCAACAAATTAAAAATATTTAACTACCATAATTATTATTGGAAAAATTATGTATCACAGATAATCAACCTATTTACAGTTATAATTATTACAGTTCCTATAACAGTTTTTGAAAAATGTTATAAGGTCTGTATAAAACATCATGACTGATCACAAAATTATCACTTTAAATGATTTAAAAAAAATAAACATTTTAGAAGTAAACTACTTATCTAAACATTGTCAACATTGAATTATTGTAAATTCGTTAATACTGTACTAATTACCTCAGTTTTTTTAGTTACTTTCAATCAAAACTATTGACAGTCTTGCTTAGAAAAGCGTAATTAAAGCATTTTAACAAACCGTGAAATCTCTTATTGAAACCCCCTTTTATTTTGACACTCTCGGTCTATAGCGGAACAAGTGGGAAATAAAAAGTGCCAATCGTCACCACTGGGGACGAACGAAACTTTTTTTTCCCACTTGTCCCCAGTGGGGACAACCGGGAATAAACGGTTTTTATGATTTTAGTTATTCGTTTAATACTACCACTTCACTTGGCTATTTGTATACGAATGTTTGCCTAATTGACCATGTGTGGACGGTGTATTTGCCAAAATCTTGTGTTATTTGCCTACTTTGCCTATTCGTCAAATTATTTGGCAAATACGCGAATAGCCAAGTGTGGTAGTAGCATAATTTATTGTAATTCGAAAATTGTCTTTTAATTGTGTAATGAATCATGAAATTTACGATGCTAATGTGATAATTGTAATGGGTGAATAATCATTTTTATCACAATAAATAAATAATAATTAACATACACATATATTCACGACTGTTTTCTGCAGGGGAAGGAAGTAAATTTCAATTGCTACAACCCTCACAGACTCTAGCTCCACTCGTCACTCTCGTCGTACACGCTTGTTGATTTCTGGTACTCCTAATATCTCCACTTCAAGAGGTCTGTAATTGGTCGCGTTTGGTTTTCAAGACCGACCCTGACCGACTTATAAATCAACTTCTCAATATAATTAGCAATTGACCTCAAAACAGAGATTAGTTTCGCGAAACAGGGCCGAAGTTTACTAATAATAAAATATTGACACGCGAAATGGGTCAAATATAAATCAATAGCTGGCTAAGCACTGTTGGCAATGGCAATATAAACGATTGGGGACAGCAATTCAGAAAGGGCACTGAATATGTATAACTACAAATTATCGAGGTTACAGAAGATATTCTCGTTTGTAGGTGGATCGCGGCAGACGTCGCTTAAAATAATAAATAGATATTTTTTGAAAGAGCAATTTTGAGATTTCGGTGCCTTTATTTATTATCAAGTTGCGATTGCGAAATATACTGGAATAGGACCATACTTACTGATAAAACTGTACACTTCAATAGAGCGGACATAACTCTCTTACATAAAAACACGAAATCTGTCTTCTTAATAGATATTGCTGTCTGTAACACACACAACCTCGATACTACTAATACAGAAAAAATTGCTAAATACACTGACCTTGCAATAGAGATCAAAACTCAATGGCGAGTAAATACCGTAAAAACTATACCCATAGTCGTCTCTACAACCGGAGTCGTGCCACACACACTTCACACAAATCTCCATACACTTGACCTACATCCGTCTACTTACATCGTAATTCAGAAAGCGGTTATTTTAAATACATGCAGAATAGTTAGGAAGATTTTATCACCATTTTAAATAGTACTTATAGCCTACACAAATTGGCTCTGGCCCCACAAATGCTTAAAATACCAAGTCAAAAAGGCTTGAGAAGAAGAAATATAAGATAATAATAATAATGTACGACATCAAAGAAGTGATATATCAAAAAAAAACTATCAACAGTGCTGTCGTGGTAAAACTACACATCTGTACACTTATTATTTTGTAAATTAAGTAAAATGCGACAATCATACGGGCAGTTGAGAAGGGTTTGAAGCGTTCATTTACTTATGTAAATTATTGCTATAATAGCACATTTTCCAGTTAAATTTTGAGACAGTTTAAATAAACAACGTGTCTTGCTGCCCTTATAACTACATGTAAAGTACATAAAGTAACCATTTAACAAGAAAACAAAAAACTGGGCTGCATTTTCATTAAACTAATGCCATTATTGCAAATTCATTCACATTGTGAGGCACACCTTATTGAAAGTTTTTTCAAAACCGACACTCACACCCATATTTTTAAACGTTGCCTCATATGTCTCCTCCACTCAACCTCATTCAAGGACGCCTCAAGGAAGTCCTCCAACTTTCCTTGAAAACGGTATTCTTAATTGTTTCCTTGAGGAAACTCCAGTGAGGATGAGTCAAGGAATGACGTTCCGTTTTATATCTGTATGTTGGTAAACCGCTTAACTTTTTGACGTAAAGAGAGTTTTTGACAAAGTTTCTTTTTCAATTTTAGCTAAATAGCATAGATTTATTATAAAACAACAAAATACTTAAATACACAAAGAAATTATTATAGTAGGTACAAATTCTTTTAAATCTGGTCCTTAATAAAAGCACCTACCTTTCGTCAACCGAAACGTTCGAGGCTTCTTTATATTTGACAGTTCGTTCCTCACCTCCATTGAGTAATTTCCTTAAGGTGAGTAAGCTAGTGTCAACTATGAATACCATGGAGGTCGAGTGAGGATGAGTCGAGTTTGAGTAAACGTTTGAGAATATGGGTGTCAACCTTTGACATAGATTTTTTAAGCTTTCGAAGCAAGGTATCGTCTTTTTTTCGTGCTTCGGAAGGCTTAACGTGTTTTTCGAAGCACGGAGGAGATCAAGATGGAAAATATATAATAGCCTATATTACCATCTTTTAAAACCATGCAAGATCCAGTAAGTAAGCGAGACAGCGCAACACATAGGCGACATCCCCCTTACTCACTGGATCTTGCAAGGTAAGCCACCAGGTCACAAAAAATCTAATCTAGATACAAAGCTACTTTTTTATTTTTTGCTTATTTATGACATTCCAAGAAGAACTGGGGCAGTCAGCTAGTTATATTTCATCACAAAACACAAATAAAGTCTTATAAATCATTTGTAATTTATCAAGTGAGATGAACGAGGAATATTATATTTCAAGTGGAATATCCTATTTCATAATATTTATCCAACAATATTGGAAAGCAAGTGTTGATGTACGATACCCGTAAAAGTATCCAATTTCTATCTGACCTAATAATTACTTTAGATTTTAGCAGTTTATTTAGTACAATCTCTACCCGCGACTTCGTCTGCGTAGCGGTTAATTACTTAGCTTATTTTAGACTTCAGCCCGCGGCTTTGCCCACATGAACTTCCCTCGGGCACAGTGCTTTTTCCCGGGACAAAAGGTATACTATATGTCCTTCTCAATACTCCTAGCTATGTGTATGCGAAATTTCAGAGAGACTGGTTAAGTAGATAGAGCGTGTAGAGTATTAAATAAACAAATTAAAAAACTCACTTTCGCATTTATAATATTAGTTGGAATTCTTACTTAAGACCTGCAATAAAATAAAATATATTTTTGTGTACTTCTTTAGATGCGTTTCCCCCCATACCACCTGCACCCATTTCTCTTGAAACTTTGCTGTCCCATTCGACCCGTCTCTTTTCGACTAGGGTCCCCAGGATTCTAATTAAATATTATTTACATCATTATTTCGTGGTTTCATATATCATCATACCCTGGTTTCAGAGTTCATCGCAACCGCCTCTCGCCCTCTGACCATTGCATGAATATCATTTTTATATTCTTACTAGCGACCTGCCCCAGCTTCGCATGGGCATAAAAACCTTCCTCTTGAATCACTCTATCTATTAAAAAACCGCATCAGAATCCGTTGAGTAGTTTTTAAGATTTAAGCATACAAAGGGTCATAGGGACAGAGAAAGCGACTTTGTTTTATACATCGCAACCGCCTCTCGCCCTCTGACCACTGCATGAATATCATTTTTATATTCTTACTAGCGACCTGCCCCAGCTTCGCATGGGCATAAAAACCTTCCTCTTGAATCACTTTATCTATTAAAAAACCGCATCAAAATCCGTTGAGTAGTTTCAAAGATTTAAGCATGCAAAGGGACATAGGGACAGAGAAAGCGACTTTATTTTATACTATGTAGTGATAGTGGTATTCAAAACTTTAATATTATCTTGCTTCTGATTTATATAGTAGTATACAAGGAAAACAAACTCGTGAGAGAGAGAGAGTGTAAAAGTAGACATTTTATTCATTTCAACGTGTTTCTAAGTTATATCCAATGCTTACGTTTCAAAGCCCTGTGCTTTACAAAGTATGGAGCTCAAGATAGAAATTCCACTAATGGCGACCAATCCAAACATGGCCGTGCACTCGCCGTCACTTCACTGAAAATAATGTTTTACCTAAGTACTTCAGCTATTTGAGAAATAACCAAAGTTTGGCAAGATACTAATGAATTAATAATGTTAATTTAACAAAAGTGATTTACAAAAAAATACATAAGGTTTGGTTACATACTGCAAAGAGTTATGTGGTCACTTTTTTGTGCTATAGATTGACCAAAGTTTTTCTTCAGTCTTGTCGAGCGCTATCATTACGAAAACGCACGCGTCGCTAGGCTATCAAACTCCCCTGATATAATAAATATATCGATATCCAACATTTCTTACAAATTCTAATAATAGTTATGCGTCAGAGTTTAAATACAAAACAGTATTGTAAAACTTTCAATGATTCTGTTTTCATAAATCTTATGCGTAGTTAATTTGTGCGGTTGTCGAACGTAGAAATGGAATTTCAGCAATCGCTTTCGATGAATCGATAAATTCGTGATTCAGAAATCGATTTTAACTTGTGAATTTGTTACTATTGTAGTACAAAGGAGTACGTTTTGCTGTTATATCGTGCTATCCCAATTCCAGCTAATATTATAAATGCGAAAGTGAGTTTGTATATTTGTTTGTTTGCTACCCCTTCGCGACCTATCTATTGAACCAATCTTACTGAAATTTCGTATACACATAGCTAGGAGTATTGAGAAGGACATAGGGACCTTTCATTCCGAGAAAAACACGAAGCTGCACGCGTAAGCTAGTATGTGAGTAAATTTTTCAAAAGACTTGGATACAGTGGCGATAACAATCGGGACCATTATATTAATGCCCCTTTGTGAAGAAGCTCTGGAGGAACGAAGTACGAAAAAAACAAAATGTATGGGATTGACATAAGATTGACCACGTGATTTACCGTAGCTTATATCAATCTCATACATTTTCTTGTCGACATTCGTCAACGTTTTGAGATTGTGACTTTGGCTAAGCCCCCAGCATAGACAGCGATAGAAGCGACCAATTCAAACTAGGCCGCGCTCACCGCCGCTTTACACGCGCTATCGTTTCAAACACGCATTTCTCGCTGGGCAATCGAGCCCCACGTGTAAACAATTTACCGACTTAAGACCTAGATCATAGAACAGATAATCAAAACTAAGGGAAAAAATTCCTATTAAAAGACGTAAATGATCTTAGCTTAGGTAGAGGTAATAAAGGAATTTAATATGATCCGCTACAGACGAATACCGAAATACCTTTTCAGGATATTGGAAAATAGGATCCATCCTGCTTGCTTTTTTAGGGTTCCATCGAAAATAAAAAAAAATCTTCAAAAATTTTTTTAGGTTATAGCTCCCATACAAGTGGGAGTAATATTTTCTCGAATAACCTATCATGTGGGTTTTTGTTAAAAAGTCTTTAAAACCAATTTTGTGAGGTTGAAAACACCATTTGTATAGTTTCGTACAAAAATGAAATAACGGATACCTTAAAGGATCACTTGTGCGTCTGTCTGTTCGTCCGTCCGTCTGTCACAGCCAATTATCTCCGAAACTACTGGACCAAAACAGATGATATTTGATTTATTATTCGTTTCTGAAATATTTGGTATTAAGGTGCAAATTTTTGTTAGGGGTGAGTGCCCCAACCCCCCCTCTATCTGCTAAACGGATGTGAATACGTGAAAAATTGCAGCAGTAGTATAACGAAGTGAAAAGTATAACTGTCAGAGCTGAGTGCTAAGTGCAAACTAAAAAGTTATAGGTAAGTAACTTATGAAATGTACACAAAAAAGTAAAGTTTCATACAATTTTGATTGAAAATGAGTAAAAAAGGTTTTAGTTACGTAAAACTAGATAGATAGATAGATATATATACTCTTTATTGTACCATTATCATACAAATTATAAGTACATGTTGAATACAAATACAAACAATGTGTACAAAGGCGGACTTATCGCTGATGCAATTTCTTCCAGCCAACCTTAGGGTGGATACTAGTTCTGAATTTAAATTAAAAAACCACGTACTTTTAAGGAAACATTAAGTAATAGCAATTTTAATAATAATAATACTATAATAGCAACGTTTGATAGCACGCGGCGCTAGGCCGAACGATGTAGCCGCGCTCGGGAGTCGAAGTATATAACATCCTTACTTGTTTTTAGATGTGTCAGTGAATTACGTTTTTCTACAGAAGAGGTCGCAGGAAAAGATATTTTTGGAGAAAACTTATTTTAATTAAATAAAATAATATAATTAATACTACACAAGTGATTAAGATCGAAGTTGGATCAGTAATAATTAATTAAATGAAAATCACACGGGAGGTTCAAGGGACACAGGTGTTCCAAATTCTCGTAACTGCCCGCCGTGAAGTGTCGACGTAGCGCTTCTCGACGGTCCACATGCAGCGTCGTTGGGGATAGTGCAAGCGATAATATGCAAGAGATTAGCTCTGCGTAACACCTCCACCCGTAGAGCAGCGATTATTGAAGACAGATGTCGTAAATTGAGCTGGAGGTTGGTCGGTATCAATCTTTTTGGGACCAGGAGGGGTAGCCGTGTAGATTCCTTGAACTTCTATCTGGTTGTTCTCAGTAACTGCTTGCGCAATCATTGCTTTTCTTTTCAGGATATATCTTCTATATAGCAGAATACACAGGATGATGATTGCGATGAATAGTATTACATACATCGGTATGGTGGTGTGGTATACATGGTAGTCGCTTTTCTCAGGCAATTCAAGTTGTGGCTCCAAGGACATCTTCTTACTAGTTTCATGTAGATGGGCCAAGTTGATAGATTTTAACTTGAAGCTTGAAGAGAAAAACTCTGGGTGTTGCCACGAAGATAGATTATCTGCTGGAACGTCGATGATCTTTAACGCTTGTCCTTTAAGACGATCTTTTTTGTTGAAAATTTTAAACTCTGCAGTGTCTAGGTAGCAGCTATGAGGTATTACAGCAAGATAGCTGCCTTGTAAGGTGTTGTAAAGATCTCTTCCGCAGGATAGATGTACTTTTGTAGGCATCGGGAGACTGATGCTGTAGTGTCTATCATCAAGTTCTTCATAAGCCGGTCTTGTTAGTGATACTGTCACAGGACTGCACGAAGTCACTAGTCGTTGAGTGGTGATCAGCTGCTGGATACAATCTGATGCTGCCTGATTGTGCATACTATTTGATTCATCACATAGATACCACTTGCTCGTCTTCGGACATTCTGTCACTATGTACCTGAATTCTTTCTTATTAAGGGCTAGGAATGGATGAGGCGGAGAAAGAACTTGATTCAATTTATTGGGAATCATACATAATTTATATAAATCATAAGTGGAGGGGACAAGAATAGGAATTTTATATACTATTACTATTTTATTTCCCGTATAATAAGAACCTAGTCTAATAATATCGTATAGTTCCCTACCATCTAAGTCAACAATATTCTTTTTATTATAAATCTTAGTTAAATTATTCATAATGTCTTTAATACTATTTAAATCTAAAACTGCATGATAAGCAGTAGACGTCCTGATAAAAGCTAGAACATTTTCTAATCTAGTAAGTTCTTGCGAAATATAATCTATGTTGTCACTCAAAATAGTAAGAACTTGAAATAAATGAGCATACTTGGTTAGATCATCGTCTCTAGTAGCGTCACTCTGACTTATCTTTCTTACTAGATCTTCTATTCTATTTTGGTTGTCTACTATACTATCTATAATTTTCGAATGTTGAACTATCCAATCTTTGGTCAAGCTTACATGCGTATTAAATTCCGAAATTATCTTATTCTCATTACCTTGCAATGATTTTAAAGCTTCATTATAATGCAGCGCATCTGTGTAATCTAGATTGCCAGTAATACTTTTTATAACAGAGCCGAGACCATCTACGAGTCCTCTCTTTGTACGACTTACCTCGAAAGTTTCTAAATGCTTAACAACGTTATTGAGCTTACTTTTCAGGTACGTCATATGCGGTTCGAATAAGAATTTGGTACGATTGTTAAGTTCAGGACCAACTGTCTGTAGTTGTCTATTAATAGATGTAACTGCTTCATGAATATCGCTAAAGTCGACATATCGCAGAAAGGAATGATAATGGGAGACGATCTTAGCTGGACCAAGTTTAAATGGAAGGATGCCCGGCCCATTGTCTAGGCTTTCAAGTTTTATTTCCTGCGTCAGTGCTGGGGTCAGTAGAAGGTGTATCACCAGGAGTTTCCTGCAACAATTGGGCGCTTTTAGGGACTCTTTTTAATCTATTTTTAGCTACTGGACCTCTCTTCTTTTTCGTATAGATATGAATAGGGAGGTCAGTCATGACTTCGTCATGAGTATACCGAGGAGCTAACTTTTGTCTCGACGCAAACGGATTTTTCACGAAAATCTGCTGTTCGGGTGAGTATTCAATTTCCGCTTCTTGGTTTTTATTACGGTTACCGGTGAGTTCTTTACGAGCTAAATTACACTGTTCCTGAATAGTATTATATGCAACAGTCATTTTCTTTTTGTGGTTATGCATATACTGTTGTAATAAATGAGCCGTAAGATCTATATCGAAAGGATCACGAGGGTCAAAGTGACCTGTAACTATGTCTATGGGTTTGCATTTTGTAAAACTATGGATGCTACTATTATAACCAAGCAGAGCATATGGCATTAGACTTACAACAGATTCGGTATTCTCGGTCAATTTTAGTACCCGCAAATGTTCTAGAATAGTGGAGTGGAATCTCTCGACAATACCATTCTCATTAGGTGCATGAGGAGCTACTTTATGATGTTGAATTTTGTGGACTCTCACAAATTCAGCTAATAATTGATTAGTGAATTCTGTACCATTATCAGTTACTATTGTGATGGGTATTCCATGATGGGTACAAAAATTTAACAACGCTTGTATTACACTGACTGCAGTTCCGTCACGTAAGTAATAGGCTTGGCCGTATTTAGAAAAAGCATCTACTATAGTTAAAAATTTTTCATTTTGGATAGTTAATAGGTCTAAATGTACTAATTCAAAAGGCTTTGAAGCTGAAGGGACAACTCTAAGTTGTAGTCTCACAGGATTACGATCATACTTGGCCTGTCCACATACAGTACATTCGTTAATAAATTTAGTAATTTGTTCACGCATTTTTGGCCAGTAGTACTTATGAGAAAGAGCTAAATAGCATTCGTTAATGCCCCTATGGTTAGTTTTGCCATCGTGGTATTTGTTAATAATATCTTGCTGCTTTAGATATTCCCTGATATTCTCTACTTCTCTTTTAGCAATGAAAATGTTCATAGATGAATTCTTAAATGTTCTCTGTATAATTGGCACTATTTCGTACATGTCCAGGTAAGGATTTATTAATAATCCAGTTTTAATTTTAGGTTGTACATATTCTTTTATAGCATTTATGACGTCTTTTTCTAGGTTAGATTTAGAAACTTGAATAGATATACGCGTATGGCTATCAAAAGGTTTAGAAATAACGGGTCTACTTTTAATATCACCTACTACATTAAATATAATTTGCTTAGTGAATTTATTTAAGGGTTCATCTGTTATTGGTACTTCTAAAATAGGATTTTCATTATCTGTGTGGACGGTAGCAGTATTCGAATTACTATCACTATCTGGAGCAGTTAGAGTTCTAGAACTAGTATCGTCTATAGTTGGGGTTTTGTCAGAAATATTAGCTATAAGGGACATGTGCTCTTCGTTATGTAGCTCAATACGAGAAAGAGCATCCGCGTTAGTGTTAAATTTACCCTGCTTATAAACCACTGTGAAGTCGTATTCGCTAAGCCTAAGGCGCCATCTAGTGAGACGTGAATTTGGTTCTTTGATACTCATAACCCACTGCAATGGTTTGTGATCGGTAATAATTTTGAATTTTCTTCCAAATAAGTACGGTCTAAAATACTTGCAGGCCCATACTATAGCTAAGAGTTCTTTTTCGATGGTACTATAATTAAGTTCACTTGTATTTAAAGTTCTAGACGCGTAAGCGATAGGTTTATCGGAACCAATTGAACCTTGAGATAAGACTGCACCGATAGCAACATTTGAGGCATCAGTAATCAGAATAAATTCTTTGCTAAAGTCTGGGTATTGCAAGATGGGATCGTTGGTGAGAAGAGTTTTACAGTGGTTGAAACAATTAACATAATTTTGATCTAAACTAATTTTTGAACCTTTTTTTAAACATTGGGTTAGTGGTTTGGTAAGACGTGCAAAATTGGGTATAAATTTTCGATAATAGCCTAAAAGTCCAAGAAAACGTTTAATTTCGGTTGCGGTTTTTGGCAAGGGGTAATTTTCTATTGCGTGAATTTTATTAGGATTAGGTTTTACACCGTCCTTACAGATGACATGACCTAAAAATTCGGTTTCTAATTTCAAAAATTCTGATTTGTCCATCTGAATTTTGAAGTTAGATTCTCGAAGTCTCTGGAAAACTTTTTCTAGGTTTATGATATGTTCCTGAAGGGAAGTACTGAAAACTATTATATCATCCAAATAGACAAGACAAATGGATTGCAGGTCTTTGAGAAGATTGTCCATCACCCGCTGAAAAGTAGATGGTGAGTTTTTGAGTCCCATCGGCATACGAAGGAATTCAAAATGGCCGTTTTCGACGTTAAATGCTGTTTTATGAATATCTGCGTTATCCATTTCCACCTGGTAAAATCCAGAAGCTAGATCAAGAGTACTGAAGTATTGACACCTACCGAGTTTGTCTAGTACATCTGTAATATTGGGTATAGGGTACTTGTCGTCAATAGTTTTTTCATTGACCTTTCTAAAGTCAACGACAAGACGCCATTTAACCTTTCCTGATGCGTCAGATTTTTTTGGGACTATCCAGATAGGTGAGCTCCATGCAGAATCAGAGGGCCTAATGATGTTCTGTTCGAGCATCTTATTGATTTGGTCTTTAACTTCTTGACGATGAACATAAGGGTACCTGTAGCTTTTAGTATGTACTGGAATCTCATCAGTGGTTCGTATTCTATGCTTGATCTTGTTGGTGAATGTAAGAGGTTCTCCATCAAGATAAAACACATCTGCGTAGTTCGCACACAAAGTCTCTAGATTTTTTCGTTCTTCTTCATTTAAGTGATCAGTGCGAAGACGAGATAACACTTCCGCAGAACGTTCTGATAAAATTTCGGTACTATAACAATTAACGCTTAATGGTTCAGCTTCTATAGGTCTATCCATTGAAAATATAACATCGTTGGAAGAAGGATTACTCAACTTTATCCATCCTCTATGATTTTCTACTTTAGTTAGACAGTCTGAGATAACGCAATTACAAATGACCTGATTTTCAACTAAAACTTCACCATCCTTTGAATTAATCGGAACTTTAACTAATTTAGAAGAATTTGCTGGCATGATGTCTTCATATAAATTGGCGTTACGTGAGTCATACATTCGTATAGGTACTTTACTATTACGTGTATTTAGAATTTTATTCTTTAAATCGATATTTGAATCCCACGCATCTAACAAATCGATGCCTAATAGACCATCGAAATAGTCATGGAATTTGTAGATAAAAAGGGTAATGTCTTCAGTTTCATTAAACTCTTGAAAGCATGGCAAAGTTATAGAATAATCATTTTTACTAGTAGCGTGTACAGTAGTAATTTGAAAGGGTTCATAATTTAGTGGTAGATGACTGTAGTAATTTTCAACTGCTTCGGGGCTTATAAAAGATTGATTCGCTCCAGTATCGATTAAAAACTTAAGTGGAGGGTCATTAATTTGTATGTAGCCTAGCTGTCTTTGAATATGAAAATTTAATTCTATTTTGGCTTGTCGGACTTCACCTCCTTCTGAAAATTTTCATCACTGATGGACGGATCAATTTCCTGAATTACAGGGGCCTCGGAGCAATAGTCAGCTTCGTTGTTATAGTAAAATTCATTGTGCTGATCGTAGTCGTACCAATTTTCATTTAAGTCAGAATAGTTATAATCAAAATCATAGGAATCAAATTCATTAAAATTAGCTTCACGGGTTTTGAAATAATTGCTTGGCGGTGGGTTCCCAAATTTACGCCAATCATGTCCAGAAGGTGGTAGTACTTTTGGCACAAAATGGCTTACGCCACTCATTGGACGAGGAGAATAGCCACTGTGATGAGGCTGTGACTTGTTAGGTAGCCGGAAGACATTGCTTTGAGGGTTGTAATTAGGAGGGTGAGCACGCATAATTTGCTGAGTACGAGTTGGACCTTGAGGTGATGCAAATTGAGGTGGTACGTTCGGCTTCCACCCTTGAGTAGGCTGAGGGCGATTATTATATTGATGTGCTGCTGTTGGCACATTAAATCCTTGCGGTCTTGAAGGTCCAGGTAAATTAAAAGGTAAAACTCGAGGAACAAAATTATTTAAAGGCAAATTTGTAGTATGTGAAAGTTGGCGTGACCAATCTTTTCTATTAAAGCCACTATCACTACGCTGTTGCAAATATAGTGTGTTAAGTTCATCCTGTACAAATTCAAGAGCCTTTTCTATAGTGTCAGGACGCATGCAACGAATTCTAGAACCTAAAGGATCTTTTAAACCACGCAAGTAGGCCTGAAGAGTAAGCTTTTTGTATAATGAACGTTTGGCCTCTATAGTCGTACCAAGAGATTCATGTAATGAAATGTAAGTCATAATGGTGCTAAATAAATTTTGGCACCGCTCATAGAACTCTTGCGGTGTGCTAGTTCCTTGTGTCTGCAATGATAGATCACTATACAACGCGGTCTCGTCGCGATGGTCGGCAAAGTTATTGATAAGTGCACTCCTAATTCCTTGCCAATTTTCTGGAATCCCATTAGAATTAATAAGTCTAGCCGCAGAACCCGATATTTTATTCAAAATCCCATTAATTAATGCTAGGTTAGTTAAATCATTTCCAGGTTGAGTATTGAAGTGCGTAAGTACTAATTGATCACACAAATTTATAAAACGCGTTAATACATGCGGATTTCCGTCAAAATCTGGAACTAATCTAAGTGATTTATAGATAACATCAACTTTATTACTATCATTGGCCATATTTCTTTCTAAATCACTATCTTCTTCTTCTAAAATATCTGCTAAATTCCTACGTTCGTCGATCGAACTATCTCTATTACTATTCCTATTTCCTAACCTACTATTCCTTGATTCTCCCGGATGGAAAATCTTGGCGGCCGTATATTAAAACGTAACACAAAAAGACACGAAGAAAAAAAAATCGCGCACACAAAAAAAAAATAGTATATAATAGATAAAACTAGGAAGGACTAAAGTAGGATAGCAAGGACTAAGAAAGATTCAAAGTACTTACAGCATATTCTCCGGTATCTTTTTCCCGCACAATCGATTTTTAGATCACTCACTGTAGAAATCACTTTTATTAATAGGTTCGAATACTTGTCTATTGTTACAAGTATCCTACGTAGACTGCGCCAATTACGTTTTTCTACAGAAGAGGTCGCAGGAAAAGATATTTTTGGAGAAAACTTATTTTAATTAAATAAAATAATATAATTAATACTACACAAGTGATTAAGATCGAAGTTGGATCAGTAATAATTAATTAAATGAAAATCACACGGGAGGTTCAAGGGACACAGGTGTTCCAAATTCTCGTAACTGCCCGCCGTGAAGTGTCGACGTAGCGCTTCTCGACGGTCCACATGCAGCGTCGTTGGGGATAGTGCAAGCGATAATATGCAAGAGATTAGCTCTGCGTAACAAGTGTAATCAGCGCGAACTCAAAGTTGTCATTTGCAACTACGGAACCCTACACTGCGCGTGGCCCGACACGCACTTGGCCGGTTTATATCTGACTACGGTGAGCCATGTAGAGTAATGAATTTGATCGGTGTACATGTGGCTTGTATGTACCTACTTTACATATTTTGAGAAATGACACACAGTAAGACATGAGAAGAATTATTTATAGTATAGTACTAGCTGTTGCCCATAGCTCTAACATCGTGGAACTCGGTTATCATCACTACATAGTATAAAACAAAGTCGGTTTCTCTGTCCCTATGTTCCTTTGTATGCTTAAATCTTTAAAACTACGCAACGGATTTTAATGCGGTTTTTTTTAATAGATATAATGATTCAAGAGGAAGTTTTTAATAGCCGTGCGAAGCCGGGGGTCACTAGTATCCTATAAAAGGAGCTTATGTTTGACCACTTGGTCCTATATTAATACCGAATTTCATCAAATTAGTCTAACGGTCTAACCTGAACAAACATACAGACAAACCTTTGCCGTTACAATATTACGGAAGTATGGATTTATTTTTAGTCTTCGCTTTAAATGATTAATCTACAAGAAAGCCCAAAACGTGGAAGACGTTGTGATGGACGGCTTACCCTAATCTTTTAATATCCTGAGGTTCATTGATTATTCTCTAATCCAAGTGAGATATTATCGGACGTCAATAAACATAGCGAATTAGGTGTCTATTACTAAAACATCAAGTAAGCTTTTAATCATCTTAATTCTTCCACTATGAAAGATATCAGAGATATGTAGACATACTTACTATTGGATCCTAAAAAAAAGAATAGAATAGACATTTATCACACACTAGCGACCCGCCCCGGCTTCGCATAGGCATAAAAACCTTCCTCTTGAATCACTATCTAAATAAAAAACCGCATCAAAATCCGTTGCGTGGTTTTAAATATTTAAGCATACAAAGGCACATAGGGACAGCGATAGCGACTTTGTTTTACACTATGTAGTGATACAAATCAACAAAGGACAAAGATAGCAAACATACATGAGATGTGAAAAACATCTTAATAAATAAATAAATATATAGGGACAAATCACACAGATTGAGTTAGCCCCAAAGTAAGTTCGAGACTTGTGTTATGGGATACTAACTCAACGATACTATATTTTTATAACAAATAAATATATAGATAAACATCCAAGACCCAGGTCAATCAAAAAAAGATCATTTTTTTTTCATCTTGACCTGACCGGGGATCGAACCCGGGACCTCCTGAGTAGCGGTCAGGCATGTTAACCATTACGCCACTGAGCTCGATGATATGAATAGATGAGAAGGTAGGGTAAGGAGTCACGTACACGCTTCAAAAAATAATTTTCTCCCTCATACAGTGGGCTGCAGAGAAATATGACCCCCTTTCAATAGCGTTACTTGTGGCATGGGGTCAGATTTCTCTGCAGGCCACTGTACGATGCGATTATGGAATGAACTCCTTCCTTGCCATGGTTATACCGAGTGACAGCAATGTTACAGGCCAACACGGAGTTTTAGGTTCGGCAACGCGCGCGTTATACTACTAATGGTTCTGTAGGTTCTGTAGTTATTGGTTAAATCAATTTATTTTTCATTTATGTCATAGAACAAACAGAAAACGAATAAAAAGCATTTGGTAATATATATAAATTCAGGGCAAGGCGTGTGTCTGTGACACATTTTCGGTTAACAAAGTTAAGGGTGACCCCTAATCTAATGAGACAAATATGTTGCTACTTGCCGAAACTACCCTATTGTATAATATCGAATATACAGCAGTGGTTCTCAAAGTTGTTCAAACCGCAAACATTAATACGAGTTGTACTAAATAGTTTGCAAATAGATTTAGATTCGCTTATGTTAAATGGTTGTTATTAAATTAATAATTTCATATTCTATATTACCCACCTTCGACTACAGAGATAACTGGCATAATGTTCACTAAGAACTATACTATCGCCATCTCTGTTAAAAATAGACTGTTTGTTTTTGCGACAATTTGTTGTTGTTCGTAAAGACTAAACACGACAAATATAACAAGTTAATTTTCTATTTATTTCATTTTTTCATTGCTCGCCCATATTTAGTACACCACGTAACATTATTACGTATTATTTCGCGCACTGAATTGCAGCAATATGCATCCCTGACGCGTAAGCTTCACGCCATTAATTAAATGTTTTATGTAAAACTACTTTGGATTATGTATTTGAAATGATGTTGAATGTTATGATTTGAGGCGTTCCTTTCGAAATGATAAAAGTAAGTTGGAAAATAAATAAATAAATGAAAATTTGCGACTTTTATCAGAGATAGTCTGTGTTAGTAGCACATTTGGTACAGCGCCAAATTTGGACTATTGTTGATTGATTACCTCTTAAAGTGGCTCTTTTGTAATATCTAAAGACTGTCTAAAGGTTTGGAAATAAAAGGAACAGTACTTAATATAAAGTAAATGATCAGCGCATCCCTTTCTCATGAGTTAATAAGGGATTAATATCCATCAATTGTGCGACATTTCAAGAAGACAGTAAGAGAACATATATAAGGTGAATTTAAATCAACTGCAAGTATTTTAAGGACAGATTCAGACCACTAAACTGAACAACTTTCCTAAATAAACTTATGTCGTAATATGAAAATTTTTTTTTATACCTCCCATACAAATTGAGAATCAGCTGATCTAGTTTAGTGTGGAGAGTGAAAAAAAAAACTTCGTATTTCGATATAAGTTTATTTGGAAAAGTTGTTTAGTATAGTGGTCTGTATCTGCCCTTAAAATATTTGCAGTTGATTTGTGTCCACCTTGTATAAGTCACAAATGAGCACGAACTTTACGTGTTGGAGCAGAAAGGTTCTCAAATGGCGACAGTCAGACATCCAGTCGGTAGGTACTCGACCTACCGACTGGATGATCAGACGACCCGAAATAGGTCGCAGGCAAGTACTGTATGCAGACCGCTTCCAACTGCGGTCATTCTTTTAATCCTTGGAAGAGGCCTATGTCCAGCAGTGGACTTATTCTTGTGATTAAAATGGTGATAATGAAATACGACATTGATAAATTGTTGTTATTACGTTAGTCGACTACAGCACTCACGAGAAAAGAGGAAGTATTTTAATTTTTAACCCAGACCACAGAAAACAATAACATTGTTTTTCTATGCGATTTACAGTTCCATATAGTTACAAATTGCAAAAGTGCTAAAAGTGGCCGTTTTAAGCAATATTGCAATTTGTAACTATAGGGAACTATAATTAAATAACGTAATATGTTTAAAATTAACTTCAGATCCAGAAACTTAATTACATAACGCGGATTTTTGATAACTTGTGTTTTCAGTGAATAATGATTTTTAAATGATGGTTCCGCTAGTGTTCACCGAGGTATCACCTTTAGAAAATATACTAAAATAATCAGATAGGGCGACTTTCACATAATTATTAGTTTGGGATGGGTAAAGAAATGGGATAAGACGGCATAGGATGAATACGTAATAACCCAAGTTTTCTAGTGGTTTGAGAAACACTGCCATTAGTTTATTAATTTACTCCAATCAATTATGTCGCCCGCGACGTGTCCCTGACGGCAAGTTAAGGGTGAACGCTCACTTAGCGTTGTGTTACGAATGGCACAGTTAACTTGAAAATCATTGAACCACAATGATTACTGTGCCTTTTTCCCTACCGATTTACACATACCTACATGCCGATATCAGATCATTAGTGGATACGTGAGTCACGCTGAGTTTTACAATTGGCCATTTTTTTTAAATCTGGAGTAGCGTCCTGAGGGTTCCATCATCATCATCATTGCAGCCGCAGGCTATTCACTACTGGATATAGGCCTCCCCCAAGGATTTCCAAAATGACCGGTTGGAAGCGGCCTGCATCCAGCGCCTGCCTGCGACCTTCCTTCCACTTCCATACCACTACACAATATTAAAAGGCCTATTTTGATTTTTGCTTTCCTTTAATTTGTTTGTATTTTTTCTATATATTATTTTTTGCTAAAATTTTACAAAATATTTACTGTCTTTAGATTTATTCCTAAATAAATTTTGTATGATATTTGCTTCTTACCAAATTTCATGATTCTAGTTTAACGAGACGTACCCCGCGAGTTGAGAAAACACAATAAGTCTGTTTGTTTGTTAAACTTTATTGCACATAAGTATTAACACTAACGCATTATTCTAACACGTCGCTGCGCTCACACATGACAAAATTGTCCAACACAAGCAAATAAATACACACACACACATGTATAAGCAGTATGACCGCCGCCGGTCTTATCCTTGGCAGACGGGCTTGCTTATTAGTGTCCACTACGGTTGATTTAATACTCTGTATTGTAACTACCTATTCCCCATAGATTAAAAAAAAAACAATTGCGTCTCGTCAAAACCGCGCGCGATTCGAAATTCTTTGCTATCCGGAATTCAAAAACAAATTTGAATCTATTGGAACAACCTGGAATGACGAATGTTTTCTTTCATGGCCAGCATCGTTAGTGTTGACTAGTGATGTGCCGGCTGGCAATTTACAGTTAACGGGAATATTCCCTATGGAAATTTATGGAAATATTCCCAATGTTACCAAGAAATTTGGAAACTTTCCCAAAGTTGCCGTAGTCATTTGTCATTTCCCGGAATATTTCCGACAATATTTCCAAAGTTCCTGGGATAGTGTCCAATATTCCCGGCAACGGCACATCACTAGTGTTGACCGCGGTATTTATAGTTTGCACTCAGTGTAAACCTGAATGTTTGTGGTTTTTACCAATTCGGCTTGCTTGCCAACGTTATGGATGGGTCGACGTGGGCGATAGTTTGTGCTCCATCATTTTTATTTGCTTCATTCATTTGAAATTTATCTGTGACTTAAATGGCTGTTTGGGATTGCGTAATAACTTTTCTGCTTATTATTTAATATTCGATTTTTACTTTTGTTTTGGACAAAGGATGTATTTTTTTATTTTTCTACTAGCGACCTGCCCCGGCTTCGCACTGGTGCAATATTATAGGTTTTACTTACATAATAACCTTCCTCTTGAATCACTTTATCTATTAAGGAAAACCGCATCAAAATCTGTTGCGTATTTTCGAAGATTTAAGCATACTTAAGGACAGACAGCGTAAAGCTACTTTGTTTTATATTATGTAATAACGATTGTTAATAGAAATATATCTATAATTATTAGCCCTATGGGATGCTACATACACGGTTGAGTTAGATGACTTAAGACTATACTTAATAATCACTGCTTCAATAGCTGAGGCGTTTGTCTAAATAGTTCAAAGTTCGCAAGACTGAAGAACCTTATAAGTTGTTTCCAATCTAAGAGAATATTACAGGGTTAGATTCGCCGAGCGTTCGATTAAAAAGACGATAATTTTTTATTTTTTTGTTTATAGGTATTATATGTGTTTTTTGTTATAAAATAAACAGTATCGTTGAGTTAGTATCCCATAACACAAATCTCGAACTAACTTTGGTGCTAGCATAACATGTGTGATTTGTCTTTTTGTTATTTATTTATTTACTAGCTGTTCCCCGCGGCTTCGCCCCGCGTGGGACTCGGTTATATCGCGCCCAAAAGTAGCCTATGTTTGACTCCAGGTTTTTAACTACATCCCTACCAAATTTCATCACAATCGGTCCAGCAGTTTAGCCGTGAAGAGGTGACAGACAGACAGACAGACAGACTTTCGCATTTATAATATTAAGTATGGATTTGTGATCCGGGTCGAAGACGTCCTCTGAAATCGAGAGATTTCAGCATATGAAGATGTAATATACGGGTCTGTAAATGTATTTCAAAACAAACAATTTATCAAAGTCTTACAGACCTAAAACAAATTACTCGATGTCGGCACCTAGATGGGAGGATGGTAACAAATGATTCAATTTGTTCGTGAGACGATACGTTTTATTTGACGTGCCTTAACGTTTTAACGTTTTTTTTAAATGGAAACCTCTTTGGGCCCAATTTTCCTGAGCTGAAAAGGTCTACAAGCACTCACTGCGGTTTTCGTACGGCCGAACTTTACTCGTAGAGTAATAAACTAACCGGAGTTGACGACTTATTTCTACGTGAATAGTATAAAATAAAAGTTTATTTAAAAACGTGAAAAGGGCTACCAAATTCTGCGCGCAAGTAAGGAAACAGACACAATAAGTATCAACGCTATTGCATTAATTGAACACGTTGCTAGACACACACATGACAAAATTGTCCAATACAAGCATAAAATACACTCACACAAGTACAAGCAGTATGACCCCACCAGTCATATACGGCAGAGAGGGTCTGCCGGTGGCCACTCCGGTTGGTTTAAGGCTCTAAGCTTGTAGACCAACTTCAGCGCGTCTAAACTAGGTCGATAGCGGAATTAAAAGCCTCTATGGGGATACTAACACCTAGCAAAAGTCTACTAAAAAGTACAAAAGATGGCGCTTAACTAAATCGTGCTTGCAAATTTTTTACGAATTAAAGTCGAGCCATTTCATCCCACCCCATTTATCCGATCTCACTAATATTATAAAAGGTAAGAGTTGATATGTTTGTCAGTTCTTCATGCTCAAATGACCCAATTTATATGAAATTTTATATGTATTTTTTTAAGCAGGAGACCACACGGCCTTTGTGATAGTAAAGTATCAATTAAGGCTACGGTAACCCCTTACCATCCTATTAATCCTAGCTTGAGAGGTGACGTTAGATTAGTATTTACTATGAAAGTGACACGGGTATTTGTTTTAACACCCACATTCACGTAAAAATAATATAAATGACTAGCGACCCGCCCCGGCTTCGCATGGGCATAAAAACTTTCTTTTAGAATCACTCTATCTATTAAAAAATACCGCATCAAAATCCGTTGCGTAGTTTCAAAGATGTAAGCATACATAGGGATAAAGGGACAGAGAAGCGACTTTGTTTTATACTATGTAGTGATAATAATAAATTAAAATTAAAAAAAAGTAACCTCCAATAAGCTTCCTAATCATCAATGTCATCAATCATTTCTGTCAATAAACATTTTTATCTTTCTTCCCACAGGTCAATTTAAAAATAGAACAAAACATAAATCATTTCATTCTATTTCTCATGTCAAAGGTTTACGTAAGGCAGATCATAAAATTAACGCATTTTTTTTTTATTAATAAGGTACCTCATTCATAAAAATTGGGTTAAAACTGACATAGATTCCGAAGTAGAAGGGACGCAGCTAGAAAAACGTTAGGTAGAATGATGATGATACCCCTAAATATTGAAGACAAGCTGCACCCCGCGGTGTTTCATACACAGCAGCGCCATCTACTATACTAGCGACCGCGTTCGCATGGGCATAAAAACCTTCTTGAATCACAGTATCTATTAAAAAAAAACACATCAAAATCCGTTGCGTAGTTTTAAAGATTTAAGCATACAAAAGGACATAGGACATAGGGAAACCACTTCCCTCCACCTCCCATGGCTCTACCAACCTCTCGGTTATACGAGCCGAATCTCGGGAGAGTGCGCTGTACTAGCATTTCGCATCTCTTTCCAGTCGCACCTGCTTGATCTCCCTACAAGTTCTCTATAGTGTCGCCTATCTATGCAATCATTGCATTTTAATAACTCTCCCCCGTGTTTAGGGGGCTTACGTTCACAAGTACGCCTCGCTTGCCTTCTCGGCCAGAGGCCAGCTTCTGTCTTCTAGGACATAGGGAAAGAGAAAGCGTCTTTGTTTTATACTATGTAGTGATAGTGATGGTCAACCAACTATTTAACTCTGAATAAAGTCTTGACTCAATACCGCCAACTGGTATCTAAACGCTTGAAACGCCACATAAAAATATGTTTTTAGTATAGCTACTTAGTTTAAATAACGTTGCTTATATTTCATAATATCTATATCCATACTTCCATACTAACATTATAAATGCGAAAGTCTGTCTGTCTGTCTGTCTGTTACCTCTTCACGGCTAAACTGCTGGACCGATTGTGATGAAATTTGGTAGGGATGTAGTTAACGACCTGAGGTCAAACATAGGATACTTTTGGGCGCGATATAACCGCGTCCCACGCGAGGCGAAGCCGCGGGAAACAGCTAGTCTATCTAAATATTAAAAGAAAGTAATGTTAGTAACAATATTTATAACTCAAGAACGGCTAAACTGATTTGGCTGAAAATTGGTGGGAGGTAGCTTAGAACCAGGAGAAAGACATACCTTTCATCCCGAGAAAGAGCACTGTTATCGAGGGAAGAAAGGGCTAAGCCGCGGGCAAAAGTTATATATATATATATAAATATATATATACTTATACTAATTGTTCCCCGCGGCTTCGCCCCGCGTGGGACTCGGTTATAACGCGCCCAAAAGTAGCCTATGTTTGACCTCAGGTCGTTAACTACATCCCTACCAAATTTCATCACAATCGGTCCAGCAGTTTAGCCGTGAAGAGGTGACAGACAGACAGAAAGACAGACAGACAGACTTTCGCATTTATAATATTAGTATGGATATAAGTAAAGTCGTGTTATTAACAACTCGAAAACTGAACCAATCTCTGAAATTTTGCATGAATTTTAATAAAAAAATAAAACAAACATACAAACTCGCCTTTATAATATAAGTGGGATGAATCAGGATGCCGACACTACCTTCCAGGAATTTGCAATCAAGATAATAAACACCAACTCGTTCACTGAAATACAAAATTTAATTTGTTTTTAATCATTAATCATCTTCACTCTTCTACAAAACGTTGCTAAAATTAGTACAGTCAGCTAAGTATTAAATACTAGCAAAAGTAGCCTATGTTTGACGCCTGATCTTAACTATATCCATACCAAATTTCATCAAAATTGGTCCAGCGGTGTAGCCGTAAAAGCGTAAAAAACAGACACAGTTTCGTTCAGGTGATTCAAGCTTGCAATGTCCTCTAAACTGGAAAAACTAAACAAAGTGTGTGTCCCAAGCGAATCGAACCCACGACCTCCGAGTCTACAGGCAAACCACTTGACCACGGAGGCAGTTAGCCTTAAGGTGATACCTCGGTGAACACTAGCGCCACCGTCATTTAAAAGTCATTACTCACTGAAAACACAAGTTATCAAAAATCCGGGTTTGACGCATACCGTCCCATTCGCATTCGGTCACGAATTCAAAAATGGTCCCATTCGCATTCGGTCCCATTCGCATTCAGTCCCATTCGCATTCGGTCCCATTCGCATTCGGTCCTATTCGCATTCGGTCCCATTCTCAAAATGGTCAAAACCAGTGGGGGTCACCCCACAGATAAAAGTTGTTTTTAACATTTTCAACCTAAAAGTTGAACTTTGGTATTGTTTCAAAAAGGTAGGCTTGAAATTAAAAACATAGCTTTAAATAATTATGTGTAATGTTCCAAACTCAAAATTCTTACATATTCAACATAACAATTAAGTATTATGAAAAAATCAACATTCATATATAAATAAAAAACGTCCTGTTCATTGTAAAAATTATGGTGATATAGGTATTCCAAAATCAAATAATGATGTGTAATGTTCCAAAATCAAAATTCTTACAAATTCAATTGTATGTTTAAAGCTATGTTTTTAATTTCAAGCCTACCTTTTTTGAAACAATACCAAAGTTCAACTTGTAGGTTGAAAATGTTAAAAACAACTTTTATCTGTGGGGTGACCCCCACTGGTTTTGACCATTTTGAGAATGGGACCGAATGCGAATAGGACCGAATGCGAATGGGACCGAATGCGAATGGGACCGAATGCGAATGGGACCGAAAGCGAATGGGACCGAATGCGAATGGGACCATTTTTGAATTCGTGACGGAATGCGAATGGGACGGTATGCGTCAAACCCCAAAAATCCCTCTGCTCGGGATACAACATATTAAATTATTAAATTATAATTCCCTATAGTTACAAATTGCATTATTGCTTAAAACGGCCACTTTTAGCAGTTTTGCAATTTGTAACTATATGGAACTATAATTTAATAATTGAATATGATTAAAATTAACTTCAGATCCAGAACCATAATTACAGCAGAGGGATTTTTGATAACTTGTGTTATCGGTGAGTAATGATTTTTAAATGACAGTGGCGCTAGTGTTCACCGAGGTATCACCTTAACAAGGCGGGCCTAACGACTGCCATCTTGTGATAACAGCCGGGACCAACTGCTTAACAAGATAGAAATGCCACTAATGGCGACCAATCCAAACATGGCCGCGCACTCGCCGTCGCCATCGCTTGACGCGCATTATCGTTACGAACACTCGCGCCGCGTTAGACTATCGAGCTCCTCCAGGATCCAGGATAGCTACTATTAATTGAAAAGAAAAAAAATCAATTTTTGGAAACAGGTGATATTTTTTAAATATCACCTGTTTCCAAAAATTGATTGCCATTGCCATTCTAAAAACAGGTGATATTTAAAAAATATCACCTGTATATATTATATATAAACGCGATAGAAAACCGTATAAAATAGTTTAATTTAAGGTGATATTTCTTTATATTGGATCTTTTGAATTGCAATAAATGAATTGAATTTGAAAAATCTAATGTTCCCTTGCCTTCCTAGTTGGATTGATGACTTTCACAAGTAAATTAACACCGCAGTAACCTTTTCAAACTAAAACTGGTCGAAAGCCCAATTTCAGATTATATACTTAGTAAGTTTATATGCTGACTTTACTCGTATTCTGCATGTAATACACTTATGAAAGAGCGGGACTCACTAGACACACTTAAATTGTGAGCAACTTCTACCCGTTTACATTTGTAAACCTTTGAATGAATAAATACTACCTGGGATAAGTCCGCCATTGTCTTTTTAATAATGTTCTTTTTACTATGTATTTTAAAGCAATAAAGATAATACAAACAAACAAACATACTTTTGAATTTTGAAGCATCGAATGTAGGACGAGTGCAAAATCAGAGGAGTCCATGAGCCATATTTTGTGTTGCTGCGACTCACTGGCCAACAAGCGAATGGACTTCTTTAAAGCAGCGTACCCTGACCTGGGTGTCGATTCTGCTAACGTTAAATCACAATCGTGTCAAAATAGTGTTTCAATGGTAGTGCTTTTTTACACACTAGTTACAAGAAATATATCTTTTTTTTATATCACTGCTGATGGTCACACCACACACTACAATCACGTCACATCATACTGTCATAACTCTTGTAAATAGTGTGTAAAAAGCACTACTATTGAAACACTATTTTGATACGATTTTGACTTAACATTAGCAGAATCGACGCCCTGGAAGCTTACTACTATCTCATAAAACAATTCAAGATCGAGTGCATAATGTAAGGCGAGATCTACCTTACTCAATCGTTCTTACATGGTTTCAAGAGATGGTAGTAAGCACACTGAAGGACTATAGGCACTTCTCACCATGTACTGAAGCTGATGGCCTCCTTCGAACATCCTGGTGTAGGTGATAAGGTGAGTAAGGTGTTAAGGTGATACCTCGGTGAACACTAGCGCCACCGTCATTTAAAAAATATTACTCACTGAAAACATAAGTTATCAAAAATCCCTCTGCTGTAATTATGGTTCTGGATCTGAAGTTAATTTTAATCATATTCAATTATTAAATTATAGTTCCATATAGGTTACAAATTGCAAAACTGCTAAAAGTGGCCGTTTTAAGCAATAATGCAATTTGTAACTATAGGTAATTATAATTTAATAATTTAATATGTTTAAAATTAACTTTAGATGTAGAATAATTACAGCAGAGGGATTTTTGATAACTTGTGTTTTCAGTGAGTATTGATTTTCAAATGACGGTGGCGCTAGTGTTCACCGAGGTATCACCTTAAGTAAGGAATGGCGTAAGTAACAAGAATCCGAAGATTCGACGTGCTTCCTATAATTTGGTACCCAATAAATAAGATGTAGATGACTATACTCATACTAACTAAGAAATATGCAAGACGTGTGGGTTTGTTTACAACACTAAGGAATGTTAACGTTTTTTAAATAAACAAATTAGACGAAAGAAATATAACTGTATTTAATGGGTATTTAAATACTCATTTAGTTGTAAGAAAGTTTCTATCAGAATTAAGTTAATTAGAAACTGAAATTAGTATCACGTCTTTATCATAATGAGGTTGAATTTTCAACCGACATCCAAAAAAAGAGGGGTTATCGATTAGGCTTTTTTATGTTTGTTAACCTCAAATCTCCGTCATTTCTGAACCGATTTTGAAAATTATTTTTTTGTTCGAATAAATATATTTTCAATTTTGTCCCATATGAATTTTATCAAAATCAGCGCAGTAGTTTGGTTTTCAAATTAAAATAACTGGAAAACGTAACTAGGCTAAGCCAAATAAAATGATCATTTTTTTATTTTTGTATGTTTACAAGTATCTTGTTTGATAATGAAGTAATTTTGAAGATTGGTTCAGTAGATAGGGCGTGAAGAGTTAACAAACAAACCAACAAATTTATAATATTAGTCGGGACTAAAATAGATGCACTTTAAAGGTACTCCATTGACAAGAGTATATATCTCTTACATTTTAGATATTCTAACATATAAGTTACTTTGAAAGTAGGATAAGTAAACAACCCTTTCGTCAAGAAAATGTCTTAACACGTCAAACTGAGTAAGAAGTTTCCGATCCCAAACTGAACTTAACACCCGTCGGTTTTAGAACAACTTATAGTAAATAGTAGGGGAGCCCATGATGCTAAATATGCAGTTTCTTAAACGTCCTTCAGACCTTTATAATTTGAAAAAGATCAGATGGCAAAAAAAAGAAAAATTATGACTTTTTTTGTTATTTTTTGGCTTGGGGGAACGATAAAAGAGTACCAAAAATGTGTATAAAACTTTAAAGACAATTTTTGCAACTATGGTTTGCGAAAATCGACAAATTATTTTTTTCCGTTATATTTCATTATTTACGTCGTAATAAAAAAAATGGTATGTCCGCTCGAGTATGTCAAGATAACGATTTTTTTACAAGTTTTTATTCCTACTACCCCCTCTGTTAAAAGTGGCCGTTTTAAGCAATATTGCAATTAGAAACTATAGGGAGCTATATTATATTTTAATAATTTAATGTGTTTAAAATTAACTTCAGATACAGAACCTTAATTAAGACGGATTTTTGATAACTCGTGTTTTCAGTGAATAATGATTTTTATCTGATGGTGGCCCTAGTGTTCACCAAGTCATCTTCTTAATCTGACGCGATTGAGTATTTCCGAATATCGATTTTTTGTACTGTTCTGACTATCCACGCGATGCATTATAGAATTCTCAAATTTTATGGAGGCACTCAACAGGGTGTAATGTATTGTAAGATTTTATAAATATTATTATACACCATATGTAAATCTGCCGCGCTTGAGTAACTTCCAAAACCCCTCTTGGGCTCCCCTACTATAGGGACTTGACCACAACCCGTTTCGATGTCTCGATGATCTTTTAAATTAAATTTGAAACTCCCACTGCATTTTTAACCGTCTTCAAAAAAAGGAGGTTCTCTTTTCGACTGAATGTTTTTTTTTATGTTTGTTACCTTATATCTCCACAATGATGAGACCGATATTAAAAATTACGGCGGTGTACGTGGTCTATTGACAAAACTATTAAAAAGTAGGTTCTCGATTCGGCTGTTTATTTTTAATGTTTGTTACCTCATATCTCCGTAATGACGATCCCGACTTTAAAAGTTCCGGCGGTGTACATGGTCGATTGACAAAACTTCAAAAAAGGAGGTACTCAATTTGGCTGAATGTTTTTTTTATGTTGGTTTTACCTCATATCTCTGTAATGACTAGACCGATTTCGAAAATTCTGGCGGTCGATTGACTAATACACCTACATGAAAAGATGGCGAATCATAAATTGCTACAACCAAAACTTATCTTAAAAAATATGAAAATAATTTACAGAAGTAAACAAGGGTGACGTGGGTGAAGAATGGGGTGAATTTTAGTCTCAATTTTCTTTCCGAAAAAATGTGTGCTGAAACGAAGGGAGGAATTCACCCTTGAACGATTCTTAATCGTCTACGCGAGAAACGACGTAAATGTAAGACAAGTAATGGAAATATTTTTATATGAAATGAATACTTACATTAAAACACAATTGAGACAACAATTTGTTTTAAAAAATATTATTGTGTTCTAGGCAACTCATCAATTAAATTTAATTCATTTATTGCAATTAATATTGTGCATTACAATTCTAACTACAAACGAAGTCACTGTCTTAAAAAATATTGCCACAATTTTGTTTAAATTTACCGTAGCTTTACTTAATTTTTACTTAATGAAAATTGTGATTGCAATATACAGAATACACATAAAAAGTAACAAGTGAATACGTACTTCAATATCGAATTTATTTACTTACTACATTTTAGTTTATTTTGTAAGTATAAATTGAAACAAATTAATAAGAAAACCTAGTCTAAATAATAACCTAAAAAGTATCTACAGTTTGAGTCAACGTGCCCAAAACGCTGGCAGCATTCCCTCGCTGTATCGCAATACTAATTTTTTATTGTCTTAAAATAGGTACTACATGAACCCTGTCGGGTATCGCAATTTATGAAAAAGTGGAACGGCAAGCGGTTAATTGATCACTACATAGCATAAAACAAAGTCGTGTGATTCAAGAGGAAGGTTTTTATGCCCATGCGAAGCCGGGGCGGGTCGCAAGTATCAAATAAATATTGTATATATTAATGTCAATGTTTCGTTTCAATAAATTAACTGTTAGATTAGTAATTTGTTATAGTAGCAAATTTTTATCGCATAACAGTAGCCCTGGCAGACACGTATCTTAAATAAGAATGTATCATATTCCAATGTATTACAGTTTGGTTAAGACATTGCAGGCGTGAATCACGTGATTTTCTGACAATAAAGATGATTCCGTGCTTCGGAAGGCACGTTAAGCCGTTGGTCCCGGCTGCCATACGGTCGTCGTTAAAGGAACCACTACAGAGGCCGAGAGGCGGTTCCGAAGAATGACACCAGGGTGAAGCTGATGATGCTTCATGAGATGATGATGATGATGATAAGTGACTTTAAAATACTTTTCTTAATTTATTTCCAATAATCCAAAGTGAAACTTACGGGGCAATTAACACTGACAATTTGACTAACTTCTAAAACCGCTCTTTTGAGCAATTTATAGCCATTATTAATAGTATAATTAATTATGTGTTAATAGTACTTTATTATACTAGTTAGAAGTTTATTTCGAGGCTACAGACATTCTCTAAGTTAAGATAAGTTAAACAATTAACTGTTTAAATTATCTTTCACGATGGTCTGTAAAAATAAAAAACCTAGAATGTATCAGCTGCTTCTATTCCCGTGCAGATTGTAAAAGTCGACCGAGGGAATCATGGAATGGGGGAATTATGACATAGGCGATGCGGCTAGCAACACATCACTATTGATTTCCTGTTTCAACTTCCATAAACTAAACGTGCTTTAAGGTCTTGTGACCCTAGGCTCTGTTTACCCCGTATGGGATAAAGACGTGATTATGTGTATGTATGTATATTTCACTTATTTTTGTTTTGGTAAAATCAATTATTATTACTTGGTCTCCTGTCAATAGGGTCTAAATAGAGGACGAATCTGCAACTTTTATTCCAGGGGACGAATATTAGGGAGCTAAAGGGTCCCGACCATACAAGCTGTCGCAGCTGTGTAGCTGGAATTAATCCCACGCGGAGAAAACGCCCTAACCACTGGCCAAAGATCCAGTAAAGGACGAATTATTAAAAAGTTGTAAAAACAAATTTTCTTCTTAATATTTTTTTAATTGAGGGTAAACAAGTCCTTGTGGTCAACATTGAGTAATTAATTGTAGAGGCATCAATCAATCACCATATTTTTGCAACTAATCATGTTTTTTCTTGAAAATCTCCTGCCAATATCATTATCCATCAAATATTTTTACTTTTTGATCGTAATCGTATTGAGGTACAAGTAAATTATATTTTACCCCATTTTTTCGACGTTGTTCCTATCCACCCTAAAATTGGCTGGATGAAATTGCATAAGGTGACAAGTCCGCTTTTGTACACATTATTTATATTTGTATCAACATATAATTTGTATGTTAATGGCCAAGCTTAATGGTACAATAAAGAGTATATATATCTATCTATTTTTTTTTTGGCACAGTGTGGGGCTCATAGTGCGACGAACCGTTGGCCGATGGGGCAGAAAGGTTCTCGAATGGCGACCACGCACCGGCAAGCGCAGCATCGGACACCCACCGACCAGATGGTCGGATGACCTGAGTAAGTTCGCAGGCAGGCGCTGGATGCAGGCCGCTTCCAACAAGTCATTTTGGAAATCCTTGAGAGAGGCCTATGTCCAGCAGTAGACAGACTGCGGCTGAAATGATTATGATATATTCTTTAATTTAAGATATGTTAGTTCTCTTTTATGCGAGGTGATCCGAAGGCTTAGCCAAATTTACAATACAATACAAATACTCTATATTGTACCACAAAGTAATAAAATGACATAAAATAGCTTTACTTAAAACAATGAGCCACAAAGGCGGACTTATCGCTATAGCAACCTCTTCCAGTCAACCTTAGGGTGGATGGAAAATTATCAGCAAAAAGCGTTGGCACAGAATAAATAGATACATAAATTAAAATAAATATACATAAATTTCATTAGAAATATCTAAAACTACTGAACTAATTATTGAATAATCACGTCTTTATCCCTTACGGGGAAGACAGAGCCAGGGTCATAAAAAAGATAGATAATAAATTTATTTGTATAATTGAGGCACAAAACACATCATTCGCATAAAGAAACACTGGCAAAAACATAATTTAGACATAAAAAGATAATACTCAGTGTTAAGATTGCTCGGAAAAAAGAAGACCTTAGACCACGTTTGGTATGATGGTCAGGGGCGTAGCTACCGCCGTATCTGCCATATCAATTATACGGGGCCTCGGAGTCACGGGGGCCCCAACGTGCGGAACAAAAACTAATAAAAACTTTCCAAATTTTTCCTGTCAGACTATTTTCCAATGAGGCAGAAACTTTGTAAAACTAAAGTCATAAATGATTTTAAAAAACAGTTTTCCGAAAAAAAGGCAAGGAGAGTGTGTATTTAATTTGAATTGTTAGAAAACAATGTGGTTTGTTGTTAAAAAATGTGGAAAAAGTGATAGGTACCTAATTATGATGAATAAATATTTCTTTTAATTGTATGCAAACATTTTTTACTTTTGTCAGAAATCTTAACCCTTCTAAGGGCCCCCAGACAAATTATTATACCCTGCCAAGGCATGCTACGCCACTATGGTACTGAACTAATTAACTTTATGAATATGGGCAAAATTAAACTCATGTACAAACACCAGCGTCATGAGAATCACATTTAGACGTTTATTTATTTTGCTCTGTCTGTTAATAGTTGGAAAGAATATTTTAGTGTACTTAGAAAGTGCTGATGAATTTTATAATTTTGCTAAGAAGTTATCTAACTTTCAGATCTCTAGAGAAAAGTTTTAGTCTAAGCATATTATTGCAAAAAAACTGACTCGATAGTCAAGTGGTTAAGGCGTTTGTCTGTAGACCCGAGGGGCGTGAGTTCAATTCCCGCGGGAAGCATACTTTGCAGGGCTTTGAATCACCTATCTGATAATAAAGATGATGCCGTGCTTCGGAAGGCACGATAAGCCGTTGGTCCCGGCTGCCATCTGGTAGTCGTTAAAGGAACCACGTCAGAGGTCGAGAGGCGATTCCGAAAAATTCTGACTACATGGTGTGCATGGTCGATTGACCGTGTCACCTGCACGAAATAATAATAATATAATAATAATAAATCTTTATTTTCTCACCATTGAAATACAAAACGGAAAATAAAATAAATGATGAATGTTTGCAAAAATATAAACAGCTGCCATGGGATAAGTCCGCCATTGTATTTTTTTTTGTGTTTTTATGTACTTATTTGTATTCTTATAGTAAGTACAATAAAAAAATTGTGCAATCAAACATTATTATTATTCTGAAAAGCTTAACTATCCGATTCATTCGCCCAATTAATACTAAGTAATTAGTTTACTAAATAACTTAGGTTTAACTTATTGACTGAAAGAAAAAGTCTTTAGCACTAAGTCCTTAAGCCAATTATAAAATAATGTTTTACTCTTAAAAAAATAGAAATTATTAAATAAAAATGTATAATTAAGTAAGTTGATTGTTTTTGCTTCGTAGTCATGATTTGTTTTTCTGGCCTAAATAATATAAAATGAACATATAATTTAAAACTCTAAAAACTTATATAATCTACTCGTATATAGGTATATTAATTATATAAAATAAAATCGTGTTAGTTACACTTTTTATAGTTCAAGAACGGTTGAACTGATTTAGCCGAAAATTGGTGTGGAGGTAGCTTCTAAGAAGGACATAATAATACTTTTCATCCCGGGAAAAGCACTGTTCCCGAGAGAAGTTCACCGGGGCGAGGCCACGAGCAAAAGCTAGTATATAAATAAAATTTAAATAAATAAGCAATTTGATGATATACCAAACAAATCAATGTGATGACGTCATAATCAAAAACAATTATTGACATTGATATCAATAAAGGTCATATATTTTCTTAAATTAGGCACGTTATACCGAAGATATTCTTATGAATGAACTGTGTTATCAGCTGCTGGTACTAATTACGATTGTACTTTGTTTGGTAACAAAATATTGGGAGACTTAGGTGGGGGCAATTACTCGTCAGAACAAATACGTAAAAGGTTCGTTCCTAGCTCAAATTGGACAAGATAAATACTTTGATTACTATCAAGGAATCTTAGTAAAAAAATAGGCATTTGAACTATTTTTTTCTAGCTGTATGTGTCTGTGTGGGCAAAAACCTCTCTTTTCTGCCATGCGTCACTGTCCTGTGCTACTCATTTCCAATCTATATCGAAGACCCTTAAGTCATCTTTTTTTAGTCTTCCTCTCTTTCAATACCCATTCTGCTAACGTTAAGACAAAATCGTATCAAAATAGTGTTTCAATAGCAGTGCTTTTTACACACTATTTACAAGAGTTATGACAGTATGATGTGATGTGAATGTAGCGTGTGGTGTGATCATCAGAAGTGATATAAAAAAATATACATTTCTTGTAACTAGTGTGTAAAAAAGCACTTCCATTGAAACACTATTTTGACACGATTGTGATTTAACGTTAGCAGAATCGACACCCAGGTTGTTTATAGTTTAGAACATCTCTCCGGATGCTTGCGGTACATGTGATCCACCCAATTCCACTTTAGCTTGCTTTAGCCTAGATTCTTTTTTCACTACATCTGAAATTTGAGTGATAAAACGCAGTGTGGAGTTCCTCACTCTGACTTAAAGAACTTTGACCATAATTTTTTATAATTATGTTTAGGTGTAGATATGTATTTATGCAAATGTTTATGTTGTATTTATACTTGTGGAAGAAACTCACAGCGGATTCAAATTCGAAGTTTAAAATGAAAGCCTACAGAATCACACGGCGCGCTCTTCAATACATATAATAAGACACAAAAATGCAAGTGTCTGTTCATTTAATATTTTCCAAAAAAACTGATAGAGTGCGATTAAAAAAGCATAACAGAAACCAAAAAAACAGTTTTTGTAATTTTTGTCTGTCTGTATGTATCCCACCGGGGTATGTTGGGCCAAAGGGCAGAATGTCCATATGTATGTATGTCTGTCTGGTACGTTATAACTTCGAAAATACTCAACGGATTTGAACGCGGTTTTCATAGTTGGATTACATATAATTAGGAGCGTTGTCAAAACTTTGTTTCGTCAAAATCGGTTAAGGGAAAAAGAAGTTATGGTCGATTGAAAATTTACTTCAAACACTGCTTCAAAACTTTTAATGCGTTTACTTACGTTTAATTTAATTTAGATACGGCTAGGATTTATACTTTATATTATCCATATCAATAAAGACGAAAACACGCACTGCACCTATTAATTTTAATAAAATAACACATTGAATTTGATCGTAAATTTAGTTACATAAAATCTCAATAGATGGCGCTTACTTTACAACTCGCAATGGTTACGTTTTCGCATTATGGTATAGCAGATTGAAATTAAACCCAGCAAATTAAAAAATTGATGGTCTTTGTCTTTATGGTTGTTTTGGTTTGATTTTTTGGTGTTGTCTATTGATTGGTTTGGTAAATGGAGGGTTCGGTTCGCTATCTATTGTTAGTTGTCTTGCTTGAATTGAAAATTGAATTTGTTGTTTGACGGAACATACGATCGTGTCGTATCGTATACAAGGTGGACACAAATCAACTGCAAATATTTTAAGGGCAGATACAGACCACTATACTGAACAACTTTTCCAAATAAACTTATGTCGAAATACGAAAAACCTCGACCGCGAGCGTCATGCTTCATCTCGGGCTTCGTTTACCGAAACTCAAGGTTTTGGCGGAATGAAGTGATTTACACGTCATAACAGTGTTGTGCATCAGGATGATGCTACCACCTACCCTATCGAGCTTTTGAGTTCATTGGCTGCAAGTGGTCTTCCTGCTCATAACATTACCCTTAAAATCGGCGTTCCCATTTTGCTCCTAAGAAATCTTTCTCCGCCTAAACTATGCAACGGGACCCGAGTCAAAGTAACGGTTTTGCAGCGCAACTTAAAACAGGCCGAAATTCTCACAGGGTGTGGTTCAGGCGAAACGGTGTACATACCTCGAATACCACTCATCCCCAAAAATTACCCCTTTCAATTTAAACGCACCCAGTTTCCAGTTGCTGTATGCTTTGCCATGACGATAAATAAGTCGCAGGGACAAACCCTAAAAGCAGCTGGCATCGACCTAAGAACAAGATGTTTATCGCATGGACAACTGTATGTGGCTTGCTCGCGGGTCAGTAGCGCCGAAAATCTATTTTTATTAGCCTCTGAGGGAAGAACTGCTAATGTTGTCTACAAAGAGATTCTTTGAACTTAACTCTGAAACATGATATTTGTTTATATTTGAAAAATGTCCTGGCTACTTCTATTGCGTCATTTCATTTCAATGTAACACAGGTTACGCGAAAAGCGACCTACACGCGGGCGGAGCCGCGGGTAACAGCTAGTAGTGAATAAAATAGTAAGGCAACTAAGAAATTCCATACAAAATCCTAACGCAGTCGCTAGCGTCTGCGTTTGAAAAGTCTTATACTAAGGGTATTGGAGGCTTAGCTAAAGCACAGAATACTTTTAATAGACTAAAGTAATATTCTCAAAACGTTAACGAAGTACGACAAGTACAAAATGTATGGAATTGATATATATAACACTCCTCTTTATGGTGAACCTAAACTCTGAAGAAGGATGTCCAGGCGCGTCCAAGCCCACGTAATCCAATTTTCTCTTAAAGCTATATGTTGTGTCTACTAAGTTTGCTCAATCGATCCTTATCTAGCCGCAAATATCTTTATCGCTTGTTTAGGACAATGAACTAATAGATACTCAGCAATGGGGATTAATTATTACTAGTAATCGCCCACGGCTTCGATCTTTCTCTTGTTTAAGCGCTTCCCCGGTTGCGTTTTTAGCTAGTTGAAAAGACTGAGGCTTAGCCAAGTCATGACTTAAAAAATCTGCCACACAATCTGTACCATTGTATTTTTGTAATAAATTTAAATAGGTAAATAAGTAAACTTTTTACATTATGTGGCTTGGCTGCCACTACCAGCTCCTGCAGCCGGACCACCTTCCCTCACCGCGGCGACCCGGAGGGCCCTATAAATGATTAGTCTGGTAGTTGTTGGTCGTCTTTAGCTTGACATCTGCCAGTTGAGTACATTACTGCTTTTCTTACTTCAGTCACCAACTTTGTGCTTGTACTATCAAGGACCCTAACTTTCATTGTATAACTCGAAATAAATAGTAGTGTATATTTATAATATACACTACTATTTATCTCGTTCTACTGTATAACAATAACGTGACCGAGCGAGCGAAGCGAGCGAGAGTCTCCATTTCCAGACTGGCAATATTTGCTTTTGTCCGGATGTCTTTTTGTTCCGGGCTGGAGGTCGCATTTCTGAACGGATTTTAATGAAACTTGGCTCACGTGTTCTTTGATTTATTTGCAATTTTTTTTGTTGAGAGCTTTTTTTGATTCGAGGGAAAATGGTGGGAAAAAGGGGGAAAGTTTTCTGTGACGTTATATACGAACGGATCCTAATGAAATTTGGCACACGTGTTCCTTGGTTTTTTTGAAATTTGAAATTTTATGTCTTGAGCTTTATTTTGATTGAGGGAAAATGGGGGAAAATATGGAGGAAGTTTGTTGTTGTTTTTTTGAGCCGCAAGATGGTTCTTTTACAAAATAGTTTCTGTTCTATGTTGTATCATCAATATTCTTTTTGTACAATAAAGTTTTTACATACATACAAATTAGTTGTCGGTCATAGATAAGTTTTTTTATTTTTATATATAGGTATATATATATTTTTTTAATTTTTTTTTTATTTAATTATTTGGACCCTCTGACCAGAATAGGTAGTAACTATGGAAAAAATCCTTCTTTTGAGAATAGACGAAGAAAAACAGAATGGGGAATATCTATATATAGAGTTATGAAAAAAAGGAAAATGGGGTTAACGGAGGTAGTTCGCGAGGTCTACTGTTAACAGAACCACTAGTTTTTAGTCTATAAGGTGGACACAAATCAACTGCAAATATTTTAAGGGCAGATCCAGATCACTATACTGAACAACTTTTCCAAATAAACTTATGTCGAAATACGAAAAACATTTTTTGTCCTCCCATACAAATTGAGAATCAGCTGGTATGGTTAAGTATGGAGAGTGAAAAAAATAATTTCATATTTTGACATAGGTAAGTTTATTTGGAAAAGTTGTTCCGTATATTGGTCTGAATTTACCCTTAAAATATTTGCAATTGATTTGAGTTCACCTTATATAATAATAGTGCCTTTATTTACTACCCTTTATAATATTAGTGGGATAATCGGTACATACCGCTTTTTTTGACAAATCTAAGGGCAATGGCCATTCTGTTCACTAGCATGACTACTCAAGTGTTAACTGAACTGAATAACGAGAGATAAAGTTAATTTAATAACGTGCCTATCAGTGATAAGCAAAATTGTTATTTGGTTTGACCAATATTATTTAATTAGAGTTCCGTAGGTAAAAAGCTATAAATTAAAATCAGGTACCTAATATACTAAACTAGCGACCCACCCCGGCTTCGCATGGGCATAAAAACCTTATTCTTGAATCACCCTATCTATTAAAAAAAACCGCATCAAAATCTGTTGCGTAGTTTAAAGATTTAAGCATACATAGGGACATAGGAACATAAAAAGCGACTTTGTTTTATACTATGTAGCGATAGTGAAGTTGGTACCTACTTATAATAATAAGTTTGGTTGCGCTACTATGCGATTTTTTTGATTTGAATTTTATAAAAACTCAAACATTACTTAATTTTTATTATAAAGCCAAAATTAAATACTACCATGTTCCTATTACTAATTAACGACTATTATTATCACCTTTGAAACAACAAGAACAAGTACTCCAAGACATAATCAAATTATACTTAACGAAGCGCGTCAGGTGTCACTCCCATAATACGAATCTCTATAATTGGACTACCATTTATGTGAAAAAGTACTCGTCTCAACGTAAAACTTTTAAGGTAGAAACGAAATCATGGTTTTAATACTTTTAATAGAAGCTCATTAAGTTGCAGCTTTCAAATAATTAAAAGTGATGTTCATTATATGTTAACCCTTTGTTAAATACATTTCTGCAGCGCCTTGAAATGGATTCAAGTTAAAATTTTATGTAGGACAAATGCGTCATTGAGTTCGAGAAGTTACGATTTTGACTTTGTAGGTTTACGTTTTGATAGTGTATTTATTAAACTCGTACTGGTCGCTTTCTCTATATCTCTATGCTTAAATCTTTAAAACTACGCAACGGATTTTGATGCGTTTTTTTTAGATAGAGTGATTCAAGAGGAAGATTTTTATGCCCATGCGAAGCCGGGGCGGGTCGCTAGTATATTGTAAAAGTGAAACGCTTCACGCTAAAACAGCCGGGCCAATTTTTTATGAAATTTTGTATGGAGAGCTAGCTGATACCATGAATTGACATATAGGGTATGCGAATAACATCGTGGGGTGCAGCTTGTTGATTTATATATTAACATGTTACTTAACGAAAAATACAATTTCTAGATTTACCTACTTGAAAGAATTCGAGAAAATAACATCAGAATTTTCCAAAAAGTATTTAATTTAGAAATTCACATACAAAAAGTTATTTTGCGCCCTAAAGTATTAAGCCTGTTTGACCCCTGGTAACTATTACACATTATGATTTTTCTTATTATATTTAATTTAGAAACAATAACATCTTTACAGCTTACACTTCAATGCGATATTTTCCGTATACTAGCTTTTTACAAAATTTCATACAAATCGGTCCAGCGGTTTCGCGGTGAAAGTGTAACAGATAGAGACAAATAGACAGACAAACCTTAGCATTTACAATATTATAGTAAAGAAATAAGTATAGACGTAAGATAATATTATGATCTTTGTAGGTACATTGTATTACACAACTAGCGACCCGCCCCGGCTTCGCATGGGCATAAAATCCTTCCTCTTGAATCACTCTATCTATTTAAAAAAAAACGCATCAAAATCCGTTGCGTACTTTTAAGCATACAAAGGGAAATAGGGACAGAGAAAAAGACTTTGTTTTATACTATGTAGTGATAGAGAAGTTAGGAAAATCAAAATAAAATTGTATTCTACATTGATTTGTATTGTATTTGTAAGAGGCCCAAGTTGTGTTGCATATTCTTTACGACCTTTAAATAAAATATTCGTCTGATTTAGGTTGATTTGATACAAAAAGCTTGTATTTTGACATAGGCCAACACACACAGAGCCATCTTCCGATTCTGACTCACCCTTGTCGCCTTGGCATATATAATAGGTAACACGGATTTGAATAAAATATAGATGGATTTTCATTGTAGTCTGAAATTTACTAGAAAATATTACCTCTATAAATATTAATGGACAAATCACACAGATTGAGTTTGCCCCAAATTTGTACAAAGTCAGTTCGAGACTGTTATAGGAATAACACAGTTACTAGCTTTCGCAAGCCGCTTCGCCCGCATGAATTTCCCTCGGGAACAGTGGGTACCATAGGTACCCTATGACCTTCTTAATACTCCTAGCTATGTGTATACGAAATTTCAGGAATATTGGTTGAGTAGATAGGGCGTGGAGAGGTAACAAACAAATATACAAACTCACTTTTGCATTTATAATATTTAGTTGGGACTATCGAGACGTCTTGTGTTATAGGTAACGATACAATATTTTTTGTAATACATAAATATTGTGGAGTGTGTAAATATTAAAGACCCAAGTAAATCTAAAAATCAAGGTTCGAAACGAAACGAAACATCCCGTGTGGCAGCCTGGTATGATAACCACTAGGCCATAGAGTCGTCAAACGCCTATTGTTCTAGTTTCTCTGTTAAAAGTCGTAAGTCGCTTTATTTAGAGTACTGCCAAATCCAGGAGTATGATAAGAGATCCTAAGACTCTAAATCCTAATCTGAAGATACAACATGATGGTCAGGTAAATGAAGGAGCATAGCAATGGATTGGTCGTTATTAGATATGAAAACAACCACCTATAAAACTAAACAATAAGACTTCAAAGAGTGTTCAAATTTAAATATCTGGGTCATATGTTGACTCCCGACCTTAAAGACGATGAAGATATTGAGAGGGAAAGGAGGGCGTTGTCGGTGCGAGCGAACATAATGGCTCGCAGGTTTGCACGTTGTTCGCGAGAGGTTAAAATCATATTGTTTAGAGCTTTCTGCACATCCTTCTACACATGCAGCCTGTGTGTATACTCAAAAAGCTTACAACGCTCTCCATGTCCAGTATAATAATGCATACAGGGTGCTGTTACGGCTATCTCGCTTCTGTAGTGCTTCAGGGATGTTCGCCGAAGCAGGCGTAGATTGCTTCTACGCAACAATGCGTAAAAGGTGTGCGTCCCTGGTGCGCAGGGTTCAGGCGAGCGGCAACCGCATCCTGAACTTGATCGCTGGCAGACTGGACTGTTCATATGTCAACCATTCTTGTGCCATTTCGGGGGGAGTGCAGGAATGGCCACTTTAAACTTTAAATTTTTAATTCATCTTTACTAACATAATTAATAAGCACTACTAACGGCGGTCAGGGTCGGCCTCGTAAAACATACTGCGACCAAATCGCAGACCTTTTGAAAAAGGGAGACATTAGGAATACCCGAAATCGGCGAGCGTGTATGACGAGAGTGATGAGTGTGGAGGAGGCGAAAGAGGTATGTAAGGATCGTAGCCGATGGAAATCTCTAGTCTCTGCCTAACCCTACGGGAGACAGGCGTGATGATATGTATGTATGTATGTTTGTACTAACAAAAAAGAGTCTTTGTTACTTGAAATAAAAATATCATTCATTCATTCATTCATTAGTGGCATTTCTATCTTGAGTTCCTCCGACCTTCGTTCAGGTCACCGTTGTTCTCGGCTGATATCGGTAGATAGCAGTCGAGACTGTCAGATGCCTTTAGGCAGCCTAAAAAATTTGACAGTGTTGGCCACTACCACACCCGGATCATGTTTCTATTATTCTAGTTTCCCTGTTACAAAGAATAAGGAGGTCAAACGGCAGTACCGCCAAATCAGGACCTAAAGTATATAGCGTAGGTACCCTGGGCTCTGAGCGTAAGCTGAAGATGCAGGGAATAACACGCTCGGACGCAGAAGGTAAGGCAAATTAAGTTTCCGCCAGGCAGATCCATTTGCACGAGCTAGTTACAAACACGATACCATTAAAAGTATGCGTAAAAACATTATAACACACCATTTACTTCATAGCAGGGCGTATATTTTTATGGTCCTATCATAAAAATACCACTCGTACATTAATGGCAAAATCTAGAAAATCACTCGACCCGAAAGCCGAAACTGGCAATTTTTTTGGCACAATGTTGGTATTAGTTTTTGAATCTTTGTGGATTATGGATTTACGGTTTTAAATAATATCCGTCTTACTACAAAAACATGTCTAACAAATTATTAATTTTGAGGTCAATGATGAAAAATGATATTTTTGTGATTGGCCTGGGTCTTGGATGTTTATATACTACTTAGTATATAAACATTTGTTATAAAAATATAGTATCGTTGAGTAAGTATCCCATAACACAAGTCTAGTCAATATGTGTGATTTATCCCTATGTATTTATTTATTATTATTAAAAAGTAGGTTTGGACTATTATCTACCCAAATTCAATTATCAAAGTATTATATAGCATTTCACCGGTGCAAAACCGGGGCGGGTCGCTAGTTATGAATAAGGGGGTTCGATCTCTAGTACAGTGGAAGAAGGAAAGTACAAGTATTCTTACTCCAGATTTACACCATAGCTCCATTGTATCACTACATAGTATAAAACAAAGTCGCTTTCTCTGTCCCTATGCCCTTTGTTTTAAATCTTTAAAATTACGCAACGGAATTGGATGTGGTTTTTTTTTATAGATATAATGATTCAAGAGGAAGGTTTTTATGCCTATGCGAAGCCAAGGCGGGTCGCTAGTAGTAATATACACCACCCATGCAAAGCCAGTGCATGCAGCTAGCCATTAATAATGCCTTTGTAATGCTGTATTTTCAAACAACGTCCCTTTGTCGGTATTTGTTATATTAATTCCGCTAATCAGTCAAATCGTATGATTACAGGCTTTGACAAGTGAAGCAAGTAACTTTGTCAAATAGATTGTGTATTTTGCCTTAACCACAGATAAGATAATACGAATAACGTAAACAAGCAAATACTTTAGAAATAAAATACACATAAAAAGCTCTTGGGAGTATTCTTCACGGGCGAGTAAAACCACGAGGAACAGACTAGTAGTATTTATTCATCACTAGCGACCCGCCCCGGCTTCGCACGGATATAAAAACCTTCGTATGTAATCATTCTATTAAAGAAAACCGCGTCAAAATCCGTTGCGTAGTTTTAAAGATCTAAGCATATATTATATGGACAGACAGCGAGAAGCGACTTTGTGTTATACAATGTAATTATAAATTTAAGAGCTAGGCTCTTGTCGGTGTAGTCCCTTCCATTTCTGTCTATCTTTGCAAGATCTTTATTTCTAGTTTTCTAGTAGTATTTATTATATGTAAATAATTTTTAATTAAAAAAAAAAAATGCCTGGTGCGAGACCGCGCGCGTTTTCCAAAATTCATGAGAAAATAGATCACATAACAGACATTTCTTTTCGTTGGATCCCATTAATCCGATTTTTAGATATATTTACTATTCGTGATCACTTCGGTAAGGCCAAGATGGAAAATGATCTTTTCAGACTGACCCGAGTCTTGGACGTTTTTCTCTCACGTGTCTTTCACGTTTACCTATAGGTCTCTCTCTCATCTTAGCGCCTCCTCAGCAAACTTTGGTGTAACTATTGTTAATCTTAATCGAACTTAAGTAAATATTAAGTGATAGTGGGTACAACAAAAGTTTTCTTATGTGCCCCAAAGGACGCAAATAAAGTCGTAAAAAAGTACAAATATAACATTCTCAAAGAGAAGAACCAAAGTAGTCAAACAACCACTATTTGAGAAATTCTAAAACAAAAGTTTAAGCAGAGTGTTCCGATTTCTGAGAACAATCGAACTAAAAAGTTAAGCATCTACAATTTTAGAAATCTCAAAATACAAGTTAGGTATAATTTGTGTTTAGTGTTCTACAAAAACAGGACACATCCGGGAAAACGCTATAAGTAGATAGAGTTATCTGATAGAGTTAACTTTATCGAAAACGATAAATGCTTCATGCGAATAAAACTAATTTCATTTCATGAGACGTAAAAAAACTTTATCTTAAATTGCCACATATAAACATATATAAGGTCAATTTAAATCAACTGCAAATATTTTAAGGGCAGATTCAGACCACTAAACTGAACAACTTTCCTAAATAAACTTATGTCGAAATACCAAAAAATTTTTTTGACCTCCTATGCAAATTGAGTATCAGCTGATCTAGTTTAGTATGGAGAGTGAAAAATAAAATTTCGTATTTCGATATAAGTTTATTTGGAAAAGTTGTTCAGTATAGTGATCTGTATCTGCCCTTAAAATATTTGCAGTTGATTTGTGTCCACCTTGTATAAATAAACTAGAAATTGTCTATGGTTAAAGAAATAAAAAGTGTCAAAGGCATTTCAACGTTATATACCACAAACGGAAAATGCCAACTACGTGATATTTAAAATACTCATACCACAACATCCGTAAAATATCAACTTTGAGAAACACCACTGTTGATTTACAGAAAACTGTTCCAAATCAAGAAATTAATTAATATGTATCATAACTGAAAATAAAAGCTTTTATTTCGTATCTTTAAAAGCCGAGAAAAAGGTTCGCTTTTCAATTCAAAAAGTATGACATAATTTTCACTTAATTGTAAGAAAATAGAATTGAAATTATTTTCTTCTCCAAGTTAATAATTAACGTTTTATTTGAATTGAGCAATTATTTTTATTTTTGTCTTATTTTAAAATAATTGTTTTTTGTTTTCATAAAGTTACGCGGTCCTTCGAAGAAGTCTATATTGATCTTTTACCTATTTGAAACTAGCTGTTGCCCGCGATTACGTGCGCGTGGGATTCGCTCCTGTTCCAGTGGGAATTTAGGAATTCATTCTCGAAACTCCCGCGGGTATTCAGGAAATCCTCGTTTTCTTTTATAAAAAGTTTGTCATGAAAATAACCAACACAAAAAGAACTTTCCAATTTGGTGCAATCGTTCGAAATCATGCCTTGAGTTCATTCAAATGTCGATAACTTTTTTTTAATATTTAATGTTTGCTGAGAAACAAGCAATTCGTGAAAGTTATAAGTAAATCGGTTCAGTTCTTACGGAGATTACACGCTAATCATACATGCAATCATAACATACATACAGACAGACAGAAAAAAATATAAAAGTTTTTGCTCTCCGTTATTCTTTTAAGTGTCCTTATATTCATTTTAGACAAAAATACTAAATGTACAGAGAAAATATATTTAATGTTTTATTATAATGTATAGATCACTTTTAAACTACTTTTATTAATATACAAATAAATTTATATTTAGCTCTATACGACTGTAAAAAATTTGCAATATTTTTAAACAATAATTAACACAAAAATTGCTCAGCGACGCACAGAATATTTTGAAACAACAATAGAATGCAAAAGTTTTTTCAAATAAAGATTAAAAAATTACTTACCAAAATTTTTACACTTCACATCACTTAATTAAAATAAAAACAATAAATTATAACCTCAATTATATTTCAATACTATAGCGTTTGATTCAAAAAAGCGCGCGAAGTCACGCCTACCGTGCGCGATGATCGATGCCTAACTTTACACTGACGCTTTCCTATAAGCGCCGGCAAAGTACAGTGGCCGGAAAAAGCGTTTCTAAGACTCAATTTAAAAAATAAAATAGTATCATTATCTATTAATGTAGTGTAACTTTACTTTCTTTATTCAAAAATAGATTTGACCCGCGGCTTCTTTTGCTTAAATCCCATGTGCTTTTATGACGAATGAAAGGTACTTTTAGTCGTTCTTTTACATATAGTTCCTAACTATATCTGTGTGCGAAATTTTAGGAAGACTAAATTTTTTAAATCTTTCACTAAATTTAGTTCTATTTTTTAACATATTTTGTTTTTTTAAGTTTAGTTCTATAAGGACGGTATGGTAAAGCAGCAATAAATTTTAAAATTAATGCTGTTTATTCAGTTATTTTACCTTTGTATTTTTTTCGAGTGTTTGGTGGTGGATTATTTATGCAAATAAATACACATGGCACATTTGGACAAGCATCTATATTGGAAAGTGGGATTAAGTGACTTCAATCTTTGTTGCCTGTATAAAATACAAATATAAAAAAGAAGATTGAAGTCGGGTGGATTGAAGGAATAAACGGTTTAATATATTCAATATGTTAAATTATTCCACTGCTTCACTTAGACCTCTGACTATACATTTTTAATAACCTGACTAATTAGGACTGAATAATAATAAATTTTATATAATAACTCAGGCTTTTCTTCTAAGGGTGTAAAATGATTTTCATTAAAAAAAAAAAACAATAAGCGTTTTATATGTATATCTTCTATAGAAGAAAAGCCTGAAAGAATGCGTTTTCAAACACAAAGAATTTAGGCAAATTATTTTTTTAATCTATCTGTAAATATATTTAAAAAAAAGGGTTCTACGCCTGCAAAATTTCCTAAACGGTCAAAGTTCCTTTTTTAAACTCTAAGGTTAAAATGCTTAAAAGTGCAACATATTAAGTATTTCAATCACGCGATCATTCACTTTAGTTATTTGAGGTTTATGCCTTGATCGCACGTACCGAGTAGACGGGCGAGACCTTATTATAATTTGCGAGACAGTGCCCTCGGCTGAATACTCGGTGCGTATAAACAGTGCGCCGAGTGCTCAGCCTAACGAGTGACCGAGAAATCACTGTTTTTTTTTTTTAAATATTCAATTGATCACGATCCCACCTGATGGTAAGCGCAGATGTGGTCTAAGATAGAGCTCGCTGGTTCATTAATAGCCTATTCACACTGGTCTTAAAAAGGCCGGATTATAAGCGTCCGGGAATATGTCAGCCGGTAAAGAATTCCACTCCTTCGCCGTACGCATTATAAACGAAGAGGCAAAGCGGCGTGCACGAGCTGTTGGTATTTCAACCACATACGGATGAAGCCACTGTCTCGGCCGAGTAACATTTTACTGTCTCGCCCGTCTACTCGGTACGTGCGATCAAGGCATAAATGGTACTTTTTAGTTGTATGTGTATACGATAGTGTTTGTTTTTTTCTCAAAGAAACTCATTACTTGATCGCTGACGTCTATTTATAAAATTACTGGCTTGTGTTTTAAAATAAAAAAATAAAATAAACTTAGGTAAGTTTTGTATCTATAATAAAACAAATTAGTTAATGCAATTAAATAAGTGTCCGTGTTAGTGTCTTTTCTGTTACGATGGATTAAAAAATGATAGAATAGTTTCTTGGACATTAATAAATAATTTTGATTTGTGGATAATAAGGAGGTATTCCTCGAAGCACAATCATATTGGGGACCAGGGACTTTAATCGTCGATTAAAGTGTTTTGAACACTGTTTTCAATTTATTTGTTGTTTTTTTTTTATTCGTACATAGGTATAATAAAAAAAATTGTGATTAAATTACTTAAGTACCTACTTATTCGAAAAAACCTAGTGGTTTGTACTCTTCCATGCTGGTCTGGGAGAAAAAGAAAAACATAGAATGTACCAGCTGCTTCTCTTCCCGCGAAAGCCGTAAAAGTCGTCTGAGGGAATCGCCGAATGGGGAAATCATGACATAGGCGATGCGGCTAGCAACCCATCACTATTTCAACTCCGATTATGCTAAACGTGGCCTAAGGTCTTATGGCTCTAGGTTTTCCTTCCCCTTATGGGATAAAGACGTGATTATATGTATGTATAATGTAAACTATTTGTTATTTTATTTTTGTCAGGATTAAACAAACAAAAAAAATATCCTGTTACACATTTAATCTGTTTTCAAACAAAACAGTGGTTTTAAGCAAGGATTTTTTAGCGGTAACCGAATTGTTTTCAAACCTGTTTAGAACACTGTTTTGACCACAAAAAAAGGGTGAAAACCCTTTACAAACAAATTCAAACAGAAAACGTATATCTGTTACAATTTCAAAAGTTTCTAAAGGTTTCAAACTGCCTCAGTGGTCCAGTGGTTAAAGCGTTTGTCTGTAGACCCGGTGGTCGTAGGTTCGATTCCCGCCGTAAGTATACTTTTTTTAGTTGTTTCCAGTCAGGTTAGGATATTGCAGGCCTGAATCACCTGGTTGTCTGTCTGATTGATTGTTTTATTATTAAGAAGATTCCGTGCTTCTAAAGGCACGTTAAGCAATTGTTGGTCTCGGCTGCCGTCCGGTAGCCGTTAAGGAACCAAGTCAGAGGCCAAAAGGGACACCAGAGGGTGCACGGTCGATTGACCGTTTCACCAATACGAAATGATGATGATGACCATTATGAAATACACTTACTATATGGTATTTTTGTATCCCTGGGCGCACTTAATGAGGCGCAACTTACCTATTTCTCAGAGCTCACCGTTTAGTTGCAATCACAATAGAAAAAAAAAACCTAAAATATGCGTTCCCCCTCATAAAATGCGCCTCAAAATAGTTTCACTCCGAGGAATACCTTACAATCAGGAATAGCACCTAAAAATTAAAAATGACTAAATAGAAAACTAAGGACGAGAGACGAGAAGTAGTAAGAATCCCCTTAGTCCTATTTCGTAGCTAGATTTCGTAGCTGGCTTCGTAATGGGACTGTTTTATTGCCATTTCGAAGCCGGCTTCGTAATCGGACCGTTTTATTCCCATTTCGAAGCCAGCTACGAAATCTAGTTACGAAATTGGACTAAGGGGAATAATTATACACACGTTGTAAATTTTTATTAAAATTATTCTTGAATTTAATAGATTTCCTGAAACCAGGTAACGAGGTGACGAAGTAGATGACAACCCTTAATCTTTATTTACGGCTTTCAAACGATTCTGAAGGATTTAAGGGTAGAAGTGGGGAGCCTCCTGGCATTAATCATATTCAGGCGCGTTGTGTCAAAGTGTTTGAGCTGTATGAAAAAGCAGTAAAAAGTTGACAGAAGGTTAACTTATTCTATTAAGTTTTTTCTAACATTAATAACCTCGTTCAGATAGCGAACACAATATTGTCACATATTATCACTATCACTATATACATAGTATAAAACAAAGTCGCTTTTTCTGTCCCTATGTCCCTTTGTATGCTTAAATCTTTAAAACTACGCAACGATTTTGATGCGGTTTTTTTCTAACAGATAGAGTGATTCAAGAGGAATGTTTTTATTTATGAAATAAATAAATTTCAATTCATTTATCACATACATGTTAGCCTGTGGTTGACATGTAAAACATTGCTGTTAAACATTTACCCAGTCAGGGCGTGGCTACATAAAATATAGACTATATTTTATGTCGTTCTGTTATAGAGTTTAATGACTATTAAACTCTATAACAGAACTTACATATCCAATTAAATACTAGGTCTATTATACTCGTATATCTACTTATACATCTATTGTGCGTGGATTTTACTAGCCCAACGGTTAAAGGCTTTTGATTTTTGTTAGAAAAGTGGTCAACATCTTATAAATAAAATTAACTTTGAGAGATAAAATATAATGAATGAACATTTAATTCTTTGATTTAATTAATTTTGACAATAAATTACAATCTTTAACAAAAACACAAAAATATCAATTTACTTTTTTAGTAATACTGGCTGTTTTTTGTGCCTTTTCTTAAAAAAAGCCGACGTGAACAATAAAAAAATATTCCGCAAGATTTTTCTTTTCGCTGTATTGTTATTTATTTACTCGTTCAGAGTTTTATTTTTTTGCCGACATATACGTGCGCTTTGATTATTAGAACAATATCGCGCAATTATATCATTATATACTATTATTGTAACATTATCTTCTAGACTATATATGCTATGGTAATGTGTGTTTCTTACGAGTACCTACTCGTCAACGTTTCCCTTGAAAGTTAAAAAGTTTACGTTGCGTTTTACCGAAATAACGTTACTCAGAATGATTCATTATAAGACATACCGATATTTAATAAAAGCATGATTTACAAATATTTGGGACCCATTTGTTTACTATTAATATTCTCTACTAAATTGTTTATTTTACTTATTACCTATATAAGTACTTAATCCATACTTCCATACTAATATTATAAATGCGAAAGTCTGTCTGTCTCCTCTTCACGGCTAAACTGCTGGACCGATTGTGATGAAATTTGGTAGGGATGTAGTTAACGACCTGGGGTCAAACATATGCTACTTTTGGGCGCGATATAACCGAGTCCCACGCGGGGCGAAGCCACGGGGAACAGCTAGTTTATAATATATTTTCTTAATATAACATTGCTTGGCAAATACGAGCCTTGACTCATTAGGCACAGTAACTGTAGCCTATAGACACTTGTGACAATATAAGTATTTAACTAGCACGATGTCAACTAAGATCTTTAATACAAGTTTCCAAAAAATCCACTACCTTTTGATAAAAAAAGAAACCGGCGCGAAAGTTACTCACAGTGGTGTGGTTAAGGTAGTTCCCGTACAGTAGTCTTAGGTTCAATTCCCACGGGTAGCATACTTTGTTTATTTCTTTCCAGATTGATTAGGACATTACAGACGTGAGTCACCTGATTGTCTGATACCTAATAAAGATTCTGTGCTCTTCAGCTATACAGCCGGGACCAACGGCTTTACCCAAAGAATTTCGAATCGCGCGCGTTCAGCAATTTTTTTTAATTAAATCTATGGCTTTACCCTTCCGAAGCACGAATGCCGAATTGGTGGAAACGCGCGCAAATTGAACGAACAAATAAAATTAATCTTGACGTTAACAGACAAAAGATGTTGGCTGAGACGTAAACAATAATGAGATTAACGGGTTAATGTACCCATTTTTAGGGCGATAGGTTTAACGTTCTTGCTCCAAATCGCAGTTTAGTGTACTTCCTTGTCATGGAAAGTAATGTGCGATCGGATATCTGGATTTGAACCCGAAAAACCTATGAGCTCGGACTGATATACCCACAGAATTTAGGAATATTAACAAGAATAGCGCACGAAAAACGTGTCATTAGTTTGGCTTGCAAGCCAACGTTTCACACAGAATAAATGGGCCGGAGTTTGATTGCGTCATTTATTGCCATTGTAGTTGGTCTATAATGTTAGGTGGCTTTGTTGTAAACTACGTAATACATTTCTAATGAGGTGTGGTGTGGTTTACATGGGTTTACATATATTAATTGAAGATAAGAAGAGAGATACGCTGCCACACTGATCCTGGAGCTAAATCCGCGTTAAAACATTTCTATTCGGATATTTTTTCTGTTTTTTGGGTATGCCCGTTCGCGTTTAAGCTTTTGGAAATGATCACGGTAAAGATAGACTGTTAATATAAATAGTGTCAAACAAATCAGACGGTTCAACAGTAAAAATTGGCATCTCTCGAGGTTCTATTCTTGGACCAATCCCCTTTTTGATTTATTTCAATGACTTGCCTTACGCGGTTGAAAACAGGCTGGTATAGTATATTGTTTGCAGACGATACATCTAAATGCCAATCATTTGATGGGTCGATCAACTTTTTTTTGTCCTCACCCAGACACTTCCAGTCCCAGACATTTGATTTTTTTTTTTCTCAAAATCTATACCTGCTGTTCCAGACATTGAACGTTTAATGAGTAATCAAGATAATATGCCAATCATTAAAACTAAGGTTTAGTAAAAATAATGAAAGTTTACTATAATTTTAGTGGTTGCCCAGTGGACGTCATTTATTGTTTCATAGTTCTTCTAGTTGTCCCCAAGCAATACTTCTCTACAAACTTTAGCATGGTGAAAAAAAAATCTATTGTCGCACTTAAACAAATTCTATAACTGCATCAAACCTTATCTTAGGGTTCGTAAGAGCTATCAGTTTAATTTTTCTACTTGATCTATTGGCGATTGTCAGAATTAATTTTGCTGTCCCACAACTAGTATGCAAATTGTAGGTCCCCGGGCAACCACAAAAAACTTCTAAAGTCTAATCAAAAATGGCTTTATAAGTATCAAATCGATAACAAAATCGAATTAGTTTCCGTGGCAACTTGTCTGCCATCTTGTTACGTGGTCCAATTCTAAGTCAGTCGACCGAGGTAAGCCGGAGGGTTACTGTGTCAAAAGTGTGCATCCACTGGACAACTGCCACGAATCGTAAGTTTCTTTGTATATTCATATATATATTGATCCAATAGTTTAGTTTTGATCTTTAATTTACTTTTAAGGTGATAAAATTCGATATTACTTTTGAGGTAGTTTAGTTTTATATGTACCCACATATATAATAAAGTCAGTCTTGGTCTAACTTGCCTTTTATTCACAACATGGTGACAGCGGTTGTGTAAAATATTCATAATAAGTGTAGGAATTACGTGTAATTAGTGTAAATAGTGTTCATACAAAGTGGGAGCTACAAATTTTTTGATTTAAATATGGAACACGCAAGGCCGCCATCGGAATTATGTTTGGAAGGTGGGCCGGCAAACCGCGCCGAGGCGTGGCGAAAATGGCACAAACAATTTGTGGTGTTCCTTAAAGCATCAGGAGTTTACAAGGAAACGAGTGATGTACAAGCCAGTTTACTCATAAATTTGATAGGCTCAGAGGGTTATGACGTGTATACAACGTTTAAATTTGACAAGGAATCTGAACGCGAAGACCTCGATAAGCTGGTAAATAAATTTAACGAGCATTTTGGGACGAAACAGAATACTACAATGGCTCGTTTCAAGTTTTTTACGAGAAATCAGGAGAACGGAGAGTCAATCGATGAATACGTCACGGCATTAAAGCTTTTATCTCAGCAGTGTCAGTTCGAACATCTCGAAGACGGCCTTATACGTGATCGTATAGTTTGCGGCGTAGTCGACGGAAAACTACGTGACCGATTGCTCAGGGCCGATGACCTCACTCTCGCTAGGGCCGTTAAAATATGCCAAGCCAGCGAAATGTCTACAGAAGAGAAAAGGCAGATAGAAGGGGCCAAGACCGATGGCGGTGCGTCGTCGGTAGCCGTGGATGTGGTGTACGGCGGCGCAGGGGCAGCGCGCGGCGGCTGGGGCCGGCCGCGCCGGGGACAGCAGCCGGGCGGCGGCGGGCCGGGCGCCCGGGCCACGGCGGCGGCGGCGGCATCGCGGTCTAGTGATATGGTTAGGCGCGCGTGTCGAGCGTGTCTGAAAGTGCAGTGTGACGGCGGGTATCGGTGTCCGGCTAGAAATGCTCAGTGTTATTTGTGTAGTGAAAAAGGACATTTTAAAAGTGCGTGCCCTAGACGGAGGGGCAGAGTAGATCAAATACAGGAAGAAGCGACGGCTGACGACCAAGATTTATACTTCGTGTCTACAGTGGACAATATCGGTGATGGTATGGACTGCAACAAGTGGTATGAGACTTTATCATTATATAATAATGGCTTGAAAGAAAAATTTAAACTTGACACAGGATCAGATTTAAATGTTATGTCTATGAAAACATATTGTAATTTAGGTTTTAATATGTCCAACTTGATATCAGACAATACTAGAGCCTTATCGTTTTGTGGCAATTTAATTCCTGTCATTGGTTCGTGCCATATTAATTGGTTGTATAAAAATAAGTTATATAATTTACGTTTCGTTATATCCAAACATAACTGTCAGAGTGTACTTGGAAAGTTTTCATGTGAGAAATTAGGCTTGATACAGCGTGTTTTTTCAATAAATTTTGAACAATACAATGACTTGTTTATTGGGTTAGGAAAACTTTCAGGTAAATATAGAATAATAACAATACCGGGTGCGCATCCGTCAGTCTGTCCAGTTAGAAAAATACCAGTCGGTGTACGTGATAAGTTACGTACTGAATTAGATCGTATGGAGAATATGGGAGTCATTAGAAAGGTGGTGCACCCGACCCCGTGGGTGAACGCAATCGTAGTGGCTGCAAAGAAGGATGGCAGTATTCGTGTGTGTCTTGACCCGCGTCCCTTAAATAAAGTAGTGCGCCGCGCACACTATCCGTTGCCGACGCTTACCGATATTGCCACGAAACTAGAAGGAGCCCGATACTTTAGTAAATTAGACGCACGATCAGGATTTTGGATGGTGCAATTGGATAATGATAGTGCAGACCTATGCACTTTTGGGACACCTTTTGGTAGATACCAATTTTTGCGTTTACCTTATGGCATTAATTGCGCATCTGAAGTTTTCCACGAGAAGATTCGTCAAATATTAGAAGGTCTAGATGGTGTTGAGTCCTTCATCGATGACGTCATCGTTTGGGGATGTTCAATTTCTCAACATAATGAAAGACTGAAACTTTTACTTGATAGGGCACGTCAGGCTGGTATAAAATTTAATAAGGAAAAATGTGAGTTTTGTGTTGAAAAGGTAAGTTACCTCGGTCATACTTTCAGCGCCAATGGAATGCAAATAGATGAGAGTAAACTAAAAGCTATTCATAATATGCCTAGTCCCCATGATAGGCCTTCACTCGAGCGTTTTCTGGGTATGATCAATTATTTGTCAAAATTTATACCTCAATATTCAGAGATAGCAGCACCATTACGTATTCTTTTAAAAAAAGATTCAGCTTGGAATTGGGATGAAGTACATGAAGAGACTGTAAAGCGTTTAAAGCAGTCAGTGTGCGTCGCGCCCGTGCTAGCGCTGTACTCAGCGCGCGAGCCGGTCCTGGTCTCGGTGGACGCGAGCTCGCGAGCTCTCGGGGCAGTGTTACTGCAAGGGGGCCGGCCGGTCGAGTACGCTTCGTCCACGCTCACAGATACGCAATGCAGGTACGCTCAAATTGAAAAAGAGTTGCTGGCCATTGTATTCGCTCTGGAGCGGTTTCATCAATACGTGTATGGCCGGAAGGATGTAACAGTGGAGACAGACCATAAGCCCCTGGAAGCGTTATTTAACAAATCCTTGGATTCCGTTCCAGCCCGATTGCAACGAATGATGCTTCGCATTCAAGGGTATGACTTTAAAGTTATATACAAACCTGGAAAATATATGTACGTGGCAGATACCTTATCGAGAGCACCGTTGCCCGATTTATTACATGAGAAAGTAAGCAATGAAATCGCGGAGCAATCTTGTTTTTTAATAGAAAATATCAGGTTTAGCGATAGTAAAATTAATTTGGTAAAGAATTATACTTTAAAGGATGAAGAGTGTCAGTTGATAATAAAGTACATTAAAAACGGATGGCCAAATAATAAGTATGAAGTAGATAAAAAAGTAAAAGAGCAGTGGTCATATAAAGAAACTTTTGAATATGTAGATGGCGTAATTTTCAAAAATAATTTAGTTTATATTCCACAGGAGTTGAGATCCGAAATGGTTAACCGTATTCACGAAGGGCATATGGGTATAGATAGGTGTAAACGACATGCGCGTGATGTGATGTTTTGGCCGGGGATGTCGCGCGATGTGGAGCGGGCCGTACGCCGGTGCGCGACGTGCGCCGAGCGAGCGCCGCGTCCTAGTCGTGAGCCGCTCATGCCGCACTCTATCCCGTGCCTGCCGTGGGCTAAAGTAGGTTCCGACATATTTTAACATGGTAAAAAATATTTTTTGATTTTAGTCGACTATTTTTCAAATTTTATTGAAGTTGGTCCCTTATCTAATATTACTAGTAAGACTGTTATCACTGCAATGAAGGATCAATTTGCAAGACATGGTATCCCGCAGGAATTAGTTACTGACAACGGACCAGCTTATGCTTCTAAGGAATTTAAGTTATTCAGTAAACAATGGAGTTTTAAACACACGACCACTTCTCCAAATTATGCGCAATCAAATGGGCGAAGTGAAAAAAGCGTTCATATTGTAAAAAACATCCTAAGTAAGTCTCTAGCTTCCGGATCTGATTTTTATTTAGGCTTGTTAAATTTAAGAACGACGCCTAGAGATGGCATTAGTTCTCCGTCACAGTTACTCATGGGACGTCGTCTTAATACAAGGGTCCCATCCCACGAATGCAAATTACTACCGGACCGTGACAGTACTGTTGATTATAAAGCTATAAAACGTAAACAACAGCTGAGTAAGCAATATTATGACAGGCACGCACGAGCGCTGCCACAGCTGCAGACCGGCGAGCGCGTCGTGATGGTGGACGCCGCCGGTGGCAGGAAGCACGCGCGGGTTCAGTCGCGGGCTCCACAACCAAGATCTTATTTTGTTGTAGATTCTGCAGGGAAACGTTACAGACGAAACAGGCGACATTTAATTAATTTGAAGTCATCTGGCGGTTCAAGTTCTAAAAATGAAACGGTATTAGATAAACAGGTGCGCGGTGACGATGAAGACTGGTCCAGTGCAGAAAGCGACAACAACAACTCGGACGAAACCTATACATTCACTAGCGGGGACGGGTCGCGACTTTCTGACATACCTCCTGATAACAATGAGCCAGAGCGCATACGCAGACAGGCGGCTGATGCGGCCCGTATTAATATAGCAAAAATGTTAAATACTAACAAATAAGCATTATGTATATGTACTTAGTATGGGTAATATTTTGTATTTTTTTTTTGCGTTTTTTTTAAATCTTTGTGTATGTCATCAGTTAGAAACTGTTATTAAGGATAGAGTAAACTAGAAAGAAGTAATAACATATTTTTGAATTATATATCTTAAAAATATAAGAAATTAAGTTTTGCTTTGATGGGGGAAGATGAGGTAGTTTAGTTTTATATGTACCCACATATATAATAAAGTCAGTCTTGGTCTAACTTGCCTTTTATTCACAACAACTTTGATACAAAGAATTAAAGCCACAATTATTGAAAAAAGTCCTCTGGACAACTGGTCACTTGGGCAACCACAACGGTTGTCCAAAGGACAATCTTGGTTGTCCAAGAGAAAAATAATAAATTTGTCCCTTTTTAAAATAAAACCTGGTAAATCTAACATTAAAAATAACAAAATTTGATTGAATGGACGCTATTAAAACCTAGACATAAAAAATTAACTAAGTTTTCTTTATTTTAGTATCCAAGAAAATGGGAATGTCATCGAAGAAAAAAAAGACTTGAGACTTAAGTTATATCCTCAAAAAAAAGGCTGAAAGACAGAGAAAAAAAACAAGAATGTTATCAAAAGAATAAATATAAACTAATAAAAGATCTCACACCTTAAGAAAAAAATAATGCCAGATTAATTTGGAGACTGAGAAAGCAAGAGCAAAGAAAAAAGCCAACACACCACCGAGTTCACTTTTAATTCTACTTCAAGAGCACATGACAGTCCCGTACCCTTTTCTCTAGACAGCCCTACAATAAGTGTGACTTCAGCAAATAAAATCAGACAGAGACGTGACAGAACAAATTTGTATAGAGAGAATAAACGACTAAAGGAAGAAAATATTAAATTATAAAAGTACGAGAAATACAAGAAAGAAAAAAGAACTGAAGATATTAGAAAACCTAATAAGAAACTATAACTTAAACTAGATAACTACAAAGTATTAAGCAACGCTATCAAAGACATCAAACAAAGATTATACGACAATAAACAGAATACATTCTTGAAATATATATTACGAGGACGAGAAACACCTAAAAAGAAAATTATAATAAAGGAGACACTGGTTTTAGAAGGAAATATCAGAACAAGTGCAAGAAAAATCCAAAATGACACGGTGTTGAAAAAGAAAATCTACCATTTTTTCAATATACACGACGAAGAAGGAAATGGAAAGACTCAGGTATTACATTCGTGGTCAACTGAAGTACAGAAACTTGAGTTGTTTCTGCAATCAAGGATTCTGTGAATGCTCAGTCCAAAGGGATCCCATCCACAAGCAAAACAGAAGGCTATCGTTAAAAATAGTGATGACGAAAATAGCAGTGATGACAATCTGCCTTTAAGCCTCTTGATTGGACTAAGAAAGCAGAAATACCTACATATGTCACCACCAGTAAGCATGTACAGAAGCGTCTATGGATCTTCAGATACTTCAGATGACGACAGGAACGAAGAGAAGCAAATGACCATTATGATTTAACTGAACATGACTTTCTCGCTCTGGAGGTTGTGACGTACAGCAGCCTATATGTATAGGGACAAAATAATAACTTACTTAAACGTGGAGATTATCTACTAGTCAAAGTTCATGGTGTCTGTGTCGCACAAAGTGACATCAAAGATGACGGTGAGATTAAAGTCACTTTCATGAAAGCAATTAAACGTGGAAAACTATTTGTACTTGACCAAAAAGATGTTTCATATGTAGTATGTATGTACATAGTATGTATTTCTTATGATGTTATAATTAAAAATCTGCCTTTATTTAAAAAATATTTTTGCTGAGTAACTGCCAAATCCAGAATCAGATTTCCTACAATGGAAGTTAAATTACGTAAACTAGAAGTTTAATGACGTTGTTTATAAAATATTTGTGAATAAAAGTATTTTTTTATGGCGTTTTTACTTCGTTATAATTTAAATATTGTTAGGGTTAATAATACTATAAAAAAGTGATAATTACAGCAAGACTTGTTAAAAACGTTAAAAAATATCTCTTGGACAACCTGTAATTGTCTCTTGGACAACCAGTTGTCCCCAAATTTCGGCTGCTCTAAATTTTCAGCTGTCTGTAAATTAAAATAAAAAGTCCAATGCAAAATTATGAGTTACCTTTTTTACCTTAAATGATATGTGTCCTAAGCAGTTTCTGTTCAATTTAACTAGTTTTGATGTAATTAATATTACTTTCATACAAATTTCTAGTAAAAGGTTGTCCAAGAGACATTATTTTTGGAAATAAGTTAATAATTATCAATGCTAAAGGTAAAATAAATATTTCAGATTAATGTTTATTATTTTTTCTAAACATTTACACTTTTTGTTATTTCTATGTAACGGTCATACATGCCTGAAAAAAATATAAACTTTCGTTGTCCAAGGGACACATTTTCCTCCCATTACTGTGTTTTTTGGCAAAATATCTCATTTCAAGTATAAAAAGTGCGCTGCTTGCAGTAGAATCAATAAATTTAATATATTGTCTGGCTATTTATGTTGTAAAATGCAAAAACAAAAAATATTTTTAATTTTTGAAAATTTTTCTCATCTTGACAAAAAAAAGTTGATCGACCCTGATATGATTGGCATTTACATACTCATTTCATTCATCAATTTATAGTTTTCGTATTATTCGAAATTAAAAAAAAAATGCCTGGCGTCAAACGCGCGCGTTTTCCTAATTCTATGAGTTGGATAGAAAAAAAATAATAGTTTTCTATTCACTTGTGTGGAGTAGTGACATATTTTACCCTCAAGAGTTCAATGATCGGAAGTTCAAAGAAACGTAAGAAATTACGAGAAATTATATACTTCACTGGTTTTGTATCCCGATATCTTTTTATAGTGGCTGACAAGGCTTTCATGTTATCAACTTGAGAGGTTTTAGGGATCCGTAGGATTAGGTTAATGAAATAACACTATTTCTTTAAATGCTAGTACTTTTTGAAGTATTGCTTTTAGTCATGTTTACATTTTTTTGGGTACACTAAAACCACTTATTAACAGTACCCCTAGTATGAGATATAAACGTGGAATAATGTAGAATTTGTTAGTAAGTACTCTTAATGTCCGCCAGGGGCGCTGTACATGTTTTTGTTTCTGCGTTTATAAATTCTCATACTAAGGTACAGGTAGGCTGTATCGTATGGCTGTTCGCCTATAGCTCGCGGAATATAAGTTAGCAAAAAAAATTAAATGACCTTGAATGCGCAGTAGCCGATTTTCATACATACATATAATCACGTCTTTATCCCATGCGGGGTAGACAGAGCCTAGGGCCATAAGACATTAGGCCACGCTTAGCATAATGGTAGTTGAAACAGTAAATCAATAGTGATGGGTTGCTAGCCGCATCGCCTATGTCATGATTTCCCCATTCGGCGATTCCCTCAGACGACTTTTACGGCTTGCGCGGGAAGAGAAGCAGTTGGTGCAATCTATGTTTTTCTTTTTCTCCCAGACCAGCATGGAAGATTTTCATACAGATTTTAACGTGCGCAGCCTCCCAGCACGTCCACTTTTTTGGCCAATTTATGTGCCGGATATTATATTAAATGTTAAAAAAAAGAGTATACCAAAGTTACTGGTCAAAGAGTCCTTAACAGTATTGAAAATATGACAGAGATTATATAGTACTGGCGACCCTCCCCGGCTTTGCATGGGTATAAAAACCTTCGTCTTGAACCACTCTATCTATTAAAAAAAAACACATCAAAATCCGTTGCGTTGTTTCAATGATTTAGGTTTAAAGAACTTTATTGTGTCATAGAGAATACAATCATTCACTTACAATGAGTCTTAAACTTGTTATAATAATGTTAAATAAATAAAAAATTAAGCATACAAAGGGATATAGGGACAGAGAAAGCGACTGTTATATACTTTGTAGTGATAGTGATAAGTATTAGCTTATTTCAACAAAGACGAATAGTTGTCATGTTAGGTGTATTGTTTTTTAACAGTATATCTGCGGAACCACTTAATACTTTATTAGTTCACACACTCCTTTTTTCCTCCAGTTTTCCCATAGAAACGTATTTGATCTCATTTATTTGAGTGAACAGATAAGTGGTGACTATTTTTGATAATTATTCGGCGAGGGTACTTGATAAAGGTTTTCATAAGTTTATTAGAATACTTATATCTATCTGGAAGTAACTCATTGCCTATTTAGATATGATGGTCTGGTTATGACCCTCAGCTAATTTAAAGTAACGACTCTAACTTTGAAATGATAGACATTTTTGTCAAATGATAACTATACCCACGTTTATATGTAGAATGTACCCAGTCAGTTAGTCAAAGTACACAATATGCCAAATAGATATTATACCTAAGGTGTATGTGTAAGAATTATGGTCTACTTTTCTATGTGGTCCACTGTTCCATCAGGTTTGAGCCTAACCAATACATACCAATGGAACTAGTGAGAACATTTTTTTAACTAGCTATTCCCAGCGATTTTACTTGCCCCTGGTGTGTGTACTATAACATTACCCAAGCATCAGGCTATCATATTCCGAAAGAATTTTTTAAATCTAACCAGGTTGCTTACCACCATCTCTTTATGCAAGAACGATTGAATGAGGGAGATGTCGCCTTACATCTAGCATTGCGCTGTCTCGCTTACTCACTGGATTATGCATGGTTTTTAGAGATGGTAGCAAGCCCGTAGTTCCAAAGTTATAAGCGTTCAAACTAATAACTCTTAGATTTGTTATATTAGTAAACCTTAGACTCTCAAGATGTTTTTTTTTTATTTAAGAGGCTTAATGACTATTCCTTTTTTTACCCAAAATAATAAAAATTCTTGGGATAAATCAAAAAGTTTTACCTCACCATTGCCATTTTCTTTGCCATTGTCACTATCTTAGCTAAAGGAAACGACAGCAGATGGCGACATAAGTAAAAAAAATCCACCTCACGCATTCCTTGCTTTTATTTAATAGTAATAGAAAATGTCACTAGATGGTGTTAGCTTCTTACTGAAATGGAACGCATAATATTTTACCACGTTTTTCATGGTAAACGAAAATGTCGTTAGATGGTGTTAGTTTCCTACTGAAATGGTACACAAGTTTTACCACGTTTTTCTTGATTAACGAAAATGTCACTAGATGGGGTTAGTTTGCTTTCAAAAAAGCATAGGACACTGCTGAAAAAATATAAAAGAGGTTTTACAGACAATTTATTAAATAGCGGTGGAAAATGATAAGAGATGGCGCTACTTGTATCAAAAATTCTTGTTTATTACGTATATACATTTTTTTTTCATTTTAAATTTGAATAAGTTCTTTTTTATTAAACTGATAATAATCTCTGTAACGATATAGTATTTTAAATGTGACAGTGTTATTATTCTGTTTGTAAGCTTTTCAAGTTTTCTCTTCTTCGTCCGAGCGTAATCTTCAGCTAATGCTTCAGTGCCTTAGGGTCCGCTTTTATTTATGGTTCTGATTTAGTAGTACTAGTTATTACAATGGAACAACTGCCGTCGGACTTTCGTAACCCTTTTTACAGAGAAACCAGACCAATAAGAACATGATCTGGTGTGTAATTAGTGGCCAACACTGTCAGAGTTTTTAGGCTGCCTAAAAGGCATAACATAGCCCAACGGCTGCTATCTATCGATAACAGACGGGTCCTATGGCTGCCTTTGAAAGCCTCGAAAGGACCTCAAGATAGAAATGCCACTAATGACGACCAAGAGTTTTGGCGGTAAAGTTAAATGTCATTTTGTCCGCGCTGTATTTATTTCCAAAACTAGCTTTCGCCCACGGCTTCGCTCGTATGAATTTCCCTCGGGAACAGTGCTTTTTTTTTCCCGGGATGAAAGGTACCCTATGTCCTTCTTAATACTCCTAGATAATGTTTATGCGAAATTTCAGGAAGATTGGTTCAGTAGATAGGGCATGAAGAGGTAACAAACAAATATACGAGTACAAACTCGCTTTCGCATTTATAATATTAGTAGATAGGGATATGTGTTTTAAGAGCATTTGTATCTAGCTACATAATAATGGTGGATTATTATTCGCTAAGTGTTCATGAACAAGCGTGAGCATTTGGAAGAGTCACAAAATCTCCAAGATACTTACTGTGTGATTTTTTTTCCACCGCTTCACTTAGCTCTGTGACTAAGCTAACTTGACTGACTAGACTACGAACTTGACTTTTGACTTGACAAAATGAAGAAGATCAATAAACTGAATTACAAAAAACTCGACGCTAACAAAATAAGCTTTATGAAGAAATTTGAGCGAAAAGCGACCCATCCAAGCTAGGCCAGTCTCGTTATGAACACGCACGCCCCGATCGAGCTTTTCGGTGATAAGGAAATAATATAACTTATTACCCAAAAAACAAAAACCAACTTCCATTTGATTACTGGGGCCAACTTGAACTTCGACAAATTAGAATAACTCAGACACCTAGGTGTGCAGGGTCTATTGACCTAATAGGTACTCTAGACTTCAAATAGTAAACGATAATAGTGGAAGTGCCCCATATTTGAAACAATGATATCAAGGCATACAGGGTTGATTGACCACTCAGACACCACAGTGTGCAGGGTCAACTGAGCTTGTTATTAACACTCATATGAGACATATTATCGAGCGTCAACTATTAAGGCCGTTACAGCGGCCGTAAGGGGGTTCTAAAAAGGTAATACCGGGGCGTGCAGGGTCAATTGACCTTGCAAATTACTTCATTATCAAACAAGCAACTTATAAACATATGAAAAATAAAAAAAATACTCATTTTATTCGACTTAGCCGATATATGTTTTCCGGTTATTTTGTTTTTAAAACCAAACTGCGCCGATTTTAATAAACTTTCTATGGGACCTAATTGAAACTATATCCATTCGAACGAAAAAATAATTTTCAAAATCAGTTCAGAAATGACTGATGAATTTGAGGTAACAAACATTAAAAAAAATATTCACCCAAATTGAGAACCTCCTCCTTTTTTTGTAAGTCGGTTGATAAGGAAAAGGTATAGAGGCATATTATTACCATAAAATTATGTTATTTATCATAAGATCCAATCTCCTCAAGTAATTTCGGTTGATTGTTTGGCATTTTGCCAGCGAAATTCATGTTTAGATTCTTGTATTTACACTACGGCCTTGTCAAAAGTTCGGCCGTGACCAAATCACTAGTTCTTTACTTCTAAAATAGTCTTTTTTAAGTGTGTCTTAGCTATAGTCAGTTTAATACGTTTGTAATAATAACCAGTTTTTATTCTATAGGTAGTTAAGTTTATTAAGGCATACATATTTTATAATATTAATGCTGTAGTGGACTTTGTGGCGCCGCTTCTTCTCCACTTGCGCTTTGGAGTGGTGGTAAACTTAAAATAAGTAACGATTGTCGTCAATAAGATATAAGAATATCCTGTTTTATTATAAAGATTTGAATTTATTTAATAGCTTAATACATCGCTCACACTTTACTTTCTATTTTTTTTTTTTGCCTCTCTAGTCTAAGGTAATTTCTCTACAGCCCACTGTAAGTACATCCTCTTAGCAACTATTACTTATTCTGTGGTTTTAATCCCATACATCAGATAATATAATATCTATGTATCGTCTTGATGATAGTTATTATCCCGAATACCTTTCCCGAGCGTTTCCTTACAAATGCGGTACATCAATCGTCTAAAGACGTATCTATTTGTAGGCCCATTCATATTCAAGCTCCATTCCCTCTATACACAACTTCCCTTATACATTTCCTTATAATAAATCCGAGGAATACATTTTGGTCCAACTAACGCAAGTAAGAATTGAGTGTTAATAAAAAATACTAATACCGTTTTTATTTTTAGCTGTTGTCCGCGATTACGCCCGCGTGGGACTCGGTTATATCGCGCCAAAAAAATGGCTTATGTTAGAGCCCTGATCCTAAACTATATGCATACTAAATATCATCAAAATCGGTCCAGCGGTTTAGCTGTGAAAGCGTAACAGACATACGCCCGAATAGTACTATTACCAATTCTGTGCCCGAATACTCAAACGCTACTCAATTTTGAGAGCTGCTCAAGTATCATGCTGTCGCGCTGAACGTCAACGATATGACAGTGACAGCATGATACTTGAACAGCTCTCAAAATTTGAGTAGCGTTTGAGTATTCGGGCAATACAGACTTCGCATTTATAAAATAAGTATGGATGTGCACTGCCTAAGATAAACAAAGATTATTCAGTGTTTCGGAAATCACGTAGCCGTTATTTATTTTATTTTTTTAATTTATTTTATGTAGGTATTTATTTATTTTGAAATTATTATAATTTTTGGTCCTATGTTCTCATGTGTGCGATGAGCTTTCTGAAAATGCTCGCTCATATCAGTCGCACCACTTATGGCTAATCACCATAACTGTTTGTATGAAAATAGTATAAAACAAAGTCGCTTTCTTTGTCCTTATATCCCTATGTATGCTCAAATCTTAAAAATTTCGCAACGGATTTTTATGCGGATTTTTAAATAGATAGAGTGATTCAAGAGGAAAGTTTTTATGCCCATACGAAGCCAAACAATAACAAACTAGCCCCGCCCCGGGGCTAGTTTGTTATAAATCACAATATTCACTCGAGTTTAGCATACTGTGGTCACACCTTATCATCACTTAAAAAGTAGCTAAGTGTGCGATGAGCCTTCTCTATTCGCTCGTTCATCTCCGTCGCACCTCTTTTGTCTAATTACCATAATTGTTGCCAGCAATATTATCTGGTTACACTTAATCAAGCGTTAAAATTGGAACGACTTTATACTTAATAAAAAAGCATTTTTCTGTAGCGATTTAAAAAAAAAATGTATTTGTTAAAAAAAAATAGTATCGTTGAGTTAGTATCCCATAACACAAGTCTCGATCTTACTTTGGGGCTAACTCAATCTGTGTGATTTGTCCTTGTTTCAGCCAACTCTGCTACCAGAATGTTTAAATTTGGCAGTGGAAGCGTGAATGATAGGAAAGTTAGGCTGATCACTAAAAATAAACAAAAGAAAAGTACCTTACGCGCTTGGGCGTGACTTGCTTATTAATCCGAATTAATTAAACCCGTTTATGCCCCTTCTCATGAGATTCCTACACATCCCCTATTAATTCGGTGTCGGTCCAGCGAAGCACGCGAAGTCGGGTAGAAGAGAGGTCTCCATACAGGTTATTTCACTAACGAGTGTTCAATTGTCAATAAACTTTAAACCTTTATCCACTAGGCAACCGGGCCTCACTCACGATATTAATGCGCAATTATTCCCGAAGATTTAACGCGAATCGTATTAGAGTGGTCTATTCCGAGACTTCACAGGTAATATCAAAAGGAATGCATCTAACCACGGCCGCGCGATTAAGCAGACTGATACTGTCATGGCGTCACGCGCGTCCAAACCCGGTAGTGATGTACCAAAACTAATACTTGTCGATTATCCGAATCGAGTAAATTCAACGTGAATATATATTTGTCTGATGAATGTTTTATCCGAAACAGTCCTTATATATTTATTTATTTTAAATTACAGTTACAGCATATGATCCGCAACAAGCTTCGTCAAAATCTAAACAAAAAATATCTGCCGAAAATAACGTCAAAAAGTGTACAGAAAAAATTCCGCAACATGCTTCTAGGTACATCTAACATCTTTAAATAAGATCTATAAGCAATACCTAATTGCTTTTTGCCCTTGTTTGTCTCGATAAGACTTACAATCGTTTTTAAATGTTCCCAAGTGTGTGATGAGCCTTCTCTATTCGCTCGTTCATCTCCGTCGCACCTCTTTTGTCCAAGTCAACGTCGCCGTGATTGATGACGAGGTCTGATTTGTTTCAAATAACAACACAAACTTTGTGTTTAGTTAATGACCTTTAAACAGTTTTGCTTTACTTTGTGGTTCCCTTGTACTGTCGCATTTTGAATCATGTAATAATTTCAAAGAAAATAGCAAAAAGTAGGCCTAATAGGAAAGCTTACATCGCTTAATGAGCGAAGAGGGCTATGCTCGGTGTTTTCCTACAAGACTCTCCAAATCAGAGATGAGGAGATCTGTAGGAGAATAAAGGTTGCCGACGGATAATTTCTTAGAATGGCAGTGGGCGGGGCAAACGCGAAGAACGAATGGCCAGTGGTGTGGGGAAGAAAGGTTCTCGTAATTCTTCTGTAATAATGGATAACTTTAAAATAAATTACACAGTTTAATGGATTATAGAAAAATGCTAGAATCAAATGTTGGTTCGGCTACCACCTAGGGACTTGTTATTTGAAAGTACATGCCAACTGCCTTTTTGTTTGCTGGAAGAAATAAGTAGCACCCTTGTACTTTATTTCCTAATTTTAAGTTCCCTATATTTGTATTTGAGTGTAAATGAATTGAATAAATAAATAAATAGAGAAACACATCAGATGCCAAAAGATAGTTTCAGAAACTTTGACCCATATTTCATACTATCTATATATCTATATCTATATATATATATATAAAAGAAAGTCGTGTTAGTTACTCCACTTATAACTCAAGAACGGCTATATATTCTGTCTAGATGTTGACAACTAACATACAACTATATGAAAGACCCAATACGAGCACTAACTTACTTTGGGGCAAGAGCATGTACCTAATTAGTCCGGATATTTTATTTATTTATAAGAAAGAAGTATTTTGTACCGAATATATCGAAATAGACCCTATTAGTTTCTTAGGAAATAGAATATCAGATGAAATGGCAGAAATTGGTTCAAATTGGTGTAATATTAGATCACACTGATAAGATAAGAGTTAACAGAGGTTATACACGCAAAATGGTGATCGATATAGAAAATAAGTTTATTAAGCAAAAAATAGGTATAAAAGAAGCCCAAAAAGTTTACTAAGATTTGTAGAGCTTTTCTAAATAAGGTGAAAGTATCTTTTTCTTTCAATTCGTGTTCTTCTTAGGGTCGAGACTAGGGCGTGCAGTTTCATAGATTTTCAATTTCGAAATTGGCTTATGAAATTAGGTTGATTAGTTTCGAAATTTCGAAACTCAAGTAACACCTTTGTAATGGAATATGAAAACGTTTGTAAAACTATAACTTTAAACGTTCTTGGGCCTCATCAGCATCCTTGGGGCCCAAGTCAACCTTACCTGCAAGCTGGTGCGCCTGCTGATTAAGGCCTGGCCTGGGCCTGAAGGATTGTACCAGCTTTCTCCGACAGTTGTTTCTCCTTTGGACTGATCACCAACAGGACGATTCGTTTTTGAGTAATTCGCCGTCGGAATCTTTCTCATATAAACGGTTCACCAACAGAATGTTTCACATTTGAGAGTTTCCTCGACATGACTTTTCTCCTATGGACTGTTCTACGACAGAATCTTTCATCTTCCGAGGTTTTGTCTACAGAATGATTCACATGTACAGTGTTTCGACGACAGGAGTTATGGCAGTTGCTCCGGAAAGGCAAAAATCTCCAAATCTAAATGGTAAGAAGAATAGAAGAACCAGAAGGAATATTATCAAGAATAGGACGCCACCGCAATAAGTGCGCAGGAGCTTCGCCTGACTCCTGTGACATGTGGGCAAGGACTGCCGTGTCTGGGGAGGGCACGGTTTAGACGCTAGCCCCAATCCAACGCAAAAAGCTCCTCTTCACCACGTGGAATGTTGGCACGCTAACCGGACGAGCGAGGGCCGTAGTGCTTTTGGAGGAGTACCGGAATGGCGTCTTGGAAATGAAACGCTTCAGAGACCAACTGATGGACTTGACGAGCCGGCTTTATGAGGAGGCGCGTAGGGAACTATTAGATAATGTTGTCCCGCTCAGGGTGGGCCCGGTCTACTATTGGGATCTCGTGGGATCTGAGGCGAACTTTGAGCAGCTAAAAGAATTCTCGCATCGGTGGCATAAAATCCGAAGCGGCCTCGAGAGGGGCATAACTTGAAAAGTAGGAGCACATCAAGAATACTGCTACAAGAAGACAAAGAAGACGAAGAGAAAAACTGAAACAGACAAACTCAAAGATCTAGAAGACAGAAGCTGGCTTCAGGCCGAGAAAAAGGCAAGCGAGGCGTACGGAGAGAGTTATTTAATATGCAATGGTTGCATAGATAGGCGACACTATAGAGAACTTGTAGTGAGATTAAGCAGGTGCGACTGGAAAGAGATGTGAAATGCAAGTACAGCGCACTCTCCCGAGATTCGGCTCGTATAACCGAGAGGTTGATAGAGCCATGGGAGGTGGAGGGAGTGATGGACTTGACTGTGCTTGTTGAAGGGGTAACGACTTACTTGATAAGTGCCTACGCGCCACTAGTGGCTTACCACCATCTCTTAAAACCATGCAAGAACGATTGAGTAAGACAGATGTCGCCTTACATTACGTGGCGCACTGTCCCGCTTACTCACTCGTTCTAACATGGTTTTAGGAGATGATAGTAGGTCCCCAAGTTGATCGCAGTGACACAGATTAAACGGCATTCTGGAACCTACTTGAAGGTGTGCTGTGTGAAACCCCGTTGTCGCAGTAGTGAGGCATGGCTCGTATGCGGTGGATGTATGGGGTATCTCGGAAAGATCGCATTAGAAACTCCCGCGTCCGGAGCAGCCTTCATGTACGTCACATAGCGGATAAGCTTCAGGACACGCCTTCGATGGTAGGGTCACATCTTGCGCAAACCGGCAAGCTACGTTGGGAACAAGTGTCAAGTGAACAAGGCCATGCTGCCTTCTCCGAGGCCTGGTATAAGGGGCAAACTCAAAACGATATATACGTGCAACGGCGCGGGATATGCGTGCAAATGGACTCATCAACAAGGATACCAAAAACCGGGCAAAGTGTAGAAAAAGTAAGTAAGCGGACCCTGGGCTTTAAAAACGCTAGGATGATGATGTGAAACTATAATGAAAGCGTTTTATAATACTAAAATAACTTTTTTCCTATAAAAAAATATTTCGAAATTTCGAAATTTAAGTTTCAAATTTCGAAATTACGTGGCAAGCAAATATTGTCCGAAATTTCGAAATTATGAAGTTTCGAAATTTCGAAATGCATGCCTTAGTCGAGACCACCATAATCCAAATTGGCAGTTAGTATCCTCCAGTCATATCTATTTTGGGTCCGGTGTGTGGCCTCTATTACGAAGCCAGCTTCGAAATGGGATTTTTATTTCCCATTTCGAAGCCAGCTACGAAATCTAGCTACGAAATGGGACTAAGGGCTTGGGAGTTGCATTTCAAAGCTGCAAGGAGAGGGTCGGTCCAGCGCGTTGGTGGTTTGCCCCTAGATAGTGTTCCCGCCATATAGCCAACTATTATAAGTTTTTCCAGACTTTTCGGTTCATTTTATGTTAGTGTTATACAGTAGAACGAGATAAATTAAAGATGCCATTAGAAATATAACACTGATTTATTTCGAGAGTGATACAATTAAAGTTAGAGTCGTGGATAGTTCAAGCACAAAGTTGGGGAATGAAGACAATTGCAAAGTACACAACTGGCAGATGTCGAGCGAAAGAGAGGGATCAACCACCACTCCCTCCACCTCCCATGGCTCTACCAACCTCTCGGTTATACGAGCCGAATCTCGGGAGAGTGCGCTGTATTTGCATTTCGCATCTCTTTCCAGTCGCACCTGCTTGATCTCCCTACAAGTTCTCTATAGTGTCGCCTATCTATGCAATCATACTGCGGCTATATCATATACGGCTGGTCCGGCTGCAGGAATAGGTAGTGGCAGCAGCGACACATTCACGTGACCGAAAAAAGAGGGATTTCGTTGGAGACTTATCACAAAAAGATACCTATTTGGGTCCAAAATCTTATTTCACATTTAAAGTTGGCTTAAAATCCGACAAGTGCAACCTCAAACTAAAGAAGATCACAGGCAAGCGTTGGATGCAGGCCGCTCCCTTGAACGAGGCCTATGCCCAGCAGTGGACAGCCTGCGGCTAATAAAGTGAGTTCTAAATTTCTCAGTGGCCCCAATACATACTTAGGCCTATTTTTGAACTTACCCAGACTTGGACTCAAATTCAGGAACCATCTATACCATGTGCCTATGTATCCACATGGGCACATGGGATAGGATTCCATTCAAGGGTGTAAAAGCTCGAGGGTTATCGGTACGGCGTCTGAATCAGGTCAAATGTCCAATGATTTATAATGTTTATTCACAAACTATAACTTGAACTTTCCTCATCAATCATTTAGTTACGTCCAGTTATTGATATGATGTTTGATTTATTTACGGAAGGTACAGCAGAGTAGAATAAAAAAACCTTTATTATGCACCAAACAAATGTACCTATAAATATATTTTTTAACTAGGTTAGGTACAAAGGCGGACTTATCGCTAATGCAACCTTAGGTGAACCAAACAACAACCACATAGAAAAGTACTTACCAGATAAGGTAACGAAGGACTCTGACACCAGGGTGTGCATAGTCGATTGATCGTGTCACCAATACGAAATGATGATGACCAGGTGGCTTACCACCATCTCTTAAAACCATGCAAGGACGATTGAGTAAGGGAGATGTCGACCTACACTTACTGAGTCTTGCATGGTTTTTAGAGATGATAGTAAGCCATCAGATAACCGCTATATGTACTTACTTAGTCATCATCATTTCATCTAGATGACACGGTCAATCGACCATGAAAACCCTGGTGTCAGAGTTCTTTGGAACCACCTCTCGACTTTTGACGTGGTTTCCTTAACGATGGCAGCCGGGACCAACCACTTAACGTGCTAAGGCCCGTTCGGTAAAAAAAAAGAAGGAAGAAAAGTATATAATTTGTGTACAGATAACACACACTAATATATTGCATACTAGCTATTCCCCGCGGCTTCGCCCCGCGTGGGACTCGGTTATATCGCGACCAAAAGCCTATGTTTGACCTCAGGTCGTTAACTACATCCCTACCATATTTCATCACAATCGGTCCAGCAGTTTAGCCGTGAAGAGGTGACAGACAGACAGACTTTCGCATTTATAATATTAGTATGGATATGGAAGTATGGATGCCGATTAGGCTTATACTTTGACAGAGGGGACCGCAGCGTATGACTACTCCCTTCCAGTACGGAGGCCGTGTTGCTCGAACAATTAAGTTAACATAAAGGTGTTTCTTACTGGCTGAATTGAAGCCGAACTGAGTCTATGAGTGTGTACACTCCTTTAGACTACATAACACACAGAACAATTAGAAAAACAAACCCACATTTAGTCAAAAGGATAGAAGGGAAAAGGAGGTAATGAGGGATTTGGAGACTTTTTGCCACCACAGTGCGAAAATCCCTTATTAATGAAGACTTATGCTCGTTATAGAGCCATTCAGATAGGCTTTTCCTCATTTGGGAGTAATTGTGGGCGATCTAATAATACAAAATGATCGTTTTTGGTAAAGGAATAATACAAATTAGGACGAGTACAGACGTTTTTACGGGTTCGGTCGTTAGGCCCCCATTCCGTGATAATCCCGGCCGCGGGGTAAACAGTTGGAAAATAGTTTTTTTTTTTACTGGAAATTTGAGTACGTACTTTTGAGCATAGAAGTGGTTTTTATTAAATTAAATTTAACAACAAGGCAACAGTTAGTACAAAATCATGTTGTGTTAAACCAATAATCGCAAAAAATCTCGCTCGAGGATGAGTCGTCGTCCTTTTAGCATCGTGATCTGCAAATAAAAGTAAACCATATAAAATAAAGTTATGTAACACATTTTAAGCAATAAAGTATCATACATTTATTCTACATTCATTCATCATTTATTTATCATATATTCATCATTCATTCATTCTATCATGGTAATATTATTACCTTTACACGTACACCTTAGGTAGTATCCGTTTCTTATCCGTAGGAATAGAGAATAGCTTTATAGGTAAAGAAGTTATACAATCGACATAATACTTATAGCTTGATTGGCAATTTGACCATTTAAAAAAAAAACTAACAATGTCACAAAAATGGTGCAGACTCAACCGCTTAGAGGACTAAACAAACCGGAGACGCCACGCGCACTTATTTCTACGTGAAAAAGTCTGCCACATACTGAGCGTGGGGTGAAAAAACACACACAATAGGTATTAACACTAATGCATTATTCGATCACGTCGCTACGCACACACTTGACAAAATTATCCAACACAAGCAAAAATACACGCACACATACAGCAGTATGACCGGCGCAGCGCAGCGGTCCTATACATTTGTGGTCGCCTGTCGGTGACCACTCCTGTCGGTGGCCACTCCTATTAGTTTAATGCTCTAAGCTCAACCGCGACTCAGAAAACAGTTTTATTACGATTTTACACTGGCAACATTTTATGTCCAATCTTTCTAGGGAACCCTACAAAGGCTGATTTGATTACGTCACGGGAGTCCCGTGGGTGACATGTAAATTGAACGAGTCAGCTGGCTTTATTTGTCCAATTTTTTACTTGAATTCAACATGACTAAGGTTATTTTAGTATTAGAAACTTAAGGAGCTGAACTTGATGGGCTAGCGTGTTCGTAACGATAGCGTATGTCAAGCGACGATGAGTGTGACATAGATTGGATTTTTCGCCACTTGTGGCATTTGAGATCCTCCGTACTTTGGAAGGCACCTTAAGCCGTTGGTCCCGGCTGTTATCGATAGAGGCCAGTCGTTAGGCTATGTTAGATGCCTTTAGGCTCTCACTCTGCGCTCTTAGTCGTTTTTGGTCTATCCGGGAATGATTCTAGAGCTTTTTTTTTTAATTTTTATGTAACAGCGTGAGTGCTATACTAAGTCTTCATGAATTTCGGCCATTCTCAATTTTGGCATTCTTAGTCTAATTACCACAACCCTTTTAATTTCTTGAACTTTTTCATGAAATATGACTGTAGAGAGAATATTCATTCTCTATTGATTCATATTCATGAATCAATAGTGAATTTAATCGTATTGGCATTTATTTAGCTTATGTAGTATCCAAGTTATCTATTTATATCCATATCCATACTTCCATACTAATATTATAAATGCGAAAGTCTGTCTGTCTGTCTGTCTGTCTGTCTGTCACCTCTTCACGGCTAAACTGCTGGACCGATTGTGATGAAATTTGGTAGGGATGTAGTTAAAGACCTAAGGTCAAACATAGGCTACTTTTGGGCGCGATATAACCGAGTCCCACGCGGGGCGAAGCCGCGGGGAACAGCTAGTATATTATAAATTATAATTTAACCTCGTCCCGGTAATTAGAAACTTGAATTTTTCCATATAAGTATATTGAATAGTGACCGCTTATGTATTTTAAGAAGATATTTACATATTATATATTAATTTTGTTAAGAAACTATCATATAAAACGCAACAATTCAACATTATAATCAGTTTATCATTGTTTGAGTTTGCTTGAATCTAACGGAAATAACAGCTGTTTTGGTTTTGAATTGACGGTGGCGCTAGTGTTCATGTATCGAGGTATCATCTTAAATAACAGCTGTTATATACTTATTTTTTAACAACAGCAGCGATGGCAATTAGAAAAGTTGTGGCAATTAGCGTCGTGGCTCTTAGAGAGAAACATAATTTTCCAAAAAAAAAACCTACTTAATAAACAGAATTCTCATAAAGTCACATCATAATCCATAGAGCCCAAAAATCTGCTTTATTTTCAATAAACAAGAATAAGTTAACAATAACACATAAGTTTTTAATCAAGGCTACATGAATTAGAAAAATCGAAAACCAAAGTCATGGCAATTAGATACTTAGGTGTCTAATTGGCGATTACTCGACACAGCGCACAACCACACTCGACGAGTACCTTAACAACACTGACGGCTCGTGCCCTGTGCTATAGTGATGTGCCAGAGATTCTTATTTAGGGATGTGCGCCCTCGATTGCAAGTGGTTTTGGCAATTATTGTCCAAGATCGGACACGTCTTCATTTGATAATTTTGACAAAGAAAGTACTAGTAACTTGTTGTATTTTTGATCTGTTGTTGAATATATATTCCTTAATATAAAAAAACATCTAAAATAACTAAAACTCTTTCTCTGAATTAGTATTAGACAAGTTTCCAAACTGGGAGAGCGCGTGGACGCGTCGTGGTAATTTAAGAACAGTGTTTTGAAAAAATTAATCTGTTATACTATGCAATATAGAGATATTTTTTAAAGTACAACACATAGAAATAGTTGTTAGCTACTTTACAAAAGAAACAGCACATAATATTATTTTGTTTACATGAAAATTTTGCACTGGACGCTCTAAATTAAGCCTTCTGAGAATGGCCGATTTCTAAATGGGTGAAAGATATACGCTCCTTATCGTATCTTTGTCAGAAGATTTCTATAGTTATACAGCGGAAGCCGCCAGTATTTATGGGTACCTTTGACCCGGTTACTATAGGGGGTGGTTTATTAGATTGATTTGTTTCATGTTGCGGATATTTTTGTGAACATTTTGACGAAGCACGTGGCTGATATAATTTTTGTAATGTTCATTTCTTTGACGAAGCTTGTTGCGGATGTAAGTTTGTAAAAGGAAGAAATATAAATTTTGTTTTAAATGCTATGAATAAATTATTAAGTAGTATAAGTGTACAAAATACCAACTAATATTATAGATGCGAAAGTGAGTTTGTATATTTGTTTGTTTGTTACCTCTTCACGCCCTATCTACTGAACCCATCTTCCTGAAATTTCTTAAGCAAGAACCAGAATCGAGCAAACCAATAGTATTTTTACCGTTCAATGTGACAGGAATATAAGGAGTATAATTGTTTGTACTGCCGATCGAGGAGAGTTTTTTTGTATTAAAAAAATTGGCAACATAATGTAGCCAATTATGCCACTCAGTTTTATTTGTTTTAGATTTATTAATCATAGATTTCCCTTGATCGGCCTTTACTAGTTTTTTTGAAGTTGACTATTATTTATTTTATTACATTTAGGACAATTAGTGGACTTAAAGCCCTTAGAACCACATTTAAAACAGATTAGATAACGAGGTTGCCGACAAGTACCTAAAGAATGCGAATCCGTACGACATCTCGGACAATATTGTTTAGAATTGTTACGAATCGAAGCATTTTCAATAGCACAAACTTGTTGTTCCAATTCGACTTCGTTAGTAGGTGATGGTTTGGTGTTATAATTTTTATAAAAATTTTGTGGGTAGTTATTATTTTTATAAAAATTATAATTTTTATTGAAAGTTTTATTAGAAGTAGTGTAAGCCAATTCGGGAGCCAAAGTATTGGAAGTAACCTTGGGTGGTTCAGAAAATTCTCGGCTACGACTGTCATATTTTTCAAAGTCCCTACAGACGCTAACCAAGGAAGAAATATCCACAACATCAGCTGTTAGAAGAGCATTTGTATAGCAAGGCCGAATGTTATTTAATAGAATTTCTAGTTTGGAAGACTCGTTCATAGGTACGTCTAAAAGAGAAAATAATCCTTGCATTTTAGCGATGTATAAGGTTATGTTCTCCTTTTCCCCCTGTGTACGAAGCCTTATTTCCGATGTGAGTTTATAGTCATAATTATGCGGACTAAAATCACGTTTAAGTAAACGACAAAGATCGAACCAAGATCCAACACTATCTTTAATCGCACGGTACCAATGCAACGCATCATGTGAAAATATTTCAAAAGCAAAAGAAAGTATTTTAGTTTCAGGTATATTCCTACTCGACATAAATTCATTTACTCTCTGAATGAATGAACGCACACAAGTTTTACCATTAAATTTAAATTTATTTAATTCCGCAAACAATTTACGATCGCAAAGAAATGACTCGGAAGAAGGTTCGGGAATGTTCTGTGGCTCGACCCCGCGCGAAGACACCGGTTGAGACAATAGTGATAGGGTTTTATGATTTGCGTGAAATTCGTTCCATACTAGGTTAAGTGGGTTTTTATCGACTAATGAAGCAACATCAATACGAGATAGCCTATAAAAAACATGGTTAAGAATAGAATTAGTTCTAGAAAATAGATTTTTCTCAAATTTAGACTGTAATACTTTGACGTTATTGGAAACACGGAGCAGGGAGTTACTAACCGCGGCTATATCCTCATCGGGAGAAAAGACGGACGTTAGGATATCCTCAGAAGGAGAATCGGACGAAAGTTTTAAAATCTGTTTACGTAATTCCTCTACCGTTGTGGTTTTAGAAATATTGCCGTTACGTATTTGGATTTCATACTCAAGTTCAGCTTTATTTAATAAGGAAAATTTAATAGTATACGGCATTATAACCAACCAAACGGCGCAAGAGTAATCACCCACACGAGAAAAAAAATACAAAGTTAAGAATACCGTTCAAAAGGTGCAGTAAGAAATTAATTTAGAATAGCTTTAGTAAGATAACAATAGCAGCCGAAAGCCTATTACAGTAGGTAGGTATAGCAAAAAAAAAAATTTAATATAGCCACAGCATAAAATGCACATAGACCACACCCGAGACGCGTGGCGAGTCCGTACATGCGCGTGCTCAGGATAATTTAATTACGGAAGGCACTTCCACTAAGTAAAAAAAACAATTACGCACCTTTTGAACTGGGAAAAAAAAACACAGAAAAAAACACAGTAAATTAGGGCTTACACTCACCAGACCTCGTGCCTAGCCTTTTTTTTGATGGGCGCCAGTATAACGTAGGTAGAATTTACTAATTACTTAAGGTATGTGTGAGGAGAGAAGATAAATCCAGGTTTCAGCGAATCGCACAATATTTATTATTTGTACTTTACAAAAGGTTAGACTCTTAAAGATAACCGTTAATGAGAGATTATAGGGGTCGTGAGATCAAAGTAGGCACGAAATCCAGTCAGGCAGCCGCTATGAAATAGCCAGCCACTTAACTTGAGATGGTGAGATCAGCCGAAAGAGGTCTTCTAGTGGACGCGCGCAGCCTTATATATGGCCGTCGGGGGTGATGCGGTGCGGGGCAGCGAGGAAGGACCGCCGTAGGAGAATGCGCGACGTCACACCAATCTTCTTGAAATTTCGCATACACATAGATATATTTTACCACCTTATACCTTTCTTACCCATTTACCATACAGATGGCTTTTCTGAAAACTTTTGATGCCTTTACTCTATTAACACGAAATTGGTCTTAAATCTCGTCTGCTCAATTATTTGATATCAAGAAATGTGAAACTAATGGAGTTTCTGAATTAATTGGGTAATTCGGTTTATTCCGCCAACCATACTGTAACCTGAAAAAGGCCGTAGGTAAGCTCTGGAAGCAGGCCGCTCCCAAGCGGTCATTGTGAAAATCCTTGGAGTAGGATGTCCAGCAACGGACTGCTTCTGGCTGAAATGATGATGATTCATGGAGTTTGCTTTTCCGTGACACAGTGACATTTTAGCACATAGGTACTTAATTGTTTATATTTTCTGCTACCCTTTAGCTAGTTACTTCAGCGACTTAATAGGTCCTCCTATCTAATATATAACCACCGATATATATTAATGTAAGTCTGTATAAGCTACAGACTGACGTGTATATGTTTGAATCCATACTTCCATACTAATATTATAAATGCGAAAGTCTTTCTGTCTGTCTGTCACCTCTTCACGGCTAAACTGCTGGACCGATTGTGATGAAATTTGGTAGGGATATAGTTAACGACCTAAGGTCAAACATAGGCTACTTATGGGCGCGATATAACCGAGGGGCGGAGCCGCGGGGAACAGCTAGTATTAATATAAATAAGTATTTGATTTCATGTTATGTTGTTTTCAGTTGCGGAATATTATTCTTCTCTCCTTAGTTACTGATTGTAATTTACAACACACGAATTCCGCTGTTCCGCTGTATAGAAAACTCTAGTTTCGAAAAAAAAACTTTAATACTGGAATGGAAACTCCGTTACGTTTGAACTTCTTGTTTATCCGTTGTAGAACCCGTTATCAATTTCAAAAGGCCAATTTTCATAATTAGTCCTGGAAAATTGATGTTTTAGACGTAGATTGAAAACTTGAAGATGATTTAGCAAGTCAAAGTTTAAGTGCAGTTATAATAGTTAACAACTTTTTAAAAGACTGAAAAAGATGAGACTTTATGTACATAATTACATATTTCCAAAATCTTATCGTATATTTATTATATACTAGCGACCCGCCCCGGCTTCGCATGAGCATAAAAACCTTCCTCTTGAATCACTCTATCTATTTAAAAAAAACCGCATCAAAATATAGGGACAGAAAAAGCGACTTTGTTTTATACTATGTAGTGATGATTTGTCTCAGACAACAACATGTAAATAAATTAAAAAAATTAAGGAAATGATTTTAATGTTTATGATGTTTAATATGGTGTTCTTAAAGTTTTTTTTTATATATATAAACGTTTTCCTCATCGTCTCTTCACGTAGACGTTTTGACATATAACATTGTTTATGAGGCAGTTTGAGGATCATTTTTCACGTGACCCTTGTATTACCTGAGTTCGGTCCAAATGATGAACGAAGTGAGGGTTTAAAAATAATAATATATCTTACTAGCTTTCGCCCGCGGCTTCGTCCACGTGAATTTCCCACGGAAACAGTGCTTTTTCCCGGGATGAAAGGTATCCTATGTCCTTCTCAATTATATGTGTATTCGAAATTTTAGGAAGATTGGCGCAAGCAGTAGATAAGGCGTGGAAGCGTAAAAAACAAACAAACTCACTTTCGCATTTATAATATTAGTTTTAGGATAGGTATATTTCGAAACCCCTATATTACCTTTATTCGGTCCAAGTGTTGAATATAGTGTTTGGAAAAAAATTATTAATTTCAAAATCTGAAAGCAAGGTTTTATTAGCTACTAGCTGTTCCCCGCGGTTTCACTCGCCCTTGGTGTGTATGTACTATAGCCTATAACCTTCCCCAAGAATCAAGCTATCATATGCAGAAATATTTTTTCAAATCCAGAACCTTAATTACATAAGACGGATTTTTGGAAACTTCTGTTTTCAGTGAATAATAATTTTTAACTGATGGTGGCGCTAGTGTTTACCAAGGTATCATTGAACAAGCCTATAAATTGCACCATACGCGGAAACAAAATGATACGTCATCAGGGCTGAATAGGGTTATTTGTTGCACCTCCAAAACCATATGTTTGTAGAAGACCCTTGCCTGTTATAATCGGCCAATCAGAAGCATAAAAATAAAGTATTTTTTATTTTATTTCGCGAGACCCGTAGAAGCACAAAAGTAACTTACATAACCCAAATTATTAGCTCTTTGAAGTGGCAGTATTGGGACACAGACTTTCTCGGATAGAGACCACGCACCGGCAAGCGCAGCGTCGGACACCTACCGACCAATTAGTCAGATGACCTTAAGCAGGTCGCAGGCGCTTGATGCAGGCCGATTGCAACCTTTTGTTGGTTTGCATACGTGAACCAGGGCTAAAAATGTCTTTCTGAAAACACCTCTCCTTGTTCTATCAAGTATATACAAATAGATTTTGCAAAAGATCAAGAAATATATGTACTGACTATACAATACTAATACTTTGGAAATTTAAGGAAACTGGCCGGTGGTACGCTAACTCAATGAAAAGTAAGTACCTGGGCGACCGAGCTTCGTTCGTTTTACGCAGAAAATCTTTTTGCGTTAAAATGAATTTTCCCAGACGTGGAAAATAGCTAGATTATCTTTTTGACTATGTAAGAACTTACGTTTAAAATTTCAAAGAAATCTTTATGTAGAGCCGTTTTCGATAACGCGAGTACGAATAAATTTATTGCTCGCAGGATAGGATAAAGTTGATTTGATTCGAAATATAAAGTTTACTTCCCACTTAATAAACTAACAAATGCTTATTTATACCGGTGCTTATATAAGTCGCAGCCAACTGGTTAAATAAGCCGTTCAATCAAACCTACTCTTTGACTAAACAACGCCATTCAATCACACGTCTTGGTTTTTAATTGAATAAATTGAGGCGCTCAAGACGTTCAACACCACAGCTGATTCAAAAGCCGCCGTCTTATCAAATTACCTACCTACCTAGTTCAGAAACCTTCTGAAACTAAAAAAAAACGCTCAGATGAACAAAATAACTCACATTTTTCCATAATTATTTACTAGTAAAACAAGAACGGGTTGTCAATCAAATAAGAAACACAGTTCCACAAAAACAGTGCACAAAATGACGCCAATTAGCGGAGACAACAGACACAAGACTTATTTGTTTGTGTTAGTAGTGAAACACTCCCGTTTAGGTCATTAGATTTGTCGGCACTTTAACCCTGAAGCTCAATTTATAGGGTTCCGTACTTAGTGTTTTTTTATGAATAAGGTTAAAACGATATTCATGATCTAAGTATATAAGGTGGACTCAAATCAACTGCGAATATAATAAGGGTAGATTCAGACCACTAATAAGTACTCAACAACTTTTTCAAATACATATGAAATTAATTTTTTCAATCTCCACACTTAACCAGATCAGCTGATTCTATTATTTTTGTATGAATGGTCAAAAAAATTTTTTCTCATTTCTATATGATTCTTTGAATTTGTTCAGTTTAGTGGCCCGAATCTGCCCTTAAAATATTTGCAGTTGATTTGAGTCCAAATTATATAAATACTTACCTTAAGTACTTTACTTACTCCGCTGCCTCAGCGACCCGAAGTGGGTCTTGTCCTCCGAAACGAGAGAGCGCCACAGTTTTCTATTCTGCGCGATGGCTCGCCAGTTTACAGCGCCCATCTTACGCAGGTCAGCCTGCACAGCATCGCTCCAGCGATATCTGATGCGGCCGACTGGTGGCTTACCACCATCTCTAAGGGGGATGTCGCCTTACATCACGTTTCGCTTACTCACTGGATCTTGCATGGTTTTAAGAGACTGTAGTAAGCCCCTGCAGGTTTTCCTGATTCTTTCCCAGACAGGCTGGTTTGACGCAACGATCCTCTCCCATTCTTTCTTTTTGCATTTGGTTTAAAAATGACAGGAAACTTTCCAAAAATTGCCAAAGTCATTTGGCATTTCCCGAAATATTTCCGGCAATATTTCTAAATGGTACGTCACTAGTACCAGTGCTGTTTGGTACCTATTTGAATCGCATTGCAACTACTAAACTATCTACCTACTCTTTGTTTCTTTTAAGCTAGTAAAGTAGGTATCATAAAACTACCGCTAGCAACGAGAAATGATACACTATTACAAAGCAGTTAATTAATTTCGATTATTTCAACAACAATCCTAATTCCGGTTACTCGATCAATCAGATGGAGGTTATGAGTTGTATTGTGCTCTATAATCACGGATCGGTGACGAAGCTAGAAGATAATTGCTAATCTTGTGTTGATATTGATTCTTTAGTAAATCACATGTATTTATTCTTCTTACAAGTCGTCCTTTCGTCATGCGTAAACGTAGAACCATCAACTTACGCTTAAGATTCCAGAGTAGACTTTAAGGGCTCCTTCTTTTTCAAATACCGTTTTTAAAATCAAAGGAATCGGTATTAAACAGTCGTAAAATTCTGAAAAGATTATGTTTTTAGTTGAGGATCTAGCAGAGTGAAATTCGCTTACAGTAACACAATCAGACGAGATTCGCTCGATAGAAACAAAAATCAAAGTTGCCTCCTTTTAAAGTTTATTTTCAATGCTATGCCTAAAATAATAAACTTATTGACCTGATTTTTGTACCAGCCTTTAGAAAAAGTATTTATATACTTAGTGAAAATCGATGAAGTAGATGTTGTAGTGTTATTTTCCCAAATATGATGTCTAAATACCTACAAAATGAGTGAGCGCCGCGACTACGCGGCTTACGGACTCTCACCTATTTCTGCCGCCAAAAAGCAGAGCTTGCATTGTTGAGAGAAGTGGAATTACTGGGTATTTTGACCATTGACAATACAGGCCTACCTAGGCCACAAACTGGCAGCTCTCTTTTGATATCCTCATAGTTTCGTGATCGTTAATAGCGATGCAACGATACTTAACTTTATAGCAACCCAAAAAATAGCTAAAAATACGTGGTATACGGAAAAAAGAATATTTAACAAAAAAAAATATAAATCTTTTTAAATCTAAATTGAAAGAAATAAAATGGTGTGATATCCTTTCTGAAAATAAAAATGTAACAAAAAACTATGAAATATTCCACAATACAATAATACGAATTTTAGATACATGCATTCCGAAACAAAAAATAAAAATAAATAGAACACAAAAAAAAACACTGGCTAACAGTAGGAATTAAAAAATCTTGCAAGAATAAACGCTTATTAAAAATCCTTACTCTGAGGTCAAGTAACAACGAAATACTTAACAATTACTACAAAAATACGAATATATAATAAAAAAGCGGTCGCTACCTCAAAAAAACTACAGTATTATAAAAATCGCATCACAAAATCATTTAATAAAGTAAAAGCAATGTGGAGCGTAGTAAATGAATGTACAAATAAAAATTCTATCAAACAAAAGAATAACATAGAATTACGTATTAACAAATCGTTAGTGTCTGATCCTAGTCAGATAGCAAATAACTTTAATGACTTCTTTGGATCAATAGCCGAAAGCGGCAGGAGAAATAAAGTAGGAAGACCAGTACACTGCTCCTCTGAAAATAGCTTCTTTCTTCGTCCAGTAAACGAAAAAGAAATAAAAAGTATAATTAAAAACTTAAAAAATAAAAGAAGCCACGGCATAGACGAACTACCACCAAACTTATTTAAGGAGTGTGCAGACAAATTAACCACACCTTTTACCGTGTTAATAAATCAGTCGTTTAATGAAGGCGTATTTCCTGACTTACTAAAAATCACTACAATAAAACCTATCCACAAGAAAAATGAAAAAACTGAAATTAACAATTACCGACCTATAGCACTACTACCAACAGCTTCAAAAATTTTCGAAAGAGCAATGGCCAATCGCGTATATAATTTCTGTGAAAAGTATAAACTACTCGACGAATGCCAGAACGGCTTCCGGAAAAATCGTTCGATTTACTGGCTGTCTATAAATACATCCAAGAAATATGTACTACAAACACTGGATAACGGCGAGTATGGCATCGGCATACTATTAGATATGACAAAGGCATATGACCGGGTTCTATATAGTATTCTACTGGATAAGTTGTAAGGGATCGGGATTAGAGGAATCACACACAAATGGCACACAAAGCAATTGCTTCATACCTTACGAACAGAAAACAATATGTTGAAATCGAATACCATAATTACAACACAAGCACGATTCAAAATATCCGATCTAACTGTATACCAATGAACTCCTCGATCCCCCAAGGAAGCGTGCTTGGGTGTCTTTTGTTCCTAATATACATCAACGACCTCCCAAAAATAATTAAAGAGCATTGTGTTCTATTTGCCGACGATGTGTCAATCCTAACAGCAACCAATAAAAATAATACAAACCTAACTGAACATCTTAAAACAATTTTAACAAAAACAGCGGACTGGTTGTGTGATCATAATCTGGAAGTCAATTATTCAAAAAAATTGGTAAAAAATTTTTTTAAGTTAAACGGTTTTATGTTAAACATACATTGCAATGTTTAAGATAAATGTACTAAAAACCAAAAAATAATAAAATAGATACAGTCGTGGGAATTATAAACATATGCATAGACTAGACTAAAATAAAACCGTGGGGCACGTCAATTGTCTACAATCGTTGATTAAAATGTTTGTTTTGTAATGTTACACTATAATTAGGCAGTTGTTCAACCGACAACGATGGACGTGTGATAAGTAGGGCTAGAATGTGGAAACAAGCTAGCAAGCTCGATTATTAGCGAGTTTTAGGGTTTCATAGTGGTGAGCGAGTAGTACTTTTATCATATGTTTTGTCGATTAAAGACAAACTACGAGCAGTGAAACGATTCCTCGCCAGCCAGCAGTGTGAATGTCCAACGATAAACTAGTTGAAACATCTTTTATTTACATGGAGTGTATAACTATTGGAATTTCCATGAGCAAGAAAATAGTAAGTAATTTCCTCACCGTCTGCGGGCCAACTGCCTAACGACGAATTAAACGATTCTTCTATCGCACATTAAGTCGATAATTTGTAGATAATTGACGTGCCCCACGGTTTTATTTTAGTCTAGTCTATCCATATGTTTATAATTCCCACGACTGTATCTATTTTATTATTTTTTGGTTTTTAGTACGTTTATCTTAAACATTGCAATGTATGTTTAACATAAAACCGTTTAACTTAAAAAAAAATTTTACCTATTTTTATTTTCTAGTTTTTAGTTTTTATTTCGCATTCTGTTTAATTCATTTAGTGCTTCATTATTGCAAGGCTTCTTGCCCGTTAGTTTATAAGGCCATGTACAACAAGATGCGCCTGAGTCTTGTGGGGAAAACGCTAATGACATATCATTTTTATCCACCCTAATGCCATACAGTTCTCAGCGCGTTTTAACTTTTCACCTTAACTTGGGTGGTGTACCGCTAACGACGTATCATTTTTAGCCACCCTAACGCCACACAGTCCTCAACACGATACAAAATCTTGACTTGGGTGGTGGATTCAGTCTGGATTAATCAGATACCTAAATTACAAATTCAATTTCTAAATTTAAATCTTATTATTATACGCCATTTAGTGGCTGCGCCCATCTTAAATATTGAGGTTGTATAGTGCACTGTATTCTTCTTGTCAAGCCCTTTTATTTGATACCCATATTGGTGGGATTGATAAAAATTGTTATCAGCCATTTGGTAGCGGCGGCCATCTTAGATTTCAATTTTGCATACTAAATTGTATTCTACTTGTTGAGACTTTTCATTTGGTACCCATGTTGATGGGATTGATAAAACCTAAGTTATCCGCCATTTTGTAGAGGCCGTCATCTTGGATTTTAATTTTATATAGAAGATTGTATTCTACTGGTTGAGCACTTTCATTTGATACCCATATTGATGGCATCGATAAAACCTGCGTTATCTGCCATTTTGTAGCGGCCGCCATCTTGGATTTCAATTTTTTATAGTATATTGTATTCTGCTTGTTGAGCCCTTTCATTTGATACCTATATTGATGGGATTAATAAAACATAAATTATCCGCCATTTTGTAGCGGCGGCCATCTTGAATTTATAATGATAATGAATAAACATAATTGTATTGTCACCAAAATCCAAAGTGTATACAAAATTTCAGATTAATCGGTTGACAAGAAGAGGGTGAAATTTGAATTACTAAGTTTGACCCAAGAATAAAACAAACGGGGTGAGCTAAATAAAACCGTTTAAAAACCAAGTTAATGGTCTTCCATCCATACCAAAAACCACCATTAAACCTAAAAGTGAATTTTAATGGGATAGACTTTGGTGTGGTTTATGTGTTTGCATTGTTGGGTGTGGAAATTGATAGCCATATTAATTGGAAGTCTCATACTCAAAAACTTTGCGCTAAATTATCCAAATTTGCATATGCCCTAAGAGAGGTTAAAAAAATAACGGATATTGAAACGGCACTTACAACCTACTATGCTTACGCATACTCGTGGCATAGCTACGGCACGGTGCTATGGGGGAGTGGAACTGACTGGGATAGTGTCTTTTTATCGCAAAAAAGGCTAGTCCGAATATTAGCTAACATAAAACAAATAGAAAGTTGCCGACCATATTTTAAGAAATATAAAATTCTGCCGTTACCCTGCATTTATATTTTGGAAGCATGTAAATTTTTTCGTAAGTATCCACAATTTTTCACAAGCAGAAGGGACATAGTCACTAAATACCAATCTCGACATCCAAATAGATTGCAATTACCCACATCGCGCCTTCGACTTCACTCGTCAGGTCCTCTGGTCATGTCTATAAAACTATATAATAAACTACCGGAAGCAATAAAAGAAATAAAAAATTACAAAACCTTTTTAAAACACGTCAAAGAATTTCTTACTATTAAATGTTACTATTCTATAAATGAATACATAGATGATAAGGAAATATAATTTATAATTCAATTAATCAATCAACAAAAAATATAATGAATGTTTTACTGTTTATTTGTAAATAATATATTAAACAATTACAACCTAAATATTTATAAAAATCATGAATAATACAATTAAATAGAAAATCAATAAACAATTAACATAAATAAATGTAATCAACATGTAAATTGGCTAGTATATTCGTAACGCACAATAGGTACATAGATAATTTAATATTCAATATAATAATTAATATATTTATATCATAATCTATTAACAAAAAAGAAAATGAATAATACAATGAAACAATATGTAATTAAATAAATATAAGTTCAATATAATATAGTAAATTATAAAATTTTTGTACAAAATGGCCCTTCTCCCATTGCAACGCCCGTCAGGGCCCTTAATTGTTCCTATTTTTATGACATCTGTATTGTACATTAAGGAAGCAATAAATGATTTGTTTGATTTGATTTGAATAGGCTACGGTAATCAAACATATTTTATCGTATTCTTGACTTAGTAACAACGTAACTTTATAACAAAAACGTAGGTAAGTAACTATATAACACCAAATAAAAAACCAAAAGGTGTTATTATGATTCTTAATAAATAAATAATAAATAAAATATCTATAGGTTGTATAACGCCAACATTCACAACTTCTTGAACATAAGTAAAAGCATAGATTAAAAAAAGAAAAAATTGCCTAGACCGCGCGCGATACCAAATTCTTTGCGTAAAAGAATAGAAGTAGAAACGAACGGCGCTGCGTATCTATGGCAGCGGTATAAGAGAAATAAAAAAAATATCGTAGGTACCTCTATCGGTAACATTTTACAGGCAAGTTTGTGGCCATATTTTCTAATGTAGCGAACTTGCTGAGCTAACCAAGTTACGACGATAATCCTATTAGTACACCGATGCACTGGCGGTTATAAAGTGTGTTTAGTGTACAGGCAAGAAAATAGATAAAGTATTTCCTTCTTAAACGCTTTGTGAAAAAAGATTACTCAAAAGGAAAGATTTTTGGAGAGAGAGCAAAATAACTAGATAAATAAGCGATAGGGATCGCCACAAAGGGAAGATATTCCGGGAATGCTATTTCTGAGATGTATGACTCACCCAGAACCGGTGAGTTGAATGATTATCGTGAGAGTCACCGGTTATGTCGCATGAAAATCATTCGAAAACGAACAATAATCATTCTACTTACCGATTTTGCTGTCATACATTTCAAAAATAGCACTCCAGGGTGGCTACTACCTTATCATGCAAACTATACTAACCATGCAATATCCAGTAAGTGAGGGAGATGTCGCCTTACATCTTATATTGCGCTGTCTCCCTTACTCACTGGATCTTGCATGGATTTTAGAGATGACTCCATCGTAGCTATTATTTATTGCCTCTCCCTACCTAACAACGAATAATAATAATAAAAATACCTGCTCTCCCTACGCCACAGTCCAATTATTTATGTAAATAAATTGGTACGCCGCCGCCGCGGCCGACCTGTGTAGAGCACTTACCGTATTCTATGGACGCCTGCAATAGGGACACTCGCTTGCTGATCCTCAACCCACATTTGAGTTTTTGCTATTAAGGATTATTTAGGCGCAAACTGTATTTTCATTGTCGTCGTTATCGATTGATACCATCATTATATACATTTATAACCTAGTTTTTTATAATTTCTTATTAAAAACTATAATATACCTACTTATTATGGTTGTTATGTCGTTATAACAATTCAAAATTTTGCGCTAGGTAGGTAGAATAGTAGCCTCAGGAAAGCTAAGTAGGTAAATACCTGAATAAAAACTGTAATTTAATAAATGTCGAATAGAATTTTTATTTTCTTGACTAAAAATCTTAGCTAAGTAGGTATAGTTAAGTCTTTAATTAGGTTACATAATTATCTACTTTATGTATACAGTGACATCATAAACATTATTTACTTAAACATAAGTAGATACTTAGGACTTAGGAGAGGCTTTGCTATGTGGGTAAGTACCGATTGATAGGCAATTAAGTAGGTTAGGTACCTAAGTACTTATAACAGACATATCAAGGCGTGAATATGAACTACCTAACTAGACTATAGGACTTTATTAAAAAAAAAAACATAATCAACTTGCCAAGAAAAAAGTGTTAATAATTTAAATTAATTAATTTGTTGATTTTTAAAGTTAGTAAACGGAAATACATAATATAATATTTGCAACACCTCTTTTAGTATTTTTCAAAGGAATTGAAGTATTCTGCAACGCATTAATCACTCACTTTAGAGATAAATCACACATTCATTCAGTCACTGACACGAGCGACGCATGTCAAACAAACGTCATTCACATTCACGCTACGGCACGCTAGCCCAATGAGCGACACACGACAGTTTCGCCACGATAATTCAACCAATCACGATCACGATCAATCCAAGTTGACGTGCGTTCCTTTTACTTCATTCCACTCCACGGGAAGGCGGCGAGCCAAGCGGTCGGTAGTGTAGGTAGTGAGTGAGCGTTGTCGTCGCGTCGCGTCCGTGTAAACAAAACAAAATGGCGGCGACCCTGTATGCTGAAGCAGAACATGACTTTATGCTTGAATTTATCCAAAAATACAAAGAATTGAAGTGTCTTTGGAATACTTCAGATATACATTACACTAATAAATATAAAAGGTTGCAGTGTTTAAAAGAACTTGTGATTGTAATGAAGAAATGGGTTCCCGATGCAGATGTAAGCACTGTGAAAAAGAAAATTAATTCGATGAGAGGCTGCTTTAATAAACAGCGTTATAAGGTAATTACTTTTTTATTTTATAATGTAATTTACTTATATTGCAATAAGTATCAAGTATTGACGTAAATACCGTAAACTTAAAAACACATCAATCAAATGTCTGAATCACTTCATGTCTTCTAATGCCGCTTAGTGATGTGAGTGAAGCACACATTTCTTGATCGATAGCTAGTTGAGTGACATTATCGATAGAGGGTAATAAAGGTTGAAGTGCAGCTAATTTTGAATTGAATGTAAACAATTCAAAGATAATAGTGACCTTGGAAAATAATTTAGAATTTCAATTCAACATACAAAATAAGTTATTTGCATAAAATAAGGTACCTACATAATTACCTAAGTAAATAGGTATTTAAGTTTCAATTGTAAGAACTAGGTAATCTTTTGCATAAAGCTGAGCCCATGTTAGGTACTTTGATTCATGGTCCTGATTTGCCGGTACTGGTTATTACAATGAAGCGACTCCCGTCTGACCTCAGTAACCCATTTTACAGGGAAATCAGACTAATAGGAATATGATTCTACTTAGTGTTTTAATGGCAAACACTGTCAGATTTTTCAGGCTGCTTATAAGCTTATTTCATAGCCTAACGACTGCAATTTATCAATAATAGCCGGGACCAACGGCTTAACATGCCTTTCGAAGCACGGAGGAGCTCAAGATGGAAATGTCACTAATAACGATCAATTCCAAGGCAATGGCCGCATAATTCCGTGCTTCGGAAGGCACGTTAAGCCGTTGGTCTCGACTGCCATCTGGTAGTCGCTAAAGGAACCACGTCAGAGGCCGAGAGGCGGTTCCGAAGAACTCTGACACCAGGGTGTGCATGGTCGATTGACCGTGTCGCCGCCTACTCGAAATGATGATGATGATGGCCGCATACTCACTGTCGCTTGACTCCTCATACCTATATACTAGACTACTTAGTACTGTACCTCACTTCAACTTCACTGGTAAAAGATCTCCTGGCCATCTTCGACGAAAGTGGTTTGATGATAAAAAAGATTGGACCGACTTCGATATAATGAACTGAAAATAGCGGCCCATAGCCGGGAGGGTTTCCGTTCGCCGACCTCCAAACTTCAGTTCGAAGATGGCACCCCATGATGATGATGTACCTCACTTATTTTATTACAGATTCTGAAGGTCAGAAGGTCCTTAGACAATATCGATCCATCGGAGAGAATGCCCAAGTATTTTAGGGAAATGTCATTTTTGCTGGACCAAAGCCCAAACCCTAGACTAAGGAGTGGGTCCAATGAGACCGAGTGCCAATCGTCTGCTGGTAGTGAGGTAAGAATACTTAAGTTTTAGCACTGAATATAAATTTGAAAGTCATCGACACGTCGAAGAATAAGCATTGCCCCTCGATAGTCAACTATCGATAGCGTTTCGATAGACTATTCTTACACCCATATTCTCAAACGTTTCCTCATAGGTCGCCTCCACTCAACCTCATTCGAGGACGCCTCAAGGAAGTCCTCCAACTTTCCTTGAAAACGGTATTCTTAATTGTTTCCTTGAGGAAACTCCAGTGAGGATGAGTCAAGGAATGACGTTCCGTTTTATTTCTGTATGTTGGTAAACCGCTTAACTTTTTGACGTAAAGAGGGTTTTTGACATCTTTTCTTTTTTAATTTTAGCTAACTGGCATAAATTTATTATAAAACAACAAAATACTTAATACACAAATAACTTATTACAGTAGGTACAAGTTTTTTAAAATCTGATGCTCAATAAAAGCACCTACTTTTCGTTGAACGAAACGTTCGAGTCTTTCTTAAGGTACCTCTCGATCTACCTTATATTTGACAGTTCGTTCCTCACCTCCATTGAGTAATTTCCTTAAAGTGAGGAAGCTAGTGTCGACTATGAGTACCATTGAGGTCGAGTGAGGATGAGTGGAGTTTGAGGAAACGTTTGAGAATATGGGTGTTAGTATTGATAAAGTACCTACAATATCGATATCGATAGTTTTGCTTCCCATTATTACGTAAACTATCGATGCTATGCACAATATTTGATAGTCATTATCGATTCGACAAAACCATCGATCGATAGTTTACGTAATATTGCGCTGCAATAGATACTATCGATAGTATTTTTCTATCAATAGTATTGATCGATAACTGTTATCGATACTATCGATATCTAAAAAAGTAATAATATTTTGTCTGTGCATTTACTATTTTTGCGTGAAATAGATAGAGGACACATAAAAAGAAAAATAAAAAGTAAGAAAAAAATATGTTTTTTTTCTGTTTGTATGTATATAAGATCTCAATCGACGCATAAGCCTTCTAAAGTACCTACTGAATCGATAACAAAGAAAAACATTAAAAGGGTGTTTCATCAAAATCGGTGCTGCCACATTACCGCCCTTGGAGTGATGTGGCGGTTATTAATTAACGAATTTTTAATAACTTGTCTTTTCAGTGAATAATGATTTTTAGTTGACGGTGGCGCTAGTGTTCACCAAGGTCTTGTCTAAAGTATTTTGCTTTTATCTTCAGGAGGAGATTGAAAATGAGGAAATAGTGTATCTAGAAGATGAATATTCCAACGGGGAAACTGACTTCAAAAATGAAGGATTACTTAAACAGGAAGATGAATACAAAAACGAATCGGAGTCAGATACACCCATACCAGCACCTAAAGAAATTGTTATATCTCGTAACATATCACCACCGAGTAACAAGAAAAGAAAATTGAATAAAAAACCTAACAAGTACATGGCACGTCAAGAAAATACTTCAAATTTGTACTTAGACGTAGACACAATAGAGTCCAGTTCAAAAGTGAAGCCAAAATATGACTCTTTTGGTGAGCACATTGCCGAAAAATTGAGATCAATGCCCAAAGAAATGGGTATTTATTGTCAGAAAATTATAAATGATGCCATTTTTCATGCGGAGTTGGGTGATTTGAATCACACGTCTCGCATTGTTAATGACCACTAAAACGATAGGATTGTCATAGTAAAAAAAAAAAATGGCTGGCGTCAATCCGCGCGCAATTTCCTATTTATATGGGGATCCTACCCCTAGATATTTTGTTTGACGAACTCCGTGGAGTAATGGTTAACATGCTTGACCGCAACTCAGGTGGTCCCGGGTTCGATCCCCGGTCAGGTCAAGATGAAAAATTATCTTTTTATGATTTTCCTGGATTTAATGTTTATCTATATATGTAGTTGTTGTAAAATATAGTATCGTGTATTGTTGAATTAGTATCCCATAATACAAGTGTCGAATTTTCTTTGGGCCTAACTCAGTGATTTGTTCCTATATATTTATTTATTTTATTTGTTTAATTTAAATGAAGAAATGTAAGCACTTTCTTATAACTACAAATTTAATTCTTAAGAACCATCGGATAGACTGAGAATAAAGTACATATATATATGTACTTACTTAAGTTGTAAGATAATAAAGAGGTATGTAGATAGAAATATCGATAGATAAAGAATCTATAATAAGCAATAAGGAAAAAAACAAATAAAAATAATAAATATAAATACCTACTTAATTAATTAATATTGTTTTATTCCTTTTTTGTCTTTACTAACTCCCAAGTTTTTCCTGGTATTAATAAGGATAAATAAGTGAATGAATTAATGAATGAAATGACCTGATGATGATGGATGAGCGTCGGTCGAAGATGTACATCCTGGTGTCAGAGTTCTTCGGAACCGCCTCTCGGCCTCTGACATGGTTCCTTTAACGACTACCAGAAGGCAGCCGGGACCAACGGCTTAACGTGCCTTCCAAAGCACGGAAGCATCGATTGTTATAAAATACTAGCTGACCCGGCGAACTTCGTACCGCCTTTCTTAATTTTTTTTCCGTAAGAACCTTGTACAGAGTATAAGAAAACTAGGTACAAAAAAAAATCAGCCAAATCGGTCAAGCCGTTTTCATGCTATGTCGTGACAACGGAAAACGGGTTTCATTTTTATATATATAGATAGATTCTTTGTTACAAAAAAATAAATAAAGCTGTAACATTTCTAGTTGTAGGTATAATTCATGGTAAAGTGCATGACAAGTTGAGAGAGCTTTACCTGAGTTCTGAGAGCTTTCGTGCGGTAATGACACAAGTGCAGCTTTTTGTGTCGAGATTGTCGTGATCTTAGTGCAACGGCCATTAATGTCATAAATAAAAATCATGATTTACAACAATGGGCTTGGAGATCATCATTTCGTGTAGGTGTCACGGTCAATCGACCATACACACCCTGGTGTCAGAGTTCTTGGAAACCGCCTTCCGGCCCTTTGAGTGGTTCCATTAACGACTACATTGCAGCCTAGACCAAAAGTAGTCCGGAATCATCTTTATTATCAGACAATCAGGTGATTCAAGCCTGCAATGCAAACTGAAAACAACGAACCTACGACTCCCGGGTCTACAGTAACCACTGAACCACGGAGGTATTGAGATATAACAAATGTATTATTATACATTTGTTATATCTCAGTATATTATAGTCAGTAAGACAGAAATATGAATCACGACAGAGTACCCGATCGCCCGCGTGGTACTTGGATCGCGTTAATACTAGCTGTAGCCCGCGGCTCCGCCCGGGCGCGTGTTAGGTACTAGTGCTGAAATTTGGAACGGAGATTGCTTAGATCCTGGGACTACACATAGGGGGTTAAATATAGATTTTACCCTGGAATTTCCGCGGGAACGGAGCTCCGGGCTAGAGTTAGTATGTCTATAAATTTAGTTATTAGTTTAGGCATATATCTAATTATTAATTATCTTTCTGCATCGCTCGCTCCTCAGGTTTTCTGTTTCTCTCTACCCTAAGGTTGGCTGCACGAAGCAAGTTGGATGTGCAATAAATTGCATTAGCGATTGTTCCGCCTTTGTAATAATTTTATTTCCGATCCTGTACAATCCAATGTTGTATTTATGTAATTGGTTCAATAAATAAAGTATTTATACATTCATTCATTCATCATCTGACAACTCAATAAAGTTATTTATATTTCACTTAACACTGATTATATTTCACAAGAACCCACACAACTGGAAACAAGTTCCGGAGAAAATAATTCAAGCCAATGAATACAAATCCAATAAAACTCTTTTAAGGTTACACGTGCCGTTCACTAGCGGTAAATTCAAAATTTTCACGTTGGTTATTTTAAACCTGGTTAAAGACCGGTATTTTTAAGTAACGGTTGACCTGGTTATTAAAATTATCGGTGTGAAGATACCAGATTCCTTTATTTTTGGGGAAATACCGGTTGAGTGGAATCATTATGATATAGGGTGCTATAAAAATCAATGAGCAGAAAAATGAGCTGGTTTATAATTTTAACCAGGTATCCAATCCCTGGTTTCAAATCACCAGGTGACCCTAAATCGACGTGTGTGAGAGGGAGTGATAAGTGTGAAGAAAGCGAAGAAGTTTGTAAAATTTTATGATGTTTGTAGGAAGATTTGGCTAGTTAAGTAGAAGTTCTGTCACGGTTCCTAGTATTAAGGATCCTAGAAAAAAAAAACAGATGAGATAGCAACCGTTTTAGTATCATCTGCACTTTAAGAGATCCCTTCCTGGGATAAGTCCACCATTGTAATTCGATTAATAATTTTGTATTTATTCTGTATTTTAAAGCAAGAAACCATGTGTACCATCTTTGTTGTGTCCCTTATGCGTGCTACATGCAGTAGAAGTGACCTAATAGAGACATCTGTAGGTCGTTACATATGGTAATAACGTAAACGGTCGAGAAGCGGTTTTAAAAAAACTCTGACTCTTGAGTGTACAAATTTTGCTTCGAAAAAATTCGACATCGAACTAAAATTTTATCGATTTCCCGCTACGGAGCTGAACATCAAACTTCATTCGACTTTTGAACTGAATGAGTTTGACTTATTACACGGTTCGAGTATTGATAAATTTACGATCGTATCCAATTATTTATTGGCTGATTTTATTATGAATTGTTTTACTTCGACGGATCACTGTGCGTAGGGATAATTTTTTGGCTAATTTTATTACGAGTTGTTTTACCGGGTCCGCGGAAGCGCCAACACTATTCTTAAGGTCATAAGTGGCAAATATGATTGTCCTATTGTGCGTCACTGGGTACAAGAGCATGCAGTTGTCTCGGGATCGCACAGTAGGGCAAAAAGATACTTAAATTAAAATAATTAAATGTACTAACATAGTTTTAAAGTTTTTTTTTAATTACTTTACTAACACTCAATGGACTATTTGTCTGAATAAAGAAATTTTTATTTATTTATTTTACTTCGACGCATCACTGTGCGTAGGGATAATTTTTGATAGCGCGGAGTAAAGTAATCCTAATAAGATAAATTGAATAATTAATTACTTACATTTAAAGAACATAAACTCTTATATAGTGGCTGTCGAGCTCTTAAATAGAAAAAATAACTAACTCATTATAAAAATACTTATTATTTAAAAAAAATACCCTAAAAGAATCTTCATCTATCGTGTAAATCACAATACTTCAACATTTTAAATTGGCCTAAAAGAATAAAACATCAAAACTAATAATAATAATGTTTCAATTGTCGTGAGTACGAACGGACTTATAGCGAAGAGTCTCGACCGTCACCTAGAGAGACTCTCGCTTGGCAGCTGGGTAAGTCTCAAATACAGAAGGCAGTACTTCTGGACACGGCCCGCATTGTGAGAAGATTCCTCACTCTGGAGCCCTGACCGCCGGCAGCTTGGGTGTCCACTCCGCTGCCGATGGGTGCCCCATTTTTATGTTTTTAATTTTTTTTTAATAATTAATATATAAATTGTAAAAAAAGAGAGAAAGATAAATAAAGGAAATAATAATAATAAAACTAAATTAGTTAATCATCTTCTTCTTTTAATATTTTTTAACTTTGGTCTTGAAATATTTGTACGAGGTTTAAACCGTTTAAACGGTGTTCTCCATGCTAGCTGTCATTAAAACAAAACTGGACAATCACCATTTAATCAGAAGTATCGTCATAATAATAGTTCTCGTATTCAAGTTCTCCTTTGCGGTGCTTTGTGTGGTTCCACGCGTGTCCGCTCATGGTGGAGTGGATCCATGAAGATATGTTCTTCGCTGACACCAGGGTTACGAAGATGGGCCCAGGGTCCACGTCGCAATCTTCAGGCTTCCAGGATGAAAGGATGCCCCATAGGACCCCGTTTAGAACCACTGGAGCGCCTACGTCTCGCTGTAATATACAGAATTTCATATTTTTACTAACTAGCTGTACTTATGTGATTGCCCGGGAATCCCCCTTTTCTTTTATACAAAGTTTGTCATGAAAATAACCAACACAAAAAAAGAATTATCCAATTTGGTGCATTCATTCGAAATCAAATAAGCCATGAGTTCATTCAAATGATAACATATTTTTAATTAACCGATTTTGATGAAACAATCTTTAGATGTTCTTCCGAGTTAAAACAAAATAATTTGTGAAAGTTTTAAGCAAATCGGTTTAGTACTTACGATGATAAGCGTGATCATACATACATAAATACAGGTAAAATTAAAAAAAATCCTTTCTAATATTTATTTTAAATGTCCCTCTATCCATTTCAGTCAAAATTTCTAAATGTACAGACAAAATATATTTACTATTTTATTATACATAGGTATAGATAGATTATTGTTTTTCGCCATGTAGCATGGAATGGTATACGTTGAAGCAATTCTCGGAATAATATTCTAATTAAGGATTCTTGTAAAATATTGAAAAGAGGGCTTCGTGGAATGCTTTATTGTTTTTAGAGTTTGTAGAAATGGGAATTTACTTATAATATAGAACATTGAGTATGAATTTTTTATTGTCGAGCTGAACACAAAACCGAAAAGAAACTTTTATAGAGGGAGGAAGAGAGAGATTACTCTTTTTTACACTATAACAATAATTACAAAAATCTATACTAATATAATAAAACTGAAGAGTTTCTTTGTTTGTTTGAACGCTTATAACTTGAAAACAACTGATCGGATTTGCAAAATTCTTTTTGTATATGAAAGCCTGATTCTTGGGGATGGTTATAGGCTATATACATACACACTAATGGCGAGTGAAAACGCGAGAAACAGCAGGGAACAGATAAAGTTATAGTTGGTTATAGTTTGGAGAGCTAGCTTGCTAGGACTAAGAGTAATTGTCCATAGAAATCACTGTACATGGTACATTGCTACAAAGATATTTTTTTAGCCATCGGACACCCACCGTCCAGATGGTCAGATGACTTGAAGAAGGTCGCAGGCGGGCGCTGGATGCAGGCCGCTTCCAACCGGTCATTCTGAAAATCCTTGGGGGATGCCTATGTCCAGCAGTGGACAACCTGCGGCTGATATGATGATGATGATGACAGAGATGTCGCATGTGCTAAGACTACATTTCACGCCCTACAAGGAGAAAGTTTTAATAAAGTTTTTGCCAGGCGGAAGCACACAACAAATATTATCACAGATTATAGAATGCTATCACTATTAGATAGAGTTATTCAAGAGGAAGGTTATGCCCATGCGAAGCCGGGGCGGGTCGCTAGTATATAGTTTAAAACAAAGTCACTTTCTCTGTCCCTATATCCCTATGTATGATTAAATCTTTGAAACTACGCAACGGATTTTGATGCGGTTTTTTTAATAGATAGAGTGATTCAAGAGGAAAGTTTTTATGCCCATGGGAAGCCGGGGCGGGTCGCTAGTATATAGTTAAAAACAAAGTCACTTTCTCTGTCCCTTTATCTCTATGTATGCTTAAATCTTTGAAACTACGCAACGGATTTTGATGCGGATTTTTTAATAGATAGAGTGATTCAAGAGGAAGGTTTTTATGCCCGTAAAAGCCGGGGCGGGTCGCTAGTATATAGTTAAAAACAAAGTCACTCTTTCTGTCCCTATATCCCTATGTATGCTTAAATCTTTGAAACTAAGCAACGGATTTTGATGCGGTTTTTTAAATAGATAGAGTGATTCAAGAGGAAGATTTTTATGCCCGTACAAAGCCGGGGCGGGTCGCTAGTATATAGTTAAAAACAAAGTCACTTTCTCTGTCCCTATATCCCTATGTATGCTTAGATCTTTGAAACTAAGCAACGGATTTTGATGCGGTTTTTTAAATAGATAGAGTGATTCAAGAGGAAGATTTTTATGCCCGTACAAAGCCGGGGCGGGTCGCTAGTATATAGTTAAAAACAAAGTCACTTTCTCTGTCCCTATATCCCTATGTATGCTTAGATCTTTGAAACTAAGCAACGGATTTTGATGCGTTTTTTTAAATAGATAGAGTGATTCAAGAGGAAAGTTTTTATGCCCATGCGAAGCCGGGGCAGGTCACTAGTAGGTATATATACTAGCAATAAAAGGTACCTCACAAGGATCCGTTCCGATAGGTGGATCTAAGCACATCATAGTCTGAACTGCTGGCAGGTTCAAATACTCTAGAAGATTGGAGCAGTTCTCTTTTCTAGATGGGTGGAGATGGGATACCGTTAGCATGCGTCTTCGCTTGATAACATCTAAAGATTCCGTATGGTTCGGGAATACTTTTGAGGGTACCTGAAAATGAGATTACCAGCTTAATCTCCTAAATCTCTGACATCTTTAGCTATTACTAGCGGCCCGCTCCGGCTTTGCACGGGTGCAATGCTATATAATACATGTATTATACATATAAATCTTTCTCTAGAATCACTCTATCTGTTAAAAAAACCGCATCAAAATCCGTTGCGTAGTTTCAAAGATCTAAGCATACATATGGACAGACAACTGGAAGCTACTTTGTTTTATACTATGTAGTGATAGTGGTTTGTCGACCTTCGCTCCGTGGCGTAATAGTAAACATGCCTTCCCCCTAATCAGGAGGTTCCGGGTTCGATTTTTGGACAGGTCAAGATGAAAGATGATATTTTTCTGATAGGCCTAGGTCTTGGATGTTTATCTAACTATACTGATACTATGTGTTTATTATAGAATTTAGTATAGCTAAGTCAAGTCTCGAACATACTTTAAGGTTAACACAATCTAAGTGATTTGTCCCTATATATTTATCTTCTTCTTCACTATCATTATCACTACATAGATAAAACAAAGTAGCTTTCTCTGTCCTTATGTCCCTGTGTCTGCTTAAATTTTTAAAACTACGCAACGGATTTTGATGCGTTTTTTTTTTCATAGATAGAGTGATTCAAAAGGAAGGTTTTTATGCCCATGCGAAGCCTAGGCGGGTCGCTAGTTCAAAATATTTACTTGATACTTACCACATGAGGAGGCCAAGAGTTGACCATAAAATGAGTAGCAGTAACTTGCTTCGGGTAAATCTGTAGTTTTATAGGGGTCAAGTTGGGAGTGAACCTCACTGGTACTGGAAGGAGAATCAGTGCTATGTCAAATTGTGGTCTATTGTCATCGAAACTGGGGTGGATTTCGATTGTCTTTACAGGGTACAAAATACCACCCTTCTTGTTGTTGATGCTGCCAAGGCGTACGCGCATGATTCTTGCAGATTCTCGTATTCTAAAAAGTTTAGCAGATTTTTAGGTTTTTATCACAGACTCAAAAAAACTACCTACAGACAGATCGTTGTTTAATTATGAAGCTCGAAAATAACATGTAAAATGTGTGTGTAAGCGATTGGCGCAAGGTTTATTTATTTGTATTTGTGTGTACCGTATAACGCAAACGAAACGGCCATAGTTTGCAGGCTTAACTAGTGTTGTAGGTGAGACTACATCTGGAGCTTTTATAGGTCTGTGGTTATTTTAGTATTAGAGGCACAATGTTAGCTATATACAAGGACTGAATTAATTTGATAGCAATTCAGACAATTATTATTTCTGCCAATAAAGTTCACTGCTGGACATATACGCATGCATACACGTAATCTATTTTTGATTAGGTATATAAGCTATATTAGGTATATAAACTGCAAATATTTTAAGGGCAGATTTAGACCGCTATACTGAACAACTATTCCAAATAAACTTATATCGAAATACGATTATTTTTCACTCTTCATACTAAACTAGATCAGACGATTCTCAATTTGTATGAGAAGTTAACAATTTTTTTCGTATTTTTCGTATTTCGATATATATTTATTGGAAAAAGTTGTTCAGTATAGCGGTCTTAATCTGCCCTTAAAATATTTGCAGTTGATTTGTGTCCACCTTATACAACTCACACTTTTATTTGTTGGAATCAAAAGTAATGGCATTTTGAAATTAAGTTATGAAAAGCAAATCTGGTTAGATTTAAATTACTTTATCCTCTATTGTTAGTTCTATATTAATTAAAGAATACAGTCATTGACAAAATCATTATACGTTTTCTATACTAATATTTTAAAAGATTTGATTGTTTATTTGTTTAATATAATAGAATAGGCGTATAGGCTTCGAAACTACTGGGTCCATTTGAAAACTTCTTTTACTGCTGGATAGCTACACTATCTCCGGTGACAATCTATATCATATTTTCAAAAAAACTATCAATCCTTAATAGAAATCAAATTATGTGTGTGTATATATATATATGTATAGATATATACATGTGTATGTGTGCGTGTGTATGTATGTGTGTGTATATATTATATAGTTGTATAAGCTTCACTTTTAATTTGTACTATCACTTCATATTTGTATCCAAAAGTGAGAGCACTGGAGATCTGTGACACAGGCCCTGCCTTTTACAGGCTCCAGTCTCCTCCAATCTGAGCTGGAAACATAAAATGTATACATACTTACGTTGTAATAGTACTTAAGATTGTTGGAGAAAATAAACGTATTTTTATCTTTTTATCTTTTTTTTCTTTTAATGTAACTCACGGTGTAAAAAAAATACTAAAAAAAATCCTTAAATCGAGTGCGCTGCGAAAACTATTGACGATAGAACAAAATAATGTACTACGACTTTGTAGAACACATAATTATCTACAAAAAAAATATTATACCTACATTGGCTGTAAGAAATTGCATTAGCGATATGTCCGCCATTGTACTAATTTTATTTCCTATCCTGACAATCCAATGACGTATTTATGAGACTGGTGCAATATAGTAAGTATTTATTCATTCATTCATATTTATACAAAAATATTTTCCCGAGCACGCTTGATGAATGAATGAGCAAACACTTTATTGCACCAAACATCATTGATTGATCTTAGGGCATTTAATCTTAAATATATAAGGTGAACACAAATCAACTGCAAATATTTTAAGGGCAGATACAGACCACTATACTGAACAACTTTTCCAAATACTCTACTACTTTTCACTCTCCATACTAAATTAGATCAGCTGATTCTCAATTTGTATGGGTGGTCAAAAACATTTTTTCGTATTTCGACATGTTTATTAGAGAAAGTTGTATAGTTTAGTGGTCTGAATCTGCCTTTAAAATATTTGAAGTTGATTTAAATCCACCTAATATAAAAGAAAGTCGTGTCAGTTCCACAATTTATAACTCAAGAACGGCTGAACGGATTTGGCTGAAATTTGAAATGGAAAATGCTTAGACCCTGGAACAACACATGGCTATATTTTATCCCGGAATTCTTACGGAAGCTGAGCCCCGGGCAAGGGCCTAGGGCTGCTAGTTTCAAATAGACGAAGCCATTTTGCTTCTAGCTTACGTAGTCGGATTGAAGTTTTTAAACTACTAAAACCAAAAACAATCCATACTTCCATATCCATACTTCCATACTAATATTATAAATGCGAAAGTCTGTCTGTCTGTCTGTCTGTCTGTCTGTCATCTCTTCACGGCTAAACTGCTGGACCGATTGTGATGAAATTTGGTAGGGATGTAGTTAACGACCTGAGGTCAAACATAGGCTACTTTTGGGCGCGATATAACCGAGTCCCACGCGGGGCGAAGCCGCGGGGAACAGCTAGTATATTATATAGGGCAAAGGAAACTGAGTTCAAAAAATTAAAATTAATCTAAGTGTCAAATTACTAGTTCACTTTTGTTTATGGTGCAAAATAGAAGATAAAAGAGGGTTTATTTAACAATAAAAATGCCACCCTCATAGATGCAACGATAAGCCAAAATTCACAATTTTATACTTACAAGAACAATGAGTCCGCAGCCGTGATCACCCAATAATCATTAATCAAAGCCCCTGCACTTATGTAAACTGATTTAAACAAAATGGCCGCCATAAATGGAAATACGCCTTCATCAGTCACCATGGTGTGATCGGTTAATTCTTTATATTTGTATTCGTCACTTTTCAACGCGACTGTACCACGCAGTTTTAATAAATAAAGGATTATTAGAATGTTTGAACGTAAAACTATTAGATTCATATTGACTTTGAGTGACTTTTGATAGATTTAATATTGGTATATCTTAAGGTATCTATTTTAAACATATAATGATGTTATAACGTATCTTTAGACACTTGTTCCTGGAAATAAATATAATAACATGATAATAATAAGACTTAAATTCTTAATATATGAAAGACTGTCTGTGTGTCTGTATGTTAAAACTGTCTGCTTTCATTGTTAAATTCCTTTTTGATTTTAAATCCATACTTCCATACTTCCATACTAATATTATAAATGCGACAGTCTGTCTGTCTGTTACTCTTCACGGCTAAACTGCTGGACCGATTGTGATGAAATTTGGTAGGGATGTAGCTTACGACCTGAGGTCAAACATAGGCTAGTTTTGGGCGCAATATAACCGAGTATTACATTTTTTACTAAGAAATTTTATTGTTATTTTCTTTAATAGTTTAAAAAAAAATTGACAAAAATTTTGATTCAAAGCCATACTGTAATATAATATGGCTATAACTATGAGGAAAAAAGAACTTACTAATAACGTTCCATTTTTTTTTAGCAAATCTTTACAAATAATAAACACATTTTTATTTATCTCAATAACAAATTGAGGATTTGATTGAGGGAAAAAACAAAATAATTGCACGCCTCGAAAACTGCCAGAAAACTTTTTCAATCAAGACTTGCGAACCCATATTACACGGATGAAATACGTTTCTCAAACTCAATGTTGAAAAAGCGGATAACTCAATTTTTTACACTTTTTAAGACTTCTTAAGTCAGCGTGTGTAAACAATAATAATTATGTGCTGATAAATTGTCTTGAAATTTGTTATGGATTTATTTCTATTAAAGTCTATTAATAATTATTTTAAAATAAATGTAAATATAAAAAAAAATGTTTTTATTTATTAACACTTTTGCGTACAGTAAACGAGATAACAATAACAGGTAATTGTTATCTACGTCGAGAGGCGTTACTGTCAGCATAAGTGTTAAATAGTTTCCAAAAGATCTTTTTTTGTAGCTTACAGTCATCTGCCAGTGCATTATTATAATGGTGAACATGACAATTTAAATAGACATACTGGTAAATAAACAATTTTTCACACTTTTTGAGACTAACATTGATTTGAGACATTTGAATAACAAAATAAACAACAAATTACAAGACAATTCACCAGCACATAATTGTGCCGAGATTGCTTGAGGATTAATATTTCCTATTAAAGTATATATTAACAATTCTTTAAATAATAAATAGTCTGCTTTGATTTATAAATAGTTTGAAAAAGATCGGATTTTAAGTGACCTGTCAGTGCATTCATATAATGGTATACATGCCATTCTCAACTGAATATTATCTTGTAATTAAACTAGGTAACTACTTACCAACCTACTTCCTACTTAACTAAAAAGTCAGCGTATGCATCGTTGGAATATTAAAAAGATTTTAAGTAAACATATTTTAAAATCTTTTAAATGACCACTGACTTAATTGCGTTTTTCGTATTTTTTATTATTTTTGTTACCTTTAGCTAGTCTCTAGGCCTTTAATATGTCTAGTATATTTCATTTTTATATGGTACTTAATTAAAATACAAAATACTCAACATTCAATAAATATTAAAAAATAATCTACTTTTTTACATTTGAAAAGAAGAAAGACCTAAGTACTTTTTGCAAGAACTTTGAAAACTTACATTTTAGGAGTTACCCCATTTTACTCGCGTTTTCAGCATTTAGAAAACAGTAAATGTTTGTCGAGAAATGGTAAACAGAATTTTAAACTCAACTCACGTAATCTCAAATTGGGGCTATTATTGGCAAATATTGACAGTAATTGTTAGTTAGACAGACTTGAGTGAGAATGAATTACGCAGTAGTGGTTTTCGACTTTATACTAGACTAGCGACCCGCCCCGGCCTCGCGCAGGTGCAATGCTGTATAATACATGTATTATACGTAAAAACCATCTTCTTGAATCTCTATGTATAAAAAAAAATTATTAAAAAAAAAAATTAAAAAAATTAAAACTAACGAAACAAACCATTAGTTTCAAAGATCTAAGCATACATAAGAACAGACAGCGGGAAGCGACTTTGTTTTATATTATGTAATGATAGTGACTACTCCCTTTTCAAACCCTTTATTTCCTCTTGTGTTATAACGTAGGTAGAATTTACTAATTACTTAAGGTATGTGTGAGGAGAGAAGATAAATCCAGGTTTCAGCGAATCGCACAATATTTATTATTTGTACTTTACAACAGGTTAGACTCTTAAGGATAACCGTTAATGAGAGATTATAGGGGTCGTGAGATCAAAGTAGGCACGAGATCCAGTCAGGCAGCCGCTATGAAATAGCCAGCCACTTAACTTGAGATGGTGAGATCAGCCGAAAGAGGTCTTCCAGTGGACGCGCGCAGCCTTATATATGGCCGTCGGGGGTGATGCGGTGCGGGGCAGCGAGGAAGGACCGCCGTAGGAGAATGCGCGACGTCACAGTGTTTCTGTCAACTGGAATTATCTCAAAAACAATAATAGATATAGACATATCCCTCAGATAGTTGGTCCGAAACATTCGACAAAAATTTTGTGTTTACTAACAAGTGTAAATATTATTTGTTGTTTACTATTTTGTTAAAAATGTTGTAATGTACAAATTGTTAATTTTATTGATTATAGATAAAAAAAAAAGCGAGACCGCGTGCGATTTCGACCGCGCGGGCTCACAATTTTTTTTTTATATATTAACTATATAATCTATACTTATCCTAGCTTCTTGTTATTCTTATTAAATCCATACTAATATTTTAAATGCGAAAGTCTGTCTATCTGTCTGTCTTTTACGCTTTCACAGCTAAACCGCTGAACCGATTTTGTAAAATATTAAATAAAATCCATTAGTATCCATACTAATATTATAAATGCGAAAGTCTGTCTGTCTGTCTGTCTATCTGTCTGTCTGTCTGTCTGTCTGTCTGTCTGTCTGTCTGTCACCTCTTCACGGCTAAACGGCTGGACCGATTGTGATGAAATTTGGTAGGGATGTAGTTAACGACCTGAGGTCAAACATAGGCTACTTTTGGGCGCGATATAACCGAGTCCCACGCGGGGCGGAGCCGCGGGGAACAGCTAGTATTATAATATACTAATGGATAATATGTTATCTAACTAATTAACTAGTGCAGCTAACTATAGAGTCTTGGCCTCCGATAAAAAATAATATTTGTTCGTATATCTATCTATATTAATATAATAAAGCTGAAGTTTGTTTGTTTCTATGAACGCTTATAACTTTAAAACTACTAGCCTGAATCTAAAGGAAGGCTTTAAGTACATACAAACTAAGAGCGAGTGAAACCGCGGGAACAGCTAGTTAGAAATAACCAAATAAATTCTCTTACATAAGATATTAAGGTAGCTTCCACGAAACCATGTCTATTTAATATTTAATTAAAAGATGAATTCTCAGACTGAGTCATAAGATTCTGATGGATTTCTATGAAAGCCCTATACGGCGTTAAATTCTACATTCGACATTTTCGGCATTCTTAAGATTATGGAAATCTAACGCATATTTAGGTTAATGTTATATACGACTTGGCAAGCAGTGATGTAATTAATGATTATGAATATGATATCTATACTTCTATCTATAATCACTATCACTACATAGTATAAAACAAACTCTGTCCCTATATTTCTATGTATGCTTAAATCTTTAAAACTACGCTACGGATTTTGATGCGGTTTTTTTAATAGATAGAGTGATTCAATAGGAAGGTTTTTATGCCCATGCTAAGCCGGGGCGGGTCGCTAGTAATATTATAAAGAGGAAAGATTTGTTTGTTTGTTTGCTAGCATCAATTAGGGTTAGGAAATACTAAACCGATTTAAAAAAATATTTCACAGCTGGAAAGCCACATTATCTCCGAGTGAAAGGCTATGTGTGTACCACGATATAGCCGGGTTGAACTGCTAGTAATATACTTTAGAACTACTGGTCCGATTTGAATAATTCTTTCTGCATAATGATAGCCTTATTCTTGAGGTAGGTTATAGGCTGTACATACCTACATACAAAGTGCGAATGAAACCACGGGGAAAAGGTAAGGTTTATTAAAAGTAATTTTTCACAGAATAAATCTTCTGGTTTAAACTCGTTTCTTCCTTTAAGGTTGGCAATGCGCTTGTGACACTCGTGTTGCAGGCTCATTTGCCACGGCAACCATATGAAATGAAAGTAGAATATATATTTTTAAATATATACTTATATAATAAAGCTGAAGAGTTTTTTTGTTTGTTTGTTTGAACCCTTATAACTTGAAAACTACTGTTCGGATTTGCAAAATTCTTTTTGTATATGAAAGCCTGATTCTTGGGGAAGGTTATAGGCAGTACATACACACTAATAGCCAAGGGAACAGATAGTAAATTATATAAGTAAACTAAAACTATAGACTTGATTTGGTAAAACAGCAACTTGAAAACTTGAACAAAAGGAACTAAGCTTAAAATTAAGCATTAAAATCGTCCCAAGGAAGCTTTTATTATTTCAGTTGCAGCTTTAGACAAATGTCGCCATCTCCCGGGTAAGTACAGTCGGCACAATATATCAGGATTGCGTTACCCGCTCCCTCTCTTGAATTGAACCGAGAAATAGTAGTGAACAACAATTTGGCATAAGTGATTAGTTACAGCGTTTTTAATATTATTATTTTTTTTAAATCAGAACCACTCTTTAATATTATACTTAAATACCTATAAGGACATTCATACCGATTTAACTAGCCTCATAGTAAGTTCGAAATTTGTGTTATTGTTACATATAATTTATGTGGTAGCGAATATTTATATTATTACTTAATATAAAAAAGTAAAGTATATAAGTAGAGTACCTATGTACATTGCTATATTCTTTCTTTCTTCTGCACTATTAAGAATAATACTAGCGAATTGCCGGGTAATAGAATTATCCAAGTATTGAGCAAAGTCAATATAGTGCTGTCTATAGCCATCTTGACTTGTTAAGGAGAAGAAGGAGTATTTGTTAATATCATTAAAAAAATCTTCTGATAAGAATAATACATTATATTATTCTTATATTGTGCGTATTTAGAAAAGTTATTTCCGAAGTCACCCCGAGGCATCACATACAATCGAGTTTTTTATTAGCCATATTTTATTTAATTTATTTGCAAATCATATTATTGGTAGACTTACGCCTGAATACTCAAACGCTACTCAATTTTGAGAGTTGCTCAAGTATCATGCTGTCGCGCTGAACGTCAACGATATGACAGTGACAGCATAATACTTGAACAGCTCTCAAAATTGAGTAGCGTTTGAGTATTCGGGTATTAGACCCGTGTGCATTTTATACCAGACAAACGCTGTTAAGAAAGTTTAAAGTATTAGTAAATGCAAGAGGAAAATCATAATGAAATAACATCTTATGTAAAGTTTTCAATGTATGTTACAGTATACATAAAATATATAAATAATTAAATAACAATAATATCAGAATGACAGCACTGAAAGCCTACAGTGTAGTGTTAATCTATCAATTCATTAAATGAAACCACAGAATCTAAAAATATTAACAAGATGTAGTACCTATAGCGCACGAAAAACGTGTCGCTAGTTTGGCTTGCAAGCCAAAGTTTCACACAAAAAAAAATGGGCGGGGAATTTGATTGCGTCATTTATTGCCACTGTTTTTGGTCGATAATATTATGTGGCTTACGTAATACATTTCTAATAAGGTGTGGTGTGGTTTACATGTATTAATTGAAGATAAGAAGAGAGAATACGCTGCTACACTGATCCTGGAACTAAATAAACATCAAAACATTTCTATCTATGAAAAAAAAAACGATAAGTACGTAACTCGTTTGCCACTTGCAACTTGGACCACACGTAAACAAGAATTATCACTTCAGCACTGGAGCTGCACATTAATATGATATTATCTAGCAGATAATACTATTTATTTGCCAGATGCACCTGCCCTATACAAATAAAGCCTTTTACAGGCTTTTTACATTGTAAGATAACAATGGTTGGTGCGAGTTTCACAGACTTAAAAGATCAGTTTTGGTTGTTGTTACGGCAATTAAAATTTTAGGTTTTTTTCAAATTCAAATTGTTTATTTTCAATATAGGATATTCTTATCACTTATTGACGTCAACTGTTACTTATTTTAAGTTTACCACCTCTTCCAAAGCGCAAGTGGAGAAGAAGTGGCGCCACAAACTCCACAGCAGCATTTTCTTCAAAAACGTCAATTCACAAAATTTGAGTCAAATCAGACGAGTTTACATTTGCATATTTTTATAATTACCATAAGTTTATTATTGAATAAATATTGAGGATTATTGAAACCTTTTTTAGGATGCAATTGGAAATAAAATGTGATGATCTTCTTCAACATTATAAAATAAATCAGTCAAGTGCGAGTCGGACCAGCGTTTACTGTTTACTGTAGTTATTTATTTTCTTGAAATTTAAGACGAATAATTTTGTTTTTTTTTACAGCACATAATAATTCAATGTTAAATTTTTAATAATATATTTTTTTACTATTCGGATTTGAGATCTGAATATAAATAAATAATAATAATAATAATTTAAGATTTTCGCTTTCCTTTGATTCGTTTGAAAAAATACAATTTCCTGTATTTATTTATTATCTTGAAATTTAAGACGAATAATTTTGATTATTTTACAGCCGAAAGATACCGTAGGCCTGAGTATTTGTTATGAATATCAACTTGAGGTGAATTTTGACGTGACAACGTCTTAAATTAGGTTGCGGCTGGGAGTCACTTATGAAAAAAAAACAGCGTTACACACGCTCGGTAACGTTACGATGAGTCACCGAACGAGAGAGAGGCCCGCCGAATGCCTTGCGTCTCTCTCCCACTCAACTATGATCGGTCTGCCGCGCGCGGCAGACCGCGCGCGGCAGATTATATTCATATCAATAAATGTTCTACCGAGAAAAAGACGTTGTCACGTAAAATCTTCGCCCGTAAAACCGACTTTACAGGCAACCATTTTTTTTTTAAAGACTGACAACAAAGAGATCTTTAAAAGGTTCCTTTTTGCCTTATGAGATACAGAACTCAAAAACTATTCGGTAGCCGTAACTAATACTTTGAATCCCAACGCTAAAATTTCAAATTCAAATTTAATAATTTCAAAAGAAAACATTATCATAATTCCTACCACTAAATCACCTAAATGTTTCTAGTTACGCGAGCGAAATTTTTAAGCTTTGAAATAAAGTTTACTACGTGTTCGAATCGCTGAGCGAGCTTTCAAAAAGTTTATTCTGCCTCTAAAACTCTAATAAATGTTTTATAACCATCGTTTACTCCCACATTGAGGTCAATCGAGCCTTTATACCATCATTATTTCAGCGCTTTTCCGGTTGCGTGTTATATACTTTTGAAGTCGTCTGCTTGATGGCAAATATTATTGAAAATTATAGATCTTAATTAAAATGTACAAGAAAGAATATATTTGCATGCTATTTTGGAAGCAAAACATGTAACAGCACATACTTATCTACTGTAACATCTTGTACTACCATGTTTTAAAGCAAATAAATTGATTTGATTTGATTTGAAAAGCCTATGGCTGATGGAGTGGTTAAAGAGGAAGGTTTTTATGCCCATGCGAAGCTGGGGCAAGTTGCTAGTTAATATTAAACTAAGAGTTGTTACCAGTTATTACTACCATAGGCTAAGTTAATTTTTACTGACTTATGGACCCATGTAGTCTAAAATAAACGTTATTTATTTAATGATTTCTTATGTTTTCGCGATTGTTACACATTAAATTAAATTATAAATAAGTAAGCAATAAACGCGATAGAAAACCGTATAAAATAGTTTAATTTAATGTTATTTATTTAATTATTCTCTAGCAGTTCCGCCATGAGGCAATGGTTACATTCCTGACCGCTACTCAAGAGGTCCCAGGTTTGATATTCGGTCAGGTCAAGATGAAAAATGATCTTTTTCTGATTGACCTGGGTCTTGGATGTTTATCTATGTATTTGTTATAAAATATAGTATCGTAGAGTTAGTATCCCATAACACAAGCCTCGAACTTATTTTGGAGTAACACAATGCGCGTTATTTATCCCTATTTATATATATTTGAGTCTACTTTTAATATATCCCACTGCTGGGCAAAGGCCACCCCCCTCCTTCTCCACTCATCCCTATCCATGGAAACCTCTGGCCGCTTGTCCAAAAAGTTGTCGAGATCGTCACGCCACCTCCTCCTTGGTCTGCCTCTATTTCGCCGGCCGTCCGGTAACCAAAAAGTGGTCATTGCTGCCCACCTTTCTGGCCGCTACGACAAACATGTCCTGCCCAGTCCCATTTCAGTTTCGCTGTTTTCGTTCCTACATCCTGAATTTTTGTTTGTATATCCATACTAATATTATAAATGCGAAAGTCTGTCTGTCTGTCTGTCTGTCTGTCTGTCTGTCTGTCTGTCTGTCTGTCACCTCTTCACGGCTAAACTGCTGGACCGATTGTGATGAAATTTGGTAGGGATGTAGTTAACGACCTGAGGTCAAACATAGGCTACTTTTTGGCACGATATAACCGAGTCCCACGCGGGGCGGAGCCGCGGGGAACAGCTAGTATATAATAAATTCATCCAAAAACAAATGTTTCAGAATGTTACATAAAATATATTAAAAACAGTACTCTATTTTGCGCCATTCGTCATACAAAATGTTAGAAAAAAGTAAGGTTTTGTTTTCTTTTTCACATATAAACCGCTAGAAACACAGCTGTTACTGTTTCTCATATAAATATTCAACAACTACTATCAAAATGTTGTTCACGTGTACGAGTCTGAGTTATATCTTTCCAGCGTTACGTTTCAAACATTTCCACAAGTTTAGCATGTAAGCTGAATATAAACAGCTCATATGAAACACTAGCTGTAGCCCGCGACTTCGTGCGCGTGGGCTTCGTTCCTGTTATCATGGGAATTTCAGGAATTGCTCCCGAAATTCCCGCGGGAAGTGCCCGGGAATCCCCCTTTTCTTTTATACAATGTTTATCATGACAAAAACCAACACAAAAAATAGAATTATCCAATTTGGCGCATTCGTTCGAAATCAAACATGCCTTCAGTTTATTCAAATGACGATTTTTTTTTATGATTTTTATGAAACAAACTTTAAATGTTCTTCCGAGTTAAAAAAAAACAACTGGTGAAAGTTTTAAGCAAATCGGTTCAGTACTTTCGGAGATAAGCAGATAGAGACAAAGACAGATAAAGACAAAACAATTCAAAAGAAACAATTTTTTTCATTTCTATTATTCATTTTAGATGTCTCTCTATCAATTTCAGTCAAAATTAAAAAATATACAGACAAAATATTTTTCTAATTTATCTATTTATCTATTTATATAAAAGCGAAAAACACTCACTCATCACGAAATCTCCAAAACTGCTGAGCCGATGAAGATGAAATTTGGCAGGAAGTTAGATTGTGACTAAGAGACGTCCGCTAAGAAAGGACTTTTGGGAATTTTATCCCTAAAGGGGTGAAAAAGGGGTCATTTTTGAAGTGAGATACATGAAATTATTAATTTACATTTGAAGTTGGTACAACATAATAATGCACCAATCAGATTTTAAAAATTACATCCCTAAAGGAGTGAAATAGGGGTTGCCATTTGTATGAAACTTTGTCATAATTGAAGTGAGACACATGAAATTTTTAATTTGAATTTGTAATTGGTAAAAAATAATAATGCATCAATCTGATTTTGAAAATTACATCATTATAGGGGTGAAATAGGGTTTGCCAGTTTGTATAAAACTTTGTCATTTTTGAAGTAAGATACATGGATATAAATTGGAAATTTCTTTTGGTATAATATTTTGTATTGTATTGTATTGAATTGTATTGTATATATACAACTAAATTATAGAAGACAGAGTGCAAAGGTTTTATTTATTTGTTAATATTATGAGTTCAGTAATGTGTCAATAGATGGCACCACCATACATTTTAAAAGTCGATATGGTTTGTTGTTCGCATTTAATCATCATGTGTAGTAATTGAGATTGCAAATAAATAATTTTTTTTTTTGCTTTTCTAACGATTTGATTGTGTGGAAAGACGATTTGGTACCTGTTAAATATAAAATAATAAAATAAAATTGGAATTGATTGGAACATGGAGTAGTAATTGCGGCATTATATTGTAAGTATAGTTTAATGTCTGCTTTGGGCTACTCATTGATTCGTTTAATTTAAGTTTGAAAAGTATTTTTCCGGATTCCGGATTCCGGAATCCGGAGTTCGAATAGTAGTTTGAAAATATATTGTAAGGTTTCTCAAATAAATTGTAGGTCTTTAAGTATATTTGTATTAATTTCTAATTAGTTAGTAGATTAATATAATCTATCTATCTATATATATAAAAGAACAAGGGTGAATGATAAATAGCTGGAAGTAGCTGGATCGAATGCTGCCACAAACAATAATTTTCTGTTTTCGTTTATTATTTGTTTTCTAGAATTATTTTCTTACTTTTATTTCAATTTTGAAAAGGAACGAATAAATTCATTTGCAAATTTATTTCCGGATAAACTATATCGCAACCCCAATCAAATCAAATGTTGATTTGTTTACTAAAATATTAAAAGCAAAAAAATTGAATTCTAAAAAACTAATACAAAACGAAAAAAAAGTAAGTAAAAAAAAGCCATGTTTAGCAGGATTAGAACCCTCTACTCAAAAAAATAATCCGTGACCTCTACCGATAGGCCACCATACGTTGCTTGTTACTGGCGAAATTTCAAATCAGTTTTGTCTATAGGTACGTAAATTTACCTCTTTTTTGGACTGTGAGGGTTGAAATTGTGAACAACCCTACAACCCTTTCTTATGTGGGCAGTATATAGTATAATGAAGACACTGACCAAATTTCACGTTTATAGCTTTTATAGTTTTGGTTTTGTGATGATAAATTAGTTTACCTCCCCCTTTTTACCCCTTTAGATGATGAATTTCAAAAAACGCTGAAACACGCCATTGTTTATTTTTGTTGAAAAGCATTCTTGCCAAGTTTCAAGAAAATCGGTGAAGATTTTAATTTTTTTTCATACAAACTTTGCTCTCAATTTTAACCCCCTTAAGGGTCTAATTTTGAAAAATCCTTTCTTATCTAAGCACTACGTATTAACATAAAACTGTGGTCCAAATTTCAAGTTTATAGCTTTTATGGTCTAGGCTGGGCGTTGATTTATCATTTACCCTTGTTCTTTTATATATATAGATAGATAGATTATATTAATCTACTAACTAATTAGAAATTAATACAAATATACTTAAAGACCTACAATTTATTTGAGAAACCTTACAATATATTTTCAAACTACTATTCGAACTCCGGATTCCGGAATCCGGAATCCGGAAAAATACTTTTCAAACTTAAATTAAACGAATCAATGAGTAGCCAAAAGCAGACATTAAACTATACTTACAATATAATGCCGCAATTACCACTCCATGCTCCAATCAATTCCAATTTTATTTTATTTTATTATTTTATATTTAACAGGTACCAAATCGTCTTTCCACACAATCAAATCGTTAGAAAAGCAAAAAAAAAATTATTTATTTGCAATCTCAATTACTACACATGATGATTAAATGCGAACAACAAACCATATCGACTTTTAAAATGTATGGTGGTGCCATCTATTGACACATTACTGAACTCATAATATTAACAAATAAATAAAACCTTTGCACTCTGTCTTCTATAATTTAGTTGTCAAGTCAGTTCAGTTGTTGTTTGACGGAACAAACGGTTTACGGTCGTGTCGTAAGGTTTAATTTAACTGACTTATCACTTTTTATTGAGATTTTCTCCACTTTTCACGCCCACTATAACTTTAGGAGTGGCTTTTAGGTCCAAATGACCCTGTAATAGGCTGCGTCTACTCTTTTAGAGACAAAGATGTGATAGTATGAATGTTAATATTTTCAGTTTGATATCGTAGAAATGTAATGGCTTTATAAAATTGGCACGGGAATAGGATACAATATATTTAACTATAGGTCTGGATAGTTGTAGTTTCCACAGGTTACGCGAAAAGCGACCTACACGCGGGCGGAGCCGCGGGCAACAGCTAGTTATATGTATAAATATAGATTATTTTTTGAGCTAGAAAGTATAATGGGCCAAAATGAAAAGTTTACCTAAGGTGTAAATGTAACCGCTTCAATGGTATTGATGAGATAGATAGGAAACGAAGGTTGTATAAATTAAAAGTACCTACGATAATTAAACACAATGTGTCTCATGTCAATAAGATGACTAATATTATTATTAAGATAACCATTTTACAACTAACACAAACATACGTGTGTGTGAACACGTAGTAATATTTATTTACTGTACAAATCTTTAATATCTCATTGAGTCAGTGGTTTAGGCCACTGATTCCTCTTCTTGATGGTAATCATTATTTCAAGTTACTTATTTTTAGCCATAAAGCGAAAATTTATGAAGACAGGTGGCAAGAATCTTTCCGGGTCTAGGAAAAAAAGAAAAACAAGAATGTATTGCCGCTTCTCTTTCCGCGCAGGTTGTAAATTACCGAGGGAATCGTGGAATGCGGGAATCATGACATAGGCGATGCTAGCAACCCATCACTATTGACTTCCTGTTTCAATTACCATCATGCTAAATGTGGTACCCTAGGCTTTATCTACCCCGGATGAGATAAAGACGTGATTATATGGGTGTAAGTATGTAAGTTAGGTGTCAAGCAGTAAGTGTGATGCGTGTTCATTGTAGCATATTCCTCTTTTTCTCAGCTAGTTGACTCTGGCTAATTTACGTTTGTGAGGACCAGAACTCCTATATCCTGTATCTTCTAAGCTGTACTCCCATCTGTACATGCTGTCCTCACTTAGGCCTGGGTCCGGAGTCTGTTTAAAGATTTCCATGTCGGCCATTAGATCATGTCTATAGGGGCAAGGGTCTTGTAGCCTATTTATGCTGGTATAACAAAGCACAACAATGCAAATACCGCTGATTAGCAGCAGAAATATGAGAGTGAGATACCCAAACAGACGACCTTTTTATATAGATATTACAATACATACATAGCACATATATAGACTACAGCATGGGGGCTTCAAGAACCGTAAAAAGATTCCTCCAGGGTCGGCAACGCGCTCGCAATGCTCCATGTGTAGCTGGCGTCTCATAGACGCCCGCTTCACATCAAGCGAGCCGTATGCCTGTTTGCCTACTGTATAGTATAAAAAATAGATCTTCCTTTGGTAAATGCCTTGAGGAACAAAGTTGTTCAAATCTCGCCCGAAAAGTAAACCCCTAAAACTTTCTCCTCAAACCCTTAGTTTAATGGCCACGCGACGGTCCATGGTGCTGCAGACCTCCAATGATGCCGACGTTCATCGGCAGCTCAATAGACAAATCCAGAAATCCTTGCGACATGATGTTCGCTCCTTCAATACTGAGCGCATTAAGGAGACTATAGAACAAAACAAGGGTTCTAAAGTCTTCGCAAGAGTGGTGTCGATTGGGCAGAGCCGATTGACTAAGCTGAAAACGGAGGACGGCAACGTGGTATCGACAAAGGCCGAGGTATTGAGGGAGATCGAGAGGTTTTACGGACAACTATATACCTCAGTAGCCGAACCCGTTACAAGCACGGCGAAAGATCCAAGAGCCAAGCTTACTCGACACTGTACAGAAGATATCCCGGACATCAACCTGTACGAGATTAGGATTGCTCTCAAACAGCTTAAGAACAACAAGGCGCCGGGCGAAGACGGAATCACAGCAGAACTTCTGAAAGCGGGCGGAACGCCGGTACTAAAAGTCCTTCAGAGGCTCTTTAATTCCGTTCTGCTCGAGGGTGTGACGCCAGAGGCGTGGAACAGAGGCGTGGTGGTCTTGTTCTTCAAAAAAGATGACAATGTCCTGTTGAAGAACTATAGACCCATCACGCTCCTGAGCCACGTCTATAAGCTGTTTTCGAGGGTGATCACGAATCGTCTCGCCAACAGGCTCGATGCCTTCCAACCTCCCGAACAAGCCGGTTTCCGAAAAGGCTTTAGTACCATAGACCACATCCATACGCTGCGGCAGGTTATACAGAAGACCAGAGAATATAACCGGCCACTATGTTTAGCGTTTGTGGACTATGAGAAAGCCTTCGATTCGGTCGAGACATGGGCTATGCTTCAGTCTCTCCGGCGATGTCGCATCAACCATCGGTACATCGAAGTGTTGAAGTGTTTATACAGTAACGCCACTATGTCAGTCCGAGTACAGGAGCACAGCACGAGGGCTATCCCACTGCAGAGAGGAGTGAGACAGGGAGACGTCATTTCTCCGAAACTGTTTACCGCTGCTTTGGAAGATGCTTTTAAGCTTCTGGAATGGGACGGACTTGGCATTAATATTGATCAATGGCGAGTATATCACCCACCTTCGATTTGTCGATGATATTGTTATTGCGACGGAATCGCCGGAGGACCTAAGTACCATGCTTAATGACCTCAACGAAGTCTCCCAACAGGTTGGCCTTAAAATGAACATGGACAAAACCAAGATAATGTTTAACGTCCATGTTGCGCCGTCGCCGGTTTTTGTTGGGAGCTACACCCTTGAAGTGCACCAATATGTCAACTTGAGTCAGTTGATCCAGGCTGACAGTTCAAGCTTCAAGGATGAGGTCTCTCGTCGAATTCGACTCGGCTGGACAGCGTTCGGGAAGCTCCGTAATATCTTCTCGTGCAAAATATCTCAGTGCCTTAAAACTAAGGTCTTCAACCAATGTGTGTTACCAGTGATGACATATGGGTCCGAAACGTGGTCCCTAACTATGGGCCTCATAAGAAAGCTCAAGGTCGCCCAAAGAGCTATGGAGAGGGCTATGCTCGGCGTTTCCTTTCGAGACCGCATCAGAAATGAGGAGATCCGTAGGAGAACAAAGGTTGCCGACATAGCCCAGCGGATTAGCTCTTTGAAGTGGCAGTGGGCAGAGCACATAGCGCGATGAACCGATGGCCGATGGGGCAGAAAGGTTCTCGAATGGCGACCACGCACCGGCAAGCGCAGCGTCGGACATCCACCGACCAGATGGTCAGATGACCTAAAGAAGGTCGCAGGCAGACGCTGGATGCAGGCCGCTTCCAACCGGTTGTTCTGGACATCCTTGGGGGAGGCCTACGTCCAGCAGTGGACGACCTGCGGCTGAAATGATGATGGTAAAATAGCTCTGGTATAGTGGGCTGCAGAGAAATCTGACCCCCTTTCAATAGCGATACTTGTGGCATGGGGGTCAAATTTCTCTGCAGCCCACTGTACTGAACCATTGACCAGATTTGCCATTGACACACAAAGATGATGAATTTAATGAGCTATTAAAAATCTTATGTATCGTTACATAGTAAAAAATATTATTGACTAAACTAGTCACGATTTTGGTTGGTCCCGGCTGCCATCTGGTAGTTGTTCAAAAAACCACGTCAGAGGCTAAACGTGGTTTTGAAATACTGACACCAAGGTAGGCAGGGTCAATGATACAAATGCATTTTCCTGTGTAATGTAGGTACAAAAAAGATTAACTACCTTAATTTTATTCATGAAAATTAACAAACTTTTGGTTAGTCCATTTTAACTAAAATATGTTTTATCCCTTTCTCTTACCAATATTTAACATAAAAGAACGAGATAAAACACACTTTAACCGATTGTTATTTTTTTATGAATAAGAGGGCAAGTGTTGAATTATGGAAATCTAAGTTGTGTAGAATGTTTGTGGTGATTGTTAACTTTTATACTCTTTTCCTTAGTCATGAGAAACGAGAAAGAAGAGAAGAATAAAGTATTTCTATTTAAGCACCTTATTACTAAGCTTCTACTGTCCATCCGTCTGTCTATCAGCAGGCATCTCATGAACCGTAAAAAGAGTTGAAATAACAAATATGTTTTAAATACACTTGGAGAAAGCATTTTTAAAGTGATGGAAAACTGAAGAGAAAACATGTCGTTATGTTACCTACACCTGTTGCTAGTTGTTGCCCGCGGCTCCGCCCGCATGGGACTCTGTAAAAGTAGCGTATGTTTGACCTCTGGTCTGGTTCTTAATCCATACCAAATTTCATTAAAATCGGTCCGAAGCACAGAACAGAGAAATTATCCAAATAGAAATGTTTTGACGCGGATTCCAGGATTAGTGTGGCAGCGTATTCTCTCTTATTATCTTCAATTGATACATGTAAACCACACCACACCTTATTAGAAATATATTACGTAGTTTACAACAAAGCCACCTAATATTATCGACCAATAACAGTGACAATAAATGACGCAATCAAACTCCCCGCCCAATTTTTTCTGTGTGAAACGTTGGCTTGCAAGCCAAACCTGTGACACGTTTTTCGTGCGCTATGCTATGCCACTTCTTGTTAATAATACTCTGTGAGCACAACACAACACGTTTGCGGATATATGGATAAATGTTAATAAGTTAATTTGTCACGGTATTGAGGAATCAGACGCGGGCTCTATTTTTCGCGTCCATTTTGTGCAGCTGTGCGAGACATGATAAAAAATTTTGTTGGTCATATTCTGGACAATAGCTGTTAATCCCTCCATACTAATATTATAAATGCGAAAGTCTGTCTGTCTGTCTGTCTGTCACCTCTTCACGGCTAAACTGCTGGACCGATTGTGATGACATTTGGTAGGGATGTAGTTAATGACCTGAGGTCAAACATAGGCTACTTTTGGGCGCGACATAACCGAGTCCCAAGCGGGGCGAAGCCGCGGGGAACAGCTAGTATACATATATAAACTAAGCCTACTCATCATCATCGCTGACCTGAACAGCTGTTTTTTAGCTTTATTATTATTTTTGCTTTGTGGTATGATCGTTATATCATTTCAGCCGCAGCCTGTCCACTGCTGGACGTAGGCCTCCCCCAAGGATTTCCAGAACGACCGGTTGGAAGCGGCCTGCATCCAGCGTCTGCCTGCGACCTTCTTACAGCGGATTAGCTGTTTGAAGTGGCAGTGGGCAGGGCACATAGCGCGACGAACCGATGGGCGATGGGGCAGAAAGGTTCTCGAATGGCGACCACGCACCGGCAAGCGCAGCGTCGGACATCCACCGACCAGATGGTCAGACCACTATACTAAACAACTTTTCCAAATAAACTTATATCGAAATATGAAATTTTATTTTTCACTCTCCATACTAAAATAGATCAGCTGATTCTCAATTTGTATGGGAGGTAAAAACATTTTTTCGTATTTCGACATAAGTTTATTTAGGAAAGTTGTTCAGTTTAGTGGTCTGAATCTGCCCTTAAAATATTTGCAGTTGAATTAAATTCACCTTATATATGATAAAAAGTAATGAGACGACGATAGACTGCAATCTAGCCACAACAACAAAGAGGTGTCCTTCTATGCACATTACTAACTCTATGGTACAATCTGTCTACCATCGCACTATACTGTATTGACATAAACGCTATCTGCGCCAACCGTACACAACGTGCTATTTAAGAAGGATTAACTAAACGTATAAATGTATTTACTTAAAAATAAGTCCTATTTATTAAAACACTAAGTGCAGTTTCAAATGTTAACAGTGTTCAGATAAATTTGTTGTAAATGTACGAGAATGGTATTAATTATAATGCTTTTAGAGCAGTTTTGGTCGGTAAAGCGTTAGTGTTGCATGTTGCTGAAAAGCTTAATAAGAAAATGGTATTCACTGTGTCCAGTTTTGATGTGACTAAGGATTTTGAAAATAGAATCAGTTGGAAGGACGTCTTGGCTCTTGTAGCTGGTTGGTATTCATTTTTTTTTTAAATATTCCATTTTGTTTTGTTTTTATTTTTTGTTTTTTAAATTATGATATTCTTAATTTAATACTGGCTGTATGGACCTCGACTTTACCCTCAGATCCGTGAGTGTTATTTAGCAATTCGACCCATCTTGTTTTCGAATAACCAACGCTCCACTTAGGTTATTATATTCTAGCGACCTGCTCCAGCTTCGCATTAAAACCTTCCTCTTGAATCACTCTATCTATTAAAAAAAACCACATCAAAATCCGTTGCGTAGTTTTAAAGATTTACGCATACAAAGGAACATAGGGTCAGAGAAAGCGACTTTGTTTTATACTATGTTGATAGAGATCTATATCTTAATTTAGTTGTAACTTTGTGCGAAAAGTGGTGAACTCTACCAACAAACCCTTTCCCATGGAGGGTTGACGTCAGGTTAGCAGCTGATTATAAAATAACGCTACATCTCATACATGTCATAAATACCCTCACGATTTAGGGAAAAAGTCGCTATTTATTTGCTCAAATAGTCAAAGTCACAAAGACTAAATAAACTGACCAAAAATAACTACGAGTATAACTACATAGTATAAAACAAAGTCGCTTTCTCTGTCCCTATGTATGCTTAAATCTTTAAAACTACGCAACAGATTTTGATGCGGTTTTTTTGATAGATAGAGTGATTCAAGAGGAAGGTTTTTTATGCCCATGCGAATCCGGGGCGGGTCGCTATTGAATTATATAAATTCATTTCTGCACCCTTAATAAGGGTAAGTTTATGAAATAACGGTGTAACTTCATCCCGAAATATAGCGGAGAGGGTTAAATTTCAGTACTTTGTCGTTTTAGTATTTTGTTGTCAATTAGGAAACCACAACATGAGAATAATTTTATAGCATGTCTGTTTAATTTTATCTTCCTTATACGAAGTTTCGTATTTCCTATACAAATAATTAATTATCAAGGAAGCTTTGAAATAAAAATTCTTAACACTTTCGCTGGCAGTAACTCCTCTTGATGTAAATGACAATTAACTGTTATTGTTATCTCGTTTATTGTCCGCGAAAGTGTTAATTCTCTCAAGTACTTATCTCATAGATGGTCTAAGAAGACCCGGAAGTGAAGCTATAACAATGGAATGCTGAATTATGATTCATTAATTTATTTATGTTTTACGTATTATGTAAAGGTTGACTGTTAGATAATGCAGCATTAAGTTAGCCTATCGTGCGTTAAATTTTGTATTATCACTACATCAAAGTCGCTTTCTCTGTCCCTATATCCCTATGTATGCTTAAACCTTTAAAACTAGGCAATGGATTTTGATGCGGTTTTTTAATAGATAGAGTGATTCAAAAGGAAGGTTTTTATGCCCATGCGAAGCCGGGGCGGGTCGCTAGTGTACAATAAAGGTTAAATAAATGAAATAAAACATTACACACAATCGCCTTTATAAAAATCAGATGAAACTTATTTCAATAAATCAAATCATTGAGGTTTCATCATCATCAACATTTCAGCCACTGGCTGTCCACTGCTGGACATACCCCCCCCCCCCCCCCAATGATCTCCAGAATGACCGTTGGAAGCGGGCTGCATCCAGCGCCTGCCCAATACTAGACGACAATATAGATAAGCAAATAAATGCTTTAAAAGGAAGGTATGAAGGTATGCAAATTATCATCCATTAATTATCACGTGGTCCTTCCATGCTGGTCTGGGCGAAAAAGAAAAACATAGAATGTACCAGCTGCTTCTCTTTCCGCGCACGCCGCATAAGTCGACTGAGGGAATCGGCGAATGGGTGAATCATAACATAGGCCATGCGGCTAGCAACCCATCACTATTGTTTCAACTGTCATCATGCTAAACGTGGTCTAAGGTCTTATGGCCCTAGGCTCTGTCTACCCCGTATGGGATAAAGACGTGACTATATGTATGTATTTATAACGTGAAAACGCTAAGCTGGTTTTAGAATCGACCTCAACTCGAAATTTAAATAAATGGCAGTAGAAATCAGTTTTTTTTTTTGTATTTATAAAATTTAATGCCAGTGCAATTCTTTACCATAGAGTAAAATTTTCGTGCTGATCTGGCAGTTAAGAAACCTTTTATTTCAGTATTTATTTTTTAGGGCTAGAAGGATCGGTCGTAGTAGGACTTTTGACTCTCCAAGCAAAAAGCGAGATATTATAAGCGTTACAAGTTTATTTATTTTTATCTGTGTATCTGTGCAGCTATGATGCTTGAGCTTTGACGAATGGACTAATCTTGTTTGACGCGTTCTTTTGTTCGAAAGCTGACTTGATTAATCTATGTATAAACTCGTTCTACTTCGTACACTACACTACACACATCACTTCGCAGCTGTTAAGGATTAAAAATTACATTTCAGTTGAAAACCTCTATATGATAAACCCTCCTAAACCGACTTTATATTTAATCCTCGCTGCTTAATATCAAAATAATTTTAATTTTTTCTATTTTCTTCGTTTAAATTGAGATAATTTTAATAGTAAAGCCTACGGTACAACTAATTGGCACCAGTTACGGCCCTAAAATCCTCGTCCTAGTACAGTGGGCTGCAGAGAAATCTGACCCCCATGCCACAAGTATCTCTATTGAAAGGAAGTCAGATTTCTCTGCAGCCCACTGTACACTAGAGAATAGGGCTGAAGCGAACCGCCGAACAGTTTACATCAGTCTCGCTAAAACTCGAAAGTGGCTGAACTGATTTGGATAATTTTGGTGTCGAAATATTTATGGAAGTTCAGGGAAAGTTTGAACTGTGAGAAAAGTGCGTTCGGTACGGAATTCGCCGGGTCAGCTAGATTTTGCACTTAGTGAAAATTAAAATTAATTTTTATGTAAGCTGATAAAAATTGTAAAAAAATTGCATTTCGTTATTGATTATATATATTTTTAGGTCGTATAGAGAATAAACGCAAAATGTACCGGTTTATCCTGAATTAAAATCATTATTTAAAAGAGACTAAAATGAAGACACGCCATAATAGAAATATTTATTCAACTGTAAAAAGAATAAAAGTCAATGACATACAAAATACACAGTATTTTTGAGCAAACACGAAACGAGTTTTAAATGTGCTATGTCGAAGTTTTATTTGTTATCGGACATAATAAATTTACATTATTTGCCGTCTTTAACCTTAAATCCTTTATTGAGGATTATTATTATTATATTATTAAGGATGAAATTAATCATAGTATTATTTTTATGTATTACTAGCTGTACCCCGCGGTTTCACTCGCCATTAGTGTGTATGTACCCCATAACCTTCCCCAAGAATCAGGCTTTCATATACAAAAAAAAAATTGCAAATCCGACCAGTAGTTTTCAAGTTATAAGCGTTCAAACAAGCAAACTCTTCAGATTTATCATATTAGTATAGATTGTAAAATGTGTTATTATAAAGGTCCGAAATATAATAATATAGTCCCTGACTATGGGTCGCATAAGAGAGCTCAAGGTCACTTAATAGGGTTCAATCAATGCTCGGTGCTTCCCTACAAAAGCGAATCAGGAATGAGGAGATCCGTAGGAGAACAAAAGTTTCTGACATAGTCCAGAAGATAAGCACTTTGAAGTGGCAGTGGTCCGGTCGCCCACACAAATCTCGGCTGATAGTCGAGCGGCCAGCTATTAAAAACGATTAATTGTACCAAATGTTTGACATTATGACAGATTAAAAAGGAGCTTGATCGTACATGTCAAGCGACGGCAGCGTTGTCTGACTTGGATTGGACTCCAGTAGTGCCATTTCTATCTTCAGCTCCACCAGGCCTTCAAGGCTTCGTCAGATTCCTTTAATGCCCGAATACTCAAACGCTATTCAATTTTGAGAGCTGTTCGAATATCATGCTGTCACTGTCATATCGTGGACGTTCAGCGCGACAGCATGATACTTGAGCAGCTCTCAAAATTGAGAAGCGTTTGAGTATTTGGGCGTTAGCAGCGTAAAAATCTGATAGTATTGGCCACTAACACTCCCAGGTCCAATTAGTCTGGTTTTCCTATAAGATAATGGTCAGACGGCAATCGCTCCGTATAACTTGAGCTACAATCAGTGATGTGCCATTGCCGAAATATTGGAATCTTTCCCGGGAACTTTGGACATATTGTCGGAAATACATACATATAATCACGTCTTTATCCCATACGGGGTAGACAGAGCCTAGAGCCATAAGACCTTAGGCCACGTTTAGAATAATGGTAGTTGAAACAGGAAATCAATAGTGATGGGTTGCTAGCCGCATCGCCTATGTCATGATTTCCCCATTCGGCGATTCCCTCAGACGACTTTTACGGCTTGCGCCGGAAGAGAAGCAGCTGGTACATTCTATGTTTTTCTTTTTCTCCCAGACCAGCATGGAAGCAAGCTATATATATAGAATATTGCCGGAAATATTCCGGTATTTGTCAAATGACTACGGCAACTTAGGGAAAGTTTCCAAATTTCTTATTAACATTGGGAATATTTCCGTAAATTTTCATAGGGAATATTCTCGTAAACTGTAAATTGCCAGCCGGCACATCACTAGCTACATATTGTATTGTAGTCTACAAATACTCTTTATTGCACCACAAAATAATAAAATTACATAAAACAGCTTAACTTAAAAGAATGAAGAGCAAAGGCGGACTTATCGCTAAAGCAATCTCTTCCAGTCAACCTTAGGGTGGATGGAAAATTATTAGTAAGTACCATGATGGGACCATGATTAAATTGTTCCTGTGGGTCTGGTTTCCCTGTAAATAGGGTTACTAAGGTCAGACGGCAGTCGCTCCATTGTAATAACCAGTTCCGTCAAATCAGGACAATGATTAATAGCGTACCCTGGGCTCTGAAGCGTAAGCTGAAGATGGAACCGGGAAACACGCTCGGACGAAGAAGAATAGGACCATGATTATAACATACCCTGATCTCTGAAGCGCAAGCTGAGTGAGATTTAAATGGTCTAGTAGCCACCCAAGTCCTTGTTCCATCTTTATTCTCTTTTCCATAGTTCGACCGAAATCCCTCGGACTCCATAATTGGTCAGTTTAGGAACAGTTCATCTCGTGTACGTACCTCCAATGAAATAGTTCCTAATTGGTCACAATTTTGAAGCCCAGCTCGGCCAATTGCTGCTATTACAGGGTCCGGTACAGTCGGACTCAAATCGAAGACTTCCTTGCGGTCTTAATAATTGGAAGCTTATTAGACGATGGTCGTGTTATTCTGATTCTGACGTTATAATAGAATACTACATCTTATCAGATGACCTGAAGAAGGTCGCAGACAGACGCTGGACGCAGGCCGCTTCCAACCGGTCGTTCTGGAAATCCTTGGGAGAGGCCTGGCCTATGTCAAGCATGGACAGCCTGCGGCTGAAATTATGATACTATCAAAAACTATCGAGAGTATTGTTTTTTCTCAACCTATCTATAGGCTATCGAAACGCTATCAATAGTTGACTTTCGACCGCCAACGCTACATTCGCGTTTGGAACTTAAGATGGTACCCTATACGTATAGGGTACAATCTTGAGCTCAAGAATTTAGTAACTAAAATAAAATAAATATACATAAATATACAGGAACAAGTCACACAGATCAAGTTAGCCCCAAAGTAAGTTCAAGACTTGTGTTATGGGATACTAACTCAACGATACTATCGATTATAACAAATACATATATAGATAAACATCCAAGACCCAGGCCAATCAGAAAATATAATTTTTCATCTTGACCTGACCGGGGATCGAACCCAAGACCTCCAGAGTAGTGGTCAGGCATGTTTTACGCCACGGAGGTCGTCGAAGTAACGTTACTAAATTCTTAATTCCAGAATCATATTCATAATGCTGAAAGCTTTTCTTTCTTCTTCTTTCTATCTTTCTTTCCGTAAATTTCTTAAAAAACTTGACAGTAAAATACAATTATAGTACAAGATATAAATTATTATATTTGAATCATCGTTGTCACATCTATTATTGTCGGATAGGGATGAAAGCCTTTTGTCGAACCATCCTATAATCATTTTATCCCATATAGCAGTGATTGAATTAGATTTGTACGAAGAGTAACTTTTTATTTATAGAGCGCTCTATACTTATAGAGCCAGAATTAGAAGTTTTTTTTTTCAAATAGGAATAAACCATTGACCTCACTACACTTCTTAAAATACACACGTATTTTTTCCCATATACCACATAATCAGTAAAGTACATGGTATATTATTGTATAGAAATTAAAAATCTATTTATAATTTTTGAAACTCTTATAACTCACTGCGCACATTATTATTGTATGTGTGAGATTAAGTTTTGTCATATTCTATAGATTTGTGAAAGTTTATAGACACGGAGTCAATTACATTTCTTTAACGCTGTGAATCTTCTGAATAAAAATAAATAAATAAATAAATCCCATGCATCGAATAATTATCTCTCTTCTGTTTATCTCTCTCTTATTTATATATTATTCTCCCTTTTTCCAATCATAAAGCACATTTTTTATTCTGTGGCATAATAAGATCACCAACAAATCAGTTTAAGAAAAGTATAAATACGGTCGGTATTTATTAACTTTTAAAGTCTAAATTAACTAAACCGATTAAAATGAATTGTAATAGATTTTATTCGACATTATTAACACACGGCCTCCAGGCAATATTTGCATGTTATTTTTATTATGTAAACATCAAGGGTTACGAGGTCAGACGGCTGTCGCTTTATTGAAATAACCAGTTCCGCCAAATCAGGAACATGATCAATAGCGCACCCTGGGCTCTGAAGCGTAAGCTGAAGATGCAACCGGGAAACACGCTCTGACGAAGAAGTACACGTACAAGTAGAAACACTCGTCAAATGGAAGCGCGCTCTACCGAAGTTGGAGCGGCACTCTATTTATGTATTCGTATCATGAGTGTTAGAAGTGATATAATATTAAATGTGTTATAAGATTTTATTATTATAGGAAACGCTATTTCGGGCTTTAGTATTTTTATTACAACTGCGCATGATTTTCCTTTTTTATTAATATTGTGGTGTAATCTTAATTTAAAAGAGTCTATGTCTGCCTCGACTTCTAAAATGTGACGCTGCTAGCCCTACACCTCGTCTATTCCCAGTTGTTACTGGCTTTGTCACCAATGGGAAAAATGATCCCGATTGTCACCAGTGGCGACGTATATCACATACTTTCCCAGTTGTAGCTACTAGCTCTCACCACTGGTGACAAATGAGAAAAATACATCCCAATCATCGCCAATGGCCAGCCGAGTTTCTAGCGCCTCAACGTCCCGAGCGCTCTATAAATGGCCCGACTGGTATGGTCGTGCCCTCTTGCTCGACATCTGCCAGTTGAGTACCACTATTGTTTTCGGTCCTCAACTTTGTGCTTGAACTATCCACGACCCTGTCTTTAATTGTATCACTCTGGAAATAAACACCAATTCTAGATTTCTATTTAAAACTTTTTATTTATCTCCTACTCTCACGTATGGGTCAAACGTAACCACTCTGATATTATGACGACTAATCTTCATTCCATTTTCAGTTTGCCTTCCATTCTTCACCCATGGGATATCCACTACGCTTCTCTCATTAGCACCACTTGGTGATCCATTATGGAACCAAACTGGCCTGATTCTCGGAGCGGCAATATCTGGACCTATTATGTGCTATATCATTGATAAATGTGGAAGGAAGATTGGAATTTTCATAGTCAACTTAGTGCAAGGTGTGAGTACCTTCAATTATAATTAAATATAAGTATATGGACTAATCACCTAGAACAAACTAGCGCCAATGTAAGTTCGAGAACCGTGTTGTGGGACTCAGCTAATAAAGTTAATTTTTTTTTTGTTTGCTTATGCCCGAATACTCAAACGCTACTCGATTTTGAGAGCTGTTCAAGTCACAGAGTAATTTATAGTTAAAGTATCATGCTGTCACTGTCATACATATCGCGGACGTTTAGCGTGACAGCATGATATTTGAGCAGTTCTAAAAATTGAATTACGTTTGAGTATTCGGGCGTTAAACGCTTATAACTTAAGATCTACTACTGAACAGATAAAAAAATCTTTCTGCATATGATAGTCTGATTCTTGGGGGAGGTTAAAGGCTATATAGTATATACACACCAATAGTGGGTAAAACCGAGGGAAACAGCTATTTTTATGACCGGGGATCGAACTTGGGACCTTCAGTGTGACAGCCTGTCCACAGAAGTTCAAATTTCAGTTGTAAAACTACTTCTTCTTCATCCGTCCCTCACTAGTCACTACTGAAGATCCTAACATACATACATATAATCACGTCTTTTTCCCATAATATACGACAAAGCCTAGGGTCACAAGACCTTAGACCACGTTTAGCATGATGGTAGTTGAAACAGGAAATCAATAGTGATTGGTTGCTAGAAGCATCGCCTATATCTTGATTTCCTCATTCCGCTAATCCTTCGGTCGACTTTTCAACCTGTGAGGGTCCTGAACGCAGTATATATGCAGCCTCCAGCTGCTCTCTTCAAGCTGCGTCCACCCATCTTGCTAGAGGTTTTTCTCTAATGCTTTTAGCTTCTGCTCTATATTCCGTGTTCGTAAGGCACTTGAAACCGTTGGTCCCGGCTGTCATTTAGTGGTCGTTAAAAAAACCACGTTGAAAGCCGAGAAACTTGCTCTTTTAACTCAAACGATATGATGATGATTATCTTAATACATGAATTATTTCGGACCATAGGATCGGAGGAAGAAGAATTGTAGAAGAAAGGGTTAATATCTTTTTTTTTCAGACGACATGTATCCCCCTATTTTTAATACCAAACATGGCCAGCATTTTGACATTACACATCTTAACCGGCATATCAGCTGGTGGTCTATTCACAATCATCCCAATATACATACGGGAGACCTTCCCAATGAAGATGAGGGCAGTGTCATTGGCGCTGATGACTGTGATGGTCTCGACTGGGTTTCTGATGAAGTTGGCAATGATTGATGATGCGCTGATGCTGATGATGGTAGCGCTGGTGATGATTCAGATAATGACGCTGTCTATTATGGTAGAGTCTCCGAGTTATTTGGTGATTGTGGATAAAATTGAGGTAAGATTGTATTCCACTTGCTACGAACCTCTCTCGCTTTCACACTCATTGCTTACGTCATACTTAAATACTCACTCCGCGGGCACATTGACACGAAGTGGATCTCGGCCCCCGAAACGATGAAGCGCATTACTTTTGATTACCTTTGGGAAACAGGCGTGATGACATAGAATTTGGAAATCTCGCGCGCGGTCTCAACTTTTTTTAAATCTATATGTGATGATATCTATGTATGTAAGATCACGTATAGTAGAAGTATGGATGTGGATGGATGCCTTGCTCATCCATTTCTGCCTCTCGCTTAATTATTTTTGCAACATCACTGGTGTTTACTAAAAAAAACGATTAAGCACTATCTATATTATCTTAATATTTAAACAAATACCACATAATCTTAAAATTAAAAGCAAAAAAAGTACCTAAATACGTCTAAAGACTGATGCGATGAAAGATGATTCCAAGCATTGAAAAGTTTCTTTACATTGCTGTCCATTGGCAAGGTGCCCAGAAGGCTAGCAGCATTTCCACGTTGAATGGCAATGCTGATATTTTCCCCCAGGAAAATACCAGGCCTCTGGTCACGCGTGGCATCATTAACTATATATATAAATACTAGCTGTTCCCCGCGGCTTCGTCCCGCGTGGGACTTGGTTATATCGCGCCCAAAAGTAGCCTATGTTTGACCTCAGGTCTTTAACTACATCCTTACCAAATTTCATCACAATCGGTCCAGCAGTTTAGCTGTGAAGAGAGAAGACAGACAGACAGACAGACTTTCGCATTTATAATATTAGTATGGAAGTATGGATAGTATGGATATGGAAGTATGGATATGGATTAAGTGTTTACTGATATAAAATCTTTGTATTTTACTCGAGATACTTTCAAGCTACTGCAGTAACCTTTAGTAGATTTGAAATAGATGAGAACAAATTAAATACGTGCTCGGAAAACTAAGTCGTAATGAATGTTTGACACCAGCAAAATTTACGCGGCAAAGATATATACCAGTGTTAAATTCATGTATATTACTCTCAGGAGTAATATTACAAATTCTTAATTCGTGTACTTGCACGAAGGTACAGTCGAAGGTTCACATTCTGTCGTGCCCTAATCGCCCTGTCTCTTGTACAATGGGGGACCAGAATGCGGCGAACGACCTGGCCATGGAGTTTCTTTCAGCCAACCTTAGGGTATCCGCACAGAACAGAGAAATTTTATTTATCCGAATTTTATCGAAGGAAAGATAGAATGAAGAAGAGGTCCAGGTAGAACAAGGCATATAAAACAAATAAAAGAGAAGACAAACGTCGTGTCGTATCCATACTCCATACTAATATTATAAATTTTTTTGTGTGAATCTTGGCTTGCAAGCCAATTTAGTGACACGTTTTTCGTGCGCTATGCCACTTCTAATATTTCTTTATTCTGTCCCGTTGACCTGCAACCGTAAGCCATCTACTAAAAGAAAAAAATATTGATTGAAAATAAATTTATGTGATATTTTTCAGGCAGCTACAAGTGCTGTAGCAAAGTTGAAGTCTCTAACAAAAGACAGTCCAGCTGTGATTCATCAAGTGAATATGCTCAAACAGGAGAGAGAGCGAGCAAGAGCTAATGGAAAAATTACTTTATTTAGTTTTTGTGAGTATTTATTATATTTTCGGACATTTTTGTTACTTTTGATTATATGTACAAGGCGGTTTTGATCTAGGTACAAGTCTTAAAAAGTACAGAGAGACAAGATAGAGATGCCACTAGTGGCAATAATACCCGAAACCTAATACGGAATCCGACAGTCGAATCGAATATTGTTGTACTATATATTAATAACCTAAGCATCTAAGTATATTATAATCGTTGTTAGCACCCCATACTTCTATCTCTCACAGTATCCCTAAGGTAAGCTGGTAGACAATGCAATAGCATTAAGTTTTTACCTTTTGTAAACAATCTTTATATGATAATAAATCGATACCATAAGTTTCGAACTATTGTTTGGTTTTACGTAAGTTTTATATACATTATTTACTTACTAATAAGATTTCTCACAGGTCTTTGGAGACTATTCATATAATTACATTAGTCTATGGGTCGCGGCTCGTCTAGACCGTGAACTACTAATATTGATATAAAGGACGTTACCAAATAATTTGGTAGCAATTCTCCGGTGGCGTCCATGAAGTAATATAAAATGATAGCCACAATTATTTTATTTATTTTCCACATATACCTATCACTTCACTACATAGTATAAAACAAATTCGCTTTCTCTGTCCCTATGTCCCTTTGTATGCTTAAATCTTCAAAACTACGCAATGGATTTTGATGCGGTTTTTTTAATAGATAGAGTTTTTCAAGAGGAAGGTTTTTATGCCCATTCAAAGCCGGGGCAAGTCGCTAGTTTGTAATAAATAAAATAATATTAATTGTACCTAAATTTGCGATTAACAAACAATACACTAAGACAAGCGCCACCGACCAGGTGACCTACTATCATCTTTAAAACACGCGGGCGAAGCCGTAGACAAAAGCTAGTAAAAATTAAATAAATAAATTACAAAATGCTAATGTTTTTCAGTCAAGAACCGAATCTGGTTGGACATAACAAAGATTGGTATCATGCTCTTCACTATCAGGGAGCTGTGTGGAAGCATCATCTTTCTAGACCAGGACAAGGTGTTGGCGCAGCTGAATCTGCCATCGGATCCGTACAGAATGCTTGTAGTCACCGCCTGGTGTGTTGGATGTATTTTCTGTTTACTCTGCATCAGTTTTGTGGAAAGAAAGGTATGCTTAAAATGTATATAGCTCAGTAGCTTAGCAGGACATGCTTGTTTGCAACGACCGAGCTTATATTTCTATCAACCGTGCTTCGGTAGGCACGTTAAGCCGTTGGACCCGGCTGCCATCTAGTAGTCGTTTAAGGAACCACGTCAGTGGCCGAAAGTCGGTTCCGAAAAACTCTGATACCATGATGTGCATGGTCGATTGAACGTGGCAATTAGACGAAATGAATGAATGAATTCCTTTCTTATTCTTCGTCCGAACCCTTCTCTTTCCTGCTTATGACAGGAAAGGGCTCGGATGGAGATGTATGACCGTATTTATTAATTAACTTTTGCATTGCTCGCGCTGCAATGTTTTCTGTTTCTCTCTACCCTAATGCTGGAAGTAATTGCTTTAGCGATTTATTCGCCTTTATCATAGATTTAAAAAAAAAAATCCGCGCGCGATACGAAATTCTATGGCCTTTATACTAATTTTATTTTCGAACCTGTATGATGCATTTATGTAATTAGTGCAATAAAGTGTTTATTTATTCATTCATAACCCGCGGTTTTACACTTTTGGGAGAGGGTGTCCTCTATCAGTGGCCACTCCGGTTGGTCAAATGCTCTAAGTGCTAGGCTGTCGCGTAGTATTATTTGGAGTAATTGACATGATAAACACACATGAGTTGCAGTGGCGGGGCACATAGCGCGACGAACCGATTGCCGATGGGGCAAAAAGGTACTCGCACCGGCAATCGCAGTAACGGACACCGACCGACCAGATGTTCGGATGACTTGAGGAAGGTCGCAGGCAGGCGCTGGATGCAGGCCGTTTCTAACCGGTCGTTTTGGAAATCCTTGGGGGAGGCCTACGTCCAGGAGTGGACGGCCTGCGGCTGAAATGAAATGATAAATGAAAAAGTAGAAAAAATAGAGGTTAAAATTAGTCGTCTTGCTTCCAGTACCTCTTGACCTTCGGCTTCGTAATCATGGTGTTGTCAATGGGAGTACTTGGTGTTTACACTCAAGCTGATCTGACGGTGAAGACCCTGAGGTGGATGCCGGTTGTAGTTTTACCAATATTGGTCTTCGGGTATGGGGTGACATGGGGAATGCCCACGATTATAATGGTGGATATGTATAATATGGAGGTATGTATTTATTATTTAAAAACTTTATTAAAACAAAAAACTAATTATCATTAAAACCCATATTCAACATTAAATTATTGTTCCATAAGTAAGTACAAAATACTTAAACAATTGGCGGACTTATGCTAAGCATTATGTACCAGTCAACCATTGGGAGAAACAGAAAATTTAATATATGTAATTTAGTTGATTTACATATTTTATTGTTCTTTTCGAATATTTTTACTTATTTCAACATTAAAATTGTGATGTGTCCGTGACTCCTAGAAAGGGGGCGGCTGAAAATCAGTGCTAGACATCTCTGCTTGCCTAATATAATACTATATTTCATGTTTGTTATCTTTATCCTTTGTTGATTTGTATGTGTGATAAATATCTATTCTATTATGTTCTGTTATATTCTATTCTTTTCTAAGAATGTTTTTTTTCTTAAATTTTCAGATCCGAGCCACGTTAATAGGACTACTATATTCATATTCCGAATTAATAAAACTGGCACACGTACACTCCTTCCAATACATAGAAGATTACATGGGAACGTATACAGTGTTCTATATATTTGCATGTGTCAACCTATTTGCAGGGGTGTACGCTTTATTTGCAATCCCGAATATTAAAGATAAAAGTGTGAGACAAATCGAAAAACAGCTGAAGAGAATACCGATTTTAAATTTATGATATAAATATAAGGACTGTGCTCATTTATGTCATTTTTTATTTAAAATAACAGCTATTCCCCGTGGTATTATTTCTAGAACCTTCCCTATAAATCTGGCTATCATATGAATTTTCCTGTTTTGCATGGTCTATTGACCCCATAGAAACGATGGCCGATCGGGCAGAAAGGTTCTCTACTTCCATACTAATATTATTAATGCGAACGCCCGCCTGTTTGCCCGTCCATCGTCTGTTACGCTTTCACAGCAAAACCGTTAGACCTATTTTGATAAATTATGGTAAAGATATAGTTATAGTTAAAGACAAACATAGGCTACTTTTTTTCACTACATAATCGAGTACCACGCGGTCGGAGCGACTATATCCATAACAAATTTTATCAAAATCCGTCTAGCGGCTATTACTAATTCTGTGCCAGCGGTATAGTTGTGTAAGCGAAACAGACAGACAATTTTGCATATTTTTAAGATACTCGCATAATAAATGAATGGTAGTGAAAAAACAGAAACGAGATGCTACAAGCGCAAGACTAGGATTGGATTAACTTCAATAAGTGTAATGATTGATGAGTCAAGTTTATGAATAACTGCAGGGTTTAATTATTAATGATTGAGCAGTAATACAGGATGGGACATTTAAATATTGGATTGATAACTACATAATAAAAATATCTTATCAAATGAAAAATGAAAAATCTAATTAGTTTGCCTCCGTGGTCCTGTGGTTAAGGCGTTTGCCTGTAGACCCAGAGGGTCTTGGGTTCAATTCCCACGGGAAGCATACCTTGTTTAGCTGTCTCCAGTTTGGTGAGGACATTGCTGGCTTGAATCACCTGATTGTCTGATAATAAAGATGATTCTGGGCTTCGGAAGGCACGGTAAGCCGTTGGTCCCAGCTGCCATCTTGTATTCATTAAAGGAACCACGTCAGAGGCCGAGAGGCGGTTCCGAAGAACTCTGACACCAGGACGAAATGATGATAATGAGTTTAAAGCTCCTCAGACAACCACTTTATAGTACTTTAGACTTTTTATATTATTTTATGTTGTTCACTGTAGCGTTGTAGGTAAAAGTATCGTAAAAAAAAAGAGACTTAAATCCATATTCATATTTATAAATATGAATTCGTGATAAATATACCAATTTCAAGTGTCTAAATTTAACTTGAGCAAAAAAATATCAAAGAAAATTCCAAATGGGACAATAACAAGTCAGATTTTGTAAATATGTGAAGGTTGACGCATACGCATGGCTTAATATTAATTTTGAAGCACATTTTTATCGGTCGCGTCCTTAACTATACACTATGACTTTTTTTCGTAAATCGTCTTACTACTTTTTATAAAAATTACATAATATACCGTTTTTTTAGTTTAGTGCGTAAAAATGTACTGAAATAAAACTCAAATTCATACTATAACGTTTTGTTGACTTTTAAATAAAAATCCTTTTTTTTAATATATTTCTTTGACTATTTTAATGTGTCTAAACTTGCCTTCGTGAAAATCTGTTCCAAATCTCTATTTACAATTTGTAAAAAATATTAAATTGATAAAATTATTACTACATATCTGTCGGGGCCAAAAATTAAGCAATTCACGGCCGAGGATTGTATAGAACTTATCTTCCTTCGAACGCTAACTGTCCCACCTTTAAATCCAATTCTATTTGCGGTCGGCAATGTATTTAATTTTTTTTTATTAACATTCTTAGCCTCGGCCAGGAATAAGTCTATTTACGTATTTTTTTTAGATTATGAAGCAATTTTCGAGCAAGAGGAAAAAAATTCAAAACTAAGCAACGAGATTTCAAAAATTTAAGAAACAACTGAAATTCCGACTAACGAATTGATTTTGAGAAATCTATCCTCTAAAGAAAAATCGTTACGTCCTTCAGTTTTTCTACGTTTGACTGCTCTGACGGCTTCGGCATAAACATTAAACAAAGATATACTTAGGTAGGTATTCTTTTTTTTGTGGCATTTATCCACAATGGTCTAACTTATAGCTTATTTTTGCCAGTGAAAAGTTTCTTTTGAATATTCTTCAATTTCTTCATTTGGTCAAATCACAGAGTCAAGTCAGAAATCAGTCATGTCTAGTCAAGTGAGTCAAGTCGGAGGAGGGCCAAGTGAAGCAATAGAAGAATTTCACTTAACAATATTTGGAGATTTAAGTCAGTTAAACGACATTATACCACTTTCCAACACTCACGCTTTTTCACGAACACTTAAGAAAATAATAATCCACCATTATTATGCACAAATGCTCGAAAAACGCTTTGTACTGTACACCTATCACACCAATGTCAATGTTGAGTGGTAGAAAATGCCATAAGGCATTATGTCCACCAATTGTACATTTTATTTTGAAATGAAATGAAATTATTTATCGACATGGAACAATGGAACAATCATATATAATAATTATTTGTTTATTTGATTAATAACCTGTTCAAATCAGTTTTTTTATCTAGCAGATGTAGACTTAGAATTAGCATCAACATGACCCACATCACAGTGTCAATTTTTTGATATACTAGCAGTCCACTCCGGCTTCGAACGTGGTACATACATAGCCTATATCATTCAGGGAGAACGTAGCTTTTCAATGGTGAAAGAATTTTTGATATCGGCACAGCAGTTTTTGAGTTTATTCATTACAAACATACACATAAAAATACAAATCTTACCTCTTTTAAATAAAAGTCTAGATTATAGTATAGATATATAGAAGTACTAGCTTTCGCCCGCGGTTTCGCCCGCGTGAATTTTCCTCGGGAACAGTGCTTTTTCCGGGATGAAAGGTATGTGCTTCTCAATTTTCTATGTGTATGCGAAATTTCAGGAAGATTGGTGCAGTAGATAGAGCGTGAAAGCGTAAAAAAACAAATTCACTTTCTCCTTTATAAAATTAGTTACTAGCGACCCGCTCCGGCTTCGCATGGGGATAAAATCTTCGTCTTGAATCACTCATCTATTAAAAAAAACCGCATCAAAGTCCGTTGTGTAGTTTTAAAGATTTAAGCATACAAAGGGACATAGGGACAGAGAAAGCGACTTTGTTTCATACTATGTAGTGATAGTGATAGTAGAGTGATGATAAATGTAGCAGCATATTACATACTCGTATTCTTATAACACATCTAGTTGTAAAATATCTGTAAAGTATGTCGAGGGATAAAAATAAAACAGTTTTTGTTTTCCGAAAGAACTTGTAGATACAGAGAAAATATTGTTTGCCATTTCTGCACATATTCAATTCAGAACGTTGATTTGCATAAACAAATATAACGTAATAATCTTGTTTCTATCCATCTTCAAAAAAAGCATTATTTTTCTATTAAGGATTTTCATCATTATATCGTGTGGTTTACTCGGCCAATTGACCATGCTTACCCTGGTCGGTTCTGCAAAATCACCTCTCGGACTCTGACGTGCGGTTTCTTTAACTACCACACGGCATCAGCCGAGACTAACGTCTTATCGTGCTTTCTGAAGCACGGAATCATCTTTATTAAAAAACTAGCAGTCTGCCCCGGCTTTGACCGTGGTACACACATAGCCTGTAGCGTGGCTTCCCAACGGTGAATTACTTTTGCAAATCAGTCCAGTAGTTTGGAAGTATATTATGTACACAAACATACATACATATAATCACGTCTTTATCCCATACGGGGAAAACTTTTTATAGTTTGAACACGTCATCTTAAAACTGAATTCCCGAAATTCTCACGGGAATAGAAGTAACGATTTAAATGCCTACCTAAAAACATCTATATTTCAATTCAGATTATACACATTCGTCCGTATTTTGTTGATTCGTCGAAATGATTTATGAATATTGGTAATGCCTTTTTGCCGTAAATGTTGAAAAATCTCAACATACCGATATCATTTAAATTGTATTTATTTGCGTTTGAAAATGTCGAATTCGTTTAATGGGCCCATATCATGAAAAAGTGTACCATCTGTTTTAAACTTCAAAAAAGGGAGGTTCTTAGTTGGATTCTTGTAAACAAAACTTCAGCAGCAGTCTACAAGAAGTACTTAGATCTTTATCTATACATATAATAAGATTGAAAACATATTTTTTCTGTCCTTTTAGTAATTTTGATTGAAATAGATAGACATTTAAAGGAATAATAGAATACAAAAAATATGTCACGTTTATCTCCGAAAGTTTTGAATCGATTTGCTTAAAACTTTCACCAATGGTTTTGTTTTAACTCGGAAGAACATCTAAAGTTTGTTTCAGCAAAATCGGTTTATTAAAAAAAAGTTATCATTTGAATGAACTCAAAGCATGTTTGACTGCAAATATATAGCAATTTCGAACGAATGCATCAAATTGGATAAGGTATTATGTGTTTATTGTCATGACAAACTTTGTATAAGAGAAAATGGGGATTCCCGGTAAATTCCCGCTGAAACGAAGCTCACGCGCACGAAGTCGAGGGCTACAGTTATTTATGCAATACTAGCGACCCGCCCCGGCTTCGCATGGGCATAAAAACCTTCATCATGAATCACTATCTATTTAAAAAACCGCATCAAAATCCGTTGCGTAGTTTTAAAGATTTAAGCATACATAGGAATATAGGGATAGAGAAAGCGACTTTGTTTTATACTATGTAGTGATGTATAATCTGTGTTTGTTGTTTTGTGAATGAAGTCTACTGAACTGAACTTAATTTTACATACCCCAAAGGTCTTTGTTGAAAACTACTAGCAAGTTAAACAAAAGATACAATGAAAGTTCAAAGTTAAAGTTACTAGCCGTGCCAGTTAATGAACTAAACTACAAAACAGTTATGAAATACTCGTAGCAGTTAATAATTGACTATCAGAATACAGAAATATTTGTTTAACAAAGTAAATTTTCATGTAGGTACCTACCTCACCTCCTAGCGGTACTTCTGGTTAACAGTTTTACTAAGTTTATTAAGTTAAAAGAATCATACAAGACCAAACTAGTTTATTTATTAAAAAGAGAAAGTTAAACTCAGGCAAAAGTAGCAGGCAGAACTCGCTAACTCATATCTTTAAGGCGCTGTGCATCAGGAGAATACCGTAAAACGTCTATTTTTTCGTCGCGCAGTTAGCTTCATTCTTCATTGAATACAAGCATGAAAAAAATATGATGTATAGTTCAAAGATCAAAATAAATGGATACATAAAAATATTAAAAAAAATAATAATTAAAACCTAGCTAAATAAAATAGCAAAAAAGCTATATCCAGAAAAGGTTTCGTCGCGAATTACTTGATATCTTCAGCGACAACTACCAATTTTTTTACGTCTATAAAAAGAATAATATAATGACCCAGATGGATACCTAAAAAAATTACAAGATTTAGTCATAATTATTGAAATATTAAATTAAAACTGGAAAATTTCACCCGAAATGGCATTGAACGGAGACTAGTGACAGGCCAACCCAGTATCGCCACTTTCAACCTTATTTCATTTCGCGTACGTACTATAATCGCACTTTACTCCTCTAAAATACCTAAGGGTTGGGGATACAGCGCCTTAAACTTTTTCAATCCGATACATTATCATAAGCCACGCCGTCCTGCGTAAGACACGTTAATCTATTTGACCCAAAAAATACAAAATGTGTAAATGTTCGCTCTGGGATATTTTACATATATTTGAAAATCCACCATCGTAAAACGATATTATAGGCTGAGAGGCTGATTCGTAAAACTGTGTCACCAGGATTGCAGACAGATTAATGCCCGAATACTCAAACGCTACTCAATTTTGAGAGCTGTTCAAGTATCATGCTGTCACTGTCATATCCCTAACGTTCAGCGCGACAGCATGATACTTGAGCAGCTCTCAAAATTGAGTAGCGTTTGAGTATTCGGGCGTTTGACGTTATGCCAATATTAACAATTGTTTTGATACAATATAGAGTACTTATACTAAACTAAACTCACTCTGCTTTGCTTCTGGACGATTTGTTCCCTCGATGTCAAGACCCGTTACGTCGAGTCGCCGCCATGTCTACTCTGATAATAAAGCGTTAATTTTCAGAGTAGACGTGGTGGCGACTCGACGTAACGGATCTCGACATCGAGGGAACAAATCTTCTGGATACCACGGAAAAATAAATTAAAAATAACTGAAATGATGAAACAAGTTGTGAATTCTTTTTCACGTTTCCCTAATGTTAAGATTTGTCAACTGAAGTAAGATAAAAGCAAACGCCTCCCTCGGGATCCGAGCTATCTGTCTTCCTGTCAAATTGTGTTTGTATGTAACATTTACGGTCTGTGGTAAAGGAAATGTTAGATTTTAACGGTTTGGAGAGGCGAAGCAATAGGAAAATGCTCGATTCGGGAAGATTATGATCCGCCAGGTGTGACATGCCTAGGCACAGATTACATAATACTATTCTAGTATAGATACTCTACCGCTATATAAAAAAAACACGCCGATTTCTAGCGTACTAACCTGGTACTAACAGAGTTGTCCCCATACCCATATTGAGACATATTAACGCCATCTTTCGATGACTTGAGAAAATGTGATACTTAATCTTATAACTTAATAGCACTAAACTAGTTTGTAGGGTGACAATACTTTGAAAATTCACTCTCTCTTAATTCACACTCTTTTTTCGACAAAAATAAGTAGGATATTGACTAAATTGACTTTTTTAATCCTTGGTGCGCCACCTATTAGCAAGAAAAAAAACTAAATCTTTTAGGCAATGGGACTACATGTGCCCGAGGAACCGCATTACAGACGAAGTCTAATCCTTATTTGTATAATTTAACTCAATATGTGTGGAAACTTTTATACAATTCTTCTGGTCAGTAAGCAATTTAAAAAAAAATTGTTTTGCTGGTACCTCACTAAACTACTTATTCGCGTATTTGGCAAAATTTTCGACGAATAGGCAAATAGCGCAACACCGCCTACACATGGAGGCAAATACGAAATATACATGCACGGAAAGCCCTTGGTATTTGCCCTATTTGCCAAATATGCAAGTAATGCAAATGTTTTGGCAAATATACCGTCCACACATGGTTAAATAGGCGAATAAAAATAGCCAAGTGTGGTACCAGCATCAGACTTATAATTGTTTCAACTGTAAAAAGTCACACAAATAAAAAATTTGGATGTGTGTATTGTGTAAAATGTTTGAAAGGAAATTCATGGGCAGTAGCTAGTAAAACCATAAACAAAACAGCAATCAGAGACAATGAGCGAACTCTGGACTGATGAAACTCATTGTCTTACTGAATGGAGATAAACCTGGATTTATTTACTTTTCAAGTGCCGATTTGCAGGGTTTTTGTTTGGCTGGTGCACAGATATACATTTTACTAGATCAATACATAGTACAAAATATAAAACAAAGTCGCTTTCTCTGTCCCTATGTATGCTTAAATCTTTAAAACTATAACTATAAATTTCCATGTTTACGAATTAATAAATATAAAGGGATAAATCATATAGATCTATTTAGCCTTAAAGAAAGTTCGAGACTTGTGTTATGGGATACTAACTCAACGATACTAGGCTAATAGCCTACCCGAGTTTTGACAGCTCTGAATATTAAATAAAGAAATTGAAATCTTACTGCCATATTACAATTTTCATATTTTTTGGTTTCACGGGTCAAATAATGTAAGAAGTTGTTTTCAACATTTGTTGCATCAAAATTGTTTAGTCAAGTAGCCTATTCTACCTGTTTTTTCAATACTGCTTACTAGGGAAACATTACAACATTAACTTTTATTTAATCCTACAAGTAAACAAAACAAAATTAAGTTAATAATATTGTTTTTATTAGGTTAGTTCAAGCTTTTGTACGAGAAGATGTATTTTTCTCATCAATAGATTAGTTAGTTTACTATCTAATCTAACTAACCGTGTCTCTCGGACTCATCGAATAGCCGATCTATTTAAGTAAATAGCTAGCTATTTCTGTCACAGTTAAACTGCGATGTTAAAATGGTATATTATATCACTACATAGTATAAAACAGTCGCTTTATCTGTCCCTATATCCCTATGTATGCTTAAATCTTTAAAACTACGCAACGGAGTTTGTTCGTTAGTCTCGCTAAAACTCGAGAATGGCTGGGCCGATTTGGCTAATTTTGGTCTTAATATTTGTGGATGTTAAGGGAAGGTTTTAACGGTGAGAAAAGTGCGTTCAGGCGGTACGGAGTTCGCCGGGTCAGCTAGTTTGAAATATATAACTGAAGTTACTTTTCCTCGTTATAAATAAATATAAATAAATTTATAAGGACAAAACCCACAGATTGAGTAAGCACCAAAGTAAGTTCGAGACTTGTATTATGGGATACTATAGCTCAATAATACTATATTATATATATAAATACATATATAAAGTGAACTTACTCGTAAATCAACTGCAAATATTTTAAGGGTAGATATAGACCACTATACTGAACAACTTTTCCAAATAAACTTAACACCTTATATAGATGAACATCCAAGATGCAGGTCAACGATAAAAATATCATTTTCCATCTTGATCTGACCGGGAATCGAACCCGGGACCTCCTGAGTAGCTGTCAGGCATGTCAATCATTACGCATCCCTGAAAAAGCTATCTTGTGGTATGATAAAATAGTATTTCGACAAAGTACATCCTCTAAAAAAGCATAAAGGAAGCGGACTTCGGACTCCGAAGGAACCAGCTAAGATGGCAACGTAGAAAGCGTTTAGATGAGAGATACATGGTTATGACTTTAAATTATGTCAAACAAATTTATAGACTAGACACCTTTCGCTCTCTTATCGTCATGTTTTGTTAGCAGCAAAATTCTACTAATATTATAAAGATGAAAGTTTGAATCGATATGGCTGAAATTCGGAATGGAGATTGCTTAGACCCTGGAACAATATATAGACTATACTTTATCCCAGAGTTCCCATATAAACTTAAATACATCCACAGGAATAACATAACCTTCCTACTTTTGCAGTCGAGTAAAAAAATTACAAAAAATAAAATCAAGTCTTATTTTAACAAGCTTGTTTGACCGTAACAATTTATTAGAGGACACAGAGATATCTAAATATTCACTCGTAAGCTTATTTCCTCTGGAGACCCGCCATAGGGATAACGACTGTAAAAAGAGATACAAAATGTATATTTTGTTTCTGTTGCATTCATTTTTTAAATTGCTAATAGCGTTTGTTTGCGTTGCGTCGAGTCAGATATTTAAATCTGTTTTTTTTTTCTTATGAAAACACATAAATTATCGAGAAAAAGGTGTCTCAATCTCGTATATAAATGACTAGCTATTGCTCGCAGCTCCGGCCGCTTTCAGGCTGCAGTTTGTATTCTTAACTGATCTTCATTAAACTTGGCATACGTGTTCCTTGTTTTGATGCATAAACTCTTTCTTTTGAGAATAGACGAGGAAAAAAGAGTAAATAGAATGACAAAAAAAATAGTTGTAACAAAGGAGATAGACGGAAACAGGGGGTAAAGGGGGTAAAGGGGGTAAAGGGGGTAAAGGGGGTAAAGGGGGTAAAGGGGGTAAAGGGGGTAAAGGGGGTAAAGGGAGTAAAGGGGGTAAAGGGGGTAAAGGGGGTAAAGGGGGTAAAGGGGGTAAAGGGGGTAAAGGGGGTAAAGGGTGTAAAAGTGGATAAAAGAGGGATGGTCGCGAGGGCAGATTCACAGAACAACGAGTAACAAGAATTCCAATTTCAATCAGTCCTGCGTCATCTCTTTGCCATGTATCGACATGCAGCTCGCTTAAAAATTGATAACAGAAGGCCAGTGCGTTCACCACGCAATGTCAGAAACGCAGATGCTAGCAACTGCGTTAGCATGTTGTTCAAATACAAAATCACTAACGCAGACGTTACTTAGCGTCTTCGTTTATTAAATCTCGTGGTAGGGGTACAGATTGCAAAAATAATTTATGTAGCTACCACACTAAGCATTAAAGCGATGTTGGGGAAGGTTATTATAATAATAATAAAGTTTTATCGCATTACTATGTAGGCACCTAGCTACTCACAGAATTTAAAAATATTAACAAGAAGTGGCATAGCGCACGAAAAGAGTTACACCCATATTCTCAAATGTTTCCTCAAACTCCATTCATCCTCACTCGACCTCAATGGTATTCATAGTTGACACTAGCTTCCTCACCTTAAGGAAATTACTCAATGGAGGTGAGGAACGAACTGTCAAATATAAGGTAGGTCGAGAGGTACCTTATGGAAGCCTCGAACGTTTCGTTTAACGAAAAGTAGGTACTTTTATTGAGGACCAGATTTAAAAGAACTTATACCCACTGTAATAAGTTATTTGTTTATTAAGTATTTTGTTGTTTTATAATAAATCTATGCCAGTAAGCTAAAATTGAAAAAAGAAAATTAATTAAAAACTCTCTTTACGTCAAAAAGTGAAGCGGTTTACCAACATACAGAAATGAAACGGGACGTCATTCCTTGACTCATCCTCACTGGAGTTTCCTCAAGGAAACAATCAAGAATACCATTTTCAAGGAAAGTTGGAGGACTTCCTTGAGGCGTCCTCGAATGAAGTTGAGTGGAGGTGAACTATGAGGAAACGTTTGTGAATATGGGTGTCAGAGGTCGTGGTTTACTTGCCCAGCTCACCTGGGTGGACCACGGGCACATTTATTTGCCAGAAGTCCACCTTAGTTCACCTGGATGGACCACGGGCATCTTTATTTGCCGGTGGTCCACCTTTCTGGTTTGGCTTGCAAGCCAACGTTTCACACAGAAAAGCGGGCGGGGAATTTGATTGCGTCATTTATCGCCACTGTTATTGGTCGATAATATTAGGTGGCTCTGTTGTAAACTACGTAATACATTTCTAATACGGTGTGGTGTGGTTTACATGTGAATTGAAGGTAAGAAGAGAGAATACGCTGCCACACTGATCCTGGAACTAAATCCGCGTCAAAACATTTCTATTCGGATAATTTCTCTGTTCTGTGTAGCTACTTCTCATAATTAAACATTAAGTTTTATGTAGACCCAGTTTATATGTAACACTATCTTATTGGACGTCTTGATGCTAACTAAGACATTGTTTTTTATTACTGCCCTTTGTGATAACCACGAAAAAGTGATAACACTTATGGTTGCAGCACTCCTTGTGTTGCAGAGTGGCCACGGTAACCGCTTTCCATCAGCTGGGCCGTGGGCCTGTTTTTCTACTTAGACCCGAGTTCACCAACATAATTGTTTAAATTTAAAACAAGTATTTAAATTAAAACAACAGTTTAATCAAGGATGTTGAAAACTAATGATAACTTTTAGATATATTTTATAGTTTAATTTTTATATTTGACTTTGTTTAATAAAACACATATTGAGAAGAACACCCATTCGATTTTTTTAATTATTAGTAATTTATTTTTCATTATTAATTAATTTAAATAATTAAATATCTAATAAAATATTTTTTCATTATTAGGTTTATTAATCAATATCATTAATTCCTAATGATCACAACACAAAATGCAGTCCATTTGCTTTCTTCCCTTAAACAGTTGCAATTGCAGCAAAGATTTCACCAGTACCGCTTTACCTACGAGTATATGGGTAATGACTAAAACATAAGTCTCTTAAACATAAGCCGTAAAAGTCGTCTGAGGGAATCGCCGAATGGGGAAATCATGACATAGGCGATGCGGCTAACAACCCATCACTATTGATTTCCTGTTTCAACTACCATTATGCTAAACGTGGCCTAAGGTCTTATGGCCATAGGCTCTGTCTACCCAGCATGGGATAAAGACGTGATTATATGTATGTATGTATAAGTCTCTTAAGCGTAAGCTAAAGTAACGTAGCCACCCACTTCAAACTAGGCAACAGTATGTAAGTAAATTCATGAGATAAACCATATATAATCATCACAGTGACACGTGTCGTACAAGATTGCTTGGAATATTTACGATGACGCAAACGAGCCCTTTCGAACGACATTAACCGGGAAAAAATATGTTTTATGTAAGCGGTGTTGATGTAGGATTGATGGCGAGAGTGTCTAAAGTGACATTTTATAAGGGGCTTTGAGGGTTCCGTACCCAATGGGTAAAAATAGGATCCTGTTACTAGGATCTGCTATCCGTCCGTCCTTCCGTATTTCTATCTATTCCTATTTCTATTGCCGCTATAACAATAAGTAATAAAATCTAACAGTGTTGGCCACTAACATCACCCGGTCATGTTCCTATTGGTCTAGTTTCCCTGTAAAAATACGGAGGTCAGACGGCAGTCGCTCCATTGTAATAACCAGTACTGCTAAATCAAGATTAGCAGAATAGCGTACTGAGTTCTTAAGCGTAAGCTGAAGGTGCACTCGGGAAAAGATCGAAAGGGCGAAGACTAAAATCAGAATCAAATAAATATTTAAGTGAGGTTCCTATACAACAAATCTGTTTTTTTTTTTGCTGTTTTGTATAAATAATGGCACGGAACCTTTCGTGCACGAGTCTTGCACTTGGCCGGCTTGTTTTTTTTTTGTGTTGGTTACAGTAATGACAAACGTTGTATAATAGAAAAGGGGGATTCCTGTGCAATTCCTTCAATAACGGGAACGCAATCGCGGGCTACAGCTAGTAGAAAATAAGAGGAGCATCTCCATCGACAAATATTTCATCATGTCCACTTATAACTTTGTAACTCAAGTTCTTGCGTAGTTAGCAATTTGGCGATAAGAACTTCATAACTTGTAGATCGACATAAGTCCCCAGGGAACGGGTGGCGCCAATGGGAACTCCTTTGTAACTTTGTGAAATATTAATAGAAATACATTATATTAATAATTTTGGTAGCAAACTTGAATAAATTAGGATATTTTAGAGCTCTATTGAATTCGATTTTAAAGAATTTCACTAGATTTTTTTATTTTAAACTAGCTTTTGCCGCTGCTGCCACTACCAGCCCCTGCAGCCGGCCCACCTCCCCTCACCGCGGTGTCCCCGAGGGCCCTTTAAATGGCTCGACTGGTAGTTATTGGTCCTCTTTCGCTTGACATCTGCCAGTTGAGTACATTACTGCTTTTCTTACTTCAGTCACCAACTTTGTGCTTGTACTATCCACCGACCCTATAAATAGTAGTTCTAACATCATCTTTTATTTATCTCGTTCTACTGTATAACAATAACGTCATACCGCGGCCTTGCCCACGTGAACTTCCCTCGGGAACACTAGCATCCGGGATGAAAGGTACCCTATGTACTTTTCCTGGTTCTAAGCTACCTCCCCACCAATTTTCAGCCAAATCAGTTCAGCTGTTCTTGTGTTATAAATTGTGTACCTAACTAACACGACTTTCTTTTATATATAGACTAGCTTTTGCCCGCGGCTTCGCCTGCGTGAACTTCCCTCGGGATCTTTTTCCCGGGATAAAAAGTATCCTATGTCCTTCTCCTGGCTCTAAACTATCTCCCTGACAATTTTCAGCTAAATCGGTTCAGCCGTTCTTGAGTTATAAGTGAAGTAACTAACACGACTTTCTTTTATATATAGATTAGATTACCAAACTTACTTCATCTCATCATCATTTCAGCCGCAGGCTGTCCACTGCTGGACGTAGACCTACAACAAGGATTTCCAAAATGACCGGTTGGAAGCGGCCTGCATCTAGCGCCTGCCTGCGACCTTCTTCAGGTCATATGGTCGGTGGGTGCATGCTCACCATTGGAGAACCTATCTGCCCCACCGGCCATCCATTAGTCGCGCTTTATGCTCTGCCTACAGCCACTTCAAAGATTACTTCACCTGTTAGTCAACAAATGTTTAATTTGACCAATAATATATTATTTTCGCGTTACCTGTATTCGTTTCAGACCATCTTTAGTATCTGTGGCGATTAAAAACTAGTGACATTTATGTGCGCTATGCCACTTCTTGTTAATATTTCTAAATTCTGTGAGATGTAACTAATACTTTGCCCTTCGTCCATTTACCTAACCAATACAAGAGATTTTTCTTTCGCTGTTTGGTAACTAGTTGTGAAAGAAGAATTATTTTTTCCACTTTCGTAGATTAAGGGTGGGTTGCACCAAAGTACCAGATATCGTAACAGTTAAATTCAAATGTAACAGTAACATTACTGCTAACTATAACCGTTGAAGTAACATAGGTTGCACCGTCGTATTTTTTAGCATAGTTAGTTACCAGGGTTACAAGTATAATGACGTCCGTGGAGGTTATTCGACCCGTTTGACAGATAAGTTGACAACAACAATAGCGCTAACCGGTCAAGTTTGGGCGGTTAAGGTAAGCGTAAAAGTTATGACGTATTTTGACGCTTGACAAAATGGTGTAACCCATTTTTCACCTAACCGGTACTTTGATAATACAGTTATTGTTATAGTAAGTTGGTGCAACCCAGCCTAAATTGTTTCCATTTTTGTAACCAGAGACATAATTCTGCACAGCAAAACAATCAAACAGTAAACGGTTTCAGGCATTAAAGATGCTAAAGTACCTGTATTAAATAAAGAAATAGTTCACATTTAAGTTTACATTGCAACGAAAGGGCCAGAACCAACCTAAATCCTACCTAAAATTAAATGCACGAATAGCAGTTAAATCACATTTTTAACAAAGGATACGATATTTCCATATCCCTACTCCAATTTTCCGAACATGATATCAATTTTATCTTCCATTGATTGACTTTTTGTAATACGGGTTTTAATTAAAATGAAGGCTTGCTTTGTGACGTCATTTTGCTTTATAGTATCCCGTTCAAAGGGTTCACAAAACATATTTTATGGTACTTATCGGCAGTGCATTTAAAAAAAAAAATGTATTATACCCTAACATATATATTTTTACTAGCGACCCGCTCCGGCTTCGCATGGGTAGAATGTTATTGGTTTTGCTTATATAAAAACCTTCCTCTTGAATCACTCTATCTAATAAAAAAAGCCGCATCAAAATCCGTTGCGTAGTTTCTAAGATTTAAGAATACATAAAGGGACAGACAGCATAAAGCGACTTTGTTTTATATTATGTGATGAAGAAAAGATAAAGATTATATTTTTGGGTATATGGGTCCTTAATTGCAATTTGTACAATAAGGTTTTTTGATAAAAAAAATTAATTTAGTCTCTGCCTACCCCTGCGGGTAAGAGGCATGATACTCGCAAATTTTATGGATAAAAGTATTTTTTTTTAAATAATATTGTCTTCTATATATCTATGTATACAAATAAATAAAATTGGTGTGTCTATGTTTGTAATATTATAATAACCGATTAAAATTTGCGGACGAATTCGCGGGCACAACTAGTCTTGTACAAAATTTGACATACTCTACCACAGCGCTACCATTAGTATCTTATTATACTGAGTGATCCGCCCGAAAGTGTCAGCACAATTTTACGACCGCCTTAAGTCCACAGCTCCTAAACCGTGGTTATGGCTGACCAAATTAAACGGAAACAAATAGAGAGCATTCGTTTATAGAATAGTTTAAAGCACTAAACAAATGTATACATAATAGACCGAGCGAGCGAAGCGAGCGAGTCTCCATTTCGAGACTGGCAAATTTTGCTTTTGTCCAGATGTCTGTCTGTCTGTCTGTTTGTCTGTCTGTCTGTTTGTTCCGGGCTAGAGGTCGCATTTCTGAACGATCCTAATGAAACTTGGCCCACGTGTTATTTGATTTATTTGCAACTTTGTCGAGAGATTTTTTATTTTTGGAGGGAAAATGGGGGAAAAAAGGAGGAAAGTTTTCTGTGACGTTGTTTACGAACGGATCCTAATGAAACTTGGCACACGTGTTTCTTGATTTTTTTGCAATTTATTGTCGAGAGCTTTTTTTGATTGGAGGGGAAATGGGGGAAAAAAGGGGGAAAGTTTTCTGTGACGTTGTTTACGTTTTTAAAAACTAGAAATTATCAGACTACACTTTATTTTTGACTGACATCATGCGATAACAGCTGGGTTAAAAAAGTCATGACGTGCCTTCCGAAGCACGCAGGAGCCTTAGTTATAAACGCCACTTGTGGCGACCAATCTTATTTAACGCTGTTGCTTAACACACACGAGTACGTACTACAAACACACAACTAGTGCCAAGCAAAGAGTATATAATCCCAAATCCATACTTCCATATCCATACTAATATTATAAATGCGAAAGTCTGTCTGTCTGTCTGTCACCTCTTCACGGCTAAACTGCTGGACCAATTATAATGAAATTTGGTAGGGATGTAGTTAACGGCCTGAGGTCAAACAAAGGCTACTTTTGGGTGCGATATAACCAGTCCCACGCGGAGCAAAGCCGCGGGGAACAGCTAGTATAAATATAAAAATGCCACTTACGTTACACGTTGACTATATAGAAATTTCTGAAAATGTAGGTCATTAGGTTTTTTGCAATTATCTCAAAAACGCGACTGTTTCTGAATTAGACATAGACATCTTTGTAAAAAATTGTACTAGCCAATTGTCCCAGTGCTGGGCAAAGGCCTTGCCTACCATGCGTCTGGGTGACTCGACGCTATCCAGTCTCGAATTTGTCCAGGTTATCCCACTATCTCTTGTGTGGCCTGCTCCTCGGTCCACGGCCTTCTGGAACCCAGGATATTGGTAGACATATATATAATAAATTTCTGTACTTACCATATTTTGTGTCGAGGTTATGGCAGATAAACTGTTTATTTGAGATGTGCGAATAGCTAGGTCTTACAAATTATTAGTAATTTGGAATGTTAAAGGACATATTTGTCATATGTTTAGTATGTCATCAATGTTAATATGCGTTATAGCTACCATATATATTTCAAATATTTCAATCGCTGAGTCGTTTTTTATTTATATACTCAGAGTAATCTGAATGGTAACAGTCAGAGCACAGAGTACGATAAAAAAAAATGTTCTACCTTTAGGTATGTGTCCACTGCTGGGCAAAAGCCTCCGCTCTTTTCTCCCATGCGTCCCTGTCCTGTGCCGCTTCTTTCCAATACTTTTCGAAGACCCTTATGGGTCTATAAATATATATATATATATATAGGGACAAAACACACAGATTGAGTTAGCCCCAAAATAAGAACGAGACTTGTTTTATGGGTAAGGTATTAACTAACTCCATTTGTGTAATTTGTCCCTATTTATTTATTTATGTTATGAGACATTAAGATAATTAATACAGACTAGAATCTTCTTCTATCGTGTCAGTGGCTTAATACTATATAAATTTGGCCCAGTAAGATGCAACATACACGGCCGAGTCAGAGGCCACAGCCAGGTCACCCTTTGTACATGAGGGCAGCTGGGGCACGACAGCAGGTGGTCCATCGTTTGTACCGCGCCACAGGCACAGCCATCACTGCTGGATAGGCCCCACTTCTTCCTATACTCCATGTATCTACATATAACCGATCGTAGTCTGTTAAGGCATTTCCACACAACCCATTGTAGTAGGATAAAAAAGAGCACTTAAGGTGATACCTCGGTGAACACTAGCGCCACAAGAAAACACAAGTTATCAAAAATCCGTGTTATATACGTGTTAACATATTAAACTATTAAATTATAGTTCCTTATAGTTACAAATTGCAATAAGTATTGCTTAAAACGGCCACTTTTAGCAGTTTTGCAATGTATTACTATAGGGAACTATAAATTAATAATTTAGTATGATAAAAATTAACTTCAATTCCAGAACCTTAATAACATAACAGGGATTTTTGATAACTTGTGTTTTAAGTGAATAATGATTTTTAAATGACGGTGGCGCTAGTGTTCACCGAGGTATCGTCTTAAGACCTTAAAAAGACTGTCAAAAGTACCTACAATGGATAAGCAAACAACACTCGTAATCCAAATTCAAATAGGACACTAGTAAACAAGGATTTGTAGTCAACAGACGACAAAACTAATCAGTCAAGCATAACTCCCCACAAACTACCCGCAACTTATTCAAGTATGTATTAAAGGATGTCTAAAGGCCCATTCACATCGAATGGTGAAATAGTTTGGGAATAGTACAGTACCTCTAGTATGAGTCTTTCTTAACGCAAACTCTAGCTATTGCGTTAGGATTTTGTATATAATTTCTTAGTCGTCTTACTATCCGCCAGAGGCGCTGTACAGGTTTGTTTGTCACACAAAATCGCTAATGCAGTCGCTAGCGTCTGCGTTTAGAAAAACTCATACTAGGGGTACAGGGCGTCGATTTTGCTAACGTTAAGTCACAATCGTGTCAAAATAGTGTTTCAATTATAGTGCTTTTTACACACTACTTACTAGAATTATCACAGTATGATATAGGATTTGGAAATTGCGGGCGTCTCTTCATTTTTTTTTAAATCTATGCAGTATGATGTAATGTGTGTGTGACTATCAACAGTGATATAAAAAAATATGAATTTCTTGTAAGTAGTGTGTAAGAAAGCACTACAATTGAAAAACTATTTTGGCACGATTATGATTAACGTTAGCAGAATCGACGCCCTGCAATAATAATGTACAATAAGTACATGTGATCCCATTAAACAAAATATTTAGTTCTATTTTTGCCAATAGGTGGCGCTACATAATTGAAAAACTTCCTTATTATGGGATAATCCCGTTTATTTTTTACGAAAAAAGTGTTGAAAATATCGTCATACTACCAAAAACTGGATTAGTGGCTTGTTTCGTAGTTTTTTCTTGTATGTCGCTTCACAGGCGCTTTTAAATTTCCAAACAGACTGATTCAAAGTAAGAACACCTAATATAACTTACTTTGAAATAAAATATGCTGACGTATCACAGCAGTTATAAAGTTACAAGTCAAAGTACTTAACCGTTAGTTCAAACACAAGATTAAGTCGCTAGAAGTTTGGTGTCGAAGGAGTTTGTATTTGCAGCAGTCAAGTCTAAGGAAAAAAAAAAAGTAAAGACAAGCGCTGCAAAAGTTACAATCTATATATATAAAAATCAATTGCTGTTCGTTAGTCTCGCTAAAACTTGAGAATGGCTGGACCGATTTGGCTAATTTTGGTCTTGAAATATTTGTGGAAGTTCAGGGAAGGTTTAAACGGTGAGTAAAGTGCAGGTTCAGGCGGTACGGAGTTCGCCGGGACAGCTAGTACTAAATAAAAATAATACCAAGTATTTCGGGACAGAAAAGTAAAACGTAATAAGTAATAGGTTTTGCATTGTCAGACGCAGATTTATTTTATTTGCAATATGTCTTAAAAAATTATTAACTCCGTTTGGGTCACCATGAAAACATGTGAGAGCAAAATATTCGAGATTTTTTGTGAAATATTTCGACTTTAAACATTTTAATAATTTGTTTTGATTTTTCAGGAACAAAAATGAATTTTTTTTTTCATTTTTGTTCCTGAAAAATCAAAACAAATATATAAAAGAGGTTTTTTGAGGACAAGATTGGGCCATCTAGGCCCAATCTTGTCGTATGTCGACAAAATGTTAGTGATAAAAATTTCAAAATTTATACTTCACGCAGCCTTAGAATTTTTTAGTCTGAAAATCAAAGATTGAGTTACAGTACTTAGTTTTAAAACCAGATGTGTTTGAACAACTTCACTGGGTTACTTTTCTTTAAATAAATCAAAAGTTGTTATGTTTTCTTAAGTTAATTTTTTTTTTACTTTTATCAAAATGCCATATACATGACAACCAAGCTCCTATAACCGAGTAACCCAGTAACAATGTCAGCTTACGGGGTTCGTTTTGAAATGAAATGGAATACTTTATTTGCAAGAAAACACGGTGAAAGTACATGTTACCTACCTATATAATGTTGATTTACATTTGGCTGGTGAGCATTTCGGTTAAAGGCTAAGTTTAGCCATACAGCGTGGTAATGCCGCCAGCCTCTTGGGTACCTTACCCGGTGATGGCAGCGATTAGGATTCAATTTTTTATTTAAATTAGTTTTTATCTCTTTTTATACTAGCTGTTCCCCGCGGCTTCGCCCCGCGTGGGACTCTGTTATATCGCTCCCAAAAGTAGCCTATGTTTGACCTCAGGTCGTTAACAACATTTACATTTTCGAAAATTTAATTATAGTTTTACTACGGCAGTAGGTACCGATTATTAAAATGGAGCAACTTCCATCTGACCTCAGTAACTCTTTTTGCAGGGAACCAGAAATATAGGAACATGATCCGGGTGTGTTAAAGGCCAACACTTGTTTTTTCAGGCTGCCTAAAGGCATCTGACATAGCCTAACGACTGCCATCTAGCGATTACAGCCGACAACTCCTACCTACCTTTAAAGCACAGAGCATCTCGAGACAGAAATGCGTAGTGGCAACCGACACACAAGCAAAAGCAATTAAATTGTAAACATACGAAATTCTCCGATTGATGTTTTCAAGTTATTTTAATTTTGAAACTAAACTACACCACCGATTAATTTTCAAAATCGGTCACAGAATTGACGGAACACCAAACAAAAAAAAAACACCTTTTTGAAAGTCAGTTCAAAAACGTCTGAACATAAAACCAAAGGAATATAACTCTTGTTAAACCTATCATTGAGTTTACAATAAAGTTATCTGTGAAAAGCGCACCCCTCAAGGCACATTAAGTAAACATCTTCAGTGTAATAAATACCAGAATACGATACCACTTAATACTATCTGAGACATGTTTAATATTAATGTACAAGAATTTGATTAACATAATAAAAGGAGCAATGAAATTGAGTTCATTCAGTGAAAAATGCTTGTAGACGAAAAACAAAAAACTTTTTTTTCTATTTTTATATATTTTTGTAGACACATACCTAAAAAAAGTCTGTATATCGCTGGGAACGTTATAAAAGATGAACAATCAATGTGAACTTCTTATTTCTTAAAATTCTGTAATCTATATTGTACAGTGGGCTGCAGAGAAATCTGATCCCCATGGCACAAGTATCACTATTCAAAGGAAGGGGGTTATATTTCTCTGCAGCTGACTGTACATACATTCATACATATCATCACGCCTGTCTCCCGTAGGGGTAGGCAGAGACTAGATATTTCCATTGGCTTCTATCCTTACAGACCTCCCTCGCTTCCTCCACACTCATCACTCTCGTCATACACGCTCATTCAGGTAATCCTAATGTCTCCCTTTTTCAAAAGGTCTGCGATTTGGTCGCAGTATGTTTTTCGAGGTCGACTGTACATAATTTTTTTACTTGAAAAATACTCTACAATTATTTTTAGAAATAATTTTATGAAAACCGTATTAAACAAAGCCATTTCATTTGATTAACAAGGTGAAGTCCGAAATTTTCTTATCTAAAAGCAAACCTTATACTTAAAATGCATTTATCCGGTCATTCGTCTACCTTAGACATTCATATTATGTATAGGTACTCAATTTAAACTCAGTCGGTTCAGTGGATCCGAAGGAATTCAACTGTGACAGATGAACAGACATACCGATTGAACTAAAAGTAATAAAACTGGCCAAGCGTGAGTCGGATTCGCAGATGAGGAGTTCCGTGCCATTATCTATACAAAACAATCACGTTGGTTGTATGCAAGCCCTACCGAAATATACATTTTATTCCAAAGAAGTTCGAATCCGCGCGCGGTCTTTTGAAGTGACGCAATTTTTTTTTTAATCTATGTTTTATTCCGCTGGTATTTGTTGTTAAACACGGCAACAGAAATACATCATCGCTAAAAATTTCAGCTATCTAGCTATCACGGCTCATGAGATACAGCCTGGTAAGAGACGGATGGATGAAAGGACATCTCAGAGGTCCCATTTGGGTGCGAAATCCTAATAAGTCATTATATTTCAGTCAACATTGATCCACATACTACATATTCATTAAAATGTATATCATAAAAAATTAACTCAAGATAAAAAATACTACCAAATAGGTATGGACTTTTGGCGCTTTTATCGCCACTGATTTCTGGCAACACTTTTGCCGGCGGAAGTAGCTCTCATGCTCTTTCCGCAAAACTTTTGTTTGACAGATAGTGCTGACAAAAAACTTTCAAAAATGGCGTTCTAGTGGCATGATTTGATTTGTAACTAAATTGTTGATAATTGAAATAGCCTTGCTTGTACTACATCAGGAATAAATCAAGACATTGTGGACAAACGTGTTTTCATTCAACGACATAGCTGCATTGCTTATTGAACAAGGGGATCGCAACCTACACGTGCTCACACGACTCGCACCCATCATATATTATCCCCAAAGACGCTTATAAAATACAAATTTCTGCCTATTTCTTTCTACAACGTGGTGACGGCTGAAAACCAGTGCTAGACACCCTTGCATGTCTAGTGGAATACTGAGCCGCCACCTATTGAGATATTTGTTTGTAACGGTTAGGCATGTTTGTTTCTAATAGTGATTTGTAAAACCTTACTGTACAACATGTTTACAAGTAATAAATGAATTTGAATTTGTCACATTCCATGTATGTTTCTTTAATAACTTTGTCCTTTGTTGATTTGTACCTATGTGTGATGACTGATGAATGTCTTAATATATGTCGATTCTATTCAACAACATATCTACTCTATGGTCCAAGTAATGCGGAAAAATTTAGTAATGTTTGAGAAAGTCAGACCTTTGAAGTTTCTTATTAAAATGATAATGTTTTATTTGAATTCTTTTCAAAATGAATGAGTTCAATGACACAGAATTATATGAATATCACCCAAAACGGATATACGAAAAAATATTTATAAGAACTAATTAGGGAAGGGAAATTGAGAATTCTTAAATTACTTTTCTTGAAATGGAATCTTGGCAAAACTGATATAAATATTCCAATATATAAAATTCCTCTTTCAAAAGTATCCTCTCTTTTTTATTTGCACAAGATCTATGGTAGGTAGAACCTACAATGCCAGTACGGAGTCAGTGCAAACAACCCAAAAGTAGCCTATATTTGACTCCTGGGCCTTAACTACATCCATACCACAAAAAAAACAGTCTAGCGGTTTAGGCTTAAAAGCGTAATCATCTCACGGTTTCCAGCGCTATAGACATAAAACAGAAATGTATATCTATCTATCTATATACATCTATATATTATATCTGTATATATAAAAGAAAGTCGTGTTAGTTACACTACTTATAACTCAAGAACGGCTGAACCGATTTAGCTGAAAATTGGTGAGGAGGTAGCTTAGAATCTGGAGAAGGACATAGGGTACCTTTCATCCCGGGAAGTCCACGCGGGCGAAGCTGCGGGCAAAAGCTAGTATATATATATAAAAGAAAGTCGAGTTAGTTTACTACCTACTTTCAACTCAACTCTTTTCACTTATAACTCAAGATACTGAACTGATCTTCCTAAAATTTTGCATGCATATAGGAATAATTTTGAAGGACATAGAATACCTTTAATTCCGGGAGAAAAATCACTGTTCCTGAGGAAAGTACACATGAGTGAAGCCACGAGCAAAAGCTAGTTATAATTATACAGCAACTGCCTTTTAAAGCCTTAATTATAATTAGGCAATTTTGATGGGTGGCGGATCACTTTCACCTGAAACTTAATACATAGTAATAAATTTTGGTAGAATTTTAAAAATATTATGATCGCCATTTTTAACTAAAGGCAGTATTATTATACATAACTATCTGAGTCTGAAATCTATACTACCTAAACGCACTTTTCTTACCGTTTCACCTACCAAAATTAACCAAATCGGTCCAGCCATTCCTGAGTTTTGGCGAGTAATTATGATTGATTGACTGTATTACTTATTTTTACTATTATTTTATCTTCTAAAGCTTTTGAAATCACCCAGATTAAGAAATCGCTGAAGTAAATTTAAGGCCACAGATGGCGTCTAAATAGAATGTGTGACCTATTCTTACTTGGACATCAGTCTATACATTCAACACATACTAAACTCAACAAAACGAATTACAAGCAAAATGCCAAATGTTTACGATCCCTCATTACATTGTTAATGCAAAGGCAACTTTATCTCCTACATATAACGGTTTACTTTAGCATATTTGTTGATTTTCCCTAGGGTTTAGCAGAGCAGTTATCGTCGCGGTCTTTACGACGGGTATTCGAAAAGGTTGGCGAAGCCTGGTGTTGCTAAATTGGGACAATCAACGGATTTAGCTAAGCTTCTGAATGTTAATTGTATTTTAGAATTTATTATTTTTCACACATTGTTTATAGTCTCTTCAATCGTATTAATGTACTAACAGATGTACAGACATTTGCTATAGGATAGACTTAGGCTGTCTAAAACGGACATTTTTGCCCCTGACTGACTACTGATTAACTGCAAATGGCCACGCAACATCTAGACCACATAGTCCGATAGTCACGAGGTAATTATATATGTGAATATAATATACCTACAAAAATTTATTAAGACATTTTATCACACATACAAATCAACAAACAAACATGAAATGTGACAAATATGTGGTACTTGAGTTAACAACATCAATTATTTAGTAAGTAGTCTCATTTTGTCATCATCACTAAATAGTATAAAACAAAGTCGCTTTCTTTGTCCCTATATATCCCTATGTATGCTTAAATCTTTAAAACTACTCAACGGATTTTGATGCGGTTTTTTATAATAGATATAGTGATTCAAGAGGAAGGTTTTTATGAATGCGAAGCTGGAGTGGGTCGCTAGTCTTTAATATTCAGTAAGTATTTGTATGTTACTCAAGGAGCTAATAAAAAGAAACGCCAGAAAAAGAAAAATGTTAAAATTTGAAAGCGGCCGCGATTTAGTATTCCACTGCTTAAGATCTATAACACTGAAAGTATAATAAAGCCCTATGAAATATAACTGGCAGTTATACGGGCGAAAATAATATACTTATACGATGAATAAAAAAAAAACAGCCCGATATTTGAATTTTCATAACAATGGGATATTCGAAAAGCTCGCACAATAGAACGAAATCCTTGTAAACCACAGATATCGGATTTGACACCGGTAAGGGCCGGACAATACTGGCTCAAACCAGTTCATATCGCACCAAATTATAGTGTGCACAGAATCATCTAAAAATTTAATGGTTTTTGATAAACAATTAAATATAATTTAATTTGAAAAAATAAAATTATACATTTTGAATCTTCTTAAATTATCTTTGATAAAATTTGCCAATATATGGAAGGAGTGTTTCCATTTGCATACTTATACCTCTTTTTAATAAAAATGAACAAACTTCTAACCTAAAATGTGTTTTGAATTCGATTTGTGAGAGAGACGTGGTAAAATGTTCTAAGCAAATGTTTATTATTTTTAATAAAAAAGAGTGTAACGCTTTTTTATAAATCTTATTTAAACTATTCTTCTTTCTTTCTTTCGATAACGTGTGAAAACTATGGGATTGTGGTTTTCTAATATAATAAATTAAAAAGGAAATAAAAATAAACTTCAGGTTATTAATTAAATGGTTACAGGCTAGAATAACCATTCTTTAGTAAGACGTGTGATATAACCATATAACACGTCTTACTAAATCATCTAACCGTAGTTGAATGTAGGATACCTTATTGTACTAAACTGAAAGAAGTTCGAATCGCGCTGTCTCTCGCAATTTTTTTTTTTTAATCTATGACTAAATTACTAATAGTCCTCCACATTCTAAGACATAACGCCAACTATCGATTCACTTAAGACACTGTGATTCTAAATCAAACTTATAAACACTGAATCAGTTTGTGGTTAGGATTACTTCAAAAAATCGTATTTCAATAATTCACACTGTTTTTCCACCAAATTTTAGCGGAATCTTAACTAATTTTTATTTCAATACTAGCTGTTCCCCGCGTGGGACTCGGTTATATCGCGCCCAAAAGTAGCCTATGTTTGACCTCAGGTCGTTAACTACATCCCTACCAAATTTCATCACAATCGGTCCAGCAGTTTAGCAGTGAAGAGGTGACAGACAGACTTTCGCATTTATAATATTAGTATGGATATGGATATAGCTCAACCTATTAGCTAGAAAAATAACTAAATTTTTTTTTCAGACAATGGGAGCATATGATGATATTAAGTTTGCCCGAATATTGTCGCCATTCGTAAGTTATTTGCTCATTAATGCAAAAATTTTTAGAGAAATTGAAATTAATTTTCTTCTAAATAAATAATCTAATTGCACGTAACACTTTATTGGTGTAAACTGTAAAGGTGTTATTATGGTTCTTAATAAGTCTTCTTCTTTGTCCACCCCTTATCCCATTTCATCTGGGGTCGGGTCTCCTCGTGCATTTGCGCCAGAGATTTCTACTCCGGGTTGTCTTTACGTCTAGCTTCTCCTTGTGTATCTCTTTCTCCATGTTTTTCACCCTTGTAGCTGGTGGGCTGCCTACACCTTTAGGGTTTTCAGGGATATTTAATACTTGTTTAATAGGGTGTTCTCTTCGCGTCTCATTATGTGTCCGTACCAGCGTAAACGGTTATGTCTCAATAAATGGACAGAGTCCGTTGTTCTGACTCTGTATATTCTTTATTGCGATCCCAAATCCCAATGCAAATAATGGATTCGGATAAAAGAATTTTATCTTGTTGGTTGGACTTTCTGTATGCGTCTGGAAACGTCTGGGTAATATTTAGCTGCTTTTGTAAAAAATATTTATTATTTAAATATTTTTATTTAAATAGACATTTATTTGCAAAGTTAGATGATGTGAATTTAATAATATCTTTATTCAGTGATGAATTATTCGCATTCAGTGGTTTTGTAATTCGAACGCCCAAAACAACAGTGCTTTATGTCAAAATATCTAATTTTTCAGAATCGATGAAAAACCATTATTTTATATTGTATTAGGATAATTGGCAGAATGTTAAAAATTTCATGGAATGAATACAGAAGAACATATCAGAATTGTTTTAGTTGAATCCCAACTAATATTATAAATACGAGTTTGTATATTTGTTTGTTACCCTTCACGTCTTATCTACTGAACCAATCTTCCTGAAATTTCGCATACACATAGCTAAGAGTATTGAGAAGGACATAGAAACATAGGACATACCTTTCATCCAGGTCAAAAGAACTGTTCCCGAGGGAATCTCACGCGGGCGAAACCACGGGCGAAAGCTAGTTATTAAATAAATTGAACAACAGTACATTATCTCTAAAATAAATTATTATGTTATTGTTAATAAATCATAATACAAAACGCGAATAATTTTCTATTAGTTTATGATGTAAGTTATAATTTAGATTATAAAAATTGTGAAGTAAAGAGGCGCTACTGAGACCGAAGGAACAGCCTTAACCACTAGACCACGGAGTCTATTTTGGTAGAAACAGAATTCATAAATTATGTTTTACAAAGTCAGACGACTTCATCATAAATTTTCTAAAGGCTAGAAGCTTAGTCTCGTCAATCTAAATAATTGCTTTCACGCGCAAGATCTTAAGTGATTTGGATCCCTTCACAGTCTTGGCGTTTAGTTTGATGACATTGACAACCCTTTTAGTACTATCGAGATGTTTCGTAAGTTTATTATCATCATTTCGTATAGCCATAACCATGCATACCCTGGTGTCAGCCATATATATACGCGTTGGAAGTTTTCATAGAACGCCTGTAAGGTTCAAAGTAAAATTTCACTTTATACTAAGAATCGTTTGATTTTAACATAAAAGCCGTTTCCTTATTATCTCAATGAACCTTCTTAAGGTTGAGTGGCACGAGTCGTTGCCATACAGGAGTTATAGTTAGAGCCCAAGCTTCAATCCTGCTACGCAAGGTGTGTCAGATATCATCATCATTTCAGCCGCAGGCTGTCCACTACTGGATATAAGCCTCCCTCAAGGATTTCCGAAATGAACGGTTGGAAGCGGCTTGCATCCAGCGCCAGCTTGCGACCTTCTTCAGGTCTTCTGACTATCTGGTCGAAGGGTGACCGATGCTGCGTCTATGTGTGTACCACGGGCGAAGTCGGGGTGGACTGCTAATCTATATATATATCTATGTATATATATATAAAAGAAAGTCGTGTTAGTTACACTATTTATAACTCAAGGAGGGCTGAACTGATAAGGCTGAAAATTGGGGGGAGGTAGCTTAGAACCAGGAGAAGGGCATAGGGTAACATTTATCCAGGGAAAAAGCACCGCTTCCGAAATACACCGGGGTGAAGCCACGAGAAAAAGCTGGTTGGATATAAATCTGTAATAAAGAAAAGTATTACTGAAAATAAATAAATAATAATATTTCAGGTCTTGTACTCCAAGTCGTCTCCTCTGCAATTCCGATATTGTCCCTGATTCAATTTCTGACATGAACCTACCTCTATATTGTCGAAATTAACTCGATAATAACCGTGGTTTTGCTCTTGTGGGAAAAGCGATTGTGTACTTAGAAAGTTTGTTGTTTTGTATAGAATGAAGCGGAAATAATTCTATTTAGGGGAGAGAGTTACTTCAAAACTAATATAGAAATACGCCTACGCTACACTTGTACTTACACCCACAATCATAAAGTAAGAGTTCTACTTTTCCAAGAAAATCTCAGTTTCGTTACCTCGTTTATTAATTGAACTAGCGACCCCTCCGGCTTCGCATGGGCATAAAAACCTTCCCCTTAAATCACTCTGTCGATTAAAAAAACCGCATCAAAATCCGTTGCGTAGTTTTAAAGATTTAAGCATACAAAGGGACATAGAGACAGAGAAAGCGACTTTGTTTTGTACTATGTAGTGATAGTAATAATTTATTTCAAAATATTTAATGGCAGACTTAAGCAAAAAAAAATTTTTTTATGTAAAATAATTTTGATTATATTAAAGAGATGTTTTATAGTTGATAAATATTTAAGGTTAAATGTTCTCATTTAAAAAGTGGTTTCGTATGTATTTATTATTTTATTTTGATTTATTAATTTGGGGTGGTAAACACCCTACGCAACCTCTTGTGTAATATTTTAGGCGCGCCTACTTAAGGGTTAAAGCAGTCTTGACTGACGCTTATTTGCACACTAGCTGTTTCCCATCACTCCACCCGCGTGTTACTCTTTATTTGTTTTTGTTTTTTTGCCAAAATACAGCAGGAAAATTATTAATATAAGTTTTGTTGAATAATGTATTTGACATAATAATATGGCATGCGAAATACCTCAGTTATTATATACATGCAAAATACCTCGCGCTAAAAAGAAGCCTATTTTGACCCAAGTTTTTAACTATATCTATTCGACGAAACAGACAAACAGACAGAAATACAAGACAGGCTTTCGCATTTATTATTTACCATGGAACTATATGGATATGGATTCCAAAAATATACCACCATAGACAATTGAAGGCTTAGTCATAAAGTCCAATTATTAGTAAACTTAAAAAAGTTCTCAGTTTGACAATAAAAAAAAAAACAGGTTTATAAGATCCCGCATAATATCAAAAAATAAAATAAACAATAGACAATAATTTAATAGTAATTGAATAAATAATAATTATAATTTTTTGTTTGATCTGTGATTATCTATGGCTGAACCAATATTGATTCGGTTCACAGAAAATAATTTGTTACATTTAGGAAAAAGTTTTGATATATTTATTAACTGACTACAAGAAAATGGTATTTCATTATGTAATGTAGTTAATAACTTCAGTATTATTTGGAGTCAGTTCCCATTTTATTTAAAAAATAATAATAATATATATTTATACAATACCCAAAGGACCCGTCTCAGTTCTGCTTCCGTACGCTTTTAATTTAACTTTGTGTACGAAAATCTTAAAACCACATTTAACTTGCATTTATAAACACAGATAAAAAATAATTCAGCTTGGGGTAGGGATTTTGTAATTCAACGATTGCTAGTATTCGTATTTTTAAACATCCTACTAGTTCAAAGCAAAGTTAAAAGTTCTCAAAGCTTTGATGTTTCTCACTTCCGATGTAAGCTTCTCTATTTACTGTTATTTTTTTTTAAACATGAAGTTTTCCAACTCTATGATTACAGCGGCAACAAGTTTTGGCGCCAAACTAAAGTCACTCAGTTATCGTCATTGTATTTATTTTCTAAAATTTGTGTTTTTTCGAGTAAGTATTTATGCATAATAAAGGTGGAAATAATCCCCTTCACAATCAATCAACAATCTACAATCACATAATTCGCTAAGTGCTCGTGAAGAAGCGTGAGTGTTGGGAAGTGGTACAATGTCGTATAAGTATCTTTAATCTTGTCAATAAAATCTCCCAAGATAATACTAAGTGAAACTTTCACCGCTTCACTTAGCCCTTGACTAACTTGACTAGACATGACTACTAACTTCTCTGTGACTCGACTAAATAAAGAACATTCAAATAAAACTTGATACTGGCAGCCGGGACCAACCGCTTAACGTGCCTTCCGAAGCACGGGATCATCTTTATTATCAGACAATAAGGTGATTCAAGCCTGCAATAGCCTTACCAAACTGGAAACAAGTAAACAAAGTATGCTTCCCGTGGGAATCTGATAGAATTAAAACAAAGGTGATTTATAACAATTATATTAATTATGAAAGTGGACAAAAATAGAATGATATGTTGACAGTGCAACCCGTGGACCAGAGAGAGAGAGAGAGCGGCCGTCAAACATCACAAATATATTTTTTCACTATTCGTCTAAGCGTCCATACTTTTTATCAGAATCGAGGCCCCCGGATCTGCAGGCGAACGTCTTAACCACTGGACCACGGAGGCAGTTAAATGCCTCTGACATGGAGCTCAATAAAAAAAAATGCTACTAATGGCGACCCACTCCCTCAACCTCCATGGCTCTACCAACCTCTCGGTTATACGAGCCGAATCTCAGGAGAGTGCGCTGTACTTGCATTTCGCATCTCTTTCCAGTCGCACCTGCTTGATCTCCCTACAAGTTCTCTATAGTGTCACCTATCTATGCAATCATCATCTTTAGGGGGCTTACGTTCACATGTACGCCTCGCTTGCCTTCGTCTCGGCCTGAGGCCAGCTTCTGTACTAATGGTGACCCATCAAAGTCAAGCTATGCTTGTCGTTGCTTAACACGCTCGATCTCTACAAACACGCATATTATTGAGCTATCGAGCTTTTCATCCCCTTTTTGTTTGTATATTAATGACCGAGAAAAAAGTAATAAGTCAAAGAGCAAACGAAAATAAAACAACGTAATTTTTTTTTACTCTAACTAAACCGTTTTTTTTCTGACTGAAAGTATCTGAAAGCTACCAGCTGAGATGCTAATCGTAATACCATTACGCCATCTTTGTGTTCTTGTTTGTTGGTTTAGATTCTGTTCATTGGCTTGGATAAAGCTGTGTCAGAGAATTTACATTTTTAAATGGAGCCAACAATGGGAAGAAAATGTTTATTTTATATTTATAATTTGCAGATGTTTTATTGTAGTATTTACCTATCTATCTATAGTTTCAATGTCGGTGGTTTGAGGCGATTTGTGTATTCATATTTATCGGAAAGTATATTCAGAATAAGTTTTTTTGAGTTTTAATAGAAATGTGGGCCGTATGCCTGTTTGTTTACTCAATGATCCATATCCATACTTCCATACTAATACTAATATTATAAATGCGAAAGTCTGTCTGTCTGTCTGTCTGTCTGTCTGTCACCTCTTCACGGCTAAACTGCTGGACCGATTGTGATGAAATTTGGTAGGGATGTAGTTAACGACCTGAGGTCAAACATAGGCTACTTTTGGGCGCGATATAACCGAGTCCCACGCGGGGCGAAGCCGCGGGGAACGGCTAGTTTAAAATAAATATTAAAAAAATTAAATCCACATAGCAAATCTAAAAATTTTAAATTAGAAAGCTGTCACGTAAATTTTTTTAAAATACATTTATCCAATGTTCAAAGGATATCTCGTTCACTAATATTGGATCAAATTTAATTTTTGGCCTAAAAGCGACAATTTATTTTAAACTAGCTGTTCCCCGCGGCTCCGCCCCGCGTGGGACTCGGTTATATCGCGCCCAAAAGTAGCCTATGTTTGACCTCAGGTCGTTAACTACATCCCTAGCAAATTTCATTACAATCGGTCAAGCAGTTTAGCCGTGAAGAGGTGACAGACAGATAGACAGACAGACAGACAGACAGATTTTCACATTTATAATATTAGTATGGAAAGTATGGATAGTATGGATGGATAGTATGGATGGATAGTATGGATGGATAGTATGGATGGATAGTATGGATGGATAGTATGGATGGATAGTATGGATGGATAGTATGGATGGATAGTATGGATGGATGGAAGTATGGATATATTCGATAAAATTTCCTCCATGCTGGTCTGGGAGAAAAAAAAAAACAGAATGTAACCAGCTTTTACCCTTACCCTTACCCGCGCAAGCCGTAAAAGCCGACTGAGTAAATCGGCAAATTGGGGAATCATGACATAGGCGATGCGGCTAGCAACCCATCACTATTGATTTTCTGTTTCAACTACCATCATGCTAAATGTCTTATGGCCCTAGGCTCTGTCTACCCCGTATGGGATAAAGACGTGAATATAGGTATGTATTCGATAAAAAATTCTGGCCAGCTATGCGGGCTTTATTATAAACTAGCTTTCGCTCGCGGCTTCGCCCGTATGAATTTTTTCTCGGAAACACTGCTTTTTCCCGGGATGAAAGGTACTCTATGTCCTTTTCAATACTCCTAGCAATGTGTATGCAAAATTTCGGGAAGATTGGTTCAGAAGATAAGGCGTGAAGAGGTAACAAACAAATATACAAAGTCACTTTCGCATTTATAATATTAGTTGGATAATATACGGACAAATCACATAGATTGAGTTAGCCCAACGTAAGTTCAAGACTTGTGTTATGGGATACTAACTCAACGCCCATACAATATCTCCATTAAATATATTTTTAATAAAATAAAGCTGAAGAGTTTGTTGGTTTGTTTGAACGTTACTTATAACGTTCGATCTACTCGTCGGATTTGAAAAAATATTTCTGCATATTAGGCCTTTATCTTGGGGAAGGTTATACAGGCTTATCGTACATACACACTGAGAGCGGGTGAAACCGTGGGGAACAACTTGTAATGAATAAACCCGCAACCCCCATTTGAAAAGAAACTATATAAATGTTTCTTTTCCTTTTTGAGATTCCCTAATTGTGTAATAAATTTATGATAAAAGTCATAAAAAAGAGGTTCGTATAATTTTATCAAGGAAAAATGGCGCGTTATAAATTATGTTATTTCCGCTACACAAATAATCAATGTACTATCTGTACAACAAAGTTTTTACATACATACAATGTGCGATAATAATAAAAAATATAGCAAATGTATGCTAAAAATAAGAGAGCACATGATTTAAGGTGATACCTCGGTGAACACTAGCGCCACCGTCGTTTAAAAATCATTACTCACTGAAAACACAAGCTATCAAAAATCCCTCTGCTGTAATTATGGTTCTGGATCTGAAGTTAATTTTAATCATATTCAATTATTAAATTATAGTTCCATATAATTACAAATTGAAAAACTGCAAAAAGTGGCCGTTTTAAGCAATAATGCAATTTGTAACTATAGGGAATTATAATTTAATAATTTAATATGTTTAAAATTAATTTCAGATCCAGAGCCTTAATTACAGCAGAGGGATATTTGATAACTTGTGTTTTCAGTGAGTAATGATTTTTAAATGACGGTGGCGCTAGTGTTCACCAAGGTATCACCTTAATAAATAAATATATTTGGACAAATCACATAGATAGAGTTAGCCCCAAAGTAACGAGACTTGTATTATGGCACTGACTCAACGATACTATATTCATTATTATCATTTCGTGTAGGTGACACGGTCAATCGACCATGCACGCTGGTGTCAGAGTTCTTCGGAACCGCTTCTCGGCCTCTGATGTGGTTCCTTTAACGTCTACCAGATGGCAGCCGGGACCATCGGCTCAACTTGCCTTCCGAAGCGAATCATCTTTATTATCAGACAATCAGGTGGCTATCACTACATAATATAATAAAAAGTCGCTTTCTCTGTCCCTATGTCCCTTTGTATGTATCTTTAAAACTACGCAACGGATTTTGATGAGTTTTTTTTAATAGAATCAAGAGGAAGGTTTTTATGCCCATGCCAAGCCGGGGCGGGTCGCTAGTATTTTATAATAACAAGTACTTATATAGATAATACATAGATAAACATCCAAGACCCAGACCAATCAATAATTCAGAAAAAAAGCTGTTTCCAAAACATCAGACACCAAAGTGTACAGGGTCGATTTGAGTTTCTAGTCGCATACAATACTTAAAATTTAAATACATAGCATAGTAGGCCACATATAAAAGTATACCCTATAAGGGTATATAGTATACTTTTTTCTGTGGGCCACTGTACTTATTTATCAACGATATTTCAGTCATGCATGAAAAATATCCTTATAAAACTTTATTTATTATGATAATGGATAAAAATTATATTTCATAACATTATGATAACATAAACTTACTGTAACGATCTGAACTAAAACTCAAATTAGATTATACATGATGAAATTTCTGAGAATCTAGCAAATATACTTTTTTATTACTGTAAGTTTGTGTGAAATTAAATAACAAAATATAACTTAATTGTTATATTTTGCTCAAAGAAGAGCTCAGTAGTCTAGTGGGCGCGTTTCGTAACGATAACGCATATCAAGCGATGACGAGCGCGTCCCAACTCAGATCGGTCGCCATTAGGAGCATTTATTGAGCATTCGTTAGGCTATGCAAGATGCATTTAGGTAGCCTAAAAACTCTGACGGTGCCAACTGGCCATTAACACACCCGAATCATGTTCCTATTGGTCTGGTTTCCCTGTAAAAAGGTTTATCGGGTCAGACGGTAATCGCTCAATTTTTATAACCAGTACCGCCAAATCAGGGCCATGATTGTAAAAGGCAACTAGGAAACACGCTCAGATTAAGAAGACTTATTCTGCTCAGAAACTTTGCACACTGGCTGAATATTCGACTTCAATTAAATGAGACATTATGGAAGGTGCCAAATTGGTGCTTGAAAATTGTTCAGTGATGAAAATGTGGCACAGATTAACTAATAAATAGACCATTATAATAATTTAATTTAAATTAAAGTCAAACGGCGCAAATATGTAATTATTGGGAATAATTACATATTGGAGCCATTTGGGGTAGAGATCTTGGGTCCATGTGGGCCTGCAGCCCATATTCCCTGCTGCCATAGCCCTGATTTAAATTATGTTTTTTTTTTTAATGGAAAATGAACTTTATTATACCGAAAGCACATGAAAAAAACTACAAACTAAAATAACTAATATTAACAGAATTAAAACTAAAACTTAATTATATTAATATGATTTATTTATTTTTTTAAATTTGGTTTGTTTTATTTTTATACTTATTATATTGGTTTTGATTATCTAGTTTTGAATGCTTCTATTAAATTTAAATTTGATTTGATTAGATTTATTACTGGAAACACTATTTAAATTTTGATTTTATTTAGGATAGTACTTACTGTTATTTTGTTATAATATTATATCCCTGGCTGACAGGCTTCGGGCCAGCTCAAGCAGCATTCTGGAATGCTATTTTTGAGATGCATGAGTCACCCAAAATCGGCGAGTCGAATGATTATCGTTCGTTTTCGAATGATTTTCATGCGACATAACCGGTTACTCGAACTCACTCACTGCGTGTTTCATATATCTCAAAAATAGCACTCCTGAAGTTGTTTGCCTCACGTGACGATTTCCAGTATGTATATCATTGTATAATGATACACAATGCTTAGAAACGAACATGTGTGTTGAGTTTCTATGTTTATAGTTTTGTATTTGTGTACCTACTAACAATAGGTCTTAAGATCTCTATGTTACTAACAATAAATGATCTATAGTTGGTCGATTTTATTATTACAGCGCTCCTACTTGTTTGATATTGAAAAGTCATAAGTTTTTAGACATTCTTTGGATTATCGTCATCATTACACAGAAAAAAATACTTACTTATACACAAACAAACTTACGTCAATCTATAGATAAATGACTAATGTGTGAAACAAATGATTATTATATTTTCCAACATTGTTATGTACCACATTTTAAGCAATAAATTATCATTCATTCATTCATTCATTCATTCATTCATTCATTCATATAGCACAAAAAAGTGACCACATAACTCTTTGCAATATGTAACCATACTTTTTGTCATTTTTTTTGTAAATCACTTTTGTTAAATCAAGTTAACATCATTAGTATCTTGTCAAAATTTGGTTATTTCTCAAATAGCCGAAGTAGTTAGGTAAAACATTTTATTCAGTGTATTTCAGCCGCAGTTTGTCCACTTTTGGACGTAGGCCTTCCCTAAGGATTTCTAGAATAACCGGTTGGAAGTAGCTCAAATCCATCGCTTGCCTGCGAACATCTTCTATTTATATTGTTGACTAGCGACCCGCCCCGGCTTCGCATGGGCATGAAAACCTTCCTTTTGAAACACTCTTTCTATTTAAAAATATCACAACATAATCCGTTGCGTACTTTTAAGCATACAAAGGGACATAGGGAGAAAGAAAGCGACTTTGTTTTTTACTATGTAGTGATAGTGATTCAAAATAAGTCCTTGCATGGGCATAAAAACCTTCCTCTTGAATCACTCTATCAATTAAAAAAATCGCATCAAAATCCGTTGCGTAGTTTTAAAGATTTAAGCATACATAGGGATATAGGGACAGAGAAAGCGACTTTGTTTTATACTATGTAGTGATATATTCTTGACTTGATCGTAATCTGTGCTTGTGTGGTAATAAATCCTACTAATTTATAAACGTGAAAGTTTGTTCGGATGTTTGTAACTCTTTCACAGGAAAACGGGTGAACCGATTTGGCTGAAATTTGGAACTGAGATTGCTTAGACCTTGGAATAACACATAGGCTTCATTTTATTCTGGAACTCCCACGGGAGCGGAGCCCCGGGCAACAGCTAGTAAATAAATAAGTTAGATAATGATTTACATTCTTCAGTGTAGTAAACGAAAGGAGCATATATTCAACAACGCAATAACCAATCGTCGAAATTTATGGCATCCATTTATTCAATACGGATGTAATTCTATATTAAGTATTTTGATTCGAAAACATGATTGAATGAACAGGAAACAGAGATGGGAAATTATCGTATTTCGGGAAAATTACTTTTTATTCGTCAAGGAATTTTAATTTACCTATTTCACTTACTCGTATTCAAAGTCGTATTCCTTTTATTCTCAAATCAATTTGGCTTATGTTCTTAGAGCATTCAACCAACCGGAGTGGCCACCGACAGGCCTGCCAAATATATATAAACGTCGGGTATGCTGCTTATCATTTGTGTGCGTGTATTGTTTGCTTGTGTTAAATAATTCATAAGTGTTAGTACTTATTGTGTAACACTTAATATATACCATGTTGATTCACGATCATTATTCTCGCAATATGGATCAAACCCGGGACCTCCTGAGTAGCGGTCAGGCATTCTAACCGTTACGCCACGGAAACGGAAATCATAAAAAAATGCATAATATAGAAATACAAAAATAAATAGGGAATCAACAAAAAATATAAGGATTTCCTTATCGCCATAGATTAAAACTAAATTGCGCGATTTCCAAATTCTTTGCTAATCGCCTTATTCGTAAAACATTGTTTATCAAATCAGATACACCTTAACATTATAACAATACGTGTCAAAATCATCCCAGCGGGTCTCGAGTAAATTCGTACGGTTAAGAAAAATTTTTCGAATTCCAAAAAATCCCAACTTCATGCTACTGGCACATTAGCAAAGACAAAACCAAATATATTTTTTTTGTTTTTCGAATCCCGAACAGAAAACTGAACAAAAAGTCTTTCAACCGTTTAGTTGGATACAATGCCTTTTGTTTGCTAAATATCGCTATTTGTAGGAATTCTATCATGATATTTCAGATTTAGAGGAAAATAATATTTTTGTTCCACTTGCTCGGATATAGTTTCATAATAAAAAATACAGCAACAAAACTACTTTATGGGATAGACTAACGTCTAAAATTTCTAGATTTTTTTAGCCTAGATACCTCTGTGGAAAGCAGATATATGTATGAATGTACCTTTAAACACTTAAACTCATAAACCATGAGATAAAAAAAAATATTTATTCTTGGATACACTAGCAGCATATAAATGAGTAAGTTCTTTGGGTCGATACATTATCTTAGTTAACTAAAGGTTGAATTAGAAAAATATTTTTTTAAATTATTTTTCTTCTTGTATTATATTATTAACTAGCGAAAACCTTCCTCTTGAATCACTCTATCTATTAAAAAAACCGCATCAAAATCCGTTGTGTTGTTTTAAAGATTTTAGCATACAATAGACATAGGGACAGAGAAAGCGACTTTGTTTTATACTATGTAGTGATTATTATTATTAAATATTCTTGAAATAAAACACTGCTGTTTACTCATATTTCTTCTATATTGGTTGTCATTATCTTAATAGAATGTCCTTTACAATGTTATAGATATTTTTAATTCTCAATTTTCAAACAGGAAATTGCGTTGGTCGTTCTTGCAATAGATATTGATGTTGTGGGCGTAATAGGTAATTAACTTTGCCTGCAATGACCTGCAGGTACCCAACACGTGCATACGACCATAGATCATAGAACATTATTATGCTAGTAAAAATATTCTTCAACTTCTTCACTTGACCACGGAAACAGAACCATGATAAAAAGCGTACTCTAGAAACATAGGCCGAAGATGCGGTTCGAATGATTTTAAGTAAGCTAATAAGTAAGTCTTGTAAACGATAGGTAATTTGATAGCGAAACGCTCTTTATAATAATCTATTAACCGGCTGAATACACTCGACAGCATTTTAATATTATTTCCAACTCAACAACATTGTTACCGAGAAAAATAATAATCAGACCCAGTTCAAAAGGAAAGTAAGTAATCTTATTATCACTTGTGTATAAAATGTTTTTTCCTGTTGACCTACAAAACGATGAAAGAAATTAAACGTAAAATATGAAAATATTACGCAGTTCCTAATGTATATTTAATTTTACCTACTCTCTCATATAATATGCGTATTCCTGTGAATATACAATAACAAATTACTCTTTTTTCCAAAAAATAAAATAAAAAACAAATTATCGATCACTTGTGTGATTCTAAATCCTATAACTTCACTTCATAGTATATAAAACAAAGTCGCTTTCTCTGACCCTATATCCTTACATATGCGTCTTTAAAACTACGCAACGGATTTTGATGCCTTTTTTTTAAATAAATAGAGTGATTCAAGAGGAAGGTTTTTATGCCCATGCGAAGCCGGGGCGGGTCGCTGTGCAATTAATATAAGCATAATTTATTTGTTTGAGTGATAGTCATATACATAGACTGATTATATTTCCGATCCTGTACAATTTAATGTTGTAGTTCTGTAAATGATGCAATAAATTATTAACTCATTTATTAATTCAATTGTTCCTCTCAAAGTTTGTTTAGTTAGGAATTATGATTCCGTATCCACCTGGGTGGTCGGCTAGAAATTTTGGCGGAATGTAGACACAATAAACGGCAGATCAAACAAAAAAAAAAATCTTTCTAATCTAGGGGAAATCAAAAGAAAATAAGTTTAAAAGTTGATTTAAATTTTTTAAATACCTAACATGTATATTTGGACGAAAAAAGTAGATCATTAGTGTTAACGTCAGTTGTGTTTTATATTTTAAAAATAGAAGCTTGTTCATGTCTTAAATAATTTGACTTTTATTATTCACACGTGTTAAGTCTCAGACCGTTATTAAGAAAAGGTTATTTTTAAAAGTTAATCCCAATAATCCTTAAGCCTAATTTACGTAAAGTCGAGAAAATTTACAAAAATAAAATAAATCAGACAAAATGTTTCCTTTTTCTTCGAATACAAAATATTTATAACGTTCATTTAGGAAAGCTTAAAACAAATTGATTTGCAAATTGTAGGCTTAAAAGAACTAATTAGTCGGTTTTTTCTGATAATCTGCTAAGATAATTTACTCAGATTAAAATAAGTGTCTGTTATTATTAAGATAAAACAATATTTTGGATTAACTTTATTCAATCAACAACAAAAAATAAGTTTTTGACAATTGACTAGTCCAATTTTTTACATAGATGTCTAATTCGAAAACCATTTCGAGGAATAGACTTAGAAAACAGTTAACTGTAATCAGATTTTTTATTAAGCAAGTAATTTTTGAGATAGTTGCAAAAACCTTTATTTTCAAAAATTTACTAAGTACAAGGTCAAATAAATTGTATAAGGCGCTCACGTGTGATGTAAGCGGCTTTTTCATTTTTTTTTCTATAAGTTGGCAGCATATGGATTATATACTCTTTGCTTGGAATATTTTTTTTTTTTGAATAGTTTATACGGCCATGGAATCTAGTCCTTTAAGGCCTTTCTTAAATTTATTAATCTTCTTCAGTCCTACTTAAGTCAGTCGAGTCAAAAATTCAAGTCAATAGTCAAGTCCAGTCAAGTAAGTAAGTCTAGTCTGAGTCAGATGGCTAAGTGAAGCGGTGGAAAAATTTCACTTAGCTATATCATGGAGATTTTAGTGACAAAGATAAAAAGTCACGTAATCGACACTGTATCACTTCCCAACACTCACGCTTGTTCACGAACACTTTGCGAATAATAATCCACCAATATTATGTACAAACACTCGAAAAAACCTAAGTTTTGGAAATTAAATACAGCGCGGACATAGCGACAGTTTAATTTCCCTCCAAAAACTCCTTGCTTGGAATATATTAGTCATAATCTGTCATTGTCATATTTTTATTCTTGTAAACATAACCTAAATAAGTATTTTGTTTCAACGCGGAGTGTTTTTCTTCTTTCAAATAGTTTCTCTAAAATGGGGCATTTTATCGAAAAAACACATATAAATCACTGTCATATTTTTTTGGACTAGCCAATTAAGTATCAATAAACATATATTATACACATAATATTCAATTCGCTATATCCCAGACTGAACTCAACATATTTTTAACCTCTAAACAAACGATTCGCCACCACTAACAGTATGAAATAAATTTCCAGAAGGTTTATGTACGTAGGGACATTTGTATCTGACTACGAAACGCGCCATCGTTGTTTCCCTCTAGTATTTTTTTCCCGGCATTAGATACTCCACAGTATGGCAATCGTGCTTATAGTTTACTAGCTGTTCCCCGCGGTTTCACTCGCCATTAGTGTGTATGTACTATAGCCTATAACCTTCCCCGAGAAACAGTCTTTAATATATAAAGAGAATTTTGAAAATCCGACTAGTAGTTTTCAAGTTATAAGCGTTCAAACAAACAGACAAACCAACTCTTCAGCTTTATTATATTGGTATATAGATTTTTGCCATCATCAAGTTCATTTAAATGTTTTTCATTTAGTCAAGTCAGTTGTCATGTCTAGTGAAATTAGTTAGAGGGATAAGTGAAGCGGTGGAAGAATTCACTTAGCATTATCTTGAAAGATTTTGGTGGCAAGGATTAAAGTCACTTCCACGACATCGTACCATTTCCCAACACTCACGCTTGTTCACGAACACTTAGCGAATAATAATTTACCATTATTATATACAAATACTCGAAACACTATTATATAAACGAATTTTCAAATGCATAAAGTCTATCAAATGCATAAATTCTAACTTAGATGTAAGTGGAACATATTAGCTATCGACCGAATTACCCATTCGTGTCCAAGCTTTGGCACTAATCACGGTAAAGATAGGAGCACCAACCCCGCTCCTATCACTGGGATCCAGCCTGAAGCGTACCAATCCCTCGTCCGTGCCTACCTATGTTAAACTACAGTTACATTTAAACACATATTAAAATTATCAACAGCAATATCATATCAATATCAAATACTAATAAAGGCCATGTTAAATCACTAGAGCACAATACACGTCTGCACCGCTCGGCGAACCCAAGGAGAAGAGAGCGTTACACTCATACTCACCCCGACACTACTACTGCCAAGAGGGGTTTACCTGTAGTGGGGCGATACCTGTCACGTGATGTTACCGGGCGCTAACAAACATGTTTCTCAAATTTTCTAATTTTCCGCATATTTTTTGAATATCTTCCAATCAAAAATTTCTGCGAAGCATTAAAAAAACAAAAGAAAGTATTGATAAAATCGGTAGATTTTTCATAATTATGCCATTACCGATGAAATTGGGATTAAATTTTTATACCTCCATATAAAGATGTCGCCACATGACACACAGAAAAAATTGTGCGCATTTTCTTCTAAGTGATGCGTAATTTGTACCCCCCAATCATTGGTTTCATTTTATTAATCATTTAATAGATAAAAAAGAAAATCATAGACGTTAAAAATAAACATAAGCTGTAATAAGTCACAAGAAAAAAATAATCAACATAGATGCAATGCCTGCCGCCATGGCAGTATCACGGTATCACGCTTGCTGACTGAGCAAAGGAATTTAGTTCTATACGGAATATCGCGCGCGTTGCTTGTCTAGCTGACGGCGGAATACCGTGTTCGGAATTCGAAAAAGTTTTATTCCTCTGTAAAAAACATTACCGGCCTGTATTTTAAATTCTATTTTGAATTAAGTTTTTCGAACGAAATTTCTCTTTGACATTATTCCTGTTTTTAATTTATATTTTTTTAAATTTGAAAATGTGTTAAGAAAATAAAGTGCTTGTTAAATAGTGGTAAAATGATTGAAAACTAAATGTGTTTTGTGTATAATAATTAGTGTTTGCTGTTGATTAAGAAATAGTTGAATCGCCGCCAGAGCTAAATGTAAGTATAAAAATAATAAAACATTGTAAGGACGTGACCAATCGATTTTAGATTTACGATTATTTCGGAACGTGCGTGCCCAGCTGAAGGAGATCACGTATAGCACGTATTTTTTTTTTTTACTTTTTTTTTAAAGTGAAAATATTTGATGACCCTTCGTAAAAATATTAGGCATTGGTTTGGAAGTTTTTACTGCGTTTTTATGCCTGAACTTTTTATGTTTATTTCACTAAAGAAATTAGGTACTTAGAATTTTCTCTTTCTTAATGCTTTTTGAAATGGAACGTCGTGTTTTATATTGATTATTAAAAGAAACATGCATTTTTTTGAGACCGACGCCAAGGAACGTACATTGTACATAGATTTTTTTCGGTAAAAATTTTAAAAACAACATAGGATCCTACATATCAAGTAACTGTATTTTATTATATAATTACGAGCGGTTTCAATGAAATGTTAAATTGAAAATAAAAACAGTGTGAGATTTAAATAAACGGCTTCAATATAAATCTGAATGAATATTTATTTATTATTTTATTAAAAAAATATTGTTTCATATGTACAAAATACTTATACAGTTGGTACAAATTGGTTTTACAATTATTTTATATATACTTATTATGAAAAAAAATAATTATCATCATATCTTACAACTAGCGACCTGCCCCGAATTCGCACGAGCACAAAAACCTTCCTCTGGAATGACTCTATCTATTAAAAAAATCGCATTAAAATCCGTTGCGTAGTTTTAAAGATTTAAGCATACAAAGGGATACAGGGACAGAAAAACGCGACTTTGTTTTATACAATGTAGTGATATAATATTGTATCTATAGCATTAATTCGCTGATTGATCGATATTTATAGTCAGTAACAACAAAATCTATTTTTTACAAAACTATAAAATAGGTATACTAATTTGAATGAATAAAACAATATATTTAAAATTTCTGATACAAATGGAATGTGGTATCAAAATAAAGTGTTTCAAAAGGCTGTCACAAAAATAAATAAAACTAGTTATTATTGATAGACATATCTCGTGACCGAAAAGCTGGAAATTGCCTGGCACAGAAGATTAGTATTGCCATACAATTTGGCAATGCTGCCAGCCTTTTGGGCACACTACCTTGGGTTGACACCTTGCCGGGACTGTACAATTTGTAAATGGCTTTTTTTTATACTTAATTAAGCTATTAGCTAGATACCTTATATTAATAAAGTAAAAACTAATATAATAATATCACTATACTTATATAAGGTTAATTTAAATCAACTGCAAATATATTAAGGGCAGATTCAGACCACTAAACTGAACAACTTTCCCAAATTTTAATAAACTTATGTCGAAATATAAAAAAAAATTTTTGAACTCCCATACAAATTGAGAATCAGCTGTTCTAGTTCAGTATGGAGAGTGAAAAATAAAATTTCTTATTTCGATATAAGTTTATTTGGAAAAGTTGTTTTTTATAGTGGTCTGTATCTGCCCTTAAAATATTTGCAGATGATTTGTGTCCACCTTATATACTTATGTTTTAAGGTATTTTAGGATATGTAATCTTAATTTAATTCCGTACTGCAGTCTGTTCGTTTTTAGCTGTAACTTTAAGTGGCAAAAAAATTGTATACTTAACCTTTTTGTGCTTCTTACAGTTACTGCATTTTATAAGGGTTCTTGAACTACGAGCTCTATAATCGCGAGTATTTTCACGAAGCAATGGGGATTATTAGAGCGAAATAAATGATGTCAAGTGCTGCGTTTTAAGAAAAAAGAGAATCAAAAACACGATTCTTGAAAAGTACAGTGAGAAATATTGTAAAAATATTGTAGTGCGCACGTGACACCCCTGGTGTTTCAGGCGTGCATAGGCTACGGTAACCACTTCCTATCAGGTGGGCCGTAAGCCTGTTTGCCTATTAAATGGTATAAAAAAACACTAGATGTAAATGTAAGGTATGTAAAGATCGTAGCCAATGGAAATCTCTAGTCTCTGCCTACCTCCTGCCTATCTCCCATTTTAATAACTATTCTTATGAAGGCAACTTGTAGCCATAGCCAGGCTGCCGGTGACCGCGCGCGCCTCAAATTTTGCGAGCAATATTAGAAACTACGCTTAAATATCCGAAACTACGCAACGAATTTTGATGCGGTTTTTTTTTAATAGATAGTGATTCAAGAGGAAGACTTTTATGTGAGTACAACTCATAATATTGCTCCCATGCGAAGCTGGGGCGGGTTGCTAGTAATAATTAAAACAAACATGCATAGTAAAACACATGACCCTCTTTTCGTAATCAGGTAAAATGAATCCCTTTTTCTCTTGGTCATGTCACTTTCGAACTTCTTTACGGATTTCAGGCATCCTTTTTTACAAGTTTTCTGATACTTCGTAAAGAAAAATTAAGAAACTTTTTTAGATAAAAATAACGGCTTTTCAAACTTCACGCGTTTGTCAGTTACGGAGATGGGTTAGGCAGCTAAAAAATTTACATTACATATAGTCACGTCTTTATCCCATACAGGGTAGACAGAGCCTAGGGCCTTAAAACCTTAAACCACGTTTAGCATGATGATAGTTGAAACAGGAAACCAATAGTGATGGGTTGCTAGCCGCATCGCCTATGTTATGATTCCCCCATTCGCCGATTCCCTCAGTTGACTTTTACGGCTTGCGCGGGAAGATAAGCAGCTGCTAAAACATAAAAAAAAATAGTAGTTTTTTTTATGCCATCATCATTGTTTGCGTAAGATGTTCATCCTGTATGGATCAAACTTTTATATCCAGGTTTTTCAACCAGCTTTTGGAACGTGTGAGATTGTGTTTCCGCCATACCACCGGAAAAACGGCAAAGTGGGCATTAGTATGCGATTTTATAAACGCAGATTCAAGACTGTTTTTTTATGATAAATCTGTATATCGCGCCTGGCGTATAGTAAGGTAACTAAGAAATTCCATACAAAATCCTAACGCGGTCGCTAGCCTCTGTGTTTATAAAATCTCATACTAGGGATTGGTCGGGTGCTCCGCAATAGCCCAGGCGTGACTTCCTTAAGGCTGTTCCTTCGGTCTCTAGCGCTACTTCCAAAAAAAAATCTCTTTCTGTAAATAAGCTTTTCAGAAATCCTCGCGCAACTTTTTTGCTAGTATCCTTAACTTACATTAGATCTTAGAAAGTCATTGAAATACTATCCGCTTTAGAAACCTTTACAAAAAGTGTCAAAAGTGGTCGTTTTCAGCAATTTTTACAAAGAAAACTAAAGCGGAGGAGCCTTAATCCCTTCAAACTGGAACACAACAATGCAAGCACTGATGTGTTCAAGTCTGTGAGGTTTATAAAAGTTTTTGCCAAATGAAAATTACCTAGTAATTGCTTTGTTCTGATAACTTCGTATAAAATGTGTGATTCGTCAACTGTTAAATTTTAAAACTGTTCAGTGAAGCGCTCGCGCAGCCGCCACTTTTTGTTTCTTTTAATTAATTAGTATTTTGATTTCCTTGATACGCCGCACCTGGCCGTAAGTGCGTGATATTAAGAGGTATTTTCGGGTCGAATCTATATCCATACTAGCTTTGGCCCGCGGCGTCGCCCGTGTGAACTTCCCTTGATAACTTTTCCCGGGATAAAAGATACCCTATGTCCTTTTCTGGTTCTAAGCTACCTCCCCACCAATTTTCAGCCAAATCAGTTCAGCCGTTCTTGAGTTATAAAAAGTGTATCATATATTATCCCATCCTGGGATAAGTCCGCCATTGTCTTCTTATTTTAATAATGTTCCTTTTACTATGTATTTTAAAGCAATAAAGATATTACAAACAAACAAACAAGTGTAACTAACACGAGTTTCTTTTATGTACCTATAAAGATTTTTTATAAATTTAGATTAAAGATATATTGATGAAAACGGCATTCGATTACTTTATTACTTAATACATGCAATCAATTGTCAAATGGTTGTTTTGGCTTCTATTGATCCAAATAAAGACACCATATTATTTCCTTTTCAGGAAAACGTAGTTTAATTTTTCGATTTTATTAAATTTTTAAACAGGGTAGTATATTTATCTTTATTTATTTAACGCATAGAATATGAAATCGCGCGCGGTCTCTAGACAATTTTTTTTAATGTTTATTGTACAAAATGCATAAATAGCATTATCTATAATCAACCTTATCTGGGGGCTTAATCAAAGTCACAATCGCAAAACGTTAACGAGGTACAAGAACAAAATGTATGGGATTGACATAAGCTGCGGTAAATCACGTGGTTAATCTTATGACAATTCCATAAATTTTGTTCTTGTCGACATTATTTAGCGTTTTGAAATTATCACTTGGCTACGGGTGCTGGATTATCTGATTTCTCTCTTAAAAACGTCGTGTCATATCAATAAATGGAGGACTATATTGACATTGCCCAGTGCCACCTCCACTGCGGTCGTTTGCCTCGTTCAAGTCCCCCATTGTGCAGGAGACAGGGCAGCTAGGGCACGACAGGTGACGGCTAGGACGACATCGACTGCGCCGCGCCGCTGTCACACAGGTACACCTCACCATAAGCAATTGTATGGTTCAATGAAGTGATTTTATTTACTTATCTAATACTACTAAAATATAATTATTTAAAAAAATATGCTCAGTTGGCTAAAACCAAGTATAATTTTTTTATTCATTTGTTATTTTAAAATTTTGACTTAGAGATGAGAAAAGTCTTTAGAAACCGTGACTTAATTAGATTAATGTTTAGAAGGTGCCTTGTATACTTTGATGTTATGTGCATTTTATGTCAATTTGTTGATGTTTTTTTTTTGCATGCTGATATGTGTTGTATTCACTATTGACAGGAAATGAAATCCTTGCTTTGGAAGAAATGTTAGGCCGTTAGTCCCGACTGCGATCTAATGATGGTTAAAGTTACCAACGTCAGAGGCTGAGAAACGGTATCAAAAAAAATTACACTTACTTTGACCGACCACTATATATGGCCTTGTAACCCACACTTTATTAACGAGGATATTAAATTCAAAAAATTGAGCTTTAGGTGTCGGTATAGTGATACAGAGATACATTGAAAAAAATAATACTAATGTAACGATTTTCCAAGATTGAGGTTTTAAGCAGCTGCGATCCGTGCCCTCTCTACAATATATTATGATCTCTATGTCCACTTTTGTTGACACAGGCCTAATTATTGACGTAAGAATTAAAATTTATGAAAGGACGACGGCTTTGTTGGCACAGTAAAATTAAAAGACAATTTAATTTTATGCTTATCAGGCTGACAAAAGGATCTTATATATCTTAAGAACCTTGTAAAAGGTAAAAGAACAAGAAGAAAAACCGGGCTTCGAAGCCTTACATGGCTTAGGACTTAATCGGCAAAATGTTGGTTGATGATTTTCGTCAAGTAAATTTTTTTAAATTTATACAATATAGAATTATATTAATACAAAAATTCTGTTGAAGAACGAATAAAATTTTAATAAAAAATAATTAAGTACCACATTCAAAATTGTCGTTTAATGTTCACCAATAGCTATATTCAATCTTCTTGTAGTGTGATATAAAGTATTATAAAGTTCTGTTTCCAAATCAATTTGTTCAAAGTACTATTCGATAGCAATTTTTCACTTACTCACTGCTCTGCTTACTAGTATCTAGTTGATTAGACTTTCTCTACAGTTGATTAAATGAAATTTTTATGGCTTTAGAAATATCAGATACTAAGACAACCATCTATAGGATATTAAGCAAAGATTAAAAAATATTGATACAGTCCTTTAGCAGTTTTTTTTAATGGAAGTAAACCATTAATAGAAATAAAGGACATTGTCAACTTTTCTATAAACATGTGCCTAAGAAAGTACTTAGGCACAAATTATTGTACAAGAGAAATGGGCACTGTAATGGAATTTTAGAATGTATTTATGACGCACTTGCAATCATAGTTGCCTTTTTTGACTGATCTTGCCATGGAAATATGATGTTCTAGGCTATAGTATAGTTTAGATTAAGTATAGTTGAAGCCATTGATACGAGAGAAGGCGATCTAGTTACAACATACCTACATAGAAAATCAGGTCATGAACAACGAAGTTATCCTTGAAAACACATAATATATATAAATACGGTCGAATTGAGGAACCTCCTTCTTTTTTTTTAAATAACTTAAGGGACAGAAATGGGCATTCTCCTTTTTTGCCGCCAGAAAGCCACATAAATCCATATAACAATGCAAGCGACATTGCTATGTAATCATTTCAATCTAACTGCTAGTGAAACGAATAAGATTTGCCACTTCCCTTTTGAATAGCGCAAAAATAGCTGACTATTTCTGATCTTTGCCTTAGCTATGCAATAAGGTGCAGTTCCGAATACGACGACAAGCATTAGTTAGCTGCAAGTCGTGTGCGATCGTTGTATAGAAATTACTTAATACCATCTCAATCTATACATGTAATAAAAACAGTAAAATATTTTGTCTGTACATTTAGTAATTTTGACTGAAATGGTACAAGAACAGTTAAAAAATTAAAAGAAGGAAAAAATAAATTTTTAATTTTTTTTTTCTGTCTGTCTGTTATATATATCATCACGCTTATCTCTGAAAGTACTAAACCGATTTGCTCAAAACTTTCACCAATTGTTTTGTTTTAACTCACAAAACCATCTAAAGTTAGTTTCATAAAAATCGGTTCATTTTTTTACATTATCATTTATATCGATACAAAAAATTTGAATGAACTCAAGGCATGTTTGTCTACAAATATATAGCAATTTCGAACGAATGCACCAAATTGAATGATTCTTATATTGTGTTGGTTATTGTCTTGACAAATTTGTATAAAAGAAAACGGATTCCCGGAAAATTCCGGGAACGAAGACCACGCGCACGAAGTCGCGGGCTACGGCTAGTCTTAATATAATGTTATAAAACTGAAAGATTGGATATTTCGATGTTTGTTACCCCATCACGTAAAAACAACAAATTTCGAACACGGGTAGGTTATAAGCTAGATAACACATAGGATACTTTTCATCATAAGAAGAGAAGCAAATTTTTTGACACACGTGTAAAACCGTTTGTAAAAGCTAACAAAAGTACTCAATAATATCGAATTATCTAATAGCTTCTTTTAACTGTATGGGATTGGCAGAAACTTCATCGACAAGAGCTATATGCTCTTGTCGATGAATGCCCCTAAATGATTAAGGATAGCTAGGATTGATTATGTTCTTTTTTTATATCCTTTCTTTTTGACATTAGCCATCGCGCTATATCTGTTTGGATTCAAAATTTGAAAACAAGATAACCCGGAGTAGACTTCGAATTTGAATTCTGCATCAAAAAAACTTTATTTAGCTATTGAATCCAGCCTAACGTTACTAACCTAACGTTAACGCTTCCGAAGTGCAAATAAAAATCAGATGAAAACTTACAGTTTGGTGTTGACACGTTGTATGAATTCTTTGACAAATCAGTTCGTAAAACTTCCTGCCATTCAACGAAGCGTGTTGAATGGTTTTTACCTAATATTTAATAATTTTATTTATTTATTTTCAAATTAATTTACCCAGAAAAATATACAAAAGGAAAAAAAACATAGAATATAGAACATTAGTACAAGGGTACTGCTTATTTCTAAAGAAATCTCTTTTAGCAGACACAAGAGAGGAAACGAGAAGAAAAGGGTAACAGGCGTGTACTAGAATATGTATTTTTAACATACATACATAAGTACATACTTAAAAAAATGAATATATCTGAGTGGTTACGCAAAAAGGAACCTAAAAGTTCCAATCCCTTGAGGTCCCGTTTTGCGTAAACACTCACATATATACCTTATGAATACAAATATACTTACTTAGACTAAATATATATTTATTATGCTAGAGAGAGATAATAATTTATCGTTTCTTGAAAACAGAGATAGATTTTAAGTCTCGTATGTCGGCTGGCAATGAATTCCACAACCTAACAGCATGGACAGAAAAATAATCCGCAACTGCGCTCGCAAACACCCCTTAACTTGCAATTGTAAATTGTATGCGCCGCGATACGATCTCTGACGTCAGTGGATCGTGGCGTGTCAGCGGGCCATGGGTTCAAATCCAGTTATTATGCATGCATGTTTTTGCTCTTTCCTAGAATAGAAATGGTTTAAGTAACTATCTAGAGTAGATATTTGTATCTGAACTTTCCAAAGAAATAAGTAACCACAGTATAGATAAAAATGGAATCTCAACAAGCAAGGTCTAAAGAGTTTCGCGGACAGTAAACGAGATAACAATAACAGTTAATTGTTATCTACGTCAAGAGGCGTTACTGTCAGCGAAAGTCTTTATTTCTGGTAGCGGACAACACCAACAATAATATCATTTATAACGTAGGTAGAATTTACTAATTACTTAAGGTATGTGTGAGGAGAGAAGATAAATCCAGGTTTCAGCGAATCGCACAATATTTATTATTTGTACTTTACAACAGGTTAGACTCTTAAGGATAACCGTTAATGAGAGATTATAGGGGTCGTGAGATCAAAGTAGGCACGAGATCCAGTCAGGCAGCCGCTATGAAATAGCCAGCCACTTAACTTGAGATGGTGAGATCAGCCGAAAGAGGTCTTCCAGTGGACGCGCGCAGCCTTATATATGGCCCTCGGGGGTGATGCGGTGCGGGGCAGCGAGGAAGGACCGCCGTAGGAGAATGCGCGACGTCACACATTAAAGATCATAAAAATGTACTTTAGGTCATAGATTAAAAAAATATTTGCCTGGCGTCGCGGCGTATATGGAAACCCTTCCAGTATACAGAACTCCAATACTTCTGAGATGCGGGAGCCTTTACTAGATTAAACGGGGCAATTTTAGAGATAAAATGCTACCCTGCTTTTAGTTCTGTAATGCGGGAGGCTTTTTCGACGCAATATTTGCGTTATGGATAGAAATTCCTACCACTAGTTACTTAGGTTAGCCTAACTTGTTTTTAATTCTGTAATGCGGGAGGCACATACATTGGTTACGTTAATTATGTGAATTCCTAACTAAGCTCGGTAAGGAATTTAGTATAGGTAAACGGGTGAAGAAGTATATATAAATACACAGATTAATGGCTCGTTTACACGCATTAAGTGATTAAGTGGTTAAGTTAATTTTAACCAAATTTTAACTTAATAGTTGCGTGTAAACGATCACTTAATGGTTATAAGTAGCTAGTAGCGAGCCATAAGGAACAATGATAAATATCATATAGGTACTATAGTAAAAATAAAAATAATTTGAGTTGCATAAAATTATAAGTATATTTAATAACTTTTTAAAAACAAAACAGAGATGCGGTTTTTAGACTTTCTGCCCACGCCTTTTTCTTTACGTCTTCTCACTGTCTCTCTCGGCACTCTTGCGATCTGAGATCGGGGAGCGTAGCGCAGAAATTCCTCCCGCGCGTCAGATCGCACCTAACCCAAGTACCTACTTTTATGCTTTCTAGGGATCTGAGTAATGGAAGTACTTTTAATTCGAAGTCTTGAATACTACAACAGAAATAATACCCGAACCCAGATCGGTTGCAACTCTGAATAGTGGAATGGTTTAAGGAGACTTTTTGTGAATTCATTCTAGTAAACCAGCCCGCATCTCAGAAATACGGGAGTTCTGAATACTGGAAGGGTTTCCATATACGCGGCGTCGCGTGATTCCAAATTCTATGACTTAAGTAATTCATTATTTATTAGCTATGAGCGGCGCAAATATGTTTATCTTATAATATAAGATTACATATTTGTGCTGTTTGGTGTTGAGATGTTTGGAACTTGCCATAGCGCAAGAGATCTTTTCAAAAAGATCTCTCCGCGACTGATCTCCGCCGCTGGTGACAAGAGAGCTGGCTGCTTATCTATCACCCAAAGAATTAGCATATATAGCTATCTAGAGGGGGAAAGCAGCCATTGTTCTTGCTAACATGCTTCACGGGCAAGAGCACCGAAGTTCTCGAATTTTAGTTTTTATTCTTTTGTACAAAAAGTGTATTTTTTTTTATGTTGTAATATATATAAGCATATTTTTAGTGGTACTAGCTGTTGCCCGCGTGGTACCTATTCGGTTATACTATACCAAAATCAGCCTATATTTAACCCCCGTTCTTTAACTTTATTCATTCCAAATTTCATCAAAATCGTTTGTATCCTTCCTCTTGATCCCTTTATTTTTGATCACTCTATCAATTAAAAAAACCGCACCAAAATCCTTTGCGTAGTTTTAAAGATTTAAGCATACAAATGGATATAGGGACAGAGAAAGCTACTTTGTTATATACTATAATAGTGATAGTTATATAATACTTATGCGATTGGCAGACTTAAAATACTTATGAATAATTTATAATTTTTATAATTGATTATCTTTCTGTGCGACTCAGTATATAATATTTGTTTTAAATGGGTCAACTATTACCTAACCTGAGATATTTTTATTTTTTACTAGCTGTTCCCCGCGGCTCCGCCCCGTGTGGGATTCGGTTATATCGCGCCCAAAAGTAGCCTATGTTTGACCTCAGTTCGTTAACTACATCTCTACCAAATTTCATCACAATCGGTCCAGCAGTTTAGCCGTGAAGAGGTGACAGACAGACAGACAGACAGACAGACTTTCGCATTTATAATATTAGTATGGATATTGATAGTGATATAATACTTATGTAATTGGCGGACTTAATGCTTATGGGTAATTTATAATTTTTATAATTGATTATCTTTCTGTGCGACTCAGTATATAATATTTGTTTTAAATGGGTCAACTAGTACCTAACCTGAGAAATTTTTATTTTTTATAATTTTTTTACGTACGTATTTTTTGTTAGATATTAAAACAAGTGCGGTAATTCATAAAAGTCACAAACATTAGCTGCCACTTCCAGTGGAAACAGGATTAACTGGGTTCTTCGCATTTTTGTTGTGTTCCGGATGGCGTCATTAATTTTGATTCATTCTTCGTTTGTCCCACTGAGTTTTGTCCCACTAATAAATTTCTTAGTTAGTCCCAAACATTATGCTTCCTTCGTCCCGATGTACAATTTTTATTATTTTATTCCTAGTTGGTCCCACTTTGCATTCCTTGTTCGACCCGTTGTTTTTTATAAGTAATTTTCTTTCTAAATAATATAGGTTTTTGTTTGTTATTCGTTCAAAATACTTTTTTGTTAGCTGTACCTTTAAAGTACCTTCTTGTGAACTGGGACAAACCGGGAATATAAAAGTGACTGGGACAAACGAATCATTTTTTGAAATGTGGGACAAAGTTTCAGGACGAACGAAGAATAAACCTTAATTTTCCGGGAAGACAATAGACCGCTTGTACGAACAGCTATACAAATGGTGTTTTTGGTTATTAATAATACTTTTGTTATTTTAAATCGAGTAAAAATCTAAAAGGATTAATTTATCAATGGTTTATTCAGATTGATGATTTTTGATCAATGTCCTTTGTTAGCCGACTGCGCCAGATAGATAACTTAACCTTCCTAAGTTATTTATTTTATTGGAAAAACTGACAGTGTTACGTCTTTACTATTAGCAATCTCAAAATATTTTTTAATGTTTATACTATACCAAATTCTTATCTAAATACGTGTGTCAAATTTCATAAGTGTCTAAAGTTTGTGAATTTATTTTATATTTGTAGTTTGTGCACATCTCAAAAACTACAAGTGTATTTGCATTATTTGCAAACATTCTATTTATTTTTACCTTCATAAAAATAACAAAAAGTTGGTTAAACCCATTTAGATAAAAATTTGTATTGTCTCGTTCTTTCACATTAAATTGCGATAAAACAGAAAGTTACTATATTATAGTCAAAATGATTTTTTTAATGTAGAGTCCAATTTGATTGTACAAGTTTTATCTGGATCGGTTTAGTATACCGTTTTGACAAAGCCCGGTTTTAGTATTTTAAACTTCTACTTGAAACTTCTAAATTCAAATTAATTTATTACCAATTCTAAAGAAATGATTTAAAATCTAGAAATTTCCTTTTCATCCAAACGCGGCAGCTCCGCAGTCTTCTTAAGAGTACATGCTTTCGAATTAATCTCAAAGTTAATTCCAAGTTCTCACACATAATTATATAGTTCCAGAACTTTCAGAACAGGAGATGAAATAAGTTGGGAGGTGCACGCTGATTGTAATGTGTTTGATGTACAGGCTTGTACCAATTTAGAGTGTAATATCCGAGTAAGACCCTTGTCAGCTTTGCTTGGTAGTTGTCACAACTGTTCTGCTTGTCGGATATTAGAATTTGGTGTTATGAATGGCAGAATGAATGAATGAATTGATAAATCCATACATATACATACATAGCATCACGCCTGTCGCCATCAGGGGTAAGCGGAGACTAAATTGCAATTACGATCCTTCCAGATAAGACCTCCCTCGCTTTTTCTACACTTATCATTAATTATTAATTATATAAACGCGAAATTCTGTCTGTCTCTTACGCTTTCACGGCTAAATTGCTTTGCCGAATTCGATGAAATTTGGTATGGATATAGTTAATAATTTGGCTCGGTGAATCCAAACACAATACAAAAACCTATTGTTATGTGACAATTTTTTTCGCAACTAGAACGTTAAAACATGGTATTAAGCTCAATATATAATCATAGATTAATTAATAGTTAATACCTTAATATTATAGAGTACCATGCGGGCGGTGCCGCGGACAATAGCTATTTTTATATATGTCATCATTATCTGAAGGTGTTGCATTAACTTACGCTTCAGAGGCCAGGGTACAGGTAGCGTCATATAAAAAGAACGCTGGAGGAATGAGGAGGGGGTAAACTAGCGCAACACGGGAAGCCAACGAACCAATCGCGTGCGCCGGACGACCCCCGCGCGCACCGCGCTCACTGCATACATCGATAAATCGCCTACTGCGCAGCTTAACCGCCAGCGTTCATCTTACATGACGCGATCTGGGAAGTTACTACTGTCTCTTAAAACCATGCAAGATCCAGTAAGAGAGATGTCACCTTACATCATGGATTGCGTTGTCTCGCTTACTCACTGGATCTTGTTTTTGGAGATGATGGTAAGGGACCTGTACGCCATTAATCAAGGCCTAGATTTGGCGGTACTGGTTCTTACAATGCGACTGTCGTCCCTCCGTAACCCGTTTTTTACAGGGAAACTAGACCAATAACACCGACCAGTCTGCAGGAACAATTGACCTCGTTACCCACATTATATAAATGGACCTTGAAGTATGAAAACACAACGTGAACACTGACAAAGTTATCTTGAATGGAGCAGCCATTTCGTTCTATCAGCTAATTGGGCTGGATAGTTCAAATCCGTTAGCTGCATTGTCATCGGGGATCGACAGTGATTTCCTAATTAAGTATCCCGGTAGTCTTATAAAAACTCCAGACTTATGCCTGAATACTCAAACGCTACTCAATTTTAAGAGCTCAAGTATCATGCTGTCACTGTCATATCGTTGACGTTCAGCGCGACAGCATCATACTTGAGCAGTGGGTCTAAAAACGCCACTTTGAGCAGATCATCGAATAGAATTCATATTACGAATTCCTTAGCAATTCTGTAGCAATTCTTATTTCTTTAAATTTTTTTGAAGAGGAATTGCAAAGTTTAATTGGCCATTTTACAAAAAATAGAGGAATTGCTACAGAATTACTAAGGAATTCATAATATGAATTCGATTCGATGAATTGCTCAAAGTGGCGTTACCAGACCAATCGATCGATCGTCGATCGACGGCATCGATCGAAGTTGATCGACTGGTCTAGTAACTTTAATTGATCGACAGATACTGTTCGACTACTGGCACCGGTCGACGTTGATCGATGAACTCCGGCAATATTCCATCAGTTTCTTTCAAAATGTATTCACAAGAGGACGCGTTGGTGTTGGCCAGTACGATGTTGCTCGTACTATTATTACGGAGAGGCAAACGCAGAAGACTCTGGATGCGACCATTTTTTAAAGCCAAAGATCGCCTATCTTATCCAAATGAAATTTTAAATAGCGGTTTCTTGGATGCTTTTCGAATGAGTAACAGTGATATTGAAAATCTCTTAAATATGGTGGCTCCTTTAATTGCAAAATTGGATACTAATTACAGACAGTCAATTTCCCCTAAGAATCGGTTACTTATAACACTCAGATTTCTAGCCAGTGGTGATTCATATCAAAGTTTAGTGCTAACGTTTAAAATTTCACAACAAAGTATTTCTTGTATAATTCCAGAAGTGTGCAATGCGCTTATATGTTCTCTCAGGGATTACATAAAAGTAAGTATTCTTGGACTTGTAATCGTAAGTTAAGTTATATATAAGGTATCGAAGAAATAAAAAATATATAAAAATATAAGACATACATAGGTTTATTATAATATTTTCAGAGAAACAGTAATCATATAAACATATCGTTTAATTTTCTTGCAATTCAGATGAGACATCTTCTAAATTATCCAACGACTCTACTGTTATATTATTTTCACTTGTGGATGGAAGATTGATATTATCCAGCGAAAAGCTATATCCAGTTAAATCTCTTGCGTATTGAGAAGTGGATGGAAGGTTGGATTGATTCGAAGATTGTGCATTTGTAGAATACTGCGTGGTGTAGTAGCCTTGATTTTGAGTTTGTGGATGGTCATATTTGCCAAGTTGAGCTTCGTAAATTAGGTTATTTATATGATGCTGTACGGTAATACGGGCGTAGTCCGTTTTTAGTGTCCTCAATTTAAATGCAATTTGTTCTCCAAACAATGTATACTCATCAACATCTCTTTTATTGCGAATCAAAGAATCAACCATCTCCAACGTTTTTTCTATTGCGGCATCATTTGGATTGAGGCGCCTTTTACGACTGCCTTCACTATCAACGGAACTGTCCATCCCTGACTCAGATGCTTGTGAATTTATCTGAAACAAAATTATATACATATATTTTAAATAGGTATAATTTAAAAAATGTATGAACTGACTGATAGCTCATATTCAATATATTTACGTTGTATATATTTATTTTACAGATACCAAACACGGAAGAAGGATGGCTCAACATTGCAAAAGATTTTGACCTGCTGTGGAATTTTCCCCACTGCCTGGGTGCAATAGATGGGAAGCATATAATTATGCGAGCTCCAACTAACAGTGGGAGCACATACTTTAACTACAAGGGAGTTCACAGTATTGTCCTAATGGCTGTAGTGGATGCGAATTACAATTTTATGTACTGCGATATTGGATGCCAAGGTCGTATTTCTGACGGTGGTGTGTTTGGAAATACTATTTTGAATTCCATGAATCTACGAGGAATCCCAAAAGAAAGTGAATTGCCTGGAAGAAGTTGTCTTACACCATATGTTTTTATAGGTGACAATGCCTTTCCTCTTTCTGAAAATTTAATGAAGCCGTTTCTCGAATTAGGGCGAAAAGGATCAAAGGTGCGAATTTTTAATTATAGGTTGAGTAGGGCTCGCCGAATGGTAGAAAGCACGTTCGGCATTTTAAGTGCAGTATTTCGCTGTCTTCGAAGGCCTTTTCATCTTCAGCCGAAAAATGTGGAAAACATAGTGTTAGCTACGACTTATCTTCACAACTATTTAAGAAGAAATTGTGAGAGTTATAGGTCTTTACAGTTGCGTTATTCAAGTAACATAAATCAGAGTGCAGATTCCGAAATAACACAGCCGCCAGAAATTCAGTCATCTGTACTATTCTACAGCATACCAACTCCAGCTGAACTAGTGAGAGAAGAGTTCGCTGAATATTTTTGTTCTAACGATGGTATGATTGCATGGCAATACAAGTATTGTTAACCTTGGAATCTTACTGCTGCTGTAGCACCCTGTGATAATTTTAATTGCTAATTTTTTTTATCGTGATTATTAGTTGTGAATTTCACTTTTATTGAAAGGTAACATTTTTTAAATAAGCCATTTCTAGTTTTGTTTTGGACTAATACTCTGTACACAAGTGACAGCTACTGTGTGATCTGTATCAATAAAGGTCATAAGTATGTACTTGTAAAATTGTATTATTATTTTAATTACAACACGTTTACACCAATAGTTGACAATTGAAAACAACACCTTTTGCAACTGTTAATTTAGTCCATCTATTGGTGTAAACGAGTACTATACTGGAAAATGTTTAAATGTGTTTAATATTATACTTTTATTTTGTAAGATCTACAAAAGTTCAGTATAGCTAATTGTTTAATTGCAGATTAAACTTAAACATATTTGCCGTAAAAAATATAAACATGTATGTAGGTACTTACATCACTGGACATGCTCGAACGAGGACGATCCTCTGTAGACACAGTAGATCGTGGGCGATTTCTGTCTTGTATGAACATCATAGCTTGAAATGCATACCATTTAGAAACGTATATTTCGTCTCGTCCGGCACCGCTTCTTAAACTATCTTTCACTTTTTTATTTTCTTTCGAAAATGTTGTTTGTAAATTTTTTATCTTCTTTTCCACTTCCTCCTTAGTAATTTCAAATGAGTTGGCTATTTCGAGCAGTGCATCATGACGTATTATTTTATTACGGTAATCCTTGTGAATAATGTCCCATAGTACTGGTTTGTTTTTGTATTGCTCAATAAATTCCAAAGTTCTTTCATTCGTCCACGCGGTCGCCGCCATTTTGCCATGCGCGTCACGAAACAACCGCGAGCTTCACACAACTGAACACAACACAAACAAGCCAGGTAGGAAGCGCGGCGCGCGGGCGGGGGGGAACAGTCGGAGCGCGGCGCGTTTGATCAAGCATGATATTCCATTCTACCATCGATCGATGCCGTCGATCGACGATCGATCGATTGGTCTGGTGGAAACTATCGATCGACGTCGACTATTCCATTCTACCATCGATCGATACCGTCGATCGACGATCGATCGATTGGTCTGGTAACACCCGACCCCCTGCTCTCAAAATTGAGTAGCGTTTGAGTATTCGGGCGTTAGTCTCACATAATATTGTCTTTAATCCAAAATGGCCGCCGGGACAAAATGACGGACTACTACTTTTAGAACTCAATATAGGTACCTAATAAATAATTTCTAATCAATAATTTTTAATTTTATAATCGATTATTTTTATGGAATTAAATATAAGTGTATATTTCTAATATCATCTTTTATTTATCTAATTCTAATGTATAACAATAATGTTGTACTGTAAAAAATTGACTCGCCAATTGTTTGTATATTTCCTAATAAAATATTTCATCGTTTTTTCAATCAAAATTAGAAAATGCATCAAATTTAATTTTCTGGAACGCTCTATCTAATCTAAATATCGGTTTAAACAATACACCAATCTGTCCACTGCGATACAAGGACGGATGATGGCAATTTTCACAGTAAAATCGCCAACCAACATAACCTAACCTAAAACCAATCTTACAACCCCCAGTTACAGTAGAATTTAGCATGACAAATCCACGTATATGAACAAAATGGCTGTCATGTCGATCTATTTAGCTTTTATTGGAATTACTCAACATTTCGATTGAAAGCGGGTCAGATTGGATTTGGAGTTTTTAGGGAGATCCATAGTTTGTTTGGTATCGTCCGGAAATCAAATTGGAGGGTACAGTCGGGAACAGATAAATATAAACTCCTTTTCGTATCAACTTGTATAACGAGGCAAAAATTAAAACCAAAAAAAGAAAGCGGATGCATCACATGATGTCTACGTCTAGGCATAATTTATATCACGGCTAGGATGACGCTCCATACCTCTGCGCACATCTGTCATCTCCGCCAAGCTTTAGAGATGCCCACCGTGCTAACCAAGCTACATGTCCATTTTGTTACTACGCCAGCTCAACAACAACTGATCATTACACAAGCTGACATTATTTGCACTAAGAGCTATGCTATAGCAACGCCTGTCGAGAAGAGACTGTTAAGAAGTATACTCACACTTCGGCTGACAAATAAAGACAAGACCCCATTTTTACTTACGCATGCTTTATAGACTTTTCTTGAACAACCTCCACTTATTGTGACCAATTTTATTGCCAGTAAATTAACCTTCGTTACAAACTATAATAACTGGGGGGTCAGGTTATGTGCCGCCGTCTGTACATAAAGAATAGTTTTGAGTAGTTTCGCTTAGGTACATATTCTCTATTTTGTTTTTAATACTCAGGAGGTCCCGGGTTCGATCCCCGGTCAGGTCAAGATGAAAAATGATCTTTTTCTGATGGACCTGGGTCTTGGATGTTTATCTATATATGTATTTGTTATAAAATATATTATCGTTCAGTTAGTATCCCATAACACAAGTCTCGAACTTACTTTGGCTAACTCAATCTGTGTGATTTGTCCCTATATATTTATTTATTTATTTTTATTTATTTTTTAAAACGGAAATATTTATGCTCTTTTTCAATCGTGTCATAATGGCTAATTGGACTCTATATTGACTTTGCGCAGGTTTTTTTTGTTCCTAAAACCTTTTTCTATAAATATACGTAGACAGTATAAGTCCGGTATATTTTTCTTCTTCTTCACCTAATAAATACCCTTGGATGCCCAAAACTGGTCCACCCTTACAGCGTTCTCTGTAGCCTTGTACAAATCCAGCGTGCAGGTATCGGGGCACGCCGGGCACGTAAAAAGGTGGTCCATCGTCTGGGGGGGTGCACTACACTCGCACACATACAGTCCGGGAAATTGAGAGATAGTTATTAATATAGAAGGATTGTATATAAAAGTAAATAAAACATGTACGTAACAACTACTACACAAAAGTGTTACAGCTATGTTTTAGAGTCAAAAAAACTACCTATCTAGTCAAAAACAAAGGTTAAATGTACCTACTACTATTTTAAGTACTAAAGTACCTTAAATTCAGCAACGTCGACGTAGTAAATTGAATACCGAGATACGACACCAGAATCAGCGTTGTATCAGCTGTCTGACACCAGGGTGTGCATGGCCGATTGACCATGTCACCTACACGAGATGATAATGATAACGAGTACTATAAATCTCGTCTTAAAATATGTAAAACTCAGCACAAAGCACAACCTTGGACTACTTTATAGTAAAACTGTATAAATACAGAATTATTTCTGCATTTGACAGAATCTCGCCGCATTAAGAACTATTCTGAGCAGAGTTGCAGACGATGCTCGTAGATAAGTTATCGAATGAAGACATCGATATAGTTTATTCGATGTTTTGTTAGGTAATGCTCTTTGCCAAAATTGCGATTTCCGGCTGCATTATCAATTGGTTCTTTCGGAGCCAAGGCACCTCTGTTTTTTTCCTCAACTTGGCTTGATCTTCGACATCCTTGATTGTAAGATAATTTGCGTGTATATAATGGTGTAATATCGAGCACTTTTTGAGGCAAACGCATACCGAAAAGAATGTTATCTCTGATTGTTCTTTGTTTTGGATGTTTATTTATATATATATGCACTAGCTGTTCCCCGCGGCTTCGCCCCGCGTGGGACTCGGTTATATCGCGCCCAAAAGTAGCCTATCTTTGACTTCAGGTCGTAAACTACATCCCTACCAAATTTCATCACAATCGGTCCAGCAGTTTAGCCGTGAAGAGGTGACAGACAGACAGACAGACAGACAGACTTTCGCATTTATAATATTAGTATGGAAGTATGGATTTGTTATAAAATATAGTATCGTTGAGTTAGTATCCCATAACACGAGTCTCGAACTTACTTTGGGGCTAATTCAATCTGTGTGATTTGTCCCTATTTATTAATTTATTTGAGCTTGCTCTTTCTATCAAGCCCTGGCAGTGTGACATGGCTAGACAGTTGTTCCCAACGTGCTGGTTTTTGTAAGCCCTTACCAGCATAGGCGATTTTTCTTTTTATCTGATAACACTTAAGGTTCATACTTCATTAACAGTTAGAAATATAAAGTTTTTTTTGACTTAATATGTCCAAAACAACAGCGAAACCCGAAAGCCCGTAAGTTAACTTAAAAATATTACAAAAAACGCACTAATTTTATATAGTGCAAAAATTTTGTAATTTTTACCGCTTGAATTAATACTGGGATACTGCTCAGGTAATAATGATGACCTCATACCACACAGCAGTATTTAAACAACCCGAATCCCTGGTATCAATCATAATTGTTTTACAAACATGTAATTTCGTTTATGGTATAATCTGACACCGTTTGACCTATTAATCTCATGGCAACCCATAAATCATGTCGTTTCGACAGTGTTGGAGTAAGTTTGGTTTCGAAAAGTTAATTATGTATCAGACAACGTCATATTTTACGCAAACAATAAATCAATTAGGCGCTATTGAGTTTCACAAAAGAACGGTGTTATGCCAAATGTGACATTTGATTTATAATTTTATCGCCTTATTTCACATAATTTATTAATTTAAACTCCGAATAATAAGGATACCTTTTAATAACTAGTGCCGCCAAATCAGGAACATGATTTTAATAGCGTCTGAAGCGTTAGCTGACTGACTGATGTAACCGGTAAACACGCTTCGACGAAGAAGGTGGTCTGAAAGAAAATCTATAAGAATTCCGTTTTCCCTTTTAAGGTACGAAACACAAAAATAAACGATTTCTTAATCAAGTTTTTTTAATTTAATGCTTAGTTATCGATAATGTATTTAGTTATTTCTTTTCAGGTACGTAAAATTGTCTCTCAATTCTTTAACCACCAACGTAAGTTGTCATTGTAATCGCATCTTAAACAAAACTATATTTGCCTCAAGTGCATAGAGTATTGAACCAATCGGAATGGATTTGTTCCCTCGATGTCGAGTCCCGTTACGTTGAGTCGCCGGCACGACCACTCTGATAATAAAGCGTGAACTTTCAGAGTAGACGTTGAAGCGATTTGACGTAACGCGACTCGACATCGAGGGAACAAGCCACCGACAGACGAGCCCCATCTGCCAAATATATTTCCGCCAGACTTACTGCCTGAATTTGTGTGCGTATATTTTTTGCTACATTGATATTTTGGTTAAGTGTGTGTGTAGCGATGTATTCGAATAATGCGTTAGTGTTTATACCTCTATTTAATAATAATAATAATAAAGATGATTCCGTGCTTCGGAAGGCACGTTAAGCCGTTGGTCCCGGCTGCCATCTGGTAGTCGTTAAAGGAACCACGTCAGAAGCCGAGAGGGGTTCCGAAGAACTCTGACACTATGGTGTGCATGGTTGATTGACCATGTCATCTGCACGATGATGATGATAATTAAATATGTTCATAATTGCCAAGCTCCGGTTGATATTTGGCCGGTGTTCTTGGCTCCAAATAAAATTCCGGTGTTATGTGTAATGACTGTATTCCAAGTAAAAGGTACATTGGTATGAATTAAAACTAGTTACGCAATAAGGTTTAACGCGGGTGTACATAGGTAAGTCCGATAGAAGGGTAGCCGCGACACGGAGAGGGGGCTCGCTGATGATCACCGGCCGCGAGAGGATTTGATGACGAAGTTGTGACGTCAGGAACAAATAATTTATTTTATTGAGCTAAAGTCGCTCAGTTATCGTCATTGTATTTATTTTCTAATATTTGTGTTTACTCGAGTATTTGTGCATTTTAAAGGTGGATTATTATTCGCTAAGTGTTCGTGAACAAGCGTGACTGTTGGGAAGTGGTACAATGTCGTATAAGTGACTTCAATCCTTGTCACCAAAATCTCCCAAGATGAACCTAACTTCCACCGCTTCACTTAGCACTTGACTAGACATGACTACTGACTTGACTTGACTCTGTGACTCGACAAAATGAAGAACATTTATATAAAACTTGCCACTGGCAAAAATAAGCTATATATTTGATTGCTATATTGTGGATTAAAGCCACATCAAAAAATAAATATATTTTATTGTGCGAGTTTCCATCCCGCGCGCAGAATGTGGCAAACTTTTTCACGTAGAAATAAGTGCGCGTGCCGCCTCCGGTTAGTTTAATACTCTAAGCCAAAATGCGACTTCTGAAATATTAAATTTGTCTCACGTCGGAACACTTGCTCCCAGCTCCCGAGTTTCCTAGAGTGACGTAAACGGTCCATTACAATCTGATTCGGCCTTCGACTTAGGAAACATTAAGGCTTCGGAATTATTAAGACTACTTCATTTCTGAGTAATATGCAAAAATGTTTTTACATTCCAAGTTTAGTTTTAAAGTGAATATTCACATCCCAATTATTAAAGGTGGAAATCTATATCTATAAGTACTAATATAATAAAGCTGAAGTGTTTGTATGTTTGTTTGTTTAAACGCTCATTTGGAACCCAAAATCGGTGAATGGAATGATTATCGTTCGAGTCACCGGTTATGTCGCATGAAAATCATTCGAAAACGAACGATAATCATTCGACCCGGTTTTGGGTGAGTTATTTATACATTTCAAAAATAGCACTCCAGGTCGTATTCGAAAAATTGTTTCTGCTTATCTTCTTCATCGGTCCCTCACGTCTGAGGATCGTGATCACATTGTGCTTCCAAGTTATGCGATCACCAGTGCTATGGACCGCTCTGTAAATGCTTTCAGTTATTGGATGCTTATAGTTATGTGATATAACATAGAATTTGGAAATCGAAAGCAAAATCTTTTTTAATCTATGGGATCAAGTAAGTACATCACCTCTCACTTTGTATGGCCACTTGGAATGCAAATATATGATTTGAGTTGACTCTTCATCGCGATATTTCGATGGCCATTCCAATTATTGAATCATCTGCATTTGTTGAGACCACAGAACTGAAGATAATCGAAGGTTTATATAGTCTCAACAAAAGAATTAAGAAATATTATCTTCAGGTCTGTGGTCTTAACAAAAGAATTAAGAAATATTATCTTCAATTCTGTGGTACATAATAGTACTATGGCTAAACTTACATATTACAAGAATTATCGTAAGTCAAACACAGGCTTTTTGGCGTGATATAACCAAATAACACGCGGTTGGAGCCGCGGGCAACAGCAACTGAAAAGTAGCGTGCCTATTCGAAAATAATTTCATCGGTGAAAGTAATTTCCATTCGATCGATGCATCGGAATTCAAAAATAGATACCGTTCTCGTCGGAAATCTAATTTCCAGACGGCTGGTCGGTCGGTGTGTGTATATCACCAAATTTAATTATTATTTTCGTCGGCCTAAGGAGTAAGGAAGTGATGTCAGCCACACATAGCTTTTCTTATTTTGTTGTATTTTATTTTAGATTTTTCTCTGATATGAGGCAATACGGTTCTAGTCTTAAATGCTTTGGATTTGTGTAACTTTTACGACAAACCGTGTGAAAATATCAAAGACGTTCGAATCCGCGCGCGGTCTCTATACTCTCTATATTTTTTTATCTATGGAAAATATAGTTCAAGAATTGAAAATTTTAATAAATTATTATTTACAACTACTTATTATTGTTACAAATATTTTAATAAGTTAATAATACCTAATTTATTATTATTAATAACTATTAAAATAGCAGAGGCCTTGCACCACCTTTTTCTTGAACCTCGTTATCTATTAAAACAACCGCTTCATAATCAGTTTCGTTGTTTCAAATATTTAAGCATACATAGGGACAGACAGCGGAAATCGACTTTGTTTTATACTATGTAATGATAATAATGTACTTGATGATAATGATACCGAACTTCATCGACCTTTAAAATTAATACAAATCACAAAGAGGTTGGTTGACTGGTAAAAAAAGCCAGGCTTAAGTCGGCCATTTAGGTACATTTGTAAGTTATGAAGTTACCTAAATAAATAAAAAAGATAAAATGAGATGTCGTGTGCGGTATCCAAGAATATCAAACGCATTCGATTTGGATTCAAGACGTGTAAATATTGATGTAGATCTGATACTCTGCCCTTTGATCATAAAATGGGAAATAGATACTATTTTTTTATAATAAGATCATCGTGAAGTCTAGACATCAAATTTAGTTTTGTATGACTGTCCCAAAAAGATTGTAAGTACAGTTTTTGTGTGTATTTGAGTGTTTTTGCAACAAACTTAACTTAATTAGGACCATTAAAATAAGAAAATCTCATATCTTGGTCATATCTTAAGAAACTCAACAATATCATCTTCTGCAGACCATAATAATGGGAAAAGTTGCCAACAAGCGCAGAGTGGGAGTACGCAAAATGTCATGGCTGAGGAACATCCGCCAATGGACTGGTATTAGAACAGTGGAACAGTTGTTCAGACTCGCTACGGATAAGGCTAGATTTGAAGAGCTGACAGCTAACCTTCAGTAATGAAGTGGCACCAATAGAAGAAGCGGCTTTAAGTTGCCTTTTTCAAATTGAAAACTCGTTAAGCTGCGTCGTGCTCTTTTCAGGATGGGTAAAAAATGATAAACTCCCGTCAGAACACGTGACCTGATAGAAAATTTGTAAGACGGAGTAGAGCGCTGGCGCTGCGTGGCAGAGGAAGTAAAATCTATATATATAAAAGAAAGTCGTGTTAGTTACACTATTTATAACTCAAGAAGGGCTGAACTGATTTGGCTGAAAATTGGTGGCGAGGTAGCTTAGAACCAGGAGAAGGACATAGGGTACCTTTCATCCCGGGAAAGAGCACTGTTTCCGAGGGAAGTTCACCGGGGCGAAGCCGCGGGGAAAAGCTAGTCCCTTATATTTCTACTTTGCGGCGAAAATGTTTGCCTGCTCCTGTTTTCTTTATTTTTTTTAATACTACTGAGCTGGAAAGGTATATCTTCGGCAGTTATATTGCCAATCGCCAACTCGGAGCTCCTTCAGCACTGCATCGCCCAAAGATATAAGTCCGGCCAAGGTCAATGTTCAACGTCATATTACAGTATTACTAGCTTTTGCCCGCGGCTTGCTTTGCTTTTCACCTACATGAATTTCCCTTTTGAACAGTGCTCTTTCCCGGTATGTAACGTACCTTACATCCTTCTCTATACTCCTAGCTATGAGTATGCGAAATTTTAGGCAATCAGTTCAGTAGATAGGGCGTGAAGAGGTACTCACTTTCACATTTATAATATTAGTTGGAATAGGATATTCTTGTTTCTAACTATAAGCTATATATACAGGTTTTTGTAAAATGCTAGCATACGCATAACATCGCATTGGCATAAGCTGTTATTAAAATAAATAAATAAATTCAAATTTCCAAGTCCAAATAGCAAGGTAATACAATCCTCATTCCGTGTATAATTTTATGTTATCAGACCAACCGTTATCGCGTTCGCCAAAGCAATCCGTCATACCTCCATGTCCTTGACAGTAACATTGGGGCTAAAACTTATTTTCAAAGAAAAGCTTAAACCACGAACACACCGAGCAAATTGAGGCCAACGACGATCTATATTACTGACAATAAATGATCTATAGTTGGTCGAAATAAAAAAATATTATTATTATCCTTTATTTATCCTTTTTCTCAATTTTACATTTTTAAATCCATACTATCTAGATACTTATATTATAAATGCGAAAGTCTGTCTGTCTGTCTGTCACCTCTTCAAACAAAGGCTACTTTTGGGCGCGATATAACCAAGTCCCACGCGGGGCGAAGCCGCGGGGAACAGCTAGTATTAAATATAAAAAAGAACATTTAAAAGTATAAAAAACGCACCATCGGCAGCGGAGTGAAGACCCAAGCTGCCGGTGGTCAGGGCTCCAGAGTGAGGAATCTTCTCACAATGCGGGCCGTATCCAGAAATACTGCCTTCTGTATTTGTGTCTTGACCCAACTGCCAAGCGAGAGTCTCTCTAGGTGACGGTCGAGACTCTTCGCTATAAGTCCGTTCGTGCTCACGACAATTGGATCAATTACCGTTGAGTCAACATGCCACATGGCGGTAACCTCGTGGGCCAGGTCTTAGTACTTGGTAATACTTATTATTATTATTATATAGTTATTTTTTGGGTTCAGCATCCAAGGGGCTTTCTACCCCATCGGACATCAGAATAAAAAGCAAGCAGAGTAGCGGAGTAAAGAGCTAAATAGCAGGTTGAGCAGGCAGTGATGTCTGTTGATAGTTATCGATAACACGTGAAAATTACGATAAAAACAGAATTCACTCGAATATTAAGTTTCCCATTGAATACAAATTGGAATAAATTGCTTATGACCGACTTTATCGGCTCTGAAAATATGACTAAACTCATATTTTAGATCCAGTATAACTAGAGAATGTGCGCGGATGAAGTAGCGGCGACCAATCCAAGTCATGGCCATCTTATTTGAGCATCAATTTAGTAGTTTTAGGAAGTTGTAACGATTTCCGACTAGATTCTGACTCAACTGTGTATATTGAGACATCGGATGTAGCACGCATTAGTACTTATAATGCAGCGTCTCCAATCACTGTGACAAATCGCTTCGGAGAATAATGTTATTCGAACGCTAATCTTGGTATTGTAAGGTCGCTCTTGACCTTTGTGAAATCACAGTATTAAAATTTTTATTTTTCGTGTCCTATCGGTAATGAGGTTAATTGAACTAAGCACTTGGTTGATTGAGTTGGGATTAGTCATAGAATTTGGAATCCCGCGGACTGGAAAATTTCTTTTTTAATCTTTGGGATTAGTGATGTGCCGATTGTTTTCAAAATTCCCGAGAACTTCGGAAACGTTTCCAGAAATATGCCCAAAGTTTCCAAAAAACTTTGGAAACTTTCCCAAAGTCCTGAAAAGTTACCAAATATATGTATAGGGACAAATGACACAGATTGAGTTAGCCCTAAAGTAAGTTATACTTGTTTTATGGGATAATAATAAGGCCAATCAGAAAAATATCATTTTTCATCTTGACCTGACCGGGGATCGAATCCGGAACCTCCTGAGTAGTTGTGAGGCATGTTAACCATTATGCAAAAGAGATTGTCATTGGGAATCAACGGGGTCTTAGAGGAATATTCCCGTAACTTGGATGCTGTAAACGATGAGACCGACAGATATTGGCTATAAACTAAAAGTCTTGTAAAATAGTTAGATAAGAAAACATTCTCAAATTACCTGACACAAAAATCATGCGCAAAAGACGTAATAATAACATTTTAGTGTCAACAACAGGACAGACGTAATTCTGAGAAACATTTAGAACAGAAACATATTATTATGTATTGAATTTCGCATTTTTTCACGCGTCAAATTTTCAGACACAAACTTTATGAATGTTATAAAAAGATTCATAGGACGCCGTACCTTTTGTACGATTAAATAAAATGATCTTTTATTTTGTATAACAAATCTATTAGTAACACAGTATTTCTTACTTTTTTTCTTATTTATTTATTTTCTGATTGGTCTGGGTCTTGGATGTTTATCTATATACGTATTTGTTAAAAAATATAGGATCGTCGAGTATTTATCCCATAACACAAGTCTCGAACTTACTTTGGGGCTAGCTCAATCTGTGTGATTTGTCCCTATATATTTATTTATTTATTCTCCCCTTAACGTGTTTCCTAGTTGCATTTTTAATTTACTACAAGGCCATGCTTTAATCATTTGACGTAGCGACTTCCGCCTGACCTCCTCTATTATTTTTGTTTGTTTGTTATAACTTAGTTGTACTAAAACAAAAGAGAATACAAAAGCATAGATAATAAAACAAAAGTACAATGGCTGACTTATCCCAGAAAGGGATCTCTTACAGTCAACCAGCGAGTGACAGAGAGGATGCTTATAAACCAGAAATAGGAACATGATCCAGATTTTTTCAGGCTGCCAAAAGGCCTCCGATTGTCATCTAGCGATAACAATTGGGACTGCCTTCCGAAATACGGGAAAAACTCAAGATATAAATGCCTCAACACCACAAGCTAAGCCAAGGCACAATTATATTAAATTAAATAATTTATATGCAATAATCGCTCTTTGTTCATCGTATTCCTAATTTGATTTTCAATTTTAATGCAGTGTAATTATCATCATGGGGTACCATCTTCGAATTGAAGTTTGGAGGTCAGCAAACGGAAACCCACGCAGCTATGGGCCGCTACTTTCAGTTGGTTGTATCGAAGTCCGATCAAATCCTTTATGTCATCAAACCACTTTCGTCGAGGAGTAGTGTAATAACGTTCAAAAATTACATTAAAATTAGCCTAAATATTACCGTCTAAATGTCAAACAACTCATAATGTTTCCAAGTTTAGTGTTACAAGTACTTCTATCAAGACATTTCGGTTTTATTAAGGTCGAAACAACTGCTTTCAAGTATTCAAATGGGAATTAGGAAAATTGACGGCGGCTTGGGATTCCTACCCGAACAATTCAACCCGAATTTGTTGCTATAATAAACAGCTTGAATATTGTACAAGAATTCGAGGACTTATAACAGTAAAATAACGTTTATATGGAGTATATAAGAGAAAGGTAAGGTTAATTCATAGCCATTCTTACGCCTGATTACTTACTTACCAACTATAACTATACATGGTCTGCCATGAGTACAAATCAATCTAATCTTGAGAACTCATGATACTGAACCTCTATTATCAAGGTTTTTACCCTGCCACCCCTGCCGTGTGACTCTGTAAGATTTCATTTTAAACTTCGACTCTGAATCCGCTGTGAGTTTCTTGATTGACATTCTTAAAACTCGGTTGATGATTCGAATCTGTACTAGCGCTACCCTCGCGAGCATGTCAGCGAGATGAACTAGATTGGACATGAGTTTGTATGAGTTGACGTAAGATGTGGCATTCTGTAAGGTAATTTCCCTGTTACTTCGAAGCTCACTTCTCATTTGTCATTTTGACTTATGCAAAGTGTGAGTGATAGCGATGTGAGAAGCGAGTTGTTGTTTGAAATTTATAGAATTGACAGTAAGTTGATTCAGATTCGAATTATCCAAAGAATTTCGAATCGCGCGTGGTCTCTCTAACGCAATTTTTTTAATCTATGGAATTATCAACCGAGTTTTTTGAATGCAAATCAAAAGTTTAAAATGAAATCTTACAGAATCACACGGCCTTATACTTACATAGGTATTATGTACACGTGTAACTAAATTCAGGCGTCCAACAACTAGTGTCAGTTCTATGGGAAGATATTTCAGTGTTCGAAAACGGGACATTGTGTGGTATTTCGGCACATAGTCAACGGTTAATACACTGTCAAAGGAATCCAATCAATAATGCCGGCATTCGTTACTGACAATGGTCTTAGTCAGTTATCATCAACGAGCCTGCCATGGTTTTCACAAGTGACTACAACATGGAAATGATATAAAATGAAATTGTTTATCACTACATAGTATAAAACAAAGTCGCTTTCTCTGTCCCTATATCCCTATGTATGCTTAAATCTTTAAAACTACGCAACGGATTTTGATGCGGTTTTTTTAAATAGATAGCGATTCAAGAGGAAGATTTTTATGCCCATGCGAAGCCGGGGCGGGTCGCTAGTTCTTAATTTAGGATATCTTGTCACATATTAACTATAAGTTAAATTATTACTATAAGTTTACCATCACTTCTAAAGCGCAAGTCGAGAAGAAGCGGCGGTGCTACAAACTCAACTGCAGCATTTTCTTCGAAAACCATAATTCACAAAATTTGAGATACAGCCTGATGACGGACGGACGAACGGACAGCGGAGTACTTAGTAATAAGGGTCCCATTTTTACCCTTTAGGTTCGGAAACCCAATAAATAAAAATTAACTTACAAATAACTTTGAAACTCGCTAGTAAGTCAATTATTTAAAATGTCAATTTTTTGTTCTGAATTGTACTTCATTTAAAAATGGATCGTTGGACGGGTTAAAAGAAAATTTAAAAAATATATCATTCTGTCGAATCTGTTCCAAGCGGAATCACATGACGGAATGAAATATTTATTTTAATTTTCTTCCTAACGGGCGTATATTATTCGTAGCACGGAGATCAGGGGGGCCATCTCTTAAAACCAAGATCCAGTGAGTAAGCGGGACAGCACAATACATGATGTAAGGCGACACTCCCTTACTCACTCACTTTAAGAGATGGTAGTAGCCACCCAGACTGGAGTCCCCTCATGTCGAATGATGCCATGAATGCCATATCCAATCTTCGGATTAAAACGCTCTGAAGCATAAGCCGAAAAACATGCGCAAATGAAATAAAATATACAGATTGCTAATCCAAAATAATGTTTTTTGTTTCAACTTATCCCCGAAAATAAAGAATTTGGTTACAAAAACAAAGAAATCACGTTGTCCCCTGATATGTCATATTATAGGGAATTTAATCAAGGCACGTGTGAACGCCACGTGCATACTATATGAGTTGTGACACGTTCTTGATAATGGCTTGATACGAGCGTTACAAAAGGTGACATTTTCTTCTTATTAGACAAAACCTTGAGGAGCTCGATAGCCGGGGGCGTTCGTGTGTGAAACGATAGCGCGCGTCAAGCGATACCGAGCGCGCGGGTATGCTTGGATCGGTCGCCATTAGTGGCATTTCTATCTTGAGCTCCTTCGTGCGAAGGCACGTTGATCCTTGCTGGTAATAGATGACAGTCGTTAGGCTATGTCAGCCTTTAGGCAGCCTGAAAATTCTGACAGTGTTGGCCACTAACACACCCGAACCATATTCCTATTGGTCTGGTTTCCCTGTAAAAAGGGGTTACGGTGGTCAGATGGCAGTCGCTCCATTGTAATAACCAGTTCCGCCAAATCTGGAACGTGATTAAAAACGTACCCTGGGCTCTGAAGCGTAAGTTGAAGATGCAACCAGGAAACACGTGTGGTCAAAGAACAAGAAGAGACAAAACCTTACAATATACTCGTAATCCTTCATTCATTTTTATTTATTTATACAAAAATATGCTTTTTCCCGGGATGAAAGGTACCTTATGTCTTTCTCCTGGTTCTAAGCTACCTCTATACCAATTTTCAGCCAAATCACTTTAGCCGTTCTTCAGTTATAAATAGTGTTACTAAAACTACTTTATTTTATATATGTACAGATTGTGTTACATATAAACTAAGATATTTAAATTTCTTTACTGTCATCGCTATTAAAAGTTTAATTTAAAAGTCAAAGGTCAAAGAGAAGGTCAAAGGTCTTTCGTGGGGAAAATAGATATACACGGTGCATTTTAAACTAACTAAAATGTTCTATCAAAGAGTTGAAAAGAGAATTATTATAAACAACATAATTTAAAACAAGTTAATCTTAATACAGATTAGAAATGCTAGCAATTTTACGAAAAAAGCCCGACAAATTAGGTTTTGTGTTTCACATATTCAATTACGTATTGTTTTGGTCTAGCTACAGACTTAAAAGAAATACAGACGGAGCGTCATCAAATTAACAGTGACGCTCGTAATAAATGGCTGCCTTGTATTCGGAATTTAAAAAGAAGAGGGCATTTTCCGTTTGTTACTAAAGGACGAAATGTGTTTGTGTATCGTGGTGATGCGTAATTAATGCGTAATGGTTATTGACACCAGTGTCGCTTGTTGCTTAGGGTTCCATACCTCAAAAGATAAAAAGGAATAGGTACTTTTAAGATCAGTTTGTTGTCTGTCTGTCTGGTCTGTCAAAGTTTTTTCTGAGGAACACATGAACATACAAAGTTGAAATTCATAACATATACGGTCCCCTTCGGCTGTAAAATAATCACATTTATACGTATTGACGTATAAATATATTTCGATTACATACATTGGTATGTAATCGAAAGAAATGCAAATTTTTTCGTGAATTAGTGATTTCAAATTGGAATTAGAAACCTAAAGGGTACTTCCCGTTGAACTAGAATCATAAAAGTTTTAAGTAAAAATCTTAAAATAACCTGTTGTTTTTTAGTATTGAGAGGTGGTACAGAACCCTCAAGGCGCGAGTCCGACTCGCACGTGTCGGACGTGTCTTTTTTGTGTGAGTGAGAACTGTAGTTGACAAACGCAACTGCCTTTAGCCAAGCTTCACTCATGCTATATGTGAGACTGCGTCTAGGGTTTTTATAAGTCTGTGGGTCTACCTTAATAAACCCTTTGTTCTAATACCTAACGATTCGATTAAGAAAAAAAACTTGTTATTAAATCTGTGCGATTTGTTCATATATATTTATCATTATTATTAAAAATCACCCTTCAGTTTTTTTTTAGATTATATCCACAAAGTATAAAAAATTTCAAGTTTTTAAAATTGGTTTATTAATTTAAATCATCATTAAGCTTAGTCCCAACTAATATTAAACATGCGAAAGTGAGTTCATATATTTGTATGTTTGTTTGTTACTCTCAGGCCCTATCTACTAAACCAATCTTCCTGAAATTTCGCATACACATAGCTAGGAGTATTGAGAAGGACATAGAGTACCTTTCATCCCGGGGAAAAGCACTGTTCCCGAGGGATATTCACTAGGCGAAAGCTAGTATCCTATAGATTATGGGATATCTACTAAGCTCAACGATGACTTATTTGTAACATACTAACTGTGGTTTGCAGCTCCGCTTGGGTGGTACTTGAATATATCGCGCCAAAAAGTAGCCTATATTTTACCTCCGGTCTTTAACCATATCCATACCAAATTTCAACAAAATCGATCCCTCGGTTTAGCCGTGAAAGCCAAACAGACAGTCAGACAGACGTGCATATTTTCTTTATCCTTATTTTTACATAGTATAAAACAAATTCGCTTTTCGCTTACTGACCCTATGTATGCTTAAATCTTCAAAATTAGCCAACGGATTTTGATGCGGTTTTTTTTAATAGATAGAGTGATTCAAGAGGAAGGTTTTTATGACCCATAATATTCCACACATGTGAAGCCGGGGTGGGTGGCTAGTTTACAATATTAGGAGGTAAAGAATATAGAAGTATAGATATGTATATTTAATACCAGTGGTATTCGATCGTGGTATTGGATCGGAAAAAAATAAAAAATATGCATTAGGATTTAGAATCTCAGTGTCTCAAGTGATTGAAAGATAGCGTATATTAAGTACCCTGAAATCGACTACTTTACTTATTTAACAGGTTAAAGATCTTTATTCTTCATTCTCGAAAATACTGGATTTCGTCTCTGCCTAAGGTAAAGTTAGTTTAGGCCAGCAAAACAGGGGCAAGTCAACTAATCACAGCGAGGACACAAAAAGGGCGTGGTGAAGGATGACACTTGGTATGCATACCGCAAAAGTTTTCCTGCGCTGGTACGGGCAACGAACGGATTTCTGTTCCGTATATGATTAATATCACAGTGAAATATCATAGAAGAGATGAATTAAGACGAGACCTTGGTGAACAATAGCGCCTCAATCATTTAAAAATCATTATTCACTGAAAACACAAGTTATCAAAAATGCCTGTTATGTAATTAAGGTTCTGGATCTGAAGTTAATTTTAATCATTTTAAATTATTAAATTATAGTTCCCTATAGTTACAAATTGCAATATTGCCTTAAACGGCCACTTTGCAGTTTTGCAATTTGTAACTATAGGAAACTATAGTTTTCAGTGCATAATGATTTTTAAATGATGGTGGTGCTTGGTGTTTATCGAGATATCACCGTAACCCAATGAGCACTGGATTCATTATAGTAACCTTTGACTAGTACCAGTTACTCGCCATCAGTGGCGCATTGATCAGTACAGAACATTCCTCATCGTCATTCAGACGTGTTTACTCGTGACGTGTTCGTAAATTAATAAATTATTGTAAAGCGGTTTTCGGGGAAAATAATGAAATTTTATCGTTACTTTCACAACTAAGTTTACATTGCGACACAAAAAATTACTTTTAATTTGTAACTTATTAATTTTTCATTTTATAAATCAATTAATGATAGGTCCGTGGCATGCCATCTAGCGTGGAATAGAACGCAACATTATTAAAAAAAATAAAAGTGCGAACTGTTCCACGCTAGATGGCGATTAGCCCCCGACCCCCCTCCACGCGACTAAACTGTGTATCTACGGAAAAGATCAATAGGTCTACTCCACTGTATATATCCTCCGTGACTAATATACAAGTAAATACGTGAATGTCTGAAAGAAATTGCTCGTTATTATGAGTTCACCTTACAACACATTATTTAAGCGAATTCGTATTTATTCCGCTGGCTCAGTGACCCGAAGTGGATCTTGTCCTCCGAAACGAAAGAGCGCCACAGTTTTCTATTCTGCGCGATGGCTCGCCAGTTTACAGCGCCCAGCTCACGCAGGTCAGCCTGCACAACATCGCTCTACCAATATCTGTGGTTTTAGGGATGTTAGCTAATGTATGAAAGTTAGGTACTTTCATACATTAGCAGCCCTGTAATTTTTAACTTCGACGACATCGTTGGTGGCGCCGCTGTACCTGAGAGAGATCACTGACACTAGGTCTAGAGGAAAATTAGCCACATATTCAATCACTAGCTGTTCCCCGCGGCTTCGCCCCGCGTGGGACTCGGTTATATCGCGCCCAAAAGTAGCCTATGTTTGACCTCAGGTCGTTAAATACATCCCAACCAAACTTCATCACAATCGATCCAGCAGTTTAGCCGTGAAGAGGTGACAGACAGACAGACAGACAGACAGTTAGACAGACAGACAGACTTTCGCATTTATAATATTAGTATGGATTATCCAAACGTGTTTACTAGTTGCAATCTCAGCGAGCGCGGTTTAGTTTGGATTTGTCGGCCGGCACTAGTGGCATTTTCTATAGACATCAATCATTACTTATTTTAAGTCTACCACCAATTCCAAAACGCAAGTGGAGAAGTAGCGGCGCCACAATCTCGATTGCAGCATACGAGTATTCTTCAAAAACGTCAATTTACAAAATTTGAGACAAATTTACATCTGCGTGAAATATTTTTATATTGACCTAGTGACTCGCCCCGGCTTCGCACAGCTATAAAAACCGTCCTCTTGAATCAGTCTTATAAAAAAACTGCATCAAAATCCGTTGCGTAGTTGCGAAGATCTAAGATTAAGAATAATAGGGATAGACAACGGGAAGCTACTTTGTTTTATACTATACTAGCTGTTCCCCGCGGCTCCGCCCGCGTGGGACTCGGTTATATCGCGCCCAAAAGTAGCCTATGTTTGACCTCAGGTCGTTAACTACATCTCTACCAAATTTCATCCCAATCGGTCCATCCGTTTAGCCGTGAAGAGGTGACAGACAGACAGACAGACAGACAGACAGACTTTCGCATTTATAATATTAGTATGGATAGCTGACCCGGCGAACTTCGTACCGGCTTTCTTAATATTTTTTTCCGTAAGAACCTTGTACAGAGTATTAGAAAACTACAAAAAAAACATCAGCCAAATCGGTCAAGCCGTTTTCATGCTATGTCGTGACAACGGAAAACGGGTTTCATTTTTATATATATAGATAAAGATTAATTGTTTAATAAATAAAAAATGTCAAATAATAATCCTGCTCTGAATGGTACTTGTTGAGAATAAACACCCTGTATAGGCATGTCAATAAGTGAACAAAGCATCTTTGATTAAGACTTCAAAACCGCAGGTCAGATTGTGATCAATAAAGCCTCCGGCCGTACTCAAACAGATCTTATTCCACTTGGGCACACACTTAAAATTTAACGACTTAATCACGATTTTGTTGGCGAGAGGGGAATGCTTAATTTCGGCTGTCTAGTGATTCTCTTGACGTTTGGTACTTTAATTACCTGTTTGGGATGTATCACTTTTGTTAGAAAAGATATATATATAAATAAATAAAATAAATATATAGGGACAAATCACAGATTGAGTTAGCCCCAAAGTAAGTTTGAGACTTGTGTTATGGGATACTAACTCGACGATACTATATTTTATAACAAATACATATATAGATAAACATCCAAGACCCCCACCCTAACGGTGGATTGCACGAAAGTACCAGTTATCGTAGCAGTTAAATTCAAATGTAATATTACTCCTAACTATAACCGTTGAAGCGACATAGGTTGAACCGTCGTATTTTGTAGCATATTTATTTACCAGGGTTACAAGTATAATTACGTCCGTGGAGGTTATTCGACCCATCTGACAGATAAGTTGACAATAAAAACAGCTTTAACCGGTCAAGTTTTGGCGGTTACGTTTAGCGTAAAAGTAATGACGTATTTTGAGGATTGACAATATGGTGCAACCAATTTTTACTAACCAGTACTTTGACTACACAGTAATTGTTATAGTAAGTTGGTGCAACCCAGCCTTAGAGTATGAAACCAACTGGAGACGGCACGCGCACTTATTCTTACGAGAAAATGTCTGCTACATTCTGCGCGCGGGGTGAGACAACCAGGGCTCGGAACCGGTATTTTAAAGACCCAAAAATAACCTGGTAAATAAGTATAGCGATTGATTTTAGGGTCCGAAATACCTGGAAAGTTATTTCGGAGCTTGCGGTCGCTGTAAAAATGTATTATATAGTATGTAGGCAGAACAACGAGCAGGTTTTTAGGGTTCCGTACCTCAGAAGGAAAAAACGGAACCCTTATAGGATGACTCACGTGTCTGTCCGTCTGTCTGTCCGTCCGTCTATCACAGCCGATTACTCTGAAACCACTGGACCAATTGAGATGAAATTTGGTACACAAATGTAAGTAAAAGACCCAAAGGTGCATGTGTAACGTAAATAAATACATTATGAATTTGGGGGTCACTTTTGGAGGGTAAATCACAACATTAAAAAAAAGATTCGCTAACCATATCGTGTGACATACCAAATGAAAGAGCTCATTATGAGGATCTTAAATTTATTTTTATTATTATTGTAATATAAATAGCTTTCATTTTATTTAGGAAAGAAGACGAAAATTGACCATTCCCCTCCTGATCTCCGAAACTACTTAGCCTAAAATTTTGAAAAAATTATGGAATATAGGTCAGTGCCTGTAGATTACAGAAAAACCTACAAGAACTCTGTCAATTGACAATTAAGTGGTAAATTCAATATAAAACGTTTTATTTCACTAAAACACCACTAGATGGCGATAGTAGTAGTTAGTTGAAATACCACAATTTAATTTAAAAACTGACATTGGCATTGCACGGAACCCTCTCCACGCGAGTTCAACTCGCACTTTAGGTACCAGTTTTTTATTCTAACCAGGTTTCCGAGCCCTGGAGACAACACGCAAAATAAGTATAGACAATGTTGATATTTATTTTATGTGTTATCTCTTTTCATTAAACACTAACGCATTATTTGAACACGTCGCTACGCACACACCTTGACAAAATTGTCCAACACAAGTAAAAAAATACACGCAGGCAAGTACAAGCAGTATGACAGCGGTCATATATGTAGGAATGAAATATTTCTAAACGTAGGATGAATGATATTATGCGTGATTCTGAACGATGCGAGTGAGTGAGAGACGATTATGGAACGAAAGAGATAGATATAGGGGCAGACGCCATATTACTTGCTAATTAAAAAAAAAAACGGTGTGTAATGTTAGCTCCGCTGTGTTCTGCAAAATTAAATAAAAGAAGTTTATTCAAGATTGGGTTTTAATCATTCTCCGAGCCACAGTATCCCACAGTTTTGGGGGCTCGTCCGGGATACTGAAGAAAGACGCGGATTGCGGTGTGCTGTGTAATACGACGAATTGGCAGCCACGCGGTCAACGACCCAAGACGACGATTGCTTATCCTTTAACGAAGAAATGCCAAAAGACGCAAAGGATCGACGCCGGAGCCGGCAGGATATCATGGATTCGGAGTCATCCACTCCAACGACGACTCGTTCTACTGACAGTATCCCACAATATATATTTGGAAAAATGGGGAGGGGGCACCTGTCGCCTGTCGGTGGCCACTCCGGATGGTTTAGTGCACTAAGGACCCACCCACCTAATGAACAGTGGTTACCACAGCCAACGGACGTCAGCGATACAGGCACCCGTAGCCAAGTGACAATTTCAAAACGCTTAAGAATGTCGACAAGAACAAAATGTATGGGATTGACATAAGCTGCGGTAAATCACGCGGTCAACCATGTCAATCCAATTGTGACTTTGGCTAGGCCCCCCTGGGGCTATTTTTGAGTGTCACCCAGTCACGCATGAGCGTATTGACGACTCAAAATAAATCTTATATGCTGTTTGAAAGCCCTCATGTTGTTGTCACTTGGGAATTGGGAAAACTACGGCCGCATTTGAATATTCCTTTTTTTTTGTTAACATATTTGATAGCTTCTAGTTCTCTCTCTCTAGTCTAATTCTTCAAATAGTACTTATCAAAATATTTGAGAGTTTTATTTTTGTTGGTCATGATTCTGTTAGTACAGTTTAATTCAAATATTTGTCTAATAAACGCACAGAGTACTGACTTCTTTTGGATAGATAGGTTTATGGTCACGAAACATAAATATTTACTGCTGTTTGACTTAGATAGAAGCACAGAATAAACAAAAGTGCGTAGGAGTCAAGTGGCTTCCAAATTTTTAGGGTTCCGCACACAAATGGCATTATGTATATATTATCACTAAACGCACCAGAAACGACAATACACCAGTCAGTAAACATAAATCTTATATATTAGACGATACCACCATGTCAGTTGATGAAACTACCACACAAAACCACAGCTTATTAGGCAACACACAATTATCACCAAACGACAATCACAAGACAAATGCAATCACTTTAGACAGTTTAAGCCAACTACTTGAAACAAAGTTAGAAGAAAATAAAAAATCAATTCTAGTAGACCTTAAAAATTTATTGACTACAGAAATAAACACTGTTGCATTAAAACTACAGCAGGAATTTAACAAAAAAACCGACACTATACAGAAACAACAAACCATTCAGGACAAAAAAATACTTGACATAGACAACATAATAAAAAATCTGAACACACAAAATTTAACGCTACAAAGAGATATCCAGGATCTCCAGCAGAAAATTAGGGAAACTTCTGGACTGGAAGTAAAAAATACTACACACACACCAGAAACAGAAACAAAAAACAATTCAACCATATTTGTGTTGTACGGATTAAATGAATTTTCAGGAGAACAGGAACATGACATCGAATATAGAATAATTAATGCATTTAAAGATATTTTACATATTGACCTTACAGGCTATATTGAAGAAATAAGAAGATTAGGAATAAGAGGCCCGCGACGTCCACTTCGCGTTGAACTTATAAGTAAACGCATGACACGCTATATACTTAACAATGTTAGATACTTTAAGAACACTGGACTGTACGTTTCTAAACTACTAGACAAAAAAACATTAGATGAGAGATATCTACGAAAAAGATACCAAATAAATTCTACAATTGCAACGCAAAACATCACAACATTCACGACACCACAGAGAAACACACAGAATACTACACCACCAATATCACCACAACAACAACAATCCATCCATCTGAATGCTAATTTACCAACCAGTTCGCACAACAATATTGCCACAGGTGGACGAGCTAACGCTTCTAGCTCCTTTCGTAGCCGAAAATAGGTTAAACATTCTTTTCCAAAATATGCAAAGCCTATGGAACAAACGATCACTATTTGAAGCCTTCCTAGATGAAATTCAGAACACATATCACGCTTGCTGCCTATCCGAAACATCTCTGACGGCGGAAAAACTGGAGCTCATACACTTTAGCCATTACCACGTTGCGAGTGCATACTGCCGACAAAACTACAATGGAGGTGGCGTCTGTATACTATTAAGAGACGATGTTGATTTTATCGACAGAAAGGATATAGCGGACATGTCAATTGAATATCTCGTGGAACTTTGTGCTGTAGAATTAGTTAATCAGAATTTAATAATAATATCTTTGTACTGGAACGACAAACGGGTTAATGACTTCATTGTACAATTGGAATGCATTTTAAATCACCTAACAAACAAATACAATAAAAAACGAATCGTAATAGGAGGCGATTTTAACATTAACACCTTAACAGTCGACGCTGAATCAAAAAAACTACTTTATCTAATGGCGGAACATAACTTCACCTCCCAAATAAAAGAACCAACAAGAGTAACCAAAAAAACCGCAACATGTATTGACCTAATATTTACTAACTTTAAAGATAAAAATGCTACATCCGAAGTATTAGACCTTGGTTTTTCTGACCACAGGGGAGTGACGATTAAGCTAGATTTACTTATAAAGGACAAACCAATAGCCTGGTGTAAAGAAAAACGAGTTTTCAATGACAAAAATATTCTTTCATTTAAATCAAAATTAAATAATGTAAATTGGAGTGAAATAATAAACTTTGACAAAAATATAAATGAAAATTATAATTGTTTTGACGATACTTTGAAAATAATTTTGAATAAATGCATCCCCAAAAAAGTAATAAAAATTAATCAAAAGAAAAGACATTGGCTTACTAAAGGACTAAAAATTTCGAGTAAAAACAAAAGGTTACTTAAAATATTAAATAATAGTACAAAAAGTAATATTCTTAAAGAATATTACAAAAAATATGAAAAGACGTTAAAAAGATCAATAATTAAATCAAAAAAACTAGACTATATAAAAGAAGTACAAAATTCTAGAAACATTGTAAAATCAATGTGGAGAATAATTAAAGAGCGTACAAATAAAAATATAAAATCTCTAAACCAAAATATAAAATTGAATATCCATAATAATCTTACGTCATCTGAGCCAAAGTTAGTTGCAAATACATTTAATACGTACTTTGCGTCAGTGGGGATACCGAGTGCAGCGCGACTGCCGCCACGCGGCCGGCCCGTGGTACACCCGCCTGACAACTCGATGTACCTACGCCCGGTCAACCAAGTAGAAATAAACAAAATTCTTAAACAACTAAAGGGAAAATACAGTCACGGCATTGATGAAATACCACCTGTATTATACAAAGCTTGTGCGGACGAACTTACCTTGCCGTTGACGTTATTAATTAATCAATCGTTCACGGAAGGTATATTTCCAAATCGCCTTAAGATATCTCTTGTGAAACCCATACATAAAAAAGGAAAAAAAACCGACAAGAAAAATTTTCGCCCTATAGCTATACCATGCACAGCATCAAAAATTTTTGAGAAAGCCATATGCATACAAACATATGCTTTTTGTGAAAAATTCGACATCTTTGATGACTGCCAAAATGGTTTTAGGAGAAATCGTTCAACTACACTTGCAACGTACAAATATATACAAGAAGTCCTTAATCTATTAAATGATAAAAAATATGGAGTTGGTATCATGCTGGACATGACACAAGCATATGACACAGTCCGGCATGATGTCCTCCTAGATAAGATCTACGGGGTAGGCATTAGAGGAATAGCTCACGCGTGGTTTAAATCCTTTCTTAAAAATAGAGAGCAATATGTAGATATCGACCACTTTGACCATAACACCGGGACAATTTCTACAGTTAGGTCAGAGGTTAAAGTCATGAACTGGGCTATCCCGCAGGGGAGCGTACTCGGATGTCTCCTGTTTTTAATCTATATAAATGACCGGTTCCTAGTTCTATGCGTTTAGCATTTATTTAATTTCAATTAATAAATTACCGGGCATTTCTTCGGTTGGTTCGGTAATTTATTCCAAAGAACTATTGTGGTAGTTGTGTGATGTGCATATTGTTATTATTGTTGCTACTGCAAACAAGTTATACACAAATAGCGAAACAGACTTGGTATCAAACAAAAAATGCCAAGAGCCACGCGCGACTCTAAATTCTTTGGTATCAAAGATTCAATCAAATAACAAAAATAAATACTCGTATATACAATTTTATTCTTTACAATTGTTTTGATTTTGAACTTAAACAAGAATTTTAAAAAGCTTCATTTCTAACCTTTCGGTGTTTTGTGACCGCGGAGTCCGGACCCTAGCCCATTTTTCTTGTAACGTCATACCCATTTCGTGATAAATTAAAGATAGGGACCCCTTGATAAGCTATTTGTCTGCTGAGGGTTTATTAGCAAGAGCTGGCTCCGAGCTCTTTGAAGATGGATTGGGTTATAAGAATCTACTCTTTTTACACAATTATTGGCAGTCAAACATGCTGGAAATTTACAAAGTATACGAGAATTTTCCCTCTGTAAATTTACGGAATATTCCAAAAATTTCCAAAGAACTCCCAAAATTTTCGGGAAATTCCAAAGTTCACGGGAAGTGCACTTCAATACATAGCACTAGGGATATAAACTTATTTTAAGTCTTAGTATAAGACCCAAAAATAATGGTTCGTAAACATAGCAGTCGATTTTAGAGTTGTAAAATACCTGGTTAAGACCGTTATTCTTGGATATATACCAGTTGAAAGGAATGGTTATACTAGTCGCTTTTAAAATGTATGGTCAGAAAAACGGTTTTTTTTACTAGTTCACCGATCCTTGAAGAATATTATGTCACATAACAAGTAACCTTTTTAATAAAAATAGCAGAGAGAGTATCAAACCAAATAGAGACGCTACGAGCACATTTCTACGTGAAAAAGTCTACCATATTGTGCATGCGGTGCGAGGAAATACACACAAAATATTAACACTAATGCATTATTCGAACACGACGCTACGCACACACATGACAAAATTATACAACACAAGCAAAAAATACACGCACATAAGTATAAGCAGTATGTCGGTCATATACATTTGGCAGGGGGGGTCGTCTATCGATGGCCACTTTAGTTGGTATGATGCTCTTAAGCAGATACGATAAAGCGTGAGAAAATTAACACGTTGACATAAGGTCGATATCTTGTATTGTGTAGATGTAAGAGAGACGGCTTGTGCAAACAACTTACTAAGAAAGTAGGTTAGTGTATCTACAGTCATATATGTATATTTTAGCCCTAACACCTGCACTATAAACAAATAAATATAAATAGGGAATAATCATACAGATTAAGTTAGCCCCAAAATAAATTTGAGACTATGAGATACTAACTAAACGATACTATATTTTATAACAAATACATTAGATAAACATCCAAGACCTAGGCCAATAGGAAAAAGATCATTTATCATCTTGATCTGACCAAGGATCGAACACAGGTCCTCCTGAGTAGCGGGCAGGCATGTTAACTACAACACCATGGAGGTCGTCATGATAACCATGAATGACTGATACGCGGCATCTGATAAAGCTTTTCAAGTAGCTTATTTTCGGGACAGAAAAGCTGACAAAATATAATATCATCGACGCGAAAAGGAGAATGCCAAAAAAATAATAATGTGTTAAAATCGTAGTAGAACACGATCTTGGAAAACCAGGAAACTCTGGGCCGACCTTTTTCTTGCAGGTTTGTAATACAACACCCAAAAGAGACTATAAACCAGAACCAGAATAGATCTTGTAAAAACCACAATCAATTTGGATTTCGGTGATCACTTGGAAAAAAATGATAAAAATATGGAATGATATGGTAACAAAGACAACACAGAAAAGACAACTAAATCAATCAACAAAATAGAAGTCTGTCGAAAAAACCAACATTATTTATTCCAGAAATAGCCAGAAACGTATTACAAGTATAATGAGAGTTCATTTGACTCCTAATCCTTAAAAATTACGCCTCCATTCAGTAATTTTTCACGTTCTTAATGTAAATAAATATACAGCTGAGGAATCCCACTTATTTACCCAAAGCAGCACTCATGAACGATATACTTCACTTAATTTATCCCTGGATAAGCGACGGCGGGAAAACGTTAGCATATGATGATGTTGCTAAGATAAAATTCGTGCTAAGTACATACCTTACTTTAGGATATTTTTGTGAGATGAGTTGCTCTTGCTATATTGGGTTGTTTAGGGTCGATACTTGTGTCAGTTTGATAAAAAGTGTCGTATAACCTACAACATATTGATTTTAGTTTTCCTTTTTACATAAAGAACCTTATTAGCATCTTTTCCCGGTTTTTTGAGACCGGTTTCCTCCAAAAAACGTTTTTAATTTTATCGAGATGTAGCAAAAAGAAAAAGGCTACTCATTGGATTTTGCGTCGAGTTTCAAACTATCCTTTTATCAAATTTGATTAACGGCTGAAGCGTAATTGAGTAACAACCGTGCAAATTCACGAACATCTATGGTTTTGTATCTTATAATAGCAGAATTTCACACAACTTTTGTGTTCATCCAGGGTATATTCAAAGGGGACTTTAAAAAACACGTACACTGCGTATTGTTGAGTCCTTTTATTATCTTTATAATTATAATAATATTTTTGGTGTAAAATAATAAAAAACATCTTCTTCTTCATGGTCCCTTACTGCTGAGGATCGTGACCACATAAATGTGCTTCCAAGTTACGAGATCACCAATGCTATGGAGTCCGCTCTGTAGATGCTGCCTTTTCACTCTAACACCTATTTGGCTGGAGTTATTACAACAAAGATACACAATTCAGCTTTGAAGTACAAAGGCGGCCTTATCGCTAGAGCAATTCCTTCCAGGCAACCGACAGGTAGAACTATATAAAAGGATACATATTATAGTGTGGAAACTGTAAAAAAATCTACAAATAAACCTTTTTCAATACAGATCCCTAAATATCAAGAATATCCAGATAAAATCTTCGGGATTTCACAAACCCTCATGATCGCTCCCTAAACCACATTCCGGTAAAAAGGTCTATCGTTTGGTTGCCGTATACCTACAGCTCTTTTAGAAAATATTATGTAGATATCAGATACATGAGTCTGTTATTACATTTTGCTTATACAGTGGGCCACATAGATACACCACCTCAGGTGTAAGGCATTGTCCTAATAGAACGCGAATGCGCGATCATCGCGTAAGTAAGCGATGCGACTATCGCATGTTCGCGCGATGGTAAAAACTGGGTGTTCTCGAATGATAATCGCGCGAATTAACGACGCGAGCGAGCGTCCGTGGACTAGGGCAGTGGCACGCGCGAATCACAATTAGGACATTCTATTTGAATTCAATGTGTTTGATCGCGTGTTCGTACACCTAAGTTCGCGCGAATATATTTACAACCATTTGATTCGCGCGACCGCGTCGTGCGATTGTCAGTTAAGACACCTATCTGAGTTTGTTTGATCGCGCGTTCGTACGAGTGAAATTCGCGCGAACTTAATATGATCGCATTCGCTTTCTATTATGACAATGCCTAAATGAATTGTAACTAATAACAACTGTCTAGTAATAAAAAAATTGGTAAAGTGTGTACTTTGCTATACGGCCCACTGTACATTATTTATGCGGAGGATGGATGAAAATATAGCCTTTGCCTGCCTCGAATGATAAGGTAAAAGTATCAGGTTGTTTTGCATCAAGTGTGACCCAAATCCTAAAGCTTTATAGATTTATCTTAAACTAGCTATATGCTCCGCTGGTTCACCTTCCGTGCTGTGTATACGTACTTTGGATAATTTATATTTTTATAATACTTTTTACGGCACTGAAAATGAGTCCTTTAAGGTATTTCTTGAATTGATTAATCTTCTTCAGTCCTAATTTAGTCAAGTCAAAAACGTCAAGTAAGTAAACCTAATCAGTCAGATGGCTAAGTGAAGCGGTGGAAAAATTTCACTTAGTTATTACTTGGAGATTTTGGTGGCAAAGATAAAAAAGTCACGTTATCGACACTGTACTTCGCCTAGTATACATTTTCTGAACATTTATTTTGATTGTACCACTTCCGAATACTCTCGCTTGTACGCAAACACTTAGCAAATAATAATCCACCATTATGCAGAAATAATCGAAAAAATATAATTTTTTTAATCAAATACAGCGCGGACTAAGGAACAGTTAACTTTTCCTCCAAAAACTCCCTTTTACCCCAAGTACTTATATACGAATGGAATATGAATGATTAAAGTTTTTTTTAACCATAGTAACTATACAAAAGTTAAAGGCGTTTAAACCAACAAACAATAGCTCTTCACGATATTAAGTCTTCGGTTGACTGGAAAAGATTGCTTGAACAGTAAGTCTGAGAAGAATGGCGCGTCTGGTGTTCTCTTTTTACCCGACTGCGCCAGAAGGAATGAGATGTTTTCGAGAGTATGTATGTATATATAAATGTTTGGCACGCTCTGCAGCCTATTATGGCTACGTATATTTTTACTTGAGATGTGTCGTTACATTCGTATTTACTGTGAGAGTGACAGTCAAATATTTTATTTTTTAATAATTGTTGTAAATAGTTTTATTAGTGAAATCTCCCATCAATCGGACAGACTATAACGTAGGTAGAATTTACTAATTACTTAAGGTATGTGTGAGGTGAGAAAATAAATCCAAGTTTCAGCGAATCGCACAATATTTATTATTTGTACTTTACAAAAGGTTAGACTCTTAAGGATAACCGTTAATGAGAGATTATAGGGGTCGTGAGATCAAAGTAGGCACGAGATCCAGTCAGGCAGCCGCTATGAAATAGCCAGCCACTTAACTTGAGTTGATGAGATCAGCCGAAAGAGGTCTTCTAGTCGACGCGCGCAGCCTTATATATGGCCCTCGGGGTGATGCGGTGCGGGGCAGCGCGGAAGGACCGCCGTAGGAGAATGCGCGACGTCACAAGACGTACAATTAAATTAAGACCTTTGTTATTATTATTACCTTATAATTATTACCTTAATCGCCTTTTACGACACTTATCGAAAGATACAGGGGAGTATATGCTTAAGCCGTAAGATAACATTTTCGGTGATGTGAAATTCAAAAATCGCTCTTATTTGAAACTGTATTTAATTTTAAGGTCCATTGATCCGATCTAATGTATAATGTATTGCCGTTGACAAGGTGACTAGCTATTACATACTCGTCTTTTATACTTTTTTTAACAGACTTCAGAATAGAATGATTCTAATTTACTAATATTCTTCTTCTTAGTAGTACACTCTTGGCAGAGTGGTCGTGATTATAGATTGGGTTGCTCCATGACCGCGGCTCTTTTCGCGATTCTTCTCCGCACATCTCTATCTGCGGCTTTCTTGGAGTATATTGTTACTATGCCCCTAGTATGAGTTTTACTTAACGCAGATTTGGAGTATGTGACGGGAGCGGTTTATATGCTCGACCGCCACAAAGGGAAGATCTTCCCGCCAGGCCGGGTGTTATGCCTGGGGAACCGCGGCTCCGAGGATGTCTTGTCGGAGGTTGTATTTATGCTCCAATCCGTAGAAACTTTGCAAGCGTGATTTAGACTTTCATAGTAATTTGCCATCTTGAATGCAATTCTGAGATTGTTGCTTTTAACGCCATCTGTGGTGCGTCTTTGTAGATATTGTTGTGGCGCTAGTGTCGCCACACAGACGCTAGTGACTGCGTTAGGATTTTGTATGGAGTTTCTTAGTTGCTTTACTATCCGCCAGAGGCGCTGTACCTACAGGTTTGCCATACTAAATCGCTAACGCAGTCGCTAGCGTCTGCGTTAAGAAAAACTCATACTAGGGGCACTGGGTACTGTGTTACAGCTTTGACAAGATCTAGCCACCTCGTTATAAATATTATTGAATGACTAACTGCCACCCGTAGGTAACGCACAAAATGATTAAAAAAATTATTTTTTGACAACATGGTCAAAAAAAAATTTTGTTTAAAGCATTTTGTGCGTAAAACGGAGCGAAATGTGGCGAAAGCGATACAAGTAGCCATTACGAGACGAGAGAATCGAGATAGGCGGTCGACCTACCGTAGCTTTTTATATCCGTTTTTATAAATTAACTCAAAAATCAATCGTAATGAAAAGAAAGAAAATATTAACAGTTGGTCGTATTGTAAAGTTTGAACAGACTGGCACCTGTTTTCCATGGGAAGCATAGTAAGTATGGACCACTTGCTCCACTTATATTCCTTTAAATTTCATCAAAATCAGTTCAGCGGTTTAGAAATGAAAGCAAATCAAACATACTTTTGTATGTAGAATCTTTGTAAAATGGTAGTAAGTAAGTAATTAATTTTATCTGAATTTTGACCCTTAACCCAGAAACAAAATGGTTAAAATTTAACGTATGCAGGAAACTATAATAAAGTAAGGTTTGTTTTTGCGAACAAATCAACGGATCAAAGCTAGTTTATTCATCACTTAATTAAGGCCTATCCAAACTAAATCCCGTTGGGATAAGGCGCTAATTAGAATCACATTTATTCAGGTCCTTATCCCGAAATTAAAATATTAACTCAGGAACTTGTTTTCCAAAGGAGTTAGGACATTTTTGTATGAAAGCTGGCATATTGACAAGGGCACCAATCGTCATTTTGTATTTTTTATACGAATAAAGGACACAGACGAAAAAAAATAGTTAAATGGTACCTACCCCAATGTGTTACGTTGCCGAGATATCTATATTAATAATATAAAGCTAGAGTTTGTTTGTTTGAACGCTTATAACTTGGGAACTACTGGTCGGATTTGAAAAAATATTTCTGTATATGATAGCTTGATTCTTGGGGAAGATTATAGGCTATTGTACATACACACTAAGGGCGAGTGAAACCGCGGGGAACAGCTAGTAATAAAATAAATATTTGGGGGCAAAGTTCGACTTAATAAATATCTCGCTGTAATCGCGCGCCGAGAGATCGAAAAAAAATGGCAACTGGATCGATAAGCTAGATTGGTTCTATCCCCTCAATGTGACAGCCTTAATCTAACACATTTTCTAGGGAGTTTTTGGAGGGAAAATGAACTGTCGCTATGTCTGCGCTGTATTTAATTTCCAGAACTTAGGTTTTTTCGTGTGTTTGTGCATAATATTGGTGGATTATTATTCGCAAAGTGTTCGTGAACAAGCGTGAGTGTTGGGAAGTGATACAGTGTCGATTACGTGACTTTTATCTTTGTCATCAAAATCTCCATGATATAGCTAAATGAAAATTTTCCACCGCTTCACTTAGCCATCTGACTCAGACTAGACTTACTTACTTGACTGGACTTGACTATTGACTTGAATTTTTGACTCGACTGACTTAAGTAGGACTGAAGAAGATTAATAAATTCAAGAAAGGCCTTAAAGGACTAGATTCCATGGCCGTATAAACTAGGTATTCAAAAAAAAAAATTTTTCTAGGCTGTATTTTATGAACCAATCATATTTTGATTCTTTGAGACATTTAATTATTGATAATACGGTTAATAATAGTTTTAGGTTAATTTTTATACTTATTTACTGTTATTTATGTGTATATATCTATTAATATGCCTGTTCCTATACGGTGGTGATATTTTTATGTTGACATAAAGTATCCCACCCAACCATGATAGCTAGATAGATGATGTATTTCTGTTGCCGCTATAAAAACAAATACTAAAAACAAAATAAAATAAATAAGTAGACTTTACAACAAATGAGATTTTTTGTCCTTTTCTATAGATACTTGGCTGGTTTATTTTATTTACTAACTAACCCAATACAGAACCATAATACTATTATGAAAACAAGGCACATATAGTACCTACATCAAGAGTTTCTTTCTGTGAAACCGATTCCTGCCTGCCGATTCTATAAATTTCAAACATCAACCCGCTTCTCACAACGCTATCAGTCACACTTCGCATATGGTTCAAAATGACAAGTGAGAAATGAGCTTTGAAGTGACGGGGAAATTAACTTGAATGCCACATCTAACGTCATCTTATATAAAATCTCACGTCCAATCTAGTTCATCTCGCTGACACGCTCGCAAGGGTAGCGCTAGTATAGATTCGAATTATCAACCGAGTTTTTAGAATGCCAATCAAGAAACTCACAGCGGATTCAGATGCGAAGTTTAAAATGAAATCTTACAGAATCACACGGTTCAAAAGATTTTATCGTGAGCTTCAGAAGGCACGTAAAGACGTTGGCCTTGACTGCAATCGTCAGATTCTATAAGCGAAATCAGATATCTTTAGGCAAGAAAATATCTGACATCGGTACATAAGAAATAAATAACATATACGAAATCTTAAACATGAATCCTGAAAACATAACACTTCATTTTTTAGGGTTCCGTACCCGAAGGGTAAACAATCCTAAATTTCTTTAGCAATAATGTACTAATATTCTCTTCTGTGTTTTATCCTGCAAATGATTTTCTGTATACATCAATTACCTAGGTATATAAATCTTAATACATTTTAAAATTTTCTCAAATTATTTATTTCTGTTGTCGCTATAACAACAAATAATTATAAAAATAAATATTCTCAATCTATCCCTGGTTGACTGGAAGAGATCCCTATATGAGATAAGTCTGCCATTGTATATGGGTTCGACTTTCTATGTATGTATATATATATATATATATATATATATATATAACAAACAAACAAACAAATACTAACATCAGATTAAAAAAATAAAGTCGAGCTCCTATGCAACAAACGTATTTTTGTATACGGAACCCTTCGTGCGCGAGTCCGACTCGCACTTAACCAGTTTTTTTATCAGTTGTGTGAAAATAAGCATGATTTGAATAGAAACTGGATCTTTTTGTTCGAGACCCAAATGTTCCTTGTAAGAAGACAACGCCATTAGTTTCCCATAATTGTACAAAAAGAGGGTTAAGTTGTTTCCTGATCCCTACAGTCAGGATGTTTTTATGGTAGTCCCGTTATATACTCATTTCTTATAGAGATGTTGATAGATTTTAAAAAAATCTTGATAATATTTATTGCTATTATAGTTACAAGTGACGAAACGTCTTTCTTTGTACTGCCAGGAAAGGGCCCTAAGTTTATTCGAACTCATCATGCGATCACCTAAGCATTGTCTGAAAAAACTCATAATACTGAGAACGGAAAAGAAAAATCTATTTGATATTATCTTTATGTCTATCTGTTTTGATGACCTCTATAGCCTTGTGATCATCATGCTAGGCTGTCACACCGGAGGTCCCGGGTTCGATCCCCGGTTAGTTCAAAATAGGAAATAATCTTTTTGAGATTGACCTGGGTTTTGGATGTTTATTTACATGTGTATTTATTATGAAGTACTAGCTGTTGCCTGGGGCTCCATTCCCGTGGGAATCCTGGGATAAAATATAGCCTTTTTGTTGTTTTAGGGTCTAAGCAGTCTCCATTTTAAATTTCAGCCAAATCCATTCAGTCGTTCTTGAGTTATAAATTGTGTAACTAAATAACTTTCTTTTATATGTCGGATGAAGCGACGAGTAAAGTTGATTGCTTAGTGCTCCAAATAATGTTTGATTCCCTTTTTAATTATGTAAACTAAACTCAATTTAATTTTAGATGATTTTTCATATTTTTTTTATTATGATTTAATAATGATTGTAATGTTTAAAAGTCATGAATATTGTTATTTTCGTAACGACCAATCAGAGCAGAGCATTTGCTTCGAGCGTGGTTGGGGCACCATTACTACTTTAGCCGTGTGGACAGATTGTGCAGTGATGTTTTTATTATCGATCGATCGAGTTGGATCGTGGTATCTTGAGTCGCTTAAAGTTAAATCGGTGCCCTGAACTCGCTGCTCAAACTAAATTATTTATTTTCTTTTGTTGTTGTAAAATAGTGTTAAAAGTTAAAAATATTAAAGTAGTGTAAAATACGTGATTGTTGTGTTTTGTGCTCGTACTTGACCCCAATGACGCCCACTAAGTCTGTAACCACCAATGATGACGTCGAGAATAATGTTTCTCCGACATCAGAAGTGGGATCGGTGCAAGCACAAGACGTGAGCGACCGAACAATTGAGAATGAGGGATGGCGCGCGTTATTTGAAGCGCAACAAAACAACATGAAACTGCTTGTGGAGGCGCTAACCAACCCATCGAACGTCGAGGAAAAGAACATTTCGCTGCCAAAATTTCAACCGGAAGATGCAGATACTGACGCTCGGGCCTGGCTGGCCACGGCGGATATCTGCTTATCGGATCGCAACATACAGGGAAGTAAATTAGTTCTTATTATTAGTAAGGCCATGAAAGGCTCGGCTGCAACGTGGTTTTCTCAAATAGCTTTTCCTAATATGAAGTGGGTAGACTTTAAAGAAATTTTTCTTTCTCGCTTTGATACATTAGAGACGTGTGCAGCCACGGTGTTAAAGATGTTTACTGGTAAACCACAGGATGGTGAATGTCTCGCTGCATATGCAAGCCGTTTATTTACTTTACTCATGTCGCGATGGGGTAGTTTAGATAAAGAAGAAATGGTAGTATCCGTTATACTCGCACACATGGGGCAAATCGAGCCACGCTTACAACGCAGTATTTTTTCTGATGAGATAACTACCCGCTGTAAAATGCAACGCGAACTAATGGCTTTTTCTTATCGAAAGCGGAGTTATCAAGAGATAACTAAGGCCGTTGCAAGTACTTCGCAAGATAATAAGCGTTCTAGGTTAAGTTTAGCTTCTACAAAGTGTTATGAGTGTGGAAAGTTTGGTCATAAATCTTTCGAATGTTTCAGTCGATCACAAGGCAAGCAGCAAACAACTTCGACCTCTGAGCGCCCCAACACGGCTGTTGCTACGCGGGCTCCCGTGACTTGCTTCAAGTGTGGTGTTGAAGGCCACATATCATCGCGGTGCTCAAAGACCTGGCCAGCTGCGAGTAGCAGCGCTCAACCTCCCGTCGCACCTAGCGTCGTGAAGAGAGTGGACGTGTGCGGTGTGAAACCTGTTACCGGGATAATTACGCAATTTGGTGAGCAGTTCTCATTTTGTTTTGATTCCGGTGCTGATTGTTCTTTAATTAAGCTGAGTGTTTCTCGTAAACTTGCTGGTGAATTACAACAAGCTATTGTTACCTTGACAGGTGTAGGAAAATCTAGCGTATTATGTGATTCCCAAATTTTATCTGAAGTTACTCTTAGCGGTCATGACGTGCAGATTTTGTTTCATATTGTACCTGATGATTGCCTAAAAAATGATATTTTGATTGGACGCGATTTGTTGGCCTTAGGGTTGTCAGTACACATATCTAGCGATAAACTTACTATAGTTGAAAAATCATCTGTAGTAAATACTTGCAATATAGGTTACGCGGTGGCTGACTTCTATGACATCGATACTGATATACCTGATGACTTAAGATTACAATTACTAGAACTTCTTGATTATTTTAAAGACTCATTTATTGAAGGCACGCCTACCCGTAGAGTAAGTACAGGTCAATTAGAAATCAATTTAGTAGATCCTACCAAAATCGTGCAGCGACGGCCTTATCACTTAAGCCCTGAAGAGAGAATGATAGTACGTACTAAGTGCAATGAACTATTATCTGCTGGAGTTATTAGACCTAGTAAATCACCTTTTTCAAGCCCAATACTCTTAGTAAAAAAACGCGATGGCACGGACCGTATGTGCGTAGACTATAGGGAGTTGAACTCTAATACAGTGCCTGATCGGTACCCCTTACCTCTTATTGGTGACCAGGTTCAAAGACTATCAGGTGCGCGGTTTTACTCGTGTCTTGACATGTCCAGTGGCTTTTACCAAATCGCTATTAATGTAGAGTCAAATTCGATAGAAAAAACCGCATTTATTACTCCGGATGCGCATTATGAATTTACGGTCATGCCCTTTGGCCTACGAAATGCTCCTTCTGTGTATCAGAGAGCCATTAATACTGCTCTAGGTGACCTAGCGCACTCTTACGCCATTGTCTATATGGATGATTTGGTCATACCCTCAGTTGATGTAGAGCAGGGGTTGGAACGGTTACACGTAGTACTTAAAACTCTAAGTGATGCTGGGTTTTCGTTCAATCTAAAGAAATGTTCGTTTCTAAAGAAGCAGGTGCAGTTTTTGGGGTACGAAATATCAGAGGGTGAAATAAGGCCTAACCCTCGTAAAATAATCGCGTTAACTAGTTCCCTACCACCACGGACTGTCACTCAGCTTAGACAATTTTTAGGCTTAGCGTCTTACTTTAGGCAATTCGTTAATAATTTTTCACTTAAAATGGCACCACTCTATCGTCTATTAGCTAACAATAATTCTAAAATAGTTTGGAATACAGAGTATGAAACAATTAGACAAGACATAATATCTGTATTGACTTCATCCCCTGTTTTAATGCTTTTTAATCCAAATTTACCTATTGAGTTACATACGGATGCTAGTAGCGAAGGCTACGGAGCTATTCTCTTTCAAAAAGTAGATACAAAATCTCATCCGGTAGAGTATTATAGTAAACGTACCACGCAGGCAGAGTCTCGGTATCACTCCTATGAGTTAGAGACCCTAGCAGTTGTCAACTCAGTCAAACATTTCCGTCATTATTTGTATGGCAGAACTTTTACGGTCGTTACGGATTGCAATTCTCTGAAGGCTTCGAGAGCTAAAGTAGACCTAACCCCTAGAGTTCACCGGTGGTGGGCCTTTCTCCAGGCCTTCGATTTTGACATACAGTACCGGGAAGGTAAGAAAATGGCCCACGTTGACTTTTTCTCACGAAACCACTTACCTGGGACAAGCGGTACGATCACAAATAACACTAAAGTAGATTGTGTAAATAATGTAGAAGAAAGACGCGTTATTAATATAGCAGAATTATCTTCGAATTGGTTACAAGCGGAGCAACGACGAGACTCTGAATGCAATGAAATCATTAGTAAACTCGAAAGCGACGATCTTGACTTAGAGCGTTGTAGAATCTATGAGTTGCGATCTAGTGTACTCTACAGAAAAATTCAAAGGAACAATCGCAATATTTGGTTACCAATAGTACCTAGGGCTTTTCGTTGGTCGGTTATTAATCATATCCATGAATCAATTCTCCATTTAGGGTGGGACAAAACATTAGAAAAAGTGTATCAACATTACTGGTTCCCTAATATGTCGAAATATGTTAGAAAGTTCGTTGAAAATTGCATAACATGTAGAGTGGCCAAATCGCGAAATGGTAAACAGCAGATAGAGTTACATCCTATACCTAAAGTCAATATTCCTTGGCGTACAATCCACATAGATGCCACAGGTAAGCTGAGTGGTAAAAGCGATCAAAAGGAATACGTTTTTGTTCTTGTGGATGCTTTTACCAAATATGTGTTACTCAGGCATTCCACAAAAATTAACACCGATAGTGCAATAAGCGCTCTCAAAGCGTCCATATCTCTTTTTGGCACCCCTATGCGTGTTATATCGGATCAGGGTAGATGTTTTGCAAACAAAGATTTTAAAGACTTCTGTGCCAGTCACAATATCCACCTGCATTTGATTGCAACCGCCTCTTGCCGCGCTAATGGTCAAGTAGAGCGAATTATGAGTATGCTCAAAAATATGTTGACCGTTGTAGAAACAAGCCCAAGTAAGTCGTGGCAAGATGCTTTAGATGACGTCCAACTCGCGATTAATAGCACAATTCATAGAGTAACCAAAGCAAGTCCGCTAGAGTTACTAATAGGTAGAGTAGCGAGACCTTTAAGTCTATTAACTGTAGATGATCACGAGGTTGAGGTAGATGTAGAAGAGATTAGAGAACAAGCTAGTAGATTAATGGAAAATAACGCATGCCTTGACAAAGCTAGGTTCGATAAGAATAAGGCAAAGGTTACTTCATTTTCTAAAGGGGATTACGTTTTAATTGAAAATCATGAACGGAATCAGACAAAATTAGATACTAAATATAGAGGACCTTATGAAGTAATTGAGATACTAGACGGTGACAGGTATCACCTCAAAAGTTTGAATTGTAATCGTACTTACAAGTACGCTAGAGACCGCTTACGTCCACTCCCTCAATCCTATGTTCCAGCTGAGCTAGATCCATGTCTATCGGATGACAATGATGGTAAGATTATTGTTAAAACGATTAGTCGTTAAAATACGTGTGTGTTTGGTTATGGTTGTTAGAGCTAAGTGGCGAGGTGGCCATTAGTGGGCGAGTTGGCCATTGACGGGCTAGTTGGCAATTGACGGGCGAGTTGGCCACAGACGGACGAGTTGGCCACTGATGGGCGAGTTGGCCACTGACGGGCGAGGTGGCCATTGAAGGGCGAGATGGCCTTTGAAGGGAAAGCAATTCATTGAGCAGGCTGTAGTGGCTGTTAACAGGATAAATGGTGTGGTGGCTGTTTCGAATACAGCGCTTCGATTTAGTACGTACAAGATTTACTAAAGATCGGCACCACCGATAAATAGGTTGAGGAATATCTAAAGAGATTTTTTTTTGTGTTTGTTGAATAAAGTAATCGCAGAGAAGATAATAAGATTTTTTGGTCAGGAGTAGCCGAACTCTAAACGCTCTATTTTTCAGATGACAATGATGCGCGGCCTTCAACATCACACGAGGGCGTGTGATACGTCAGGACGGCCGTGTCGGAGGAAGCGACGAGTAAAGTTGATTGCTTAGTGCTCCAAATAATGTTTGATTCCCTTTTTAATTATGTAAACTAAACTCAATTTAATTTTAGATGATTTTTCATATTTTTTTTATTATGATTTAATAATGATTGTAATGTTTAAAAGTCATGAATATTGTTATTTTCGTAACGACCAATCAGAGCAGAGCATTTGCTTCGAGCGTGGTTGGGGCACCATTACTACTTTAGCCGTGTGGACAGATTGTGCAGTGATGTTTTTATTATCGATCGATCGAGTTGGATCGTGGTATCTTGAGTCGCTTAAAGTTAAATCGGTGCCCTGAACTCGCTGCTCAAACTAAATTATTTATTTTCTTTTGTTGTTGTAAAATAGTGTTAAAAGTTAAAAATATTAAAGTAGTGTAAAATACGTGATTGTTGTGTTTTGTGCTCGTACTTGACCCCAATGACGCCCACTAAGTCTGTAACCACCAATGATGACGTCGAGAATAATGTTTCTCCGACATATATATATAAAGTTAGTATCGTTGAAATATTTCATACATAGCACAAGTCTTGAACTTACTTTCGGGCTAGCTCGATTTGTCGATTTTTCTGTTTATTTCAACATCTACCTACATTTATTTATATAATAAAGCAGCAAAAACTAAAATAAATCTCACGAATGATTTCTTATGTTTTCGCAATTGTTACACATTAAATTAAACTATTTTATACGGTTTTCTATCGCGTTTATTGCTTACTTATTTATACCTAACGTTTCAAGCACTTTACAGAGCTCATGGTCGCAGGCAGACTGAGTTGACATTCGTCTGTGTCATTTGTTTCTGATGTCACAAGAATACAAAACCATAGCTCATAAATCATTGAAAACTATTTCGATTCACACAGTATTGGCTGACAGTATCAAAAACACTTGTACTTGCTTGAAACGTTAGGTATAAATAAGTAATCAATAAACGCGATAGAAAACCGTATAAAATAGTTAATTTTAAATCTCACGAAGTCATTGTTATCCAAATAAAATGAAACAGAACCAAATAAAGCATTGAGTGAACAGAAAATAAATATTTATCACTGATTGTAGATAGAAAACTAATTGTTTCGTGATAATTAACTGTTTTACCATCAACTAATTGACTGTTTAACAATTAATTAAAACAAAATTGGAGCTTGATGATTGATTTCAGAACGATAAAATTATAATAGAGGTAGTCGTTGGATGGTAGGTTGGTATCTTACTCATAATAGCGAATCAATAGTCACATTATAACATGTACTCATCAGCCGTTTAAGAGTGATGAAGTAACAAATATACAATCTTTCGCTTTTATAATATTAGTGAGTTGAGAGTTAAATAAATAAATAAATAAATATATAGGGCAAATCACACAGATTGAGCTAGCCCCAAAGTAAGTTCGAGACTTGTGTTATGGGATACTAACTCAACGATACTATATTTTATAACAAATACATGTATAGATAAACATCCAAGACCCAGGTCAATCAGAAAAAGAAAATTTTTCAACTTGACCTGACCGGGGACCGAACCCGACCTAAGTCTAGACCTAGTTTCTTGTCTGTGGAGTTCCTTCCATTTTTGACCTCTTTTTAGCTTATCCTTTCTATCATTTACGAGTTTTCCCTAGCCGGTAGTCGGTCGATTTTTCACGTAACGAATTATGTCCATCATCATCAGTCAATCAATGTATTTACTTCTAAAACGATTCATTTTGTTTGTTTATTTCCCGGGGTTTCGGCTATCATCACACCTGTACAGCATCGGTGAAGTTAATTGACGTATTTCACTAACATTTATGTTTTGTACTCGTATAACAGTTTAATTTTGGTCTATCAGACTTCATGGGGCGAATCTTTCCATAATAATTTTAATATATAAAAAGGCTCGGAGAAAATTGGCTGTGTGACAGACGGATGGACGGATAGACAGACGCACGAGTGATCCTGTAAGGGTTCCGTTTTTTCATTTTTGTACGGAACCATTAGAAATAAAATATTTCAAGTTACTATGAGTCAACTCATATAAAACATAAATAAAACACATTCTCAGTCGCAAAGAACATTATTCGAATATTATAAATGCAAATGTCTGTCTGTTACGATTTTAATGAAATTTTGTATGGATATAGTTAAAGAGCGGGAGTCAATATAGTCTAATATTTTGCGCGATATAACAGAACGCGACTGGAGCCGCGTGCAACAACTAGTATCTACAAGGACTGAGAACTCTCTAATGTACACCAGGCATATAAAAATAAAGAAAGGAAGAATTTATTTTGTATTTTATTACTTACATACGTGTTTTTAATCATCTTAGTTGGGAAATGACAGAAAACTTGTTAGAGAAAATGTTGGAAATCCAATTCTTCAGTCAGCAAAAAACAAACAAAAGTCTGCGAAAAAATACAATAATATTGTTACCATTTTAGTATTTATCGAGTGAAACCTTTCAATGTTCAAAAGAATTGCCTTAGAGTGACTATCAATAACTAGAACGCGCTAATTGATAGTTGGTCAACAAAACTATGGTGAACTCTACTGTATAAAACTAAATTCAGTGTGTTTTTCAACTAATGCGTGTGAATTATAATCGTTACACCAAAAATGTTTCAAGTATCTGAGTTTAAAACTTTTTGTTTTTATTAATTCTCTGAAGTTCTTCACTTTCTAATATTTTTTTATTCAAAACACTATTTAAATGAAATTTTAATAGAATTTAAAAGGGAACCGGAGACCTGTGCCTACTTTCATTCACTATGATTAAGAAGGCTTTAGTTCTATTTGTGAAAGGTTATAAACGTAGTACTTTCAGATTCACTATAGTTTTTAAAAGTAACACTCAAGGTGCCAGAATAGATCTTTCTGGAAGAAACTAAATGCCAATTTGGTTCACAAATAGTTATAGATTCCATAGCATTATAACATCGCGGCCGCTCTACCAAGCTGTCTGATTTTTTGAAACCTATGATTAAAAGCTTATAGGAAAACGTTTCTGATAATTTCAGTCATCAATAAAAGCTTATTCTGTTTTTCATAATATTAACAAGAATGGTGTAGGTTCTACCAAAAGATAACACAATTGCGCGCTCTACGAAATACAAAATCCCTCTTACTCTATATTACAGCTGTGAAACTTAAAAGTTTTCCATAAAATAAACAAAATCGCATGGCTGTTCTCACTTCGATTTCTGTGCCCAATGCTCTAGAGAACAATTTTAATAAAACAAAATGGCGTGAAAGAATCACTAAATAACGTAGCAAATTGTACGTAACTTTACTCGTGTATATGCTAAAATTTTATTTTCCATTGAATTCTGTAAAGTTACTAAACAGCTATATTTTTCACAAAGCGACATTTTAACAGGTTTTAAGTAATTAAAAGCTGCCTCGAATTATTTCATAAATTTTATGAAATTTAAAAAAACAATATTACCCTTTTAACATTGGCATTTTAACAGTCTTTAAACATTTTTACCTATTGAATATTAGGCAACATATTCTAAAGCATTCTCTCATAGTGCTATAAGAAAAATATAACAGCATTTTGAGTTTCTATTTATATATAAGGTGGACACAAATCAACTACAAATATTTTAAGAACAGATTCAGACCACTGTGCTAAACAACTTTTCCTTGTAAACTTATATCAAAATACGAGTTTTTTTTTTTCACTCTCCATACTAAACTAGATCAATTTTTATGGGAGCGAATGAAACACTTCGTATCACTACGTAGTATAAAACAAAGTCGCTTTCTCTGCCCCTATGTCCCTTTGTATGCTTAAATCTTTAAAACTACACAACGGATTTTGATGCGGTTTTTTAATAGATAGAGTGATTCAAGATAAAGGTTTTTATGCCCATGCGAAGCCGGGGCGGGTCTCTAGTTTCGATATTTGTATACTTGGAAAAATTCTTCAAAATAGCGATCTGTATCTGCCCTAAATTATTTGCAATTGATTTGTGTTCACCATATATAAGTAGCAATATAAACTTACATATATCTCATGTTAGCGCTTACCCGGTTGCGGCTTTAGGAATGCTTTTGAGCTCACACTAAATAGGTTTGCAGTGTTTGCATAAACTAACTGATGGCGGAAGCACGCAAAGGGATTTAGTAAGTACTTGCACAGATTACAGAATACTATTTCTTGTACAGATTCAACCGCCATATAAAGACATGCTCCGATTTTTAGTGTACCAATCACAGAACAGAGAAATTATCCGAATAGAAATTTTTTGACGCGGATTTAGTTCTAGGATCAGTGTGGCACCGTATTCTCCCTTCTTATCTTCAATTAATACACGTTAACCCATGTAAACCACACCACGCCTTATTAGAAATGTATTACGTAGTTTACAACAAAACCACCTAATATATTATCGACCAATAACTGTGGCAAAAATGACGCAATCTATTTTTTCTGTGTGAAACGTTGCCTTAAAAGCCAAACTAGTGACACACGAAATCTGGCTACGAAATGGGACTAAGGGCGTTTTTCGAGCGCTATGCCACTTATTGTTAATATTTCTGAATTATGTGATAACTTATAAAATAAAGCACTAAATCAGTTTGTGCTTAGCTGACAATACTTAAAAAATCGTGTTTTAAATTCACATGCTTTTTTCGTCAAAAACTACTGGGATCTTAACTAAAGTAATTTTTTTCACTCCTTATAGCGCCAAATATTGGCAAGAAAAGACACTAACCGCCGTATTAAGAAACGTTCGATAAGTCCATTTTAACTAAAATATGTTTTGACTCTTTCTCTCTTATCTGACACTTCATGTGAAAGAACAAGACGCAATACATTTAGGAATTTTAAATTTGACTGGTGCAAAGTCATGCATAAATCTTACTGGAAGAGAAATGATAACACTGCTATTCTTTTAATTATGACATTTGTGGGCTTATCCGACTTTCGCTAAGACAATATGACCACAATTAGACCGAATGATTAACACGCCTCAATTATTTCCGCGTGTCAACCCCCAGCCCAAACAAACAATTGTTTATTTACCCAAGTTCATCATGACAGCCTAGAATGACAGAGGTCCAGGCAAATATTTTTCCTTTTCTTTGTTACGGCCCATCCCTAGGGGTCATATTAATTGCGTGAATGTATAGGCGAAAGTAAATATGGCCTTCAAACATGAAATGGGGATATTTTGGTGCATTGAATTCCTTTGGGTGTTATAAATTGAGTAAACAATTTACCGTCGGGTCAGTTTTACTCATTCGGGTACCGATTCTCGTCTTATGAATCTTTCTTTCTCTTTTTACCCGACTGACTAAAAGGGAGTGTTATGTTCTCAACACCACCAGATGGTCAGATGATCTGAAGTAGGTCATTGTAGGAATCTTTGAGGGAGGCCTATGTCTAGCAGTGGACAGCCTGCAGCTGAAATGGTTATATGATGATTGACGAGTTTGAGGACACTGAATATTACGATGGAGCGACTTCCATCTGACCTCCTTAACCCTTTTCCAAGCTCCAGATCCATACGATCTTGATCAGGGGTGCTATTTTTGAAAAGTATGACTCACAGAAAACCGGTGAGACTAATGATTATCGTTCGAGTCACCGGTAATGTCGCATGAAAATCATTCGAAAACGAACGATAATCATTCGACTCACCGATTTTGCTATGTCATGCATTTCAAAAATAGCACTCCTGGGTGGTTACTACAGTCTCTTAAAACAATGCAAGAACGATTGAGTAAGGGAGATGTCGCCTTACATCATGTATTGCGTTGTCTCGCTTACTCACTGGATCTTGCATAGTTTTAAGAGATGATGGTAAGCCACTTACTTGATACTTACTAACTACGCACATTTAGTAGTATGTGATTCGTGGCTCAGTTATAGACCAATATAAGTCACTAGCTACTCACTAGTACGTCTTACTTATTAGCTACAATAGACCACAGACTCATAAAAACTCCCGACGTAGTCTCACACAACACGAGTGAAGCCTGCAAACTAAGGCCGTTTGGTCCAACATCCAATCCAATTTCCAACTAATATTATAAATGTGAAAGTGGGTTTGTTTGTTTATTTATTTGTTTGTTTGTTTGTTATGCTTTCACGCCCTATCTACTTAACCAACCTTCTTGAAATTTTGCATACACATAGTAAGAAGTATTGAGAAGGTCATTGTGTAACTATCATTTCGGGAAAAAGCACTGTTCCCTCCACAAAATATCCAATAAAGCTAGTTTTTAATATACGGCTTTCACTCACACAAATAAACCAACCAAAAAAGTGCCCTTCGTCCACTTTGATAACTGAATTTACCTAACCAGTACAAGAGAAGATTTTTCTTTCGCTGTTTGGTAACTAGTTGTAAAAGAAGAATTATTTTTTGAGACACCACCGCGATACACACACACAGGAACTTTTGATTCGACGATGATCCGTCTATAGCAGGGATGGATACCAGTATTTTTAAGATATTAACCAGGTATTCTGGTTCCTTAAATCGATCTATAAATTTATTTAAATCTTTAGGTATAAGCCGGTTGAATGAACTCGCTGTCGTTGTAAGAATATATGGCTGGATGAAATTGCATTAGCGATAAGTCCGCCTTTGTACATATTGTTTGTATTTGTATTCAACATGTATAATTTGTATGATAATGGTACAATAAAGAGTATATCTATCTATGGGTAGAAAAATGAGCTTTATTTTAACCAGGTTTCCAATCTCTTGTTTGTAGTTTTTATAAGTCTGTGCAAAAGACCTAAAAATAAAATCGTAACGGGCATTCGCATAGCCGCACTGGCAATATTTACAAAACAATGTTATTAGAAACCCCATAATTATTATAATAAAGGGATTTGGCCGGTATCCACTGCCGTTGGAAATAGCATAAATGAGCTCATATGAATAACAATGTTCACATTATTTCATTCAGCTAACATTTAGTTCGCTCGTTATCGTATAAGCCGCCCGTATATTACCGACGATAGCCGATGATGGCCGACCTATGCGTGTGGACCTGGGGGCTTAGCCAGTCACAATCGCAAAACGTTAACGAGGTACGACAAGAACAAAATGTATGGGATTGACATAAGATTGACCACGTGATTTACCGCAGCTTATGTCAATCCCATACATTTTGTTCTTGTCGACATTCGTTAGGGTTTTGAAATTGTCACTTGGCTACGGGTGCTGTTAGCATTGAACCAACCAGAGACGCAACGCACGCTTTCTACATGAAAAATATTGTCACATATTGCGCGCGGGGTGAGGAAATACCCACAATAAGTAAAAATATTAATACATTGTTCCCATTTCATAGCCTTTGTACCTTACCTAGTTTAAAAAATATTTATACATTTGTTTGGTGCAATAAAGAGGTTTTCTTTTCTATTCTAAATTTCGTAGCTGGCTTCAAAATGGGAAATAAAAATCCCATTTAAACACTTCGCCACGCATACTTAACAAAATTATAACACATAAACAAAAAAAATACGCACAAAACAGTAAAATATGACCAGCAGTCTTATGTTTTGGCAGAGGAGGTCGCCGGTCAGTAGCCACAGTCCATTCGCTCAGATAGTTTTCCCGAAAATAAAAATAAGATAATATTTAAATACATGCAAAACTAATTAAATAATTGAACAATGTCCAAGCAAGCTGCAAGGCAGTCCAAAGAATTTGCCCAGAATGCATGCAGTTTAAAATGTAAATCATGTAAAAGTCAAATCCCTGACTTAGTTTGTGATTACTTCTTCTCTTTCTTACGGTGCCATCTTCTATCGAAGGTCGGCAACCATCAATGCGACCTGCACCTTCGAGACAGCCGCTCGTAATAGGGATCGCGTGCTTCTATTGTACCATTGACGTAGGTTTTTTAACCAAGAATTTCTCCTTCGTCCAGGCCTCCTTCTGCCTTGGGTCTTGCCTTGAAGTATAAGTTGAAGGAGTGTTGTCTGTGATAATGAACAACTTTCTTATAAGTACTTACCCAATTACTTTGCGTGCTTTCGCTACCAGTTAGTTCGTGCAAACTACTGCCGGCTGGCTCCCATCCACTACTGTTAGTCCCAGCATGCCTGCCACCTAGTCTCGCAAAGTAATGCCTTAATATTTATAACTTTCTTAATTGTTATAACTTTCTTTTAACAAATTATTGTACCCATTTCATTTAGGTAAAATCCAGCAGACGCTTCCATACGGCCTACATTTCATGTTTAATACTGGTCTTAAATGAATTAATTTTAAAAAAGGAGCAGATTTAAACCCATTTTAATCCCATATCCATTGGGTCTCGGAAAGTAATTAAATTCGGCGAATGGTGATAAAAACTGATCAGGGTGCGACCCTTAATTGACTGTCTACTTTGAGTGTCACAGAATGGATCTGCTAATTTTAAATTTAGAACTAAATTTAACACAATGTTAGTAATTGGTTAATTTTAAATTGAAATTGGAATTAGAACGGTTTTAAATTGTTTTGGTTTGCTCGGGTTTATTTTACATGATATAAATCCAACACAAGGCCTTTTTGAGTAGTTGATTATACATATATAAACTAGCAACCCGGCTTCGCACGGCTATAAAAACCTTCCTCTGGAATTACTCTAGCTATTAAAAAAACTGCATCAAAATCCGTTGCGCAGTTTCAAAGATCTACGCATACATAGGGACTGACAGCGGGAAGCGACTATTTTATACTATGTAAAAATAAAGATATATTATAGTTGGTAATCCATACTTCCATACTAATATTATAAATGCGAAAGTCTGTCTGTCTGTCTGTCTGTCTGTCACCTCTTCACGGCTTAACTACTGGACCGATTGTTATGAAATTTGGTAGGGATGAAGTTAACGACCTGAGGTCAAACATAGGCTACTTTTGGGCGCGATATAACCGAGTCCCACGCGGGTCGAAGCCGCGGGGAACAGCTAGTCAAGATATAAATGAATGAATTACATAATAATTTTAGTGAAATAATGGCTTAAGCATAGACTATCTAACTATCTATTTAAAACTTTTAACAGAGACGTATATACAACTAATTTTAATAAGCAGTAAAATATATTAAGTAGATTGATCAAATCTCAGAACATGAAATGTATTTACCCAAAGAGAGTTCTTATTATTATAAAATCAACCAATCCATAACCAACAAAAAAAAATAATTAAAATTTTATTTTAACAAATTTTTGCAGTGAAATAAACCACGAATAAACATACAAACGAAGATTTATTACTAAGAAACAAGGTCAAAGAAGGATAACAAGTACATTCCGGATTTCCTTAGATGCACCCAAAACAGCTATTTACTTTTATTGTACTTGCCAAACAGCAATATACGGTACGACTGTACTTAGTATTATGGTTATGGACTCCGTAGTTGGAGAAAATGTTTTTATGGGCTTCAACATTGAGGTTTTGAGTTTATTTTTCTCGGCTGTCAAAGAAGGCGTTATGTTTTTCTGTAGTCTGAGTAATATATAAATAACTAGCGACCAGCATTGGCTTCGCATGGGCATAAAAACCTTCCTTGAATCACTCTATCTATTTAAAAAAATCGCATCAAAATCCGTTGCGTAGTTTTAAAGATTTAAGCATACATAGGGATATAGAAAGCGACTTTGTTTTATATTATGTAGTGATAAAAATAACTTAACTTTTAATACATGATACAGTTGAAGGTATTTCCTTTGAACAATGTAATCAAAGGGTATTTCCCATATATAAAATTGAGGACTTTAACAGATTAATCGCTAACTTTCGCTAGTGGGAGAGGCACCCTTAGAAGAAGAAGAGTGTATTTCCAGAATGAACATCGGAAGCGGCCTGCATCCAGCGCCTGCCTGAGTTTCATTAGTAGACTTTTTTATGCCCATTATATTTAGTTCCCTACTATCTCTCTCATTCCCTTATTTCATACTCATTTTAATAAGAAATATCAGCCGAGTAACGGCTCAAAATTGGGTGAGATATTCCTTAAAAATATCTGTCGTTTCCAGTTTCCTCATACTCGTATCATTTATATATCGTATACCAGGCGTAACCGCATCATTACGAAACTCAAACCCACGAAAACTTCGCTGACAAATCTAACGAGTAACTCTCTTTCACAGATGCGGAACCCGGGACGTGATTACAAAAGTTTGCTGTCAGAATGATCGCGAACGCATCAAAACAGGAACGTTTCTCACAAAAATGTTTACATAACACATCAAGATAAAATGGGTTTGAAATTAGATCAAATACGCAAAGCCATAGCCGTGGCATTCATTTGTAATATGTGTCTCATTACTGATGTAAGAAACGAGAATGTTGACACATTCCCAAATGCTACTATTTTGATTACTGTAGATAGAGATTTTAATATTGCTGAAATGCACATTATTCATAAGAGATTTAGTAATGATAGTTCAATAGAATATTTTGAGAAATTTAATTCTAGTAATGATAAAGAACTTTTAGATTTAGATAATCAAACCGATGTTAAATTTGGAAGAATCGTTGAGAAAGAAGATGAAATTTCAACAGAATATGATGGATTTAATTATACAGAAGAACCGTGTGTTGGAGATCCAGAGTTTTGTAATATGACTAAAGACGAATATTTGGATATGTTAAACGAATACATATTCCCGCATCCATATGAATGGGTGTTGATAGCGACACATGCGATAGTGTTCGTGATTGGATTAATAGGGAATGCCTTAGTGTGTATAGCAGTGTATAGGAACCATTCAATGAGGACAGTGACGAACTATTTTATAGTGAATTTAGCTGTCGCTGACTTTATGGTGATTCTGATATGTTTGCCGCCAACTGTGCTGTGGGATGTGACGGAAACCTGGTTCTTTGGGACAGCTATGTGCAGAATTGTCTTATATTTTCAGGTGAGTTATTACTTTTATATTTATTAGTAAGTGATATGTTCATTAGTATGATAATTTACTCATCTATCTTTTTCTCTTTTTTTTGGTTGACAATGAAGGCTAAGCCATAATTACATCGCTCGCTAACGAAACGATATCGAAATTCGTTAGCATTTTCTAAGAAGACCGACATATTAACTTTATAACTATTGGTAGAGAGCACATAATTAATTAATATCTTTGATGATATGATATGATGATGATGATCTAAACATGATACTCACGGCGATGGGGTCTGTAAATATGCTTAATTTTGCATTGTATGCCAATATTCTTTAAAGTTATTATTTTAGTGTTTTCAGAATACGTTGACAAATTTCGATATTGTTTCGTTAAAAAGTCATTTTAGTTTTAATAAGAGCTGGTTGCTATCTCTATAAAAGAGAGTTCTCAATCTATGCTATGATGGACAATTTCAACCTCCATTAAACACTTTGGCTATACTCCATACTTTCTAAGGTAGCTAAAGGTAGCCTTGAAGAGATTGCATGTGCGATAAGACCTATTATGAGTATTTACAATAGAAAGTATGTTACAACAAAAACGGTATACTTGTTTTCAAGCTCTTAATTTGATTGATGTAGAAGTTAATTCCATTTTTTGGGAAATAATAAAAAAAAATTTCAAATGCATTATTTGAGTATTTAGCTTATTACTATAGTTATTTCGATGAAAAGGCCAACAGAAAAATGTAATATTTAACATACGAGTATAACACAAACCAGTCTTGGCAAGTATTGCTAAAATATTTTATATCCCAAGTCAACTCTATGAGCAGCTGTTCCAGTTTTCCTTATTTCTCTGGGGATAAGGAAATATTTTTGAATTTATTTCTTTATTTTGCAACTATACTTCTTATTACTATCTTCGTAGCTAGGTTCCATGTCTGGGAAAATTTATTTTACCCATATTTTCACGCAAGAAGATTTTCTGCATAAAACGAACGAAACTCGGTCGCCCAGGTAAAGTGATTGTTGACAAAAAATAGGCAGGTCGCTATTGTAGTTAAGTTCAACTTTATTTGATGAACTATCCTTTGTCGGCGGCTTTGCCCGCGTAAACTTCCCTCGGGAACTTTGTCTTGGGATGAAAGGTACCCTATGTCTCTTGGTTCTAAGCTATCTCCCCACCATTTTTCAGCCAAATCCAAAAGTGTACCTAACGCGACTTTCTTTTTATATAACTAGCGACTCGCCCCGGATTCGCATGGATCAAAAACCGTCCTCTTGAATCACGATCTATTAAAAAAACCGCATCAAAATCCGTTGCGTAGTTTTAAAGATTTAAGCATACATAGGGACATAGGGACAGAGAAAGCGACTTTGTTTTATACTATGTTGTGATAGTGAAGAAGAAGAAGACATGTGAATTATAATTAATTGATGTCTCATCGCATCGTTTAGAAATCGTATATAAGAGTGTGTTAATGAACTGCCGATGCTAAAAAACTAAAAGGGGATTCTCCAACTGGTTAATTAAAAATTGAAATGCACAACTGATCTAATTAAATGTAATTACTATTTCACAATCCACAAGTTAGGTACATTATATTGTATTGATCTTAAATTTACAATAAACTCATATTACTCATAACATATTTCGCGCTATTGAATTTCTTTTGTTTTTTTTTTTTGCAACCTTTTTTTTTCTAAATGGCCAGTTACAATTTTAGTCAGCCAGTAATACTAACATAGCGGAACATAATTTCTTAAACAGAGTGAATGATCAAATGTCTGACCTTTTATATAAATAGATTAGAATTAAGTTCATACACCGTTCCAAATCAGCGGATAAACAAGTCGATAACAAAATTAAAAATAATTGTTTATTTTATGAATTTTCCTGTTTATCAAAAATTTTATTGGCTTGTTAAAAATTAATAAGTGGCAGTTAGGGTCGTCATTATCATTTCCGTGCTTTCCCCGTTGCTATGTAGAATGGATTGCCCGGGGACTACCTTATGAATCATCATAATTTGTGTAGATTACACCTTAAATCGACCATTCACACCCTGGTGTCAGAGTTCTTTAATCTGCCACAAAAAGCCAGTAATCATGATTATGGCAGGTGTCCGATTATGTATGACAATTGCCCAGTTTCTATCCATCCAAACTTCATTTCCATAACCCATATTTCCTTTTCAGTCATTAGAAATAGTTCCTCCTCCTGCCGAGACCTGTTCATGGATATATCATCTATTGATATGGCTGGGAACGGGTTTTGGCAGGAGCACCACATAACATCAACTTCTCCAAAGGGCCTCTACGCGTTGGATCAACATCCCCGCGCAAGCCTCTCAAAAGTCCGGGGTGAATAGACCCGTGATCCTCAAAGAAGATACAGATAATAATAATAATAAATCGTTTATTTTCTCTTCACAAAGAAATTACTTACAGTTACAAGTTCTTAAGATACTAATGTACATATATATATGATATGTAATGATGAGGCAGTTGGATAAAAAATTCTCGAGGAGCATGCGTGTTACTAACAACCGTTTGTGCGTAGTGCGGCCTGACTTGGATTGGTCGCCAATAGCGTCATTAGCGGCAGAAAGGCAACCACGCACCGGCAATCGCAGCATCGGGCACTCACCGACCTGAAAAAGGTCGCAGGCAGGCGCTGGATGCAGGCCAATTCCAACCGGTCATTTCGGAAATCCTTGGGGGAGGCCTATGTCCGGCCGTGGACAGATTGCACCTGAAATGATGATGTGGCATTAAGCTACTTCGAACACACACTAATCTAGTAGTCCCAACTATTAACGCTAGATGACAGTCCTTAGGCTGTGTCAGATGCCTTTATGCAGCCTCAAAATCTGACAGTTTTGGCCACTAACGCACCCCAATTATGCGGCCGAGTGATTCTTTGCCTACTAAAATGACAAAACCTACGAGTGGGTGAAAGTGTGGAGAACATACATACATATCATCACGCCTGTCTCCCGCAGGGGTAGGCAGAGACTAGAAATCTCTATTGGCTCTTGTCAGACATGCTTGCTGATTTCGTGTACTCCTAATCTTTCTATTTCAAGAGGCCTGCGACCAAATCGCAGTATGTTTTCTAAGGCGAACCCTGACAGACTTTCCCAGCCAATTCTGCTTGTATCATACCTGACAACAGAATGAAATAACACGCAAAATTATCTACAAAATTTTAATTCGTGTAACGAAACGGTATCTAGTATCATATTTCGGTAACAAAACGAACCATAAACCTTTCAAGATACAAAACAAAACTTCGTTGTAACAACTTCAACAAATTTCTCACCGGGAATTACCGCTCTCCAATAAAATACTTTGCTGAAATTAATTTACAATTTCGAACAAGAAAACTTTACCAATCCACTGAACCCGTGAGTTTTATTCGTGTTGATGTCTCGTTACGCATAGGGAATTAAAATTAGGTGATAAGTGCTATCTCGTGTTTCACAGTGTACCATTAAACTTTAAGTGAGGTGATTTATATAGCTAGGATATACTCGAAAGCTGTACGGTAAGCTGTATTGCCACAGAAGTACGTAACGCAACAGAGTTCATATAACCGCGCTGATCGCGGCCTCTATTTATTTGAGTTGTTTATTGTGAGTTAATCTATGGCTAACTCAAAATAGGTGAGTCGACTCACTGGTTTAAGTGAGATCCCTTGATCAGCACACACGTATTGCTACTGATAAAAAAAAACTAGTGTAGTAACTAGTTTCGATAGTGGCGACCATCGAACCTATTTTTTTTTTTATCAAGAAACTGGATGCTGGCTGCATTATCACTCTAGTCATCAACATCATCATTTCGTGTGAGTGACACGGTCAATCGACCATGCAAATCTTGGTATCTGTGTTCTTCATCTGGTTGTCGATAAAGAAACCGCCTAAAAATCCGAGATGCGTTTCCAAAGGAAATGGCAAGAAAAATAACTAAATAGTTTTCTTAGGGAATGGGGCCACATGCCCTCATGATATGATAACAACGTATATGTATGTGTCAAAGTAATTGAAAATTGAAAATCTAAGAGGCTTAAGTCAAGCCATTCACGTCTTACATCAGTGCGTCGATTCAGCAACGTTAAGTCACAATCGTGTAAAAAAAGAGTTTTAACTGTAGTGTTTTTTAGCAGAATCGACGCCCTGAAATGAATGTCTATGTATGTCTATAGTCAATTCGATACCGTCATTTAATAGCTCGGGTAGTTTATAACCAGACTTCATTTTGGTCCTCTCCATCAAAGTCAGCCAATTAATTGGTCCCATGCTTAGAGTATTAAATAAACTGGAGGCGGCACTCGCACTTTTTTCTACGCGAAAAAAGAAGAAAAAGTCGGACACATTCTGCGCGCGGGGTGAGGTAACACGCACAAACACCAATGCATTTTTCAACCACGTCGCTACACACACTTGACATAATTATACTACCTCCGTGGCGTAATGGTTAACATGCCTGTCTGCTACTCAAGAAGTCCCGGGTTCGATCCCCGGTCAGGTCAAGATGAAAAATTGTATTTTTTTGATTGGCTTGACTCTTGGATGTTTATCTATATACCTTTTTGTTATAAAATATAGTATATTTCCTACCGACTGAGACTAAAGTCATGCTCGCACAATCATTGCTCCATCCCATCCTAGACTATGCCGATTCCTGCTACCCAGATCTCACTGAAGAGCAATTGAACAAACTTGAGCGTTTACAAAATGTTTGTATAAGGTTCATATACGGTTTACGTAAATATGATCATATTTCCTCTTTCCGCATGCAACTCAAGTGGCTCCCCATCAGACAACGTCGTAATTTACACATCCTTACACTTCTTTACTCAATTCTGTTCAATCCTTTCACTCCTCTATATCTTAAAGAACGCTTTAGTTTTCTCAATGAGATTAATAATCGTGGCGTGCGCCCCGTTAACTCCCTTCGTCTGGTGGTTCCTGGCTTCGCTTCCCGATTTTATGCCAATTCCTTCACTGTCCAGGCTACTCGACTTTGGAATGCATTACCGGTGGATATTCGCAAGGCACAGACAATCTCGTCCTTCAAAAGTCAAGTAAAGTCTCATTACCTTTCTGAGGTTTAAAAAGCAAGAATCTGTCTCATATCATAGTATTACATCTTCTTTACTATTATTGGTATTTATTTATTTACAGGTGGTATGTATGTATATTTTATACATTTATTTAAGTAGGTTTATTAATGTGATTGTCTATAATTAGGTCTTTAATTAGTCTTTAATTTATTAATTATCTTTCTGCATCGCTCGCGCTCCAATGTTTCTTGTTTCTCTCTACCCTAAGGTTGGCTGGAAGAAATTGCATTAGCGATAAGTCCGCCTTTGTACTAATTTTTATCTTTGAACCTGTACAATCCAATGATGTATTTTTGAAATTGGTGCAATAAAGTGTTTATTCATTCATTCATTCATTCATCTTTAAGTTAGTTAGTTCTCATAACACAAGTCTCGAACTTACTTTGAGGCTAACTCAATCTGTGTGATTTGTCCCTATATATTTATTTTATTATCTAATACTAGCAAAAAATACATGTATGCACACAAGACGGTCATATACATTTGGCAGACGGGGTCGCCTATGGGTGGCCACTCCGGTTGGTTTTATATTCTAAAATAGCTCTCGAATAAATGAAAGTAATTTAGTGGTAATCGAGAAACCCCTTAAGAGTCAATCCTTCCTGTACAATCAAATGATGTCTTTATGTAATTTTTGTAATAAAATGTCTATTCATTCAATCCCAGGTCATTTCAAGATGAAAAATGATCTTTTTCTGATTGACCTGGGTCTTGGATGTTTATCTATACATGTATCCCTATCACTACATAGTATAAAACAAAGTAGCTTTCTCTGCCCCTATCTCCCGAACCGATTAAGCTGAAATTTGGAATGGAGATTGCTTAGACCCTGGAACAACACATAGGCTATAACTCAGCCCGGAATTCCCACGGGAGCGGAGCCCCGGGCAACAGCTAGTTTGTTATAAAATATATTATCGTTGAGTTAGTATCCTTACTTTGGGGCTTACTCAATCTGTGTGATTTATCTATTTATTTATTCCACGTAAAAGCTTGCTCACAGATAGGTAAATCGACCCTGTAAACCCTAGTGTCGTATAGTTATACAAAACGATAATATTATCATACATGAGAGCATTGCGGTACACCTCAGCATAACTTTATAAATTTTGTGTTTTGAGGAGATAGTGGTATTATAGTTGGCCACATTTGAAATTGAATTTAGTAAGTTACTTGAATAATTTAGCTCAGTTATGTGTTATGCCAAATGTGGAAGTGAAATAACTCGGCGAAAATTACAAAGCCACAAGTTGGCTGCGCCTTCATTATCATCATTTTGTGTAGGTGACACGGTCAATCGACCAAGCTTACCGTGGTGTCAGAGTTCTTTGGAATCACCTCTCAGTTTCTGACGTGGTTCCTTTCCGGCCGTGGCCCACATCCGACAGCCAGAACCCACGGCTTAAGACAATAACTGTGGTGAACACTAGCGCCACCATCAGTTAAAAACAGGTCAAGTGCGAGTTGAACTCGCGCGGAGAGGGTTCCGTACAATGCCAATGTAAATTTTTATATTCAATTGTGGTATGTTAATGTGAAAGGATTATGAGATGCGAGTTAACTACTAATATCACTATCTATAGTGGTGTTTTTCGTAAATGAACATTTTATATTGAATTTAACACTTAATTGTCAATTGATAGAATTCTCGTAGGTTTTCTTGTAATCTACAGGCAATGACCTTATATTTCCAATTGTTTTCAAAATTTTAGGCCCAATAGTTTGGGAGATCAGGGGGCGAATGGTCAATTTTCGTCTTCTTTCGTGAATAAAATGAAAACTATTTATGTTACAATAACAACAAAAATATATTTGAGATTCTCATAACGAGCTCTTTCATTTTATAAACAACACGGGAAGGTTTGCTAAACTTTCATTTTTTTAATTCCTAATTTGTCCCCTGAAAATGACCCTTATTTTAAAAAAAATATTTTTTTTCTTTAATCATCTGTGTTTGGGTCATAGGATTACACCATCCTCCCAAATTTCATCTGTTTTAGTTTAGTAGGTTCGGAGATAATTGGCTGTGACAGACGGACAGACGAACAGACAGACGCACGTGTGATCCTATAAGGGTTTCGTTATTACAATTTTGTACGGAACCCTAAAAATGTTAAAAGGCTTATACTTTAACTTTTGTTCCAGTCAGTATCGGTGACAGTGTCGGTGCTGACCCTCACCTTCATCTCGGTGGACCGCTGGTACGCCATCTGCTTCCCTCTCAAGTTCAAGTCCACCACTGGAAGGGCCAAGACCGCCATACTCATCATCTGGCTACTCTCATTGTTGTTCAGTAAGTATTATTTTATTTTTATGTATTGTCTTCCATGCTGGTCTGGGAGAAAAAGAAAAACGTAGAATGTACCAGCTGCTTCTCTTCCCGCGCAAGCCGTAAAAGTCGTCTGAGTGAATCGGCGAATGGGGAAATCATGACACAGGCGATGCGGCTAGCAACCCATCACTATTGATTTTCTGTCTCAACTACTATAATGCTAAACGTGGCCTAATGTTATGACTTTAGGCTCTGTCTACCCCGAATGGGATAAAAACGTGATTAAATGTATTATATGTATGTACTTATATTAAAATTTAAAAATGAATTAAGGTAAAAAAAATTGTCGTCGTTTAACAAAATCATAAAGACCGGTTTCCACTTCGGCTGGCGGAGCAACCATTTATACACAAATAGGGTTTGCTTTTCCACCGAGAAATATTGAAGAAAAGGTAGTATAATTTTTCACAGCAAAATAAAGCTTTAGTCGTTCATTGCCGTGCCATGCTACGGCGTAGCTTGTAGCCGAGCGCAGCTACGGCGTAGCATTTAAAAACCGTAGCTAAACCCAGCTACGGCGTAGCATGTAGCCGAACCTAGCTATGGCGTAGCATGTAGCCGAGCTCAGCTACGGCGTAGCCTATAGCAAAGTCCCTTTGGCGTAGTAGACACCGTAGCTGGATACTGCTACGGCTTAGCATAATGACACTCTTAAGATGATTTTCTCCATACAAATGTGTTACAGTTTTTTTCCTCAGGACAAAGTCTATAATGTTTAACAAATCTCAAGCTACTAGACTTATGCCCATACATTTTATTTTCTTTAAATAACTAGTTACCATAGAAAATATGTCATTCCAAAATCCTATAAAAAAAACAATATGTTTACCGAAGGGATCAGTCGACAAATTCCAAAAAGTTTTTTAACAAGATCTACTATTTCTTTAAATTTTGGTATAATATCGGTTAAATTTTCAGGAGAAAACAGGGTAACGACGTTTCATAAAACATCGATTTGGTCAAGATTTTGTAGGACGTAGGTATAATCGGCCTAAACGGCAGTTAATATCACATTCTTTGAGGGATATTGAGGTAAACGTGAGACGGCGAAATTGTCTTTGAATACCTATATCTCGACTCTTACTAGGCTATGCCTATGATTATTCGCTAGAATCTTTCGGTCCATACTGACTTACTAATATATTGTTACGCTCGCTTTCTTAGCTTATCCAGCATATCTACTACACTCTGCTAATAAACATTATTTTATTTATTTATTTTATTTTATTTTACTGATTCGACTCCTTGGTAAATAAAATTGGCTAGTCCAATTTTTTACAAAGATGTTCAATTCGAGGAATAGGCTTAGGAAACAGTTTGCGGTAATTTGTCAATCAAATTGTTATATTCTGTCTTTGTCATATTTTTATTCCAGTAAACATAACCTGATCGCGTTGCAAAGTACGCGGAGTCACTGTATGAATCTGTAAAATTAAATAAAATTTCAATAATGTTTTCGTTGAAATTTTAATCAGATCATGCACACCCTGGTGTCAAAGTTCTTCGGAACCGCCTCTCGGCCTTTGACGTGGTTTCTTTAACGACTACCAGATGGCAGCCGGGACCAGCGGCTTAACGTGCCTTCCGAATCATCTTTATTATCAGACAGTCAGGTGATTCAAGCCTACAATGTCCTAAACAAACTGGAAACAACTAAACAAAGCTTCCCGTGGGATTCGAACCCACGACCCCCGGGTCTACAGGCAAACGCCTTAACCACTGGACCACGGAGGCAGTTGAAGTCTATCTAATTAATTGACCGAGCGAGCGAAGCGAGCGAGTCTCCATTTCGAGACTGGCAAATTTTGCTTTTGTCCGGATGTCTGTCTGTCTGTCTGTCTGTTTGTTCCGGGCTAGAGGTCGCATTTCTGAACGGATCTTAATGAAACTTGGTACACGTGTTCCTTGATTTATTTGCAATTTTTTGTCGAGAGCGTTTTTAGATTGGAAGGAAAATGGGGGCAAAATGGGGGAAGTTTGCTATTTGTTATATTGCTTATACCACTGGCCGCATGGTACTTGTTCTTTTACAACTGCGCTTTGAATTCGTTTTTGGTCATTTATTTTTATTTTTATTTTTATTTTTATTTTTATTTTTATTTTTATTTTTATTTTTATTTTTATTTTTATTTTTATTTTTATTTTTATTTTTATTTTTATTTTTATTTTTATTTTTATTTTTATTTTTATTTTTATTTTTATTTTTATTTTTATTTTTATTTTTATTTTTATTTTTATTTTTATTTTTATTTTTATTTTTATTTTTATTTTTATTTTTATTTTTATTTTTATTTTTATTTTTATTTTTATTTTTATTTTTATTTTTATTTTTATTTTTATTTTTATTTTTATTTTTATTTTTATTTTTATTTTTATTTTTATTTTTATTTTTATTTTTATTTTTATTTTTATTTTTATTTTTATTTTTATTTTTATTTTTATTTTTATTTTTATTTTTATTTTTATTTTTATTTTTATTTTTATTTTTATTTTTATTTTTATTTTTATTTTTATTTTTATTTTTATTTTTATTTTTATTTTTATTTTTATTTTTATTTTTATTTTTATTTTTATTTTTATTTTTATTTTTATTTTTATTTTTATTTTTAAATATATAAATATAAAAATAAATAAAAAGATAAAAATCCTTTTGAGAATATACGAGGGAAAAAATTAATAGAATAAGAAATACCTATATATACTCTATATAGAGTAATAAAAAAAACGAAAAGGGGGTTAACGGATGAGGTTCGCGAGGTCTACTGTTCACTGAACCACTAGTTTATTTTAGCACACTTACAGAAACACAGACACCTAAGCGCAAACAAATACAGTAAATATTCAACTGACCGTTTTAATTAAAGAATCCTTATACTGAAAACATTAGCAATGATTTTTGTTCGGTCTCATCTGGACATTTACAAAGCAAATACATGGAAAAATCCCGTCAAAAATTCATTTTGCAAGGGAATCGAATCCAGACCTTTTTATTTAAGATCCGGAATGACTACACGCATCGCTGAACTAAGCATCAATCTGTAGTCATTGTTTTCTTTGTATTACGTCATCGCTACAAAAGGCATCTAAAAATACCACGCCTGAAATGTTTTGACATTCAGAATTTTTTTCTCTTAAATGAATGCCGAAAGAAAATGATTTTAAAAGATTTTGTTATTAATAGTACTACGAAAGATCGTATTTAGCGGTTCGTGTTGTAAGTTTTTTTATCCGACTGCGCTAGAGGGGGTTATGATTTTCATTGTAATAACCAGTACCGCCAAATCAGGCTCATAATAAAAGGCCCTTTGTCCCATTTCGTAGCTAGATTTCGAAGCCGGCTTCGTAATGGGACCGATTTATTCCCATTTCGAAGCCAGCTACGAAATGCGACCATTTTATTCCCATTTTGAAGCCGGCTTCGAAATGGGAAGAGAATAATCCCATTTCGTAGCCATCTCCTATATACATCATAAATCATAGTACAGTCCGTGGCAGATAAATAAAGTTGATTCTCCTTCTGTGCCCTATCGTGGTGATCAAGGGGTGAAATTTGCCAGTTTATTACTATTATTTACAAACTTTTTATAACAAACAACTGTGATCTTTTAATTTTGAATGGGACGTTAGGTTATTTCACTATTTATATATGTATTTGCTGCAGTACTAATGATAGTATTGTAGCTGTACTGTACTGTACAGTAGTACCTAAAAAGGCAGCATTGATAATTATCAATGCTATATATATAATATGCCTTATTAGGTACTACTAAAGTATATCAACTCTAGGAAGGAGGTAAAGTTAGATAGATTTTAAAATTTGTCATATTGCACAGCCAGCTACGAAATGGGATTGCTTTGCCCCGTTTCGAAGCCAGCTTCGTAATGGGACTAATTTTTCCCATTTCGAAGCCAGCTTCGTAATGGGACTGATGTATTCCCATTTCGAAGCCAGCTTCGTAATGGTACTAATTTATTCCCGTTTCGAAGCCAGCTTCGAAATGGGAATATTATTTCCCTGAAACGTAAGCTGGCAATTAAACATAAATAGAATATAAAAACTATTTTTTATACTAAATAATTACAATTATAAACCTAAATCTAATCATTTTGATTCTGACATCGTATTAATGATTATACACAGCATTTTCCAAAAGGCAAACAAAGTACACGCAAACAAATAATAATACTAGTGATTTTAGACAAAGATTAATCCATACTTCCATATCCATCCATACTAATATTATAAATGCGAAAGTCTGTCTGTCTGTCTATCTGTCTGTCTGTCTGTCACCTCTTCACGGCTAAACTGCTGGACCGATTGTGATGAAATTTGGTAGGGATGTAGTTAACGACCTGAGGTCAAACATAGGCTACTTTTGGGCGCGATATAACCGAGTCCCACGCGGGCGGAGCCGCGGGAAACAGCTAGTATTTAATATATATGTTATAACTATAGATAAAAATTCTAAACAAAAACAACATAAAAAACTATTAAGGTGATACCTCGGTGAACACTAGCGCCATCATCATATAAAAATCATTATTCACTGAAAACACAAGTTAGCAATAATCCATGTTATGTAATTAAGATACTGGATCTGAAGTAAATTTTAAACATATTTAATTATAGTTCCCTATTGTTACAAATTGCAATATTGCTTAAAACGGCCAATTTTTGCAGTTTCGAAATTTGTAACTATATGGAACTATATTTTTATAATTTATTATGATTAAAATTAACTTCAGATCCAGAACCTTAATTATATAACGCGGATTTTTAATAACTTGTGTTTTCAGTGGATAATGATTTTTAAATGACGGTGGCGCTAGTGTTCACCGAGGTCTCGTCTTAAGAGTAACACTTTCTATGTGTAACAGCTTTTTTGAATTTCGGAAAGCTATCTGCAAACAAATCTTATTGGACCCAATTGCTTATCTTGTTGTATATTTCACAAATTCTGATCATTAGATTATTTCGTCCTATATTAAACTTATTCTTCCAGTCAACCTTAGGGTGGATAGAAAAAAAATATAAAGAACAAAAAAGCGATGGCGTAGTATACCGATTTATAGGTATACATATACATAACTAGGAAACATGCTCAGGTGAAATTGGTGATAAAAACAAATCCTAGTATGAAGGGTATAACAAGCAAAAAATAAAAATATCGCGCGAATGTGTGGTGTACCCGAAAAACCAGCTTTTCATTCAAAATTGATCGATACCTTTCATCTGGCTGAGCTTTTACAAACGTGTAGAATCGAGCTTTTTGCATCAAAGTCGTTAGCTTTCCAACTGTCGGAGTCAGATGCGGCTAGAGCTTTGATTAAAAAAGGAAAATTAATACGATATTATTCAGTACAAGCTGTTCGCCGCGGTTTCACTCGCCATTAGTGTGTATGTACTCTATAACCTTCCACAAGAATCAGGCTTCAGGAATCAGCTTTATTAAATTAGTATAGACTAACAGTCCAGCCCAGCTTCGTCCGTGGTACATACATAGCCTATGTTACTCGGGAATTGTGTGGTCCTAATCTTGTTTTTTTTTTGTATTTCCAACAGTAAAAGAAACTTCCAAATCGGTCCAGTAGTTTCGAAGCCTATGTCCACTGTTCAGGCGTTTGCCTGTAGACCCGTAGTAGGTCATGGGTTCGATTCCCACGAGAAGCATACTTTGTTTCTAGTTTGGTTAGAAGATTGTAGGCGTGAATAACCTGATTGTCTGATAAATAAAGATGATTCCGTGCTTCAGTAGGCACGTTAAGCCGTTGATCCCGGCTGCCATCTGGTAGTCGTTAAAGGAACCAAGCCACAGGCCGAGAGGCGATTTTGAAGAACTCTGATACCGGGATGTGCATGGTCGATTGACCGTATCAACTACACGAAATGATAATAATGTAAGGGGCCGTACCTGTATAGTATAAATACCTATCACGAGATGGCGCTAACATTTTTTTAATGATTTGGCCAACCCAGATTTGGGCAGGGTTCTAAAACCTGGTTATAATAAAAAACCAGCTCATTTTTCTACAAATACCGATAGCATTACGGTTTCACTCAACGATCTTAACCAGGTATTTAGGACCATTTAGCAAACCAACCGCTATTCTTATTTACCAGATTATAGACTGTTATTATTTGTTCTTAAAATACCAATATTTATCCCTTGATATGGGTAAGGCTCGGAAACCTGGTTAAGAACATAAACAAGTTCATTTGTCTGTCCAATTATACTGCGACATAGCATTACGGTTCCGCTCAACCGGTATATACCCAAAACTAACGGTCTTAGCCAGGTATTTAGGACCCTTAAATCGACAGGTGTTTAAAATTACCAGGTTATTTTTGGGTCTTCAAAATACCGGTCCATGGGATATGGTGATAAACATAAGTCCCTAATATTTAACTGTATTTTCTATCTCACTCAGATATACCAGAGTTCGTGATGCTTCAAGTACAAAGAAAGATGCAGCTGCGATTCAACGTGCAGTATTTCATGCAATGCGCCTCTACTTGGTCAGACGACAGTGATCTTAAGTGGCACATCATAAAGGCTGTATTCCTTTACACGTAAGTAATTTTTTTTTAACTCTAGTTGATTGTAATATCTTTATTGTTTTAAAATACATAGTAAAAGGAACATTATTAAAATAAGAAGACAATGGCGGACTAATAGTCTTTATATAATACAACTAGTCTTTATATTAAGATGATACCTCGGAGAACACTAGCGCCGCCATCATTTAAAAATCATTATTCACTGAAAACACATGTTATCAAAAATCCGGGTTATGTAATTGAGGTTCTGGATCTGAAGTTAATTTTAAACATATTAAATTATAGTTCCATGTAGTTACAAATTGCAATATTGCTAAAAACGGCCACTTTTAGCCGTTTTGCAATTTGTAACTACTTATATGGAACTATAATTTAATAATTTAATATGATTAAAATTAACTTCAGATCCAGAACCCTAAATACATAACAGGGATCTATGATAACGTGTGTTTTCAGTGAATAATGATTTTTAGTTGAAGGTGGCGCTAGTGTTCACCGAGGTATCACCAATCACCGTTTTCATAGATGGCGTTAATATGTCTCAGTATGGAGAAGACTCTATTGGTATACTAAAAATCGGCGCGTTTCTTTGTATGGCGGTTGAATATCTGTTCTAACATAGTATTCTTTAATCTGTGGTATAGGTAAAGCAACACGCATATAACGCCAAACTACCCGACGTAGTACTATCCATTCAATGCACCCCTGACAGTTTATTTTATTTGGCCCTGATGGGAAGCTAAAACAACGACATAACGCCCACGCTTGACGCCCGCACTTACAAGTTTTGAAGATATTCTACAACCTACGCCATTTTTGTTATAGGTTATACAACGAAAAGTCGGGGTAGAAAATCGTGTAGGTGTAATATGTATATATGTATATCCTCTCGATACCCGAATGAGAAATATGGAAAAATAGGCCCACGACAAAGGTCTATCATGAAAACTATTGCATAACAAATTATTTATTTACATTTTCATAAATCTACTTCATCCTAATGCTAGGCTTTAATATATTCTAAACAAGTGACCCGCCCCGGCTTCGCATGGGCATAAAAACCTTCCTCTTGAATCACTATCAATTTAAAAAAAAAACCGCATCATAATCCGTTGCCTAGTTTTAGCATACATAGGTATATAGGGATAGAGAAAGCGGCTTTGTTTTATACTATGTAGTGATGATGTAGCGATAGTGATATCTAACTATAATGCGATGATGGCTCAGTGACCCAAAATGGGCATCTACACCAGAGCTCACCGTTCTCTGCAAAGCGCCTCCTCTTGCCAGTCGGCTTTTTGGAGGGTCGGTAAAAGTCAGCGTCAATTTATCCTCCAGTGACTTAAAATGACCCTAGGACAGGGGTGTCCTAGGGTCATTTTAAGTCACCCACCCATTTAGTGATTTTTGTCCGCGACTCCTGCTCCTATCTCTCCAGTACCAGACACGTTACTCGTTTGTTTCAGTTTTTCATCTTACAACTAAACGGTCTATCTCCACTTTTGTCGCTCTAAAATATCAGCCACTTTCAAAGGATAAAACCCTCCAACTAACAATGATAAATTATATATGATTGATTAAATACAGCACTTTGGAAACCAATAACTATCTTCTTCAATCAATCAAGCTTTTGGAAAGCCCTAACATAGATTACAGAATTCTATACTAGGCCAAGACCAGGCCGTTCGTATTGCGGATGATAGATTGTTTATAAGATTGACAGATAAGTTTCAATTAACCGTTACCCATCATTAACTGGTGCGATAGGTACACTGAAGATACTAGGAGTCTATTATGCGAATTAAGGGCTCCTTCTTTCTCAAATACCGTTTTTAAAATCAATAGGTTTTAAAAATTGACTTAAGTATATTAGCTTTTTTAAATTTGACATTTCGTTTTAAATTGTGTATTATATAATTGAGTATTTTTTAGACATCATAGATTTGCGCGCCTTACTAATGTAGAATGTATTCGCACATTCATATTGTTACAACATCATTTTGTACATACATTCATGCAAATAAAGATATTTGATTTAATTAGGAATCAGTAATAAACAATCGCTGGCATGTTTGTATTTTTTTGATGAATGTTTTTTTAGTGTACATATCTTTTTATATTTTTTCTCTTGTAAAGTTAAGGAAATAAAAAAGGCTTTATTATTATTATTATTAATAAACAATCGTAAAATTCTGAAAAAATATAGTTAAGGATCTAGCAGAGTGAAATTCGCTCGATAGAAACCTTCCTCTTAAATATTTTTATGCCTTGGAAGGTTTTTATGCCCATGCGAAGCTGTGCGAGTAGCTAGTAAAATATAAAATTAATTTATTTTATATCCATAAGTCATAGTAGAACACATAAAATAACACAAAAAACTTACAACTACTTAAATATAAGATAAACCTTCTTATAAATAAAGACTATGAGATCATCTTTAGATGTTGAATAAATAAAACGGATTAAACAACTGACACTTTTATTTCGTCGAAAATAAGCGGTATCATTACTACATAGTATAAGATAAAGTCTCTGTCCTAATATCCGTATGTATAAATCTTTAAAACTTCACAACGGATTTTGATGCGATTTTTTTAATAAAAAGAGTTATTCAAGAGAAAGGTTTATCCTAGATGTTCTTTATACCATTGCACCCGTGCGTAGCCGGGGTGGGTCGCTAGTTACAAATAAAATAATTTGTTTCTTGTAACGCGTCGGATTCATGTAGACCAACGGTTCGTCACGCTATGTATATTTTGTCACTACGGTTACAAATAAATATTTTTTTGTTTCTACCAGGTTCCCACTTCTGCTGATGATGATCGCTTACTGCCAGATTGTGCGAGTTCTCTGGCGATCCGACAACATACCGGGGCACTCAGAGTCTCACAAGTTGTGCACCACACCGACAGGACCGAATAATTGTAAGTACTTTGGTTTTAATGGTTGCAACCAGTTCCCTTTGTCCGTTGACTGCTCAGAGAGCTTAGCCGAGTGTTGAATGCTCAGATACGAATCTAGCACCGGTAGCCAAGTGACAATTTCAAAACCCTTGTTTTTGTCGCACCTCGTTAATATTTTGCGATTGTGACTTTGGCTAAGCCCCTAGTTTATGCTTCGCTAAAGGTTCGGTCACACATAGCGAATACTCGCTGTGAATTCGACAGCGACAATTCGCTGCCTGTCTGTCTCACACAGCGAGTTCCAAACGAGCGTTTTCGACAGTTTATTGGTACGCAAATTCAAATATAGTCTAAAGTAGCTTTTCGCAGTGAGCACCTTCTTACGCACAGTATATAATCGCAGGTAAACCTCATACGAGTTCGATGAACATATGTTCAAGTCAAACCGCAGAAAATTCATGTCGCCGCGGTTAAAAAAAATAGATAACATTGGTTATTTGTGGCCAGTATTGGAATAGGAAGTACGGGCAGAAAAAAAATTCAGGGTAAGGAATTTTTGACACGAAAAAAGTTGACTATAAAAAAGTTGAGATTAACGTTGGTTTTTATATTTTAGTGGCCAGTATATAACATTTTTTGGAATCATCATTTCAAAAGTTATTAGTTAGAGCCAGCTATCTAAGCGTTCATTAGCCCTAGTTTCATTATTACTGGGCAAAGTTAATATATTTATAGTCCATATACTTAGTCATTTTACTGGAGAAAAAGTAAAAAAAAAATAGCCTGCCTTAAAAAACCAGGGCACCTTAGTTATAGAGCAAATTGATTTAGATTAAATCAATCTAGAACGTTCTCATTGTCCTAATCTATTTTGCTTCGAAAATCATGTCAATACACCCAATTAGTTTGAATAGGCAATATGTTAGCTGATTGGCATTACATTAATTAGCGTCATCGATTTGTTGTCAGGTAGGTTACTAAAGCTTCATTAGTTTAATTGCATTTGAGAAATCAGCTGTCATTTAGTAATAAAATATATATAAATTATAAAATTCCTGAAGGATACTCAATTAATTATCTGAAGTAACTAGATAAGTTTAGATTTGAAGGAATTCAGATTACTAGCCATTCTTACATCAGCTGGTAGAGAATTCCATAGTCTGGCAGCCATAACCGAAAAGGATTTGGAATAAGACTGTGAGGAGAAATGTGGTATGTTTAGAGTTGGGCAATCGGATGACCGTAAACGACTATCCACCTGGCGAAAAGAGAATTAGCTTTATTAAGGGTAGTTACTTGTTTTTTAAAAGGACTAGATAGTGTTCAGATTCAGCTGATTGTCTGAATTAAGATGATTCCGTGCTTCGGACGACACGTAAGCCGTTGGTCCCGGCTGCCATCTATTAGTCGATAAAATAACCACGTCAGAACTCCGAAAAACTCTGACTAGTGTCGCCTCTCGGCCATACACACCCTGGTGAGTGTGTATGGTCTATTGACCGTGAAACCAACATGAAATGATGATCCAAAGCTGGGTATGCAGTTAGCGCGGGGCGGGCGGGACTCGCCCAACGCTCACGATTGGTTTGTCAGACGACCATTGCTTTCCGCTTGTGTTGCCGAAACTATCGATAGTTTTTCATCAAAAAAGGCCATATTATCGATAGCAGTTTTCGAGCAATTCTATTTATTAATAAAGAACAATACCATCGATAGGATTGATATACTATCGATAGTTATATACAATCGATAGTGGCTATCAAATATTGTAAAACATCACTATCGATACTATTGACTATCAATAGTATTGTTCTTCATCAATACTATCGAAAACTATTGATAGTCTATCGAAACGCTATCGATAGTTGACTATCGAGCGGCAACACTACTTCTCGCGTTGTGCAAGTTTACTCCCTCCTCTCTCCTCCAGCGTTCTTTTTATATGACGCCACCTGGTGGCGTACCATCTCTTAAAACCATGCAAGATCCAGTGAGTAAGCGAGACAGCGCAATACATGATTTAAGGCGGCATCTCCCCCAATCAATCGTTCTTGCATGATTTTAAGAGATGGTGGTAAGCCACCTGTACTCTTCATTCAAAAGCCATTGTTCCTCCCAGGGTTGGCAATGAACCGTCGGACCGCTCCCTCGATCCACGCGAACGCGTCTACCGAAGGTCAGCTGAGGTCCCGGAGGAAAGCAGCCAAGATGCTCGTGGCGGTGGTCGCCATGTTTGCTGTGTGCTACTTCCCAGTTCATCTGCTATCAGTATTAAGGTAAAGTGAAAATATATTACCACAGATTACAGAACACTAATACTAGACTACAAAGACTCGCGTCAATTTTTAGTATACCAATCGAGTTCTACCTATACTGAGACATGTTAACGCATTCTATGTATCACTTGAGAAACTGTGATTCTAAATACGATAAGTTATTAAATAAAGCACTAAATCAGTTTATGGTAGGATGATAATACTTAAAAAAATACCAAATACAAACGGGGGTCTTAACTATTTTTTTTCAATTCTTGTAGCGTCAACAAGAAATGGAACGAAATCTTTTTCTTAAGCGATTGGGAACACATGATATAACTATATAAGGATAAACACAGATTAAGCAAGCTATTAAAACGATACCATATTTCTTTAATAAATACATATCGTCTTCCGAGCCTACACGCAATGGAGCCACTGCAGTCTGATTTCTTAACAATTTTTTTAGGGAAACCAGATCAATAGGTTTAGGATTAAGATTCGGTATGTTAGTGATGGAACTGGATCTGATGGAACCTAAATAGTGCCATCTAGTGATAACAGCCGAAAAAAACGGTTTAACGCGTGCCTAAATACGGAGATGCTCGGAATGCCACTTCTTTCAAGTCGTGTTCCGCACAGCTGAGGGTCGTGACCACCATAATCCAAGCTGGAAGTTAGTGTCCTCCAGTCATATCTATTCTGGGCCCGGTGTATGGTCTCTTGGATGTTACATTTTAATGCTGCAAGGAGAAGGTCGGTCCAGCGCGTTGGTGGTTTGCCCCTAGATCGCGATCCCGCCATACGGCCAACCATAATAAGAACTTCAGACTGTTCGGTTCACGTCGCGCAACATGACCGAAAAAGGCGAGAGTTCGTTGGAGACATATCACAGACAGGCGTGTGCGAACATTGAGTTGTTCTAATATTGACGCATGAATGCTACTAGTATAGCTACTAATCCAAGTCAAGCAACCCTGGTTGTCGCTTGACATGCACGATCGTGTTCCTAACATGCTAAATTCAATTTCAAAAACACACACACACATAAAATAAATGAAACAACATTAAAGCAGATTATTCAACTTGTTTAAGCAAAGTGGCAGTTCATTATACTTGGCAATAACATAATATTAAAATGCACCGTATTATGCAATCTCTAGAATTCTCGGATGGCTCTTAGATTTATTTTCTTGCTTTTCAAATAATTGGTATTTCTGAACTTTACGACACTATTAAATGTACTTTCTTTAGTTGACTGTGTCAAATGTTGTGCCCGCGATTCATCCGCGTGAAATTTACAAATTTCATGGGATTTTTTGCTAGGAATCAAATTATTTTTTTAAAATGAAATAAATAGCCTAAGTTAAGCGTTATAATGTTACTTATCTGCCAGTGAAAGTCCCGTCAAAATCGGTCCATCCGTTTAGGAGATGCGAAACGACTTTCATATGATCCTTTTCAGCGATGAGGCATGTACCTAACCTAGTTTTATAAAATTATGTATAATTTTTTTGGTATAGTAATGATTGTTTCTATTATTTTCTATTTGTATCCATTTTCTGAATAATCTAGATAACAAAAGTCCAAGACCACAAAATCTAAAGGTACAAAAAGCGCTACAATGAAAGAAATAATGCAAGTGACAAGACAACTCAAATCACTAATTATGCTAAACTGAAGCTGAATAGCTTAACTAACGCGAGTTATAAGATGAACTAAATCCATTTTGCTTGACAATAGCACGTTGTTAGCTTTAGTTATATGCGTTCGAAATAGGGTTGCCAGATGGTCGATATATTTAGGATTTATTTATCGTATATACGTTATCCTGTTCGCTGTGCTTACTTAAAAAACTAACTCTAAAATTACACTCCTTTAAATAATCAACAATATATGGGATTGTACTAATAATTCACAAGAAGAGACTGGAGATCATTTATAGTGGGTTACAAGGTCCATTGACCATGTACACCCTGGTGTCAAAGCTTTTCGTAACTGCTTCTCGGCATTTGACGTGGGTTCTTTAAGGCGGATACAATATGGCGCCCACGCACCGGCAATCGTAGCATTGGATACCCACGCCCACGGACCAGATGGTCAGATGACCTGAAGAAGGTCGCAGGCAGGCGCTGGATGCAGGCCGTATCCAACCGGTCATTTTGGAAATCCTTGGGGGAGGCCTATGGACAGCTTGCGGGTGAAATGATTGATGATGACTATAAGATGACAGCTGGCACCAAGGACTTATCGGACAATCGGGAAATTTTTTTACAACGTGGGATTTCTACACATGACTATAACACTATTAGTCGTAAAATAAAAAAAATATGTAGTGGCAAAATAATAAAAAGTACAATAATGTAATCAAAGATATCTTCACAACATTTTACAAAGAGCGGGAATAATGCAATGTAGACAAAACTATTCAAACGTGGAACGTCATTCGACGCCTTATTTTTTATAAATTGTTTTAGTGGCCTGTGTAATCTTTTATTTTTAATCCTTAACAACCGACGACCTATCAAACCAAATGCCTTAGTCACCAGACTACGTAGGCAGCCCTACCAATAACTAACTTTACAGTGTAATTGGAAAATGCAAAGGGTGGATTACATCGACTTCGTTGTTTGTTATCAAAGGATGAGAAAAGTCGACTTAGAAAAAAAGGTATTGACCTACTCAACGCTCTCTTTGCCCAACCCTCCTAAGTTATTATATACCACATTTTATGTCAATTTAAATTCTTTTATTTGTGCATGAATAAGTTTTTTATCAAATACAACCTAATTATGGTACTTAACTCACTACACGTTTGGGTTGGATTTAAAAATAAATAAATAATAATAAATGATCTAAATACACAGTTTTTTACTTTCTCGCTTATTGAAGTACTAGCGGCACTCCGCGGTGTTATCCGAGATTTATTATAAACAGCAGCGCCATCTACTTTATAAAATACAATTTACTAAATCTCAGGAATCGCGTACTTTTTAGGATAAGGCCTATGTTGTAATACTAGGTATCCAGCTACGTCCTTAACAAATTTCATTAAAATTAGCCCAGGCGTTTATGCATGAAGAAGTAAAAAACATACAAACCGTTATAATATTAGCGGGATGGGATGATTAATGTGAAAATTTGATGCGCATTTTGCTGAGGAGTGGGGCTAAGTGACCCGTCACTTGACAAGGTTTACTTAGCACTACTTGATATCATATTTTTTTAAAAGTATTCTTGACTATTATTAATGCACAAATTGTTTAATCATTTTTTAAATACGGTAATAATATTGGGAATTGATTTAGTAATAATACAGAATCTTATTTTATTTTTTTGTATAGTCTTGAATTAACTTCAAATTTTCTTTCTAATTATGGCAGAAATATTCTTTAAAATTAAGGTAGTATACAACCCCGACGAGAGGAACTCCTTAATTCTGTAGGTCAATAAAAACCTGTCAAAACCATAGAATTAAAGGCGAGGATTTGAGGCGCATTTTCTAATTCTATGTATATATGTAAAAACTTAGTATACTAGCTATTGCCTGGGACTCCGTTCCCGTGGGAAAATATAACCTATGTTTTGTTCCAGGGTCTAAGTAATCTCCATTTCAATGTCAGCCGTTTTCCTGTGAAAGAGTAACAAACATCCATACAAACTTCTGCGTTTAAAATATTAGTAGGATAGGATTCTATGTTAAAATAACATCTGGGGGCTTAACCAAAGTCACAATCGCAAAACGTTAACGAGATACGACAAGAACAAAATGTATGGATTGACATGAGATTGACCACGTGATTTATCGCAGCTTATGTCAATCCCATACATTTTGTTCTTGTCGACATTCGTTAGTGTTTTGAAATTGTCACTTGGCTACGGGTCTCAATTCTTTGCTCGCCAATGAGTATGTGGCGACACTAGCGTCACAACAATATCTACAAAGACGCACCACAGATGGCGTTAAAAGCAACAATCTCAGAATTGCATACAAGATGGCAAATTACTATGAAAGTCTAAATCGCGCTTGCAAAGTTTCTACGGATTGGAGCATAAATACAACCTCCGACAAGACATCGTCGGAGCGGTTCCCCAGGCATAACACCCTAGACTGGCGTGAAAATCTTCCCTTTGTGGCGGTCGAGCATATAAACACTATCGCTCCCGTCACATACTCCAAACTGGTGACCCCGACGTGATTGGAAGCAGCCTTTTCCATCAATATTCTCCGATCCATCATCTCGCTACCTCTCAAGCCTCAGCAGCCAGCAGTCTTACAGCAAGCCAACAACAATGGGGTATCTACAGGTCCAACGCAGCCGACGCACCGAGCTTCCTGGTCCTGAAACCACCCTCACTTCAAGACTTCAGCGACCGGCCATCCACCGCAGCCCACGTCTGGTATTCATCGGCCGGCCAACCGCACCAGCGTGGCAGTTCTGCAGGACATCTACCGGCGCCAACAAGTCATCGCTCACTACAGTCTCGACTCACCGCAGACTACGAGCAAGCAGCAACAACGTACCCGACTCACTGGGACGTCAAGTCAAAGCAACTGGCACTTGCAAGCTAACATCATAAGCACAGACTGCACATGAAGATTTATCAGACCTTCGGTCTTGGAAGGGAGTCCTGTGGCGACACTAGCCCCACAACAATATCTACAAAGACGCACCACAGATGGGGCGTTAAAAGCAACAATCTCAGAATTGCATACAAGATGGCAAATTACTATGAAAGTCTAAATCGCGCTTGCAAAGTTTCTACGGATTGGAGCATAAATACAACCTCCGACAAGACATCGTCGGAGCCGCGGTTCCCCAGGCATAACACCCTAGCCTGGCGGGAAAATCTTCCCTTTGTGGCGGTCGAGCATATAAACACTATCGCTCCCGTCACATACTCCAAAAGTACAATAGTCGAGCATACTTCAGCACAGTCAAGATGATTACCTAACTGATTTCTTTGTCAACAGAGTGGCCTACGACGTTCAGCAGAGCGACGTGATGACTTGCATCGCCCTGATCTCCCACGTCATGTGTTACGCGAACTCCGCTGTCAACCCTCTCATCTACAACTTTATGAGTGGTTAGTATTTCATCTTTAAGAGTTTTAACTTTACTAATATCATATGTATCAACTTTGCCATTATCATCTAAGTCATCTATATAACTTTTAATGTCAGTTAAACATTTTGTTAGAGATTTTGTTACTTGTATTATTACTTCAATTTTTTATTTAATTTATGTTTAGTCATATACACATCAAAAACTTAAGTAATACTTAGGATTCTCTAATCTACTTAAAAAAATCTAATACAAGGATGCTAATTATGTCTATAGAGATTTCTTTAAACTAACACGAGACGGAAGTAATATATTTGGCTACACTTTATTAAAAAAAAATTAAGATTTTCTCACAATTTTTTAATAAGTTTATTTTTTATTTTATCATAATATTCATTTAAAAAATTATAATTTACATTATTGGCTCATATTATTGTGTTCTTGTAGCTTTTTTACAAAATAAATGAAAAGATTTGGTATCTAAAAAATATTTCTATGAAGTTAATTACGTTTATTTTCTCTATATGCGGACGTGAATATTACGAGTACTTAATAGAATCGTTTGTTTATTTGAGTTTAGTTTCAAGTACCTACATTGTTTATTGAATTCTAATTTAAGACGGCTTATCCTACAGCAGCCAGACGTTTATTTATACTTAGTTGGTATTATCGGTATGATATTTTCTGTTGTTTGCTTTTTTTAAAGTATGTATTCTCCTGAATACACTTGGAAGTGCAATTGCAATGTTAAGTAGAATTTGAACTTTTTATTAATCTATTTTGTCGTTTTTATCTTTAAAAAGGTTAAAATCTTCTTATTTCAGTTATTTTTATTTTATTTTATTTTTATTTTATTACAAAATATGATAACATTTACTTCTTTTCAATGATTAAACATTATTATCAGTTTTAATTAACGTTTTCATGTACCTTCTGTTCTTACCTTTATTGTATTATTCATTAAACTCCAAATACACATTTTGGAGTTGAGACTGGGACTTGTTAAGGAAAACTTAATCTAATCATTTTTCGTAGTTATCTCTTTCTTCTACATCTTTGCATGGTCTTATATCATTGTCCTTGTGCTTGGTGTATTGAGAAAAATATGCGTCACCTCTATATTTTGCTTGCAGGATTCCCAGGGTTTTCAGGTCAGTGAGTTTATAGCTGTCGTCTTAAGGTACCTCTGCACTTTCAATTTTTGTTCCAGATATTCACAAAATTTTATATCCAAGTCAGAGAAAATTTTAATATAAATCTTCGTTGTAATGACTAAGTCAAGAAATTCTTTTTAAATATGTTTTTATTATTATTTCTTTTATTTGGTTTGTTCAAAATATTTTATTGGGATTATTTTTTTTATCAATTATGCACTAGTTTTCATCGGCGAGAATAATATTTGCAATTTTTATATCTATTGTAGACACTTTAATTCGTCAACTATTTCTTTATTCTAATTATCATCTTTATATAATTAAAAAATTGAATGAAACTATCAAAAAAAGTATCAATTACTAAAAAAGATGCATGACAAATTAATAAAACGAACGTCGGTTCTAGTCAAACTACATCAATATAATGATTTATGCTTTCATTCCTTTTGCCATTATGTATATTTTTGTTTAAATCTGTCAAATCAGTATTTGGTACACCATAATGTTTATTCTATAGTTCTAATGAGTATTTGATGTACAGTATCTATACAGCAGTGTTATACAAATGTACTATTTTCTACATTTACATCAGTCAAAATATTTATTTATAAATCGTTCTTACAATTATCTCTTTTATATGCTCACATGAAATGGTCTACACAATCATTTATTTCATTTTAATATTTTAGCTCACAGTTCACAAAATATGAAGTATTATAATAAGATGCACTGTAAACACATTTATTTAAGATATTCACATCGTTTTTCTGCACTTCACATATTTCCAACATCCTTTCACCATTAATATCAATGGTATCAATTGGGTCGCACATTAATGTGTTACTAATTTTATTTTACACAAAATCTTAAATAAACAAAATCAGCAAGCCATATATGCCAAATAATAGTTAAAATGACTCAAAGAACAAGTTATATTCATTCAATTTTATCAAATAAAGCTAAATGCACATTCAACTAAAGTATTTTTGTAGAAATACTGCAGTAGTGGACACAGTATGTAACTTTGCACTTCTATAAAAGAAAATCCAAATAGTAACCAAACAAAAAACATAAAATTTTACTAGAAGTTTTCAATACCTTTTCTCATTGTTACAGGCAAATTCCGACGAGAATTCCACAGGTCCTACTTCAAATGCTTCTGTTGCTGTCTCTCCTCCCCCGCTACGGATCAGAACGGAACATCCTTCGCTCCTATTGGCAGTTCACGAGCAGGCACGACTAGGACCATCGTCAGACGAAACGACTCCTGCGCAAGTTACCGTCTCACTCACCTGTCACCGTCGAACCATAACAGTATTCATAGAGATTATGTTCGAAATTCCAATACATCCTTCATTGAACAGATGAATGGAAACAGACGACCGAAAATAAGAGATGATTCTATCAGTGAATCTGCGACTAGATTCACTTTGACCTCTGAAGTAGGTAGAGATTGACAGTTAGGAAAGAGTTTTCTTGTACGCTATAATGATGGACGAAAAGATGGCATTGAAAATTATATTGCTAGAAGCACTAACAGTATTGATTGTAAACCTTATTACGATTGTTTTAAAGGCGCTGGGCCTAGTGGATGTGAAACAGGTAAGAAAGGTGATCTAGATGAGAGATATAGTGATACGTACGCGGATTATAGGGATGGGGAATGTAAAGATGTATATGAAAATGATGAAGCCAAAAACGGGTTTAAATTTAAGTTTAATCGTAGTTTAAATAGCTGTCAGATTAAGAATAAGAGAAAGGTTAATACTGTATATTAAATTGTCATGGATCTTTACAGACAATTTAGTAATCTTTCAAAAAAAAAATTGAAATTTAATTATATGAATAATGATTTTGCAATTAATGTAAAATAAAAATGGTTTCATACAAGTGATATCATTAAAAATGTTTAAAATAAACAATTTGTTTGCATTTTCATTAGCTTAATGGTTTTGGGAGCAACTAAGATAATCAGTTGATCCACACACTATGAAAATAATCAAAACTTAGTCTTATTTTTCGAATATCAACAACAGTGACGGTGAAAAAATTAAATAAAATATAAAAAATAAAAACCTTATAGGTTAAGTTAATTATTAATAAAGAATGATGGCGGAATTTGTACGAATAAAAAAATTAAAAATAGATAACTTAAAATAAATCGCATTAGTAAGAATACTTCACTAGTAACATGATTTGGTAATCAAAAAAAATTTAAACCCTGGGGTTATTTTAATATTCCATTTTATAAAAGTCGACCTTTAGTTTCGTTCTCATTCGCCATTTTTAACGCAATTGAAACAATATGTCACCTTGACAGTTGTTAGCATTGTCAAAGCGATATTGACAGTTCATTATGGTAGGTTAGATTCATCGATTTAGTACCTGGGGGGTATACCATCTCTTAAAACCATGCAAGATCCAGTGAGTGAATGAGATGTCGCCTTACATGATGTATTGCACTGTCCCGCTTTCTCACTGGATCTTGCGTGTTTTTAAGAGATGGTAAGTAAGCCACCGGAGGGGTTGCCATCAACTTTTTAAGTAGCAGGCTCACTATCAAATGGTTTACTACCATCTCTTAAAACCATACAAGAACGAGTGAGTAGGCGAGACAGAGTGACACAGTAAGACGTCATCTCCTTTCATCATGTATTACGCTTTAAGAGATGGTGCCTACTACCATCTCCAATAACCATGCAAGAACGACTGAGTAAGGTAGATGTCGCCTTACATCATGTATTGCGCTGTCTCACTTACTCACTGGATCTTGCATGGTTTTAAGAGATTGTATATAGTAAGCCCCCTGGGGGTTTACTGCCATCTCTTAAAACCATGCAAGAACGATTGAGTAAGAGAGATGTCGCCTTAAATCATATATTACGCTGTCCAGATCCAATGAGTAAGTGAGACAGCCCAAAACATGATGTAAGGCGACATCTCGCTTACTCACTGGATCTTGCATGGTTTTAAGAGATGGTGGTAGGCACCCTGGAATGTGTTCCTGAGCCACACAATTTATGTAACAAATGCCCTTATATTTTGTATATCTTTCGTACAAATTCTACTACTTAAAATGAATATTTTTCTGAATACAAAAAATAAATAATTTCACTGTTAGTTTGGTGTAAGATTTTGTTTGGCGTCGAATTGGCCAAACAAAAAAAAAATTGCCACGATGACAGAGACAAAAATATAAAAAATATCGTTGGTCCTTTTCTTACTCATGGACTTCCCTATTTCGCCATCTCACTTTTTCACCAAGTAAAAATTAATTGCTTAATCACAGGAGTACAACTACTTAATCTATGACCCTAACCTACCATAATGAACTATCAATACCGTTTTGACAATGCTAACAACTGTCAGGATGACATAATGTTTCAATTGCGACAATAATGGCGAATGAAAACGAAGCTAAAGATCGACTTTAAAAAAATTAAATATTAAAAAAACCCCGGGGTTTAAAATTTTTTTGTGGTGGTAAACATGTTACTAGTTATGTATTCTCACTAATTCGATTTATTTTATGTTATCTGTATTTCAATTTTTTATTCGTACAAACGATGTATGGAGTTTCGCCATGACTCTTTCCTTGGCCTATGATATATTTATATTGTGTCATAAATCATATCAATACCTATGCTAACAAACAGTTAACGATTGAAAAAGAAACCGAATGGATTTTGATTTAGGTAATTAATGTCACTCAAAATAATGACAAACCCAATGACATTTCTACCTCGTGTGTTCATAAGTTTTGAGACAAACTTTGTACTTAAAAAATAAAATAAAATATTACTGACATCTATTTATTTCTTTTTCCAATTTTGAATTTGGAATGTTAACTTTTAATTTCTTTGATTTTTTAATTAATTTCTTTCAAATTTGTCGTGATATAGGAAACAAAAGAATTATGTGCGGCCGTGATTTCGCTATTTAAGGTGGGGAAAAAAATAATAAAGATTTCCCGTGAGGTGAAAAATTTTGGTGTGAGCCGTAACTTCGTGTATTACACTATTAAACGATACAAGGAGTCAAATTCTTTGCAAGATAGCCAAAGGAGTGGTCAGCCACGCTCTGTAAGGACGCCTGCGAACATCAATATCATCCGAGAGCGACTTTGCTGAAATCCATGTCGCACTCGGTAGAAACTCGCGCTTCAGACTTAAATTTCGCGCGTTTCATTCAACTGAATACTGAAATATGATCTTAAGGTAAAGGCGTATAGCCGCAGAAAAGTTCACTTCTTAAACGATCGCCTTCGTAAATTGCGACGCGAATGTTGTCCAATGCTGATAAGGAGACACGATGCGAGGAAGATACTCTTCACCGATGAGAAAATCATTACTGTCGAAGAAAAGTTTAACCGACAAAACAATAAAGTGTATACCAAAAGTAGCAAGGATGTTCCAGCTTCAGCACGGAATGTTTCGCGAACTCACCATTCGGCTAGTGTGATGGTATGGTGGGGAGTTTCGTATAAAGGTGTCACTCCGCTCCATTTATGCCAACAAGCCGTCAAGGTGAAAGCCAAGAATTATCAAAGTCACATTTTAGAGCCTGTTGTGAAATCTCTGTCACATAGTTTATTTCACAACAAGGATTGAGTTTTCCAGCAAGACTCGGCGCCATGCCTTAAGGCAAAAACCACCCAAGCTTCGTTGAAGGCAAATGTGCCCGGCCTTCATCGCGACGAACGAATGGCCTTCCTCCAGCCCATCTCAACCCGCTAGATTATTTTTTATAGACTGAATTAGAGCTCAGGGCCTGCTGAAAGTCCCACCCAAACTTGGAGTCACTGAAGCGAACCCTTGTCCGAGAAGCAAAGCCAATTTCGCTGGAAAAGATTCGTGCCGTCATTGATGACTGGCCAAATCGTCTAAGGGCCTGTATTAAAAACAAGGGTGGTCATTTTGAATAATAATTAAATTTTATTGTTGATTATTATCTACTTAATGTTTACTAAAATTTTTTGAAATATAAGTTTATTATTAAAAAAGTTATGCAACTTTTAGTTCGTCTCAAAACTTATGCACACACGAGGTAAAGAGTATGCCAATATATCCATTTAAACATACGTACTCGAAAAACACAACCTTCTGGTGCCGTCGGATAAAATAACAATTTTCTATCTGTAACTAAAGTTACAATTTCGGAACGATAACGAACTACGACAAGAACAAAATGTATTAGATTGACATAATGATTGACCATGTGATTCAAGCGCGGCTGATATCAACCCCACACATTTTGTTCTTGTCTATATTCATCATCGTTATTTTTATTTAATTTTTAATTACTAGTAATTACGGCACTAATCTCGAAAATGCACTCAACAAGTTTCTGCATATGAGTATCAAAGATAGATAAAAAAAATATATAAAAAAAAATTAAATGTAACGTTTTGATATTGTAACTTTAGCTAAGCCCTAATGACATCAACCCGAAATTATAGGTTAGAGGCAAGGTCTGCGCCACAAAGTGTCACCAATTTTATGATGATATCAAGAAGGCTTTTTTATTAAAAATCCTTTATTAACTCTGGCCTATCTGAATATATTTCTACGAAGATTTTTGTCATTATGAACACCTGTCAATACTTTTAGGGCATCACTCCATTGCTGAGGACGTGTTAGCTTTGGGATGTGTTGCTCCTCTCTCGTTAACCTCTCTCTCATCTTAGCGCTTTCCCGGTTGCTTTCTCAGCTAACTACTTCAAAACCCAGGGTCGTTATCCTGCTTTTTCCACTCCACTTCACCCGGTCTTCGGCATCGTTAGTTGTGAGACTATACGCATATCGTTTATTGTGACGTCGAGCTAGCACTTGCCTTTCACTTTTAACTTGCCGGTTTTCAATAAACGTGACTCTTCTTTTAGTAAGCAAAGTTATTTTTTATTTACATATATAAAATTACATTGGCAGACAAGCAAACGTGCCGCGAAAAATGGGCCACAGAAGGCTATTTACATTTATGTAAATAGCCTACTTTTCCTTAGACATTTATGTCTAAGGAAAAGTAGGTAAAATCTAGAAAGAACGTTTAAATACTTAAGAATTATTCATTTACAAAATGGCTCAAACATGGCTTGATAACTAAAAGTTCCAGATATAATAATATGTTGCTTTACTTCTAGTAGGTTTGCAGACCTGTATCGCAGTTTGAGAATGGTTAATTCGCAAGTATTATTAACCAGCGATCGGTTTATAACTTTAAATTTATGCAAAAATAAAAAGTAAAATATGAGATAAGGAAATGACATAAGCGTTTGTGACATAGTTGAGAGGAGTTTTTGGAGGGAAAGTAAACTGTCGCTATGTACGAGCTGTATTTAATTTCCAAAACTTAGGTTTTTTCGAGTGTTTGTGCATAATATTGGTGGATTATTATTCGCAGTGTTCGTGAACAAGCGTGAGTGTTGGGAAGTGATACAGTGTCGATTACGTGACTTTTTATCTTTGTTACCAAAATCTCCAAGATATGGCTAAGTGAATTTTTTTCACCGCTTCACTTAGCCATCTGACTCAGACTAGACTTACTTACTTGACTGGACTTGACTATTGACTGGAATTTTTGACTCGACTGACTTAAGTAGGACTGAAGAAGATTAATAAATTCAAGAAAGGCCTTATAGGACTAGATTCCATGGCCGTAAAAAACTATTAAAAAAAAAACATAGTTAAGAACGTGACTGTCATTCCAAAAATGTTCGTGTCACAAAAGGAATCGCAAGTCTACAGCGATATAATCATTGTATAGTGTAGCTGCCGGTATAGTAACGCCCTTTAAATTATTCATAATATTGAAATCTATTTTTCGTACTTTTCAACAAAGTATTGTCGTTTAAAAAGCCGATGATAAAACGATTTGCATAGACAAATTTAGGTAATATAATAATCGAAGTATTTGTCTGATATTTTACATATACTCCTTTGTAATTGGTTGATATTGCAACGAAAGAAGTGTCATCATAATAGAAAAGCTTTTGATGGCATATAGATCTTTCTCTGAACTTATAACTGAAAAAAAAAATTGTTTGCCGTTGAACTTACGTTTCAGATATAGTTCAAGTAACAAACTGTTTAAGTAATTACTAATGTAAGTAGTAGATTAAAAAATAAATTTGCCTTACCGCGCGCGATTCCAAATTCTATGGCAGTCTCAAATAAATTCAGATCTTAAAACTAAATAGACAACAATAATTATAAATTGTACAAACAATTTATAATTATTAAGTTTGTCACTGGCTAGGCTACAAAGCCTAGCCAGTGACAACAATAGTAAAATTAGTACATTTATTTCGAATAAGGAAACTCCAGTTCAGCACAATAACTGTTTTAGAAACAAACTTACAAACAAGGATGTTATAATACGATAGAGTTTCAGTGTTGAAGTTGTTATCTTACTAAAACAATTTCAAGTTTAATATTTAATAAAAAAAACTTTCTCGATTAATTATTTATTTACATTTTTCATTACAAAAGATGTTTATATTTCGACATTTTCAATGTTTCATTTTCATATGGAACCATGGAACCTACAATTTAAGTTTAAAAATAGAACAAAAGAACTATGTTTCTGAAACAAACTGACATACAAGGAGGTTATAATACAATAGAGTGCCAGTACGAGAGCTGTACTCTCAAAGCGGTGGGTCATTAGCAGACATTCATGAGTTCGCACGTGCTACTGAAATGACGACTCTATCATACTACACATATTGTTACAAAATGTGCAGGTACAGTAAGCCACATAGAAAAGTGCACCTTAGGAAATCTCTCTCTCATCTTAGCGCTTTCCATTGCTTTGGAGCCCAGGGTTCGCTTTCCGGCTTTTATCCTCCGCTTCGCCCGGTCTTCAGCATCCTTAGTTGTGAGACCATTAGCACGTATATCGTTTACTGCGATGTCGAGCCAGCACTTTTTAGGCTTGCCCTTTCTACCCGGCCCTGGCGGAGGCGGCATGGCTAGACACTTGTTCCCAACATAACTTGTGCTTTCCGTAAAACGTGTGCATTACTTTACTTAATAAAGAAATATTTTAGTCTACAAAACCTTAAAACAATACAATATTAACTCATTTTACACTACGAGTTCGATACCCGAGATCGCAACGCAATATGAAGCATATTTAAACAACAATGTATTAATTATTTCATCCTTTTTAGTTGAGGAATTGAAGTCGGTTTCGTTTTTTTTTTGGCAAAAACAATTATTTTTTACTTTTTAGTTTTGAGTACGCAATACCTTATAACTAAAAAGTTGTAAACACTTTGCATTTTGGAAAGTTGGGTAACCTTATTGACACAAACGACCCAAATCGCAATAAAACTTGAAGAGTTCCCTCGATAACTCCATGATTCCATCATCAGATCCTGATCTGATGACTATGGAACTATCTCAAAAGTTTACCCTTTCTAACAAAAAAACAATTTTACCAATCGATTCAGTGGTCTTCGAGTAATCGAGCAAGATATATTACAATCAAAAAGTTGTAAATACGTTGCATTTTTGAAAGTGGGTTAAATTTTTCAGCATCGTCTCACCTTCGTCTCACTTTAATAACTTGGAATATATCAAAAAATACCCATGCCCAATACAAAACTTGAAGAGTTCCCTCGATTTCTCCATGATCCCATCAACAGATCCTGACCTGCTGAACATGGGACCAATTGGAAAATAAACCATCTCGAACAAAAAAAAAATTTCAAATCGGTCCAGCCGTCTTCGAGTAATCCGGTAACATAAATAAAAAAAAACACATTCCGACGAATTGATAACCTCCTCCTTTTTTTGAAGTCGGTTAAAAAATCCGCAGCAAAATCCGTTTTCTTCATTCAAAAGTCTAAGCATACATAAGGACAGACAGCGTTAAGCGACTTTGTTTTATACTATATAGTGATTCTGTGCCTAAGTATCAAGGTACGATGCTGTATTTTTCTATGGCCCATAGCATTTGAAAATCAAGTCATTTTATCTTTTTTTATAGGCTCAAGTAAAACAAAATAATAGCTTGTGAAATTTTATAGTCAAACATTCTGGAGGTTAAATTGGGGTAAATATTAACTAGTTGATTAAGCAGTTATTTAAATTTCATGAGGTAACTGCAGTTAAAACTAAGGGTTGACAGTGTACTATTTTATTAATTTACTCTACCGTACCAGTAGGTACCTATATATAACTAACTAGCTTTTGCCGGCGGCTTCGCCCCGGTGAACTTTCTACGGGAACAGTGCTTTTCTAAAGATGAAAGGTACCCATATTCTACTTAATACTTCTAACTTTGTGTATGCAAAATTTCAGAAAGATTAGTAGATAGAGCATGTAAGCGTCAAAAACAAACAAACAAACTCACTTTCACATTTATAATATTAGTTTGGATTGGAGCCGAAGCCTCAAAAGGGAGAGCTTTACCCGACTGCGCTAAACCAGAAAAGGAAGGTTATGTGTTTGTCCTGAATGATTATCTTTATATTCCTTCGTATCGAGTAGTAACAAAAAACTACTTTTAATTATCTGTTTTTAAGAACACTATTTTCAACATAAATTAAAAAAAAATGTAATTGTTTATACACAAAACTGTTAGTATTTTTAATCTATAATTATTTTATTCTAGTCCCTTCTCGTGTATAAATATTACAATCACTGTAAATAGTTAATATTAATATTGAATATAAGATTATTCGTGTTTATAATAAATATTTTATTACTTGTACACTTACAGTAAGATTTATTGTAAATAATATCATATTTCAATGCATTTTAATAGAAATAATTATTGTGAAATTAAATTATAACTGATGATAGCGCATTTTTATTTATTTAAACCCGTTATTGACAAAATTCATAGATATTTATTACCTATAGTTTTATTCAATTTCTGAATAACCCTAAAACTAATCTTAAAAATATAAACCCGTTATTTTAATTCTTCTATATATAACTAGTAGCCCACCCGGCTTCGCCCGTGGTGAACACATGGCTTTCCATCAGTGAAAGAATTTTGCAAATCGACCAAGTAGTTTCGAAGCCTATTCTATGCAAACACAAACTAATCTTTCCCTTATAATATTAATAACTATCGTTCAAAATACCTCAGTCTTAAACCAAGGTTTTCAACCAGCCAATGTACAGTCGGCTGCAGAGAAATCTGACCCCCATGCCACAAGTATCGCTATTGAATGGGGGTCAGATTTCTCTGCAGCCCACTGTACCAGTGAAAACATATGGGACCGAAACGTGGTCCCTGACCATGGGCCTCATAAGGAAGCTCAAGGTCGCCAGAGAGCTATGCTCGTTTTTCCCAAACGAAACGTAGTCAATAATGATGAGATCCGTAAAATAACGATAGGTACCGAAATAGCCCAACACGAATTGGAGGCAAAGTACTGGAAAAAATTTATATATAGAGTCCATATCGGTACTCGACAAGACTTCAGTTAAACAATCAATTTATATTGTATATAATTAACATACTAATTTAAGTTCAAATTATTAAAAACTAGCGACCCGCCCCGGCTTCGCATCGGCATAAAAACCTTCCTCTTGAATCACTCTATCTAATAAAAATAAACCGCATCAAGATCCGTTGCGTAGTTTTAAAGATTTAAGCATACAAAGGGACATAGGGACAGAGAAGCCCAACAGATTAGCTCTCTGAAGTAGCAGTGGGGGGGCACATAGCGTTGAGAGAGGTCAAATTAAACTTGAAAGATAATATATTATTTACACAGTACGGGACAGGTGAAACTAAATTAAAGTTTGTAAGTTAGAGGATTAAGTTCTTACCTCATTCTAACTTGTGCTTTAAGCTATCTTTGATTCTGGTGGCTTAATAATAGCTCAACAATCATATCCCTCGTAGAACAAAGGTTATGTGGGTGGCACAAGAGACCTTATTCATAAGCTTAAGTCAACGAACAGTGAAATAATGAAAAACTGTTTTAAGTATACTTGACATAGTATAACTAAGGGTGGGTTGCACCAAAGTACCAGTTATTGTAACAGTTAAAGTCAAATGTAACAGTAAAATTACTGCTAAATATAACCGTTTAAGCAACATAGGTTGCACCGTCGTATTTCGTAGCATAATTAGTTAACAGGGTTAAAAGTATAATGACGTCCGTGGAGGTTATTCGACCCGTCTGACAGATAAGTTGACAATAACAATAGCGCTAACCGGTCAAGTTTGGGCGGTTACGGTTAGCTTAAAAGTTATGACGTATTTAGACGATTGATAAAATGGTGCAACCCATTTTTCACCTAACCGGTACTTTGACTACACAGTTATTGTTATAGTAGGTAAGTTGGTGCAACCCAGCCTTAACATAGTAAAACTGACAGTTCAAATTAACTATATTTAATTACCGTCAGTTCCTTTTATTCATATCGTGAGGGTTACAAAGTCAATTAACTGCCTTCTTGGTCCAGAGGTTTAAGACGTTTGCCTATAGACCCGGAGTCGTGGGTTCGATTCCCACAGGAAGCATACTTTGTTAAGTTGTTTTCAGTTTGGATAGGACATTGCAGGCTTGAATCACCTGGTTGTCTCATAATCAAGATGATCCCGGCTGCCATCTGGTGGTCGTTAAGGGAACCACGTCAGAGGCCGAGAGGCGATTCCGTAGAACTCTGAAACCAGGGTGTTAGGAAATGATGACGATGAGTTAATTATCTACTTAACCTGGTGTCTAAGTGTGCGTAATTTGTACGCAAATTATATGCTGTTCTGTTTCATATTTTAGTGTGTAAGTATCATTACAGTCAGTGCCCCTAGTATGAGTTTTTCTTTACGCAGACGCTAGCGACTGCGTTAGCGATTTTGTATGGCAAACCTGTACAGCGCCTCTGGCGGATAGTAAGGCAACTAAGAAATTCCATACAAAATCTTAACGCAGTCGCTAGCGTCTGCGTTATGGAAAACTCATACTAGGGGTACAGGTCACAGATTAAAAGTAGGTGACAGTATTAGCTTTTTATGTAAGTGTGCAACTGTTTTTGTGTGTAAGTTCCCCCCGCAAAAAACGCCAAATCTAATGGAAACATAGATTAGAAAAAAAATATAGCTTGCATCATAGCGCGCGCGATTCGAAATTCTTTGATTGGAATAGTAAAATTATCGCTAAGGCCCGTGGAACCGTATTGCTCGAAGCCCAAGCAGCATGAGATACGAAAATATACTTCTCTCCCTTAAGGTGATACCTCGGTGAACACTAGCGCCACCGTCATTTAAAAATCACTACTCACTGAAAACACAAGTTAACAAAAATCCCTCTGCTGTAATTATGGTTCTGGATCTGTCTGATCAGTTAATTTTAATCATGTTCAATTATTAAACTATAGTTCCATATAGTTACAAATTGCAAAACTGCTAAAAGTGACCGTTTTAAGCAATAATGCAATTTTTAACTATAGGGAATCACAATTTAATAATTTAATATGTTTAAAATTAACTTCAGATCCAGAACCATAATTACAGCAGAGGGATTTTTGATAACTTGTGTTTTCAGTGAGTAATGATTTTTAAATGACGGTGGCGCATTTAGTTATAGAACATGTTTTTCAATGTCAAAAAGAGGTCGGAATCTATTAAAAAAATCGATAAAGATCGTGCGGTCACCCGTACCATTCGTATAGTATATGGATTTGTGCCAATTTGTTCAGCCAGACATTTATCCAATCAGCTCAACATTACGCTCCATTTGCACATCGCTATATGACTGATGTGATTACTTTCATTTTATCCATTTTATAAAAAAAAAATATATAAAGCTTTATTTTAACCCCCATCGCAAAAAGAGGAGTGTTATAAGTTTGACGTGTCTGTCTGTCTGTCTGTCTCTGGCATCTAGCTCCCGAACGGATGAAGCGATTTCAATTTAGTTTTTTTTCGTATTAAAGGTGACTTATGGGCGAGTGTTCTTAGACATGTTTGATGAAAATCTGTAGAGCCGTTTAAAAGTTGTGGGGGTGAAAGTGGAGAAGAACAACCGAATGACCGCAAATATACTTGAGTGGGGTCTCAAATGAAAGCGCATCACGTGCACATTAAAAAATAACTGTTTAATGAAAATCGGTTGAGCTGTTGCAAAGCTCTGTGGGTGTAAGTGGGGAAAATACCTAATGTCTGCAAATAATATATTAAATGCAAACAATAAAGTAAATAAGACGACCGGCACCAATAAAAAGAAAATGTGTCGTGGGTTTTTTTTAATTTTAAATTTATTGCTTATTGAAATCTGTGGCCTCAAAATTTCGAATAATTTTCATTCAAAACGATTTCATTAATGTTCCAGCGAGCTCCATCTTAGACCGCACCTGAATTTCATCAGATGGGATCGTGGTCACTGGTCAATCACTCAACATTATAATAATATATAAAAAAATCTCTTCCATGCTGGTCTGGGAGAAAAAGAAAAACAAAATGTACCAGCTGCTTCTCTTCCCGCGCAAGCCGTAAAAGTCCTCTGAGGGAATCGCCGAATGGGGAAATCATGACATAGGCGATGCGGCTAACAACCCATCACTATTGATTTCCTGTTTCAACTACCATTATGCTAAACGTGGCCTAAGGTCTTATGGCTCTAGGTTCTGTCTACCCCGTATGGGATAAAGACGTGATTATATATAAAAAATCTCACAACATCATCTGTTTCCTCCTCTTTTAACACAATCACCTAGTATCCCCCTAATTTACGCTTGGCTATGGCCCGTGTAATTAGGTACACCCCTTTCAAGAAGGGAGAGTAAAATATACACATGCAAAATAATTATAATAATAAAAGCATTTATTTCTGGCAACTAAGGCCCATTTGTTAGTAACATTATTTCTTATATAGCTATGTTGGTATTTTTTTTTTTTTATGATATAAAAACCGAGCCAGAGGTGACCGTCAGCTATCTACCCCTGTCTAGAAGTACGCTCATGAAGTGCGCCCATATTACATTTACATTGTCATTGTAAAAAAAATAATAATAACAAAGCCAGTGAGTTGAATGAGGAATAAATACGAACATATTCATAAATATTTGTTTCTTTGTCTCTAATTGAAACTTAATGTGAATGAACGAGACGAAGAAAGGTATTATACCCAAAATCTAAAAAAAAATTCAATTTGTAATGTTCTGTATAGCCTAGGATTCCTATGGGAAACTGTAACAGGAGAGGTAATAAAAGCTGGTATCCAAACAAGCATTAATCGCACTCTTGGACATACCCATCACCGCTTACTCGTACAACTACAGTCATCCGTCACACAATTAGAAAGCAGCAATTGTTTAAAAACTTATTTTACTTTAACTATTTAATTACTATTGTTGTAATATATAATTGTTAAAAATAAATATTTTATAAGAAATAAATAAATGCCTTCAATATGTAAATAACATAATTTTATTTTTTATTTATAATGGAACAAAAGAATAACACACTAATGACTAATAATTACATATAAGATAAACCTTCTTATAAATAACTAAAAATAAAAATTTACATAAATTCCAACTAATATTATAAATGCGTGAGTTTGTTTGTTGGTTTGTTTGTTTGTTACGCTTTCACGCCCTATCTACTTAACCAATCTTATTGAAATTTCGCATACATATAGTTAGAAGCATTAAGAAGGACATACCTTTCATCTCACTAAAAACACTGTGCTTGAGGAAAATTCACGAAGGCAAAGCTGCGGGCAAAAGCTAGTAAATAATATTTATAATATACAGGTTTCTTGAAAATATTCACGACAACGAAAGCAGAGATCTGTGCAAACGCTAGTCAGGTATAAATATGTCGGGCAATTGCCAACTCGTGGCAAATTCAATACAATTGTGGTTATTTTACCTTTAGACATGAAATATTAACAGTCTCCATACGATCGGGGTTTAACAGAAGGTTGTAATTTGAGGGATGAAAGGGATTTGAAAATTTTAACAAGTGGCATGGCGCACGAAAGCGTGTCACTAGTTTGGCTTGCAAGCCAACGTATCACACAGAAAAAATGGGCAGGAATTTGATTGCGTCATTTATTGCCACTGTTATTGGTCGATACTATTAGGTGGCTTTGTTGTAAACTACGTAATACATTTTTAATAATGTGTGGTGAGGTTTGCATGTATGAATAGAAAGTAAGAAGAGAGAATACGCTAGCCACACTGATTCTGGAACTAAATCCATGTCAAAACATTTCTATTCAAGTAATTTCTCTGATCTGTTACCCTGAATATTCTGATTTGATACGAACAGTAATAATAGTTATGTATATTGTACTAAAGTCTCCATACTTACATATAATCAATACTAATATTATAAATACGAAAGTGTAAGTGTGTTTGTAACTATTTTGTGTGACACTGCACGGGCAAAGCCTTGAGGCGGAAGCTAGTAATATTACAATACAAATTCGAAAGGACTTTTTGTCCGCCCGCGTAAAGTACACTGTTAGATATATCGCGCGAAAAAGTGTTTGACCCCAGTCTTTAACTTTAACCACACCAAATTTCATCGAAATCGCTTCAGCTGTTTAGCAGTGAAAGCGTAATAAACAGAATAACAGACTGACATAATATATAATATTTATAAGTATAGAAGTAAATAAGATAAAATATAGAAGTGTTGAGTTAATATTCTCTTTCTTCGTGCTAATGTATAGAATTATTTAATACAAATTAAATAAATAAATATTAAATTAAAATAAAATGTTTATGTTACACAATTTATAACTCAAGAAAGGCTGAACAGATTTGGGTGAAATTTGAAGTGGAGATTGCTTAGACCCTGAAACATAACAGGCTTTATTTTGTCCCGGAATTCCCACGGAAGTGGAGCCCCGGGCAACAGCTAGTACCTATATAAAGGAAAGTGGTGTTTATAACTCAAGAACGGCTAAACTCACTCGCAAATTTCTCACCTCGTCATCGGTCTCCCGCGCCTTCAATACAATCAGCTAATTCAACTATATTTATGCTTTGGCTAAGGCCCGTGTAAATATAAAAAATTCCCTCATAAAAGAGAGATATAACTATATATACAACTAGCTGTCCCGGCGAACTCCGTACCACCTGAACTGCACTTTACTCACCGTTTAAACCTTCCCTGAACTTCCACAAATATTTCAAGACCATAATTAGCCAAATCGGTCCAGCTATTCTCATATTTTAGCGAGACTAACGAACAGCAATTGATTTATATATATATATATATATATAATAGTAATAATAATAATAATAAAACTCTTTATTGCACCAAAAAATATTAGAAAGAAATAAATAATACATTAATGTTCATTATTAAATTGTATTCAAGCCTCATAGCAATCTAGTCAGACTGGTCTAAGTCTAGACTTAGACGGCAACATCCGTCCCAGTTGCAGTTAGTTGGAGCGGCCTTATCAGTTCCAAGCTGTTTCACGCCTTTAGTTCTCGAAAATACAGGAATCGATGACGGCTTACCAAAACTGCGGACTAATTATGAAACGAAAACTATTATGTAGAAAATTTAAAAAAATATCTCTTGATCTTAAAATAAATATCTAATTTATTATAATCATCACCATCATTTCGTGTAGATGGCACGGTCAACCGAACATGCACACCCTGGTGTTAGAGTTGTTCGTAGCCGCCCCTCGGTCTCTGACATTTTTCGGACTTACTAGCGCCACTTCCCAAAAAAAATCTATTTCGGTAAGATTCAAATACAAATTCAAATTGTTTATTCTCAATATAGGACATTCTTATCACTTATTGACGTCAATCATTACTTAAATTAAGTTTACCACCACTTCCAAAGCGCAAGTGGAGAAGAAGCTTATTGTTTTAATTTTGCTTTAAATCCGGTAATCATAAGCTACCCCTGTAATATTTGTATGTAATTAAATAATAAAAAAGGCTAAGTGCGAATTGGACTTATGTCCGACGAGTTCCGTACCATTTTTAATACAAAACGGCAAAAAAAACATCAAGTTTATTGCCCCCAGCCCCACTTAAATACTTATTTCATTTGTTTTTAGTATATTTTGTTTTTATATCGGCAATAGAAATACATCATCTGTAAAAGTATCAACTGTCTAGCTATCACGGTTCAAGAAATACTGCCTTGTGACAGACGGATGAACAGCGGGGTCTTAGAATTGGGCCCCGTTTTTACCCTTTAGATGCGGAACCCTAAAAACTCACAATATATAGACTTTTGCATATTACTGTACACATTGATGTTTCCCTGACATACTTTATGAAAACGTTATTTGTTATAACGCCACAAGAACAATATCTAAGTCTTAATAACAACAAAACAATAAGGATTACGTATTTTGGAAGTCTTACTTAAACCAAGTATGGAGATTTTCACATAAAAGCTACTTTAATTATTACTTCATTTCGATCTTTATGTTTTTTGTGTTTTTTTGTCTTCTTTTTTGTTTTTTGTTTTTTCTGCACGCATTAAGACAAATATGATGAGGAAACTACACTATAACCATTCAAACTTCCGCGTCAAGCAAGTGCTTCACAGGCTATTTTTTATTTCGATTTTCTCAAATTTGTTCGTAAAAAAAATATTATTTTTATTTATTTTTCTTAAAATTTTACAACAAATCAAAAAAAATCACATTTATTCCTGAATATGTGCTTTATGATATTGATATGGCTTCTTAACAATTTCATGATTATAAATTCAACGGACGATAGGTTGTGATTCCCATCTGAAATCGCAATATTTATGACATTACTAGGGACACCGGCTTCGCACGTGTGCAATGCTATATAATACGTGTATTATATACATAAAAACCTTCCTCTTGAATCACTCTATTCACTCTATCTATTAAAAAACCGCATCAAAATCCGTTGCGTAGTTCCAAAGATCTAAGCATACATAGCGTAAAGTATAGCCTATAGTATAAAGTATAATACCAAACAAAGTCGCTTCCCGCTAATTGTACTAACACTATTACAACATGACGATGACACATTTTCGATCAAAAACGGTTCCGTTTTGCCATTTGAGGACCCTAAAAATATGAAAGCTTGTTAGTAATAAATTGTATTTAATATCTCAGCATCTTCAGCTAAGTGAGGGTACAAAACATTTTATTGTCTACAAATCATTTTTATATCAAACAAAGAAATTGGATATGACAACCGACGAAAGATTAATAGGCTTTATAAATCTCTAAAAAAAACTACAAAAAATATCTACATTTTTTTTATAAAAATACACGACGTTCTATATTTTTGGGACGGAGAAACACTCCTAATTATAATTCATACAATTTAGATGTTAAGTTACGATTTGGCCCACATTAATATTCGTCGGCCTATTTTGATGGTTAATCTGACTCGATCTGATCATCTCTAGCCATTAAAACTGTAAAAATCATACGCCAGAGAGTGCGTTAGTATTTTGTATGAAATTTATTAGTTGCCTTACTATCCGCCAGAGGCACTGTACAGGTTTGTCATACAAAACCGCTAACGCAGTCGCTATAGCGTCTGCGTTTATAAAATGTCATACAAGACAAGAGGTACTGGTTGCAGCTGGAAAACATGCTCGGGCGACTCTAACGATTTCTTTGAAATTTTAAACGTGTAATTTTTACTTATTATTAGCTAGGTTCCATCTCTGGGAAAATTCATTTTCACGCAAAAAGATTTACTGCATAAAACGAGCGAAGCTCGGACGATACGATACTCTATAGTAATACATATAATAAAGCTAAAGGGTTTGTTTGTTTGAACGCATATAACTTTAGAACTACTGATAGGATTTGATAGCCTGATACTTGGAGCAGGTTATAGGCTAAGGCACTGCAAATTATGCGTTAAGCGACTGCGATTGTATCTATTCGCAGCGAATAGCTTGGCACTTAGACCGAATATTCGCGTTTAGAAGGCATTCGCAGCGAGTATTCTATATGTGTGACGAAAGCTTTTAAACTTTAGCGAAGAATGCATGGGATCGCGTTTGACACTTGGCTGCGGGTGCTGTAAAGACAAAGATGTTCCTTGATCGCCTTTTATGAAATCTACAGATAGTTATTAAGCCGGATAGCACTCGCTGTAATGCTATGCTACGCTACGTTCTTGTATTTTAATTATTACCGTATTATTTTTCACGTTCCGGCAACCAATATATCGGAGGGTGAAATACAAAGTATGTCTCGTTCGCTCCAACCCGGATATGAAGCTGACACTAATCTATGGACCACAGACTTTATCACCCATAGACACCTATAGTAAATAATATTGTGTTAGTTAGATGTACTTTTCATGCAAAATTAAACACGAAATCCGGCTTCGCTTCTAATTTTAAGTAGGTTATAAGTTTACGTTATCAAATTATTTGGAAAATAGTCTTAATTTTTATCATCTCTTATTTTCATGAATACCAATCAAATAACAAAACCAAAGGAATAAAATAATAATATTCATATGCTTAATGTATGGTACATTTAATTCTAAGCTCACTGAGATTATCGTACTTTATGTATCGATTTTTTTATATTTTTACAATTTTATAGAGAAGGCTGCATCGATTTTGTCAGGAAATTTACAGTGGGATGAAATCCGCGAACTTTGAGTTTAAAATAACTACCCTAAATTGAACGCCTACTCAAAAATAAACGGTTTTAATTGGTTTTAATACAAGTCGCTTACTTTGCGGTCCCTAATCTTCAATTTTCTTAAAAAAAGTATATATATATACTTTTTTTAAATAGTTTAATGCCTTAATAAATCCAATTCAAAATCAAATGGAAATAAACATATTATCAAGTAAAACTTTTTGCGCTGCAGAAATTTTCTATTTCTCATAGTAGAGAATGCTTTTTGAATTAAGTTCGCCAATTGTATAATATATTTATTTGTAGAGAAATTATATTATGTTGTAGGACACTTAACTTAGATTAATAGATACTTTGCTTTCAAGGGATAAATAACCCAACTTTATTACAGATTAATAGTAGTCAGAAATAGCTCTTGCCAATGAAAACAAACTTCAAGGACCATTTTCCGGTAATATCGTTAACCGGGTTATAAACGTAAAATAAGGGTGACCTCATAAAAAGAAAATGGTGGGCTATTTAAATGTCCTTGGCTAGTTTAAAGATTTATAAGGTTATCTGCCTTTGCTATTTATAGGGCACGTAATACTCGTGATAGTTCTCTTTGCTTTATTGCGAACTCAACTGCCCCTATGTTCCGGTAGTTAAGACCTGCACTCGTAGCCAAGTGACAATTTCAAAACGCTAACGAATGTATCGACAAGAACAAAATGTATGGGATTGACATAAGCTGCGGTAAATCACGTGGTCAATCTTATGTCAATCCCATACATTTTGTTCTTGTCGTACCTCGTTAACGTTTTGCGATTGAGGTTTTGGCTAAGCCCCCTGAAGAATCCGAGGTCCAACATATGGGAAACGAATTTGAAAAAAAAAACATGTTTTAAAATTCATTCAGCATTTGGATTTATTTAATAACTAGCTGTTGCCCGCGGCTCCGCCCGCGTGTAGGGCGCTTTTCGCGTAACCTGTGGAAACTACAACTATCCAGACCTATAGTTAATTCTATTGTATCCTTTTCCCGTGCCAATTTTATAAAGCCATTACATTGCTACGATATCATTAAGTATTAGGGCCACTTCTTTCTCAAATACCGTTTTTAAAATCAATAGGAATCAGTATTAAACAGTCGTAAAATTCTGAAAAAAATATATGTTTTTAGTTGAGGATCTAGCAGAGTAAAATTCGCTTACAGTAACAGTTACAATATCAGACAAAATTCGCTCGATAGAAAAATCTAAGTTGCCTCCTTTGGAAGTTTATTTTCAATACTATGCCTAAAATAATAAACTTATTGTCCTGATTTTTATACCAGCCTTTAGATAAAGTATTTATATAGTAAAAATCGCTGAAGTAGATGTTGTAGTGTTATTTTCCCAAATATGATGTCTAAATGCCTACAAAATGAGTGAGCGCCGCGACTACGCGGCTTACGAACAACGTACCTTCAGAAGAAGGAGCCCTTAACATTCATACTATCAATCTTTGTCTCTAAAAGAGTAGACTCAGCCTATTACAGAGTCATTAGGACCTAAAATCCACTCCCAAAGTTTTAGTGGGCGTGAAAAGTGGAGAAAATCTCAATAAATAGTGATAAGTTAGATAAATTAGTCCTTACGACACGACCGTATGTTCCGTCAAACACTGATTTGATTATTTTTTAAACCAAAGCCAAATCAAACCAACCAATCAATTCAAATAGCTTACAATACAACACAACAAACGACCGATAAACAAACCAACCAATAGTACTAAATCAACAACCAAATTTTTTTTTAAATAATTAGAATTAATTGCTGCCGTAAGGAAAAATTTCAATCTGCTATTAAAATAAAGTCAGCGCCATCTATTGATATTTTATGTAACTAAATCATACGCCCACAAACATTCAATGTGTTATTTTATTAAAATTTAATAGAGACTGCAGTGTGTTTTTGTCTTTATTGATATAAGTAGAAATTCTAGCTTTATCTAAATTAAATACGTTTATGTAAATCGCATTCAACTGTTTAAAAGTTTTGAAGCAGTGCTTGTAGTAAACTTTAAATGACCATAACTTCTATTTCCCTTAACCGATTTTGATGAAACAAAGATTTTACAACGCTCCTAATTATATGTAATTCACCTGTGAAAACAGCGTTCAAATCTGTTGAGTAGTTTTGAAATTATAACGCACCACACAGACAGAAAGACAGACAGACAAAAATTGCAAAAATTGTGTTTTTTGGTTTTTATTACTCTTCTTTAATTGCCCCGTAGAGGTTTTTTAGAAAAATATTTAATGTACAGACACTCGATTTTTACTGTCTTATTATATGTATAGATAGATAAGTACAAAATACTTTTATATTAACGGAATTAACGCTAAGAGCTTTCTCTAAGTAAGAAAATAATTCTAGAAAACAAATAAAAAACGAAAACAGAAAATTATTGTTTGTGGCAGGATTCGATCCAGCTACTTTTTAGAAACATTTCTTTACTAAAATATTAAAAAAAAAAGACTTCTGAAAAATTAATACAAAACAAAAAAAGGGTAAAAACAAAAGAAGTGATGTCTAGCAGGATTCGAACCCTCTACTTAAAAAAATGATCCGCGAACTCTACCGATAGGCCAACATGCTTTGCTTGTTACTGCCGAAATTTCAAATGGGTTTTGTCTATAGGTACGCAACTTGCAGTGTTTGAAGTAAATTTTCAATCGACCATAACTTCTTTTTCCCTTAACCGATTTTGACGAAACAAAGTTTTGACAACGCTCCTAATTATATGTAATCCAACTGTAAAAACCGCGTTTAAATCCGTTGAGTATTTTCGAAGTTATAACGTACCAGACAGACATACATACATACATACATACAGACAGACAAAAATTCCAAAAACTGTCTTTTTGGTTTCTGTTACTCTTTTTTAATCGCACTCAATCAGTTTTTTTGAAAAATATTAAATGTACAGACACTCGCATTTTAGTGTCTTATTATATGTATTGATATTATTAGAATAATTATATCAATTTTGTCATTGCCAATGAGATTTGACGTCGGGCAAGTCATCAAATAGCTGAAGTTTCACAATCTACGCGCAACACGGCATCCCTACCGAAAATTCCGTGTCAAAGTATAAGCCTGATCGGCATATGCAACGTATTAGTGTGCGTGTAATCTGTACACAAATTATTTGCTGTTTAGTTTTATTTTTAAATGTGTAAGTGTCATCGTTACAGTCAGACAATATAAGTTTTATATGTCGGTATGCAGAACTGGTGGCTTACCACCATCTCTTAAAACCATGCAAGATCCAGTGAGTGAGGGAGTTGTCGCCTTACATCATGTAAGGCGCTGTCTCGCTTACTCACTGGATCTTGCATGGTTTTAAGAGATGATAGTAACCCCCCTGTGCTTGTGGATATTTTCCCTCTGCGAAAAATCCCAGATCTATAATAAAAGTAATATATCGCTAAGGCTATTTACTTACTCCCTATCGGTATGGAAGCCGTATTGCTCGAAGTTCACAAAAACATTGTTTCTTTTCTATACAAATGTGATAAAGCCGACGAGATTTTTGTTTGTTTAAACGCTTATTACATTTGAACTTCTGTGGACCTACCGCCTAACTCGATTGATATCGCTATGGCTATGGTTTATGACGTCATCGTGTCTTTTCGAACTGTCTAGCAAAACGATATTACTTTTACATGTATTCTATGGACCAAGACATTGTCTTAGTCTTAGTCTTGGACATGTGAAAGCAATATTGCTTTGCTTGGCGATTCGAAATGACAAGATGACGTCATAAACCTTAGTCATAGCGATAGCAATCGAGTTAGGCGGCAGGGCCGCTGGTCGGATTTGAAAAATTCTTTCTGCATATGATAGCCTGATTCTTAGGGAAGGTATAGCCTCTACACAAACATCACGGACGACTGAAACTGCGGAAAACAGCAAGTATGATAAAAAATACTAGCTTTCGACCGTGGCTTCGCTCGCGTGAATTTCCCTCGGGAACAGTATTTTTTCCTGGGATGAAAGGTATCCTTTTCAATATTTATAGCTTTTGCCTACACAAAGTACGCTACATTTCAAGAAGTTTGGTTCAGTAGATATGGCGTAAAAACGTAACAAATTAACAAAGAATCAAACTTGTTGGTTCGATTGTTTGTTTATTATAACAACTCACCTTCAAATTTATAATATTAGTTGGTATGGCACATCTAAAAGCTTTAAAGCTCTAAGCTTCGTTATGAAAGCTCCGTTGTATTCAAAAAGTTGGCTTTGCCGCGTATTGTCCGCCTCGAATGTTTTGTTCGATATTTTATGAAAACGGAAACGGAAATACATGTGACTTAGAAATAATTAAGAGTAGTATTTTTTTATTAATAGGACGTGTCATAGTTTACAAATAAATAAATGATTAAGTCTTAAGTTAGAATTACGAAATCACGGCCTCGCAATTTTTTTATTTATAGCACAGAATTAGTAATCCATACTTCCATACTAATATTATAAATGCGAAAGTCTGTCTGTCTGTCACCTCTTCACGATTGTAATGAAATTTGGTAGAGATGTAGTTAACGACCTGAGGTCAAACATATGCATACTTTTGGGCGCGATATAACCGAGTCCCACGCGGGGCGAAGCCGCGGGGAACAGCTAGTAGTACTATAAGTCACAGTGTGAGCTGCCTCTGTGATTAAGTGGTTAAGACTGTATATTTGCTATTGTTTCACCAATTCAACTGATTGACTAAAAACATAGAAGATTCCGTGCTTCGGAAGGCACGTCAAGCCGTTGGTTTCGGCTAACTCTGGTAGTCGTTTAAGGAACTTCAGAGGCCAAGCTGGTTTCCAAGAACTCTAACACCAGGGTGGTCGATAATTAAAGCTCAATTTTGTAATTTTATAATCGATTACTATTCTGTGCGACTGAGAATGTAAAATTTGTTTTGAATGGGTCAAATATTATGCTGGAATATTTTTTTATTTTTTATTTATTTATACATAAACTAACAACTGTACAAAACATTATCCTTCATTTTAACTACGCCGAAGTCGGGTAAAAGATCACTCAATGCACTCTGCCTGGCTAAATATAAAATGATCCTTCGCCCTCCCAACCTTTTACATCAAAAAATATTATTAAGTGACGAAGTCAAGGCACTTAGTGAAAGCCCTTTGTGAGTTGGCTGTAGCCGATCTATGGGTATAGTCTAATCAATGATCCATTTGTTCTTTCTGATATTGCTAGGGTTGGCAATCAAATTGGCAAGTAACAAGCGATAAAATATACATAGCGCGACGAACCGATGGCCGATGGGATAGAAAGGTTCTCGAATGGCAACCACGCACCGGCAAGCGCAGCGTCGGACATCCACCGATCAGATGGTCAGATGACCTAAAAAAGGTCGCAGGCAGGTCCGTCCAGCAGTGACCGACCTGCGGCTGAAATGATGAAGCGATGAAAAAAATCAAATTTAGAATTCCATTTTTGTCATCAATATCAACCATTTATTTAAAAAAAAAAACATATTTCTTTCTAAATTTGACAAATTTTCTATTGAGTATCTATATCAAAGATTTAAAAAATTGCTGGCGTCAACCGTGCGCTATTTTCTATTGCGAGTTTTTGGAGGGAAAGTAAACTGTCGCATGTCCGCGCTGTATTTAATTTCCAAAACTTAGGTTTTTTCGAGTATTAGTGCATAATATTGGTGGTTTATTATTCGCAAAGTGTTCGTGAACAAGCGTGAGTGTTGGGAAGTGATACAGTGTCGATTACGTGACTTTTTATCTTTGTCACCAAAATCTCCATGATATAGCTAAGTGAAATTTTTCCACCGCTTCACTTAGCCATCTGACTCAGACTATTTGACTCGACTGACTTAAGTAGGACTGAAGAAGATTAATAAATTCAAGAAAGGCCTTAAAGGACTAGATTCCATGGCCGTATAAACTATTCAAAAAAAATAATTGCTTTTTAACCGACTTCAAAAAAGGAGGAGGTTCTCAATTCGTCGGTATGTTTTATATTTATTTTTTATGTATGTTACCGGATTACACGAAGACGGCTGGACCGTTTTAAAATATTTTTTCCCAATCTCAAGACCAATGTCAATATCAACGCGCCTAAAGATGTCTTCACTTCAAAAATGTCTTTGACAACCCTACAAGGGTTATCAAAGCCAACTTTTAAGCGACTCCGTGAAGACAATAGCATCTCGCTTTTGTTTGCTCTTTGACAAACATCCACCGCGGTCGATATTGAAAGTTGGATAAAAAGTTGCTACTTCGGATGAAGATTAAAGAACCTAAGCAAATAAAAGTTTCTTAGATATTACTCTGCTGATCATTGACTTCATTTTTGAATGCCAGATAGGCCAAACATGTATGTACTATAATACTTGTGTACCATCCTTATTTTCACATGTTTACAAAAAATAAATGATTATTGATTATTATTTCCTTTATTTAGCTTCCCCTCTTTTTTTACATTTTTAAATATTAATTATATATCATTTTTTTTATATATAATTAATATTTCAAAATGTAAAAAAAGAGAGGAAGCTAAATAAAGGAAATAATAATCAATAATCATTTTTTTTACATTTTTAAATATTAATTATATATAAATTTTTTTATATATAATTAATATTCCAAAATGTAAAAAAAAAGAGAGGAAGCTAAATAAAGGAAATAATAATCAATAATCATTTATATATTGATATATAAAAAAAAATATATATAATTAATATTTAAAAATGTAAATAAAGAGGGGAAGCTAAATAAAGGAAATAATAATCAATAATCATTTATATATTTATATATAATTTTTTTATATATAATCAATATTTAAAAATGTAAAAAAAGAGGGGAAGCTAAATAAAGGAAATAATAATCAATAATCATTTATTTTTTGAACACATGTGAAAATAAGGATGGTACATTAAAAAAATAATAACAATAATAATCAATGGTTTTTTTTATATATATAAAAAAAACATTGATTATTAATGTTATTATTTTTTTAATGTGGCTATAATCCACAATATGGCAATTATTGATTACTATTAATCACTCAAGCAAGACATGGACTTTCTTTGTGGTTAACTCTATTGACAATTAAGACATTTTTAATATACAGACATTTTTTTTTATAATCCATATAGTCTAGCATATTATTAGTTTTCATCGTTTTCAATATTATTTAGATTATTGTAAGTTAAACCATCAATAAAAAAGAGCAGTATAACTTGGTAAGAATACAAAAAAACAACAAATGTATACTTAGGTACCTACTCTTCTTTTTTTATAACATTAAACAAAATATTACGTCAGACAACTTATTTTTTGAAAGAACATGATTAGCCTTACAAAATTACCATTTACATTAAGTAGGTAGGTACTTCAAATTTATTGGGCAAACCTTTAAATTAGCCCCTTAAGCAAACCGTTCTACATTAAAACGCTATTAAATTGTACCAAGGCTGCAAAAATATTATAATTAGTATTTGTAAGTCGTCGCAAAAGATTGTAAGTCAGTATTTTGAATCCTCAGTATATACTTTCTTACGCCGCACAGATTTTCTGTTTCTCTCAATATGGTCGTCTGATGGGGTAGAAACTGGGTGCCTGAAACCCACGTCTGTCAGGAAAATCTATCCTCTTGCATATATTGCTTGGTATAGTGTTGTCAGCCCTTCGTGGCCTAACGATGGAAGAAATTTAAGTAGGAAATAGATAAAAATCACTACTGTTCAATTGCCCAGATAAAAAGGGACCTATGATAAAAAAGCCGTAACAGCTTCATGGGATCAAAATCTGCCCTTAGGTCTCCCCATTTAGATAGGAAAACATGAGTAGACCTCTGGAAGATTTCTCTCGCCCCTCGTACAGAATCTGCGTCTGGAATCTTCCCCCTACGTGAGTTTAATCATTCGCCGTCAGGGAGTTAACCCTCACATTCTGGACATAATGGACAGTAGACGCGGGATAAATAAATTTTATCCCGCGTCTACTGAGATTGTGGAATGAACATGCCATGGTTTTCCCAAGTGACTACAACATGGGGGTCTTCAGGAAGGGCGTAAAAATATTTCTCCCGGTTCGGAAACGCGGTCCAAATGCCCGTTTGTGTTGCCGGCGTCTCGTAGGCTGCGGTTACCGCTTCCCATCTTGTGAGCCGTATGCCTGATAGCCTATTTAATAGTAAATATTGGCGAACTTATCTATACCAGTTTGGAACGACTCCACTTGGACCCTTCAAAAGTTGAAGGACAACTGCCGCCTGGCCTTCAAGAAGAGCAAACTCGGAGGCAGGATGACGACGTTCGTCCTTGCATGCTCCCCGGCCCTGCGCTCTACGCTGAAGGTGATGGGCAAACTAGCCATAGGCTGGGATGTGTGCCCAGTCGATGACTTCACAACGGCGATAAGGTGCCATAGGTGCCAACAATACGGCCACCCAGAGAAACGCTGCAAAGGCGATAAGGTGTGTGCTAAGTGCGGAATTGTAGGCCATGATAGCAAAGGGTGCAACGAAAAGAACACCGTGTGCGCTACTTGCAAGCGATTTGGCAGAGGCGAGCTGCACAGTCATGAGACTGGCTCTAGAGATTGCCCAGCCCGCATTCATGCGGAGAACAGGATGAAGGAGGACACTTCATCCTATTAATGGATTACGGCCCAAATATGAAACCTACAAAACTCAAGTTAGGCCAGGTGAACCTGGGCGGGGGTATGCTTGCCACGACCGAGATTCCACAGGTAGCCGAAGAACTGGATTTAGATGTAATACTAATTCAAGAGCATTACTCCCGACTTCGGGAAGAAGAAGCGAGTAGGTTCCTCCAGTGCGGCGGCACGGGTGCCAAGGCGTGTATCTACATTCGGCGCGCGGACATCCCTTGCGCCTTCCTCCGCCACCTGTCGGGGACACACTGTACTGTGTGTCACTTGCAGGTTGGCGGTGGGGGCGTGTACGTGGTGTCCGCGTATTTCCAGTACAGCGACGATGTGGATGTGCATCTTGAACATCTGGGTAAAGTTTTGGACGCCCTTAAAGGGAAAAATGTCATCATAGGTGTGGATTCTAACGCCCACTCACCAATGTGGTTCTCCAACGAGAGACAATACACAGGACGCGGGCCAGACGTCACGCACCGCAAGGAGTCTGTGGAGGCGTTTATCCTGGCGAGAGGTCTAGAAGTGGCCAATGTGGAGGGAGAACCGCACACATTTCAGACATCGAACGGAGCGTCAAATATAGATCTTACGCTTACTACCAGAGGTATTCCGGTGGCAGAATGGAAGGTGAGGGTGGGGTTGATTGAGAGTGATCACCGACTAATTACATTTGTCGTGGCAAGCGAGGTCGCTTCAAACGACGAGCCTCTAGAAGAGCCCATAAGACTACGGGATCGTGGTGTGTGCTGGGAGCGCTTCGAGCGTGTCATACATGGGCGTGTAGGAGACATAAAATGGAATTGCCCAGCGGGAGAGGTCTGCGAGCAATTTACTAATTTGATACTACGCGCAGCGAGAGAGACGTTAGGCGTGGTTAAATCGAGAAAGACAGGTAAGGGGTATGAATGGTGGACTCCGACGCTAAGCGGTCTGCGCGCGAGGAACAATAAATTACGGAAACGTTGGCAGTCCCTCCGTAGGGTGGGGGGGCATAGAGAGGAAACTGCACGAGACGAGTTCCATGCGCATAGGAGTAGGTATAGGGCGGCCATGGAGGAGGCGCAGCTTTTGCATTTCAGGAAGATCGCTGACTCCGGTGACTTGGACCCCTGGGGACAAGCGTACCGGGTCGCGAGCGGGCGGCACAGACCGCCCAGTAATGTAATTAATGGTACGGAATACGCACAAGGTTATGCTGAGGATGTGGACGGGGCCATGCACGGTCTCATGTGTGCGCTGAACCCGGATGACGACGTGTCTAAGGACTCCGCGTACCACAGACAGGTGCGTCGTGTGGCTTCGTTCATACCGTCAGGAGAAGATGCGCCTTCGCCATCGGATGAGGACATAGGGGACATAGTTAGAGAACTTCCCAGCACTGCTCCGGGGATCGATGGGATCAGCGCACGTATTATCCAGCATGTCTGGAAAGCCGCGTCCGTAGAGTTCTCGGAAATGTATAGGCGATGTGTCAAGGAGGGCTGCTTTCCGAACGTATGGAAGGACGGTAGGCTAATTTTCTTGCCCAAGGGCAACGGCAAGCGGCTTACCGACCCGAAAGCGTACCGCCCCATCGCGCTGTTGCCGATTCTAGGTAAGGTTTTAGAACGTATCTTGATAAAATGCGCTCCGCAGATGACCACAGGTCTTTCAGAATGTCAGCATGGTTTCACGCGAGGTCGGTCGACGGTAACCGCGCTAAATTCCATCTTTGGCGCGGCTCGGGATAGCTCGTCTAAGTACGTTCAAGTGATCTTCTTAGATATCTCTGGTGCCTTTGACAACGCCTGGTGGCCGATGATCCTGCTGAAGGCAAAAAGGGGAGGGTGCCCACCAAACATCTATAAGATGCTGGTGGACTACTTCACTGGACGCCGTATCGGCATGTTCGTTGGAGGAAGGGCCTTGTGGAAGACAGCAACAATGGGTTGCCCGCAGGGATCGGTGCTGGGGCCCATGTTATGGAACCTGCTCATGGACGACTTGCTTCGGCTCCCGCTTCCGGCGGGGGTTAGGATTGTGGCGTATGCCGACGACGTGACCATCTTGATCGAAGCTCAATCCCGAGCGAGCATAGAGACCTCTGCCTCTGCTACTTTGAAGCTCGTTGGCCAATGGGGGGAGAGGAACCGACTGGAGTTCTCGTCGAGTAAGTCCGCCACTATGACAATCAAGGGGAAATTCCAGCGGCCACCTGTCATCAGGTTCGGTGGAGCTTCTATCAAGAACGTCACGTCGGCTACGGTCTTGGGAGTGGTGGTCGACTCGAGTCTCTCGTTCGCGCAGCATGCGTTGTCGATAGGGATGCGCGCGGCAAATTGCTTCGGCAAGATGTCACGGGTATCGGCAACCTCATGGGGTATTCGGTACAGGGCACTCCGGGTCCTGTACAAAGGCACTTACATCGCCACGGTAACGTATGCTGCGGCGAGCTGGTTCCATCGTGCGTCACTGCACGTTGTGCGGAGCGCGCTCCTGCGCACCCAGAGACCCGCCTTGATCCTTCTGACCAAGGCGTATCGTTCGACAAGTACTGCCGCTCTACCAGTATTGGCTGGTGTTCTGCCGGCCGACATCGAGGTGGGCCGTGCTGGTAGGTTAGGGGAAGCACGCGAATCCGCGGTTACCCGGGAGGAGCTACAGCGCGCGAAACGTAGCATTGCGGAGACCGCACTGGCCACATGGCAATCGCGTTGGGACGCGTCGACCGATGGTAGGGAAACATATCGATTTTTCCCGGATGTGGCGGGTCGGCTCAAGGCAACTTGGGTCGAACCGGACTATGAGACCTCTCAGATCTTGTCCGGACACGGCTGCTTCAGGGGTAGGCTCCATCGCATGAAGCTTTCGGACACCTCAGCCTGCTTCTGCGAGGAAGCGGTCACTGAGGACGTCCATCACGTACTTTGGGAATGCCCGATTTATGAGGAGGCGCGTAGGGAACTATTAAATAATGTTGTCCCGCTCGGGGTGGGCCCGGTCTACTATTGCGATCTCGTGGGATCTGAGGCGAACTTTAAGCGGCTAAAATAATTCTCGCATCGGTGGCATAAAATTCGAAGCGGCCTCGAGAGGGGCATAACTTGAAAAGTAGGAGCACATTAAGAATACTGCCACAAGCAGACAAAGAAGACGAAGAGAAAAACTGAAACTGTGACAAACTCAAAGACCTAGAAGACAGAAGCTGGCCTCTGGCCGAGAAGGCAAGCGAGGCGTACTTGTGAACGTAAGCCCCCTAAGGATGATGGAGAGTTATTAAAATGCAATGATTGCATAGATAGGCGACACTATAGAGAACTTGTAGGGAGATCAAGCAGGTGCGACTGGAAAGAGATGCGAAATGCTAGTACAGCGCACTCTCCCGAGATTCGGCTCGTATAACCGAGAGGTTGGTAGAGCCATGGGAGGTGGAGGGAAGTTATACCAGTTTGCCAATGGGGCAAAACTGCCCTAACAGAGTTTTTCAAACTTCAAATTGAATTATGTCCGTAATCTGCTGTTTCCTTTGCCCATTTCTCAACCCTAATTTATAATGATGTTATCCAAGGAATTAAGATCGCTGTGTTTGAGTTCAAAATATGTTTGGACTTTGAAAGAGCCCGGTAATGTCGAAATTTGTATGGAAATTTCCGTTTCTTTTGATAGTTTTATTATCAATTTTAATGTTTATTCATCTAGTCTTTTTAGGGTTCCGTATACCCAAATGGTAAAAACGGTACCCTGTTACTAAGACTACGCTGGTCGTCAGTCTGTTACCAGGCTGTATCTCATGAACCATGATAGCTATACAGTTGAATTAATGTAACAGTCACTACCGTCTCTCACCTTTCAAACTGGTACACAACAATGCAAGCTGCTGTTTGGCGGCAGACATAGGAGAGAGTGAGGTAATCATCATCATTTCGAGTAGGCGTCTCGGTCAATCGACCATGCACACACTGGTATCAAAGTTCTTCGGAACCGCCTCTCGGTCTCTGACATAGTTCCTTTAACGACTACCAGATGGCAGCCGGGACCAACGGCTTAACGTGCCTTCCGAAGCACGGAATCATCTTTATTATCAGACAATCAGGTGATTCAAGCCTGCAATGTCCTAACTCAACTGGATACAACTAAACAAAATATGCTTTCCATAGGGAATCGAACCCTCGACCCCCGCGTCTACAGGCAAACGCCTTAACCACTGGACCACGGAGGCAGTTGAGCAGAGTGAGGTACACAAGCAGGACAACCTCTGTTCAAAGGTCTGGTAAAAAATGATCCAATTTTGAATAACTGGGAATAAAACATCTTAATTTTATTACTAAGCTAATAACAACAGATTCTTGTTATGATTCAGAAATGAAATGGAACAACAAACCAATCTAAACGGCCCATCACTTAAATATCAACTCTGAAAGTAACACATTATATGATCATTACATAAAATGCAATTTAAAGGCGCTGGCTAGAGATCTAATATATTTCATGATATTAAGTCGGAACGGGGTTGCAAACTTCCATGGCTAGTCTAAGAGGCTGGAGTTTTATTTTACTTTACTTCCATAAACCCAGACGGATTGCGATTATGGAAATAACTTCCTGCATTGGTTTTAGCTATGAATTATCGACTCTACTCCCGTAGAACCCAGAGCACTGAAAGTAATAAATACAATTTTTCTCAAAAATATCTTGACAAGAGAAAAGACGGTGACAGATTGCTGCATGCTAGAGGACTTATACAAGGCTTGGTACACGAAACGCTGTAAGGGTGGTCTAGTTTAGGGCATCCAAAATATATTTTATATCTGAGTGGGTATAAACTTTGTAATACAAGGACACAAATCCAATAAGTTTAGTTTTCTTTAATGTCATCTATCAAATAATATTCCATGCTGGTCTGGGAGAAAAAGAAAAACATAGAATGTACCAACTGCTTCTCTTCCCGCGCAAACCGTAAAAGTCGTCTGAGGGAATCGCCGAATGGGGAAATCATGACATAAGCGATGCGGCTAGCAACCCATTACTATTGATTTCCTGTTTCAACTACCATTATGCTATAAACGTGGCCTAAGGTCTTATGGCTCTAGGCTCTGTCTACCCCGTATGGAATAAAGACGTGATTATATGTATCTATCAAATAATTTTAATCCCAAATTATAAATATTTAACTACAACAAACGCTATACAGGTGACCCGATTTTGATTCATACCTTAAATAAGTCATCGGTTCGTTAAGAAGAATCATATCATCAGCATTGTAGGGTTAATTGACCATGCTCGCCCTAGTATCAGTCTCGGCCTCTGACGTGGTTTCTGTAAAGACAACCAGATGGCCACTTGTACCGAAAAATACAACTTTTTTCAACTTGTCTCTTAGTCTAGATCACAGACGTTAGAAAATTAGATAAAGCGCCGCGGACTAACGGTTAAACGCTAGGTTCTAGGATATTAAGCTCATTATCCAGTAATCCAGATAATAACGTGTTCGTGTACAACGAGATGATATTTTTTTTTAGGTCGCAATTTTTTTTCTAACTGTCAACATAGTTGTATATTAAAAAAAACAATGGCACTCCGTGAGTTCTAACAGAATTGAAGGAGTTTTTGGAGGGAAAGTAAACTGTCGCTATGTCCGCGCTGTATTTAATTTCCAAAAATTAGGTTTTTTCGAGTGTTTGTGCATAATATTGGTGGTTTATTATTCGCAAAGTGTTCGTGAACAAGCGTGTGTGTTGGGAAGTGATACAGTGTCGATTACGTGACTTTTTATCTTTGTCACCAAAATCTCCATGATATAGCTAAGTGAAATTTTTCCACCGCTTCACTTAGCCATCTGACTCAGACTAGACTTACTTACTTGACTGGACTTGACTATTGACTTGAATTTTTGACTCGACTGACTTAAGTAGGACTGAAGAAGATTAATAAATTCAAGAAAGGCCTTAAAGGACTAGATTCCATGGCCGTATAAACTATTCAAATTTAATTCAAATTAAATTCAATTCTCTAAAATGCTCTTCACGCCTAAAGAAGTTTCCACTTCAGAAATGTTTAGTGCTTTTACCAGAGCATTAAACAAGGATGAAACAAGGAAATAATTGAGATAGAAATCCAGAAATGCATAGGCACTAAATGGTCATTGTAAAGCCGTGGTCGCACCTATTATAAATGGATGATAGGAACATCTTTAAACAAACATTGTTAGTATACCTACACTATACAGTGGATGCGAAAACGGCTTTACAATGACTATTTAAACGTGTTATTCTGAGGAGCTCGATTCTTTGATTGTTGGTTCTGATTATTATTACTAGATGGCAGTAGTTAGGCTTTGCCAAATCCCTTTAGGCACCCTGAAAAATTTGACAGGGTTTGCAACTAACAAATTTATACCACATAATAATATAATCTAAGATAACAAAGTCCCACCGTGATCTTATTGGTCTGGTTTTCATGTTAAAAGAGCTCCACTATAATTAAATAGCGATCTCTCAACTATAATCCATACTTCCATACTATCCATATCCATATCCATACTCCATACTAATATTATAAATGCGAAAGTCTGTCTGTCTGTCACCTCTTCACGGCTAAACTGCTGGACCGATTGTGATGAAATTTGGTAGGGATGTAGTTAAAGACCTGAGGTCAAATTTTGAGCACGATATAACTAAGTCTACAAACTAACCTTTCTAACTAAGATACAAACTCAATGATACTATATTTTAGTAAGAAAAATTTTTATAATTAAAATTTATTATAATTAATATTTATTATAATCAGAAAAAAATAATTTTCCATCTTGACCTGGCCGGGGTCGATCCCAGCACCAAACAGTACCCCCTAGTATGAGATTTTATGAACGCAGACGCTAGCGACTGCGTTAGGATTTTGTGTGGAATTTCTTAGTTGCCTTATTTTACTATCCGCCAGGCTCGCTGTACAGCACCCGTAGCCAAGTGACAATTTCAAAGCGCTAACGAATGTCGACAAGAACAAAATGTATGGGATTGACATAAGCTGCGGTAAATCACGTGGGCAATCTTATGTCAATCACATACATTTTGTTCTTGTCGTACCTCGTTGACGTTTTGCGATTGTGACTTTGGCTAAGCCCCCTGGGTTGCTACTACCATCTCTTAAAACCATGCAAGATCCAGTGAGTAAGGGAGATGTCGCCTTTCATCATGTATTGCGCTGTCCCGTTTACTCACTGGATCTTGCATGGTGTTAAGAGACGGTAGTAACCCCCCCCTGGTTTGTCATACAAAATCGCTAACGCAATCGCTAGCATCTGCGTTTATAAAATCCCATACAACTCTCGTACTGGTTTGATACTATAAGCACAGAATACCTAATAGTACTAATACAAGCCTAAATCACACTGCTATCGGCACATTCCAACATCTACATTTTAACCGCATGTAATTTCCAACTACTCGTTAAAATATACGCCAACGCATGCGATCTTAAACCCATTTACCACTCCATTAATCTTTATATTGAAGCATTGAGTTATTTCCCAACAGTAAAAAGCCGCTAAATAATGTTTTAAATCCGTCATCTCCGCCATTTATCGCTGGTTTTCAAGGAGATCTTAAAATATCGGGTGTACTTTAAAAACTCGAATGAAACTCGCAAGTGTTAGCGGCTGGTAATTCGCACGTTACAGGTATATCCTTACAACAGAGAAATCATCCGAATAGAAATGTTTTGACACGGATTTAGTTCCAGGATCAGTGTGGCGGTGTATTCTCTCTTTTTATCTTCAATGAATACATATAAACCACACCACACTTTATTAGAAATGTATTACGTAGTTAAAACAACAAAACCACCTAATATTATCGACCAATAACAGTGGCAATAAATGACGCAATCACATTCCCAGCCTATTTTTCTGTGTGAAACGTTGGCTTGAAAGCCAAACTAGACACGTTTTTCGTGTATGCTATGCCACTTCTTGTTAATATATCTAAATTCTGTGATCCTTACTAAAGGTGACCCTCTCTTGGGAGGCTTTTGGAAGTATAGGAAAATAATCACTGGGAGAACGTAACTAAAACATAATATTTTAGTTAAAATGGGCTAAAGCAAACCTTTATTTTTTTATATGTTGAAATAACTTGGTAAAATGACCTGAAGAAGGTCGCAGGCAGGCGCTGGATGCAGGCCGCTTCCTACTGGTCATTATGGAAATCCGGCGGCTGGTAACAACACGTTACAGGCACTCACTAAAGGTGAGTACCTCTTAGTTGGTGGATGAATCGAGAGAAGGATAATATAACTCTTATTTAAAAGATTCAGGTGTTACTTTGCGGAAGTCAAAGTTACAAAAATAATTTGGTAAGCGCTTGTTAAATAAGGTGAATTTAAATAAACTGCAAATATTTTAAGGGCAGATTCAGGCCACTAAACTGAACAACTTTCCTAAATAAACTTATGTCGAAATACGAAACACATTTTTTGACCTCCCATACAAATTGAGAATCAGCTCATCTAGTTTAGTATGGAGAGGGAAAAATAAAATTTCATAATTCGATATAAGTTTATTTGGAAAAGTTGTTCAGTATAGTGGTCTGTATCTGCTCTTAAAATATTTGCAGTTGATTTGTGTCCACCTTGTATAACTTACATTCGAGGTACCATAGTAGGTACCTTCTGATTTCCGAGAAAGAACTGCGTCATCACATCAACTACTGCATCGTATTACTCTACCCCAGTCCAATCAGAATCCGATTGACATAAATGGCAAGACACAGTCTTGTATCTGTCCATCCACCCAAACCTAAGTACTTAAAATACACTATCATCAACTGAGGGACTTTCATATTTCCCGCTCTCTCTCTCTCTCTCTCTCTCTCTCTCTCTCTCTTTTCCTTATCTTAGCGATTTTCTAGTTTCATCCTAAGCTTGTCCCTGCGGAGCCCAGGTTTCTTTTTTCTACTTTTTCTTCTCCATTTCACACAGTCTTCAGCATCTTTGAACGTTTCATTAATTTCAACCAGGTGGTGACGGACTGACTCGGCAATCCATCGAATTTTGCTTCTGTTGGTATATTTTGATTGCCGAAAGGCGGTTCCGAAGAACTTTGACACCAAGGTGGGCATGGTCGTTGGACCATGACACCTACCACACCTACGAAATGATGATGATGATAACTTCAAAAATGTTCTGTGCTTCTTCAATCCATCGAATTTTGCTTCTATCGGCATATTTTGATTACTCCAGGTACCGTCACAATTAACATAATTATTATGTTGGTTATTGGCTTTTTAATTAGGTATCTTTTATCACCCTCTTGTATCATACTTAAGTTTTATTTTAAAACTAGTACAAATTCCAATTTCCTGCAAAAGGCAAGCACGTAATTCGAATATATTATAGTCCAAATGTTAACACAATAAATCACAATTTTAAAGTTAAAAACTTTGTAGTCACATGAAATAATAACGTATTTACAACTACTTAAAGACTAAAATAGCTTGTAAGTACATTCTAGTTTTCGTAGCATGCGGCCATCTTGTTGTGGGATTAGAATTTCAAATGGCGGATGAATAAATTTAAAAGTTATAGTGTGTAATTAACACTACAGTTTTAAATTAAGTGTTAGGCGCTAATAATAGGTCAAAAGGGTTTAATTTTCCGTATATTATGTTTGGGTCGTGGTTGCAAATGGATTTGGTTGAAGAGTAAATAAAGCAAGCCATATAATTTCGATTTGTTTGAGGCGACATTATGAATACCACAATAAAAATCCATAAAGTCTGTGTGTCCGTGTTTATGGGTTTTTCCACGCTGGTCTGGGAGAAAAGGAAAAACAATATGTATCAGCTGCTTTTCTTCCCGCGCAGGTTGTAACAATCGCGAACGAGAGAATCGTGGAATGGGGGAATCATTACAAACCTATCACTATTGATTTCCAGTTTTAATTGCCACCATACTCAAACGTGGTCTAAGATCTTATGACTGGCTCTGTCTACCCCGTATGAGATAAAGGCGTGTGTCTGTATATTCAGGCTCCAATTGGAAGAAACTTCTTCTAGAGGTGCCTCTTCTACTAGTGAAGGTTAGTGGTTAGTCTATAATTAAAGTCCTTCTTGTCTTATGCTCTTCAGGATAGCCCCGCTGCGCTTGCTATCCTGGTCTACTCTCAGATGTTCCGCAGCTAAGATATTTTCTTTTTCTAACTTTCTTCTTCACCGCAAATTGATCCAAAACGACCACTTACAACTCATTACAATGTGTAAAAACTTTGTTAGCTCGTTTATGTAAAGCACTATTTGTTATTTCATACATTCATTATCACTATCACTACATAGTATAAAACAAAGTCGCTTTCTCTGTCCCTATGTCCCTTTGTATGCTTAAATCTTTAAAACACGCAACAGATTTTGATGCGGTTTTTTAATCGAGTGATTCAAGAGGAAAATTCTATGCCCATGCGAAAGCGGGGCGGGTCGCTAGTGGCTATATGACGCCACTAATTAAAAACCTTATGTTTTTCATAATTAAGTTTATATTAGTTCATGCACAAGCAATCTTATCTACATGAAATTTTCACTCGGTTTGACGTTACTTTTCCATTTATTTTTTCCCGTCATTTACATAAATATACAGTACAGTAATCAACAAAGGTTGGAATTCCGAAGTTCTCGAATTTATTATTCGCCTCGCATTCCTTTGATGTAAATCTTTTTTGTCGTTCGTATAATTTCTGGAATTTCATTAATTATGACCGTTTACTCATTGTTTGTTTTGGTGCTAACAGGAGAAAACAAATAAAAATAGCTCTGTCTTTCATTGTACTGTCTGCCCGGTTATTAATTTATGTTTTTATTCGCATTTGAACAATAACAGATGGTTATTTTTGGGGCATACATGCCAGCAGGCGATGTTTGGCAAGCAATACGGGTGGCGCCATTGCTCCAGGTTTTGAAAACCTTTTTCCTTCAACATGTTTGATACGGAACCCTTCATTCCAAATCTTGGTATGAAATAAAAATTCATAGATGACTTGTAATCATCATATTATGTCGTATAAGATTTGTTTTCTCAATTTCGGACGTGGTTCCCTAAGCGACACCAGTTGGCAGCCGAGACGTGGCCGGGACCAACGGTTTAACGTACCTTCCGAAGCACGGAATCATCTTTATTATAGGACAATCTGGTGATTCGAGCCTGCAATGTCCTAACCAAGAACACGAAAACAAATTATGCTTCCCATCAGAATCTGACCCAACTCGAGATCTTTCAAGTAAAAAAAAATATTATAGATGAATCATAATGAAACAGCAACTAAAATACGATTACCATCAACTTTTTCTATTAAGTACTCAAGATGACCGTCCACAAACAGCTAATTAAGGTAAAAATGTCGGAACTCTTTCATGGTTTTTGTCCAGTCATCTTCCAAATGGAAGTTCGGTGAAAGAATGTAGTTTTTGCCGGATAAGGCTTTGAAAACCTTCAGTTTTTCGTGAAGTGATAGCCACGCCACGAAGGTGCCTAAATAGCAGCATACTGGGCTCACAAATTGTCATAGACACGACGAAAAAAAAAACTATTTGTATCATCTTTATCATTTCAGCCACAGGCTGCTGCTGGACATAGGCCTCCCCCAAGGATTTCCAAAATGACCGGTTAGAAGTGGCCTGCATCCAGCACCTGCCTGCGACCTTCTTCAGGTTAAAACATGTGGGTGGGTGGGTGTCCGATATAGTTTATGGTCATTGTGCTTACTATAATACCCGGCATATAAGTGGCCACAAACGGGACGTGGGGGGCTGCGCACGTTAAAATTTGCATGGAAATCGGCCACTGCGCATTCAAGATCATTTCAGTTTCTTGAGAACTTATATGCCGCAAACTTAATCTTTATAAGCCCTGCAAGAACGAGTGAGTAAGCAAACTTACTTACCATGCAAGAACGAGTGATCGTTCTTGCATGGTTTTTGGAGATGGTAGTAAGCCACCAGTTTGAAATGGTGGCAAACCATAGTGAAAGCGTAACCTGGATCCTGTCTGATACAACTGGGAAACACCCTCAAATAATATGTGTAGTCTTAGGACTCTTTCACCCGTTGCTAAGCACCATTCGGTCAACGTCAATTAGTTTTACTAAAGTTCACTTATATATTCGCTAGACGCAACAGTCCAAGACCTTAATTGCTGCTTTGACATTGATCGATGAAGGTACTCATTATAACATATTTTAGTTTTTTTTTTCTCTATAGAATAGACGAAACCTTAGGTTACAGGACCTCTTCTTAATATGTATTTAAAATTATAGCTACCATCATACTAAACGTGGCCTAAGGTCTTAAGATCTAGGATGATGAAAGTGTGTTAGCGATTTTGTACGGCAGACCTGTAAAGCGCCTCTGGCGGATAGTAAGGCAACTGGAAAATTCCATACAAAATCCTAACGCATCATCATTCTAACGATCATGATTCATGGAACATGATCAAATCATCAAAAGCGGACCTTAGGCTTTGAAATGTAAGCTGAATATGCAACTAGGAGACACGCTTGGATAATGATGATTTAATTAACTTGCAACCATTTTGTTTCCCCTTTAATGAGGACAAAAAGATGCGTGCCCTGCCATAATTTGATAATACCCTTTTATTGGACGGATTTGGGGAAACACACGAACTCTTATTTTGATCGATCGATCTATATATTACTAGCTTTCGCCGCGGCTTCGCCCGCATGAGTTTCCCTCGGGAACAGTGCTTTTTCCCGGGATGAAAGATACCCTATGTCCTTCTCAATACTCCTAGCTATGTGTATGCGAAATTTCAGGAAGATTGGTTTAGTAGATAGGGTGTGAAGAGGTAACAAACAAACAAATAAACAAACAGTTTTGCAAGACATTTTTTATTTATAAGTATTTTTTGTTAGGGCTTTTAGTTTATAGTTTAGTTAAGTTTTATGTTTTTAAGGGTTATTTTTAATATATCATGTAAATCTGTAACTTAAAACTTAAATAAAATATTGTAACAAACAAATATATAAACTGACTTTTGCATTTATAATATTAGTTGGGATTATGATCGAGCGAACGAAGCGAGCAATTTAAAGACTGGCTCATAGTATATATAAACATCCAAGACCAAGGCCAATAAAAAAATATCATTTTTCATCTTGACCTGACCGGTGATCAAATTCGGGACCTTCTGAGTAGCGGGGAGGCAAGTTAACCATTACGCCACGGAGGCTTTTGCCGGGGTATGTGTAGATTTTGTGGCAGCGCTGTTTGTTATGAGCTAGACATCGCATTCCTGAAGACCCCGATGTCTGAAAGTCACAATAAATTTCAAAACGTTGATGAATGTCAAATAAATAAATAAATAAATAAATATATAAATTTCAACAAAAATATTTCAAGAACATTCGTCAACGTTTTGAAATTGCAACGATGGCTAAGCTCCCAGATAACTGGGAAACTTACGCCTTGGCTCCTGATAAATAGACGTGCATCTAAATCCCTCATTACATTGTCAATCCAGCAATATACTAACACGATAAATAAATTGTTCGACAAAATCCACAACCGTGACTCCGTTCTTGATTACACACACCACTTCCAAACCGAACCCAGACTGTTAACAACATAATAAACACATTCTCGTAAAGAAAGTGTACAGCGGATCAGCTCTTTGAAGTGGCAGTGGGCGGGGCACATAGCATGTCTAACCGGTGACAGATGGGACAGTTCTCGAATGGCGACCACGCACCGGTAAGCACAGCATTGGATCCGACCAGATGGTCAGATGACCTGAAGAAGGTCGCAGGCAGGCGCTGGATGCAGACCGCTTCTAACCGGTCACTTTGGAAATCATTAGGAGAGGCCTATTTCCAGCAGCGGCTAAATAGTGATGATGATGATGATGATGAAAGAGTTTAAAAACGGCAACCTAATATACTACGCCACTGCTTTCCCTCAGTCTGAAAGCGGCCTGGATCCTTTAAAAACTTCTTTCACAGGAAAACGGTTGAATCGATTGCTCTGAAATTTGTAATGGAGATTGCTTAGACTTTGGAACAACACATAAGAAAGAAAGAAAGAAAAATAGATTATTTGGCTGTTATGAGAACTACAAACATTTAATATACAAAGCTATATTTTATAAGCTTTACTTTATCCCGGAATTCCCACGGAAGCGGAGCCCCGGCCAACAGCTAGTATGAAAATAGAATAGAAAAAATTAGGAGAAGCAATTACTTATTTCTAATGAATGAAAAGAAATGGGTTACCCCGGTCTTTTGAGAGGCTTGCTTGGGGACATGGATCATGTTTATGAATATATAATTCCTGTACCTACAATGACCCAGGGCTTTCACCTCGATGATAATCTGTGGCCGCACCCATCAGATAACGCCATCATTAATCATTCACCCCTTTTTTCGCGCCCTTCTATTCTGTGTTAATAAACTGGGCTTTTATTACGTGTTCTAATGGCGTATTGATTGCTATCAGATTTTATGGCATCCGAATACAACGCATATGATTATATGCGATGAGACAGATCTCATGTCATTTTAAGCATAGAATTACAAAATAGCAGCCACTCGGCAAAAATCTTTAAAATCTTCTTCTTCGTCCGAGTGTGTTTCCCGGTTACATCTTCAGCTTTAAGCTTCAGAGCCCATAGTACGCTATTAATCATGGTCCTGATTTGGCGGAACTGATTATTACAATGGAGCGACTGCCGTCTAACCTCCGCAAACCTTTTTACAGGGAGGAAACCAGACCCACAGGAACATGACCCGGGTGTGTTAGTGGCCAACACTGTCAGATTTTTCAGGCTGCCTAAAGGCATCTGACAGCCTAACGACTGCTATCTACCGATAACAGCCGGGACCAACGGCTTAACGTGCCTTCCGAAGCACGGAGGAGCTCAAGATAGAGAGACAGATCTCATGTCATTTTAAGCATAGAATTACGAAATCGCGACCGCTCGGCAAAAATATTTCAAATCTATGATTTGATTATAAGTTTGCAGAGATACTGATACTGAGGTGCTCGGTAGTCGTGTTTGTACACGAGTAAGATGAATTACCTTATTATGACTGTTTCTTCTATCTCACATCTCAATTCTCTTTTTGTAAGTGAGCTTATCAGAAATCCTTGCGCAAATTTTTTGCTAGTAACCTTAATAAAATAAAATAAAAAAGCCCTTTATTCTACTACCATTTCAAAGTGTCTGATAATTAAAACTTACATAAAATAATCTTCTTTCTTCTGTTTCTTCTTTCTTTTTGATGTAGGTACTTATGTAATTGGTGTAATAAAGTGTCCATTCATTCATTCATTTTGCGCCCAGTTTTCTTTTTGTTGTTTTTTTTTTTTCACCAGCTTAGGTTCGTCAATAGTATCATTACATACATGCATAATAAAATCAATTAATGTAAAAAAAAAAAAAAAATTCAAAATAAATTATCAGAATTAAATCACTAAATAGGTAAGTCTTAGGTAGTAGTCGCCTCTTTGGCGTAGGCCTCCCCCAAAGCTCTCCAATTGTTTCTATTTCTGGCCTTCTGCACCCAGTCTATCCCCACTTTCTTGCCAAAAATATCTCTCCATCTCATTCTGGGTCTTCCTCTACTTCTTTTGTTGTTCCTCGGTATCCACTCTGTCACTCTTTTTGTTGGTCTACATTTATCCATTCTACTTATATGGCCAGCCCATTTCCATTTTAGCTGTCGTACTCTATACCTAACATCTGTCACTCCAGTTTTTCTTCTAATTTTTTCGTTAGTCAATTTATCCGAAATTTTTACGCCAAGCATGCTCCTTTCCATTTTCCTTTGACAAACAGCAAGTTTTTCCTCGTCTTCTTTCGTTAGGGACCACGTTTGGCATCCGTAGGTAATACATGGCAAGATTGCTACTTCGTACAACTTTCTCTTTATTTGTATATTAATGTCCTTGTTTTTCATGATTTCTTTTAAGCTCCAATATTTTTTCCATGCTAGAGCATTTCGTCTGATTATTTCATTTTCTGTACAATTGTCAAAAGATACTGATTGTCCTAAATAAATATAATTCGGCACATATTCTATTTTTTCTCCATCGACTGTTACATCATGTTGTATGCTGTTCGTGATTATCTTTGTTTTTGAGGTATTAATGAACAAACCAACTTTCTTGCTCTCTTCCACCAGCTCATTTACCATGATCTCCAAATCCAACGCACTTTCCGCGAAAACAACAATATCGTCCGCAAAACGCAGGTGGTTGAGGCATTCGCCATTTACAGATACACCCTTGCTTTCCCAGTCTAGTCCTCTAAAGACTGATTCAAGCACGGCGGTGAATATTTTCGGTGAGAGTGGGTCTCCTTGTCTCACCCCCTTTGTAATAGCAAACTCTGAACCTTCCTTCTCTAACCTTATCGTAGCTCTACATTTTGAATAGATGTTACGTAGGATGTTGATATATTTAATGTGAATGCCTTGTGCCAATAGCGCTTCCCAAATTGCGTCATGAACTAGTGAGTCGAAAGCTTTCCTGTAGTCTATGAAGCACATATACAGTTCCTTATTATACTCGTTAGATTTTTCTATCAATTGTGTCACTACCTGAATATGATCCATCGTTGAATAGTTCTTTCGAAATCCAGCTTGTTCTTGTGTCTGGTTTTCATCTAGGATCCTTGTTATTCTATTTAAAATCACTTTGGCCAAAATCTTATATAAATTTGAAATTAGACTTATTGGTCTGTAGTTGTTGAGGTCGTTTCTGTCTCCTTTTTTGTGCAAAAGAATAATGGTTGATTTTGACCACTGCTCGGGTGTTGACTCACTTTCCAGAATGTTGTTGAATAATACTTGAAGAGGTTTTAGAAGACATTCACTAAATGATTTTAGAAATTCGTTTGTTATGTTGTCCTCTCCTGGTGCTTTTTCATTTTTCTGGGTTTTAATGGCGTATTCGATCTCTGATGTTAGTATGCTCTCTGGATCGTCATTATTGAAGTTTGTATGTAAGTTTAGGGTCTCATGATAAGTTTCTGCGGTTGTGTAGAGCTCTTTGTAGAAGTTGGTAGCCTCTTTTAGTATATCTTGACGATTAGATAACACGAGTCCGGTTCGATTTTTCAAACTCGCTGCCCATTCTTTTTTGTCCTTCAAAGTGTTGTATGCTTTGCGTACGGCACCGGTTTTCTGTATAAAACTTTCAAAAACCCTTTGTCTATATATTATTCTTTCACGGGTTATATTTCTATTTATTACCTTGCTGATTTCTGTTATCTTTTGTTTCGTATTTCGTGTTCTCTTTTGTTTATATAGAGTTTTTCGTTCTTCTAGTAATTGTAAAGTTTCTCTGCTAAGTTGTAAGTTCTTCGTTCTCTTGCTGTTTCCTGGTACAAGTTTAAGAATTGATTCCATCGTTTCTGTGAGATTATTATACTGTGATTGAACATCAGATGAAACCGTAACTGAGTGTAATAACTTTTTCTCCCAGTAGGTTATTTCTTCCTGTGAAACTGTTGGAAAGATATTTGTGTGTTTGTAAGTTTTGAAAAATCTTCTCTTATTTTTTGTATTATACAATTTGCATCTGATCATTCTGTGGTCTGAATTGAAATTTAAATTATTTAAAATGTCAAATTTGTGAATATCATTTGATTGGTTTGTCATTATGTAATCGATTTCATTTAAAGTTTTTCCATTTGGATGTCGCCAAGTCCACTTTTTATGTATCTTTGTTTTAAACATACTATTTACAATCTTTAAATTATTTTCTTGTGCGAATTCCACAAGTCTATAACCATGCGGACTTCTATCACCAAATGAAAAATCACCAAAAACACTATTTTCACCTGGTCTCATTTTTCCAACCCTGGCATTAAAATCGCCTTGTATAATAAGATTTTTCTTGTCAACTAGGTTCAGAGCTGACTCTAAAGAATGATAAAATTGATCCATATCTTCATCCGTATACGATTCTGTAGGCGCATATACTTGAACGATCGACCATTGCTTGTTGTCTAATAATTTTATCTCTAACACGGCCACTCTATCTGAGATAGCCCTGAGACTTGTTATGTTATGTTTGAGATGTTTTTTAATTAAAAACCCAACACCATTATTTCCGCCTGTCCCAGCCGAATGAAAGAAAATGTAATCTGTGTATTCTTCTATAGCCTCGTAATCTCTTCTAATTTCACACAGTCCGATAACGTCCCAGTTTATTGTTTTGATTGCATTGCTAAATTCAATCAATTTGCTGTCTGAAAGTAGAGTCCATGCGTTGAAACTAGCTATGTATATATGTTGTGTTTTGTATTGTGTGTTCTTTGGGGGGTTGTGGTCAAGCTCCTCCACGGTGACCAGCCGGCTTGGAGGATGGAGGGGGCTACTACCTAATTTTAGTTTTTTTGGAAAGCAGTCACAGAAGGCGATGTCGAATTTCCAGCGCGCATGTATGAGGTGATGTCCATACCTTTATTTTTTTTTGATGATTGTCTAACACTGTTTACATCTTCAGTATTTTTTTGAGTAGTCTTGGGTGATTCTGATAGTTGCCTCTTGTTCGATTTTTTTTCTGTGTTTGAATGTCGTATTTTTTCTTTTAAGTTTATAATTTTGTCATACCGGAGAGCTACGTTTTTTCCAGAATCTCGTGCTTGTTTTAGTTCTTCCTGGAGTTCTTTTCTCTTTTTTAAAACTGAAGGCGGATAGTCTTCTTTGATGTAAACAGACGATTCTTTTAATATTTTCTTCCTTTTCAAAACTTCAATTTTTCTTCCTACTGTAGTTAAAGACACGACCACGGGCCTAACTCTTTCATTTTTCTTGCCCAATCTTTTGACTGATGCTATTTCTGATTGCTGACATTTTATATTCATAGTATCATTTAGAATTTCTAATATTTTATTTTGTAGGTCTTTATAGCTATTTTCTGTTTCATCGATTCCAAAAAATACGATATTCGTCTTTCTTATCTCTCTCTGTAAGTAATCTATCGTTTTTTGTTGCTGCTCTAATTTTATTTCCAATTCTCGTGTTTTTTCTTCAACTTTGCCAAATTTTTCATCTATATTCCTATTTATATTGATTGTTATACGCTCTTCCATGCTTCTCATATCTTGTTTTTGGTTAGATATTTCTTCTTGGATTTGTTTCAAAATTGTCAACATATTCTCCATTTTAGTAATTTTATTTAAAGTGGTGCCCTCTAGCGAGATAGGTGGCCACTATATTATATAAAGGTTCTAATTTATCAATATTACTTCCTGTTGCTAGTAACCTTAACTTACATTAAAACTTCAAAAGTCATTGAAATAGTGAGACCTAGTGAGACCGAAGGAATAGACTAAAGATTACAGAACAGAACCACATTGCATCGCAGCTAATCCTTGCCACCAATAATTAAAAATCATTATTCACTGAAAACACAAGTTATCTATAAGTTAGCTTTAGCGTTAAGTCCGTCTTTGCGCCTCATTATTTTAAGTTAAGCTGTTTTGTGTAGTTTTATTATTTTGTGGTGCAATAAAGAGTATTTGTATTGTATTGTTATCAAAAATCCGTACATACTCATAACAGGGAGTTTTGATAACTTTAGTTTTCCTAGTGAATACCTAGTGATTTTTAGTTGATGGTGGCGCTAGTGTTCACCGAGGTATCACCTTAAGATTAGAGAACCACATTATTCACAGTCAATATCAGCATTTAACGGCTAAAACATATATTATGACAGATTCTTTGGCTCTCATCCAAGTGTAGTCACCACACGCGACCGCCATATTTCAATTACGACCAAATAATTTGACACAGTGTTAGTTAACTATGCGCTTATAAACTTTGGCGGGGTTTGGCGCCAGTTTAGTTCTGCAAAATTGTCCTGGTCTCTACTATCATCTCTAAAAACCAATCAAGATCCAGTAGTAGGTAAGTAAGCGAGATGTCGCCTTACATCACTTACATGGTTTTTAGGCCACCTGTTCTTATTCTGATTAAATAGTCTTACTTGACTCCTGGAATACCGCTCTGGCTATACTCATGGATAATACATAGAGTAGCGCATTGCATTATTGTGTTATGTACCCCTAGTAGGCATGAGATTATATAAACGCAGACGCTAGCGTCTGCGTTTATACAATCTCATACTAGGAGTACTGGTTTGCAGGTTGAAATAGAGGCAGTGAAACTACTGGGTACTCTTTGATACATCAAGGTGTCATTGTCACGATCCAAATTAGGCTACGGTGACCGCACGCCCATCTTTCGCGAGCCGTATGCTTGAGTGCCAACGTTATCCATTTTTTTTCAGTAAAATAATGTTTCAAAATCTCATACTCTCATGCTTGCCATCATGGAACTCCACAGAATTAATTTACAATTAGCTTTTGCCCGCGGGTTCATCGCGTGAACTTCCCTTGGGGAACAGTTTCATTCTGGACTAACTTTCAGAGAGATTGGTTCAGTAGATCTAAGGCTGAGATGATGGTAAACCGTTACATTCTAATCCACTTAACATAGCGTGATATCCAGACATGTACAAAATTTTACAACTACCTACCGCATGCCTGTCCTCAAACCTCCTTATAATAGAATGTTATAGGTATTTAAGAATGCATTTTCTAATAAAATATACGATGAAGACGAGGGGTTTTAAAGATACGATCCTTCGTAAAAGTTTTACTATGCAGTCAATAAAATATACTATTTTAGATAGTAGGTATAACCTTATACGTCTGTTTTTGTGACATGCTAGGTCGTGGGTCCGAATTCCGTTATTTAATAATATTAACCTAATTAACAGAGATCATAAAAACAATTTTAGGTTAGCAAGTCGACGCTGGGTTATTTATATTTGTGAGGACCAGGGGGTCTAAAAACGCCACTTTGAGCAATTCATCGAATCAATTCATATTACGAATTCCTTAGCAATTCTGTAGAAATTCCTCTAATTTTTGTAAACTGGCCAACTAAACTTTGCAATTTCTCTTAAAAAAAATTGAAAGAAATAGGAATTGCTAAAGAATTGCTAAGGAGTTCGTAATATGAATTCAATTCGATGAATTGCTCAAAGTGGTGATTTTAGACCCATAGAACTCCGCCACTGAAATGAAATAATCCTAGTCTGAGAGGCTTCGTAAATCAAAGGTTTGTAGCGAGACACTCGCCACTCATAACAAACCTCAACCTATCGTTTGGCAACGGCTGCGCGCGCAATGAAAAACATCGACGGATCGCGGCGTTCTTCATTCGTCGGTTCTCTACCACATGACACGCGTCTCTGGTGTCGATATTCTTATATTGTAAACTGTGTTGTAAAATTGTAATATATCTATCTGTATATACTATCCTCTTTTGCTATCAAGTTCCTCTCTATACCTTCTCCGCTTTCTACCTACTACCGCTTCGCCTGCTTCCTACTGCTATACTTAACTACACATCGTGTGCGACTGAATGCCGATCTTGTTAGAAGTTGGTTTAGTGGAAACCCACACGCCACCTTCTACACTGGTGACCACCGACTACGAACAAGAAGCACCTTTTGCGCCGATTTGTGACCTGGAAATCATGGATCTTTCTTTGGATAAACTGGGAGAATTGGCTGATAAAGTGTACGAAATTGCTCCTGCTATACCTCAGTTCTCCATGGCTAGCACTTCTACTGTCATCACACCATCTTCGCCTATGGAAGAGCTAACAAGGCAGGTCAATGAGCTAACCAGGCAAGTAGCAGCCCTTACTAATGACAGGAATAACAGAAGTCACTCACGTTCCAAGCCTAGTTTTCAGAGAAACCGCTCAAGCAGTCGCTCGAATTACACACAGCCACCGCCAGACCACCCGCACTGTTTCTACCACTATACTTTTGGAGCTCAGGCGAAGAAGTGTAGGCAGCCCTGCACATTTGAGTCGGGAAACGCCCAGGGCGGTCGGAAGTAGCGGCCAACGACTGCCCTCCATCTACAGGCCGTCTTTTTGTCACCGACCGCGCCACGAAAATGCAATTCCTTGTGGATACTGGCTCAGACTTGTGCGTTTTCCCACGATCAGCAGTCAAGACGTCCTGCGCTCGTTCCAAGTATGATCTAATAGCGGCAAACGGCAGTATCATCCATACTTACGGGCCTATACAGCTTCATCTCAATTTAGGACTCAGACGCATATTTTCTTGGAGCTTCACAATAGCCGACGTGTCAAAACCCATCATTGGTGTTGATCTGCTTAGCCACTACAATTTACTAGTTGATTGCAGGAATCAACGTCTGGTTGACGGTACTACAACTTTACATGTCGCCGCCATTTCAGAAAGAACAGGAACCACTGACGATATCGCCTCTGTGAAATCTGTTAATGGTGAGTCAGAATTTCATCAAATACTTCGAGAGTTTCCGGAGATTACAAGGCCTGCTGGTGTGCATTCACCGCCACAGCACAGCACACTACACTATATTAAGACTACGCCAGGACCTCCAGTATCTTGTAAACCACGACGTCTAGATCCAGCTCGACTTCAGACTGCCAAGAAGGAGTTTGAGTTCATGCTTGCCAGTGGCATTGCTCGCCGTTCGGAGAGTCCATGGTCTTCGGCTTTGCACATGGTGAGAAAGAAGGACAATTCATGGCGACCTTGTGGGGACTACCGAGCTCTGAATTCCCGCACTATACCTGATCGCTACCCTATACGACACATTCATGACTTCTCACATCAACTTTCTGGATGTTCCATCTTCTCCACCATCGATTTAGTTAAGGCCTACCATCAAATAGCTGTAAATCCTGCTGATATTCCCAAAACAGCGATTACTACACCGTTCGGACTCTTTGAATTTCCGTTCATGACTTTTGGCTTAAGAAACGCTGCCCAAACTTTTCAAAGGTTCCTTGATGAAGTGCTCCTGGGCCTTGATTTCTGCTATGGGTACATCGACGATATCTTGATTTTCTCAAATTCCGTGGAACAACACAAAGCTCATCTTCGCATACTCTTCGGACGCCTCAAACAATATGGCATATGGGTCAACACATCAAAATGTTTCCTTGGAAAAGAAGAGGTAACCTTTCTAGGATACTCAGTTTCAGCTGCCGGTACTAAACCCCTCGTTACTAAAGTCCAAGCGCTTCAGGAGTACACTGTTCCCAAAACTGTTAAAGAGCTTCGAAGATTCTTGGGCATGCTGAACTTTTACCGTCGCTTCGTACGAAACGCTGCTCAACTTCAAGCACCGCTGCACGCAGTACTATCTGGCCCTAAAGTTAAAGGTTCACATCCAGTGAATATGACACCTGATATGCTTAAAGCGTTTGAAGATTGTAAGACCTCATTGTCAAATGCCACACTACTTGCCCATCCAAACCCAACTGCAGATTTAGCCATCGTGACTGATGCATCAGATTTGGGTATTGGTGCAGTCTTGCAACAGCGAAAAGGAAAGGAGTGGCAACCTTTGGCCTTTTATTCGCATAAACTGAGCCCATCTCAAAAAAAGTATAGCCCATACGACCGGGAGCTGTTAGCTGTTTACGAGGCCATTAAGTACTTCCGCCACATGGTCGAGGCGAGGACATTTGCCATACTAACTGATCATAAACCACTCACCTTTGCCTTCACAAAGAATAGAGACCAATGTTCACCTCGCCAGTTCAGATATCTAGACTACATAGCTCAATTTACAACAGACGTTCGATACATACCTGGACCCGAGAATGTGGTTGCTGATGCTCTCTCGCGCCTAGATGAGATCTCCGTGGCCATCGACTACCAAGAACTTGCACGATCCCAGGAAGCTGATCCTGAGCTGCAAGGCCTTCTTAAACATGGTACCGCTCTGAAGCTAAGGAAGATACGAACAGCACACATTAACTTACCAATATTCTGCGACACTTCTGTTCAGCCACCTCGACCATACATCACTCCGAACTTAAGAAGGCAAGTCTTCAATATGGTGCATAACTGGAATCACCCAGGGAATACAGCTACAGTACGACTGGTTACACAAAGATTCGTATGGCCAGGGATTCGTAAGGACTGTAGAGAGTGGTCTAGGCAATGTTTAAATTGCCAGAAAAACAAAGTCACCCGTAATACTCATTCTCATCTCTCATCTTCATTACTCCTTCTGCGAGGTTTTCTCATATTCACATTGACCTCGTAGGACCTTTACCATTGTCTTGTTGTTACAGATACTGCCTCACTGTCATCGACAGATTTACTTGATGGTCTGAGGCTATCCCCCTACAGGACATCACAGCAGAGACCTGCGCAGCTGCCCTCGTGTCTGGCTGGATAGCTAGATTCGGCTGTCCCGCTCGCGTGACTACGGACCGTGGTCGTCAATTCGAGAGCCACCTTTTCAATGCACTCACGTCTATGATCGGCGCGCGACATCTTCGCACTACAGCGTACCATCCAGCTGCTAATGGCATGGTAGAACGTCTCCATCGCCAGCTCAAGGCTGCCATAATGTGCCATGACTCTTCACAGTGGACCGAATCGCTTCCACTGGTGTTACTGGGGATCCGAAATACCTGGAAAGAAGATCTACAAGCCAGTCCAGCTGAGCTCGTCTATGGTGAGCCACTCCAGCTACCTGGTCAATTTCTATCTCCCAAAGATGACTACACGACAGCAGATATCACCCAGTATGTAACCCGACTTCGAACGAATATGGCTAAGCTTTCTCCAAAACCTGCTTCATGGCATGGTACTTCTCCATTTTACATTCCACGCGATCTTCATACCGCATCCCATGTCTTTCTTCGGCAAGATCACGTAAGGGCATCACTCGAACCACCCTATGCCGGACCTTTCAAAGTCCTCGAGAGGCAGGAGAAATTTTTCAAGATAGATGTCCGAGGTAAACCATCCAACGTCACTATTGACAGACTGAAGCCAGCTTATTTGACAAAAGATGTACATAGTCCTATAACGATGCCACCGACGACGACAACAACATCTCAAACAGAGGGACAACAAGAGGTTAAAACAACCCGGAGCGGCAGACGAGTAAGGTTTCCGAATTACTATCGACCGTAGTTACGGTCTGGTTGGGGGAGTGGTGTAGCGAGACACTCGCCACTCATAACAAACCTCAACCTATCGTTTGGCAACGGCTGCGCGCGCAATGAAAAACATCGACGGATCGCGGCGTTCTTCATTCGTCGGTTCTCTACCACATGACACGCGTCTCTGGTGTCGATATTCTTATATTGTAAACTGTGTTGTAAAATTGTAATATATCTATCTGTATATACTATCCTCTTTTGCTATCAAGTTCCTCTCTATACCTTCTCCGCTTTCTACCTACTACCGCTTCGCCTGCTTCCTACTGCTATACTTAACTACACATCGTGTGCGACTGAATGCCGATCTTGTTAGAAGTTGGTTTAGTGGAAACCCACACGCCACCTTCTACAGGTTAAGTTCTCATTGACAAAGCTGTTCGACTCATAGAAGCTTCAGCATTAGCGATACTCATAGATTTAAAAAAAAATAGCGGCGATACTGGCACGTATGGTCGTACAAAAGGTATATTTCTATGGGTCTTATTTGTTTATTTTATGTAAACTTTTTTGGTCGAAATAAATAAAAATATGGTGGATTCTCGGTGGTTTAAATAAAAAATAAATACGTAATATACACTGTCATATATCAGAACTGCATAGTCATCACGTTCTACTAAAGCAAACAATATTTCATCCTTATAATGAAAGCAGGTAAGTATCAAGTTTCCTGATAAAAATTGGCTACTTAAAAAAAATCGTCTTTATAATTTTTCAAAAGGTCAAAATCGGTCATATAGATTGCGAGGTTTGCTAAAAAATATGATTAAGGTTATGATTATACTAACTCATTTTAAATATATTTTTATCCGAATTTTTTTGATTTTCGAACCTATTTCCATATAAAAATAAACATATCGAGTGAACGTATTAGTCGACATAGTTTTACGCCCAAATGCGATAACGCTAATGTGTTGAGTCTAGTTCTTTTATACGACGATTTGGCATCTTTAACTCCTTTTTACGACAATTTCTCGATCATTAGCTGTAAAAAGCTTTGCTTATACGACTACTTTGCTGCGCATAACAATCCTCCCTGGAGCGTGCTCGTTATATTAGCGCGCGTCAAGCGATAGCGAGTGCGCGGCCATGCTTGGATTGGTCGCCATTAGTAGAATTTCTATGTTGAGCTTCCCCGTACTTCGGAAGGCACTTAAAGCCGTTGGTCCTAGCTGTTTTCGTAACGATAGATGGCAGTCGTTATTCAATGTTAGATGCATTAAGGCATTTTAAAAAATCTGACAATGTTGGCCACTAACACACCCGGATCGTCTTCCTATTGATCTGGTATCCCTGTAAAAAGGGTTACAGTGTTGAGATGGCAGTCGCTCCATTGTGATCAACTGTACCGTTGTAACGCGCCCTTTAATATACCTAAATATACATACATATACCTAACACTGCACACCAAATCTATATATAATTACTATATACTTACTCTCCTAAAATCCTAATTTTAAGATGCTCTAACCTACATTAATTTTTTTTTTATTTTAATATATCTATTTGTTTTGAAAAATCTATTTATTTTAAATATCTATTTAATTTAAATATCTATTTGTTTTTAAATATCTATTTGTTTTGAAAATCTATTTGTTATAAATATCTATTTATTTTTAAATATCTATTTGTTTGGCTTGAAAATTTGGCTTGTGATATCTAGTGGAGGAATACCCTGGTTGCAATCCGAAGCTTAACCAGATTCTTTTAAGAGTATTATCAATATCTATAAATACAAAATGCTACTAAGTACCAGCTTTTATTAATATCCTACTCTCACACTATCTCCTCAGCTACTATTAATTTATTTAATATCCTACTCAACCTATTACTTGCCCTAATAAATGAATGAAATATAAATAAGAGTTTTATCAAATTTGGTTTAGTGAATCCACATAGACCTTTACATTAAAAGTCCTAGATTAGACATCATCCTACATGTTCCAACTGAATTATTTGTCAACCATGATTATGAATTGAACTATTTTATTGGACATTATCCTACTACACAGAAGAGATGTTCATCTACACTGAATATTTAAGTTATTATGCCTGAATTTCCAAGTCTCAGATTATGAATAGTCTTATTGTTAGTTGTAGTAATCTAAATTAGAATCTTTTAATAATCAATCTAGTAAGTATAGACTTATAATTAATATTACAGGTCTATGGAATATTATACAAGTATGAAAGTTCTACTTGAAAGGTATACTTAATATTTTCAAATGATAATTAGTTTATACATATGGGTTTTTGCAGCAAGGGCAGAGCACCGCCACCGCTCATACCGATAGTCTTCGTCACCTTACTTGGCCTGACTTCTCCTGCAACCCAGCCTTTATTGTATTTACACAAAAGACCATTCTACTAATAGTCGGTGAAGTTTAAGTAAGTCAGTATAGTAGACTTAAGTGGACAAGAGGAGAGACAAAGTGTCTCCAAGCGCTATCCCAACACTACAGTGTGTGATTTCTTCAACATCACTGCGATATTTGCTGAGCTGTTTTAAATAATGAATTTAACATAATACAAAATATAGACTAATCTTATGTCTTCATATTTTGCTTTCTCAAGACTTATTTTATGTCTTCATGGATTCAATCTTACAATCCATTCCTATTGATTGTCTACTAAATTAATATTTGTTAGGATAACTAGATTTTTAGATGAATTTAATATGTTTATACTAGAACGGAATACTTTAGTAACATATGCAGAGATCCAAGTAATATGTAGATAATTAAAGTAGGTAAATGTTATAAGAAAGTACTTCTCATTTGAGATAGGAGAAGATAGATCAGGTAGCAAATAAAATAGTATTGAATCTGATATTCAGATTAGTAGTTTACAACTATAAGTAGGTTAGAATATAGTATTATCCAAGATATTTGATTAATAAGTGATATTTAGTTAGACTATATTGTTCTTGTTCCCTCCATGAAAGTTATCATTTATATGTAGGTAGTTTTAGAGTGAAATAACTCTGCTTAGGAATCTTTTTCCAAGTAATTTATAAATAAGTGAATCAATCTTACATTCACATGAGTATTATAAAACAGGATCGAGCCCATGGCAAAAGCTATGTACACTATCAAGTAATTAGATGAATTTAATAATTATAGAAGGTATCCAGGAAAAGATGTCTCATGGGAAATCTCATGAAAAGCAAACTTATCTCACCGCTTCTGCATTTGGAGACAGAGGTTCGCTTGGCTTGACCATAGCATCACCAGATAAGACCTCCACACTCAAGAATCCCTCCAGGAAAACCAGACAAACATTAAAGTAGTATTCTCATAATTGTTATTATTTTCTAGAATGAACAAGACAATTTGTAAAATAAGTAAGTAGGTAGATAATATTGTTTGATACCACAATATTCTTGGACAATTCTGATATCCTTGATAGATATTTATATTGAAAACAAATTATTTTACTTTCTTTGCAAAGAATCAATATCATAGGGAAAATAGGAAAAAGAAATTTGATTTTATATATTTTTTCTTTTGGAGCGTGGCCATTTTGAATATGGAGCCTAGGTTCGCTTACCCCCATAAATTATAGTTTTATGTCCTTGGAATTTACTAATTTCACAAGAAACACAAGGTTTTCCACTATTATTTTCGCACTTTTCACTACACTGTCGATTGCCGTAACGCCTACTAACTATACAACCTATTTCCTAGAACTATGCCTATACTAACTATCCACTACCATTCCCTAGAGCTAATCGCGTCATTTCGAAAGTGTGATATGTGTAAGTCTGATTCCGGTGTAAGAATCAGGCTGTCTAAAGCTACAGAATAAGCTGTTGAGAGACTTTCTCTCGCTAATCTAGATATTTGCTCCTAATCACCCTAGCTCTGTAATAGTCCACTCGACCTTAGCCAAAGCCAGTGAACTCTAGTCTCACTACAAACTGGATTGGGCAGATCCCTCCTAATTCTAGCAACCCGTGTAAGTAGGTCAACCTTTATGGGATAGGATCAGTTGACCTAACCTGGTGAGGACTGAAATTATGAAGCGTTGAAGGAACAACACGTCCGAGAAACGCGTACTTAGACGGATTCGCATGTATATCCTTCCTCGCTCATCCCTTCAGGTAGCTAACTAGACTCTAAAATGCGAGTCCCAAAGCCTCGCCACAAGACTTTGTCTTTCTACCTTGTCACACAGTCAAGCCTTTAAGTTAACACCGCTGGGTTTCAGGGCAAGACTGATGACCGTTGATAGCACCTCCCCGATCATAAAGCAGATCTTAAAAGAATTTTCTTCATAAAACCCCGAGACACCTGGATTTAGGCTAATCTCTAGGTCCCATGAAAACTATCCAAAAACAATCACGAAAATAACTAAAGTGTACTACAAAATGGCGCCCTTAACTTCAGACCTGTTATACTCACCATGAGGTCTGAAATTAAGACGAATAATACTAAACTACCGCGAATCTACACTGCCCTAAGTTAAAAATGTGCTATCAACCCCACGCAAATAACTTCTTCTTTCTTGATTATAAAAATACTTTACAGAGAAAATGTTGGCGATCTTCTTGTGTTTTCTTCCGAGTTGGAGTCCCCAAGTGTCCGAGAGTAAAGTAAAAGTGCCCCTTGCGGCCTCCCGCAAGCCTATTTATCACCTATCCCCGTACCTCATCCCCCGTGACGCTAATGTTCATCTACCGGCGATTCGTGTGATACTTTTTATTCTATTTTGTACTTAAATAATTTAAAAAGCTAAGCCTGTCCCATGATTCAAGATTTAAAATTAACGTACAAATTTTATAAGTAATATTCATCATTCATTGATGTATAAATTTATTAAATTATGATATCATCATAATAAAAGTAAGTCAACATTCACCGCGTCCTCGACATATTCCGTTTTCAAAAGAGGCTTCGGTTTTTCATGACTACCTACATTCATCGCGTCCTACTCTACGTTCAATTTTTAAACGAGGTCATTCGTTGTTCGTGACCAATACATCTCCTTTTAATACTTAATTTCAGATAATTTAAGTTTTTAACATTAAATTATTGATATTATATATTTGTCATTTGATTATATATTATTGAATTCAAGCAAATAATCTTATTCTAAACAATTAATATTTATTAAAACCTGAATTGATCAATCGCGCAATCTTAATTTCCGCAGCGATAGTTTACCACATCTGTCACCAGATGGAGCAAAATTTACCAATGAAGTCTCTTTCTCTTCTCTTTAAAATCAAATTAAAAGAATATAATCAAACTACTAGCATTTTTATCTCTTAAAATTCAAATTCGAATATTTAGACTCAGAAACAGTTCATAAAGAAAATTTACAAATTAAATTTTCCTTGCGTGATGAACCATCACTAACGTACAATGTTGCCCCTCAATTAAATTTTCCTTGATTGATAAATCATCACTAACGTATAGTGTTGCCCCCTCATTAATCTAGACAGAGTGAAATACAATATTGTGCGTAAGCAAAAGTTACTGACTTTTCCGTAGATGGCAGCACGCGTATTTCTATCCTTATTTTATATTATCTATGGATTACAATTAAAACTCCAATCAAAAGCGGAATATTTGAGAATGAAACGAATGCACAAACAAGTGTTTCGTTACACCGTGCAGAACCATGATTGAAAGCGTATTCTGGGCTCTGAAGCGTAAGCTGAAAAGCAACCAGGAAACACACTTGCACGAAAAAGAATAACACAAAAGAGACTGCCTCTAAATATCTTCAATTTTAATTTTATTCATTTTGTGGATGTCTTTGGGCTGAAATGGTGATGCAATTGTTTTTATGCATGTGCATGAAACTGTCTGTAATTCCAAATCTCTTGGCCACTAAAGAGCGTTCTTAATTAAAATTTAAATTCATTTATTTCGAATAACAAAGATCCAAATTCACATAAATAAAAGTTATTACAGTTTACATATATTTGAAATTATTGAAAATTTATAATTGAAGTTGAAATATAATGAATTACTTTGACACAATAGTGTGTATGGTCAATTGATCCTGTAACCCAAACGATTTGAAGATAAAGAAAGCTGGCGTAGTTATTATTTTTATTTTTTATAGTTTTTTGAACCGCTTCGCTTTTTCATATTATAGATCTTATGTCTTATTTTACTAGCATTTTCCCGCGGCTACGCCCGCGTGGTACTCGGTTATATCGCGCCAAAAAGAAGCCTATATTTGACTTTGATCTTTAACTATATCCATACCATATTTCATCAAAATTGGTCCAGTGGTTTGGCCGTGAAAACAACAGATTGACAAATAGACAGATAGATTTTCGCATATTATATATTAAGATGGAAATATAGATATACGTTTCTCAACGTGTGCTAAGGGTTGGGCAAATCACATAATTTCTTTCGAACCCTCAAAATAGATCTCATATTGATTTCAATTATGTCAATAACTTTCGATACAAGCACATATAATATAAGCACCAGATTAAAAATAATTAAACCATATCTCCACTGCCACTCAATGTTATCAACACTTGACAAATTTGGACATTATCTCACCTATCTACACTTACATCACTGTTGGACACTAATATAAAAAATCTAATAAGTATAGGGCTGCCATCTGTCTTTTTTCTAGTTTAGGCAGGGGGCTTCTACCTTAATAGACAAAAAACGTGCGGGTTTGCTTAAATATTATTATTTTACTAACATATTATGGTTTATGGTTTAAGATATTTATTTCTAATAAAGAATACAATTCACTTACAATAAGAAACACATTTTCGAAAATGTAGACAGTTATAAACATACAGTACTTGATTCTATATAAGTATATCACAAGTGATAGCATGCCAAAGAAAAAAAAAAGAAAAAAAATCTATATAAATATAAAATTTCTTTAGAAATAAGCAGCACCCTTGTACTAATGTTCTTTATTCTATGTTCTTTTCTTTTGTATATTTTTCTGTGTACATGAATTTGGAATTTGGAAAATATTTATGTACCTACCTGTGGTTCTAGGGTTATCACACGTCTTGCACTGGTTGCCAAATTTAGAGATGGCAACCTTCTTTTTATCCGACTGCGGGCAACCGATAAAAAAGAAGTTCATCGTCTAGCATTTTTTCCAGTTTTTGATAGATAGATAAACAGATAGATATTTACTTTTTTATCCAAGAACGACATACAATTAAAATATAATACCAAAATTTTTTTTTTCTGAAATTCCCATGGGACTCTCAACAGCTATTGAATAATTTATCGTAGCACAGCCGATTGTACAAGCGCAGGTAAGCAATACCTCCCTAGGGATCATCCACGATTCCCGAATTACAAGTCAAAGAAGACATCGTCCCTTAAACGTAGACAGGCACGGAATGTTTACGGAAGAACGATACTGTCTCATCATAGATTGTTTTCGTACAGAATGGGCGACATAATAAAATATATATAAAAAAATTAATCCTTACAAAAGAAACAACATATTTGACAACTAAAACAGTTGCATTGCATTTATTTGTTTCTTATATTTACGTATAATTAAAAACAAACTAACAAAGTATACAAAAGAAAACAAAAATCAGAAAAATCACAACTAATATTATAAGTGCGAAAGTGAGTTTGTATATTTGTTGGTTACTTCTTCACGCCCTATCTAAAAATTTCGCATACACATAGCTAGGAGTATTGAGAAGGACATAGGCTACCTTTCATCCCGGTAAAAAGCACTGTTCCCAAGGAAAATTCATGCGGGCGAAGGCTAGTATATTATAAATCAATATAAGACTCCACCGACAAGAGCACAGCTCTTAAATTTTAGATAGATAAATAATGTTATTTTCTAAGGTTATATTATAGGTTTATAATAATAATACATACATACATATAATCACGTCTTTATCCCATACGGGGTAGACAGAGCCTAGAGCCATAAGACCTTAGGTCACGTTTAGCATAATGGTAGTTGAAACAGGAAATCAATAGTGATGGGTTGCTAGCCGCATCGCCTATGTCATGATTTCCCCATTCGGCGATTCCCTCAGACGACTTTTACGGCTTGCGCGGGAAGAGAAGCAGCTGGTACATTCTATGTTTGTCTTTTTCTCCCAGACCAGCATGGAAGATATATATTTTATAATAAAATATATTATACACGCCCTTCCTTCTATAAACCTCGGAACACTTTTCGACAATGGCAGCTTCCGAATCGCCATCGGACTAAGGCTGGGGGCTGCCATTGTTGAACGCCATAAATGTTCTTGCGGCACGGATGTCGACAGGCAAGGACTCCACGGGCTACACTGCCAATGTAGTGCAGGCAGGTTCTTCCGCCACGGCTCCATTAATGACATAATTAAAAGGGCACTTGCCACCGTCAATATACCCAGTACTCTAGAGCCACTGGGTATATTTCGTGACGATGGCAAGCGTCCAGATGGCCTAACTTTGGTCCCCTGGGAGCGGGAAAGGGTACTAGTATGGGACGCAACATGCGTCGATACTGTAGCCCCTTCCCGTCTAAGGGGGACAGTTTCAAAGGCAGGAGCCGCGGCGGAAGCTGCAGAAGACGCCAAGCGACGCAAATATGAGTCTCTGAGAAGTGAATATATGTTTGTTCCGCTTGGCGTTGAAAGATTAGGCCCGTGGGCACCAAGTATGAAACATTTTTTCAAATGTTTGGCTCCCAAGCTTGTCGACGCCGCAGGTGACAAGAGAGCCGGCTCATTTCTCGCGCAGAGAATAGCAGTCGTTATTCAGCGCGGGAATGCAGCCGTTCTTGACACTATGCCGCAAGGACAATTATTAGATTTTTAATAGTTGTGTATTTTATTAGTTTTATTTTAGCTTTATTTTAGTTTTAATTTAGTTTTATTTAAGTTTTAATTTTAGTTTAATTTTAATATTTATGTAATTGGTAAATTTAGTACAAAGAACAATATATTTCTAAAAAATTTATAATAATAGATTATAAAATAGAGAGATATATATATATATTAAATAACAAGCAATTACAGTTTTTATAAGTCAGTCGAGAGGAAGTGTCTATTCTTAGGCAGGATACTAATTTTTCCGAAATATCTATAGTTTGACTAACGATAGTTTTTTGTCATTCTATCAATACTATCGTAAACTATCGATAAGTAAAGTAGTAATGTTTTTTTCTCAAACTATCGATAATCTATAGAAACACTATTGGTAGTTGACTCAGGTAGTTGACTATCGAGCGGCAACACTACTTAATACTACACGACTTTGGACAGGGTTTATCTAAGTATATGATATAGCTTGACACAAAGAATTTCGAATCGCGCGCGGACTCAACGAGACAAATTTTTTTTTTCTAAATCTATGGCTTGACATTTGAAAAAAATAGTCTATGACAATAACTTATTCGAGGGCGAATGACGACTGACGAATGCCGGTCCTCACCGAAAACAAAGTAAAGTCCCTTCATGCAAAATGCATGCAAATGTATGCGTGAGTGCTCATTGTACATATTTCATTGTGCGTGACTGACACGCCTCGGAAATTGTCGTTTTTCAGACTATGAGGATAATAAATGTCCAATTTTTAAACGACTAACGGCCCGGTACGTGCTTCGCTACGTTTAAATGAAGAACCCCTAAATAGGCTTGGTGGACATTACACAAAATTGAATCAGATTGGTTTTTTCATTCATATATTAGACCGGTACTCACAGAACAGAGAAATTATCCGAATAGGAATGTTTTGACGCGGATTTAGTTCCAGGATCAGTGTGGCTAGCTTATTCTCTCTTCTCACCTTCAATTCATACATGTAAACCACACCACACCTTATTAGAAATATATTACGTAGTTTACAACAAAGCCACCTAATATTATCGACCAATAACAGTGGCAATAAATGACGCAATCATATTCCCCGCCCATTTTTTCTGTGTGAAACGTTGGCTTGCAAGCCAAACTAGTGACATGTTTTTCGTGCGCTATGCCACTTGTTAATATTTCTAAATTCTGTGCCGGCACTACTTCTATTACTGAACTAAGAAACAATAACCCTTAATTTTCGCCTATGTGTCGGTTAGGGCATTAGGCGCGTGGGGTCCTAAACGACCGATGCTAAATATCAGCAAATTAGCAAATTGTAATTCATGGCTCGTCGCTCCTTCGTTTGTCTCCGGTAGTAAATTATCCGAACCGAATTGTTTACGTACCTACGCTGAATGTTAAAGTATCGGATATTTAGAGTTACGACACCCATTTATTTGTAGTGACTGGGCTAACTAGCAACTTGTAGGTCTAAATTAGAACCATTATAGGTCCTAAGTAGAACAATGTTATCTTATTGATTGCCTATAAAAAAAGAATTTATATTAAAACAATTGGACAACCATGTTGGCGCATTTTGTTTGCGCCTTTGCGCGACTTTTTTTTACTTTTCATAAAAGTAATAAGTCCTTGCCAGTAAGAGTCCCTACTTTAAAATAATAAATCACTACATAGTATAAAACAAAGTCGCTTTTTCTGTCCCTATGTCCCTTTGCATGCTTAATCTTCTAAAATCTTCTCTACTCTAAAACTACGCAGCGGATTTTGATGCGGTTTTTTTTTAATAGATAGAGTGATTCAAGAGGAAGGTTTTATGCCCATGCAAAGCCGGGGCGGATCGCTAGTATTATAATAAAACAGTAAATATATTCTGTCTGTACATTTAGTAATTTTGACTGAAATGGATAGAGGGACACTTAAAATTAATAATATAAAGCAATAAAAAAAATTTTTTTTTTTCTGTATGTATGATCACGCTTATCTCCGAAAGTACTGAACCGATTTGCCTAACCTAACCTAACCTTCACCAATTGTTTTGTCACTCGAAAGCATAGGTATCTAAATTTAGTCTCATCAAAATCGTTTCATCAAAAACAGTTATCGTCATTTGAATGAACTCAAGACATGTTAGATTTCGAACGAACTCACCAAATTGGTTTATTATTTTTTTTGTTGTTTATTGTCATGACAAACTTTGTATAAAAGAAACCCCCTTTTCTTTTATTCCCGGGCAATTCCGAATTTCGGGAGTAATTCACGAAATTCCCACGATGACAGGAACGAATTACAGGCGCAAAAAGTCGCGGGCTACAGCTAGTAATAATATAATAATATATCTCTTGAATGCTTTTAGCTTCTTTCTCAATTGATTCTCCATTTGTATGTTTGTGTTTGTAACTATTACATTATCTATAGCAATACTATCATTGCTTAAATTGTATACAATTCGAAATTGTTTACGATTACAATAGTTTTCAGGAAAACTATTACGTTTTTGATGTTTATAATGGATTCGTAAATAGGAAAAGTTTGATGTTGTACTACTAAACTAGCGGTTTTGTAAATATTTATTTTTATAATATACTAGCAGTCCACCCGGCTCCGCCCGTGATACACATAGTCTATGTCACTCCGGTAGGTCGACCGCCTATCTCGATTCTTTCCTCTCGTAATGGCTACTTGTATCGCTTTCGCCACATTTCGCTCCGTTTTACGCTAAAACGCTTAAATTTTTTTTTTTTTTTTGTTAACGTTGGCAAAAAATAAAAAAAAATTAAGGCCTTTTGTGCGTAAAACGGTGCGAAATGATACAAGTAGCCATTACGAGAGGAGAGAATCGAGATAGGCGGTCGACCTACGGGATAGTGTGGCTTTGCAATGGTTAAAGATTTTTTCAGAAAAGTCGAGTAGTTTCGAAGCCTATTCGATACAAACAAAAAAACTTGCTTTATCATATTAGTATCTATAGTGTATAGATATAATTTTAAAACATAGGTACTATGTTATAATGTGATTCGACATATGCTGATCGGTTTTCCATTATTTTATTTTGAACAAGAAATAGGTATGTTTGCATTTTCAAGTGGGTGTGACGACGTGGTGACCAAACCAAAATCAGGCCACGCCAGGCGTCGCTTTACGCGCCGATCATTATTATTTATTTATCACTACATAGTATAAAATAAAGTCGCTTTCTCTGTCCCTATTTCCCTTTGTATGCATATATGTCCCTTTGTATGTATGTATCTTTAAAACTACGCAACGAATTTCAATACGGTTTTTTCCAAGAGAAAGGTTTCCATACCCATGCGAAGCTGGGGCGGGTCGCTAGTTTATTTATATTCTTAATCACACTAGCAGCTTATGAAGCTGATGCGTGTGATTCTTAAGTTTGGAGATTTTATACATTGTCTTATCTATTACGATACAAAATAGAAGAGATAGATAGAGATCATTACGATAGAAACTCCTTAAACTCTCGAAGTTTAGATATAGATCTTGTAAACTTAGATTATAGCTTATAAATTAAAATGCTACTTTTCCGATATAAGGACGACAAGGTGTGTTACCTAGCTTTCTAGCTGTGTCTGCTTTCAACTTTGCTTAGTAAATGCATGTCATTTTTAAACTTCAGAGCCAATATACTTCACAAAGGATAGCGTGCCTTTCTCAATAGTCCATTATAGAGAGCCAAAGTTCGTTATTTTCCGTAAGGCGACTCACACACCATACGGTATTATTGGGTCTGATCTCAAAAAATCGACCAAGTGTGAGTTGAGCTCGTGCCTTGAGGGTTCTGTACCGCCACACAATACTAAATGAGTTTCCAGGTTATATAAAGATTTGGACTATTTAAGGGGATTTTATTTAATTGTTTGTAACAATAAGTCTTGGGAATGCTGGGGGATTACTATAAATTTTTTAGCAGACCCGAAACGAATGAGGTAGACGAGGTGCCACAAAACATGGTGTAAGGCGACATCTCGTCAACATTTATTTCGGGCCTGCTATAAGAGACCATAGTAACCGTCGTCTACCGAAAGTGTCTAGTAAATAAACTGGTGAATGAGTAAAAATGACTAGCAAGGAAACTGGCCGATGGTACGCTAACTGTCTTGTGCGATCAAAACGTGCAATGTGTAAGGGGCCTTACGAAATAACGTGTAATCCAAATCGGAAGCTTTTAACAGGGTTCGGATCGTCCGATTTCAACGTCAGACATCACTCTTTCTTTACCAGAAAATAAATAAATATATACGGACAAATCACACAGATTGAGTTAGCCCCAAAGTAAGTTCGAGACTTTTGTCATGGGATACTTACTCAACGATACTTTAATTTATAACAAATACATTAAAGATAAACATCCAAGACCCAGGCCAATCAAAAATACATTTCATCTTGACCTGACCGGGGATCTAAGTGGCGACCAATCCAAATTAAGCCACGCTTACCATCGATTGACATGGGCTATAGTTACGAACACTGGGCTTACGAGCTCCTGGACAACGACAGAGATTGTTCTGTGCAAACAAAACCTACGTCTCAAATTAGACAAATTATAAAGTCTAATTATTTCCATGAATAAAATTAGCCCATTATCAGACTACGTGGCTGACTTAATGAGCTTATTATACTTTTATATTGGGATTAGTTATTTCTGTTCGTCTCACTGACTTTTGCAGGAGCAAATTTTGCGCTTGATACCTTGGACTAATTATTGGGACGTTATTATACAAGGTGACTTTTAACAGATGCCTAAATTAAAAAAAAATAATTTATTTTTTTTGACGAAACTCCATTATAATTAATTTTCGATCACATGATGATTTTGGTGACGAACTTACTTATTTTTGTGTGACGAATGAAATATGGGATAAATGTACAACATAAAAAAAAATGTTTGGTATTAAATACACTTAATTTTCTTTTAATTTTGTGTACATACGTCTATAAAATAATGAAGTAAATTAGAAAAAATGTTTTTCCTTCTATACTAATTTAGTGATCACTGACAGGATCTTGTATCTAAGGAAAAATATTTCTGGGAGTGACTTTCCTTCAAAGTATTTAATAGATTCAGGCTTTACTTTGCAGAAGTCAAAGTTACAAGTAGAAACTTACCAAAGTACTTTGCGTAATTAGCTGATGATGAATTTTGGTCAAAATTTATTAAATCAAGTAGGAAAATAGGGAAAACTTTGTTGAAAAATCTACCACGATGAGAAAGAATGACCAATTTGACAGAAATTGTATACCTATATTTACTTCTATATACTTACCTTGAAGTTATTGACTCTATTTGACCACAGAACAGAGAAATTATCCGAATAATATAATAATGTTAATATTTCTAAATTCTGTGGTATTTGACAAAGAATTTGGAAATCTCGCGCGTTCTCCCTACCGAGTCAATTTTTTTTGAATCTATGATATTTGAATACAATAGAAGCAAAGCCTCGAGCAAATTTAGTCTCATATATTCCTGACATAAATAAAATATGGCAACATTTGAAAATTTGCATTCGCAATCACGCTGCATTGAAATGCACTATTTTATTTGCAAGAATTTCTATTGCATATTGTCCATTGTACCTTAGACATATGTCACTAACCTTTTGATTGTAAAGCACCCCTTTTATCTGCGTTCAGACAGTTCAGAGAAGCTAAAAATATGAAAAACATCAAATTCAAGGCGAGGCGTTAATATTTTTTGTTGTTAGGCTGCGTTCATATTGATGCGAGAATTAAATAAAATGGTTTTTTTTTATTCCAGTGAGACTGCTTCGTGAGTGAGACAGAGACTGTCGGAGTAATGGTAGACAGAAGTAGCACCTTACATTATTAACGCGTGAGATTCCCTTGGGAACAGTGCTTTTTCCCGGGATGAAAGGTAACCTATGTCCTTCTCAACACTTCTAGCTATGTGTATGCGAAATTTCAGTAAAATTGGTTGATAGGGCGTGAAGAGGTAACAAATTAACCAACAAACAAATATACAAACTCACTTCGTACTTCTCATAAATAAATCAGTTTCCCAGTTGACGGATTTTTGTGATAACATATCGTAAAAAAAATCAACCAAAATAGACCAAAAAATATCCAGTTCGAGTCAGTATGGACGTAGCTTTACCTCCTTAACGAATACCTCTACATCTTACAACTCTTTAATGTTTACTTTCGCCTCGGATTTGACGAAACGAGACAAAATTAAATATTAAAGGGGGATGTGCCAACATATAATAAAATTTACACTCTGGCTATAACTTAAACCTGACTCTACGGCTCAACCCAAAGAAATACACAATTTATAACTCAAGAACGGCTAAACTGATTTTGTTGAAAATTGGTAGGGAGCTAGCTTAGAACCAGGAGGAGGACATAGGGTACCTTTAATTTCGGGAAAAAGCATTGTTCCCGAGGTAAGTTTACGCGGGCCTAGCTACGGACAGAAGCTAACTCTGGGTACTTAAAGGCATGTGTTTTTTTATTTTGTTTATAATAATACTAGCGACCCGCCTCGGCTTCGCATGGGCATAAAAACCTTCCTCTTGAATCACTTTATCTATAAAAAAAAACCGCATCAAAATTCGTTGTGTAGTTTTAAAGATTTAAGCATACAAAGGGACACAGGGACAGAGAAAGCGACTGTTTGATAATATACCTATAGTGATGATATTTTATTACTTAATTTTTTTCTTTAAATTTTTTTTCACAAATTTTTTGGAGGGAAATTAGAAAACTTTTTACAACTTTTTTGTCCTGTTGACCATTTTATTCAAAATTCTCGGGTTAAAAAAATGCAAAACATTATTTTTATCTAACTATATACAAGAAAAGGATATGCAGATTGTAAGATCTAGAATGCGTCATTTAAATATCCATATTTTGTGTAGTATGCCTTCATAGTTAAGTATATATGGTTATATTTCGCAGAAAGCACTAAATGTATCAATTTATCTTCAGAAAATGGCTGAAAGTTTGGCACTATCGTTCTTTACACATTGATTTTAGCCATAATGGCACCATTCAATACATTTGGCGTTTATCCAATGAACTGCTTTAAAATGCTGCAATATAAACTGGGGTATCTGATTAGAATAGACTACTCGCCTTTTTCTAATAGAGGCGATTAAGGGGGGGAGGGGGGTTGTTGTTATATCTTAATGATATGTGCATTAGGCAGAAAATTGAATTTGTAGTGTAACTTCGAATAAACTTAAAACTTAGCGCTACAGTAACTTTTATTCAATTCAAAACTCGCATATCTACTTTCTATCATTTCTGTCACATAGGTACCTATAATCTGTGGCCATTCTAAGGCGGGCCCAATATTGATAGAAAACTAGCCATTATCCTTTTATTATATACTTAGATACCATCTTTACGTGTACCTAAAGTGTTACTTTACTTTTCTATGTATCTTGACCACTTTAAAAGCTAAATTATATTGTCTAAATCAGACGAAACCGTCTGCTAAAGCTAGTTGTTTATAATAACAATAACTTAGTCACAGACATAGTTGACTCAACTTATATTGATTACCATTTACATGGCAATTCATTTGGCATCTGAGGATCGTTTACACGTCAGTTACTTATCCTGTGACGTCAGTGTAATTTCCGAATCCCGACCGACTAAATATTTATTAATTTATTTATTAGCTGTAGCCCGCGATTTGTGCGCGTGGACTTCGCTCTTGCTCCCGTGGGTATTTCGGGAATTGTTCCCAAAATTCGCAACTATTCGACAACTTTTTATAAAAGAAAACGGGGATTCCGGGGAAATTCCCGAGGGAATTGTTCCAGAATTTCCCGCGGGAATTTCACGGCAATCTCGGTTTGTCATGACAATAACCAATACAAAAAAAGAATTATCCAATTTGGTGCATTCGATCGAAATTGCTATTATATTTGCAGGCAAATATGCCTTGAGTTCATTCAAATGACGATAACTTTTTTTTAATGAACCGATTTTGACGAAACAAACTTTAGATGTTCTTCCGAGTTAAAACAAAACAATTGGTGAAAGTTTTAAGCAAATCGGTTCACTTTCGAAGTAAAGCGTGATCGATCATACTTACAAACAGACAAAAAAATTTTTTTTGCTTTCTATTATTCTTTTTAATTGTCCCTCTATCCATTTCAGTCAAAATTACTAAAGGTACAGACAAAATATTTTTACTGTTGCATTATATGTATAGACATAGATTTCAACATAACTTACTAGAGTTCGCGGGGATCCCCTGGGGGATCGGGTTAGGGGATCCTGGTGGACGAAACGTAACTATCATTACATGAAACCTATACAGTACATAATAGAGTATATAATATGTACAGTCGTGGGCAGCCTTACCCCCAGTGTGACGCTGCTACCACTACTCCTGCAGCCCGGACAACCTTCCCTCACCGCGACGTCCCGAGCGCCCCTATAAATGGCTCGACTTGTGGTTGATCGTCCTCTCTTGCTCGACATCTGCCAGTTGAGTACCTTTACTATTGTCTTCAGTCCCCAACTTTGTGCTTGAACTATCCACGACCCTAACTTTAATTGTATCACTCTCGAAATAAATACCTAGGTTTTTCTTTCTATTTGACATCTTTTATTTCTGTCTGAATTTTGTATGAATATACCTTAAGGACCAGGGGTCAAACATAGGGTACTTTTAAGGTCATTCATTCATTTCGTGTAGGTGTCATGGTCAATCGACCATGCACACCCTGGTGTCAGAGTTCTTCGGAACCGCCTCTCGGCCTCTGACATGGTTCCTTTAACGACTACCCGATGGCAGCCGGGACCAACGGCTTAACGTGCCTTCCGAAGCACGGAATCATCTTTTTTGTCAGACAATCAGGTGATTCAAACCTGCAATGTCCTAACCAAACTGGAAACAACTAAACAAAGTATGCTGCCCGTGGGAATTGAACCCTCGACCCCCGGGTCTACAGGCAAACGCCTTAACCACTGGACCACGGAGGCAGTTTACTTTTAAGGTGCGTTAAGTCCTACGCGGGCGGAGCCGCAACAGCTAGTACAAGTTAATGCGAATCGGATGGCTGTGAACGTTCTTTTTAAACTTTAGTCACATTCCAGAATTCACTAAGTCAGTACGGTGAACAGATTATACATGAAATCCGTTTACCAAGTTCATGTTTCAAATACGTCACTCAATGTACATATTTAAGTTTCAAAGGGACAAGCATACAAAGAGAAAGCGACTTTGTTTTATACTATGTAGTGAGATAGTGAAGTGTTACTTACAAAATACAACTACCTCCATGGTCAAGTGTTTAAGGCGTTTGCCTATAGACCCGCGGGTCGAGGGTTCGATTCCCACGCGAAGCATACTTTGTTTAGTTGTTTCCAGTTTGGGTAGGACATTGCAGGCGTGAATCACCTGACTGTCTGATTAAAAAGACGATTCCTTGATTCGGAAGGCACGTTAAGTCGTTGGTCCCGGCCCGGCTGTTATCTGGTAGTCGTTAAAGGAACCACGTCAGGGGCCGAGAGATGGTTCCGAAGAACTCTGATACCAGGGTGTGCATGGTCAATTGACCGTGTCACTTACACGAAATGATTGATGATGACTTACAAAATTCATACTTAACTCATACGTCAAGCAATTACAGTGGGTTTACCTTGAAGATGGCTCATATACCTAGGGGTAGGGGTGAAACGTGAAACGCGTGTTGTAACACGCGTGTTACAACACGCGTTCGTAAACTATTGGTAGCGGGCATGCTGGGACTAAAACTAGTGGATGTGCATCAGGAAACATCATGTGTTCTCTAAACAGTGATGTGCGTAGTGCTAAAAGTGTGCTAAATTTACGCGAAGTTTCCCATTGTTTTACGTGAAATTATCGTAAAGGAAACTTCAAATTAAACTGTCTTTGAACTATACGTACAATTTAAAAGTGAGGGTAATTACCATTTTTATAAGAGCACCCCAACTCCAACTGCCAATCAGTAAGTGTAAATAAAGTGTTGTTAGTTACATTAGAATATTAAAAAAAAAAAACTAATCTATGCTAATAAATCTATTATTCAGTAAAAATGGAAAGGAGGCAAATGATCAATAAAGCATAGTGCCACGTCGACAGTTGAAACAATGGTGTTTTACGTGAAATCAAATTCTGAAGTTCTCTATTCAAACTATTTAGATAAAGAATTCCATAATATGTTACGACCGCTAAATTTAATGCAGAATATTTATTTTTCGCCAAAATGTATGATCCGAAACAATTTTATATTTCCTAATAATGAATTTAATATTAATGCAAATATATTTGGCGTTTTGTTATTTGTAATGTCATTTATAATACGCGGTTACTTCGGTTACCTGAATGTAAACACTAAAATTTTAGGAAAGACTGTAATATTTGAATTATTCACCAGTTTTATAGGTTATTTGATCGGATTTATTATTAATTCAATAATTAATATAAAACTTAGTAAAATGTATGTCCAGTGCGTTTTGATATTGCAATATATTAGTAGCAAACAGGATAAGAAAAAAATTAAATTGAATTATGTAAGGCTACAAAATTGGATGTATTTTTTTGCTATTGTCATATTTCTTATATTATATCCTATACACTATTTTATATTTTTTGAAGAAAACTCGGTAATGGAAGTTATAGCTTGTATTGTGTTAATAAGTTTTGATATAAATATAATATATGCCACACAAATAATTATTGTAATTAGAAACGAAATTGACTGGTGGGTTTTCGATTTGAAATCCGGCTCGAATATCGGAAACAATTCTGAATATTATAAACAAAAATACGTAACATATGTCAGTATTTTAGACGCTTATAATATCTATAAAAATATATTTGAAGCTATGGTAAGAATTTTGTAGTTATTAAGAGTGTGTAGGTACTTGTAAGTTTTACTCTAACGTACGTAACTTAGATACCTAATTTCGATAAATTCGCAAATGGCAATGAATGTTTGAAAATTTATCGCGCTAACGCACATTTCTTATCGTTTAAACCTTCCCTGGACTTCCACAAATATTTGAAGACCAAAATTATCCAAATCAGCATAGCCATACTCGAGTTTTAGCCAGACTAACGAACAGAACAGTGATTGATTTTTATATATACGTAAATAGAAGATTAAGTAAGTTAACTCACGTGAGTAAAGCTAATAAGTGCCTATTACATATTCTTTATCAAATTAAATTCATTTATTTGTCCATGTAACTAATATAAGTTTTTTTTTTTTAATTTAACCTAATTAATTATTGTACCTGACTCACTACATTTTTTTTTCGTAGATATTTCAAATCGCTAGGGCTCTAATTTTTTTTTTTAATCAATGGTTTTTTTTTTAAGTTCAGAATAGCGATAGATATTTTATTCATTATTACAGATTGTATTTTATTTAGTGAACGGCTTCATAAACTATGTGATTTACGTGCAGATGACATTAGAATTCATAGTGATATCCTACCGAAGTGAAAATAATGTGAGTACAATGATTAAAAATATAAATAAAGTTAAAATGATAGGAGTCTCATAAGAAAAACCTATTTTTAGGGTTCCGTACCATACTTACTTATAAAGGCAAAAACGGAATTAAAAAGGCAAAAAGGTTATTTTTGTCCGTTTGTCTCTCAAGATTATTTTTCTCAAGAAGGCAAGAAATAAAGTTGAAATTCATGTCAAACCTAGGTACCAACTCAATTTTGCGATCTCTTTCCAAAACCTAAGACTTCTCTCGTTGACCAACATAATATTCAGCAATAAATCTAAAAACCAAGTAAGTATGTTTTAACTTCAATAAAAATAAAGGAAATTATTATTTACTAACAAGAAAGTAAAACCATAGGGAAAACTTATCTTGACCTTCTGATATTAAACCCTATGTATAATTATATTAAAAGTAAATCTTTCGTGGTACGGAACCCACAGTGTGTGCATCATCACCCTGCATTTTAATTTTTGTGATTTTGTAGATATTATTATATTCCGTTCTACATGAAAAGTTGTTCCAATTCGCCTATAGATTTTTTTTTTTAATAATATAATTCTTTGTGCGTAAATAGAAGATTAATTACTTATCTTTTTTTTTAAATCTCACATTCAGTTTCGGGCAATAGTGATAACCGTCGGCATATTCGTATGGGTCCTCAAAAATATACTTTTGGAAATCAATCTTAGCATTCAATGCGAGAAAACGTACATCAGTATCAACGAGGCTGACTTCGCTTGTTCCTTGCTTAACGTGGAAGAGTGTTCAGGTTTGTGTACCTAGGTACCTACTTACATTATCCTACTATACATATAAGCACATAATATCCAATCCAACTTCCAACTATCGCGCGAAATTCCCGCGGGAATTTCCCGGATCTCCCCTTTTTATACAAAGTTTGTCGAATAGTTGCGAATTACAAAAAAATATATTTATGGAAATATTGAATGTTTTTTTTTTCAGAGGAAGAAAGGAGACTGTACAAGAACGTGAAGCGTTTGAACCAGTATACATTTAGCAAGCTTAGAGGATTCGGTTTCTTAACCGTCGATGCGAAGTTACCCTTACAGCTGTTTAGTCTACTTGCGACGTGCACTGTGGTGCTTATACAATTTATTATTAAATAAATACCAATATGTAAGGTAGGTGCGGCCAATAAGGCCTAGCTAAGCGGGAATTGAAAATAAACAATAACTACTAATATGAATCAACAAATTTTAATGTTTATGAAACATTTATAGCAATCAACATCAACCATAAATATAAAACCGGAGGATTTCCCACAAATATAGTCAAAATAAAGTGTTATTAAAAACACTGTCTATAGGCCTTTTTAAACTATACTTAGTAACTAGGGTAATAAATAAGAGTTTAACATACAAAACTGAACAAAATATACGTCTTGTATTTGGAGATTGAGATCAATTATTAACAATTAAATACTAATCACAGTGTTAAGCCTTAAAAATAACAAAATATTTGATTAATTATCATCAGGACACTCAAAATTACATTATCTTCCTCTGACAACCCAACGCACTCCTCATGATACCACTTGCTGCATTTAAAACATTGCCTCATAGCGGCCATTTAGTCCTGCTTACATCCGTGACAGTACTAACTCTCATTGTTCTCTAGTGCTAGTATCACCACTATTCTTTTTTTTTGGTATTTTTCTCAATTTTATTTTTGTAGAACAGGTTACCGGAGTTCCTCTGTAATTGATGGCCTTTCTTCTTACTGTTGGTGTCTTTTCAGTGTTCTTAGCTGGCAAAGGCAAAAGCTGCTTAAACGCAGTTCTTTGAATTTGGGAAAGCAGTAAGTATATTATTCTCATCATCGTTGGAACTGGAACTACTATAAACCATTCTGTAAATCTATCAGGCGTTATTTCAAGTTTAGGTTTTACTTAGACAACAATGCTGATTGTGGTTATAGGCCCTAAAAACAGTAAACCAATAAAATAACAGTTAAAATTTTCTTAAAATGTAAAATTAACTGAAAAACAGTCACTTCATGATGCAAAAAAAGGAGTATAATAAGGCCTATACACGAATTTTGTAGGCCTATATAACCGCTAGCAATTCAGCAGACAATTTAAAAATAAGACTATTAAGTTTACTTGATACTATTTCTAACACCACAGGCTACTTAAGCATGAACTAATCAATATATCAATACATATAATAAGACACTAAAATGCGAGTGTCTGTACATTTAATATTTTTAAAAAAAACTGATTGAGTGCGATTAAAAAGGAGTAACAGAAACCAAAAAAACAGTTTTTGGAATTTTTGTCTGTCTGTATGTATGTATGTATGTCTGTCTGGTACGTTATAACTTCGAAAATACTCAACGGATTTAAACGCGGTTTTCACAGTTGGATTACATATGATTAGGAGCGTTGTCAAAACTTTGTTTCGTCAAAATCGGTTAAGGGAAAAAGAAGTTATGGTCGATTGAAAATTTACTTCAAACACTGCTTCTAAACTTTTAATGCGTTTACTTACGTTTAATTTAATTTAGATAAGGCTAGGATTTCTACTTTTTATTATCCATATCAATAAAGACGAAAACACGCACTGCACCTATTAATTTTAATAAAATAACACATTGAATTTGATCGTAAATTTAGTAACATAAAATCTCAATAGATGGCGCGAATTTGCGTACCTATAGACAAATCCCATTTGAAATTTCGCCAATCTCTAGCAACGTATGATGGCCTATCGGTAGAGGTCGTAGATCATATTTTTAAGTCGAGGGTTCGAATCCTGCTATAGATGACTTTTTTTTACTTACTTTTTTTTTACTTACTTTCTTTTACTTGCTTTTTTTACTTACTTTTTTTTATTTACTTCTTTTTTCGTTTTGTATTAATTTTTAAGAATTTTTTAATACTTTAGTAAAGAAATGTTTCAAGAAAGTACCTGGATCGAATCCTGTCACAAACAATAATTTTATGATTTCGTGTTTTATTTGTTTTCTAGAATTATTTTCTTACTTTTTTTTATAATTTTGAAAAGAAACAAATAAATTCATTTGCAAATTTATTTCAGGATAAACGATATCGCAACCCCTTACAAATCATATCTAATAGTTTGTCATTGACGACATTGAAAAAGAAGATTAATCAAATGGTTGACTGGTAGAGAACGCTCTTAGCGTTAAGTCCGTTAATATATAAGTACTAGCTGTTCCCCGCGGCTCCGCCCCGCGTGGGAATCGGTTATATCGCGCCCAAAAGTTTATGTTTGACCTCAGGTCGTTAACTACATCCCTACCAAATTTCATCACAATCGGTCCAGCAGTTTAGCCGTGAAGAGGTTACAGACAGACAGACTTTCGCATTTATAGTATTAGTATGGATATGGATTTTGTACTTATCTATCTATCTTTACATATAATCGGACAGTAAAAATTGAATGTCTGTACATTAAATATTTTTCTAAAAAACTGATACGGGGCGATTAAAGAAAGACGTGTAACAGAAACAAAAAAAAAACAATTTTTGGAATTTTTGTCTGTCTGTCTGGTACGTTATAACTTCAAAACTACTCAACAGATTCGAACGCGGTTTTCACAGGTGGATTACATATACGTTCAACAGTTTTGTCAAAACTTTTTTTCGTCAAAATCGGTTAAGGGAAAAAGAAGTTATGGTCAATTGAAGTTTACTTCTAGCACTGTTTCAAAACTTTTACAGAGTTGAATCCGGTTGACATAAACGTATTTAATATAGATAAAGCTACAATTTCTACCTTGTTTTATCGATATCAATGAAGACAAAAACACACTGCAATCTCTATTAAATTTTAAAAAATTAACACATTGAATGTGTGTGGGTGTATAATTTAGTTACATAAAATATCAATAGATGGCGCTGAAGTTAATTTAATTATTTTTTTCTCATATGGTATTATAGCAGATTGAAATTTTTCCAGTAATTAATTCTAATTATTACAAAAAAATTTTGGTTGTTTATTTAGTTCTATTGGTTGGTTTGTTTATCGGTCGTTTGTTGTATTGTATTGTAAGCTATTTGAATTGATTAGTTGGTTGGTTTGGCTTTGGTTTAAAAAATAATCAAACCAGCAAGTCAGTTCAGTTGTTGTTCGACGGAACATACGGTCGTGTCGTAAGGTCTAATTTAACTAACATAACACTATTTATTGAGTTAGGTTCTAATGACCCTGTAATAGGCTGCGTCTACTCTTTTAGAGAAAAAGATGTGGTATGAATGTTAATATTTTTAGTTTGATATCGTAGCAATGGCTAATGGCTTTATAAAATTGGCACGGGAATAGGATACTACTTATAGATTTAACTATAGGTCTGGATAGTTGTAGTTTCCACAGGTTAAGCGAAAAGCGAACTACACGCGGGCGGAGCCGCGGGCAACAGCTAGTTGACAATAAAACAATAACATTATTAGACCAGGGTGGCATTACAAAAACAAACTTACGTTTGAATTGCCTGCAATATTATAATTTGAACGAAACGTCCGTCGGTTACGATGAATGTCACCGCACTGGTCACAAACTACATAGAGATACTAGCACTGGTGGCAGCAAGCAAGCTAGCTAGTCTTGATATGTTCGGGACGCCATCTTCGATTATTAGCTACCTACGACTGTGACCTCGAGTGTAGGCGGTAATTTAAAGTTGTGTTTTTCATTTTTGTAATTTAGGCCATATTTCCTGACAGGCCTTATTGGCCGCATCTACCTTAATCATCATCATCATAAATTTAAGAGCTAGGCTCTTGTTGGTGGAGTTCCTTCCATTTTTGTTTATCTTTAGCAAGTTCCTTTAATTCTTGATACGACACGACGTTTGTTTTCTCTTTTAAATATGTAATATTATAAGTTAATATTAAAGTTTTCTGTGTGTGACCTTCAATTGAAATGAAAAATCATAAAAATGCTACGATGACGTTTCGCAGGGATACAGGTCCCTTAGATACTATCATCTCTAAAAATTATGCAAGAGCCAGTGAGTAAGCGAGATGTCGCCTTACATCAAGTATTGCGCTGTCCCGCTTACTCACTGGAACTTGCATTGTTTTTAGAGATGATTGTGGCCTACCAGTACCCCTAAGTACCATGAGATTCATAAACGAAACAGACGCTAGCCTACCTTCTAAGAAAGCTTACCTTATTTCCGCCAGGGGTGCTGTGCAGGTTTGGAAACGTTTAGTATAAGTAGTGGTCTAAAACTGCCCTTAAAATATTTGCAGTTGATTTGTGTCCACCCTTCAATAATATTAGTTGGGAATTTCAGTCATGAAATGAATTCCCTGGAGGACCTTAGTGGAATAGCAACTGCTTTTCAACCCTTAGCTAGATCTTCGCTTTACTAGAGGATCGGAAATAGTGGAACACGCGAAATCATCATTGTCTTCGGCTGTACCTACCTACCATAAGATTATGCAAACAAAGTTACTAACGTAGTTTCGAATTTTGTATAGAAGCCAATCTGCTAAAGGCACTTTACCGATTTCTTTTTTATCTTTACATACTTAGTACTTATAAACCAAAGACGCTTTCCGCTGTCTGTCCGTAAGCTTAAATCTTCGAACTACGCAACGGATTTTGATGCGGTTTTTTTTTAATACTGAGGTATATAGAGTGATTCAAGTGTAAGTATATAGTTTTACGTAAGTAAAACCCATAAAATTCCACCCATGCGAATCCGGGGCGGGTCGCTACTGTCGCTAGTTACTTATATTGCTATCTAGCGGTGTAGCAGCGGCTTGGCATAAAACGTAGTTCTTTTTCATTTCTTAAATTCGTCACAGGTGGCACCGTGACGCGTACTTCCTATGTCTAGTTCATAGTTTTTTAATTCGGTAAAAGGTAGGTTTACAATAATATAATACATTTTCTATTCTAAAATAATAAATAAACTAATTAATATAAAAACTAAATACTTAAATATATTACACTAAATAAAATATAGAGCCCAAATTGCTGTCGTCGCAAGAAGGTAAAGTGCCCAAGAGGCTGGCTGCATTTCCACGCTGTATGGCCAGACTAATACGCTGGCCAAAATAAGCGCCGGCCCTTGGGTCACCAGAGACGTCGACTAAGCGTGCGGATATCTCTTTAAATAAAACTTTCGCATCCGCACCCCAAGGCCCCAAGGTCTCCACAGCAAAAGGCGTAAATATGTACGACTCTCCTAGAGCCGCATATTTACGCCTCTTATTAGCCTCCGCCGCAGTCGCAGCCGCACCTGCCGTACTGGATGTCGCTCGTATGTGAGATGGTGCTACTGTATCAACACAAGTAGCATCCCATACGAGCGACCAACCGTTCCGCCATGGTATGAGCGTCATGCCGTCTGGCCTCTTGCCGTCATCACGGGCAATGCCAGCAGGCTCAAGAATTGCTGGCACACCGGCACTGGCAAAGGCCCGACGAATTACGTCATTGAGAGCGGCATGACGTGAAATGCGACCTGCGCTGCGACGACAAGCTAAACCGTGGTGTCCTAGGGGGTCGACGTCTTCCCCGCAACGACAGCGATGGGGCTCGTTCGTTCTGGCACCTATCCGCAAGCTTGCTGCTAAACAGAAGCCAGTCCTGTCCAGTAAAGTACCTAGGGTTGACGATGGAACAGCGTTTAACCAGTAACCTGATTCTGGCTCACAGCTAGCTAAGAGACGAGACCGCTCAGCCGGACAACTACTTGTTGCCCGTAAATTATTACGGACAAGTAAGCAAAGCGGTTCGTCCCACTGCCGCTGCGAAGCCAAATTCAGGGGTAGATCTGTACCTGGGCTGTTGACACTACACCAAGCATTCCTGGCCTCGCTCAAGCATGCAACCTCTACGTCAGAAAACGACGGGGATAAAATTTTACCGATGAGGTTAAGCGTGCTATGAACCGAGGACAAGAAAGCTGGCAGTGCCACACTGGAAATTTTACGTATGCCTAGACCACCATGGCGAATCGGTAGTGCTGCTTGGGTCCAACATCTGTCGCTTAGAGGGCAATTCAAAATGCTTCCGAGGGCCTCCTGCACGTATTTATCTAAGCGAGCAAGAAGTCCGTCGTGGGCCCAAAGCGGAGAACACGGTAAAATTCAGTTGTCAATGTCACTAGAATGACATATTGCCAAAAGAAAAAGGGATTTGCGTCATTTTGCGTGTTGCGTTTTGTTGTTATTGCGATGTGTGTGTATGTGTTGCTTATGGACGTAAAAAATATAATTTATCGATCGATGCCATTCAATCTTCAATAATGTTCGTCGTGTTATATGCCGAAACATATATTTGTACGAAATATGTGTGATTGTTATGTGTGTTCAGTGTGATCACTTTGCTATTTATTAATAAAAATGGCTGATCTTAAAATATGTAGAATTTGTTTACGGACTGAGTGTAAAGTCTACAAATATGATCAATACCAACTCAAGTATTATTATGAAGAAATTATGGCATCTAAAGTAAGTAAATACGCTTATTTTATATCTTTTTCAGCATTCTGTATAGTGTAATCTTATTTCCCCATGCTACCACCACACTTGGCTATTTGTATACATACGAATATTTTACCTATTTGACCATGTGTGGACGGTATATTTGCCAAAACTTTTGCGTTATTTGCCTAGGTACTTTGCCTATTCGTCAAATCATCAATTTTTATCTTGAAGCCTATTTTATAAGAAATATGTCTAATATTTTTACAGATCAAGGAGAACGACATATTTCCGCACTATTTCTGCTACGAGTGTGCCACTTTATTGCACAAGTTTCACAAGTTCAAAGAAAAATGTTACTCCGGACAGAAAGTATTACGTGAAATGCTTTGGAATGGTCCGGTAAGGCATTTTAGTTCTTTTCATAATGTGTTTGTGGCCAGCTGTGTCAGTAACAGGCACCATGATTATATTTGAGTTAGGTATTAACTGGCCCTAAGAAAATATGGTCCGCGGACCAGTTAATAACTTTTTTGCATTCAGGGGATTATCTGGTCCGATTGGTCCAGTCAACTACTTCGTAGAAATCTTTTGTAACAGGCTCCATAAGAGATTACATTTCTTTTCATGTGTTTGTGCCCAGCTGTGTTAGTAACAGGCGTATATTCTCTTTGGTAACAGCCTCCATTACTTTACACTCTATTTGGTATTATGTTTGTGGCCAGTGTTAGTCACACACTATATCCTCATATCGAGCCCTTTCTTTTGATATATAACACGGTAAGGTTTGCTAAACCTTATTTTTTAAATTCCTAATTTGTCCTCCGAAAATGGTACTTATTTTATGAAAAAAAAATTATTTACTTTACACATCTGTGTTTGGGTCACAGGATAACGCCATCCTACCAAATTTCATCTGTTTTAGTCCAGTAGGTTCGGAGTAAATTGGCTGTGACAACAGACAGACAGACGCACGAGTGATCCTATAAGGCTTCCGTTTTGACATTTTTGCATGGAACCCTAAAAATTACCAAACGTCTGTCAAAAATGTGTTTTGTCACTTTCTCTCTTAGTAATATTTAACATTAAAGAAGAAGACAAAACACATTTTGGTTAAAGTGAGCTTAAAAAGTAATTTTTTATTTTTATGAATATGTTGTTCATTTTAGACCTTAACAGTGTCTATTCAATTTAATATATTTTTTTTTACTTAAAGTTTTTTACACAGATAACCTATGAAGCAGTATACGAAGTAGAGAGAAAATCTCAATCCCTAGTCTCAAATATAGACATAATATTAGTTTCGGCACGTGTTAAAACATATAATATACTTTACGATGCCATAAACAGTGAAGATGAAATAGATAATAATGAAATCGAAATTAATTATGTTAATTCAGATTACGACGACACAAATAATGATGATTTTTCTAAAGATTTCAAAGAAAACACAGATAATGAAGCAAGAAATCATGATGTATCAGAAAGTGACATTCCTATTATAAGTATTAAGTCAGAGATTAATGATAATGAAGAATCTAGCTGTAATGGATTTAAGTTTGAGGCGGATTTAAAAATTAAGAATTTAAGTTCGGAACACTGGAAGAGAATAATTTTGAGCGAGGAAGAGGCAGTGAGTGAGTTTAGAGCACAAGCAAAAAATTCTAAATACGTGAACGCAAAATATCAATGTATGATGTGCTTTAGGGGGTTCTCTAAAGACGAAATGCTGAGGAGGCACCAACAATCACGGCATAGTGAGGTAAATATTACCGATAGATTTTTTCTAAATCTTCGTCATTTCGTGTAGGTGTCACTGTCAATCTACTATGCACACCCTGGTGTCAGAGTTTGGTACTGGTTATAATAATGAAGTGACTGTTGTTTGACCTTTGCCCTTTTTATAGGGAAGTCAGATCAATAGGAACATGATCCAGGTGTGTTTGTGGCACAACACAGTTAGATTATACAGGCTGCCTAAAGGCATCTGACATAGTATGATTCCCATCTATTGATCACAACTGGGACTTCAGCGGCTTAATGCCAGGTTAAGGTCAGGGAAAGTTTAAATGGGGAGAAAAGTGCATTCAGGCGGTACGGAGTTTGCCGGGTCAGTTAGTTTAGTAGTAATAATTAAGACCATACCTCGGTGAACACTAGCGCCATTTAAAAATCATTATTCACTCCTTGAAGGAGTGTAGAATACATTATATCTGTAATATTGTATAATCTGCATGTAATTTAAGGTGCAATAAAGTATTGAGTAAAACACAACTTATCAAAAATTCCTGTTATATAATTAAGTTCTGGATCTGAAGATAATTTTAATCATATTAAATTATTAAGTTATATTTTTATATACTTACAAAGTGCAAAACTGCTAAAAGTGGCCGGAGGCTGAAAAAGAAGAGGCCTTTGCCCAGTAGTGGGACATATTAAAAATAGGTTAAAAAAAAAACTAGATCCATAACACGGATTTTGTTTGTTCGTTCTTGTGTTTTCAGTGAATAATGATTTTCAAACGATGGTGGCGCTAGTGTCGTCTTAATATAGATTATCATAAGTTTATCTAACATAACAAGTCATTGTTACTTAAATGAATAAATTCATTCATACATTACGTTCACAGAGTATCGGTCAAGCAGAGTGCCGATTCTGCAAGGTGCGTTTCAGACACAACTGCTCGCTGTCAAAGCACATGAGAACGCACTACAACAAGTACCAATGTCTACGGTGCGACCTTGTTTGTACTTTGGAGTAAGTTCTAGATAACTTTTATTTATTTAGGTACTAGCTGTTCCCCGTGGTTTCACTCGCCCATTAGTGTGTATGTACTATAGCCTATAACCTTCTCCAAGAATCAGGCTTTCATATACAAAAATAATTTTGCAAATCCGATTAGTAGTTTTCAAGTTATAAGCGTTCAATACAACTCTTCAGCTTTATTATATTAGTATAGATTTATTTGCTACACAATTGACAACATTTCATATTTTTTGCCATTGGTTTTCTTATGCTCAGTAAATAGTATTTTGAAAACTAGGAAACACGTATTTTTTCTTTTCGTGATATTTTAGATCTAAGTTATAGAAAAATATTTTTAAAATTTTGTAAATTCAAAAAATGCTTTATAGGATAAATAAACCCATTACCTTTGCCTACACGAGCTAAAAAAAATAAAAATAATGAAATTGACATTGTCACGATTGACGTTTGATGTTTGTTTGTTTTTGTTTTCGGTTGGTAGTGGTGATAACATAGATTTAGAAATAATATAGATGTAGTTATGATTTGTCATTTCCTGCGAAAATGAGATGGCGAAATAGGAAAGTCCATCTTCTGTCTCATGTGCCGCCATGCTATTTGTACATCTATAGGTACATGATCTAAGGTGATAGGAGGAGGATGATAGGAATGCTCAAACCACAGACTATCTCTTTATTTGATTTGACAATGACATTTGACACCTACATTTTTTAATTATACTGTATAAATGCGCAAAGGTATACACGACGTTAATCCGCCATTGGGACCGCACAAAGTTTTTTGGGAATATTTCGATAAATAAGCGATAAAAATGGTCGATTTTTTTTTACGGTATTATTAAAACATAAACTTTAAAATAGTTAACAATTTGAGGTACCTATAAAATTTTGAAATGTTGTGAATTGTAAACGGCGGACTCAAAGCCTGAGGCTTTATCTATCAGTCAACCAAATGAGTGATGCAGAGAAAGGTAAGGGGTTGTGCAAAATTTTGAATTATATGATAATTATTATGATAACTTTGTATGCCTTTTATTTAATACTAGCTGTTCCCCGCGGCTCCGCCACGCGTGGTACTCGGTTATATCGCGCCCAAAAGTAGCCTATGTTTGACCTCAGGTCGTTAAGTACATCCCTACCAAATTTCATCAAAATCGGTCCAGCCGTTTAGCCGTGAAGAGGTGACAGACAGACAGACTTTCGCATTTATAATATTAACTAGCTGTTCCCCGCGGCTTCGCCCCGCGTGGGACTTGGTTATATCGCGCCCAAAAGTAGCCTATGTTTGACCTTAGGTGATTAACTACATCCCTACCAAATTTCATCACAATCGGTCCAGCAGTTTAGCCGTAGAGAGGTGACAGACAGAGAGACAGACTTTCGCATTTATAATATTAGTATGGATACGGACTAGCCTTTGCCCTGTGAATTTTCCTCGGGAACAGTGCCTTTTCCCGAAAAGGTAGCTTAAGTCCTTCTCAATACATTTAACTATGTGTATGCGAAATTTCATAAAGTTTGGTATAGTAGATAGGCCGTGAAAGCGCAATAAACAAATGAACAAACACAATTAATTTCGCATTTACGATATTAGTTTGGACTATTTACTTGACTGGCCGAAAGATAATATATGCATTTAAACGAAAAAATATTTTGCCAATTTCAACTTTATTGTGTTTTGTCTCTTCTTCTGTTAGCGATATTTACCGTAAAGGAAAGAGACAAAATACATTACAGTGAGGCAAAGTTATCTGTTCCGGTGGCTAAAACCTGAACTAAGGAAACTTCATACAACTTTGTGCAATAGACATAGATTGTGGCGCCATCGGGACCGGCACAGATAAGTTTGTTTAACTGTATAGTAGTTTAAATGGGCTTAGCATGAAGTATTTATTTTTGTCTTAAATTCAACGTTTTATAATAATTTAACATTAAAATTTCAGGCAAACAGCATTATTACATGACGAATACCACAGCGGTATTATAAGGAAGTGTGTCTTTTGTAATCAACAGTTCAAGTAAGTATTTTAGAAGTTAAAAAAATAAATGGAAGTGATGGTTAGGGATGAGTGGAGAAGGAGGGGGGAGGCCTTTGCCCAGCAGTGGGACACATTAAAAGTAGGCAATTTTTTTATTTTTCGTCTTCTCGCAAAATCCAAACACAATAGAAAATCTATTGTTTTGTGAAATATTTGTGCGCAAACCAATGGGAAACAAATAATGATCCATATTATGTTTGTATTTTATAGAGATCCCTTCCTAGGTTATGTTTGCTATTATATTGGTGGGTATGTAGGTACTATATTGTACTATAAAGAAAAAGAAATAAAAGATATACATACATTTATATATATATATGACGTGATTATTCACGTCTTTATCCCATACAGGGTAGACAGAGCCTAGGGCCATAAGACCTTAGACCACGTTTAGCATGATGATAGTTGAAACAGGAAATCAATAGTGATGGGTTGCTAGCCGCATCGCCTATGTCATGATTCCTCCATTCTACAAGTCCCTCGATCGACTATATTACTCCCTGCGCGTGAAGAGAAGCAGCTGATACATTCTATGTATGGATGAGAAAAATATACTTAAACTAGCGACCCGCCCCGGCTTCGCATGGGCATAAAAACGTTCCTCTTGAATCACTATCTATAAAAAAAACGCATTAAAATCCGTTGTGTATTAGTTTTAAAGATTTAAGCATACAAAGGGACAGAGAAAGCCACTTTGTTTTATACTATGTAGTGATGTACCTTTGTGGGCCAGATTAGCTAGAGATAGGAAAACATGGAAAAATATGGAGGAGGCGTGTCCTTGTGACACATAGGCCATGTGTCACAAGGACACGCTGGTAACGGCAAATAAGGCTTTGAAATTGAAAATGTAGTGAATGACCCTTCGTCCACTTTGGTAACTGAATTTACCTAACCAGCTACAAGAGAAGATTTTTCTTACTCTGTTTTGTAACTAGTTGTGAAAGAAGAATTGTTTTTTCCATTTTTGTAACTTTTTGTGATTTTTGTTTCGCTGTTTGGTAACTAAAAAAAAGAAAAAAGATTTTCGTTTTTCCATTTTTGTAATTATATTCAATAAAAGATTATTCTTACGCTGTTTGGTAACTAGTATAATGATTATTTCTCCACAGACATATGTCAACGTACTATTCTCACTTGCGAACGCACCGCAGCGAGTTCGTTTGCAATCTGTGCGGCGTGTCGTTTGTCAGTAAGGCGGGGTTGCACCAGCACAAGAGGAGGAAACACGTGCTTGATGAAATTGTAAGTTAGGGCGATACCTCGGTGAACACTAGCGCCACCATCATTTAAAAATCATTACTCACTGAAAACACAAGTTAACAAAAATCCGTCTTATGTTATTTTATTAAGGTTCTGGGTCTGAAGTTAATTTAAAAGTTTCCTAAGTTACAAATTGCAATATTGCTTAAAACGGCCACTTTTAGCAGTTTTGCAATTTGTAACTAGGCATATGGAACTATGATTAAAATTAACTTCAGATCCAGAACCTTGATTACATAACAGGATTTTTTGATAACTTGTGGTTTTCAGTGAATAATGATTTTTATATGATGATGGCGCTAGTGTTAACCGAGGTCTCTTCTTAATATCACAGATTACAAAATAATATACTACAGTCTGTAAGACATAAGACTGTTGCCCGCGGCTCTGCCCGCGTGCGCCTCGGTTATATCGCGCCCGAAAGTAGCCTATGTTTGACTCCTAGTGCATAACTATATTCATACCATATTTCATCACAATCGGTCCAGCAGTTTAGCCGTGAAGAGGTGACAGACAGATAGACAGACTTTCGCATTTATAATACTAGCTGTTCCCCGCGGCTCCGCCCCGCGTGGGACTCTGTTATATCGCGCCCAAAAGGAGCCTATGTTTGACCTTAGGTCGTTAACTACAGCCCTACCAAATAAATTTCATCACCATCGGTTCAGCAGTTTAGCCGTGAATGTTAGTATGGATATGGATTAGTATGGATATAGAAGTGCGACAGAGACTAACAAGATAATGTATACGATTTGACAGCTGTCACAGAGGTTAAGCTATATTTTACAGACTTTATTATACAGATATTCAACCGCCATCCGATTTTTAGTGTACTATTAGTACCATACTGAAACATACGCCATCTATCGATCACTTGAGACACTTTCCCCTTATTCATAAAAAATACACAAACGTTTGTATAGCCCATTTTGACTAACAATGTTTTTACCCTTTCTTTCTTATGAAAGTTTAGCGTGCAAGAAAGAGCCAAAACGCATTTTAGTTAAAATGTTAATTTTTAGGAAACTGTAAATAATATAATAATAATATAATATAATATATAGGTACAAATCACACAGATTGAGTTAGCCCCAAAGTAAGCTCGAGACTTGTGTTATGGGATACTAACTCAACAATACTACATATATTTTATAACAAACTAGCTGACCCGGCGAACTTCGTACCGCCTTTCTTAATATTTTTTTTCCGTAAGAACCTTGTACAGAGTATTAGAAATCTACAAAAAAAAAATCAGCTAAATCGGTCAAGCCGTTTTCATGCTTTGTCGTGACAACGTAAAACGGGTTTCATTTTTATATATATAGATACATATATAAATAAACATCCAAGACCTAAATAAATGCTTAGAGTTTCTAAAAGAAATACGAATAAGGGGGTATGATTCTAAATCCGAAAATTTACTGAATCAATTAGTGGTAGGATAACAATACTTTAATAAATCGCATTTTAATTCACACTCGTGTTTTCACCAAAAATTTGCGAAATCTTAACCCGTCAAAGTCCCATACCCGTGTGACTAAGGCGAATGCCCGAGTAATGCCCAAGTTGCACATCGTGTGAATAGAGCAGTCTATGATTTTTGTCGTTTTGATTTTATTATCTTTATAGCGCCACCTATGAGCAATAAAAAGAACAAAATCTCTTTCTTGGCATTGGAAGCACGACCAGTCTACATTTAATCTAAAATGAGTTCTAAACCATTTTAATAAAGTCTTTTTTGCAGGACAGCCCGGACGACTTCGAAGACTTGAATACATATTGCGCCCAGTGCGATATTCGCTTTGAAACGAGAAAGGCTTTTGAAGAACACCAATTTCATTCCGCTATGCATTGCGACAATATTGGGTAAGATATATGAGGTGGACACAAATCAACTGCAAATATTTTAAGGGTAGATTCAGATCACTATACTAAATATAAATATATAGGGACAAATCACACAGATTGAGCTAGCCCCAAAGTAAGTACGAGACTTGTGTTATGGGATACTAACTCAACGATACTATATTTTATAACAAATACATGTATAGATAAACATCCAAGACCCAGGTCAATCAGAAAAAGATCATTTTTCATCTTGACCAGACCGGGGATCGAACCCGGGACCTCCTGAGTAGCGGTCAGGCATGTTAACCATTACGCCACGGAGGTCGAACTGAAAATACTGAACAACTTTTCCAAATAAACTTATATCAAAATGTGAAATTTAGTTTTTTCACTCTCCATACTTATGGTGATACCTCGGTGAACACTAGCGCCACCGTCATTTAAAAATCATTACTCACTAGAAACACAAGTTCCATATAGTTACAAATTGCAAAACTGCTAAAAGTGGCCGTTTTAAGCAATAATGCAATTTGTAACTATAGGGAATTATAATTTAATATGTTTAAAATTAACATAAGATACAGAACCTTAATTACATATGACGGATTTTTGATAAATTGTGTTTTCAGTGAATAATGATTTTTAAATGATGGTGGCGCTAGTGTTCACCGAGGTATCATCTTAATCACTTGATCACTTAATATCTGTCTGAGGGAATCGCCGAATGGGGAAACCATGACATAGGCGATGCGGCTAGCATAGCCATCACTACTGATTTCCTGTTTCAACTATCATCATGCTAAACGTGGCCTAAGGTGGCTCTAGGCTCTGTCTACCCCGTATGGGATAAAGACGTGATTATATGTATGTATGATATCACTTAATATTGTACATTCCAAATCTTAACACTTATATTCAAATCGGTTTGTCAATAGAACCTCGAAAATTATATTTTTTTATTTTGAAATCTCTAGTATATTATATTTTCAGGGAAGACACTGAAAAGAGAAAAATTCTAGGAAAGAAAGAGAAAGCAAAGGTCGGTATTGTTTATTTATTTACTATATATTAATTTACTAGCGACCCGCCCCAGTATAACACAAAGTCGCTTTATCTGTCCCTATGTCCTTTGTATGCTTAAATCTTTAAAACTAAGCAACGGACTTTGATGCGGTTTTTTTAAATAGATAGAGTGATTCTAGAGGAAGGTTTTTATGCCCATGCGAAGCTGGGGCGGTTCGCTAGTTAATTTATGAAAAGCAAAATCTTTAAAAAAATATTTTTCTGGTAAAATGTAGTTTCATTATTTTTTCTTATTGTTTCAGATAACAAATGCATTACGAAAGTAAGTATTTTTTTTTATTAATTTATATCATCATTATTTTAGCTATAGGTAGTCCACTGCTGGATATAGACCTCCCGAAGAATTAAAAGAATGACCGGTTGAAGGCGGCCTGTGTTTAACGCTTGCCTGCAACCTTCTTCAGGTTATCGGGTCATCTCACAGTCTCAAATCATTTATTTCGCACTAGCGACCCGCCCTGGCTTCGCATGGACATAAAACCTTCCTCTTGAATCACTCTATCTATTAAAAAACCGCATCAAAATCCGTTGCAAAGTTTCGAAGATTTAATACATAGGGACAGAACGGAAAGCGACTTTGTTTTATACTATGTAAAGATACACCTATACTTAATATAATAAATCTGAAGAGTTTGTTTGTTTGAACGCTTATAACATGAAAACTACTGGTCGGATTTGCAAAATTCTTTTTGTATATGAAAGCCTGATTCTTGGGGAAGGTTATAGGCTATAGTACATACACATCAAGGGCGAGTGAAACCGCGGGGAACTAGCTTATACCCGCGGCTTCGCTCGCGTGGATTTAGACAATTTTTGCCAGGAAGAAAAAATTATTAGGTTATGTGGCCGATATTTGGTGTACACATACAAATATTCCAGTAATCTCCCTTGGGAACTTGATGCTTTTTCAGGACCAAAAGTAGCCTATGTTACTCTCCATCCATTCAACTAACTCTATGCCAAAAATCAGGTCGATTTGTTGCTTAGCTACGGCGTGAAGGAAGGACAAACAAACAAACACACTTTCACATTTATAATATTAGTATGGATTAGTATAGATGTATGTATTATTTGTGCAAACAGGAATTCGTATGATGACTTCGCGGGAATATTAAGTCATCCACGGAGACGGCTTAAAAGGAATAGACGAGCGCGGCACAAACCTACCACGTGTCATCAAGTAAGTTGATTTATATTCTGTTGCCCGGGGCTCCGCTCCCGTGGGAATTTCGGCATAAAATATAGCCTATGTGTTGTTCCAGGATATAAGCAATCTCCTTTCCGAATTTCAGCCAAATCGGTTTAGCCGTTTTCCTGTGAAAGAGTAACAAACATTCATACAGACTTTCGCGTTTATAACATTAGTAGGATTTAACCCCTGACGCAAAAACGACAAGGTGTTATAAGTTTGACGTGCATGTCACAGCTTAGTGAGCTGTGACATGCACGTCAAACTTATAACTTATAATTTAAATTATAACTTTTAATTATTTATTTATTTATATAACTTTATTGTACCCCAAGTAAAAATACTTTTACAATTGGCGGACTTAATGCTAGAAGGATTCTCTCCCAGTCAACCATTAGGAAAAACAGAAAAATGTAGTGCGGCGCAAGTTAGTTACTAATTTTCGGGGTATCTAAGGCTTGTTAGCTATCAGAAAAAAAATACTACTAAATAGTAATAATTTTCAGTGCGGGCAACATTTCGCAACCCAACATGCTTGTATGAAGCACCATCGGTCGGTACATCCGGGGACTTCCTTCTATTCAAACAACGAGAGGTCTATATGCGAAATCTGTGGAGCTTCCTTGGCGGTGAGTCTAATAGTAGATTGTATCACAAGGGAGCAAAATAATATTTTTACGGCGAGGGCGATTTTTGAATCCTGAACGGAGAGAGGGATTCAAAGTACATCGCCCGGGCCAAAAATATGTTTGCGCCCGAATGATACACTCTACTTTTCATCTCGCTCTATGAGAAATTTATTTCATCCGATGATTGCGTTTATTCTTACCAGCCAGTGTTTTATTTTTCATAATATGTGCACTCGGCATGACCGTATTGATTTGTTCCAAATTTGAAACTCTTTATTGCCCGCTAAAACCCTATCGGAAAAGACTTACTTTGGTCCCCCTTTTGGGGCAGCAAAGTTAAACATTTCGAATAGAAGGGATAAAAAATATATTATCGACTCAAATTTTGTAAATTGACGTTTTTGGAGAAAATGCTGCAGTGGAGATTGTGGCGCCGCTTCTTCTCCACTTGCGCTTTGGAAGTGGTGGTAAACAAGTAATGATTGACGTAAATATGTGACGCAGCAGCGCCATCTACTTTATAAAGAGCCATTTTTTGACCAAACTTAAGGGAATCGCGTACTTTTCAGGATAAAAAGTATCCTATGTGTAAATCCAAAGTATCAGCTGCCTCCATAGCAAATTTCACAAAATTTGACACAGCCATAATATAGTACTAATAATAAAAACTCTTTATTGCACCAAGATAACAATAGACTAAACAATAAAATACTTCAAAAATAATAATATAGTACTCCAAAAACATAAAAATCAAAAAAGTACGCAAAAACATTCTGTGGTCCCATTGCCTAAGAAAAAGATTTAGTTCCTTTTGTTGCTAATAGATGGCGCTACAAGCAAAGAGAAAAAAAAAATATTAAAACAATTTCTGTTAAATTATCTTCATCCTACCTATTACTAATTCTGTGATCCTACCACAAACTGATTTAGTGCTTTATATAATTAGTTATCGTATTTCGAATCACAGTTTCTCCAGTGATCGATAGATGGCGTTAAAGCAAGTGGAGCACTATTGGTACAGTGGGCTGCAGAGAAATCTAACCCCCAAGCCACAAGTATCGCTATTGATAGGGGGTCAGATTTTTCTGCAGCCCACTGTACATTAAAACACTTCGCGTGCCTTTGTATATCGGTTGAAAATTTGTACTAGTATTGTATTCTGTAATCTGTAGTTTAATTTTTCATATGTTTTCGCAGCCGGGCAGTGTAATAAACCATATGAAGATGCATTCTATTGAAAAAATGCACCCATGCAATTACTGTGATAAGGCATTCTATACGAACTGCAGTCTGAAACGACATATGGTGGTGAGTTTAGAACTATTTTACTTCGTCTGAGCGTGTTTCCCAGTTGCATCTTCGGCCTTCCATGCTGGTCTGGGAGAAAAAGAAAAACATAGAATGTACCAGCTGCTTCACTTCCCGCGCAAGTAAAAGTCGACTGAGGGAATCGCCGAATCATGACATAGGCGATGCGGCTAGCAACCCATCAATATTGATTTCCTGTTTCAACTACCATCATGCTAAATGTCTTATGGCCCTAGGCTCTGTCTACCCCGTATGGGATAAAGACGTGATTATATGTATCGTCAACTTACCAGGTCCTGATTTGACGGAACTGGTTATTACAATGGAGCGACAGCCGTCTGACCTCCGTAACCCTTTTTACAGGGAAACCAGACCCACAGGAACATGACCCGGCCAACACTGTCAGATTTCTCAGGCTGCCTAAGGAATCTGACATAGCCTAACGACTGCCATCTACCGATAACAGTCGGGATCAACGGCTTTTTACAGCATAACTAGCTGTTCCCCGCGGCTTCGCCCCGCGTGGGACTCGGTTATATCGCGCCCAAAAGTAGCCTATGTTTGACCTCGGGTCGTTAACTTCATCCCTACCAAATTTCATCACAATCGGTCCAGCAGTTTAGCCGTGAAGAGGTGACAGACAGACAGACAGACCGACAGACAGACTTTCGCATTTATAATATTAGTATGGAAGTATGGATACATGAAGAAGATTATAGCCTGCTTAGAGTGTATGACCGCTGTTCATACTGCTTGTACTTGAGTGACTGTATTTCTTGCTTGTGTTGGATCATTTTGTCGTGTGTGTTTTTTTTTTTTTGTTTACATTGTCTATTATACATATTAATTGCGTTGTCTCTAAAAATTCGACATTCGACAATGGAACCAAAAAACAAATTCAGCCATACAATTAGCCATTACGAGAGGAGAAAATCGAGATCGGCGGTCGACCTACGGGTTTCCGAGCCATGTAGTAGGTACAGTCGCGAGCAAAAGCGGCACAGATGTTTAGATTTTTATTTTGTTGTATTAAAGTACTCTTGTTTCAGACTCACACTGGCGAAAAACGTTTTCCTTGTTCCGTTTGTGGAAAACGGTTCACTCAAAGCAACAGTATGAAACTACACTACCGAACGGTACATCTGAAACAGCCTTATCCAAAGAGGTTTGTATCGTCTTGTTTTTTTTTTATTTCTCTTCTAGACACGCCAGAGACTTCGTGCGCGTGAATGTTAAGATAAAAATATTGTTCAGTTTCAATAAAAGTTTGTTTGTTTGTTTGTGTTATCTTTATTGCTTTAAAATACATAGTAAAAGTTATTTGCAGAATTAAAAAAAATGAAGCCAAGTTACTCCTTATACAGAAGCTATACTATTGTCCAAATAATCCTCTATTATAATGCAAAAATACTTGATAAAACAAATTTTGGAAATTAAATACAGGCTGGACAAAGTGTCTTTTTACTTTTCCTCCAAAAAAAAAAAACTAACAAAAAATTCATAGACAAAAGACTACCATATGACATTAAGTTCACCATTTTTACACTGTTTTTAGTTATTTGTGCAATAAAGTTTAAAAAAAACAAATACTTTCTTTGCAGAAATAGAAGAAAAAGGAAAGAACCACAGAGCGCTGTAGAAGACTCGAAATCGGATGACTCCGACAATCTGCCGGAACCCGAATCGGGTTCCATGCGGGACCCCAAAACTGGAATCGAACCAGTTCCCAATGTGCCCGTGGATGGGAAACTTATGCCGGAGGATAATGTATATTTGACTCTAACTTAGTGGAAATAAAAGTGATTTTGATTATTTGGAGTTTTATTTTACTAGACTGTATCAACGATCAATCGACCATGCACACCCTGGTGTCAGAGTTCTTTGGAACCATCTCTAGGCCTCTGACGTAGTACTTTTAACGACTACCAGCCGGGAGTGCCGGGACCAACGCCCTAACGTGCCTTGTAAACAAAACACGTACACAACCGGGTTGGGGCACAGAAGTATTACTTGGGGGCTTTAGTATCTTGGTATCCTTGCTTGGTATCTTTAGTTTAACTGTTAATGTCAGCTGTCATGGTCTAATTCATTTACTTTTGGTCTAATTTTGCGTGTTGTACAGGGCTGCCAGGATTATCATATGTTGTTACCATTCTGGTGCCTTACCACCATCTCTAAAAACCATGCAAGATCCAGTGAGTAAGAAAGATTTCGCCTTACATCATGTATTGCGCTGTCTCGCTTACTCACTGGATCTTGCATGGTTTTAAGAGATGATAGTAGGCCACCTGGTAACTATTATTACAGCAGTCAAATGTTCAATCTCAATTTAAATGCTATCTATTATTTATACAGACATACATAAAAGCAATTTTATTCTAAAAATCATACAAACAATGGAAGATCAAATTACTTTTCTTAGGCAATAAATAAGACCCCATATTTATTTCAGGTATTAACCCACATCACGTATTACAATTTGTAAATTGTCATTATTATAAAATATACATTATCAAATAAAATTATAAATCATAATAATTTATTTGCAATTAAATAATCAAAGTAGTAGATGGTGGTGGATATGTTTTTATACTTAATGATGAGTGTATTGTAGGTAAGTTGCAAGGAGGCATGCATTAACAACAATAAAAATATTCGCCAGCTCGTCATGCATTGCAGCATTGCATGGATGTACAAATTCTACAATCAATCTCAACTTTTTTAGTAACTATTAAAAATAATATGGTGGCAACACTGTCATGAATAAACTGCTTGGAAATAAAATTGATCAGCGTCTATTTATTTTTCTTTTTATATCTGTAAACTAAGTGAAATACATGTTTTTGTAACAAAAATAGTTTGGAAATATGTGTGATCTTAAAATATGCAGAATATGTTTAAGGACCCAGTGTAAATTTTATAAATACGACCAATTGCCACTGAAGTTTTATTATGAAGAAATAATGTGTTATAAAGTACGTATTTACATTATATTCTAGCTTATTTACTTTAAATATAATCATATCATTAATATTTCTGTTCTATCTGCTTTAAATTGTCTGTAATTTCTATATATGGAACAGTAAAAGAAACCAATTTATAAGGCATGTTTTGGATACAAACTGACGTAAATAAACAATTTCTTTTTGAATACATAATAAAGGTTGATTTTTTTTTACATTTATTATTTTTAAATTACAAAAACATATTTGTATATAGGCACCACAAATAATTAATGTGATATCATCTCTGAGCTGTGTACAATTTTATTTTATTTTCCAACTGCTGTTCCCCGCGGCTTCGCCCCGTGTGGGACTCGGTTATATCGCGCCCAAAAGTTGCCAATGTTTGACCTCAAGTCATGAACTACATCCCTTCCAAATTTCGTCACAATTGGTCCAGCCGTTTAGCCGTGAAGAGGTGACAGACAGACAGACTCGCATTTATAATATTAGTATGGAAGTATGGATTATTATGGATTAGTATAGATATCCTAATTTTTCATGATTGGTGTACAAACTTTTAAGTCTGAATAGGTTTACTTGAATTTCTTGACTAAACCACTTGTAACATTTACTTTTAAAATTATATTATACTAGCTGTTCCCCGCGGCTTCGCCCCGCGAGGGTTTACTGATGGTGCAGATATAATATTAAATTGCCTAAGTATCTCCAGTAAACACCATACGCCAGAAAAATCTATTATTTGCAAATTTGTGCGCAAACCGTTCATACTGTCTTCTAACAATTTTGTTAAATAATTGTTTCAGAACAAAAAGAACGATCAGCTACCACAATATTTCTGCTATGAGTGTGCAACTTTACTACACAAGTTTCATAAATTTAAAGAAAAATGCTTTGCCGGACAAAATGTACTACAGGACCTACTTTATAAAAAAATGGTAAGTTCAGGGGGCTCGATTTCAGACATTAATTCGGGCTTCAATTTGGTTATTTGAGCATCAGTGAGACACCAAGTTTGTGGACACGTAAATCGGATGCATCCCGAAAGTGGTATATATTGTTACAAACTAGAATCCAGATGGGCAAATATCGAGATATACGGATGATCTTAGGGATTTTCATAAATACTGGGGGGTAACACCACAGAATCGAGAAAAATGAAAGCAAAAATAGGAGGCTTTTGCCCAGCAGTGGGACCTAATAGCTAGTAAATAAAATATAATAGAAATGGTTTATTTGAATTGCCACAGACACAATAACAATGATAAAGAAAGGCTGAAACTAATACAAGTAACACAAAAATAATTAGTGTGCTACAGCAAGGCAAAAGGGCCATAACTCAGTGATCTTACTGCACGTTAGTATAGAAGCACTGATTTTCAGTTATTGCCGTCAAAATAGGCGCGAATGCTTAAGTTATTAGATAAAAAAGGTGTTGTGTTATTATTGTATACCCAATATAAATATATTTTCAACAAGTAGGCATTAACAATTAACACCTGGGCCTATGCTGTCTTAAATAAAGTCATTAATATAATAAATAAGTTGAGAAAAGTGTTGTACTGAAATAATTTAAATATTTTCAGTTAAATTACGATAAAATTCGAGAATTACATCGCAAGAGAAAATTACACAATCTTTCTCATTTTAATTTGAGTATAATAAAAATTTCTAAACGGATTAAGACATATAATTACAAATACGATGCTGAGGATGAATGGGAGGACGAAATTGAAATAGATTATACTGATAAACATGATTTGGATAATGATCATGACTTAGACGTAAAAGAGATTGATATAAAAACCAATTTAGATGTATCTGATGTTAAGTCTGAAGATAAACTAATTATAAATGATGTTAATGACAAAACAAACGAAGCTAAAGCTAGTCTTGCTGAAAACAATCATGATTTTGATGACAGCGAACCATTCTTTGATGATTTCAATTTAGATAATACTCCAAAAGAAATTGAAGAAGTAAAAATTACACAAAATGAAAACACACGCATTCCTAGTCCGGTCTCTTCAGACGATGAAGTTCTCTCAATAGTCAAAACTAAAGCAGATAATATAAAGAATGATAAATCTATAGTGTTAGATTCTGACAATAAGAAAGATACTAAATCGAAAAAAGTTCCCGCTAAATTAAATAAAGAACAAGAAACAAAGAAAGTACCTAAATTCCAAAGATCTAAAAAAGGAACACCGAAGCTTAGTGATGGCAATTGGAAGAAAATTATCTTGACTGATGAAGAGGCTTTGCAACGACTTGAAGCTAAAGCGCAGGACAGCAAGTATTTAAATGCAACTTATAAATGTAGTCTGTGTTATAGATGGTTTTCGAATTCGGAAATACATAATAGGCATATCGCTTTAAGTCATAATCAGGTAAGCGAGAATCTTGTGGCTTAGGATCTTTTTAACACGCTTTTATTAGCTTCACCTGTATGTTTGCTTGCTTGTTTGTAGCCGACTTCTTTGAACTTAATTTTGACCCACATTGAACCGTCAGATTTAATTCAAACTTTGTAGAATTATCAAGGACCGATGACAATACAATAATTCGATAAGTTTATCTTTAAAAAGTTGAAAATAAATATAGTTAAAAAAAACACGCTTTGATGAGCAATCGAACTAAACAACGAAAAATAAATTAAACCAAAAAGCGTGTGGGGTGCTTGTTCCATATTTTTCATTTGTCAAGCACCCCACACACTTTTTGGTTTAATTTATTTTTCGTTTTTTAGTTCGATTGCTCATTAAAGCCTGTTTTTTTTACTATTTTTACTATATTTTTTGAATATTCATCCTGCTAATATTATAAATGTGAAAGTTTGTAAGAATGTGTGGATGTTTGTTACTTTTTCACAGGAAAACGGCTGAACCGATTTGGCTGAAATTTGGAATGGAGATTATTGGAGATTGCTTTGACTAAATTTTATCGCGTGATTCCCACGGGAGCAGAGCCCCGGGCAACAGATATCTAGTATCCATACTTCCATACTAATATTATAAATGCGAAAGTCTGTCTGTCTGTCAACTCTTCACGGCTAAACTGCTGGACCGATTGTAATGAAATTCAGTAGGGATGTAGTTAACGACCTGAGGTCAAACATAGGCTACTTTTGGGCGCGATATAATAGAGTCCCACGCAGGGCGAAGCCGCGGGGAACAGCTAGTTCTATATATTTTATACCCCTGATGCAAAAACGACTAGGATTTTTATAAATTTGTCGTGCATGCCTGTCTGTGTTGGTGTCTGTCTGTGACATTTAGACCCCTAACGGTTTCACTGATAAAATATCGTTTTTTTTTTGTTTAAAAGTTGAATTTGTTTAGAGTGTTCTTAGCTGTGTTTGGTAGAAATCGGTCCAAGATGGCTGCTGCAACATTATTACGGACTATAAATTTATCACAACTCCCACAATAAAGGTATAAAATAAAAAGGCTTGAGTAGTAGAATGCTATACCTAAATACATATCATCACGCCTATCTCCCGCAGGGTTAGGCAGAGACTATAGAATGCTGTAAACTACGAAAAGTTTCAAATCCAATATGGCCGCCACCAGCAAATACAATTTTTCACAACTCCCTTAATAAGAAGGGTTTCTGTAGTTTTATCTATACTTCCATACTATCCATACTAATATTATAAATGCGAAAGTCTGTCTGTCTGTCACCTCTTCACGGCTAAACTGCTGGACCGATTGTGATGAAATTTGGTAGGGATGTAGTTAACGACCTGAGGTCAAACATAGGCTACTTTTGAGCGCGATATAACCGAGTCCCACGCGGGGCGGAGCCGCGGGGAACAGCTAGTATACAATAATACTAAAACCAGTGAAAATATACAATAATACTTATACTAATAATTTATTATTGTGATAGAGATATCTTCCTTTTCAGTCACTCCGGCTCGAATGTAGATTTTGTAAAATGCGTTTCAAACAAGGACACCGACTACAGAACCATTTGAGACAACATTACAACTTGTTTGAATGCCAACGCTGTTACCTTGTTTGTCCTTTAGAGTAAGTATAATTGACGTAATTTTATGGGTTAAGAAACTTTTGTGAGGCCAATTTTGGCTAAAATATGTTTTGCCTCTTTCTCTCTTACTGACTGAGATTTCCATCGGCTACGATCCTTACATACCTCTCTCGCCTCCTCCATACTCATCACTCTCGTCATACACGCTCGCCAATTTCGGGTACTCCTAATGTCTCCCTTTTTCAACAGGTCTGCGATTTGGTCGCAGTATGTTTTACGAGGCCGACCCTGACCGCCGCTCCCAGCCAACTCTGCTTTGTATACATTTTTCGTCAGTCTCCTTTCATCCATCCTCTCTACATGTCCAAACCATCTCAACATCCCTTTTTCTATCTTTGTCACTACATCCTCATTTACACCGCATCTTTTTCTAATCTCACTATTTCTTATTTTATCGCTCAAGCATAAACCACACATACTCCTTAAAGCTCTCATTTGAACCGCATTCACTCTACTTTCATTATTTTTTTGCCATACCCAACTTTCACTACCATACATAAGGGTCGGTATTAACACTGCCCCATGAACAGCGAGACGAGCTTTTTTGGACACAACTCTACTGCTCATAAAGGAATGTAATGCCCCATTTACCTGATTACCAGCAGCCACTCTTTTTTCAATATCACTCTCATGCTTGCCATTTCTAGTAAACTTACAACCCAGATATACAAATTCATTCACTTGTTCAACACTCTCTTCATTTATACTTACATTACATACTGTTCTACTTTCATCCTTTTCAAACACCATTATTTTCGTCTTACTTACATTGATTTTCATACCCTTACTTACTAGCGCTACATTCATTATTGTTATCATCTTCTGTATGTACAGACATTTCACGTGAAAGAAAGAGACAATATACATTTTCTTTAAAATGGGCTTAACAAACGTTTCTTATTACGGGGGTACCTAAGTTTTTTATAATATAAATAAAAAATATAACTAATATTTTAACAGAAAAGAATATCTGTTATTGCTTTTACTACTTAGAATAAAAATTAAAATGAAGTTTATAAATAAGAGGGTACATAAACAAAAAATGCAACAGCAACTGGCGACATCTATGTGTTTACTCTATGATACGTAATATTAAGGTTCATATTGCACTAGCGACCCGCCCCAGCTCCGCATGGGCATAAAAACCTTCCTCTTGAATCACTCTTCTATTAAAAAAAACCGCATTAAAATCCGTTGCGTAGTTTTAAAGATTTAAGCATACAAAGGGACATAGGGACAGAGAAAGCGACTTTGTTTTATACTATGTAGTGATAGTGATTGCTCGACAATGCGCAACATCTACACGGCATGTATCTTCTTTTAATACCGCTTTCGCTTCACTGGTTTTATCATCTATACTAATATAATAAAGCTGCAGTTTGTTTGTTTGTTTATTTGAACGCTTATAACTAGAAAACTACTGGTCGGATTTGCAAAATTCTTTTTGTATATGAAAGCCTGATTCTTGGGGAAGGTTATAGCCTAAAACATACACACTAATGGCGAGTGAAACTGCGTGGAACAGCTAGTGAATGATGTTTTGTCCCTTTCGGTGTCAGCGAAAAGGTTAAATAGTTATTTTCTGTTTCAGACAATCGGCAATATTTCACGACGAAGCTCATAATGGTAAAATAAGGACGTGCAATGTGTGCTTCAAGGAATTCACGTGAGTAATCACCTTTATATCTTTAAATTTTGCTTTATTGTTTTAGAAATTGATTACGAAATCGGTCACATATTTCAGACTCAATTTTTTCACTATTTATTGCCTCCATAAGTACTCAAAAATTCAGTAAATATTTTCTCAAACTCTTTTGATGGCCCTTATTAACTATTTTTGTTGTTTTATCCATCGGGTCTGCCTTTGCGATGAGAACAGCCTTTGTAGACTTTGACTTTCATATTTTATCATGTTTATACAAGGTGGAAGGGTAAACACCGTTGTCTACATAACAAAAATATCTGATCAAAACAAAATTGAAAAATATTTTTAGTATAATAAAAAAAAATTGATATTATATTCCCACAAACCTACTATTCCAATACGTTGCGCGTGCGGCATAATCTATGTACTAGTTATTTTTGGTACAGTGCCCCTAGTATGAGTTTTTCTTAACGCAGACGCTAGCGACTGCGTTAGGATTTTGTATGGAATATCTTAGTTACCTTACTATCCGCCAGAGGCGCTGTACAGGTTTGCCATACTAAATCGCTAACGCAGTCGCTAGCGTCTGCGTTAAGAAAAACTCATACTTGGGGCACTGGTGACTGTAAGTTTTCGTGGTTGTAGATTTTTTTAAAAATTAATTTATTAAAAATATGATGTTATTGTTCTATACTGATTTTGAAGCCTATTTGTGATACTGACTCACGAATACTCAAACCGTTACCTTATAGGTCTCCTCCACTCAACCTCATTCGAGGACGCCTCAAGGGAGTCCTCCAACTTTCCTTGAAAACGGTATTCTTAATTGTTTCCTTGAGCAAACTCCAGTGAGGATGAGACAAGGAATGACGTTCCGTTTTATTTCTGTATGTTGGTAAACCGCTTAACTTTTTGACGTAAAGAGAGTTTTTGACAAAGTTTCTTTTTCAATTTTAGTTAACTAGCATAGATTTATTATAAAACAATAAAATACTTAAATATACAAAGAACTTATTATAGTAGCTACAAATTCTTTTAAATCTGGTCCTCAATAAAAGCACCTACCTTTCGTTAAACGAAACGTTCGAGGCTTCATTATATTTGACAGTTCCTTCCTCACCTCCATTGAGTAATTTCCTTAAGGTGAGGAAGCTAGTGTCAACTATGAATATCATTGAGGTCGAGTGAGGATGAGTGGAGTTTGAGGAAACGTTTGAGAATATGGGTCTGAGAGCTGCTCAAGTATCATGCTGTCGCGCTGAACGTCAACGATATGACAGTGACAGCATGATACTTGAACTGAACAGCTCTCAAAATTGAGTAGCGTTTGATATAGGCATAATGTGACTTTCTAACACTTTCTCTCTCTTTTTAGCCTTTTTCAACGTCATGGGTGTAGGCCTCTATCAGATTATGCTATTTTTGATGGTCTTGGGCAATCCTCTTCTGGCGTGAACCTTCTGTATCAAGGGTAACGGTGTTTACCCTGCCACCCTGTATGTGTAAGAGGTTTTTTTTTTTTTATTGTTGTGTCTATTTTTTTTCTTTTCTTATTTTTCCACAGACATTCGTCAACATACTACTCTCACATGGCCACTCATCGTACTAACTTCGTGTGCACTCTATGCGGCCGATCGTTCGTCAGCGAAGTCGGTTTGGAGGTTCACAAGAAGAGGTCACACGTTAATTATCAGACGGTATGCATTATTTTTTTTTTATTCACAAAATTTAACAAACAGACTGACAAAATTACATTGAAGAAAATATAAAACGGGGCCAGCGGCCCTACCGCCTAACTCGATTGCTATCGCTATGGCTATGGTTTATGACGTCATCCTGTCTTTTCGAACTGCCAAGCAATGCGATATTGCTTTTACATATATTTTATGGACCAAGACATTGTCTTAGTCTTGGTCTTGGACATGTGAAAGCAATATTGCTTTGCTAGGCGATTCGAAAAGATAAGATGACGTCATAAACCATAGCCATAGCGATAACAATCGAGTTAGGCGGTAGGGCTGCAGGTAGACCAAGGAATAGTTTTATTATGACGACCCCTTTGGCGTAATGGTTAACATGGCTGTCCGCTACTCAGGGGGTCCCGGGTTCGATCCCCGGTCAGGTCAATATGGAAAATGGTATTTTTCTGATTCACCTGAGTCTTGAATGTTTATCTATATGTGTATTTGTTGTATAATATAATATCGTTGAGTTAGTATCCCATAACACAAGTCTCGAACTTACTTTGAGGCTAGCTCAATCTGGGATTTGTCCCTATATATTTTTATTTATTTATTATTAACTTCATTCTAAACGTCGTCTGATTAAGGTGATACCTCGGTGAACACTAGCGCCACCGTCATTTAAAAATCATTACTCACTGAAAACACAAGTTATCAAATTCCCTCTGCTGTAATTATGGTTCTGGATCTGAAGTTAATTTTAATCACATTCAATTATTAAATTATAGTTCCATATAGTTACGAATTGCAAAACTGCTAAAAGTGGCCGTTTTAAGCAATAATGCAATTTGTCCCTATAGGGAACTATTATTTAATAATTTAATATGTTTAAAACTAACTTCAGATCCAGAACCTTAATTATATAACACGGATTTTTGATAACTTGAGTTTTCAGTGAATAATGATTTTTATATGGCGGTGGCGCTAGTGTTCACCGAGGTATCGTCTTAAGTTCGCCTCACTCCACATGGCGACCCAGCCAGTATATTTAATTTTAATGATTTAATTGATTGTTTTAATAGGAGAATTCTACAAACCCCAACAGCGAGACTATATATTGCGAGCGATGCGACATCAAATTCGAAGCTAGAGCCGCGTACGACGAACATTTATTCCACTCGGCCAATCATACCGGAGATATCGTGTAAGTCAGTTTTTTTACTCATCATTAGAAATCAAAATAGATCGAATCCAGACGCGAAAGTGAGTATGTATATGTTTGTTAATTTAAATGGATCATATCCCAACTAATCCTACCTAATATCCAACTTATATTATAATATTAGTTAGGAACGAATTCTACTTAATATCCTAACTTATATTATAACTAGCTGTTCCCCGCGGCTCCGCGCCGCGTGGGACTCTGTTATATCGCGCCCAAAAGTAGCCTATGCTTGACCTCAGGTCGTTAACTACATTCCTATCAAATTTCAAAACAATCGGACAGACAGACAGACTTTCGCATTTATAATATTAGTGTGTATATTAGTATCGATATAAGTTAGGATAATAGGTAGGATTCGTTGGGATATCCAGACGCGAAAGTGAGTTTGTATGTTACCTCTTCACGCCCTATCTACTGAGCCAATCTCCCTGACGCATACACATAGCTAGGAGTATAGAGAAGGAAGAACATAGGGCACCTTTCATCCAGGGAAAAAGCACTGTTTCCGAGGAAAATTAATGCGAGGGAAGCCGTGGGCGAAAGCTAGTCACAAAAATACTCTTCATAACCTATTAAAAATTAAGTAGCTATTTTTTTCTGATTCACTGTGTAATACATTTTTTTTTTAATTCACTTTAAATATTTTTTTTTCATAGCGATGTTGTAACGCTCTATTTTATTTATTCTAGGGACGTAAACAATGAGCTGTTAAGGTTCCAAAAAAAAGTTTGCGGACTGAAAGAGAAGGCCGTGGTGAGTTTTTTTAATGTTGTGTCGTGTCTCCCTTGATAACATTTGTCATTATTTTTATAATCGACTGCCTGCCTAACGACAACCCTCCTTGGGAATACTGCAAGCACATCCTGAGGTCAAAGAACTTCGAAACCACCTCTAGCTTTTTTTTTGTACAATGTAAACATTTAATAAATTTATTTAATTATTTATTTATGTAAACAAAAATACGAATACAGGATATAATATAAAACACAATTAGTACGAAGGTACTACTTATCATCTATATATATAAAAATGAAACCCGTTTTCCGTTGTCACGACATAGCATGAAAATGGCTTGACCGATTTGGCAGATTTTTTTTTTTGTAGTTTCTAATACTCTGTACAAGGTTCTTACGGAAAAAAATATTAAGAAAATCAAATTTACGCTAAGGCGGTACGAAGTTCGCCGGGTCAGCTAGTATATTATATTAATAGAAATCTCTTCCAGTAGGCCCGTGAGAGTAAAGGTGATTAATAGAGTTGGACTGGCATGTGCATAAATGTTCATTACATTGTAAAAACTAAATAAAAGCTTGTATAATTTAATTAATACTTTTAACATTGGTTTTTTATTATGTAAAAAGTCAATGAATGTTCCAAAGCTTGTTTTTTTTTACAGTTGGCAGAAGAAATTAGAAACAGGTGCGTATTGTAACAACAGCGTCATTATTTATTTATTTATTCACCTTACAACTATCATCACAGGAAGATCCCAATACAATAGCTGCGATACAAAAATATAAAAACAATAAAACAAATAAAGAATTAAATACATACATACATTTAATCACGTCTTTATCCCATACGGGGTAGACAGAGCCTAGAGCCATAAGACCTTAGGCCATGTCAGTGGCGTGCATATAATAAAGACGTTTAGACGTTGCCTACCCTGTACTTTTGTAATAAATAATATTAAAAATATATATAATCAATACATATAAATAATAAATATTTTTTCACACAAGATATTGAATTATCTTAACAACGCCATCTATGAATGCGCGCGAACACGCGGCGCGCCGCCCCATACGCGCGGCTAGCTAGCTAGGCCAGGCCAGCTTTTTAGTAAATCGTCTGAAGTTTACTACTCTCACAAAGAAATCACTATGTATAGATGTGCTTTTGCTCGTGTAGTAGTGCAAGTAAAAAACTTACATGAACAGACACATATGCGCTAGATTACGCCTGTGTGAGTAAATTTAAGACCTCGTCTGGATGAAAAAAAATGCTATGAGATGGCTTTTCATCTCGCTCTCACTTTTGGTACGGCCAATTAGAATTACGCGTCACACATACTTAAATCTGATTAGTGATTACGATCGATTGCAGCAACATGACAGCTGTGTTTATTGGATATTAAACGAGTAATGCTGCAAATTTAAAAACGCATAGACTTGAAGACTTTATAGAAACAAGATGACATTCCCGATTCCGTAGGGTTATATTTCCGTATCGAAATCAACAATATACTTGCTTTGCTTGCATGCATTTGTTTGTTTTGAATGTTTAATTAATTGATAATTGCAATGTGCATTGTTTACAATATGGTGAAAAAATAGCACTTTTATTTTCATCAAATTTACTCAGTTGTAGTTTAAAATTGTAAAATTTTCATGTGATTGTTGTAAACCGAGTGTTTGTTTACAAAAACTATAAAATGACGCGCTAAGTAGATAATCTTTTATTTGACGAAAAAAGGTCAATAATAATAAATGGACGTTATCAACCGGGATCGATTGGATTTAGTTGAAGTGAAGGGTAAGCTAACAACAACAACATTATTTAATAATATTTTCAAATTAATATGTTTGCTATGCTTTTCCAAAACTCCCACGGGAGCGGAGGCGTAAGGCGGTCGACTTAAAAATTTTCAGGGCCTAAGTACATGATTAATATATTATAATTTTATTATCTTCTAGCTCGTTACTGTTTTAGTTGTACCTAAATAGTTCTGGTCTAGGTAGGTTTTTGCCTACCCTAAGAAAAATGTCTGTGCACGTCACTGGGCCATGTTTAGCATAATGGTAGTTGAAGCAGGAAATCAATAGTGATGGGTTGCTAGCCGCATCGCCTATGTCATGATTTCCCCATTCGGCGATTCCCTCAGACGACTTTTACGGCTTGCGCGGGAAGAGAAGCAGCTGGTACATTCTATGTTTTTCTTTTTCTCCCAGACCAGCATGGAAGGATAAAGAATTACATTACTGTCTATATCAAATAATGTATAATGCTACCTTTGTGACTTCACTCAGAGAACAGGAGAACAAGTCTACATCGTTCGCCATGAGGTTAAGGGTTCGTATAGCTCGCGTCATCGGCGCCTGGTTTACCAGATTGGTTCTCCCGACGGCCAACAGCCATTATAAAGTTACTATCATGGTATTTATAGATGACTAGCTGTATTCCGCGGTTTCACTCGTCCGCCATTTGTATGTACCTTCTATAGCCTAAAACCTTTCCCAATAATCAGGCTATCATATAAATAAATATATGTATAGGGACAAATCACACATATTAAGTTAGCCCCAAAGTTCGAGGCTTGTATTAAGGGATACTAACTGAACGATACTTTATTTTATAACAAATACATTAGATGAACATCCAAGACCCAGGTCAATCAAAATTACTGAACCGATATTGATGCCCAACGAACTTGAACTTTTCGCCCCCAACTCGATTTAGAAACCTTTGGCTTTTTACTGACTTGTTTTTTTTTACAATTACCTTAGGAGAGAACAAGACCCAGCGTTGATCTTGGCCAGACCGATAAAGAAAATGTGTGTTAGGACGTCTAAGAAAACTCCCATGAATTGCTATCAAGTAAGTATACTATTATTGTGGGATAGAAATTATAACAGTGTAAACGTAGCTTATAAACTGAACGTAGCTGTTCGTAGATGTATGAGAGAGAGGTGTGTGAGTGAGCGAAAAGGAAGGGCATGGAAAAATCTTGAAGAAATAAAATAAAAATAAATAAATATATAAGGACAAATCACACAGATTGAGCCAGCCCCAAAGTAAGTTCGAGACTTGTGTTATGGGATACTAACTCAACGATACTATATTTTATAACAAATACATATATAGATAAACATCCAAGAACTATAGAAAAGACGAACGGAAAAGGTGTATTATTTATACACTTTATTGTTTTTTTTTTTTTAAATAAGCGGATCTCAACTCGTTATTATTTTACCATATATGCACGTTAACACAAAAAAAATTGACAAATGAAACTACTTAACAAAATCAATGTTTGATCTCGTACAAAGAAATCGAGCCAGAGCACGAAATTTACTCGTTAGATTGTCATATATACGTACATACATATACGTCATCGCAAAGGTACCATAATCTATGGTTTCAGCTACCTCCGTGTCCAGTATTTAAGGCGTTTTCCAATAGACTCGGGGGTCGTGGGTTCGATTCCCGTGGGAAGCATACATGGTTTAGTTGTTTCCAGTTTGGTTAGGCCACTGCAGGCAAGAATCATCTGATTGTCTGATAATAAAAATGATTCAGTGCTTCGGAAGGCAACGTTAAGCCGTTGGTCCCGGCTGCCATCTGGTAGTCGTTAAAGGAACCACGTCAGAGGCCGAGAAACGGTTCCGAAGAACCGACACCACTGTGTGCATGGTCGATTGACCGTGTCACCTACACGAAATGATGAATACGAGATACTCCTTTTTTTTTCAGTGCGGCAAACACTTCGATTCCCAAATGCAGTGTAGAAAACATCACATAAAGGAACACCCTAGGACCACATTTGTGTACCCTGGCACCCCCGAAAGGACCATATGTGAAATATGCGGGGCTGATTTAGCGGTATGGGATTATTTAGACCATTACAAGTCTTCGTCCAAGCGTGTTTCCTGGTTGCATCTTCAGCCTACGCTTCAGAGCCCAGGGTCCGCTATTAGTCATGGTCCTGATTTTGCGGTACTGGTTATTACAATGGAGCGACTGCCGTCTGACCTCCGTATCCCTTTTTACAGGGAAACCAGACCCACAGGAACATGACCATTGACAAGTAGCTTAACAGTTTTGCAATTTGTAACTATAGGGAACTATAATGTTTCAAATTAACTTTAGTTCCATAACCTTAATTACATGAGACGGATTTTTGATAACTTGTGTTTTCAGTGAATAATGATTTTTAAATGATGGTGGCGCTAGTGTTCACCGAGGTATCGTCTTAACAGTCTTGCAATTTGTAACTATAGGGAACTATAATTTAATATGTTTAAAATTAACTTCAGATCCAGAACCTTAATTACATAAGACGGATTTTTGATAACTTGTGTTTTCAGTGAATAATGATTTTTAAATGACGGTGGCGCTAGTGTTTACCGAGGTATCATCTTAAGGCATTATTAGGGTTCCGTAGCCAAATGGCAAAATCGGAACCCTTATAGATTCGTCACGTCCGTTTGTCTGTAAGCCACAGTAATTTTTTTAATTGATAATGTTCACCAGTTCGCCAGCGTGATGGCTCATCTGAACATGCATTCGAGAGAGAAGCTGTTTAAATGCGAAATATGCGAGAGGAGCTTCGTTCAAAATGCTACGCTTAAAAGGCATATGTTGGTGAGTTAATTTCTTTGTCATGCTTTTTCTTCAATTTTTGGCCAGGGGTGAGTTAATTTCTCCATGCATTTTTTTTTTCAAATTTTGACGAATCTAGTTAAGTTCCCTTACCACCATCTCTAAAAACCATGCAAGATCCAGTGAGTAAGCGAGACATACATGATGTAACGCGACATCTCCCTTACTCGGATCTTGCATGGTTTTGAGAGACGATAGTAACCCCTTAGGTCTCGTCATTTATAAAGAACGCTGGAAGAAAAAGGGGGGAGTAGAGACCAGCCCATCCCTTGATCAATAAATCGCTTAGATCATTCAACAAATTGGAGACGACGGAGGAGGTCGCATAGAGTTTCCACTCCGGTTGGTTTAATACTCTAATTCTGGTATCACATTTGGCTATTTGTATTTGCCTATTCGACAAATCCTCTATACGTGGACCGTATGTTTGTCAAAACTTTTGCGTTGTCTATTCGACAAATATAGCAAATATCTCATACCTTCCATGCTGGTCTGGGAGAAAAAGAAAAACATAGAATGTACCAGCTGCTTCTCTTCCCGCGCAAGCCGTAAAAGTCGACTGAGGGAATCGGCGAATGGGGGAATCATAACATAGGCGATGCGGCTAGCAACCCATCACTATTGATTTCCTGTTTCAACTGTCATCATGCTAAACGTGGCCTAAGGTCTTATGGCCCTAGGCTCTGTCTACCCCGTATGGCATAAAGACGTGACTATATGTATGTATCTAATACGGCTTTTCCCGGGACGAAAGTTACTCTAACTCCTCAATATTTCTCACTATGTGTATGCGAAATTCAGGAAAATTAGTTCAATAGATAGGGCGGTAAAAGCGAAACAAACCAATAAACAAACTCACTTTCGCATTTATAATATTAGTTGGGCAGTTGGAAGGTTACCAAAGTAGTTACCGTGTTATCCTAACTTCCTTTCCTAAATCTATACTAATATTATAAATGCGAAAGTCTGTCTGTCTGTCACCTCTTTACGGCTTAACTGCTGGACCGATTGTGATGAAATTTGGTATGTATATAGTTATGCACTAAGAGTCAACTATGTTTGACTCTTAGTGCATAACTATATACCTACTTTCGGGCGCGATATAACCGAGGCGCACGCGGGCGGAGCCGCGGGCAACAGCTAGTATAATATTATAAATGCGAAAGTTTCTTTGTTTGTTGCGCTTTCACGCTTTATCTACTAAACCAATGTTCCTGAAATTTCGCATACACATAGCTAGGAGTACTGAGAAGGACATAGGTTTACCTTTCATCCCGGGAAAAAGCACTGTTCCCGAGGGAAGTTAACGCGGGAAAAAGTTAGTTTTTCTCATATTTTCAGGTGCACACTGGTGAAAAGCCATTCCCTTGTACAATGTGCGACAAGAGATTTACGCAGGCTGCGAGCCAGGCGCTACACATAAGGACTGTCCATTTAAAACAACCGCATCCTAAAAGGTACGTTGCTTTTGTCATCACCATTGCTTAAAAAAAGATTTAGTTCCATTTTGTGCTCATAGATGGCGCTAAGAGAATCAATGACTGTTCATTTAAAACAAACCGCATTCGAAAAGGTGTGTCGTTTTTGTCATCATCATTGCTCAAAAAAAGATTTAGTCTATTTTGTGCTAATAGATGGCGCTTCAAGATCTAAAACAATCACATCCTAAAAGGTTTGTGGAGAAATACATACATACGGATGTCAACTGCCTCCGTTGTCCAGTGGTTAAGGCGTTTGCCTGTAGACCCGGGGTTGAGGGTTCAATTCCCACGGGAAGCATACTCTGTTTAGTTGTTTCCAGTTTGGTTAGGTTAGGTTAGACAAAAAAGATCCGTGCTTCGGAAGGCCGAATCAAGGAGTGATAAAATAATGAAAATTAGGAAACCATTTTTTTTTTCACTAATTGTGGCGGGCATGCTGGTACTAACAAAAGTAGATAGGCGCCGACCGGCAGTAGTTTGCATGAACTAACTGGTGGCGGAAGCACGCAAAGTAATTTGGTAAGTACTTGTACCTAAGTTATGTTAAGACGATACCTCGATGAACACTAGCGCCACCATCATTTAAAAATCATTATTCACTGAAAACCACAAGTTATCAAAAATCCCTGTTATGTAATTAAGATTCTGGATCTGAAAGTAAATTTCAATCATATTAAATTATAACATTATATTTCCATATAGTTTACAAATTAAAAAACTGCTCTATTAAAAAAGTGGTCGTTTAAAGCAATATTGCAATTTGTTTATATAAGGAACTATAATTTAATGTTTAAAATTAACTTCAGATCCAGCAACTTTATTACATAACACGGATTTTTGATAACTTGTGGTTTTCAGTGAATAATGATTTTTAAATGATGGTGGCGCTAGTGTTCACCGAGGATCGTCAAGTAAAAATTTAGGTAATTTTAAATTTAAGAAATTTATTTTTATCATTTTATCTTTCATTCTTGTTACAGAAATAGAAGAAAGAAAACAGATTTTCACTGCGAAGAAGACCGGACCTCCGATTAAGTCACAAAAGTCTGCTAAAAACTAACTATAGTTAATAATCATTTGCGTTTTTTTTGTAGAAATTACACAAATTCGATCAGCCCCAAAGTAAGTTCGAGTCTTGTGTTATGGGATACTAACACAATGATACCATATTTTATAACAAATACCAATAAATAGATAAATATCCAAGATCCATGCCAATCAGAGATCATTTTTCATCTTCACCTGACCGGGGATCGAACTCGGGACCTCCCGAGTAGCGGTCAGTGGCCCCCTAGTATTAGTTAGTTTTTCTAGCTAGCGACTGCGTTAGGATTTTGTATGGAATATCTTAGTTGCCTTACTATCCGCCAGAGGCGCTGTACAGGTATGCCATACTAAATCGCTAACGCAGTCGCTAGCGTCTGCGTTAAGAAAAACTCATACTAGGGGCACTGGCATGTTGACCGTTACGCCATAGAGGTCGTCAATTTTGCATTTGTTTTTTCTTAGCCGCTGCACGTAGCGCCGCTCTTTTCCCATGAGAATTCCGGGAAATCTACTTGCTATTGGCAGTGGAACTACAGTGCTACCACTGCCTTTGAAACTAGCAATAAGGAGGCACTAATTTAAAAAAGAAAAAATATTATTTTGAAGTCTTTTAAAGACTTATTATATTATATTATTTTACTTATTATTATTATATTTTTTTGAATAAACAATAGTGCGCGTTGGGTGCCATTTATAATAAAATATGTATGAATATCACATTAATATTATAAAGGCGAAAGTATTTATGTTACCCTTTCACAGAAAAACGGCTGAACTTATTTGGTTGTTAGAATGGAGATTGCTTAGACCCTGGAACAACACAGGCTGGAATCTTATCTGGAAAATATTTTATCCCGGAATTCCCACGGGAGCGGAGCCCCGGGCAATAGCTAATATATAAATAGCAGATTATTATTATTTTTTGTACTTAGCAGTTTTTATTAAAGGCTGGAATCCTGTAATGTCTTCCTTTTAAGTTATGTGACTATTGCCCGAATACTCAAACGCTACTCAATTTTGAGAGCAGCTCAAGTATCATGCTGTCACTGTCATATCGCTGACGTTCAGCGCGACAGCGTGATACTCTCTCTCGCTCTCAAAATTGAGTAGCGTTTGAGTAGTCGGGCATAAATGTATGGGTAGTATTTAAACGGAAATCAATAAAAACAATTTTTGTATGCAAAAATAACCTAAATACATATCAAAATTACTGATTGCACAGCAAAATTTGTTTTGCTTCTGTCACCAAGTCTGACACTCGCTCGCTTCGCTCGCTCGCTCACTGTTAAGGTCACTGTATAACCATAACCTAACCTACCTTCTGTCACAAAGTCGTCTTTTGACCGTTAGTTGCTTCTGTCACCAAGTTTTTAATTTAATTATAAGTAAAATAATTTATTTGATATACAGAAATTGATGGGTGATTATTTATTTGATGTGCAATTAATAATATCCCTAAATGTATTAATACTCAATACAGTATAAGAGCAACTAGAAGATACATTATTTTTTTTATAAATATTTAAAGCCATTTTTACTTTTTTAGTATTGTATCCAATGCAATCCTTAAGTATTTACATAGTTTTAAATGTATTTAAATTAGATTAATAAATAAAAAATGTAAATAAAATCGAAGTATGTTTATCATTATTTTTCTTTCCTGAATTAGTTTTTTATTTTGACCGAACAAAATCAAAATAATTTATTTGCCTCATAGGGTTTAGGCGCAATATGTTAGGGGACATATATTTAGACCAGAGTTCAGAACATAAGTTTAAACATAAAAAAAAAAAATTATGTTGGTGAACTGATTGTTATCTGGTAGTATGGTCTGGTCATTTTTATATGACGCGACCTGTAAGTAGACTATATCTGGCTTTATACCATTTAGCAGACAAACAAACATACGGCCCTCCTAATGAGAAGCGGTCACCGTTGCCTATGGACGCCTGAAACACCAGCGATGTTCATCACTTCAGACTCTTAAATAAAATTCCAATTAACAGATTACTATTTATTATTATTAAAACCAACTTAATAATACATAATATACATACAGATGTTACCATATTATGAGACCCACAGAATTTAGAAATAACAAGAAGTGGCATAGCGCACAAAAAACGTGCCACTAGTTTGGCTTGCAAGCCAACGTTTCACACAGAAAAAATGGGCGGGGAATTTGATTGCGTCATTTATTGCCACTGTTATTGTAAACTACGTAATACATCTATATATATATAAAAGAAAGTCGTGTTAGTTACTCCACTTATAACTCAAGAACGGCTGAACTGATTTAGCTGAAAATTGTCAGGGAGGTAGTTTAGAGCCAGGAGAAGGACATAGGGTACCTTTCATCCCGGGAAAAGCACTGTTCCCGAGGGAAGTACACGCGGGCGAAGCCGCGGGCAAAAGCTAGTTTCTAATAAGGTGTGGTGTGGTTTAAGAGAGAATACGCTGCTACACTGATCCTGGAACTAAATCCGCGTCAAAACATTTCTATACGGATAACTTCTCTGTTCTGTGATGAGACCTGCCACGTATTTAAAATATAATTAACATTATATTTTTACATCATAAGAGCAAGAGTGCTATGAAATTAGCAAAACGACAACTTTCCTCGATTGTTATATTCTCAATGCATCTATAAATAATCTAATCAAAAACAATAATTTGCTGTTCATTGACAATTTGTAAAAAATATATTACACGACAAAATTTCAGCATTAAAATTGCTAGAAATGAGCCCTTACTGAGAACTGAGAAGGACATAGGGTGCCTTCCATGCCGGGAAAGCACTGTTCCCGAGGGAATCTCACGCGTGCGAAGCCGCATGCAAAAGCTAGTACGAAGATATATTAATTTCCCAGACACTGTAGTATTTCTATTGCCACTATAACAACAAATGTTAGTTAAATGATATAGATACTCGTAGGACCTTAAATAATTCAAAAATATTTTATACACAATTAAAACTGAACTACGCTAATTTGATCTTTAATTAGTCTAGCTTTTTTCCTCTTCCTTTCTCTTTTCTTCCGGTCTTCGGCCGAGCAAATCCCTCTTGCAACACTTGTCATTCTGAAATGACGATAATATTATCGGTTTTTTCAAAATTGTATAATATTATTTATATCCCTTTATTCGCATAATATATTCTTTAAATGTAAATAAGTGCTTTTAGGCTAGGTACTTCTGCGATACGATTTTTTAAAAACTAGCTGTTGCTTTGGGTTATTTAGATTTGATCTTTCACGGCTAAACCGCTGGACCGGTTTTGATATTTCTATCGCAGTTCTGCAGCAGAAATAAGCACGTATGTACAAAATTTTCTAATTTTAAGTTTCCTATGTTTGTATTGAGTGTACATGAACTAAATAAATAAAATTTGGATCAAGAATCGATTCCCACGCGGGCGGAGCCGCGGACAAAAGCTAGTGATATATATGTTTCTAAAAAATATATGCCCCCGTATTAAGATACGTTTGATAAGCCCATTTTAACTAAAATATGTTTTGGCTCTTTCTCTCTTACCGGACACTTCATGTGAAAGAACGAGACGAAACACATTTTAGCTAAAATAATAGGCTTAACAAACGTTTCTTAATACGGGGGTTAGTATCGTATTATTTAGCTAAATCAGACACAATCAGACAGCAAGCTTTAAAATAATGAAATAAAAGAAAAATTCGTTGTAAGTTATCATGGCTTCGTAAAAATTAAAATTCTTGGTACGAAACTGGTTTCGAACAAAGATCATTTTTTCCTCCTTCGCAACTAGTTACGAACTAGCAGCTACGAAGGCGGCCGAAGGGAAAAAAAATTACATACCTCATCGCTATCGCTGTCACTGGAATCGTCAGTATTGCTCGAGCTGTCCGTACCGTAATAGCCGAGCCCGGGAAGCACTCCCACACACTTCATAGCACCCCCCTCTTTTACTGCAGTACTGTCACCATTATGTTGCTTACTGAGAACAAGATAACATATTATGAACTAACTGGTGAAAAATTATATGTGAAAGAAACGAAATAATGCACTTCTTCGTCCAAGCGTGTTTCCCGGTTACATCTTCAGCTTGCGCTTCAGAGCCCAGGGTACGCTATTAATCATGGGTCCTGAGTTGACGAAACTGGTTATTACAATGGAGCGACTGCCGTCTGACCTCCGTAACCCTTTTTACAGAAAACCACGGGAACATGACCCGGGTGTGTTAGTGGCCAACACTGTCAGATTTTTCAGGCTGCCTAAAGGCATCTGGCATAGCCTAACGACTGTCATCTACCGATGACAGCCGGGACCAACGGCTTAACGTGCCTTCCGAAGCAGGGAGGAGCTTAAGGTGATAACCTCGGTGAACACTAGCGCCACCGTCATTTAAAAATCATTACTCACTGAAAACACAAATTATTAAGTTAAAAATTGCATTATTGCTTAAAACGACCACTTTTAGCGGTTTTGCAATTTGTAACTATATGGAACTATAATTTAATAATTGAATATGATTAAAATTAACTTCAGATCCAGAACCCTAATTACAGCAGAGGGATTTTTGATAACTTGTGTTTTTTGGCATTTTTTCCAATGCCACTAATGGCGACCAATCCAAACATGGCCGCGCACTTGCCGTCGCCGTCGCTTGACGCGCGCTATCGTTACGAACACGCGCGCCGCGCTAGGCTACCGAGCTCCTCGATAGATCGAAATAATAATGCACTTGTATCTACCAATTTTTGAACTGTATTATTCACTTAATTAGCAAAGGATACAAATCTACATTATCATTTATTTCACAACTAGCTTTCGCCCGCGGCTTCCGCGACCCCCGAGTCTACAGACTTTTGTATGCTATGATCGCTATTATGCCTCATGTTTTAGAAGGGATTAAAATCCATCCAACTTCCAACTATATTATAATTGCAAAAGTATTTACATGAAAAAAAAATATATATTATTGGAAAAGTGAGTTTGTTTGTTAGTTACGCTTGCCTTTTCGACTGAACCGATCTTCCTGAAATTTCTCATACACATGCGAAGATTGGTTAGAAAATTTGAAATATTAAGAAGGACATAGGATACCTAGGCTTTTATCCCGGGAAAATGCACTGTTCCCGAGGGAAATTCACTCTAGCTAGTATTGTATTGTAATGATTATATTGTAAATGTTTTTACAAATTGTAATTTGTTGCAATAAACCATATTGTATTGTACAATTACCTGATAACACCATTGATTTTGGTGGGAATAGCAGCAACATCTTGCTTATCCCCATCACTTGCTTTCCTCTTTCGTACAACAACCTAAAATTAAGTATTTAATCAATTTTTTTTACATAATAAGGTGTACTTTAACAATTACATATAAGGTGGACACAAATCAACTGCAAATATTTTAAGGGCAGATACAGACCACTATACTGAACAACTTTTCCAAATAAACTTATATCGAAATACGAAATTTTATTTTTCACTCTCCATACAAAACCAGATCAACTGATTCTCAATTTGTATGGGAGGCCATAAATATTTTCGTATTTCGACATAAGTTTATTTAGGAAAGTTGTTCAGTTTATTGGTCTGAATCTGCCCTTAAAATATTTGCAGTTGATTTAAATTCACCTTATATATGTATAATTATTTAAAGGCAAATTCTTTATTTTGCTTTTGATCTTTTAACAGTTTTTAGTTTTACCCACAGGTTTTACCTAATACCTTTTAAATAAGGTATAATTTTGTTTAATCTTTGAATCTATTATTATTTGATTAATTACCTCAGATCTAGATCTATCTATAAGATCAATTTTTGCTATAAGCAACCTGGAGCTGTAGAAGTAAAAAAATTCTGCCAGTGCTAACTATATTTGTCATAAGAACATATCAAAACAATATATATCTAATTGTGAACTAGATTTCATGACAAACTGTTGACAAAATAAGGTTCAACTTCAATTACAAGATTGGCAATTTCAATTTCTTTAATGAATTTTTCTTACATATGACTTCGGAAATCCATACTAATATTATAAGTTTGTCCTTCCTTCACGTCGTAGCTAAGCAACCAATCGACCTGATATTTGGCATACAGTTAGTTGAAAGGATGGAGAGTAACATAGGCTACTTTTGGTCCTGAAAAAGCATCAAGTTCCCAAGAGAGATTACTGGAATATTTGTATGTGTACAACAAACATTTTCTAATTTCACGCGAGCGAAGCCGCGGGTAAAAGCTAGTAATGTATATTTTCGCTTACTCCTTGCAATTTATTCTTCTGTGACGTTGGCTGAGCGTTCCTCGCCGGTGCTAATTGTGCTCGAAGCCTCAGCATCTCCTCACTCTCGGCCAGGTTTGACACCCTCTCCCTTGAAATATACTCATTCATCATCATTTCGAGTAGGCGTCACGGTCAATCGACCATGCAAACCCTGGTTAAAGTTCTTCGGAACCGCCTCTCGGCCTCTGACGTGGTTCCTTTAACGACTACCAGATGGAAGCCGGGACCAACGGCTTAACGTGCCTTCCGAAGCACGGAATCATCTATATTATCAGACAATCAGGTGATTCAAGCCTGCAATGTCCTAACCAAACTGGAAACAACTAAACAAAGTACGCTTCCCGTGGGAATCGAACCCTCGACCCCCGGGTCTACAGGCAAACGCCTTAACTACTGGACCACGGAGGCAGTTATATAGTCATTATGAAATTGCTATGAATTTTACTTCCTACTCTAGCAATTTTGATGGCATGACTAAAACTAAATTTAGGATGATTTAGAAAAAGAAATAATCTTGGAGAGATAAGACTAGCAATAAGGCCACCATTTGTCTCATAAATCTTGTTATAGATGTGACATATTTTTATGATGGTTTCCATGCAATAATGCGTTTCCACTTTTACCTCTTTTAAGTTTCTATGCATTAGAAACATTAAATAATTTTTATACTAATAAACCACAAAGTGAAAGAAAGAGAAAAACACATGGTTAGTTAACATGTTAGCGGACGCACGACGTTTATAGACGTTATAACAATTAAACTTCTATTGTGTTTTCAAAACTGTCCACCAATGTGTTAAAATGGGCTAACTTTAATAATATTGGGGTAAATGAGGTATGTAAAAGTAACCGAAAAAAAATACATGAGAATGGGAGAGGTATACCTAAACTCTTGCATCTCTTTCTGCTCCTCAATGGATATCTGCTGTGCTGCTTTCGCCTTAGTCCGTTCCACAAGATCCAGGAATCCAACCTCATCATCATCCAATCCTCTGATCATGTTCTCTGTAAGAAACGACAAGTCAAAATATGATTGCATAGATAGGCGACACTATAGAGAACTTGTAGGGAGATCAAGCAGGTGCGACGGAAAAGAGATGCGAAATGCAAGTACAGTGCACTCTCCCGAGATTCGGCTCTTATACGAATAACCGAGAGGTTGGAATACATTCATATTTAAATTATTGTACGCTAGTTGTTGCCCGTGGCTATACCCACCCCCATAGGGCTCGGTTATATCATGCTCAAAAGTAGTCTATGTCTGACCCCTACGTAGTCCTTAACTAGCCATACCTTTCATCAAAATTGGTTCAGCAGCTTAGTTAGTGTTTATAATATCAGTATAAATAAGTAAGTATTCTTTGTTAACTCAAAAATATGGATACAAAAAACCAGGGGTTTACTACCGTCTCTTAAAACCATGAAAGTTCCAGTGAGTAAGCGAGACAGCGTGATACAAGATGTAATGCGACATCCCCCTTACTCACTAGATCTTGTATGGCTTTAAAAGATGGTTGTTAGCCACCAGGTATATATGAGGAAGAAAAGCAAAGCAAGATACAACTAGGAAAATGTAAGATGACAGTCAGTACTTCATAAACTCACTCAGCTTATGTGCCTCTTCATACTCAGCCTCCTTCTTCATACGTTGCTCTTCGAGGCGCTGGTACAGTGGTCTGTTGTCGTAGGGCTCTTCTGGAGCCTCTGAAGACCACAAACACAAATTGAAATGATATATTTTATTTTTGAGATAATATCATAACATATCAGACTAAATAACAGTTTGACTATCGATAATAAAGCATTTGTTAAATAAAGCATAGATATTTCTATTGATAATAAAAATAATGTGATCTCGATGCGATAAAAACAAATTGTGTCCGTCACCTTTCGGCTGGTCTTCAGTGCGTACTTTTTCCCATTCCTCTTGGCGACGACGTCTAGCCTCCAATATTTCAGTTTCCGTAATAAATCCGGAACTCATTTTGATTATTTACGTGGTTAAAATTATCAGGCACGCTAAAATAAAAATGAAATACACAAAAGTTCAACCATCAACAAAATCAAATCAATTCCACACAATGCGAGTGGTCAAAACAAAGTTGTCAATGTCACGCAGTGTTTTGTAATTTGTTCGTATTTCATTGTCATTGTTATGTCATTATCATGTCAAGTCATTGTTGCGTGTGCTTGATGAAGTCTGCTTGAGCTGCCCGGTGTTTTTTGTAAATCTCATTTCAATTCAGCCAATCTATTTATTATTAAAGTAGATTAAGTACTTTGCTAAACAACCTTAAAAAATGTCGGAAGCAGAAAACAAAACTGCAACTTCTGAGGACCAGCAGAAAGAATACGTCGAAGATGGAAAGAACAAATTGACTGTGAAGTGTAAATTTTGCGGATCAAAAATACTTGAGAAGAAAACAGCCAAATACGTGACTCAAGAGGTACCCAATCACAGTTTCATTTCGCTATCAAATTCAGCGAACCAAATCATATGTTTATTTCTTACCGATTTGTAATAGAGGTTAACTTTTTATTTCTATGTAATTAAAGAACATTCACAATTATTTTGATTGTTCTTTCACCAAGTATCGATTATAATAGACAAAAATATTTCTGAAACCAATTAGAAAGGTTTTAAAAATATTTTTGTCTTTTTTCTTTCAAAAAAAAAAAATATATAAAAATTCCTGTACATAAGTACAGTCTGTTCCAATCAGGAAAAAAAACTTTGTAAACAAACCATAAAATTATCGATTTCATCAAGAATCTTTCTTCCAAGACACAAAAATTTCACATCCGTCACTTAAAAAACGCCGTCGCCAACTTATCAACTATCATTTAAGTAGTAATTGGAGATAAAACTTGCAAAACTATTAAAATATGATGATATGAAAAACTTTAAGGTTATTTGTTTCTTTTTTCTAATGCAAAGATTAGGGATGGGTATCGGCATTGAATGATAATGATCGAATATAATGAACGAATGACAGTTATCGATTATCGATTGAGGAATCGATACAACAAGATCCGAAATAACAAAATCGCCCTAATTAATGTTATTAAACCGAATACTGTAGTATTTTGAACAAAATAATGTATTTATTGATGCACAAAATACATAAATTTGTAATTTATATTATATTGATGACCTAGAGTGAAAATGCAATATGCAACTATAGATTTCAAGGAACGACGTGACGCGACCACTGTTGGATTTAGTGGCATTTTCTATCTTTAGCTCCTCCGTGCTTCGGAAGGCACGTTAATCCGTTGGTCCAGGTTGTTATCGATAGATAGCAGTCGTGAGGCTGTGTCAGATGCCTTAGAGCAGCCTTCAAAAATTCTGACAGTGTTGGCCACTTATACACCTCAGGTCATGTCATGTTGGTCTGGGTTTGCTGTAAAAAGGGTTACGCAGGTCAGACGGCAGTCGCTCCATTGTAATTACCAGTTCCGCCAAATCTAGGACCATGACTTACAGCGTACCCTAGGCTCGGAGGCGTAAGCTGACGACGGAACTAGGATTACACGCTAGGATGATGATGATAATTAATGTCATTAACAATATATTATAAACGAAATAAATTATATTTTTATTTTAAAATTTGTTTTGTTATTTTAATTTTTCTGTGTCGAGATTTTTGTTAAAATTTAATATTTTGTGTTTAAGTTTGAGGGCTAACTATTTCACAATTTAGCAGACGAATGTACTGTTCAATAAATAAATACCTATTCCTGCACGAACAAACACTTAGCAACATTTTATCTAAGTTAATCCGCTGGTCATTTAAGTTTATTATAAAATTTTATTATATATTTGTTTACATTCTGTAGATTCCACCCGCGTAGAATTAAAGACTAGCCTTAATTTGTGATAAAAAAATATTGTACCCATTGTGGTTCTTTCATTCGATCATTCACTCTTTCGTTCAGATAGTATGGGGTACAACACTAAATACTAAAAGGTCATTGACTTTTCATTGTTTACAAAGTTTTTTTTCCTGATTGGAACAGACTGTAAATCTATTGTCTATTATTTTTACAGAAAGAATTGCCTCTCATGCAACAAGATGCAAATAGGAAAGAAGGTGAAATACAAAAGGAGATGATCAAGGAATATTTTCATGTAGAAAACATGTACATATTTGAGAACATTGGTTTTACTCACCAAGTAGAACTGTGCAAGTACTTAACATGTGCGGACTGTGATGCCGGACCAGTTGGTTACTTTGAGACAGACAGTAAACAAAGTTATGTGGCATTATCTCGTGTTGTACAGTGCTAATGTTTCGGCGGGAAAATTTTAAATTAAGAATAGATTAAGAGAGCTATTGTAAAAAGAATTGAAATATTTTAAATTTATATTTTGAAGATTTGTTTGAAGAGTTGAGTGAATTGCTTGAAATATTATTTACCTAATGGCTAGCAAAATCCAGACGCAATAGAAAAGCAATTGTTATGTGACATAATCATGCGTGAACAAATCAGAAAAAAGATAATATTATATGCATATAAATATGTTTGGAGCATTCAGCTAGATTTGCAGTGAATAACAGGCCTTGTATTCAAAGATGCTTAAGAATTTAAAAATTTAAAAAGAAAAAATTAAAAAACTGAGGAAACTGCTAGGAATGATACAAAGTCACAATGCTGGTCTGATGATAATATAAGAACTAGTGTGAAGTGGATGGAGATTGCCCAAAACCATCATAAATGGCATAATCTGCCCATGTGGTTGAAAAGGGCTAAAAAAAGAGAGTGATACAGTCACATATGCCCGAATACTCAAATGCCATTTAATTTTTTAAGGTGTTCAAGTATCATGCTGTCACTGTCATATCGTTGACATTCAGCGTGACAGCATGATAATTGAGCAGCTCTCAAAATTGAGTATTGTTTGCATTTTTTTCAGCTGCCCTAGACTCGGTCCAGCTTCGTAACATACTTCCCCCCATTCTACTTCAACATCAAATTGATATTCCGTTTCTCCTTAATTTGGTACATAATCGATACTACTATGTTTTGGCAAAATTTTTAGTAAAGAATTACCTTAGGCTTTGAACATCTTCTGTAATTACTTCTTCACTCTTTTAAAATCGTTTTATATCTACTTTTTTTTTTTACTTTTATCATCAAGGCTCTACCCACCCACCCACTACTAAATTTTAATGTTGTTTTGTCTTTTGTGCTTGTGACATGTTTTACCCCTTCCTTTCAGACTGTTTGTGACATAATTACCGACCGCACAGCGCACCTTGTCTCTTCAAACCATGACATTGGCAGAATCACCGTAATATCGGTGGAAGCCATAATTTAAAAGAAGAAAGAAAGAAAGAGTAGTGTTTGAGTATTCGGACGTTAGATGCCTCACTACAAATTTTATGTAACCTACTAGCTGTTGCCCAGGGCTCCGCTCCTGTGGGAATGCCAGGATAAAATATAGCCTATGTGTTGTTCCAGCGTCTAAGCAATGTCCATTCCAAATTTCAGCCAAATCAGTTCAGCAGTTTTCCTGTGAAAGAGTAACAAACATCCATACAAACTTGCATTTTTAATATTAGTAGGATAAGAAGTAAGATAGGATAACAATAGATGTTGTTTAAAACACTCTATTGTGTTCCTGTAACTCAGTGTCAACCAGGTGGCTTACTACCATCTCTTGAAACCTTATGTCGCCTCACATCATGTAGCGCGCTATCCCGCTTACTCACTGGATCTTGCATGGTTTTTAGAGACAGTAGTAACCCCTTGGTCTTTTTGTAAAAATTACTGTACTGTATGACGATTCACATGTATGAATCGGCTTTTAAGAACTATGCTGTTTTTATTTATTTACGCCATTCCAACTTGTCAAATAAAAAAATAAAAAAATAAGTGAAACTGTATTGTTTGGTTTATTTAAATATAATTTTTATACATTTTATTATTTCTATTATTTATTTCATGGAGGGCTAGCCAACTACTATTTGTTGTCCATGTACCTAGATATCTGAGCATTTGTTTGTTTGTTTGTTTGTTATAACTTTATTGTACCAAAACAAAAGTGAATACAAAAGCATAGATAATAAAACGAAAGTACCTACAATGGCGGTATTCCGGTGGTTTGTTCTTCGTTCGTCCTGAAATTTTGTCCCACATTTCAAAAAATGATTCGTTTGTCCCAGTCACTTTTATATTCCCGGTTTGTCCCAGTTCACAAGAAGGTACTTTAAAGGTACAGCTAACAAAGAAGTATTTTGAACAAATAACAAACAAAAACCTATATTATTTAGAAAGAAAATTACTTAAAAACAACGGGTCGAACAAGGAATGCAAAGTGGGACCAACTAGGAATAAAATAATAAAAATTGTACATCCGGGACGAAGGAAGCATAATGTTTGGGACTAATTAAGAAATTTATTAGTGGGACAAACGAAGAATGAATCATCGGTTCCTGTAATTCCTCCGTTAGATATGATGGAATTCCGAGGTACTAGTAGTGACTTTTTTAAGATTTGGCATTGTTTTATGACCAACCGCCTGTCTGACGTCAACCCTCTGCATGTGGTTGTGGAATCCAACACTTAGGCGGAAACTGTAAGATTAACTAAGTAAAGTTACGCTGTGCTCCTACACCATAACTGGTATACTTTGCTACACTTGCTATGTGGCTCACTGTACATGATTTCAATGCTGAACCGGTAAAACCGCGTTGAACAATTAACTAGTCATATGTATACGTTACCAAGTTGGCCATAGCAATAAAATGTTAATTTTGCCAGTTCATCAATCAGTTTCCGTGGTGTAGCGGTTATCACATCTGCCTAACACGCAGAAGGCCCCCGGTTCGATCCCGGGCGGAAACATACTTTTTGTTTTTTAAATAGTTTTATTTTCTTTGCAATTTTTGTTCAATGTTTTTTTTCTTTTTTTAAGGTTCCGTATTTATAAGTGGAAACGGGCTGGATAAACAAGTTTTAGGTTTTGTATGAATAAATTTGTTCATTGTTCTTATTTACTCCTATGGTAAAAAATACAGCAATATTGCAGGACGGCTAAAAATATATTATCGACTTTTATTTAAAAGGTTACAGCAATATTAATAAAGCACTTTTATTGCTGAAAATCCATACTTCCATATCCATACTAATATTATAAATGCGAAAGTCTGTCTGTCTGTCTGTCTGTCTGTCACTCTTCACGGCTAAACTGCTGGACCGATTGTGATAAAATTTGGTAGGGATGTAGTTAACGACCTGAGGTCAAACATAGGCTACTTTTAGGATAGTGTTAAAAATAAACATATAATACTGGCAGCTTGCGGCACTGGCCGAAAAAATAGTTAATAAAAAAAGACCCAAGAAAAACAAATGAACGTGTTAAGAAGCTCTCGTGAAAAAAGAGTCTGTTACAGCATCGGCAAACGCATGACTTGTACATTTTATTATTATAAAAAATACACAATTTTCAACATGGAGTCAGATGTTTAAATTCATTCCCAACATATTGGTGACCCCGACGTGATCAAGAACACTGAACAAAGCTGAAGTCGTCGAGACCAGTTGCAATTATATTGTTTGGCGTGTCGTGATTCCGTACCAACTACAAACGAAGACGAGATAATTCGAATATCTAACTGAAGGAGGAAAGGCAAGGAGAAGATAACAAAGAAAAGGTATCTATTGTTGTCCTAGGCGATACAAAAGGGAAGTAAGCCCAGTTTTGGTAAGTAGGTACCTATTTCAGTAAGTCAATCTAGATAGGTATTGCATTACGTACGTACTATAATTCAAAGTTTCTTCTTTCTCTGCGAACAGTGCGCCATATTTCTTTCGTATTCGAGTTATTGTCTTCCAATTATTCATACAAACGCACCTACGTTGCTTCTATATAATTTGTGTACCTATTAAAAGTGTTTGCCAAGTAATTAAGTGAATGATCAGTACCTAATCATTAGCTTAGTTACCAATCTATCTATATGTAACTGCATTATTTAATTGCTACAAATACATTCGTTTGTCTGTAAAGTACCTATTAATGGGACTTAAATCCTAGGTTACCTAATAAATAACTGCGCATTGTTACGCAGTTGTAACCAGTACTTTACTGCAATATATTTCAGTATCGTCAATTATAAAACTAGAGTTTAAAGTGCAAAGACTTAAGTCCTAGGTTAGGTTACCTATTATTTCAGCTGCTTAAAGCTAGTAACCAACTTCACTTACATTGCAATCTGTCATATTTCTAAATCTTCCAATCTAGTGTCTAACATTCATTGCTAATTTGTCTAACAAACATAAAGATTAAAACTCTACATATATTCCAGGTTCGCAGTGACCGGCAACCGACTCGTTAATTTCGCCAAGTTATATTAGCCATTCATCATCACGCCGATTCACTGTGTCGTCACGAGCCTTTATTATCCAGTAAAGTTGTAAGTACATTGCCGCTTCGCAATACATTGCGGGCTGGTTTTTAGTTATTAATTTCGTTGTTGTTTTTTACCGTCCACGGCTGATTCGTTGCTTGCTCTCGTTATCATATTTACATTAAGTCATTAACAGTCTATATTGTTAATGCTCATCAATAAAACATTGTTAATATATAAATAATAAACATAAATAATGCCGGAAAACAAAGAAAATTCAACTAATCCTAAGGATAAGCTAAAGGAGCTTATTCAGCAAAGAGGCATAATTAAGGGTAGACTTACGGTTTTTCAAAAATATGTAGACAATTTGCGTAAACTTGATACGAAGGATATTGATGCGATTGTTATAGGAGAATTACAATTAAAGTTAACTCGCATGCAAGAGTTATTGTCGTCTTTCGATGATATTCAAGGCAAAATAGAATGTTTGGATTCGGACATAGATTTTCAATTGGAAGAACGTGACAAGTTTGAAACAAACTTTTGTAAATATATTTTCATTGCCCAAACTATTGTTGATAATTTTGGTAAGGCACAAAGGCCTCAGTCTCCAGAGGCTAGTTTAGTTTCTTGTCATGGTTCCGCAATATGTAGTACTTACAATCAGTTAAACGTAAAATTACCAACAATTAATTTGCCGACCTTTGACGGAAATAATTTAAAGTGGCTGGAATTTAGGGACACCTTCGAATCATTAATACATAACAATGAGTCATTGCCAGCCATAAGTAAATTCCATTACCTTCGCAATTCGTTGGATGGTGGCGCATCAGTTGTAATTAAATCGATTAGTTTTACCTCTTCAAATTATGAATTAGCTTGGTCAACTTTGTGCCAACGATTTAACAATAAGAGAATCCTTATTAATAACCATACAAAAGCATTGTTTAATTTTGAAGCCATTTCAAAGGAATCTTACAAATCCATTCGTTATATGGTAGATTATTACTCTAAAAATCTAAGATCTTTAGAAGATTTAGGTGAGCCAGTTCAACATTGGTATACGATTGTCATATACATCATGGCATCGAAACTAGATGTCGCCACTAGTAGGAAATGGGAAGAACACAGAAATACGCTAGAGTTGTCGCCTAAATTAGATGAGTTTTTCGAATTCCTACGTGGTCGTGCTGATGAATTGGAGACAATCCAATATAGTCGCTGTGATACTGTTAAATATGAGAGAAATAACACAAAAGATATTATGCCTAAATCTACAAAATCTTTTATTATAAACAACAACACAAATTCTAAAGATTGTTTTGTATGTGAACAAAATCACTTTCTATACATGTGTGATAAATTTAAAAATATGCCGTTGTGTGACAAAATGTCTTTTGTTAGTAAAAATAAGTTATGTATGAACTGCCTCCGGGCTGGCCATTCTGTACCTCAGTGTAGACTAGGTCCATGCAAAATCTGTAAAAAAAGACATAACTCATTATTGCATAAGTCATCTAATAGTGATAATAATAGTCATAATATGTCTAACTTACCAGTGACGAGTAAAGGCACTTCCATGCAGTCTCCATCATCCAGTACAACGTTGTCTGCTATAGTACCAAATCAAGTTTTACTATGCACTGCTGAAGTTGAGATAGTAGATCTCAAAAGCGGTCGTTCATTTTTGGCCAAAGCCTTACTAGACAATGGGAGTCAGTCTTCGTTCGTCACTGAAAAAATGCAAAAGAATATGAATATTGTTTGTTCCCAAACTGATCCTATATCAGTTCGTGGTGTTAACAATACTGTGACAAGTGTAGTTAAAGTATGTGAGCTACAGATAAGGTCTAAAATCAATAACAATTTTTCCATTAATGTTAGTTGTTTAGTAATACCGCAAATAACTAGTAATTTACCAAATGTTCCGATTGATATAACAAAATTAAATTTGCCATCTAATATTTAGCTGGCAGATACAACTTTCTTCCAACCATCTGAAATACACATCTTGCTTGGTGCAGATGTATTTTGGGAAGTCGTCATGTCTCATCAAATTAAGTTGAGCCCGAATCAACCAATATTACATGAATCTAAATTTGGCTGGCTTGTTGCTGGTCCTATTGGTATTCCGTCTAATTTAGGTTCCAATATTCAATGTAACTTCTCTCAAGAGATCAAAGATCCACTTGCAAGGTTTTAGGAGCTTGATGAGTTTCCCCAATCAGTAAAATTGTTGTCGAAAGAAGAAGAGTGTTGGTCCTTTATCAATCCCTCGTGCGTCGAGTTACCTGAACAAAACCTGAAAAAATAAGTCTTAAAGTACAACGTCTTGAAAATATTATACCATTCGAAAAATATTCTAAATTTTGCAAATTACAAAAAGTAGTAGCATTCGTTCTACGTTTTATTAAAAATTGTAGCAATAAAACAAATAAACTTAAAGGTATACTTACCGCTGATGAACTTCAGCAATCGTTAATTGTTCTTGTCAAACAATCGCAAAATGATTCCTTTCATGAAGATATTCATTCATTGTCTACTACAAAATCAGTTAGTGCCAAGTCAAATATTTTGTCACTGAATCCATTTCCCGATGAGAATGGATTACTTCGTGTTGGTGGTCGTATTCAAAATGCGTCACATTGTTCTTACAATGAAATTCATCCAATGTAATTCATTCTAAACATATCTTCACTAAACTTTTATTTGAAAGTGAACATTTGCGACTACTACATTGCGGTCCACAGCAATTGTTAAGCTCTATTCACCAACGATTCTGGCCAATAGGTGGCAGAGCATTAAGTACTAAAACTGTTTTTAAATGTATGAAATGTAAAAGATTTAAAGCTCAATCATATCAACCTTTGATGGGTAACTTACCATTTCCACGTGTTAACCCAGCTTCACCTTTCGAGACGTGCGGCACAGATTTTGCCGGTCCGTTCCTAATTTCAAATCGTAAAGGGCGTGGTTCACGCACCAGTAAATGCTATCTTTGCATATTTGTATGTTTCTGTACTAAAGCAGTACACTTGGAGGTGGTGAGTGACTTAACAACTAACGCTTTTATATTATGCTTGCGCAGATTTATTGCTCGTCGTGGCAAACCCAAAACTATTTATTGCGATAACGGCAAAAATTTTGTAGGAGCAAGCAATGAACTAGCCAGGTTGGTTAAAAGGTGTGATCAAACCATTGGTTCTTACGCGTCCAGTGAAGGCATTCAGTTCTTGTTCAGCCCGGCTATTCACCTAATTTCGGCGGTATTTACGAGTCGGGCGTCAAATCTGCCAAATTCCATTTGAAAAGAATTGCAGGCAATACTAGTTTAACCTTTGAGGAACTATCCACATTATTCGCTCAGATTGAAGCTATTTTGAATTCGCGTCCCTTAACTTGTTTGTCCGCGGATCCATCTGATCTTACACCGCTTACTCCTGGGCACTTCCTAATTGGTCGTCCTCTGACGGCACTGCCTGCTCCGGAAACTGCCAAACTCAACGTCAATCGTTATCGCTTATTGGAACGACTGCGAAACCAATTTTGCAAGAGATGGTCTCAAGAAGTTCTTTCCACACTGCAGCAGCGTGTAAAATGGCGTACCAAGGGTCAAAAAATCAACGTCGGAGATCTCGTGTTGGTGAAAGACGACAGCTTACCTCCGTTGCAATGGCTGATGGGGCGAGTCGTACAACTGTATCCAGGTCAAGATGGAATCACCAGAGTGGTCGACGTTGCAACCAAAAAAGGTCAACTCCGAAGAGCCATTTCAAGATTATGTCCATTTCTAGATTCCCAAGAGCCTTGAAAGCAAATCTTTCAAGGGGGGGGAGGATGTTAAAAATAAACATATAATACTGGCAGCTTGCGGCACTGGCCGAAAAAATAGTTAATAAAAAAAGACCCAAGAAAAACAAATGAACGTGTTAAGAAGCTCTCGTGAAAAAAGAGTCTGTTACAGCATCGGCAAACGCATGACTTGTACATTTTATTATTATAAAAAATACACAATTTTCAACATGGAGTCAGATGTTTAAATTCATTCCCAACAGATAGGATAGGATAGGATATAACCGAGTCCCACGCGGGGCGAAGCCGCGGGGATCAGCTAGTGCTTAAATAATAATGTTTATTTTAATTTGGACTGAATTTGGCTTTGCAGTTATATTTATAACCTGAATACCAAATACCAATGCACCTAACCATAATGAAGTTTAATTTGTATTATCATAATTATTAAAATAAATGTTACTACTTATCTCAATAGAAAATACAATTAATATGCAATTTAGTTACCGAATATAGGCAATTAAGTAACATTTCATAGTTTTTATTTGCTCAATTAATTTTTGTTATGCATCGGGCGAAAGTGATGGTACCTAATGGCATTTCGTGACCGCACAAAAATATTTTAGAGGGCGTTCGTAACAGTATAAGCATACGTACATTATAATAATCACGTATTTATCCCATACGGGGTAAACAGCACCTACGACCATAAGACCTTAGGCCACGTTTAGCATAATGGTAGTTCAAACAGGAAATCAATAGTGATGGGGATGGGTTGCTAGCCGCATCGCCTATAATGATTCCCCCAATCGACTATTCACTCAGCATATATACCTACTTAACTAATATACATATATAAAAATCATGAATGGCTGAACGGATTTTGTTAATTTTGGTCTTGAAATATATCTATATTTGTCTAAGTTCAGGGAGAAAAGTGCATTCAGGCGGTACAGGCATCCTAATCCTAACTTCCTAACTAATATTATAAATGCGAAAGTGAGTTTGTTTGTTTATTTGTTACGCTTTTGCAGGGTGCAAATCTTCTGAACCAATCCTTCTGAAATTTTGCATACACATAGATAGAAGAGAAGTATTGAGAAGGACATAGAGTACCTTTCATCCCGGGAATCATCATCCCTGTTCCCGTGGGACTCACGCGGGCAATGCCGCGCGCGAAAGCTAGTTTTATATAAAAATCAATTGCAGTGTCGCTAAAACTCGAGAATAGCAGTACTTTACCATGCCAAGAAAAAGTTCGCTGTAAAATATACTCAAATGCATGGGTCGCAAAGTTCGAATCAGTTTTGAATGTAGCGTGGTCACCATAGAACTACGAACGCGGCTCTAATAGAACTAGCATGACAAGCTAAACTGTCTTACCACTCATACACGATATTTACGTGTATGCCATCCTTGGGTTCACAGTCTACTAATGTCTATTGCCGAGTATATACAAGGACAACAAAAAAATCAATTTTGGGTATTAATGCCGATTTATGCCTTCACAATATGGAAAAATAATTGTATAAATCCAAATATGAGTTCTCCTGATACTTCTTTTTACGTTTTATACAAGTTAAAGCCTTATATTATGTAAAATACTACAGCAAATTCAACGCCATTTTGAATGAAAAAAATATTATTCAGTCAAGAACATGTGCTAAGCATAGTGTTGTTGCTCTTAAGTTTCTTTCGTCAAGTATCGATAAACGAAGTTAGAAGGCAAGTTTGGAGTAAAATTCGGGTTTAATTATCAACATAATTCTTGTAGGTAAATGTCAACGGGAAATGAATGAAGAAACCAGTTTCCGAAATTGCTAGTGTTACCATTAAATTCCGGAAGATGCCAATTATTCTTGTTTGTAACGTCTTACTAAAAATGTTTACTTATTATATGACAATCTTCGGGATCGAAAAGAAAAAACGAAATGCCTGGTTTTCTTATCTCCCTGTGACATCTGTTGAAGTAAAACTAGACGTGGGTTTTAACGTCAAACCCAAAGAGATGGTTAAGAAAAATCAGATAATTGGATTTTCAAAGTCCAATGGACTACAAAATCATAATAGTGGCATTCACGATATTTTTAACCCAAAAAGAGGGGTATTATAAGTTTGACGTATCTTTCTGTAGTAATGGATAAAGCGATTTCAGTTTAGTTTTTTTTGTATTAACGGTGACTTATGTGCGAGTGTTTTTAGATATATGTTTGATGAAAATCGGTTGAGTCGTTTGTAACTTGTGGGGGTGAAAAGGGAAAAGAATAACCGCATGCCTGCAAATATATACTCGAGTGGGGTCTGAAATGAAAACGCATCACGTACACAGTACAAAATAAAATGTTCAATGAAAATAGGTTAAGCTGTGAAAAAGCTCTAGGGGTATTAGTGGGGAAAACACCTAATGCCTGGAAAATATATGGGTGAGGGGTAGAGAGGGAGAAATAAGTCTAACTACAGACAAAATTGATATATAATAAAAAAAATATCAAAACAATGATGCCAGGCCTTAGAGGGTCCAATGACCTCTGTGACGCAAGAGTGTGCAGGGTGAATTGAGCTTTTACCCACTTGATATGAATTAATAATCAAAAAAGGAAACGGACGGCAATTAAAACATTACAGCAGCTATTAAATATTTGCTCTACAGTATATTGACTTTAGAAGTCACTAATACATTATGCAAGCAACTTGAAAACGTTAAATCAAGCATGACTAATATGCCCCACGACGTCAAACCGCCACGCGTAGCGTTTGCCCCTTCTACCATACCAAGCCTCGGGGGAGGTGGCATGGTCAAGACACCTGTTTCCACGAAACGTGATCGTACCATCGCAGGCTACTCTTTAGAAGCTATCTATCTGCTATGTCATGGACATGAAGGCTGTCCCGAACGTGGTGGGAGTTTCTAACGCGGTCTTTCCGCGATATTTCACACATCCAGTGCGGCGGACAGTTCTAATGATGGTTTTATAGACCTGACTCTTGAACCTGACCGGCATTATGGAATCACAAGTGAAACCAGCCATCTCAGGCTATTTTGCTCATGCTCCTGTTTGCTTCGACTTCTGGTTATTTTTTTATATTGTTTCATGATATACTTATCGTGTCGAGTCTGGATAATTACCACCACCGCCAAAACTAGTACTCCGGAACTGACAATGCATTGTTTGTGATTTAATAGTTTAATAAATAGAATTCTTCAAGTCAGACCATGCTAGCCCATACAGATATAAACCTTACATTATGATTAAATTTAAATAGTGAAATGAAATCAAATATTAATAAAAACCAATAAAAAAATAACAATAATAATTCAACGTATTCTCGATATATCGATGCTACGCGAATCTATTACTTCACTAATTTTGCCTGCTGTCATGTCAGAATGGCAACAAATAGACGTAATAATTTTACGAATGGAATGAGTTATTACTTTTTAGAGTGACGATAAGCATTGAACATCGTATCTCTGTCACTGAAAAATATATATATGGCCATCGCGTGAAAACACATTATTATCTCATTAATGATACATACCTATTAATTATAATTAATTATATGGTTTCGTGCGATTGGCAAGTCGTCCTGGTTATTTAAAACATAACAGATTTTTAATATGGATATAGTCACTATAAGATGTTATTAGGTTAGCTTATTATGCAACTAGCGACCCGCCCGGCTTTGCATGGGCATAATAACCTTGCTCTTAAATCACTCTATCTATTAAAAAAAAACGCATCAAAATCCGTTGCGAAGTTTTAAAGATTTAAGCTTACAAAGGGATATAGGACAGTGATAACCGAAGACAAGAGGTCCGCTTAAGAAGGGACTGAATAAATTAACCGGCTTGTTATTACATGGATCTCATAACTTTTGACGGTAGAACAACTAAGTGAGACTTGGAATTTTTATAAGTTTTGTTTTTGATGGTATCTCATTTCTTTTTGTAGATTACAGAGAACTACTTTACGACATACATATTACCTGTTGATAACGCGGGCGAAGTAAAAGTATGCAGGTACACTGATTCGTTCACTGCGAATGTAACTTTTTTATCCTATATATTTATATGGGATTACAAAGTTATTTATGAAGTTGGTGTATCTAGAAAACTGGACCGAAATTGTAAAATATTTTAGTTTTCCCTTGGGTTATATACTAAACATTAATTACATTCTAAATTTGAAGCTTATGTATATGCTGCAGTGCCACTACCGCGCTCCAAGATTATTGCTCTGACTGCAACAACGCAATTTTCTGATATAACTGCAAATCTATTAACAGATTTGGTACTTAACATTTGGCCATAGCCTAGATGACCTATGGATATCAGCTCATTAAGATTAGTTCAGTTTATCATATTCAGTGCTGTTATTTGAAAGAGCGAGTAAAAGTAATTTTATAATGTTGCTCTAGTTTATGGAAATTAAGTAAACTGTGACTAATAGATAAGACATATATCGGGCATAAATTTATACCAATTTTCCAGTCAGAATTTCAAAAGAGAATTTTATTGTAAGTACACTCATCTATAAGTAGGTACATATAAATTCGAGGATGAAATGGCTTCGTTTTCCTGTCTATCTATTTAATTAGATCATGTATTCAAACATAACAATAAATAATAGCAATTACTAATAATATCACGCTAGTGATACTCCATGTATCAGTACTATTATCTATTCTGTGGTATCACGAGCGTAAATAGGCTAAAGTAACTGTGCGCTCATCTTTCCCGGCCTTATTTTATATTATGATTATGTACTATATATTTATTTTTATATAGTATATAATCATAATATAAAATAAGGCCTCTTCAGCTTACGCTTCAGAGCCCAGGGTACGCTATTAATCAGGGTTAAATGAAGCGATTGACGTCTGACCTATGTGTCATATTTATTTATATATAATAGTAATTATAAATAAAAAAATAGTATGTACTTGGTAAATAACAGTCGTATTGAGAACGAGAAGGTATCTTTATCTCCAAACCAGAACAAAACCTATGCTCAAACGTTACAAACGGCAATACCGTACGTACACTTCGAACTTTTTTACGAATGTGAACTTTTTTCTATTGCTCGAGAATATACATGGAAACTTTTCCTGCTCAGACTCATCTTTTTGTGTAGGTGACACGGTCAATCGTCTATGCATACCCTGGTGTCAGAGTTCGTCGGAAGGCTTTCCCGGCCTCTGAGATGGTTCCTTTAACGACTACCAGAGGGCAGCTGGGACCAACGGCTTAACGTGCATTCCGAAGCACAGAATCGTCTTTTTTATCAGACAGTCAGGTGATTCAAGCCTGCAATGTCCTAACCAAACTGGAAACAACTAAATTAGCTCCCACGACCCCTGGGTCTAACAGGCTCAGACTGCTTAGTTGGTCGGAGTGGAAATACAGTGCATTTGTACTAAGCCTTAATCCTGTGTCATAAAGTCTTTTTTGTTTGATTTTGCAATAAGAAAAGTTTGTGAACTCATTCCATAATGTGTGTATTTGATGACGGACCCCCCCTCCTACCCTCCCTTACCTCAGCCCTTACCCCCCGCAAACGGCGCGCTAGGTTCCCATACATTTAATGTCATATGTTACATCTATCTTAAGTGACGCAATTTTTTTTTTTAAATCTATGGTGGTCACGGAGGAAGGGTCAAATGGCATAATCGCAATGTTACGTTCATCTTTGGTACACGGTGATTGTGTGGCCAGAAAGTAGGCGATTAATGACATTATGCAGAAAAACGTTGGACACCTATTTTATATGGGTTTTATCATGGTTTTATCATAATAATGTATTTTTCCTTTTGCATCCTGGTCTGTATTGCTTCGGAGCCGGGTTCAGCTAAAACATAATGTCTTTTGGTTTACTCTTTATGTTATACTCGTATGTTAATAACTTTATTTTTAGTCATTTGATATTTTTAAAATACTTTTACTAGTAGGTACAATTATCTACTTATTATTTTAAATGATTATGAAACAATTTATGTGTACAATTTTTAAACTGAAAATTGGCACAATCCAAACAGAAAATTTGAATAGAATGGAACGGTACGGAAGTGAATGGAATTATATGAAATGAAAAAGAATAGAATAGACAATTATTGAGACACTTACCACATAGGTATACTTAGATACTTATATTAATTGATCTGTTTTCGATAGCCGATTTCATTATTTTCGCCCAACCCGTGCCAGTGCCCCTAGTATGAGTTTTTCTTAACGCAGTCGCTAGCGACTGCGTTAGGATTATGTAAGGAATTTCTTGCACAGCTAGTAGGTTAGTTAGGTAGTGCCTACTACTATCATAATACACCGGATAGTTTTAATCATTTTCGAACATTGGAAAATACCCTATTCTAGACTAAATAAAATTTGACTTTGATAATCATGTATCGCCACGCTAAACGCCCGTCTTATGGCCCCACGTAATGACTTTCACCCATACATCCTCATTTCGTAAACACGATTCAAGTTGATACCATCTCAAGTCGCCCGTTAAGTTCAATGCATTTTTCATAAAATATCATTATTTGGTTGCTTGCTTCTGGTTTTTTGCTTTGCTTGCTTTTTGAGCGCGATACAACCGAATGCCACGCGGACGTAGCCGTGAACAACAACTAGTACCTAACTATTTTGCTACCTACTGCTGCCAACTTAGGGACAGTTTTTTCTGTATTATTTAATTACAAATCTCAGTCGTCGGAAGAAATTGACATGAATTGCATGAATGTTATTTACTAGTATACCATTTTTTTATAAAATTAATACCAATTTTGTATGCCTGACGGCGCAGCATGGCGCACAGTAACTAATTTAATACTAACACCCTTAAATGTACCCATGTCTGACATAAAATAAATGAATTATGAATTATAAATATAATTTAAAATAACCGACAACTGGGACTGCGGTCCTAGGTAATTTCGATCCTTTTTGCAGAAATATTTGAACGGACGACTCTATTTCACGATTTATGCCACAAGAAAAATCCGTTTATAGGGGCACCTTTTTTGCCTACGATGGATTAAAAAAAAAATGATAGAAAAAAGCGTCAGTCGTGTAGAGACACCTTTAGGTACTCAAACAAATTATACTAAGCAGAGCACAGAATAAAAATATTCTTAGGTAGTTATATACCTAGTTCTTAGTTGGCAAAATCAAATTTTGATACCCAATAACCTTAAATTATTGAATTCTTTTTTCGTCATCATTTCAGCAGGTCTGTTTCAAGTGATCGATAGATGGCGTTAATTTGTCTCAGACGGTACCTATACTAGAAATTTTCGACGCGTTTCTTAGTATGGTGCGGTGGTTGCATATCTATACTACCTAGGTACTTAGTATATAATATTAGCAATCTGTTATCTAAGATAGTGATAACTAATATTTGCTTCTGTCTTTTTCTATTAAAATTGGGTAACGTTTATTTTTATAGTTGCTGTGCTTTTGTCGGTGGAGTCTCTTCCAGGTGTCTCTATCTTCCGCTAGCCTTTTCACCTCCTGTGCCCCTAGTATGAGTTTTTCTGAACGCAGACGCTAGCGACTGCGTTAGGATTTTGTATGGAATTTCTTAGTTGCCTTACTATCCGCCAGAGGCGCTGAACAGGTTTGTCGTACAAAATCGCTAACCCTGTCGCTAGCGTCTGCGTTTATAAAAACTCATACTTACTAGGGGCACTGATACGACGATCCCACTTTTCCCTTTGCTTTATTTTAGTTCTACAAAACTCCTTCTTGGTCTACCTTTTCCTCGTCTTCCCTCTATCCCTCTATTTAATATTGCACTATCATTCAATTCAATTTAAAAAAAAAAACGAAACCTAGCTAAATGTTGTGTATTCATTAATTCATTATTAAAATGTTACATCTGTGGACGTAATCAATTTATAAGAGTGATCTTTCAATGATTTTGCAATTTGTTGTTAGTAAGATTCATTTGATGACTACATATGCTAGCTTGTTTGTTTGTAAAAAATATTTTTATTTTTATTTTATTTTCTTAAAATTCATCAACAAATTTACATAGATATACACAGATTCCTAAATAATTGCTTTATTATATTGCTTTTTACCAAATTTCAAGACTCTAGTTCAACGTGACCCCGTAGGTTTTGAGTCCTATCAGAAATTGCAAAACTTACGAAAAGCAATATTTACTGTCATATCTCTTGATCGCGTTGACGTATAATTTTGATAGTATATTAAAGTCGAAAGAGACCGTATGCCTGAGTTGAGTATATGTTATGCATTTCAACTGGTTGTTTATGCGTTCCTCAGAAAAAAGTTTGACAGACAGACCGACAGACAGAGGGACGGACAACAAAATAGAAAATTATAAGGGTTCCTTTTTTTTCATCAAAAAACGGAACACTTAATAATAACGTAAGTCATATTTCGTTGGGCTTTGCAACTGAGGATGTAACAGAGATAAACGCTTAAATATCCACATCCATACTAATGGTTGACTGGTAGAGAATGCTTTTAGCATTAAGTCCGCCAATTGTATAAGTATTTTGTACTTATGGAACAATAAAGTTTTAATAAATAAATAAATAAATAAATAAATAAATACTAATATTATAAATGTGAAAGTGTGTTTGTTTGTTTGTCCTTCTTTCACGCCGTAACTAAGCAACCAATCGACCTGATTTTTGGCATAGAGTTAGTTGAAAGGGTGGAGAGTAACATAGGCTACTTTTGGTCCTGAGAAAGCTTCAAGTTCCCAAGGGAGATATTTGTATGTGTTCACCAAATATCCTGGCAAAAATTTTCTAATACCACGCGAGCGAAGCCGCGGGTAAAAGCTAGTTAATTGATAATGGTGAAAAATCACTGTTGCAGCACGTAGCAATCGGAAAGAGATGGATCGTCAAATCTTTCGTAAAAAAAACGATTAAATCACATCGACAATAGATATTGCCTAACATCAATACAACATTTACCAAAGGTCAAAGGGCCAAATATACTCATCTACAATGCATTGACAAATCTAATGTGTGGCTAATTTCACACCATTCACGGTCAACCACAGAACAGAGAAATTATCCGAATAGAAATGTTTTGACGCGGATTTAGTTCCAAGATCAGTGTGACAGCGTATTCACTCTTCTTATCTTCAATTAATACATGTAAACCACACCACACCTCATTGGAAATGTATTACGTAGTATACAAAAAAGCCACCTAATATTATCGACCAATAACAGTGGCAATAAATGACCCAATCAAATTGGGGCCCATTTTTTCAGTGTGAAACGTTGGCTTGCAAGCCAAACTAGTGACACGTTTTTCGTGCGCTATGCCACTTCTTGTTAATATTTCTATATTATGTGAGGTCAACCTTTTAATTCTACGTAATGTGGTTCTATTTTTAAATCTTCGGTGTTATGACCTTACATGTTAAATCATATACGAATCTTTTAGAAAATATCAAAATAAAGGATTCTTCTTACTTTATTCATTACTAGCTGTTCCCCGCGGCTTCGCCCCGCGTGGTACTCGGTTATATCGCGCCCAAAAGTAGCCTATGTTTGACCTCAGGTCGTTAACTACATCCCTACCAAATTTCATCACAATCGGTCCAGCAGTTTAGCCGTGAAGAGGTGACAGACAGACAGACAGACAGACAGACAGACAGACAGACAGAAAGACAGACAGACAGACTTTCGCATTTATAATATTAGTATGGATTCTGTTGTCTGTGGATAGTTCTTAAGGTTAATAATCTCTGTAGTACCATCATGCTAAACGTATTCGAAGGTCTTATGACCCCGTATAAGATAAAGACGTTAAGAAATCAAATCATTTATTGCTTCCTTAATGTACAATATAGATGTTGTCATAAAAATAGGAACAATTAAGGGCCCTGACGGGCGCTGCAATGGGATAAGGGCCATTTTGTACAAAATTTTTATAATTTACTATATTATATTGAACTTATATTTATTTATGTTAATTGTTTATTGATTTTCTATTTAATTGTATTATTCATGTTTTTATAAATATTTAGATTGTTATTGTTTAATATATATTATTTACAAATAAACAGTAAAGAAAGTATGTATTATTATAGTTGAGATAGTATCCCATAACATAAGCTGACCATGGGCTCCGAAGCAGTCAGCTAAGGAAGCAACCGAGAAAGTCTTAAAACTAAGGGCTCAAAAAAGGTTTATTTTTCATCAAACATTTAATAATAATGCAATAACGCAATAACACTTATAGAAACATCATCATTGAGAAACAAAAACTAATCTTAGAAATGAACATAAATAATATAAAAATCTTTTAGAGAACATGTTAGGTGACATACTAACAAGCCGTCCATTTTTGGGACGGAAATCGTATCATCGAAGTTCTTAGAAAAAATAACTTTACAGACTGAGGAACAACAATCTACGAAATATACCAATAATACTATTAAGTTATTATTAGTAAGAAAAGATTGCCAGTCTGATATTCTCTCTTGAAATCTTAAATACCACAAAAATATTCATAAGCTATGCGGCAACGACCTGCTTCTTCTTCTTCAAAAACAGCAGCTGAATAGCATCTGCTGGCAGTCCTTTTGTTTCAGGAAGGAAGAAATGGCTGTAAAGAGATCCTAAAAAGCAAGTGATGGCGAAGCAGCAGAAGACCACGCCAAGGCCGAGGCAGTCCACGAGAGGGTTGAATATGATCAGGGCAACGAAGTTGGTGATCCACATGCACGCCATGATGATGCTGTTGCAAAGCCCACGGACCTGGAACAAGGAGACCCATTGGATTAAAAACTATAAGCTTGGTTATAAAAATCCATTTGATAAAAAGCAAACATAACCTATAAACCAATGTTCATGCTTATGTACAGAGACAGCATCTAAAAATTTGGTTGTCTTACAATTCATTTTAAGATCTATTATAACTCCAGAAATGGCAAGTAGTCTTGAACATCAAATGGCGGTAAAAGAAAGAGAAGAGGAAAGGAAAAAGAAAGCTGACTTAGGCTGAGGGAAACTTAATTTAGTACCATATGGATATAGGAAGTCTAATAATAAAGATGATGATCTAGAAATAATCCAGCTCACCTCTGGCAGAAACATTTCAGCAGGCAATATAAAAGGCACTATTGCCGCTCCCAAATTGTAGACAAAAGAGTACACATAGATAATGAGTGCTGTAGACCAGTCAGGTGCCCAACGATACTTGAGTTGGGTTCCGAGGAGGAAGGTGCATACCCCCGCAGCGGCAGCGCTGATTGTCATGAGTGGCTGTGGACAGAAAACAAAACTTCATTTCATTTAGGAGCCGATAAATATTCACTAAATTTCAAGTGAAATGAAAGAAAATTCTTATATTATATTTCTATGTACGTTTTAAAATTAGCTGATTCTGTAATAAACTTGTCCGAGTAACAATATTTTCCTAGGATATCCTCCATAATAAAATTAAAAAGTACAAAAGATAAACCACATCAAAGTTGCAACCCACCTTATATTGTCATTAAATAGATACTATAGTAATAGAACTCAAAAACTGACTATAAAGGCAATTGAATATTGACAAACTAATTAAGAAATCTCTTTCACCAATAACCTCTTTTTTTTAAAGCTCTTATTGGGGGTCTGTTGGATAAAATAAATAAGTTGCTATTTGCTAAGATTGCCTAAAGTTAAATTTCCAATGTATGTAATTAAAGTAAACATGTAATAAATAAATAAGAACCTCACCTTTCTCCCAAATTTGTCCACTGAAATGGAACAGAGGGCGCTGGCGACGATGAAATCCAAAGCTAGGAAGATAGACAGTACGTTAGCATTGATGCTCGGAACAGCTTCCTTGAAGAGTGGTTCAGCGTAGACCTGCATCACTATGGAGCCCATCATGATGGTAATACACATTATAATGAGACAGGTGACGAGGGCGCGCTTTGAGGATTTTGATTTTACTAAAAAGAAAAAATAAATAACTATGAATCTAATGGAAAGTGTCACGGTGAACATGATAAAAGAGAAAAAACGGGTAAACACTAAACAACCTTGCACAAGAAGATCAGACATCATAATAGAAGTAAGACTACGTAATTCGGTAACGCAGATTGGCCGATCCTTCCACCACGACTCAACGGCCCCTAAGACAATTGATTTTCGCTTCTGCAGACTACAATTAAACATAAATTGACGTAACAAAGTATAGAATTTTTGAAACTCATATGTAAATATATACAAATAAAATCATATTTCCCATAAACAATGTTTAATAGATTTTAGATAATGTTTTTTGCAAATAAAATCGTGATGCTATCAACCATGAAAATATTACATATGAATCCATGATCCCAAGCTTATTTAAATACAGCTTATTTAACCTTTAAATGAGATCATCATCATTTCGTGTAGGTGTTACGGTCAATCGACTATACACACCCTGGTGTCAGAGTTCTTCGGAATCGCCTCTCGGCCTCTGACGTGGTAAATATAATCTTTATTACTTAATTGCAATCAGCATCATGTTTAACGAAAGAGACTCTACATAGAGACTAGTGAAGAAATAAGATCTTTTATCCAGACAGTGAGGTTCAATCCAAATTTGTTTTGGCATGTCCACGTGAATGTAAATCCAATAAAAATTCTCAATTAGAAAAACAAAATTCATAGGACAATGACTTCCTTTTATTACTATAACCTGAATTATAATCTCTTTCTTTATCTTGCTAAATTGTGCAAATATTCTGAGTTATTAATAAATTTGCACCGTCTAATCTTTTTATGATTCCATTGAAGCCTTGATGTGTTGCAAGCATAAATTTTATTACAAAAAGTCTTGTTAACTACTGTCATATGATAAGATGTGATGGTAATTACATCACTATTAATAAGTTTATTGAGGATATACATATTTTTGGAGTTATTTCAATGATACAAAAACATACTAATAATAATCTTTGTTGTTAATATGATATTACAGTTAAACTGTTTAAACTTCTAGATTCCAATACCGAGCTGTAATTTTATTAAAAAGACAATATAAAATACATTTTAACCTAATTATCAATCTAAAATGCCACCACTGATTGTACAAATGTCATCCTCCATTACACTAGCAACATTCCCTCTTTACATGGCAATGTAGATTGGAAATTTACAAATTAAAAGCTACCGAATAGAGAAAGATATATTCTGAACTGGGTTTGTAGATATTTATCGGCAGTAAATCAACGATCCAGGGTTTAATTTATTCCGCAGCAAGAATAGCCAAGTATTACTTGAAGAAATACCAAAAAAAAAAAAAAAAACATTTTTATTGATGTTTAAGCCGTCCTGATGTTATAAAACATAGTGGAGAGAATATAGAGGTACATACTGCACTTACAGTACATAAGAAAGTACGAAAAAGAATTGAAGTCAACTAATAAAAGAAGAACACAACCCTTAGAATTTTTTTAAAAACCCATCAATGTTATCATAAGGAAAAACTTAAGATTTTCCATACTCGTAATTACCTAATTGAGATTGTACTTACGTAAAAACTTCCATTCTGATTCCTCCTTTATCTCTTCCTCTTTAGGTTTATTTTTGAGAAGCACCTCCATTACTTTCATATCTGTAACATTGTTATTATGATCATTACAATTTATTGCCATTTTAGATGTTTCATTGTTAGCTTATCTGTTACGTTTGTTTGTTGAATTATGTAGTCTGCTAACCATTTGGTTGTAAAATGATTTTGTCTGATCACAAATTATTATGTTAATTGAAAACGACCAAAAATTTTGGTTACCCTTTTTGTTCAACTTTTGACATTGCTGTTTCTTATTTTGATTTTGATTATTAACTAGCTTTCGGGAATTTCCCTCGGGATCAGTGCTCTTTCCTGAAATGAAAGGTACCCTATGTCCTTCTCAATACTCCTAGCTATGTGTATGCGGAATTTTAAGAAGATTGTTTCAGTAGATATGACGTGATGAGGTAACAAACAAATATACAAACTCACTTTCTCATTTATAATATTACTAGCTGTTGCCCGCGGCTCCGCCCGCGTGGGACTCGGTTATATCGCGCCCAAAAGTATGCCTATGTTTGACCTCAGGTTGTCAACTACATCCCTACCAAATTTCATCGGTCCAGCAGTTTAGCCGTGAAGAGGTGACAGACAGACAGACAGACAGACAGACAGACAGAAAGACAGACAGACAGACAGACTTTCGCATTTATAATATTAGTATGGAAGTATGGATAGTTGGATTGTTTAAGTTATACCTATGTGCTCGTATGAGATAAATATTTTCTTATGTCATCCTTTTGAAGGAGGACTCAAGTGATTAAAAAACAGAGACTTGACTCCATTAACGGACCAAGTAATATCCGATGAATTGTCTATTTGAGTAATTGTATCTAAGTCAGGGTTAATCTTACATGTCTTTTTTATACTATTAATTAGGCAAACAGGCATACGGCCCACCTGATAGGAAGTGGTAACCACAGCCTATAAGACGTCTGCAACACCAGGAGCATTGCGAGCGCGTTGCCGATCCTGAAGGAATCTTTAAGAGACAATTAATAAACTAAATGAGGTATTAAACGCTGCTATTTTATCTCATAAAATTTTAGCATTATCTAAAGAACAACCTATCATACTTGCTACTTAAGTGATACCTTCCAATGAAGCATCATCATCTTCGAGCATCTTTTGTAGCCTCGGGTCCAGTTGTAGTTTAATTTTGTTTATTTCAGTCTCCACTTCTTTTGACTTAATATCTACTTGGCGGTAGAAAGCTATAGATTTCCTTGCTTCCTGAAAAACAAATTTATAAAAACTAGCTGACCCGACGAGCGTACCGCCTGACGCACTTTCCTTACCGTTTTAATCTTCCCGGATCTTCCACGATAATTTCGAAACCAAAATCAACCAAATCGGTCTAGCCATTCTCGAGTTTTAGTCAGACTATCGAACAGAAATTGATTTTTATACAAGATTACACTTTAGTCTTAGAATGATTTTCTTTTTTCGTGATTACTAGTTATTAACCATCACAGGTCTATTATTAAAAATTAAGAGGATCGATTGTGTTAGTCCACAATTTAGTTTTGTAAACTAATTCCAATCATTAATCCTTGATTGGAATTAAATCTTATTTCCTACCTTGCTGTACAAGAAGTATCAGAAATTATAAATCGTTAAATCACAAAATTAATTCCCTCACCTCTTCCTTTCCTTTTTGGAGCAAATAAACAGGAGATTCTTTGAGCAAAGCCACCAGGAAGATATACAGAATAGACAGCGTCAGATTTGCATAAACCACTTGGTGATAATCCAACAGTCCTCCCAAGCCATAAGATATGAGCAATCCCACGTAGTAACCGGTGACTGTTGTTGATGCAAAGGCTCCTCGTATGGAATCCTCAGCTATTTCAGCTATAAATATTGATGATACGGCTTGGCCTGCGGCACCAGCACCAGCTATAGCAGTGCAAGCTAGAACTATAGGTACTGAATTGCATAGAGATACTACTGTCCAGGCAAGCTGTAAAAAAAAGTCAGCCTTGTATTAAATTGAGTTTTTTTTTCCTTTAGCCTGTACATGTTGTGTCCCACTGCTGGGCAAAGGTCTTAATATAGTTTATAACTCCCCTTATGGATTTTCTTTCGTCTCTATCCAGGGTTGTTTCTCCATCACAAAAAAGAAATCTCTCTCTGCACCTCTCGCCATCGTCAGGGACGTTTATCCTTTTTGAATAAGAATTCATAGAGGGATAAATCTAAGTAGGTGTCTAGCACAATATATGTATTCGCGCGTACACTGCGACTATAGAATACCATGGTTTTTCCAAGTATCAACAACAAAGTCTTCAAGAAGTGCGTGAAAAGACTTCTTCAGGTTTGTCAACGCGCTCATAATATCTGCTGCTAGCTAAGCTGTAGACATGTGTGCCTACATCCATACTAATATTATAAATGCGAAAGTCTGTCTGTCTGTCTGTCTGTCACCTCTTCACGGCTAAACGGATGGACCGATTGTGATGAAAATTGGTAGGGATGTAGTTAACGACCTGAGGTCAAACATAGGCTACTTTTGGGCGCGATATAACCGAGTCCCACGCGGGCGGAGCCGCGGGGAACAGCTAGTAATATAATAAAACACACAAAACGTTTTGCATCCTCATTTATAATTCATACGGCTAAACAGTGGAACGGGCCAGCAGACGTATTCCTGGACACATACAGTTTGGGTCTTTTCAAGGCTAGAGTGAATAGGCTATTAATGTGCCAGCGAGCTCCATCTTAGACCGCATCTGCATTTAACATCAGATGGGATCGCGGTCAATCGCTGGACATTGCAAATTTAAAAAAAGTGGCATAAATCCGCTTACCACAAAAGGTAGACCGAACAGTATAGCAGAGTACTTCCTACCCAGCACGTTCAAGGTCCAAGTACAAAATGGCGTGGTGACTAATGCTCCTATATTCGTCAAACTGCCGAGTAGACCTATTTCCATGGAGCTCATTGGATGCGAGAGGACTGTTTCGTTTGATTTGAAGTTTTCTAGAGTGAATGATGGCCATGCGTAGATGTAGCCGGTGAGGGCCGTTAAATAGGCAACTAAAAAAAATTACAACAATAGTACTAAATGTTTGTTTCTTTGTAATATAACTTATGGAACTAAAATAAAGGTGAATACAAAAGCGTAGTAATAAAACAAAAGTACAATGACGGATTTATCCCAGAAAAGGATTTCTTACCAGCAAGTGACCGACTGACAGAGAGGATGCTTATAAAGTAGTAGAAGAAGGTGGAAGTACATATCCTATACTATTAAACGAGCAATATTTGTACATATATTTTTTACGAGTTAGGGTTCGTAATCTAAAGATCAAAACAGTGACACATTGAGAGACTTTATTCACTTTGCACACTAGTTCCAACAAATATGTCCACTGATGGTCACAAAACGTGTCGCTCAACTTTTTCTGTGGTTGCCAACCATGGGTCATTATTTTAATTTCGTAACAATATATATACATAAAAATATTTGTACTAGCGTTTTCAAAAAACGGCTCTATCTATTTCTTAGAAATTGTAAAACATAAGTTCTTACACTACACAATCAAAAAGATAATCTAACTAGGTTCCATGTATGGGAAAATTTATTTTACCCATATTTTCACGCAAAAAGATTTTCTGCATAAAATGGTAGTAACAGTACAATAAGCGAGCGAAGCTCGGTCACCCAGGAACTAAATTGTTATATAGAATACTAGCGATCCGCCCCGGCTTCGTATGGGCATAAAAACCATCCTCTTGAATCACTCTATTTATTTAAAAAACCCCTAAAAACGCATCAAAATCCGTTGTGTAGTTTTAAAGATTCAAGCATACAAAGGGACGTAGGGACAGAGAAAGTGACTTTGTTTTATACTATGTAGTGATGTATAGTCTACATATACAACATGTAAAAAATGTACATAAATATGTTAGTGGAAGGAGTTACCCTTTGTAATGTTAAGCACTTTAAGGAACCCAGAGCATGACCGTTACTTGGATTGGTCACCGCTAGTTCAAGCTTCTTCTTCTTTGTGCTTCGGAAAGCAAATGAATAAAGCTAAACGACGGTTGTGAAGCTAAGTCAGATACTTTTTAGGCGGTTTGAAAAATTTGAGCAGTAACAAAAAACTTTATGAAAATCAGCTGATCTAGTTTATTGCATTTAAGTTTTTAAGACAATATATATATTATGTCACTAATTTAAATTAAAATTATATTGATATATAATGCATGCATTGAGGTAATAAATAATAATATAATAAGATGAATGAATTAATTAAATAACTTATTGAAATTAATATATACAAATTAATTGCAATCTAATACATATTTAAATTGCTCAAATATTAATAGTGCATGAAACAATAAATAAAAAACATTTTTATTAATTTACTGTTAAATCACCTATTCTATTGAAAAATTGTGATAGAATAAAGGCTATTTTTATTTTTATTTATATATATTATGACTATACATATACTTAAAAATAATGATAATCCATACTAATATTATAAATGCGAAAGTCTGTCTGTCTGTCTGTCTTTCTGTCTGTCTGTCTGTCTGTCTGTCTGTCTGTCTGTCACCTCTTCACGGCTAAACGGATGGACCGATTGTGATGAAATTTGGTAGGGATGTAGTTAACGACCTGAGGTCAAACATAGGCTACTTTTGGGCGCGATATGACCGAGTCCCACGCGGGCGGAGCCGCGGGGAACAGCTAATGAAAAATAAACAAAAGAAAAATAAGAAAAAAAAGCTTTATTATTTGACTAGCTGTTCCCCGCGGCTTCGCCCCGCGTGGGAGTCGGTTATATCGCGCCCAAAAGTAGCCTATGTTTGACCTCAGGTCGTTAACTACATCCCCTCCAAATTTCATCACAATCGGTCCAGCAGTTTAGCCGTGAAGAGGTGACAGACAGACAGACAGACAGACAGATAGACAGACAGACAGACAGACTTTCGCATTTATAATATTAGTATGGAAGTATGGATAAGGCTTAATTTATTCTTTTATAGTTTAGGTACTGGAAGTGGATTTGGTTAATAATAATATTGTAATGATTATTTTAATTAGTGTTAAGATATATTCGGATGCAATAATAGAAATAAAAAAAATTGCCTGTAGAGACCGCGCGCATTTTTGTACTTCGGTATCCATACTAATATTATAAATGCGAAAGTCTGTCTGTCTGTCTGTCACCTCTTCACGGCTAAACGGATGGACCGATTGGGATGAAATTTGGTAGGGATGTAGTTAACGACCTGAGGTCTAACATAGGCTACTTTTGGGCGCGATATAACCGAGTCCCACGCGGGCGGAGCCGCGGGGAACAGCTAGTTGTTTTTATAAATATGAATTGATGAAATTGAAATATTGGCCACTAACACACTCGAAAAAAAAAAAATGATTTCCTGTTTATTATTTTTAAATTTATAGAAACGAACCTGATATACACGAAATAGCTTGCACCAAAAAAGATTTGAACCTCATTTTTTTAATTTTTCGATTTTTTTTTATTTTTTTTTTCAGTCACCCCTGTCACACGCGTGTTTCCTCTCACTGTTCTTTTATCTGAATTACAACTGAATCAAATTCAACTATCTCGAGTTATCTAAAACGCATAATCATCTCATGTCATATTAGAGATTATTTAAAATATTAACAGTTATAATTATTAATGATCCTGTGAATAAATCCCAACTAATATTATAAATGCGAAAGTGAGTCTGTTTGTTTATTTATTCGTTTGTTAAGCTTTTTCGCCCTACCTACTGAACCAATCTTCTTGAAATTTTGCATACACATATAAGTATTGATAGGGTACCTTTCTTTCATCCCGGGTAACCTGTTCCCGTTAGAATTGCACGAAGGCGAAACCGCAAGATAGAGCTACTTTAATATATACATAGAAGTTTTAGATAAGTATACCTAGGTGTTAGTTGACAGCTCTTAACATAATATACATATAGAAATTTCTGATAATAAAAGGTGTTAGTTGAAAGCTCTTAACTTTGATGTCAAATTACACCATTTTACGTTATCAAGACAACCTGATGTTAGCATTAAATATAATTAATACATGCGGGCGAAGCCGCAGGCGACAGCTAGTTCGATTTTGAAGGGTTATAATTGTTAAACTACAGGTTCAAATTGAATAAAATTTTAAACATTACGAAATGATAGGGGATCAAAAATGGCCTGAACTGCTTCGAGAAAGGCATCGTACGGCCGTGCTTCTTTTTTACCCGACTACGGCGATACAGTGGGTGCGACCACGGCTTAAGGCGCTGTGCATCAGGGGAATACCGTAAAACGTCAATTTTTTCGTCGCGCAGTTAGCTTTATTCTTCATGTAATACAAGCATGAAAAAAATATGAAGTATAGTTCAAGGATCAAAATAAATGATTACATCAAAATATTTAAAAAATAATAATTAAAACCTAGCTAAATAAAATAGCAAAAAAGCTATATCCAGAAAAGGTTTCGTCGCGAATTACTTGATATCTTCAGCGACAACTACCAATTTTTTTACATCTATAAAAAGAATAACATAATGACCCAGAGGGATACCTACTATAATTGCACTTCACCCCTCTCAAATACCTAAGGGTTGGGGATACAGCACCTTAACAATAACCATTTTGTACCTCAATTATTTCCTTGTTTCATCCTTTTTAGACACCACGTAGACGGGTTATAGTTTTTTAACTTAATTTTTATTTGCTCGACAATTGGTATAATTAGATGCGGCGACTGCTTGGGGCGGGTTGTATTATGTGTGGTGATGTGACCTATGTCTGTCAGGTAATAAGTTCACCTTTGCAATAAAATTTAAATACAATACTTTCGATAGTAGTTTCAACAAACAATCAGAGATAAATTGTTAAATGTTTATTTATTTAATTCAATCACATTCATCTTACCTTACAGAGTATGTTGTTTTTATTTTGGAATAACATCCATCCATACTTCCATACTAATATTATAAATGCGAAAGTCTGTCTGTCTGTCTATCTGTCTGTCTGTCTGTCTGTCACCTCTTCACGGCTAAACTGCTGGACCGATTGTGATGAAATTTGGTAGGGATGTAGTTAACGACCTGAGGTCAAACATAGGCTACTTTTGGGCGCGATATAACCGAGTTCCACGCGGGGCGAAGCCGTGGGGAACAGCTAGTATAATATAAAATAATTAAGATGTATGTTGTTTGAATTAATTCAGTTTTCAAGATGTTTAAATATTTTTTTAATTTATTGTCGTCTATTTATAGTAGTAGGACACACGGTTAGTTAACGAAAGAAACTTAATTATGGTCGGACAATACAATGAAATTAACGCAATTTATACCGCTTCATTAGCGCTTGGAATTAATTAATAAAAATACTGTATGTACTTCAAAATTTAGATATCACGGATGACTTGTTGATGGTTCGTTCCTTTCCGTGAATATTACGGGCTTCAAATATAAGTAACGTCAATCCACATTTTTCCCGCTTAGTCCCATTTCGTAGCCAGATTTCGTAGCTGGCTTCGAAGTGGGAAATAAAATTCCCATTTCAAAGCTGGCTTCGTATGTAGGTACAAATTTTTAGTAAGAACAAAAATTAAAAAAAAAACGGGTGCTATCTTGTAGTCGTTAAAGGAACCACGTCAGAGGCCGAGAAGCGGTTTCGAGGAACTCTGACACCAGGGTGTGTATGGCCGATTGACCGTGACACCTACACGAAACGTTTTATGTAATTTTGTAGAACGTTACAATCACAATGACAGCGGTAACCTAAAACCATAGATTTAAAAAAAAATCCTCGGTAGAGACCGCGCGCGATTAATTCTTTGCCTAAAACGCAAAAGCAGAATGTTTTGACGATTTATTAAATTCTAAGAGGGCAACGTCGCCATTTTTAGGGTTCCGTACCCAAGTGTTGGTTAATTGATAAGGCCTTTTACTCTGTTCCGGAATACTTTGACTCATTTAAATAATTTGCACTACAAACTTTGTATTATTTACTGAATTCAATTTAATTTTATTAATAATCTTGACAATTTCTATTTCTGACTTTCCATATGTGTTTTGATATTATTTTGTAATGATTGCTGAGTTTGAATTCATTTTTTTTTTTTGTAATGATGATTATATGTTTTGCATGTCAGTGTCTGGTGAAATGTGAGAAACGTACTAACTTTGTTATCTACCTTTGTACCACATTTATGGCAAAATAAAAACATTTGTATTTATTTAAGGGTAAAGGGGAAACGGGACCATTATACTAAAACTCTGCTATCCGTCCGTCCGTCCTTCTGTCACCAGGCTGACTCTACCGTGATAGCTAGACAGTTGAAATTTTCACAGATGATGTATTTCCGTTGCTACTATAATAACAAATACCAAAAACAGAATTAAATAAACATTTCAGTGGGGCTCCTATACAACAAACGTGATTTTTAATTTAAGTGAGTAATGTAAATAAAATGTAATAAAAATGTGTGTACGGAACTCTCAGACCGCAAGTCCGACTCGCACTTTGCCGGTTTTATTAACCTAACCATAGACAATTAGACAAGGTCATAACTTTTATCAACTCGTTAAGTTAAAACAAAGTTTATTCGACTTCTATCCTACAGTAGACTTTAGTTTTATTATTATTGAATCGAACTACATCAAAATGAGAGGTATGATTCGAAATGAGAAATGTCAAGGTAAAAATGTTATTATGCTACACAAATAAAAATAATTGAAGAATCATTTTGTAATGTCAAATTATATCGGCTAAGTACGATCGGGATTGGCACACTGCCTTTCCTTTCTTATATTTTGCTATCGCTTGTACAGTACTTTTCTTCCTCTTGAGAGGAAACAACATCGTGTTAAATTTTACATTAGCGCCAATACGCAAGTGCCTACTCGCTTTGTTCTTGTTTTAAATTTCGGAAATGCGCATATATATTAATCTTAAGTTTTTGGGTATTCCATCATACCACAAAGTAGTTATCTATACTAATAAAATAAAGCTGAAGAGTTTGTTTGTTTGAACGCTTATAACTTGAAAACTACTAGTCGGATATGCAAAATTCTTTTTGTATATGAAAGTCTGATTCTTGGGGAAGGTTACAGGCTACGGTACATACACACTAATGGCGAGTGAAACCGCGGGGAACAGCTAGTATGTTATATAAGTATATAGAATTTCCACGCTGGTATGGACTACGTGGCAGCAAACACACAAAACAAACATAGTTAAAACATTTCAAACAAAATGATTGCGTGATATTAAATTAAACACTGTGATTATAAAGCGAAAATATATAATAAATCAAAATAAAAAAAACTTCCGCTTGTTTGTCTGCTAAGTGTTTGTTCATTTGTTAACTTTATTGCACTAAATATACAAAAGTTCATAATATAAGGTATTTAAATGCAACCTATCACACTAAAGGGGAGATAAATAATAACTCTATGAACCTCAGAATTTAGAAATATTTACAACTAGCTCCGCCCCGCGTGCGCCTCGGTTATATCGCGCCCAAAAGTAGCCTATGTTTGACCTCAGGTCGTTAACTACATCCCTACCAAATTTCATCACAATCGGTCCAGCAGTTTAGCCGTGAAGAGGTGACAGACAGACAGACAGACAGACAGACTTTCGCATTTATAATATTAGTATGGAAGTATGGAAGTATGGATAAGTGGCATAGCGCACGAAAAACGTGTCACTAGTTTGGCTTGCAAGCCAACGTTTCACACAAAAAAAAGGGAATGTGATTGCGTCATTTATTGCCACTGTTATTGGTCGATAATATTAGATGGCTTTGTCGTAAACTACGTAATACATTTCTAATAAGGTGTGGTGTGGTTTACATGTATTGATTGAAGATAAGAAGAGAGAACACGCTGTCACACTGATCCTGGAACTAAATCCGCGTCAAAACATTTCTATTCGGATAATTTCTCTGTTCTGTGCGACGAACCGATGGCCGATGGGGCAGAAAGGTTCTTAAATGGCGACCACGCACCGGTAAGCGCAGCATCGGACACCCACCGACCATAGATGGTCAGATGGTCAGATGGCCTGAAGAAGATCGCAGGCAGGGGCTGCAGGCTGCTTCCAAGCGATCGTTCTGGAAATCCTTGAGGGAAGACTATGTCCAGAAGTGGACAGCCTGCAACTGAAATGATGATGATTAACCTACAACACACAAAAAAGCAAAAAAACAAAACAGGATTGATACCCGACAGGGTTCATGTTGTACCTATTTTAAGACAGGGACCTTGTTTATAGTTAGAACTTGGGTCTAAAAACGCCACTTTGAGCAATTCATCGAATCGAATTCATATTACGAATTCCTTAGCAATTCTTTAGCAATTGCTATTTCTTTCAATTTTTTTTGAAGAGGAATTGCAAAGTTTAACTTAAAACAGCGGTCGATTTAAGGGTCCTAAATACCTGTGTAATAGTATGTGTAGTAGTAATAGTATGAGTTTTTCTTAACGCAGACGCTAGCGACTGCGTTAGGATTTTGTATGGATTTTTTTAGTTGCCTTACTATCCGCCAGAGGCGCTGTACAGGTATGCCATACTAAATCGCTAACGCAGTCGCTAGCGTCTGCGTTAAGAAAAACTCATACTAGGGGCACTGGTTAAAACCATTATATTCGGGTATATACCAGTTGAGCGGAACCGTAATGCTAAGAGTCGCTGTATAAATGTATGGACAGACAAATAACCTGGTTTATGATTCCAGCCAGGTTTCCGAGCCCTGATATTACGCCATCTTTCGAGAACTTGAGAAACTGAGACTCTAACTCCGACAATTTATTAGACAAAGGACTAGGTATATCAATTTTATTTGTGCTCGGCATGGTTGGATACAATGAGCTAAAAGTAAGAAGGGAGGTCGCCATCATATCATATATCTTTAAGATCTTACGAGGGAGGATTTATAATGCGAGTATATTGGAAAAAATATTTATATTTGTTCCGGATAGGTATGTAATGTATGGCGGCGTCGACAGCCGCGGCTGTTGGCCGTGCCTCTCGGGAGAACCAATCTGGTAAACCAGGCGCCGATGACGCGAGCTATACGAACCCTTAACCTCATGGCGAACGATGTAGACTTGTTCTCCTGTTCTCTGAGTGAATTCACAAAGGTAGCATTATACATTATTTGCTATAGACAGTAATGTAATTCTTTATTTGTTGTATTGTTTTTATATTTTTGTATCGCAGCTATTGTATTGGGATCTTCCTGTGCCCCTAGTATGAGTTATTCTTAACGCAGACGCTAGCGACTGCGTTAGCGTTTTATAGTATGGCAAACCTGTACAGCGCCTCTGGCGGATAGTAAGGCAACTAAGAAACTCCATACAAAATCCTAACGCAGTCGCTAGCGTCTGCGTTAAGAATAACTCATACTAGAGGCACTGTGATGATAGTTGTAAGGTGAATAAATAAATAAATAAATAAATTTGTGGTAGGATGACGGACGATACATAAAAAAATAATGTTTTAATAATTCACACTTTACGCGGATCACACGCGGGATCATAATTAAATTCAAATTTTTCAATCCTTGTAGCGTCATCTATTGGCAAGAAAAGAAACTAAATCTTTTTAGACAATGGGACCACATGATAATAAGTACGTATCCTTTCATTATTTACACTGTAAGTTACTCAATAGTCAATACGCAATAGTTTTCAGCGTACTGGCGATAATTCTCTTAATGTAACCAGTTGTAAAATGGGTATTCTCCAAGAAGTAACGCTTGTTAGTGAACTGAATTGAGTGTTTGCTCAATTCACCCGTGCTGGTCTGGAGATTGATGAAGAATGAATGAATTGAATGAATTTATTTCAAGTTACAAGTATAACTGGAATTATATTTATTTAAAAACATTGGCTTATAAGATATTAAAAATACAGTATATATTTAATAACATAGATTAAAATAAAATTGCCTTTGACCGCGCGCGATACCAAATTCTTTTTTAATAGCCTAATTAAATTAAAATCTAAATATAAATAAAAAAACTTAAAAACTAAAAATAATATTTGTTAGTAAATCTTACCTATGTAAGAGCATTATAACAACCGGAGAGGCGACCCACTCTGCCAAGTTGACCGCCATCGCCAGTCGTACTTATTGTACTTGTAATAAAAAAAAATCATCAGACCAATTGATCCATAATTACATACATACATACATACATATAATTACGTCTTTATCCCATACGGGGTAGACAGAGCCTAGAGCCATAAGACCTTAGGCCACGTTTAGCATAATGGTAGTTGAAACAGGAAATCAATAGTGATAGGTTGCTAGCCGCATCGCCTATGTCATGATTTCCCCATTCGGCGATACCCTCAGACGACTTTTACGACTTGCTCGGGAAAAGAAGCAGCTGGTACATTCTATGTTTTTCCAGACCAGCATGGAAGTCCATAATTAATAAATAAAAACATAAATTCAACACAAAATTAGATTAAATTGTTGGCGTGTATTTTTTTTTTGCTTGTGTTGTATATTTTTGTCAAATGTGCGAGTGTGTGGCGACGTGAACGAATAATGCATTAGTATATACTTATTGTGTGTTTATTATATTCCTGCACGGGGCATACAAGCATAAAAATACATAGTTCATGTGACAACATGCTAAATGTGGCCTTTAGGCATGGCATTATTAGGTGCTGTGTACCTCAAGAGGGATAAAAACTATCTTCCTCACAAAAGTTACATATTTTATTCCCTGTTTATTTATAAAGGAACTCCAAATGGATAAGAGCTAGAGCGCGGCTCGTCGCGTAAACGACTCGAGCGCGAATCAAGACTTGAGCGCCATGATGCGCTCCAGTATTTTTGTAGACTTAAGTGCTCGAGTCTGGAGGTCTTGTTGTAACGAGTCGAGCTGTGCAATTTGTCATTGTCAGCCGAGCCTAAAATTCAGGACTCAAAAGACTCGAGTTCTTTACATCTCTATGTCAGAGGAAAAGAGGCGGTGTGGAAAATCTCTGACACCAGGGTGGGTAGGGTCAATTGACCTTGTTAATCACATGATATTATAATAAATGAATGAATGATTACTAAACCATAAGATGAATGGAAGTCACTGACTGTACTAGCAAACGCAAAATTTTACGCATCAAATAACGACCAGTTAATTCAAGACGTTATATGCGCATGCGTTTTATTGCATGTACGAGTATTTACATGCAAAAACAGTTTAAGTTATAAATCTTTGTTTTGTTACAACATTTAACAACGTATTGTGAATTACCTGTAATGTACCAGCTGCTTCTCTTCCCGCGCAAGCCGTAAAAGTCGTCTGAGGGAATCGCCGAATGGGGAAATCATGACATAGGCGATGCGGCTAGCAACCCATCACTATTGATTTCCTGTTTCAACTACCATTATGCTAAGCGTGGCCTAAGGGCTTATGGCCCTAGGCTCTGTCTACCCCATATGGGATAAAGACGTGATTATATGTATGTATCATAAACTGTCTCTTGCATGCTGAATCTTTAAAAAAAGTTTCATACATATAGTCTGTAAATATGAAAGAAGTTCAAATCTCGCGCGGGAAGTGACGCATTTTTTTTTAATCTATGGTAAATATTCACCTTCTAGCTGTAGACCGCGGCTCCGCCCGCGTGAGATTCGGTTATATCGCGCCCAAAAGTAGCCTATATTTGACCTCTGGTCCTTAACTATATTGACACCAAATTTCATAAAAATCTGAAACTGAGCGGAGTTAGTACTCACTTACTCCGCTCAGTTTCAGATTACTTACACGAAAAATGCTTGACTAAGCCGATTTACGTATTCCGGTTATTTAGATTTTAAAACCAAACAAACCGAAACAACACCGATTTTAATAAATATCAGTGGTACCAAATTGAAAGGTTTTTCTTTAAGGTGATTTCTCTGTGAACACTAGCGCCACCATCATTTAGAATATCATTATTCACTGAAAACACAATTTATCGAAAATCCGTGTATATATTAAATTATTAAATTATAGTTCCCTATAGTTACAAATTGCAATATTGCTTAAAACGGCCACTTTTAGCAGTTTTGCATAATTTAACAATTTAATATGATTAAAATTAACTTCAGATCCAGAACGTTAGTTACATAACAGGGTTTTTGGATTTTTGATAACTTGTGTTTTCAGTGATTAATGATTTTTATTTGATGGTGGCGCTATTGTTCTCCGAGGTATCACCTTAAAACAAAAAAAAAAAAAAATATTAAAATCAGCAAACATATTTAAAAAAACATTCAGACAAATTGCGAACCTCGTCTTTTTTGGAAATTAAAAATGATAGGGGCTAGGCTGAACTGCTTTTACCTAAAGCACTGCCGACAAGAGACAGTGGTAATAATTAGTTCCAGGCATGGAATCTTTTTTTTATTTATTTATGAAAACTTTGGACACAAAAAGCGAATAAGCTCTTTGAAGTGGGAGTGGGCAGGGTACATAGCGCGAAGATCCGATGGCCGACGGGGCAAAAGGTTCTCGAATGCCGACCACGAACCAGCAAGCGCAGCATCGGACTGACCAGATGGTTAGATGACCTGAAGAAGGTCGCAGGCAAACGCTGGATACAGGCGGCTCTAACCAGTCATTCTAGAATTACTTAGGCCTATGTCCAGCGGTGGACAACCTGCTGCTGAAATGATTGCTGAATGATGATGATGCCCGAAAAAAAATAATTCTTTTTCTGTAAGTGAGCTTATCAGAAATCCTCGCGCAACTCCTTTGCTATCCTTAAGGTGATACCTCGGTGAACACTAGCGCCTGGTTCTAGATCTTAAATTAATTTTAAACATATTAAATTATAATTCCCTATACTTACAAATTGCATTATTGCTTAAAACGGCCACTTTTAGCAGTTTTGCAATTTGTAACTATATGGAACTATAATATAATAATTGAATTTGATTAAAATTAACTGCAAATCCAGAACCATAATTACAGCAGAGGGATTTCTGATAACTTGTGTTTTCAGTGAGTAATGATTTTTAAATGACGGTGGCGCTAGTGTTCACCGAGGTATCACCTTAACTTACACCTCGAAAGTTATTGAAATAATAATAATATGTTCTATTTTATATTTTAATATTTAAAAATGTAAATCTGAGAAAAAAGATAAATAAAGGATAATAATATAATAATAATAAGTCTTTATTTTCAGGCATAAACCCATAAAAAAGTATACAGTAGTACAATTTACAAATTGATAACAATGAACAAGTACTATCCGCTTGTAAAGGTGTTCACCACGAAGCAAAAGTTTCACTAACAACCTTTACAAAATTGTCAAAAAGGCCGTTTTCAGCAAGTTTTACAAAGGAAACTAAAGCAGAAAGTATTTAAATGACTTTCGAGGTTCTAATGTGTGTTTAACATAGATTTTTAAAAAAATTGCGTGCGCTCTATTCGTACTTCTTTGAGGTTTAATGTTACTAGCAAAAAAGTTGCGCGAGAATTTCTGATAAAGTCACTTATAGAAAGTGAAAAATTTTTTTTTTTTGGGAAGTGGCCCTATTGAGCCCTAAGAACTTAAAATTGTATTGGCTCCTTCTTTCACTATTTCTTTCACTATTAAAATCTCAATAAGAGAGAAAGGGGCTAAACATTTGTAGTTTAATTTTTTTGAATAATAGGGAAGAGGATAGAAAATTAAATTTGCCTTAAAGGATTTGCCTTTGTCGTATTCAAGGCCGTATCATTGAAAAAAAAATATATCCGGCCGGACTCTACCGAATTCGAAGTAGGTGTTTGTAACGAAAGAAAGAAAGAAAGTAAAAACGTTAATTTAAACATGCTTAATATAAGTACAACGGATACAGAATACCTATTGACTAGTACTATACGTATTAATTGTCGCGTTTTTAAATTTGTTCCAGTACTTTTTGCTAAACGCGTCTTCCGCGAATTGATTTCAAGAAAGATTTCTTAATTATGAAACAAAGAATGCATGACCTCTCAACAACTTTGACATTTTTACACTATCAATTACACGTAACGACGAAATCTCAGAAGACTAATTATTGTGACAACTCAATAGAATACAGCCTTCGAGCTCTCATTGTGTTTTTTACGCAAGCAAAGTCCGGTCGGGATGCAATGTATTTTATTCAGACTAATTACTAAATCTTCATTAATTTCTCAGTACCTAACGCGCCAAAACTTAACCATTTAACTTAGGTCTCGCTGGAAGTAGTTTTTTTTTAGGCAGCGGGGGGCTAGGTAACATGGTGGTGTTATGTGGGAAAACCTTATAAGCGTGGTCTATGGTTCGCACGCGTGCATTCGCCTCCGATACGTAGACAAGCGCATTCTATTTTTGAATTTTAAAAATAAACGTTTTTGTTTTTTATACGTGTGTTCGGATATTGCCAGTGACTGTAGTGTTGTGGATTGCAATTTTTCACATTTTACTTCGGCTGTCTGTGCTGTTTTTTTTTTCGTCGAAGAAATATTAATTTAAGGTCAGTGGGCATGTTTTTATTAATTTATATACTTTTGTCATCGACGAAGTTAATTAAAGCTGTTCTATATCATCCAATTTATTTTTATATTTTTTAAACAAATAAATTAATCTCAGGATTAAAAATAAAATAAAATATGTTTACTCTAAAACATACTTACTTAATTTTACTGAACTTTTATATTGCTTAATTTTTTTTTGTTTAAAAGTACTTCTTTCATCTACATAAGCACCAACGTAAACATTACAAAATGTAACTATATTCTTTATTAATTTTAGCCTTTTTGGTAAATAAATTTGTAATGTAAAAGAATACCTACTTATTTTGTTTCTTTATAATTAGAAATATAGTTATCTTACATGTACATATCTTAATAATACTTAATTTAGCAAATGACCTAAATAATATTAGTTCTTAATGGATCATCTACTGTTTATTAATTGAAATTGAAATAAAATTTCTATGAGACCGAATTAAAACTATATTTTGATAAAAATAATAATAATTAACGTCGGTTAAAAAATGTAGGTGATATTGGTAACAAACAAAAAAAATTAAACAGAATTAAATCATCCTTTTTGTAAGTCGGTTGAAATTGTTTTGTTCTGCCAGTACCGATAGTATGAGACTTTATAAAAGCAAACGCTAGTGACTGCGTTAGAATTTTGTATGAAATTTCTTAGTTGCCTTACCTAACTATCCGCCAGGGGCGCTGTACAGGTTTGTCATACAAAATCGCTAACGCAGTCTAAGGAACTACAATTTAATCATTTTATATGTTTAAAATTAACTTCAGGTCCAGAACCTGAATTACATAACACGGATTTTTGATAACTTGTGTTTTCAGTGAATAATTATTTTTAAATGATGGTGGCGCTAGTGTTCATCGAGGTATCACCAAGACCCTGTACCCCTAGTATGAGATTTTATGAAGGCAGTCACTAGCGACTGCCTTCATAAAATCTCAGGGTCAGTAGAAGTTGCCCTGGTTTCCAGTTAATTTTCGGACTCCAGCCAGGTAGAGGGTCTTGGTGATACCTCGATGAACACTAGCGCCACCATTATTTAAAAATAATTATTCACTGAAAACACAAGTTATCAAAAATCCGTGTTATGTAATTCAGGTTCTGGACCTGAAGTTAATTTTAAACATATAAAATGATTAAATTGTAGTTCCTTATAGTTACAAATTGCAATATTGCTTAAAACGCCACATTAGCAGTTTTGCAATTTGTAACTATAATTCAATAATATAATAAAAAAATTCGATTATTTGTGCATAATAATTTATTATATATAGAAATATATATTCGCTAAGTGTTCGTGAACAAGCGTGAGTGTTGGGAAGTGGTACAATGTCGTATAAGTGACTATAATCCTTGTCACCAAAATCCCCCAAGATAATGCTAAGTTAAACTTCCACCGCTTCACTTAGCCCTTGACTAACTTGACTCGACATGACTACTGACTTGACTTGAGTCTGTGACTCGACAAAATGAAGACCATTTATATAAAACTTGATACTGGCAAAAATAAGCTATAAGTTTGATTGCCATATTGCGGATTATAGCCACATCAAAAAAAAAAAACATTCACACATTCAACAGTTTCTCATAAGCTTGTTTTGTTTATTCATTGCGCATTTCATTCATTGCGTCTGCCATTCAAGATTTTAACACGAAGATAATTTTTAAAGACAATTTATGCCAATTAATGGCGGGTCACACACACACACAAACATCAAAAAATGTGCCGTAAGTTAGATAATGAATTTTTTAAATATTGTTATATGATCTTCGAATCATTTAATCTTACGCCGCACTAAACTTTTATTTATTTTATAAAATTATGTCTATCCATACTTCCATTCTAATATTTTAAATGTGATAGTCTATTCTGATGTCTGTCTGTATGCTTTCACAGATAAACCGCTGGACCAATTTTGATGAAATTTGGTATGGATATAGTTAAAGACCTGTGTTCAACATAGGCTACAAAATCTAGCTACGAAATGGGACTAAGGGGTTTTAAAGACCCCCATGACAACCCTACACTTCAAATAATTTATCGAAATAGTTTATTTGTCCAATTTTATTTTTATTTGTCCGTGTAGATCAATAAAATAGTAATTAAAAGTACTCTATGAGTTGCATTTAAATTTTATTTAGGTCAAACATAGGAACAGATATAATCCTATAGAGCGTGCATATGACCCGTTGGCAGTGCAAGCACTTGCAAAACACAGGTTCAACATTATACTCTGTGGAAATAAAATCAATCAATCAATCAAATTCTTTATTTGCGTCTTCTTTAAAAATAAAGTTCATCTATCATATTGCCGAAGAGCAATAGATTTAAAAATTATCACCATTATGTAGAGTTGTCCTCTATAATTTTGTACAAGTATTATGTCTATTAATATACTTATGTAAAATTATTTTTATGTAATATATTTTGGTATAACTTTAAAGATATTTTGCAAACGCAGTTGCTAGCGACTTATATATTTTGCGGACTTTGTACTCAAAAGTAAGCAACTAAAGATGCAATCGTAAAAACGCTTAGATAAATGAAATTCGCTGCAGTAGAATTATGTATGGAAATTTTTAGTAGTTATATACTCTACAGATTTTACATACAAAATTATTATGTTGTCAAAATTTTACTACAGTTATTGTGATACCCTATATGTTTACTTACTATTTTAATTTTAAATATATTTACAGTTTACAATAAACCTATGGTAGAGACATTATTCTTATTTTTATGTAGCGCACTCTGGTATTCAAATGCATCATTGTACCTCTATGACATCGAAAAACTATTTATAGATAGATTGAAGATAGTTTTACGTAATATAAAATGAATGTAACTTTTATATGAGTCTACTAACAGAAATATCCATATCCATATCCATACTTCCATACTAATATTATAAATGCGAAAGTCTGTCTGTCTGTCTGTCACCTCTTCACGGCTAAACTGCTGGACCGATTGTGATGAAATTATGTAGGGATGTAGTTAACGACCTGAGGTCAAACATAGGCTACTTTTGGGCGCGATATAACCGAGTCCCACGCGGGGCGAAGCCGCGGGGAACAGCTAGTTAATAAATATTTCCTTTTCTTTCAACTTCACGGGAACAGAGCTTCTTCCAGGAATGAAAGGCACCCTATGTCTTAGTACTTCTAGCTATGTGTATGCGAAATTTTAGAAAGATTGGTTCAGTAGATAAAACGTGAAAAGGTTACATTCAAACTAATAATCAAACTCATTTTCCCATTTATAATATTAGTTGAATAGTTGTATTGCGAAATGGGCAATGTGAGATGTATAGACTAGCGCTTATGCGTTGAAGATCAATTAAGATGACATTAATAATAAACAATAGTGCCATTTTTGAGATGTCTCACCCAAAACCAGTGAGTCTACCGATTATGGCTCAAGTCACCGGTTATGTCGCACGAAAATCATTCGAAAACGAACGATAATCATTCGACTCGCCGATTTTTCTATGTCATACATTTCACAAAGAACACTCCTGTATAGAAGTGAAACCCACTTGTTTTTAAATATCGTAAAACGTTTTTTTTTTTACTTCCATGCTGGTCTGGGAGAAAAAGAAAAACATAGAATGTACCAGCTGCATCTCTTCCCGCGCAAGCCGTAAAAGTCGTCTGAGGGAATCGTGGAATGGGGAAATCATGACATAGGCGATGCGGCTAGCAACCCATCACTATTGATTTCCTGTTTCAACTACCATTATGCTAAACGTGGCCTAAGGTCTTATGGCCCTAGGCTCTGTCTACCCCGTATGGGATTAAGACGTGATTATATGTATGTATGTATAAAACGTGTTTCCCACTAATAAAATTAAGTAATACAAAATTTCAAATGTGTTAAATGAAGTATTGAGAGTGACCTAGAAAAAAAAAACAATGAAAAACTAACACAAGTGAAGATGTCCATTACATAACTTTTAATAATAGGTAGGGATTTATTGAGACATATTTTTTCTGCCAAACGTAAAGGACCGATGGTCATACTGTTTAAACTTGTGTGCGCGTACTTTGCTTGTGTTGAATATTTTTTCCATGTCTGTTTCGCGACGCGTTAGTGTTATAATTCTTATTGTTATATTATTTATTCTTATTCTTTTTATATTATTTATTATATATTTATTTATTGTATGTGTTTTATCACCCCGCGCGTAGAATATGCCAGACTTTTTTCACATAGAAATAAGTACGCACGACGTCTCCTGTTTGTTGAATGCTCTAAGATTTTTTTTATTACAATAACATTTTTTGACCAAAAAAGTCGGGTAAAAATTTGAAAAGAGGACTATTTTTTAGACCGTTGTATAAAGGCAATTTAGAGGCTGATATAAGTCTAATTTACTTTAGTATTGATATGGCCGATGTTGTCAACAACAGCGTTCCCAAAGAAGGTTAAAGTTGGGCCATAAAAATAATGCATTTGTGCGAAAAACTAAGGCAAGGCTTGGGAATATAGACCATGAAAAATTGCAATTACCTTAATAATTTAAATGTTTAGAATAAATCGTTATTGGGAGTGTTATATTATCTGTGAGCTATAAGCATACGTTAACTGTGGGACTCTTAAAACGACTAGTGCCTCTCACCGATACAACGGTCATATTTGCAATAGGGCTGTCGATAACTAAAGAACAAATCATTTCAATTAAAATTCAAGACGAGTTTTTTTTTAATTTTATTTTTAGAATGGAAACAACTGCCGTGTGATTCTGTAAGATTTCATTCAATAGCCGGCGCCAAATTTAACGTTTCTTCCAAAGCACGGAGGAGATCAAGATAGAATTAACAACCAATCCAAGCTAGGCCGCGCTCGTCATCATTGCTTGACAAGGGTTATCAATCTTAAATCTATTTAAAACTAGCTATGACTTATTTCATCATCAGAGTTAATAAAATTATTTATCTAAAAAAAGGATATTATGTACGAGAACAACAAATAAATTTATTTGTATTTTCAATCTTTGGACAGCCCTAGCTCTTCTCGGTCATCATTACCATTACGTATATCTCATAACAATCATTATACAATAAAAATGTTATTATCATCTACAAAATTGTGCATTTCTGCTCAGTGATAAGGTTCAAATTGCACTGAGTAAATGCAAGGCTGTCTATGAAAAGGGAGTTTATTCGACGTCCTTCTAAATTTGCTGTAATGATTTAGGCCTAAAACAAGTCAATTTGATATCATCATTAGCTTTAAATTAGTTTCCTTAATACTCAATGAATAAAAGATTATGTCGCGTAGTTGCAATTTTTTTCGATTAGATTTTGGCTTAAGAGTTATATATACTACTAGCAGCACCCCGTGGTGTTACCCGCGATTTATTATATATAGCAGCGCCATGTTTTGAAAAAGGCCATAGTCCTAACCAAACTGGAAACAACTAAACAAAGTATGCTTCCGTGGGAATCAAACCAATGAGCACCGGGTCTATAGGCGAACGTCTTAACCACTAGACCACAGAGGCAGTTAGTTTAATATTTAGATGAAGACACATAAAAATAGTGACTTTCACCTAGGATAAACTAGAAGTATCTAGGTCTTTAGTCCTTTCGCACCACAAGCGATTCGAACCGCGGTGCGAAACACCCAAGAGCCCTTTTTGCATGGGTTCTTTCGCACCGCATTCGTTGGAGCGGTGCGAATGGCCTTAGGTATCTTTTGGAATGGGTCAATTCGGACCACGGGGCAAAATTAACCAATACTCTTTTCATGGGTTCGATTTAGACTCATGTTAAAATTAAAATATTCTAATTATTTATTTGTACATCTGTACAAATAAATAAATCGAATACTTTAACTTTATTTTTATTTAAAAAGAAAAATGTATACTTAATAAAAAAAAAAATTGCGAGATAGTATGTTATGATTATATTTCCAAAAAGTATAAAATTTAAACATGACATTATCACAGATTGAATCGTTATTTGCGCCGCAGTAAGAAAGAACCCATTCAAAAAGGCTCTTACAAATTGCAATTCGACCTGTTTTATGTATACAAATTTTCTGCGCCACCTATTCTTTTGTCAACAATCACTTTATATTTAGGTTGTCTGGAAGAGATTGCATTAACGATAAGGCCGCCTATTGTATTATCTATGTTTGTATTTTCCTCATTGTATATTTTTACTGGTGCAATAAACAATTTTTTTAGTATATTTTTACGAATCATGTTTGTCATATGGTGAGCAAGAAACTTTCTTAAACTTTCTTTCTTAATTTTTGTCTTGTTGAATCGATTGTGGTGCGAAACGACTAAGGACCCAAATGTGTACAGTGGCAACCCTGCCTATCGAAATGTCTATCTATAAGGTCAGACAGGACGGGTTCCCGACCTAGAACTTTCTCCCGACCCCACGAGACCCTCACTTTCCTTTCATCGTGGAGTTTACCATAAACCTTGAGGCGATTTTCCTCTATTTCGTTATGTTGGCAACAAGTGATTTATTTGCAGTGTGGTAATACTAGTGAAATTTGGAATTGAGATAAAATAAATAAATATATAGGGACAAATCACACAGATTGAGCTAGGCCAAAGTAAGTGTTATGGGATACTAACTCCTCGATACTATATTTTATAACAAATACTTATATAGATAAACATCAGAGACCCAGGCCAATCAGAAAATACCATTTTTAATCTTGACTTGACCGGGCATCGAACCCTGGATCTTTTGCGGACAGGCATGTTAACCATTACTCCACGGAGGTCGTCTAATTCTCTTAAAAAACATAAAGTACTTTTTGGCTTGCTAAAAATCCATACTAATATTATAAATGCGAAAGTCTGTCTATCTGTCCGCTCGACCGATTTTGATGAAATTTACTATGAATGTAGTTGAAGACTATTTTAGGTGCTATAAAGGGTTTATAGCACCTAAAATAGTCTTCAACTACATTAATACATCTATTCCAGAATAAATAATTTTGAACAAATAATCCCAAATAGTGTTACATCGATAAAACGTGACAGAAAACATAACAGCTTACAAAGCTGCAGACTTGAAAGCTCTTTGTAATTGTTTGAAAACTGCCAATCGTGCTTAGCAGTTTGCCAATTAGAAGCGATCCTCAGATTACGCAAGTTAAGTGCATGTTTGATGGTTTATGCTAGGATGGCGTAAGATCGTTTTGAATATTTACTTATAATGGGTTATCCGATAAGCTTCGTTTAAGTTAAGTTTCTAATTAATTATTTTACGATATAAGTTTATTTACGAAAGTTGTTCAGTTTAGTGATCTGAATCTGCCCTTAAAATATTTGCAGTTGATTTAAATTCACCTTATATAACCGGTAATCATCACTAACACTACATAGTATAAAACAAAGTCGATCTCTCTTTCCCTATGTCCCTATGTATGCTTAAATCTTTAAAACTACGCAACGGATTTTGAATAGGTTTTTTTTATTAGATAGAGTTATTCATGAGTAAGGTTTTTATGCCCATGCGACGCTAGGGCGGGTCGCTAGTTATAATTAAATTAATCACGTAAATATCATTCAATACCATTACTCGGTTGGTGCTAAATACCTTCAGATAATAAAAGTCCCACCACAATGGGTAATTAACTGAATCGACTATTTTCCCAGCCATGATTCCGTGCGAACTGATTTATTTTTAAACTATTCATTATAGTTAGATTGAAGTATTAATGTAACAATTTGGAAATAGCTAAGAAGTGTAGTCATGTGACCTGCTTCTGAATTTCAAGGTCCTCCGTTCATTCCCAGATAATGATTTAAACTAAGGACGGGTAAAAATAATGAGTACGATAAAACTTCATAGGACGAGATACTTAAGACGATTCTCTTGGTGAACACTAGCGCCACCGTCATTAAAAAATCATTATTCCCTGAAAACACAAGTTATCAAAAATCCGTCTTTTGTAATGAAGGTTCTGGATCTGATTAATTTTGAACATATTAAATTATAGTTCCCTATAGTTACAAATTGCAAAATTTGCGAAAAGTGTCCGTTTTAAGGAATATTGCAATTTGTAACTATAGGGAACTATAATTTATTATGTTTAAAATTTAATTCAGATCCAGAACCTTAATTAAATAACACGGATTTTTGATAACTTGTGTTTTCAGTGAATAATGATTTTTAAATAATGGTGGCGCTAGTGTTCACCGAGGTATCATCTTAACAACCCAACTGAATTAGTGGCCATAGTAAAGATAACCTGGCCAAGTGGTCTTTCATAAATGATGAAGATACCACCTGCGAGTGTCGTGCACCCCCCAGACGATGGACCACCTTTTGACGTGCCCGGCGTGCCCGATACCTGCACGCTGGAGGATTTATACAAGGCTGTAAGGGCGGCCCAGTTTTGGGCATCCAAGGGTATTTAAGGTGAACTTCGACACGCTAAGAAGAAGAATAAGGAGTGGCAGATTAGCCATTATATATGTTGGCTATTGTGCTATATATACCGGGGTAGGTTTTGATGCTACAGCGCGTCGTTCTACTGCTTCCTTCATATCTCGAGCACCCTGGAGACGTATTAGAAATCTTGCTGTTAGACGGAGATATCTTTAAAATAGGAGATATCAGAAGTCCCGAAATCGAAAGTGTATCATGATAGAGTGTGGAGTAAGAGAGGAATTAGTCGGTGCTTACCCCTGCGGTAAACAGGCGTAATCACAACTAATATTAGAAATGCGAAAGTGAGTTTGTTACGATTTCACGCCCTATCTACTGAACCAATCTTATTTCGCGTACACCATAGAAATATTCTTCATCATCATCATTTCGTGTAGGTGTCATGATCAATCGACTATGCATACCTTAGTGTCAAGAGTTCTTCTCATCCCACTGTTTGTTAGGTAGCAGTCGTTAGGGTATCAGATGATGTTAGGAAAAATAGCTACTTACAATAGAAATTGGTTATCACAAAACAGGTTGACTGGAAGAGATCCAGATTAGGGATAAGTCCGCCTTTTGTTGTGTCCCTCTAACGTGGTTAGAAGTATTGAGATGAACATCTTTACTTTTCATCCCGGGAAAAAGCACTGGTGCTGAGAGTAAAAGCTAGAGATATATAAGGTGAATTTAAATCAACTGCAAATATTTTAAGGGCAGATTCAGACCACTAAACTAAACAACTTTTACAAATAAACTTATGTCGAAATACGAAAAAAATTTTTTGACCTCCCATACAAATTGAGAATCATCAGATTTTGTTTAGTATGGAGAGTGAAAAATAAAATTTCGTATTTCGATATAAGTTTATTTGGAAAAGTTGTTCAGTATAGTGGTCTGTATCTGCCCTTAAAATATTTGCAGTTGATTTGTGTCCACCTTATATATGCACGTATACTAGTAAATCATCAATATCACTACATAGTATAAAACAAAGTCGCTTTATCAGTCCCTATGTCCCTTTGTATGCTTAAATCTTTAAAACTACGTAACGGATTTTGATGCGGTTTTTTTTTAATAGAGAGTGATTCAAGAGGAAGGTTGTTATGCCCATGCGAAGCCGGGGCCGGTATAGCTAGCACTATAAAATATATGACCTAATGCGGACAACTGTAACAGTGAAAGAATTGCAAGTCGTTATAGGGAAACAGAACAGTGCGTGGGAGACCACTTTTTGTATGAGATAACATCGTATTGTACTATGTAGGTAAATTAGTTTTGAATGAGGTCTGTTGCAGCGTGGTTTGATTGATGAGTTTGGGGCAGATTGGCTTGGTTTTAATAAGGTGATAGTGATTTTCGTGGAAAAACCTCGTGAGAAATTCACGCGTTTGGGGCAGCCTTCATGACATAGGTAATTATGAATGAATGAGCTGCCCTAGCTGCCCTGTCTCCTGCATAATGGGGGGCTTGAACGAGGCAAACGACCGGGCGGTGGAGGTGACCAAGTACTGGGCAAAGTCAATATAGAGTCCATATAGCCATTATGACTCGAAGAGAAAAAGAATGAATTAATAAACACTTTATTGCACCAATTACATAAATACATCATTGGATTATACGCGGTCGAAGATAAGTATTAGTACAAAGGCGGAGTTATCGCTAATGCAATTTATTCCAGCCAACCTTAGGGTAGAGAAACAAACAACATTGAAGCGCGAGCGATGCAGAAAGCTACTAACACTAATGGTCGGCTTTGAAAAATTAATCTAATCCGATAACCTGATTTTTAGATTATAGTCTATTGTACAAACACACAACGGTCGAGTGGAACCACGATAAACAGCTTGTTATAAAATTGAATTAATGCTACCAGCGTCTTCGGTATATTGCGGCAGGGGGGACCATTTTTACCTATATTAAGTTTTATATAAGGTTAAATAAATATTAATTAATTATTATTTATTGATTAAATTTGTATTACATTTTATCTATACCAATAAATATTAATATTCAAATTGAAATGCACATATTTACTGGCACAGTGACATAATATCTAGCGTCCCACATCATTGCAAAATAAATATAACACAAGTGCCATAATATGTACAATTTGTATAATTCAATGGTCCGTCTAGGCGTAACCAATGATAACAAATTCATATAATAATGTCGAAATGTGCGTTTGTCTGTTGGCATAATGGTTAAGCTTAAAGATAATATTTGACTAGCTACTTGAAGCACAAATAATGCAATTCCCGCAAAAGATTGCGTTGCTCTATGCTTTTTTCTATTTTTTTTTGTGTTAATCAGCCAGTGATATTTTTTGTGATCGGCTTTGTACAGCATTTATTATATTTAGATCATTCAGGGTCCACGCTTTTGGGCACCCAGAGTATGACGTAGTTTGGGTAGAGAAGAGACGCCACACGTGTCACATGGTAAAAAAATGTACCCTTATTAGTAGCACATAATGCTTAATAATACTAACTTAGTAGTAGCATTATTTCCATGCCAATTAACTTAAAGACATCTACTTTAAGTGAAGTCGGGGTGGTTCATTAATTTATTAATTGTATTAACTGTTTATTTTAAAGAATTAAGGTATTACAAATCACCTTATACCTTACTCTATTACTGGTTCTTACAATGAAGCGAAGCATGTTTTACAGAGAAACTAAAGATACGAAACATAGGAACATGAACCAAGTGTGTTAGTTGCCAAGACTGTCAGATTTCTTTGCAGGCTGTTTTAAAGAAATTTTACAATTAATGCCGTTTAGGGATGACAGCAGGGACCAACATAGTAACATGCCTTCCGAAGCACGAAGGAGCTCAAAATGCCATTAGTGGCGACCAATCCAAACTATGCCGCGCTCGTTGTCACTTAACACACGCATACATTACGATACAAACGCATATGCCTCGCTAGGCTATCGAGCTCCTAAACTTACTGTTATACAATGTCATGGTCTAATGAATTTACATGCGCTGCTTGACAGTCAAATTATAACTTGTCACAAACAGTTATTGAATTTAAACGTTTTAGGTTGAAACTAGCGACCCGCCCCGCATAAGATAATTCTTCTTGAACCACTATATCTATAAAAAAAAACCGCATCAAAATCCATTGCGTAGTTTAAAAGATTTAAGCGTACATAGGGACAGAAAACGCGACTTTGTTTTATACTATGTAGTGATTTAACGCTACGTTTAATAGGCAAAATTGTTTGGACAGTCTTTAGAAAGAGTTAACGTAAAATACTACTTTAAATAAAAAATATATTTGGAACAAAGTTCCTTACGGCAGGCTTGGAGGAGATAAGGATTTGCTGCGCGACCGAATTGAAAAATGTGATAGTAAAACCGTAAGAAAAGTCCGTGGAATAAAATCGTTAAATGAGACGTTGCGCAGGCGCGACAGTTGTATATTTACACAAGCGAGTAGTGTATAATACCTATATATATATATATATATATATATATATGTGTGCGCGCGTGTGTGTGTGTGTGTGTGTGTGTGTATGTGTGCGTGCGCGCGCGTGTGTGTGTAAATATTTATTTTTAAAAGTTAATTCTGTCCTAAATATGTTATTAATAATTTTATTTATATTTAATAATTTTTTTTTGCAAATTGTGTCGATTCTACATTAGCCGAAGGAACTTTGTTTCTACCTGGTGCCCCACGACACCACATTACTTTTTTTATTGTCATAATGTTTTTATCATAAACCCGATTAAATCGATTCCGTTCCCACCACTATCATACTCGTAAATGGGGATATAAGTAAACACTATATAGTGCCACAAAAATGTTTGAATTGAAAATCTATAAACAATTTTTTTTTTCAATCTACAATCAGATGATCTAGATTAGTATGGAGATCGAAAACAAATTTTATCACTATCACTATTACTACATAGTATAAAAAAGTCGCTTTCTCTGTCCCTCTGCCCCTTTCGCAACGGATATTGATGCGGCCTTTTTTAATTTTTAATAGATAGTGATTCAAGAGGAAGGTTTTGAAGCCGGGGCAGGTCGCTAGTATCGTTATAAGTTTATTTGGAAAAGTTGTTCAGTATAAGTGCTTTGAATCTGCCCTTAAAACATTTGCAGTGAAATTGTGTCCACCTTATATGATTCTAATTTCCCACTATAGTACAATATATTCTGTGCCACTGTCCTGACAAATTCCCCTTATAAATCTAATGTCCTTTTTAGGGTTCCGTACATAATAATTACATACGTTTTTTAAAGTCGTTTCAAAAACAAAGTCTTAAGAAGTTGATAAAATAAACTGTACATGACTAACACAACCTTAGTTTCTAGATTGACTTTTCAATAGCCTCAAATTATTTTTGACATAATCATCTTAACTGCCTAATCATGTTATATCGACACAAACACGAAAATTACACATTAAATATCTCACAGATTGACGTAATACTGTATTTGAAAGCACTTTCAATTCTTGGTACAAAATACGGAAGTTTATGACCTTAAGCGTATAAACACACATATTGTTATGCAATGTGACTTTTGCTACATCCATAGTTGATTTGTAGCTTGCGGCGAACCTTACGATATTTGATAGTAGGTCAGATGTACGAGTATTATCAGCCTAAACTGCCTCCGTGGTCCAGTGGTTAAGGCGTTTGCTTTTAAATCCAAGGGTCGTGGGTTCGATACCCACGGGAAGTATACTTTCTTGTTTCCAGTTAGGTTAGGTTGCAGGCCCGAATCACTTGACTGTCTGATAGTAAAGATGATTCCGTGCTTCGGAAGGCACGTTGACCACCTAAATCGCCAACCGACACTGTATACCCTGGTATTAGAGTTCTTCAAAACCGGCTCTCGGCCTCTGACGTGATTCCTTTAACGACTACCAGATGGAAGCCGGTACCAACGGCTTAACGTGCCTTCCAAAGCTCGGAATCATCTTTATTATCAGACAATCAGGTGTGAATCACCTGATGCCTGCAGTGTCCTAACCAATCTAGAAACAATCAAACTTCGCCTTACCGTGGGTATCGAACCCATGGTCTTCAGACAACGCCTAAACCACTCGACCACAGAGGCAGCATTTATTATAACTAGGTCAATATGCTATCATTAAGTTACATAACATTCTAAATCATGTACTGATGATCACTTGTCAATCCATATCGATTGTAGTACCGATTGATCTATCGATAAGGTTGCGAAAATCGGTATTATTCTGCTAAATCGATACGGCTTATTACGATTTGAGTGATGATTGTGTGATGGCTTTTGAGAGGCTTGACATTTTTAGGTTATAATGTCTTCCAACTAGAATGTGCAGTGGTGACCGTGGGTTTGTAGAAAGATGGGTTTCCGTATTGCGTTTATTTTAATACTATCTGTTGCCTCTGGCTCCGCTCCCGTGGGAATTCCGGGATAAAATATAGCTTATGTGTTGATTAAGGGTCTAAGCAAACTCTATTCAAAGTTTCAGTCAAATCGGTTTAGCCGTTTTCCTGTTAAAGAGTAACAAACATCCATACATTCTTATAATCTTTCGCGTTTATAATATTAAGTAGGATAGGATTTTTTTTGAAGTAAATTAGGCGACTCTGATACCGACCGATACCAGAAAATCTTTCATTTCTATTAGCACTCCCTACTTGTTTTAACTGTTTCCGTGGCCCAGTGGTTAAGTCGCCTGTGGTCCCGTAGGTCTTAGGTTTCGATTCCCAATGAAAGCATACTTTGTTTAGTTGTTTTTAGTTTGGTTAGGACATTGCAGGCTTGAATCACCTGATTGTGTGATATTAAAGATGATTTCGTGCTTCGGAAGGCACGTTAAGCTGTTGATCCCGGCTGCCATCTATTAGTCGTTAAAAGAACCACGTCCGAGGCCCAGAGGTGGTTTCTAAGAACTCTGACACTAAGGTCTGCATGGCCGATTGACCGTGACACCCACAGGAAATGATGATAATCCCCACTTTTTTAAGTATCTATTAAAATCTTTGAATATTGGATAGATACTCAAAGATGGAAACTTGATATTCTAAGCAAAATTAACTTGATAGTTTCGCAGTATCAGAGTGTAATAAGCAGTTCGTGACTCATCCCGACGATAGTGAAAGTTAAGCTGCTTCTGCGCCCTATGAACCAAGTTCAATACTAACAGATAGCCTGTTAGTACCATGTTTCATTACAGAATAAACGGGACTTTTATAGAAAGCATGGAGATTTTCTTGCTTGGGAAACAATAATCACGTTCATACTTCAAGCACAGAATTAGTAATACTACAAGCTAATATTCATCTTCGTCCGAGCGTGTTTCCCGGTTGCATCATCAGCTTACGCTTCAGAGCCATGGGGGTCTAAAATCGCCACTTTGAGCAATTCATCGAATCGATTCATATTACGAATTCCTTAGCAATTCTGTAGTAATTTCTCTATTTTTTGTAAAATAGCCAACTAAACTTTGCAATTCCTCTTCAAAAAAATTTAAAGAAATAGGAATTGTTAAAGGATTGCTAAGGAATTCGTAATATGAATTCGATTCGATGAATTGCTAAAGTGGCGTTTTTAGACCCACAGGCCACGCTATTAATTATGGTCCTGATTTGGCGAAACTGGGGGCTTAGCCAAAGTCACAATCGCAAAACGTTAACGAGGTACGACAAGAACAAAATGTATGGAATTGACATAAGATTGAAAACGTGATTTACCGCAGCTTATGTCAATCCCATACATTTAGTTCTTGTCGACATTAATTAGCGTTTTGAAATTGTCACTTGGCTACGGGTGCAGGATAGTAAAATGGAGCGACTGCCGTCTGATCTTAACCATTTTATACAGGGAAACCAGACCGATAGGATCGTAATTCGGGTGTGTGTCAGATTTTAAAGGCATCTGATATAGCCTAGCCTAGCCGGGTATCATGGGTTCGATTTATACCGAAAGCATTACTTTGTTAAGTTGTTTCTAGTTTGGTTAGAACATTGCACAAGTGAACCTAATTGTCTGAAAATAAAGTGATTCCGCGCTTCGGAAGGCATGAGTCCCGGCTGCCGTCTGGTAGTCGTAATAGACGTCTATGGCCTCATGAGGCCAAGAGGCATTTTTGAAGAACTCTAACATCAGGGAGTGCATGGTCGATTGACTAGTACATTAACAAACAACTGGAATACAACCATTCAAACCCAGATAATTGGCCGCTGAAATAGCTAGATACATAGCTAGATACGGAGTAGAAAGAGCCTAGAGCCATAAGACCTTAGGCCACGTTTAGCATAATGTTAGTTGAAACAGGAAATCAATAGTGATGGGTTGCTAGCTAGATGGTATGTAAATAAATAAATATATCGGGACAAATCACACAGATTGAGTTATCTAGCCCCAAAGTAAGTTCGAGACTTGTGTTATGGGATACTAACTCAACGATACTATATTTTATAACAAATACATATATAGATAAACATCCAAGACCCAGGCCAATCGGAAAAATATCATTTTTCATCTTGACCTGACCGGGGATCGAACCCGGGACCTCCTGAGTAGCGGTCAGGCATAATAGCCATTACGCCATGGAGGTCGTCATGTGAATGACGGCCTTTGTGTAAAGTTGCTATTTAAAATACCTTTCATCAAAGGAGAGTTCACAATAATGACCTGTTACTGATACTGATAGAGTGGTTAACAGATTATACATCAGTATCGGCCTAGATTCGCTTCCTGACAATAGGTCTAGACAAGATCTAGACTGTTTTCGTAAGACCAATTTAACGGTTGTAAGAGGTTGATTATCCAAATACATTAGGTCAACGACTTTTATTTTAACCGACTTTCGAAAAGAGGGTCTTTAATTTATTTTTTAGACGAGGTGTATTATTTTACATAAAATTTTTCTGTTCCGAAGAACTCTGACACCAGGGTGTGCATTAGGGTGTCCCAGGCTATAAAGGAAAAATTTTTTTTTGCAAATTGAGACACGCATACCCTCTTAATTTGTTCCATTGGACCTTAATAACTGAAATAATAAATATTATTGAAATTGGATAGCGATAACCCGTGCCGACTTGATGTCAAACTTTGAATATAAAAGTTTGTATGGAAACCATAGGGGAAAATTTTAACTTAATATTTATTTTGTAAATAAAACACTGGTACTTTGATTATTGTATTATATTTATTACGTATTATACATATTAATCATTTACAGGACATGATTCACTAAATTTTCTTTTTAAGGTTTGTTTTTTACAGTAAGGATATAGTTTTCGGTGTTCTTGTACGCAACGTAATAAATATTGTTTTTGTTCCTCATCAACTGTGATTAAGCCATGAAAGTCTTGCATTAACTTAACAGCTCTTTCAGCCATATCATTAACTGCTATCAGTGACTGCACTTTCATTTTAGCCTGTTGAAATGAAGCATTAGCAGGCCACGAAGTAGGACACTCCATGAGAAAACTGTTATCAATTTTGAGTCGCCTGAAAAAGGATCTGCTGTTCATGGAAACAAAGTCATCGATGTTTTTTTCGAAAAGAGGCCCGCTAAGTTCTTCTCTTGATGGAATGTAGCGCTTATTCTGGACCGATGGATTTTCTTTTGTTAAATTAGCAACTATTTTTACCTTACTTTCATGGTTTATATCATCGTCAAATAGAGACAAGATAGACACTTCGTCTGTCAAATACCACAAATGCAGGCAAAACTTCTGTATAGCCGCTTTTGATATAGTTTTGTCGACCATTTCATATGCCTTCAAAGCCTTTAAAAAGCACAAGTCCTGGTATGGCGCTTTTACGACTAAAGGACATTGCAGCCAAGGCTTGGCATATGATGTTGCAATAAATAAGCAGACGTCTAATAAAGCTGTTTTCTCCTTGTTTGACATTTTGAATTGAGAGCTAAATAACGATATTTTTAATGAATAAATAGCTCTCGCCATCCATCTAGCTTGATGCATGGCACCTGGAGGACGAATTTTAAATTTATTGTCTGTATCTCCGCCAAGAAATATTATGCAGAGCTCTATTAACTCTCGATAGTCATCTCTTACAATTTCTTTGGTCAATGCAGTTCTGTAAAACTCTAAAAGTTCATCAATTTTTGAATCTTTCAGGCGTAATAGCGTTTCTTTGTGGCTTTGTATCTTCTCTACATTGATATTTTTCCAGTTTGATCGAAAGTTTTTGAATAAAGGGATATCGGGACTTGTAGTGACTTGGCTGATTTTGGCCTCGAACACAGCTTTTAGGACCAATTCGTAGATGTGATGGCGGCAAGCAAAAATCAACATTTCTCTGTTCAATTTCTGTTCGAGAAGCACACATGCACCATTAATTCGGCCTGTGTTAGAAGCAGTAGTATCACAACAGAGGATTTGTGCTTTATCTTCAAGATGCCAGTCAACAATAGCATTCCAAACTGCTTGTGCCTGTTCGCTTCCCGATGAGTTTTCTAATTTTGGCACAGCAATGAGTTGTTCTTTATTATCGTATGAAATAACTATTGGTAGACGTTCCTCTTTAGATTTGCGTACATCTAAAGCCGGCAACAGTTTTCCATCCCAGTGGACAGTTACAGTATCTGGTACATTATTTTGAAAATCAAGTTTTATAGCTTCTGCGCGCTGTTTTCGTTTTTCTGTACGAATTCTTTGGATGGAGGACTTGCTTATAGAAAATTCGTCAGTGTTATGGCCAAGTGCTTCAATAGTTGCTTCAATAATAAAGACAGAATCTCTCATACTTAACTGACACCTGTCTAATGCTGCCACCAATTTCGGAGTAATGAAATTTTTCCTCATAGAAGTTTTAGTACTAGTATCGGGCTGTTTACTCTCAATTGGAATGGACAAATCTTCTTGCAAGTCTATTACTTCAGAATCAGAAGATGAAGTCTCTTGTAATGGCTCATGAGAAGACGTAGAGGGTGTTATGGATGCCAAATAACTAGCCAGTCGCTTTTGCTCTTGGATATTTCTAAGTCTCACCTTTTCCTCCTTTTCTGTCAATTTTTTGTCGACTCCAGCTAAGTGACCGGGTCGTCCTGGCTCTCTCTGCTTTAACAAGAAGATCTTATCTTCATTTATTTTGATTAATTGAAGCGCATCGGCATGTGCAATATCAAACAAATTATTTATATTTGTAACAAACTCTTGTCGACGCTGCTCAAACACATCTTGAGTTTTGTTTGCATCTTTTTGCAAATTTCTCCAAACATGGTATAAGGCTACAAGTTTCTTAACACAGTTAGGCAAAGATTTAGTCGGTATACGTGCCTTTTCCCAATAAATAATGCACTCACGAATAGTTAGATTTGCACTTTCATTGATACTTAAATTGACTTTGCGAATATTGTAAAATAAAACCGCCAACACTTGTCCATTAGAGGGAAGTTTCGATCCTGTAATTTGATGTTTTACATCCCCGATCAAAAATATTTCCTTTCTAGAACTGCGTAACTTCACAGACATGTTGACACAACGAAAACAATGCGTTTACTAATAAAAACAAACACGATATAACAAGCATATTAACACTTAGTTCGCGCGCGCCGTACTATGCAAGTATTGACAAGTTTCGATGCAATTCGGCACGGGTTATCGTGATTCAATTTATGTGAAATTTTATTTATAAGTGTTTTGACATCATTCAAACAAAATTAGAGGGTATGCATTGAAAAAATAAAACTTTAATTTTTTTGGGACACCCTAGTGTGCATGGTCGATTGACCGTGACGCCTACTCAATATGATGATGAGTATAAATAGACACATAATTTTAATGTCCACTGCTGGACGTAGGTCCTCCATAGTTTTTCATTTTCGGGTTTTGATTATAAATCATCATATTAAATTTACAAAGGAAAAAGTTAATTATTACTTTTTTTTACATTACATTGCGTTCATCACTATTTTATATAATTTGCATGAAAAATTAACCATAATAAAAGTGAAGTTTGTATGTTTGTTCCGCTTTCACACCTCAATCATTGAATTAATTGTTGTTTTACTCGTAATTGTGTTGAATTTAAATTTATGGCCACATTCTATTTCATCTAAGCGTTTACCCAGTCATCCTTGCCGTCTTGGGGGGTTACCACCGTCTCTTAGAACCATGCAAGATCCAGTGAGTAAGCGGGACAGCGCAATACATGATGTAAGGCGACATCTCCCTTACTCAATCGTTTTTCCATGGTTTTAAGAGATGGTAGTAACCCCCTTGTCATTATCATTATTTCGTTTGGGTGAAAAGGCCTTGTTTAAAACGTTTGTTTGTAAAGTTTATTTATTTTTATTTTTTGTTGAAGCGTAAATAGAGATAGATACACAATCTGTTAAACAAATGTATCTATCTACTACATTTCATGAGATACAACCTCCTAACAGACAAACAGACATAGTTATCAGGCCTGATTTACACAAACGGTACCCTAAAAATGTACCATAGTGCGAAGTGTATAAGAAAACGCATTCTTATGTACTTAGCCGGGAAAATGCGGAAATGGGTGAAAGAGAGAGAGAGAGAGAGAGAGAGTCTATAAGTTGGACAATATCCTAGGAGATACTCATAGCACTGGACTTTATCTTCTTGTTTTGTTTTGTTGGTTTATATGTAATATATTATTTGCTTTAAAATACACAGTAAATACAATAATATTAAAATCAGAAGACAATAGCGGACTTATCCCAGGAAGCGATCTCTCAGTCAATTGAATGACAAAAAGAAATGTTAATGTCGTGTGTTTGTGTTTGGTATTGACCACAGATAAGAGAAATTATGCGAATAAAAATGTTTTGACGCGGATTTAGTTCCAGGATCAGTGTGGCAGCGTATTCTCTCTTCTTATCTTCAATTAATACATTTAAACCCATGTATACCACACCGCATCTTATTAGAAATATATTACGTAGTTTACAACAAAGCCACCTAATATTATCGGTCAATAACAGTGGCAATAAATGACGCAATAAAATTCTCCGACATTTCCATTTTTTCTGTGTGAGACGTTGGCTTGCAAGCCAAACTAGTGACACATTTTTCGTGCGCTATGTCACTTCTTGTTAATATTTCTGAATTCTGTGGTATTGACCTGAGGTTCGTTATGTATAAAACAAAGTAATTTAGCTCTTTAATTATTAAAATCAACATTTTTATTTGCACAAAATGTCTATACGCAGTCTTCTAAAATAGTGTTGCAACATTAACCTTACAATGTGTCATGAATTCACACTTTAGCAATATTTTTTTAAAGAACCGATGGCAAAGGTCTAATAGTTGACAAAACAGAGTTGTATAATGCCATCCTACACATCGGCATACATTCGCCAAAATTATGTAACGTGCTGAGTAGACGAGCGGTCTGAGTACTAATTTATTTGAAAATATATAACCACATTATTTTCCTATACCAAAATTGGCTATTTGTGCGGCTGATTTTCTCTATACCGTTTACTCTGGGCACGGGTTTAGCTTTTAATATCTTAAGGTCTAAATTTAAAGTTCTAAAGATAAATTTCTAAAAGTCGCCTGGAAGATGCTATTAGCGATAAAGCCGCCTTTTGCACTTTTATTTTAAATTATATTGTAATCTATGTAATGTTATTTTTCATTTCTCATACTCGGAAAGTAGTATTTTCCTGATCTGAGTATAGGGTGGAAAACGCTTCCCACGGGCCGAAAAAACCCATAGTAATCACTTTCTTCCTTAGGGCGGGAAATAATTTCAAAATTAAAACATAATTTTGCCTGTTGAATTTGCAAGGAATACGGCAACAAAAAATTTCAACAACAAAAAAAAATGTGGAAGTATAAACAGCCAGTGTTGATTTAAAAAATATTAATTAGGGTAGCACACACTAAGAGCAAAGCATTTTCTGATAACACTAAAATATTAACTTCATGAATATGGGCATACAGTGAAAATAAACACATGTACAAACGCGACGGTCCTGAACATCACGTGAAGAGATTTATTTAATTTTTCATTTTAATTTATTTGATAAAACTAAACTCGCTAAATCAGTTGATGGTAACCCCTCTGCAGTGCTCTTGGTGTGCGCTGATCTTAAGCGGAACGGAGAGGCCCCCATGAAGCGCGCGGTATGTTCTATATTTAAAATTTAAAACTGAATTACCAACACAATATCATTTAAGAAGGCACTACTTATGTTTTTACTATTATTAATTTTAGAAAATTTTCTTTTTTTTACCTTCCTTATATTCAAAATGAAAAGTAGAGTGTTTAACACGGGTAAAAGGAATAACTCCTGCTCGGAATATAGCCGCCCTCGCTACGCTCGGGCATCTAAATTCCTCGCACGGGAATTATTCCTTTCCTCCTTTGTATAACAATCTACTAAATGTGGAATAAAGGGTTTTGTAATGTATCTTAACTTACCTTGAGAAAAAAATTATAGCCACAGCTACCATAACTACCGCTATTGCCAAGTTTGGCGGTGTTGCATATATTATTCTTAGATTCAGATTCATATTCTTTTTTTTTTTTTTTTTATAAAATATGTTTTTATCAACCTCCTTGGGAATGCTTTTGTTTTTGGCATTCGTCATAATACCCTTCGTAGCCTCTGACTACACTCACGACAGATAAGAAAAGAGAGGAAGAGACGAGTGGTCGGTTCTTAAAACCGCACACACATAAAATTGTGAATGGTTATTACACATAACCTATAATTATGTGTAAGGTTAATACAAATAATGTCTATATATTCATCTCAAAAATCTCAAATTAAACTGTAATTTAGATACCTGGATGTATTAAAATAAATTTCAAAAAACTTTATTCACCTTATTCACCTGCGTGCAAATATTAATGATATTTTTATTCATTTTTAAGTGGCCGAGCTGTAAAACGCCGCGTCTTAACCGCCCGTCTGGTCAGCCTATAGAGTTTCAACAAAGTTCAGAGGTTGACCGCCTTTTAAACAATAGGCGTTTGCTTTGATCCGGACCAAAATGCGTTGATATGTCAAATCTGAGCAGATATAATCTGTATTGAACATGATATTGTTAACCAACTGTGGGAACTGTGGTATTGTGTTATGTCAGTAGGAAAAAATTGGAGCACAAATATTACTCACGTGCTGCGAGAATGCTAAAAAACTGATTAATTTCATTTTCTGAGATAGGCGATAGGTTTTTATAAAACTTATTACATGATTTAAGAATTTTAGTGTAAACTAGTGACCCGCCCTGGTTTCGCATGGGCATAAAAACCTTTCTCTTGAACCACTCTATCTATTAAAAAAACCGCATCAAAATTCGCTGCGTAGTTTTGAAGATTTAAGCATACAAAGGGACATAGACAGAGGAAGCGACTTTGTTTTATATATATTTATATATATATATAGTGTTTTTTTTTAAATAATGCTTAATAAAAAATCTCGCTAATATTATTAAGGCGAAAGTTTGTATGTTTCTCAATTTTTCCGCTCAAACGACTGGACCAATTTTAAAGATTTTTTTTAAAGATGTGACTACTAAATTACATTTTGATCCCCGTAGGTTTGGTCAAAAAGTCTGATTAGTAAATGGCGCTATATAAACTAGATGGCACTGCAATGTAAGATAAACCGCGGGTGCAGCTAGTGTACAATATGTTAGACTACGAAATTAATAATAGCACTAAAGTTGATGTACAGTGAACTGCAGAGAAATATGACCCCCTTTAAATAGGGATACTTGTGGCATGGGGGTCTGATTTCTCTGCAGCCGACTGTACATGACCTTAAATTATTTGAATAAGAGCTTACTCATCTAATGATTGTATTTAGCACTAAATTGCGTGGCCATTTTGTGGCTGACCACAGAGAATTAATTTAAGCTCAAACCTGTTGCGTAAACCGTCTCACGTTGCAATTGTCCATTGTGGTAGCGGGTTCGATTCCCAAGCATGATTTATCACTTAAGCAACAATAGTGCTTATCAGTTGGTCCTTGACACGTAGTTTTTATTTGGTAATTTAGTTAAACTAATTGTTTCTTGTAGATTTGACGATATGTTTTGATGTTTTCAGGTTCGAATGCTTATTTATTGGTTTTTAAATAGTTTATTGTTTGCAGATGATCTGTGTTTGTAGTTTAGAATAATTTATAATAATATTAGCCTGGCTTAGTTACTAGGTGTGAAGATGTAAAAAATTAACGAAAATATCTTTGCTATATAACATTAAATATAATCAAAATGTTTGCCTATTGGTGAAATAAAAATAAAAACTAACAGAAAAAAAAAAACTAAAATTCAAATAAATCTTGCCCGTGAGGCATGTTAGCAAGAATGCTGGCCGTATTTCCCCGCTGGATAGCAATACTTATCCGTTGGGCGAAATAGCAGCCAGCCTTCCTGTCACTAGCAGCGGAGATAAGACGGGGAGAGATCTCATTGAAAAAATCTCTCGCACTGGGGCCCCAAGGTCCAAAAGTCTCTACACCAAACGGCACAAATATGTAATCTTGATTAAGACTAATTTGAGTTGATTTAAGAGATATTTGCGTCGTTTGGCGGTTTCAGCGCTCTCAGCTGCCGATCCAGCTCTCGAAACCGATCCCTTGAGGTGGGAAGGCGCCAGTGTGTCAACGTATGTAGCGTCCCACACTAGAGCTCTCCCGCGATCCCAAGGAATCAAAGACATACCATCAGGCCTCTTGCCATCATCGCGTGCTACACCTCGTGGTTCAAGGGTGCAAGGGACGTTGATGGTGGCAAGAGCCCTTCTGATGATGTCATTTAGAGAGCTGTTTTTCTTATTTACAGATGGCGCGGTGGTGCCCTGCAGTGGCCATATGTGCGATAGCATTGTGCATCACATACGTGCAGACAGAGTCTAGATTCCGTAAGTAAAACTTAGTATATTATATAGTTTAGTATATATCTATGTGCCCGACTGGCAACTGTTGGGCCCGACTGGCAATTTTTGGGCGTGACTGGCAACCATTGGGCCAGGAGTGCTATTTTTGAGAAGTGTGACTCACCGAAAACCGGTGAGTCGAATGATTATCGTTCGAGTCACCGGTTATGTCGCATGAAAATCATTTGAAAACGAACGATAATCATTCGACTCACCGATTTCACTATGTCATACATCTCAAAAATAGCACTCCTGTACAATCCGCGCCACTTGCGCAGTAGACGATTGTACTGCGCAAGTCAAACCACGTGATTCGTCAGGTCTCATTTTTCGTGGCGCGGATTGTACTCCTAGTGTGAGATTTTATAAACGCAGACGCTAGCGACTGTGTGAGCATTTGCATGATGTACGGCGCCTCTGGCTGATAGAAAGGTAACTAAGAAATTCCATGAAAAATCCTAACACAGTCGATGGCGTCTACGTTTATAGAATCTCATACAAGGGGTTCTTATAGGAGTACTATTTTTGAAATGTGCGTGTGTGAAAACATGGGCGAAATCGGTGGAACAAATGATAACCGTTCGTTTTCGAATGATTTTCATGCGACATAACCGGTGACTCGGACGAAAATCATTCGAGTCATTACTTTTGCGTATGCCATACATTTCAAAAATAGCACTATAGACGGGAAGTTTTAGGCGGGCTGTAAATACAAAACAGCTTATTTATTAAATTCTTAAATCAGCTGTCTAGTTTCGAGGGCAAGCTGTGACTTTTGAAACTGGTAATTCTTGGATGACTGCGAACTTTTAGCCATGTCTGACCAATTTAGAGTCAACAACAGGCGGAAATTTTTGGAACCAGATTCTTTTTTTATGCCTGTATGGCAACTCTTGGGGTGCCAAAACCGTGTAGACTTACACCCATATTCTCAAACGTTTCCTCAAACTCGACTCATCCTCACTCGACCTCAATGGTATTCATAGTTGACACTAGCTTCCTCACCTTAAGGAAATTACTCAATGGAGGTGAGGAACGAACTGTCAAATATAAGGAAGCCTCGAACGTTTAGTTTAATGAAAGGTAGGTGCTTTTATTGAGGACCAGATTTAAAAGAATTTGTACCTACTATAATAAATTCTTTGTGTATTATGTATTTTGTTGTTTTATAATAAATCTATGCCAGTTAGCTAAAATTAAAAAAGAAACGATGTCAAAAACTCTCTTTACTTCAAAAAGTTAAGTGGTTTACCAACGTACAGATATAAAACGGAACGTCATTCCTTGACTCATCCTCACTGGAGTTTCCTCAAGGAAGCAATCAAGAATACCATTTTCAAGGAAAGTTGGAGGACTTCCTTGAGGCATCCTCGAATGAGGTTGAGTGGAGGCGACCTATGAGGAAACGTTTGAGAATATGGGTGTTAGACCACTAATGAGGTGAAGGGGTAAGACCTAAAAAAACAACAGATACTATACAGACCCCATATGAGGGCCTCTATCATCAAACGCAGTCGCCCCTGGCAAATAGTACTTAACATTTTCGCGGACAATATTTTTTAATCTATGCATTTAGGTATTCATTTTGAACAGTTTTTTTGTAGATATTTTAATCATATGCAGTTTCATGGTGGCCAGTGCTAAAAATAATGATTATTTTTATTTATGTATAATTGTAAAATCATAAAATACTGGCTGAAAGCAAGTGCTTATTTTGCACAGTGTAATATTTCATTTGTACATAATTGGCCTCAGTATATATAACCTATATGGGTCCAAACGAAAGTTACCAAAGAGAGGGTAAATGCGTTGCCTTAGAGAATGCACCCGAAAAACGATTAAATGAGAAAAAATAAATTTGTCAAATATTTAACTTAACATGACAATTTTGATGTAATTCAAATACTAATTATAATCAAATATACCAGCCAGCTAAACTTTTAATAAGTGACTTATTAATTTGAAAAATAATGCATAAGTCTTACAAATTAATTATTTAATTTCATGAACATTAATTAATTATATTCTCAGTTTTCATTATATAATAATTAAGAAAAATTGAATAAGACAGTCAAACGATTAACAAAATTATTAGCTACAATTTGATATAATCATCACATTTTATTCTAATTGAACGATAGTTTTATCTTTCAAATTATCATCATTGTTTATTCATCAGACGATAATAAATTTTAATTGCATTAACAAATTGTATAATATCTGAGTAAATAAGATTATGCACTTACGAATATATTAATAAATTATAATATTTAAATATTCTTACAGAACCACGTAAACCTAGGTTTAAAAATGGTACGTATGTTTGCAATATGATTGAACAACTCTTTTGGCTTTCAAATACCTTCACAGCAAATAGAAAATAATTTAGATTACTCTAAAAATAATTGCATTTAACACATATTTATGGCGACAAACGCCCAGGAGTGCTATTTTTATATATATATTTTTTTTAATTGTACTAAATTTACCGATTACATAAATATTAAAATATAACTAAAATTAAAACTTAAATAAAACTAAGTATATTTTATATTTGAAATGCATGACATAGCAAAATCGGTGAGTTGAATAATTATCGTTCGTTTTCGAATGATTTTCATTCGACATAACCGGTGAGGCGAAAGATAAACATTCGGTGAGTCATACTTCTCAAAAATAGCACTCCAAAAGGTTTAGCCAAAATTACGCATTGCATCTTAGCAAAACGATATCTAAATTCGTCAGCATTTTCTGAAAACACTGAAATATAAACTTTATGAATATGGGCATACCACAGAACAAAGAAAATATCCGAATATTAATGTTTTGACGCGGATTTAGTTCCAGGATCGGTGTGGCAGCATATTCTCTCTTCTCACCTTGAATTCATACAGTAAACCACACCACACCTTATTAGAAATGTATTACGGAGTTAACAACAAAGACACCTAATATTATCGACCAATAACAGTGGCAAAAAATGACGCAATCAAATTCCCCGCCCATTTATTCTGTGTGAATCTTTGGCTTGCAAGCCAAACCAGTGAAAGGCTTTTTGTTAATATTTCTAAATTTTGTGAGGCAAAATACAGTTTAAAATTAAATACATGTACAAACTCCGTCATCGTCAGCATCACATTTAATTTTAGACGTTTAATTTTGCACTGTCTGTCAATAGTTTTAAAGTTAATATTTTGGTGAAAAATGCTGACGGATTTCGATATCGTTTCGCTAAGACATGAAACTTGGGCTGAGTCTTTCAAGACGATCATGGTGGAGTTAATGACCTACTTACATTTCACGCAACACTCCCCCCACTTTACACTACCCCATCTTTTTTCTATATACCTAAGTAAGTATTTTATTCCTGATTTCTATTTTTTATTTCAACACCTACCTATCTGTTAGAATCGTCGTAATTTGTATAACTTGTTAGAATTATAAGTGGTTTCTGGTGGTTGTAGGCGACGTAAATTTAATACAAATCCTCTTACGCTTAACTAGTTATTTAAAACTATTTTTTTAGTTTTTTCATAGACTTCAGCAAAATCATTTTGATATAATAAAAATACAATCCTCTATATGTTTTTAAAAGAACTTAGTAATACGTTTTTTATTTATTTATTACCACGCAAAACAAATTACAATTCATTCATTGATAAAATGTAAGCGAAATGAAGATAATGATCTAAATCCTAATCCGAAAGGATTGTGATTTGAATAAATGAATTTTATTTTATTTTATAGCTTCTAAGTTCTCTTTTTATTAATGGTAATTATTTATTTTATTACAAAATGGTACAAATTGAAAATTATCTACATACATTAATCTATTTGTAATTCTACATTATTTTAATTATGCTGAAGATATCGTATTTAAGAATATGACATTAAATTTAAAATTTAAAAAAACCCACGACACATTTTCTTTTTAGTGGTGACAGTCGCCATTCGGGAGCTATGATGCCAGAGACAGACAGACAGGCACGTCATACTTACAACACCCCTCTTTTTGCGTCGAGGGTTAAAAAGGCACAATAATCTCAATGTGCAATATTCAAATTCTCTTGACCGAATTTTTAATTATACAATTAGAACACCAGTCATAAGTGCATACATTATTCAGCTTAGACTAAACGTAACCGATCATGTTTATAAAAATCATAACGTTTGTTTTATAATAATCAAAATTAATCGTTTTGTCTATCAAACCTTAAGCGAGAGCGATTATTGATAAATTACTTTTATAAAATTGCAGAAAATCAAGAATTTTTATTTAATTCGTAACAGAAAATATTTAAATTACTTAAATAGAAAAAAAAATCAAATTAATATATATTGTAAATTATAAAATATAAAAAAATTTTTTTGACATATCCATTTTACCTTTCCGTCTTATGATTTCGTTATTTTGTCTTTAGTACATGAAAGAAGCAATAAAAATTTGTTTAATTTGTTTAGCGATATAAATTTATTTGAAGCCGGGGCGGGTCGCTTGTACTTAATAAAATGAATAACGTGGGATAATACTCACCGCTCATATCTTATAACTTTCGGCATGATGTGCATAACACCAATTATATATATTTACCGGTATTTACCCGATTTCACGTAGTTTCTAGGCATTAAAATTTATTCATACTTTCAAACTATATATGTGCGTAAACTTTCACCTCAAATTCAAATCTATTTCTCAAATAACGCGTTAGTTATTCAACAATTGGAACATCTGACAATTAAATCCATGGGCATTTAAATATCTTGAAAATTCACTTTCACACTTACTCACGTATAAAATATTAAAAAATAGTTGACCAATTAAAAAAAATAATTGTTAAAAATTTGAGTGTTTAATGCCCGCATACTCAAACGCTACTCAATTTTTAGAGCTACAGTATCATGCTGTCGCGCTGAACTTCAACGATTTAACAGTGACTTCTAATTAAGTAGCGTTTGAGTATTCAGGCATAAGTCAACAATTTACGCCTTAGTTATATTAAGTTGTATTAAGTAACACAAATATAAAAAATAAAATAATTAGTTTTTTACATTATGTTAATATTATAGTAATCACAAAAAAACTATATTTATAAAATATTAATATTTTTATTTACAAACATTAATTATAATAACCGGTAACAAAATTTGATTGAATAATTTAAATTAAGTTTATAAATTAAGAACAACACATACGAGTAACATTCTGAAAATTGAAATATTACTTTGTGCAAGTATTAATCTAAAAACGTATACCATCCTTTCAGTCAGATAAAAAGGCCTAAATTGCAAAACTTACATCTCTTCGTTAATTAGGTTTGTCATTCAAGTATTGCTTAAACCCAGTAAGGTCAACACATAAGTACAGGACTATATAAACATTGCACACGCTTTGCACACTACATCACGCAATTTTGCTAATAACTTGTAAAAGTTTTTAATTTTTAGTAACAAATTTAAAATAAAATGCATATGTTCGTTGATTTTCAAACTGAATGCTGTTCACTGTCACTTCGGAAACTGTCAAATTTTTAAATCGGGCCAGAAGTTTCGAAACTTTAGATGCATACTGACAAACAAATACATATTTTGTTTTTATAAATACTTTTGGAATGGATAAATCTAATACCGTAAACCTAGTTTTAATATTTAGAAATCATTATCACTACATAGTATAAAACAAAGTCGCTTTCTCTGTCTCTATATCCCTATGTATGCTTAAATCTTTAAAATTACGCAACGAATTTTCATGCGGTTTATTTTAATAAATAGTGTGATTCAAGAGGAAGGCTTTTATGCCCATGAGAACTAATAAGAAGCCGGGGTGGGTCGCTTATTAATTTATAAAACATCTAACAATAAAACCATGAAATTTCTCGTATGTCAATTTGATTTCTTTCTTTTAGTGATAACAAAGTTGCTCTTTAGTTCTATGTAAATATTACTATCATATTGAATTTGTTGTATCATATTGATCTTGGTATCAGACACTGGGTGTGGTATACATCTCGCTGTCAGACACTGGGTGTGGTATACATCTCGCTTCCAGACACTGGGTGTGGTATACATCTCGCTGTCAGACATGGTGTGGTCTTTCGATGTAAAACACTGGGTGTGGTCTACATCTCTATGTCAGACACTGGGTGTGGTATACATTCCGATGTAAAACACTGGGTGTGGTCTACATCTCGATGTCAGACACTGGGTGTGGTCTACAACTCAATGTCAGACACTGGGTGTGGTCAACATCTCGATGTCAGACATTGGGTGTGGTCTACAACTCAATGTCAGACACTGGGTGTGGTCAACATCTCGATGTCAGACACTGGGTGTGGTCTTCACCTTGTTATCAGATACTGGGTGTGGTCAACATCTCGATGTCAGACACTGGGAGTGGTCTACAACTCAATGTCAGACACTGGGTGTGTTCAACATCTCGATGTCAGACACTGGGTGTGGTCTTCACCTTGATGTCAGACACTGGGTGTGGTCAAAATCTTGACGTCAGATACTGGGTGTGGTCAACATCTCGATGTCAGACACTGGGTGTGGTCTACATCTCGATGTCAGACACGGGGTGTGGTCAACATCTTGATGTCAGATACTGGGTGTGGTCAACATCTCTGAGTAAGACCCTGGGTGTGGTCAACATCTCGGAGTTAGAAACTGGGTGTGGTCTTCATTTCGATGTAAAACATTGGGTGTGGTCTACAGCTCGATGTCAGATACTGGATGTGGTCTACATCTCGATGTAAAACATTGGGTGTGGTCTACATTTCGATGTAAAACAGTGGGTGTAGTCTACATTTCGCTCTCAGACACTGGGTGTAGTCTAACTAAATAAAATATAGCAAGTTACAAAGCACTTTGTGTTTAGTACAATGTAAATATTACTATCGTATTGAATTCGTTTGGTTGCTGAAGTCTTTATGAACGACAAGTGTGAATGTGAATTTATTGTACAATTTTGCTAATTGGTGTTTTCTTTTGTTTTTTTCGTTTCTTAATATCTGTGTCTGAATTATCTAACTTTTTCATCAGATTATCTTTGATTTATGTTTCTTTTTCTAATACACTAAATATTCTAAAACATTAACATATGGATTTACATACATTGTTAACTAGTTTTTGATTATAAATGTTGAAGACCTATTTCTTCTTCTTCTCCGTTTCCTTATCCTACTTCCTTATGTTGAGTCGAAACAATATGTTAGTTATTTTATAATTTAACACCTATTTCTTCATTAATGTTGTATATTCTATTGCCTGTACGTATATTATTATCATAATCGTTTTTATTTGCATTTATTTTGTTTAAAACATGAGAAAGATGATCTCCTTTATCTCTTCCGTTCTTAGTTTTTCTCTTCCTGTAATAACCAGAACTTTCTTGACTCCAATCTTTCCGTCCCTGGTGTGGGTTTCTTCCATCATCTCTGATGATATCCTGATGATGATGACATGGTTCCAGCTGATTTACAAGCAACCAACCAGGCGGAGGCAGACGACATGGTTCACAATCTTCTACAATGGATACAGGGGTTATATCAGGAGAAACAGAGAAAAGGTCTGAAGTATAGACATTTAAATGTAGATGTAGTTTTTTTATTAATTTTAAAGATCTCCAGCTAAAACGGTCACGATAGCGATAATAATATTTTCCCAAATAATATAAAGCGTATCTATAAACCCCTTACCAACATTTTCACTAAAATGTGTTTTGTTTTGTCTCGTTCTTTCCCTTTTGATATCGATAAGAGAGAAAGGGATTGAACATATTTTAATTAAAATTGGCCTAACAATCGTTTGTTAATTTTTATGCATAAGGTAAATGTATAACTGAAACATGACTATGTTAAATTCGACGTATTAGATTAGACGGCATGTAATAGTGATGACAATGTAAATGTGAAACAAGATTTCAAGTTATGGTGGAATAGCTCAAATGTTGTTATACATTCATTTCGTGTAGGTGTCACGGTCAATCGACCATGTAAACCCTGGTGTCAGAGTTCTTCGGAACCACCTCTCGGCCTCTGACGTGGTTCCTTTAACGACTAGATGGCAGCCGGGACCAACGGCTTAACGTGCCTTCCTAAGCACGGAATCATCTTTTTTGTCAGACAGTCAGATGATTCAAGCCTGCAATGTACTAACCAAACTGGAAACAACTATATATTGTTGGTTACAATGTTGTTATATCTTCCGCTTTGATATGACTACATTCTTTTTTAATGTATTAATTAAGATTCCAAATCACTTTACAAAAACAAAACTCTTTACACTTCGCCTTCGTGTATTTTCTTTGCTTCGACTTTAGGAATCCTAAGACGTGAGAATTACTTAACATTTCATTATACTTAATGATTTCTTAAAATACAAGCAGTTTGTTCTATAAAAAAATTAAAATTAAATGTTTATTCTTTACATGATTATGACAAGATCAATTAGTTCGGTTAACCGGTTTTAATTAGAATGTTACAATAAAACGAATTTTATTTTATTCATGGAAAGATGCTTGCTTAAAGCTTTCTGCATTCACGGGTATAAAAATAAATTTAATTCAGGAAATCGGAATCTGCACTGTAAATTGATTATCACATAAATTTTCAACCAATAAAATAAATAAACTAACGTCTTCTTTTGTATTTTCCAGCACGTCAATATTTTGGAGGCAAGCCTGAGAAGCCAAGACCATTTGAGCCTGCGACATATCTCCCTCCAAACCCGACAGGGTATCCCCCAGCAGGAAATAGACCAACACCATCCTACAACGAAGGTCCGTCGAGTAACCCACCATATCAGCCGCCTGCCCAATCTAGTCAACCAGAGCAACCATCTTATCCACCAAGTCAGCCAACGCAACCTTCTTATCAACCTGGTCAACCCTCCTATCAACCAAGCCAACCTTCCTACACTCCAAGCCAACCGGACCAACCAAACCAGCCTTCTTACACTCCGAGTCAACCACCGTATATGCCAAGTCAGCCAAGCCAGCCATCTTACACTCCCCCTCAATCATCTTACACGCCTTCTCAACCTTCGAACACTCCTTCTCAACCATCATATACACCCCCACAAACGTCATATCAACCCAGTTCTCCTAGCCAACCAAGTCAACCAAGTCAGCCATACCAACCTCCACTAACAAATCAACCTACAGTACCACCTTATAAACCAAGTCAACCCGTAAAAAATACTCCATCTTATGAAACTCCAAAACCTGAAAGGCCAGACGAAGATCAAGATGGTTCTTCACCATCTATTACTCCAGAATCTCCTGACGACGAAGACCGTCATCCTCCTCATATTCACGCAATCACAGTTGACTGTGGAAAGGAAATGATGACTATCAACATTGAATTTAATAAGCCTTACAATGGAATTATTTATTCTCAAGATCATTTCAACGATGCTGAATGTGTTTACGTAAGAGAGAATTCCAATCAAATTAAATACTCATTCACTGTGAGCTTGAACACTTGCGGCACTAGATTCTTTAGTGACTTCCAAAATGAAGGACAAGCATATTTGGAGAATGTTTTAGTCTTACAGAATGAACCTGGTATTCAGGAAGTTTGGGACCACATTCGCAGAGTAAGATGCCTATGGGAAGGAAATTTGACTAAACAATTGGTGTCATCACTTAGTGTAGGCATGCTTAACCAAATTACCAGCAATTTTAGTGGTGATACTGCAATGGCTAGATTAGATATACAAATGGGTCGTGGTCCATTCGCCCCTGAAGCTAATGGTTTGGTCAAGATAGGAGAAACTATGACTTTAGTCGTATCAGTAACAGGAGATGCAGGATTTGATATCCTTGTACGAGAATGTGTTGCTCGTGATTCAGGAAGCAATCATGTAGTACCTTTGACTGATAGTAATGGCTGCGTACTCAAACCTAAACTTTTTGGAGCCTTCCAGAAGACTAGGGAAACAGGAAACACGGGAGCTTCAATTATTGCTTACGCGTTCTTTAATGCTTTCAAGTTCCCTGACGAAATGGACTTGGTAATTCAATGTGATGTTGAATTGTGCAAGACTGATTGCGACGTTTGCCCTACACCTGGAAGTCTGGAACCTAAGAGAAGAAGGCGTGATGTCATTCATGTTGGAAATAGAACAGTTGAACCTTCAACGACTATCAGCAAGGGACTTAGAGTTGTCTTTGCAGAAGACTTACCACAACAAACTTCTGGCTTTTGTATCTCTCCTAATGCAGCACTATGGGGAAGCATTTTAGTACTTCTTGGATCTCTTCTAAGCAGTGTAATGGTATCCATGTGCTTTATGAAGTCAAGAGTATCACCAAAATCTGTGTAAATTTTAAAGCTCTTATTTAAATGAGTTCGTTTGAGGCATGATAATTATTTCGTCCATAATATTTGTACAAAAATTTGTATTTAAAAAGTCAAATGCTGTGACGAATGAAAAATAAAAAATAAAAACATAATAATAAAATCTAATGTACAATATTTGAAGAATGCCATTATTGTTTTTAAATGCTTTGTATAGGTATCGCCCGTCGTCATTTTATTTAGGAAATGCATTTTTTTCAATTTTTTTATGTAATGCGTCTTTCATATTATTTATGATTGATTTTATTAAATTTATAACAGTCTATTTCTAACTCTACAATGAAATGAAATGAACCAGAGATTTCATTTAAATGTATTATTATATTTTCATAAATATATCTAATTAATTACCTTTGGTTGTGTTCTATGTTGTATCATCAATGTTCTTTTATGTACAATAAAGTTTTTACATACATACATACAATTAACGTTACATTTTGTTCAACGAGAAAAGTGATTAGTTAATAAATAATACACTGCCAATCAAGTATATATTTTGTATATTTAATTAAATATAATATTTTTATATACTTAGTATTAAATACAGAGTATTTTTAGTTTTAAGTGTATAAATTAGTGTAGTTATTGTATTATGTCACTAATTTATTAGTATTAAATTCTTGCATAGTATTTCTTTTGTAAATATTAGCATAGATTTATGTGAAATAAAGTAATCGAATTTAATGACCTTTTTTCTTTTGTCTTTATCTAGACATGCTTAGAAAGATACATGCAGCTTGTATAATGCCGTTACCCAGTGCCAAACTTATGACCCAACTTATTATGGCCTTAGGCTTAATTTGGGTGAATGTCGGTTATCGACCAAAAGTAGTCTATGTCCATCCTTATGGTTCAAGACCCGCCGACCATCTGAACCATTAGACAGTACCATTATGGTACAGTCGGCTGCAGAGAAATCTAACCCCCATGCCACAATCACTATTGAAAGGGGGTCAGAGATTTCTCTGCAGCTCAATGTACAAACGACACTGATTTAAGATATCCATATATATGGCTAATTTCATTCAACTCCGTCTCTCCATTTTGACACACACATAAGTAAGGATCTCGGAATTTTTCTGTGGTGTTGACTGCCTTTTAATATTCTATATATGCAAAAGAAAGTCGTATTTGTTATACTATTTATAACTCAAGAACGGCTGAACTGATTTGGCTGAAAATTGGTGACGAGGCAGCTTAGAACCAGGAGAAGGACATAGGGTACCTTTTATCCCGGGAAAAAGCACTGTTCCCGAGGGAAGTTCAACGGGGCAAAGCCACAGGCAAGAGCTAGTATATATATATAATTTAGTACAGTATTTTTATATATATATAAAAATACTGTTGTTGAGACAAGAAATAAAGCAATTGACGGTCGAGTAAGTAATATTGGTAAACAGTGGAACTCCCTGCCAGCCAAAATAGGCGCAGGAAATTTTTTTTTTTTTAATCTATGCTGCCAGTAGCTGCCGTATTCTCGGACACATACAATTTGGGTCTTTTCAAGGCTGGAGTGAATAGGCTATTAATGTGCTAACGAGCTCCATCTTAGACCGCATCTGCATTTAACATCAGGTGGGATCGTGGGCAATCGCTGGACATTGAGAATACTTATTAAAAAAAAACTAAGGGGCTTGCGAATTGATATTTTCACTTCACTAGTCCACCTCGAGAAGTTTCCTTTCCTCCACTTTACTCATTTGTCTAACAAATCAATATAATTGCCAAACTATAAATATTACTAGTTTTCGCCCGCAGCTTCGCCCGCTTGAATTTCCCTCGGGAATGGTGCTTTTTCCCGGAATGAAAGGTACCCTATGTCCTTTTCAATACTCCTAGATAATAATGTGTATGCCAAATTTCAGGAAGATTGGTTCAGTAGATAGGGCGTGAAGAGGTAACAAACAAATAAACAAACTCACTTTCGTTACACATTATAATATTAGTTGGATGGATTCCATCCTTATTGATGACCAACTTCCCTCCACCTCCCATGGCTCACCAACCTCTCGGTTATACGAGCCGAATCTCGGGAGAGTGCGCTGTACTAGCATTTCGCATCTCTTTCCAGTCGCACCTGCTTGATCTCCCTACAAGTTCTCTATAGTGTCGCCTATCTATGCAATCATTGCATTTTAATAACTCTCCCCCATCCTTAGGGGGCTTACGTTCACAAGTACGCCTTCTCGGCCAGAGGCCAGCTTCTGTCTTCTAGGTCTTTGAGTTTGTCACAGTTTCAGTTTTTCTCTTCGTCTTCTTTGTCTGCTTGTGGCAGTATTCTTGATGTGCTCCTACTTTTCAAGTTATGCCCCTCTCGAGGCCGCTTCGAATTTTATGCCACCGATGCGAGAATTCTTTTAGCCGCTTAAAGTTCGCCTCAGATCCCACGAGATCGCAATAGTAGACCGGGCCCACCCCGAGCGGAACTACATTATTTAATAGTTCATTTCCTTATTGATGACCAGAGGAGAACTAACGGTATCTGACGTTATCTATGATTTTATAGTGCCATTAAACATATCTTTGTTTAATATGTTTGATCAATAAATGCTGATGGAATCCTGAAAAACACTGTTTCTCAACCTGCGTATAAATGATTCACTACAAGAAAAACATTGTTAGATTCGAATTAGGAGTTAGCATAAACAATAATTATTGGATTGGTAAGTACTTAAATATTCATATTTATCCGTATTAAACACTAGCTGTTCCCCGCGGTTTCACTCGCCATTAGTGTGTATGTTCTATAGCCTATAACCTTCCCCAAGAATCAGGCTTTTGTATACAAAAATAATTTTGAAAATCCGACCAGTAGTTTTCAAGTTATAAGCGTTCAAACAAGCAAACAAACTCTTCAGCTTTGTTATATTAGTAAAGATTAACAGCTCTGATATTAAAATGATAAATGCGAGTCTATCTGTCTGTCTGTTACGTTTTTAAGGCTAATAAAACGCTTTATCCTGATAAAATTTGGTATGGATTAAGTTAGAGGTCAAACATAAGTTACTTTTGGTATATTATATCTATATCATATTATAAGATACCTGACATTAAGACGTTACAATTGCATGCGGGCGTGAAGTAAATTAGGACCGTAAAGTTTTAAAAGAAACTTCTAGGTCATCCCTTTATATGGTCGGAGGCCGATTGAGACTACTATAACAAGGTAACTGAAACAAAAGTACAAAAGGACCCAAAGGTTCGACGTGCTTCCTATAATTTAGGACCTAGGGGGTCCTAAATTTGAGAATTGAAAAAAGATAACTGAAACAAGCTACAGCGAGCGACTATACCTAGTCCCTTGCGCTTCTTGTTGAGTTCCAGTGTGGCTTAAGGGTTAGTATAAAGGTTAGGTTAAACTATATTTTTGCGGAAACTTTCTGAAATCAATACCAAACATTCAGTCGGTCACTATATAACTCAAAGAGTAAAGTCACAGGCAATCGATAGTATTCAGAATTAAGGTGCCCTATTTTTGAATAGTTTATACGGCCATGGAATCTAGTCCTTTAAGGCCTTTCTTGAATTTATTAATCTTCTTCAGTCCTACTTTTTTTGACTCGACTGACTTAAGGTGCCCTAGGGGCTTAGCCAAAGTCACAATCGCCAAACGTTAAAGAAGTACAACAAGAACAAAATGTATGGGATTGATATAAGATTGACCACGTGATTTACCGCAGCTTATGTCAATCCACATTTTGTTCTTGACGACATTCGTTAGCGTTTAGAAATTGTCACTTGGCTACGGGTGCTAGGATCATAGAGCATTATACCAACTAGAGACGCCACACGCACTTAACTCTACACACATGTAAAAAATACACTCAAACAACTACCAGTAGTATGACCCGCGGTCTACTTACTTATATACGCATACTTTTGCGGTATACTTTTGGCAGAGGTCACCTATCAGTGGCTACTTCGGTTGATTTAATACTCTAAGCCTAGTGTTGAAAATATGGATGATGCTCTATTTACTTTAACGTCAAATAAACATGACTTTTAATTTTTATTGTACACAATAAAATCAAAAGTAGCGAGGATTTTATTTCAGATAAGGCCGTAAGTACTATAGTGGTAGAATTAAAAATAAATACAATATAACGAAATGCTTATTTAAAATACTTGTTTCTCAAACTGGTATTATTTTTTACGAATTACAATAGCGATAAATGTCATAATCTATATACATATAATAAAATGGTAAAAATATTTTGTCTGAAAATTTAGTAATTTTGACTGAAATGGATAAAGGGACATTTAAAATGAATAACAGAAAGCAAAAAAAAAATTGAATTTTTTGTCTGTCTGCCTGTCTGTATGTATGATCACGCTTATCTCCGAAAGTACTGCACCGATTTGTCCAAAATTTTCACCAATTTTTCTGTTTTAACTCGGATGAACATGTAAAGTTGTTTCATCAAAAGCGGTTCATTAAAAAAAGCTATTGTCATTTGAATGAACTGAAGGCATGTTTGATTTCGAACGAATGCACCAAATTGGATAATTCTTTTTTTGTGTTAGTTATTGTCATTAAAAACTTTGTATAAAAGAAAATGGGGATTCCCGGCCCATTACCGCGTGGATTTCAGGAGCGATTCCCGAAATTCCCAAACAGGAACAAAACCCACGCGCAATTTAAATATTATTTACATAATATCTATTTTGCGCATCCAAGGGTATATAAGGTGAACGTCGACATGCTAAGAAAAAGAAGAATAATAATAAGAAGAAGATCTATAATTTTATCCAACAAGTTAAATAAATATTTATAAGCACATATAATGTACGGATTTTTTGACTGAATTTAATATTTTTGTGTATTTACACAAAAATATTAAATTCAGTAAAAAAATCAGGTATGAACAACCTGGCTAAAAGGTACGAATTACACTCGCCGAATTTCCTCTTTGGATCGCGATGTTCTTTGAACCAAATACCATCCGTAGGTCGACCGCCGATCTCGATGCGTTGTCACTAAAACTTTGACATTTGACAATGTAAACAAAAAAAAATTTTTTTTGAAAGCTTTTTGTGTATCAAAAAAAAATTTTTTTTTGAAAGCTTTTTGTGTATTAGGCGGAGCGAAATGTGGCTCAGCGATACATGTAGCCATTACGACCTTCAAGGTTTCCCTCCTTGGCAGTTTGGGTAACATCTGTGGCTTGGCAGCCACTCCTTTCTGCGGTTATGCCTTCAATAACTTTGGAAGGAAATACGCTTCCATATTGTTTGGGTTGCCATATGTGGTAAGTAAAATTCTCATCTTCTATTTTTTAAGCATATACTAGAAGATGAGAATTTTAGTAGCCATTATGAGAGGAGAAAATCTAGATCGGCGGTCAACCTACCGGAGTGCTCGTCAATACCACGTTCTCTCAGACGGCGCCCTATCTCACTTGAATATCTTATATCTTATTTAAATAAGTAAAGGTTTAGAACCACTGCTGCCACATGCTGCGTTGTATAAGTAAATAAAGAATAATATTATCTGTCTCTGTAACGTCTATCTAAAGTATTTTGTGTGGCGACCGTGAAACTACGTTGTGGAGAAAATGGAGAAACAAATTGAGAAACTGCAGAAAATCAAACTTAAACCTTCCGCCTTCTTAATACAGTGTGTTGCGACTATTTGTAGTAAGTTATTATATATCCTTAACTTAAAATTAGGTGTTTTAATTCGTAAAAAAAAATAACACAGCTCGAAGTAATCATGAGGAGTTTTATTTATTGGATCACGGGCACAAGCGTAGGGTGCCTTGGCGGAATACCTATAAAAATTTGTTTGGGGGCTCTTAGCCTTAGGATGAAAAAAGCTTACTTAAAATAATTGTATACAATTATTTATTCATCATCCGTCACTTTTTCCAAAATTTTACGCAAGCAAAAAAAATTGCTTTTTTTTTTAATTTGTGAAATTAGTAGAAATCATTCATTAATTATTGTTTAAGCTTTATGTAGGCAAACAGGAATACGGCCTACCTTTGGTCACTTATGGCAGAGTATAGATCAGTAAGTTAATTCATGAGTAAAAAAACATATGCACCCTTTCAGTATGTTTTCTGGCTTGCCAAACCGGCTTCGTCTGCTCATGGCCATCCAGCACCATCCAGATCTTCAAATCTAACGACACAGTCCTCTCTGAACCCATGACGACCTTCGAGGTTTCCCTCCTTGGCAGTTTGGGTAACATCGGTGGCTTGGCAGCTACTCCTTTCTGCGGTTATGCCTTCAATAACTTTGGAAGGAAATACGCTTCCATATTGTTTGGGTTGCCATATGTGGTAAGTGAAATTCTCATGTACTATTTTGTAGGAAGCAAAAACTGTTATTTTTCAAGCTTCAATGAGGAAATTTTGGAACAAGTATTCAAAACCACTGCCACCAGAAAATCCAGAATGTATCTTACACGAATCATGGTAGCTAGCTTTCCTTTTATTCATAAAATGCAACAAAAAAATACTAATTTCAACTAAAATGTGATTTGTCTTGATCTTTCACGTTAAAAGTGGGTTTGAGAAGGAGGGACGACATATTTTAGTCGAAATGGGCTTAACAAACGCTTGTTAATTAAAATTTTCATGGATGATGTATTTATGTTGCCGCTTTTAAAACAAATACTAAACAGACTAAAAATATATAAGAGGAGTTCCATTGCTATAGAAATAGCAATTTGGGTGTCATTATTTTAAAAACATTATTAGGCTCGTTTCCTCTTTAATCTTTACTCTCTTCATCAAATTTTTGGCGCATAATAGATGTTGTGGATGCGCATGGTCGATTGATCGTGACACCTACACGAAATGATGATATTATATGTTTAATAGTACATTTTAAAATTTCACAGATAAATTGGGCAATCATATCTCTAGCAAAAGAAGTATCATTGATATTACTAGCGGTCGCCATATCAGGCATAGGCATAGCTGGACAAAATGCCTCCCTAATTTTCATCTCTGAAATTTCACATGATTCTATCAGGGGAGGCATGACAGCTCTTACTGCGTCCGGGTAAGTTAAAGTGGTTAATACTCAGATATAAAACAATGGTAGAAACCACATAACAGAAAAAACAGTTAATACTTCTGAATTCTGTGCTGAAAACTATATAACAGAACCTAACAACCACCTCCATAAATGGGAGTTAAAAGAACCACCACAGTGTATGCTTATGAAAAACCCGATTAAACTCCATCCCATGTGGTAAAATAATGCCCACTTCGCCCATTTCCAGGTGGAATGAAGGAGATTTGCGATCTTACGCCTGTCTTTCTCAACTGGCTGAGGAATTTAATTTTTCATCCCAAAAAAATTAAATCCCCAAATCTCCATTGGATGGATGATGAAAGAAAGAAAGAAAGAAAGAAAAATAGTTTATTTGGCTGATCTGAGAATTAATTACAAACATTTAATAACCAACGACGACGACGACTAAATGGTTCTTTTGTTTTAACCGTTATGTTTATATTCTTCTTCTTCATCTATGTGTGTTTTTCCAATTACATCTTCAGCTTGCGCTTTAGAGCCTTGAGTAAGCTTTTATCATGGTCTTACTTAAGGCGGTACTAGTACTGACACACATTTGTGAAAACACTTATGTGGTCACGATCCACAGCATTGAGTGACCGATAAAGAAGAAGTCCTAACACCAGACCAATAGGTTCATGATCCGTGTGTACTTTGTGGCCAAACTGTCAGACTACCTAAATGCATCTGAAATAGTCTAACGACTGCCATCTTGTTGTAAGCCAATGATTAACTTAAAACAGGTATTAATGTATTTGCAGGTACTTCCTTGGTCTGATGGTGGGCTACGGTTTGGGAGGTTACCTGACTTACTACCAAGTAGTTTACGCTAATATGATAATGGCGGTCATATCCATGGTTTTGTTGATGCTACTACCAGAATCTCCTGTTTTCCTGGTACTCGTTGGAAAGAATGAGGTGAGATGTTCCTTTTAATAATTAAGAAACAAACAAGCTTATATACATGCAACACTGTTAGGAGTGCTGGCCCTAACTAAAGGAATCTTTCAAGCCTTACATGAAGAACCTTTTGTTTTAGATAATTCCCGTGATCACTGTTAATCCTCTCTAAAATTTTGAGTTAAACAAAACAAGTCGTATTAATCAATTTATTCATGAAAATTACATGATTATATGTAAATATATAGAGGTGGTGCGGAGAAAACAACAGTTTAAAAAGTTTACTGTTAAAAATTGTAGTAAGTAGTACTAGTAAAAGTCATAAAATAATCGGTCCTATTGGACATCTATGATGGTGGCATATGACCAGCAGTGGACTTCATGTGACTGAAACGATGACAAGTAAAAGTAATTGTTATGAAGTAATAAATGAAATTATTAAATTAATTTCAGGAAGCAGCAAAATCTATAGCTTTTTACAATCGAGTAGATCCGTCGTCGAAAGAAGTTGAAAATGAGATTAAGAGGATCAGAATACAAACAGATCCTAGATTAGAGATGTTGCTGGAAGCAGAACAAGGTAGTTTGTCTATTTAGCCTGTCGATTCAATAAATTTCGCTATTCACTCAAGCTTCGCATAAGGTTGAAAATGACAAGTGAGAAGTGAGCTTCGAAGTGACGGGGAATGCCACATTTTACGTCATCTCATAATAATCTCACGGCCAATCAAGTTCATCTCGCTGACACGCTCGCAAGGGTAGCGCTAGTATAGATTTGAATTATCAACCGTGTTTTTAGAATGCCAATCAAGAAACTCACAGCGGATTCAGATTCGAAGTTTAAAATGAAATCTTACTAAATCACCCTGCAGCTGTCTTTGTGGTTCAGTGGATAAGGCGTTTGCCTGTAGACCCGGGAGTTATGGGTTTGATTCCATGGAAAGCATGCTTTGATTATTTATTTCCAGTTTGGTTGGGACATTGCTGGCGTGAACCACCCTGATTGTCTGATTATAAAGATGATTCCGTAGTATATGTTAGTCGTAGAGATGCGGTTTCTAAGAATATGACACCAGGGCGTGCATGGTCAACTAACCATGTAACCCACACGATATGATGATGATTTAAAAATAAGGAGAGCTTTCATTTTCTGAATCAGTTCATAAACATAACTAAATTGAGAACCTCGTCCTTTTTCGAAACAAAACAAGACACTGAAATTAACAAACATTCATGTATCTACAACCGTGACAGATAACATAATGTTTGATCATGTATATGATATTGCTATCTTGTTTGCTGGAGTATTAAAATCTACACGTTTCATAACATTTTGTAATGATGGGACGTCAATTTGTTCAATACAAGTAGCGGTAGTGATGATCCTCACTGATGAGGGATATCCTCGCCAGAAATTGGAAAACACTGAGATACTGATATAGTTTTCCCGCTTGTATCCCAAGCCTTAACAAATCCGAGATTGAGGTCCTTGCATGGTTTGAATTTTTATTTCATTGTTTGAACCCAAAAGAGTCCCCTTTTGGTTGACAGAACTACGCCAATGAAATTGTATTAGGGTTCCTGGGGGCTTAGCCAAAGTCACAATCGCAAATCGTTAACGAGGTACGACAAGAAAAAATTGCATGGGATTGACATAAGATTGACCACGTGATTTACCGCAGCTTATGTCAATCCCATACATTTTGTTCTTGTCGACATTCGCTAGCGTTTTAAAATTGCTCGTATTGATCGGTCGGCGGATCTTCGCTTAAAATGGCGCCAAACAAGAAGAAAATATTTATTATTACTTTATGACCAGTCGTCAGCCTGATGTCAACCCTTTTGGAAATGGCTTTGTTGATGAAATCCTCTACGTGTCGGTAAAAGTTAGGTACAATAAAACTGACATCTCTGTTTCTCACGTACTCACCTTCATAACACTCACAGGAGTAGATGGAGTGGTCTAACCAATAGTTTAATCACCGGCGAGCAAAACTGTGTAAAACATCATAGCAAAGAAAGTAAATTTTAAACTAAAATTTTCAGATCCTCAAGCTCTCGCTAAACTACTGACAGTATCAGAAAAGACGGAAGAAGTTAAACCTCACGAAGAATCAGCTTGGAAAATATTGAGTAAGGATATAGAATAAGATGCAAATAATAAAGCCAAAAAGTTTGATTGAATACTAATAAGTTTGTTACTACCAGATGGATTTACAAATTTCATTTTACATAATGATAGCTTGATTTTTGAAGAGGTTTATTAGTCCTATTATAAATTATGTGGTTATTACCTATACCACCTAACTAACCTATACAACATATAGATTAAGGGGTAATGAATCCTCGGGGCGCAGGTACTAGATGATAATGGGTGAAGTTGTGCTTAAGGGTTCCCAAAAATTACTAGAGGTATATCTAGCTAGCAAAAAAGCTAAAGTCCCAATAGACTTTTGGGGTAATTATCAATTAAAAACTATATATTTTATGCTTATGTGTTCTTAGGGAAAGCCTTATGTCTAAACGAACGAGCCATTTTGTCTCGACAAAAAGAAGTCCAGAGTACATATTTGTCGAAGTTATTCTATTTTGTTCAATTAAGCCTAAAATCAAGTGTTCATTACAATTCTTTAACAGGAAAATCTAAATCTTCCAAACGTGCTTTGGTCGTGCTGCTCATCATCATGGCTTGCTCTGTCATGATGGGGAGCCCTGTTGTGCAGATCTACGCTGAACCACTATTCAAGGAGGCTGTGCCGACAATGTCAGCAAACCAGTGCTCCATATTTCTGGCTCTAGATTTTATAGTTGCCAGTTTTATTTGTGTCATGGTCATTGATAAATTTGGGCGTAAGGTGAGTACAAATTTCTTATTATCATTGCCAGATGATGATCTTAAATGTATAATGCTCATTTAAGGCTCATGCTGGTGGAGTTTCTTCTATTCTTGTCTAAAATTTAGCTTTATTATCAACTAGCGCCCGGCTTCGCATGGGCATAAAAACCTTCCTCTTGAATCACTCTATCTATTAAAAAAAACCGCATCAAAACCCGTTGCGTAGTTTTAAAGATTTAAGCATACATAGGGATAAAGAGACAGATAAAGCGACTTTGTTTTATACTATGTAGTGATAGTGATGTAGTGATAAAATATTCCTTAATACGATACGACATTTACTTTCTCTTTTATTTGTTTCATGTAGGTACTATACTGTGTGTGCATGTAATATCTTTTTCTTTTAATTTTTCTCGTAATATCATTTTGTCAAATTATCTTAAAACTCGATATTGCATACTAGACAGCAAATAAAAAAACAGTTACGGATTGGAGTTACGTATATATAAAACACACATTGTCGGAGCCGCAGTTCTTTAGGCACAACACTCGGCCTGGCGGGAAGCGGAAATATTTTCCGACTTTTTCTCTGTGGCGGTCTAGCAAATCGCCTCCCGCTAACCCTGTTTCTTATCATTGAACCCTGTTCCTATTTTCTTGCGCAATAGCATTAACTAAATTCTTCATCTGATTTTGTTTTCAGAATCTCATGATAGTAACGGCACTGGGTTCCGGTATCTGCAACCTGCTGCTCGGCTCACAACTGCACCTCCACTGGGCGGGTCATTGGTTCACTGCCTTCCTGATTTATGCCTTCAGCTTCGTCTACACCCTCGGATGTGCAGTCACACCGTTCGTGTTAACTGCTGAGGTCTTCTTACCTGAGGTTAGTTATTATTATTCTTCATCTATCCAACCATTATAGTCTTCGGTAACGACTGCGTTAAGAATTTTGTAATACGTAAAGCGCCTGGCTGATAGTAAGGCAAGAAATTTTACACAAGATAATTCGCAGTTTCTCGAGGTAAAGGGAATGTTGGATTTGAGAAATATTTATTTAGAAACCTATTATTGAATAAGTAGATGATCAGAAGACAGTCGAAGGCAACCTACGGATGCCGGATACTTCCAATCAGGTTATCGATTCTGCTTACATTAAGTCACAATCATGTCAAAATAGTCTTTCAATTGTAGTGATTTTTACACACTATTTACGAGAATTATGATAGTATGATGTGATGTGAATGTAGTGTGTGGTGTGAGGGTGTGACCATCAGCAGTGATAAAAAATATACATTTCTTGTAATCAGAGCACAGAATATATAATAGTACTATGACCAGAGTCTAAAAAAGCAATTCAATTAAAACACTATTTTGACGCGATTATGATTAGTTAGCAGAATCGACGCCCAGTAATTTGGAGAATCCTTGGCCCATGTCTATCAGTGGATTGTCTGCGACTGAAATGCTTGTTATTGGGAAAGGTTATAATGCCTATCTTAAATATTTAAGCACAGCTAGTCTATAAATCAACAAAATTTCATCATTTTTCATTCCAGGTCCGAAGTCTTTGCAGCAGCATAGTAATGGGTTCATTATGGTTAATCCTCTTTTTCCTACTCTTCATATTCAACCCACTAGTAGAACTTATTGGTTTAGGACCAGTATTCTACTGTTTCTCAGCTATATGTTTCTTTGGAGCTGGTTTCTCATACGTCGCGCTGCCGGAGACAAAAGGACTATCAGCAGATGCTATTCAGGCTCTATTTTTGAAGAAAAAAGCGTAATAATACTAAAGGCACAACTTATTTAGTATAAATAAAGCGATATGTGGCTGTCTTTTGGTAAGCGTAGTGTGTATATTCTGTGACATTTAAAAAAATAATAATTTATAAGCATTTTTACAAAGAATTTTGCGAATGCATTTTTCTTAATCTATTTTAACGATGCGTGCGTGTTGCTGATGAATACATGATTTTTTTTTGGAATATAGAATTACAAACTTTTACACCAAAGAAAACAAATTAAGAATTAAGCAAGTTAAATATTAAATCAACTTTTTTGCTTCATTTTCGCCTTGTTTCATCTTTCTACTCGTGGTTGTCGTATCGTAAAAGGCCTAATATGGCGATTAAATTAATAATGATTATTTTGAAATAGTTTGGTTAGACATAAAACTACGTTTTGCAATAGGAACCTAGTTATCATAATTTGTGAAATTTAGGCTTCCTGTAGTGGCGCCTTATGCGCCTATAAGTCTAGGCTGGGCCATATGCGTACATAACATAAGTTAAAAAAAAAACTATAACCCGACTACGCGGTGTCTAAAAAGGATGAAACAAGGAAATAATTGAGATAGAAATCCAGAAATGACATATTCATACGAAAAAAGTCATGGTCAAGCCGTGGTCGGAAAATGCGGGGTAATAATCATCATCATAAATTTAAGAGCTATGCTCTTGTCGGTGGAGTTCCTTCCATTTTTGTCTATCTAGGAGTATGGGGTAATAATGACTTTGATTATTTATTCCCTAAATAATCAAAGGCTATAATAATTATTGTTAAGTTTTTATTTGTAAATAACAAGAATGGTAATATTTTGTTAATAAAAAATATTTAAATAATGCTTAATGTTTTATTTAGATCTAAAAAAACTTTCGAGCAACCGTTTCCACCCGTAGCCAAGTGACAATTTCAAAACGCTAAGATTGACCACGTGATTTACCGCAGCTTATGTCAATCCCATACATTTTGTTCTTGTCGTACCTCGTTAACGTTTTGCGATTGTGACTTTGGCTAAGCCCTAAGTCATGCCTTCCGGTACGCCGCGTTTCTCGAAGATATCAACCTTATTCTATGCAAATATATAATTAATTTAGTTAAAAAATTACGTTTTACAACCCATTCGTACCCTGTATGACTAAATTTAGTAAGTAATAAAGTAGTAATTTGGAGTATATCGGCTTCTTATTGGTATTCGGCCACTCAATGCTAAGGATCGTGATCACATGTGTTTCCAGTGCCTCTAGTATGAGTTTTTCTTAACGCAGACGCTAGCGACTGCGTTAGCGATTTAGTATGGCAAACCTGTACAGCGCCTCTGGCGGATAGTAAGGCAACTAAGAAATTCCATACAAAATCCTGACGCAGTCGCTAGCGTCTGCGTTAAGAAAAACTCATACTGGGGGCACAGAGTGCACGATCGGTAGTACTATGGACTGCATTATATATGCTGTCGCTGTCTCCAGTAGCTCTTCTCACGCTGTCTACCCATCTCGCTTTTAGTATTAGGACCACCGATAATTCTTGTGGTACAATAAATTAATCATAAAAATGTAAACATTGAATGTAGTAATGCTGTAAATACTAACAAGTATAGTATTTCTTATTAGCAAAGTTGCAAATATGGAATGCTGCCGCATATTAATGTCTAGGAACTTTGTCTGCTGCACTGTTGTTTTGGTTGTAAATACAATGACCAGGGGGTAAGTAGAATCAGTTAAGTAAGGACGAGTTGAATTCACTTACGCCATGTACCTACGTCAAACAAGCACAAAGGTTTAAAAAATATATATTTGTTTGTTGTATGAGGATAATATATACCTATTATTTGTGAAATGTTTGTTTATAATAATTATATTTGAAAACTTAACAGATTTTTGACCATAACAATTACTTTAAGATGTTGTTAGGTTAGCTTATTACGTACGTCCTTAAGACAAACGGTAAACCCTTGTAAGGTCTAAATAAAAACTAACTTTTTATATCATTATGTAATAAAACGCTATATTGGTTAACAATTGTTTAATCTTCACTATCCTAATCCACAACAGTATTTTCACAATATTCATGAAATACCATGCGGTACGTCCGTTCGCAACCGACAACAGGATCAGGATGCCCCCACCCCCACCGGCCGCTAGTGTTGCTAGCCTCGTAGTCGATATTTCAAACTCAACGTATTCGATACTTTTTCTTGGAAAAATCGATATAAATTAATTGACCTTACATTCGACCATCCTGAAATCGTGTATGTCCCCATACACGAACCCAGGTGGAAACCAAACCTTACATTCGGCCGGGATGAAAGCATTCTGAACAAATTTTAAGTACATTTCAAAGGTATCATCTACATCTCTACAATTGTTCACAAATGAAATCATAAAGGCATGCTATACAAAACAAAAAAAAAAAATCCGAAATATACTTCATTAATTACAATTAATTAATTAAATATAAAACAATTCAACGATTATTGCGAAGCTGTTCAACAATTGGCGATACTTGCTAACCCATTCCATTCTAGCAAGATCACCCTAACTCTAATCAAATCACAACCATAAACCATTCTCATGGCTATGATCTTCACTAACTGGCAATACTTGCTAACCATTCCATTCTAGCAAGATTACCCTAATTCGTATTAAATCGCAACCGTAAACCCATTCCATTCTTACGGCTTTGATCTTGACCTTACTGGCAATACTTGCTAACCCATTCCATTCTAGCAAGATTACCCTAATTCAATTTGACATCAAAATTTAGTTCAAATATCATCATAAGTTATTAATTATAACAAATTAATTATTTCTCTATATACTTTTATAATTGTTTCTGTAGTTTATTCATCTATCCATATAATAACATATCATTTTATTACATTACTGTTACAGTATTATTATTTTTACTATGTATTTATATATTTCCAATAGTTAAATATATGCATAACTTTTTGATTCACTTGTAAATCTCATTTGTAGCTTTCTAAAAATATAACATAATGTGTACAAAATATGTTCAAGTATTTATGATATTATATATCAATAAAAACTAAACTAATTATCATCTATTTCCATATTACTATTGCTATCAGACTCATTATTGTCACCTTGAACATTTAGCGAAGCCACGTGCACCCAAGGCAACATCCGGTCGGAAGCAACAGTCGTCTTGCGCTTACTTTTCTTTCCTGTTAAGCCTGGTACAGACGATAACCGATATCGATCGTTACCAAGCACTGCAACTACGCGGTATGGCCCTACATACGACGGTAGGAGCTTTGCACTTTTGCCGTCATTTTTGAAACAAACCCTAGTTATTTTAACTAAGTCACCAACCGAGTAATTACGCGCCGGGCGCCTGTTTTTGTCATAATTGAGCTTTTGTCTTTCCTGTCCCTTTTGAATATTATCCTTAACTTCGTTACGGATGGAAACTAAATCGTCAGTTTGACAGGTTTCTCGTCTAATCTCATTTAGCCTAGGATCTAATTCGGCATTCATAGAAGTCCCGAACATTACTTCAGCAGGACTACGTCCTGTAGTTTTTTGGCAAGTATTGTTCAGTCCCCACTGAATGCGACCGATTTTCGTGTCCCAATCTTTTTCATCGTAATTTAAGTTCTGGGCAGTTAACGAACTTAGGATCGTACGGTTGTACCGTTCGACCTGGCCATTGGATCTTGGGCTGGCAACCGCGTTCAAAACATGCTTTATGCCCTTGTCCAGGCAAAACTGGCAGAAAGCATGAGATGTGAAACACGATCCGCGGTCACTGATAAGTCGCTCAGGGTTACGGAAAGTGTAGAAAATATCCTCTAAAGCCTTAATAACGTTAACAGTGTTGGTGTTCCTCACTGGTTTCAAGAAAATAAATTTCGTGAACGCTTCTACAATTACTAACAAGTGAGTGTTCCCTCGTTTCGATTTGACGAAGGGCCCAAGATGGTCTATATGTACCGTATGAAATGGTACATCTATCTTCTCTATTGTGTGCAATACGCCTTCCTTTGTGGTTGGCGTTTTCTTACTATAAGCGCACTCCAAACACGCACCAACGTACTTTTTGATGAACTTGGTCATCCCGGGGAACCAATAAGTCCTTTTTATTCTTTCTAAAGTCTTTTCCACCCCAAAATGACCAATGTCATCATGATTCATGCGGCACAACTGCCATCTTGCGCCCTTCGGTACGACCCAACGAATTTTGGTCTTATCGTCATTGTCGATGTATTTATAGAGCCTATCTTCCTTTAGCACGTAATTATCGTGAATGTATTTAAGATCCTCCACATCAACCTTAGACGTAAGAATATTCCTAATTCTATTTAATTCAGTGTCTCCTATTTGCAGCGTTTGCAGCCAATCTTCCTGGCTTATAGACATAATTGTCGGGTAATGATCTACCATACGGCAAGGATCCACGCTAGCATCATTCTTACAGACGGGGTTGCGCGATAGAGCATCGACATGGGACATCTTAGATCCTGGGCGATACTCAATCGAGCAATTGAACTCCTGCAAAAGGAGCCACCACCTCGCTATCCGTGAAATGACATCACGTTTTGAGAAAGTAGACCGTAAGGCGCTGCAATCCGTGACTATTTTAAACGTTTGGCCTAGAAGGTATACGCGGAATTTTCTCAACGAGCAGACTACGGCTAGGGTCTCCAATTCATAAGCATGAAAATGCTTCTCTTCAGGCGTCGTCTGACGACTATAAAAACACACGGGTCGAAAGGAATCCTTGCCTTTGGCTCGCTGCAACAAAATTCCGCCCACACCAATTTGACTGGCGTCTGTGTGGAGCTCGGTCTCAGCGTTAGGATCGTAGATGGCTAGAATAGGGCGGGTAACTAAACGTTCCTTCAACTGTTGAAAGGCTTTTTCCTGATCCTCTTCCCAACACCATTCCGCGTCTTTTCTTAACAATCTATTCAAGGGATTGGCAATTTGGGCAAAGTTCTGAACAAACTTACGGAAATACCCTACCAATCCTAAGAATTGCCGTACGGTATGTACATTAGTAGGACGCGGAAAATTAACAACGCAACTAATTTTCTTGTCACCTGGCCTTACACCTGCTGATCCAATTTCGTAACCTAAATAATCTACGTTATCGCGTAGGAACTCGCACTTGGATAGGTTTAGGGTAAGATTGGCATTTTCCAAAGACTCCAAAACCCTCTCCAGACGCTCTAAACACTCTTCCTTATCCTTGCCATAAATAAGCACGTCATCAATATAGGCCATAGCCTCCGTGTACCGCGAAGACCCCAATACCCTGTTCATCATTCGCTGAAATACAGCGGGGGCGTTCGCCAGGCCGAACGGCATACGATTAAATTCGTACTGGCCGTCCGGCGTGACGAAAGATGTTAACGCCCTAGACTGCTCTGATATTGGGACTTGGTAGTAGCCCGATGCCAAATCAAGAGTTATGAAAAACGATTGACCGGAAAGCCTTGCAATCTCGTCCTCAATGATTGGCATCGGGTACCGCTCCTTCACGGTCACAGAGTTCAATAGTCTATAGTCTACACACAAACGTAGTTTGCCGTCCTTCTTGCCCACCAAGATTATAGGGCTCGCATACTCTGACACAGATTCCCTTATTATTCCTGCGTCAAGCATTTCGCCCACCATTTCGCGAACCTGCTCCCTTTCCTTATGCGAAAGGCGGTATGGACGGTAAACCACTGGCTGCTTACTATTTAACTCGATGGTCATTTCGGTTACACTAGTGCATCCTAGCTGTTTTAATGTATTTGCGAAACAGTGTTTATATTTGTTAAGTATGTTAAGCAACTTCTTTTTATCTTGATGGTTAGCCCTGTCACCTATCTTTACTGACTGCTCGTCAATACTTGTGCACCTCGAAATAACATCCTCGGATAAGGGTGACGTGATTCGATTAACCACTTTTACCTGAGCAGCGCGACCAAAAATAGTTCCTTTTATCAGTCTACAAGATGGTGCCATAGGCTGAACACAAATATACAACACACTATCCCTTACCTCGTATAGTCCTCCACAAATCATTAACTCCTGTAGCGGTTTTCCTATGACTTTTGTGTTTATTAACACTGCGCCACTCGTGGCCGGTTCTACAATCATCTTCATGGAAGCTGGGCCGTATATATCAACACAGGAAGCTAGCCTAACCCTGATCATTTCGTTGTCGCTGATATTACATTCGGAAAAAGGCATCTCCTTTCCAAAACTGAAAAACCTTAACCTTTCAGAATTTTTATATACTTCAATATGTGGTTGTTCCGTAAAGGATTGTCCAACTAGTAGAGGTAAATCTAAGAATTTATCTTCAACAACCAAAAACCTAACATTAGCGACAACATCATCAATTTTCATATCAACATTCACGCTTCCTAATGTATGCACAATATCATTCCCGAAACCCTTCAACACTGAGGTATCACCAGTATTACTCTTGAGGCCTAGTATCGACACAAATGAACTTGTCATAAGTGACACTTCACTACCAAAGTCCACGAAAGCCTTGGTTTGCGTCCCATTTATTAGTACATCCTTATTAAATTTTGTGCTAGAGCTCGACGACGAAATACACATAGTTTTACTGACGGTGACGTTTTTCCCGTCCTTATGGTCGGATGTCTTATCCCTACAATTATCAGCCTGATGTCCTATTCTATGACATATCGCGCACTTTACAAGAGGCTTAGGGCACTTTAAGTAAGGATGCCCCTTTTCTTTGCAGTTGAAGCAAAACAAACTAGGATTACCCGAGTTAGACGAAAGTGTAGTAAACGAAGAATTAGTTTTGCTAGAAAATTTATTATTAGTTGAGTTGGAATCGCCCCCTGGTTTGGTCTTATAATTTTGAGAAAAACGATCTGAATTATGAGACGAATCCTTATTGCTCATAAGAAACTGCAATAATTGGTCGGGTTGGGTGCAACGCAGAGCCAATGCGCTAGATTTCATTGTCCTATCGCTTAGCCCATGAATTATGCAATCGACTGCGCGCTTCCCAACGATGTCGCATTGGTTCAAAAGTGACAGCTTCTCGTAATAGTATACTTCTAAAGGCTCATTGTACTTGCTCTTGCGACGCAACATGTCCTCCAGGATTTGGCCAAAATTTTGCTCGTAAGGGAATGCACTCAAAAGTTTATCCTGCCATTCGGCCCAGGAAAATAATATAGTATTAAGACTTTCGTACCAAGTCTTGGCCAAACCCTGGAGTTTTTGTAAAGCAAAATGAGCAGTAGTTTTCTCATCCCAGCCATAGACGGTAGCACACTCGTTAACCTTTTTGATCCATATGTCGACTCTTTGATTTTTAGAAGAGGGATCAAATTCTGGAAGCATATTTTTTTGATTTAAGTGAAAATTGGTGTTTACCGTCTGTGGCTGGGTCAAAGGCTGTGATTTAAGCGTTTTTAATAGGTTTATGACATCATCAGTACTAAAGCTAGCTGGGGGTACCTCTTGTCGATCTTCGCGTCGTCGGGGTGACTGACCACGCAAAGTCGGTTCTCTTGGTGGTGAAGTTGCGGTCCGATGGCGGCGCCCGCCGACAACGCTGTCACGTCTATGGCTGCCTCGCTGGCTTGGAGAGCGTCGCAGGCGACTCCGCGATCTTTCCAAGTCACCTTCAAGAGCTCGAAGTTGTCTCCGTTGCCGTTCCACTTCAAGCTCCCGCTGTCGCAGGCTAAGACTCCGTCGGTCCCCTCGCATAGGGCTCCGGCTCCGACGTCTCGCAGCGCTTCCTTCGCCACGAATATCATTACGACGACTCCGACTACGGCTACTCCTATCCCTTTCCATTGTTCGAAGGGCCTCAGGAGTAGTCAGTCGGCGTCGAGATCCGCCTTCACCGTCCATTTATCTGAAACTCACACACAAAAAGAAATACATTAGAAGACTATCATAAAATGTCAAATATCTCGTAAACGGTACATCAAATCACAAAAATTACAAAATTTTGTGCCCCGTAGTCCCCCAGCATCGGCCTACATCCTTTAATTCCCACAACCCAAAAGTGACCTCAGTTGACCCCTTTTTTTTTTTGTTATGTTAGGAAGAAATAAAGGTGGTAATGGATTCAAAACAGCAGAGATACATAATTTGCAGTTTCATGCAACAAAAGTGACGTCAGTTGACCTCAGCACTTGTACATAAAAAAAAAAAAAAGTTAAAGTGATCATAAACATTTAATAAATCTTCCATCCATCCACGTCTGAAGGATTTCTGTTTTTTATTGTCCTCTTAAGACGAAATTGAGCGAAAGTCAAATCAAAATAAATGAAATTATTAGAAAAATATTCAGTTTAATCAGCTATCAAGTTAAAACAATAATTGTTAAATTCTCGTAAGTATCGTCTCGAGACACGTGTTTATTTATCAGAGAATATTCCGTAACAGTAACACACACACATATATATTGTACAAACGGGCATGTACTTACCACTTCTGATATGTAATAAAACGCTATATTGGTTAACAATTGTTTAATCTTCACTATCCTAATCCACAACAGTATTTTCACAATATTCATGAAATACCATGCGGTACGTCCGTTCGCAACCGACAACAGGATCAGGATGCCCCCACCCCCACCGGCCGCTAGTGTTGCTAGCCTCGTAGTCGATATTTCAAACTCAACGTATTCGATACTTTTTCTTGGAAAAATCGATATAAATTAATTGACCTTACAATGAATCTCACAATTTTTTTACGGTAGAAGAACTAAGCGAGACTTTAAATTTTGTACCGACAAGTAATGTTTTAAATGAAATTAGTATTAAATATGTATAGCACTATTGTACTCAAAGTATTGAAAAGTCTCCCAATATTATAAATATACACACATTTGATGTATTTAAAGAATTTGTCAGCTGTCAAGAGTAGGAGTTGGTCGGTCCTGTGCCCCTAGTATGAGTTTTTCTTAACGCAGACGCTAGCGACTGCGTTAGCGATTTAGTACGGCAAACCTGTCCAGCGCCTCTGGCGGATAGTAAGGCAACTAAGAAATTCCATACAAAATCCTAACGCAGTCGCTAGCGTCTGCGTTTAGAAAAACTCATACTAGGGGTACTGGCATAAAACAACTGGTTTCATAAAAAAACTGGTGTGCATAAAAGTAATATAAACTAGGTAAGTCTTCCATTTACTGGACCGTATCCAAAGTTTGCATACAACTAAATTTCAATTTAATGTACTCACAATAGCAAAGTTTGATGTACATACTGCCACATATATAATTATACTAAGCTGTATAGCAAATACTTCAGCTGACTGTAGGTGACATGCGTAGTTACCGCTTCTTTGATGCATGATTCATGACGTATTCTAAACCTAAGACAAATCTTTTTTTATATTTGTACAATGTCAATTTAAAGTCTACTGAAATAACTTCGATTAAATTCTTAGCAGAATAAACAGTGAAACGGAAAGTTTCAGCACATATGCAAGTTAAAGATACAAATATAAGTGATCATATTTCGTGCTTAAGTACAATATTTGCAATATTTTAACGCTACGGGCAAACGAACTGTAAAACCGAGTAATGGCCGAACAACTCTATGCAAATAGAGTGATGTGATAAATTATATTCAAATTGTACGATTTGTTTTGATAAGATTATTATGATTTATTTACTGAGAGTGTTTGCTGAGTGTCTGATGCTATATTTAACTTAACGGCTACTATGTCGTAGTAGTAGGGTAAAGAGCCCGTTAATGGGCAAATGCATATAAATGGTAGTAAAAAAACAATTGCAATAGAATATTTTTTGCGAGCATGCAAACCGGAATGGATTGTAAAACGAATTGTAAAATTAATTAATAACAACAAGTAGGTACCTACTTGAATTTTCTGTGTTCTTTTTTAAATGGACTTCATTCAAATAGTTTTAATTAGTTGCTTAATATTTAGTTCAACTTTAACTATGTCATTTATAGTAAATTGTATTTATATAAATTGTCAAAACAAAAACATAAATAATATTTTTAGATGCTAGATGCATAATATCTAATAATATTATTTATGTTAGGAAACAATTGCTGAAAAAAATAATATTTTACAACAAGTGTAAATAATATATACAGTAGTTTCAAGAGGAACAATTAACGGAATATTTTGTAGCTCAATTATTAGTTATATTTGACACTTCTAGCACACTTCAGTTCCCTAAGTAACAACTAGATGCCGATATTCAAAGTTAGAATACGCTATGATTTTGTATGCTACATAATCGCTGAAATTTTTACTCATATTTCAAAAACTATCGTGGCAGTTAACGCGGTACAGAAATACATACAAACAAATATGTGTTTTCATCCCCAACTAGGTTTAGAGAAAAAAAAATTAAGCTAATAAAACAATTTATAAAAGCTAAAGATTTGTCTTACTTGGCTGACATATAGACAATAGACGAAAACAGTGGCTGTTACCCTAAAACACACCCTATCAATTGTTTAATTAAATAGCTATAAATAACTACAGCTAATTATCTACTATATAGTAAAGTTAGTTCGTTCGTTAGTGAAAGTGGTTAACATAGCATTCAAAGTTTTTTAGTTATATTTTATTAAGAAAAAAAATAGAAAATGGTTATAGAAAGTATACGACCAGCAGCCTTTATGGTACAAGGCTTAGCCACATTAATGAGTTAGTATATATTTTTTATTTAGTACTTCTTATACCTATTTAAAAAAAGTTAAATTGATTCGGTCTAAGTAAAGCCTTTTGATATATGAAAAACTGTTTTTTGTACGTAACCCGTTGAGTCTGTCGCATGAATAGCCATCGTTGTGCTCTAATTGTCACTAAGTGGCACCCGGAGGGTGGTTGGCGAAGGAGAGGAAGACCACGGATGCGCTGGAGTGACGACCTAAGAAGGTTCGAGAGCAGGTGGCTAGATGTGGCGGAACAGAGAGGTTTAAAAGGAGATGGGGAAACCTTTGACCAGCATTGGGACAATATAGGTTAAAAAAATTGAATTTGTATGAGTATTATCATATCGTTTACTGCAACGTCAAGCCAGCAATTTTTAGGCTCTCCTCTTTTTAGACTCCTTTCTTCTTAAACGTCCTGGCGGAAGCAGCACGGCTAGAGACTTGTTCCCAACGTAACAAGTTACTTGATATTACAGCTAGACGGCTTCTGTAAACTGCCACTGGACCACTACCCTCCACCTCCCATGGCTCTACCAACCTCTCGGTTATACGAGCCGAATCTCGGGAGAGTGCGTTGTACTAGCATTTCGCATCTCTTTCCAGTCGCACCTGCTTGATCTCCCTACAAGTTCTCTATAGTGTCGCCTATCTATGCAATCATGCCACTGGACCAGTGGTTAAGTTCTAAGTCGTGGGTTTGATTCCCATGGGAAGCGTAATTTGTTTAGTTGTTTTCAGTTTGGCTAGGATATTGCAGGCCTGAATCACTTGATTGTCTGATAATAAAGATGGTTTCGTACTACGGAAGACACGTTTAGCCGTTGGTCCCTAGTTAGACACTGCGCAGGCGGATATTTTTTCTACTTTTGATATTCATTTGCGAAAACTTGTTGATTGTGTTTTAGAAATTTTAAGATTACTAGTAATTTAGACTTATTATATACTGTTAGTTTTCCTAATAAAAAAAATAAAATAAAGGAGTCACGAGCTACTGTAATGTATATAATTATTTTTCTTTTCAGTTTCATTCCATACTGCTTTGATCAGCTTTGTATACGCATGGCCGTCATACACACTGTCAAACTTTCGATCAAACGACACGGTGTTGTCAGCACCGATGACGTCATTAGAAGTGTCTCTTCTCGGAAGCCTCACCAACATCGGAGGTCTTCTAGCGACGCCTCTATGTGGATATACTTTGAATAAGCTGGGAAGGAAGTACACAGCAATGCTTTTTGGATTGCCTTTTGTGGTAAGTTTTCGTTTTTTTTTATAAGATAAACAGTCAACCATTTTCTCTCAGCATATTTGCGTCCAATATTGGTCATATGCATCTTCCATGGTTCTCCAATCTTCATAATAAAGATGATTCCGTGCTTCGGATAGCACGTCTTTGGTTCCGGCTGCCTTCTGACATGCGAGGTTCCCAAGCAGACGACCTTTATGTACAACCTCTACTCTTTTTTTATGTGGTCAATGACCCGCAATTGTTCACGATCTCACCTGATGGTAACTGCAGATGTGGTCTAAGATAAACCTCGCTTCAAATTCAATTTGTTTATTTTCAATATAGGACATTCTTATCACTTATTGACGTCAATCATTACTTAAATTAAGTTTACCACCACTTCCAAAGCGCAAGTGGAGAAGAAGCGGCGCCACAAACTCCACTGCAGCATTTTCTCCAGAACGTCAATTTACAAGATTGAGTCAGAACAGACGAATTTACATTTGCGTGAATATTATGGAGGACTCCGCACCAAGCTTAAGTTACACATCCTTGTCATTAAGGAAATCATCAGTACTACGCTAAGCTGGTTTATTAATAGCCTATTGATTCTGGTATTTAAAAAACCCGGGTTATAAGTCTTTAGTTAGAATGCTAGTTCATTTACTAATTATATTTTCCAATAATTTCAGATCAGCTGGTCTGTAATAGCCATCACAAATTACGTTCCTCTCGTGCTCTCAGCAGTAGGTTTCGCGGGTTTCGGTGCAGCAGGACAAGTCCTCACAAATGTATACATAGCCGAAATATGCGAAGACTCAGTTCGGGGTGCTTTCACTTCCACCATAGCTACAGGTTAGTTATTTTTCTTTATCCAAGCGTGTTTCTTAGTTGTATCTTCAGCTTGTGCTTCAATGATTAGAGTGCGGTAAATAAATATGGTGCTATATTTGGCCTTACTGGTTATAATGAAGCAACTGCTGTCGGTAATCGTAACCATTTTATGGGGAAACCAGACCAAATAGGACCAGGGTTAGTAGCCAACACTGGCAATTTTTTTAGGTAAGCAAAGCCATATTGAGACTGCCATCTAGCGATGTACCAACCAAAAGGAGCTCAAAATAGAAATGCCACAAGTGCCGACCAATCAAAACTGATTGTCTGATAATAAAGATGATTCCATGCTTCGGAAGGCACATTAAGCCGTTGGTCTTGGCTGCTATCTGGTAGTCGTTAAAGACCTACGTCAGAGGCCGGGAAGCGGTTTCGAAGAACTCTGACACCAGGGTGCGCTTGGTCGATTGATCGACCACCTACAAAGAAAAGATGATAACAAATTACTTACTTACAGGGTACTTCCTTGGACTCCTTCTGTCCTACACTTGGGGGGGATACTTGACGTTCTACCAAGTGGTCTACTTGCATTTGGTGCTATCTGTCCTTTATATAGCCATGGTGACTATTTTAAAGGACAGTCCGGTCTTTTTAGTCCAGAAGGGAAGAGATGAGGTAAGAATTTATAAGCAGATATGATTATTGATGATATTTATTGAACATTCTTGGGAAGAATCTTGAATTTATCATGATCATTATCTAACCGCTATTATTGATCCGTCCTCTTTGCAGCCATACCTGCACCCGTAGCCAAGTGATAATTTCAAAACGCTAACGAATATCGACAAGAACAAAATGTATGGGATTGACATAAGCTGCGGTAAATCACGTGGTCAATCTTATGTCAATCCCATACTGGTTCTTGATGCACCTCGTTAACGTTTTGCGATTGTGACTTTAGTTAAACCCCCTGCACTGCTTCGGAACTTAAACCCATATTCTCAAACGTTTCCTCATAGGTCGCCTCCACTCAACCTCATTCGAGGACGCCTCAAGGAAGTCCTCCAACTTTCCTTGAAAATGGTATTCTTGACTGTTTCCTTGAGGAAACTCCAGTGAGGATGAGTCAAGGAATGACGTCCCATTTCATTTCTGTATGTTGGTAAATCGCTTAACTTTTTTACGTAAACAGAGTTTTTGACAAAGTTTCTTTTTCAGTTTTAGCTTACTGGCATAGATTTATTATAAAACAACAAAATACTTAATACACAAAGAACTTATTACAGTAAGTACAAGTTCTTTTAAATCTGGTCCTCAATAAAAGCACCTACTTTTCGTTAAACAAAACGTTCGAGGCTTCCTTAAGGTACCTCTCGACCAACCTTATATTTTGACAGTTCGTTCCTCACCTCCATTGAGTAATTTCCTTAAGGTGAGGAAGCTAGTGTAACTATGAATATCCTTGAAGTCGAGTAAGGATGAGTGGAGTTTGAGGAAACGTTTGGGAATATGGGTGTTAGAGTCCGCTGCAATCCTTATTCTCTTTTAAGTTAATAGTCACTACTACTTGCTTACGTTTTTGATGTAAATTTTGAATATTTGGACAGATAAACAAGTTATTTTTAAAATGTCTATAGAATATATTTGAGATTTGCTCTTAAGCCGGAGGTGGACCACATGGCTAGCTTTTGCCCGCGGCTCCGCCCGCGTGATTTTCCCTCGGAAACAGTGCTTTCGGGATGAAAGGTATGTCCTTCTCAATACTCCTAGCTATGTATATGCGAAATTTCAGGAAGATTGGTTCAGTTGGGCTTGAAGATATAAAAAAACAAACAAACAAATAAACAAACTCACTTTCGTATTTATAATATTAGTTGAGATTAGTAGGGATTAATCTAGAGGTTATCAGTGATCATTTTCTAATACTTCAATATTTCCAAAAATGTTTTCATTAATTCGTCGTGTATCAAATACTTACCCCACAGGTCTTCAGTTCTCAACACCATTCCCTTAAAAACTCTTTTTCACCTACACGTGTTGAAATCTTTGTTTTATTTCATTGTCTAAATAAAAAATATTTGAGCTAATTAAATCAAACAATTGCATATGTTTTTCAGGACGCTGCCAAGTCAATAGCCTTTTACAGAAGACTTGATGTGACATCGAAAGAGGTTGAAATTGAATTAAAGAAATTGAAGCATCAACTGCAACCAGCTGATAACAATGGTATGTTTATTATATTACACAAATTCATGTACACAGAAAAATATACAAAAGAAAAATCACAAAATATAGAACATAGAAATTTTAGTACAAGGGTGCTGATTATTTCTAAACAAATCTCTTCCAGCAGAGCCAAGAGAGGAAACAAGAAGAAAGGGGCAAAGTGTTATGTGCGGCTTTACACGTAATAATGTTCATATGGATAAAAATATCTCTAGTAATAGTTTTCTTTAATGCAATGGATTAAACTTTACACATATTCCCATAATTAACTGTTCCTACAATTTATTAAAGCTTATTTTCAGCAACAAAAGGAAGAATCCATTTCTAATTTAATTTAAATTGTTTAAGGATTCCTGCATGCCTTCATTGAAGGTATCCTAAAGAAATGAATAAAGTTTCTTATCATCAGAAACATTTTCGGGTCTGTGCATCTTATCATCATCATTTCGTGTAGGTGACACGGTCAATCGACTTTGCAAACCCTGGTGTCAGAGTTCTTCGGAACCGCCTCTCGGCCTCTAACGTGATTACTTTAACGACTACCATATGGCAGCCAATCGAAATGATGAATGAAATGGATCATCTTATGATATGCCCTAATTGCCCTGACTCTTGTACAGTTGATCTAGGAGCGAGCAACGACAGAGCAATTAACGTAGCCACATAATGGTCAAAAATAATTTAAGTCAAGCCATTTCGACAAGAAGAAGAGCAGCTCCATTAGTTTATCTTTAGAAATTGACTTCTGCATTATGACTATTTAAATCAAATCTTAATGTTACAGACGCGAAGGCAGAAGAATCATTAATTGAAAAGAAACTTACATTCGGAACAGCTAAGTCCGATTCAGCTTGGCAATTTCTTTGTAAGTATGACGTTTCAGATAATATTGTTGAACTAGGTTTGACGTTTAATACAAATAGTGAGATTCTCACGTGCTAATACAGATATGTCAAAGTAATCTCATTTGGTTATAATGTAAACAAGATACAGATATTAAACATTTATAAAGTACAATTGTAGGGTGTGCGGTTATTACTGTCATGCCCCTTAGATAAACTTTAGTAACAATTGCATTTGCCAAAGATATGATAAGACTTGTCATAAAGTCGACACACAACTCTACGTCGGTATTTGAGGGCAATCGGGAAAACTTAGATCAAGAATCATTGAAAACTTTAACGAGACATGATAAGGTGGGATTGTGGATGTAGTAGGGTGAAATTAATCCAATGCACGCCATCTGGCTCTGGGTCTTCTTCAGTCTATGAATGTTCCTGAATTTTTTGGTTTATCATCTCAGTTTATTGTTAATGAGGTCGTTCATTTTTATGACTTAAATAACATAGAATATAGTCATTAATTTCCCTTGTCAAAATACCTTTCTACTTAGTTTCTGTAAGTAGTATTTCAGTTTGTTTTGTACCTTCAAATTGTTTTTTTTTTATTATCCTCATGATAACTTTTTGAGTTAGGTTCTTGTCGATGAATAGACTCCTTTTATTTCATGATACGATACTTTTAATAAGATTTTATAATAACTAAATTAATATTGTGTATAAATAAGTTCAATAATGAAAATGAAATACCTATTTTTAAATTATTATTTTCAGTAAAATCAGAGTCATCAAAGCGTGCTCTCCTGACATGCATCATCATTATGATAATCAAAACGTTTATGGGAGCCTTAACTCTCCAAGTGTATGCTGAGCCTCTGTTCAAAATGGCAGTACCGACGATGTCCCCGTACCTCTGTACTATATTGATGGCGGTAGACAATGTTGTAGCAAGTTCCGTTTGCTCGTTGTTGATTGACAGAGTTGGGAGAAAGGTATGAACAATTCTAATACTTGTATTCTAATAAAAAGTGTAAAAAATCATCATTCTGAAATTCATCATTCATTTGACGATCTCCGTGGCGTAATGGTTATCATGCCTGACCGCTACTCAGGTCCCGGGTTCGATCCCCGGTCAGGTCAAGATAAAAATGATATTTTTCTGATTGACCTGGGTCTTGGATGTTTATATAAATATGTATTTGTTATAAAATATAGTATCGTTGAGTTAGTATCCCATAACACAAGTCTCGAACTTACTTTGGGGCTAGCTCAATCTGTGTGATTTGTCCCTATATATTTATTTATCAGAGCAAAGCCCGAAATAAAAGCTTGTATACAAATAAGACAGAAATAATAATAGTTAACAAATGTAGTTTTAAAGAGCAAACAAAAGATGAAGTTAGACTTAATGTCGTACCAGAATATAAAGAGACTGCCTAAGATTCATGAAACAGCACATTCTTTCGTTTGATGATGATGATTAAATATAAGCTGTTGAATGTGAATCAAATTTAGTTGCCATTAATTAATTAGTACTAGAGATAAATCGGAATTTTGAAAAGAATTTGGGCTTATTATAGCACAACTAGCCTTACCTCGAATCACTCTAGCAATTATTCAAAAAATTAAATCAATCGGATTTGATGCGGTTTTCATCTAAATCCGTTACGTAGTTTCAAAGATCTAAGCATACATAGGGACAGACAGAGGGAAGCGACTTTGTTTTATACTATTTTATTTTTATGATGATTAAGATGTCCAATCAATTACTTCTGATAACACCAATCTTAATAATTTCCCTTTATTTTGCAGTTCCTCATGATATTATCTTCGATAGGCTCTGGTATCTTTACGATCCTCCTTGGAACCCAATTGTTGTTCAACTGGGCCCCTGGGATCTTCGCAGCCATCATCATATACGGGTTTGCCTTCATCTACATCGTCGGAGCCAATGCTGTTGTTTTCGTTGTTGGAGCGGAAGTGTTCTTGCCAGAGGTGAGATATTCATTAAACTTACATTTATATTTTCTTTCTTTTTAGAGTTTAACTGGTTACATTCTTAAATCCTAACTAATATTATCAATGCAAAAGTGAGTTTGTTTGTTTGTCACGCTTTCACGCCCTATCTACTGAAGCAATGTTTCTGAAATTTCGCATACACATAGTTTTAAGTATTGAGAAGGATAAAGGGTATCTTTCATCTCAGGAAAAAGCACTATTCCCGAATGAAACTCACGCGGGCGAAACCGCGGGTGTAAGCTAGTTAAGTATATTTCTTTGGAACACGTTCTAAGTTTTGTGGAGAAAGATAGGTATATTTTCAAGATTATGAATATGAACAAATGTATGTATGTCGACCATCTGAAGCCTTTAAGGTTAGGATGGATTTTAACTTATGAGTTATCAATATATTCGTCTTAATTGTTTAAATAAGTTTATGTACATTAATAAAATGCAGGGTTTTATGTCGTTAAAGTCGGTTAGATACTGACTTGATAAAATAATGCGAACAAATCACAGACCTCTTGAAAAAGGGAGTTGTGAAAGACGAGAGTGAGGAGTGTAGAGGAAGTGACGAGGTCTGTAATGATCGTATCTTGAAATCTTTAGTCTATGCCTAGAGTATGTAGTCGGATTTAAATTTATTTTGATAATTTTTCTCTTTTGGCTTGTTTTTAGGGTTCCGTACCTCAAAAGGAAAAAACGGAACCCTTATAGGATCACTTTGTTGTCCGTCTGTCCGTCCGTCCGTCCGTCCGTCTGTCAAGACCCTTTTTCTCAGGAACGCGTGGAGGTATGAAGCTGAAATTTATATCAATTACTCAGGTCTACTGTCCCTTGAAGCTGTGAAAAAATCAAACTTCTAAGCCAACGCAATCAAAAGATACAGCCGTTTATGCCGCAAATTTTCGACACTTGCAAGGGAATCAAAACCTACAGGGTGCTTCCCGTGAACTCAGAATCTTGAAATTTGGTACGAAGCAACGTCTTATAGCATAGATAAAGGAAAAATTACGAAAACCATACATTTTTAGTTACATCACATAATATATTTTTAGGGTTCCGTACCTCAAAAGGAAAAAACGGAACCCTTATAGGATCACTTTGTTGTCCATCTGTCCGTCCGTCTGTCAAGACCCTTTTTCTCAGGAACGCGTGGAGGTATGAAGCTGAAATTTATATCAATAACTCAGGTCTACTGTCCCTTGAAGCTGTGAAAAAATCAAACTTCTAAGCCAACGCAATCAAAAGATACAGCCGTTTATGCCGCAAATTTTCGACACTTGCAAGGGAATCAAAACCTACAGGGTGCTTCCCGTGAACTCAGAATCTTGAAATTTGGTACGAAGCAACGTCTTATAGCATAGATAAAGGAAAAATTACGAAAACCATAAATTTTTAGTTACATAACATAATATATTTTTTTTAATAATTTTAAACTTACTACCCATTTCCTCATAAACGCGTAGAGGTATTAAATTGAAATTCATACCAAATACTCAGGTCTATAATACCTTTAAGCTGTAGCAAAATCAAACTTCTATGTCAACGCAATCAAAAGAAACAGCAATTTAAGCTGCATATTTTGAAACTCGCAAGTACTCGCAAGGGAATCAAAACCTAAAGGGTACTTCCAGTCGACCTAGAATCTTGAAATTTGGCATGAAGCAACATTTTATAGCACACATAAAGGAAAAATTCCGAAAACCTTAAATTTTTAGTTACTTAAAATAAAGGATTACTTAAACGATAAAGAGATCTTTGTCTTAAATTTATGCTCCTCCATCTTTCCCCATTGTAATGTTATGAATTTCATTTTGCAATAAAAATACCATAGTTATGACTCGATTGTCGTAATGAACGAACTTTGTAAACCTTGCAGGTTTGTACGGAACCCTCGGTGCGCGAGTCCGACTCGCACTTGGCCGGTTTTTTTTTAATAATTTTAAACTTACTACCCATTTCCTCATAAACGCGTAGAGGTATTAAATTGAAATTCATACCAAATACTCAGGTCTATAATACCTTTAAGCTGTAGCAAAATCAAACTTCTATGTCAACGCAATCAAAAGAAACAGCAATTTAAGCTGCATATTTTGAAACTCGCAAGTACTCGCAAGGGAATCAAAACCTAAAGGGTACTTCCAGTCGACCTAGAATCTTGAAATTTGGCATGAAGCAACGTTTTATAGCACACATAAAGGAAAAATTCCGAAAACCTTAAATTTTTAGTTACTTAAAATAAAGGATTACTTAAACGATAAAGAGATCTCTGTCTTAAATTTATGCTCCTCCATCTTTCCCCATTGTAATGTTATGAATTTCATTTTGCAATAAAAATACCATAGTTATGACTCGATTGTCGTAATGAACGAACTTTGTAAACCTTGCAGGTTTGTACGGAACCCTCGGTGCGCGAGTCCGACTCGCACTTGGCCGGTTTTTTTTATTATCTAATAACACTGTTTCAAATATTAATTCTACGCGTACGATGACGTGAGTAAAGTTAGCTTATAGACTTACTTACTGCGATGGCTCAGCGACCCAAAGAAAATTTTGGCATCCGACACCAGAAGAAAGACCTCTTCACCGCTCCCTGCTCAGCGCCTTCTCTTGCCAGTCGGCTTTTTGGAGGGCTTTCAGGTTCTTGTAACTTTATCACTCCAGCGGTACCTAGTACGACGACTGGTCGCTTTCCTCTTGGTCTAGCTTATATACATTTATTTCTTTCTTCCAGGTTCGCAGTCTTTGCAACACCATAATAATGACCACTATGTGGACCGTCAACTTCGTTGCTTTGGTCATCTTCATCCCAATCGTGGAGAACTTCGGTCTCCACTCGGCTTTCTTCGGATTCTCCGTCATCTGCTTCCTCGGAGCTCTCTACAGCTACTTTTGTTTGCCTGAAACGAAAGGACTATCAGTTGATGCTATTCAATTGTTGTTTGTTAGGAACAGGCGAAAAAATAATAGTGCAGATTATATAGATGTTAAGTGTGATGAGAAATGCTGATAGTTTATGACATTTATAATAAAGTTTATATTTAAGCCATTTTCCAAAATTATGACCTAGCTTTCGCCCGCGACTTCACCCGCACGAATTTCCCTCGGGAACAATGCTTTTACTCGGGATGAAAGGTACCCTATGTCCTTCTTAATACTCCTAGTTATGTGTACTTATGCGAAATTTCAGGTAGATTGGTTCAGTAGATAGGGCGTGAAGAGATAACAAATAACTCACTTTCGCATTTATATTATTAGTTGGGATTTAAATTTTTGACAAAAAAAGGGGTTTTATCAGTAAGACAGTATGTGTGATACGTAATAATAAACTAGCTGTTCCTCACGGTTTTACTCGCCTTTAGTGGAAGGCACAAGACCTCGTGGTTGATCCCCAAACCGTTGGATCGACCTTAGCATACAACGACCACTCTGCCAGGAGTGCCCGACTAAGAAGAAGCTGTCGTTATTTTCAAAAAAGACAACTGTCGAAGTCAAAGTCAAAGATTCTTTATTGTTCGAACCGAAGGATCTAGAAAATGAACCCTGGTTTTCATAGATACACCTTTTTTGACAAATGTCGAATTCGACTTTATGTCTGAAGATGCGAGAATCGACCCCAAAGACGAACGAAAAGTATCCGGAATCATCATGTAAATATTTGTGCTCGGCTCATACAAGAGCTCCATACATCATGTTATTTATGAATAATATAAGTATTAAAATAAATATTGATGTTATTTATTGTAAAATCAATTCTTACTTGCATCAGGCATACCTTATCATCTATACATATAATAAAAAAGTAAAAATATTTTATCTGTATGTACATTTAGTAATTTTGATTGAAATGGATAGAGGGACATTTAAAAAGAATAATAGAAAGCATTTTTTTTTAAATTCTATAGTCTGTCTCTATGTGTGATCACACTTATCTCCGAAAGTACTGAATCGATTTGCTTAAAACTTTCACCAATTGTTTTGTTTTAACTCGGAAGAACATCTAAAGTTTATTACATCAAAAACGGTTCAATAAAAATAATGTTATCATCATTTGAATGAATAAAAATGAATGAAGTTCGTGAACAAGCGTGAGAGTTGAGAAGTGGTACAATGTCGTATAAGTGACTTTAATTCTTGTCACCAAAATCTGCCAAGATGATGTTAAGTGAAACTTCCACCGCTCCACTTAGCCTTTGACTAACTTGACTAGACATGACTACTAACTAAACTTGACTCTGTGGTTCGACTAAATGAGGAACATTCAAATAAAACTTGATACTGGCATAAATAAGCTACAAAGTTAAATGTGATTGCAATTGTGGATTATTGCCACATCAAAAAAAAAATATGAAAGTTCAGTTTGTGGTCTGAATCTGCTCTTAAAATATTTGCAGGTGATTTGAGTCCAGGCTGTATATTTATCTATACTAATTTAATAAGAGTTTGTTAGTTTGTTTTAACGCTTATAACTTGAAAACTACTGGTCGGATTTGCAAAATTCTTTTCGTATATGAAAGCCTGATCCTTAGGAAAGGTTATCGGCTATAGTGCATACACACTATTGGTGAGTGAAACCGCGGAGAACAGCTAGTCTATTATACTGGACTCACATGGATAAAAGCTGTAGATAGTGACCTGAGAAAGAATAAAATTGACCCAATGACGACCCAGTATCGCCAGTTCTGGAGAGAAATGGTTGAAAGAGCCGACCCCAATTTATAGAAGAAGAAGATTATACTGGATCTAGGAGTAGGATATAATCAAATGCCTGTTGATGATGGATGATGATGAAATCATAACAAGCCTTTACATTTCAACCTTAAATCAATGATATACTCTGTTCTTTGTTTTTCAAATCGTAACGCAATTAATTCTAATGTTTTATGACTATACTGGCTTTGCCCCGAGGATTTACTTTCCCGTAAAGTGTATGTACAATATCTTTCAAGTATATTCCTCATAGCTGAGGCTCGTTACTACTTTATTTCAATTTGATACCTAGATTTTTCTAGTCAGATCTATTCTGGGTCCGGTGTATGGCCGTTTGAGTGCTCTTAAAGCTGCAAGGACAGGGTCGGTCCAGGGCGTAGGTGGTTTTCCCATGGATCGTATATGTGTGAGTGTAGTTTATGAATCAGGCATTTTAATCAAGAAGAAATATGTAAATCTACATACTGTTAATGACAATGACGATTTTAATGTTGCAGCAGCAGAATTCGATAAAGATGAATATAATAATAATAGGAAAAACTCTAAAAATATCAAAGAGCAAATTGCAAACATTTCAGCAAACATCAAAAGTCAGACAAAATCCCTTATCAGTTTTGTATTTGAATTGTAATCTCTATTTGAATTACTTTATGTAATTAATATAACATCTCAACGTGGTGATACGCATCTAGTAGTAATTTAATTTTACAAAAAACTAGTCATTATAGTGGGTTGTGAAAAAAAAAATTTAAAAATGTCAGGAAAGTTGTATCAGGTGCATACAGCGCTGGCAGGTAAAAAATTAACCGATCAAGAAAATAAACTAATTTGTTTTTTTTTTTCAACTAAGTGTGACAATAGAAAAGCACATGTTAACATCGTACCCAAACTTTATTATTACTTTACCCAGTGCCATTTAGAAATAGTTGTATATCATTTTTAAGAAACAGCTAATTTAAACATAAAAATATGTCCACTGCTGAGTATAAGGCTTCAGTTGATGAACGCTGAATTATAATACCTATTCGAAAAGGAATTGGTCACATAATGGCACTGGCCAGTGCCTGTTGATGTCTTCTAACTTCCATGTCTGCCTCAGCTAAAAAAAGAATATATGTAACCTAGCTCATAAATTTGTGCGAAAATAACTTGTTTTCTATTACGTTTTGGTGCATTAACTGAAATAGCATATATATTTATTAACTTGAAAATATGAAATAGGATATTAAAACTTTAAAATTCATAAAAATCAATAAATTTTAGCAACGAACTCTACTTATAATTTTTTTTTGGAACTGTAGATATTTCATATGATATATATTATTGAATTTTGACAAATTATAAAGGTTTTCCTTCTTGGGAATGGAAATTGCATACAAAAATTTGTTGTGCTTGATAGATAGTGGTATCTGTAAGGACTTATACTTTGCTAACTGATGTAATTTAGCATATAAATCAATGTCAAAATACTTATCTAGCAGGAATACTCTTCTTGTTTGTATTGATAATTATAGTTCGCCAATTCCTATCTTCTGACTTTAATATTTGAACAGTTTTTGAATTGAAGAATTGATAAAATATACAACTTACAAGTTGTAGAATTGTGCTCTTAATAGCAATATGATAAGGATAAAACGAGACAAGTGAATTTAAGGCAAATGTTTATTGTAAAATCTATCACAGACCATTGAACGACAATTGTACAATAGACATTCCTTCCCACACATAATCTTAGAAAGAAGTTTATAATTACCCTTTTAATAACCTTCGGAAGGCACGCTAAGCCGTTGGTCCCGGCTGCCATTTGGTAGTCGTTAAAGGAACAACGTCAGAGGCCGAGAGGCGGTTCCGAAGAACTTTGACAACAGGGTGTGATGATCGATTGACCGTGACGCCTACTAGAAATGATGATAATTACCTCACTCGAACGCTTACGCGAATTATTTTTAGTAGAGTGATCTTTCTACCTCTATTTGACACTTAATAATGTACATTTTGTTCCAGCCGCCTTGGGCTCATTTGTAATGGGATCTCTAAATGTATGGCCATCATACACAAGTCCTCAGTTCACAGCAGATAATACCACATTGCTGTCCACACCAATGAGTGAGTCTGAGGTGTCCTTGTTGGGCAGTTTACCTTCCCTAGGTGCTATGATTGGTACCGGCGTGTGTGGTCTCATTATCGATAAGATTGGACGAAAGATGGGAGGTCTTATTATTTGTATACCTTTCGTGGTAAGTTTGGGAAACTTTTTTGAATTTATTTAAAAGAGTCATATAATCTAACACCCTTCATCCACTTCATTAATTCTGTCTCTGTCTGATGACAACAATTACTTGTGTACCCATATTGTACCGTACATGTTATCCTTTTTGGGCCCCCTTTGATCCGAAATTCAGTAATTTTTTCATCAATCATTTAAACTTCAAATAAGTATAATTATATAGACATCTAAGGATATTATACAGACCCTAATTCTAACTTAATATGACTAATTATTCCGTTTCAGCTATCCTGGGCTATAATAGAGGTATCAAAATCTTCTGTTCTGATCTTAGCGGCAAGATTTTTGTCGGGAATAGGCGGAGGAGCTTTCTTAGCGTACGCACCAATATTCATATCAGAAGTAGCAGAAGCATCTATCAGAGGAGCACTAGCATCATGTATGTTGTTTCCAAATTTACATATTATATCAACAAAAAAGCTTTTGTTACTAGTTTGGTTTGTCGCATTGAAGAGCATGTACTTACTTGTATTTATAAGATGCGCTATTCTAGCGGTCTTAGAAATGTTATGTTATTTTGAAATACATTCGTTCATTAAATATCTATAGGTGCTGCTAGAGTTTAGTGTTTTGTATTTCGCTTCAGTATTGTTGCAATTAAATTTATTGTTTTGTTTTTCAAAAACACCATTATCATAATTTTTTGTTATGATATTAAATTGATTTTGCATTAAAATATTTAAAAAATATGGAAAAGATATTTTTTTTTGATTGCAGTTCCAATGATGACTTACGGGTTAGGACTACTGTGCTCTTACTTTATGGGCTGGTTCTTATCGTACCATGTTATCATCTGGTTGAATATTTTGATCAGTGTCTTAGTGTGTCTACTTCTATTTACCGTGAAGGAAAGTCCTACATACCTTGTAAGACAGAAAAGAGATGAGGTAACATGATTTTTTAAATATTACTTTTAAAACATTATAAGAATTTATGACAAATTTTATGCAGACAGATAGACAGACAGACAGATTTTCGCATTTATAAATATTAGTATGGATTAAAAAATTTAAAAAATTCAGGATGCCCGTGTTTCCTTGGCTGCGTACAGAGGAGTATCTCCATCTTCCATGGTTGTCACTGAGGAACTGGCTGCATTGAAATCACAACTTTTGCCTGCGACACAGCTCGTTTCTTTGAATGAAGGTAAAATACATTTCAATAAGTCAGCCAAGTAGTGAACTATAGTAGCCGGTAAAGCCTTGAAAGTAATTGACAAAAAAAGGATGATAAAGATGTTAGAGTGATCATAAGTGATTAAAAAATTAATTTGTAAGTGGATAGTTAGATGTAAAAATAAAAAAAATATGTAACGGAAACAGAGGAGGTTAGTTAATTAGTTAAAGGCCCAGCTGTGGAACAATACTTTAAGAAAACAATAAACGAGAATGTAATAAATGCTACCGACAAGTCTATTTCTTATATTTATGGTTAATAAGACTTGAAGCCATGTTGGGCCAACAAATACCTACAGACTCTAGCAATGCGAAATTAATTTCAGAAATCAAAAAGATTATTCTAAAATTTTAAAATCTCATTTTTTATAAAATCTGTTTTCAGACCCTGTAACAAAGACAGATGGTGAAAATGAAAAGCTCAATTTAGATAAAAATTATATGTACGAACAGCAACCTAAAATGTCTCCATTTAAACTTCTATGTAAGTATCTTCTTTTAGAATATGAATCTCCTTATTATCAAAGGTTTTGAAGTTGAAGTATGCTTTCTTACCTTTCTCCTTTTTTATTTATTAGTGTTTATTTATTGTATTCTTTATTTATTTTATTAGTGTTTTAGTAGTAGTATACTACTACTAAAACACTAATAAAATACCTTTGTTATCAAAAATTATCATGGCTATCTCATTGCATCTCAAGCCATATGCTTCTACTGTTCGGAGTCCGCTTATATGCGATTGGTATTGATTTTCCTGTATGCGGTTCATATTAACTAAAATTTGGATTTTATATGACCAGCCGCTTGCTTAACTTTGATATTTCTTGGGAATGCTATTATCGTGCTTGTCTTCACTGTTCATTAACAGTAAACAGTCTCCATGTCATTATATAAAAAAAATTAGGTACATACATACATAGGGACAAATCACACAGATTGAGTTAGCCCCAAAGTAAGTTCGAGACTTGTGTTATGGGATACTAACTCAACGATGCTATATTTTATAACAAATACATATATAGATAAACATCCAAGACCCAGGTCAATCAGAAAAAGATCATTATTCATCTTGACCTGACCGGGGATCGAACCCGGGACCTTCTGAGTAGCGGTCAGGCATGTTAACCATTACGCCACGGAGGTTGTCAAAAAATAGTAAGAAGTTATTGTAATTTAATTTGATCTTATTTCGAATATTTTTAGATACTGAGCCAGCGTCCAGACGAGCATTCACGTTTCTAGGAATTATTATCACAATGCAGGTAAGATGATTTTAAAAGTCATGTTATTTTATAAATTCAACTAGCTGTTCCCCGCGGCTTCGCCCCGCGTGGGACTCGGTTATATTATGCCCAAAAGTAGCATATGTTTGACCTCAGGTCGTAAACTACATCCCTACCAAATTTCATCACAATCGGTCCAGCAGTTTAGCCGTGAAGAGGTGACAGACAGACAGACAGACAGACAGACAGACAGACAGACAGACTTTCGCATTTATAATATTAGTATGGATTAGTATGGATATGGATGGGTGCGACCACGGCTTTACGATGACTATTTAGTACCTATACATTTGTGGATTTATATCTCAATAATTTTCTTGTTTCATCCTTTTTAGACACCACGTAGTCGGTTATAGTTTTTTAACTTAATTTTTATTTAATAATTTTCCGTTTCCCGGACGGAAATGACAGGACCGCGTGAAATATACCACTTTAAAAATGCATTTTAAACATTTCTACCTATAGGTATTTTAACTTAAACAATATGAATTACTAGCTGTTCCCCGCGGCTTCGCCCCGCGTGGGAGTCGGTTATATCGCGCCAAAAAGTAGCCTATGTTTGACCTCAGGTCGTTAACTACATCCCCTCCAAATTTCATCACAATCGGTCCAGCAGTTTAGCCGTGAAGAGGTGACAGACAGACAGACAGACAGATAGACAGACAGACAGACAGACTTTCGCATTTATAATATTAGTATGGATACCAAGAAAATCACAATTTGGCTAATTCAACAATGCAGTCATGATATCTTTCTTTTTTTATAAATAAGCGTTAAATATAGTTATATATATAGGGACAAATCACACAGATTGAGTTAGCCCCAAAGTAAGTTCGAGACTTGTGTTATGGGATACTAACTCAACGATACTATATTTTATAACAAATAAATATATACATAAACATCCAAGACTCAGGTCAATCAGAAAAAGATCATTTTTCATTTTGACCTGACCGGGGTTCGAACCCGGGACCTCCTGAGTAGCGGTCAGGCATGTTAACCATTACGCCACGGAGGTCGTCAAAGTTACTTATAATTAAATGGAAATAATATCTCAAATACTTAAATATAACATACAAACGAAGCCTAAGTCACAATTAATTGTATTTGTTTCCACAATCTAAGTATTAATGTTTGTGTATATTTCCAGGTGTTCATGGGTATCGTACCAGTCCAAGTATATGCTAAGAATGTGTTCAAAGAAGCCGACCCAGCGAATGCCGACATGTTCTCAGTTATATTCGCTTTGGTCTTTGTCGCAGGCTGTATCGTAACTACTGTTATCGCTGATTTAGCTGGACGTAAAGTAAGTAATAAAATTAATATAGGTTAGAATGTAACACATACCTTATCGTCGGTGTTTGGGTATTCGCATGTTTACCATTCTTCTTCTAGACTTTAATTATTTTTGACCAGTATCACAGATTATAGAATGCTTTGCCGAAGATTGTGTGCCAAGAAGGTATACGTTGAGAGGAAGACTACTTTTCGCTACATTACTTAAGTTTTATTACCCCTCTTTTCCCTTTAAATCTGGACAAAAGTTCACTGCTATTAAAAGAAATAGGGTGAGAGTGATATAACAAAGCAGAAAACCTGTGTAGTAAAGCTCTGGTTTAGTGAATAATAACAACGAAAAAGTATTTGAGAAATACAGAGCTAAATAGCCATAATTAGCCGCCTTGCTGCTAAACAGTGCCCCTGGTATGAGTTTTTCTTAACGCAGACGCGACTGCGTTAGGATTTTGTATGGAATTTCTTAGTTGCCTTACTATCCGCCAGAGGCGCTGTACAGGTTTGCCATACTAAATCGCAGTAATTTCCTATTTTCTCTTAACGCAGACGCTAGAGACTGCGTTAAGAAAAACTCATACTAGGGGCACAGTGCATCTCCACTTAGTGGCTATACCAGTAATATCACTACAATATGTTTGATGAGTAAATTGTATTTTTTCCCCCAGATATTAATCATCACCTCTTCAGTATCCGTATCCATCTGCCTGGTGATCCTCGGTCTTCAGCTGCAGCTGAATTTTGCTCCACAATGGGTTACCGTAATCATCATTATGGTCTATTGCTTCTGCTACTTGTGTGGGGCCGCAACCATACCTTACGTTCTGTTGACTGAGGTCTTCTCTCCAGAGGTATGTAATATTTTACAGAGTTGTATGGTAGCCTCTCTAAGAAAAGACCATACTTTCTATGTTTTTCTGTAGATGTAAGGCGACAAAGGTCTGAATTTCTTTGTACCTCTCCGATGATGGTGATCCCGCCAATTCGAGAACTTGCTGATAAGCATAGGACAACACCTATTAAGACATTACTGGTTGTGTCCTAAGGGTTTGCCCAACTTTTATGTGTATCTGAACATCATACTTGATCAGTAGCTTCAGATATTAGCACGTTTTATCTAACAAAATCTTAGTTTTTGTTTATTGAATGAAATAAATGAATAAATGTAAATTAATTTATTAAAGTGACCATGACTAATATGTTAGTAAAACTTACGCTTATTAGGTACTAGCTTTCGCCCGCGGCTTCTTCAGCGTGATTTTCCCTCGGGAACAGTGCTTTTTCCCGGGATGAAAGGTATGTCTTTCTCAATACTTCTAGCTATGTGTATGCAATATTTCAGGAATATTGGTTAAGTAGATAGAGCGTGAAAGCGTAACAAACAAATAGACAAACTCACAATAGTTGGATACCTTGTTACTTAAAGAATAAAGACATGAAAAAGTTCTATGTAACTAAATTCCTTTCCAGGTGCAAAACATCGCGTCGATGATAATCATCAATTGGGTTTGGTTCACCAACTTCCTCATCATCGGCATATTCCCACTCTTCGTCAAGATGATCGGAATGCACGGGACCTTCTACATGTTTGCTATAGTGGGTATTCTTAATGCCATACTGAGTTATATCATGGTCCCTGAGACCAAAGGCTTAACGAACTTGCAAATTCAAGATCTACTTTTGCAAAGGAAAAAGTGAAAAATGTTGCTATTTCTTTCTTTTAAATTTAATTGTAAATATGTAGTTATTAGGTATTTAATAATAAACGATCTGTGTTTTTCATTTATTTTATAACATTTTATTATAAAAAAGCCATCGCTAGTTTAGCTTCGGAACAATTTTTGAATTAATTGGAGGTAGTCTCAGTGCAAAGTCTTACGCATTCTAGGAATTCCTGTAGGGGGTTTACTACCATCTCTTAAAACCAAGCAAGATCCAGTGAGTAAGCGAGACAGCGCAATACAAGATGTAAGGCGACATCTCCCTCACTCAATCGTTCTTACATGGTTTTAAGAGATGGTAGTAGAGTAGGCTACCAGGAAATAAAAATCAAAAATAAAGGTAATTATTTTTTATTGTTTTATTAAAATACTTGTACATTAGACTATTATTCGAGCAAGCACAGATTAACTTTCAAATGACGTACAAATGCGACACTGGTGCAGTTCTTATAAAAATATACCGAGTTGATCAAGATAAAAACGACATGCGCTTCACTACTTCATCAATCAAATATGAATATTTTGTATATAATCTCAAGAACAACATAATTATTTCATAGCTCGGGTAAAAAAAATAAAGCTATAAATCAACATTAACGAAAAATAAAAATAACATTCATACTTCGCTTGTAAAAGTTAAAAGCAGTTACTTTTGTTATTCAAATCATTAAATATATGGTTTCTTGAAAGTTCATTATTTTACTGATAATATAGTGAGTTGGGTATATTGGTACTACTATAAGACCAAGGCTTGTTAACTTGAATAATATATTTAATAAGAACCTAATATATTATTCAAGTTGTATTACAGCTCTCAAAATTGAGTAGCATTTGTGTATTCGGGCGTAATAGTCAAAAGAGTGTCGCGAAATCGTTTTTTTTAGGCTTCTGTCTCCTTTAGAAAATAATATATTAATTCTAGTTAGAAAAACGATTTCATTGCTACTAATAAGTTATGTAAATCTATACTATAACTCAAGAATTAACAGCGTGGTTAAATTTCACTTGCTTAATTACAGAAACTAATAGCTAGTAAAGAAATATTTAATATTGATTAAACAGTCAAAATACAATTTAATTCGTATTTTAACGACTTCATATCTTCAACTAACAATACAGACGTTACATTATTTCTAATATACCTAGCAATTTTGAGCATTGTTTTTCAGCTTCCCAAATTCACTAAAATGTGGAGAATAAGTGGAACAAAAACAAGTTGTACAAGTTTTTCCATAAATGCATCGATTCTTATTACGAATAAATAAACAGACAAAGAATTCGCTAAATATTTACAACTCATTAACGCTAAACTTGAAATAAATAAGTCAATAAATAAACAGTCAAAATACTAAATTACTTTTACTCTAAAATCACTTTTACCTAATATGTTAGTAAGTGTAAAGTTTCAAAATATGAATCGTAGACGTTTTCAGGTCGAGATACGTCATTTGGTTTAAGATTGTTGTCCATATAGAAACTTAGACGTTCAATACAAATAAGATAAAGATAGGATTTTTTAATATTTCAAAATTGCATGACGATTTTATCCGCGAATTTTGTAACTGTGTATGATTCCGGAAGGTTGCGTTACGAGTTTTTATCAATATACAAATAGTAATAAACAAAACTGCAGATAACTTTAGGTTACTAGTATTTAACTTCGGCTTTTTATGTCATAGTTGCGTAATCCTCTATCACGCTACTAAAATAAACTATTAAACAAACATTTATTTTCAGCGTGTTTGTTTAATACATCACAACCCTAAATATTTATTACATCGTTTCGTATGTTTGCCTACTTTCCTGCATCAAAATTCTATATGGACCATAATCTCCGCTGTTTGTACTGATAATTTGATTAGTTAAAGGCGTGTTTTTAAAAATTAAGATTGAAAATCAACAAGGAAGCGTAAGTTTGTGCTGTGTTTCGCGATGATAGACCCTTGTAATTTTTATCAGTATTTATTTTAATAATTGTCATTATTTCTATGGTGGCGATAATGAAGACTTACTTTTTTTCTTGTTGCTCAACCTATACATGAATGTCTTTATTTCGAACGATATCCTTAAACTATTCCCTAATTCCCTTTATCAATGAATCCTTGTGATTGTTTCATTTATTTATCGATGCGTCTAATTTCTGCTTCTTTTCCAAGGGGCCTTTTTCAAAAAAGCACGTCAAACATTTGTCTCTTTGTTCTCACAATTAATTATGTTTAAACACGCCTTAAGAATATAATCTTAAAGTTACAATACATGGAAGACAAAGATATGAATTGGTTGTATAAACATACACTTGGCACTAATAATAACGATATGCTAGAAGCGGTTCGACTGACTCGGAGTTATTTATCGATATAAATAGTTCTTCGGTTCCTCAGCGATGGGTTCCGTGCATGTTCCTAAGTACTTCAGGGACACCAAACTCCTGAAAAGTAAAAAAAGATATTAAAAAAGAGCCTTATAATTCAATGGTTTTCTATATAGCAAGGTCGCTCAAGAATAATCGTTTAATACCCCCTAAAATTTTGGACTATTTATCTAATGTCAAGTCGGTAATATAAGTACATGGACGATATGCAGAAATGGTAAAAATAACTTGTCAAAGTAAGCTAAACGTTTTGGAGTGTGACTTCGTAATACTTAAATACTTTTAGAATTTTGGTTCCAATAAATACATTATTTTTGCTCAAACTTTTTTGAACCATGAGCCATGTGCTATAGGTATTAGTAAACTTAATTCTATTATAAATTTATTATATTTTTTCCAAACAAATTCTACTAGAATATTATAGATCTATAATATATTCTCTAGAAGTACTAAAAAACAAATTTAAAGCTGATTGTTACCTGGACCTGCAGTTTTCCATCTCAAGGAAGCATTTGTTGGAGTACGTCTTGTCGTCAGTGCCGCAGACGGGGTCGTACTCCGGCGGGCACACGCGCGCGCAGCCCGAGTACTGGAAGCGCGCGAGGCAGCGCTTCAGCGGGACCACGAATACGTGTTTACTGTTAAAGAAACATAAATTTAGGTATTCATGAAGAGATATTATCATCATTTCCCCCGCGGGCTGATCACCGCCGGACATAGACCTCCCCAAAGGATTTCCAGAACGACCGGTTAGAAGCGGCCTGCATCCAGCGCCTGCCTGCGACCTTCTTCAGGTTATCTCGAGAACCTTTCTGTCCCATCGGCCATCGGTATGTCGCATGAAGGGATAAAGTGTGTTGATAGGGTGGAGTTTTAGATAGATTATACTTTATTGACCCAATCAACTTGGTTACATCTCACATCCACCGACAGCCAGCGTCTTTATGCCTTAGCACCCAAGTGGTCGCTGCTGTTCGGTAGTTGAAGAAATAACGTGCCATCCAAAGCATCTATGTATGGAGGCAACTTGTATAAAATATTCTTCCTGTAGGATTTATCTAGATCGTAACGCAAATACCTCTGGGTATTATTGGGCCTTACACATGTGTAAATCCATTACACCTTTGGGTATCTGTGTGGTCTACTACAGAACCAGTCAATTATGGACATGGTGACATTATCAAGGTGGCAATGCTTCCTTACACTAAGGTAAAAGAAGGACCTTTAACCGTAAACATCACTGCGAACAAATCACAAGAAAAACAGATTTAGGATTCCTAAACCGATCCACTTACCCGCAGTTCTCTTTCTTCATCAAACACTCGTTCTTGTAGAATCGGTTGTCGGAACCACATACAAATGCGGGGGTGTCTGGGCAGGACTCATGGCAAAGAGCAGTAGTTCGGCAGTGTGACGCTGACACGGCAACCACGTGTTGGCCGCAGGTTAGGCGACGGAGCTCACATTCGGACCTGTCACAAAATTAAGAGTGGTGTTTTGACTCTAATGAAATGAAATCTTAACTACCTGTTACTTACTTTCATAGAATCTTTATTTCCACACGAAGCAGACTCTTCTTGAATATCGATCTAATGGTAATGATTAATATGTATTCAATTAAAATCTATCAGCTTATCGGAACGACCACTGTTTAGAAGAAATGTAGATCTTTTTGACTCGAAACCGATACATCCTTTAATTGAACCCTTAGAATTTTTTTTAAATAAATATATAGCATAGTTTTTTTAATAAGAAATGCCGAAAAAAAACACATTAATTTATAAAACACTCTACCACGCCTGAAGTGGAAAATACTGATACTGACAAGTTTAGAGCGGTATTTGATGGTTTAGAATACAAATATTTCTGCCAACTATAAATCAAATCCTAGTTTTATGAAACTGCGGATTTATCTATCTTACTCCTTTCAGTGTCATTTCTTAGAAAATTTAAGTAAACTTTTTGATCGTGGTGAATAGTTAATCAGGGTTTTTATAAAAAATAGGAAGGGACTTACTTGTATACATTGCCATCAGATCCGCAGACTGGCTGCTCTACAGCATTGTCGCAGTTGTCGGGACAATCTATTTCAAGGCGAGGCAGTAAGGTGCAGTTGCCAAAGTGAGCAAGCTGGACTCCTTTTCTGTAAAAGAATATTGTCATTTATAGTCATTTTCAACACTAACACTTATGATTTCAGCTTCCTACTATACATCATCATCACCCCATCGATCTGGTTGTACCCCAAACGGAATGGCTCTAAAGACCATGGTCAAAAGCGTTTTCTACCTTATTTATGATAACTGAGCTAATGCTTAGAAGCTCAAGCAAAAATAAAAAGCTTCAAATGCCAAGATCTACTTTCCTTCCTTTTCTAAACCTCAGTGGTGTATTGGTAAGCATGTCCGCTACTCAGGAGGTCCCGAGTTCGATCCCCACTTAGGTCAATTTGAATAATGATATTAGAATCCCATAACACAAGTCTCGAACTTACTTTTGGGCTAACTCAATCTGTGTGATTTGCCCCTATATTTTCTACTCCACTTCACCCGGTTTTCAGTATTCTAAAATTACAGTCCTAAGAATGTGTGCGCGTCACTATGTGTACTTACAGGCAAGTAGCGACCTTCAGATGGCAGGAGTTCTGGTACACGTTCGCGTCAGTGCCACAAACGGGATCCTGCTCGGCTGGACACTTCACCTTGAGGCACTTGTTCATCTTAGAACGGCATTTCTCCATATCCACCTTCTTCACGATTTTCCTGTTGCTCACTCTGAAACGTTATTTTGAAGCTTAAGTCGTGATCAAAAAATAGGTTTTAATTTTATATTAAACTTAGACTTCTGGAAAATCATAAAAAAAGTAATATTAAATTTCGTTTACTTAGATGACATGATTATTTCAGTTCTTTGAAAATTCGAAAGAAAGTGATTGAAATTGAAACTATTAGAAAAGTACGTAAGTAACACCCTACAAATATTGAAAAGTATAATTTATCAAACAGAGTTTTGGATCATCTTTAACAATCAAGTATGACTATTATTTTAATAATATACTTTCCTATTAATCAGTAACACAACACTGTGAAATATAATATATTTTTTTATTCAAGGTATTATACATATATACGTCGTTAAAATCCAGAATTTGGCAGAAACTGGTCAAAAGCTCAAAGCACAGATATTTAACAAACTACCCCAAGAAATTAAAAAAAGCAAATTCATTGAATTTATTCAAAACAAAGCTTTCAGAACATTTAAGACATTTTTAGAAACCTAACAAGTAGATAATTTCCACTGCAAGCTGGTTATTCAGTACCATTACGTATTTCGTGGTTAAACCTAAATCCTTATTTTGCTATTGTTAAATACTTATCCACATTTGTTTATATTCCGTGGCAGTGTATAATATATAGTTTTTACATAATATTGTTTAGTTATTCTCAAGTAAGTGACTGTATTTGTATTATTAATAAAATAAAGATCTTTAAACCCAAAGCCAGCTAGACTTACCCACAATTAAGCATCTTCATCTCACACTCGTTCCTGTATATATTCTCATCGGATCCGCACACCAGTTTTTCTTTCTGTCCAGAACAGTCCGTAGAACAGTACTCTCCGCCAGATGTCCTTTCTTGAGAGACGCAGAAAGCCATGGGGACTTCGAAGACATGTTTTCTGAAAAATTTAGATTTTTTATACTATACTTTGTCGTAGCTTCATGACTGAGGAAAGAGGGACTATCTAGATCAAAATTATTACAGTCTTTCTAGATGGGATCTTGTTCTGAGCCATGTGAATATAATTTTTGAAAGTGCAGAACCAGGGAATGCTGCTGTTGGCAAAATCTGTCTTATCGGAATAAGTTACAAGTAATTTGCGCAGTTTCTTTGTCATCAAGATAATTTAAAATATATAAAGTAACATTATCTAGTGTTGATTGTGGTTCTCCACACCCATCACTCTCATCATACACGCTCGCCGATTTCGGGTACTCCTTATAAAACCTTTAATCGCTTCTATATAGACTGCGATGATCACTCTAAACTTTTCTACTAAAATCGTTCTATAAAAAAGTTAAAACTCCACTTACCCACAATTAGTTGCCTTCATTCTGCAAGCATTTGCGTACAATTTACCATCAGAGCCGCACGTGGGGCGAGCTACTCTCCAACAGGATTCTCGGCAATGTCTGGTCGTTTGACAGTGCTTCTTACTTGTCCGGACTACACCTTGGCTGAAATTGTAAGTGATCTGATTTAGAATGTTTTTATGAGAAGAGTGAAGATTGTGAACGGCTTGGCTGAAGCTGTCATTCAAATTGTTTTAATAATGCAGTCACGTCTTGAACTGTTTTCGATAATTGTCCAACGGGAAATCCTAATTCAGGTTGTTAGTCAAAGGTTTTTAAATGTAGAATATAGAGCAACGCGGACCTTTGTCTGCTTTGCTCAATGGCAAAGAATAGTTTTAAAGAATTTTATATTAGATTAGTCAATGAATAAGTAAGAGAGAGAGAGAGTTATTTAAATAAGCAATGTAATTATTTATTTACGAGTAGATGTCAAACGAGAAGATAAAAAAATTGCTACATCATAATCAAGGAAATCAATAATAAAAATCACTGGTAATAAAGAAATACATTGGCCAAATGCTTCTTATCTTTAGAAATGAGTTACTACGAACCTTAGACCTAAAAGCTATACAAACGTAATGTAAACGTAAGCATTATATTTACCAGGTACCAGGGTAACATAACTCACCCGCACGTCATCAGCTTCATATGACAAGTGCTCTTGTAGACGTTGCCGTCGGATCCACAAATGGGTCCGTCCAAAGGAGCCTGGGAACAGTCCACTGGGCAGTTCTCGCGGTGAGCGCTCATGTTGTTGCAAGCACCTAAGTGAGATAAGCCAATACCGACCCTAAAATAAAAATGACATGGTTTGAGTACTTTTAGTGGTAGTTCTAGTTAGATATAAAGGAAAATCTCTTGCAGCAGATATTAGTACTGAAATAATATGATAGCACCTAAGTGAGATAGACCTTTATTGAAAGGATTTTAGTACTTTAAGTGGTAGTTCTAATTAGGATAATGGAAAATCTCCTGCATCAGATGTTAGTACTGAGATGGAAGACAGAGATGTGATGGAAGACATTATGGATTTTCTCCTCAAATAGGCGTTGAAGTAGTTTCTTCTTAATTGACAAGTTTGTCACGTGCCATCAGAAAAAAAAGTACTGTGATCTTACGGCGAATGACTTTCTGGCATAAGTTAACATAAGATGAGAGTCTTCTAAGTGTTGCATCCTCGGCTGATTACTTTATACAAATTTCTTCCATACTTCACCCGGTAATCGGCATGCTTAGTTTTTTTCTGGATATTCATTGCGACGCGAAATTAGCACTTTTTGCTTCCTTCAGGCCTTTTCAGAGGCGGAATTGCTAGAAATGGTACCAAAAACTTCCATAACCTTAAGACAATACCCCACCTGCAAATTTCGACTTGCAGCATACATCTGTTCAGGTAAGTTCGGCCGTTGGTTCCGCACACAGGGTCCCTTTCGGAAGTGCAGCGATGCTCGCATTTTGATCCCTGAGCGCGAGAGCAGGATCCCTGATCTGGAGCCAATCTTACACCTGAAAAATGACAATAATTACCTATGATTATTTCTATTTCAATAGTCCTTTCTTTCTCAAATACTGTTTTTAAAATCAATAGGAATCAGTATTAAACATTACTTGATTTTTTCCCAGCCTTTAGGTAAAGTATTTATATAGTGAAAATCGCTGAAGTAGATGTTATAGTGTTATTTTCTTAAATTTGATGTCTAAATACCTACAAAATGAGTGAGCGCCGCGATTACGCGGCTTACGGACAACGGACCTTCAGAAGGAGCCCTTAATCCTCGTCTCACATATTTTTTTTATCATTTTTATTAACCCTACGCCTTTCCCATTGCAAATAAGCGAGGCACAAGGGCGAACTAAGAACTAAAGGATTTTGTTCCAGCCAGGCTTAGGGTAGTTGGAAAATGATTAGAACATTAATATACCTTTTCCACAAGTCTTCTTCCTCATTTCACAAAGTGATGGGTAGATGTAGCCATCAGTCGCGCAGACAGGCTCTCCTTGTAGATTTGGACCACAGATCCTGGGGCAGGAGGCATCGCGAGCACCCTCACACCATGATGCAGCTGGGGACAAAAAGGGATATTTTTACTAGATTGAAGTCCCACTGTACATAGAATCTTCAAATAAAACAAAGCTAAAAGGTGGCGGGTATTAAATAACATTGTATCTTTATCAAACAAAACCTCACTGTAACTTGAGAATAGAGAATCTTTTGCTAATGGATTTTACTAGTCACTGTCTGAGCCGCAGGCACTTGTTCAAGTGAAATTGGGGCCACGAAACAAGCTGTTTTTGTAAATATACTTTGAACCCTTGTCACGAAAAGTACACTACGAGAAATTTTATCCCGTGTACACTGTGATTGTGAAATGAACTCTCTGTCATGGTTTTCCCAAGTAACTTCAACATGGGGTTCTTCAGGGCGTGAAAAGATTCCTCCAGGGGATGGCAACGTGCTCGCAATTTTCCTGGTGTTGCAGGAGTCTCATAGGCTACGGTTACAGCTTCACATTAGGTAGGCCGTATGCATGTTTGCTTTCAATAGTATAAAAAAAAGAATTTGTTATGAAATTTGCGAACGCGATTTCTATTTCAATATTATCTACGAGTATTGACGAATAAAATTAATGTGCTGGCACAATGATCTCTTATTATTATACTAGCGACCTGCCCCGGCTTCGCATGGGCATAAAAACCTTCCTCTTGAACTCTTCCTTCTCTATCTATTTAAACAACCGCATCAAAATCCGTTGCGTAGTTTTAAAGATTTAAGCATACATAGGGATATAGGGACAAAGAAAGCGACTTTGTTTTATACTATGTAGTGATTATTACAATTGCAAGTCAATGGGCTGGTGAGCTGGTGCCACATCTATCTTTTCCTGAACCTTATCCCACTTTCTTATGAGCAGAGCATGTAAGTTTCTCCCACTTGGATCTATTGCCAGCCAATTTCTGTGTCACACCTTTCCTGCTCAGGTCTAAGCACGTCACTGGTATATAATATTTTTCACTATGATTTTATATATGTTATTTTATTTTGCACTATTCGTTGTGTATAAGAAATATCAACTCAACAGAAAGTGAGTTTGTTATCATCTCTAAAAACCATGCAAGCACGAGTGAGTTAGCAAGATAGCGCAATACATGATGTTAAGGTGACATCTCTCTCACTTAATCGTTCTTGCATGGTTTTTAGAGGTTTACTACCAAGTAAGCCATCTGTTTTGTGTGTTAATAAATAAATATACGCCAAGTTAGTGGCCACACTCGCCGGCGCGTGCCTGTCCACCGATCCCTATCTGCGGCGGGCATTCGCAAGATTTACCACGCCGCTGGTATCCAAGAATTTCAGTTTTATCTGGCTAGCTCTCGGTCTATAGACGAACATCTAACTAGACAACGCATTTTTATTCCTTTGTCCTAAAATATTGATTTTAAAACGTCATGAAAAGGACATTCTCTAAAATGTACGTGAAATGTGTCGGTGACGCTTGTTTTATAGACGATTTTTTTTTCTATCAGATGTTTCGTACATTTGTCTACTCTTTTTTTATGAATCTATGTTGATAACTTATGCACTAAAATATTCCCACGAGTGTAAATAAATAAATAACTTTAGAAGTAGAAAAACAATTATAACGACAAAATGGCAAAAGATGTAATTTGGCACAGAGATACATTAATATGAGAGTATGGAAACCTAACTATGCTATATGCGAAAGTATGTGTTCGTTTGTATGTTACCTCCTCCACGCTTTATCTACTAAACCTTCTTGAAATTTTTAATAGGTATTACATAGAAGTACTTAGATTGTCATAGGATACATACCGGGCTCAATAAATAATAAAAAGCTCTGTTTCCGAGGCAAATTAAATGTGCGAAGCCGCGGGCAAAAGTATAGTAAAATATCATAAGTAGATTGTATTTATTTTGTCTATTTCAATGTACGTCTATGTTCGTTTGAATGTTATACCGTAACAATGACCAGGGCCAATGAAACTTCGTGAATTTTATTTATCAACAGATTTTCAAAGAGAAAGAGGTTTTTAATTTGGGAGAAAAATTTTCGCTTCCATAAAATTTGTAAAATTGTATTTCCCATACGAGTCGGAGAATATATTTTTCTTATACACAAATTAAATGATCTGGAATGCACTTACAATGCAACGCCTTACAATCGGGATATGACCTAAATACCGACTCTTCAAGGGCATTAGGGTGGCATTCTTACGCAATTGATCGTACATCTTTTTGTCTATAGTACTTACTACTAGTCTTGTCTATGGCACATTGCAACTCAAATATTTAAAGAAATTTCTAATAAAATATCTACAAAAATGTTTTGGAGCTCTAGTACAAAATCAAAATGATTAAATGATATTTGTTTGTTTGTGTCAACTTTATTGAAGGTACTAAACAAAAGTGTAAACAAAAGCATAGAATTAAAAAAAATCACAATAGCGGACTTATACCAGGAATGAATGAATGATATTTTTATTTCAAGAACAAAGAGTTATTTTGTCAGTAGTGCTTATTAATTAATGATGATAGAACATCGTAAAAACTTCGTACCTACTTGCAACGGATTTCTATTAAAAAATCTTTCACAAGGAGTATTAAGACCTGTGATAACCTGATCAGGATCAGGTAGACTGCTGTTCATAGATATCCCCAAATTAAAAAAAAGTTATAAAAATTCTAACACTGTTGTTAAAATATAAGTTCTCACCATAATTGTCTTGATACCTATACATAATTCTCAATGTCTCTAGAGATATTATTGATAATGTTAATTACCATATAAATAGGCACACGTGTTCAAATAAGAACCGTATGAATTAGAATGTGTCAAGGACAATGGGACCTAATTTTGTAATGGATATTCTATGATAATGATGTGTTTTTTTTAAGTGATAATGTTTATGTTGTCTTTAGCTGGTCGAGATAGATTTTGACTTATTAGTGAGGGACTGCATAGCTTATAAGCTATCCAGTTTTTTTATTTTCCAATAAATTCTTAGTTCCCATGACCATTTATGCTTAAGTTTCTATTTTTAAAATACTTTTTATTCTTTAAGAATCGAAAGTAAAAAGTAACATTAATTGTAAGGTTTTGTTTTTTAGATAGATGTAATTTTTGAGATTGACCCTTATATGTTCGATCGTGCGTGTCAAGCGACGGCGAGCGCTACCGAACTTGTACCGCATGGTTGCCATTAGTGGCATTTCTATCTTTAGCTCCTCTGTGCTTCGGAAGGCACGCTAAGCAGTTGGTCCCGGCTCTTATTGCCAGAATGCTGTGCCCGTGAAACACTTTTTTCTTTAGGCAGCCTGATAAACCTGACAGTATTGGCCAGTATCACGGATCTTGTTCTTTTTGGTCCGGTTTCCCTGTAAATTGGGCTATGGAGGTCACCGACAGTACCTACTACAATAACATTTCCATCGAGTAAGGATCATAATTAAAGCGTAACCTAGGCTCTAAAGTGTAAGCGAAATTGCAACTGGGAAAAACGATAGGATGATAATAAATCAGGCATTTAATGATATCTTTAAGTTTATAAAAGTCAAGATAGAGGCCTATGTCCAACAATGGACAACCTACGATGTCTATACAAACAGGAAAATACAAGTATAATAATTTCTTCAAGTCCAAACGATACCAGGGTATCATGGCCGTGTAAGCATTATGTTTATGACGAGCAATCACACAAATTGGATGCAGTTTTCACCGAGAAATAAAGGCTGGAACACACTCACAACAAATTGACTTATAAATTCAAAGTTACTTTCACATTTTAGAATATGATTTTGAAATAATGTTAAGTAACCTTTATAATCAGTATAACTCTAATCGTTTTTTTTTCTGTGATAGAATAGAAAGAGTATATATAGGAAAGAAAAGGTATTTTATAAAATAATACCACTGGTGATCGATACAGGAGCAGATCGATATTAGATTCATAGATGAAAAAAATTGCTTCGGAGACCGCGCGCGTTTCCAAATTCTTTGTTAAGACTACTCACACAACAAAGTAAAGTCAAGTGACTTTACTTACTAACTCTCTGTGATTATTTGTTTAAATTATCCTATATTTATATGTATTTCTACTTATTATATACACCGGTGGTTGTCAAAGTAAGATCACGTACCGTACGTGAAAATCAGTTCAGTTTGGTTAAACATGCACAAGTCCTTCAAAGTTAATATTATAATGTCATCTATGTACACAAACCCTTATGAAGTAATTATTCATTTCACTCGTAAAAAATAAAATTGCCTGTCGTAACGATCCTGTAATAACAAGTATTAACTGCACTCCATATTAAACGAAAGCAGAAAAGCAAAAAAATAAAAAAAAAATACTAAGGCTGTATAGTAATTTGTTTAAAGCATTAGTTTGACTGGATTGGAGAAATAAAATTTTACGTTACTGAGGTATTTAGGGTTCCTTACTCAATAGGTCAAAATAAGATTCAATTATAGAACCTTTTACTTATCTTCTTTGTAAATGGCGGACTTAAAGCCGTGAGCTTTTTCTATCCAGTCAACCAACCAGTGGTGCAGAAAAAGTCAAAAAGAGTGCCATACCATATGATATATCACTTTATATTTGATGGATTTTCTGTCAATCTACGATGCACACCCTGTTGTCAGAGTTCTTCGAAACAGCCTCTGACGTGGTTCCTTTAACGACCTTCCGACAGCAGCCGGGACTTGAAGAGGCTTAACGTGCCTTTCGAAGCACGGTATTATTGTTGTTGTCAGACAATCAGGTGATTAAATTCGAGCTTGCAATGTCCAAACCAAGCTGAAAACAACTAAACAAAGTATGCTTCCGATAAGAATAGAACCGACGATCCCCGGATCTACAGGCAAACGCCTTAACCACTGAACCATGAAGTAAGTTCTTTACAAATGATTAGTGCCAGCGACGTCGTTTGCTCTTGATAGCACTTATGTAATAGGCAGAAAAAGGGTAGATATATTTTAATCTAACCAAGTATGTCGTGGGATAAATATAAATTATTTCTAAAGCAAAATCAGCTTTCTGCATTGAAAAACAAGGTACAAAGGAGAAAGCGGGAGATTTCCATACGAGAAAGCGAAACTAACTATTCAACGTTTAATGTTCAAACATACGTTTTATGTCTTGAATCTTGACTAGCTACTAGCTCTACCATGAGATATTGCAAACACTGTCCACTCCTTCAGAGCTATACATAACAACGTTCGTAAGTCTCTTTTCGTCCTATGTCTTGCATACATAAAACAACATTATAAAATCCACATTTTTTTTTAATCATAACCTAGTTACTTTTACTAATTGAGTATTTTTGAGTGTGCCGTCACTAAAAACTATATCATCTTAGGGCGCGTACACATAGAACATCCGTTTTACAGGTCCGTTTAAACGTATATGTTATTAGCGTATGTAGTTGTATGAGCGAGTTCATACAGAATACAGTATTCCGGATAAAGGATACCTTAATAAGATAAAGGATCCTGTAAAACGGATGTTCTATGTGTACGCGCCCTTAGATGTAGTTGCAATCATCATCATCATCATCGTTTTGTGTAGACAACACGACTATGCACACCCTTGTGTCAGAGTTCTTCCGAACCGCCTCTCGGCTTTTAACGAAAAGCATGGCGGAACCAACGGTTAACGTGCCTTCCAAAGCACGAAGTCATCTTTATTATCAGACAAACTTAATGTGATCACAGTGATGGTAAGGTTGTAGGTAAGTATCCTTTTCTATGTGGCCCACTGTACATATCTCTCTACAGATTAACGATCAAACAATGAACATTGTGTACAGATTCACGCCACGACGCCAACCGCAATGAATTACGATCATTTGCAAAACCATGGTACGCTGCGCGTGCGCCATTCAAATCAAACGTTTGCATGTTCCGCGCCCACGTGTGCCTGCGCAGTGTACACAGATTAATAAACTTAGATAAAACATTGAGTGTCATATTGAACATTATTTTGTGATGTGGAAAATGGTCGTTGCCTTAGAAGATATATAACTTTTTAGGTACTCGTAAAACTAGATCAGAGAGAATTGAAACATAGGTATTTGGAGACAATATTGCTGTCTCACCTTCACCACATCCTAAAGAGTAAGATAACTGCAGCGCAGACCAATCCTACTTATATTATAAACGCGAAAGTTTATTTGGATGTTTGTTACTCTTTCACAGGAAAACGGCTGAACCGATTTGGTTGTAATTTGAAATGAAGATTGCTTATACACTATGGAACAACACATAAGCTATAATTCCCACAGAAGCGGGGCCCCGGGCAACAGCTAGTTAAGTTATACATATTTCAAAAACAACTAATGGCACAGAGCTTCGCCAGCAATTTCTAGTCAGCAAAGATCCACTTCGGGTCGCTGAGACAGCGGAGTAAGTATGTAAGTAAATAAATAAGTTATCCATGATAAGAAGTAAAGTGGTCTATTCTAGCGGGAAAACAGACGAAGGGCTTTTACGCCTTCAATTTACAAGTAGAAAGTGTGTGAAATACCAGTTTTTTCTCCAATCCCGTTCTGTTCGAAGCAAAAACACCCGATATTTTAATTATCACTTCCGTGGCCTGAATCCGTCAATTAACCGGCCCGGAGTGAGTTTTTTAGTATTCCGACCGGTGATTTTTGATTGTTTATTCTCAATCAACGATAAACTTTGACGTTTTATTCACAACTACTTGGGCGACCGAACTTCGCTCGTTTTATGCAGAAAATCTTTTTGCGTGAAAATATGGGTAAAATAAAATGAATTTTCCCTGACATGAAACCTAGCTAGATTATCTTTTTGACTATTTAAAAACTTATGTTTTAAATTTAAAAGAAATCGTTAGAGCCGTTTTCGGAAACGCGATTACAAATAAGAAATTGCATTACCTTTGAACTAATTTTTATTTTCGATCCTGTACAAACTACTGATGTATTTATTTATTTATTTAAACTTTATTGTACAAAATACAGTTGTATAGCACAATAGGCGAACTTAATGCTAAAAGCATTATCTAACAGTCAACCTTTAGGTCAAGCAGAGATCGTAATGTGGGTTTAATATAATAGTAATATAAATTTACATAAACTTACATACATATACTTACATATATACCTAGATATATAAATACATAAATAACAATATACATATATATATATATATATATATGACAAAAATATTTACGAGATAAAGCAGCAACTCAAAATGTACCCGTAATTATTACCTAATTTTGCTCCTTAAACTGTGGCGTTCTGTGATAGTAAGAACCTGTAGGCAAGCCATTTGAAGTTAGCGCGGCTAGAGGCTGTTCTGATGGATTCTGGAAGCTTATTCCAATGTCTGACAGCCGTCACAGCGAAAGAATTAGAGAGAAAACCGGTACGGTGAGAAGGAGTAGCAAGGGTCATAGTATTGGAAGAAAGCAGGATTCTTTCATGAGTCGAACTTAAAAGTTTGAAATCAATTTTGAGATAATCGGGAGCAAGTGGATTATAGAGAATATTATAAAGTTGGCATAATATATGCAAATTCCTGCGTTGACGGATGGGTAGCCATTTAAGCTGAGAACGATATTCTGAAATATGGTCATATTTCCGGAGACAAAAAATGAATCTGATGCAATTGTTTACAAGACGTTCCAATTTATTCAGCTGTTCTTCAGTTAAGTCCAGACAACACACATCACCATAATCAATTAGAGGAAGTATTAGCGCTTGAGCCAGCATAATTTTTGTTCTAATGGGCAAAAAGTTTTTAAGACGTTGCAGATAGTGAAGAGTACCATATACCTTTCTACTGATTTGGTTGATATGAGTGTCCCAACAGAGCGTGCTATCGATGTGTACACCAAGATCCTTTACTACTGGACTGAATGGAATCACGTTACCGTCAAATTTAAGTGATTTTGTAAGGTTCAAATCAATATTGTTAATTTGGTATGAGCTACCTACTATTATAGCTTGACATTTTAAAGGATTAACACGAATTCCAAAATTAATAGACCATTCTAAAATACTATTTAAATTTTGGTTTAATAGAGAAATGGCTTGGTCAATATCATCTATGTTTGTCTGTGTATAAAGCTGCAAGACGTCAGCGTAGAAATGGTAGGAACAAGACAAGTGTTGTGAAAGAAGATTTATAAAAACAGAAAAAAGGATAGGGGACAGAATACCACCCTGTGGAACACCGGCTTTTAGATCACACCAATCGGAGGTGTCCATACCATTACGAACCTGTTGCCGGCGACCATGAAGATAGCTAGAGAACCAAGCAATCACTGAGGATGAGACGTTGCAACGGGAAAGGACAGCGAGCAAAATATCAATATCCACTGTGTTAAAAGCATTGCTGAAGTCAATTAGTGCAATAATTGTTACTTTTCTGTTTTCCATTCCTGTTCTTATATCATCAGTAAGTCGGATTAGAGCTGTGGTTGTGCTATGACCAGGCCTAAAACCGGATTGATGAGTGTTTAGGATATTATTGTTTAATAAGTGTTTGGAAAACTGGTTAAAAGCGGTAGCTTCTAAAACTTTAGACAGGAAAGAGAGGATGGAGATAGGACGAATGTCATTCAACCGAGAAGGTTCAGGGATTTTAGGAAGTGGGCGAACGTAAGCAATAAGCCACGAGGAAGGGAAATGGTTTTCTGAAAGGCTGGCATTAATAATGTGCGTGATGATTGGGAGAACAAAACGGAGAATATGGATTATCATCACGCGGTTGATTTGATCTGGCCCTGTGGCATTAGAAGAGATCGATTGAATGGTTTTACATACGTCATCCTCAGTGACCGCCGTAAACTCGAATACCCTACCTTCAGGAACAGGCAATTGAAGAATTGAAGAAATAGTAGAGTTTTTTACAAAGTTATCCAATAGAGAGACTGAAGAAAAGTGATTATTTAGATCATTTAAAGAAAATAACAATTTAGGACAATGTTTCTGTACTTTGCCTATGCCCTGAGAATTGAGAAATTTCCAAAGATTGGCGGGAGCAACATTCACGATGTTGTCAGTGAAATATCGACGCTTGGCGTTTCTGCAAAATTGATTACAACGATTTCTTGCAACCTTATACAATGACCAATTTTCATCAGTGCGATCTTTTTTAAACCTACGAAAGGCTATATTACGTCGTTTCATGGCGATACGTACTCCGTCAGTGATCCACGGGGCAGGTGGACGTCGTATTTTCACGGATTTGATTGGAGCGTGAACGTCATACAGAGATAGAATTTTATTGTTAAACAGAGAAATTTTCTCGTCTACTGCATTTGCCGTAACTACGGGCGACCAATCAATCCTAGATGCGTCAGATGTTAGAGCATTGTTATTTTTTTTTGAGAAACAACGGAGATACAGCGTCGTTGGTTTGATTTTGTAGGAAACGTAAATAAGGTCATGACGGGAAAATCCAGGCGCAGGAGTTTGACCATGACTAGCAACAAGGTTTTCAGAAGAGGTGATAATTAAATCAAGTAAAGTGGGACCAAAATCTGTGAAATGTGTAGGTCCGGAAGGAAGAATAGAAAAATTGACAGACTTCACAATATTAACTAGTTTGGAAGCTCTGTCATCTTGTTTTAAAAGACAGGTATTGAGATCACCTAGGATCAGATGATGGGCGTAATCCGAACAAACAGATTGTAAGAGATACTCAAAAGTAGAAAAGTAGTCTACTTTTGAAGAAGGAGGGTAGAAGACGCCGAGAACTGCTTTTACGCCTTTTATATGTATTTATGTAATTTGTGCAATAAAGGGTTTATTAATTCATTCATTCATCACCCAAGATCCAGAAAATTTGAATAGTTCATTTTCCAACTTGTTATGACTGGCAACGTAGATCCTCCACATTTGCGCGCTATCGTCTTAACTATTAGACCAGTCATTTTTACCTTCAATAAAAGGCTTTGTCCCTCATATGATAAAAACAAATAAATATATAATTCACACACACTTAACAAATGAACCTAAAGCTCCTTTTGGTGCCGCGCAAGCTCTCGACAGTTACCGTTCGACCCACATAATAAAACACTTCCAAGATCGATTTGTATAACCATGTACCAGGAACGCATAACTGATGAATAAGTATGATACTTTCCAGAAATTGAACAGTCTCTTAAAGGCAACCTCTCATTATTTCTGATTCCTTATTTGCACGTAGACTGCGCTAGCACATTTTCTATTCTTGATTAGCATGAAATATCGTCATCTTTCTATATTCAAAATTTTGAATAGAGTTTTACCGATTTTTTTACGTGGAATTGGAGTATAATAATTTGTCGAAAATAGCTTCAAACGGCCGCGATTTTGTAATTTTATTTAACGAACAAATAAAAATTATTCGACAGACCGATTTTGACTAAGATTTCAAAAATAGAGCAGCACCCGTAGCCAGTGACAATTTAAAAAAATTTCAATTTTTAACTAATGTCGACAAGAACAAAATTAATTGGTATTGACATAAGCTACGGTAAATCACGTGGTCAATCTTATGTCAATCCCATACATTTTGTTCTTGTCGTACGACGTTCACGTTTTGCGATTGTGAATTTGGCTAAACCCCCAGCTAATTCTTCTAAATAAGCTTCAAGCATAGATATAAAGATAGCTTCTAGCCATTGTCAAAACATTATAAATCGTCACTTACTACAGTGCGATTTACCAAATTTAATTCATATGACAAATGTGTTAGAACAAGCATTAAAAGATTCAAAGAGCCAGCATGTGCGACAAGTGCAAAGAGCATTATAATTATTTTATTAATGAAGTGTCAACTGTTTGGAAATTATTTATTTAATTATTTATTTGTCATATATATAAGTAGATAGTTTGTATTAAGTAAATCCTTATTGATCTGCCTAGGAGACATATTCTTTAGTTTAAAATCTATTGCAAGTATCGTAAAGCCGTCACGTCCCTCGTACGATACGACCACGGATACGACCGGCACCAGGGTGTCGATTCTGCTAACGTTAAATCACAATCGTGTCAAAATAGTGTTTCAATGGTAGTGCTTTTTTACACACTAGTTACAAGAAATGTATATTTTTTTCATATCACTTCTGATGTTCACACCACACACTACATTCACATCACATCATACTGTCATAACTCTTGTAAATAGTGTGTAAAAAGCACTACTATTGAAACACCATTTTGATACGATTTTGTCTTAACGTTAGCAGAATCGACGCCCAGGTGGGCTGCCTGCTTCGCTGCCAGTTCATAATAAGATGAAATCAATCTCTAATATTATAAATGCGAAGGTGAGTTTGTTTGTTTGTTACGCTTTCACGGCCTATCTACTGCACCAATCTTCTTGAAATTTCGCATACACGTTACACGTACATAAAAGTATTAAGAAGGACGTAGAATATAATGTACGTGATGGTCATTGACTATGACTTCATAAAAATAAAACATATAATATAAAAGGTTATAAATAGCTATACGATTGGACTACCATTTCACTACATAGTATAAAACAAAGTAGCTTTTTCTGTCCCTATGTTCCTTTGTATGCTTAAATCTTTAAAACTACGCAACGGATTTTGATGCGGTTTTTTTAATAGATAAAGTGATTCGAAAAGAAGGTATTTATGCCCATGCGAAGCCGGGGCGGGTCGCTAGTTCTTTATAAACCTACGTGAACGTGCCTTTACAAAGCTATGAATTTATAATAGGAAATCCATTGATAGAGTTAATAAACATCTCTCTCAATAAATTAAAGTTTTAAATCTCATATAAATGTCCGAATAATGGATGAATTTCGCATAATTTGAATACGAGTTTAAGATAACGATAGTAAAAGTTAATATGGCTTAATTGCGATTGAATTCGAAATGTATAATGGAGCATAGATTAATAGAAACTTTTTAAACGTTTTATTGCATAATTATCGTCATCCAAGCGTCTTTCCCATTTGCAAAATCCGTTGCGTAGTTTTAAAGATTTAAGAATACATAGGGATATAGGGATAGAGAAAGCGACTTTGTTTTATACTATGTAGTGATAGTGATAACTTTTAGTAAACTTGTTCTCATAAAATCATCAAAGGATGCAATTATAATAAGTTATGAAAGTAATACTTTCTAGAATTTCCATTTATAGTTTATGATATTGCCGTCTTCCTGTGTGTTATACAGGATGTATGTAAAACTAGGCTAGCTATTTATTTTAACATTTGTAATTAATTATATCTCTTTCTCATTTTAATTTTAATCGATTAACTTTTATTTATATCAAAAACGGGCTTTTGCCCGCGGCTTCGCCCGCGTGAACTTGCCTGGGGATTTTTTCCCGGGATGAAAGGTAACCTAGGTCCTGCTCCTGGTTCTAAGCTACTCCCCACCAATTTTCAACAAAATCAGTTCAGCCGTTCTTGAGTTATAAAAAAATGTTACTAATACAATTTTCTTTTATATATAAGACTAGCTGTTCCCAGCGGCTTCGCCCCGCGTGGCACTCAGTTATATCGCGCCCAAAAGTAGCCTATTTTTGACCTCAGGTAGTTAACTACATCTCTACCAAATTTCATCACAATCGGTCCAGCAGTTTAGCCGTGAAGAGGTGACAGACAGACTTTCGCATTTATAATATTAGTATGGATAGTATGGATATGGAAGTATGGATATATGAACGGCTAAACTGATTAAAATGAAAATTGCTGAAGAGGTAGCTTAGTACCAGGAGAAGCACATTGTAGTTCCCGAGGGAAGTTCACCGCGGCGAAGCCGCGAGCAAAAGCTAGTATATATATATATATATATATATATAGATTTAAGATAGGATAGATTATACCAATCATCAAAGAAAAATAATTAAAATAATAAACTTAAATAATTAAAACAGTGGAGTCTATTCCAGGTGCTTCTATCTTCCGCTAGGCGACATCGATACGACACGACTCCCACTTATTCCTTTATTTGTTTTATGTAATCCATGATGTTGGATGTTTATCTATGTATGTATTTGTTATAAAATATAGTATCGTTGAGTTAGTAACCCATAACACAAGTCTCGAACTTACTTTGGGGCTAACTCAATCTGTGTCATTTGTCCCTATATATTTATTTATGATGCAAAAAGTAATTAAGTAAATTTTGTTCTGTTTTCTATTGCTCGCCTAGAAGATATTGCTCTAGCTATAAAACAGCTTTGGCAGATCTAAAGATATATAAAAATTACCAAAAAAAAAAAAAAAAACAACATTCCGACGAATTGAAAAACCTCCTCCTTTTTTTTGAAGTCGGTTAAAATGCAAAATAATTTTTGTCATCACGATTATCATGTATCTATACATTTGTACATACGGTCTAGTCGTTTCCATGCTGGTCTGGGAGAAAAAGAAAAACATAAAATGTATCAGCTGCTTTTCTTCCCTCGGAGAATGTAAAAGTCGACCGAGGGAATCGTGGAATGGGGGAATCATGACAAAGGCTATGCGGCTAGCAACCCATGACTATTGATTTCCTGTTTCAACTACCATCATGCCTAACGTGGTCTAAGGTGTTATGACTCTAGGTAGGTTAGGTTCTATCTACCCCGTATGGGATAAAAACGTGATTATAAGTGATGATGCCTTCCAGACCAATTTCGGCCACGGCGACTATTATACACTATGGTGTGAGCTTCGCTGGTTTACTCTCTTATTTGCTCGCTGATGGCTGCAATATCCAAATTTACTGCTAAATGTGCGCATGCAATGCTGAAAATATAGAACTCCATCAATATAATTATATTTAATTCCTATTCCACATGAAAAAAACAGTGATATGATATGTATGTCTACGTCATCTAAGTATATGTTTCTCGATCGTGTTTATAAAATCGTAACCAGAGCGCTCTACTTAGCAGCGTTTCACAAAAAACCGGTTTGGAATCTCACATTTTAGCGCCACTAATGATCTATAGATCAATGATCTATTATAGATCATGATCGATGACGCGTGCGCATGCCAATTACCGTTAGTTGTGACAATGTATTGATCGATAGTGAAAAAATGTGTTAGGTGTTTGATTGTAACTAGTGTGCATTGTAGCGTCGCATTATACTATACTAACTGTTGCTTTGTGGCTTTGCCCGAACTATTTTACATTGATATCATTTATCTGTTATGTGGGTTTATTTATTTGAAGCAGCGAATGACAATTAAAAAAAAAAAAGGTTTTTTCTTGGCTGATTATTGTTTTTGTTGGAAAAATGATATTTTTCTAATTGGCCTGGGTCTTGAATGTTTATCTTTATATGTATACTTGCTATAAATTCTAAAATTTGTCCCTATATATTTATTTATATGCATGTTTGCCTACTTTATAGTAAAAAAAAACTACCATGACCTTGCTTTCCAGGTCAGAACATTGAATTTGAGGTTGGGTCAGACCACCGAATCCCAAACACATGACGCGGTCGTGACGGACATCCTAACGTAGTTTTTTGCAAGTATTAGCGGTAAAGCTTTATGATATAGGCTGTTACTTTTACTCTTATTATATTTTTTTGGAATATTAAAAAAAAAAAACTACTCGTATGATGCTTATATAAATCTTTATTATCTAAATATTTCATGTCAATGGCTAAAAACTTAAATTATTTAAATTTGTTTGACAGGTAGAAGAATTGGTAGTTTGGGCACCTGCGACGCAAGGTCTAGAAAACCAATCTCTATACCGTAATGGCTATAATAATTAATAACAAATTACCCTTAGTCCAATTTCGTATCTGGCTTCGATATGGGAAATAAAAGTCCCAGTATCTATATACAAAAAAATACGAAAGGTTACTCATAAAATCTGAAGAATTACATGGCATCTGAGATTTTGTGGAAAAGTAGTTAAAGGGAGACGTTAGCTAAAAACAGATTTCCATATTTCCCGCAAACACAGGAATGGAGTCATCATATTACTTCTGCCGCAAGCGGTCCACTGCAGGACATAGGTCTTGGATTTGAGTCCCGGGAAGTTTAAAATTAAAAACTTAAAACTACATAATTACTTCTAGTAGAAATAAAAAAACTTAAAAATAACAAAACTGACACTCGATTTATAATTTTTTGGTGATAATTTTATTTTAACTGATTATAATGTTTTTAAAAAAATTTAAATATTTTTTTATTTCGGAGTTTCGAAGAGCAATTTCGGAACATCCTATAGATCTTCATTGCAGACTAACACGGCTATGCGCCAACCTAGTTACATACATACATACAAGTTTATCCTTCATTATGTTGAATTATAGAACGAAAGTAGAATTATTTGTTATCATTGCAATTCATTTGTTTTTGAGATTTAGACAGATGCAATAACAAGTTAGTCGGGTGTGAGATATCCTAAGAATTTGGAATCACGCGTGGCCTTTGACGCGAGGCAAATTTTTCTTTTTTAACCTATGGTGATATCACTATAATTTGCTTTCTTGTTTTATTATATCAAAACACTGCACTGCAACATTATAAGTATGTAGGTAGACAACTAAAACTAACTAGTAAAAATAAAACGGTTCAATCAGCAACAATAGTAAAATATACTTGAAATGTGGTAATCTTCCATGCTGGTCTGGGAGAAAAAGAAAAACATAGAATGTACCAGCTGCTTCTCTTCCCGCGCAAGCCGTAAAAGTCGTCTAAGGGAATCGCCGAATGGGGAAATCATGACATAGGCGATGCGGCTAGCAACCCATCACTATTGATTTCCTGTTTCAACTACCATTATGCTAAACGTGCCTAAGGTCTTATGGCCCTAGGCTCTGTCTACCCCGCATGGGATAAAGACGTGATTATATGTATGTATGTATGTATGTATGATGTCAAAAAAATAACTTTTTCTAATAGAAATTTTGATCGTTAGGTGTTCTTTTTTTTATTAAAGAATAATAGTAATTTCCATATCTTACTGTCCTTTAACTTTGTACGATAAGACTTTTAAAAAATTATATAGAACTAGCTGTTCCCCGCGGCTTCGCCCCGCGTGGGAGTCGGTTATATCGCGCCCAAAAGTAGTCTATGTTTGACCTCAGGTCGTTAACTACATCCCCTCCAAATTTCATCACAATCGGTCCAGCAGTTTAGCCGTGAAGAGGTGACAGACAGACAGACAGACAGACAGACTTTCGCATTTATAATATTAGTATGGAAGTATGGATATGGATTAAATTTAAGGACTTACCTATAACTATAAACGCAGCGGCCGCCAATATATGCGTTTTAAACTCCATTATGGACACAAAAGTTACACTATCAGTCTTGATGTTCACTAAAATTAATTTTACACTATTGGTTGTTCAGTCGTCCATGGTGTGAGGGTTCTGTAACAAAAAAAAGGTATTTGTTATTTTTTATCTATAACTAGCGACCAGCCCCGGCTTCGCACGGTCGCATATTATACATAAAAACCTTCCATCTTAATCACTCTATCTATTAAAAAAAATCCGCATCAAAATCCGTTGCGTAGTTTTAAAGATTTAAGCATACATAGGGATATAGGGACAGAGGAAGCGACTTTGATTTATACTATGTAGTGATAGTGATTGTGATACAAAGAGTTTTTAACGACTACCAGATGGCAGCAACAGATCGCGTGCTTTTCAAAATATGAAATCATTATTACAATTATTCATAACCAAAAATCAGGCAATACAAGCCAGCAATGTCCTAGCCACACTGAAAAAACTAAACAAAGTATGCTTCGTAATGATCAATTTGTCACCTAAGTCTTATGAATCGAACTCACGATCTCTGAGTCTCCTGGCAAACGCCGTAACTACTGGACCAAAGGTAATGAATAACTTTGCTGTGAGATTTGAACGCACGACACCTTAATTGTAAGTTAATTACCTAAATTCATAGATTAAAAAAAACCGTATGATTTCCTATTTCTATGCCTAAACCACAAAAAACAGTCCAACATTTTGAATAAATGAATAGTCGCCTTTCGCAATACGTGCTTAACCACAACTTATCAAGTCAATGGTCCTCAAACTTAATTGCAGAAGCTTAAAGCTCAGACAGAGCTTTTCTCCGACCCACTTCGAGAGCTTTCATCGAGATAGGGCTTGCAATATTTGTTGCTGAAATGCAATGATTTATTGTCGATAATAATTTCTGTTATTGAAATAGGACTTTGTGTAACTATCAACACTACATAGTATAAAACAAAGTCGCTTTCTCTGTCCCTATGTCCCTTTGTATGCTTAAATCTTTAAAACTACGCAATGGATTTTGATTTTCCGTTTCCGGTGTCAAGTGACAAGGACGTGTTGAACATCGCTCCCGAGATTAAATTCCTAACCAAACGCAAAACTAGTGATACAGTGCTCAAATATACAAAATAGTGTTAGAAAGTGTCTGCAAGTAAACCTCGCGTGGTGATTTTTGGTAGAAACAGCCGCCCAATTCGCTCCAAGAGCAAATTGTCGAAACAAATTTTGAGGTTATATTTATCCAAAGACTATAGACTTCCAAAAATAAAGGCCACCATCCATCAGTCATCCAGCACCAACTAAACACTAAACAGACAGTACATAGTCTGTGGACTACGAAGTACATTGCTAGGTACGGACGGTTATTTACCCAACATGACAGCCCAACTGACAGGAGAGATGTCACTACTCTTTGACAGAATGAAAGAAGAGCTAAATAAACAAACAATTCAAATCACAGAAAACGTAACAACAACAGTGATGAAAAAAGTGGACGAAAAAATACAACCAATTATAGCGGAAAATGAAAGACTTAAACGCGAAGTGGAAAACCTAAACAACAAACTGCGCTCTTTGGATACAAATGCCAGGAAAAATAATCTTATTCTGCACGGCATCCCAGAATGTAGCAGCAAGGAGATAGAAGACGTAAATACCTTAGTTTTGAAGACGGTCAAAGAATTGGATGTGGTGATGGAGAAAAGTGAAATCAACAAAGCTTTTCGCCTAGGAAAAAAAGTGGAAAATGGAAAAACAAGACCTATTCTGCTAACAACAACCACTTTACAAAAAAAAATAGATATTCTCCACAATAAAAAGAAAATGAAAGAAAACACGTACATTACTAACGACTACCCTAAAGAAACCATGCTGAAAATCAAGGCGAGAGCAAAGAACTTTCGAGAAAATGAAAAAAGAAAAAGAAACTCTGAGACACCAAGCCCAAATGATAAACCCAATAATTCCACAAAGAAGATCCAACGAAAAGATGCTTTCCAGTTTATGCGCGAGCGCTCATACTCAATGTCCGACAAAAACACCTACCTCAACTAATAACCTGAAACGAAAATCAACACAACAAGCAAATTACAACATCAAACCTTCTTCAATACGGTTGGTCCCCGCGAAGAAGTATGACCAAAACCCTCCAACCAATAACGAACTTAGACAAAAGAGTCAAAACCAAGCAAAAAGAAAGAAAGATTCTATATACATATGTACATTAAATACAAGAACCCTCCGAACAACTGAAAGTCTTCAAGAACTAGAACTGGCTATTTTAAATATAAAATGGGACATAATAGGAATAAGCGAAATGAGAAGGTATGGCGAAGGTATAGAAGAGTATAAAAACTTCATCATGTTTTACAAAGGGGAAACGCCCGGTCACAAAGGAGTAGGGTTCTTAGTCAACATCAAACACAAAAACAAAATTAAGGGATTTGAGGGAATAAGCGAAAGAATAGCAGTACTTCACATTGATATCCCTAACTACCACAAAATCTGGACAATAATCCAAATCTACGCACCCACAGAACAAGCAAAACAGAGTGATACAGAGTGCTTCTACAACAATCTTACAGAAACAATTAAAAGGCACTCAGGCAATCATGTTATTGTCATGGGGGACTTTAATGCACAAGTTGGAGTCAAAGAAGCAGGAGAAGAATTCATAATGGGAAGATTTGGTTATGGAAAAAGAAGCCCAAATGGACACAAACTAATTAGTTTTTTACTAGAAAACAACCTAACAGTACTGAACACAATCTTTAACAAAAAAGCCAAAACAAAATGGACTTGGATATCTCCAGAGATGAAACGCAAAAACGAATTATGTACTTACAAAAATGAAATTGACTATATTATTACAAACAAACCTGGGACTTTCACTGACACAAGTGTAATACAAAGCCTCAATTTCAACACAAATCATCGTATGGTACGCTGCTGCCTATCCAATTATGAGCCAAAAAAACCAAGGCCAAAAATAAACCAGTTAAACTACCTACAAATGTTTAGTAACAATGAGGCGATAAAAGAGGACACTGAATATATGTTGGAAGTTGCAAAATCAAATAAAAATCTAACCGAAAAATACAATACAATAGAAAACAAGCTTAAACAACAATTGAAAATTCAAAAAAGTAAGAAAAAAGAACTGTACCTTAGCAAAGAAACAACAAAACTTATAGAAGATAGAAGAACACTTATAGCAAAAAAGGATAAAAAAAAACACCTTAAAGGTATTTCAAAACTAAGTAAGCAAATTAGGGAATCAATGAGAAAAGACCGAAAGAACCGAAGAATCAAAACACTCGAACACCACATAGCTAAAACTGGAGGCACAAGGAAAGCTTTTAAAGAACTTCGCGAAAAGGGAAAAGAATGGATAACAAAGATAAGAGACAAAGGATCACAAACTACTTCCAGAGGCAAAATCCTAAAATTAGCAACAGAATTTTATAGTACAATGTACTCAAAACAACAAGATCCATCACTACTTAGCATAGGACTAGATCCAGACAACACAAATGACAGCGAAGACATACCGGATATATTAGTAGCAGAGGTGGAAAAGGCTATCAAAAGCCAACAAATGGAGAAATCCCCAGGTCCAGATAAAATACCAAACGAACTAATGCGTGGGACAATAGAAGAATTAAGCCCAATACTAACCAATATCTTTAATGAGATACTCAAATCGGGTAACATTCCCGGCCAATGGACAGAATCACACATAATTCTTCTCTACAAGAAAGGCTCAAAAGACGATATTGGGAATTACAGACCCATTTCACTCATTTCGAACATATACAAAGTCTTCGCAAAAGTCATACTTAACAGAATAACAAAAAAACTGGATGAAAACCAACCATTAGAACAGGCCGGATTCCGCAAAAACTTCAGCACTATAGACCACATACACACCATTAAACAGCTTATACAAAAATACAATGAATACGAAAAAACTATTTATATTGCATTTATAGACTACTCCAAAGCTTTCGATAGCATCAAACATGAATCAGTATGGGAAAGTTTGGCAAAACAAGGAATAGAAAATGCCTACATTAAAATTATAAAAAACATCTACAGAGATAGCAAAAGTAGTGTGAAGTTGGAATCCCTGGGCCCCGCATTTCCAATTAACAGGGGAGTCAGGCAAGGTGACCCACTCTCGCCGAAATTGTTCTCTGCGGTGCTGGAGCATGTGTTTAGGAAATTAGATTGGGACAATCTGGGACTGAATATAAATGGAGAGAGGTTGAACCATTTAAGATTTGCCGACGACATAGTCGTACTAGAAGAAAACCCAAAATTGCTGGAATACATGATCCAGACCCTGGCAGATAGAAGTCGGGAAGTGGGCTTAGAAATGAACCCTGATAAGACAAAGGTAATGACAAACTCCACAGTTGCTGACATAACCATAGATGGGAAAAACCTAGAATATGTTACGGAGTATGTATATCTGGGACAGATTATATCACCCAAAGACCAGATGTCCAAAGAAATAAATAAAAGAATTGCAATTGGATGGAAATCTTTCTGGGCACTAAAGGAAGTTATGAAAAGCAAAGAATTAAGCACAAAAATTAAGAAAAAAACTTTCGACACCAGCATTCTACCCTGCATAACCTATGGCTGCGAAACATGGGCCCTTACTAAAAGCCACAGGGACAAGCTATCAAAATGCCAGAAAGCCATGGAGAGGAGTATGTTAGGCGTGAAACTAAAAGATAAAGTCAGAAGTGAACACATTAGAAAGGAAACAAAAGTAACAGACATCCTTGAAAGGGTAGATAGTCAGAAGTGGAGATGGACCGGGCACATGCTCAGATGTAAGCTAGAAAAATGGAGCAAACGAGTAACTGTCTGGTACCCGAGAGATGGCAGCAGGAGCCGAGGACGAAAAGTACTAAGATGGGAGGATGACCTAAAAATGACCCTAGGACCCTGCTGGCAGAGAGTGGCAGCAGACAGGGAACAATGGAGGAAGTTGGAGGAGGCCTATGCCGAAAGGCAAACCGTGCTTAGGGATTTTTTATAATCAAAACTCACTTTGTAAACTGTTCAAGCTCGGAAATAAAAGGCTTTATTATTATTATTATATTATAATGGATTTTGATGCGGTTTTTTTAGTAGATAGAGTGATTCAAGAGAAAGGTTTTTATGCCCATGCGAAGCTGGGGCGGGTCGCTAGTTGACATATAAATTACATCTAAGGTTTAAATTATGATTTTGTATATTGTACGTACATATAGTTCGAGCTATTTCTGTGATATAGGAAAAAAGATATGTGAGTTTTGGTATATAGTTTGTTTATTTAAGTTTAATTTTTAATTGAGCAATACCAAAGAATATTTTAGAACGTCTTGGAAAATGGATACTAAATATACTTTGTACAAGGTAGACACAAATCAACTGCAAATATTTTAAGGGCAGATACAGATAACTATACTGAACAACTTTTCCTATAAACTTATATCGAAATATGAAAATTTATTTTTCACTCTCCATACTAAACTAGATCAGCTGATTCTCAATTTGTATAGGAGGTCAAAAATTTTTTTTCGTATTTCGACATAAGTTTATTTAGGAAAGTTGTTCAGTTTAGTGGTCTGAATCTGCCCTTAAAATATTTGCAGTTGATTTAAATTCACCTTAATACATAGGTAAATAATAAACACTTAATACTAATAACTTGTGTGTGATCCAGTAAGTAAGTTGTAGGGGTTAAAACAAAAAACTAACTAAGGGGTAATCCCATCTTTTTATACTCAAGGTATTATGATATCAAAACTAAATCAATATCAAAATCATTCCCTACGAAATGTTTGAATTTTACCAAACGAAAAGACAAAAATTTAGAGAAATATATCTACCTATTATATTCTTATTGCTAGTTAGTATGTTACACCCGACAAGGCACAAAAAAGACATCTTGAAATATGCAAAGTACCAGGGTATAATAAAACCAAAGAGGTCACTGCATCAGCCGTCCAACCTTGGCAGGCGTGACCTATGACCCGGAAGATTGCATTAAGGAAAGTAGTACTACAGACAATACTGGCCGCATTGACTTTCTCGCGGCCTCTACACGCCTGGTACTTTAGAGGTACGTTTCATACATTGATGCAGTTTGTAGCTGGATTTCCCTAGAAACATTTTGCACATATTGTAGAAAGTAAAGTTAAGGAAAATAAAATAACATGTTTCTTAAAGACGAATGCTAATAAATAACCTCAAAATTATTGCTATTAAGATCAATTAAATATTCTCCATTATAGTGCGTAGCAATACAAAATGTCGGCCTAGCCCCATAAATTAAATTCTTTCCACGCAAAATGGTTAAAAATAACACTTTATTCGCGTTAAATTGAAAAGGCATATTTCAATCTCGATGAGCAATTCACACAAAGAGAAAATAATTTTCATAACCCGTTAAAACTGACAATAATTTAAAAATGATTTTCAATTTTGTGGGTTCGGGTCACAAAGGGACAATCATTTTCTCATTAATGTCAGATGCAGCTTTTGACCCAAAAATGGGGCGAAAAACGACGTATCTGCTATCAATGGCGCAAAAACTGCGTCAACGATGATATAAATTGCAGGAGTTGACAATATAGGTACTTATGTCTTTCTTTACCTGCGTTGATGAGTCAACAAAGATAATGATGGTATCTGATATTTTAAAAATCATCATGAAATATCATGTTAATGTCACAGTCAATCAACCATACACACCCTGGTGTCAGAGTTCTTCGAAACCGCCTTTCGGCCTCTGCCGTGGTTTCTTTAACGACTACCAGATGGCAGCCGGGACAAACGGCTTAAGGTGCCTTCCGAAGCACGGAATCATCTTTATTACCAGACAATTAGGTGATTCAAGCCTGCAATGGCCTAACCAAACTGAAAACAACTAAACTACTACATTTTGAAATAAAAATAAATTAATAAAACTACATTTTGTGCAATTTGTTGTAAATATTGAAAAAAATATATTCGAATAATTTTATCCTTTACTTTTGTAAAACATTTATTTTATCTAACTATTATATAAATGAAAACTAATTCTATTTAATGCAATAGTTATATATATTTTATATATTATTTTATTTTTATCGCGTATTTACAAACCTACAGAGCATTAAACATTCTAAAATTTTTGTTTCTTGTTTTGTTGCTAAAATAAAATAAAAAAGAGGAAAAGAGATAAATCTTAGTTTTTTTCTATTTTCGCAAAATATAGAGACATGGACCATTTATGTAATGTAGGAAGTAATGTCATCTCCATAACTTTATAATTCACGTTTGAATAATTTGTCAGATACCAGGGCAATATATTAAATAAGATTTGTTTATCTCACAACGGTACATTTTTGCTGCTAAATGATCATTGATTTTTTAAACTAAATGTGTGTCAGATAAATAAGATATGAAATTGAATAATGATGTTTGTTTTTGATTAATATACCTTATTATTCATGTTTCAAAGTAAAGTTACACATTTATAAAAAGTACCTATTTGCAGTATTGTGCACACAGACCTGGGTGTCGATTCTGCTAACGTCAAATCACATTCGTGTCAAAATAGTGTTTCAATGGTAGTGCTTTTTTACACAATAGTTACAAGAAATGTATATTTTGTTTATATCACTTCTGATGATCACACCACACACTACATTCACATCACATCATACTGTCATAGCTTTTGTAAATAGTGTGTAAAAAGCACTACTATTGAAACACTATTTTGATACGATTTTGTCTTAACGTTAGCAGAATCGACGCCCAGGCAGCCATCTGCTAGTCGTAGGAACCATGTCAGAGGCCGAGAGGCGGTTTCAAAGAACTCTGACATCAGGGTATGCATGTTCGATTGACCGTGTCACCTACAAGAAGTGATGATGATGACAGAAGATTATGGAAATTTGGAAAGATTTATTTTTATTTGGGATATTATTAATTGCACATCAAATAAATAATCACCCATCAATTTCTGTATATCAAATAAATTATTTTACTTTAAATTAAATTAAAAACTTGGTGACAGAAGCAACTAACGGTCAAAAGACGATTTTGTGACAGAAGGTAGGTTAGGTTATGGTTATACAGTGACCTTAACAGTGAGCGAGCGAGCGAAGCGAGCGAGTGTCAGACTTGGTGACAGAAGCAAAACAAATTTTGCTGTGCAATCAGTAATTTTGATATGTATTTAGGTTATTTTTGCATACAAAAATTGTTTTTATTGATTTGCGTTTAAATACTACCCTTTTTATTTTACTCACACTCGTTTCTTATCGAGTTGTCTAGAAGATATTGCAAAACTAAAAGGTGAATACTTTTATGATTCTTGCTTTTTATTTTATTTTTAATGGTGCTATTAAAAAAATGTTATTAATCAGTTCTTATCAGTTATCCCAGTAGTATCTCAAGCCTATAGTAGTCCGGGGTACGCTAAAACTCGATATAAGTATATTTTTTTCCATAAAGTCCTATTATAGCAGATCAAATCAACCCACGCGCAAAATAGTGTTTAATTATGATATTCATATATATGCTAGACTTTAAGGTATTTATTTTATGGGTCAATAATATTGTAAAACATATTTTTAGCCTGAAATACATGAATAATTAACCTTCTTCTTCCGAGCGTGTTTCCCGGTTGCATCTTCAGCTTACGCTTTAGAGCCAGGATAAGCTTTTAATCATGGTCCTGATTTGTCGATACTTGTTTTTACAATGGAGCGACTGCCGTCTGACCTCCGTAACCTTTTTACAGGGAAACCAGACCCACAGGAACATGATCCGGGTGTGTTAGTGGCCAACACTGTCAGATTTTTAATGGTATCTGACATAGAGTAACGACTGCCATCTATCGATAACAGCCGGGACCTACGGCTTAACGTGCCTTCGTGGAGGACTAGGTCAACTAGCAAAGCTTATTAACATACAGCTATTTGAGCGGATATATTTATATTAGCAATATAAATAAATCCTTTAAAACAAATACAAGATTATATTCGAAGCACACTTTGTTTTGTATCATTTTCGTCTGAAACTTTATCAATATTAACTTTTAACTTATTGACCAAGACAACTGGTGTTTTACTTGTCCGTTATTTGAAGTCAATGCCTTACGCACAAAATGTTTAATGTACAGAAGTATATGTTACAAATTACGCAATAAACATGTTTATTCTGGTTGCAAGTTCGACTTAAAAATACAATCGTAATTGTGCCTTGAGAACTGTGTACCATTTTTATCCACCATTAGCTTTTGCCCGCGTCTTCGTCTGCGTGAACTTCTCTCGGGAACAGTGCTTTTGCTCGAGATGAAAGGTGCCCTAAATCCTTCTTCTAGTTCTACGTCACCTCCCCACCAATTTTTAGTTAAATCAGTTTATATGTTCTTGAGCTATAAATGGTGTAACTAACACGACTTTCTTTTATATATATATAGATAGATATTATTATCAACATCTCAATACTTCCATATCCATACTAATATTATAAATGTCAAAGTCTGTCTGTCTGTTAACGGCTACACCCCTAGATCGATTTTGATGAAATTGGGTGTGGATATAGTTAAAGATCAGGGGTCAAACATAGGCTACTTTTTCGAGCACTATGCGGGTGTAGCCGTAGCCAACAGATAATAATAAAAAAAAGTCATTTATTAACACTTTTTGGTATCATTATTTAACAAAAATTATTAACGATAAAAAATCTATACAACTTTATAAAATGTGGACGTGATAAACATTTACCAAAATAACATAATTTACAATATTGTCAGTGTGTCTGTTTGTTCTAACGATTAGACCGAATTTGGTGGGATTTCACTAGCAGATAGCTGATGTAGTAAGGGTAGCCCATTTTTTTTATAATTTTTTATGAACTTTGTAAACCAAACAGTAACTTTTTTGATAAATTCAATGCACGCTGGCACAGCTAGTACGCATTGCTTAGAAGATTTTTTTCTTGATTACATTGATGCAATGCTATTTCTGCACACATTTTATTTTTTACCTTTCAGTTCTGCTGTTAACCACTTAACGGATTCGCTTAATAGCTGTTACTAATTGCCAATCGGTTTAATGTAACTACCGACCAACAGGTAGTAAATGACAATGTTACTATAACATATAAGAAAACTAGCTGAACACCGCTATGTTACTCGTCTTTATAATGCACAGTAGTATAGTGGTAGTATAGCGCCATTTTTTTTTACCAAACTTTTGGGAATCGCGTATACTTTTCGGATCATTTTTGTAATTTTTTTGTAAAATTAAAATTCTGTAGGATTGTGTATTGACGACCTCCGTGGCGTAATGGTTAACATCCCTGACCGCTACTCAGGAGGTCCCGGGTTCGATCCCCGGTCAGGTCAAGATGAAAATTGATCTTTTTCTGATTGGCCTGGGTCTTGGATGTTTATCTATATGCGTATTTGTTATAAAATATAGTATCGTTGAGTTAGTATCCCATAACACAAGTCTTGAACTAACTTTGGGGCTAACTTGATATCTGTGACTTGTCCCTATATACTTATTTATTTATTTATTATTTATTTATGTAACTAAGTAACTATATTTAGCTTCAATGAATTTATACTTTTAGAAGTCTAAGAATGAAAAGAAAAAGTGGTCACTGTCGTGTCGCGATATGAACATTGAGTATATTATTGTAACTGTATACTGGACGGTCAGTAATTGTCATTTAATGGCTCGTGCTCACATGAGTAGATAAAGGTACACCTTTAGTGAGAGAGAGAAAGGCTCACACAAGTGCGCTAAGATATTTACTCCCACAATTACCTGTGTAGCACAAACGATATGTTTAGGCAAACCAGCACTCTAGCCAAGTGACAATTTCAAAGTACAGTACAGTACCTACTTACATGAAAGTAGTGGTCCAAATCAATGTAGGGTACCTACATAAAGCCATTAGGACTCGCCACTATGAGTCGGTAAATGGTTCTGTCGAATATAACATGTGTGGTAAGAAGCTTTGGAAGATGAAAAGTATTGATTTAATTTATTTTCTGACTCCATGTCTTACTCGTTTCTGGCACAAATGATTTGTTGCCGAACGTCATTGCGATTTAACTCGGAAATACAGCCAGCACCTTTCCGTAGAAAACCACAAAAGGCTTCAAAAGGTTCTAAATTTTTTTTTGTTCTTGGTAATAAAATTATATTGAAAAAATATGTTTTTAACGTAACATTCTATTCTGCATATTATTTAATTGATCCTTATGAATGATAATAATGAATAAGTCCCAGTAAAAAAAGTCCAAGAAACTTGATTTGTTCACTTAGCTTTTTTGTTAGTGAAGTATTCTCTCTGTCCAATATCTACTCCTGCGCTCATACTTTGACAGCGAGACCCGTTGCAGTCTTGATAATGTGTGGTAAGCAACGGTAGGAATGACCGGCGGTCAGATGGATAATACTATTGTGTTTCGGGAAGCGTGATTGATGTTTTAGGGTTCCGTCTTGTCTTCATCATATTAACTCTATTTTTGCCCACTATTGAGCATTGTGCTTCTTTGCATGTTATTTGAACTATATAGTTTATTTTATTTTATTAATCAAAAGGATTTCCGAGATCCAAGATTTACTAGTTTAATTATTGAATTTGATTTTAATTTAGTTAATTTAATTTGTTTTTATGACATATTTATTTATTTAATTATACAAAAATGTTATTTAATCATTGTGATATGATTTAAAAGAAATCGCACATTTTAGATTTATCTTCGATGAAAAATCTAAAAAAGCAGATTTTAATTTTTTGAATTAACCTTAACTAGTTTTTTTGTGAATGATCTAACACCATTGAAAAGAATATAAAAATAAAATTATCTTCTCTTAAACACTAACAATATGGTTTTGAGAAAATAAAAGTTGTAATTCAAGTCTGAAATTCATAGAGTAACTTTATTAACCTAGAGCGCGATTAATCCATCGTAGTATGTATGTAGGTATGTAGAGTTAAAAAAATTACAGCTGGTTTAATATTAAATTATTTAATTATCTATTTTCCTAATAAGAAATAATGAATGTACATATATATGTAACTAGCAGTCTACCCCGGCTTCACCCGTGGTACACACATAGCTTATGTCACTCGGGAATAGTGTAGCTTTACAACGGTAAAAGAATTTTTCAAATCGGTAGTTTCGAAGCAAACAAACATATCTTTCCTCTTTATAATACCAGTATAGATAGTATATATAAACAAAGTATATATATAGTATTATATTGTATAACAGTACACAAAGTCAAACTAGAACGTTATTAAATAGGCAAACTAACCTACCATTTAAGTTAACTTGCACCACATCGGCGTTTTTCAAATGACTATAAAATAAATTTTCCTTTTTTTCCCTATTGTACATTTCTGTAAAGAATTATAACTTTAAAATTAAATTAAATAACACATTATAATTATATTTCTAAATATACTAAACCAACATTACATAATCCATATCCATACAAATATTATAAATGCGAAAGTCTGTCTGTCTATCTGTCTGTCTGTCACCTCTTCACGGCTAAACTGCTGGACCGATTGTGATGAAATTTGGTAGGGATGTAGTTAACGACCTGAGGTCAAACAAAGGCCACTTTAGGGCGCGATATAACCGAGTCCCACTAGACAGCTAGTCATATCATAATTATAATCATTTATTTTATCACACACAGGTTACAAAAGGTTTAACAAATTCAGAACAGTTCTCTGTTACGATCTCTGCTTGACTCAAAGGTTGACTGTAAATGGATATAGATAATACTTTTAGCAATAAGTTCGCCTATTGTGCTACAAAGTTTATTGTTCAATAATAGATAGTTAAATAAAGTTTGAATATATAAAAATATATTTTTTTTTAAGTATGAAAGATTTTTCCCAAGCATAACAATCGACCGCGAAGTTTATACAGTCGCAAATTCCATCTTTATTCTCAGTTCTATTTGTCAGAAAGCGAGCCAATATCGTGCTCTACACTAAATAGTTACTCTATTACAAAATCACAGTGATTTGTGAGATTTTTTTGCGAACTCAACACTCAATGATCGATGATTGAGCAATTTTGATCATCAACTCGTAATGTGACAGCGTTGGCACACTTTTTTTGCTATCGCCACCTAGATTATAACCATTCGCTTGATTAGTACCTTAGAACATTGTCAAAATACTGTCAAATTGACGTTAATGACATATTTAGCACTTGAAAAATTATAAAGAGATTTTTGGAGGGAAAGTAAACTGTCGCTATGTCCGCGCTGTATTTGATTTTCAAAACTGAGGTTTTTTCCAGTATTTGTGCATAATATTAGCGGATTATAATTCGCAAAGTGTTCGTGAACAAGCGTGTGTGTTGGGAAGTGGTACAGTGTAGATTACGTGACTTTATTTTTGATCTTTGTCACCAAAATCTCCAAGTTATAGCTAAGTGAAAATTTTCCACCGCTTCACTTAGCCATCTGACTAGACTTACTGGATGACTGACTATACTTAACTGGGCTGAACTAGACTACTGACTTGAATTAGTCAAGTCAAGACTAAAAGAAGATTAATTAATTCAAGAAAGGCCTTAAAGGACTATTTTCCATTGCCGTAAAAAGTATCATAAAAAATATAAAAAATTAACGGTTCTAACTTGCCACCTATTTGATAAGAAAAAAGTAACACACATATTATAGGTATACAAAATATATTTAATTAAATGTAACAGATCTATATGTGTTTATTATAGACATTGAAGAAAATCATACATATTAGTATGTATGATTGGCTTTTATTATACGTACACGCATGTCTCGCTAACCTATCGAGCTTCTCACTTCTGGTCGCGGTGATACCTCTTGTACTAAAAAAAATATATAAAAAATTTAAAACGGTAGCCATAGAGAAACTGTAACTTTCACCTCATTGTCTGCTCATCAAATCATCACGCGAGTGCAAAAACTATCGACAGATCAATTTGTTGTATGAAAGTTTGAGCAATTAATCATACAAATTACTCCTCAAAAGAAATGTCAGTAATGTTCAGAACTTGAAGCTTAATTAAGGTTTTGTTATACCGTTTTATTGTATACTAGACTTGGTGTTACTAGTTCCATTATTTGTTAAGCTAAATACAATTTTATGTCAGTGATATTGAGATCAGATTTGATTAGATTTCATTTCTACCGATTTAGGGTGGGTTGCACCAAAGTACCAGTTATCATATCAGTTAAAGTCAAATGTAACAGTAACATTACTGCTAACTATAACCGTTCAAGCGACAAAGCATTTTTTATAGCATAGTTAGTTACCAGGGTTACAAGTATAATGACGTCCGTGGAGGTTATTCGACCCGTCTGACAGATAATTTGACAATAACAATAGCGCTAACCAGTCAAGTTTGGGCGGTTACTGTTAGCGTAAAAGTTATGACGTGATTTGACGATTGACAAAATGGTGCAACCCATTTTTCACCTAACCAGTACTTTGACTAGACAGTTATTGTTATAGTAAGTTGGTGCAACCCAGCCTAAGTCTAAAAGGTCGCAATCAAAATTAAAACTGGCAGTTTTGTGTTAGTTTTCTTCTTATTGAGACCTCAACAAAATCATTACCCTTCCTTTTGGCTTCGCCGTAGTCGGGTAAAAAAAGAGGGACGTCTCAAAAGTCATTGAAATATATGTTTCCGCTTCCTATCCGCTTTAGTTTCCTCTGGAAAAATTGCTGAAAACGTCCACTTTTGACACTTTTTATAAAGGTTTCTAAAGCGGATAGTATATCAATGACTTTCGAGGTTCTAATGTAAGTTAAGGATACCAGCAAAAAAGTTGCGCGAGGATTTCTGATAAGCTCACTTACAGAAAGAGAAATAACTTTTTTTGACAAGTGGCGCTAGTGAGACCGAAGTCTTAAACTTTTACGTTATCCATTTTAAGGCGTAGACTATCAATCTTGAAACCCTACCCTATCCTCTTTTAAAAACACTGAAAATTAAACGCAAGTGCAACTAAAAATTAAGCAAACAGAACTCGGAAAGAGGAATTAAAATGTCTACGGAAAAAAGTTAAATGAGAGACGATGCTGGCAGACAATGGACGAAGGACAATAGGTTACGCTGATGAGGCTGGACTTTGTTTAAAATAAAACCGCAAACTAGAAAGCATCAACTGGCTGGTTGTAGTTTTTTTTTTTATATTTACCTACAATTTTTTTTAAATATATGAAAAAGAATTGCCGGGCGCGACATCTTAATTCTATGACTTAGTTCGATTTTTGATTGTTTTATCAACAGGTTGTTTGGTGTATGTACTCAAAGAAAATTATATACGTGCATTATTCTTAATTATGGAGTTCGATTTTTGAATATTGCGAAATCGAGTACTTACAAAATTATTTTCCGACACTAGTTAGTTCATGCAAGCTACTACTGGCCGAGGCACACCCACTTCTGTCATGCCCGCCACCAGTATTTTGCACATACATTCCTTGCAACACGTGTTTCACCTTTACCTAGGTATCCTCAGGTACTAAAAACAGTAGTGTGTGGGCGCCGGCCGGCAGTAGTTTGTGTTGGAATTTGTAAACGTTAATAAAAAGAGAGTTTAAAGCCCATAACCAGATGGTGTTATGGTGAAAATGAAAGGTACATCGATTCAGGAGCTACAAATCACATGTGCAGAAGCAAAGACATGTTATGTGACTATGTAACATCAAAACCGCTGAATGTAAACATTGCAAATGGTGAAAAATTGACAACTGCAGGAAATGGAAGCGTGCAAGTAATGTTGAAGGATCAAGTAAAGAATATTAGTAATGTTTATTATGTTCCAGGACTATTATGTAATTTATTATCAGTAAGTGAAATGACAAAGAAAGGTTTTCAGGTTACTTTTGATAATAAATGTTGTAAAATTATAGACGGTAATGAGGTAGTAGCCACAGCAACATGTATTAACGGTGTATACAAGTTAGATACTGTAAAGTTGTCTTGTGCTATAGCATCGGATAGTGTCATGGATTCTAGGGGTGGTGATACTGACAGCAGTAAGCAGTCTATGCAAGGTACTGGTACTGGCAGAGCATCGCAGGGGACATGGCATCGGCGGCTAGGACACCTCAATGCAAGGAGCATGAATTTACTAAATAAAGGTATGGCTTTTGGTATTTCTTTTGATAATGAAAGTTTTAGTCCTTGTGTAGCATGTGTAAAGGGAAAACAAACAAAATTACCTTACCCACAAAACTCAGAGAGTAGGTCTAATGAGATTTTAGGTTTAATACATACAGACCTATGTGGACCAATGCAGGAAAATTCATTTAGTGGTATCAAATATTTTTTAACCTTCACTGATGATTTTACTAGGAAAACTTTTGTTTATTTTTTAAAATCTAAAGACGAAACATTGGAACGATTTAAAGAATTCAAAAGTCTAGTAGAAAATGAGACAAATAAAAAAATTAAAGTGCTCAGAAGTGATAATGGTACTGAATATACTAATGGAAAATTTCAGGACTTTCTCAAGAATCATGGAATTAGACACCAGACTACAATTCCACACTGCAGTGCGCAGAACGGAGTGTCGGAGCGAGCCAACCGCACTATAATGGACAAAGCGCGGAGTATGCTGCAAGAATCTGGCCTTGACAATCGTTTTTGGGCAGAAGCAGTAAATACAGCTGTTTATTTAAAAAACAGGTCTCCAACGAAGGCTGTAATGGGTGTGACTCCAGAGGAAAAATGGACAAACAAAAAGGTAAATTTAAGTCATTTACGTGTATTTGGAAGTATTACATATGCTCATATGGAAAATATAAAGAAATTGGACCCCAGATCAAAGCCATATATTTTTGTTGGATATTGTGACAACAGTAAAGGGTATAGACTAATTGACCCTGAAAACCCAAAATCTTGTGTTAAAGCTAGACATGTCACTTTCATGGAAAATAGTTTTTGGAATAGGAATAGGTCACATGATGATACTGAGTACATAACACATCAAATGAGTAGTGTTATGGAATCTGAATCACAGGTTCAACCTGAATGTGATAGTGATGATACCTTGACTCAAGTTACTGATGACCAAAGATTCCGAAGGCAAACTATTTTCGATTTAAGTGAACATGAAACTAGCAACTCATCATATTATTCTGATAACCCATCGGATGAAACATATATTCCAAATACAACAGATGCCAGCTCTGAAAACTCAGATTTGACAGAGTTTAATTACTTACAATCTCACATAGCTTTCGGGGCAATATGCAGAGACGAAGGAGAACCTGAAACTGTACAGGAAGCTTTGTCTGGAGCGGAAGCCGAGGAGTGGCTGCAAGCTATGAAAGATGAGTATCAATCATTTATTACTAATAAGTGCTGGACTCTTATTGAATTGCCTGTTGGACAAAAGCCTGTGAAATGTAAGTGGGTATTTAAAAAGAAAATTGGACTTGATGGTACAGTTTTGAAATATAAAGCTAGACTTGTAGCGAAAGGGTATACTCAAAAATATGGTACAGATTACCATGAAACCTTTTCACCAGTGGTAAGATACTCTACAATTCGTCTTTTACTTGCATTAGCAGCAGAATACAACATGGATATAAATCACCTAGACGTAAAAACTGCATTCTTGAATGGTGAACTGCATGAAAATATATTGATGGAACAACCAGAAGGTTTTGTTGCTAAGGGTGAGGAGAAGAAAGTTTATAGACTAAATAAAGCTGTCTATGGACTGAAACAAGCTGCAAAGTCTTGGTATGATAAAATAAATAAAATTTTGCTAAATAAATTACAATTTAAGAGAATGTCATCAGAACCATGTGTCTACTATAAAGGTCAAGTGGGGAAAATGACCATAATTGCCCTTTATGTAGACGATATAATTTTATTTTCTTCGCAGTCTATTAAAGAACAACAAGAATTAAAGAAAAAACTTATGAATGAGTTTGAAATGAAAGATTTGGGACCTGCAAATCATGTTTTAGGTATGAGAATTACAAAAAATAATAATAAAATCACATTAGATCAAACAAATTATATTCAAAAGGTAATAAATCAATTTAACATGACAGATTGTAAACCTGCGGCTACGCCCATGGAAGCTGGATTAAAATTACCTAGAGGTGAGGCAAAAACCACTCATTTTGATTACAGAAACCTGATTGGCTGTCTTCTGTACATTGCAGTATGTACCAGGCCGGATATAATGCATGCTACAACCTTTTTAAGTCAGTTTAATGAATGCTATACGGAAGTCCATTGGAAAGCAGCTAAGAGGGTGCTACGATATCTTAAAGGTACTTCTCATTATTGTCTAGTATACCAGAAAGGTGGACTTGAGGTCAATGGCTTCACAGATGCTGACTGGGCTGCAGATGAAGGAGATCGTAAGTCCTATACCGGCTACTTATTTAAATTAGGAAAGTCAGTCATATCATGGGAAAGTAGGAAACAGAGGACTGTCGCCTTATCGAGTACTGAAGCTGAGTACATGGCGCTATCCGATGCTTGTAAGGAAGCTATTTTCTTACATAATTTTCTTACTGAATGTATAAATATACCTATAACTGTTAATTTGTATAACGATAATCAGTCTGCTCAAAAACTGTGTGCAAATACTATGTTTCATGCAAGAACCAAGCATATTGATGTAAGACACCACTTTATCCGTGAAGTTGTTAGTAAAAATATTATTAACATTTTGTATATGTGTACAGATGAAATGTTAGCTGATTGTCTTACAAAATCACTTAATAGAGAAAAGTATTTTAAGTGTATTTCAAAAATAATGTTCATAGCAAAATAGTGTTACATTTGTTTAAAAATTTGCATTATTTTTCTACTTCAACTGTATTATGTATCTTAATGTAATTGTTTAAATAAATTATCATGTTAGTTTTGAAAGTAACAAGTTCATAATCATGATTTTGTTTTTTTGTGTAGATTACATGAATTCTATACTTGAATTAAAATAAGATATAACATATAAAAGTAAAGTATTTGTTTTTGTATGTATTTACTTAAAGTTAAGCAATGTTAAGTTTCTGATATCTTTTGGATAAGACATACTGTGAGTTGAATAATGTTGTGAAACTAATGTTATTTGTTTATTATTAGTTTAAGGGCTAGTGTTGGAATTTGTAAACGTTAATAAAAAACAAATAAAGTCAAAATGACAGTTGAATGTGACAAGTAACCTTCTTACTTGTCTGTGCTCTTCTTTGCTTGTACTTGACGTTGTTAAAGCTAAAATAGTTTGCTCTCGTAATAAATCCCAAACTATTAAAGTAATCTTTCATTTTCACCATAACACCATCTGTTTGCATGAACTGTTGACGGAAGCACGCCAAGCAATTTGGAAAGTAGGTACTTGTAACTTTGATTTCCGCAAAGTAACACCTGAATCTATTAAATACCTTGAAACTAAGTAGGTAATTCTTTGGCAGCTTTCATTCTTATCACTCCATAACAAAACTAATGAAACCAAAACCAAACATGCCAAACGAAAGTGAAATGATAATAAGACCAAATGAAAAAAGGTGCAAGCTCTCTACAAACAAGCTTTCAAGTGCTTGTCTATGCGCGGAGTGAATGAAACTTTTTATTACTCTGTTAAGTGGCGAACGAGCTTACGGCCCACCAATCCATGCAAAGTAGATTAATACCATGTTTTAAAGTGCGAAAACATATAAAAGCGATATTGAATAATTTTCGTTATTTCAATAGAACAATATTTTTTCGACTGAAAGACATTTTAATTAGTCAGGAACAAAATCAAACGATTTAAAGATAATTGTTTTTGCCAAAAAAATGAAACCGACTCAATTACTCAACTAAAAAGGATGAAAAAATTAATACATTTTTGTTCATGCTTCATATCAAATATTTTGATAAATCTGAAGTCGGTGCCGATTATTTTAATAAAATATGCTAATTAACGAGCGAGCAGCAAGTCAACGAATTCGTAAAATTGGCACCAACTTCAAATTTATTAAAATGTAAAAAAAAATTGCCTCAAAATCCATTGCTTAGTTTCGGAGATTTAAGCATACATAAAGACAGACAGCGGAAAGCGACTTTGTTTTATGTTATGTAAAGAAATACAAGTAACCCTGTATATATATAATTCAAAAAGTACTTAAGTATTCACATTTCAATGATGGATTTCCGCGGAATAGGGTATTAAAAATTCTAATCATTATTTATACCTTTACAACTTCATATTTTATCAATACAACGATATGACTACCAATTTATATTTAAGCTTGATCTCGTAACATGTGCAATAGACAATAAAATGCAAGCATAAAATAAAATTATGTAAAGTAATTTTCTGAGGGACACTGCCCACAATTTATATACTAACTAGCTGTTCCCCGCGGCTTCGCCCCGCGTGGTACACGGTTATGTCGCGCCCAAAAGTAGCCTATGTTTGACCTCGGGTCGTTAACTACATCCCTACCAAATTTCATCACAATCTGTCCAGCAGTTTAGCCGTGAAGAGGTGACAGACAGACAGACAGACAGACAGAAAGACAGACAGACAGACAGACTTTCGCATTTATAATATTAGTATGGATATAAAGCTTAATAAAACTGTAGAGTTTGAAATGAAATTATTTATTTACATTTACGAGTATTTATTTGAGTATTGTACGCTTAATAACTACTGGGGGTTTAGCCAGTCACGTTCGCAAAACGTTAACGAGGTACGACAAGAACAAAATGTATGGGATTGACATAAGATTGACCACGTGATTTACCGCAGCTTATGACAATCCCGTACATTTTTTCTTGTCGATAATGGTTAGAGTATTGAAAGTTTTTGTTAGAGTGCTGGTCGGATTTCAAAAAAATTTCGGCGTATAATTACTAGATTCTTAGAGGTTATACATATACACCACGGATAAGTGAAACCGCGGGGAACAGCTAGTTTTAGAACAGTAACTTTTGCACGTCTAAACATTCAACTATAATGCATTATAAATACTTACATAACAAGTATCTATCCACTTTAATCAACTGGTTGATTGCTAGATTTAACTAGTGTAGTTTTGGCGTTCCCGTTATCTCAACACATAATTTGTATCTATATGTGAAGACCTATTATTGGCTTTTTGTTATAAAATCTGTTACCTATGTAAATTTATTTGCTGTTGGTCATCCAAATGTATAAAATAAATAAATAAATAAAATAAATAGAGTTGGTTTGTTTGAACGCTTATAACTTTAGAACAAGTAGTCGGATTTTAAAAAATCTTTCGGAATATAATAGCCTGAGTCTTGGAGAATTTATACTAAATTACATATCTACCACAGAGAACTAAAAGCGTGGGAACTTCTATAGAAATAAGTAGCACCCTTTTACTTAATTTCTCAACTTTAAGTTTGCTATGTTTGTATTTGAGTGTACATGAGTTAAATAATAAAAATTAATAAATAAACAACTGGTTTTATTAATATCGAGTATTGGGACCAGAAGCAGTAAACTGCTTCTGGTCCCAATACTGTACTTACTATGCTACAGAGCTCTGTAGTTCAGTGGTAAAGGCGTTTGCCTGTAGACCCGGGGTTCGATTTCCACGGGACACTTTGTTCACGTATTTCCACTGGTAGTTGTTAAAGGAACCACGTCAGAGGCCGAAAGGTGTTTCCGAAGAACTCTGATACCAGGGTGTTTATGGTCGATTGACCGGTTCCTTTGACGACTACCAGATGGCAGCCGGGACCAACGGCTTAATGTGCCTTCCGACGCGCGGACATATTAAGATAAGAATTATATTTTTCCAATATAGAATACTAGCTGTTGCCCGCGGCTCCGCCCGCGTGTAGGTCGCATTTCGCGTAACTTGTGGAAACTACAACTATCCAGACCTATAGTTAAATCTATAGTATCCTATTCCCGTGCCAATTTTATAAAGCCATTACATTGCTACGATATCTAACTGAAAATATTAACTTTCATACTATCACATCTTTGTCTCTAAAAGAGTAGACGCAGCCTATTACAGGGTCATTTGGACCTAAAAGCCACTCCTAAAGTTATAGTGGGCGTGAAAAGTGGAGAAAATCTCAATAAAAAGTGATAAGTTAGTTAAATTAAACCTTACGACACGACCGTATGTTCCGTCAAACAACAACTGAACTGACTTGCCGATTTGATTATTTTTTAAACCAAAGCCAAACCAAACCAACCAATCAATTCAAATAGCTTACAATACAACAAAATAAACAAACCAACCAATAGCACTAAATCAACAACCAAATTTTTTTTTAAATAATTCAATTCACAACATTTCAATTTTTATAGGTACCTTAAATTGTTAACTATTTTGAAGTTTACGTTTTAATAATACCGTAAAAAAAAAGTCGACCATTTTTATCGCTTATTTATCGAAATATTCCCAAAAAACTTTGTGCAGTCTCAATGGCGGATTAACGTCGTGTATACCTTTGCGCATTTATACAGTATAATTTAAAAATTGAGGTGTCAAATGTCATTGTCAAATCAAATAAAGAGATAGTCTGTGGTTTGACCATTCCTATCAACCTCCTCCTATCACCTTAGATCATGTACCTATAGATGTACAAATAGCATGGCGGCACATGAGACAGAAGATGGACTTTCCTATTTCGCCAACTCATTTTCGCAGGAAATGACAAATCATAACTACATCTATATTATTTCTAAATCTATGTTATCACCACTACCAACCAAAAACAAAAACAAACAAACGTCAAACGTCAATCGTGACAATGTCAATTTCATTATTTTTATTTTTTTAACAAAGGTAATGGGTTTATTTATCCTCTAAAGCATTTTTCGAATTTACCAAACTTTAAAAATATTTTTCTATAACTTAGATCTAAAATATCACGAAAAGAAAAGATACGTGTTTCCTAGTTTTCAAAATACTATTTACTGAGCATAAGAAAACAAATGGCAAAAAAAATGAAATGTTGTCAATTTAATTGCCGTAAGGAAAATTTTCAATCTGCTATACCATATGCGAAAAAATAATTAAAATAAAGTCAGCGCCATCTATTGATATTTTATGTTACTAAATTATTCGCCCACACACATTCAATGTGTTATTTTATTAAAATTTAATAGAGACTACAGTGTGTTTTTCTCTTTATTGATATCGATAAAACAAAGTAGAAATTCTAGCTTTATCTAAATTAAATACGTTTATGTAAACCGCATTCAACTCTGTTTAAAAGTTTTGAAGCAGTGCTAGAAGTAAACTTCAACTGACCATAAGTTCTTTTTCCCTTAACCGACTTTGACAAAACAAAGTTTTGACAACGCTCCTAATTATATGTAATCCACCTGTGAAAACCGCGTTCAAATCTGTTGAGTAGTTTTGAAGTTATAACGTACCAGAGAGAAAAAAATTCCAAATTTTTTTTTTTGGTTCCTGTTACTCTTCTTTAATCGCTTCGTATCAGTTTTTTAGAAAAATATTTAATGTATAGACATTCGATTTTTACTGTCCTATTATTTGTATAGATAGATAAGTACAAAATACTGATATATTAACGGACTTAACGCTAAGAGCATTCTCTACCAGTCAACCATTTGATTAATCTTCTTTTTCAATGTCGTCAATGACAAACTATTAGATTTGATTTGATTGGGGTTGCGATATCGTTTATCCGGAAATAAATTTGCAAATGAATTTATTCGTTCCTTTTCAAAATTAAAATAAAAGTAAGAAAATAATTGTTGAAAACAAATAAAAAACGAAAACAGAAAATTATTTTTTGTGGCACGATTCGATCCAGCTACTTCCAGCTATTTCTTGAAACATTTCTTTACTAAAATATTAAAAGCAAAAATATAGAATTCTAAAAAACTAATACAAAACGAAAAAAAATTTAGCAGGATTAGAACCCTCTACTCAAAAAAATAATCTGCGACCTCTACCGATAGGCCAACATGCGTTTGTAATTGGCAAAATTTCAAATGGAATTTGTCTATAGGTACGCAAATTCACCCCTTTTTTGGATGTAAGGGTTGGAATCGTGAACAACCCTTTCTTATGTGGGCAGTATATAGTATAATGAAGACACTAACCAAATTTCACGTTTTCTGGCTTTTATAGTTTCGGTTTTTGTGATGATAAATTAGTTAACCTCCCTCTTTTTACCATTCGTTACTCTCCATTAGTAATTTTTGTTGAGAAGCATTCTTGCCAAGTTTCAAGTACATCAGTGAAGATTTTAATTTTTATTCATACAAACTTTGCCCTCAATTTTAACCCTTTTAAGGGTCTAATTTTGAAAAATCCTTTCTTATCTGAGCACTACGTATTAGCATAAAACTTCGTCCAAATTTCAAGTTTATAGCTTTTATGGTTTAGGCTGGGCGTTGATTTATCAATTGCCCTTGTTCTTTTATTTATTTATTATATTAATCTACTAACTAATTAAAAATGTATACAAATATACTTAAAGACCTACAATTTATTTGAGAAACCTTACAATATATTTAAGATATGCAACTAATTTATGGAAAATAACACAAAGATTTACCTATTTTTAAACTACTATTTGAAATCCGGAATCCGGAATCCGGAAAAATACTTTTCAAACTTAAATTAAACGAATCAATGGATAGCCCAAAACGTAGACATTAAACTATACATACAATATAATGCCGCAATTACCACTCCATACTCCAATCAATTCCAATTTAATTTTATTATTTTATATTTAGCAGGTACCAAATCGTCTAAACACACAATCAAATCGTTAGAAAAGCAAAAAAAAAAATTTTTTTATTTATTTAGGAATCTCAATTACTACACACTACACACACGCGAACGACAAACCATATCGTCTTTTAAAATGTATAGTGGCGCCATCTATTGACACATTACTGAACTCATAATATTAACAAATAAATAAAACCTTTGCACTCTGTTTTCTATTATGTATTGTATCCTATTACATGTACATACAATACAATTCAATACAATACAATACAGAATATTATACCAAAAGACATTTTCAATTTTAATTCCATGTATCTCACTTCAAAAATGACAAAGTTTCATACAAACTGGCAATCCCTATTTCACCCCTATAGGGATGTAATTTTCAAAATCAGATTGATGCATTATTATTTTTTACCAATTACAAATTCAAATTAAAAATTTTATGTGTCTCACTTCAATAATGGCAAAGTTTCATACAAAATGGCAACCCCTATTTCACCCCTTTAGGGATGTAATTTTCAAAATCTGTTTGGTGCATTATTATTTTTTACCAACTTCAAATGTATGTTAATAATTTCATGTATCTCACTTCAAAAATGACGAAGTTTCATACAAACTGGCAACCCCTTTTTCACCCCTTTAGGGATAAAATTCCCAAAAGTCCTTTCTTAGCGGACGTCTCTTAGTCACAATCTACCTTCCTGCCAAATTTCATCTTCATCGGCTCAGCAATTTTGGAGATTTCGTGATGAGTGAGTGAGTGTTTTTCGCTTTTATATATATAGATTACATAAGAGAGTAACTGTACATGTATAACAATTTAAAAAAAACCTCCGATTCTTGGTTTTACTTCATTAACATTTTAATATACTCTCACAAGTCGAAGCAAATTATATGTCTTAATTGTACGCAATGTTTATTTTTTTGTATTTAAAGTGCATTTCGTTTATATTTAATTGTTCCTGTCATTATTTTTAATGAGTGCATGTTGGCCGATGCAAAATTTTCTCCGAGACAAGTGTACAAGTTTTTAGGGTTCCGTGCTTGGAAATAAAAATCCCCATGTAAGATTCTTGATCATTAAATTGGTGAAATAGGTGGAGTTAATATTATTTTGCTATTATAATACGTATCGCAAAAACACAAAAATGTTCTGAACGCTTTCTCTATTCCGTAGTTCTGAAGATATATGAAATCTTTAAAAATCGGTGGTAAATAAATTGACACGGACGAATACAAATTGCAAATGTTTTAAATTTTATTTATGTTTTATCGTTTTAAATTAACATGAATAAAGCAGAAGGCTTTTATAAATTTAACACAGGGTAAATCCCAAGAAATCAATACTTGCTGACTTATTCATATTATAAAAAAAGCTGACTATAATTTTTAATATTTAAAAATAGCCGATAATATAGAGATAAAACTAAACAACGCATCACCAATAAAACGACGTCTATCGAAGACGCGCATTCACCGCTCAAGAATGTTATGGTGCTTTTCAATATAGTGGCATCTGCCATCCATTTATATCAACCAACCAACGTAGTTAGACCTATAGAAAACGTTAGAAATCCTCCCGATAATACTCAAACTGAAAATGACGACGGAGCTCAAGAAGAATTGGTTGGTGCAACCATAATAGACAGAGCTATAAGATATTACAAAACTACCCCTTTGATATCTTAAGATAGGATATTGACAGGAGCAAGTGAAGATCTTATTAAAATAGACGACATACGGAACGATATAGTGCGTGGTATTGTTGTCCGGATTCTTGGCGGAATTATTGGCAATAAAGGCAGTCCCAAGTCTAAATAATAAATAGTTGGGATTTTTCACGCTCCTGTTCGAATTATTGATATGCCGTTATAAGGAATTTCGGAAGCTTTTTCGAATGTCCCTGCAATTATTCCCGGTAATATTTCCGTAAACAAAAATGAGTTTGGAAACTTTGGGAATTTTGACGGAAATGTTGGGAATATTTTCGTAAACTGTAAATATCCAATGACATCTCAATTATTTGATTGAATTGGAGACCCAATACGTAAATTTTAGATTTTTATATCATTCTTTTATATTTTTTTATATAATTATAATTACATTTAAATAAAACCATAACAATTATTTTGATTAAAATATGATGCTAAATACATATTTAGCATATTTAGAGTCTCAGGTTATACTTAGATGACATCATCTAAGTATAACCTGAGACTCTCTCTACCCCGTTAAGCATAATGGCGTAAAATATGTATGTAAATAAAAAAATAGGCAACTTTATCGTCAGAAGAATTTTCATTTCCAATATCATTCACACCTCCTATAAAACCCATTATACCACCAGCATGACCCGCAAGGAAAGTGCAATAAACTCAATTCTTAACAAAATTACAATCTATTTTTGGTCTCATATCAAGAATAGTCCAACCAGTTCCCTTACTCCGTTGCAAAATATTTATAGTCATTGTAAGTTTTTTTATTTCTCTCATTATCTTATAATAATCACTGGTATTTTGAATATTCGACTTTATAACTTCACATTTTGATTCAAATTCCTATGTTTCGTATTGTTGAGCGCTACCTGTGTATGATTTTTGTACGAAGTAATAACTATTTTTATGGTTCATAATTTATTTTTGATTGTCGCCAGTATTAATTACATCACTGAAGAGTTCACCTGTTTGAATTTTATTCTCAAATACATGCAATACGTTTCAACACAAGCCTTGTTTTTGTAATTTATTATTTGAAAAGTATTTATTAGATTTTAAGATTCGACATTAATTTAATAACCGGTTGTCTGACGACGACGCTAACGGAGTGCAATTGTTAGGGTGATGCACCAACGTCTGAGAGTCTTTAACCTCAAATTAAGATATTTTTTTAACCCTTAGTCGCTTTACGGTATTTGGGTGTCAAAAGAAGAAGGGTTCTATTCTAAGGCAACCTTTTGCATTGAAGATGACAACAAAGCTGAACCAGGAATTCATTCTCATATCAATGATAACCCTTTTAATGTTAATAAAGTGACTGTAACAGATAATTCAAATAATAAAACATACAATGGCCATACAAAATTGGCAGCATTTGTGTACAAAGGCGACAATAATTTGAATTTACAATTGAATGGTAATTCAGAATAATTCTCTGAGACCGTGTCTGGAGTATGGATCGTGGTAATATTTTGAAAGGTCGAAAGGTTGCAGTAAATGGTCGGAAGTATCACCAATAGGTGTTGTCTGCAGTATCGTCTACGTAGTACAGCTATAGTGTCACAAATATAATTATTCATAAAAGAAGTCTACATACAATATTTCTACAAAAACCCTTACTAAATAAATCAACTAAAGGAAATTTTAAACATTCTTAGACTTTTTGTACTAGTTATGTACTCTAATACAGTTTTCAAATGCACACTCGTTACTAGATTTTGCTATATTACTTGCTATTTAACTGTGAAATCGAAAAATTGGATTGTTGATTCAACCGCATCGATTACTAATTTATCCAGAATTACTTTAAAAGTATTCAAAAGAGTGAATATAAGTTAAAAATTGTAATTTTTATATAAAATAATAATATAAAACTAAATCTTATACACCTAATTCATAAAAAATTACAGTTCAGCCCGTTTCAACTTCGATATGTTTTGGCCCTTTCTCTCTTATGGAAATTTAACATGAAAGAAAGAGTAAAAACAGACTTAACAAAGTTTGTTATTTTTAAATAAAGGGGTTAGTCTTTGACTGAATATTTAGGTGGTTTCTTTAATTTTTTTAGATAGACAGACTAACAATATAAGAAACAGACAGCTGATGTTTGAATTCTGAGAAATGGAGTCCTACGTAAATTACTATATTAAGCCTTAACACCCTACAATTTTTAACCGGGTTGACAAATGAATTCGCACAAACTTAAGAGAGAGCAATAAACATAACCAAGATCATTCGTAATTCAATACATACATTTTCTAGTAAATCACAAATATGGAAATTTATTCCCAACTGCAGAATCGGAACACTTATTTTATATGGGCGTACATTATGCTTTCTACAATGTCGATCACGGCATTTTGAACTTTCAGACTGTAGATGTAAAGTACAAAGTTGCTGTAGGATCAAAAAAACAATTCTAGATTGCCTAGAAACACATTTAGTGTTACGGTTTTAGATTCAGATCGTGTATTTTATCAAACAACAGCGGTGTTCCTCAAGGTAAAGTACTAGGTCTTGTATACATTTTCACCCACACAACGACAAGACTTGGAGAAAATAATTGTAGAATGAAAATTATTTTCAAAGACAGAATTCTAACAACATCCCACCACGTCCATCTACATCTCAAAAGAGAAAGCCTAAAGCTCCACACCTTTATTTAATGTAATCACTAAAATCGTATAAATATTCAACGACATTTTATTAACAAAAGCATTCAATTATTACACATCTGATAACATTACCATTAATATTGATGGATTTATTATAGTTGAACGAAATCGGTTGAAACTTGGTACACTGGGAGAATATGATTAAAAATATTTTGTTCATTACAATAAGCAAAATGACACGTCTTATTCCACAATTATCATAGAAATCTAGCCATTGGCAAATGCAAACTTAAACATTTTGACAATAAATAAGGTAAACTTTAATATACTTAGTGGGAAGTTCACATATTAATTTAACACAAATAACATTGTTCAATTCTGCATAGATTCAATTACCAAGTTCAATGAACAGATGCAGGACGATATCAATGTTCATTCAATTGATAAAGACTCCTCAGTGGTAGACATTCCTACCAAGATTCTTCAAAGTCACATTAATAGAAATTGTTTTTTGATTAACCACAGTACTTTGCAGATTTGCTTTACAATTTCTCAGAAGTTTGTAAGGATCTTTGTTTCACAGGAAAACGGCTAAACCGATTTGGCTGAAATTTGGAATGGAGATTGCCTAGACCCTGAAATAACACATGGAGTATATTCTATCCAGAATTCCCACGGGAGCGGAGCCCATAGCAACAGCTAATCACTACACAACTACAATTGTGTCCCTATCCCTTTGTATGCTTAAATCTCTAAAATTACGCAACGGATTTTGATGCGGTTTTTTTAATAGATAGAGTGATTCAAGAGGATGTCTTTATGCCCATATGGAGCCGGGGCGAGTTGCTAGTAAAATAATATTTTTATCAAGATCATGTCATTACAATTAAATCATTCACACTCATCACTGAATAGCAAGTGTAATACGCGCTGATTTAGCGGCTGAGTGACTTTTGCATGGAATCAATTACATAGTACAATGACCTGTGGATGCAAGTTGAAATCTCGGTAAGACTGCGCGCTGACCAGCAACATTCGATCACATAATAGTTAACGAAGGTACAGTCGGCTGCAGACAAATATGACCCCCTATCAATAGTGATACTTGTGGCATTGGGGTCAGATTTCTCTGCAGCTGACTGTACTACATAAATAGATATCATCACGACTATTTCCATATAGACAGAGACTAGAGACTTACACTTGCTACGATCCCTACAGACCTGCCTAACTTTTTCCATACTCATCACTCTCGGCTTACAAGCTCGCTGATTTCAGGTACTATTAATATCTCGATAATTCAAGAGGTCTGCGATTAGGTCATTCTAATCTATTGAGAATCCTTATAGTTAAAGGAGGAAAAGTAAGTAAAACAAGTTGCGATAACCATGCGAAGTTTAAATTCTTCTTCTTCTTAGCGAATTGACTCTGGCTGATTTATATTTGTGAGGAACTCCGCCACTGAGAAGGCATTGTCAATGGCTTCGTAAAGGTCCCTGAGCGTGCAGATGGCTGGGCAGGTAGGGCAAGAAGAAAGGAAAGAAAAGGGTAAATTGAGAATAAAAAGGTTAGAAAACGAAACTTGGGCTAGGCAGCGCAGCGAATTCTTTTAAGATGAAGAGAAAATTCGTTAAAGCCTAAACAGAATACGGATCAACTATTAATCATAATTATCAAACACTGGGTGTATTATTAAATTGCAGTGAACATTTTTTTTGGTTACTTTTATTAAAAACTTTACTTATTAATTAACAACTCTACAAAAGAATGTTCTAAGTTAGCACGCACCATAATTCACGGCTCAGTGACAATGCTAGCATGGCAAGGTTAAGCGAACGTTTGTTTTCTTTGATATAGATATAAATCTATTTTAATCATTATCTTAATCTTTACTGACTGAAAACAGTACTATAATGACTTACAACCGTAACAGGCAAAGGTGAAATACAAAAAGTAAAATTATAGAATTATTTCGAATTGAACCTCTTCTAGCTCAAACAGTTAAACTGATTTTACTTTTCTTTATTTATCGTAAGATCAAAAGAAATTGCAAAAGCGGTAAACCCGCCTATTTTCACAATATTCATTTACGTGTATTCCTTTCATTTTTTACTTTGTTGTTTGGTATTAAATCACTTCTTATGTAGTTCTGTCTTATTCTGAAGGTAGCCTTAAAGAGATTGCACTAGCGATAAGGCCGCCTTTTGTACATCTTTACCCCTAGTATGAGTTTTTATAAACGCAGACGCTAGCGAACGCGTTAACAGTTTTGTATGACAAACTGTACAGCGCCCCTGGCAAGTAGTAAGGCAACTAAGAAATTCCATATTATTGTTATTATTCCTATCACTAGCATCTGCGTGTATACAATTTCAGACTAGTGGCATTTGTTACAGACGTAATTTTATACATGCAATGTTTATGCTGTAAAAGTGTTTTGCTTGCTTTACTTAAGTACGTATAGAGAAGTTACGATTTAGATTAAATTTGGCGCTAATATTCAATGAAACAAATCCTTTAAAAAAAAAAATGTGCGACCTTCTTTCTCTTCTCTCACTATTTTGTGCTAGGCCTCACCCAAACTGAGTGAAAGCTACACTCACCTCGCGTCCAGAATACAAAGCTTTGCTTATCCTAAATATAAGTAAGTACGCAATAAATTTAACAAAACGGTTTTAAAAGACCATAAAACATACTGTTATTTTACCTCTTAGCACTGCTAAGTACATTTTTTATACTTTTGAGTAGGTAAAAATCAGACAGGTAGGTACTAGCCGGAAAGCGGTTACCGCAGTCTTTAGACGCCTGCAATACGTACGCGCCACAAGCGCGTTGCCAACCCCAAATATATCTTTTCACGACCGTATCACTAGGAAAAACAATGACTGGGTTGATACAACAATTTATATGATATATGGTAATTTTATGGTATGGTAGATGATATCAGATGCCTTTAGGCAGCCTGAAAAATCTGCCAGTGTTGGCCACTAACACATCCGGATCATTTTCCTTTTGGTCTGGTTCACCTGTATAAAAGGGGTTACAGAGGTCAGACGGCAGTCGCTCCATTGTAAATAACCAGTACCGCCAAATCAGGACCATGATTACCTTATAGCGTACCCTGGGCTCTGAAGCGTAAGCTAAAGATGCCACCGGGTAACACGCTCGGACGAAGAAGATCGGAGTAGTATGAGAGTGGAAAGGTTGACTCTGTCGATGTCAAAATTAAAATGGTAAATGTGTCTTTAGGTGCGTAACACTATCTCTACATAGTATAAAACAAAGTCGCTTTGCGCTGTCTGTCCCTATGTATGCTTTTGAAAGTACGTTTAGATCTTTGAAACTGAATTTAAATGCGGTTAATAGATAAAGTGATTCAAGAGGATAGTTTATATGTATAATACATGTATTATATAGCATTGCACTCGTGCGAACCTGGGGCGGGTCGCTGGTTTAGTAATATTAAAGAAATGAATAAATTATATCCCGGATCTAGTGGTCATGTTTTAAGCATCAAAGAAATAACACAAAACATTGTCATACATTTAATATTCCATACACGGGGTGTCACGTACAACAGTTTACTTTAACTGTTGAAGTAACATTTTTGTGAGAACAGTCATACCTAAAAGAATTTATAATGTAAATAGTTTTGAATATAAAACTCAAAATTTTATTTAAAAAATGATAAAAACATTAAATGATAGAATACGAATAAATAACATACGATATTCAGCTGAAATCTAAAAACATAAAATTACAACTAAAATATATTATTAGTAGAAGTCCCTTTAGGCGAGGTTCCGAAGATACTGGCAGCGTTCCCTTTTGACAGCTGGACTGATTCTTTGTTCGAGGAAGCTGCCAGATCTTCGGTCTCCTGTGATGTCGACATTTTACTATTACCTTAAAAAGTCTTTTAGCGCTAGGAGCCCACGGACTAAGGGTCTCGACACCGAAAGGGACAAATCACATTTGGAACTTATTAAATACTAGCGACCCGCCCGGCGTCGCATGGGCCTAAAAACCTACCTATTGAATCACTCTTATCTATTAAAAAAACCTCATCAAAATCCGTTGCGTAGTTTTGAAGATCTTATATCTTCAAAACTACGCAACGGATTTTGATGCGGTACATAGGGACAGAGAAAGCGACTTTGTTTTATACTATGTAGTGATAGTGATGATGAACAAGAATTAATACGAATTACGCTTCGTCCAAATTACAAAAAATTATCCACAACAAGCTTCGTTAAATAAAGGTAAATAATCAAAGATTTAGGTAATAAAAAAAAATAGTTTTATATGATATTGACGCTCATGAAATTTTGCGTGCTGCCAGCCTTCTGGGCACACTACCGCAGTGTGACAATTTGACGGGACTGTACAATTTGTAATTATAGTATTGTTCTTAACTTATTTATAAAATTTTTGTTAATTATATAATTTGTTAGTTTTTAATTTATTTTGAAAAAATAAAAAAATGAAATCTTATTTTCTTAGCGCGCGCGGAGGCATTTAAAAAAAACCTTTTATTGATGAGTGTTTAGTACTAACAAAAAGATACGAGCAATTGTTATATGTTTTCATTAAAATTGATTAACAACAAAAGTTAAATACCAAGTTAAATAATTAAATTTATCTTGTTACCAAGTGCAGCTAACTTAACGGCAAGCATAAAGTTAAAAGCAGGAAATGGGCTGGTTTAATATTCATAGTTCTTTGACTATAATTAACAGTTAAGTAATAACGATTAATGTTAACTTGTGTAGTGATGAAAGCTTTGATTTTTTTTAATATTCCGTATTGAAAGGGTAACACCTATTCAGTCTATTTCTGTTAGACTATACCTCTTATTCCAAATCCGTCACGTGTTTTACCTCTGCATGAGTCACACACACGTGTTAGCAAGCATGTGTGTGCAAACTATTGGTGGCGGGCATGCTAGAACAGTGGGTTGATACATTATTGCACGTGGCGCCAACCGCGTTGAATTCGGTTATATTGCTTTATATAGTTAGGTATTTGTTATGGATATAAGCCCTAAACTATATCCATAAAAAATTTCATCAAAATCTGTTCAGCGGTTTAGCCGTGATAGCGTAGATAGAAAACACACAGACGGACTTTCGCATTTTTATTATTAGTATGGATATTGGTGAGACAAATCTGTCTAAGCCTGGCCCCATATTGGCACTTGACCAATTTGTCCATACATATTCAATGTTTGATACCAAATCTTCATATTTGGATGCAGCTCAAGATGAGGAAACAATAGAATACATTTGCATATTGAACGAGCCAAGGCGATACATCGTTTATTTCAGACATTGGTTATAGAAGCAAGGAGATATGGTTTGTCCTTTGTTTATTTTTTTTAATAAATAAATATATAGGGACAAATCACACAGATTGAGCTAGCCCCAAAGTAAGTTCGAGACATGTGTTATAGGATACACTCAACGATATTATATTTTTATAACAAATACATATAAAAATAAACATCCAAGACCCAGGTCAATCAGAAAAAGATTATTCTTCATCTTGACCCGACCGGGGATCGAACCCGGGATGTTAATCATTACGCCACGGAGGTCGTCGAATTTTATCAAAGGATTTCTCAATATACTTTGGTTATGATTAATGCTAAATGTGTCATGTTGTTTATTTATTTATTAAATCTAGCTAGCTATACGTTTTAGGCATTGAATAGGGTAATATTCACTCTCGGAGTATTTTCTAAGATAAAGAAGTCAAGTATAATTTTCAAGTAACATAATAATACAACTGTAGCTACTTCTTTTCAAAATCAAAATAATTTAATTTTTCGCATAAAATATGGTAAAACATGAGATCTTGTCCAATACAAATATTCAGCCCATTTCTACTTTTCTCCTACAATACAGTTTTATTAATAAAATAATTAGTTAAGTCTGTTTAACAGACTACACTAAAATACATTAGTTTTAGAAACTACAGTCGCTACATCGGTTATTAAGATTTCTAATAAATCTTAATTCTAATCTAATAAGGCGATAAGTCCGCCTTTGTACACATTGTTTGTATTTGTATTCAACATGTATAATTTGTATGATAATGGTACAATAAAGAGTATATCTATCTATCTATCTAAAAACCTATAGAAGCACTGAATCTTTAATGTTGCATGTAAAGGATATTAAAATATGTGCTCGAGCGTCGCTATTGCAAAAAAATATAAATCAAATTTGGAAAATACAATAAGCATTATCGATATCGTACGATGTGTGGTCGAGCATAATGCCGTCGCTATTGTCTTACAAAAAAAAAGTAAAATTAGTATTATCGCCTCCATTCTCTCATCTGTCCGACATCGAACGTTGCGTGCGCCTGGGCATGGTTACCGTTGTTATGATTGCATTAACATAACTCTTCTTTTTATGGACAATTAGAAGGTGATATAATTCTCTTGCAGCAAGTTAATGCTATAATGAAAGCATGCTGCATAGTTTATGCCCAGTATGGCGTAATTGTACCATTGGCATTCAAGTTAGTGACATTGATTAAGTAGAAATTTTGTTCTCCCTGGCAACCATAGATTAAAAAAAAAATTCTATGCTGACCACATTGACATACTAAATTGTGTAGTTTTTAAAATTTTAAACAAGCTATTCTTCTGTCAGTTATTTTGCCTCTGTAATAATTTTTAATTTCTCAAACTCGGAAGTACAAAGATATATAAAAGTAGGTTGAATTTTCGCACTTTTAAATAGTGAAAACTATACCTACTTATTATTTTTATAAGCTACCAGCGTTTCAGAATTACAAGTACGACTACTGACGAAAAGTCAGTTCAGTAGCTAACTACTAGCTAGCGTAACTACCGGCAACAGTTAGCAACTACAAAGATATAATTTACGGCCCGTAACTTGCACTTGATGTATATGACATACAAAACTATGACTGTGAAGTAAGAGTGAGTAACAGTAATTTAAATGCATAGAACTAGGAACGCGGCTCTAATAGAAGTAGCATGACAAGCTAAACTGTCTTACCACTCATACACGATATTTACGTGTATGCCGCCATTCCATAATATGTGTATTTGGTGACGGACCCCCCCTCCTACCCTCCCTTACCTCAGCCCTTACCCCCCGCATAAGGCGCGCACGGTTCCCATACATTTAATGTCATATGTTATATCTATTTTAAGTGACGCAATTTTTTTTTAATCTATGTTTAAATGTAAGCGAAAATATTTTATCAAATTTGCAAAGTTCTGATAATCTTCTACTACAAAAAAAAAACTTTTCCATAGTCTTTTACATAATTCTAGGTATAGTAAGTATTTTTAGAGGAAAACCAGACCAATAAAATCACTATTTGGATGTGTGTGGCTGACACAGATTCTTCAGGTTAGAGTTTTCAGTCTTCCTTAAGGCTTAAGCATACCAACAATCACCTACAGATATTAGCTGGAACTATTGGCTAAGCTTAACTGCCTAAGAACACAGTTACTCAAGATAGAAATGCCACTAGCAGCGATCAATGAAGCAAGTAAAGCAAAAGGTACGAAAAACAATCAATAAGACATAACATTTAAGCGGACCATCAAGAAATATATGAATTTTTAAACTAGAAAAACGCTGATGAATAAAACGAGGTAAACTTCGATACTACAGTTTCCATGGCTCGAATATAAAATATTAATATGACATTGCATAGTCATACACATGCACACAAAATCAGACAAGTAGGACAAAAATTTGCAAGACTTGACGCACTTGAACAAGTGAAACTAAATAAGAAGTTTGTGTTACAAATGTCAATGAAAATAAGAGCTCTAGAGGTCGCTAGCTTTTTCACAAGAAATTCACTGCACACAAATACAATACAGCACCTAGTTCCCTACTTTGTGTATGATGATCATTCGTTTCTCATAATTTTCTTTGTCTATTGTGTCAAACACAAGTTTAATGAACTAATTAGTTGATAATTCATTGAACTTAAGAAAAAAATATAAAGAGTTAGATTCTCATACATAATGGGCGAGACAATAAAAATTTTTGATTGCGTCATAATTTAAAAAAACTTATTGAGACATACATAAATTAAAAAAAGCACAAAAAGTGGTCTTTACGCTGAAGCAATCTCTTTCAGGTAATTCTAATAATACATTCAGAAAACTAGGATGTTAACAAGATATCACAAGGGATACAATATTCGGGAATTTAATTTGTAATGGAAGAGAGATACTTCGCTATTTCCAGTATTTCTTTCCCCCTATTTAGTTCATTTTTTTTGCTTTAAAACATGGTAGTATGATAGTAAAAAAGATGATGCAGAAGATTCTAGATATCCTAGTTCATTCTTATATTTAAAACTGGATTAATGAAGTAATACCTACACACTTTATTAAAACTTCAAACTGTCTATTCTTATCACACTCAAAAGTTATTTCCCGCCTTATTTTGGAACTGCTTAGAATTAATTGTACATTTGAAATTGTAGTTAATTAATGGTTGGTTCAAAATTAGACTACCAAATGTCATCTCTTAGCTTTTGTATCAATACATTTATTACAACTATTTAAAACTATGAACTAGAACTTTTGCAGCTACTTTAGAAAACAATAATAGCAGTAGTAAAGAAATGTTTTCAATTACCCCTATCATATCATCTACTAAGCAAAATAAGGCACCATAAACAGAATTTATCAGTTGGTCGATCACAACTACCAATTAAACCATTGAAAAAGCTTAGTCATTTAAAAAAAAAGACCTCTAAATTAACAAGCGGAATTTCTCCGCTCTGAATTCGATTTCAATTGCCACCAATAAGTATTTGAATTAATTCAATCTTACCAATTATTGGTCCATGATTCTTATTTGAGTCATCAGTTAGATTAAGGTCAACTATTCAATTCGTTGCATCTTCACTTTTTTGGAGACCGATTTTGACTATTTCAGCTGTTACTTTCTATTTTTATAATATGGCTGCTCTTTGCTTTGTGGGTTAAGTTGGGTCAGGTCGGGTTATAGCCTACGCCTGTCTCTTTTTTTGGATACATCTGTATACGTCTGTCTCTTTTTTTAGCGCGTGCTTAGTTTATCTTCGTGTCAATCATGGATTCGTTTCGGAAGTTTATTAGAGAAAGGTGTTATTTTATTGAATTGTTATTCCATTAATTCGTTACAAACTTTTTTTATTAGTTTTGAATTTCGTAAATTTTGTTATGTTATTGGTTTTTTCTTTTTTAGTCTAGTCTTAATAATTTTAAAATAGACGTTCTAAATGCTAAAATCATTCTCTCTCAGTCAACTATTAGGAAATATAGAAATATTTTGAGCAGCACTAGTTAAATTTTAATAAGTGTTACATTATAGAGCATATTTTAGTTAAATAAAACATTGTTATTCATAAGATAAATAATTCCAATAATCAGTTTTTTATATATAGTAAATTCCAAGTCTAAAACATTTGCCGTTTAATTAATAAGATTATTTTTTTCTAATTTGTGCAGATTATCAAATGAAAATATAAAAACAGAAAACAAAAATATAGGGCTAATGGCGGTTTCATAACATCATGATATATTAAAGATACAAAATGGACAGTCAAGTCAAGCAGTCATCAATCAGAGTTTGATAGCAGATGCAATCGTTCAAAGTCAGTTCTTTGAATTGATGTGCATTTGAGGCGATAAAAAAGAAAATGAGCTAATAATTTATAATGGAACATGAGTTCGAGCCACACAAGCAGGAGAAGCATAGTATTTTTTAAATGTAATAGAAGTAGACTTTATTACGTCCCTGTTAAAAGATTTTTATAGTCAGAAGTCTCCAGACAACTTAAAATAATCGATCAATAGCTGGCTACTAACACACTCGATAAAAAAAGAAATAATATAATTTGTGGAAAATTGTCGCTTATATCAAACTACTTTACACCATTTTAATTGCTTCCGTGGTCCAGGAGTGAAGGCGTTTGTATATCCAGAGTCGTGGATGCGATTTCCACGGAAAGTACACATACTTATTTAGTTGTTACATTTCCAGTTTGATAAGACTGCCGGGTTGTATCACCTTATTGTCTGTTCATAAGATGATTCCATGCTTCGAAAGGCACGTTAAGTCATTGGTCCCGGCTGCCATGTGGTAACGTTAAAGGAACTACATCATCACCTCTGATGTGATTGCCGAGAGAGGGTTCCAAAGAAGAACTCTGACACCAGAGTATGTATAGTCGAATGGCCGCATCACCTACATGAAATGATGCTGATGATGACTACCATCGATGGTACGGTAGACATAGCAAAACCAAATAAAATGTTATCAATAAAGATCGCACCAATGCTGACCTTAACACTTTGGCCTTTAGAGCTATCATTGAAGGAAGATATTCAAGCAACCGTTAACACAGCAGGCGGCGACGCCCCAAAACATTTTCGGTTCAACTCTTCAAAGTCAATCTGCCCCACATCTTGACTTATCAGATGAAAACATTTTTGGAAACGTTAATGAGGTGGATAAATTCAATAATATTTTTTACAACTGGTTTGAAACGGTTCATTTGTATGCTAATTATGCTTCTTTATAATTATTTATTTGTAAGATATAACAAATCGTAGGTGGAGAATGTTATCTTCCGGGCTAACTACCTTGATCGGTTAAAAGCTTCAAAGCATTTTATACCCATCGCTAGGATGCAAGGAGCTTTCGATAATGATGATCTTCATAATCATCTACATAGCATCATTATCATCATTTCAGTATGAGGCTATTCGCTGCTGGACCTTATTATAACTCCCCCAAGAATATCCAGAATAACCGGTTCAAAGCGGCCTGCATCCAGCGCTTGCCTGCGACTTTCTTCAGGTCATCTGACCATCAGGTTGTTAGGTGTCTGATGCTGCGCTTGCCGGTGCGTGATCGTCATATATAGGCAATCATATTTATAAAGCAACAGAATTTAAAATTAATCGAAAAAAATATATGTTATATATTATTATATAGTTATAGTCCTCAACTGTTTGTCAAAATGTTAGTCTCTTTTCCTGTACTATTTCGACCAATGTCACAATCCTGCTGAATCAGTGGCATTTTACTTGAGTTATAAAAATCTCGTTTGAAAGCTCTTTCACTTCTTTACTGATTTAAGCAGGTTTCACTCAAAAAATTCCAGATTCGTTGCAGATAACTGAACTGCATATAAATTCATTCAAGTTCTACGTGCAGAATTTATAGAACACATTTCACAAGGATCAAGCTATTTTATTTGCAACGCGTGCCTGGTCATCTTGTTGAGAAAATAGTCTTTATTCTTAAGTAAAATTGCATTTCATATGCCCACAATTATGCTAATCTTTATATAACTTTAATTCCTTGCTATTGTACCCTTTGGATTCCCATGTATTTTGTTTTTCTTTGGAATAGTTTTTCGTAGATCAACTGGAAGAGAATTGTCAGGAGTAAGCCTTTTGTTGTGACTTGTATAAATTTTCAGATTTTTTCTGTACAATAATGGTTTTTCAAACACACCTCTTTCTTAAAGGTAAGATGTAACAATCAGAATCTTTCAATTAAATTATTTTGTTTTTCGTAGAAACTTTACGTTTAGTATTGCATTAATGCATTAATACATTTCCCTACATTTACAACCTTTGCGTATGCGCTAAGTTTCATTATATCTTTGTTGAATATTGACAAGTGCGTGTAGGCACATGATTAGCGTTTGATCAAGTCTTTTGTTCTAGAGAGCATTGCTCTTGTCAGAGTATGGGAATAAAAGTCATCATTAGTCTACAAAATTTGGCGAGCCATCGCGCAGTATATAGAACACTGACGTTCGCTTGTTTCAAAGGCCAAGATTCACTGGGTTTCGCTGAGCCAGCAAAGAAATTAGAGTAACAACTAATAGTCCAAGACCTTGTTTTAATTCCATGTTTTTACAGGTACTCACTTTTGTTTTAGTATAATGAATCTTTTTAACCAAGTTCAAAAAAAAAAAGATTTTAATAAATTTGGAGTTGGTGCCAATATTACGAAATTTTATTTAAATAATCGGCACCGACTTTAGATTTATTTAAATATTTATATGAAGCATATTTAAACAACAGTGTAGTAATTATTTTATCCTTTTTAGTTTAGTAATTGGAGTCGGTTTCCTTTGGCAAAAACAAATATTATGAGATGCAGAAAACTCTGAATTGACTAGAATCTAATCTTGAAAATTGTACCACAATGATTTACTTCTAATTGTTGAAAAATAGATTAATTAACTCTTTAAGCCATTAGATTGAGATTCCACAGTATAAGCAATATAATGGAAGTAGATTAATGATGACACAGATTGAGTCTCGTCTCGGAAAAAATGCAACATGTCTGGACGAAACTTGTTTTGTATTCTGTGGCCTAATGGGTGCCACAGACATCAATGGAGTGTAATCTAAAATCAAAGCATATAACAGTTAACTGTTTAGTGCAAAAGTTAAGGAAATTCAGTGGAAAAATCTTACGAATTCTATCCTCGGTTAGGTTTATTCGGAAAATGATATTTTTTCTGATTAACCTGGGTTTTAATGTTCTACAAATCCCATACACGTCTCTACCCAGGATTTTTTTATTTATGCATAGCGTCTTATTTTTTTTGAGGAAACTCAATCTCTGCCTGTCCATATTTTTATATATTGCCAGTGTCTTTTCAGAAATAAGAAGTAATTTATTTTTGAGATAAAAATATTGTCCCCTAGCCAGATAGGCAAGAATTAGAAATTTAAAAAATGCTTGATTTTTTCAGGATTTCTTGTTATTAGAAATCTTGATTTGAATGATCTCTTGTCATTCGTATTGGTACTAATTTATTCCCTTTTTGAAGCCAACTTCGAAATGGGAATTTTATTTCCCATTTCGAAGCCGGCTACGAAATCTGGCTACGAAATGGGACTAAGGGATTAATACGAACCATAGCCTCTTAACTTTTGTATAAAAATCCGTAAATCTCCCGTGGCTGACTTATTAACTTATGGCGTTTATAAAATAGTGCTGTGTTTGCAAAATATAATGGGAGTCTTTTACCATTTATAACGAATATAATAACAATAAGTTTATTACAAGTTACTTGTAATTTCTCAATTGCACATCTTTGGTATTTATATTGACATTATTTTGTAATAAAAGATGTGCTTTCGAATAGAAGAGCTTTCTCATACACATATGATTTTATATTATAAGGCTTGATGTCCATTTATAAAGATTTATAATTAGTTTTCGAACTGTATTTTCAAATTACTTGGTGTCTAAATAAAATATGCTGGTCGTTTGAGCCTGGCTATTAACTTTCATACAATTCTCGCCTAAAGGCGTAATTGAAAAGTCATTATTTTATATTATTTATGATATTTCTTTATAGTTTGAAACTACAGTGATTTAATTAATCCTATTGCTTATTTGCTCGTTTATTTCTTTTTACAATTAATTTTAAATAATATAATGTAAACTGTACAGAAAGAACATTGATGAACATAGAAAACAAAAGGTGGACTTCCATCCCTCATAGGGATATTTCCAGTAATCACTCTTTAGTAAAATGCATTTAAAAGATTTTAAAAATAAACAAAAGGTGGACTTTATCCCTCATAGGGATATTTCCAGTAATCACTCTTTAGTAAAATGCATTTAAAAGATTTTAAAAATAATATACCTAAAACTGGTGGATGTACTTAATTAAATTGTATAAAAATAATTAAAACTTTCATGAATAGTATAAAAAAATTTTTAACTAAAAAGCTTTTTATACTTATTTCTTAAACGTCCGTATTAAATTATAGGAATATAAATATCATTTTGTTTATTTCATAAAAAAAAATATTTGAATTCAAATTCATTTATTTTGTGAAAATTGGTAGTATTTACCAGAACACCTCTATTATATGTTGATAAAAGTAAAATATATCAAAATACTACCTGTATTTATTTTAAATTTGTTTTTTTACAGTTCCACAAATATAATAAACTCATTTTTTATATAAATATTATCCCATAACAAACTCAAAAATAAAATTTAAAAAAATAACTTACTCAAATTTGTAAACTAATTCCTCACGCACTCGACACTACACAAGTTCAAGTTCAAAACCGTAAAGTCCAACGCTCACCGCACGTGCGTTTTACTTAACGTCCACAGAGAGACTGGCGATGCGATTCAACGACACTGATATATATCGTACAACTAGTTTTCTTCGTCTTTCACTGGTTTAAGCTGCGCTGGCCATTTTCTGGGTTAATTAGGAGCTTGCAACGTACGTTTTCTAAGCGTTTTCGAATGCGCACTGGATGCTGATCTCCGCTATGTTATGCTCTCCTGGTAATTTCGTCAGCTGTTTTGCATATTTCTTGTACTGTAGGTATGTAGTAAAAACTATAGAATTACGAAATTGTGGTCTCTAAATGCATTTCTTTTAAATCTATGGTATAAACCTAATCGTCATCCTTCACTGGTTGAAACTAGTGTCATGTTAACAATTTTAGCACTTTGCAGAGTTTTCTAAGCGTTTTTGAATGCTCACTGGATGTGAATGAATGACAATACTGATCTTTGGTATCTTATGCTTTCCTGGTATTTGCATCAGCTGTTTTCTAACTAACTTTGGGACAAATAATTTATTAGTGACTTTTCGATGCTGGGTATAAACTACTTATTTTCTTCGTCTTTTGCTGCGCCAACCATTTTCTGGTCAATTACGAGCTTCCAGCATACGTTTTCTAAGCATTTTCGACTGGTCACTGGATGCTTTGCTTATGCTTTCCTGGTATTTCCTGTTATTTATTAGTGCGTATTTTATAGGTTATTTTCACATATCATTATTTCAGATGCAGGCGGTCCAATGCCGGACACAGGCCTCCAAGGATTTCCAGAACGACCGATTGCAAACGGCCTGCATCCTTCGCTTGCCTGCGACCTTCTGCAGATCATCTGACCTTCTATTCGGTTGGTGGGTGTCCGACGCTGCGCTTGCCGGTGCGTGATCGCCATTCGCCTTTCACAGGATTATACATTTTGATAAGTGAAGTTTTGTCAAACCCATCTCAAATCTTGATTCAGTGATCTTTGACAATAACTTAGTCATGCGCTAGAGTATAATTTGTAATAAAATTTTGATTTAAAATTGATGATAATTTAATACTTAGAGGATTGCATGTCAAATTCAGCCCGCAAAACTAACACCACCTAAAGCTCACTTCCAATTAATTGGATACGAAATTATTTGACATCCTGTCCGAATCGATAAGTATTTTTTTATTGAGTCCTACGGTATGTACATTAATAAACTTAAATAAACTCTGGGACTGCAATGCAAGTATAAAACTTTTTTGATGATATCTATATATTGTGTGATTGTGTTGATGTCTTGTCGGAGGTTGTATATATTGCTCCAATCCGAAGAAACTTTGCAAGCGCGATTTAGACTTTCATAGTAATTTGCTGTCATGTATGCAATTCCGAGATTCTCACTTGTCACGCCATCTGTTGTGGGTCTAAATAGTTATTTTTTAAAATACCGGCTCTACGCCGACAAGACTAACACCTTAGATCTATAGACTAACACCTTAAATTTTTTTTTTGTAAGATCGATATCCAAATTAGCCTTAATTTCTCAAAAGTATGTCAATACACTAATTTATTACAATAATCAAGTAAATCTGACAAATTGATATTATTCAAGGAATATTCAAATAAAAATCTTCGAGGTGTTAATATGATTGTCTAAGTCCGTTATATCATTAAAGTTGCTAATGAATTTGAATTAGTGTTTCATATGTTTTGATGTGTTAATCTCGTAAGAGGATGTGTACAGGCTGCTGTCGTACAATACAATACTATATATTGCAAAAGATATAAAAAAATAAATGCTTATCGCCAAAGCAATCCAGGGTTTTTGTTATCTATCGCTATTTATTTATTTATTGAACAAAGACACTTATAGCACGTTATATGCTAGGGCAATTTACACAGGTTTAAGAGACATGTACATTAAAAATTAAAAAATAAAGGTTTTGAGCTATTATATCTACTATACTTTCGTTGTCTGGAAAATATTGCAGCGATATTTGTATTATTTTTCGTTCGAGCGTGTTTCCTAGTGGCATCTTTAGCTTATGCTTCAGAGCTCAGGGTACGCTTTTAATCATGTTGCTAATTTGCATATTTTTATAATAATATATTTTGTTATTTTTCGTTCATTTTAGTTAAAACTTAAAAATCTAAAAAGTGCTACTCTTGCAGCGCGGTGCCAAGAACCCCAGCTGCATTCCCGCGCTGAATAGCGACTGCTATTATCTGCCCGAAATATGAGCCACTTCTTTCTTTTTTGTATTTTTCTTATTCATATCGATCACAACACAACTTTGAAGTCAAGTCACTTAATATCATTTAAATCTTATTGTATTGTACCTAACCCAAGAGTTCAGTGAACTTTACATCACTGGAGTGTATAAACGCTCTTAACTACGAATATATTTTATTTTCCAAGGTTATAAACGACCTTGCGGACCTAGATAATCACGAACGCCTATTACTGTTACTCTATAAAATTAATATATCGACTTTTCATTTTAATAGCCAAAAAAAATTAGGCTTAATTTTATTTTCTTCATTTATTTGTTGACAGTTGACAGTCAAGTACTAGACTAGATTAAAATATCGACAGGCACTACATCAAAGATCGTTGCATCGCCATCCCTCCATCGACGGTTTACCGTAACGAGAGCCCGCTCTATCAAAGGGACGCTGCTATACAAACTTAATGAAGAGATGTAGTCACACAGCCAAGGAGAGAGAAGACAAGTATGCCAAAGACCGGGTGAAGTGGAGGAGAAAAAGCAAGAAGGCGGACCCTGGGCTCTGAAGTAGTCAGCTGAGGAAGCAGACGGATAGCGCTAAGATGAGAAAGAGGTATATATATATCTTGCGAAAAATGAGGGCAAGGTAACTGTAGCCTATTTACGACCGTGATGTGATAATACCTTGAGAGTGTAACTTGCTCGTTGCTAATTTGTAGCCAGATACATTTAGTATTTGGTATTCAATTTCACATTATTTGTAACAATTTCTTTAAACAAAATAGATATTGATGGACAGACAGACCTATAATGAAGTGATCTTATAAGTGTATCGTTTTCTATTTCAAAGGTACGGAACCCTAAAAATTATACAAATAGAGAAGCATGATAACGGTAGCTAACTAGCTAATGATGTATGCTTATGGTATCCATAATGTGTCATTTCAAGTATTATAATGCACTTTTAAACGTTTGAAAGTAAAAAAATGTGTTTATTTATTCCATGTCGTCGTGACAATTCACAGATATGAATCTAGTTTAACCAAAGAGGTTCGAATACGCGCGCGCCACAATTTTTTTTTAACCTATTAGTTTACCACATCCTATTTCATTTAAGTGATTCCTGCTTTCATCGCTAGATGGCAGTCGTTAGGCTGTGTCACAGAATATATAATAGTACTAACGAATTAACGTACTAACGTACGTGGCTGTGTCAAATAGGTGCCTTTGTAGTCTCAAAAATCTGACAGTGTTGCTCACTAATACAACAGAATCATTAACCAATTTTATGGTTTTTCAATTGAAAATGGTCAGACGTGGGTAAGTAGGATTAAACTAATCTAGTGATGATATAACAAAACGTTCCGTCTGACAATTGGTTTGATGGATAACAGAGGCTTAGTAATAGGGTCCAGTTAATACAAAGTCCTAACGCAGTAGCTAGCGTCTGCGGTCATAAAATCTCATACTATGTATATTGTCGTAACCTAGTTGCCCTGTCTTTTTCACACTGTGGTTGTAACGGAGTGGTACCGTCATAGATTAAAAAAAAAAAATTGCGTCACCGCGATCCTAGTTCTATGGGTACCGTGATGATACAAGTGATGGTTCGATAATGTTATCGATGGATGGAAAGTTGCTGGCAACAATTGGATTGTGGTGGCTCAGAGTAGATATGCATGGCGTAGACAGAGGGAGGCTTATGCCTAGCGGTGGGTTATAGACAGCTGATGATGATTATGATAGTCAAGAAAAAGAAGATGTAAGGATGCCGCCAAAAATAGGCAATCATGACGATTCAGGAAGAGACTATATACATATCTTTGAATAGATAATCAAAGAGTATATTATCCAGGGTATTGAATGCAACACAACACAAAATACAGGTCATTGAACTCAATTAATCAGAGTACACAAATCGCTTGCAAACTATTCGGTTTAAACTAACTAACATGGTTAACAGAATTCAATTAAACTTAGCCCGCGGGCCGATACGTACCAGGCAAACATAAGCTGTGTGGAGTTGCAAACATTCCTGTGTAGGAAATGGAGTTTCTAGGAAAGTACATAAAAACTAGGGGCTCAGCCAAAGTCATATTAAAATATCGACAAGAACATTATATAGCACCCGTATACAAGTGACAATTTCAAAACGCTAACGAATGTCGAGGTTTTTGGATCACATGGTCAATTTTATGTCAATCCCATACATTTTGTTCTTGTCGTACCTCGTTAACGTTTTGCGATTGTGACTTTGGCTAAGCCCCTAGGATTGACATAAGCCGCGCCAAATTACGTGGCCAATCGTATGTCAATCTCATACATTTTGTTTTCATCGAACTTTGGTAACGTTGTAAATTGTGACTTAGGCTAAGAATTGTACAGAATAGACTAATTATTTAAAAAATACAATAATCTATTCTTTGTTCAATGAATATCACTTTTTTAGGGTTCCGTATAATTTATTAATTTAATACTTGTCTTTACAGCTCTGTGACCAACCAGAAACAGACAAGCGTTCAAGTTTATATATCTGTTGACCCACGTAAACTAGTTCCGAACAATGGAGCATATAACTCAAATGGCTACCCACTACCCTCCTTTTTGAATAAGGGCTGGTACACACAACACATTCGGGTTTAAATATAATAAAATTGTAAAAATATTTTGTCTGTACATTTAGTAATTTTGACTGAAATTGATAGAGGGACATTTAAAATGAATAATAGAAAGCATAAATTTTATTTTTAATTTTTGTGTGTATGTCTGTATGTACTCGTATGATCACGCTCATCTCCAAAGGAACTGAACCGATTTGCTTAAATATTTCACCAATTGTTTTGTTTTAACTCGGAAGAACATCTAAAAATTTTTTCATCAAAATCGATTCGTTAATAAGTTATCGTCATTTAAATGAACTCAAGGCATGTTTGATTTCGAACGAATGCACCAAATTGGATAATTCTTTTTTTTGTTATTAATTGTCATAACAAACTTGTATAAATGTAGATGGCGCTGCTATCTATACTAATATAATAAAGCTGAAGAGTTTTTTTGTTTGTTTGAACTCACTAAATTGCAAAATTCTTTATTTATATGAAAACCTAATTCTTGGGGAAGGTTATAGGCTATAGTACATACGCACTAATGGCGAGTGATACCGCGGGGAGCAGCTAGTGTATGATAAACTGCGGATAACACCGCGGGGTGCAGTTAGTATGTGTCGATGACTTTGTAATTTTACTGCACAGATCCGAGAATAAGATAGCAAATACTTTCTTCTCCTTAGTATGAAGGTCGTGCGAATTGCCACAAATATATACGAGAGAAAGGTTTTCTTTGAAGAATTGATTACAAAAGGTACGCTATTTTCAACCTTATTGTATATTTACATAAGGGTCTTTTATATTCTTGTAAATTAATTAAAAACACGTTGATGTAATCTAATTAGTTTTAATTTGAATAGGATGAAGTATTGCGTAAAGGGGGTATTTCTAGGAAGATATACTATGACTTACTAGCTGTTGACATTAGTTAGTCGTGTCTAACGGGATGTTATGAATAATTTTGAACCTTTAAAATCGTAAAAATAAATAAATAAATAGGTCCGTGCAATGATTTAGCAATTTGTTTTCCATATTTTAGTCACAAAATTATCGCTCTGTAATGAAATCATCACTATCACTACATAGTATTAAACAAAGTCGTTTTCTCTGTCTTAAATCTTTAAAACTACGCAACGGATTTTGATGCGGTTTTTTTTACGACCCCACATAGGAAAATGGGATAAAGTAAAGGTCCAAAAGAAGACTTTATAATAATATTATATTTCAGTGGTCTTTTTTTAAATAGTATATCCTTAGGGATATGACTATATCACGGCTTTATCTATCGTACTGCGACATAAATATATTTACGTAAATTATAAAGTGACATCACAAATACAAGAGTATGAGATAAATAAAAGGTGTCAAACAGAAATATATCACTAGTATTTATTCCAAGAGTGATACAATTAAAGTAAGGGGCGAGGATAGTTCAAGCACAAAGTTAGGGACTGAAGACAATAGTAAAGGTACTCAACTGACAGATGTCGAGCAAGAGACACAACCACCAGTTGAGGTCCGGGCTGCAGGAGTAGTGGTAGCAGCGTCACAATTGTTTAAATAGATACAAATTGCAATTGAAATGTATATCACAGAATTATTAATGAAGTAAACACAATTATACAACAATTAGATAAATTGGAATCTATTGATCACATTCACATAGCCACGGAGGTTGTATTCGTATCAAACATGCATACAGTTGTCGAAGAAGACTTCATAAGCATCATTAAACCATTTTACTATATGAACTGCGTATTTGGACATAAGAAATTCAATATTCACAACAATAAGATCAGTGTTATAAATGCTAAAAATGTTATTATTATGTTTCTCGCAGATGTCTGTGTTCTTTTACTTTTTCTTGTATCTATAATGTTTACTATATACCAACATAACATTTTAATTATCATGTACAGCTTCTCCTATTCATTTTATGGAATATATTTTTTCGTTTTCAGTATTCTGACTTTTGTTAATAGAACAAGTAATGTCAAACTGATTTTGCATCTTCAAAATCTGAATAGGAGTCTCCATGATGCAAGTCATACGTTCAAGTGCAAAGCTTTGAGTTGGTTTATATTTTCAGTTGTTATTATTCTTTATATTTGCGTCCTCTCTGTAAAACTTTGGTTGGACAGCCACTGGAACGTAATTAGATCGTTACTTATTGGCACAACGATCATATTACATTTAGAATTAGCATACTACAATATTGTGTTGGTATTTTTGGGACTAAAGCTGGATAAATTGATCGAAATTACAAGAACAATTGACAATGATGAGAGAAGATTTGAGGAGCATAAAAAAGTTTTAGAACTTTACAATGATATAATCGAGACTATCAATATTACAAACGAAAGTTCTAGAATTATGGTAATTTTGGTTTTATAATTTAATTCATAAGTACGCCTTAGTAAAAAAAATATTCCAACTTTTTTTAACACAGTAAATTATGAAATTATAAATCCATAGTAATCTTTGTCAAAATGTTAAAATTTAATTTCAAAATATTATTAAACTTATCAAAGTTTACAAAACTTATATCCTCAATATTCTTGCTTACAGTATAGTTTATTTAAATAAACAAATTGCATCTATATTTATAACATAGTTTAAGTATAATTTTATTTTTATTTTTGTGCATTGAAGATTAACTTAAATATGTTGGCTCTTTCATTCACTGTAAATTTTGATAAGAGAGGGACTACTTAAAGTGCCAAAACATATTTTAGTTAAAATGGGCTTAACAAACGTTTGTAAAATTTTATGAATAAGGGGGTAATATTTTAAACAATCTGTTATCTAAGGCTGATATCTTTGATTATGTATTCTGGCATCTTCTTCTTTGTCCACCCCTTATCCCAGTTCATCTGGGGTCGGGTCTCCTCGTGCATTGGCGCCAGAGATTTCTACTCCGGGTTGTCTTCTCTTGATTATATATTTTGGCATCTGAGATAATAATTACCAAAATATAATAATGAAAATAAAATTATTCTTTCAGATCCTACTAAACATTGTTTCTATGTTCATACAAAGTATTACTTATATACAAATTGTCATACTTTGGACAAAGTTCGATACTGTTGATGCATCAGACTACGTGGTCCCCGTCAACTGCTTCAGTGTTAGTATGTGGATTATCAAGTATATCGTCATGGAAAGTGCATTATGTCTAGCTTCGGAATATTTGTATCAGAAAATCACTATCGTAAAGATTGAGTTCCAGCCAGATCCCAACAAGTTTGGCTATTGTAAGTTGCTTCAGAATTTTAAAATTTTTGGTTTAAATTTTGAAAGTTATCATCAATCAAATTCAATCAAATCCTGGTGTCTGAGTTCTTTGGAACCGCTCAGTCTCTGAAGAGGTTCCTTTAAAGACTACCAGGTAGCAGCCGAGGCCAACAGCGTTCTGCGTTCTTTAGCACGGAATCATCTTTGTTATCAGACAATTAGGTGATTCACGCCTGCAATGTTCTGACCAAACTAGAAATAGAACATTAAAAAAATAAACAAATATCGGTTCATCCGTTTGGAAGCTACGATACAACAAACAGATACACAATGCATCGGGAGTTAAAAACAGGGGGCTTAGCCAAAGTCACAATCGCGAAACGTTAACGACGTACGACAAGAACAAAATGTATGGGATTGACATAAAATTGACCGCGTGATTTATCTTAGATTCTCAACTGTTCATGTACAGGGGGCTTAGTCAAAGTCACAATCCCAAAACGTTAACGAAGTATATAAGCTGCGGTAAAACCGTGGTCAATCTTATGTCAATCCCATACATTTTGTTCTTGTCGACATTTGTTAGCGTTTCGAAATTGTCACTTGGCTACGGGAGCTGGTTTGCTCATACTGTCTATCATCACAGTAGTTTTATTTTTTTTGTTTTTTTAATGACTGCATGTAATTAAAATATTCTTTCCAGCATCACTAAACTGTTGCTTCAAAAACCTCCAACGGTCTCTAAGTATGAATTTCAATAAATTGAATGGCTGTCGAGTCTTCACCGTTGACGCTGCTCTTCCTCTGAAAATGGGCTGCCTTATCGCTACCTACACTATCGTATTACTGCAATTTGCTTTCTTATAATTTAATAAATGTGTTATTAATAATATTAGTATTTTTTCTTTAAACAGCTGATAGAATAGTATCATGGTTGCTAGGAAAAGATCGGTTAGACCGCATTTTGTTATACAAAAGTGTTTAGAGTACTTATATAGTCTCATCATTATAGGCTTTTTTGTTAATAAATTTAAAAGTTAGACATGTCTGTTTGTGCGAAACCGTTTTATTTAAATTGAATTTTGTAAGTGTATGGTACTGTAATGTTGAAGAAAGTAAAATTAATGAAAATTATTACTTACTTGAGTTTTACAAATAAAAAATTACAAAACCTTTTTAAAACACGTCAAAGAATTTCTTACTAATAAATGTTACTATTCTATAAATGAATACATAGATGATAAGGAAATATAATTTATAATTCAATTAATCAATCAACAAAAAATATAATGAATGTTTTACTGTTTATTTGTAAATAATATATATTAAACAATTACAACCTAAATATTTATAAAAATCATGAATAACACAATTAAATAGAAAATCAATAAACATAGATAATTTAATATTCAATATAATAATTAATATATTTATATCATAATCTATTAACAAAAAAGAAAATGAATAATACAATGAAACAATATGTAACTAAATAAATATAAGTTCAATATAATATAGTAAATTATAAAATTTTTGTACAAAATGGCCCTTCTCCCATTGCAACGCCCGTCAGGGCCCTTAATTGTTCCTATTTTTATGACAACATCTGTATTGTACATTAAGGAAGCAATAAATGATTTGATTTGATTTGATTTGATTTGATTTGATTTGATTTACAAATATTTAACACCGGACGTCCAGCGGCCCACCAGTGACCGACAAACAATTGAAAAACTATTTTAATCTGCGATTGCGGCGTTAAGAGTATTAAAAAAATAGGCCTCTCATATAACAACAACAATTACTTTACGACGATATTTTAAAAAATCGTGTTTTATTAATTCACACTCTATTTTTACCAAAAGCAAGCGATTAACTAAATTAAATTCTTTCAATCCTTGTAGCGCTTTCTATTAGCACGAAAAGGAACTAAATATTTATCTTAGTCAATGGGACCACATGCTACAAGTAGCACAGCATTTTTCTTACAACTTAACATACTTACACGAATAAGTCAAAAGGGGTCAATGCTTGAGATTTATTAATTAACATTTTCAAAAGACAAATAAAATTTATCCTCATAACTATCCAATGTCATAAGATTACAATTAATAACCATTAATTTGACACAACATACATTACGGTGATTAAACTACTCTATTGGCTTTTAATAAAATTGGATGACATTTTAATGAATTTCATTTTATTGATCGTATTCACAATATTAGAAAAGCAGTGTTCGATCACACGTACCATGAATACAGTAATAGAAAACGATTTCTTTAGCATTATCAAGCCTTTTCACTACGTCTTTTGCATATTTGGACACAAGAAATTCAATATTAAAAACAATGTTATCAGCATTATCAAAGCTAAAAATATTGCCATCATGTTTATTGCAGATTTCATTAATATATCACTTTTCTTTGCGACTTCAGCATCTATATTATACAGATCTGATATTTTTGTTGTTATGTATTCCTTTTGGTATTTGTATTATGCGTTATATTTCATAATTTTTAGTGTTCTTACTTATGTGCACAAAAATTCTAATTTTGAACTGATATTGCAACTTCAAAATATTGATAGATGTCTTCATGATAAAGATCACACATTTAAGTGCAAACGTTTCAGTTGTTTTATGTTTTTGGTTATAATTGCCTTCTATATTTGTATGATTACAGTAAAACTTTGTTTTGATAAGCATTGGAATTCAGCAAGGGCATTTTTTGTTGGGATATCAATTGTGTTCAATTTAGAGTTAGCTTACTATATTGTTATCTTAGTATTTTTGGGATTAAAACTGGACAAATTAATAGTAGTTACAAGAACAATTTTTTGCAATATTAATGAAGAGACAATTGAAGAGCAGAAAGATATTCTTAGACTTCACTTCAATATAATTGAATCTATCAATGTTACAAATGAAACTTCTAAAATTATGGTAATTCTGTTTCCTGCATAAAACTGTGAATCTAATAATACATATTATTATTTGGAGAGAGGCGGGAGGGATATAATGCTCGGCCTCCACAATGGGGAGATATTCCTACCAGGCTGGGTGTTATGCCTTAGGAACTACGGCTTTGACGACGTCTTAACCCGTCCGCTCAGGATGCGCACACATGTGTCACATAGCAATTGTTTTTCTATTGTGTCTGTTTTCCAGCGAGATAACGGGTTAACGGGGGTTGTATATATTTCTCCAATCTGTAGAAACCTTGCCAGCATAATTTAGTTTTCCATTATTATTATCTGTAGCACTTTCAATATTCTCACTTTTAACGCCATCTGGAGTACGGTTTTGTAGATTTGCCGTGGCGCTTGTGTCGTCACAATTATAAACTCTACAAACTCTTTAAGTTACCTGATCACTTTAGAAATAAATCTTTTATAATATCGTAGTTTATAATAATCTCATGATAATGATTCGATTGACTTTTTTCTTTTAGATATTTCTGCACATAGTTTCCATGTTTATAATAAGCATTACCTACATAGGGATTATTATACTTAAGACAAAGTTTAAACAAGTAAGTACAACTTTTTTTATTCATTATTATAATTTGCTAAAATAACCGTATTGTAATTTATTAAAATTTACACCATCATTATCCTGGACCTGGGCCTGGTCAACTTTTCTCTAGGTCTTCCGATTTTGAGCTTTCCTTTTTAAGAGGCTGATATCAATTTTTCCAGCGTCTTGTACCCTTTTATTTATTCCCAATTAAAATTCACATGGGTCACATCATTAACTCAAGACAGAACTTTATGTGAACAACAAGCTAATGATAGGTTAGATAGATATAGATTTACTCGGAAGTTGGAAAATATCTAAACTCAATTTAAGGTTTCATTATTATCAATAGTTTGATGTAACGATGGATAATAGTATTTCTATCAATACTACTAAATCTTATTCCTTTAACGAGGTCATTAAGACTATTGATATCAATACTATTACTAATTCAAACTCTACTATTAATTTAGCTAATTTTAGTTAGAAGCCCTAAAATATATTAACTATTCCAGAACCTTAATGATTCAGAATATTTGATCTCGGTACACTATTTTGGAGTTTTTATATGGATATTGAAGGATCTTATAATGGAAATTGCTTTATGCCTAGCTTCAGAGTATCTATACCAAAAAGTTGCTATAGTTAGAACAGAGTTTCAGACAGAATTTGTCCAGTTTGACTCTTGTAAGTACCTCTTTTTTACTCTTAATTAGGAAAACAGTATCTGATGAAAAGTGGTTACCGTAGCCTGTAGAACTACTGCGACATCAGATGTGAAACGAGTATTTGAGAAATTTTGTCACATCTGCACATGAACAAAATTAGCTGCACTGTACAAGAACTGGGGGCTTAGCCAATAGCCAAAATCACAATTGCAAAACGTTAACGAGGTACGACAAGAACAAAATGTATGGGATTGACATAAGATTGACCACGTGATTTACCGCAGCTTATGTCAATCCCATACATTTTGTTCTTGTCGACATTCGTTAGCGTTTTGAAATTGTCATTTGGTTACGGGTGCTGATGTTTTATCATATTATTTTTATTTATTTATTTATAGCCTTTATTGCTGATACCATACATTTCAAATACATCTGCATATATTAACAAAGAGTTCTATGGATTAGTGATCAGCGTGTCCTGTGACACATAGGCCTCTTCCAGCTGTTTCCATTCGCTTCTATTCTGAGCTTTCCTTGTCCATGTTGCTCCTCCAATTTTTTTAATATCATCCATCCATCTTTTCGCTTGTTTGCCTCTCTTTCTTTTGCCATCACGTGGCTGCCATTCTGTTACTATTTGTGTCCATTTAATTCTACTATCTCTAGTCATATGTCCAGTCCAACGCCATTTTAATTTTCTTATTTTCTGTATAATGTCCTCTATCTTAGTTGTATGTCTTATATCTTCTGCTCTTTTGCGATGCCTTAATGTGACCCCCAACATACTTCTTTCTATTCCTCTTTGGCAAGTTCTGAGTTTTAGAAGATGTTTTTGATTTAAGGCCCACGTTTGGCATCCGTAAGTAAGACATGGCAGTATACAAGTGTTGAACACCTTTCTTTTTGCGCTCATTGGAAAATGTTTGCTTTTCATTATCTCTTTTAGCGACCAATATTTTTTCCATGCACAAGCTATTCTTTTTTCTATTTCTGTATCTGTTTGTTTCAAAAATGATATTATTTGGCCTAGGTATGTGTATTTTTTAACATATTCAATGTCTTCATTCTCTATTCTAATTGGTATTTCTTCTCTGTTAGTTATTATTTTGGTTTTTGATCGGTTCATAGTGAGACCAACTGCCCCACTTGCTTCGGCAAGCTGTCTTAACATACTTTGGAGAGTATTGGCGTTGTCAGAGATAAGGACTAAGTCATCTGCGAACCTTAAGTGATTGAGTTTCCTGCCATTGATGTTTATGCCTAGCTCTTCCCATTCGAGTTCCCTAAATATATCTTCCAACACTGCAGAGAAAAGTTTAGGGGACATCGGGTCTCCTTGTCTTACACCCCTTGCTATTGGAAACTCTTCCCCAGTAGATTCTAGCTTTATTTGTGCTGTACTATTGGTGTAAATATTTTTGATTATTCTTACGTATTTTTTTGGCACACCTTGTCGAATTAGGGCTCTCCAAAGGCAGTGGTGCCTTATTGAGTCAAAGGCTTTTGTATAATCAACAAATGCTATATATAAGGGTTTACCATATTCTCGGCATTTTTCTACTAGCTGTCTTATAACGTGCATATGGTCAACTGTTGAGAAGCCTGCTCTGAAGCCCGCTTGTTCCATGGGTTGTTGTTCATCCATTATGGTGGATATTCTATTTAATATTAATTTTGAAAACACTTTGTATATGTTTGACATGAGGCATATTGGTCTGTAATTATGTATATCTTTTCTGTCTCCTTTTTTATGTATTAATGTGATTGTGCTCTTTGTCCATTGAAAAGGTATATGCTCTGTGCTTAAGACATGGTTATACATATCAGTGATTTTCTTTAAATTTTCGGCTACTGCTACTGATTCTTTTATCATTTCATTAGTAATGTGGTCTGGCCCTGGAGCTTTGTCTTTTTTTTGGCTGTTGATAGCAAATTCTATTTCTGATTGTAGGAAAAATTGTACGTTTTCAATATTTTCCTCTTCAAGATTTACATTTAAGTCTGAAGGTATTTCTTGAGCTGCATATAATTGTTTGTAAAAGTCGGTTGCCACCTGAAGTATATCCTTTCTTGTCGTCACCTGTTTACCAGTTTTATTTTTGACATTTGGTATCCAACTTTTAGTTTCTGTCAGTTCCTTCAAAGCTTTTCTAATACCGCCCGTCTTTTCTATGTGATATTTTATTATATCTGTTCGTCTTTTATTCCTATGTTTTTTGATACTGTTGCTTATTTGTTTACTTAAGTAAGCAATATCATGGCGGATTTTTTTATCTTTTTTATGTTTCATTAGATTTTTTCTTTTTTCTACTAACATTCCAATTTCTTTATTCTTTGTGTAACTTATTTTTGGTTTTAAACTTTTATTAATTAAAGGCCCATAAATTTCTTCTATCTCATTATTGTATTTCTCTTCTACTATGTTCCTGGCTCTACTTCCCGATTCTTGGTTTCTTTCAAAATTAGTGTGTTCTTTAAATCTCTTTCTGCTTTTTTCAGTTCTTTACTACTAATGACTGCACGCACCATTCTATGGTTGGTGTTAAAATTAAATTTATTTAAAACGTGTACGTCTTGGAACACTTTTCTGTTGTTGGAAGCTATATAGTCTATTTCATTTCTGTGTATTCCATCTGGCGATAACCACGTCCACTTATTTTTGGGATTTTTTTTGAAAAAACTATTCATGAATGCAAGATTATTTTCAAGAGCCATACTTATCATCCTTTTTCCATTTTTGCTTCTGAAGCCAAAACCGAATTTTCCCATGGTTTCTTCTTCACCTGGTTGTTGAGAACCTATTCTGCCATTAAAATCTCCTATGACCATAACATTTTTATGAGTATCTTTCAGCACTTCTGATAGTTGTGTATAGAAGACGTCCTTTTTATGTTCATCGTGTTCTTCAGTAGGGGCATATACTTGTACAATTGACCATTTATCCTTATATCCTTCTAGATGTAAATTAAGTACTGCTATTCGTTCTGTTATTCCCTTGAATTCAACTATGTTTCTTTTTAAATGCTTTTTAATCATAAAGCCCACCCCATACAGTCCTTTTGTTTCACCTTTAAAACATAGGATATAGTCCTGGTGATCCTCAATGGATTCACCGAGTCTCCTAACTTCACTTAAGCCGATGATGTCCCATTTAATTTTAGAAAGTGCTAGTTCCAGTTCGATGAGTTTTTCTTGTGTTCTTAGTGATAAACAATTTAGAGTTAAAATATAAAGTTTGTCTTTACTTTTTAAAGTTTTCATAAAATTGCCATTCTCTATTTGCATAGCTGGAAGGTTTTGGTCGCTATCCCCCACGGGGACCAGCCGGCTTGGGGGAGTTTTTGTGATGGTTGTGTCTGAGAAAGTTGCTATAGTTGTTTTTGTTTGCTTTCCGGTGCCGGCGTTCTTTCCTAGTTTTTTGGGGATTCAGATATTAAAGATGTTCTGCCACGTTCAATATAACTGAGGATTATCATATTATGCGCATAAGTTATTATATTTTGATTATATTTTTAGTGTTACATCAACCAAAATGTATCTTACTTTTACTGTAATATTACTGTGGAAGTATAAATGAATTACATTTTTTAGCTCGACATAAATGCTACTTCAAGAATCTACAACGATCTCTGAAGGTAAACTTCCAGAAACTAAATGGTTGCCAAGTCTTCACTGTAGACGCTGCTCTTCCTTTACAAATGGGTAGTTTGGTCGCGACTTATACAATTGTGTTACTCCAATTCGCTTTCTTATAAGTTTTTTCTTATTATTGTGTAAATAATTTTGTATTAAACAGCATTAGTGATACTTATTGTGAATCTGACTACTGCTCAGGATGGTACCTGATTCAAAAGATTTTCGTTGCAATTAAAAAAGGCAATAAGTATAAAGTAGCTAATGTAATGAGGACTTTTGAGTCGTGTACAATCAAGGGATGCATTTTCTTAATAAATACTGTTCTTTTGGCATGTCACTTATTTATTTATTTAACCTTTATGTTACCAAATACAAAATGTAAAGCACAATAGGCGGACTTATTGCTAAAAGCATTATCTAACAGTCAACCTTTGGGTAAAGCAGAGAGCTTGAATGTGGGTGTAAAATAGAAAGTGGTGTTAAAGGTAAGTATATCAATATATAAGTACAACATACACACATACATACACTTCTGATGTTATCATTGTAATTTTATTTCTTTTTTCACATCATAAAATAACACCGTCCATCCTTATTCATGGTCAAGGAACATCAGGAAGTGGACGGGAATTGCCAAAGCCGAGGAACTTTATCGTTTGGATTATTATGTTATTTTTTTTATGAAAAGAATATATTACTAAATATATATATATATATATATATATATTAATGAGTTCATATAACGTGTTACCTTCTGCTTTTATGTAATGGTTGATTTCCTAAGCAATGGAAACGCTATATCTAAAGTTGAAATTAATTCTAATCAAATTAGAAGTGGGCAGATTGCATTTACATAAAGTACATACTATAAGATAGTTGTGAGTTAATGAATTATGTTTATTTCATGACGTTTAAGTGGTTTTAAAGTAAGCTATTCTATTTTATAACACATTATTATCTCACTTTTAATAAAGACCTATTAACTATATTAAATTCGTTTGTTTGGTGCGATTGGCAAGTCGTACTGTTTATTTAAAACATATCAGATTTTTAATATTGATATAGTCACTGATGTTGTTAGATTAGCTTATTACGTAATAACTGAAGTCAGGAAGGAGGTCTTTTAAGTAGGGACTGAATAAATTAACCGACGTGGTATTATATGGATCTCACAACTTTTGACGGTAGAACAACTAAGCGAGACTTGGAATTTTTACAAGTTTTGTTTTTGATGGCATCTCATTTCTTTTTGTAGATTACAGAGAAATACTTTACGACATACGACATATTGCCTCTTGATAATGCGGGCGAAATATAAGTATGCAAGTACACTGATTCGTTCACTGCAAATGTAACTTTTTCATCCCATATATTTATATGGGTATACAAAGTTATTTATGCAGTTGGTGTATCTAGAAAACTGAACCGACATTGCAAAATATTTTAGTTTTCCCTTGGGTTATACACTAAACATTAATTACATTCTAAATTTTAAGCTGTTATGTCTGCTAGAAGTACCTTAGAATTTTGATGATCGGTCAGTCAGTGAGTGACACAATTATGAAACTTTGAAGGGGTAATTCTTAGACTACTAGTTCAAAATGAATAAAATTTGAAATATACCGTGTTTAAGTAAAGCCTGCTTGGTTACAGAAAATTTAGATCCACAACGAAGTTGTAGGGGGTCAAAAATGGCCTGAATTGCTTCGGGAAAAGTATAGCGTGCTGCTTTTCATTGCTCGACTTGCGGCAGATTACGACAAGATATTTTTTTAACTATACTGAATTCTGACATTGTTTCAAGAATATTGAAGTTGAAAAAGGTGATACCTCAGTGAACACTAGCGCCACCGTCATTTAAAAATCATTACTCACTGAAAACACAAGTTATCAAAAATCCCTCTGCTGTAATTATGATTCTGGATCTGAAGTTAATTTTAATCATATTCAATTATTAAATTATAGTTCCATACAGTTACAAATTGCAAAACTGCTAAAAGTGGCCGTTTTAAGCAATAATGCAATTTGTAACTATAGGGAATTATAATTTAATAATTGAATATGTTTAAAATTAACTTCAGATCCAGAACCTTAATTACAGCAGAGGGATTTTTGATAACTTGTGTTTTCAGTGAATAATGATTTTAAAATGACGGTGGCGCTAGTGTTCACCGAGGTATCACCTTAAATAAGATTATTAATTTGTACTGATTTGTAGGCAAAACCATCAATAATATCATTCTTAAGTGTAACAGTTTGGGTAACAAACAAATTTATACTGCATAGTATTCTAAGCGAAGAATGTGAAAAATTTTATTTGGAGGTCAATGAGACCCAAACCATTTGTGCCAGTATGTTGAATTAAGATGGACGCTCAGGTAAAGCTGTTTTACGATGTAGAAATTCTTCTTCTTCTACAACATCACGGCATAGACTATAATAATAGTACGTACCCATGTACGTAACCATGGAATTAAGAAAGCAGGCAATGGTTTTGGTCATAAATTACTCCAGAAATTGTGTCTCCAACCCACAAAAATTTATTTACACCATAGATTTAAAAAAATTGCCTGGGTAGAGACCGCGCGCGATTTCCAAATTCTATGATCTACACCAAATGATATGTAGGACACAATAAAACAAAGCATTTGATTAAATAGTCGTGTCATTCTCGTCTTATATTTTATACTGTAACTAACGACCCGCCCCGGCTTCGCATGGGCATAAAAACCTTTCCTCTTGAATCACTATCTATTAAAAAACCGCATCAAAATCCGTTGCGTAGTTTTGAAGATTTAAGCATACGGATATAGGGACAGAAAAAGCGACTTTGTTTTATACAATGTAGTGATGAAGTGATACGTCAATATAAGCTTCATTTTCTAAGTAGGTAGGTAACATTTTATCAAACACAAAATAAACGTTGTATCGTATCAAGAAATAAATGAACTAGCAAATGAAAGACAAAAATGGAAGGAACTCCATCGTAAAGAGTCTACCTCTTCAATTTATCATGATGAATATAACTTCAAATAAATACAAATTGATATTATTGTAAGTACAATTAACTAAGTGACAGGGTTCGTGTTAAATTGAAATCCATATAGTATACCCCCTGTTAACCATAACAAGCATTTGGATAAATAGCCTTTGGATGGTCTACTAAAAGTAAAAGAAAAAAAATAATAAGTAAGTATGCGTAATTTTTTCAGTTGCAAAATTTACCTAAATAAAAATAATTTGGTATTTGTTTTATTATTAGCATATTTTGAAAACAGGCACAACAGCGGTATCCAGATACCACACGGTGGTAAAGAATATGATGCCCCCTTGAAAATAGCATCGATTGTAAAACAATAAATATGGGTAGCAAACCCAAATACTGAATAAATAGCCAAATATTCATGAATCAAGGAAAAGAAAAAGGAAATATTTTTACGAAAAAAAATTTTAACATCAAAACTCCTACAATTAACAATAAATACTAATAATGTTTCTTTAATTCTTTAGGTAATTCCTATTTCTTTCAATTTTTTTGAAGAGGAATTGCAAAGTTTGTTTGGCCATTTTACAAAAAATAGAGGAATTGCTTCAGAATTGCTAAGGAATTCGTAATATGAATTGATTCGATGAATTGCTCAAAGTTGCGTTTTTAGACCCCCTGTGCACTGATAAGTTATAAAGAAAAAAAAGTTAAAAATCTCTCATTGTAAATGCAAATTATATCCATGAAGATAAGTATACAGCCTGCCTAGAAGTCGGTTATTATCGCGCCTAAAGTATTCTATGTTTGACCTCTGGTCCTTAACTATATCCATACCAAATTTCATTATAATCAGTCAAGCGGTTTAGCCGTGAAAGCGTAACAGATAGACAGACAGATTTTTGGATTTATAATATTAGTATAGAAAATGTTTTAATTACAGCGAATAAACAAGACATCAATGATACAAATACACCTAAAACAATGAATGCAGTAATTAGAAAACAGCGTACAGAAATTCTACTGAACAACTTCTTGGATGAAGATTTCCAAAATATGCTTTTACCATTCAACTTGCTACATTTAATATTTCTGAATCCAAAGTATAGAATAAAAAACAATTTCATTACTCCCAATCAGTATGTACAGAACGCTATTGCTGTTTTTGGATTTGTTTTGTATACTATTTTATATACCATACGTTTCTTTATGAGAATCAGTACGGAGATGGATTCCACTTTATGTCTTTTAGATTTGATTTTCTACAGTATTGGTTTCGGCATTAGCTGTTTTTGCAGCATCTTTCAAAGCAATTTGAATGTTAATTTAGTTACAATAATGTTCAAAATTTATAATCGACAAACTAAAAAAGTTATATTGAGTGAATTCACTACCATGAATTGGATCAGCTGTATTACCATTACAATTTTGTATATTTTTAACATTACTTATTTGTTCCATTTTCATAATACAGGATGTTTTATTTTCTTTTATTATGTATGCTCGTTTATATCAATGTGTTTTGATGTTGTTGCTCTTTATGCAATTGGAATGCTTGGGCTACTTAGAACTGAACTGAATATGTGGATTGTTGAAATAGATTCATATCAAGAGCCAACTGACAAAGCTAATGATGAACACAAATATTGGAATAAAATGTTTAAAATATATTTGGATATTCAAGAAGCTTTCAAACTTTATAACAAAATTTATCGAGCTCATGTAAGTACAGCGTGCTACATTATTCTTCTTTTTTGATCAATAATTACTTTGGAAATGTCATTGAAAATTTTGTAAAAAGCATTTTTCTTTGGAACTCGATTAAAAAGTAAATTAGCGTTACTGCCTTCGTGGTCAACTGGTTAAGGCGTTTGCCTGATAGATCTGGGGGTCATCGGTTAGATTCCCATGGGAAAACGTCAGAGGCCAAAAGGCAGTTCCGAAGAGCTCTAACATCAGGGTGTTCATGGTCGATTGACTGTGTCACCTACACGAAATGACGATGAGCGTTACTCTCAAGTGAACCCTTTAAAAGATACCTAATTATATTTTTCTTCTATTATTTCAGTTTTTGTTTCATGTGGCGGAATCGTTTTTCCATACATTATATTACTTGCAGTTTACATTGGATGCTGCAAGTGTCGTGAATACAATGGTAAAAAAAATTACATATATTTTACTAACTAAGTACTTTCTCTTAGCATGTTGATTCTAACAGACCTTTATGAGGACTGGAGTACTGTTGGCTTACCACCACCTCTAAAAACCATGCAAGAACGATTGAGTAAGGGAGATGTCGCCTTACATGATGTATTGCTCTGTCTCGCTTACACACTTGTTCTTGCATGGTTTTAAGAGATGGTAGTAAGCCACCTGGTCACCGACATTTTCATTAGCCTCTCATGGACCTCGTATATACCAAGTTTTTATAATTTTAAATATGAAGTAGTTCTATTTTTAAAATGTTCGATTCACTCTCATTCGATTAAACCGGTAAATATCCTTCGATTTCGAATGATTGTCATTCCTTATAACCAGTGAGTTACACTTCTTAAAAATTGCACTTCTAAAATGAGAAGCTTCGAATAGTTCTGGATGCTATGTCTGTGGCTATCTATGGTGCGCGAATTTGACTAATAATGTTTGTATACACACTATATTATATTCAGAAGAATTGAATTCGTTTTTTGAACGAATTCACAGATTTTATTATTCTTTTGAAATATTGTTTTGCTCTTCTTTCGTATTGGTGTGATAAAGTTGAATAAATAAAACAATAATTAATAAACTTTTTATTACAGTGGGTCAACAGCATGCTAACATTAAGTATTGCTGTTTGGGTGTTCAAGAACTTATTATTTCATTGCCTATCGAGCAGAAATTGTGAAATATATTATTTAAAAATTAAAAAAGCTCAAGTTGTCTGTATCAGAATGTTACATCTATCGGACTGTATAGGTAATTATTTTTATAAAATTGTATCAACAACGACCCAATATAATAAAGATGATTCCGTGCTTCAAAAAGACACGTTGAGTCGTTGGTCAAGACTGCCATCTGGTAGTTTATAAAGGAACCACGTCAGAGTCAGAGACTTCGACACCAGGGTAGGCACTGTCGATATATCGCGTTACTGACTTTTTAAATTTGCTTAACGCGCCAAACGATAACTTGAAAAATTTTGTTTCAGGTGCAAAACGGAATATGTGTAAAAACATTATAAGAATAAACAAATTTCTGGACTACAAGTTTGACGTACTGGGTTTCTTCGAGGTAGACGCCAAGTTTCCTCTGCGATTTGTTGGACAACTAGCTACATATGCTATTGTGATACTTCAATTTGCTTTTAATAAAATGTGATTGTTTCCTTTATCAATTTATCAGACGAGGTTGAGGAAACGGCGCACCCTCATTCTGGCACTCCTCTTGTTATACTACATCTGTGTAGATAATTTAGATACTAGGTAGTCTAAAAGGAGCTTTAGTAAACATGTTTTCATAATACTTATTAAGTGGCTGATATATTGAACCGACAAAGTCATTAAAGTAATAAAAATCAATAAGGCATTATTTATTGAAAAGAATTTGAGTGATATCGTTATGTTAATGAACAAAAGAAAGGTTATCAACAACAGTATGAACTTGACTACTAACTACTACAGTAAAAATGTTTAGATTTTGTTAAATTTGGTAAACAAAATATGTAGATATAATAATAAACAAAACAGAGAAAGGAAAACCAAAATAGAAAAGAAACTTAAATCAATTATGATTGTAAATAAATTAGTTGATTAAAGAACTAACTTCACAAACAATCGTGAAACCATGGATGTCGTAGCAATTTACTAAAGTATTTAAGTAAAAAATATAAAAAACTGAAAGATGATATATAATGTTCAAACAAATCGACGTGCAGAAATTCTACTTAGCAATTTTCTAGATCAAGATTTCCAAAAAATGTTACGCCCTTTGAACCTTATGCAAACATTATTCTTTAATCCAAAATTCAGAATTAAGAACAATTTTATTACGTCAAACTTGTTAACCCAGAATATAATTTCAATTTGTGGCTTAATTATTAATACAATAGCATTCACTGTCCGGTTTTATATCAGATTTAGTTGGGGAATGGATTTTGGTTTTAATTTTGTAAACTTGTTTTGTAACGTTCTGTGTTTTATTATGAACTGTTATTGTAGCATCTTTCACAGTAACTTGAATATCGACTTCATTCTTTTATTGTACAAAATTTATTCTTTCCAAACTACCAAATTACGACTTAGAAATTTTACTTTTTGGAACTGGATCTACTGCATAATCTTATTTATAGTTTATATCACTATCATGGGTTTTTATTTCGTGATTACTGACAGCACTTTCATGACTCTTATTAGTTCAATATGTACGTTTATTGCTTTTTGCAAAGACATCAATGTAGTTTATGCTATTCGTACCCTTGAACTTCTCAAAACTGAACTAAATATATGGACTAAAGAGGCAGAATCGTCCCGACTGACAACTGATAAATACAATGAAAATCAATATTGGCTTAGAATGTTTAACATTTATGCTAATATACAAGAGGCATTTATAATCTTCAAAAGACTTCATCAAACGCAAGTAAGTCTATATAACTTCACTATCGCTACATAGCATAGATTAAAAAAAAATGCGTCACTTAAAAGAGACAGCGCGATTCGAACTTCTTTGCTACATAGTATAAAACAAAGTCGCCTTCTCTGTCTCTATGTTCCTTTGTATTCTTAAATCTTTAAAACTACGCAACGGGTTTCGATGCGGTTTTTTTAATAGGTAGAGTGATTCAAGAGGAAGGTTTTATGCCCATACCGGGGCGGGTCACTAGTACCTTTATAAGTTTATATTCGTTGATTTCTCTTAAGATTGGTGCTGACTATGATCGTATAAAAGTATCAATATTAAGTACAGTGCTTCTGGTAATTTAAATGATTTAATTTACGTACATAATAATGTCAACAATCTACATTTTGGCTTTTGAGTCACGGGGGTTAGGGAACTGAGGCTATATTTATGAGAGAATCGGGCCACAGAATATCTGAACGATTAAATGATAGACGCTCCGTACCGTATCTGCCTCAAATTTTTATTTGATATAATACAAACAACAATGGAAAAAGCGATTGAATAAAATTTTACAAAAATGACAAATATTTGTGATTTTATCAAAATGGTCCCCCCTCATCTCATCATACTGTTTATCCAATTATAATTTTTTTTCTTAGTTTAATGGACAACTCTTATTCACATTTTGACTTATGTGCATATTTTATAGTTACTATGTTTTTTCAAAACCTTATCTTTTTGCCCAAGCTTCAAAATATCTAGCATATCCAATAGATGTGAAACTAATAAGGTAATACTTTTTTTTCAGCTGTTATTTCATGTCGCAGAATCATTCTTTTATGCATTATTCTATTTGAGATTCCTATTAACCATCTCAAACATACGAAGTGTGGTAAAATATTTTCTAAAATTTTAATCCAATGAATATTGATCATACCGCTTCTATTAAAGGGAAGAAAATTAACTATGCATCAAAGCATCTCTTTACACACACATTGAATTACATATTTTTTTTATTTATTTGTACAATAATGTGTTTATCTATCTGTCTATGTTTTCAGGATATACTTATCGCAATTTCATTCACTATAGGTATTTGGGTGGTGAAAAATTGTACACTTCATGTACTTTTGAGCAGAGAATGTGAAAATTTTTATTTGGCAGTTCATGATGCCCGAATAGTTTGTGTTAAAATTCTGAACCAAGACGGATGCTTTGGTAAGTAAATTACATGAAGTATTTACTATTGGTGGAAGATATGAATCTCCTACCGTACATGATAATGGAGTCCTCCGAGCGAACCAAGCTTTATTTTTATAATAAGAGAAACCTACGAGTATATGGCTAGCAAATTCAAATTTGGTTATTAAGGTATGGTTGAAGCACATGCAATACAACTGACCAAACTGGCTAAGCCGAAGTCATAATTTAAAAACGGTAACGAATGTCGACAAGAACTAAATGTATGGAATTAACATAAGCTACGCTTAATCACGTGGTCAATTATATGTCAATCCCATACATTTTGTTCTTGTCGTACCTGGTTAATGTTTTAAGATTGTGACTTTGGCTAAGCCGCCAGGGGACAACAATGAATGTCGACAAGAACAAAATGTATGGAATTGACATAGGCCGCGCGTGGTCAATCGTATGTCAATACCATACATTTTGTTCTTATCGTATTTTGATAACGTTTTGCAAATGTGTGTTTGGCTAAGCCCTCTTATAAATTGTATGTGAGGGCTAAGACATACTTACGACAGTGACAACACTCAATCAAGACAAATCAAGTTATATCTAATATGTTAAAATTTGTCCAGTCGTTTAGATTAGACTACAAAGAAATAGGTAGATAAAGATAAAAATATTTTAAGGACGTTGTACATACTCTCAAAGAACCTACTTAAGACATAAATTACACGGCTATTAATATTATATAATTTAAAAAAATGAAAATTTTCAGGTACCAAAAGGATTATATGCAAGAATATTATCCGTTGGAATAATTCGTTCTGCAAATTCAACTTGTTTGGTTTTTTTGTTATCGACGCAAAATTCCCCCTCAAATTTATGGGAATACTTGCAACATATTCTATTGTGTTACTGCAATTTGCTTTTAATAAATAAACATTTTATATAAACTTTTATATTATTATCATTTTTAAAGGTCTTAGATCTTAGATTGAGGTCTTAGATTTGGTCGCAGCGCAGTATGATTTTCAAAGCCTGACTGACTCTCCCAGCCTGCAGCTGCCGCCTCCTTGCTTTGTATAATACCTTTCGTCAGACTCTTTTCATAAATCCACCCTACATGCCCAAATTTTGTACGTACCTATTTACAGTATTTATCAATATTTGGTATGCTTACCACCTGTTTGACACCAATCATTAACCCCCGTATTAAGAAACATTTATTAAGCTCATGTTAGCTAAAATGTGTTGCGTCTCGTTTTTTCACATGAAATGTCAGGTAAGAGAAAAAAGAGGCAAAACATATTTTAGTTAAAATGGGTTTAACAAACGTTTCTTAATACGGGGGTTACTATATTTAAAAATGCTACTGTTAAAGACGTTAGATTATAAAATTGAAACACAGGATACTTCTCACTTTTTCATTAACATTTGATATTTTGATATATTTACATAATGCTTGCTTATAAGAAATAGATAAATTACATTTACATTTTAAAAATTCAGGACTTGACAATATTGAAAAGAAATTAGTATTAGTATTATATATAAAAATACTGAAAACAGTAAGATTGAGCATGAGAATTTGCCTTAATTAAAAAAGTTTCTAAGGTAAAGTAAGGAGTAACAATAGTCTCATTGAAATCTTTGTTGCTCTTTGAGTTAAAGAAATGAAATTTGTACTACCATAACGCCGTTTCCCCTTTTCCAGACTAAATATCCCTACAAAAATCATCTAAAAACTTTCACTCTTCTAATTTTCTGAGATTAATGAAATTCAATAGACATCAGCTTTTATGAAGAAGATTGTTAGAATAGATTAAGTGGATAGGCCAGGAACACATCTTTTATAAAAGTAATGCTAGGGTTTCTAGGTTACCTTAAGAACTAAGTAAGTCTTCCAAGATAACCTGTAAGCTTCTGAGAGAGACAAACTAAAAGAAAAACAGTGGCACTCCGGAAGTGCCGACAGAAGTGAAAAATTTACGTGCATATTTTGTGAGGCGTCTGTTACATGACGGTTTCGCAGTTCATTGGATTTTTCTATCCCTAAATGCTCAACGCTCTTAAATAAAAATTTATTCAACAATATTAGCAGTTTTTGAGCTGTGCCGATTATAAGAATAACGTATAGGTAATAAATCAGGTAATCTCATCGTAAAAGTCGTCACATCACTAGAGTTAGAATTCCAAATTATAGCTTCTTAGTAGTCCATATGAGTCAACACTGTACAAAATAATTTGTTTCAAACTTGAGTTGGATTAACACAGCTCAATATCTTAAAATGTCTGCCAAAGAGTTCTCCATCTCCCAAGGTCTGTGGTAGATGCTGGTTTAGGGTTTCTGGCAAGAACAGAGAAGTGACACCACCAGCGAGGCTGAAGATGCCCATAATCGTCAATGGGAGAGTCTTCGAGTAGACAGACTGGAACGAAAAAAAGGGCTTGTTTTACGTATTGTTTAGTACTTCATCAAACTTGTTTTCGTGACCACCATAATCTATATTGGGCAGCCAGGCAAATATATTATGAGCCTGGCGGCCTTTTGGGTTTGGTTTCTATTCTGCCTAAAAGCATCTTTGGGGTGAGGAAACTAGTGCTGATTAAGAAACACGAGTTTGAGGAAACATTTAAGAATACGAGTGGTCTTGTCTTGTTATCCTATCAAAACAAAATGAAGAACTTACCAAATGAACAATATAAGGGCACATCAACAGCCCTAATCCAGCTATGAACGATGAAGCTCCCATAGCTTGTGACCTCAGCACCGTTGGAAGAAGTTCTCCAATTTGTACGTAAAATATTGCAAAAGATGCCGCAATGAACAGTCGACCCAGCATTGATAAGGAAACTGTTACCCATGGCATTGCTAGAAAATAAATAGTTGAATCAAAACTTGCTAATTAGCGAAAAAAATCTTTAAATGGTATAAGCTTATTCATCTATCGTATATAGCTAAATGGCTTAAAACTTTTCAATTTCAGCCCAGTAGCATACAACAACAGACGCCTGTCAAATCGCCTTTTATATATGAGAAAGTACATCTAGGACACGACAGAAGTCTATCGTGCATGAACATTATCATTACCTTCTCACTATTGGCTTTCTTAATTTAATTGACCAATACTCACAATCAGGTACAAAGGCGCAGCTAAGACATGCTAGTCCTCCAATGCACATGAAAATGCAAAGCACCCATCTTCTTCCAAACTTATCCATACATCGCCACGCTATAATATAAGAAGGTAGTTCCACTGCACCTCCTGAAAATATGAAAATTTTTGTCTTTTGTTTACTCTTTCTCTAGTCTTTCTTTAGTCAAAACGCTTTCAAATTGTTGATTTACTTGCTGTTTAGGTCAGTCTAAAAGGATTAAGTAATAAATATATTTATCCTCTTTGTACAAGGTCAATCGACCCTGAACAACCTGGAGTCCATCTTTTTACGTCTGATGTGGTTTCTTTAGCGATCACCAACATCATGCCTTCCACCAAGCAGTACGCGATCAGGTGATTCAAGACTTTAAGGGGCTACCATAAGCCAACTAGCGCCACCAATGATTTTATTTCTTTTACTCTAAAATCAGGTCAAATTGAAAAATCTAAGAAGGCAGGTCACTAGTATATAACGTTAAGTACTTTTTGTATTACTTAATACCCCTACCCCCTAAATAAAAAAGTTTAAACAACTTGACAAAGAATTCTTCATGTGGGAAATTGGGAATAGAATCAATGACCTTCTGGTCTTTAGGCAAACCTATTAACTTTTGGATCACAGTGGCAGTTTATATAATAAATATAAAATATGACAATAAGATTCAAATATAAATTTAACTCACCTATAAAAAATGCTAAATAATCATCTACACCTAAATTAGGCGTATTATAACTTAAACTATTATAAACGACTCCCAGAGCTACCCAATTAAAAGTCAAAATGAAAAATTTCTTTCTTATATTAGGGTATCTGAAGATATCTAGCAGAGATGCTTTACAATCTCCTTCAGAATTTTGGTCATCCATTTTCTTATTCTCCATCAATTCATCTTCACCATAGTCTTTGGTGAAAATCTTGCTTACAATTTGTATCGACTTTCTTCTCAATGTGCTCGCTGGAGACTTACTATAACTCTCTGTTTGTGTTGATTTTTCATTTGATTCCGTATTGAATAGAGATTCTTCAGTATCATTTCTAACTTCATCATCATTATCACTATCTTTACGTCTTTTTAACCTCGCTTTTTTGTTTACAATATCAGCTACTTCTAAAGCAATGATTCTTTCTAGATTTTCTGTTTTTGATTCGTCTATTTCTGCAATTCTGTTCACATCTGGACTGAATGACAACATGTTGCTTATTCGTCTATCCATACATTCGTCTTTAGGGAACTGGTCTTTGTAATTAATTACGTGACCATTAACGTTGTATAGCATTGTGACTTCGGCTTCTATGTCTTGTTCATCTTTCATTCTTTTCTGAAATAAATAAATAGAGAATGTAAAATTATGATTAATAATTTTACATTCTCTTTTTTTTAATCTTGGTGCAATAAAGAGTTTTTATTATTATGATTCCTTTTAGTTTTAACACCTAGAGGTTATAGAAGTTGTTTACGGTAGGTGATTGATAGTGCCAGAGTGATACTCTTTTGTAGCATTGCCTGTCATTTTCCTTCGCATTTTCTTAATCCATCCGGCTTAACACCATTTTAGCTAAAACGTGTTTCGTCTCGTTCTTGCACGTAAAATATCAGTAAGAAAGAAAGAGACAAAACAATTTATAGTTAAAATAGGCTTAACAAACGTTTCTTAAAACGGGGATATATTAAGTAAAACCTAGATCTTACATGAATATCTAGTAAAAAACCATGGCGGAGTTCGATGCCATTCTTCTTTGCGAGATTCCTGAAAACTTTTTCAGCTTCAGCTATACGTCCTCTGCTGACCAGCCATCTTGGAGACTCTGGTATTAGCCAGTAATATCTGAAACCACATTTACAGTAATGATTGTCATAACCAGCCTGCCTTCGTTGTCCAATGGTTAAGGCGTTTTCCTGTAGACTCCAGCACCTGTAGCCAAAGTGACAATTTCAAAACGTTAACGAATGCCGTCAAGTACAATATGTATGAGATTGGCATAAGCTGCGGTAAATCACGTGGTCAATTTTATGTGAATCCCATACATTTTATTCTGGTCGTACCTCGTTAACGTTTTGCGATTGTGACTTTGGCTAAGCCCCCAGTACCCCTAGTATAAGATTGTATAAACGCAGATGCTAGCGACTGCGTTAGCGATTTTGTATGACAAACCTGTAGGCGCCTGGTGGTTAGTAAGTAACTAAGAAATTCCATACAAAATCTTAATGCAGTCGCTAGCGTCTGCGTTTATGAAATCTCGTGGTAGGTAATAGGGTCATGGTTTAGTTCCATCGGAAAGCATACTTTGATTAGTTATTTTTACTTTAATTAAGATATTACAGGCGTGAATTGACAATACCGATGATTCTCTGCTCCGGAAGGCACTTTAAGCTATTGGTTATGGCTGCCATCTGATAGTCGATAAAGGTAAGTCAGAGGTAGACGAAGAACTCTGACACAAAGTGCATGGTCAATTGGCCGTGACACCAATACGAAATGGTAATGATTATCATGACGTACTAGAAATCATTGACCCTTTCAAAATACTACGCTAAAAAGTTTAGCAATTGCGCAAGGGAACACTTTTGCCGAACAAAGCAATTTATTCTTTTTTTTGATAACTGTGCCGCTTATTTTTAAAAGTTATTCTAAACGCAGACGCTATTAGCGACTGCGTTAGGATTTAGTATGAAATTTCTTAGTTGCCTTACTATCCGCCAGAGGCGCTGTACAGATTTGTCATACAAAATCCTAACGCAGTCGCTAGCGCCTGCGTTTATGAAAACTTATACTAAGGGTACTGGTTGCCAAATTTTAGAGATGCTAACCCAAAGATTAAAAAAAAAATTTGCCAAGGTAGAAGATCGCACATGATTTTGTACTTTATGTGGTAACCACAAAGTACAACATATCTCCAAAAGTTTTTCGTTTTTGTGTCCAACAGTGGATATTCCGTATATTCCACAGAACAAGGAATTTTGCTGGAGCGATACAAAAATTGCTTGCTCTGTCTTATATTCTAAGGTTAACTTACCCGTAAAGTAAAACAAAAGGTAGACTCGTCGACAGTGACAAGTAGAACCAGTCCTTGAGGAGGTAAGCAAGCAAAGCCAGGATACACATGCCAGTAGCGAACAGCATGCTGACGACAATACCTGGAATATATAAGTACGAGTTTCAATTTCAATTTCCATACTAAACAAGATCAGATGATTCAAAATTTATTCTATATAAGTTTATTTGGAAAAGTTGTTCAGTATAGTGCTCTGAATCTGCCCTTAAAATATTTGTAGTTGATTTGTGTCCGCTTATATCGGTATGCACAGCATTTTTGATCGATTGCAGTAATTACACACTTAACGACTGATGGCATTGCAGTGTCCTATTATTTTATTGATTGCTCTGTAACTAGTATTGAATTCACTATTATTATTGGCATACCAGCTGTACGTTACTGCATTATATTTAATATTTAAAAATCTTTTTTTTCTTTGTTCCCGTATTCTGTGCTACTACCATGGGCTCCATTGCCCTTCTGTCGTGCTTATGCCTAAAGATAGACGGCGGTGCTATACGAATTAAACAACTAGGTTCTTCTTCGTCCCGAGAGAGTGAGCCCACTTAAGTTTGGGCCGCACCCATTAGGTCCCACCTACTGCATATAGCAGGGCATAAAAGACACGACAAAAGGTGGGGCATTGTTGGCACTGGCACTCCGCACTGGCATCAGGTTGTCTGAATGCCCTCATTTATACAGTTTAACTTTAATTTAGTAATGAATTCTCATATTAATGGTGAAAAAACATAACTTAAAAAAATACCTGGCGTCATCAATCCGCGCACGAATTCCAAATTCTATGTGAAAAAAGTGTAAATTTATTAAAACACGATATTCCAAATTATCCTCTTCACACCACAATCTAATTAAGTTATTTATTTAATAAGTTATTGGATACAGAAAGCCAGTGTCTCATGGGATATGCACGACTGCCAATCAAATAGGACAAAGTAAATTTACCTGTGTAAGTTCTTCTTAAAGGCGGCATCAATTCCAAAGCCAAGACGTAAGGCAGTTGGTACAAGGCTGGGAAGAACAAGCCTGCTACCACTCGGAGTACCACGTATGTCCAATAGGAGCCAGGGAATGTTGCTGCAATGGCTAATGGTACTTCGAGGAATACCATCACGAGGATTGTCGGACGGCGGCCGTATCTGGAAGTTTTACATTGTAATTAATGGTATACCCATCTTCTCCTCTTTCTTTTTCATCACTGCTGAGGATCGTGACCACATGTGCTTCCATATTATGCGATCACCTGTGCTATGGACCGCTCTGTATATGCTGCCCCCCATTTTCATGTCATCTACCCATTTGACTGGAAGCTTTCCCCTGGCGTGCTTTTCTTCAATTTTGCCCAAAATTATAAGTTTTTTCTAAATAATGCCTAGGAAACCGTGTGATTTTCCCAAAAAAAACAGTCCTTTCATGACAGTGCAAAGAGAGAATATACCCATGAACAGGTCTTTATCAGAATTACATTTTATCTGAAAGACAATTTTATTTTGATGATATAAAAGCATGTACCTAAATAACTAAAAAACATTTCAATTTGATGACTCTTAGAGTCAACACAGCTCGATGACATTAAAATTGTAGAATTATCAAATAGCAAAATATAATCTGGTACTGAAATAAAAGGAACACAAGAGAGGCTTTATTTTGCACCGATATACTTAAGGCTACAAAATCAAACGATAAATCTGGTACTACAAATAATCAGCATTCCGAAGGTTGGTCGTCATTTTGTCAAGACCAGTCACTTAGATATCTGTATCTTTGTGTCCATTTGTTCATAAAGATAATGTCGAATTTCACGTTTTAAGTAATGAGGGACAAAATACATAATGTAGCTTAGGTGATGGATGATGCAAGTGGATAGTTCATTAATATTCCAGCGATGAATGAAGATGATGATGATTATAAATATTTACCTGTCAGACATCCATCCAAAGAACAAGTTCCCGAATATTGAGCCAACCCAGAAGAGGGTGTTGCTAGTTCGCGGCAGCCAATCTTTATCGCACACCAGGGAGAACTGAAATTATAGGACGACTCATTTATTTGATAAATCATCATTATCATTTCAGCCCCAGTAGACCACCCAAGAATTTCTAATATGACCGGTTGGAAACGGTCTGCATCCGCCTGTCTGCGACCTTAAGAATATGATATAATGACAAATGAAAATCTAAAACTACTACTTAAAAATAAAACTATAAGTAACATTTTAACTAAATATAACAAAAATTGGTTGTAATTTGTATTGATGCTAAACCAACGACATACTTTATACAAAGGTCGTTTTTGGTATCTCAATCTTACCTGCTATCAAACAAAAGTGCTGACATTGTTATGGTTAGAAGATAAAGAGATACAATGAAATTACAGGGTGCTATAGCGAAAGATCCTATACAAAAATTGGCGGCCCCAAGTGACATCCTTGCGGTGTTACGAACATTAATGTAGGATTGCGACCGCGCTTTGACTTCCGTTTGTACCAGCAGATTTGATTGATTGATACAATAGGGTGTAAAAAATGTGAGCAAAATTATCTAAGAACATGACTGAATATATGATCATTTTATTGGCCATTTACAGAAAGAATTGATAGAAGATACACGATGTTACCAACCTCAGTAACAAGAGTCCTATGGTAATGCTCCTTGCTGAAATACCATCCATATCTGCACACAGTCGTCTCATTGCTCCTCAATGATAAAATTATATTGCTAATATTCTGAACCTGAAAAGTCAAAAAATGAAAAAAAAATATCATATAGATAGTCAATGGTACCTAATATAATAAGAATAATGAATATAATAAGATAATACATAATCTCTCAGCTGCTGCCGAAATAAACAAAAGATAGATAGAAACTCATAACGTTTAGCGTCGAACAGTGACCGCTTGGGTGCTAAGAAAAGAGATTTGGGGCTTTGTTAAAATCTTAAAGCAATTTGTCTTGTTATACAATGTAAAATGTTGTCTCACGCCCCTATAACGTAAGCACAGAGAAACAAATAATTTCAAATCTCATACAATATATGGGTTTCGAATATCTTAGTTTTCAAATAGGCAAAGTAAAATTCCATTGCGATGTGGTCTGATGCGATAGTGGCGTGTAAAACAAACTCCGTCATTGACCGTAAAGGATTTGGTTTCATAGTGAAAGTATGTACAGTCGTGGACAGATAAACCTAACCCCCAATTACTACGGTAGGTACGAAAGATTGTCGCTTTTATCTACTCCCGACTGTATATGAAGCAAATATCTTGACACTTTTGTGTGCATTCTGTTTTTGATTTGATTGAGGTTTATGCACTATAAATGTATGATGCAGTCAAACCCGCAATATCCACCAGACAATAGTGACCATTGTCCAACAGTGGACGTCATTAACAAACAATATAGCTGAAACTCACCCGTCTTTCAACGTCCTCAAAAGGATCACCATCGGTACCTCTGCGAAAACAAATTAAATCTTAACGTATGGTAATTCGATCGTGACTTGCTTGTTAAACTCTATTGACAAAACATAATACTCGTCGGACTAAAGTTCTGCGTCATATCAGGAGGCCTTGATCGATTTTCGTTATGGCTTTTGAATCTAAAAACCAGGTATTACATAATTTGAATGCAATGAGGCATAATATTCAATGAGCCGGCTCAAACGCTACACAGCATATTAACGTGTCATCGATATAGATTTGTAGAAAGATACCACTTCGTGACTTGGAAGGCACGTAATGCTAGGTCCTAGCGGCCTTGATTCTGTAAGCTTTCATTTTAAACTGAATCTGAATCCGCTTAGTTTCTTGATTGGCATTCTAAAAACTCGGTTGAAAATTCGAATCTATACCAGCGCTATCCCTGCGAGCGTGTCAGCGAGATGAACTAGATTGGACGTGAGATTTTGTATGAGATTACGTAAGATGTGGTATTCTGTAATTTCCCCATCACTTCGAAGCTCACTTCTCACTTGTCATTATAATAATAATAATAACATATATTTATTTCTTTTCCACAATTTATACATTTTAAACCTTATGCGAAGTGTGAGTGATAGCGACATGAGAAGCGAGTTGTTGTTTGAAATTTATAGAATCGACAAGCTGTGTTATCACTAGAAAACCGTAGTAAGGATTATTTTATTTATTTATTAAATCTTTGTAGTTCCATAAGTACAAAATACTTATACTATTGACAGCCTTAATGCTAAAAGCATTCTATACAAGTCAACCATTGTCTTAGATGTTTGGCTGAGAGAGGATAGCTTAAGGCTTCATAATGAAATTCGATACCGTTGGTCACTAAAACCTCGGAGCATGATCCTGTTGGCCTGGTTTCCCTGTAAAAAGGGTTAGGGAGGTCAGCCTGCAGTCACTTCTTCACAATAACTAGTACCGCCAACCGCACTGTTGTCTGATTAACCCAAAGGCTATTACTAATTATGTCCCAAAGGTTGATTGTTAGACAATGCTTCTTGCATTCAGTCGCTTTTTTGTTCGACACTTAAAGGCATGTCGTGTAATAGTTTAAATAAATAAGTTCCCACGTAACGTATAGGCTTTTTGTAATTCTATTTCGTATGTTAGTACTATTACATTATATTCTGTGACTTCGATTGGAACATTGCAGGTTTGAATCACCTTATTGTAATAATAAAGATGGTTTCGTGTTTCAGAAGGAACGTTAAGCTATTAGTCCTGGGGGTTTAGCCAAAGTCACAATTTCAAAACGTTAAAATCGACATGAACAAAATTTATAGGATTGACGTAAGATCGACCACGTGATTTAGCGTTAGCGCAGCTCATTTTAATCCCATACATTTTGTTCTTGTCTACATTCGTTAGGGTTTCGAACTGTGACATAGGCTCAACCACATGGTTTAAGAAACGACGAAGTCACTCGGCTTTGAATAACTCTGACACTAAGGTGAGCAGGGTCAATTGGCGATGACGAATGAATGAAATCCTCTCTCACCCAGTTTTTTCATCATGGTTAAATTGAATGAATAAATACTATAGTATATGCACCAATTACAAATCATTGGATTGTACAGGATCGAAAAATAGTGCACTAATTACGAATCATTGGATTGTACAGAATCGAAAACAATGTTAGTTAAAAGGCGGACCATAATGTTATTTCTTCCAACCAACCTTAGGGTAGAAATTTATTGACACACCTGTTCTCATCATCTTTTAACTTTTTGACCAATGATTCGACATCTTCAATGTAGTAAGCGTGACAGGAATCAAACACGTCATTGTCTTTTGGTACCAGCAGTGGCCTTAGGACTTCCTCCTTAAGTCCCAACTCAGTTAACTCAGGTTGGGCAGCGCACCAATGCTCAGGAGTTGCATTTGTGAAGACCTGGAAAGAAACTTTAATTTATAAACTGTGTGTCTTACTCTTTCTATTTAATTTTGTATGCCTCATGGCGCATACAGAGGACTGTGTACAGTCAGCTGCAGAGAAATATGACCCTCTTTCAATAGTGATACTTGTGGCATTGGGGTCAGATTTCTCTGCAGCCGACTGTATATTTCTACTAACACCTATTGTAACCTGTGTATGACAAAAAAAATGATTATGATAGTTTTGACCAGAATGTGACTACTTTTATTGCTATATCGTTGGTCGCTCCAAATTCTTATATGTACAGGAGTCTTAGCCAAAGTCATGATTCAAAAACGTTAACAAAGTACGACAAGAACGAAATGTATGGGATTGACATAAGATTGACCCTTAGAATGACCATGGGATTTACCGCAGCTATGTAAAAAAAAAAACAATATTTAAAATTATTTATTTAATAGATGAGATTATATAGTCAATGTCATACATTTTGTTCTTGTCTATATTCGTCAACGTTTTGATATTGTGACTTTGGCTAAGCCCCCAGGAGACTGGCCAGGTGATATATATCAGAAAAAAGAGAAGAGAGAACAGCCCCGAAATAACAAAGGATGATAATTGTTTTTGCCTAAAAAACGAAATAGACTTCAATTCCTCAACTAAAAAGGTTGAAATAATTAATGCATTGTTGTTTAAATATGAAATCTTAATAAATCTGAAGTCGGTGCCGGGTCTTTTAATAAAATATGCTAATTAACGAGCCAGCAGCTAGTCAACGAATTCGTAAAATTGGCACCAACTTCAAATTTATTAAAATGTTTGATATGAAGCATATTAAAACAACAATGCATTAATTATTTCATCCTTTTTAGTTGAGGAATTGAAGTCGGTTTCGTTTTTTAGGCAAAAACAATTATTTTATACTTTTTAGTTTTGAATACGCAATGCCTTACAACTAAAAAGTTCTAAACACTTTGCATTTTGGAAAGTCGGGTAAACGTCATCATCGTCGTCTCACCTTATTGAAATGGAATATATCAAAAACTACCCAAATCGCAATAAAATTTGAAGAAATCCCTCGATAACTCCATGATTCCATCACCAGATCCTGATCTGATGACTATGGAACCATCTAGAAAGTATACCCTTTCTAATAAAAAAGAATTTTACAAATCGATTCAGTGGCCTTCGAGTAATCGAGCAAGATATATTGCTATCAAAAAGTTGTAAATACCTCGCATTTTTGAAAGTGGGTTAAATTTTCCAGCATTGTCTCACCTACGTCTCACCTTACTAACATGGAATATAAATGAAAAAATACCCATGCCCAATACAAAACTTGCAGAGTTCCCTCGATTTCTCCATGATCCCATCATCAGATCCTGACCTGCTGAATATGGGACCAATTGGAAAGTATACCCTCTCGAACTAAAAAAAAATCAATTCGGTCCAGCCGTCTTCGAGTAATCCGGTAAGATACATAAAAAAAGAACATAAAACATACCGACGAATTGAGAACCTCCTCCTTTTTTTGAAGTCGGTTAAAAAATTATAAAAAGGTTAAAATTATATTGATATTATTGTTTTACTGGTAACTACGATAGTATTTCTAAGATGTAGCAATTATAAACTGGTGCAGCTTTACAACGTTTCGGGTTCTCGACAGATGGCGTTGATATGATTTTATATCGAAGTTCTTACAACATTTAGTACACTACAATGTTAACGTGTTTTTTTTTATGGGATTACTAGCTTTTGCCCGCGGCTTCACCAACTACTTGTACTTTTTCCCGGGGTGTTAGGTACCCTATGTCCAATACTTCTATGTGTATGGAAAATTTCAGGAAGATTGTATGTATGTATGTATGTATGTATGTAATGTATGTAATTGCTTCAGTAGATAGGGCGTGAAAGCGTAACAAACAAATAAACTCACTTTCGCATTTATAATATTAGTTAGATAGTTGGATTTGATATAGAATAGTATTCTGTAATCTGTGATAGTAGTAATATCATAATGATTGCAAAGTTTTGATAACAACAGGAGGTAAGACGTATTATTTTGTAATATCTAATGATAATAATATTGAGCCTCAAGTGTTTACTTGTGTCTGAGATTTGTACATATCGCTCAGGAATTTAAAGAGGTTTGTGATGTAATAAACGTGATTTGTATTAATAATTAAAAAATGATCTAGAATGTGGACTTTCGAGGAGCTCGATAGCCAACGATAGTGCGCGTCAAGCGACGGCGAGTGCGCGGCCATGTTTGGATTGGTCGCCATTAGTGGCATTTCTATCTTGAGCTCTTCCGTGCACGTTAAGCCGTTGGTCTCGTATGTTATCGGTAGATGGCAGTTGTTAGGCTGTCAGATGCCTTTAGGCAGCCTGAAAAATCTGACAGTGTTGGCCACTAACACACCCGTGACATGTTCCTGTGGTTCTGGTTTCACTGTAAAAAGGTTTACGGAGGTCAGACGGCAGTCGCTCCATTGTAATAACCAGTTCCGCCAAATCAGGACCACGATTAGTAGTGTACCCTGGGCTCTGAAGCGTAAGCTGAAGACGTAGCCGGGAAACACGCTCGGTCGAAGAAAGAAGAGCTAGAATGGCAATATAATTATGATATCGCGTGCGATTATAGACAGGAATTTTGGCAAAAGGCAAAAGCTTGTTTAGTTAATAAATCTTTAGAATCGAAATATTTTAAAATTTTAATAATTTCGGTTCTTTGAAATATGTTGTTTAATATAGTCGCAATTCGTGATAAATTCATAGTTGTCCTAGATTCACGCTTCGTAAATATTTTCGTCGTGATTTCAATACTTTTGAGATATATATCTTTATCAAATACCATGTGGGTCGCACTTAGATAAGATAAAATCACTCTGAATATCTTATTTGTTGTATATATCTCTTTGTAAATAGGTACACTCAGTTTAGATTAGATCTCTATCATTAGACTTTGGCTAGACAAGTAATTATTTACTTTTAAATAATTGGCCATTCGGTTTGACTTAAAAATATCTATTAAAAGAAAGTCATGTTAGTTACACAATTTATAAGAACGGCTGAACTGATTTAGCTGAAAATTGGTGGCGAGGTAGCTAGCTTAAAAACAGGAGAAGGACCTGAGGAACCTTTCATCCCGGGAAATACCACAGTTCCCGAGGGAAGTTCACGCGGGCTAAGCCGCAGGCAAAAGCCAGTAACTATATAAATAAAAAAAAATATCAAAGCCCTGATCCGACTCAACGCTCTGGTTGCTCAACTCCCTCAAGTTGACAAATTTTATATCAATTTAAAATCTCTTATTTGGGCATGAGTTTTTTGTCAAAAACAACCTAATTATGGTACCTAACTCACTACACGTTTTGGGAAACTGTAAGAGTAGTGAGCAATTGAATAAATAAATCATTATTAGGCTTCTATACTTAAAATGACTCTGGTCAATAAAATAACGAAATAGCTAGAAACAAAAAATGTTTGGTCACACAAGTTACGGGAAAATAGAAGCGAGGAGAGGAAACGGGAGGCCAAGGAGTGCATATAGGCTGAAGTGGTGTCTAAGGACTCAAAAACACCATAATACACTTTGTGTAACACTTTCATAAGGGTTACCCATTAAATCTGTTACAGAAAAATTCCTGTAACACTTATTTGGGTGTTTTAAGCCTGTCACAGCCAAACACTTTTGAAACTGTATCAGATATACGTTTTCTGTTTAAACCTGTTTGTAATGGGTATTTATTTATTTTTAGATCAAAACAGTAAGCACTGTTTTGATCTAAAAAAAAATAAACATGTTCAAAACAGTTACCGCTAAAATCCCTGCTTACTTAAACTGTTTGACACAAACAGTGCTTTCTTGAAAACAGGTTGAAAGTGTAACAGGTTTAAAAAATCAGAAATAAAAAACAGTGTTCAGTGCCCTTAGTATGAGTTTTTCTTAACGCAGACGCTAGTGACTGCGTAAGCGATTTAGTATGGCAAACCGCAAACCTGTACAACGCCTCTGGCGGATAGTAAGACAACTAAGAAATTCCATACAAAATCCTAACGCAGTCGCTAGACTCATACTAGGGGCACAGAACACTTTATTAGGGTACCACTAAAGTCCCTACCTGTCGTATATAAAAACTCTCTTACTCATATACCATGTATCTAAGGCCATAGAAAAAAAACTAACTTGAGAAAAAACCAAAAACGAAGTAGGTATGGCTGCTAGCCCACACAGTAAGTAGAAGAGCACGACATGCCAGCATCCACTTCTTGTGGCGAGGACTGAGGCCTCATCTAGTTCCTTAGTCCAAGTCATTGCGTCACCTCAAAATCAGTGTGATGAAAAATGTCACATATCGCATTTTCATTTTGAGCACTCGTGTTTTATACATCACTGTTTGTTGAAACTAAATATTTTTTTAGTTTGAGATTTAAGTAATTTTTTTGTTTTGTTTTTTTTTTAGCTTTATTTAGAGTCAATTTTGTATTTCTTTTGTTGAAATTAATTATAACATTTGTAAAAAATAAATTTTTAAATAAACATTGTTTTTATTTTTACTGAATTATCTTTATTTTACATCTCAAGGGTTTGTTTTATTTAGAAAAAAAAAAATATATTTTTCCACATATTTTTACACTTTTTTATCATTTAATATATATGATTTATGTTGTTGAAGTTTATGAATTGTTAAAATTAAAATAGTTTTACATAAACTAACAAAACTTATGTTTCTTTTATGCAAATATAACTTATATGACACTGATTGATGATATAAAATGTAATCAAAAATAAATTTACTTAACATTTACTAATTTATCTGCACATTGTAACATAAATCATCTATTATACTTCAACGCACATGTTCAATATTATTTTTAACATTTATTTTATTATTTTTACTCCACAAATTGTTTCCAACAAAATAATCACGAAATATTTGTCACAAATGTTTGCACCAATGTTTTATCGCACACACGTCTACACATAACAGCTGAAATACGGTGTACTAAAAGCACAGTCCAGTATGTATGGGCACTGTTATCCTGCAAATTTAAAAAGTTATCAGTTCGAGTTAAGCTGGGTAGTATTAATGACTTTCTTTATTTAGTAGTGGTATACACTGGGTTGGTTGTTTTGTACTATAGAAAAACAAACTTTTAAACTTTTATAAACATTTCATTTTGTATCTTTTGATCTTTTCCTTATCGCTTTTTTTTTAGTCCAATCGCTATCTTTTCTTTTTTTATTCTTTCTATCGAACACAGATTTAAATATACCAAAATCTGTGGTATATAAATCTGTGCTTTCGAACCAGTTTTTTTTTTTTAATTTTGTTCCTTTTCGCTCCCTTTGACTCTAACCATCAAGGTCGAATGCCGAATGCGGTTATTTCCGTTTAAAAACAAGTCTATTTTGACTTTTCCTGGAGCTGAGGGCACGACAACAAAGTCTGGCGTTCAAAGGTCTTCAAATTGTAACAATTAATAAAATAAAATAAAGTTAAAGACCATAGAAATTGGAACAGAGCGTATCTACGTAACGATATGAAACTTGTTTTATCCATACCTTATTATAAACTAGCGACCCGCCCCAGCTTCGCATGAGCATAAAATCTCCTCTTGAATCACTCTATCTATTTAAAAAACCGCACCAAAATCCGTTGCGTAGTTTTAAAGATAAAATCATACATTAGCAAGCATACGACTTTGTTTAATACTATGTAGTGATAGTGATATTGTCAGTGTAGATGCGAAAGTATGTCTGTCTGTCTGTTACCCTTTCACGACTAAAAGGCTGTACCAATTTTAAATGATAATTGTATTGATCAAATACAGAAATAAGCTAGATAGTGGGGTAATAACGATACCTTATTTAATAAATTAATACTTATATAAACATCCTAGACCTAGATAAAAGGCAAAAGATAATTTACCATCTTCGCCGAGGATCGAACCCGGGACTACATACTACACCACAGATGTAATCAACAAACATTGTATAGTACATATTTTCTTTGGACTATCGTATATCAAAATGAGTACAATAAGGTTTGTTTACTCCGTAACCTAACACGCGAAATATTGATAACGTTATTATAATGAGTTATTTATAAGTTCAACAGACTAATTGCTATTGCAGAGAAAAAAGCTCGTTAATCTATGTGTCATGTGATATGAGATCACTCTTACGAATTGTCTCAATTAATGATTACTAGCGACCCGCCCCGGCTTCGCATGGGCATAAAAACCTTCCTCTTGAATTATTATCTATTAAAAAAACCGCATCAAAATCCGTTGCGTAGTTTTAAAGATTTAAGCATACAAAGGGACATAGGGACAGAGTAAGCGACTTTGTTTTATAGTAGTGACGATGATTGTATAACTTTAAATTTTTGTAACATTTGGGAAAAGAACGCTATCGATAGTTTGAGAAAAAAACAATACTAAAAAATCACTAGTATCGATACTATTGATAGTATTATTGATACTTTATCATATTGCTCGAAAATAGCTAAGCTATATATTATAAATAGCTTTCACCCGCGGCTTCGGCCGCATGATTTTCCCTCGGGAACTGTGCTTTTCTGGGATGAAAGGTAAAACTATGTACTTCTTAATACTCCTAGCTATGTGTATGCGAAATTTCAGAAAGATTAGTTGAGTAAATAGGGCGTGAAGAGGTAACAAACCAACAAATATACAAACTCACTTTCGAATTTAAAACATTTGTAAATAAATAAATTATATAGCTATTTTCGAGCAATATGATAAGGAACAATACGATTGTATCGAAGTTTGATGTCAATTAAACTTAAGATATTATCGATACTCTACGAAATATCGCGATCGATTAATACTATCGATAGATCGGCGACACTAGTTGGTTATGAAGATTACGAATTATGATCTAAATATGTACACCGTAGCTTATAAGATTAAAAATAAAATTAAAAAAACCGGTCAAGTACAAGTTGAACTCGCGTGGAGAGGGTTCCGTACATCGCCAAAGTCAAATGTTTTTATTTAATAAGCTATATGTTAAAAGTACTACGTCTGTCTATTAAATGAGAGAAGTCACTTCGCTTGTTTCGAAGCATAACAGCTTGGGGTGCGACCGGAAACACGCTATAAGATGATACAGAAAATAATCATGTATAGTTTTTTATACCCCTTCTAGACCTTTGCCCTACTGTCACAAATCTAATAAATCCAGTTCATTTTAACTGAGTTACTTATAGACTCCATCCTTACTGACAGACAGACATACGGATGTTTAAACTATAATTTAGTGGTCGGACAATTGATAGAATGGAGAGGGGCTACGGCGAATATAATATGACTGTGTTTATGTTTTTTAAATTATTTAAATCAACATATTTTAATACTTTTCTTTATTTTGTTTCTCATATATAAGGTGAATTTAAATCAACTGCAAATATTTTAAGGGCAGATTCAGACCACTAAACTGAACCACTTTCCCAAACAATCTTATATCGAAATATTTAAAAAAAAATTTACCTCCCATACAAATTGAGAATCAGCTGATCTAGTTTAGTACCGTAAAATGTTGCAACTTTGCCAAGAAAGCCCAACTTTGCCTTTTTCGTTTCGATTGTGATATTTCGCGTTTGCTTCGTTTTTTCCTTTTTTTTACCATTTGATAGTAATTTCACATTATTAGGGCAACATATTTTTATTTTTTTACAATAAAAACTCCATTGTTACTCTGTCAGTTGTGCGACAAAAACCGGCCCGTGAGGGTGAAAAATTGTAGTGTCCTGTAACTTTTGCAGTTTTACGAAGAGAAAAGGTGATTTTAATCAGAAATAACGTCCCAAGGTAAGACAACATTGTCTATTTTCCGTATTATTTAATATTTTTATGAAAAGGACACCATTTCATCAAAATAACTTAGTAGGCAATGTTGTGCACTGTTTTGGAAACTTGACTGACACAACTTTGCCTGGGTCTAGGGTTATCACTTGTCGGATTTCATTAATTATAAATTTTTAATGTGATTTCATGGAACTGTATTGTTCACTACATTAATACTATTATATTCTTATTAGGTACTATAATATATGCTATATTTCATAGCTGATATTGTAATTTGGACAAAGCATATTTAAGTATTTTTTTAATATAGCAGTCCGGAGTTTGGAATTGTGCCCGGAATAATATAATAGAGTTCCAATTTATAACCCTGACCCTTCAATCAGGAGTGTAGCCACTAAGTTTCATTTTTTTTTGTAGTTATATGAAAAATGGCAAGTATCAAAAAGAGAAGCAGGAGAAAACCAGGAGCTCATTGAAAAATTACTTATAAATTAGTATTGTTACGTTATCTACATAATTAACGTTGTTTTTTATTTTTATTTAATTTAATGACACTCAAGTATTTTGTTTCATTTGTAATTTAAACTTACGCAGCAAACTGTTAAATTTTTGAAAAATATATAAAAATAGTTAAAATATATACTGCTTTTATTTAGGACAACCCTGGAGTCAACGATATTTTTGTATGGAAAGTTTGTGGAACCTGCTACAACTTTGCCTATTAGCTGTGAAAAAAAAAATATTACCTATAGGGCAATAGTGTAACTGCCGAGACCAACAATGTGCCCTCAGTATCCGGATAAAAAAATCCTGCAAATTATCGACATTTTATTTATTGAGATATCCTTCTAGGCAAAGTTGCGTCTTTTACCTACAACTTTGCCTACGACTTTGAGTTCTTGTTATTCAGAAAAACAGCATGTTTTTAATGTATTTGGGCCCTACCTGGCAAGATATAAAGTCTGTTTTCCGTCTTAAACTCATGAAAAGTCGTAATAATAAGAAGGTTCAGTTGTACGAACAAAAAACCTCAAAATCCAGGCAAAGTTGCAGCATTTTACGGTATGGAAAGTGAAAAATAAAATTTCGTATTTCGATATAAGTTTATTTGGAAAAGTTGTTCATTATAGTGGTCTATATCTGCCCTTAAAATATTTGCAGTTGATTTGTGTCCACCTTGTATAAATAAATAAATACTATAATATAACAAAAATATAAACTTAGTTTTAAATCAACATCATTTATTTATTTAATTAAAAGGAAGACCAACAGCAGACATTTATATTGTTAACTAGCTGTTCCCCGCGGCTTCGCCCCGCGTGGGACTCGGTTATATCACGCCCAAAAGTAAACGCTAAGCTGCTGGACCGATTGTGATGAAATTTGGTAGGGATGTAGTTAACGACCTGAGGTCAAACATAGGCTACTTTTGTACTTGTGTTGGCACGCGAGGCGAAGCCGCGGGGAACAGCTAGTTCCATGTAAAATCCTAACGCAGTCGCTAGCGGAAAAACTCATACTAGAGGCACAGGACGTCCAGGGGCTAGATATTAGGAAGATGCTGTTGCTGGCAACAAGGACCAGCCGTCATCTATACTAAATTACTTCACTATCACTGCATAGTATAAAACAAAGTCACTTTTTCTGTCCCTATGTCCCTTTGTTTGCTTAAATCTTTAAAACTACGCAACGGATTTTGATGCGGTTTTTTTAATATATAGAGTGATTCAATGCAAGGTTTTTATGACCATGCGAAGCCGGGCGGGTTGCTAGTATACTAATATAATAAAGCTGAAGAGTTTATTTGTTTGTTAGAACGCTTATAACTTCAAACTACTGGTCGGATTTGCAAATTTATTTGTGTAGTTATATGAAAGCCTGATTCTTGGGGAATGTTATAGCTATAGTACATACACACAAATGGCGAGTGAAACCGCGTGGAACAGCTAGTATATTAATATTCTACCTCCTCCTCCTCTCTAGCCTCCTCTCTGTCACTCGCTGGTTGACTGTAAGAGATCACTATCTGGGGTAAGTCTGCCATTGTACTTTAGTTTTATTAGCTATCTATGCTTTTGTATTCACTTTTGTTTTAGTATAATAAAGTTACATACATACATATAATCACGTCTTTATCCCGTACGGGGTAGACAGAGCCTAGAGCCATAAGACCTTAGGCCACGTTTAGCATAATGTTTGTTGAAACAGGAAATCAATAGTGATGGGTTGCTAGCCGCATCGCCTATGTCATGATTTCCCCATTCGGCGATTCCCTCAGACGACTTTTACGGCTTGCGCGGGATGAGAAGCAGCTGGTACAAACTATAAAGTTATAACAAACAAACAAACAATATTATTATTATTACAATGTTAACTAATAGTATTTGACGTAAGTGCGATGAAGCGTACGCGGCCTATTCGTGCGTCGATGCAAATCGTATCAATTCTATTGAAAAATACGTATCTCATTACTAGCTTTTGTCCGGGTCTAGGTTTGGTCGTATTGTAATATGTATATTATATAAACTAAAATACAGTTTAAAATCAGAATTTTCTAGATTTGTAATATTTAAAAATAAATATATAAATAAAATAAAAATTCTTTATTGTCTTAAACATTACAATTTTAGAACTAAGGTTGGGCCTTTCTTTTAAGTTATATAAACCTGTGTTAGAAAGACCCGCTCTTAAATAATTAAATGTGTGTTACTTGCAGACAATGTGTATTTACAAATTTTACATGCTTACAAAAATATAATGGCACACTTTTAAATATTTTGGGGTGGAATTTGTAGAGTCAAAAGAGATTCAACTTCTTCATTGTTGTTTGAGACTTAGCCAGTTATTTATAAGTATTTTACAATTATGACTAGTTAGGTGGTATATATTTAACTCTTTATTTAACCGGTTATATAATTTGGTAATCAACATTGTCTAATGATTTTCGTTTTTATTAAAATGGCTTTACCTAGTTTGATCATGTTATGTACACTGTATATTGGACAATTTACTGGATCATTGTATTTAGTAATTAACGCATATTTGTAAACTGTCTGTAATGTGTATATTAAACAATAAAATAAAAATATCTTTATTGCTTAAAATACATAGTAAAAGGAACACTATTAAAATAAGAAGACAATGGCGGACTTATCCCAGGATGGGATCTCTTACAGTCAACCGGCGAATGACGAATATGGTGGACTCAAATCAAGCGATCTCTGTAGCCTTGTATAAATCCTCCAGCGTGCAGGTATCGGGGCACGCCGGGCACGTCAAAAGGTGGTCCATCGTCTGGGGGGGTGCACCACACTCGCAAGTGGTATCTTCATCATTTATGAAAGACCACCTGGCCAGGTTATCCTTGCTACGGCCAACTTGGGTTCTCTTCCTCCTGCAGTCGTTTGCTCACTACTGAGCGTCGTGATGTGCCCGACCTATCTTCTTTGCGATCTCATTCCATTTCTGGCGATCTTTTGCCCCGTGGATTGCGTTGGAGATCTGGATATTGAGCTGCTGCTTAATTTGGTCAGACCATCTTATCGGGCTACGTCCTCTGGATCTCCTTCCGTCCATTCTGCCAGTGACCAAAAGCTTTTCCAGGTTGTCGTCTGGTTTACTTGGGTTCTAAGCCTATTTATTTCGATTCATGTCATGAGGACTTAGGTGGCTACTCACATAGTCATAATCTCACACATCGGTGAGTTGCCCCCGAGCTTGTTTTGTCAGGGGAATTTCACTCGACTTTGTGTGAGAAGACTACTCTAACATTTTTGGTGTGGTAAAATAACTCACATGGGAAAAAAGCAGTTAAATGCCAGAAGAAAATGCTATTTCATTATACACCTAATTTCAGTCACCAGTTCAGCACACACGGAAGAGTGTACCTTATGGGACCATGAACGAACAATGCACCAATTATGGTCAATTTGCTGGCCGTTAATCGATGTGCATTGCAAATGATTGGGGACGTTTCACTTCTTTACCGACTGCGCATATAGAGGATTTGTTGCGAATTATTTTTATGTCTATATAAAAATAATATTTCCTGTTTCACCTATCATCATGCTAAACGTGGTCTAAGGTCTTATGACCCTAGGCTCTGTCTACCCCGTATGGGATAAAGACATGATTATATGTATGTATGTATATATATAGGCTTTTCTTCCATTAAGGCTGCTACCAACGCTAGCCACCACGAAAATACAGAAAAAATAATTTACCATTCTATAAGTGAGATTATTAGAAATCCTCGCACAACTTTTTTTCTAGTATCCATTAGTTACATTAGAACCTCGAAAGTCATTAAAATACTATCCGCTGTAATTTCCTTAGTAAAAATGACTAAAAACGGCCACTTTTGACACTTTTTGTAAAGGTTTTTATATAAAGCGGATAGATAGTATTTCAATTAAGTACTTTCGAGGTTCTATTGTAACGGATATAATATACCTAAGTATACCTTTACTAGCAAAAAAGTTGCGCGAGGATTTCTGATAATCTCACTTACAAAAAGATTTTTTTTTATTTCCAAGGTTGCTAGCGCTGGTAGCAGTCTTAAGAGTTTAGGAAGTCCACGGATACGTTGGAGTTAGAGGAGAGAAGAAGAAGAAGACTTAAAAGGAGAAACTAGACCAGAGAGCTCAGTCTCTCTGGTCTAGTATAGGTACCTATCTATTGGACACAATCTCGAATTTACTTAAGTATTTCCTTTCAAACAAAAAAGTATTTTCAAAATCTGTTCTGAAAATGACAGAGATTATAAAGGTAAAGCACTTAACAACAAAACAAACAGAAAAAAAAAATACAAACAAATTGAGAACCTGCTTCTTTCAGATCGGTTGAGAAGAATTAGCATTTGCCACAGATTACAAATAGGTAGGCACTGAGTATAGTTTTAAATGTCTGGCTTTCAATCCTCTGGAAAGGTTTTGGTGGAATCCGTCCCGACTTCTATTTGTTCCTAATCGCTATTTACGACTACCTCGAAAATTATATTTGTGACTTTTTTATTAACAATTACAGAATAATGATACAACTACTTATTATGATGGTTAATTTCGAACATATGACTATTAGTTTCCGTGGTGTAGCGGTTATCACATCTGCCTAACACGCAGAAGGCCCCCGGTTCGATCCCGGGCGGAAACATGTCTTTTGGCCTTTGCTGCATTTTTGTTATATTTTTTTAAAAGACAGGCCTTACAGCACAGCTTACAGATTATTTGGAAAAAAAAGCATACAGATATTTATGGTAAGTGGTTACCAGGTTACATACAGCCTAGCCTAAGGACGTAACAGATATTTTGTGTACTTTATTTGATGAACATTATTTTATCTTGGACTTTCGTTTTTCTTCAGAGTTCAAATATCCTACATTGGTTATTGAAATAATGATTGGTGTTTCTTTAGACACTTGTAACAAATTTTTAATCACTAACTATATGAAATGAAAGAAAAATATTTTTTCTAAGCGCCATCTATTGGAATAAGTAAATATAATTCAGTGCTTAATTGTGCTTTTTACATGTCTCCAAGCAAATCCCGGGAATGCTTTTTCAAAGATAATAAATAATTTAGCTATTCGCTCAGAGATGGCGCTAGTCACATAACTACATAAACCTTTCAAAAAATAAGTTTTGTTGTTTGATTGACCATCATAATTATATTTTGTGTGGAATTATTATATTTCTCAATTTATTTATACACTAGCCTAAATAATAATGAGAATACCTATACTGCCCATTCCCCAAGAAAAATATTTAGTTCTTTTTCTTGCTAATAGGTAGAACTATAAGCATTGAAAAAAAAATTAAAGATTCACTTATTTTTGGCAAAAATTAAAAAGATTGAATCATAGATTTAAAAAAAATTGCGTCACGAGAGCGCGATTCGAACTTCTTTGGATTGAATGCTATGATTCATAAGTAATCGGATTTAGAATCACAGTTTCTCAAGTGATCGATAGATGGCGTTAGTATATCGCAGTATATTGATGCACAAAAAATCGGCGCGAGTCTTTGAATATTCTGTACTAGCACAGATTATAGAATGCTATACGTACTAGTAAGTACCTATACATACTTAACTAACATTTGCGAAGTTAAATGTGTCCGATAACATTATCTATGCAATATTCCGGAAAAATTGCACGTAAGATCACTGCACGATAAAAAAAATGCAACGTCTGATAAAAGTGCATTCAGTTTGGGGTCAGTGAACTTGGTGTCTGATAGTGCAAATACAAGTACCTAGGCGATTATTAACCTGTATTTTTAGTTTCTTTGCACCTTTGTGGATTACGAGAATACCCAGTTTTAAGAGGCTTGCGCCGGGATAATAGATGCATCACAAATAAATGGAGGTTATACGGGTTTGACTTGTATACATACCTATCTGAAGCTTGATTTGACTTAAAAGTTAAATATATTTAAAGTTATCAGTTTTCCTTAAACAATAAGTCGGTGACGGTGACATAACCCTAGGAAATGGTCACACTGCTTTGATTCTTCTAATTTTGCGCGGTTGCGTAAACTAGTTGCAATTTTGAGACACTGTACAGGGTGCTCATTTTTAATGTCACATCTAGGGCTTTAATTGGGTACTAAATATCACTTATTCGGTGTATCTTATGATTTGTGGAATAAATATCTACATTTTACATACTTAATGCACTATTTCATTATCAAATACAATATAATACCTAAATAAAATGAATAAAATTTCTATAGAAAAATTCCTAATTTTAAGTTTTCTATTTTGTATTGAATAAATAAATATAAAAATCAGATATAACAAACGTGTACTTACTCTGTTTGCTTATACAAAAAGCAAATTTTATTCCACGAATTTGCTGGTATGGAACCCCTGAAGAATGGTCATATATGTTTTTAGAGCGAATGCATATTATTTTAATACATAACATCATATTTTCTTTGTTTATTAATAATTCTATAAGGTTATACGTTTGCATGAAAAAAATGTAGATAATCCCTACTTACATAGGCAAGTTTCTCATAGTTAAGACACTCGTGTCTAAAATTATAGGTAATTTGTTTTGGGAGCACTAACAAACTGTATTTTTTCTTTCTTTGAGTACTTACTAATTTTTTTTGGTCAATCAACACGGTTGAATCTATTAAGTAAGTACTCAAAACATTTTCATATTACTGGGCTGATCGACTGACTAACCAATTTTAAAACCTATTGTATTTTGAACCCCCTGTAGTTTTAGGCTTTCCGGTCTAGTTGCTGAGGTTACATAACATCTTATTGGCCACGAATGTCATCGTTGTAAACCAAAATTGGACTCTTTCACGGTAAAATAAGGTATTTTGTATTATAATACTGGAGTAATTGAATTTTAGTCTGTAAAGAGAGTTAAGTCGATAGTTTTTGTGATTTGTTTTAATTAGAAAATTAATTTATACTTACTTACTTATACTTATAATACTTACTTATGATAATTTTTACACTTACTTACTTGTACTTTACTTCCAAGTAAGTAAGTGTAAAAATGTAACCAAATTAATTTTCTCCAGACCTCCAGTGCCCCTAGTATGAGTTTTTCTTAACGCAGACGCTAGCGACTGCGTTAGGATTTTGTATGGAATTTCTTAGTTGCCTTACTATCCGCCAGCGGCGCTGTACAGGTTATACTAGGGGCACAGGTCAAGACGTCGTCCTCACTACACTCCTTCAAATTTAGGGTTAGGGAATACTTCGAGCGTTCGGACTTGAGTTGATTGATAGTATAGGATAAGTAACTTTTGTGTTGTAATTAGTTTATAATTTTATATGTGTATTCTTTGCAATGTACCCTCTTTAATGCCCTTATAGGTACTCTTTTTCCTATATTATACAGATTGACTGGAAGGAAGTCTGCCTTTTGTTGTGCTCTATGTTGTATCATCAATGTTCTTTCTGTACAATAAAGTTTTTACATACAAACATACTTATTGGTCACCTCTCTCTCTCTCATCTTAGCGCTTTCACGGTTGCTTCCTCAGCTGAATGTTTCGAAACCCAGGGTCCGCTTACTTATTGCTTAGCTTGAGTAATATTTCTATCTTAAGCTACTCCGTGCTTTGGAAGGTGCCTTATGTCGTTGATCCCGGCTGTTATCGGTAGATGGCAGTCGTTAAGGTATCTCACTTTTGAAAGAAAAGTTTGTTTAATTGGAGATTTTCATACTTACTTACTGAGATGGCTCAGCGACTCCCAAAGAGTATCTTGGATTATGAAACAGTTCTTCTCTTTAGGGTTTTTTCTCGGTTGCATTTTGCTTGAACTTCAGAGGCCAGGGTACGCTACTGAGTAATAATGGTCCTGATTTGGCGGTACTTGTTATTACAATTTAGCGACTGCCGTCTGACTTGCCTTGGTCTGGTTTGCCTGTAAAAGGGGTTACCCATTTTTACAGGCAAACCAGACCAAAAGGAACATGATCCGGGTGTTTTAGGTAGTGGCCAACACTGTCAGATTCAGTGCCCCTAGTATGAGTTTTTCTTAACGCAGACGCTAGCGACTGCGTTAGGATTTTGTATGGAATTTCTTAGTTGCCTTACTATCCGCCAGAGGCGCTGTACAGGTTTGTCATACAAAATCGCTAAGGCAGTCGCTAGCGTCTGCGTTAAGAAAAGCTCATACTAGTGGCACAGAAGCTTGGGATACAACTGGATTACCGCTTAGATGAAGATACATCTTTTAAGAGTGTCATGATGATTGATAAGACGACGATAAATCAAAATGACTGATTCATACCTACATTACAATTTTCGCGCGACATACACTTCAAACAATATACAATATGATACGAATTTATGAATGAGCTTCATTTCGCAGTCAGCATATTGAATGTCCACCTGGCAAGTGGTTCAAAGAACCGTCATTGTTGTAATGAGGAATGTTTTCTTTAAAAATTAGTCATTATCAGTATATGACCACCTACTAAGTATAAAAACGAACGAACACGCCATGTGTATTTGAAGTTTTTTTAACATAAAAATCCATACTTCCATACTAATCCATACTAATATTATAAATGCGAAAGTCTGTCTGTTACCTCTTCACGGAAAAACTGCTGGACCGATTGTGATGAAAGGTAGGGATTGTAGTTAACGACCTGAGGTCAAACATAGGCTACTTTTGAGCGCGATATAACCGAGTCCCACGCGGGGCGAAGCCGCGGGGAACAGCTATAAGAATATAAATATATAGGGACAAATCATACATATTAAGTTAGCCCCAAAGTTAGTTCGAAACTTGTGTTTTGGAATACTAACTCAACGATACTATATTTTATAACAAATACATATATGGATAGATAAACACCCAGGTCAATCAGAAAAAGATCATTTTTCATCTTGACCTGACCGGGGATCGATTCCGGGACCTCCTAATTAGCGGTCAGACATGTTGACCATTACGCCACGGAGGTCGTAGGTAACAACAATAAAATTATTAACAATTATTTACCAAATTTCTTTGCGTGCTTCCGCCACCAGTTAGATCATGAAAACTACTGCCGGCCGGCGCTTATCCTGTACAGGGAGTGTGTGTGTAAACTAATGGTGGCGGGCATGGAGAATAACAGTAGTGGGTGGGCGCCAGCCGGAAGAGTTTACAAACAAACTAAAATTCTTTGTAAAATTTTGTTTTCGTGTATGCTACGATCCTTCCACATCTTTCCAAAATAAGTCATTTCTGATGCTATGAAAGAAAAACTTTGTAAATAAATGTCTCTAATGGCGACCAATCCAAGACGCTTTACAGTATAATTTGAAAATAGATAGTTTTCCCGACGGGAAGGCTGCGCAGGAGTCGGCCGGCGACCTAACGGCCTTGCACGTGCCGTGTACACCTGAACGATATTGTAGTTTACTTTTATACCATTTAGTAGGCATAGGCATACGACCCACCTGATAGGAAGCGGTTACCGTAGCCGTGGACGCCTGAAACACCAGTGGTGTCACGTGCGCTTTGCCGAAGAATAAAATATCTTTTGACGCTATTTAAAAAAAAACCCTATGTTGTAGTCCTTTGGGAAAACCGTGGTTAAACAAATTTTCAATATGTGGGCGTTTAGAGTTAGCACTTCTCATGTTACCTTATTTTTTAAATCCATGTTTCAGTGGTTAAGGCGTAGCTTGTAGACAACCTCAAGTAATAGAGAGGCACGAAGAAAGGTTTCCCTAGGCTACCGTAGCCACTTTTCTTATACAAGCTGTTGCCTCCATCTCCGCCCAAATGATATTCAGTTATTTCGCTCCAAAACGTACTCTATGTTTGACCCCAGCCTTTAACTATATCCATACCAAAATTAATCAAAATCTGTCCAGCGTTTTAGCCGCGAAAGCCTAACGGAGAGACGTACAGATTTTTGCATTTATAATATTACTAGCCACCCGTCCCGGCTTCGCATGGGCATAAGACCCTTCCTCTTGAATCACTATATCTTTTAAAAAAAACCGCATCAAACTGTTGTAATTTTTAAGCATACATAGGGACATAGTTACAGAGGAAGCGACTTTGTTTTATACTATACTAGCTGTTGCCCGCGGCTCCGCCCGCGTGGGACTCGGTTATATCGCGCCCAAAAGTAGCCTATGTTTGATCTCAAGTCGTTAACTACATCCTTACCAAATTTCATCACAATCGGTCCAGCAGTTTAGCCGTGAAGAGGTGACAGACAGACAGACAGACAGACAGACAGACTTTCGCATTTATAATATTAGTATGGATAGTGAAGTATGGATATGTATAGAATAGAAGTATGGTTGAATAATTTTAAAAAAGTCGCACTAATTTAGCTAGCGGGTGTATTCAGTTCGTCGACCGCGCTGACTCTATGCAGTTTTCGGTAACCTGATGCCTGCAACTGCATATGACGCACTTTACCTGGAAAATATACGATAAATAATCGTTTTTGCATTATTATAATTTCAATTTTGATACGTAATATACATAAAATTGTTTCAAAAGTAATCCAGTTTGAAGCCGTTGAAATTATAAGGTACATGGCCTTACCAGTATCCCTATTATGGATTTTATAAACGCGTCTACTGCGTCAGCGAATTTGTATGGCAACTAAGAAATTCCATACAAAATCCATACGCTAGCGTCTGCGCTTATAAAATCACATTACTAGGGCTACTGAAATTTTAATCTACACAAATGTAGGCGACATTGAAAAGTCTTTTTCTCTCTCTCTCTCATCTTGGCGTTTTCCCTTCTGCTTCCTCAGCTGGTTGCTTCGGAGCCCAGGGTCCGTTTTCATGCTTTTCTACTCCACTTTGCCCGGTCTTCTAAGTCCTTGGTTATGAGACCATTTATACGCATGTATATTTTTATTTATTTATTTGGATGATAATTGACTAAATAAGTTATTTTTTTTAACGAGAACCTAGAAATTTGAGAAGGCCAAGAAAAGGATGGTCAGATGACTAAAGGGTCTACGAAAAGGATTGTAAAGAAGCGGCAGAGGACATGGATGCATGGAAGAAAAGAGGGGAGGCTTTTGCCCAGCAGTGGGCACATACAGCTAAGAAATAAACATGATCATGATAAGCCTTAAGGCCTTCAAAAAATCTTTTTTTGGGAATATTCATACGCCTAAAAAAAATCATCCTCAATTTAAGAATTTTCCGGAAAATTTTCTTGTTTTCATTTTCAACCATTTTTAAAACTATTCATACGTCTAAAAAATCTTTTGAAAAACTTTTTTTGGAAATTTTTTTCTGAGCTTTCTCGAGGTGCAGATAAGTGCACCGGCCGCAGGGCAAGGCCCTGTAGGGCCTTCACCCCGGTGAAAGTACCATTTGGGAACATCTCGCTTATTTAGTTCATTCACTTTGGAGGGAACAGGGCGCGGTGGAGTCGACATTATTTTTTTTCGTTGACGACCTCCTTGGTGTAATGGTTAACATGCCAGTCTGCTATTACGGAGATCCCGGGTTCGATACCCGGTCAGGTAAAAAAAAATATCTTTTCTGATTGGCCTGGGTCTTGGATGTTTATCTTTACATTAAAATATAATATCGTTGAGATTTTATCTCAAACTTACTTAGGGGCTAACTCATTCTGTGATTTCTCCATATACATATTTTTAATTGCCACGACCCTCAGCTATGAGTAAAACGACTGAAATTTGATTTTCAGGATAAGAACTTATTAATCTGTTAATCCAAACTGTTTATATATGGAGATTAAAGGCAACAAAAGAATATAATAAATAGCCACCAGCTCTTTTAGATTAAATTTAGACAAAGAGAAAGAACAGCGATTCCTTTTTTTTTGACGCGACAACGTCTTATAATTCGATGAAGCCGGCTGCACGAACGAAAAAACATGACGCAATGCGGCGTTACCTCGCTCTGAGGCGTTCCATTTAAGGCTTGAAGTGCAAGCGAATTTCTTATGACGTTGTCACGTTCAACTATCGTCAGTAAACCGACTTTACAGACAACCGATTTTTTAATCAGTTAAGAAGATACACGTGTAAAATACGTATCCCATTATAATCTAATGATGATGATTTCCGATAACTTTGCAATCATGCGCCTCAAAAGCCCATTGTTATCTAAAAAAAATATCAAACAGCGACTTCATCCCACCTCTGCCCCAAACTTTCAAGGCTGCATAGAGGCGGAAGAAAGCTCGGAAAGCGATAGTGGAATGCCTCCGCGGCCACTGAGTGCAACGTCTTAGAGCTTTTGAAAAAAAGCGTTTGTTCATTATAGTTCAATTTATTGTTGTTTATTTTAACTTTTGAGAGATATGTTCTATTTTGTGTCTTGTAGGACCTCTTTAGGCGTATTCTCATTCTCGTTTACTCAAATACTTACAACCCGCCCCGGCTTTGCATCGGCATAAAAACCTTCCTCTTGAATATCTCTATCTATTAAAAAAATCGCATCAAAATCTGTTGCGTAGTTTTAAAGATTTAGGCATACAAAGGGGCATAGGGACAGGGAAAGCGACTTTGTTTTATACTATGTAGTGATATGTAAAAGGCTTTGTGCCTGACTTTGCATCGCCTAGTTGGTAGTAGATGAAAATTAGAAATCTAGACAGGTTTTTTGGAAAAATGTTTTATTTTTTCTAATATTGTGTAGGTATATCAGATGACATCCGGGACCACGGCTTTCGTGCCTTCTGAAGCAAATCATCCTAGAGTTAATGTCTCTACATACCCACTAATAAATATTATATTGCATTAGCGATAAGTCCGCCTTTGTACACTTTGTTTATATTTGTATCAACATGTATATTTTGTTTGTTAATGGTACAATAAAAATATATCTATCTATCTATAGCAATTATTACCTAATGTTTTAATTTTATTTGTACCCCTAGTATGAGATTTTATAAACAGACGCTAGCGACTGCGTTAAGGTGATACCTCGGTGAACACTAGCGCCACCGTCATTTAAAAATTATTACTCACTGAAAACACAAGTTATCAAAATCCCTCTGCTGTAATTATGGTTCTGGATCTGAAGTTAATTCCAAATAAACTTGGAAAAGTTGTTCAGTTTAGTGGTCTGAATCTGCCCTTAAAATATTTGCAGTTGATTTAAATTAACCCTGTATAGGGACTAATCACACAGATTGAGTTAGCCTCAAAGTAAGTTCGAGACTTGTGTTATGGGCTAACTCAACGAAACTATATTTTATAACAAATACATATATAGATAAACATCCAAGACCCAGGCCAATCAGAAAATATAATTTTTCATCTTGACCTGACCGGTGATCGAATCCGGGACCTCCTGAGTAACGGGCAGGCATATTAACCATTACGCCACGGATTACTATGTTACAAGGTAATATTAAAAGTAGGTACATATTTTCGTATTCTTTGTCTATATTTTCTAGAAGTGAAAATAATTATTGCATTTTTAAATAAAAATGATTGACAAAGTCAAAATTAATTTAATCGCACGAAACACAGCGTGCTATATGAGTGATGTATTAATTATGTAAAGGCCAACCCCAGTGAAAGTACAGTCGGCATGATCGATGGACAGGATTCACTTTCAAATGATGCCTGCGGGGAAAGGATTAGGGATTACTATTATATAAATTCAATTCGTCTTTTTTTCTCCCATAGCCATAAACTCGCAATAACTTAAAAAAATGAACGTAAACAGAAAAGAACAACTTTTCTGTTTAATCCACAAAATTTAGAAATATTAACAAGAAGTGGCATATCACACGAAAAACGTGTAACTAGTTTGGCTTGTAAGCCAACGTTTTACACAGAAAATATGAGCGGGGAATTTGATAGCGTCATTTATTGCCACTGTTATTGGTCGATAATATTAGGTGGCTTTGTTGTAAACTACGTAATACATTTCTAATAAGGTGTGGTGTGGTTTACATGGGTTTACATGTTTTAATTGAAGATAAGAAGAGAGCATACGCTGCCACACTGATCCTGGTGGCCTACCACCATCTCTTAAAACCATGCAAGATCCAGTGAGTAACAAAGATGTTGTTACATCATGTATTGCGCTATCTCGCTTACTGACTGGAACTTGCATGATTTTAAGAGACGGTAGTAACCCCCCTGGAACTAAAACCGCGTCAAAACATTACTATTCTGATAATTTCTCTGTGCTGTGGTTTTATCATTCCATCATTCATGCCATAGACTCGAAGTTTTCAAGGTCAATTTTTGCTTTGTCCCGTCGGTTTACCGCGTTCTGAAACCCAGGATGCTCTCAAAGCCTATTTCTTGTAAACCATAATTTACAGAGTTTCATCAGCCAGTGATCATATGGATCAAAATCTTCCTGTTATAGTTCCTAGTTCAATAATGACCATAATTAGATCGATTCACTTATTGTTGATAGTTGTGACCCTGAAGTTGATTTGACAGTAGGGTTCCGTAGATAATCTTCTCATATATATAAAAATCAATTGCTGTTCGTTAATCTCGCTAAAACACGAGAATGGTTTTACCGATTTGGTTAATTTTGATTTTGAAATATTTGTCGAAGTTTAGGGAAGGTTTGAACGGTGAGAAAAGAGCGTTCAGGTGGTACATAGTTCGCCAGGTCAGCTAGTCCATACTTCCATACTAATACTAATATTATAAATGCGAAAGTCTGTCTGTCTGTCTGTCTGTCACCTCTTCACGGCTAAACTGCTGGACCGATTGTGATGAAATTTGGTAGGAATGTTGTTAACGACCTGAGGTCAAACATAGGCTACTTTTGGACGCGATATAACCGAGTCCCACGCGGGGCGAAGCCGCGGGGAACAGCTAGTTGTATATAAAAAAAAAGCACGGATCTCTAAAACGGTCACTTAAAACAATACTCTTCCTTAGTGTCAATTTTAATTGGCTTATTGTATTATTACGCTATGTAATATTATTACCTCATTTAGCAATAAAAACGTTTAAGATTAACATATCTAGATGACCTCCTAAGTTGTATCCCGATTTCATCTAAGTAAAGGAAGGTTTTAGCACCGGGTTTTCTGGTAAGATATACTACCCTTCATTTTTATCGGGTGTAAAATCACTAAATTTATACTAATTTTATCAGCCAACATAAGGTTCCCATAAACAACTAGGCGGTTTACCTCACGTCACAATGACCCGAGCTCCGTGGGACCGTTCCCAAGTTACGAATTAATGACATAGATTCCTATACATTGCTGTGCGCCTAGTACCTAAAATACATAATCTAAATATTTTTTATGCGTGTGATTCCCGTATATATCTTATTGTTCCTTGTAAATAAATCATTTCATTTCATAAAAACTATATAGTAATACTAATAGTATACTAAATAGTCTCGACGAATATTCCTCTCTTACTCTTATCGTGTGTCTGGCTTTCTCTCTCTTCTTATTATCTGAGCATGTTTCATTTGCATCTTCAGCTTACCTTTCAGAGCCTGAAGTTATCTATTAATCATTTGTTCAAATCAGTTTACCCAGGGGTACCGCTAGGAGGCGACGCACTGGTATTACAAAAATAGTAAATCCGAAAATAACAACACCTATTGCAGCATTTGAAACATAAAAGTCCTAATTTCATAACTCGAATTTATTAATAGATTCTAGTGACCAATTACGTAATGAAATCACTAGTTAGTTTGTATTATTTATATGGTAATGTATTCAAATGTATTCAATATCGAGTCGAGAGTAAGTTCTTGTCCAATTCAATCTATATCATTTCCCTATGGAATCATGTCTCCGGGGTTCAATTTTGAAATTTCGATCGCCACTCAATGTGGTTTGTTTTCGGGAATTTTTGGAGTTCATTCCATTCCATTTCGAAACGGCGCGGTTTCTTGCTAATCATTATCCTTTGTTATTCATTTTTTTTAGAGTTTGTTACCTAATAAATTATTAATTTACTTTTTACTAATTTCATTATAGAAGATAGAACCTGAAGCATTGATAATTTTTCCAGAGATAGACTTCTTGATGATTTTTTTTAGAGAATAAGGAAATAAATTCATTGAACACAGTCTAAGGAATTTCTTATCGAGGAAGAATTAGACTATAAATTAATTATGATCTAAATCATTCTAATTTCTAGAACTACTGCATAAAAAATTTGAATTTTGACAGTCCTTTAAAAACTTATGTACTCCTAATCTTCTACTTTCATCTGCAGACCAAAAAATCAGAATTATGATAAACATACGTGCATAGCGTTGTAAGTCAGTGTTTGCATTCTGTTCAACTCGTGTTCCCCCCACTCTCCAACTAGCTGCGCAGGCGCACTTTCACTTTCGGTTTTAGGGCACAACATTTACTGTGACACAGTCTTAACTGTCTTTACCATCAACCAAATTACGATTCTATGTCATTCTGTCATAGATGAAATTTCTTTTTGTGGATATATATTTGGAACCATGTCGAAATATTAATTGTGGATGACAAAAGTCGAAAGTGATGATTCAAACTTCACAGAATTTCTTGTCTTCTTTCTTATATGTTAATGTCTATTATTGCTTGCATTTTGTATGGCGTTAAGAACATTTTTGTTTGAATTTTAAGGTTTAGCTTGTTCCGCTTGGAGATTCGGAGCCTTATGCTTTATGACGGATTCACGTTTAGGAGTTACTAGTTACGAAATCGATTGACATGGACCTTTGTTCGTTTTTTTTTTCTTAATAGGATGCATTCCTTTTACGAATGTGATAGCTATCTAATTTTTATTCAATTCTATAGAGACTATTTAACGTTTCATGTTTTGACATTTAATAGTTCAATTTTACTTACTTACATTTTGTACCAAATTTGTTGTAATTGATACTGGCATATTTCTGTCTATCTGTCTGTATTCAAAATTCTAATATACAGCTATTAGTCATTCTAATGTCGTAAGCTTTACTTCAAATAATAAACAAATATGAGTAACACGTCTTTTCATAATTACTAATTTATATTTAAAACAAAATTTGATCTTTTGGTTTAAAATTTTGGAACATATGGAACATAAAGGGGTAACAAACATCCATTTCGTCTTGACCAGCTTCTAAAATTTTCTTCCTTTCTTCAAATTTAGGAGCAAGTTCTTGTTTGTCTTCCATCTTCTTCATCTTTCATGCTGGTCTGGGAGAAAAAGAAAAACATAGAATGTACCAGCTGCTTCTCTTCCCGCGCAAGCCGGAAAAGTCGACTGAGGGAATCGGCGAATGGGGAAATCATGACATAGGCGATGCGGCTAGCAACCCTTCACTTTTGGTTTCCTGTTTCAACTATCATCATGTTAAACGTGGTCTAAGGTCTTATGGCCCTAGGCTCTGTCTACCCCACTATGGGATAAAGACGTGATTATATGTCTGTATGTTCTTGTTTGTAAATTTTCTACAAAACTAACTTTCCTTATCTTCTTTTTTCATTTGTTTTTTTTTTCCTTCTTTATCCTTAGTCTTCCTCTTTTTTATTCTAAAATGGTCCTTAAGTGCTGGCTGTTTATTTATACTACCTTTTTGTGAAAGATGTGTTCATAGTCTTGTGTTTTATTTGTGTAATAATTTCCTCTTTCGTATATGTATGAACTTACCTATATAGATCAATATTTAAATTCCATAAATCAACTATTAATATATTTGTTTTTTCTTCTCAATAAGTACTTCTCTACCTCTCCAAACTCGAAAGTCTATCATTACTTTAAATAAGGAAATATTAGTTTTTTAAGGTAATATGTTTTTCGTAAGGGGTAATTTTTGAAACAATCAAACTCACAGATATCTTTTTAATATTTCTGTATTAGTATGACTTCAATAATTCATTATTCATATGATAGCCTGAATTTTGAGGCAATTTAAAGAATAAAGTGTAAGTAACACGAGTGAAATCGCGTGAAACAAGTAGTAATATTATAAATTTAAGGTTAATTATTCGTAACTTAGTTTATAAACACAAATCAACTTAAAACCAAAGTCATTAACTACTTATAAAAGGTTGACGTAATACAGAAATGGTGTCAATTATGGTATATTTTAGTGATTTTCAACGAAAGCGATGTCCTACTTACAAAGGGTGATTCAGAAAAAAACCCGTTATTACTTTGCTGGATGACATACACACCGTAGCGAAATATTAAAATAATTAGCTCGAACTCTTTGTTAAGATATAGGAATATAATATTTTTATTAAACAAATAAATGACAATATTACAGTTTTATATTCGTAGTAGGAAAAAAAATTAAAGTACCTACTTAATTAAATTAATTAATTAATTTTATCAAAAATTCCATTCCGGATTTTACCTGGCTCAAAGGTACCCATCACGCTAGCTGCGTTGACTTTTTGAATGGTAATGGATATCCGTTGATTCAGGTACAGTGGGCTGCAGAGAAATCTAACCCCCATGCCACAAGTATTGCTATTGAGAGGGGACAGATTTCTCTGCAGCCCACTGTACCATCCGGAGGGGTGGCAATAACCCCGCTCTCAATCTCTAGTCTCTATTCACATTGTATATAATAAAGAGTTACGTTCTATTTAACGATAAACTTAAAGCCATTTTAGATTATCTTTAGTAGCTAAATGACTAACTAACTAACGCCTTTTTAATTAATTAAAAACAAACTTTTGTTAAGCCCATCCTAAAATATGTATTGTCTAGTTTTTGATATATATCAATGGTGTTTTCGTTCTAGGCAATATGCAAACTGATGATTGACATAATAAATTGCATCATATTATAATTTAACTGAATAGCTTTTCCTAAGAATCAGGGTATTATTATGCAAAAATAACGTTTGAAACCCAACCAGTGGTCCTAAAGTTTTAACTGATCAAAAAAACAAACTATTCAGCTTTATTAGAATATAATAAAATAGAAAAACTATTTATTGCACCAAACAAATGTACACATTATTTATTAGATAAGTAGTCATATATTTATTTACGTAACACAATAATTGCCATTGTAGGTACTTCTGTTTTAATTATGTATGCTTTTGTATTTACTTTTTTTTATATTTTATATATTTTGGTACAGTAAAGTTATTAAGTACAAACAAACAAATAATTAAGAGGCGGTAAGTGTGCTCGCTTCGGTGTGACAGTCGTCCACTTGTGTTTTGCACGTATACCGGATTCAGGATTCGCTTTCATCCGGTCTTCCAATTTCTCTGAAGACTTTTTGGCCATGACCTAGTGACTCGAGGATTTAGAATATCGAAGACAAAACACTCACAATCATTAGTACCTGTAGACGGATTTTGATGAGACTTTAGGAACTTGGATAATGAAAATTAAGTTTTGTTTTGAATTTAATATGTGTATGTATATATTGTTTTTAATAATTCTATAGTCTATAATTCTATAGACTATAGTCTCTGCAAGTCGCTACATCGTGGTAATGTGCCCAAAAGGCTGGCAGCATTGCCACGTTGAATAGCAATGCTGATCATCTGTGCGAGAAAATTTCCAGGTTAGGTTATAATGTTATATGTATACTTACAGTTACATTTTGTTTGTATCTTAGTATGTATATTTAGTTTCGTATGTATACTGCGCCATCGCCTTTTGATTTGTTTATATTTTGCTTTTTCTTTCATCCTAAGGTTGACTGGAAGAGATTGCATCAGCCTTTATACCTAATATAGTTTTAAAAATTATGTATAAATTTGTTTGGTTCAATAAAGAGTTTTTCTATTCTATTGAGTCTTGTCTTTATAAAAATTAAGTTAAAAAAAACTATAACCTGACTGCGTTAAAAACGTGTCTAAAAAGGATGAAACATGGTAATAATCAATATAGAAATACAGAAATGCATCTGTACAAAAATGGTCAAGGTAAAGCCGTGGTCGGGTAAAAAAAAAGTCTTATTTCATGAATAAATAGACCAATATTATCTTCGAAAGGCCAAAGTCGCGTTGCTCTTTGATTTGTTAGAAGACAAAGATTTAAAAAAATTGTCATGCGTGCGATTTCCAAATTCTATGTTAGATAGTAGTAGATAATGAACATAATTAACTAAAATGGCGCTGTGACCCAAAGTAAAGTGAGTCTCAACGTTCTATAATAAGAATCTCCACTTCGATCTGTCAAGCGCCACCTTATGCCAATTGTATGCGTGCGCGCAGATCCCTCTTTACGTCTTTACAACGACGGGAGTACTATTCGAAAGCTAGAATCAAAGCTCTAGAGTTTATTTTGCGGTGCTCCACACCAATCGAGATACAGGCTTGTTCCTAGTTCGATGGTGGGTTGTTGAGTTGAGCTTAATGTCCAAATTGACAACAAAATGTAGTGAATTTGATTCAAATTCGAGAGTGACTGACTGTAAGTACATAGTTATCAGTCTACCTTCACACATCCCTCAGGTCATCAAGCGAATATTGTACTTGGTGGCTATCATTTACTGTGTATGACAACATACACACGATACCACTTTCAGCAAGAAAAATACGCAATGTTAAAAAATATTGCGAAATACCTGTTTTTGGAAATATCTTGTGATTTATTTTTTAATAGATCGGATATATCAGTTAACCTATTACAATTAAATTGTAACGGGGTGGTCCAAAAACCATCGTGGTTACATAACACCGCGCAAAACGTTGAATGTCGGTCAAGTGGTTGCGCAAGCAGAGAAAGGTTGCATAAGCTAGCTTAGAGTGGTCGAGATGAACGCTTGCGCCATAGCAAAGAGTAGTTAAGTTCAGAAGTGACCGACGCTTGTGGCTTAGTGGTGTAGCAGGCTGACAAATTGGAGGTCCCGGTTCGATCCCGATTGAGATGGAATATGATCTTTTTAGTTTCTCAAAAGGCAAAAACGGAACCCTTATAAGATCACATTAATGATGAATGATGTAATAATGACTTTGTAGGGCACATAGCGCGAAGAACCGATGGCCGATGGGGCAGAAAGGTTCTCGAATGGCGACCACGCACCGGCAAGCGCAGCGTCGGACATCCACCGACCAGATGGTCAGATGACGTAAGGAAGGTCGCAGGCAGGCGCTGGATGCAGGCCGCTTCCAACCGGTCATTTTGGAAATCCTTGGGGGAGGCCTAAATTCAAATTCAAAATTCAAATTGTTTATTTTCAATATAGGATATTCTTATCACTTATTGACGTCAATTGTTACTTATTTAAAGTTTACCACCACTTCCAAAGCGCAAGTGGAGAAGAAGTGGCGCCACAAACTCCACAGCAGCATTTTCTTCAAAAACGTCAATTCACAAAATTTGAGTCAAATCAGACGAGTTTACATTTGAATATTTTTATAATTACCATAAGTTTATTATTAAATTTTTAAATATTGAGGATTATTGAAATAGTTTAACAAAAATGTCAAGTAATAAAAGATGTCATGATATAATACTAATAAAAAAAAAAAATGTACTGAATGTACATATGATCAATTTTTAGCTATAGTTTGGAGGACTCCGCACCAAGCTTAAGTTACACATCCTTGTCATTGAGAAAATCATGAGCGCTATAATAGGCTTTTTTACAAAGTAAATTCTTAACATGTGCTTTGAATTTTCGGTCAGGCAAACTAAGGACCGACTCTGGAAGCTTATTGTAATAGTGTATACAGTTACCCAAAAATGAGTCATTAACTCTACTTAGCCGATATGATGGGAGATATAATTTTTTTTTTTTCCGTAAGGGTCTATCCGTAACATCCCAAATTTTTTTAAAAGAAGAAATATTTTCCTGGTATACATAATAACCTCAAATATATATTGAGAAGCGAGAGTTAAAACATTAATATCCTTAAACAACTCCCTAAGCGACTCCCTTGGTCTTAAACAATAGATGGCACGAATTGCCCGCTTTTGCAAAATAAAAATAGTCTTTATGTCACTTGCCCTTCCCCAAAGCAATAGTCCATACGACATTAAGCTATGAAAATAACTAAAGTACACTAGTTTAGCAGTTTCCACATCTGCTATTTGTCTGATTCTTCTGACAGCATAAGCGGCAGAACTAAGTTTTTTAGCTAGGCTTGTAATGTGCGAACCCCAGTGCAATTTAGAATCAATTGTGATTCCTAGAAAGGTGGTATTATCTACAAGTTCTAAAATCTCTCCATTTAACGTGACATCAACTTGAACTTGAACCTATGTCCAGCAGTGAACAGCCTGCGGCTGAAATGATGATGATGATGATGTAATAATGATAATAAATAAAATATGATCTTACTAATATTATAAACGCGATAATTTGTATGTTCGTAACTCTTTTATTGGAAAACAGCTGAACTTATTTGGCTGAAATTTGAAATTGAGATTGCTGGAACGACAAAAGGCTATATTTTATTTCGGAATTCCCACGGGAGCGGAGTCCTGGGCAACAGCTAGTAGTGAAATAAATGAGAATCTTAGCTAGCCAGCTATACTAGCTGAGTTAGTTTGTTAGATGAGTACCTATTGATATTTTTAATACTTAATTAAATGCACAAATTGAACAACCGATAAACCTCTACATGCTCTATCTGAAGTTTATGTAATCAATTTCTTTGAAATTTCGTTTTGTTATCATAAAAGTATGATAATTTCTAAAGAAATGATAAGAGCAGAATGTATTAAGAAATTTCAACAAAGGTATTTAATCGATATATTGTTACGAGTATGAAATAAAAATAATGCGGCCCAATAGGTTGGCAACCACTGACAAAAGTTAAGCGGCTCTGACTACGGAAGCTTCTAGCAAACATCACAAGGTATAAGAATAAGGGGGATGCCTTACATCATGTATTGCGCTGTCTCGCTTACTCACTGAATCTTGCATGGTTTTTTAGAGATGGTGGTAAGGGACCAGATTACGAATCCCCAGCTGACAACAATATTTTGTAATTAATTAGGTACTTCACTATCACTACATAGTATAAAACAAAGTTGCTTTCTTTGTCCTTATGTCCCTTTGTATGCTGCTTAAATCTTTAAAACTACGCAACGGATTTTGATGCGGTTTTTTTTAATAGATAGAATGATTCAAGAGAAGGGTTTTTATGCATATGCGAAGCCGGGGCGGGTAGCTAGTTAATTATAAAAGAAAACTAACATTTTTTTTCTCTCTTATAATATATTTTAAGTTTGTTGCTGCTTGTTTGATTGTCCCTGATTCCATACTTCGGTTGCTATTTGATGGTCAAAAAAAAAACCATGATAGACACTGAAAATGAGGCAATTCAATGCAGTGTCGCTTCTGTCACATTAAGATCATCTTAAAGATCAAAAGAGGGGAGGAATGTAGGTTGCCGCCGAAGCCTTTGTTCCCCCCTTTTGCCCATTTCCCACTACCACCAAACCGGTTTTCACCGGTTCGCATTTGCTGATTTTACGTTCCGCGATTCAAACGAGTTGATTGATTAAGCGAAAGTTTTTCAATTGGGCTACTTCTTTGCGAATATGCTGCCCTGGTACCAGATTTGGGAGTATATACCTTTTATATAAAAGGGAAAGTGAATTTGTATGTCATTTTGTTTGTTTGACTAAATAGATGTTCTAACGCGCGGACTCTACATAATTTGAACTAAATAGTTTAAAGCATTATGTAGAGTCCGCGCTACATATTAATTCCAGGCGCGGCGCTACCTTTGTTTTTTCAGCGCTTAATATTATAACATTGATTTATTTATTCATACGGTATGGATTACAGGTCAACTGACACTGCAAAACCTGGTATTAAGAGAATTTTTGAAACTGTATCTCGGCCTGTAACGTGGTAAGAGAAGGAGAAGTCTCAATCTCATTTAGATTAGCGTTAAACAATCATACTAATGACACTTGGTGTTATGTCATTGTTGTGTACACTTATACAAAGACCAGCCCTCACTGGTGGAGCCAGGATTTAATATCGAGGGAGGGGAGGGTTGTTTGGTCAAAAGAAAACCGCCATGGAGGTCGTCAAATGAAGAACCGCTCGACCGATTTTGTGCAAAATTCACTACAATCTACTGAATATTCCGAACAAAGTCTAAACATTTGGTTTGGATAGGTGAGCCCGTTCTTGAGTTATAAAATTACAAAGAAAAGCGGCATTGATTTTTATATATATAGAAGAAAGAAAAGATATAACTATCTGAATCTGCCCTTTAAATATTTTCAGTTAATTTGTGTGCACCTTGTATAGTTTAAAAAAAAAATTGTATACCCTATGACTTACTTGTTATGAAACTAAATATAAGGAATTTAAGTTTAATTCTTAATCCGGTAACCACTAAATCTTGAGTTTAACATTGGTCTAGTTTCTTATCTTAATGTACTTAGTAAAAAGCGGCAGTGCTTTTAATTACCATATGATACAGTAATTAAGTTATGCAACCCACCTACTGACACAGTGGTGCCTGCATCTTAAAAATATTGCACAACTATTATATAAAAGTCTCACGTATCCAAAACATGTTATCTGATTTGTTTTTTTTTTTTAGTTTATGTGCAAGAAGAATCTATGATCTTGAAATATAAGAAAACTAGCTATGGTCCGGCAACCGGCATAAGTAAAAACCATAGATTCTTTTGTAAAAACGGATAATGGAAATCACGGAATCAGCTCTTAGCGTAGCATTCGTTATAACTTTTAATCCTTAGGTAATGTCAGCTAAACTCTTTAATTTTTGAATTTGAAAATTTCAGCTCATATTATTTAGCTTGATATATCAAGTTGTTTTTGTGATTTCGTGATTTCATTATGTACTTAAAAAAATTATGTTAACAAGTTTGTCAATGCTTTCATCTTATCAATTAAATTTTTTTGGGGTTCTTATCTCTTTAACCATAAAGTCCATAGACAAAATGAGGATTTTGTTTGGCCCAAATCAAAAATGCTATGGGAACAAAAAAGACATTATATGCAGACGAAGCCGGGGACAAAAGCTAGTTTTGACGTGACAACGTCTTAAATTAGGTTGCGGCTGGGAGTCACTTATGAAAAAGTGTAACGCTCGGTAACGTTACGATGCGCTCACAATGAGAGCGAGTGAGAGGCACGCGTCCCCTAAGAGCGAGAGAGACAGACTCAAAGTCGTTGTCACGTAAAACTTTCGCCCGTATACCGACTTTACAGGCAACCAATTTTTTTTTTTTAAGTAACTGCTGTCAACCCGTCAACGTTGACTATAGCCGTCAAAAGTTAACTCTTAAGCATCTACGTCACCAAGAGATCATAAGTTGAGAGCGGTCGATAACCCCAGTGAAATTCGGCTCGGTCTCGGTACCGCACCAGTTGGCCTTCGCGTCGCTTTCCACGCCGCCTTCGTTTTCTGTCAGCCTGGTACCTCGAAAGGCAGTTCACGAAAAAAGTACGCTCTAGTTTGCTCGGTTGCGTGAGGCATGGTAATAAAATGTTTGAATTAAAATCCGAACATACCTTTTGAGGTTACGATAGACAAATACTTAGGTACCGACTACCGAGGACTAAAGAAAATTTTAGAAAAACAATTCAAAATCTTTTTTGTCCTATAAGAATCGGAATAGATTTCATATTTCAAGAAGCTATTTTTTTTTTGTCTATACATTTTTTTTTTTATATTGAGTTACGTTTAATGGGCACAAATTTACAATTATTATACAATGATTTATATTTTTTCTAGAAGCTATTTATCTACTATTTAAATAAAAAACCAAAAAAGAATTTTATTGCCCCGTATTAGCGATTATAGCATAGAACTAGGAACGCGGCTCTAATAGAAGTAGCATGACAAGCTAAACTGTCTTACCACTCATACACGATATTTACGTGTATGCCATTCCATAATATGACGTGTATTTGGTGACGGACCCCCCCTCCTACCCTCCCTTACCTCAGCCCTTACCCCCCGCATTAGGCGCGCACGGTTCCCATACATTTAATGTCATATGTTATATCTATTTTAAGTGACGCAAATTTTTTTTTAATCTATGGATTATAGTCATTTTACTTCGCACAATATTAATAAGAACTTAAGAAAAATCTAATTGATATCCCTTTCTCATTTTAGACAATTGCTCCAAGTCCAAAATCCGCTACCTAATGATACTTCTCTCTCTCACCATAAACTCGTACTTACCTTATTGCTTTGAGCCCAAGGTCACTTTTCCTGCTTTCTCTTATTGACTCCGCCCAGTCTTTGGGATCCTTAAATTAGGCGTTTTATTGTAGAGCCGGGGTCATGGGTTCGATTTTCACGGGAAGCATACTTGCTTTAGTTGTTTCCAGTTTGATAAGGACAAGGTGTGAATCACCTGATTGCCTGATAATAAAGATGATTCCGTGCTTCGGAAGTCACGCTAAGCCGTTGGTACATTCTGCCGTCTAGTCCTTAAAGGAAGCACGTCAAAGGCTGATAGGCGTTTCTGAAGAACTCTGCCAGGTTGTGCATGGTTGATTGACCTCCACTGCACTTTATGGACTTGGAAGAACGAGACCCGTAATACCCAAAAGTTTGAAAATTAATAGTCCCTGGTACGCAGAGCTGGTATGCGTGGTATCAGGATGTGAAAAGGCTAGCGGAAGTTAGAGATACCTGAAAGAGCATCTACCGAAAAGAGCACAGCTCTTAAATTTTATTTAGATAGACCTGGTATGTAGGTATGTTTTAATACATTTCTTCATTGACAAAGATTTGGCCAATAAAAGGTACAAAAAACAAAAATCGGCGCTGCTCTATGATCCCAAGCGAGATTCCCGGGTGAATGCTCGACGTATCAGAGGCGCGCGCGCAACGCCTTTATTGCTGTGCTTCAAGGGCTTTCGAATAATATGGGTTTTTCTGAAAGAGCGGCGCCACTGAAGCATTTTCTTTACTTATTTATTGCCGAGGGCTTAGTGATCTAGGGATGATTTGTTTAAAAATATGCTTCCCTTTTCCTTTTTATTTACTGAAGATGAAGCCTCAATTGATTCATTAAACTGAAGAGTATCTTAACCTTCCCCAATATAATTTTCTTTTCTTCACTATACTGGTTACCAATAATTTTTATGGAATTAACACATTTGAACCTGAAAAATAAAAATAGTTAATATTTTTTCTTCAGTCGTAAGTATTAGCCAAATAAAATATTTTTTAAACATTATTAATCTTTAAACTGTTTTTAAAAAAAAAAATTTAACTAGGTTGTGCAAATTTTTGTGAAATTTACAATCATTTTAATACAAACGTTCGAGTTAATAATTTTTATACGATTCATATGACTTTATATAATAGGTAAAATTTATATAACTGAATTTGAATATTTTTCTTCACTGAGCTTAATTGATCGAAGAAAAGACGTTTTCCTCATAACAGGGTGTATTTTATTCATATTATAATTAATTAATTTATAAATAAATAAATAAATATATAGGGACAAGTCACACAGATCAAGTTAGCCCCAAAGTAAGTTCAAGACTTGTGTTATGGGATACTAACTCAACGATACTATATTTTAGAACAAATACATATATAGATAAACATCCAAGACCCAGGTCAATCAGAAAAAGATCATTTTTCATCTTGACCTGACCGGGGATCGAACCCGGGACCTTCTGAGTAGCGGTCAGGCATGTTAACCATTACGCCACGGAGGTCGTCAACTTATGTACTTGAACTCACTCTTACTTCAGATTCCTGAAAGCTACACTAATAAAGGTCCAGCCCTACACGTGTCTCTCCTATCTGTGACCTACTTACGCACACTAGCGTTTCGCTGTGTGGGTGCGTGGGTAGTAATAATGCATTTGTATGCACTGTGATATACATGTGTGCGTTCATTTTGGAGTAAACACGGTAGTTGTGTGGGTTTATCTATGATGGTCTAGGATCATAGGGCTGTAATTTAAAAACATTAAAAATATTTAAATTTAGAAAATGATAGCTGAACTGTTTGTTTTTCTTTCTTATCATTTTTGTGAAATTCTGTGTCCGTGTTTTGGTTTTGTTGACAACAGGCTTCGTGTCTTCATAATTTGGTAAGTACATCGGGCCCATAGTAATAACATAAACTTGCTATGAACTAAGGTCTTATACTTTTCATGTGGCATCAACATATTTATTTATTAGTGTATTTTTCATAATAGTTTTGTTTTTATAAATTGAATATTTTTTTTAAATAGGCTGTCATTACCCTTTTTGAGGTAATTTCTTTAAATCAAATCATTTATTTGCATAAAATAATAATTAGTGGTTTCTGGTATATCCAAGAAAACGTCTTCAGCTGTTTGGTTCGCGGTTTTTTTTCAAGCTTTTTTTATAAGGCTGTAAAATCCACATTGTCATACGATTTAAAGAAACGCAGCATTAAAATCTCTTTTAAATAATCTTTTTAAGTGAAAAAAAAAACAGTTCAGGCGTATAAAAAACGCAACGCTACTTATTAATGTTAAAATTATTTGTGTCAACCCTAGTATTCATATAAGGATGTAGCTCTGTGTGTGTGTGTTTTTTGGAAGTTTTTCTTTGATAACGCGTGCGTGTGTGACAGTTTTCTGTTTCTTTTGCATGTGTCTGTTTACGACATAGTAAAATGCAGGTATTTGGACTGTAGTGATTTTTGTGTGGAGCGTACAATGATATAATATGATTGAAAAGTACCTCTGTGGAGGAGTGAAGTGGAGGAGGAAAAGCGGAAAAGCTGCCCCTGGGCTCCTAAACAACCAGGAAGGCGCTAGAATAAAAGAGGGTTACAAAAAATGGAATATACCTATGTACTCATAGCATGTTCGCGTTCTTTATAGAGTTTACGAAGAACTATGATAACATGGATAAGAAAGCCTCCAAACCTTAGATTTTTACAAATAAATGATGATGGTACCTAATCAAATTAATAAAATAAATATATTTCAATCTATACAACACATTGCAGACATAACCTAGCGGATTAGCTCTTTGAGTGGCAGTGGGCAGGGCACATAGCGTGACAAACCGATGGCCGATGAGGCAGAAAGAACCATGCACCGGTAAGCGCAATATCGGAGACCCACCGACCAGATGGTCAGATGACCTAAAGACGGTCGCAGGCTGGATGCCAGCCGCTTCCAACCGGTCGTTTTGGAAATCCTTGGGGGAGGCCTATGTCCAGCAGTGGACAGCCTGCGGCTGAAATGGTGATGATGAATATACAAGAATTTGAACCAGTGACTAAATATGTTTGGCAAAAGCGACGCGACTGAGTATGTTGTATATTTTTAACTGACGGTTAAATAGGACATCGCGTGGTTACTCAGAAACGAACGATATGGGTTTAATAAAAGTGGTATATACCAATTTTCCATTCGTCCCTGTTCTATTCTATATCCTTCAAATTTTAAAAAAACTACTAAAAAAATAATTAGAAAGGTTAGGAGTTCTGATCTTTTTTTTGTTTGTTGCCAGCTACATGTAGCATCAAGATATGTAGTACCAAAGATTATAGAAGTAGTTCAATACAGCTGATAAACAATTCAATTTGCCGACAAAATGGCGGCGTATAAAATAAAAATTGTGATTGTTTTATATTTTATGCGCGCCATTTTATTACCAGACCATTGTATGACCAGAGGAAAGTCGCCAGGTTTTGATAGCTTAAGTGTGGAGCATCTTCAGTACGCGGGCTGTCACCTACACAGAGTGCTGTCAATGTTCTTTTCTTTATGCTTGGGACATAAGTATCTGCCACAGGATCTCATGAGGACTGTCGTTGTGCCGATTGTAAAGTGTAAGACTGGTGATATTGGCAACATTAACAACTACCGACCAATATCTCTGGCTACAATTGTAGCAAAAGTCTTTGATAGTCTATTAAACTTACATCTTTGCAAAAATCTGAAATTGCAACATGCGCAATTCGGATTCCAACCAGGCCTTTCTACTGAAACCGCTATATATAGTATGAAAGAGACTGTCAGATACTATTTGAATAGGAAAACGCCAGTCTATGGTTGCTTTCTTGATTTATCGCGAGCATTCGATTTAGTTTGTTATGAGATCCTGTGGGAGAAACTACGCAGACGGAATGTTTCAGATGAGGTTGTAGGAATTTTTGAGTTTTGGTATGCTAATCAGATAAATGTTGTCAAATGGGCAGACCATTTTTCTGAGGAGTATAAGCTTGAATGTGGTGTACGGCAGGGGGGGATTTCCTCACCTACTCTGTTTAATTTGTACATGGACAGCCTAATCGAGGAACTCAGTAGCATGCATGCCGGCTGCTACATTGATGGCGTCGCTGTCAATAATATAAGTTATGCTGACGATATGGTGCTGCTGAGTCCCTCGGTCAGCGCGCTCCGTAGCCTACTATCTGTATGTGAGAAATATGCTTCAAGTCATGGGTTAATGTACAATACCAAAAAAAGTGAGTATATGATCTTTGGCCTTGGTGGGAAAGTAGTCGAAACGCCGCCGATACTTCTTAACGGGTTGCCCCTAAATAGAGTAACCACTTTTAAATATTTAGGACACGTCATAACAGACGATATGAAGGATAATGCGGATATTGAACGAGAACGCAGGGCGCTGGCTATACGGGGTAATATGCTGGCCCGCAGGTTTGCTCGTTGTTCAACTGATGTAAAAGTAACCTTGTTTAAGGCATTTTGCCAATCCTTTTACACCAGCAGCTTGTGGATCAACTATACTCAGAAGGCATACAGCGTCCTGCGCGTTCAATATAACAATATCTTTAGAATGTTGTTGCGACTACCTCGGTTCTGCAGCGCGTCTACAATGTTTGCTGAAGCAGCCACTGATGATTTCTATGCCATCAGACGGAAACGAGTCGCTTCTCTCTTAAGCAGACTACGAGATAGTGGCAACGATATTCTGGGGGTCTTGAGCTCCAAAATGGACAGCTCTGCGTTGTCATTTTGGAGCAATATATTAATGGGCACTGTTAAATAGATTGTGTTTCTTTGTAATTTAATTTAATGACTAACATAGTTTTAAGTATTATTGTTACTAACATATGGATCAAAGTTATCTGAATAAACAAATATTATTATTATATTATATTATTACAACTCATTGTGCTTCACTCTACAATATAAATTTTAATATAAATTTACTAGATATATTTTTATAAATAAATGAATAAAAAAAAGCAATATTTATGTACACTATGATTTATTTTATTTGTATTCTTATGTTTACAAAATAAACTTTAATTATAGGAATAGTGTATTAAATAAAACTTATAATACGTTTGAGTTCGTTTAACTTAAAAGCACCTGACATAGCCTTACGACTGCCATCTATCGATAGCCGGGACCAACGGCTTAACTAGCCTCCCGAAGCATGGAGAAGCTCGAAATATATGGCGACCAATCCTAACATGGCCGCTGACTCGACGGGCGCTTTTGTAAAGGACCTTATCACCATCTCTTAAAACCATACACAACCTCGCAAAGCTATCGAGCTCCTCAAAAATATTTTAAAACAATATCACATAAGTTTTTTGTACCCATTGTATTTGAGACTATGGGTTTCTGGGGTGCCGATGCAAAGCGTCTCATGATGGAGATAGGGCACCGTATACAAGAAAGAACAGATGGCTTACTACCATCTCTTAAATCCATGCAGGATCGAGCGAGAAAGCGAGACAGCGCAATACATGATGTAAGGCGACATCTCCCTTGCTCAATCGTTCTTGCATGGTTTTATGAGATGGTAGTAGACCACCTGGTCATCCTAGCTCTTTCTCGTTTTAACAATTCAACGAGGAAATGCTGCTAGCGTTCTGGCACTAACAAGTGGGTGATCTCTTCTTCTTAATTTTTTTTACTTTGTTTATTTTTTAATTAAAGTTTTATTTAGTGAATAAATTATATGAAAATACAAACAATAAGTATCTTTGTGATATAATCAGAATTTCAGTTCTACAATTTTTTTTCTATTTGTATTAGAACAAAATATATCGAGTGTATGTTCCTTGTGAGAAAAGAAAATCTTATGCTAGTACCACACTTTGCTATTTTGTATTCACCTATTTGCCTATTGACCATTTGTGGACGGGACGGTTGGTATATTTGCCAAAACTTTTGCGTTATTTGCATATTCGGCAAATAGGACAAATACCACATAAGTGTATGAATATTTGGTATTTGCCTCCTTCTGTGTGTAGATGCGCTATTTGCCTATTCGTCGAAAATTTTGGCAAATACGCTAATAGTCAAGTGTGGTACCAGCATAAGCCGAGCCGACACTTTCTACCGTGGTAATTGAATTATCAAATATTAGCTGGTAGCTGGGAACTGTGAGACTTGGAACCCATGACTTAAGACGATACCTTGGTGAACACAAGCGCCAGTGTTTAAAACTAACTTCAGATCCAGAACCTTAATTACATAACAGGGATTATTGATAACTTGTGTTTTCAGTAAATAATTATTTTTAAATGACGGTGGCGCTAGTGTTCACCGAGGTATCATCTTAACATATGCAGTGCAATCCAAAGCACGGAGCTATCATAAATGCACTAGAAGAACTTATTTTTAAGATAAACACGGCAATAGAAGGAGTGGTCTATTAGCCGAAAACAGCAGTTTGCGTACACCTTCGCTTCTGAATGTTATTTTGAATGGAAAGCAAATAAATTGATCTAGTTACAACATGACCCATGTTATTACGTCCGCCCTGTAGGGCTGTGTACCGGAGAAATGAGACTAACTGAAAATTAACATATGTCTAGATTTAAACAAATATGTCAAGTTAAATTAATGGGACACAACGATAATTTATTTTATAACTAGCTTTTGCTCGCGGCTTCGCCTCGGTGAACTTCCCACGGGAACATCCGCCAAAGCAGAGGTTTAATCGAAGAGGTACAGGTAAATTGAGAATTTTTCTTATTCGCACAGTCGCCTCTTTAGAAAGAGAGATCTATTCGTTTGTGCACTCTTATTCTGATAGCCCACATCAAGTCAATAAAAAGGTAGTTTATTAAATAAATGAAAAAAAAAATGATATTCCTGACCCAAAAATTATACTAGGATAGCATCAACCCTACCGTCCAGTGCAAGTGCAACGCGTATTTATATCGTCCCAATTTCTAAAGTGGGATGCGTTAGTGGGCCAACCCTGCGTCCCTCGCCACGTGACTCTGCATCATGTATGCTATCCTGGTACTAACACTTTATTTACGTGATTCAAGTAGGGGAGATCTCATGCTAATTTTGTATGAATATTTGTCGGTCGTTTGATATACGAATATAATAGTAAATTCTTATACAAGGGAGGAAAGGAATGATTCCCGTGCGAGTCATTTAGACGGCTATAGTCCGAGCAGGAATTATTCCTTTTACCCGTGTTAAACACTCTATACTTTTCATTTCGAATATAAGGAAAGTAAAAAAAGATTTTTTTTAAATATTAATAGTAGTTAAAACATGAGTTATGCCTTCTTAAAATGATATTGTGTTGGTTATTCAGTTTTAAATTTTAAATATAGAAGGAACATACCGCGCGCTTCATGGGGGCCTCTCTGTTCCGCTTAAGATCAGCGCACACCAAGAGCACGCAGAGGGGTTACCATCAACTGTTTTAGCGAGTTTAATTTTATCAAAAAAAAATTAATTAAAAATTAACTAAACCCCTTAACGTGATGTTCAGGACCGTCGTGTTTGTACATGTGTTTATTTTTCACTGTGTGCTCATTCATGAAGTTAATTATTTTAGTGTTATCAGAAAATGCTTTGCTCTTAGTGAGTTCTGACCCTAATAAATATTTTTTAAATTAACACTGGCTGTTTAAACTTCAACATTTTTTTTTGTTGTTGAAATTTTTTGTTGCCGACTTCCTTCCAAACAGGCAAATTATATGTTCTAATTTTGAAATTTCTTTCCCGCCCTAAGGAAGAAAGTGATTACTATGGGTTTTTTCGGCCCGTGGGAGGGCATGAAGCGTTTTCCACCCTATACTCAGATCAGGAAAACACTAGTTTCCGAGTATGAGAAATGAAAAATAAATATACTAGCCACAATATGTCCACTGCTGGACGTAGGTAAACAGGGGCCTATACTCACCTCTAGAATAATATTGAAGCTGGGAAAGTGACGACTAACGATATCTTACGATCACAACTAGATATGATAATTATAATAAGTAATGAGCTGCCAAGGATTTTGGTAACATTATGTGGTTTCGGCTCAAGAATAGACCACTCCTTTTCGTCCTTGAAGGTTATAAGAAGTGAATATGATAATTAAAAATTTTCAAGCATTCCCCCGTAACCCTTTATACAGGGAAACCTAGCCCAATAGGTCCATTACCATCTCTTTGTCTTAAATATATCATGGAGGCAAAACAATAACATATTTACCAGGATCCTATGATGAATTAACGGAAGATTTCAATTCATTTAATTCTTTTCAGCCATTTACATGAATGAAGCGATGACTGAAATATAAAAATATTAAAACAATACTTGTCAAGGATATCGATGACGTTTTGAGGAATACGACAATTATCCAATAAGGAAGTGGTAAGGGGACTCGGAATATCATCAGCCTTCCGAGTTATATTTCATAGAACAATAGACTGCCGTTTTCCGATTGCACGCAAGCTTTGACGTGTTTATTTAGATAGATTCTTATTGACGTTTTATTTGATATATTATATGATGAAAAACATTTTGAAAGAATAAGATAGGGAATTATAACGGGGAAGAGGTAGACCAAGAAGGAGTTACGTAGAACAAATAAAGAAAATAGTTGGAATCGTGTCGTATTATTGGAAAAGGCTAGCGTAAGATAGAAGCACCTGAAAGAGACTATCGAGAAGAGCATAGAGAGAGCTGTTAAATTTTAAATAGACAGAAATCAACATCATCTTTAGATTTCAGATTTACCAAAGTTTTGGCCATTGTTTTCTATTAAGTAGCTGTGCCAAACAGGCATACGGCCCACCTCAATATTTGTGTTAGCTTATAGATACTCTTAGATAGAAGAACTCTGCCTCTGTAACCTGTTGTCCAGCGGTTAAAACCTAAGAGGCAAAAAAACGGTTGCGGGTTTGATTTCCATTGGTAGCGTACTTTGTTATTTCCAGTTTAGTTCAGATATCGTAACTTTGAATCATCTGATTGTCTGAAAATAAAGATGATTCCGTGCTTTAGAAGGCACATTCAAAGTACAAAAGAGACAGAGAGGTGGTTTCGAGGAACTCTGACACCAGGTTGTGCAGGGGCAATTGACGTTTCAAACCACACAGTATGATAATAAAGATTAGAAGTTTATTATACAGCTTTGTGAAGGGGCAACGTCGGGGCACATATGTCAAATGGGGCAGAAAGGTTCTCGAATGGCGACCACGCACCGGCAAGCGCAGCATCGGACACCCACGGACTAGATGGTCAGATGACTAGAAGAAGGTCGCAGGCAGGCGCTGGATACAGGCCGCTGTCAACCTGTCATTTTGGAAATTAGGAGAGGCCTATGTATATCAGTGGACAGCCTGTAGTTGTAATGATGATGATGGGTTCTGAAGTGTAAGCTGAGGATAAATCTGGGAAACACGCTCAAATGAATATGATACTACAAAATGAATATTTTCACAAATCCGTGTCCAGAAATAACGACATCTAAATAAAAGAAAGTCGTGTTAGTTACTACACTCATAACTCAAGATCTACTGAACCAATTTCATGTCGTTCTGGCGATCTTTTGGGGAGGCCTATGTCCAGCAGTGGACAGCCTGCGGCTGGAATGATGAAGAAGTTTATTTACACCAAAGCACGTTTACATAAACAAACTATCAAATCCTTATGTCCTTAAGGTGATACCTATAGTTACAAATTGCATTATTGCTTTAAACGGCCACTTATAGCAGTTTTGCAATTTGTAACTATATGGAACTATAATTTAATAATTGAATATGATTAAAATTAATTTCAGATCTAGAATCATAATTACAGCAGAGGGATTTTTGATAACTTGTGTTTTCAGTGAGTAATGATTTTTAAATGACGGTGGCGCTAGTGTTCACCGAGTATCGAAACGAGTATACAATCAGTATCGAATTAAATATACCAATGTAATTGCATTTTTGTGCATTTTATTGCGATTGCTGACTCTGTGTTTACACCTGAATATGATTATGCATTTATCAATAAGAAATATACATTTCTTTAGTTATTTATCTATTTATATTCTTAAACATACTAGCAGCATATGAAGCTGATGCGTGTGCATCTTAAGTTTGGAGATTTTATACATTGTCCAATCTAATTTTAAACGCGTTGACTGAAGGTGCAGTGATCACACTCTCAGGGAGCCTGTTCCAGTCCGTGATAACACGGTTAGATAAAAAATGTTTTTTTTTTAGCTATTGTGAGACACAGAGTTAAAGAATGTTACGTATTACTAGCTTTTGTCCGCCGATTTTCCCGCGTAAACACAGGGAGTGTGGAAAACAATGCTCTTTCCCACGATGAAAGGGGAATATGTCCTTTACAATATTTCTTATGTGTATGCAAAATTTCAAAGTTTGGTTCAGTAGATCTTGAGTTATAAGTGTAGAAACTAACAAGACTTTCTTTTACTTAGATGTCATTACTTCTGGACAAGGAATTGTGAAAATATTCCTCATTTTGCAGCATCATATTCATTTAAGCGTGTTTCCCAGGTTTGTCCTCAGCTTACACTTCAGAACCCATTATTTCAGCCACGAGCTGTTCACTGCTAGACTTAGGCCTCCCCCAAGGATTTTCAAAATGACCAGTTGGAAGCTGTCTTCATCCAGCGCCTGCCTGCGACCTTCTTCAGGTCATCTGACCAACAGGTCAGTGGGTGTCCGATGCTGCGCTTGCCGGTGCCTGGTCGTCATTCTAGAACCTTTCTGCCCCATCAAGTTACGCAAAGATGCGGCTTAATGCCTCAGCACCCAAGCGGCCACTGGTGACCACTTATCTTTTTCATTCTGTCGCTCTTCCAGTTGTATCTCAAACCGATTGCCTCGGAGCTTAGTCCGCTGTCCTACTGTTTCTACTAATCACCAAAGTTCATCTGGTCTTCAGCAGCTAGTCATCATCAGCAACATCATCATAATTATCATCGGCAACTAGTGACCGCGTAACGTTATGTGTTCTAATCTTCCCTTCGACAGGCGAGGATTTTAGCTTAAAGTTATATTCTTTTCATTTTATATGTAACTTAGAAGTATATTATAGGCAAAAATGTTACAGGATCACTGAAGATGTTCACAAATTGTCTCCTTAAGTCTCAAGCAAACCCAATACAGCAACTCTTATTCCTCGAGACACAGGTCGAACTCTTCAGAGTCCATCCTCCAGTATTACAAAACATTGAATGAACACTGGGTGACCTTGCATATAAAAATCATCTATCAAAACTCGCCTCCGTGGTCCAGTGGTTAAGGCGTTTGCCTGTAGACCCGGGGTCGTGGATACGATTCCCACGGGAAGCATACTTTGTTTAGTTGTTTCCAGTTTGGTTAGGACATTGCAGGCTTGAATCACCTGATTGTCCGATAACAAAGATGATTCCGTGCTTCGGAAGGCACGTTAAGCCGTTGGTCCCGGCTGCCATCTGGTAGTCGTTAAATGAACCACGTCAGAGGCCGAGAGGCGGTTTCGAAGAACTCTGACACCAAGGTGTGCATGGTCGATTGACTATACTTACCTACACGAAATGATGATGATGATCAAAACAATTTATTTCTCCTCAGGTACACACAAATAGATTAGAAATGTCTGTCAAGGCGAGATGAATTGGGAGTTGGGTCGACCGGAGACAATGCAAGCTGAGCCGCGACCTGCCAAATGCTGACGCCAACAAGATCTGATCAAACAATATAAAGAAGATGGGCTTTGGACATGACTCCAATCATATTAATTTTTCCTACGATAATCTTTAATTAAAGGGATGCATAATGATTTCTTATGTTTTCGCGATTGTTTGCAGTCTGCCTGCGACCATGAGCTCTGTAAAGTGCTTGAAACGTTAGGTTTAAATAAGTAAGCAATAAACGCGATAGAAAACCGTATAAATAGTTTAATTTGAAAGAGATGCATTTTAAAAGTGAATGAGAACAAGAAAAAACATCAGAACAGAATCATCGTGTCGTACACGATGATTGTATGGAAAACATAACTGAAGCAAAAATCAAAGGACCAAGGCATAGACCTATAAAACAGATAAAGGAGAAAAAAAACGTCGTGTCGTATCAAGAAATTAAGGAACTCGCAAATGACAAACATAGAACTGCACCGACAAGAGACAACTCTTAAATTTATCCCCACATTTACACTCAGCCCCTGCCACTGCTTCTGTCGCTGCCGGAAATATTTCCCTAAATACTTCTGCGGCAATAACGACGCGAGTGAGCGTTCACACTCAGCCTTAATACTTCTCTACTGCTCATCTGGTGGCCTACTATCATCTCTAAAAACATGCAAGTTCCAGTGAGTAAGCGAGACAGCGCAATACATGATGTAAGGCGACATCTCCCTTACTCACTGGATCTTGCATGGTTTTCTCGCGCTCGCGCTGCCCGTCCTCCGACAATCGCGGGCTCGCCGGGCAGCGGCAGCGGCATGGGCAGTGACAACGCGAGTAACCTATTTACATTCGCGCGCTGCCCACTTCCCTGCTTACTTCCCTGCCCTACAAGGCTGAGTGTAAATGTGGCATATGATGATGAATCTTCAATTCTTTCAGCTCTGTTAAACGTGGTAGGCAGCGTGGTAGATGGGTGGACAGCGCAAAAAAGCAGCTGGGGGCAGCATTTACAGAACGGTCCATAGCACTGGTGATCGCATAACTTGGAAGAACGTGGTCACGATCCTCAGCAGTGAATGACTAATGAAGAAGAAGAAACGTGTTAGAAGAACTCGCCAAACCGCACTGGCCAGGGTTACGTTTCAGGGCTAATTTCTATTCTTCGCGCTATGTGTTCAGTCGGAGTATTTGCCCCCGATCTTACTTAAACCATATTTAACACTATACATTACCTTACATTATAAAGGCCCTAATTCTAATATATTAATTTCCCTGCCCTAATTCTATAAATAGTTATTAACAAAATTAGCTGGTGTTATTATATATTACAGTGGCTGAAAATATAATATTACTTGTTTTGTTAAAGTTTGGTAAAACTATTTTTTCAAAGCTACAAGAAAATATGCATCCGATTAATACTAAGCTAACGTTTATTTTTTTTTTCGGACCTGTACCTAATTGGCCTCTTTATTTTTGATTTCGGCAGTTCTATCTCATAAAATTCACTATCGGCCAGTGTCTCTCTGTTTGCTCCAACATTGGCCCCAACCTGTAATTGGCATCCGAAATGCAGTCTGCTATCCGAGATGTAACTCATTAGACAGATATGCGTTTATTTATAGTAATGCACTATTTTCGTTATTCAGGTATGGTGTTCCGGATTTGGGATAAATGGAAACCGTTTTATACTACTGGCTCTATGATAGCCATAGTAGAACCAATACTGACAGCTGGATTAGCTTTTTGAAGTGGCAGTGGGCGGGGTACATAGCGCAAAGAACCGATGGCCGATGGGGCAGAAAGGTTTTCGAATTGCGACCACGCACCGGCAAGCGCAGCATCGGACACCCACCGACGAGATGGTCGGATGACCTGAGGAAGGTCGCAGGTAGGCGCTGGATGTAGGCTTTAGGGCTTAGGGCGCGTACACATAGAACATCCGTTTTACAGGTCCGTTTAAACGTATATGTTATTAGCGTATGTAGTTGTATGAGCGAGTTCATACAGAATACAGTATTCCGGATAAAGGATACCTTAATAAGATAAAGGATCCTGTAAAACGGATGTTCTATGTGTACGCGCCCTTATAGGATGTAATCCTTTGAGAAGGCTTATGTCCAACAGTGTAGTGCCCACGGCTGAAATAATGTTGATGATAACTGACTCTATTAAAAAGACCGTATTACTAAAACCTATGTGAGGTGGGCGCTATAAACTGGCGAGCTATCGAGCAATATAGAAAACTGTGGCGCTTTCTAGTTTTGGAGGACAAGATCCACTTCGGGTTGCTGAGCCAGCCAAGTTCATACATACTGTAGCGTTACGACCCGAGGTGACCCATGGGCCGCAACGCCAACAATTATAAAATGTCGTTGTAGGGGTGCCGTAGGTCGGACGCAAGTCTGTAAAATTTGGAAAGCCAAAAAAAATAAAATGTCACAACAAGCCGAAAATGTGACTATGGCGACTAAGACCTTTTTGAATTTTGAATATTCAGTTAATTGCCGTCTCCATGGCAATGAATCATTGTCATGAGACGGCTTCTAAGTAAAATGCACGAAGGAAGAAATTTTATTGTTGAGGATGGCTCACAAAAAATAATTATGCACAATAAACAGAAATAAAAAAATAAACGAAAATTAAACAAAACAAAACATTCACAAAATAAACACACAGCCGCTGTCACTGGGCACGGAGAGTCCACCGCTTCGCCGCTCCAGTAGAAGATCAACGCGTATTTGTCCTCACGCCAGCAGACACGAGCTCCGCAACCAATCCTCCATACGCCAAGCCACGCCACACCAATGCGACACTCGTCTTGTGTCTCCACTTCAGCACCACAACACTTCGAACAACGAGGCGACGATACGAGGCCACATCCAACAGTAAGGCCTTGAAACTTTGAAGGCAGCAGCTACTAGCAATCCATGCCGACAGGCTGCGACACCTTGCCTTAAACTTCAGTTTCTCACATTTTTAACAGGAACAAAAGAAAAATAATTCAATAAAGACTATGTTCGACTGTAATATCAATTTATTATTGATAAATGAAAAACACAACACAAGAAAAATAAAATATTCACAGATATGTCTTTTTATCTTCCGTTTCAAGCCAGAAAAACATCCGAAATAGTTTTGTGTCACAAACAAATTTTGAATTTTGAATTTTGTCTTTTTTCCTTACAAGCTAGTAACTTAACAATACCATAAACAAAAAAATAAATAATCATAAATCTGTGGCAAGCGCCACAATACATACATATAATTACGTCTTTACCCCATAGTGGGGTAGGCATAGACTAGGGCCATAAGACCTTAGACCACGTTTGGTGTGGTGATAGTTGAAACAGGAAATCAATAGCGAGCCAAGTAAGTTCATACATATCATACAAAAATCTATCACGAAGGACCTTTTAACAAGAAATAAATATTTTATTTCTTTTTTTGTGAATTTAAAATACTAATGATGATGTTATCCATACCCAGTCTTTATCAAAATCACTTACTAGGCTCTACCTTCCTTTCTTTCTTTATTACTCTTCCTAACCTTACTTTAAACTTTCATTAAAATCTATTATTTTGATAAAACGAATTTGGGAACTAAAGGAGGTTGAAGAAAATAAAATCAAAATGTATATTAAATAGGTATATATTAAATGTAATTGCACCTAAAACGTCAAAGTACTGTTTTTTTTTCTTAATTCTAAATTATCAGAAAAAATCAAGGCCTCAATAAAAGTAACAGGATTTTTTAAAGCAAAAATATACAAAACAAGGTGTTGTTTATACAGAACATTAGAACAAGCAACACATATATAAATTTAATACATTTGTCATAATATATTATGACATAATTTGATAGAAGATAAAGATTTAGAAGATTTTTTTCGTGTAAATATAATTTGAAATAGAAACATAATTTACAGAAGCTAATTCAATCAAAAATAAATGAAAAACTTTTACCAAACTTTTTAACAAAAAATAAATATTTTATTTCTTTTCTTGTGAATTTAAAACATAAACAAAATTCATCGATTCAATGTCCATTGGCAAAGTTATTCCATACAATGGTCCGGATTAGTCCTCAATGAATTAAAATAATTTTTAACACAAATCATAAAAAGTGTTTCGAAAAGTTAAATTAATCACAAAAATTAGTTTTTCATAAATTTTCAATACCTATTTTGCGTTCGGACCAAATATTTAATTATGACAACCTTTTTAAAACACTTTTTACAATTGAATTTTTGGGCTAAAATCGTAATATTCAAGAAACATATAAAAGTCTTTGGCTCAGATAGAAAAAGGAAAGATTTATCTCTTAGCACCATCTGGACGACGTAGAAACAAAATAAAAAATTCAATTAAAAATAAAATAACAAAACTAAAGGCAAGCACAGACTTTAAAATAATTATAACAAAATTAGAATTTTGTTTGGCATTACACGCTGTACTTTTTATACATAAACGCATTATAATTAATAACTAAGACTTATGGTTCATCGTGGTGGGGTTAAAAAAAAAAACGATAAAATAGTTGGGTAAGTATCTATAATTTGCGTAAATTTTAAGGCCAAAAGAATATCAAATAATTGCCTTGTTTGTTTGAGTTAGAAAAGCGTTTTAAGCTTAAAAACACTCAAGGTCTGCCGTAAGTCTGTGCATGCCTTAATTAGGGAAGGTAGACAAATAAAGCCTCTAAAGCATTTTTTTAAATATTTGAAACTAACAAAACATTTCAACCCCTATATGTATAATATATGTACATCTGTCAAGAAAATATATAGTGTGTATTTTTTCAACGCAGATATGAATGGGACGGAGTAATATTTCTTAGTTTATTTGTTTACACACGAAGACATCATAAAATTTATAAATATAGCTATTAAATTGTTGATATGATTCGTCCATATATTGTATAATTATTGAAAAAAAAAAGTGATAATTCCTAAGAGAATGTACAATTCGATAAATTAAACATTATTTTTGTTTCCGTGTGTAGATGCCTTTAGTTACATTTATTATAATATTGTATTGTATATGTGTTAAATTGCAGGATTCGTTGTGGTAACTATATGTTTCGAGACCCGTTTCACAATGATAGCTAACCCTACCCTAAAAAAAAGTTATTGTCGCAATTCCAGGGTTGGCACTCAATGTTTTTATTATATTACTCTGTATAATGCAGCCTTAGACCCGTGCTTTTAGCTACAATAAAATATTAAGTAGCGTTAAAAATACATCTTTATTTATATAAATAACTCCTTGATCTCCCCACTCGGCAAATATAGACCATGATTTTATCATTTTTAAATTACTATGTCTTATACTAACAATAACATAGACAAGAAAATAACTAACAAATATAGGTACATCGTTAGGAATAAAAGATTTAGTGCTCAACAAGAAATCGCTTAGCGTTAAAGTATTTATGTACATTAAATTATTATGAAAACAAAAATAGTATTTCTAAACAAATAATAACATCTTGGAAAACCTTAGAGCATTGAACCAAATAAATAAAGCATTTGGTTTTATGCTTTAAGTGGAAGACAGAAACAAATATAAAGATAAATTGTTAAGTAGTTTTTAAATATTTAATGACAATAAAGTTTAATTTTTTTGTAGATGCTCATACATTTATTAATGGCCAAAAGGGAAATATAAAGTTGAATAAACATAAGGCATTTTAATTAAAAAACATAAGGTATTTTAATTGAAAGAGATACATGTTTATTATGAGCATTACAATACAAAGATGACAATTCAATATTACGACAGACATTAAGTGAGAATATTCAGCTCAAATTTTCTGTCATCAATTTTATTTCAGTGAATTACTTTTTATAGTATTTTTATTAATTAGTTTCACTGCTAACAGTTAGATCACAGACATATATTTTCCTTCTTTTTTATTTAATTTTTTAACCCAAATCCGTTAGAAGTGAAACAAATAAAAAAAAAAGAAATCAACAGGAAGTGAAAATTTAGAACTAACAATTTAGATTTAATGATTCAAAATTATTTACAACCAATTTACATGTAACAATACTATGTTACTATAATACATAACCTTAAATTCCTAACAAAAAAATTAAAATGTCGAATGCGTGAAATTTTATGATCAGTCATTGTATAACATGTCCTCAAATTTTCAAATGATACTAGCGACATCTATAATGTAAATTTGAAACAAAATATCGCATGGTTATGTTGATTATAAAAATCTGTACGAAGACAAAACTTATTATAGTATAGTCTTTTAAAATAAGACCTTACTGATCTCAGTATAAAGTTCATTTTCGAGACACAATGGCAGTGATTGTGAGTAACGATTCCATGCCAGCGTATATGAGATCACTTCTTTGTGGCTTGGATTCGCTTTGTCAAAAAAGGGTATACAAAAGATCAAATAACAACTTTTTAACAAAATACTTAACTTTTGACAACCCTGCGCTGCGGTGAGCACTAAAATGTCGCGCCGTTGTCATTATTTGATCTTTTGCTTCTAAAACTAAACTTTCCGTGTATATTTATATAAAAAGTAAACGATAAAAATCACATAGTAATAATTTGCTAACTATTTAGAGTTTACTTTATAGAGACACTATCTTAATGCACAAGTTTTCATATCACATGGTGCTCCGCTGCTATTCTGGACATCTGGAACAAGGAAAACAAAAATTAAACCAAAACAACAAATTGTCCTTTAATTTTTATAAAAAAAAGAAAATAGGAATTTTAAGTTCTACGACATATTCACAAATGTTATTATCATTTTTAGGTCTAACTTGCCAGTATCTAAAAAAAATTATCTTACTGTTAGTGAGCTTATCAGAAATCCTAAACTTACTATTAAAACCTCGAAAGTCATCGAGATACTATCCGCTTTAGTGTCCTTTGTAAAAATTGCTACAAACGGCCACTTTTGACACTTTGTGTAAAGGTTTCTAAAGCGGATATTATTTCAATGACTTCCGAGGTTCTAATGTAATTAAGGAAACTAGCAAAAAAAGTTGCGCGAGGATTTCTGATAAGTTCACTAACAGAAAGAGATTTTATTTAGGAAGTGGCGCTAGTAAGACCGAAGGAATAGCCTTAAGACGATACCTCGGTGAACACTAGCGCCACGATTAGTTAAAAATCATTATTCACTGAAAACACCAGTTTTCGAAAATCTGTTATATGTCATTAATTTACTGGATTACAATTTGCAATATTGCTTAAAACGGCCACTTTTAGCAGTTTTGCAATTTGTAACTATATGGAACTATAATTTTATAGTTTAATATGTTTAAATTAACTTCAGATCCAGAACCTTAATTACATGAGACGGATTTTTGATAACTTGTGTTTTCAGTGAGTAATGATTTTTAAATTACAGTGGCGCTAGTGTTCACCGAGGTATCACCTTAAGACCTCAACCTCTTTTTCTTTAAATTCACGGTCCAGTGTTCCATTGCATCACAACGGAAGACATTTGGCATACTTTTACTTGTTATATAATAGTTATGTAATAGCTCTAAAGACCCAGTATCCCACTGAGGAGATTACGTCATAGTTTTTGGACGTTCTATGATGGAAAGTGGGACGTGTGAAATGTCAATTATAATTTTATTATTATAATATTTTGGATGTAATTAGGACAGCACCCGTAGCCAAGTGACAATGTCAAAACGCCAACGAATATCGACAAGAACAAAATGTATGGGATTGACATAAGCTGCGGTAAATCACGTGGTCAATCTTATGTCAATCCCATACATTTTGTTCTTGTCGTACCTCGTTAACGTTTTGCAATTGTGTCTTGGCTAAGCCCCCAGTCTTCTGATACTGTCTGCTTCGGAAGGCACGTTGAGCCATTGTTGCTGCCATCTGGTAGTCGTTAAAGGAACCATGTTAGAGGCCGAGAGATGGTTTTGAACAACTCTGACACCAGGGTGTGCATGGTTGATCGTGGCACCTACACGAAATGAATGAATGAAAATTAGATCTATAACACTAAAACAGTGGTATTGACATGGTCGTCATCGTCATTTCGTGTAGGTGACACGGTCAATTGACCATGCACACCCTGGTGTCAGAGTTCTTTGGAATCGCCTCTCTGAAGTGGTCCATTTAACGTCTACCAGATGGCATCAGGGACCAACAACTTCAGGTGCCTTCTGAAGCACGGAATCATTTTTGTCATCAGACAAACAGGTGAATCACGCATGCAATGTCCTAACTAGACTGGGAACAATTAAACCAACTATGCTTCAAAGAATCAAACCCACGACCCGGGTCTACAGGCAAATGAAACCACTAGACCACAGAGGCAGTTAGCAACTTGACGAGTTTTTATACAATCACTCCCATTCACATATCGACAACATTAAAAAAAAAAACTATGATAATCACGACTCGTCACTATCAAGCTTTTTTTCCTCTTCCGAGATGCGCCGGAGTGCATTGCCCATGCGGCCGTTTCGGGTACCGACCCCGAGGTCATTGACCCCGGTGCAATGTGATTTTTTTATGATAGTACCGGGAGTGTACAGGTTTGACATAGCTGAGTTTTTGTTTGGTCATATTTTTTTTTTGTTTTTATACCATTTAAAAAGCAAACAGTTTTTTTTTACCTTTTTTTTTGGTTTTTGTTTAATAATTTGTTAAGTTGTATTATTCTATTCGTTTAGTTATTTATTTGAATAAGTTTGACAGCAGCGTGACTATTATAAATTTCAAATTTCATCCGGAATACCTAATATTGTGGAATCCGTAATGGAAATTAGATTTCGGAGCCCATGGCTTTGTTTAAATGGCTTCGTCCACTTGGGTATCTCATCTCGCCTATTTCTGCCCCAATGAATCAATCGACTATGCACACCCTGGTGTCAGAGTTCTTCGGAACCGCCTCTCGGCCTCTGACGTGGTTAATAGTTGCGAGGTAGTATGTTATGATTGTTTCTAAAAAGTATACATTATAAACATGGCATAATCATAGATTGATCCCGCTATCCGCGCCGCGGTGTGAAATAACCAATTCAAAAAGAGCTATTTGGGCGATTCGCACCGCGGTGCGAAAGGTCCCATCCAAAAAGGGCTCTTGGGCGATTCGCGCCGCGGTTCTAATTGCTTGTGGTGTCAAACGACTAAAGACTACCCCGTTCACCTAGCATTAACTAAAATTCATAACGTATTAAGTCCTGCCCTGTACAAAGCTTATACAAAGGTATACGAAGACGATGCGAAGACGCATAGACTCTCGATTCGAGCAGCTATATTGAGTTTGTGTTCTTTGGAATAAAATCTTTGCTTTAAACATTAAATTGTCGAATAGTACCTTATATTTATTTTTACTAACTAAACGTAACACTAGTCAAACAACAACAAAAGGCTCAATGTTCCATACAAAGGGCATAGGTTATTCATAAAATCGGCCATTTTGGAATAGTTCCCATTCGAGTAATGTCAACGTATTCTAATACTACATCGCTTTTCGAATAAATATTGAGGAGGCGTTTATAATTATATAATAAAGTTGAAGAGTTAGTTTGTTTGACGCTTTTAAATTTAGAATCTGGTTGAATTTAACAAAACACTTCTGCATATATGATAACCTGATTAGATTATATAGTACATACACACTACGGGCGTGTGTAACCGCGAAGAACAGCTTGTCTGTAATAAAGGTGACTAAATAAATACCCTACAAATATTTACAGGGTGTTCAGAATTTTAAATTCGACTCCTCCGTGAAGAATTCTCATTCTTTGAAAAAATATTAGCCTCATTCCCTTAGGTTGATCAGCTAGCGTTACTTTGTATGAATGTTAACGTATATTTTTTAAAAGTGCGAATTGCATAAGCAATAAAAATAGTTACACTATAAAATTTATTTCCTGTTAAACTAACTACTTAATCAATGAAATTTTCCCCAATGCTTTACCGACTATAAATAAGTACATATATTTTTGAGAAAATTTTCAGCTGCTTCAAGAACAATGTATGGTTATTTACATTTAGCAAATGATAAAACGTCTCTAGAGCACTTGTTCAAAAATATCTAAAAAATTGGTGCGAAGTGAGGAAATTCCGCGCGAGCAACAACCAATGTTATGATATAACAAAATAACGACAGTGAAATGACATTAATTGCATTGAAACAAGTTCAAACGATGTCACTGCCATTATGCCGCATCCACGTTTCCCGCGTCCGACGCAAGTGCGTTGTACTGACGTAACGCATCCGAAAAGTGGGCCAATTTAATAAAAAAAAAAAGCCCCGCCTACGGTAGCTCACATAGTGAAAGTGCACCGAGCGTCAGTCGGCGCCCGCGCACCGTGGCGCACGCACGTGTTTACCGTCAATGGTATTTTGAATTTTTGACCTTCACAAATAGTAAATTGATATATAATAGTATGATATGAAAATAAAATTGCTAGTTTATCATTTGAATTCTTTATTTTTTTTTGATATCATGTTCATTTTAAAATTAGTAAGCTCCGCGGATTGCCTAATTATTTCCTACTTCAAAAGGCACGTTAAGCCGTTGCGGGTCGAATAGTATGATCACTGTTATCGCAAAATGACAATAGTTAGGCTAGATGGCATTATTCAAGCTGTGTCAGGCTTAGGCAGCCTGAAAAATCTGTCAGTGTTGTCCGCTAACACACCCCAAACATGCACATATCGACCTGGTTTTCCTATAAGATTTTATACCTTAATGTATAAAAATACAAAAATCAAATGTAAAAATGTAAACTCGTCTGATTTGACTCAAATTTTGTGAATTGACGTTTTTGAAGAAAATGCTGCTGTGGAGTTTGTGGCGCCACTTCTTCTCCACTTGCGCTTTGGAAGTGGTGGTAAACTTAAAATAAGTAACAATTGACGTCAATAAGTGATAAGAATATCCTATATTGAAAATAAACAATTTGAATTTGAATTTTGAATTTACACATACATAAAAGTACACACACATAAAAGTACACAGTATATAAAATCAACTTAAAAAAGGATTTCTACGAGTATAACTCAAGCAAGTGTCATAAAACTCCGAGTTGATAGAACCATGATTGTAAATGGAAACCTGAATTTTCTCTTCTTATGTATACGCACAGATCTTATAAACTTCAAAACAAATTTTGGTGAGGTTTTTGCTAATAGAGCGAACGATTCAACAGGAAGGTTATGTCACTCCCGTGCGAAATAATAAAATCACTACATAGTATAAAACAAAGTCGCTTTCTCTGTCCCTATATCCCTATGTATGCTTAAATCTTTAAAACTACCCAACGGATTTTGATGAGGTTTTTTAATAGATATAGTGATTCAAGAGGAAGATTTTTATGCCCATGCGAAGCCGGGGTTGGTCACTAGTAATAAAATAAAAAAATAACAATGATCTCTTTGATAATTTTACTTAGAAATGATTCAGAATGATTCACAAGCGAATCGATAAAATTCTTTATGAGTAATCCGACAAATATTATAGTAAATACGGTGAGAAAAAAATATTATCTTGAGATATGAAATCTTACAATACCTAAAGGATGTTTAGATAAACATAATAGTAAGAGAAACAAGTTAAATCAAAAGACTAGCGACTTCGTCAGCGTCTGTTATTTCTTGTAGTGAAATTTCTTTGGCGGCGTTGTACACTTTTTTTGGATGGATAAAAATTGATAAAAGACGGTGGGGTCGAAAGCGGAAACAAAAAAGGGTAGAATGCGGAATAAAATTAATACTTTTTTGAACGGGGATGAAAGAGGAAGACTTAGGGCTGAAAACGGAATTTCACAAAAAGGGGTAGAATAAGTGGGTAGAAAATGGAAAGAGCCAAACTCGCGCCAGGTCCTGACCTGATCTAAAATTTTTAAGACGGAGGGTGTTCTTTTGGGATAGGTAAAAAGGGTTCCCTCTATTTGGCAGAATCTTGATGCTACGAATTTTATTTCGCATAAAAGACATGGCAGAATCTCCTTAAGACGAACTTTTAAAAGCCATATAACGCGTTTATTGCTTACTTATCAATACATATAATAAGACACTAAAATGCGAGTGTCTGTACATTTAATATTTTTCAAAAAAACTGATTGAGTGCGATTAAAAAGGAGTAACAGAAACCAAAAAAACAGTTTTTGGAATTTTTGTCTGTCTGTATGTATGTATGTATGTCTGTCTGGTACGTTATAACTTCGAAAATACTCAACGGATTTAAACGCGGTTTTCACAGTTGGATTACATAGGATTAGGAGCGTTGTCAAAACTTTGTTTCGTCAAAATCGGTTAAGGGAAAAAGAAGTTATGGTCGATTGAAAATTTACTTCAAACACTGCTTCTTAACTTTTAATGCGTTTACTTACGTTTAATTTAATTTAGATAAGGCTAGGATTTCTACTTTTTATTATCCATATCAATAAAGACGAAAACACGCACTGCACCTATTAATTTTAATAAAATAACACATTGAATTTGATCGTAAATTTAGTAACATAATATCTCAATAGATGGCGCGAATTTGCGTACCTATAGACAAATCCCATTTGAAATTTCGCCAATCTCTAGCAACGTATGATGGCCTATCGGTAGAGGTCGTAGATCATATTTTTAAGTCGAGGGTTCGAATCCTGCTATAGATGACTTTTTTTTTATTTACTTTTTTTTTACTTACTTTCTTTTACTTGCTTTTTTTACTTACTTTTTTTTATTTACTTTTTTTTTCGTTTTGTATTAATTTTTAAGAATTTTTTAATACTTTAGTAAAGAAATGTTTCAAGAAAGTACCTGGATCGAATCCTGTCACAAACAATAATTTTATGATTTCGTGTTTTATTTGTTTTCTAGAATTATTTTCTTACTTTTTTTTATAATTTTGAAAAGAAACAAATAAATTCATTTGCAAATTTATTTCAGGATAAACGATATCGCAACCCCTTACAAATCATATCTAATAGTTTGTCATTGACGACATTGAAAAAGAAGATTAATCAAATGGTTGACTGGTAGAGAACGCTCTTAGCGTTAAGTCCGTTAATATATAAGTACTAGCTGTTCCCCGCGGCTCCGCCCCGCGTGGGAATCGGTTATATCGCGCCCAAAAGTTTATGTTTGACCTCAGGTCGTTAACTACATCCCTACCAAATTTCATCACAATCGGTCCAGCAGTTTAGCCGTGAAGAGGTTACAGACAGACAGACTTTCGCATTTATAGTATTAGTATGGATATGGATTTTGTACTTATCTATCTATCTTTACATATAATCGGACAGTAAAAATTGAATGTCTGTACATTAAATATTTTTCTAAAAAACTGATACGGGGCGATTAAAGAAAGACGTGTATCAGAAACCAAAAAAAACAATTTTTGGAATTTTTGTCTGTCTGTCTTTCTGTATGTCTGGTACGTTATAACTTCAAAACTACTCAACAGATTCGAACGCGGTTTTCACAGGTGGATTACATATACGTTCAACAGTTTTGTCAAAACTTTTTTTCGTCAAAATCGGTTAAGGGAAAAAGAAGTTATGGTCAATTGAAGTTTACTTCTAGCACTGTTTCAAAACTTTTACAGAGTTGAATCCGGTTTACATAAACGTATTTAATATAGATAAAGCTACAATTTCTACTTTGTTTTATCGATATCAATGAAGACAAAAACACACTGCAATCTCTATTAAATTTTAAAAAATTAACACATTGAATGTGTGTGGGCGTATAATTTAGTTACATAAAATATCAATAGATGGCGCTGAAGTTAATTTAATTATTTTTTTCTCATATGGTATTATAGCAGATTGAAATTTTTCCAGTAATTAATTCTAATTATTTCAAAAAAATTTTGGTTGTTTATTTAGTTCTATTGGTTGGTTTGTTTATCGGTCGTTTGTTGTATTGTATTGTAAGCTATTTGAATTGATTAGTTGGTTGGTTTGGCTTTGGTTTAAAAAATAATCAAACCAGCAAGTCAGTTCAGTTGTTGTTCGACGGAACATACGGTCGTGTCGTAAGGTCTAATTTAACTAACATAACACTATTTATTGAGTTAGGTTCTAATGACCCTGTAATAGGCTGCGTCTACTCTTTTAGAGAAAAAGATGTGATAGTATGAATGTTAATATTTTTAGTTTGATATCGTAGCAATGGCTAATGGCTTTATAAAATTGGCACGGGAATAGGATACTACTTATAGATTTAACTATAGGTCTGGATAGTTGTAGTTTCCACAGGTTAAGCGAAAAGCGAACTACACGCGGGCGGAGCCGCGGGCAACAGCTAGTTTATAAATATATTTATAAATAAGTAAGCAATAAACGCGATAGAAAACCGTATAAAATAGTTTAATTTGATGTGTAACAATCGCGAAAACATAAGAAATCATTAAGCCATATAACATTGTTAATATAATCATCGTTTCGCAGAATGTTTGGTTGAATTCCCAATTGTATACCTTTCGATTCCAAAATTCAAGTAAGCATCATTAACCTTTGATAGACATTAAATCCATATCCATACTTCCATACTAATATTATAAATGCGAAAGTCTGTCTGTCTGTCTGTCACCTCTTCACGGCTAAACTGCTGGACCGATTGTGATGAAATTTGGTAGGGATGTAGTTAACGACCTGAGGTCAAACATAGGCTACTTTTGGGCGCGATATTACCGAGTACCACGCGGGGCGGAGCCGCGGGGAACAGCTAGTATATTTATATAAGGTGGATGCAAATATTTTGACAGCAGATTCAGACCACTATTCTGAACAACTTTTACAAATACACTTGTATCGAAATACAAATTTTATTTTTTCACTCTCCATACTAAACTAGATTAGATGATTCTCAATTTGTATGGGTGGTCAAAAAATTTCCTTGGTATTTCGATATAAGTTTATTTGGGAAAGTTGTTCAGAATAGCGGTCTGAATCTGCCCTTAAAATATTTGCAGTTGATTTGTGTCCACCTTATATAGTAGAAAGTCGTAGTCGTGCTATACTTATATCTCAAGATCCAGAAAACATAATCTTTGAAAATTTGAATACACAAAGTTAGAAAATTTGTGAAGGACATACAAAAAAGGTACCTTTCCCTCGCTTCCTCCACACTCATCACTCTCGTCATACACTCGCCGATTTCGGGTGATACTAATCGCCGAATGATTTGCCAAAAAAAATCGTGTAAATAAAATAAAAAAATATTAAACCGGATTTTTTTAAACATAAAACGTTTTAACAAAGTGTGATGATCTATTTCTATTAAGCTGAGATTAATTCACACAATCGAACTATCTATGATGTGTTTGTTTGTTTATTTAGCGATATCGCATGTGTGTCAGTGTTATCGATACATGCCCTAAATATTTCGAGTGGAATTGTGGAAAAATGTACTTTTTATATGCTACTAGCTTTCGCCCGCGGCTTCGCCAGCGTGAACTTTCCTCGGAAACAGTGCTTTTTCCCGGGATGAAAGGTACATTATGTCCTTCTCAATACTCCTAGCTATGTGTATGCAAAATTTCAGGAAGATTGGTTCAGTAGATAGTGCGTGAAGAGGTAACAAACAAATATAACTACAAACTCACTTTCGCATTTATAATATTAGTTGGGATATGTTTGACTTTCCGAAACGTCTCTTCGGACAAAACATGCGGTTTCCTAGGTATTGACTGGAAAAACTTATAAAAAAATGAAATAGATTTTTTTTTAATCGTTATATCCCAAAAAGGGTGGTTCGTAGAAAAAAAAGCACTGATACATTTTTGATAGATAATATGATGACCTACAACTTTTGTCTAATATATTTTTATGATAAGACTTACCGTTTCGCTGGAAATCGCGAACAAATCATTTTTTTGACCTTTGACCTCGAGTAAAATTTTTTCCATACAAGGGGGAACTTTTTAAGTTTTATTTATAATCACACTTTTAACAATTCTACCGATTTTCAGCTTGATGTGAATTTATGTACCTACGAGTGTCTAGATTGACCGGACTAGAATGTCAGATCAGAAAACGATAAAGAAGTTTCCGACTTCATAAATTTAAAGAGTGGTAGGGTTAACACCGTTAGGTACCATTTAAATATTGGATAGATAATTACATAATAAAAACATAAGATCAAATTAAAAATAATAATTTAATGATAGGATTAATGTTTTATTCCCACCAAGATCGTTAAAATGTACTCACCCTACTATTCCCCTATGCGCGGCTGCACGTGCAGCAAGATCTATGAGCCTATGCGTACTTGTTAGTAGATTTGGTACGACTTGGTGACTCTAAGTTTTTGTGTACGCGGATTTTGTAACTTAATTTGAGTAAAAAAAGTAATTTTATTATTTTATACTTATTTTGAAGTTCGTTATACTGAACCTCCAGTATCAAGGATATTGTTGTTTGAGTAAACATCGTTATCAGGCAGGGTTGCCACCCTGTATATTTATATTATTTAAACTATATAGCATTTCAAAAAAATATTTAATTATATTATTGCGATAAAAAAGAGCCTGGCCATGTTGTTTTAGCTGAAACCCAGAAAGAGAGAAGAGATAAACTAAAATGTTCTGTCTTGATGGAAGAAAAAGAGGAAGTAGTGCGTTGAAATGGTCTCACACACAACCAAAGTTACAGGAGACTGAAGTAAAGTTGAAAAAGTAGTAAACTAGGAAGGGTCCAAGCTAACCCGGGTATGTCCAAGCAGGAAAACGCTAAAATAAGAAAGAGAAACTCATCTCATCTTTTTCATGCGAGGTTTTTTTGTCATTTGCCGATTGTCTGCAAGATATCCCTTTATGGGGTGTCTAATATTTTCATATTTTTTTTTTTCAATCATAAAATTGCTTTATGTATTTTAACCGATTTCATTAAAAAGAAGAGGTTATCAATTCGCCAGAATGTTTTTTTTTGTGTAAAAATATTATTAAAAACAAACAAACACACTTTTAAATAAGTACAGAAGTATTGACTGTCTGTATGTTGCAGAGTGCCAACCCTTAGGTATAAGTATAAAAAATGTTACAAAAATGAACAAATTTTCAACTGAAGCCTAAAAAATGACAAACATTTAGCAATTTTGTATTTTTTCTTTTTTCCACTTCGTGTTTGTAAAACTGTAAAGAATATTGCTAAATATCCTGCAAATCCAGGAATAGTGGTTAGCCTACTTAGATATTCTGGGTGAACCAGAGGTAGACTCCTACCCGTGTTTTCTTGTGAGTTGGGTATCAAGGGTAGTACTTATATTTTTTGGATGTTCCACTACATCCATGGTCCATTTTAATTAAATCTATAGAATACTAGCTGACCCCGCAAACGTTGTTTTGCCATATAAATTATTTATAGGTAATTTAAGGGTAAACAACACTTAACACTTAGGGGTATTAGAAATAGATAGTAGCCGATACTCAGACCTACTGAATATGCATATAAAATTTGGTAAAAATCAGTAAAGCCGTTTCGGAGGAGTAAGCTAGGTAACTAACATTGTAACAAGGGAATTTATATTTTAGATGGTCCATTTTAATTAAATCTATAGAATAATTGCACATGAATGAATTAGCATATCAGTATCAGTGCTTGGGCGACCGAGCTTCGCTCGTGTCATGCAGTAAATTTTTTGCGTGAAAATATGGGTAAAATGATTTTTCCCAGACATGGAACCTAGCTAGATTATCTTTTTGACTATGTAAGAACTTATGTTTAAAATTTCAAAGAAATCGTTAGAGCCGTTTTCGAAAACGCGAGTACAAATATATTTATATATTGCTCGTTTAAGGCCTACGTAGACAGGGACGGCGGCATGGCAAGGCATTTTAATTTTTACTAATGGACATTCAACCGTACTGTTACAGAAATACGACATAAATTGCTATGCTTCAAAATAATCAAGCTGGATGCCGTGGCATCGAAAGGGATTACGGCAAACTTTTTAAAGCATACTCGTAGCAATTGATATCGTATTTCTACATCGATAAGTTGAATGTTCATTGGTTAAAAATTTAAATCCCTTGCCATGCCGTCCAGGTCTGCGTAGGTCTTTAATAGTATAGGATTATTTTAGCCACAAGCCCACTACAGGACACAGGGCTCCTTCAACTTTAACTGATCCATACTAGATTAAAGCAAGGCTTTTTTTTACAAAGTTCTTGCTTGGGTATCTCTCTCTCTTTCTCTCTGATGATCATCATTTCAGTCGCAGGCTGTCCACTCATGAACATAGGCATACCAAGGATTTTCAGAATGACCGGGTGGAAGAAACCTGCATCCAGCGCCTGCCTGACATCTTCTTCAGGTCATCTGGGGGCTTAGCCAAAGTCACAATCGCAAAACGTTAACGAGGTACGACAAGAACAAAATGTATGGGATTGACATAAGATTGACCACGTGATTTACCGCAACCTATGTCAATTCCATACATTTTGATCTTGTCGACATTCGTTAGCGTTTTGAAATTGTCACTTGGCTACGGGTGCTTATTTATCATCTTAGCGATACGCCAGTTGCTTCCGCAGCAGACTGCTTCGGAGCTCACGCTATCCTGCCTTTTCTCCCCAATTTACCCGGCCTTAAACATTAGCACGCATATCGTTTACTGCAACATCGAGCCAGCACTTTCTGGGCTTCCCCCATCTACCCAGCCCTGGCGGAGGCGGCATGGCTAGACACTTGTACCCAACCTAATTTGCCAGTTTGTAAAACGTGTTTTTTGTTTAAATTCAATGCTTTTGTATTTACAATTGTTTTTGTACAATAAACTTACAAACAAACAAACGAGGCTGAAGGTCCGAATGAGGAAGTTTTTCTACTTGTTTGTTTGGTATCATTCTCGCTAATTTCTGCGGCCAAACTGAAGGGTTGGTGTTCTCCTGTTTAAAAGGGTGAGTGGCAATGAAATATCATTTTTTTTAATGTTCTATTAGTTTTTTTTTTTATTCTTTTTTTTTTAACCGTATAAAATAGTTTAATTTAATGTGTAACAATCGCGAAAACATAAGAAATCATTAGTATTTTTAAGCTTTTATTGGATTGACTTGATTATACTTAAACTAATTTAATTTTAATCCAAACTTCTGTACCGATTTTGACATTTCTATGGTACCAATATTAATAGGATGTCGAACTAAAAATAATTTTCACTATAAAAGGAGTTGTGTGGTAACAAACAAGACATTACGGATTGAGAACCTCCTTTTTAGATCGTTGCGTCAAAGCAAACTATCAGGGAAAGATAATCAGGTAGACTGCAAACGATGTTGTGCAGGCTGACCTGCGTGAGATGGGCGCTGTAAACTGGCGAGCCATCGCGCAGAATAGAACACAGTGGCGCTCTCTCGTTTCGGAGGCCAAGATCCACTTCGCTAAGCTAGCGAAGTGTTTTTCGTTTTTCGAAATTAACAAACAAGGATTCAAGGAAATTATTAAAAAAAAAATCCGACTGCAATTAAATACGTAAAATTTGATTGCCGAACTTTCGAATTTGCCAACAAACCGCCAGTTTGTTTTTTACTTTTAATTTTCATCCCAGTGTCAATCTTACAGTATACGAATCTGATGACTTCTCTCAAGCTAACCTCTTTCCGGCGTGGTCGGGCAAGAAGGGGTTAAAACACCATATAGGGCGCCACCTGACTGACCCAACCCGTTAAAATCAACGTGATTGTAATTAAAAAAAAAAACAAACATAACGTGGCAGGGTTCAAACTTCGCAACTCACGTTTTCTTTGATGCAAAATAAGTGTGTCGAAATTTATTTCGGTAGTCGTGAAAATGGGAAACGTGGAACGCTAAACGTGGGTATTATTTTTACATTAACGGAGCGCAAGGGGTGAAATATTTCACCACGTGTACAGAAATTTCAGCATTTCAAAAAGTGTTGCTGCTACCACGTGAACCAAAACCACGTGTTTTTATTTTGATGATTAATTACAACAGGTGTTTTTGCTACCACGCTTTACTCAGAACCAGCATAGTTTCAGAATTTTTAATCTATATTATTATGTGATTGTTTTTTTTTATGATTTTTAGGTGTTTTACACACACACATAGAGGTAGGCAGAGACTAAAGAATTCCATTTGGTACTATTCTTTAGCGTTTTTAAATTTGTAAACATTTAAGGCTGGCCTTTCGGTCTCACTAGCGCCAATTACCAAAAAAAAAAAAAAAAGACTTTCTGCAAGTGAGCTTATCAGAAATCCTCGCGCAACTTTTTTGCTAGTATCCTTAACTTACATTAGAACCTCGAAAGTCATTGAAAACTATCCGCTGTAGTTTTCTTTGTAAAAATTACTAAAACGGCCACTTTTGACAGATAGTTAAGTTAAGGATACTAGCGAAAAAGTTGCGCGAGGATTTCTGATAAGTGGGTCTAAAAACGCCACTTTGAGCAATTCATCGAATCGAATTCATATTACGAATTCCTTAGCAATCCTTTAGCAATTCCTATTTCTTTCAATTTTTTTGAAGAGAAACTGCAAAGTTTAGTTGGCCATTTAACAAAAAATAGAGGTATTGCTACAGAATTGCTAAGGATTTCGTAATATGAATCGATTCGATGAATTGCTCAAAGTGGCGATTTTAGACCTCCTGCTCACTTACAGAAAGAGTAATTATTTTTTCTGTATTTTCAAGGTCGCTAGCGCTTGTAGCTCGTAATGATAGTGCGTGGTAAGCGACAGCAAGCGCGGTCTATCTATGGACTGGTTGCCACTAGCGGCATTTCTATGTTGAAGTTTGTTTCTCCTCCGTGCTTCGGAACGCTCGTTTCCGGATGTTACCGCTAGATGGCATTGATTATTGTTAGTCTGTGTTAGATGCGCCTTAGGTTGTATCTGACAGTGTTTCTACTAGGTACTTATTGGTTTGCAGGGTTACAAAGGCCAGACAGCAATTGGTCCAATACAATACCCAGTATTGCTATATCTTAGACCATGGGTGAAGTTTCTTGGACCTTTAAGCGTTAGCTGTTAATGAAACAGTTGATGATGTTGATTTAATGATGACCATTATCATTAATTTTTTTCCCGTTTAAGCTACTATTTGATGTTACCGTAAAATGCTGCAACTTTGCCTGGATTTTGAGGTTTTTTGTTCGTACAACTGAACCTTTTTATTATTACGACTTTTCATGAGTTTAAGACGGAAAACAGACTTTATATCTTGCCAGGTAGGGCCCAAATACGTTAAAAGCATGCTGTTTTTCTGAATAACAAGAACTCAAAGTCGTAGGCAAAGTTGTAGGTAAAAGACGCAACTTTGCCTAGAAGGATATCTCAATAAATAAAATGTCGATAATTTGCAGGATTTTTTATCCGGATACTGAGGGCACATTGTTGGTCTCGGCAGTTACACTATTGCCCTATAGGTAATATTTTTTTTTTCACAGCTAATAGGCAAAGTTGTAGCAGGTACCACAAACTTTCCATACAAAAATATCGTTGACTCCAGGGTTGTCCTAAATAAAAGCAGTATATATTTTAACTATTTTATATATTTTTCAAAAATTTAACATTTTGCTGCGTAAGTTTAAATTACAAATGAAACAAAATACTTGAGTGTCATTAAATTAAATAAAAATAAAAAACAACGTTAATTATGTAGGTAACGTAACAATACTAATTTATAAGTCATTTTTCAACGAGCTCCTGGTTTTCTCCTGCTTCTCTTTTTGATACTTGCCATTTTTCATATATCTACAAAAAAAAATTAAACTTAGTGGCTACACTCCTGATTGAAGGGTCAGGGTTATAAATTGGAACTCTATTATATTATTCCGGGCACAATTCCAAACTCCGGACTGCTATATTAAAAAAATACTTAAATATGCTTTGTCCAAATTACAATATCAGCTATGAAATCGTAAACGATAATGTGTGGTACTTAGTACCTAATAAGAATATAATAGTATTAATGTAGTAAACAATACAGTTCCATGAAATCACATTAAAAATGTATAATTAATGAAATCCGACAAGTTATAACCCTAGACCCAGGCAAAGTTGTGTCACTCAAGTTTTCAAAACAGTGCACAACATTGCCTACTAAGTTATTTTGATGAAATGGTGTCCTTTTCATAAAAATATTAAATAATACGGAAAATAGACAATGTTGTCTTACCTTGGGACGTTATTTCTGATTAAAATCACCTTTTCTCTTCGTAAAACTGCAAAAGTTACAAGACACTACAATTTTTCACCCTCACGGGCCGGTTTGTGTCGCACAACTGACAGAGTAACAATGGAGTTGTTATTGTAAAAAAATAAAAATATGTTGCCCTAATAATGTGAAATTACTATCAAATGGTAAAAAATAGGAAAAAACGAAGCAAACGCGAAATATCACAATTGAAACGAAAAAGGCAAAGTTGGGCTTTCTTGGCAAAGTTGCAACATTTTACGGTACTTATATCATCATATACGAGTATATAATACAAGAATAGTAAGAAGAGTGAAATATCTTTTCAATGAATGAATAATTTCACACACACATTGATTGAACATAATAACAAATTCATTAAACTATTGGCCTATAACGTTAGTTAGCAAAAACTAACTTTATTACGCGAACTTGAAAGATAAAATTCGCATGCCGACGCTGTGACCTTGACGTCTAAAAATATACCTTGTTTATGTGTCAAGCCTATTTGAGGTGTTTGACACAGTAGTCGTGTCATTGACACTGAAATTCGCGATAATATTTTATCAATGGCATATTTTTTAATCAAAGAAATAAATCGCGTTTATTCTTAAATTTTAAAAGGCATTTGGCAAAAGATTTCTACACTGTTTCTGGTCTCCTGGTATCTCAGGTGTAATGATTGAATATAAGGAGGGCTATCCCTTCCATTTGTTTGAATAAGCAAGGATGAATGATGGAAAGGGGTTACCGCGACCTATGTACTGGAATATTAGAAGTGCAACGCGCCGGCAACCGACCTTTTCGGATTCGTTACACCTTCCCATTGTTACCATGATGGCTACAAGACATTTAAAAAGGGAGTAAGCGAGATAGCGCTTCTACTACGAAATACATAACTATATACGGACCAATCACGGAATGAGCCCTATAAGTAAGTTCGAGACTTGTGTTATGGGATACTAACTCAACGATACTATATTTTATTACAAATACATTAAATAAACAACCAAGACGCAGGCCAATCAGAAAAATATAATTTTTTGAACTGACCGGGGATCAAACCTGGGCCTGAGTAGCGGACAAGCAAGTATTAAGCCACGGTACTGTCACGATGGTGATTTATAATTATTTTAATTCATTAAAATTAACATCGATAAAATAATCAGTTTCCTGTGACTTATCATAGTGATTCAAGCCGAATAACAAAAATGTAATAGAACATAGAACAAACTATTGTACTATTATGTTACCATAACTAGTATTTTATGAATAAACACAATGTATTAAAAAATTGTTTAACAACTATATAAAAAGAATATGTATACTATATATAATACTAGCGACCCGCCCCGGCTTTGCATTGGCATAAAAACCTTCCTCTTGAATCACTCAATCTATTCAAAAAAACCGCATCAAAATCCGTTGCGTAGTTTTGAAGCTTTAAGCATACAATAGGGATATAGGGACATAGTGACAAAGAAAGCGACTTTGTTTTATACTAAGTATATAGTGATGTTGTTAGAAGTATAGTGAAGGACAGGGTTACCGCTGATCAGATGATATTCAATCTCGGGAAAAAGCGCTGTTACCGATGGAAGTTCTCATGGGCGAAGCCGCGGGAAAAAGCTAGTTTTAAACAGTTTTATAGATTTAACCATTTTGGTAATCTCAATTTTAAAGAATCTGGGATTTTTGTCAATTAGAAATTATATAACGTTTACACATTTTAGAGTATTTAACAGGGTAGTTTTATGTCAAAGGTATGTGCTGTCGAAAAAGAGATCAGTCGAACAAGTGAATAGCGAAGAAGGGTTCGTCGAAATAGTGTTTTTCTAAGGTGTGTGTTGTCGAAGTACGTTCTGTCGGACTAGTGTTTATCGAATATATGTTTTGTCGGAGCAGTGGATCGTCGAACTATTGTCTTCCGAAATAGACAGTGTCGTAATAATTAACTGTCGAAATTCAGAATGACACGCGTCCTATTTTGCGTAAGCAGACTTTTTTTTTTCTTTTTTTTTCGTAACAAACCATTTATTTTTAAATTTTTGACGAAACGGGACTTATTTTTATAGAGAAATTATATGCAATCATTTTCTTAACAAACTTAATTAGCCAATCTTGGCTTTGACACGCAACAAGCGCAAAATGTATCAACGTTAGCGACAACTGTCGGATATCCCATTTTAATGATTAAACTTAATCAAATGAACAGGAAACAATTCAAGGTTTGCTAGATACGCAAATTTTTCTAATGAAAACAAAATTATATAATATTTTTTTCATTCGATAAAAAAGTTATTTTTGTCATATCAACACATCCTTCGACGTCGAACTGCATTTTGTCGAAATTTTTCTTTTAGTTTTATTAGTATCGACCGCACGCGACCGCCACTTACCAGGAGTTCAGAACTTTGAAAGAGTACCACCGTTATTTGTCCGTTTTTTATATAAGCGAAGATTGTCATTATTTTTGAATGCGCGGCGCGCATCGTTCGCCACAAATATCCTCAAGGTGCAAATATTCTGTGGTAATTGTACAGTTTAGTAACCAGGAGATCAGGACTTAAAAAGAGTACAATTTGTGTTTACTTGTCATACGAAATCTCTCTACAGGGTCATCAGTTTTTGTTCGCGCCACCGATTTCCCCGGAACAACTTTCCAAGATGGCCGACACTCCTGTGCCTTTTGGCGCGTTACGCAATGCAATAAGGCGCATTTAAATTTTCATTTCTCAGGGTTCTGTACCTCTAAGACATAAGTATTAAAATTAATAATTCAATAAATATAATTAATAAATAATAAGCAATTAATAAATCAGGTCCTGATTTATTAATTGCTTATTATTTATTAATTATTTATTTATGACTTTTCACCCTTAATATTTATACATCAGATGTGAAAAATATTTTCGTTCGTTCTTTCGAAATTACGCTCGAAAAGTGACTATGAAAAATGCAAAAATCATTGGAAACGTTTAAGAATATCCGCTATTTTGTTCATTAAATAGAGCCGAAGACACACACGGGTAGCAGGAAAGTAGAGGTCTCCAAAGCAAAAGCAGCCAACAAAAATGAAAGAGAAAGATTCAACCCTGTGCCTCTCAACCTCAACCACTCAGTCTAACACTCATTGGATAAACAATAAGCTCTTCAAATCGATTGCCTTCTATGTTTACGTTCAGCATACCTATCAGTATAATCTAAATTATTATTAGATATGCAACTTTAAGTGTCAACTTGACCCGATTTATGTGGTGACAAACATTTGAATGCGTTTTAGGGTTCTGTTTTCAATGACATGAGATACAGCCCTCCTGACATATAGACGGACAGAATATAGCTGTATAATATTTGGTAATTGGGTTCTGTACACACTTTGTAACGAACCCTAAAATAATCTCAACTCTCGAGATTATTTTAGGTTTCCTTTCTACTCGAAGGATTCAACCTTTCTGCATACATATAGCTGAGGATTCCCCGATTCAAAGATAAATATTTTAAGGTTATGGAATAATATTTTAAGGTTATGGAATCACCTAATTGATACATGAAGCATATTAATATGTAGCTGTATTCAGGACTGCTAGGACAAAATATATGGTATAGATATGGTACGGATTTTGAAAATGATTGTGTTTATATTTATTGTTATTATAGTTTATTATTCTAAAAACTTATTTTATCCTTATCGTTATATGAAAAACTAGTGCGGTTCCCTCAGGTACAGTGCTTTTTCCCGGGGTCAATGGTAAAAAAAAGTATGTAATATAAAATTTCAAGAAGATTGGTTTAGTAGAAAGGGCGTGAAAGTGTAACAAACAAACAAATAAATAAACAAAACAACTCATTATAATATTAGTTAGGATGGGATGTCAAACTTACTTCTTCTTACTCAAAGGCTAGCTTCATCAATTTGTTCTGAGCATAGGTGGTAACGTTCACTGCACTATTGCTAGTTGTTTAAGATTCACATCCGTTCAGGAATCGGGCAGTTAGGACTTGCCAAGAGATATTGCAATTAAGTAAGTAAAATCTCTTTATCACCCCATAGAAAAAACAATATGAAATATTGTTATATATAAGGTGTTAAATCAACTGCAAATATTTTAAGGGCAGATTCAGACCACTGAACAACTTTCCCAAATAAACTTATGTCGAAATATGAAAAAAAATTTTCGACCTCCCATACAAATCGAGAATCAGCTGATTTAGTTTAGTATGGAGAGTGAAAAAAAAAATTTCGTATTTCGATATAAGTTTATTAGGAAAAGTTGTTCAGTATTATAGTGGTCTGTATCTGCCCTTAAAATATTTGCAGTTGATTTGTGTTCACCTTGTATAGGTGGCCTTAACGCAAATGAAATCTCTTCCAGTATAGTCTTAAGTAGTGAGAAGGAGCCAAATTCACACAGGCTCTTATCCGAAACCCTCCATCTTACTATGATCTCCTGGTATCTCCCAACACCAATCCAATATCCAATGAAAAACAATACGCCACTATCAGAATCACATTATGCAACAGCAAGCACATCTCAGTAAAATTAAAAAAATCGAAGGCGAAAATAAAATCAAAACAGACGGCGTGACATAAAGGCGCTGACACACATTCAAATTGCGAAAGAATGCGCTGTTTAGCACTGTTCTGCTTGTCGATTCACTTAACTACTGATTTTTTTTTCATTTCCGAAGTTCAGTTGTGCGTATTATTATTTATTAGGCATGTCGTAAACTTCGAGTGTTTTCTCGAATTTCCTCTAAAATATAAATATGGATCATGGAGTTCTTTTTTCGTTTGTTAAATAGGTTCCAAGTGACAAAACGTAAACGTGGGTCAATGCATTTTTCATTCATACTATCAATAAGTAATGGTGTACAGTGTACACGGTGCAATAATTTGCAAGGAATAAATTTTAATTGTCATTGTTTGGTTTTTGTTTTTTTTTTTGCTTTTCACATTTGATTACAAACGGGATAATGATAACGCATTTTCAAAAAATTTGCTCCACAATTAGCTGAAAAAGTTCAGAACTGAAGGCGATCATAAAACATTACACGGTGCACGATTACTTACGTAAATCATTAAACACATTAGTATTTAAATACACGGAACTGTTACGATTAAATTTAAATTAAATCCACTTCAATTCTACTACATTACAGATTCTTACAGCGTAAAAGATATCATAATTAAAAAGCAATCATGCTTTTTTAAACACGTATTTGAAACTCATGCATAAAGCCATTCAAAATACAAAAGACATGTTAACGAAAAAGTGAAAGTTGGGCCATGGCGCCGCGTACCACGCACACGCACGCACTATCCATACACACACATACAAATCACCAATCAGATTGTGTTAAGGCTTATCCACACTGATGTAATCCCTAATTTTATAACGATAATCTTTTATCATATTTAAAATATCAATTTATTTTAAGTTATTTCATTGGGCCAAGTTGAAAATCTCTCAATATTGTTTTTTAAGGAAAAAATTTTTTTTGTTTATTATATAATTAGTAATCTTTTAATTAATTATTTATAATGTAACTCATACACGCCTGTTTTCTTCGGAATACTTATGTTATTTCATTGGAAATCCTGTATAAGGATTATTGTTTATATAAATTTAGTAAATGATGGTAATGGTAATCTATATAGTTTAACAAATTTACCCTTTATCTGAGATAGAAAAAAAATAATAATAATAAAAGAGTTGTATGTCTTATTAGAAACTTACAAAATCTCCCAGCTTGCTAGTTTGAGCCTAATAAAAGAACATTACGATTTTTGCATCATTTTAAAAATTTCTACGTAAATCTACTAAAAGCTATAAGACAACAAATAAAGTTCTAATTTTAAGGGTGGGTTGCACCAAAGTACCAGTTATCGTAACAGTTAAAGTCAAATGTAACAGTAACATTACTGCTAACTATAACCGTTGAAGCGACATAGGTCACCGTCGTATTTTGTAGCATAAATAGTTACCAGGGTTACAAGTATAATGACGTCTGTGGAGGTTATTCGACCCGTCTGACAGATAAGTTGACAATTACAATAACTTTAACCGGTCAAGTTTGGGCGGTTACGGTTAGCGTAAAAGTTATGTCGTATTTTGACAATTGACAAAATGGCGCAACCCATTTTTCACCTAACCGGTACTTTGACTACACAGTTATTGTTATAGTAAGTTGGTGCAACCGAATCTAAAACATTTTTAATATTCGATAGCAACTCGATCAACGCACAGGTTTATGGGAAAATAAATTTTATCATTTTTTATTCCAAGTAAAATGGTTACGTGTAAACCAGGTTTTAGGCCCGTATGCTTGTGCAATCGGCTTTATTTCTCTCGTAAATCTTAGTTGATTCATACCACGTAGGTGTAGTCCTTCGCTTCTATGATAATTGAACGTTCGTTAGAAATTAACATTAATAATGTTATTGGGGGGTTTGTACAAAATACTTACTTATTTCGTTGGTTCAGTGACCCGAAATGGATCTTGGCCTCAAAGAGTAATACAAAACAAAAAAATAAATACTGAATAAAATCCTTTTAATCTTATGATGTTAAAAGTTAATATATTTCTATTATTTCTAAGTATACTAATATAATAAATCTGAAAAGTAGGTTTGTTTGTATGAACGGTTATAACTTGAAAACTACTGGTCGGATTTGCAAAATTATTTTTGTATATGAAAGCGCGATTCTTGGGGAAGGTTATAAGCTATAGTAAGTACATACACACTAATGGCGAGTGAAACCGCGGGGAATAGCTAGTTTTGTTATATAGGACCCGGCGAACTTTGAGTTAAACATTTTATAATAACTTTAAATTTTTATTTTAAAGAAGCAAACTAGACTATTTTTTATCCTATACTAATATACAAAAATTTATTTGTACTCGCGTTTTCAAAAACGGCTCTAAGATTCTATTTGAAATTTTAAACATAAATTCTTACATAGTCAAAAAGATAATCTAGCTATGTTCTATGTATGGAAAAAATCATTTTACCCATATTTTCACGCAAAAAGATTTTCTGCATAAAACGAGCGAAGCTCGGTAGCCCAGTTACTATCATTTATACCAGTACTCCTAGTAACTATGAGATTTTATAAACGCAGACGTTAGCGACTGCATTAGGATTTTGTATGGAATTTCTTAGTTGCCTTACTATTCGAAACGGGACAACTCTCATACAAATCTCATACTAGCTACGATTGTCATTTATTTATATGAATGCCAACCACCATTTTGCTGGACCGACCTTTTCCTTGCTGATTTCAAATGTAATCCACATAAGACCGTACACAAGGCCCAGAATAGATAGAATAGAACTTGAAGAAATTGGTAGTTAGTTGGCTAGTCCAATTTTTCACAAAGATGTCTAATTCGAAAACCATTTCGAGGAATAGACTTAGGAAACGATAATCTGATTTTTTATTAAGCAAGTAATTTTTGAGATAATTGCATAAAACCTAATGACCTTAATTTTCAGAAATTTCTATTATGTCAACGTGTGACGTAAGCGGCTTGCTCAATTTTTTTTCTATAATTTGTCATTTTATATTTATATTTGGGATCATATACTCTTTGCTTGGAACTACTGCGAGCAGAAGTCAGTCAAATTGTCATAATCTGTCATTGTCATATTTTTACTCCAGTGAACAAACCCTAACTACTTTGTTTCAACGTGGAGTGACGTCATCACTGTATGTATCTTTCAAATTAAATAAAAAATTAAATCTAAAATCTTTTCTTTTAAATTGTATTTCTAATATAGTCTTTCATTTAAATTGTTAGTGAATTGACGTTTTTGAAGAAAATGCTGCTGTGGAGTTTGTGGCGCCACTTCTTCTCCACTTGCGCTTTGGAAGTGGTGGTAAACTTAAAATAAGTAACAATTGACGTCAATAAGTGATAAGAATATCCTATAATGAAAATAAACAATTTGAATTTGAATTTGGGTCTATTAAATCGAAAAAACACATAAAAATCACAATCGTATTTTTTTTTGACTAGTTAATTTGGATTTTGTTTGTTCGATCGAGTTTTCAGGATCCTACTTTAAATTAATAATTTGTTAAATAAAAAATAATATTTTTTTAAATAAAAAGCAAGACCATTTAGTTGCTAACTCACTTTCATTAATTTCACAGGTCAAATGTCACACGCGACCCCACAAGTTTCCAAGTCAAAATTTACAAATTCTCTTATTCATACAGCAAATTTCTTCATTTTACACTTTCCTTCATTTAACCAAACTATTGTTCCGAACGCAGAAACATAAAATAGTTAAAATCAACAAGTCAAACCAACGGAAGCCAGTAACTGGGTCACCAAAGGCGAAAATTTGACGGTTGCAGTCGAAATTCTGACTTATGTCACGAATGTTAAAGTTCAGTTTTGGATTGTTATGCGGCGCGGTGAAAATGAAAGTTGCAAACAGACAGCATTTTGCACAAACGAATTTGAATATGAAGTTCTCGATCCGGTATTAAAGAGTTATGACTTGTGTTGTTCTTATGTTATCCTGGTACAAGAATGGGAACACTGTCACTTCTTTGTAAAGTTGACCTACCCATAAATAAATTAAGTTTTTTTTATGTCCTTTAGATTGCCTATGTTACTGTGATTTTGTAACCAGTTGTCAAAAGAGAAATTATTCTTTTTTCCATTACCAATTTTGTCTTCTACTAGTCATGAAGAAATTTTCTATTAATCAGGTTTACTTACATAAATAAAATTAAAATTAATAAAAAAATATTGATGCTTTTAAAATAGGATTTAAAGAACGTCAATTGTTATAGATATATTCTGGTGCACTTCGTGATACGGAAGTCGGTTCAGTTTAGTTAAAAACAGAAAAATACTAATAATATTCATAGGAATTTTTCAATTGGTTCGAGACAATTAAGAATTTGAGAACCGTTTTTGTTTTCAATGCGACTAGACTACCCGTCATTGTTTTTTTTTTATTTATAATAATTTTTAAGGTGTTCTAACATCAGTCAGAGATTCAATTTTTAAAAACAGTTTTAATAATGGTACGACTGCCAGAATTATTCAACAACTTCGTTTAATTACTTGTTATATTTTTATACTCGTAAAATATATTAAGTACTGGATAATTTATTAAAATTAAGTACCTACAAAAAAATAGGGAATACTTGGTTTAGTTGTCACTTAAAAAATAGAGTACCGGTAGTTATCATAGAAACTTATTATATTTACCCCAAGTAAACAGAAAAAGGATCTAGCAAGGAACAAGAAAATCATATTTTAAAAATCTTGCCAGCATTAATTAATACTGGTAAATTTTAACACATTGCTTTCAATTACAAATTTATGTGTCATCAGCAATACTGACTGTAAAATCTTCCATTGCTGCTAAAAAATAAAGGAAAAATAAAAAAATGGCGCTAAATATGCGCGATGATACTTAATTGATCTGTAAACCTGAATCATTTATTCTTCTGCTAAACCGTTTGTCTTCAGAATTGTTTCCGTATTGTCTTCCTTGTAGACCATTAAGTTATTTTTTCAATCTTGTGAGCTAGTCATTCATTGACATCAAAGATATTTATATATAATCTCTTCATAATGTTATATCTTCTGTGCGTAAAAAGAAAAATAAATTTCAATTTAGCTTTCATCCCTTTTGAAATTTCGAAAGATTCTGGTCAATGAAAGAGTTTCTCAAAAGGAAATAAACAACGCGCCTGAAGATAAACTCATCGATTTAAATCCGCCAATCATTATCTACCGTTCTGAAACGTGGTCAATTACTAAAGATCAATGATCTTAATTCGAGGTTTTCGCATTTTATATGTGTTAAATTGACAGGCAGAGTTAGAAACACCACACTGTGTTCTTTTACTAAAATGTCATAAGATCATAATTAAAATTTTAAACTTAATAAGAAGGAAACTGAGAATCATTATTAATCTCTGATATTAAAAGAATACCCTGTCTATCCAGTTCTATCAAAAACAGGAATCTTTATATTGATTGATATCTCAATTTTGATTTGTCAAACCATTTTGGTATAGGTATTTTAGTTAATTGTCATTCGATAGCTCTCATTTGTGAAGAAAATGCTGATAACGTGTAAAAAATAGACCTGCTAAATAAACATAATATGTAAACGTCAAAGTAAGCAAGGAGAAACAAATAACTAATCTAATCATGTAACCTATTGTTTAATTTAAAAGTGAGAGTACTAGAGTGGTCGTACCTTATACATTTCCTTCACTGTCTGCGTACAAATTTATTATAGAGCCCTTTGACGTGGTAGGAGTCACGTCGACTGAGAGACTTGGCTAAAATCTAGTATATACAAAATTTATGGCTTAAATTATTGTGACTAGTGATTGCTTAATTGTCGATGCATTGTTAAGAAATTAGGATGATAATTTTGATACCAAGACAGGAGACCTGACATTGAAGTACGACAGAGAATAACAAGAAAATGTGATTTGTCAAATATAATTTTATACAAGCTTTGTTTGACAAATAATAGCGTAATTCAGAGAATAATAAGAGTCAATTTAAAGATGACGCTAAATAGTTCAAAGGAAATTGCAGAGAAATTGGAGTTTTTAAGGAATGATCTAACAAAACCAGTGGCGTCATTAAAGACTGGTTAAACTTATTAGATAGAAAGCATGTCATTAGATAAAGATATAATTAAAGGCATTTAAAGAATATCAAAAACGTTTCTTGTTAGTGACTTAGGTAATTCCAAAAAGTTTCATTGTGTTCCTATTTTTCTTATTCAGTTATTACTTATTACATACTATGTACATATTTATTTTGATTATTATGGTTTTTTTTTGCTTATGTATCATCATCTACATGTAAGAGATCCCATCCTGGGATAAGTCCGCCATTGTCTTCTTATTTTAATAATGTTCCTTTTACTATGTATTTTAAAGCAATAAAGATATTACAATCATCTTGTACAATCAGAGTGTACAGTAAAGCTATTCCAAGAAACGATAGATTGATTTAAAGAGTATTGAAAGACAAACGGATATGGCGGTTTTGCAAAAATTAGGCGAATGATTTATCCGATTTATTTAGTATTAACTTCTATTTATTTAGTAATGATATCTACTGCTTCTCTCTTTTAGAATGAGTTAGTTGCTTACACTGGTCTAAATGGCCGTGTTACGTTTTATTTTATTTCCTCTCCGGTAGTTAAGGGAAATGTAATTAATAATACTACTACTACAGTGAATAATGCTATTCTTCGACATGAGATGACGCCTTTTTTTGTCAGGGTCAGTTATCGCCAAATTTGTAACATAAAAATATTCCTATTAACGAAATTCATAGGAATAATCTTTTCGACTTAAAAATTGATATCAGAAATTTTATCCTCTTGCAAATTACAAATAGAAGTGGATACGTCAATATTTCCCTACATCCAATAGGTCATGTCCGATATTAAAACGATGACCTATATAACAATATAATAATCATTCATACGACTGATAACAGTCTGAAAATAGATTTGAAGCTAATCTGAAATCCTGACTGAATTTTTTCGGCTTTGCGTATTAATATAAAGTAGATAAATAATAAAAAATCACGGAATCAAGTCAAAATCGTTATTATAGTGAAATTTAGATCAATAAGGGAATTTTTGTGTATCTTTCTATTACGCTTTCTCTTTGGTCTTATGTTTGATGGTGAGATTTTTACTAGGAAATGAATTTTTAAAAGTTATAAATAATGAAATAGGAATTTAAAATAATAAAAGAGACTTGTTATAATTGTTATATTGTAATGATTGCCTACGTTTTTACTACCTGCACTAATGTTAATTTCTCCTTCCTAAATTCTTTTATATTCATATTTTTTAAACTTTCATATTACCGTTTAATTTAAAAATTTATTTATTAAATAGATTTTGATATCAAATAACTTTACAAATCTTAATCTCAAACATAAAAAGTCCAAGAAAGCAATATAAAGTTTTCATATTTTCATGATAAAACTAAAGTTGTTGATCTTCAAATGTTTATAAAAGCTCATTCACGTGACTTTGTTATTTAATATCACGTGCAATGCTCTTGACTCATTTCATGTTATAAAATAACATATTGATATAACCATGTGACATAATATAAAGAAAGCCTACAATAGACCAAAACGCAATTAGACTGACGACAATACTAAAGAATCAAATTAGCCTAAATATGCTAAACGAATCAATGAAGTCAAACTATTTACATTAATTCCCACAAATTATGTTGCTAATAGTCCAATATTTAAATCGTATGTTAGTCATGCAGTTGATACTATCAGAAAATACTGAACAAGTAGTACAGTGTTGCGTAACGATCATAAAAAATAACCCTTTTCTCACTGATTTACGACTTTCCACGCTTGCGCAGTGTCACAGATACAACATGCGTGGAATTTAGAACATACATGAAACACACATACTCACCCATATGGTCAAAGCGTATGGTCCTGCGAATGAGGAGCTCCAAGCTGCAGCATCGATCGACACAATTCCGTAATCTCTGGGTGGTTCAAATTTATCAGATGCACATACATCTGCTTGTGTAGACTCAGTTCTCCAGACACAGCCTCTAGCCTTTTCAGCAATGCCTCTTTCTCCCTTAGCAGTGTTTTAACCTTTTCCTCCACCTCTCTAGAGCGAACCTTAGCCTTTTCGCGGGATTTTCTCACAGCTATATTATTACGTTCACGTCGCCTTCTATATTCATCTGTTCCTTTGTCTATAACTTTACCAGATGAGCGTCTAGGGGGCGCTTGTTTGTGTTTTAGTAAAGGCGGAAGTAAAGGTGCTCCAAGCGGAGGTAAAGGAGTGAATCCACCACCGTAAGGACCACTAACACCAACTGGTGGTTGCGGATTATATTGGCCGGTATATTGAGCACACGTCACTGATCTTCTAAAGTCATGAGGCTCTGGAGGTTCTTCTTTTATTGGAGGCGCTTGTTCATGACCAGAACTTGCTTGCACCGGTGCAGCATAAGAAGCGCCAGAATGAACAGGCTGAGGCATGTATGCGAGAGTTGTTCTAGCATAATTAGGTCTTGGTTGTGGAGAGCGTCCTCCAGGAAGAATTTCCTGAAATAAAGCCATTGTTTCCTCTCCGCGGAATTGATCCTCGATGAGGTGTTGCAAATCCAAGCTGATCTCTTGTCCATTGAGCTCGTCCAAATCCGGTGGTGGGAACGGGGCACGCTTATCCTCAACCGCCTTTTTGAGGTCGGGCTGTGGCGGTGGTTGTGGCGCGGCCGCCGCATCGTACATCTGTGGGGATTCCATACCGCCGCCCGGGCCGATCACGGGCCCAGCGGCGCCCGAGGCCCGAGCCTCCACCTCAAAGCACTGAATACTCGCCACTTGATCACATGCACCGTCTTTAGCAATCCAGAATGTTTTTTGTTATCCAGTTAACTCGCGAGTGTCACGCACGTGTATTATCTAATGGGGAGACGGAGTGAACGCGCGTTGACGCGACAGCGGTCGGACGCAGACTGAGTTAAATATTCGAATTTCGAATGGACTTCAGCGCGCGCGCTGTTTGGCCTACGTCCGGAACGAGGCGGAAAGCCCGCGGTAAAAGTTTAGGGATGATAATTTTGTGGTTTCCTACTTCGGTTTTGTGGACCGTGATTTCTGGCATTTGGTATTTGTGTTACTTTTGGCACGTTTTACATCGATGTTATGTCATAAGTATGCGATTCAGTATCTGGTGCAGTTTTCAATGCTATTATTAGAACTAAGTTGCGTAGTTTATTTTAGTATTGTTTACTATTCTCAGTATTTATTTAGATATTAATTTACTAGTGGCTGAACAATTTTAACTCAATATCTACTACATCTATATACTACATAGGTTACTTGAAATATTTCAGCTTCAGAGGTAAAGTTTTTGAATTTTGTTTCCTAAAATAAATGAGTGACCTTTTGATTTTATTTATAAGTTAATAAATATCGTAAAAATATATATTACATATTAAAATTATCTCAACGATTTTTTTAATTATTTACCTTCTAATAAATTACTATAAAGTCTTAAAATAATCTGTGTCCAATTAACAAAAAATTTAATCTTCAACGTTTAGTTACTTACCTAATAAAATATAAAATTATTTTGATTAGCTTCAATTCTTTTGATGAGATTTACCCTTTAAAAAAATTGTCTTGGTAGAGACCGCGCGTGATTCCAAATTCTTTGGGTAGAACTATGTTGAAATCGTTAAAATAGTATATTTTTGTTTAAGGCCTACAAGAACACAGATAACACAGGCAAGTATCAAACTTAGCACACCACTTTCACACAAGGGGTTCAAAATTCAGTAATTTCACGTTTCCAATGATATGTACATTTCGAAAACATTGCAACACGTGATCCGCTTATCCGTCTGTCTGTCTGTACTATCATCACGCAGTAATCGATACGAAATAGAATCGATTGTAATGATTGCATCGAGATGTTAGCGATGTGACACGATTGGCGCGTGTGTTATCTATCTTTATGATAAAAAAAAAAATTTCTATTTTTTTTTGATGTAAGTATTGTGTTTTTATATTAATGGTTAACCATACTTAATGCGAGAGTGCTGTCTGTTACGCTTTCACGACTAAACCGCTGCACCGATTTTGATGAAATTTGGTAAACAGGACCAGACCGTAGGGGTCAAACATAAACTACTTTTGGGGGCAGTATTAGCGAGTCCCACGCGGGCGTAACCGCGGGTAACAGCTAGTCAATGTTTGCTATGAAAATGATAAATTCTTCTGAAATTTAATGTTTTTAGTTCGCTTCTAACATCATCATCATTTTCAGCTGCAAGTCCACTGTTGGACTCCTCTGGAGGCCTCCCCCAAGAATTTCCAGAATGATCGGTTTGAAGCTGCCTGCGACCCTATTCAGGGCATCTGACAATCTAGTCGATGGTCTGCTCTTGCCGGTGCGTGGTCGCCATTTGAGGAATCTGTTTCATCAGTCATTGGTCCAGCCTGCGAGCTATGTGCCCCGCTCACTTCCACTTCAAGCTAATCTGCTGTCTTGTAATTGTATATGTTTTATTTCTATTATTTGGATTAAAATAAAAACAGCCAAAAAAAAAGCATTCTTTTCAAGCGGTCTATGGAATAACCTGTCTGCATTCGAGAGTCTCAGACCCTCTCCATTTAAAAAAAAAAGAGTAAGAAGCTACTACCTGTCCTTATCATCTTAATTATATTATATGTATTTTTATATAATTATTGAGTAGGTATATATTTATGTAATAAATGTATTAATATGAAACTTATATAGAAACTAGCTGTTTCCCGCGGCTTCGCCCCGCGTGGGACTCAGTTATATCGCGCCCAAAAGTAGCCTATGTTTGACCTCAGTTCGTTAACTACATCCCTACCAGTCTGACAGACAGACAGACAGACAGACAGACAGACAGACAGACAGACAGACTTTCGCATTTATAATATTAGTATGGATATAAAATTTGATTTATATATGTATTGTACATATATAAATCAAATTTTATATTTATATGTGTATATATATTACAATAATACTTTTTATTTAAAAGTACATGCCAACTGCCTTTTTGTTTTGAACCTCCTATCGCAGGTCTACTGGAAGAAATTTCTATAGAAATAAGTAGCACCCTTGTATTAAGTTTCCTAATTTTAAGTTTCCTATATTTGAGTGTACATGAATTAAAATAAATTAAAAAAATAATAATTTTGTGGCGCCAACCCATATTTGTATTAAATATAACATGAACTAACATGTGATTTCCTTGAAATCAAAGTTGATAGTTATCAAATTTCAACTACGTTATCACATTTTGCATTATAATTGCAGTTTTTAAGTAAAATAGGTAATTGTATTTCGCACGTGCATAAAATGCAATAACTAATGTTTTTCTTTTAATAACTACTAGCGACCCGCCCCGGCTTCGCAAGGGCATAAAAACCTTCCCCTTGAATCACTATCTATTAAAAAAAACCGCATCAAAATCCGTTGCGTAATTTTAAAGATTTAAATACATTGGGATATAGGGACAGAGAAAGCGACTTTGTTTTATACAATGTAGTAATAATACACAAATTACTAACTTAAATAGGTATAAAAGAACAAAATTAAGCTTTTATACTCTTATTAGTCATTTTTTCCTAGCTCTATATGTCCCACTGCTGGAAAAAAGCCTCCCCTCTTTTCTTCCATGCGTTCCTGTCCTTTGCCGCTTTTTTGCATCTATACTAATATTATAAAGCTGAAGTGTTTGTTCGTTTGTATGTTTGAACGCTTATAACTTGGGAACTACTGGTCGGATTTTTAAAAATCTGCATATGATAGCTTAATTCTTGGGGAAGGTTATAGGCTATAGTACATACACACCAAGGGCGAGTGAAACCGCGGGGAATAGCTAGTAGTGTATATAAGTATATAAATTCTAGGTTGACAAGATTCGGCAAGAAGGAAGAAAACCAACTGACCTTGTCATTTATACGTTATGAATGAAGTTCTGGTAGTTCTCACAGTACATCGCTGATATTTTGGTATTATGTCGGCGTTTGGTACTGCGGTGAGTGGGTTATTGGTGCGGGTTGCATAACATAACATACCACTTTTTGCTATCTCTAGCTTGCCATGTATTCGTCCTTAAGGTGATACCTCGGTGAACACAAGCGCCACCATCATCTAAAAATCATTATTCACTGAAAACACAACTTATCAAAAATCCGTGTTATGTAATTAAGGTTCTGGATCTGAAAATAATTTTAAACATATTAAATTTTTACATTATATTTCCCTATTGTTACAAATTGCAATAATACTTAAAACGGCCACTTTTAGCAGTTTATATGATTAAAATTAACTTCAGATCCAGGACCTTAATTACATAACAGGGATTTTTGATAACTTGTGTTTTCAGTGAATAATGATTTTTAGTGTATGGTGGCGCTAGTGTTCACTGAAGTCTCGTCTTAAAGAAACCACATCAGAGAACTATAGTGCAACCTATTGTCCTGTCTCTGGTGTTTAGTTTGTGTGGTGGTACAGAACCCCCAGAGCGCGTGTCCGACTTGTACTTGGCAATTTATTCTTGATTTGGATTAAATAAATAATAAATAAATAAATATATAGGGACAAATCACACAGATTGAGTTAGCCCCAAAGTAAGTTCGAGACTTGTGTTATGGGATACCAACTCAACGATACTATATCTCTATATCTTTATGAACTCCGTGTTCTTCGAAGTCACTCCATTGGCTGACAATATTTGGCAAGAAAGAAGAGGACCAACTAACTGACCTTGTCACCTCAAGTAATGAATGAATGAATGAATGAAGTTTTCCTGTGGTTCTCACAGTACATCGCTGTCGTGGTGGTATCGGCGTCTGGTACCGCGGTGACTGGGTTACCAGCGCGGTTGCGTCACATACCACTTTCTGCTGTCGCTCGCCTACTTACCCACTCATTGAGACGGCATGCCAATGTGAATTGGTCATTGTTCCATGTTTTTAACAATTCTGTAATTCGAATTGTTTATTTTGAAAATAGAATATTCTTATCACTTATTGACGTCAATACTTGAGAAGAAGTGGCGCCACAAACTCCAATGCAGAATTACTACATAGTATAAAACAAAGTTGCTTTCTCTGTCCCTATGTCCCTATGTATGCTTAAATGATTTAATTAAAGGATTTTGTTGCGGTTTTTTTAATAGATAAAGTGATTCAAGAGAAAGGTTTCTATGCCCATGCGAAGCCAGAGCGGGTCGCTAGTTTTATATAAATACCTATGTTCATAAAATTTGAGTCAAAGCAGACGATTTACATTTGCGTGAAATATTTTTATAAAATTTTTATAAAATTTTTCATTGAATATTGAAGACTAGCTGTTGCCCGCGGCTCCGCCCGCGTGTAGTTCGCTTTTCGCTTAACCTGTGGAAACTACAACTATCCAGACCTATAGTTAAATCTATAAGTAGTATCCTATTCCCGTGCCAATTTTATAAAGCCATTAGCCATTGCTACGATATCAAACTAAATAATAAAAATATTAACATTCATACTATCACATCTTTTTCTCTAAAAGAGTAGACGCAGCCTATTACAGGGTCATTAGAACCTAACTCAATAAATAGTGTTATGTTAGTTAAATTAGACCTTACGACACGACCGTATGTTCCGTCGAACAACAACTGAACTGACTTGCTGGTTTGATTATTTTTTAAACCAAAGCCAAACCAACCAACTAATCAATTCAAATAGCTTACAATACAATACAACAAACGACCGATAAACAAACCAACCAATAGAACTAAATAAACAACCAAAATTTTTTTGAAATAATTAGCATTAATTGCTGGAAAAATTTCAATCTGCTACCATATAATCTAATACCATATGAGAAAAAAATAATTAAATTAACTTCAGCGCCATCTATTGATATTTTATGTAACTAAATTATACGCCCACACACATTCAATGTGTTAATTTTTTAAAATTTAATAGAGACTGCAGTGTGTTTTTGTCTTCATTGATATCGATAAAACAAAGTAGAAATTGTAGCTTTATCTATATTAAATACGTTTATGTAAACCGGTTTCAACTCTGTAAAAGTTTTGAAACAGTGCTAGAAGTAAACTTCAATTGACCATAACTTCTTTTTCCCTTAACCGATTTTGACGAAACAAAGTTTTGACAACGCTCCTAATCATATGTAATCCAACTGTGAAAACCGCGTTTAAATCCGTTGAGTATTTTCGAAGTTATAACGTACCAGACAGACATACATACATACATACAGACAGACAAAAATTCCAAAAACTGTTTTTTTGGTTTCTGTTACTCCTTTTTAATCGCACTCAATCAGTTTTTTTGAAAAATATTAAATGTACAGACACTCGCATTTTAGTGTCTTATTATATGTATTGATTATTGAAATAGTTTCATAATAATAATTAAATCGGTGTATTAGTTTTTCGAAGTGGCAAGCCTTAAAATCGCTTGATTCAGTAAAGGACGCGTGCTAATGGTCATAACCAAGGATGCTGAAGAGTAAAGTGAAGGAGGAAAAACCGGAAAAACGGACATTGGCCAAATGGGTCCAGGTAGACCAAGGATAGTTAAATGAACAAGAAAAAGGAGAAGAAACGCGTGTCGTATCAAGAAATAAAATATTGGAAAAAGATGATTTCGAATTAACTACCTCCATGGCTTAATGATTTAGAGCGCTACTCAGGAGGTCCCGGTACCGATCCCTGTTCAGGTCAAGTTAAAAAATAAATCTTTTTTTAATTGACCTGGGTTATTGATGTTTATCTATATGTGTTTGTTATAAAATATAATATCGTTGAGTTAGTCGATATAGAGTCCATATAACCATTATGACTCGAAAACAAGAAGAATTGGAATTAATAGCCCATAACACAAGTCTCGAACTTACTTTAGGGCTAACTAGTAGCTAGTTCAAAGTATTAGTCTGTGTGATTTGTTCCCATTTTTTTGTTTCTTAAGTTCTTTATTTGTTTATTTAAAACTTTATTGTACAAATTAAAAATAAAGTGTACAAATGGTGGACTTAATGCCATATGGCATTCTCTACCAGTCAACTTATATTAGGCCAAGCAGAAAATCTGATTTATTTACTCTTTTCAAAGATTGTGGATACCGGCGTTCTCGGGGAGAGTTGACGACAGTCAGGTCAGTAGTCAAGCTATTCATATTTTTTTTAGAGATAGATAGATTAGAGATAGAAAATAAAGATTGTGTTTCAGTTGTAGACCCCAGACCTTTTAGCTCTAGACCGATTTTAGACCACAACTGAGAAAACACAATGAAGATAAAATAATCCCGGAGATAATAATACTAAGGGACTTTAAGTACCACTGCAAAATTACGCCAATGACTAACAAGCCGAGTACATACAAGCGGTTGCGTCACAGCGAGTCAGTCAGGCCGCTCACCGCACCCCGTAGTGGGGTGTTACTAGGGCCGCATAGGTTTGTAGGACTTAAAGTGTAACTTACTGTCATTCTTTACCTAATTTTTTTACATCAAAAATGAACATCTTAATTACCTTCTAGAATTACGAAATCGCGGTCTTCGTCGTCTTGCTATTTATTTATACACGTTAGAGCCTTTGAATAACATTAGTTACGTAGTCTTATCCAGAATATTCCAGGGTTGCAGCTAGGAGTTAGAATAGTTCAAAATCATTACCATTTCAGCCGCAGGCTTTCTACTGCTGGGCATAGGCCTCTCCCAAGCACGTTGACAAGTTGGAAGAGGCCTGCATCAAGCGCTTGCCTGCGATCTTCTTCAGCATCTGACCATCTGGTCGGTGGGTGTCCGATGCTGCGCTCACCGGTGCGTGGTCGTCATTCGAGAACCTTTCTGCCCCATCGGCCATCGGTTCGTCGCGCTATGTGCCCCGCCCACTGCCAATTCAAAGAGCTAATCCGCTGGGTTACGTCAGCAACCTTTGTTCTTCTACGGATATCCTCATTTCTGATAAGATCTCATAGGGAAACACCGAGCATAGCTCTCTCCATGGTTCTTTGGGCAACCTTCAGCTTTCTTATGAAGCCCATAGTAAATGACCAAATTTCATCACTGGTGACACACACGTTGGTCAAAGTCCTTAATTTTAAGGCACTGAGGTATTTTGGACGAGAAGTCATTGCGGAGCTTCCCGAACGCTGCCCAGCCATGTCGGATTCGACGAGAGACGAGACCTTATCCTTAAAGCTAGAACTGTCAGCCTGGATTAACTGACATAAGTAGACATATTCCACAACTTCAAGGGTGTAGCTCCCAACCGAAACAATATACAAGAAGTTACAATAAGATGGTCGCCTGCCTGCTATTGACCCTCTATAAATATGCTTTTGCTAGTAGAATGCTGTGTAATAAATTTTATTGTGTAGTAGATATTTTTTCACAGACATAGTATTTTGGTTCAAGGATTACATACTTACAATAATATATGTATACAAAGAACAATACAAAAAACTAACAGAAAATAAACCTAAAAAACAAATAAATCTTGCCCTAGTAGAATCATAATCAAAAAAGTAGAATCAAGGTAGAATCCTAAAGTTCGATAGTAACAAATTCATACCTCTACAATCCTTTTTTTGACAATAGAGAGAACAAAAGTGTTCTATTCCTTAGCCGGAAACTATACGTCAAATTTTCTTTCATTAGATACAGTGTTAGAAAAATCTACATTAGTTAACAATGCCTTATTTCAAATGCATGTCGCATTTTCACGTCCGTCAAAAACGTGACTTTTTGTTAGGGAAAGTTGTATATGTTTCCTTGTAAGGATTTATGTGCCTTTAGCGTTGAAGCCTTAACATTTGATTTATACGTATATTTTCTCTTTCAAAATTTTAATGTACAGTGGGCCATATAAAATGTATACAAGTTTACCATTAAATTTCCACTTAAGATAGTACACTTTTTTTGTGACCCATTGTACTTACTACTTAGTCATCTGAAGACTAAGCAGCTCAATAGCTTAGCTAATGTTACCCAGAATACCACATCCCTAATAGACGCAGGTTAAGCGACGGCGCGCGTGGCCTGATATGGATTGGTCCCCAGTAATGCCATTTCTTTCTTGAAGCATGGATAACCGTTGGATCCCGGATATTATCGCTGAATAGCAGTCGTCAATAAGTCAGATAGTCACCAGGAAAACTCTTAAAAAATCTAAACAATGTGATTAATGATTATCCATTTGAGAGTAACACCACAAATAGGTACATACAGAAAATAAAATTTAAAGCACCCTTCATTTTCGTTGAGCGGTAATTTCCTGCATGCTAGGTATAAATGACACGAAACACTAGGATATCATGAAACAACAGCAGTCTACGGATGGCATTAGAACAAATCAAAGCTCGCGGCCTCACCTCAGCTCGCGAAAGTGAGAGTGGTTTTGTTGCGTAACTGCGCGCGAGTCATACTGCCCTGGTAGGCAGTGCGGTTACCTACTTTTGAGGTTGGTTAAAAAACTAATTTAATGTGGCATAGGTTTATGTAATAAGTATGGTCAATGTTATAATATAATATAAAAGAAATTTGTATGTCACGTCGTGAACCGCCATATTTCCGTCCGGTTGGTACGGAACTAAATAATCTGATATTAATTTTTGTTAATCCGTGAGTTTGTACTTATATAAAATCTGTAAAGCGGATAAAACGAAATTAAATTCTTTATCACTATTACTATCACTTCACTACATAGTATAAAACAAAGTCGCTTTCTCTGTCCCTATGTCCCTTTGTATGCTTAAATCTTTAAAACTACGCAATGGATTTTGATGTGTTTTTTAATAGGTAGAGTGATTCAAGAAAGTTTTTATGCCCATGCGAAGCCGAAGCGGGTCGCTAGTTCTCAATAAAGGATATTCTTATTACTAATTAATGTCAATCATTACTTATATTAAGTTTACCACCACTTCCAAAGCGTAAGTGGAGAAGCAGCGGCGCCACAAACTCCACTGTAGCATTTTCTTCAAAAACGTCAATTTATAAGATTTGAGTCATTGAAGGATTGGTAAGGTTTTCATACAAAATCCTTATTTGTACAGACATCAACAATGAAAATGAATTCGATTAATCTTATCATTATCCCGAATAGGAGACTCTACCCTGGTACAGGCCAATAATCTTTAAAAAAACGATGCTAAAACGATTCTGTAAGGGAGATGCCATTGTTCCAATTTCTTTCCTTACTCTATGGTTCTACGGTTCTATTTTCTCTGTGGTCCTACCTCTCGTCATCATCATCATTTCGTGTAGGTGTTCGGTCAATCGACCATGAACACCCTGGTGTCAGAGTTCTTAGGAACCACCTCTCGCCTCTGACGTGATTCCTTTAACGACTACCAGATGGCAGTCGGGACCAACAGCTTGGTGCCTTCCGAAGCATTATCTCGCTAAGTCTTCTATATTATGAGTTTATTTCGTCACAAAAACAAGACTTATTAAAATAAGGGAGATACGAGATTTGCAGCGTTTAAAATGTGTCAAAAGTGTCTTTTAAATAACATAACCTTTTCGTATTAAATTTTTTCATTACGTATACTATTGCGGGCGAAAGTGTGTCAGCGCGGACTCTGGTGGGGATGAGGTATTTTCCAATGTAACTCTACACTGCAGTTTGATGTTTTGAAGGTACTATAAGAAATGGTTTAAGAATTGGGTTTGTTTTAAAACTGATATCACTTTGCCGCGATCTGATAGCCTATAACCTTCCTCAAGAAATAGGCTTTCAAAGGCTGAAATAATTTTTCAAACCCGTCCAGTAGTTCTGAAGATATAAGCGTTTAAACAAACAAATAAACATACTCTTTGGAATTAATATATTAGTATCACTACATAGTATAAAACAAAGTCGCTTTCTCTGTCTCTATATCCTACGTATGCTTAAATCTTTAAAACTACGCAACGGATTTTGATGCGGTTTTTTTAATAGATAGAGTGATACAAGAGGAAGGTTTTTATGCCCATGCAAAGTCAGGGTGGGTCGCTAGTATAAAGATATTGTAAAGGCTGTGAAAATTGTGAAAGTTTTTTTTTTATTATGTATAAACCAAATGATGCAGAGAAAGCAAAGGAGTAAGGCATAATATATTTAAAATCGATCCTCAACGATGTAAAGTTTTCTTTAGTAGTTAAACTAAGTAGGTGCATTTAGCATATAAAAATAAAGTATATAAAATTGATTAGAAGTCGCAGACGACATATTTACATACAATCAACAACCGGGTAATAGAAATAAGTTTGTAATCCTGACCCGCGGCCTACTTACGAGACCTTGGGAGACCTCAGAGGGGTACCTCATGTTATTTTAGGGTTCCTGACCTCATAAAAATCTTATATTCAAAAGCTTGTTGCTTTTGTCGGTGGAAAACCAAATGCATCAATCTTTAGCTAGCCTTTTCACATCCTGATGTGATGAGACGCGTCTCCCACTTTTTTCATTATTTGTTCTACGGAACTCCTTCTAACTTACTGTGGCGTCTTTTCTCTATTTACCCGACTACGGCGAAGCCAAAAGGAAGGTTTTGTCAGTATATGCTAGTGGCTAAAGTATTACGGCTCTACATGACTATTTTTACCCGACTACGGCGAAGCCAAAAGGAAGAGTAATGATTTTGGCAGTCTATGTATGTATGTATGTATGTATGTTCCACCGTAGCGCCTAAACTCCTGGACCGATTTTAATGAATGAGGTGTCAAAAGATCCGTAAAAATAGCGCGGGTAACATAGGCTATATAAATTGTATCAAATTTTTATCTGACAGAATTTATACCTCAGATTCTAACCTCAAAAAAAATTAAACTGAGATTGGTATCACGTGTTAGGTATCAAAAGAAAGGTCTTGGCGAGCACATTACAAATATGTATATAAGGCATATTGTTTAAGTTAAAATATTGTTTAAAATGCATTCGTAAAGTGGTACATTTGACGCGGTCCAGTCATTTCCGTTCGGGAAACGGAAAAGTATTAAATGAAAATTAAGTTAAAAAACTACAACCCGACTACGTGGTGTCTAAAAAGGATGAAACAAGGGCATAATTGAGATAGAAATCCAAAAATGCATAGGTACTTAAATGGTCATGGTAAACCGTGGTCGCACCATCACACCCAAAAAAGCCGCATCAAAAACCGTTGGGTAGTTTTAAAGATTTAAGCATACAAACGGACATAGGAACTGAGAAAGCGACTTTGTTTTAAACTAAGTAGTGATTATTATTTGAGCTGGGCTTTGAAGCGTAAGCTGGGGATGTAACTGGGAAACACGCTCCGAAAATAAAGAAGAAGTAAATAAATAAACATCCGGGACTTCCAATAGCTATGACATCACGGCTATTAAATAACATCTTAAATGTGTGATAGAGTTATCACAGCGACTCACACTACGAAGGGCTGTGACCTAAAACGTTAACTAAAAGATGCAAACAATCTTTTTAAGTTTTTATAACAGAGCCGGATTAAGGTGATACCTCGGTGAACACTAGCGCCACCGTCATTTAAAAATCATTACTCACTGAAAACACAAGTTATCAAAAATCCCTCTGCTGTGATTATAGTTCTGGATCTGGAGTTAATTTTAAAAATATTAAATTATTAAATTATAATTCCCTACAGTTACAAATTGCATTATTGCTTAAAACGGCCACTTTTAGCAGTTTTGCAATTTGTAACTATATGGAACTATAATTTAATAATTGAATATGATTAAAATTAACTTCAGATTTAAAACCATAATTACAGCAGAGGGATTTTTGATAACTTGTGTTTTCAGTGAGTAATGATTTATAAATGACGGTGGCGCTAGCGTTCACCGAGGTATCACCTTAAGGCGGAATCATGATAGAAATGGAATACACGCTACAGATAAATTAAATTAAATAATTTATTTTATTATTTTTCATTAATAACTAACTAACTAAGACGCGTCTATAAAGAGACGTGGCGTGTAGCGAAGATGCATTCTCCAGGGATAAATGGGGGTTTATCAAAATTAAATATTTTTTTCCACAAATAGTGATATTGATTGTGATTTTTTGTGCGGAACCTTTTTTCTAAATTAGACGCATTACAAACAGACGCTTTAATTTTATTTATTCGTAGATATATTTTTTTACAGATAATCAATAGATTATAGAATACTAGAGTAGCACATTGGTTAATATTTCATGTAAACATCACTACATAGTATAAAACAAAGTCGCTTTCTCTATACATATGTCCTTTGTATGCTTAAATTTTTAAAACTATGCAACGTATTTTATGCGTTTTTTTTTAATAGATAGATTTATTCAAGAGGAAGTTTTTTATGCCCAAGTGAAGCCGGAGCGGGTCGCTAGTAATTTATAACAGGAAAATCCATTTATCCCGTCTCTATCAACGAGACCGTTCTCCATTCTCATGATTTCAGTTATTGAGGTTTATTCAAAAGTTGTTTGCTTAACTCACTTATTTTATTTATAGAGGTAATTTGAATTTTTTTTTTGCTTTTGTATATTACATATTGTCTCTTAATGAATAACTAAAAATAAAACATATAATTCATACTTCTGTTGCGGTATAATATTTTTACGAAAGGCTCTTGTTGATTAAATAAAAAATAAAATGAAATACAAAAGGAAGTACGGATATATAAAGCTAATATCGTTCCTTTTATAAAGAGCTATTTTGAACCCGGATACCGCTCAACCACAAGAAAAATTGTGAAACCTAAAAATCATTTTACATAATACAAGAAATCAATAATTCAGTACCAGGGACCCATGAACTTAAAGAGTACCTAATCTAATTTGAATACGGAAGTAAAAAGAAAAGATAGGTATCGCCCTGGCGCCGGCCCTGCCTCTTTCTATTAGTGGCGTGCCCTATTTGAGGGATTGCAACATAGGGCTCTATACACACACCAGTGCACGTGTGTGGTCCGCATCCTCTTGTGTGTGTGTGCGTGTGCGCATTTTTCCGTACGAATTGATAATCGATTTATTTGATAGTGTTTGTCCTTGGAATCGGTGTTTGAGACAATTATTTGTTTTTATTTTATTTTATTGTCTATTAGCCGATTGCGTAAGCGAAAATGAGGGTTATGTCTTTTACCTGTATCTTTGTATGTGTGGACACACCGTTTCTATTATCATCGTCAAAATTACTTCTAAGATGTAAGGATTGAACTGGGAAATACGTTCGGATGAAGATTCTTCAATTACAGGAGAAAACCTTAACATGCATATTATAATCTCGTTCCAAAAAAAAATTATTTTCATTTATTTACTTTACACCTTGAAGGTTAAATCCCAAGAGATGGTTTAAATAAAGACACCTGAATGTGCAGGGTCGATTGATTGACCATGTAGACCAACGGGCTTTCAAATTATAACAGTCGCAATAACGTTATGAAATAATGATACCAGGACATGCGGTGTCGATTGACCTTGCAAACTACTTATCATAATCAAAAGACGTACAAAAATAAAAAAGCTCAATTTTATTAACCGACCTACTTATTTCCAGTTATTTTGATTTTGAAACACAATAACTAGACCGATTTTGATAAAAAATTTGTGACCAAAAAAAAAATTTCAAAATTGGTCTTTCAAAAAAGAATATATGCACTAACAAACATATTACACACATATTCATTAGAAGAAAATTACACATGAATCGATTGAGAACCTCCTCCTTTTTCGGAAGTCGGTTGAAAATTGAACCGTATCGTGGGAATATGATACATAACATGACGCTCATCATCACATTACAGGAAATGCAAGTAATTGTTATCTAATTACAAGTAATAAACTAAGCGCCCTGCCATTGTAATTATGAGTAACAGCTTCTGTCCGCGACTTTGCTCGTGTGGCATTACAATTATACAAATTGTAAGGCTGGGTTGCACCAACTTACAATAACAATAACTGTGTAGTCAAAGTACCGATTAGGTGAAAAATGGGTTGCACCATTTTGTCAATAGTCAAAATACGTCATAACTTTTACGCTAATCGTAACCGCCCAAACTTGACCGGTTAGCGCTATTGTTGTTGTCAACTTATCTGTCAGACGGGTCAAATAACCTCCACGGACGTCATTATACTTGTAACTATGCTACAAAATACGACGGTACCTAGTCTCTTCAACGGTTAAAGTTAGCAGTAATATTACTGTTACATTTGACTTAAACTGTTACGATAACTGGTACTTTGGTGCAACCGACCCTAAGAAAGTTTATAAACACACTAAAACAGAATTAATATAGAAAAATTCTCCTAGGGTTACAAGGTCGATTGACCCTGGATGCAAAGGTGTTAGAGTTATTGAAGCCCCTTGGTGACTGATGCCCATTTGCTAGTATGGAATATTTTCCAACTCACTGGATCTCCCTTACTCACTGGATCTTGCATGGTTTTAAGAGATGGTGATAACCCCCCTGTATAGTATATACCAAGCCATTGGTGCTGGCTGCCATCTAGTGGTCGTTAGAGAACCACATAAAACAATGAGTTGGTTTTGAAAAACTCTTACACCAGGATGTGCAGGGATTTGATAGGTCTTGTAACCCGAAAAATATGAATGAATAAATGAATTATAGTAGATAAATAATAAAACAATAACTACACGGCTTAATAATAAAACTAATGTAATACAATGTTATACAATATAATAACTATTTCTTATTTATTCACACTAGGACAACATAAAAATAGCTGAAGATGATTAAAATAGCTGGTTGTTGCGTAACTTGTACCAGGAGCGCATGGAATGTTAGGAGTGCGAATGCGTAGCAATAAGTTATGCTGGGGCCACACTGAACGTCTGGTCATCATCGCGATTAGTATTGTGTTACAAATTTAATTTATTTTTATCTCAATGCTAATGGATCAATGGACTATTACTATGTGTCAATGGTCTGATCACTACATAGTAAAAAACAAAGTCGCTTTCTCTGTCCTTATGTCCCTTTGTATGCTTAAATCTTTAAAACTACGGAAGGGATTATGATGCATTTTTTTTTAATAGATAGATTGATTCAAGAGGAAAGTTTTTATGCACACGCGAAGCCCGGGTCGCTAGTAATGTAATAAACGATTTATTTATTTAACTTCATTACATAAACCGTAGGTCCCGGCAGCCATTTAGTAAAGACACCACGTCAGAGGCCGAAAGACGGTTCCGAAAAACTCTGACTCCAGGGTGTGCATGGTCGATTGACCGTATCAGCTACATGAAATAATGATATCAGACTTAAAGCTTTACTTTTGTAAGCTGTTTTCATTTTATTTTATTTTACAATCTGTCTTCAAATATAGAAAGCAACAAGGGAAATTAATTATGTGAATCACTATAAACCACATATTCCTTGATTCACGAAGAGAAATCAACAATTTTTTGCTTCCTACTGTGGCCCCAGCATTATAACACACAAGAAATGAACACTCGGCCTTCATTTATAGTGTTTAACCTTTGATTATTGTTTAATTAGAAAATTGATTTTTATGTCTATCTCATTTTCATCTTAGCCCAACGGAATAGCCCTTTGAAGTGCAGTGGGCGGGGCACATAGCGCGACGAACCAATTGTTGATGCTGAAACGTCCTCGAATGGCGACCAGGCACCAGATGGAAGGTCGCTGGCAAGCGGTGGATGCAGGCAGCTTCACCGGTCATTCTGGAAAGCCTTTGGGGAGGCTTATGTCCAGCACTGGACAGCCCGTGGTTGAAATGATCTGCGAATCTTTCGCGCTTCTCATCTAGAGTTTTCTCAAGTGCATTCTCAGCCTGCTCGCGTCGGAGCCAGGGGCGTAGCTACCGCCGTATCAATGATACGGGGCCCCCTGTGCTCCTAGTGTGAGTTTTTCATTTCTTAGTTGCCTTACTATCCGCCAGAGGCGCTGTACAGGTTTGCCATACTAAATTGCTAACGCAGTCGCTAGTTCATACTAGGGGCACTGTAAACTGTGCTAGCTAGGTGTAGTGTGCTAGTATTACTAGGTACATTTAACTTCCTATGGTGCACGCCATCTAACGGACCAAGGTGAAATTTTTGTTATGAATTAGTACGACTATAGCCATCTGTTGTCAAATGGCAAAATTAAGTCATAAATGAGATGAAGTTGTTTGTAAAAGTATACAATAGATGACGTGATCAACGTTTAAAATATTTTGAGATATTACCTATATTAGTCTAGCTATTCTAGGTATTTGTGAATCCATACTAATCCATACTAATATTATAAATGCGAAAGTCTGTCTGTCTGTCTGTCTGTCACCTCTTCACGGCTAAACTGCTGGACCGATGTGATGAAATTTGGTAAGGATGTAGTTAACGACCTGAGGTCAAACATAGGCTACTTTTAGGCGCGATATAACCGAGTCCCACGCGGGCGGAGCCGCGGGCAACAGCTAGTATTATTATAATTTTAAGGTTTTATTAGAAAACGCGCCTTGGTCCGCGTGGAATTTGACAAAAAGTAGGTACCTACTTAGTCGTAGAGTACGATAAAATTTACTCCTAATTACATTAGCTATGTGTAGCAGCAAACATACAGACAAATATTAAAGTTATTTTAGTTTTTTTCATTGAATACAAAGTCACAGGTAACAAAAAGCCAACACATCACGTGGTGTTCCCAGGCGGTCACCCATCCAACTACTGAGCGGCGTTTTCAACATGGTATGGACGTTGGCAAATACTGTGTTATAAATTTGAAATATAATGTACTACTGTATCCTCGAGCGAGTTACAGTTGCGACAGCTTTCTCGCACAAAGGATAGCCATCGCTATCCAAGCAACCAAAGAAGTTCGAATCGCGCCCAGTCTCCAAACGCATTTTTTTTTAATCTATGCAAGCAACGCAGGTATAATGACGAGAAGTCTGTCCAGAAATCCTGCTTTATATTGTCTTTAGTTTATAAGATTTTATTTAGATTTGTATTAACTATATTTAATTTAATAACTATTTATTTATTAAGTAATCTGCACGTATAAATTTAAACAAAATAATAAGAAAACTTAGTCTAAAGAATAACCTTAAAACTATATACAGTTTGAGGCAACGTGCCCAAAATGCTGGCAGCATTCCCTCGCTGGATTTATTTATTTAATTCATGTACACTTCAAATTCAAACAAAGAACACTATTTATATTTTTTTTGCCATAAATATATTTTTAACATTAAATGTCCTACTATCTAGGTACCTACTTAGATTACTACCACAGGGGATTATTTGTAGTGTAATAGTGATTAGGTAGGTAGGTACCTACGGTTCCGCTCGAGCGGTATGAACCCAAAAAATATATTTGGTAACTTAAATCAACCTCTAAGTATTTCCATATTCATACGGTTAAAGACGGTTAGGTTTTTTAAAATACAGCCTAGCTATTATGAGACTCATCATCATCAGAGACTACTTAGTAGCATATTCGTGGTAGCACAGGACATTAGTGCCATCTCGCGGAAACAAATTAAACTAGCACTATGAAATCGCACGATTACTGCCATCTGTTGTCTAATGGCAGACGTTAAAATTGTTGTTGAAAATATCCAATAGATGGCATATCACCCTTTATTAATTTACTTTGTATTCTTGTATGTTGTAATGTCATTACATTTCAATGAAAATTATAATAAGTTAGGTATTGTACCAGTAAATAAAGTGGTAAATGAATATAAATACAATAAAACTATAGTTCACATCACATCACACTAATATTATAAAGAGAAAAGATTTTTGTTTTTTTTAAATTTGTAATGAATAAACTCTAAAAGTACCTACCTACCTACTGAACCAATTTCAATTCACACGTAATTCTTTCACCATTTTAATGCTACATTATCTCAGAGTAACATAGGCTTGTATTCACATACGGACGTGAAATTGCGAAATATTAGTTTTTACTTATGTAAGAACTTTAAATCGTTCATAGCATATCATAATTTCATTCTAACTATCGCCAACGTCCATACCACGTTGAAAACACCGGTTCTCGTCCGATCACCGAAGTTAAGCAACGTCGGGCGTGGTCAGTACTTGGATGGGTGACCGCCTGGGAACACCACGTGATGTTGCCTTTTTTTTTTCAATATTCAATCTGTCTGTCAACTCTTCACGGCTTAACTGCTGGACCGATTGTGATGAAATTTGGTAGGGATGTAGTTAACGACCTGAGGTCAAACATAGGCTACTTTTGGGCGCGATATAACCGAGTACCACGCGGGGCGGAGCCGCGGGGAACAGCTAGTTTATAATATTTCTGTATAATCAGTATAATCTAGAAACAGAACTAAGTAAATAAATATTTAAGTGGGGCTTCCGTACAACAAACGTGATTTATTTATTTCTTCTTCTTTATTTAATCTTTGATTTATTTATTAAGGAAACAAACGGTATAACAAGTCCTTTGATAAAAAAAATAATCAAAGCTAAAGTCTCAATAACAGGTTATCCATATAAAGTAAAAAATCGCGGCGCCTGACTAACGGAAAATATGTATATCCACCACTAATACCTGACGATTCAAAATGGATCCTGCCATATAGAGCCTGTCATATTAACGTCAGACGGAGAAATCGAGGTAACTTTTTCATTATCCCAAAAGTGGTTGAGGGAGAATTGCAGCACCACGATCGTGTAGGTCGCCACTGCAGCCAAGAGTTTCATGGGCATTCTGGCGTCGATATCTAAGAGCCCACACGCGTTCATCTTGACGTAAGATCTTTTGTATCTGTGTATGTTTTTGAATAATCTCGTTATTGTGTCTGAAAATGAGAAGCAAAAAAAAAATTAAGTAAAAACCTCAGGATTTTGCATATGTTTCCAGTGAAATTTGGTGGTTTCGTGCTTTCGGAAAGCACGTTAAGCCGTTGGTCCCGGCTGTTATCGGTAGATGGCAGTCGTTTCGTTAGTCTATGTCAGATGCCGCCTAAAAATCTGTCCATTTTGACCACTAACACACCCTATGTCTGGCTTCCCTGTAAAAAGGGTTACGAAGGTCAGACGGCAGTCGCTTCATTGTAATAACCAGTTCCGCCAGTACCAGATCATGATTAATAGCGTACCCTGGGCTCTGAGCGTAAGCTGAAAATGCAACCGGGAAACACGCTCGGATGAAGATCCAGTGAAATTTGGTAATGATAATGTTGTTGAAATCCTTACAGCTGATAATCCTTCAAAAGATTACATAGAAATTGATACTATGACAGCTATTGACGGTATTTAGGCACTTAAATTGGCTGGGTAGTTAAATTTATTTTTAACCGACTTAAAAAAAAGGAGTTTCTCAATTCGTCGGGATGTTTTTTTTTTTAATTTATTTAAACGTACCTCGATTCCCATTTCTCAGAACATTAGCACATAACAGCTGAACTTCTTGTACCGTCGAGTAAAACTGCTCGCACTCCATACACATCAGACATTGTAGAACCAAATTCTTCGACACCCAAATAATCACTGTCAGCATTGTAAATATGGGTGTAGTCTGAAAACAATTCAGTATAGCACAAATAAATAAATATATAGGAAAAATCACACAGATTGAGCTAGCCCAAAGTAAGTTCGAGGCTTGTGTTATGGGATATTAATTAAACGATCAGAAGAAGATAATTTTTCATCTTGACCTGGTGGATTACAAATGGTACATTTTTACTTATATTTTTCTTCAAAATTTAGGTAATTATACCTAAATTTTAGAGATATAACATAGTTCATGTTATATCTCGTCATCGACAGGGGTCTATCCTAATTTCATTAAATTACAAAGGGTCGCGTACAGTGCAATTTAAGAGGAATTTTCTCCCGCGCCAAAAGTTTGGAATAAGCCGGGGATTTCTTGGCATTAGTGGTCACTCACAAAACTTTCTGAAAGTGATTTGTTTTTGATGCCAGCCCAAAAACAAATCACCTTCGAACAGCTCTGAATCGACATGAAAAGAAGGTGTATGAAGCCAGCATTGTTAGAATGATTACTCAAAACATTAAAAGGAGTACTTACAATTTGTATTGCTGGATAATACCTCAATGTCATTTTGCAGATTTCGATAATCACTTGCACGTATACTACTGAATGTATGAATGTTTCTGCTATGTGGAATAATACCTAGAATAAAAAGGAATAAGAAATCTGGACATTAGGAGTACCCGAAATCAGCGAGCGTGTATGACGAGAGTGATGAGTGTGGAGGAAGCGAGAGAGGTATGTAAGGATCGTAGCCAATGGAAATCTCTAAAGTCTCTGCCTACCCCTACGGGAGACAGGCGTGATGATATGTATTTATGTATGTAGGACTGGGGTGTGACACATACAGACAAAATAAAAAATGATTATGTTCCTGGCACATTTAAGATTGCTAATTATGTCAAGAAAGCTAAGAGAGAACCGCTTGCGTTAGTGCGGACATGAGATGCGTCGGAATGAAGACCATATAACTCGCAAGAGGATGGCCTTAAGGAAGACAAAAGAGGAAACCCGCCAAACACTTGGAGTCGAAAAGCTTCCGATTTAAGGACGTTGGGCATAAGCCGAGAAATATCGCCTAATCGTCAAATATGGCAAAAACTCCGTTTCTCTGCTTTGAACCTGTATAATGCTGATATATAAAATTTAGTTTTGTTAATCAAACTTACCATAATTTGAAAAATCTTTCTACACAAATTAAACGAATCTATTATATCAAAATAACACTCAATTTTGCAATTCAAATCTTCTTCAATTACTATATCTTCAGTAAGTATTGCATTGTTCATACTTATATCCCTGAGCCAAGTTTCTAAGTTTTGTTTCAATAACTTAATATATATTTTGAAACATATGACATTGATATCAAAGTTTATTAATGACAAGTTACTCAATATTCTAATCACATCTATTTCTCCCATTACAAGTAAAGCGATCACTATAGAATAAAACAATATTATGAATATTATTGAAATCCAGCTACTCAAAGTAAAACTAACGATAGATTTCCCAATGAAATTTTGACTTGTTCTCCTGATTTTTGATATAAATTTGATCAAATCGTTGCTAAAAATTATGCTTTGCATAAAATTGATAATAAATCCGAAACAATAAAAGTAGAAGTCGAAAATAACGACAAAGGCCAAAAAAGGATTGAATTTAGCAAATTCTAATGAATCGTTAACCATCATTCTGAAATGTGGCAAGAGAAAAACTACTGTTGCTAAAAGAAAGAAAAGGCCACCAAACATTTTAGAAAAATGTGAGTTGAAAATTACTATAAAGAAGTAATAGGAATTTTGAATCAGAAGCAAAGGTAGGATAATAATTTTGAATATTATGTTTGTTTTCATCATTTTAATCACGTATGAATATAAGAAGAAACAACTGTTGGTGAAGGCTTGCAGAATAGTAATTTTTAAGAAGTAGAATGAGATTCTTTTGGTATTATATGACTTTTACGACTATGCATTTAGTCCTGTGGACAAATGGACCGTAGAATTATCAATATTGTCATTTTGCATGCATATTCTTCGAAAACACGTTGCTTAATGGATTGTTATAGTCATTAGTTAAATTAACACTATAAGTCATACTATGGTACTAAATGAATTTGTCGGTGTTAGGATTATGTATACGGTAAAAGTATTTTAGAAAATTATGTGTATCCATGGATTAAAAAAAAATTGCGTCAGAGAGACAGCACGGTTCGAACTTCTTTGTGTGTATCTAAGGTATACAAATAAGGGATAAATAGTAAAAAACAAATTCGCTTTCTCTGTCCCTATGTCCCTTTGTAGGTATGTTACCTAAATGTTTAAAACAACGCAACGGATTTTGATGCGGTTTTTTTTAATAGATAGAGTGATTCAAGAGGAAGGTTTTTATACCCATGCGAAGCCGGGGTGGGTCGCTAGTAAGGGATAAAAGTCAGGTTCATTGTTATTTGTATTATCCCTATCCACTTCTTGTCGTGTATGAAGCTACATGAAAGTATGAGTGATTTGTCTGACCGTGATTGATTTCAAAAAAGGGAGGATTTCATTTCGTCGGTATGTTTTATATGGAACTAGCTGTAGCCCGCGACTTTGTGCGCGTGGACTTCGTTATACATGAACATACATACATACATTCATACATAAACTGCCAAAATCATTACCCTTCCTTTTGGCTTCGTCGTAGTCGGGTAATAAGTAGATAGGAAGCAATACGACAATAAATTGAAAGAATTGATTAATTTTATAGCTTTTTAATTGGTTATCTTTCTGACAGTTCACCGTATATGCAATATACTAGCTGTTCCCCGCGGCTTCGCCCCGCGTGGGACTTGGTTATATCGCGCCCAAAAGTAGCCTATGTTTGACCTCAGGTCTTTAACTACATCCCTACCAAATTTCATCACAATCGGTCCAGCAGTTTAGCCGTGAAGAGTTGACAAACAGACAGACAGACAGACAGACTTTCGTATTTATAATATTAGTATGGAAGTATGGATTAGTATGGAAGTATGGATAGTATGGATGCCAAAACCGAGTGAAGTAAGAAATTAATTTTTATTGAATAGCTTTACCCCGTGGTTTCACCCGCGTGAACTTCCCTCGGGAACAGTGCTTTTTCCCGGGACGAAAGATGCTCTATTTCCTTCTCCTAGGTTTAAGCTACCTCCCCACCAATTTTCAGCCAAATCAGTTCAGTCATTCTTGTCTTATAAATTGTGTGACTAACACGACTTTCTATTATATATGTATATATGTAAATATATTTATATATATATATATATATATATATAATATATTTTACAAATATATTTATATATATATATATATATATATATATATATATATATATATATATATATATATATATATATATAAATATATTTGTAAAATATATATGCGTCTAATAAATTGGTTGTAGGAAAACAAATGGAAATTTCATTTGATTATTCTTCATAAACTCTATCAAACTATTAGCGGGAATTATATAACGTGATAAATAGTTACTGTTGTTGTCTTTTATAACGTTATGTTTATCAGCAATACTAATGATGAGACATAAAATATTAGTAGTTATATGAAAGTAATTAAAATAGAGTAATAATTATGATGGTACATTAGTGTAACCCAGGGCCTTGTCTTTTAACAAGGCCCTAGGTTCTTTCTCTAGTTAAGAGGGAGGAACTTTTCTAATGTTGGTTTGAATTTTTAACAAAGAATCGAAGGTTTTTTTATAGACTTTTTATATGCTGTGGATGAATTGGAGTGTATTGAGATTGTAATGAAAATTTATAGATATAGAAGTAACAGTTCTGAAGATTTTGGAAATCCTTAGTGGAGGCCTATGTCCAGCAGTGGACAGCCTGCGACAGAAATGATAATGAAGATGACAATTTAAGAATAAAACATTATGATCATGATAAAATTAATGATTCTCATTCTGAAAAAGTTAGTAGTTCAAAATGATAACCTTACTTCAATATTATTTTTTATACAATTCCATAATATAGCTCTGTCTACCCCGTATGGGATAAAGACGTGAATATATATATGTATGTATGTATAATATAGCTATTCCATAATGTAGCTGGTGGATACAGTATTTTGATTGATATAATTGAAATAATTTTAAGTCTATTTTTAGTTTTCTTAATAACATCAAATCAACATGATGAGCTAAGACTTAAGAAAGTCAGAAACAAAATCCTGGGCTCGGAAGCGTAAGCCGAAGATGCAACCAGGAAACACGCTCGGAAGAAGACTTACAAATAGTCACCTTTTTTTGAAAACTAGAAGTCATTTTATAATCTACTTTAGAAGTATAACTAATCTTGTCTGGAATAATAAATGCCAATAAACATAAAACTAATATATTAATGTGATCGAATTAATAAATTAGAGTGTCATCATGATGGACGTTTTTTTTTTTTTCAGTCCATTACATTATGCAATTAATTACACTATGTTTATTCAGTTTTAAAATATCAAAGCTGTTTGCAATGACTATAATTTATAAAATATAATATGTCATTAAGCCTTACAAACTAGGTGAAATAAGGAGGTTACTATTAAATTTAAAAAACATATAAATTTTAAACCAAAAATGTGAGCGTAGGGAAATAACATCCAACATGAATTAGTTAATCAATTAATCTTATTATTATAAAATAAATTTAGACAAATTAAAACTTAAACGATTTAATTTAATAAACACTTAAAATTTATATACCAGATAAAATACTGCTACATAATTATATAATTTAACCCAAAAGTCAAAAGATATTACATATAATGAAAATGAAACGCAGTCTGAAGTGAATGTGGTGATATTTAGGGATAAACATAAAAGTGTTAATTTAATTAAAAAAAAAAAGATTTATAGTAGACTAGCGACCCGTCCCGGCTTTGCATATAAAAATCTTCCTCTTGGATCACTCTATCTATTAAAAAAACCGCATAAAAATCCGTATACAAAGGGACATAGGGACAGAGAAAGCGACTGGTTTATACTATGTAGTGATAGTGATAGTGATAGTGATAATGATGGACTAGCCCAAGATTCAAAAGAACAAAAAGATATTCCCATCAAAAAAAAAAAAAAAACTGTAAAAAACAAATAGAGTAAGAGACCGGAAATTATAAAATATTTTATATTAATAAACAATAAATAGTGATACCGAACACCACAATTTTTTATAATTAAACGTTAGATCATTAGAACTTGCCTGAGAATATAATACAATTACGATTCGTTAACTAATTACAATGGAATATTTTCCCAATAATTACTTTGATAAGAGCTTTCAATCTGTGATATTACCAATGAATATAATGTCTTTAGCATGTTTTTTTCCTCGATATATTTTAAAAGAAAATTTTATAACACCTATTAATCCTAATTATATTTGTTATTCTTTTATTGGTATTATCATCTTTGTGAATATCCAATTTTGTTTTATCATGTGGTCTGATTTTAGTTTAGCGTTTAAAGGCTTTATTAGTGTTGTATTGAAAATCGAATTTATATTCAACTCCACAATATTTATTTTAACGTCGGTTAATAACCTATTTTTCCCTTTATATAATGTTAAATTGTTTATAAATATTCAAAAATCACACAGAATGTTTTTGCATGTCAGAAATAAGAGTTTCAAGTACGTTTCGTTGAGAATTTGGATGTGTTTAATTACAGTTATTATTACCCTTGTAATAGGTATTATTTTACATCGTACTTATAGTTAACTTTATTATATGGGATATATCATATTTTATATTTCTCTTGTCTTTATCGTGTGTAGATGCTAATATTGCTTACACTACTTGTATTATGATACTTATCAACAACGAAATGAAAGTATGGATTGAGGATGTTAAATTGTTTATTATTTGGACAAAGAGCGCTGAAAATATCAATTTTAAGGAATGTAATCGATATTGGAAGTTGCTGTCCCAATCGTATTTGGATATCCTTGATACCTTTGATATTTACAAGAAGATGTTTCAATTGCCAGTAAGATTTCTTTTACAATACAAACCTTTTTTTTTATTTAAATTTTTATAAAGGTAAGATTGGTGATTAAAGATATCGCACTAATTGTTATTTTGGGTCAACAGTTGTATTGTTTATTTATTTATTTTTTGGGCACGTTGCCTCAAACTGTAGATAGTTTTTAGGTTATTCTTTATTTATTTAAAACTTTATTGTACAATTTAAAAAAAAACTGTACAAATGGTGGACTTAATGCCATATGGCAATTCTCTACCAGTCAACCATTAGACCAAGCAGAAAATCTGACTGTCGGCGATTAATGAATTACATAAATATTTATGTGTCATCCACAATGTACCATTATTATTTCAACTAAAATATTTAGAAAGATTCTTACATTCCTCGCTGCCATTTCTTCGGTTCTCTTTGCATTTTTTTAATAGAACAACTAACATCTATATCTGTTTCAGATTTTACTGCATTCCATAGATATTTTTGTACATTCTCTTCTTTATTTGTATATCATCATAGAGATTAACGAGATCACAGCCTCAAACAAGTTGTTGGTAAGTTACTAATAATAAATATAGCTATATTTATTTGCTTTTTTTGGGTCTACAGAAAAATCAACTTTTTTTTCACTATAGTCTAAAGGGATCTTTGACTTTCCTATGGGTTTCTAAGGCGGATAGCATGAGCTAATCTCTACTTCGATCTATTATTAGGACTATATGTTTTATATCGTTTGTATATTCTGTACTTGGCCATCTTCTAAAAGAGATCACTATTATATATTTCCGAACTAGGTAAATATAAGTATGTTAATTTGTTATGTATCAAATAAAGACATTAAATGTTCTTGTTTTCTTCTTTCTTTCTTTCTTTCTTCCGTTGATGGTTCGTGGTCACCAGTTCAGGACCGCTGCTGCACTGGCTCTATAAATACATTCGTAATTTATTCAATAGCATAACTAACATTGTAATAACATTGTTTTGTATAATTTTATTATTGACAATAAATCATTTTTCAGTATAGTAACACGACAAAGACTGTGGCCGCATTGTATTTGGTGCTGAAGAAAGTAATATTCCAAATACTGTTGAGTTACCAAAATGAACGCTTTTATAAGAGTGTTAGTACTGCTAGTAATTACTGCATGTCCTTATCTGCAACATCCGGACCAGGTTAGTTTTTTATATTAATCATTAATTCATACTATGTTGGTTCCATGGTCACATACTTGTATTTTTTTTCAAATCCAACGCGCGAGACCAACGGCTTAAGTAGCCTTCGTTCGAAAGCACAAAATCATCTTAGTATCTGCCAATGATTCAAGCCTGCAAGCACTGCCAGTTCTTTTTTTTTTCATTTTCCGTGGTTTCCGTTTCATCTGAACCCACAACAACTTTTCTAAATATCCCTAATTAAGTATTTTTGCACAGCGAGTAGCTATCATAAGAGCAAATGCTGCCAGACTTTTTTGTATCTTGGCTAGTGGGGATGAGTTGGAATCTTTTATTTATAGTTTTATTTTTTTATATAATGAGGGAATCGGTGAATGTGGGAATCAACAGGCGATGCGGCTAGCAACCCATCACCCATCACTATTGATTTCTCGTTTCAACTACCACCATGCTAATCGTGGCCTAAGGTCGGCTCTAGGCTCTGTCTATCCTGCTTGGAATTAAGACGTTAAAATAGACAGGGTTCATGTTGTACCTATTTTAAGACAGTGACTTTGTTTATAGTTAGAACTGTAATTGTACAATATGAATTGCAATAAATGAATTGAAATTGAAATATATATTGTATATATGTAATGTTTATATTTCAATAGCACTTTGTCTGTTTTATACAGAAACTAGCTTTTACCCGCGGCTTCGACCACGTGAGAATTTTCCTCAGGAACAGTGCTTTCCCGGGATGTAAGCTATCCTATGTCCTTGTCAATACTTCCATGTGTTCCACGCAAAATTTCAGGAAGATTGGTTTAGGTATATGGCATAAAAGTATAACAAACAAACAAACCCATATTAATAATATTAGTTGGGATAGGTGTGTAATGTAATCCAATACAATTTTCACAGAGGAAATGAAAAGGCTCATCAAACTGGTTCATCGGTCCAATACCTGTGTCTTCGACAAGATGGCGGCCTGCGGGTTACTTCAAGTGGACGCGAAATTGCCTATGCGCATGGCCAATGTCGTGGCCAGTTATATTGTAGTATTCTTACAATTTGCTTTGAAAAAATCAAAGAATATGTGAATAGGTTTTTTGCTTATATAATATTTGTAACTTTTCACATGCAATAAAATTTGTTTTCATAAGTACCTACTTACGAGCTGACCGGGCGAACTCCGTACCGCCTGGGCGCACTTTTCTCTGAACTTCTACAAATATTTCAAGACCAAAACTAACGAACAGCAACTGATTTTTATTTTATACTAGCTGTTGCTGGGGCACCGCTACTAATTCCGGGATAAAATCTACCCTATGTGTTGTTCCAGGGGTCTAAGCAAATCTCTATTTCAAATTTTAGCCAAATCCGTTCAGCCGTTCTCGAGTTATAAATTGTGTAACTAACACGACTTTCTTTTATATGTATAGAAATTAAATATTTTTATTTATATAAGAATAAGAAGAAGATATATGTATTAAAATAGAAGATAGAAAATTAAAAACTGCAATTACTTTTTTATTTGCATGGGTGTAATTGCATGATTTCGATTATACATATTTTTTTTGTGAAATAAATAAATGTATAAAACCGTATAAAATAGTTTAATTTAATGTGTAACAATCGCGAAAACATAAGAAATCATTATAAATAAATGTGTTAAACCTGTTTTATTGTATACTGACTGCTTATAGGTGCATTGTAAAGCACGTTTCGTTGGTGTTATACCAGTTGAACCCAGGTAAAATTTTAGACCTCTGTTCCGTTTCTCGCCTATCATGACAGCTATATATAGTAGAACCGAATACTGACTCCACCAAGGCTTGATAGAACGAGAACCCAAAATATTCCGGTTTGACGCTGGATATCTAATAGCGAAGTTGAGGATAAACAGCAAGAATGTGGACTCTACACTCAAAGCAACAAGCTGAGATGCAATAGGGAGATTGCTAAGATGAGAGAAAGAATGAGTTGGTCTTTTCTCATCACGAGGAATAGATCAACTCGTGTTTTTTGTGGCCACATCGTCTGCTTGGGTACCTTACTCTCCTCATGTCTGCCACTAAATAGTGCCTAGTCTGATGACAGACAGACGGACAACAGAGTGATCTTATAAGAGTTCCGTTTTCACCTTTTATTTATTGATTTAATTAACTAAATTTCACACAGACTTACAATAGCAACATCAAGATATCTGAGGTACGGAACCTTAAAAACACGGCTAAGAATACGTCATAATTATGTTGATTTCTCATTATTTTTATTCAAAGCGAATTGAAGTAACACAATGGAATATGTAGCAGATAAGCTGAGGAGTTTCAGCGGCAGCTTCGCGTCTATGTGGAACAATCCCCATAGACTCCACTTGGTGAATGACACTTGGGTGAGTCGAAGAATGTTCTTGCATGCCCTTTTTTGTTCAGCTGAAAAAAACAATAATACAATTTGGCGAAAAGCTCGATAGCATAGATTTAAAAAAAAACATGAAGTATTGTAGGATCGGATTGTAACGATAGCGCGTGTCAAGCGACGGCGAGTGCGCGGCCATGTTTGGATTAATCGAAGAAAGAAACAAAGAAAACATATTTATTTCATCATCATCATCAGCTGTTCACAACCCACTGCTGGGCATAAGCCTCCCTCTGTCTACGCCATGCATCCCTACTGTGAGCCACCGCAATCCAGTTGTTGCCAGCAACCTTCCTAATATCATCGACCCATCTATGAATCTGTGTGATTTGTCCCTATATATTTATTTATTTATTTATCTAGCCGCTGGACGTCCAGTACTTCGCTTTCCGTATCTAGGGTACCATCGGCAGCTTATTCAAATTTAATTGCTTATCAGTAGCTTATTCAAATTAACAATTGCATATTTCTGCTAGTTAGTTTTCCTTTAAAATAAATAAATAAATGATGCTGATTTATATATTTAAAAACATATTCATATTATATTCATATTATAGCCCCTCTCTATCTATCAATTATCTTAAACCTTACTTCACCTACCATCGTTCCTTCTAGCCAGGTGTCGAGCCCACTGCCCAGTTACATTTAAGAGCTGCAACCCTAGAGAGTACGTCGTTAACTTTCGTTTTACGTCGGATCTCCGAGTTGCGAACTCGATCTTGTAATATAATTATATTTATTTAATAAAACAATACACAATTGAAAAATAAATTTAACAAAATGACAGATATTTGTATTCATATCAAAATGATCCCCTCTTAGCATAATCTCTGGTCTTACTTACTATCTAACTTACTTGAATATTTACTTGAAGCAATCAGGCAGGCACATGTTACTCTCACTTGGGTTATTGCCGTGTTAGTTTTTTCGCACGCAACGCAGAATAGTATTAGAAGGCACCAATTTTTCGCCACCCACATGAGTACAAGCATCATAGTGTATATTTGCAACTATAAGAAAGGAATCAGTCGTTATAGAAACAGACTTAAAATGATGTACACTGTGCTACATAAATGTGTACATAAAATAAGAGGTAACAGGTTACTTGTCCGCCGGCAAGTCTAAAAAGTGCTGGATCGACGTCGCAGTAAACAATATGCGTGCTAATGGTCTCACAACTAAGGATGCCGAAGACCGGACAAAGTGGAGGAGAAAAAGGAGGAATACGGACCCTGGACTCCGAAGCAATCAGCTAAAGAAACGTTGAGATGAGAGAGAGTAACTTGCTTAGTTACTATTACTTCTTATCTGGGGTGCATATCTATGTAGCCCACTGTACTTGTAAAATTCATAAAATAACTTACATGAACGTAGTTAAAATCAGCGAATATTATCATGTTCCTTATGTACACGAGTCCATGTAAAAATGAATCCGATAAAGCATACAATGTCTATAAGAAAAAAATAATTAATTTATTAAAAACTATATACCTACACAATTACAGTTTACACTCGTAATCGTCATCATTTCGTGTAGGGATCACGGTCAATCGACCATGTACACCCTGATGTCAGATAGGTACGTTCAAAGACTATAGGTTTCTGCTTGCTACGGTCCATACAGACAGACTTCCCTCGCTTCCTCCTCAATTATCACTAGGCAAAATTTGCTCGCCGATTTTGGGTGCTCCTGATTTATTTCTCTTTTTAAAAGGGCCTGCTTTTAGGTCGCAGTACGATTCTCGAGGCCGACCTCTGAATTACTCTCCCAGTCATTTCTGCTTTCTTAATCACGAAAGAAATTTTTATGAAAATAATTTTTTATGTTTATTTATATCAATCTATCTAATATAAATAAAAATGAATTGCTGTTCATTAGTCTCGCTAATTAAAACTCGAGAATGGCTGGACCGATTTGGCTAAGTTTGGTGCCTGAGTAGGCAATCAGACCAACGGAGAGTGGTTACAGTGGCCCACAGACGCTTGTAGCACCAGGAGTGTCACGAGCATGTTGTCGACCCTGGAGGAATGTTTCCACGCCCTTCTTGAAGGTTCCCATGTTGTAATTTCTCGGGAAAACCGTGGAAGGGAGTTCAAATCAAATCAAATCAAGTGATTTGATTACTGCAAATAAAAGTTTATTTGCAGTAAACAGGGTTTACAATGTTCTTGAAAAATTTGTGGGTTAGTGCTTATGTCCTATTTAGCCAAAAATATTCATTTTACAATCGCAGCGTACGAGGGAAAAAATTCCTTACGTGACCCTTTGGGATCCAGGGTATGAGGATGGACTCCCTGACGATAGAGAGAGGTGTGATGATAAAATGTGGGGTGTGGGCATCATGTCAAATAATTCCTCTGAACATAACCTATTATATAACTATAACATATACGGTAAAATAAATAAATATAAAGTGACAAAACACACAGGTTGAGCTAGCCCCAAAGTAAGTTCGAGACTTGTGTTATGGGATACTAACTCAACTCAACGAGCATTATATTTTATAATAAATACGTATATAAATAAATATTCAAAATTCAGGTCAACCAGAAAAAAAAAAAAATCATCTTGACCCGACCGGAGATCGAAACCGGGACCTCCTGAGTAGCATAATATAGAAAATACTTACCAATAAACTGAAAGTTTCTTTAAAAATAACAAACAATGTTTTAACATCATTGAACATTAGATACGCTTCATTTAAATGTTCCTTACTATCAATTAATGGATTTTGCAAAAGTTTAACATTACATAAATGTAGTGTATATTTTATTATACTAATTACTTCTATACCGCTTAATATATTTATATCAAAAATCAAAAAAGTAAAGGTAACGACGGACTCGAGTGTCGTAAACGCTAAGAAATTTATAAATAACATGTAATATACGAAATAAAATAAAAATAAAGCACTGCTATAAATTACACTCCGCCTTAATATTTTTTTAAAAGCGTGTTCTTTTATTTTTTGTCTGATGTATATAGAGTTAAGAATAATCAAAAATTGAGCATTAATAACACAATTTTTCACGTTATTAACATAACTACATAAGAAACCAAACGTAACTAGTATCATATCTATAAAAACTGTAAATGATAATGATTTTAATACAGAATTATTCATTGTAATATTTAAGTATAAAGTGGCACGTATAAGAAATATCATAATTAAAATTGCACAAAATATACACGATAATATATTATACTTTGTACTGTTAGGCGTAACGAAATTATCTTTAATTTTATATTTTTTATATAAACATAAACTTCTGAATATGTGATAGGGTTTTAGAATTAATTGTAATTCTTTGTCGATGTAATTATTTAGTATAAGTTCAACATTGACAGCCATTCTTGACATTTTGTCTGTTACGATTGATGACCAATCGACCAATATTGGAAATTAATTGAATAGGTATAAAATTAATTACAATTTTCCATCCAATTTATCATATTAAGTAGTATACGAACTACTAAACTACGAATGTTAATAGCAATGGGGTTGGCGGGACTCCGCCCTTTGCGACTACGGCGAGGAGGACCAAACTATGGAGCACATCATACAGCGTTGACCCCTGTGCTCCTAGTATGAGTTTTTGTATGGCATTTCTTAGTTGCCTTACTATCCGCCAGAGGCGCTGTAAAGGTTTGCAATACTAAATCGCTAACGCAGTCGCTAGCGTCTGCGTTAAGAAAAACTCATACTAGGGGCACTGTACAAGATAACTAATGACCCTATCACGTGGCTGGAGTCCCTGAATGTAAACCTATAGTTCATATTTCTCTTTTTTCCTTTTTGGACGCCTAACGTTAATTTATTGCGCCATACGAGTAAATAAATGAACGATCGTTAATTTCTTCTTCTTCCTGCGGCGCTACAACCCTTTGTGGGTTTTGGCCTCTTCTACTAGTTTTTTCCACTTACCACGTTCCCTCGCCTCTTTGACTGTTAATTTACTGGCATTAATATTGTTAACAATAAGTGGGGGTGTTTGAAAAAAGTCTATAAAGCATACCCATTAGTAAAAAGTCACTAGTATTTATTTTTCAGTCGAGATGTTAGCATAGCTCTTAGTCCAAATTATGTCAGTTTGTGTAATTACGCTGTTGAGCCGGCATAGTATTAAAATGACCATGTAGGTTAGTTAGCACGGTGGGCATCTCTAAAGCTTGGCGGAGATGACAGTTGTGCGCAGAGGTATGGAGCGTCGTCCTAGCCGTGATATAATTAATGCATAGACCTAGACATTTTGCATCTCTTTTTTTTCTAATTTTTGCCTCGTTACAATAGATATATTTTTTTTAATAATTGTTTTACAGCCCTGGATTAAGTCCTTTAAGGCCTGTCTTCATTTTTACAATAGATAATAATACTATTACTATCATTTGCGTATGGTGCAGCGAAATTAGGGGGCGAAGGGAAAGCCGTGAATTCATTCGATCACTACTTTGTTGTATTGTGGTTTTTGTAGATACCAACCAACATTGATGGAAGAAAGAGGAAAACTATCTGTCATTGATTGTATTTTGGTACTTTGAGAGGAAAGAAGGATTTTTTTAATTCTTTTTGCCCAATATATTTTAAAGTTTAGGGCACCTCTGTCAAGATATATTTTCACCCAAAGTTGCCCAAAGATAATATAATCACCACGCAAATCACTTCATAGTATAAAACAAAGTAGCTTTCTCTGTCCCTATGTCCCTTTGTATGCTTAAATCTTTTAAACTATCACTTGTCACAAGATTTTTGCCAATAAAAGACACATATCAATCAAATGTCTTCTCGTGTATTTAGTAAATTGTAAACTATGTAAACACATCTATTTATCTCCTAATTATAATTGAATTATGTTTTAGAACCTCAATATACTTAGTTTTGAAAATATTGATGGTAATGATGACTACTGCTGCGGCTTTAGTATTGACGCTATCACTCGCTGTAAATGATGTAAGTTTGTGGTTTGCTCGTGATGGTATGTTGATTATTATTTCATTTATTTCTTGTTCTTTGCCTTCTTCATTATTTCTTATTTTTTCACTTGTTGCAGTTTCATTTTCATGTAATTGGAATAAAATAAAAAATATATTTTTAAAATTGAGGGCCAATATTATTTAAATAGCACAGCAGTCTGGCACTGTTTATTCATCATCATTTGAATAATATAGCCGCAGGCTGTCCATTGGACATAGGCCTTCCCCAAAGATTTCCAGAATTACCGGTTGAAAGCGGCCTTCATCCAGCGCGATTTCTTTTTTCAGATCATCTGAAAATCTGGTCGGTGGGTTGGGTGTCCGATGTTGCGCTTGCTGGTGCGTGGTCGCTCTTAACGCTATGTGCCCCGCCCACTGCCACTTAAACAGCTAATCCGCTGGGATATATCAGCAACCTTTTTTCACCTGTGAATTTCCTTATTTCTGTTCCATTGACGATTTGACGACCTCCGGGGCGTAATGATTAACATGTCTGACCGCTAGTTAGGAGGTCCCGGGTTCAATTTCCGGTCAGGTCAAGATGAAAAATTATCATTTTCTGATTGACCTGGGTCTTGGATGTTTATCTATAGTATTTGTTATAAAATATAGTATCGTTGAGTTAGTATCCCAATAACACAAGTTTCGAACTTTACTTTGGGGCTAACTCAATATGTGTAATTTGTCCCTGTTTATTTATATATTTACTGTATAAATAAAATATAAACTTTTCTTTTTCATCTCCAGTCAATTCTTTATCTGTTTCAGCCAGCATCATGAAGGATGAGAATAAATCATCAACATTGGTTTACCTCTTTAGTATATGTTTGCTTCTATGTCAGATAAACTTACTACCATCTTCACTCTACCAGAAATATCCATTCGTTTATTGTATTTTGGAGGTAAATAGCGCATATTAAGCAGTTAACAGAATAGTGTTATTGATCAATTAATCTATATCCATTCCATACTTTTATTATCAATTCGAAAATCTGTCTGTCTTTTAAGCTTTCACGGCTTAACCGTTGGAACAATTTTGATGAAATTTTGTGTAGATATAATATTTTGTGTAGTATAGAAGGACCAAGGGTTTGTTTTTATCCGGTCTTTAACTATATCGATACCAAATTTAATTAAAATAGGTCAAGTAGTTAAGCCATGAAAGCGTAACAGACAGACAGATTTTTGCATTGATAATATAAGTGGAACAGAAAACAAAGACTTTTGCATTTATAATTATTACTAGCGAACCGCTCCGGCTACGCATGGGAATAAAACCTTCCTCATCTATTTAAAAAAACCGCATCGAAATCCGTTGCGTAGTTTTAAAGATTTAAGCATACAAAGTGACATAGTCACAGAGAAAGCGAATTTGTTTGATACTATGTAGTGAGTGATAGTGAAGTTCCGAAAAGGATAGCTAAGAAATATTAAGACACTCTCATTTGTATGTCATTTAAATGTAACTAAGCTACAAATAAATAGAGAATTTGAGTCCTTCAGCTACTAGCAGGATCCATAGAACCCATAAAATTAAAGCAGCCACTGTAGCAGAAATATCTGTCACTGTCGAAGGGATTATTTTTTGTGTGATCATATTAGTGGTGTTCTCAACTTCATGGTTGTCGCAAAAAGCGGTTGGCCCTCAAATCTGAATTACAAACAAATCTGAAAGGACCATTTGAATAAAATATATCCTCCACTGATTTAGGTAGGTTAGTAGTTATAGAAGTACAGAACATAGAATTCTCATCTCCCCGGTCTGTGTAGATTAGCATTAAGACGATACATTGGTGAACACTAGCGCCACCATCATTTAAAAATCATTCATCTAGATCTGAAGTTACAAATTGCAAAACTGTTAAAAGTAGCCATTTTAAGCAATATTGCAATTTGCAGTTATAGGAAACTGTAATTTATTAATTTAATATGTTTAAAATTAACTTCAGATCCAGAACCTTAACTACATAACACGGGTTTTTGATAACTTGTGTTTTCAGTGAATAATAATTTTTAAATGATGGTGGCGCTAGTATTCACCAAGGTGCCATCTTAAATTAAAAAGGTTTAATAATTTCAGGTACTAATATCAATTTCAATAATAGAATTCAGTGTATACTTATGGAGTGGAATCCAAAATTATGTCCACCAAAACTCTGATGATTTCATGGTACGTCTGATAGAAGACTGGAATTTGGGTGGGCTGATCTGCTACTTCTGCTGCGGCAACAGTGAATGCACGGAAAACTTTATAGCCCTTTTGCTTAAAATAATTAGTTTCAATACGTTGCTTCTGAGTAGTATTGTGTATTGTTATATATGAAATTTTATTAACTTATTTTACGATGGACTATTTAGTTGCTTTTATGTTATATTTCAAATCAAACCTATGTACTTGGTCATTGAATTCATTTTTCTGTATAATAATAGCCTTAATTTTAAAACATTTTTGTGCTAAACCATCATCGTCAATGTCAATGACTAGATTCAAAATGAGAGTCAGTTCGTTTACTACTTTATTTCACCCACTAGCTATATAACTGATAAAAGCCTCAAAACTCGCGTTAGGATTAGTCTCTTCCACTTCTTTACTTTCCGTCAACATAACTTCTTGTAACGCCAATGTTCTCAATAACTTTTCAGATTCATTGTCATCAACATCTAAGATCCTTTCGTGTATTTGATTAGCTAAATTAATTTCGTCCATAGTAGATTCATCAATAGCACTTGAGTTCAACTCTTCAGGCTTAAATAAACGTCTTGTGGAGAAGCCTGCTTGTCGAAGTTTCTTTTTTGCTAATGTTATGAAAGTTGGGGATTTTAACGTTTCACGCAACCAATTCTTAATTTTGTTTTTCTTGTCTTCTACTCTAGCTTTGAACCTGAATGAGAAGTAAAAAAATATTTATAAAGAAGATTTTTTTTATCTTAACTGCGCAAGAATGATTGCAAACAAATTGGAATTGAACTTAAAGATAGAAACAATGATGCAAAATAAAGATCTATTATAAAATATGCTTTATTTGGTATAAATAATTTTTGGTTACGAATATTTTATACTTTAAATAAATTACTTTTGTTATAACGACTTCCATAAGACAAAAACACAGTGGCAGGGTTTTGTATGGAAATCCAAATACCGATAGAGGGTAGTAAAGTAATCCTTATAATTTCCAGACGAAATCTTTACTTTAGTTGTAATAATAGCACAATAAAGCGTACTTACTTCTGCAACTCAATCTCCCTCTGCCTCGCTCTCTTTATCTTCGGCAGAAGTTCCGGCACTTTGTACGCTTCGTTTGAAGTTATAGTCTCCTCAACCCATTCCGTGATCTCTGAAACTCTGCTGTAGACACCTGGCGATCGAGGGTCGCCGCACTGCTTGCCGCCAAAAGAGACAATGCCAAGGAGTACACCGTCTCTTACTGCTGGACCTCCTGAATCGTGCTGAAAACGTAATTAGGCAATCTCCCTTCTTCCCTTTAGCTTTTCATCATCATGATAATTTCATCCGCAAGCTGTCGGAACAACCAATGCTGGATCTATGTCCAGCAGTACCTCTTACGCCAGCCCTATGCCTCCCCTAAGTATTTTCAGAATGGCCGGTTTTAGTGGCCTGCATTAAGCATTTGCTATTCATTCTAGCACTTTACCGGTTTCATCCTCAGCTTGATGCTCAGGTACTAGAGTTTTTTAGTCTCTGCTAGTGTCTTTTAAAACACTCATAGAAAGAGAGGGAGGGGTCTATTCGTAAACTCTCAAACAAGATTATTCTACGATGAGCTGAGTTAAATTTACTTACGTTACAAGCGTCTTTCCCGCCAGTAGCGTACCCAGCACACAACATCCTTGGAGTGATGTAAAACCTGTAGGAATTCTGGCAATCAATGTGTCTCATGACAGGCACGGGAACGAAACGCAGCCGATCAGGTATATGACCATAACCTGACTCCTGAAAATGGCACAATCATATGAAGTTTTACACTCAGTAGAACCCTATAAAGAAATCTGAAAAGTCTTTTTCTTTTTACTTTGTAGTTTACGCTCATTTATGAAAATATTGAACTTTTGGACACGAGTGTCGAGATAAGTCCGCCGTTGCATTTATGTAATACGAGCTTTTGCCCGCGGCTTCGCCCGCGAGAAATTCTCTCGGGAACTGGGCTTTTTTCTACAACGAAAGGTATCCTATTCTCAATCCTTCTAACTATGTGTAAGCGAAATTTCAGGAAAATTGGTTCAGTAGATAGAGCGTGGAAGCGTAACAAACAAATTATTTCTTTAGCTTTAATTATTAGCTTTCGTATTTATCATATTTGGGATTGGGATTATGTACTTTTGTTTATTTTGTGCAATAAAGTCATTACAAACAAACAATTTAGTTCTTACTTAGATCTTGGCGTACTTACATCAGTACTACCCCAACCAGTGACAATCATTATGTCGTTCTCCTTGATGACATAATCTCTTGAAGGCAGGTTCAGAACTGCAATATTCCGGCCAATCGGCATTGGACGATCAAGCCGTAGCAACGAAAAGTCAAAGTCTGCATTCCCTGGTGCGTAGTCTGAAGGGAAGAATACCTTGGAAAGATATATTTGCTCTGTTATAAACCATCTAAATAACTGAATCGATCGGTTTGATTCCCACGGGAAGCTTACTTTGTTTATTTGTTTCCAGTTAGGTTAGGACATTGCAGGCTTGAATCACCTGATTGATAATTTAGTGCTTTGGAAGGAACGTTAAGCCATTGGTCCCAGCTGCCATCTTGTAGTAGTTAATGGAACTACGTCAGAGACTGAGAGGTGGTTCTGACGAACTTGATGTTACCTACTTAATGATGATGATATAAACCATATCTGGGGCCCGATTCTCGCGCAATCGAAGTTCACTTCACCTATTTTCTCCAATTTTTTTCAAAGATTATCATTGTTTCTGCTTTTCCAAAAAATTACAATTGAAAAAGTTCAATCGACCGCATCGACCGATCGAAACTTTTCGATTGTGAATTGGCTGAAACCCATCGAAAAAAATTGGAGAAAATCGGTGAAGTGAACTTCGATTGCGTGAGAATTGGGTCCCTGGTCTTATTCTTTGCCTTCTCCCTTCTCCTAGACTGATGATGGTGATTATGTAAAGTTGACTCTTACCTTATTAACTCGAGCTTGGTATCCACCTCTGTTATGGAACGAACTTCCAGCTCTTACGATAAATGGTGTGAGTTTCTTTTTGTCGCCATCTGATGCTCTGAAAGCAAATATATTTATTTCAGTCTTCGTCGTCGTTTGTCTCTATCCATGCCAACAAGGTTTAATTTTGTTTTGGTACCATTCTCAAAAATTAAATCTTATTAGTATCCTCACTCAAAATGCATCAAGTGTTTACAGTTTGTTTGTTTTCTCACTTGTCCTGTCTCAGACCTGTCCATCCGTTTAAGAACTATATAGGATATCAGACAGACAAACAGAGCTGCTCCCTTACAAAAGGTTATAATATGCGAGGAGCATAGTGCACAGAACTGCATGAAGGCCATTGGGGCACCAAGATGCTGAAATGGCGATTAATTACTGGGCATTTCCAGTAATTAATCGCCATTTCAGCATCTTCATCAGATTTGGACATTCACATATTAGATTCACAGATGAAAATGATTGCAGGCCTCTTTAAGTCTATAAGAAGGGCTCCCGAAATTCAACGTTTGGTGCCAAAAATGACATGCAAATGAATTTTTACTCACGATTCCAAGCAATGTCCAGCAGTAAGCACCCACTGCTCATCTATGATGGACCCTCCACACCAGTGTTTGCCATTCCTCGATATCGCCACGTTGTAAGGATACATACTTATGCTTGTCTCCATGCCCCCAACGATCCTCCTAACAGCGTAGGAACGGAACGCCCACGCCATATTCTTATCCTCTTTCAATTTGGGGAATACTGCAAAAGGAAAGATAGTATTAGATATTGAGCTTGCTTCCTATCTTTGTCATATCCACTTTCATCTTATATACCCTTCTGAAAAATTTGACTGCCTGCACAGCCTTATCTGTAACCCTGTATATATCGTCCAGCGTACAGATGTCAGGACACGCGGGGCACGTCATTGCTATTTACGGTAGATGGGCGCCTATTAATGCTTAAAGGATCTTAGGAATGTCTCTCGTGATCTACCACATAATAATAATATTAACCTTACTTGGGCCTCCCTTAATCCATACAGCGATTCTGACTTTATTCTCTATATATTATAAAATCTTCCTCACCCGAATATGTTCTATCATCTCCATACACCTTGTACCTTGTTGATCTTTCATCATTAATAAATTTGTATTTCTCTTCTAAAAGTGATTTTATATTTTCTTTACTATCTACACCATGATTTTTTGGATAAAGGGAAACTGACTCATCAAGTTTCATTTCCATATATTTTGAACGATCAGCAACGTTGAGATCATCATCACTGTATAAATTCTTATACAAAATAGGCTCCAAATGACTTTTGTCTACTTGATCCGTTTTATCAACAACTTTTAGACCATTAACTATGTTAAGTACTAAAATAAGTTTTACAACTAATTTTGTTATTTCGAACAAATTATTGTCTATATTCATTTTTGTATCATTTTTATTACCAATAGGCAATTATTTTAGTTATAAAAATTTAATTAGTCCTTCAACCACATCTTCAATGTTATTTTTTCTTTGTATTCAGTACTGACAGTATAATTATTGTAGGTAAGTATTCCAGTTTCAATTTATTTTGTAATTGGCTTCCAGTGTAATCAAATACAAATTTATGATAATTAACAAAACAAAGATTTTTGATAGTATCTAGGAACCCAATATTCGAGTCGCTTCAAGATCGGAAAGTCACGTATGTTTTCGTTTTTCGTATGTTGTAGTAAAATATTTATGGTTTTCCTTTATCGTTGCTTACGTCGTAAAGTCGAATGGATTTGCATTTTTTTATGTCCCACGTTCAGTTTCAAATAAGTTTGCTTACATAACATACGACCCAAGACATAAAGGTTAAGTACATAATTTTTGTAATTGGAAATTTTATTTAAACCACCATCAAAAACTCAACTAGAAAATATGTAATGTTTGTATTTGAAGTGTACATCAATTAAATAAATGAATAAATAAAAATAAGAAGAATAAAAATGTTTTAAGTATTTTCACTTCGCTTGTACATAATGCGATGCGACCGATTAGAAGTATCCATTGTGTGTTCAAATAATTTTAATAAATATACGCTCTCGTTGAGAGCAAAGCCTTTATCTCGCCCTAATTTTATGGGAAAAGTATGAGTGAAATTACAAAAATGTAAGGTGTCGAGGGCTCCCATTTTGCAACAATCTTACATTTAAGTTATATTAAGCCTGTTTCAACATTCCGTCAAAAATTACCCCAAAGACACATAATAAATATTTAATATGGTAACACTACATGCAAACTGTTGCTGGGCGGGCGGCGGCGGGGACCGGCCAATCGGAGCCATGTGTCGACGTTTCAAGCGACTGGACACTGATAGAGATGATATAACCGATTGTCATAATTTCAGAGCTGAAATTTCGAAGTAAAGTATGTTTTGAAAATAAATTGTTGCCATTTTAAAGTTTAATAAGGTCTTTTGGAGATGTTTTTTTTTAAATATCGTTAAAAATGAAATATCAATAATTTACAATACAATACATTATTTTATGTTAGTTTTTTCAAATCAAATCAAAATATATTGATTTGTAAATACATGTAAAACCAAGTAGATAAAATGGTGATAGGAAAATTTATAATTAAGTGCTCTGTATTTTGCCAATATAGTGTACAAATATAAAATAGAAGAGAAAAAAAAACAAATAGAAATGGGTACTAATGTTACAATGTGTCTTTCAAAAAATCATCAAGTTTGTAACAACATGTTTCTACAAGTAGCTCGTAAAGGTTCCGTTTACAGGATTTTAAACCTGCCGACGATTTTAAAGAAATTGGCAACTTATGTATAAAAAAACTATATTTTACTTTACAAAGACTCCTCCATGAACTCGTAAAAAAGAGTAATATGATATTCAATTAGTAAAATGACCTACTCAACAATACAAACAATTAATAACGAATTTCGGAAAATTTTCACTTAGCAACTCTATATATATCCCAAGCTATCCCTACACTTCAGGCTTCAGTTATCCCCGGTTCGCGATAGAGGGCGCACGTGTCATTTTTCCGTTCCCTCCACTCGGGACATGCACAGGTAAGTGTAATTCTGGAAAATAATTTTCATTGCACTGAAATAAACTATCATTTTGATGACTCCCGTCAACGCACAAGTACCAGGCTCACATAAGTAGAAGAAGATGAGATGAAATCGTTTTATCTTTACGATTGATTTACGTTTTCAATTCATTGAGGCAATCAAAGGACACGTCTCGTGTTATGTGCGTTTTAGAGATGAAATTTGAGTTTTTAGATGAAAAAATACCTATTTGTGCGAATGTTTGAGAAATTAAATCTGATTCATTATTTGTAATGTCACCCTTCGCATTCATTGCAATATTCTATTGAGTCGTCTTTTTATGTACTAATGTAAATTCACATGGTCTTTTCTAAAGAAAATACACTACGCAAACCTTCTCTCAATCATTTCATATAATTCAATGTAAATTTAAATAAAAAAAACCTTTTTGATACGAGTGCAAATAGGAATTTGTAAGATTTTATTGATCAATAGAATTTCCCTACACATACTCACCTCAAAATTTCCATCGAAGTTATGACACGGGCAAAAAAAAGTCATTAAAACTGAAAACTCAAAATACTATCCCAATCACTATCACTACATCACACGTATAAAAAGTGATAGTGGTATGTTTACATGAATTTATGAAATAAATTATTAATTCGAAATTTAAACAATACAACTATTATTATTATTTTTCTCGTCCAAAAATCATCTCTAGGGCCAAAAAAAAAAACATGTAAGTAGGTAGTGATTTCCAGAATTACGGGGCCCTTGATGCGCGAATCCGACGCGTTTAACAGAATTTTATTTTTTTAATCGTTACATAAGGCGTTTTCACTTATTCCATTCCATTTATGATTCTCTGGTGATTCTATTTTCCCGCCCACCCTATATATCTCTTGGGAACGCACGTGTTTAGTGTACTCGAAAATTACCTAACAAGCCACTTTTATACTAATAACTGACTTCTACTGCAAAGGAAAGTGAATTGAAAATAAATAAGTGGAATAATTATGATTGGAGTGTATATGAGTGATTTATAAAAGCAATTTTTTAAATGGAATTTGTTTGTTGATTTTTTGAATTTAACAGATATTTTGGCCTCGCTTATCATCATAATCCTCTTATCGAGGGTCCTGACTTGACAGGGTCCGCTCTCCCAACTGCTTGCTTTCACTTCGCTCTATCGTATCCATCCTCAAACTAAAAAAAAATTAAGCAAATCCGTCTAGCAAAAAAATTTAAGCAAAAAATCCTTTAATGCATTACTCTATTACACCATTTGACAGCACAGTCTACCCAAATTACAGAGACGACCAATCGCCCTAAAATAAGCGACGATGTAGTCCTATACAATTTGGTTTGATTATATTTTGTTTGTAGACATCACAAGCGTACAGCGAGGCAGAGTGTCACATTCATTTTGACCTTTAAGAATTCTCTCGCGATCGTAATACAATTTGTCTGAAGTGCGAACCAATCCTTTCATCTGATGATACCTTTTCGTAGCTCTGCGCTCCTAGTAATTGGGATTGCGATTTTTTTATTTGACAGTCAAGCATACGGCCCACGTGAAAAGCTATTATAATGTGACTGAAGCCTACATAAAATTAGGAAATCGCGCGCAGTCTCTACAGGCATTTTTTTATGTATGGTAAATAGACATTTACTATTAACATACTTTAGGGTGTCACTAGAGCACTGCAAACTCACGGCCTAATATATTTTGCTACAGCACCCAGTAACTTTAAGTCTCTTTTTGATGTTTAGCGGCAGAAGTAAGGAACCCTTAGCGGACGACTTTTAAAAGGTCTAATAGGTCGCTACCAGTGCTATTTTTAAAATGTATGACACTCATAATTGGTGAGTCGAATAATTTTGGTTCATCTCACCGGTTATGTCGATTGAAAGTCATTCGAAATTGAACGATAAATCATTACTCACAGGAAATGAAATCATTATTTTAATACTTATCAGCAGTGTATATTTGAGAGGCCGATATGTGGATTTGAAAAATCCAGGATTTGCAGGGTCGATTGACCGTGAAGTTATAATAGAAATGAAACAACAGATGCAATCGAAAGAGGAATCGAGTGCAACAGCTAATAAATAAATTGGCATCATTTACGAGTATTGTCTATCCGATCGAAAACTCCAAATTTAGGGTTAGAATTTCAAACCATCCCTCATTAATTGGAAGAAAGTCCCGTGGGCTTATATTAAAGGTCCCAAATTCCCATGAGCGACGTAACGGGATACTATCGACTCTACTAAAATACAAGGAAACTAGCGTAATTAATTTGGTGATTATCGTCCACAGAATTTAGAAACATTAACAAGAAGTGGGATAGCGCACGAAAAACGTGTCACTAGTTTGGCTTGCAAGCCAACGTTACATTCAGAAAAAAAATGGCGGGGAATATGATTACGTCATTTATTGCCACTGTTATTGGAAAACATTTCTATTTGGATAATTTCTCTGTTCTGTGTCATTGTACTCATTGTCTCTACCACGACATTTCGATACGTAGTCCGATGTTAGCAATTTACGCTGTCTGTGCAGAGGCGTAGTTGACTAAAGATTTTCATTAAAATACACTCTTTCTCATCTAAGCGCTTTCCCGGTTGCATCCTCAGCTTGCTTCGGATCCCGCTTTCCTCCTTTTTCTCCTCCACTTCGCCTGTAGGTTTTTTTGCCAAAGTTAACAAAAAAAAAATTTTTTTAAGCGTTTTGTGCGCAAGACGGAGCGAAATGTGGCGAAAGCGATACAAGTAGCCATTACCAGATCGAGATAGGCGGTCGACCTACCGGTCTTCGGCACCCTTAGTTGTGAGACCTCCTAAGCACGCATATCGTTTAGTGCGACGTCGAGCCAGCACTTTTTAGGCTTGCTCTTTCAACCCGGCCCTGGCGAAGGCGGCATGGCTAGACTCTCGTACCCAACGTAACTTGCCGGTTTCCGTAAAACGTGGCCGTACCATCGTAACCGATTCCAATAGTCGTGTCACACACAAACATAGAGGCTGTAGGCATTACACCATAGAATAAAAAAAAATTGGCTCGGTAGAGACCACGCGCGATTCGAAATTCTTTGCATTACACTCTTTTTTTCTTTGTTGTGGCAATAATCCACAATGTGGCAATCAAACTTATCGCTTATTTTTGCCAGAATCAAGTTTTAGTAGTATCAATGGTCTTTATTTGGTCAAGTTATAGTCATGTTTAGTCAAGTTAGTCAGTGAGCTAAGTGAATAAAAAACATAAATTTTGTAAATACCCACATGTTGTAACTTTCACCTTCTCGCCAAAACTTTGACATTACAGTTCCATAGAGTACGTAGCCAACTTTGCAGTGCAGCCAACATTATATTGTCAGATTTTTGAAGCTGCCTGAAAGCATAACCGTGCTTCGAAAGGCTTTATATAGCCGTTGGTCCCGAATGCCATCTGGTGATCCTCAAAGAAACCACCTGAGAGGCATAAAATGCTGTTTCAAATACCACCTGAATACCAGGGTGTGCAGTTAATTTACCTTTACCTTAACAGTAATAAATATTAGTAAGTATTGAGCAAATATTGATTAGAACGGGGGCTAACCTACCGTCAGTAAAATATCCAAGTTATGAATTCAGTACGCGTACCATCAGCAAATTTTCTTTACCGCTGTTCTGAATAATTTATTTGTATATTTGGAGATATATCTTGTGTCTTGGGATTAAGGACTGGTTTACGTGCTACCCAAGCAACTCAGGTAAGTAGAGGGGGTATTAATTGGATTGACAGCAATATTTATTGAATCGCTATAAATATTATGTTTTTAGCATCTTTGATTATATTAATCAGAGCTTGAGTTTTCGCACGAAGCCCTAATATTATTCCAAATAGTTAAAAGTTAGTAATAGTTGAACTTTAACTCGCAAATAACGCAGTACGATAGCCGCCTTTTGTGTACGTACATACAACTAAATATAATTCATGTTTTCATTTGGTTTAGTCATTTTGGCAATAAAGTTTTCTATAGATGAAGGAATTTTTAAAATTTAATTATGTTTTTACTTATTTTCTTGGTCTGTTCTGAAAACCAAACTTATGTATGATCAAATCTTTCTTTTTTAATATAATGATTAGTCTCGATTAGATTGCGAGAAATCCAATCGTAGCGGCCTTTATCCGGTGTCTTCCTGTGACCTTAACTATGTCATCGGACCACATCGGGAAAGTTTATAGGCTCTTAAAAGAAATATAAAAAACAAAATAAATAAATAAAATCGGGTCTCGTACCGAACTCAAGAAGCACTTATCTGAGGTACCAGGCTTTCAGGCACCGCTAAGAGCTAAGTGGTCTAGATAGAAAGGCGGAAGCAATGGATCTTGTTCGCGAAACAGCTGAGTTGGCTGACCGTTGAAAACTTATGATCGCTTAATACTTCTTTGTGAAATTTAAAATTATTATTTAGTTATTATTTATTTTCATACCGAAAATAATAAAGTTCAATGAAAAAAACACTTATTAAAAAATTACAAGTTGCCAGCCCATATCGAATATTATAAGAAAATCTTATGTCAATAAATTTGTTCGTATTTCAATAAAAAAAATCATTAGCTTTACAAATTGAGATAGGTATGTAGGTATTTTGCTTTTTTATTAATATCATTCGCCGTTATGTAGTGGTTTTTTCATAGAAATAGGAACGCGGCTCTTTTTTTTTTTAATCTATGGGTTTTTTCGCCATAAAAAACAAAACATCGAGATAATTCTAACACTGGCCAGTAATAAAATTCTAGCTAAATTTATTGTCATTACGTGAACCGAGAAAAGTGCCCCATTGACGACCTTTTTCTGCGAGGTGTGAGAAACATTCCAAAGGACAAAAGTCTATAAAAGACTGAAATGGAAAATGTTTTAAGAAAATATTTTCTTCTTTTTTCTGTTTTTGTTATTTTACCTTTTTTTTCCATTTTTAAAATGCATCTTTAAATCACTTCAGATCCAAGATGCTCTATTGAGAAAGTCTTTTTGTCTATCCGTCTGTTACACTATCATGGCTTAACCGCAGGTCTAATTTCGATGAAATCTGGTATAGTCAAATTATATCCCAACCAATAATTAAATACAACAATATTTAATTATTGGTTCTCAATTCTTCTATAGACACAAATTTACAATTATTATACAATCTTAACTACTATCTATATACACATTTAAAATTAAAAAAAAAAATTACCCAAAATTAACAATTAATTTTGTAAAACATAATTAGAGTAACAAACTTACATGCTTGCATTTTTTTTTTGCTTTGCAGTGACTGACATCACTCTCGTAATATGCTCTTGGATTTCTAATACTTCTAAAAGTTTATATTTAACCCTTCTATTCGAAATTTCTGGCCAATGTCACGTTCCATCTACGTGCGCTCTTTAAAGCCTTATTACAAGACAGATAAGGTAGAAATTACATTGAATTTCTAAACAAGATTATGTGTTGGTAATTAGTTTTCGAGAAACTCTGGAAATGTTAAGTTTATTACTGAAATTGTAAGACGTCCTTAGTTACTTTACCAAGTAAATGGTAAAAGGGTTATACCTACACGTGTATATACCTTTCTGGGGAATTTCATGGGTTTTGGACTTCTCTCAGGCTTGCGGTCGGATTTTGCAAATACTTATCATAAAATCTCAAGATTTTTATGTTTTTTTTTTTAAACCTTAAAATACTTACAGCTAACATTTCACTGTGTTCTATCTAATGATGACTAATAAAAAGTTACTAACTAAAAAATAATCTTACTTTGATAACGTACGCTGTGTATAAAAAGGAAATTATATCTTTTTTAAAGCGTTAGAAGTCCGTTTAAATGAAAATTCTGAATCTGTAACCAAATCTCAGGATTAATAATGAAAATCAGGTCTTTTGCTCCAGTTTTTCTCTGGTAACCCTAACGAGGCTAAAAGCGGCCTGCTTCAAGCGCTTGCCTGCGACCTACAAAAGTACTACGACAAATATCTTTATCCCTATAATGTAGTAAGGATATTATGAAATTTCCCGACTCGAATCTACGTAAAAGCGTTCCAACCACAGAATATAGAAATATTAACAAGCATAGCGCACGAAAAACGTGTCACTAGTTTGGCTTGCAAGCCAACGTTTCACACAGAAAAAATGGGCGGGGAATTTGATTGCGTTATTTATTGCCACTGTTATTGGTTGATAATATTAGGTGGCTTTATTGTAAACTATGTAATTTCTAATAAGATGTGGTGTGGTTTACATGGGTTTACATGTATTAATTAAAGATATAAAGAAAGAAAACGCTGCCACACTGATCCTGGAACTAAATCCGCGTCAAAACATTTCTATTTAGATTATTTCTCTGTTCTGTGGTTCCAATTTACGCAAAAACCCAACGTTCCTACATACGCAGTTTTGTTGGTTTATGAGAAAGTTTCCCAAATTTATGGAGTGTGTGGGCAGAATTTGTGTTTCTCAGTTTCAATAAAACACTGAAATGGACAGAATTATAGAAATTGGTTACTTTGTTTTGGGTTTTAAGAGTGAAGGATAAGTAGCGTCTCGGTAGTACCTACCAAAGTATTATAATTTTTATAAATTTAAACGTAGCCTTTTTATGCTAGAAAATGGCGCCGTTTTTTTATATCGCTTTTCGTAGAACACAATTTTTGTCTTGTTTTTTAGTTTATAGTATACTAGTGGACCCGGCGAACTACGGTCTTAGAATTTAAAGTATTTATATAAAACTTTAAAAATCAAAACCTCCCAAGGCAATCACTTTATCTATTATCTACTGAAAATCCGTTTGTTGGTTTTTAAGTTTTGTACTCACAGACAGACAGAGATTAGATCCTGACCTGAGGCACAGAAATATAATACTACTAACTGAGGCTTTGTTTTCCCATAAGAAATAACAACGTGCGAAAATTAACTAAAAAAAAATCTGTTTTGAAAATATTGATCTTATGTCTAAAATTGAATGAAAATTTAATTTTAAACTTTCAGCCAATCGCAACTTTTTAAAGCTTCAAATCCGCTTGAAACTGGATCATTCCAAGTAGAATTAAGAAAACTGTCATTTAAAATGTGCTCTCAGTTAACTTTACAAACAAGCTGTGAAAGCTCGCTAATCTGAAGCTTTGGCTTAACTTTGACGCGAGCTTTTGAGTGTAAGAGGCTTTTGTCATCGAGGTTAGACAATAGTTTGTATAAAGCCTCCTCCTATCTTCAGCTTTGACGTGGAGTAGACATCTGGTACTAGGGAATCATGAAGACTGAAGCACTATATAAAAACATGTTGGTATAGTTTATTTATATAATACTAGCCTTCGCCCGAGGCTTCGCCCGCATGAATTTCCCTCGGGAACAAAACAGAAAACTTTCTATATTACTAACAATAAATGATCTATATTTGGTCAAAAAATAAATGATTATTATTATTTTCTCGGATTTAAAGATTAGCCTTATGTCTTTCTCAATACTCCTAGCTATGTGTATGCGAAATTTCAAGAAGATTGGTTCAGTAGATAGCCATAGGGTAACAAACATACTATACAAACTCGCATTTATAATCTTAGTTAGTTAGGATATTAGTTAGGATTATATATGCGAAAGTCTGACTGTCTGTTACGTTGAAAACGCTAAACCGCTGTACTGATGAAATTTTGTATAAATACAAACATAGGCTACTTTAAGGCATGCAGGAGGACCCGCAGGCAACAGCTAGTACTAAATAATCTATTCTTTTATTCTAATCCATACTAATAAAGCTAAAGAATTTGTTAGTTTGAACGCTAATCACTTTAGAACTACTGGCGAAAATATTTTTGTATATATGATAGCTTGATACTTGAGGAAGGTTATAAGGCTACATACGCACTATGAACATGTGAAAAGGGAGGGACAGCTAGTTTAAAAAAATATGATACTTCAAATAGATTATGCACATATAGTGGGCCATGATTAATAGCGTACCCTGGGTTCTGAAGCGTAAGCTGAAGATGTAACCGGGAAACACGCTCGGACGAAGACGAAGGAAGTGTTTAGACACTTGGTCCGTGCGACCGGGACCACATAATACATTTAACTTTTAGAACTGTTAGAATCTACCAAATGGTCAGTCTAGTCCACAAAATGACCCAGTTAGGTTTAACACAACTTTGTCCCTATTAAAGCGTAAAGTTTTCTGTACTGGTACTATATGAAACATAGGAATAAATCATTATTATATAGGCCATCTGCCTATATAATAATGATTTATTCCGATCCAATACCAGGAACGAATACCACTGGTATAACTTCGAATTTTTAATTATTTTCTATTTCGAACAAATACCACTCTTTGAATTATTTAATTTTATGTCCGAACAAATACCAAAACGTGAATTTGGTACAATTTCGTTAAATTACGTCATCAAATTAAATTTGTTTTCTAATATTTTTACGTCATCGAAATAAAATATGGTATTGGTTTAAACACTAGTATCCGTTCGAAATAGAAAAAGAATTAAAAATTCAAAGCAATACCAGTGGTATTCCTTCGTGGTATTGGATCAGAATAAATAATAATAATAGGTTTAAACAAATCATGATGAAGTAATTTAAAATGAAGACTGTTTTCGAAGTACCTAGACTATTTTTTAAGAAAATTTAAAAATAATAATAATTAAAACTTCACTTTCTGAATAACGTAAGTAATAAATTAGATTTTGGTTTTGCACTACTACCACAGATCCCAAAAATAGATAAAATTTATATCGCAAATTTTTGCTCTCGCTTCGAAATAAACTAGGACTTCTAAAGTATGGCTGATTAGATTAGATCCATACAACAACGGCCAATTTTGTACAGTAAGTCTTTCATATTTTTTGTATACGCTACCAGGAGTACCAGGATGTCATAAAATGAACAGAGGGAAATTACATCTCATGTTATGCAGATTGTGGAATACAATGTTACTCGCTATAAAAGTGTCTTCTATGAATTTATGAGCTTCTAGTATCATGCATTTTGAAACTGCTTCCGTAGTTAGGAATTAATGTTTTGGTTTGTATGTAGCATGATAACAAGTTAAAAAAACGCTGATTTATTGAATAATGACGAAATATTGAGCAAAATAATGAAAAAAATATTACCTTACTTACTCAAAAATGTGTACTTTTTTTTATTGTTTCAAACGATTTAGGTTTATTAATAATTTGTTAATAAAAAAAACACGAAACAATCATTACGCATGTCAAAAATAATAGTACATTACTGTTGAGGCCAGAAATATATTTAGTTATATTGCAAGGCCGAATTGTCAAGTGCTTTAAAAAGACGAGGCGAAGCCGATTCCTTCTTGGTAGGCTGCCCAGAGCGAAACTGAAAAACCTAATATATGAAAACGTGTACATTTAAACACCTCCATTAGCGGCTGACAATGAATTTTTATTTAATTACATTGTTGGCCAGCAATGAGTCTATTGACGTATTTTTTTTTTAAATAATGAAGCTATTTCCGAACAAGAGGAAGAACAAGTATTTTGGAGAACCATTTTTCATCTCCTTGTCTGTCAATAGGATATAATATCATACTATATAGGATTTCAAATATCATGCATTATAAATTGTATGTAATAAATCTCCTGTAATGTGCATGTCATATGTCATCGATGTAATGCGATATGCGGAACATATATTTCATTTCTCATACTCAGAAAGTAGTTTGATTCCCTTCTTCCACTTTGGTAACTTTTACCTAACTAGTTACAAGACGAGATTTTTCTTTCGCTGTTTGGTAACTAGTTGTGAAAGAAGAATTATTTTTGATTCGAGTGCCGGGTGATTGACTTTTATTTGCACCCTCTCTCACATTACACCTTATTTGTACCGGGCGGGCGGAGCCGAGGGCCACAGCTAGTATTGTATTTTTGCACTATATAATGAATATTCCTATTTCATTTATTTATTTAATCTTTATTGTACAAAATACAAAATGTAAAGCACATAGGCGGACTTAATGCAAAAATCATTATCTAACAGTCAACCTTTGGGTAAAGCAGAAAGCTTATATGTGGGTGTAAAACATTCTTCTACCGAAACCGCTTCAAAGAGACGTGCTCTTCGACTAATGAGTGTTATTCCAATATTTCATACTACGGACATTGAGGAAAATTCCATGGTTTGAAATTTTCCGTGATGAAAGACAGCCTTGATTTTCTTTAACTTTGTAAAGGTAATTAGCAGACATTTTGTTTTGATTATTGTTCTTGTATGAAGTGAAGAGGTTTTGGTTTCGTTGTGTTTTTGGGAAGTGTAACACAGAATAAGAATTTTATTTATTTTGTTAAATAAAATACAAAACTACGCCTCTCTCTCTTTATTCAATATCTATAGTAATGAAATGAAATTATTTATTAACATGAAACATGGAACAATAAGATGTTACATTGTTAATTTGATAACTGCATGTATTCTGTAATCTGTGGTGATATGGATAACGTTATTAGGCGAGTCCAAGTCACACTATACCCACAATTCTATACTTCTATACTTACCAACCAACTTAGTATCGATCGTAGAATATTATTTATTCAGATAACGTTTCAGATTATTACCAATATAAAAACAGTAAGGTAGTGCGTTAGGAGAATGTTTAATGTAGTCTTTTTTTATGCCATATTGGCTTATGGAATAAATCTCTTTTCGTGGTAGCAAGAGAAGATAAAGGAAATAATCGCTCCATTGTAATAACCAGTACCCCTAGCGACTGCGTTAGTGATTTTGTATGACAAACCTGGGGGTTTACTACCGTCTCTTAAAACCATGCAAGAAAGATTGAGTAAGGGAGACGTCGCCTTACATCATGTATTGCGCTGTCTCACTTACTTACTGGATCTTGCATGGTTTTAGGAGATGGTAGTAGCCACCCTGTGCAGCGTATTGTCAATCTGAAGAATCTGACGGACACGTGACCCTGACGCGAGTTTAATATTTATCCCCCATTACAAAATGTGCACAGCGCCGCTAAATAAATTTTCACTTCAAAATTCTATGACTGGTAGTCCTACCTAAGAAGTGGGACTAAACCCTGTGTTTACGATTAGTGGTAGCATGAGTAATAATGGGACAAAATCGAGGTCACGAGCACAGAATTTATAATAGATGTAACGTACCACAAGTCACAAGTCATCTCATGTACAAAGGGTGACCTGAGTGTGGAACCTCAGACAGAAACACGCTTGTACGATATGACTACATGCAGAAAGCACAGCTGACTGAAACCTCTATTCGTAGAGAGCCTGGCTGTGGCCTCTGACTCGGCCGTGAATGTTGCATCTTACTGGGCCAAACTTATTAAGTTTTTAGCCATTGACACGATAGAAGAAGAAGGCTGTACCACAAGTCAAAACTACTCATAAATGAGAAAGAAAGAGTGAGGTAGAGTTATAGATCCTTTACGAATCTTGCACTCTCAAGCAATATCCGTCAGACTGTTACGTCGTTCCGTTTCAGAGATTAAATTAATTTATTAGGGTTGGAATTGAACCATTCCGGGCTTTCACACTTTAGCTATAACTTTGGAATGGAATGAAGCGAACTATGAGAATATCGTGCTAGTTTAGCAGTTTACTTTATACAGTTTACTTTATTATTAAAATCCTACTCATCATTAACCTAGAGGCCTTATTTCTTAAAAATCATTAAGGTTGGCTGGATGAATTTGCATTTGAGATAAGTTCACTTTTGTACACTATTTATTTCTCAAGTCTTCTTCGTCTGAGCGTATTTCCTGATTGCAACTTCAGCTTACGCTTGAGAGGCTCTGGGCTCTGAATCAGAGGCCAGTGTACGCACTTTAATCAGGGTCCTGATTTGGCGGGACTGGTTATTACAACGGAGCTACTGCCGTCTGGCATCCATAATCCATTTTACAAGGAAAACCAGATCAACAGGAACATAATTCAGGTGTGTTAGCAGCCTTACTGTCAGATTTTTCAGGCTGCCTAAAGGCGACAAAGCCTAAAGTCTGCCTTCTATCGATAACAGCCGGGACCAACGGCTTAACGTGCCTCTCGAAGCTAGGAAGATCTCAAGATAGAAATGCCACTATAATGGTGATCAATCTTCCCAATTCTGTACAATCCAATGAGGTATTTATGTTATTGTGCAATAAAGTGTTAATTCGTTTATTCGTCGTAAGATATCATACTACCATACTTCATACTAATATTATAAATGGAAAAGTGAGTTTGTTTGTTTGTTTGTTATGCCTTCACGCTCTATCTTTTGAACCAATCTTCCTGAAATTTCGCATATACATAGTTAGAAGTATTGAGAAGGACATAGAACATACCTTTTTTCCCGGAAAAAGCATTGTTCCCGAGGGTAATTCACGCGGGCAAAGCTGCAGGCGAAAGCTAGTAGACCGATAATCTGTTCAAAAACTTCCATGTTGATCTGGTAGGCTCTTCTTGGCATTGTGCCAATGCTTTGGTTATTGATTAAAGATAAATTTGTTAATTTACAACTTTTTCCAAGTTTAATATACTTATTTTATTAAAAAGATAATATATTTTTTATTATCTAGATAGGAGAATTGAGTCTGACTGAACATCATGCTGCTTAGCGTTAATCTATTATGTATTGCTATTTTTAATTCTACCTTACCTACCACACTTGCTATTCACGTATTTGCCAAAATATTTGACGAATAGGCAAAGTAGGCAAATAACACAAAAGTTTTGGCAAATCTACCGTCTCTTAACCGATTTTCATTAAACATATAATTTTGTAATGTGCACGTGATGCGCTTTCATTTGAGACCCTACTCAAGTATATTTGCAGACATTCGGTTGTTTTTCCCCACTTTCACCCCACAACTTCTAAACGGCTCAATCGATTTTCATCAAACATGTCTAAGAACACTCGCCCGTAAGTCACCTTTAAACGAAAAAAACAAATTGTAATCGCATCATCCGTTCGGGAGCTATGATGACAGAGACAGACCGACAGACCGACAGACCGACAGACCGACAGACCGACAGACCGACAGACCGACAGACCGACAGACCGACAGACCGACAGACCGACAGACCGACAGACCGACAGACCGACAGACCGACAGACCGACAGACCGACAGACCGACAGACCGACAGACCGACAGACCGACAGACCGTCAGACCGACAGACCGACAGACCGACAGACCGACAGACCGACAGACCGACAGACCGACAGACCGACAGACCGACAGACCGACAGACCGACAGACCGACAGACCGACAGACCGACAGACCGACAGACCGACAGACCGACAGACCGACAGACCGACAGACCGACAGACCGACAGACCGACAGACCGACAGACCGACAGACCGACAGACCGACAGACCGACAGACCGGCAGACCGGCAGACCGACAGACCGACAGACCGACAGACCGACAGACCGACAGACCGACAGACCGACAGACCGACAGACCGACAGACCGACAGACCGACAGACCGACAGACCGACAGACCGACAGACCGACAGACCGACAGACCGACAGACAGACAGGCACGTCAAACTTATAACACCCCTTTTTTTGCGTCGCGGGTTAAAAAGAAACGTACAGAAGCTGGAGGCAAAGGCGCGCATTTTGGTCGTTTGAGTTTCATTGGAGGACTACCTGACCACTGCTCCGGATCGCTTCATAGAAACTCAAACCATAGGTACAAATTGCAAAAGGTCTTCAAGAAGGTCGTGAAAAGATTCCTCCAGGGTCGGCAACGCGCTCGCAATGCTCATGATGTTGCAAGCGTCTCATAGGCTGCGGTTACCGCTTCCCATCAGGTGGGCCGAATGCCTGTTTGCCTATTAACACTTTCGCTGACAGTCATTTATTTCATGTAGGTGTCATGGTCAATCGACCATGCACACCCTGGTATCAGAGTTATTCGGAACCGCCTCTCGGCCTCTGACGTGGTTCCTTTAACGACTACCAGATGGCAGCCGGGACCAACGGCTTAACGTGCCTTCCGAAGCACGGCTACGCTGATAGTAACGCCTCTCGACGTAGAAAACAATTAACTGTTATTGGTATCTCTTTTACTGTCCGCGAAAGTTGATTGCATAGATAGGCGACACTATAGAGAACTTGTAGGGAGATCAAGCAGGTGCGTCTGTAAGAGATGCGATGCTAGTACAGCGCACTCTCCCGAGATTCGGCTCGTATAACCGAGAGGTTGGTAGAGCCATGGGAGGTGGAGGGAACTGTCCGCGAAAGTGTTAAATAGTATTAAAAAATTAGTGTAGAAAGGAAACTAATTTTCAAGAACATTTTTATCGTGGCAGAAAATATAAAGCAAAGAGGTATAATTAAATGCTTACATAATGAGAAACTACCGGATGATGCCGTAAATTTGTATGCAAAATGCATGTGAAACTCCTAGAGCCTCGATTTTTGAATTCCACTGATGTATTTCGAATCCTCATGGGAATTAATTTTTGAATACTTACTCGTATTTTTCTTCATCATCATAAATTTAAGAGCTATGCTCTTGTCGGTGGAGTTCCTTCCATTTTTGTCTATTCTTTGCCAGTTCCTTTATTTCTTGACTAGCTGTTCTCCGCGGCTTCGCCCCGCGTGGGATTCGGTTATATCGCGCCCAAAAGTAGCCTATGTTTGACCTCAGGTCGTTAACTACATCCCTACTAAATTTCATCCAGCAGTTTAGCCGTGAAGAGGTGACAGACAGACAGACAGACTTTCGCATTTATGATATTAGTATGGATACGACACGTTTATTTTTCTTAGATTTTTCTTAGAGCTTGAATTATACCTATTAACTATTCTGTAGATCTAATCAATTTTTCTTGCGGCATAGTGCCAGGAACACCGCTTGCATTCCCGCGCTGAACGACGACCGCTGTTCTCTGAGCGAGATATTATTTTTAATTATTTAATTTCAATATATTGTATTCTTTATGAAATATCAAACATGTATGTAATTCAGGCTACGTTAGCTAGATTTGCATTCAATGTAACAGCATTATATAAGCCTACATAAATGCAAACATTCAAATGCTATGTGTTGATTGCACCCGCCCAAAATTAGCACAAAGCTAAACCACGGAATAAATAATAATTTAAAAAATCGCATGCAAAATAGTTTTTTATTTCTCATACTCGGAAAGTAAAGTATTTGTTTGATCTGACTATCGAGTGGAAAACGCTTCTTTCCACCCTCGGCCGGGAATAACTCTTAACGATTTTTTTTCTTCTTGGGGCAGGTATAAAATTTTAAAAAGCCGTGGTTTTGTAAAGAAATCGGCAACGAAAATATTTTAATGAACACTCTATCTAAGTATGTATTAGGGTCAGCACACACCAAAAACAATTTCTGATAACACTAAAATATAATCTTTATGAATATAGGCCTACAGTGCACAATTCCACATGTACTAAACGCGATAGTCGAGAACATAGATAAAAAAATACGTTTAGAGGCATTTTTTTAATCTATGGTAAAAGGCAATTTCAAGGAATAATAAGAACATCGCATACAACTACTTCGAAACATAATTTTGCGAGCAAGTTTTAATTGTTGCATGATTCTCGCTTGATTTCTCATGGACAACATTAAAATTGTAATATATGATTTTTCATGTTCAGTTTATACAATATTATGTTTAATAGCGTACCCTGAAGCATAAGCTGAAGATGCAACCAGGAAACACGCTCGGACGAAGATTAGCTTTCCCTAGGGGCTTTGTCTGTGTCATTTTTGACATGAAAAGTGACATAAGTGTGTTATTCCCGGTCAGTTGTTTGTTTGCAATAATTTTTTTTCCGAAATAACAAAAACACAAAAACAAGTTCTCTGAGTCGTTCTTGCGTTGTAAATGGTGTGACTGAAACTACTTTGTTTCATTTATATATAGATTTACCCGCGACTTCATAAGCGTTAATATAAAATTATCTATAAATAGTCTATATAATTTACTATCAGTCGACCCAGGCTTCGCCCGTGGTACATACATAGCCTATGTCCATCGGGGATAGTGTGACTTACTGTTAACTCTATCAATGATTTGTGATTTGTGAAAAAAAGCTGCCATCATTTTTATGCAGTAGTTTTCAAAGATTACCTTAACTTAAACTAAACCTTAACTTAAAGTAAACTTACCTAAGATTAAAATAACAACTGGCCGCCTGTTGGCGTCAATACTCTTTGGTAAGCCAGCTCAACTAACATATTATTTATCTTCTATTGAGATACGAGTAAACCAATTACCAGGATACCATTAATCACTAGGAGTTATATAGACTCTATAACTTTCCAAAGCACCAGAGTGAGTTGCCAGATTGCCCCGATGGCTGATGACTCCGTCTGAGTTATGGGCACCTAGTACCGCAAATTGAATTTAGTAAGTAAACAATCCCTTTCAAGTGGAGTTTGATGAAATTTGAATTGTTCGTTAACAAAGGTTTGCCATCCATAAATGACCTTAATAAAACTAAAGGTCAACTTACTCAGTTCGCTCCTCAAAATATTTTATTTTTATTTTTTTATTCACTTAGATACAGAACAATAATTTAAATGAAGTGGTAAATATTTTTCTGAAATTTCCATAAAACGGCGGCGGTGGCCCAGGCATCTCTATACTTTAGCATTGCAATAAGTTTACTTACCATGAGTTTGAGAACGGACTGTTTCTCATTTAAAAGGTTTGGTTCCTCTGCTGTCACTTATAAACCACTGACATTATATGGCTGATGACGGTTTTCTCCATGGAGTAGCAACTGCTCTACATAACTTTTCTCTTTTTAGTAGGGTCGGTAACACCCGCCTCTCTTAAGAATATCTACTAAGAAAGAACTGGGACTAGTGAAGGAAAGAGAGTCTCGACAGTTTCTTTTAAAAATCAAATCAGTAATTCTATTTTAAAATCTCTCAATCCATCAGCTGGTGAGGTTTAGGATTCAAATAGTGGGTTTAAAAACGCCACTTTGAGCAATTCATCGAAACGAATTCATATTACGAATTCCTTAGCAATTCCTATTTCTTTCAATTTTTTAGAAAAGGAATTGCAAAGTTTAGTTAACCATTTTACAAAAAAATTGAGGAACTGCTACAGAATTGCTAAGGAATTCGTAATATGAATCGATTCGATGAATTGCTCAAAGTGGCGTTTTTAGACCCCCAGGTTCGTATACTGTCAAATGCTACAACGAAGTTTGTTGAAAAAGTTGAATAACTACAACTGACACATTAAAACAAATTATTTCCACAGCTATGTGCATATTTTTTCAGTCCCCTAATCTAATTTATACTCAAATAATTTTGTTGACTTATAAAAACCACATAATGAAAATAAACAAATGTTTGTCATATAAATAAATATATCTAAAATTAAGTGAAGCCACGGATAATAGTTATAATCGTACATTTATACATAAAGATACATGTAGATCTCGTTCTATTTCCTTTTACTTTCTACAATCCAAACGAATCGCTTCTCAGAAGTCTGGCTGAAGTCTGGCAGACCGACAGACCGACAGACCGACAGACCGACAGACCGACAGACCGACAGACCGACAGACCGACAGACCGACAGACCGACAGACCGACAGACCGACAGACCGACAGACCGACAGACCGACAGACCGACAGACCGACAGACCGACAGACCGACAGACCGACAGACCGACAGACCGACAGACCGACAGACCGACAGACCGACAGACCGACAGACCGACAGACCGACAGACCGACAGACCGACAGACCGACAGACCGACAGACCGACAGACCGACAGACCGACAGACCGACAGACCGACAGACCGACAGACCGACAGACCGACAGACCGACAGACCGACAGACCGACAGACCGACAGACCGACAGACCGACAGACCGACAGACCGACAGACCGACAGACCGACAGACCGACAGACCGACAGACCGACAGACCGACAGACCGACAGACCGACAGACCGACAGACCGACAGACCGACAGACCGACAGACCGACAGACCGACAGACCGACAGACCGACAGACCGACAGACCGACAGACCGACAGACCGACAGACCGACAGACCGACAGACCGACAGACCGACAGACCGACAGACCGACAGACCGACAGACCGACAGACCGACAGACCGACAGACCGACAGACCGACAGACCGACAGACCGACAGACCGACAGACCGACAGACCGACAGACCGACAGACCGACAGACCGACAGACCGACAGACCGACAGACCGACAGACCGACAGACCGACAGACCGACAGACCGACAGACAGACAGGCACGTCAAACTTATAACACCCCTCTTTTTGCGTCGGGGGTTAAAAAGAAACGTACAGAAGCTGGAGGCAAAGGCGCGCATTTTGGTCGTTTGAGTTTCATTGGAGGACTACCTGACCACTGCTCCGGATCGCTTCATAGAAACTCAAACCATAGGTACAAATTGCAAAAGGTCTTCAAGAAGGTCGTGAAAAGATTCCTCCAGGGTCGGCAACGCGCTCGCAATGCTCATGATGTTGCAAGCGTCTCATAGGCTGCGGTTACCGCTTCCCATCAGGTGGGCCGAATGCCTGTTTGCCTATTAACACTTTCGCTGACAGTCATTTATTTCATGTAGGTGTCATGGTCAATCGACCATGCACACCCTGGTATCAGAGTTATTCGGAACCGCCTCTCGGCCTCTGACGTGGTTCCTTTAACGACTACCAGATGGCAGCCGGGACCAACGGCTTAACGTGCCTTCCGAAGCACGGCTACGCTGATAGTAACGCCTCTCGACGTAGAAAACAATTAACTGTTATTGGTATCTCTTTTACTGTCCGCGAAAGTTGATTGCATAGATAGGCGACACTATAGAGAACTTGTAGGGAGATCAAGCAGGTGCGTCTGGAAAGAGATGCGATGCTAGTACAGCGCACTCTCCCGAGATTCGGCTCGTATAACCGAGAGGTTGGTAGAGCCATGGGAGGTGGAGGGAACTGTCCGCGAAAGTGTTAAATAGTATTAAAAAATTAGTGTAGAAAGAAAACTAATTTTCAAGAACATTTTTATCGTGGCAGAAAATATAGAGCAAAGAGGTATAATTAAATGCTTACATAATGAGAAACTACCGGATGATGCCGTAAATTTGTATGCAAAATGCATGTGAAACTCCTAGAGCCTCGATTTTTGAATTCCACTGATGTATTTCGAATCCTCATGGGAATTAATTTTTGAATACTTACTCGTATTTTTCTTCATCATCATAAATTTAAGAGCTATGCTCTTGTCGGTGGAGTTCCTTCCATTTTTGTCTATTCTTTGCCAGTTCCTTTATTTCTTGACTAGCTGTTCCCCGCGGCTTCGCCCCGTGTGGGACTCGGTTATATTGCGCCCAAAAGTAGCCTATGTTTGACCTTAGGTCGTTAACTATATCCCTACCAAATTTCATCACAATCGGTCCAGCAGTTTGGCCGTGAAAAGTTGACAGACAGACAGACAGACAGACAGACTTTCGCATTTATGATATTAGAATGGATACGACACGACGTTTATTTTTCTTAGAGCTTGAATTATACCTATTAACTATTCTGTAGATCTAATCAATTTTTCTTGCGGCATAGTGACAAGAACACCGCTTGCATTCCCGCATTGAACGACGACCGCTGTTCTCTGAGCGAGAAATTATTTTTAATTATTTAATTTCAATATATTGTATTCTTTATGAAATATCAAACATGTATGTAATTCAGGCTACGTTAGCTAGATTTGCATTCAATGTAACAGCATTATATAAGCCTACATAAATGCAAACATTCAAATGCTATGTGTTGATTGCACCCGCGCAAAATTAGCACAAAGCTAAACCGCGGAATAAAGAATAATTTAAAAAATCGCATGCAAAATAGTTTTTTATTTCTCATACTCGGAAAGTAAAGTGTTTGTTTGATCCGACTATCGAGTGGAAAACGCTTCTTTCCACCCTCGGCCGGGAATAACTCTTAACGATTTTTTTTTTCTTCTTGGGGCAGGTATAAAATTTTAAAAAGCCGTGGTTTTGTAAAGAAATCGGCAACGAAAATATTTTAATGAACACTCTATCTAAGTATGTATTAGGGTCAGCACACACCAAAAACAATTTCTGATAACACTAAAATATAATCTTTATGAATATAGGCCTACAGTGCACAATTCCACATGTACTAAACGCGATGGTCGAGAACATAGATAAAAAAATACGTTTAGAGGCATTTTTTTAATCTATGGTAAAAGGCAATTTCAAGGAATAATAAGAACATCGCATACAACTACTTCGAAACATAATTTTGCGAGCAAGTTTTAATTGTTGCATGATTCTCGCTTGATTTCTCATGGACAACATTAAAATTGTAATATATGATTTTTCATGTTCAGTTTATACAATATTATGTTTAATAGCGTACCCTGAAGCGTAAGCTGAAGATGCAACCAGGAAACACGCTCGGATGAAGATTAGCTTGCCCTAGGGGCTTTGTCTGTGTTATGTTTGACATGAAAAGTGACATACGTGTGTTATTCCCGGTCAGAACCCAGGAACACTTTGTATGGTATGGGGAAATATTTGTTTGTTTGTAATTACTTTTTTTCCGAAAAAAACAAAAACAAAAACAAGTTTTCCTAGTCGTTCTTGCGTTGTCCGCAACTTCATAAGCGTTAATATAAAAATATCTATAAATTTTCGGTAAAACTGAATCTATATTATTTATTATCAGTCGACCCAGACTTCGCCCGTGGCACATACATAGCCTATGTCAATCGGGGATCGTGTGACTTACTGTTAACTCTAGCAATGATTTGTGATTTGTGAAAAAAAGCTGCCATCATTTTTATGCAGTAGTTTTCAAAGATTACCTAAATTAACAACTGGCCTGGCCGTCAATACTCTTTGGTAAGCCAGCTCAACTAACATATTATTTATCTTCTATTGAGATACGAGTAAACCAATTACCAGGATACCATTAATCACTAGGAGTTATATAGACTCTATAACTCTCCAAAGCACGAGTGAGTTGCCAAATTGCCCCAATAGCTGATGACTCCGTCTGAGTTATGGGCACCTAGTACCGCAAATTGAATTTAGTAAGTAAACAATCCCTTTCAAGTGGAGTTTGATGAAATTTGAATTGTTCGTTAACAAAGGTTTGCCATCCATAAATGACCTTAATAAAACTAAAGGTCAACTTACTCAGTTCACTCCTCAAAATATTTTATTTTTATTTTTTTATTCACTTAGATACAGAACAATAATTTAAATGAAGTAAGTGGTAAATATTTTTCTCAAAATGTCCATAAAACGGCGGCGGTGGCCCAGGCACCTCTATACTTTAGCACTGCAATAAGTTTGCTTACCATGAGTTTGAGAACGGACTGTTTCTCATTTAAAAGGTTTGGTTCCTCTGCTGTCACTTATAAACCACTGACATTATATGGCTGATGACGGTTTTCTCCATGAAGTAGCAACTGCTCTACATAACTTTTCTCTTTTTAGTAGGGTCGGTAACACCCGCCTCTCTTAAGAATATCTACAAAGAAAGAACTGGGACTAGTGAAGGAAAGAGAGTCTCGACAGTTTCTTTTAAAAATCAAATCAGTAATTATATTTTAAAATCTCTCAATCCATCAGCTGGTGAGGTTTAGGATTCAAATAGTGGTTTTAAAAACGCCACTTTGAGCAATTCATCGAAATGAATTCATATTACGAATTCCTTAGCAATTCCTATTTCTATCAATTTTTTTAAAGAGGAATTGCAAAGTTTAGTTAACCATTTTACAAAAAAATGAGGAATTGCTACAGAATTGCTAAGGAATTCGTAATATGAATCGATTCGATGAATTGCTCAAAGTGGCGTTTTTAGACCCTCAGGTACGTACACTGTCAAATGCTACAACGAAGTTTGTTGAAAAAGTTGAATAACTACAACTGACACATTAAAACAAATTATTTCCACAGCTATGTGCATGTTTTTTCAGTCCCCTAATCTAATTTATACTCAAATAATTTTGTTGACTTATAAAAACCACATAATGAAAATAAACAAATGTTTGTCATATAAATAAATATATCTAAATTAAGTGAAGCCACGGATAATAGTTATAATCGTACATTTATACATAAAGCTACATGTAGATCTCGTTCTATTTCCATTTACTTTCTACAATCCAAATGAATCACTTCTCAGAAGTCTGGCTGAAGTCTGAAATTCATTTTTAAAGTTCCGTTTCACTGCGACAGAGATAGATGAATTCGTTCTGTGTTCTCAGTGATAATATAACATCTTAAGGTGATCAAATCAAACCAAATCAAATCAAACCAATTTATTGTGGAACACAGGTTTATAAGATCTTCATAATATAATTATTTTGTGTCACTGCTGTAATTATTGTTCTGGATCTGAAGTTAATTTTAATTATATTCAATTATTAAATTATAGTTCCATACAGTTACAAATTGCAAAACTGCTAAAAGTGGCCGTTTTAAGCAATAATGCAATTTGTAACTATAGGGAATTATAATTTAATATGTTTAAAATTACCATCAGATCCAGAACCTTAATTACAGCAGAGGGATTTTTGATAACTTGTGTTTTCAGTGAGTAATGATTTTTAAATGACGGTGGCACTAGTGTTCACCGAGGTATCACCTTAAAACCAAAGAATTTCGGATCGCGCGCGGTCACAATTTTTTTTTTTAATCTTTGCTTAAAACAAATCATATTTAATTAAATTAAGAATTTTGTTTTCATTTTTCAAATCTACAATTTTGTTTTTTTTTCTTCGTCGTATCAACTTTTGATTATATTGATTCTAAAACATAGAATTTGGAATCGTGTGCGGTCTCTACCAGGCAAAATTCTTTTTTAATCTATGTTCTCAATATTATATTGGACCAGTATTCAGCGATTTATTGCATTTTTCGATGTGGTCATAACCCCTGCATAATCAAAGATACTTACATAATTCAACCAGTTAGGACTGAATTTTTTTATTTGCTTTTTGTTTGTATAAATTTTATCACGCCCGAATACTCAAACGCTACTCAATTTTAAGAGCCTCAAGTATCATGCTTTCGCGCTGAATGTCAACGATATGACAGTGACAGCAATATACTTGAACAGCTCTCAAAATTGAGTAGCGTTTGAATATTCGGTCAAAAATGATATTTTACCCAGTGTGAAGAAACAGAACATACAAAGGCGGACTTATCCTGTGTAGGGAATGTTTTGGTGTTTTCTGATTCTAAATAACTGATGATGAATTAATCTCAAATGACAAAAAAAAAACTCACAGGGATATTAATCACGCTTATTCAAATTCTAATGTTTTCTTTATTTCTTAAAATCTCCTGAAAATGGAAAATAAAATATATTTATCTTTACATCTTTATCTTTACATAGTATAAAACAAAGTCGCTTTCCGCTGTCTGTTCCTATGTATGCTTAAATCTTCAAAACTACGCAACGGATTTTGATGCATGAGATTCCATGATCTAGTAGTAGCTGTACTAATTAGTAACTTATTCTTTTTTATTCACTTAATATTTTATAGAGCTGTTTTGATAATTTTTAGTGTTTTGTTCTGCTGCCGCTTTAAAACTGATTTTCTGTTAAAATTAAATTCAGAAATGGCGTCCGAAAATGTTGAAAATTTCCATACATTTACATAAGACATTCAGCGGCGTTTGTGTATTAAAATGCATCTGCGCCCTGTTATAAATGGAGTCCATTAGCCTTACTTTATTACAGTTATGGCTGAACCACGAAAGACGTTTTTTATTCTTGATAATCTTCTTTTCTTCCTAAAGGAAATATTAATAAAATATATAATAAATTATATATCCTTATGAGTGTTGGATCTCGGGTTCAGAAGCCTTTAATTTATCTGGGACCATGCTTGAATGATAAAAATGAATTGTATTTCACTGTGGCTTACACAAAATAATTTCTGTCATATAAATTGTTGTAGAAACCGTCTCGAGAGGAGCGCTTCGAAGAGATGGCGGGGTTCTGTGCGAAGAATTTTGTCTGCAGCTGTTTGTGAGTACGCAACTTCTGATGTTTATGATACCTTAGTACTTCCAAGGCGTGTATGAAACAAACATGAAAGATGAATAGATAAACAGGCATAAGGCCCATTGATTTGATAACATGTAATTCATGTTCCCAATTCTCACGCAATCGAAGTTCACTTCACCGATTTTCTCCATTTTTTTTTCGTTGAGTTTAAGCCAATTCACAATCAAAAAGTTTAGATAATCCGATGCGTATGATTGAACTTTTTCAATTGTAATTTTTTGAAAAGGCAGAAATCGTGATATACCTTTGAAAAAAATTGGAGAAAATCGGTGAAGTGAACTTCGATTACGCGAGAATCGGGCCCCTGGCATAGGGAACGGATAAAATAGGATCCGGTTATTTATTTATTTTATTTTTATTTAATTAATTTTATTACACAATTGTAAACGGCGGTCTTACAGCCTGAGACTTTATCTATCAGTCAACCAAATGAGTGATGCATTATTAATTTATTTTTTTATTTATTTATTTATAGTTCCATATAGTTACAAATTGAAAAACTGCTAAAAGTGGCCGTTTTAAGCAATAATGCAATTTGTAACGATAGGGAACTATAATTTAATATGTTTAAATTTAACTTCAGCTCCAGAACTTTAATAACATAACACGGATTTTTGATAACTCGTGTTTTCAGTGAATATGTGAGTTTTAAATGACGGTGGCGCTATTGTTCACCGAGGATAAGAGTCGCCGTAAAAATGTAAAATGAGTTGAATATTTTTATCCAAGTTTTCAATCCCTGCTAGTTCTAGATATCAAGATTGAACGCTGTACCCTAAATCTAGACAAAAGCTAAAAACATAGCATCTTTTCCCTCGTGTCCTATAAACTTTACTATCCAATCTCACTTTGACATATCACTAGATAAAAATAAATTTCAATCTAGCTAAATTGGACCTCTATCTTAGATGGTTTGTGACAGAAATAGCTGACTTCAAATATGGATTAAATTCATATCGTTTGAACCACGAACAGTACTCTGCCACCAGGGTGTGAATGGTTGATTGACCATTACACCACGGGGGTCGTCGTGATTTATAATGTCAATTGACACTACACATCCGAGTTGTCTCGGCTTCTAAAGTGGTTACGCGTAGCAACCGGGACTAACGGCTTGACGTGCCTTCCGAAACATAGATTCATATTTTCTATCAGACAACAATATTCTAACTTAACAGTTAAATGCTTCCGTTATCGAACCCACGACCTCTGAGTCTACAGCTGGCGAAACACAGTGGCAATTGAGAGGCGTCTAAAAGTAATAAAACATTTAAATCAATAATGGAACGAAACAAAACTTTTTTTATTTTTAACTATTTAGTATAAGTATTTTAGTTATTATATTTGTACCTATTTTATAAAATTTTATTTCGTAATTATATAAATTAGAGATATTTGAACATTTTAATAAAACAAAAATTGGGGGCAATGATCTACAAGGGTTTAACTTTTTATAAATATGTATATCTTATAGTTATGTTACGTTAGTACTATTAAGTATTCGTGGTTATGCATAGTTTAGATTTATTTTTTTGGTTTTTTAAATTCAAATAATATTACATCATATAATTTTTTAAAAAGATAAAAATATTGCTTTGAATATAAGAATATCAGCTAAAAATACCAAACGATGTCGTCCCGTTTCCAAGCAACGGCCCCCACACAACCAACACAACTATAATAAATATTTCAGTAGTGGAGCCTACCCACGACATATAATGGTCTAATGTTCAATATGGACATTATTGTGGATAAACAAACATGCGTTAGATACCTTGTAATAATATGTGTCGTATATGGGTGTAGTTTTTGAACGTTTAGTAAAGGGATATTGTCACAATTCGAAAAAAAATACAGATTTCTATTTCGAAAAAATATTTTTTCGTTATAAAGGACGAAAACGGGACATTCTTTCGTTTACAACTACTAATGAGTACCTTAGATTAGAAATAATTGTTTTTGCCAAAAAAACCGAAACCGACTCCAATTTCTCAACTAAAAAGGATGAAATAATCAATACACTGTTGTTTAAATATTCTTCATATCAAACAATTTAAAAAATTTGAAGTCAGTGCCGATTCTTTTAATAAAATATGCTAGTCAACGAATTGGCACCAACTTCAAATAAAATAAGTTGGACTGAGCACAACAAACGAAGAGGTTTAAAATAGAGTAGGAGAAAACAGAAACATTTTTAATGTGAACAGACAATGAAACATGTTTGGACACTTGATCGGACTCGACTCAAAAAGAAAGAGAGAAAGAAAGATTTATATCATTTTCAGATAACATTTCCTGTTTCACCCACGGCTGCAGTACTGGCTGGGTATCCGGAGTACTAGGGAACGAGGCGTTGACAGGAGGTGCTTGGTTGGCGGCCCTACCATGTTTGGTAGCTTTACCAGCGGCGCCTTTCTTCGCGGTCCTTGCTGATGCTAAGGGTAGGAAGGCAGGCGCGTTTTGTATCAGCATTATCTTTATTGTAAGTATTACAACGCTAAGTTTGCCTATGGTTACAGACATTACAGTACCAGGGTGAATGCGTGAAGAACTAAAAGTTTCTTAATGGGAATAAGTGAAGTTCTCGTCCTCAATACTCTCAAAAAGAATACCTCTATATACTTTCAGCTGCAAGTTCGACGTCAGTAAACGATATGCATGCTAATGGTCTCACAACTAAGGATGCCGATGACCGGGCGAAGTGGAGGAAAAAAAGCAGGTCAAAGGGACTCTGGGCTTCGAAGAAGTTGAGGATGCAACAGGGAGAGTGCTAAGATGAGAGAGATGGTTCACTTTCAGCTGCAGTACTGGCTGGGTAATGGAGTACTAGGGAATGAGGCATTAACAGGAGGTGTCTGGTTGGCTGTATTGCTATGTTTGGTGTATTAGCGGCACCCTTTTTTCTGATGTGACAATCCAGCAACCTTATTTTTAGAAAAAGCTTAATACAGAAGTTTTTTTTGACGTGTCTTATAATTCGATGGAGACGGCTGCACGCACGAAAAAATGCAATGCGGCGTTACCTCGCTCTGAGGCGTTCCATTTCTTATGACGTTGTCACGTTCAACTATCGTCAGTAAACCGACTTTACAAACAACCGATTTTTTTCAGATAAGCTGGTCATTAGCAGCATGGTGCGGTCCCAGAGGCGTGTGGGCTGCCAGGGTCGCAGCCGGCGCAGGAGGTGCCGGAGCACTGGCGTTAGCGCCGCTGTACTGTGCAGAGATTGCGCCAAGAACCAGGGGGCTGGCTGCCATGCCCGCTTTAGCTTGCAGGTAATATTGGTAGAAAAAATAGAATACAACGAGTTCGTTTCTTGGAATGATTAAGAGTGACTATTTATAAGGACGCAAAAACAATAGCAATTTTATTTCCAATTGTTTTTGCGTCTTTATAAATAGTCAAAGACTTTCTATATTACCTATAGGAGAAAATGTTTGTAAATTCGTTAGTAGATATTAATCTTCGGAACTACTAAACCGACTGCGAGTGAAACTGCGGGGAACAACTAAGTTTGTTATACGTATATTTTGCAGTTGCGGCATCCTCTTTGCATACGGAGCTGGTGGGATGCTGTCGGCACATGCGCTATCTCTTTCCATGGCAGTGCCACCAGGAGTACTCCTGGTATCATTGATTTGGCTTCAGGAGACACCATCATTTCTCATCAGCATTGGGAGAATACAGGTTTGTCTCTTCCCCTTTCTTATACCCTAGTACTAGATTGAAAGCAGAATGAAACAATTTAAAGGCTTCTAGCTTGAGCTTCTTGTGTTTCGGAAGGCATGTTATATTCTAGATGGCGGTTGTTAAGCCATCTTAAATATTAAATATTGCTGGGTTGATGAAGAGTGAAGCAAGTCTTAAATTCATTCATTCATTTCGTGTAGGTGTCATGGTCAATCGACCATGCACACCCTGGTGTCAGAGTTCTTCGGAACCGCTTCTCGGCCTCTGACATGGTTCTTTTAACGACTACCAGATGGCAGCCGGGACCAACGGCTTAACGTGCCTTCCGAAGCACGGAATCATCTTTTTTGTCAGACAATCAGGTGATTCAAACACTGCAATGTCCTAACCAAACTGGAAACAACTAAACAAAGTATGCTATTGAACCCTCAACCCCCGGGTCTTTAGGCAAACGCCTTAACCACTGGACCACGGAGGCAGTTCAAGTCTTAAATAAAAAAAATATATGTTTACAGGACGCAGCTAAAGTTATATGCTGGTTTGACGGCTCAGACTTTCAAGAAGACCTGACCGACGTAATAGAACAGCAAGAGGTGAGAATTAGGACATCAGAATGCTACGGGAGACGCGAGGCTATGAGGAGACAGGACTCGGACACATTCCAGCCGATGTTGAAGAGAATCAGTGGTCTGGATTCCAATTCTGATAAGAGAAGTGAACCTTCTGCGTGTAGAGAGTTGTGTAAGTATACAAATATCAGCATTTTTCATCAGTTGTTCCACTTGCCAAGCTAAGATATTGAGGAGGCATTCTCTAGGGAGAATTAGCCGTATTGTTTTCCCGTTGCCTTCTACGCCAGGATGTTTGAAGGCCTTTTAACTCCTTCAGGCCCCTGTAGCCTGCCCTTTCAGCTGTGTCTCTACAAAGGGTTCGGGTTATCACATCCGTCATCCGATACTTGGCGTTATCAGCTCGTTTAACACCACCCGGAGGACACGTGCAACTCCATCCTCCAATAGATCGGGCACATCACGACGCTCAGTAGTGAGCCAACAACTGGAGGAGGAAGAAGAGGCTAAGATATGCAAAATCGTCAGATATGATATAATATGTTGCTTGTACAAATTTTCTGCTACATCGTTCTTTTTTTCGGTTTTCAGTTCGCCACCGTCGCTCCCGCCGCGCTCTGTTCTCATGCTTCTTTCTGCTGTGTGTGGCGGCGGGCAGCGGCGCCGGCGCAGTCAACAGCTTTGCGGCAGCAGTCCTTAGGCATTCATCTCATGCTGTACCGCATCTCAACGTTACCGCCTATAACTTTACTCTTTATAATGGGTGAGTTTTTACAATGTTTACCTTCCATATATGGATTTAAAGAACAATTTGAGACAACGCCAGATTTCCTAATTCTATGCTTCCAGACTATTTCAATAAATGACTTATTTCACTATCATTGTCAAATATAAAGTTTGGATTTTGTCTGCTCTATGTATTAGTAGTAAAATAGCTTTGTTTTAATCACCACCACTATGTAAAGAAATAAGCAAGCCTTTAAAGAAATATTTCACTTTAACACTATTATTTATTCTTGCTTCCCTTTGTTTTTGAGTACAAAGAACTTCTCTTATGTAAACCGTACACTCAAGTGATGGTTTTGTTGCAAAAACAATTTTTTTACAGGCAATTCTGCTGAAAATTATACAAAATCAAGTAACTGCCTTTGAATAATCTGTATAGTTATCGTAGGTAATTAATTTAGATCACTTATCTCGTTTCCTAAAAAGATAAAGTCATCAAGATATTGAGTGATTTTACCGAAGAAAGCGACACAGCAATAAAATAACACATGTTTATTTCAGGACAATGCCTCGTACATTGTTTGATACATCAGAAGCCGGGTCGATCATGTGCGGTACAGCTTTGGTACTAGGAGCAGCAGTAGCCACCGTTACAGTTGACAAAATTGGCAGAAAGGTATAAATAGATTTAAAAAAAAAAGTTCAACCTTCAGTGGTTTTTTGATGCAAATTTTCTTTATAGCCGTTTGAGCAATAGGCTAAAATTGTGCTTCAAACCTTATTGTGTCGACCAGGGTGTCCATAGCCGATTGACCGTGTTAGTGTCACCTACACGAATAGATGATGATGATCGTGTTGACGTACGTAGACCTATTTCTTCGTAGTCTTATACAAGTCATCCCGCGTGAAGGTGGGGATACTGGGCACGTTCATTGTCAGGGGGACTTAATAAGACCCTGGATCTGATTTGTGATTTATTTTAAGCAAAACGATGACTGTCTTTCAGATATTGCTTCTCTGGTCCTGCTCCGGTATAACCTGCTGCCTGGCGCTGTTAGGTGTCTATTGCGACCCTCGATTACGTATGCACTCCTGGTACACTCACCGGCTATGGCCCTACAGAAGACTTCTGAACGATGATAGCACCGATCAAAAAATCATCAATATACATGAAAATTACATCAACGTACCTCAAAACACAACTATATATGAGGATTTAATAATGAAAAATTATACTAAGAGTTGGATTAATGTTAATGAGAATTTGACTGATGTTACGCCAAAAGTTTTAAACGTTGTGAATGAAGATGCGACATTATGGGCTCCAGTTACTTTGTTGTCTATGGTGTTATTCCTGTACAATATAGGATTGGGATCTGTACCTTTTGTGTTAGTTTCGGAGTTATTTTCAATGAATGTAAGTATTTGATTCTGATTTTAAATAACTTTAATCCCAACTTGACATTATAAATGCGGAAGTGAGTTTGTATATTTGTTTGTTTGTTACATCTTCACACTTTATCTACTGAACTACTGCTTGAAACTTTGCGTACACATAGTTAGGAGCACTAAAAAGGACCTTTCATCCCAGGAAAAAACACTGTTCGCGAAATTCACGCGGGTGAAGCCGCGGGCGAAAGCTAGTAAATTCATAATCAAATTTTCTTGATCATCACCTATTTGAATTATGTCTAATGTTTTCTGGAATAAAAACTTGTTCACTTTAATGACAGAAGTTTAAAAACATGGTTCTCTTTAACAAATGTTTAAATTATGTTTCAGGTTCGAGGCCTCGCTTCCAGCCTTCTCATATCTTGGATGTGGCTAAGCAGCTTTCTTCTTCTCCGATATTACGGCACTATTGCTGTCTCCCTCGGTCTCCACAGCACCTACTACATCAGTGCCTCTATCACACTTCTGGGCTCCTTGTACACGTTCTTTGTAATTCCAGAAACTAAAGGAAGAAGTCAGGAGGAAATCAATGAATCTTTGGATGGACCCTTTTTAGTTATAAAGAAAAAGAATCAGCGATGACAATAATTCAAGATAAAAATGGCGTTTATAATGGTAAAATTTACATTTGGAAAATTTGACTTGACCAGATAAATAATGGGAAGAGGATGAAACTGATTAACAGATCAATCTTGTGGGCATGATTGTAGAGGATACAAATTTAAAAAATATGCTTACCTACATCTTATCCAAACCAAATGAATTAATTTTGAATCTCTGATGAAATTTAAATCAAATTTAATCGTGATACCGCCTCTTCAACCAGTGTGTTTTGCCCACAATAACCTACGGTGCCGAGACATGGACTCTCACAAAAGGAACCATGCATAAGATTGCAGTTGCACAAAGGGCCATGGAACGAGTCATGCTCGGCATTAAACTACAAGATCGAATTCGCAACTCGGAGATCCGACGTAGAACGACAGTTCACGACGTACTCTTTAGGGTTGCAGCTCTTAAATGGAACTGGGCAGGACACCTGGCTAGAAGGAACGATGGTAGGTGGAGTAAGGCTGTAACGGAGTGGTACCCTAAATACGGAAAGCGAAGTACTGGACGTCCAGCGGCTAGATGGGTCGATGATATTAGGAAGGTTGCTGGCAACAACTGGATTGCGGTGGCTCACAGTAGGGATACATGGCATAGACGGAGGGAGGCTTATGCCCAGCAGTGGGTTGTGAACAGCTGATGATGAAGATGATGATGATCGGAAATTACAAATAACTTGGCTTGATGGTCAGATGACCTGAAGAAGGTCGCAGGCAGACGCTGGATGCAGGCCGCGACAACCGGTCGTTCTGAAAATCCTTGTGGGAGTTATAATCCTAGTAATAAACAGTGGGGTAATAAGTACTCATAAAATGTAGAAGCAAAAACGATAATAATTACCGTACTAAATCAAGATATTAATGTATTTACTAAACTAACAGCTGATCTGAAAAAGTTTGAGAGCAAATGGCTGGAGACTACGGAACAAATCACTACATAGTATAAAAGAAAGTCGCTTTCTCTGTCCCTATGTCCCTTTGTATGCTTAAATCTTAAAACCTACACAACTTTGTTTTAATGCGTTTTTTTTAAAGATAGAGTGATTTAAGAGGAAGGTATTTATGCCCATGCGAAGCCGGGGCGGGTCGCTAGTAGTAAATAAGGAATATACAAAAAAATAATATTATAGGCGGACTTATCTCTAATGCAAATAGAGGTTTGAAATGAGATTTGGGACCCCTGCTGACTTGCCCAGCAGTGGGACAATTTATTAATAAAAAAAAATAACTAAACATGATTCTATATAAAGTTAAATAGGTATATTACTAACTGTGTATAATTTATTGTCCAATCTTTAATTTTTGAATTAAAAGCAGTGTCAATGTTTAAACTATATAGACGAGAATTAATTGATCATTGTTAGTAGGTTAGATAGTAATAAAATCAAATTACCACCAAAATTATCAAAATATATGTTAGCTGTGTATAAGAAAAATTTAAATATGATTGTGATAATTGTAAATAAATAAAAATATCAATTGTACATATAATTGTGGCAATATTTTGTTTAGAATTAAATAAGAGTCAAACAAATATAATTAATCATCAGATTCATTGGTAATTTTTAAGATACATAGATTAACATTTTGGATGTTAAAATAATGGAAGTATTTTGGATAATAAGGTAGCTTTCTCAATAGCCGCTAGAAAGAAGAATATCAATTCTGTCATCGTGTTACCCTTAACTGTCTACGTGTGGCGATTGGATCCTCAAAGTTGCCTTTTGGACCCAATTGAAGGTGGGCTGTAGAATATCAATTCTGCCATCGGGTTACCCTCAACTGTCTACGTGTGGCGATTGGACCCTCAAAGTTTCCTTATGGACCCAATTGAAGGTGGGCCGTACGCGTTTTTGCCTATGTAATAGTATAAAAAAAATTGCGGAAGAGTGTGGGGTTTTGTATGGGAGACCTCCTTATATTAGTTGCGATTATTAAGTTAATAACCGGCGATCCGAAATTCTTTTCTTTTAAAATAAACTGGTTTGGTCGTGTATGATTTTTTAACTTAATAAACTGAGTGAAATCGTTACATTATATTTATACATATATTTCAGTGAAATGAATGGAATTGAGAATATGCAATTAGGCACTTATGTTAGAGTTGGTAAGGGTGTTTTTCATATAACAACAATTATATTTAGTTTAGAAAAAATTGGGCTACTGCCAAATTGAAATGTGTTCTATTAATATGTAATAGGTACTATAATTATTAAATGTAACTAAGTAGGTATATGTGTGATACGGATAGTATAGAATAATAGTGTTAAGAAATTGAATGAAATAGCTAGTACTTATCAAATTTTAAATATTTAAAATGTCACAGTATTTGAATCAACCAAAATATTTTTTTTATAATTTGTCTACAAAATATACAGATAATAAAAGTTTATTTTAATATATGTATTATTGTAGCATTGAAAGCAAACATGTATTTTTTAAGAATTTATTTAAAAACTTTTAAATTTTTATTAAATTTTTTACTAAAAATGAAACTGATATTCTAATACTAATATTTTATCGGACATATTTTTGGAACTGGACAATGCGATAGGAGAGGCAGAATACTAGTCCAATATAATCATTAAAATATAAGAAAGTAATATAAACTGAAATATCAGACATCCGGCACATTGGCACGTCGACGACAAAGAAAGAACCAATTCAGTAAGAATATTAAAATACCCCTCCCAATACAAGGGTGGTCTTACTATGGGCTTCATAAGAAAGCTCAAGGTCGCCCAAAGAGCCATGGAGAGGACTATGCTCGGTGTTTCCCTACGAGACCGCATCAGAAATGAAATCCGTAGGAGAACAAAGGTTGCTGACAGCCCAGCGAATTAGCTCTTTAAAGTGACAGTGGGCAGGGCACATACCTAGACGAACCGGGTATAGAAGGTTCTCGAATGGCGACCACGCACCTGCAGATGGTCAGATGACCTGAAGAAGGTCGCAGGCAGACGCTGGATGCAAGCCGCTTTCAAACGTTCATATTGAAAATCCTCGTGGACAGCCTGCGGCTGAAATGATGATGGATTGTAATAAGCGCTGCAGCCGGACCACAGCCAGGCAGCATTTTGCTGGACAGAGATAGGGTATTGCACTTAATAGAAGGTCACAAATACAAGAACTACCTATGGTACATACCAAATTTTGTTAATGAAATAAAGAAATTTTAATTTAATTTAAATAGAAACTGATTTGTTAGCAGGAAACGTTAATTTTAGTGAAATTTAACATACCCGAGTGAACGATACGATAGCATATAGATAGTTTAGAACGAGAGGTTTGACATAGGGTACTTTTGGTCGCGATATAACCCAGTCCCACGCGGGCGGAGCCGCAAGCAACAGCTAGTTATTAATAAAAAATAAATGTCTATTATATTTGACTAATGTTCATGGCATGTCATGTATAAATGGTACCGCACAAATTGTTTGTATTTGAACAATGATTTTACCCAAGAAGGTGTTACTTAACGGGAACACAGAGTACTGTTGAGTTACATTGTCACTCAAAGGGATAAAAAAATGTGGCATTGAGTTACAGTGTAACTAATCGGTATTTTTTTTCCCAATGGGTTACAGTGTAACACAAAATGGTGTATCTCAACGAGAACAAAGGAAACTTATAGGTTATAAGCCGTATAAGGCTAGCCAAATTGTAATAGGATTGTCGAACGGATGTATTTTGTATGAATGATTAAATGGCTATAAATGTTAGTATTTTCTTATTCCCTGTGTCTTTTTTTTTTCTTTTTTTTTCTATTTCTTTGAGGTTGTTAGTACTGGTTTTCCAGCCTGTAAGTTTTTGAGGTTTAAGGGGTACTTTCACTCTGGTATGAGAAAGAAAAACATAGAATGAGCTGCTTCTCTTCCCGCGCAAGCCGTAAAAGTCGACTGAGGGAATCGGCGAATGGGGTAATCATGACATAGGCGATGCGGCTAGCACCCATCACAATTGATTTCCTGTTTTAAGACGATACCTCGGTGAACACTAGCGCCACTGTCATTTAAAAATCATTATTCACTGAAAACACAAGTTTAAAAAAATCCGTGTTATGTAATTAAGGTTCTGGATCTGAAGTTCATTTTAAACATATTAAATTATCAAATTATAGTTCCATGTAGTTACAAATTGCAAAACTGCTAAAAGTGACCGTTTTAACTTTGTTATACTATAGTGATAAATAAAACAAAACAGTATAAATATATTTTTATTTGCCGTAAATATATTTAAATTAATAAATAACAGTGAACTTTAATATCACAATTCATAAACATATTCGATACAAATAATCCTTTATGACTAACTCGTAAATTAACGCTTGGATATCAACCATCTAATATTCATTGTACAATTAACTAAGTATAAATGAGAATCAAATGTAATAGAAAATTTACCGACCACATAAATATATAAGGTGGACTCAAATCACCTGCAAATATTTTAAGGGCAGATTCGGACCACTAAACTGAACAACTTTTTCAAATAAACTTATATCGAAATACGAAAAAAAAAAATGACCTCCCATACAATTTGAGAATAATCAGCTGATCTGGTTAAGTATGGGGAGTGAAAAAAATAATTTCATATTATGACATAAGTTTATTGAGATAAGTAGTTCAGTATAGTGATCTGAATCTACCCTTAAAATATTTGCAGTTGATTTGAGTCCACCTTATAATAAGGAATAAGGAAGAAATTGCATTAGCGATAAGTCCGCCTTTGTACACAATGTTTGTATTTGTATCAACATGTATAATTTGTATGATAAAGGTACAATAAAGAGTATATCTATCTATCTATCTATATCAGATGGACACAAATCAACTGCAAATATTTTAAGGGCAGATTCAGATTATTATACTAATCAACTTTTCCAAATGAACTTATTTTACGTCTAAATTTAGTCAAAATCATGTTTAATGTGCTATTAAAATTTCAGTTAGGCATTTTGTTTGATTATATGAAAAAAGTAAGTAATTTAAAAAAAATATAAATAAATAATATACTTACTTCACTAACCCTAAATGGATCTTGGCTTCTATAAGGATAAAGCATACTAGGTATTGCATGTTTTTAAATTTTATTTTATTTTCCCCAATTTCATTTTAATCCTAAAACAAATTTCCTAAATTTCATATATTTCCCTAATCTTTATTTTCTAGTCAATGAAATACGAATAAATTACACAATTTCAATTGAGCAACAGAACTTATTCCTAAAATTTTTGATCTTATTTTAGTATCAAATTCAATCGACCTTCCGAATTGACAGTAAATGTCGAATTCGGTCAAAACTATTTTTATATCCTTTATTATTATAACGGTCATAAATTAAAAAAAAATTGCTAGCGTCGCCACGATTTCATAGTTATATGATATTACTAGCGACCCGCCCCGGCTTCGCATGGGCATAAAAACCTTCCTCTTGAATCACTCTATCTATTCCCTATCAAAATTCGTTGCGGTAGTTTTAAAGATTTAAGCATACATAGGAATATAGGGACAGAGAAAGCGACTTTGTTTTATACTATGTAATGATTAGTTCATCGCCCAGGGTCTGCCTAATTCGATTTAGTAATAGTCAAAATTAGTATTATATTAATGATCTGTGCAACCAACTTGAGTCTAATGTCTATGAAGTTGATCCGAATCCTAATATTTAAATATGATGGTGACTGAATTAAATACTAAACTATAAAACACAAAGGTACATCTTTAATATTAAACACAAATATAGGTACATTATATATCACAGCCTAATTATTCCAAGTATCAGATCATCATACATTTTTTGTGTAAAAGGTACATACTCTCCAGTTTTTTGATCCAAAAAGTACATAGGATCTTTGTGTAAATCTGGACTGTAACCTTGTTCTATCAATTCCTTCTTCTTTAGTTTAAATGTTGCAGTCAATGGTGGTTCTGGGAGTACCCTGATGAATAAGGGCCTCGCGTAAACTGGAAGACTCGATTTTATACCTTTAGCTAACTGCGCAAGGTCTAATTTCCTTTCTGGGTCTGAGATTGCTGCCATGCCCGCTTTACCTTCAACGTGTGGTATCTGTAAGGAGGATATCGTGGTTGATTTGATGGTTAATGCTTTTTGTATACAATTTAGAGACATATATCTAAAAAAAAGTGGTAAAGAATGTTCGTAATATTAGGAGTCTCGTGCGCTTTGCTGACATTTATTCATTTACAAAGAAGCTTTTAATTATAAACTCAACGTTTGTCTACTCAGAAGAATAAAAAAATATTACTTACCGGCACACCATACACAACAGCATCTTTTAATCCAACCAAGGAACTTATAACTCCTTCTACTTCAGCTGTTGATACGTTTTCTCCTCTCCAACTACAAGAAGAAAAAAAAACCTGGTAAGGTATAAAACAAATATATAATTATATCTACAACTAGCTTGGCATTAAGTTGAGGCCAGTGAGGGACGCGCGAGCATCGTAGCGGCTACGAAGTCAGTACGCCTGTCTTGTCTACTACGGCGTAGCGTCTACGCTTGGTATCATTATTTGCTGCTAACTTTTGGCTTATAACGTATACACGTTAGTACTATTTATCTATTCTGTGACAGTGCCAAGGGATTTCAATTCTTTTTACACTCATAAAACCAGAATATGACACTACCGTAAGTGTTTGTCAGAAAATATACAAGTTCCATTACTTAACTCTTACTGCAAGAATAAGTATTCTCAGGGAGAGTGCACATAAGGTGAGCAATAATTGACAGTTTTTGTAAGACATTAACACCCATATTCTTAAACGTTACCTTATAGGTCTCCTCCACTCAACCTCATTCGAGGACGCCTCAAGGAAGTCCTCCAACTTTCCTTGAAAACGGTATTCTTAATTGTTTCCTTGAGCAAACTCCAGTGAGGATGAGTCAAGGAATGACGTTCCGTTTTACATCTGTATGTTGGTAAACCGCTTAACTTTTTGACGTAAAGAGAGTTTTTGACAAAGTTTCTTTTTCAATTTTAGCTAACTACCATAGATTTATTATAAAGCAACAAAATACTTAAATACACAAAGAACTTATTATAGTAGGTACAAATTCTTTTAAATCTGGTCCTCAATAAAAGCACCTACCTTTCGTTAAACGAAACGTTCGAGTTCCTTATATTTGACAGTTCGTTCCTCACCTCCATTGAGTAATTTCCTTAAGGTGAGTAAGCTAGTGTCAACTATGAATACCATTGAGGTCGAGTGAGGATGAGTCGAGTTTGAGTAAACGTTTGAGAATATGGTTGTAAGTTCTGAAACTGGCTGATGTTGTAATTATTTATAACCTTAATATACAACATGTTAACAAGAAATAAATGAATCTGAATCGAAGATTACACTGATATACAGAATTCCAGAATGCTTCCTCTACACTCATCACTCTCATCATACGCGTAATCAAACTCACCGAAACGTATCACCAGTGCGGTCTTTAAAGTAGAAGTATCCATAATGGTCCATGACCAGTATGTCCCCAGTGTTGAAGTAGCAGTCACCATCCACCTTCACATTCCTCACCATCTTCTTCTCCGAAGCCGTTTTGTCTGCGTACCCTGAGAATGTTAGGATTGCCTTCTTCGGGTCTATCTTTCCTAATAACACGCCTGAAAAATAATGGTGCATTGTATATTAACTGGAAACAACTAAACAAAGTATGATTCCTGCGAGAATCAAAACCACCGGGTCTACAGGGGGCCTAAAACGCCACTTTGAGAAATTCATCGAATCTATTCATATTACGAATTCCTTAGCAATTATGTAGCAATTCCACTATATTTTGTAAAATGGCAAACTAAACTTTGCAATTCCTCTTCAAAAAAATTGAAAGAAATAGGAATTGCTAAAGAATTGCAAAGGAAGTCGTAATATGAATCGATTCGATGAATTGCTCAAAGTGGCGTTTTTAGACCCACAGATGTTTATAGTGAAGCGCTTGGATAAGAAAGAAGCTTGGAAAGCTACGGCCCGTAAAAGTGCGAGCGGTGAGCGGGAATGAACAAAGTGGGCTACGAGTAAGGCGCACCCTAGACGCTCATACGTGCATGATGGAAAACCATCAAACAAAGGAATGATACTGGAAAGGTGAATTGAATCGACTGATTTCCAAACAAATCATTTTATTTTTTTTAATTTGTATCAAGATTTTTGCGATGATTTGTTTGGAAATCAGTCGATTCAATTCACCTTTCGAGTACCATCCCTTTGTTTGATGGTTTTCCATCATGCACGCATGAGTGTCTAGGGTGCGCCTAAGTGAACAAAAGTACGAAAACGTTAGAAGCATGCCACGAGTTGCCGCTTCAGGCTCAGGGCTCGGAACCTGTATTTTAAAGAACCAAAAATAACGATTTTTAACCTGGTAAATAAGTATAAGGTCGGTTTTAGGGTCCTAAATACCAGGTTAAGACCGATATTTTTGGGGATTTACATTTTTACAGCGACCGATACCATCGGTCGCTGTAAAAATGTATGGGCAGAAAACTGAGCTGGTTTTTTTATTTTAACCAGGTTTCCGAGCCGTGTTCAGGCTACCGCTCCCGCGTATCGCTTCCGCGTCCCGCTCCCGCTTACCGCTCGCAGGTTGCGAGGCGGGTCCTTTGGACAGCAATGTGATAGCTATCTCTCTCAGCATTATTCCTAGAGCTTCAGAGTGCTCTTTCCTACATTTTCTTCTCTACTTCGCCCAGTCAAATGTTATTACACTGCTGTACTGAAAGCAGTGTAACATTATGAGTTTAAAATACCGGTACCTGGTTCGTGAGGTCCACAGTTGATGCACTTCCCATTGCTATCTCTGAGTATTTCTCCAGTGATTTGGTCACATCTGAAACATTTTTTTTCCCAAATAGATGGAATTTAAATTAAAAGATTAAAAGAAAAAAATACAGTTGACATGAGAAGATTAAAAAAAACTTACTTGACTAGTGTAAGAGGGTATATCGAGGATACCAGCCGACTGAGGAACCCAATGGCACCGACTTTGGAATCCATGTTCACTGAAAAAGAAATATCAAGTTCATTCATTCATTTCGTGTAGGTGTCATGGTCAATCGACCATGCACACCCTGGTGTAAGAGTTCTTCGGAACCGCCTCTCGGCCTCTGACATGGTTCCTTTAACGACTACCAGATGGCAGCCGGGACCAACGGCTTAACGTGCCTTCCGAAGCACGGAATCATCTTTTTTGTCAGACAATCAGTTGATTCAAGCCTGCAATGTCCTAACCAAACTGGAAACAACTAAACAAAGTATGCTTCCCGTGGGAATTGAACCCTTGACCCCCGGGTCTACAGGCAAACGCCTTAACCATTGGACCACGGAGGCAGTTAATATCAAGTGAAAAGCAATAAACAACTCGTCATGTGTTAAGGTGAGCTAGAAAAATGGAATAACAATATTGATTATTAAAAAAATTTCATGCATAAGCTGAAGAAACAAAAATATTATGATAGCTAATTCCATCTCTTCCAGTCAACTAGCTATTTCTTTATTTTATACTAGTTATTATTGAGGAATATTTTCTGCGCGCACCGCCTATAAAATTGTCGAGTTATCAACCTTCCATCTCTTCCAGTCAACTAGCTCTTTTTTTATACTAGTTATTATTGAGGAATATTTTCTGCGCGCACCGCCTATAAAATTGTCGAGCTATATCCATCAACCATAGCTTACCAAGATTGCTGTTCCCCTCAGTAGCTCCGTAGAACTCCAGCACGCGCTGTATATTAAATCTCCTCACGAACTCCTCCCAAATCTGCGGCCTTAGTCCATTACCAGCCATGACGCGGACTTTATGAGCCCGGTCATTGAGACCAGGAGGCACTGCGAGGAGGTAGCGGCAGATCTCACCGATGTATTGGGCTACCTGCAAAAGATATGTATTGACTGGTGAAGATATTGACCTTACAACGGTCTTGTTAAAGAAAGACCGCAAATCATATATGTTTATAAATAGCAGACCTTGCGAACAGAGAAGCCCAACTATGATCGGAACGGTAGTAGTAATTCTAAATCTATGATTGCCATCATAGGGCACTTTCATTAATCCCCCCCCCCCCTTTTCAGAAACCTGTTCGGATATACAATTGTGTTGATGGCAACTCTGCGCGACCATCGACCACGAACCGCGGGCGGTACCCCGCGCGCCTCTCATCGAAATGTCAGAATCAATGACACATTGCTTCACCGATCGTGCTACGAGCCGTGTCGATTTTATTGTCGGGTTGCATGGATTATACCTACTATAAATACAGTCCATTGAATTTTATTATACTCGCATTAGGGATTCCTAGTATTCTTCTCCATATACGGGCACCTACAACAACATAAGTCCTTCGAGACTTTCGCCAAGACAAGGAATTTTGGGCGCGGCCAGCTGACTGTCAAAATTCAAAAATTGAAGAAGGACGTCGGTTACAACGGTCACCAAGTCATCGAAATTCCTGCTAATCCAGCATCATCTTCGTGTTTCCTGACTGTATCATCGGGTCTAAGGCGGACTCATCACATCGGCAACGCAGAAGTACCTACCCATCGTGAAGAAGATTCTCCGCCACAGGGAGGAACAAGGATAAGGGCACCAAAATCGTGAGATCGACCCAATTTCCTTTACTTTCACTCATCTTCACATTTCACTATTATTTAGTGCTCATTTCTCAATTTCATTTTCATCTGTGCTTAATAGTTGTTGGCATTTCATCATTTTGTAGTTTGAAAATCGTCGGTTACGTATCATTTCATTTGAAAAATCATAGCGTATTTACTAGTTTGTGTGGTTAAGTAGTGTGTAGTAACTTAGTTTGTACGTAGTTTTGGTGTATTTAGTGGATATTTTTCACCAAGATTACCCATCGCAAATTTTCAACATCCCGTAAAATCATCAATCACCTCATAATTTCATCACATCATATTCATTCGTAAATCATTTTAGCGTTTTAATACCTCTTAGCAATAACAATCCGATTTACAGTTATTTTGTACTAACATATATTTTTATTTTTATAGGTCGGTAGTCAGCTGATTGCGACTAACGGTAATAACTTCATAGCGGTGCGCCTGACGTAACATCGGAGCAAATATACGTATCGTTCTGTTTATATTATTTTCTTTTAGGATTTTCGGTTTTGCATTAACTTAAATTCAAATTAAGTTTTTTTTTTTAAATTACCTTCCTAGATTTTTTTTTAACTTTTATTTCTTAACAACTATACTTTCTAACTAAACTTAGCTTAACTTATACAATGACGGACGTAAAAATAACAGCATTAATTAAAAAGAGAGGAACATTAATGAGTAAATTAACTACATTTTGCAATTATATAAATTTACTAAATAATATTTCAGTTCAAAACCCTAGCGTCTTAAACGAACTAAAAACGCGACTAGAAAAAATTGAGGTATTGTATTCCGAATTCGATGTGCTTCAGGGGGAGATTGAGGAGCTTTCCGACGATCCGGAAGTGCGGTACCAGGAACGGGAAATATTCGAGGGCCAGTTTTACGCAGCCGTCGGCTCGGCCAAGGCGCTCTGTGACTCCGTGTCATCGGCGTCATCGCCCAACACCTCCATGCATAGTGCTGAGGTAAGCTCTCATGATGCACACACACACAAACACAACAATTTTGTAAGGCTTCCTAAAATTAATTTACCTACTTTTGATGGCGACTATCAGCAGTGGCTTGAGTTTAGAGATACTTTCATATCGATTATTCATTCGAATGATAGCATGGATAGTATCAATAAATTTTATTATTTACGCGCTTGTCTCCATGGAAGTGCGGCTTTAGTTATTAAAAGCTTGGACTTTAAAGCCAATAATTATGCCTCTGCTTGGGACCTGCTTTGCAAGAGATATGACAACAAACGCTTGCTTGTCAATAATCATGTTCAAGCTCTCTTTAATGTAAGCTCAGTTCAAAAGGAGTCTAGTAAAGCTTTGCGTTATTTAGTAGACATTACAAATAAAAATCTCCGAGCTTTGGCCACGCTTGATCAACCCACACAGCATTGGGACACGCTCATCATTCATATGATGTCTGCTAAATTAGATCCTACCACAAATAGAGAGTGGGAGGAACATCGTAGTAATCGTAGTGAGCCACCAACCTTAGATATTTTCCTAACTTTTTTAACAAACAGGGCTGACCTTCTCGAGACACTGGAGGAGTCCAGGAGCAGTAAAGGTAAATCTGAAAATTCTCCTGTTCAAAAACAGAGGAGTTTTATCGTTTCTACAGGCAAACGAAAATTATCTTCTTGTCCATTTTGTAATAAACCTCATTCTTTATTTAACTGCTTTGGCTTTCGAAAGCTTCCAGTGGAAACACGCATTCAGCGAGTCAATGAGTACAAGGTATGCAAAAATTGTTTAAGGTCTGGTCACAATGAGTCTCAATGTAGCTTGTCTCACTGTAAGTACTGTAAGATTAAACACAACACGCTTTTACATATAGACTCGCCAAATGAAGTACCTATCTCACATGAAAGTGTTGTATTATCTGCTGAGCACTCACATTCACAGCAATCATTTTCTAATGCAAACCATGTATTACTTTCCACAGCACTGGTCAAAGTGTTCGACTCCCACGGGTCACCTCACACTGCCAGAATCCTGCTGGACAATGGTAGTACTGGCAACTTTGTTACACAAGACCTCTGTAACAGACTACAAATACGCACCCACGATGCGTGTTCAAGGGTAACAGGTATCAATAATCAAACTTCCAATAGTTCACAGTCTTGCTCTCTTATGTTCGAGTCTTTAGATGGTAGCTATAGGACACATATTGATTGTTACGTTTTATCCAATATAACATCGTTGTTGCCTAACACATACATAGACATAAGCCACTTAGAATTGCCATCTGGTGTTCGTTTAGCCGATCCAACCTTCAACGTTCCGTCAGCTATTGATATTCTCGTAGGCGCGGACGTATTTTGGAAAGTATTAGGCACCAATCGAATCCAGTTAGGTAAAAACAAACCAGTCTTATTTGAAACCAAATTCGGATGGTTGGTTTCAGGCGCCATAGCTACTTTCGGTTCTCATCAACAATCTGTATGTATGTTTAGCAACGACAATAAACCTCAAATAGATTTATCTCGTTTCTGGGAATTAGATACAATCCCTTCTCAATATGAGTTTACCCCAGACGAGCTTACATGCGAACAAGAGTTTGTTAAATCTTTAACGAGAAAATCAGATGGTCGCTTTGTAGTGTCCATACCATTGAAGGAGTCTCCAGAAAGCCTGGGCGACTCGTACGTCATAGCAAAGCGTAGATTTCTTTCCCTAGAACGTCGGTTAGAGAGAGAGAGCCGCGTATGAAAGCACTCTACGACGAATACATGACTGAGTATTTAGAGTCAGGTTATATGTCGGAAACTAAATCTAAAATTCCCAACACTGTTTATTGTTATCTTCCTCATCATGGTGTCTATAAGGAAAATAGTGTTTTCACCAAATTACGCGTAGTCCTAGATTGTTCCTGTGTCACATCTTCTGGTAAATCTCTTAATAGCATACAACGCATCGGACCTGTTGTTCAAGACGATTTAATTTCGATACTTATCCGTTTTCGACAGCACAAGTACGTCGTGTCAAGTGATATTGCACGTATGTACCTCCAAATTTTAATTAAAAAAGAGCAGCGTCCATTGCAACAAATTTTGTGGAGGTTCGATCCCTCTCAACCACTGAAGACGTATACGTTGAACACAGTCATTTTTGGCTCGTCATCAGCGCCATATTTAGCAACCAGATGTCTTAAACAGTTAGGATTAGATTCGCCAGATCCCGACACTAAACGTTCCATCTGTCGTGACATGTATGTTGACGATTATTTATCAGGTCAGGACACATTAGAGGGCACGATTGCACAGTGTAAAAGTGTTATTAAAACATTAAAAACTGCCAAGTTTAATTTGCGTAAATGGCATTCAAATAGCAAAGAAATTCTTAGTGCAATCTCTGACGATGCGGACATGTCTGGTAGCGTAGATCTCAGTGACAAGGAAACGTCTAAAACGTTAGGTCTTAATTGGATTTGTTTAACCGACACCTTAGTTTTTCGCATAAAACTACCCAAACTTGATAAGGTAAATAAGCGACTTATCTTGTCCACAATATCACAAGTATACGACCCGATTGGACTTATTTCACCTTGTATTGTGGAAGCCAAAATTCTACTTCAAGACTTGTGGATACTGAAATGTTCTTGGGATGAGGAAGTTCCAGAGAATATTAAAAAACAGTGGACCGATTTTTCTGTTTCTTTATTAAATTTAAATAATTTTAATATACCCAGATGTGTTAAAATTACGCCATCTATTGATAACCAAATACATGTGTTTACAGACGCATCGGAAAAGGCGTACGGTACATGTGTTTATGTTAGGAGCGTAGGCACTGATGGCTCAGTGTGTGTACGGCTTCTCGCATCAAAGAGTAAGGTAGCGCCTATGAAATCTACAACCATTCCGCGATTAGAGCTGTGCGGAGCTCTACTAGGAGCAAGACTGTGCGCTAAGATCATATCATCTGTTACCTTTGAATATAGCTCGTGTACATGTTGGTCTGACTCGACGATAGTGTTGAGTTGGCTCTCTTCTTCCCCAGCGCAGCTTAAGCCTTTCGTTAGACACCGCGTTGTAGAGATACAAGATAGCTCTCACGATTGGCGCTATGTTCCAACCAAATCGAATCCAGCTGACTTGGTTTCCCGAGGTATGAGAGCCGATCTTTTACAGGACTGTTCCCTATGGTGGTCGGGACCTCCCTTTCTACTGTTAGAGCAGTCTCAATGGCCAACTAAGCCCAATCAAAATAATGTAGAGTTGCCGGAGATAATACACACAGTTCATACATCACAAATACCGCCTTTACATATCGACATAATTAAAAATCTTATTAAAAAATATTCTAGTTTTTCTAAATTACAACGCATAATAGCCTATATTCTTAGATTTATTAATAATTGTAGAAATGTCACAAATCTTAGTGAATATCTATCGTTGTCAGAGCTGAAGGCCGCAACGACTCTTCTTATAATCACATCTCAGAGGGAATCATTTCCTGAAGAATTTACTTTTAAATAATAAACCTTTGCCAAATAAAAACCGTTTATTATCATTATCGCCATTCATAGACACGGACAATGTCATACGCATTGGCGGAAGGCTTGGTAACTCTCACTACGATTATAACATCAAGCATCCCGTCCTTCTTTGCAGTAAACAAAGACTATGTCAACTTATTTTTGAAAATTTACACAAGACACACTTGCACGCAGGACCTCAGCTATTGTTAGCAACAGTTAGACATAATTACTGGCCTTTAGGAGGAACTAGGCTTGCCAAACACATTGTACACAACTGCGTAAAATGCTGTAGGTTCAAAGGTCAAACTGTTCAGCCAATAATGGGCAATCTTCCAGACAAACGCGTCCACCTGGAGTTCCCTTTCTTGGAGACTGGATGCGATTATGCCGGACCGCTTCTGATAGCTGACCGCAAAGGTAGAGGTTCACGTTTGATTAAATGTTACATATGTGTTTTTGTTTGTCTAGCCACCAAGGCGCTGCATCTGGAGCTTGTCTCAGATATGACTAAAGAGGCTTTCATTGCAGCTCTTAATAGATTTATTTCGCGTCGGGGAAAACCTCAGAACATTTTCTCCGACAATGGTACTACGTTCGTAGGCACTTTCAATGAGTTGGGAAGGCTTCTCAAAGATCCTAGTCTGACGTCGAGTCTCGCCGCTGATCAAGGTATTAATTTTTCATTTATACCCAAATTTACGCCACATTTTGGAGGACTATGGGAAAGTGCAGTGAAGTCCGTAAAACACCACCTTAAACGCGTCCTAGATCTCACACATTTAAACTACGAGGAAATGTCGACTCTATTAATTCAGATCGAGGCTATTCTCAATTCTCGGCCGCTCACACCAATATCCCAAGATCCTTCCGACCTTACTCCGCTAACTCCAGCTCATTTCCTTATCGGTCGGTCTCTGGTTTGCGCGCCACATCCGCAGATCACCGACAGATCCGCCACCAGCCTCCAACGTTACCAACGCATCGAGCTCCTCAAACAGCATTTTTGGAATCGTTTCCACAACGAATATATTTTCTGGCTTCAGAGGAAAGCAAAATGGCACAAGACACGTGGGCAGCTGGAGCAGGGCGCGATGGTCGTCATCAAGGACACCTCGGCGCCGCCTCTCATGTGGCTGCTGGGCCGCGTCGTCCGCGTGCTGCCGGGCCTCGACGGCGTGGCCAGGGTGGCCGACATTCACACTCGCAAGGGGACGATCCGCCGGGCCTTCAACACCATCTGCCCCCTGCCAATTGTTGAAGATGCTTCAAGGCCGGGAGTATGTTGATGGCAACTCTGCGCGACCATCGACCACGAACCGCGGGCGGTACCCCGCGCGCCTCTCATCGAAACGTCAGAATCAATGACACATTGCTTCACCGATCGTGCTACGAGCCGTGTCGATTTTATTGTCGGGTTGCATGGATTATACCTACTATAAATACAGTCCATTGAATTTTATTATACTCGCATTAGGGATTCCTAGTATTCTTCTCCATATACGGGCACCTACAACAACAATTGTCCTTCAATATGGTCTGTTCATAAATTAATGCTAAATCACCTCCCCCTCCTAATCCCCATTTTCCTCCAATCGAACCAACAACAGCTCTTGATCCCAATAATTTAAATAAATAAACTTGCTTTTCGATAAAGAGAGAGTGTAAGGGTTTTGATTAAAAGTCCACTTTACTAGACTACGACTAAAATGCGGCACAGAATATATCAGTACCAACTGGCGGGCCATAATTATTATGCCTGTTAAGAACCTTACCGTACATCCGTGTTTAGCTGCATCACTCCAGTAGTTAGAAGCTGAGAACTTCTTCCTCAGTACCACTGTACAGCCAAGTACCACCGCCTGCCCGGCACCTAACACTCCTCCAGCAGTGTGGTGTAACGGCAGCGGATCGTAAATGACATCGGACGATGTGAGCTGTGCTGAGTTATGCACTCCTAGTGGTATTAGTAGATACCTGAAGAAACAAATTATATCTTAAGTTCTTTTGACAAGGTTTGTATAGTAAGTAGTCACCGTAGCCCATAAACATCTCATTCTGTAATATAACTTGTTTCTCTAGACAAAACCTTAGGTGACGGGAGAGACCACAGAACAGAAATTATCTGTATGAATAGAAATGATTTGACGCGGATTTAGTTCCTGGAGCCGTGTGGCTAGCGTATACTCTCTTCTTTCCTCTAATTCATACATGTAAACCACACCACACTTTATTAGAAACTAGCTTTTGCCCGCGGCTTCGCCCGCGCGAACTTCCCTCGGGATCTTTTTCCCGGGATAAAAAGTATCCTATATTCCTTCTCCTGGCTCTAAACTACCTCCCTGACAATTTTCAGCTAAATCGGTTCAGCCGTTCTTGAGTTATAAGTGGAGTAACTAACACGACTTTCTTTTAAATATATATAAGATGTATTACGTAGTTTACAACAAAGCATCCTAATATTATCAATAAATAACAGTGGCAATAAATGACGAAATAAAATTCCCCGCCCATTTTTTCTGTGTGAAACGTTGGCTTGCAAGCCAAACCACTGACACGCTTTTCGTGCGCTACGCCACTTCTTGTTAATATTTCTAAATTCTGTGGGTGAGACTATTTATTCTAAGGGTCGAGTTCGTTCTCATGTCAATTAGAATAATCATCGTTGATTACATACTTCAGAATGGCAACCTTATAGGTCAAGTTCAAGTTTATAACAGAAAAAAAATCTCGACTGAAGTTTGTTATGTTGTCTGATGTTATTTCGTATCAAATTTCATGAAACTTGATGGTCATGTTCATCATTTCGTGTAGGTAACACAGTCAATCATGCACACCCTGATGTCAGAGTTCTTCGAAAACGTAATTTCTTTAACGACTACCACGCGCTGCACGGAAGGCACGTTAAGTCTTTGGCCACGGATACTTAGTATATATTATTAGGATATTAGTCGATAAAGGAATCACGTCAGAAGCCGAGAGGCGGTTCCAAAGAACTCTGACACCAGGACTACAATACATACATGGCCGTTTGACCGCGTCATGTACACGAGATCATGATGGATAAGAACCTCATGCTGTTAGAAATAAAACCACAAACAAACCTGATATTTGTAATGACAGCTGCCTTAGGAAATCCAGTAGTGCCACTCGTGTAGATATACATTAGCGTATCCCTCGGTTTTGCCTTGGCTACATCTTGAAAAGGTTCTGGAGGTACTTCCTTAAGTTCTGACGCCAGAGGAGACGTGTCCTGCAAGACCGTTGACACGCCTCTTTCAGGAGAGTTGAATTGGAAGAGAGGCATGTCCCGAATGTCTGTCTGGATTTCTTTGATTGCTGAAAATAAAGGTTTTTTTCTTGGTAATTAAACATCTCACTCCAGGAATACTTCACGGCTTTAAAGTCAGGGCTTTTGAGGCAATACTACATAGTATAAAACAAAGTCGATTTCTCTGTCCCTATGTTCCTTTGTAAAATAAATAAAAAATAAAAATAAAAATCATTTATTGCAGGCATAGCCCATAAAGTGTTAGTAACAGAAGAACTTATGTATGCTTAAATCTTTAAAACTACGTAACGGATTTTGATGCGTTTTTTTTAATAGATAGTAACTAAAGAGGAAGGTTTTTATGCCCATGCGAAGCCGGGGCGGGTCGCTAGTGTCATATATTTTTATATCTTTTTCCAAGCTCAACACTTTTTTGGATCTTGACGAGGTCACAATAGTAATTTTTAACCTGGATAAAGGTACTTAGATAATATAATGAACAAGTTTTTAGTAACTATGATATAAAGTTCGAATGAAAGTCGAAGGTACCAGGCAAACATAAATTATAAAGAACCCATTATCTAGATATCTTTATTAACCCAACCATAGGATTTTATTTACTTCTTCTTGTCGAGTAAAAATAGACTCTTTAGTCTTCACTCTAATAACGCCTATTAAATTAAATAAGTATTTAAAAAAAAATCTTGTCTTCTTACTACTTAACAATGACATAAGTCAATTAGTACCAGGAAAACATAAATTACAAAGAACTCACCATCAACCATCTCGTCTCCAAATATAACGGCTTTGCAGCCAGCGATCCTAAGGCAGTGTATCAACTGCGCCCCCCTCAAGTTGGTGTTCACCAATGCCGTGGTGACCCTCAACTTGGCCAGACCGAGCCATACGAACACGTATTCTGGCTGCGTCTCCATGAACAGTGCAATGACCTCTCCACTCTTGAAGCCTTGGCGCTTGAAATACCAGGCTATTCTGTTGCTGAATTCTTCGCCCTGAGAAATTTTGTTTTCTTATCAACTAGCTGTTACCGCGGTTTCACTCGCCTTTAGTGTGTATATACTATAGCCTATAACCTTCCCCAATCAGGCTTTCATATAAAAAAAAATTTTTGCAAATCCGACCAGTAGTTTTCAAGTTATAAGCGTTCAAACAAACAAACTCTTCAGCTTTATTATGTTATAGTATGTAGTATAGATTGATTCAGGTGTTACTTTGCAGAAGTCAAAGTTAAAAAGTACTTAAGTACCAAATTACATTGCGTGGTTTCGCCACCAGTTAGTTCTTGCAAACTAATAGTGACGGGCATGCTGGGGCTAACAGTAGTGGGTGGGCGCTGACCGGCAAAAGTTCGCACATACATTACCGACACTTGTGCCTTTGGCCTTTTGACTGATGATGCCTCGTGTATAGATGAAACTCGTGTCGTAAGGAATGTGTGTGCAAACTGATAGTGGCGGGCATGCTATATGGGACTAACTGAACAGTATCAAAGGAAATTGACATTAGAGGGGATGAGTAATCTACAAAATCTCGACTCTATTAAACATTGGAATGTGCCGATTTATTTTTAAAATCTTATCGTAAATGGGTGTGATAAAAGTGCATTGCCCTTGCCACATACTCTCAATCAGATTCAATGTCAGTTTTATTACAGCGAGTAAATTATCGCGCGTGTTAAGCGACGACGATGTCGACTGTTTGGATTGGTCGCCTCTAGTGGCATTTCTATATTGAGCTTCTCCTTGCTTCGCAAAATAAGTAAAGTTAATAGAGGCCAGGCAATTCCATTGAAATTTAGATCATATAGCATTGAAATAACGCCAAATTCAGAACTATGCTTAAAAGCATTCCGCACTTAAGCTTATGGTGAAGATTCGACTGGAAAACAGCGACGATCAAAAAAAAAGCATACCTCTCGAAAAGTCAGAGATCTGTCTCCCATGACAAAAGCCTTCTTATCAGGGCTCTTCTTGGCGACTTCTGCCCATCTGCTGACCACAGTGGTCCCTCTCCGCTCCCAAAACCAAATCCTTAGGATTGTCTTCAAAAGCACCCGGAACCCTCTATAAAGAAACATAATAATGGTATAAGAACTGATAACCCAGGAGTTTTATAGTCTAACTGGACATTTGTGTAGCGAACGCTAGTGTCAAGCGACGACAAGCGCGGCCTGCAGTGGATTGGTCGCCTCTAAAGGAATTTCTATTTTGAGTTCCTTCATTTCGCTTCATCTTCTGACCGTTATAACAATTGATTTTGTCACATACTGAATCCAAAAAATATATTTTTTGTCAAGTGCAACCTAATTATTGCACTTAACTCACTACAGGTTTTGGGAAACTGTAAGTATAACGAGTAGTTGAATTAATAAATAATGGACAGACAGGTTAGACTTTAGGATTTACAATAAGTATACCTATTACGGATTAGCCAATGATACGATAGAAGTATAAAATCTATATATATTATTTGTTATAGTTATAAAATATAATATCCCATAAGAAATTTCAAAACTAAGTTTTTAGCTAGTACAATCTATCTATGTATACATATATCCATCAACTCTACATTTATATATTTACTAGCTGTTGCCCGCGGATCCGCCCGCGTGGGACTCGGTTATATCGCGCCCAAAAGTAGTCTATGTTTGACCTCAGGTCGTTAACTACATCCCTACCAAATTTCATTACAATCGGTCCAGCAGTTTAGCCGTGAAGAGGTGACAGACAGACAGACAGACAGACAGACAGACAGACAGACAGACAGACTTTCGCATTTATAATATTAGTATGGATTTATAAAAACGACCAATAATGGCGTGCTTGGCATAAAGTCTACGAAACATGATTCGCGGTAAGTGAAAGTCGACAAAAAGTAATATGATACTTTGGTGTAATAAAGATCTCTTATAAAATCGAAAACCACATATCATATCAAAACTATTGAGGATTATAAATATACCAGCTTGCGCCCTCGGCTTCGCTTGCATGAATTAACCTCGGGAACTTTGCTTTTTCCCTGGTTGAAAAGTACCCTATGTCCTTCTCAATACTCCTAGCTATGTGTATGCGAAATTTCAGGAAGATTGGTACAGTAGATAGGACGAGAAGAGGTAACAAATAAACAAACAAATACACAAACTCACTTTCGTATATATAATATTAGTTGGATTTCTAAATAAGTTACTGGGTAACTATAAATATATATACCATCCCGCCTATCACAGCAGGGCTGGGTTTACCTTCTCTCCCAGTCAACTTTGCTTTGTGTTATAATACTCAATTAACTTCTTGTATAGGTATAATATCAAGTCTCTTTTCATCCATCGCCTCTACATCCCCAAACTTTCCCAACATACCTTTTTCGATCTTCGCCACTATATCCGAATTTGTATCACACTTTTTCCTAATCTCAATATTTCTTATGAATTTGGTCAAGTATTTGATCCTTAAAGCTCTCATTTCAACGCATTAACTCTAAATAATAAATAAAATAATAAATAAAAAAGCCTGTAAATTTTTAAGTTAAGTGAAGAACTTAAAAACTAAAAAGAAAAATTCAGTTTTCTTTTTCCTAAAAAACAGATTTCTTTCTGTGAATTTAATATTTTCTGCTACGGTTCATACAAACTGCATATTAAAGGGTCGTACGATTTATAGAATACGGGTAGGTATAGCGCAATCATTCAATCATTGGAAGTGACTCCATGCCCGTACACCTCTTATATTTTGATGTTATCCTGGTGTGATGTGTCCATCCTGTGCTTATTTTTAGTTTGAGTACACATTATAGAATGCTACTGTTTGAGTATAACGTATACAATAAACATTTTCATGTAAAATATTGCCAAGCAGAGACCGAATAAGTCGGACTGAGAAAAAGTTATCAGATCTCATGTAGCGCAAGGTACAGTGTGCTGTAGAGAAATATGACTCCCTTTCAATAGTGATACTTGTGGCATGAGGGTCAGATTTCGGTGCAGCCGACTGTACATGTACAATTTATATGTAAATACGAGTTTTTTGGAGGGAAAATAAACTGTCGCTATGTCCGCGCTGTATTTTAATTTCCAAAACTTAGGTTTTTTCCACTATTTGTGCTTAATATTGGTGGATTACTCGCAGTGTTCGTGAACAAGCGTGAGTGTTGGGAAGTGGTACATTGTCGATTACGTGACTTTTATCTTTGTCACCAAAATCTCCAAGTTATAGCTAAGTGAAACTTTTCCACCGCTTCACTTAGTCATCTGACTGACTCACTTGAATATACTAGACTACTGACTTGACTTTTTGACTTAACTTGATTAAAGTAGGACTGAAGAAGATTAATAAATTGAAGAAAGGCCTTAAAGGACTATTTTCCATGGCCGTAAAAACTATTTAAAAAAATGTAAATACACGCCTAACTCTTCTAGGGCTAACTTTACAATCACTACGTTATAAATATATATTATGTATATGGCGGCGCCATTTCGCTACATTTACAACAGTATTAAATAAAGTCCATATTTTATGGAAATTACCGCCGTATGCAAAGTTAATATTATACCTAATAGTTAGAGAATAATGTTCCTGCGTTAGTACTGTTGTCTATTCTGTGTTATAGAGCAGGTATGTATCAATTATTCTTATTATGTTATCGGTTAGTACTATTAGGTATTCTGTGGTTATGGTATCAAATCAAATCATTTCAAATGTGGGTGGTTACATACATTCGTATCGTGTCATTTGATATAAAGTTGTTATAACGAGTTAATGCTGAGTTAGTCCACAGCCAAATAAATAAATATATAGCGACAAATCACACTGATTGAGTTAGCCCCAAAGTAAGATCGAGTGGTATAAGTACTAACGATCAAATGACATCTATCTTTTCTGTGGTAACTTTCTATAATTATTTTATTTGGTGGTTTATTATATTATAGCACATATGATAGAATGCTATAACACTACTAGCAATATTGCTATACAAATATATTGTACCCAATCTTTTAATAAGTGGGGAACGATAAATTCCAGTTGATACTAGGCTGACATAACCAAACAGGCGACTACAATTTGCACCGGATGTGGACACTAACTCGATTGTACAAGGTGTAACAATTGGTATGGACCTTGGCCTCTCCTTTTCTAGTAATTTATTTCCCGGCCACTTATGGTTTGAAAGAATATTGTGTTATATAAATCGTGTCGTATGTGGAATAATCGCGCAGGGGTCTACAGACAAAAGCACTGCTCTTAAATTTCCTTTTATTATACCATTTACCAGGCAAACAAGCACACGTTTCGTCTGAGGAGAAGTGGTTACCGTAGCCTATAGACGCCTGCGTTGCTTGTGTAAATTTTCGTTCGCACATAAAGTCTTCTAAAGTCATATATATTTACCCTACAGTGGCAAAGTTAAAAAAGAATGTTGTGTGTTTGACCTGTCTCAATGTTTGTCTTTTGTCTGATTCTATATCTATGTACCCTAGTTGTTAGTAGACAGTTTATCGAATTCTTTAAATATGTTATTCCATTTCGTAAATTCATAAAAAATAGCAAAGGGCTAATTGTGCTTATAAATGTGCTTTTTAGTAGTAAGTAGAGTATCAAAACAGAGGTTTAAAAGGCGAAAATCATTACACTTTAGGTGCTTTAGGTTTATTTTGAATGCATATGAAATCCGAAATTCAATTTTTAACCGACTCAAAAAAAAGGAGGAGGTTCTCAATTCGTCGGTATGTTTTTTTTTTTATATTGTAGTTGAGTTACATATTACACAATAGGTACTTACTAGGTAATATAGCTCGTCTCCATTCTGTTTACTTGTGCCAAAGAAAATATGCACCTTGTATGACTTGGTTTTGTCTAATAGTGACAGTAGCACGTTTTCTTCTCTACTGTATTCGGAGTACATAACTATGACCAAACAAGCGTTTATTTACAAACGGACTTTGCACTGCCCGCGGACACAATGGATGAGTGTGCAAACCCAGCTGACCTTTCAGTCCGATAAACTCCAAGGCGTTTATGCTCTCCTAGTAAGTCATATTTTAGGCGTTCCGAAGCGTAAATAGGAAAAGGGATTCGGCTAAATGAATTTTGAGGAGTGCCCGCTTGCTCAATGCCAATCCATCTGAGCTATCGCTGTCCGTCTGTCTGCATTAAATGATGTATCCCATGAACCGCCCATTTGCCAATAAACTAACTCAATTGATTATGCACACCCTAGTGTCAAAGTTCTTCGGTTCCGAAGAACTTACAGACATGACAGCTTGGATTTAATAAGGATTTTTATAGTAATGTAGATACCTATTACAATTTCATCTACAGCAACAAGCTATAGCTATAATCCGATACTTAAATTGATCCAAAAGACTATCTGTCTGTCTGCTACGCTTTGACGGCTCAACCACTGAACCGATTTTGATGAAAATCTCTGATTCATGAATTCCACTCACATTTGACCGGTGCGCTTGACGCATAAGTTAGTATTAAATTGATGGCAATTTTTTGATTAAGGATAGCACGTGAAATATTGTGTAAATTACTTACAACCAATCCCTCTTGTAAGTCTTCAACCAGATATAAATCCACTGGTATCTGTCCCCTGTCATAAGATACATTGCTAACAGGGCTAGAGTTCCAGCTACGATTGCTGAGCCCCTGGTCAGCCAGCCAAGAACGGCGAATATACATCCTAGAGCGCCTAGTATCACTGCCTTCCGCCTTTCAGCTTCTTCGAAACGAACTCCTTGTTTTTCTGCCATCCTGGTTATGTTGGCATTATTTGGGCAACTGAAACAATAAATACGACTTTCTTCATCATCGGTTGACTGGTAAAATAAGTCAGGCTCATTAACTTTGACATTAACCACCTGATAGTAAGCGGTCACCGTAGCCCATGTATGCTTGCAATACCAGGAGTGTCACATGCGAATTGCCAACCCTTGAGGTATCTTTTCACGCCCTTTTTGAAAGACCTCATGTTAGTCTCTAGGTAAAAACCACAACAACACAAAAAAATCATCTGAAAACGCACTAACTAACCTAATTCTACTTAACTAACTGCAGTACAGAGATAAAAATCATTTTAAAGAGGATAAAATATAGCAACAAATTACGAAGTTTCGTTAAAAAAATATATAAATACATCTGAATAAGAGAAAATGCAAAAGCCGAGAAAGCTAAATACTCAATTTCGCTTACTTGGATGACATGCTTAGCTAAGGTAATTTGTTTAAAAGCCAACCGATTCTGATACCTTCATAAAATTCTACGTTACTGATGATCTTTGAATGAGTGGTTTTTTGGACCTAAATCAAAACAACATATTTTCCATATTTTTTAAAACTTACTTAATGTCAATAACTGTATCTACTAGTGTCCTTATCAATGCATCTGCATTTTGATTACTTGGATCTTAAATTACAGAATACTATTATTAGTACTAGTGCCTGTCGTGTTTTCAATTAAAAACAAATGATTATGATAACCCAGCCGGTACTGTCAACATAAATGATATCTAAACCGGACTTCTAAAAGGTTGAAGATTGTTCTGAATCTAAGAATTATCTATATATCAATAAATTTAATTAAACAGACAATAAAAATATGAAATTTAATTACAAAGTAAAAACTAAACTTAAGAACTATAATAATAATTATAATGATTAAATAAAATAAATTACCTACACTATATAAAATATTAAATTAAAACATTTTTTTCTAATTCAGTCATGTGATTCAGAAATAAATGCGATAAATTAAACAAAAATATAACATATTTTATATTCTGTAAACATTTTATCTCGAAATCGTAAGTTTATTGTAAAAAAATTTGGAAAAATTGTGTTTGTGGGTTAAAGTTCAGTACTTGAGGCTTTCTCTGTGTTCGAGTCTACAGACTATTATTATCTTTGACTCAAACCAAAAGAATCTAAATTAATATTTAAAAAGTAAGCAAAAAAATTTAATCACAGATGGAATAATAAGGCATTAGAATAATGTTTATCCTTATGGTTGATTGGTAGAGAATACTTTTTTAGCTATAAGTCTAAAGTATTGGTCAAATTGTATTATTTACATGTAGAACAATATAGTTTTAATAAATATATCTAATTCTACCAAAATTTTATGATCAAACATACCTGGTTTTAATAATACTGGCTTGTTATAACAAAAACAAAACAACGACAAAACAACTGACGGTTTATCAACACTAGCAGGAGCCGGCAACTGACCTCGATTGCTTGTTTATGAATGAAATGTTGTTGTGGAATTGTGTTGCAACAGTTTTCTGAATAACGAATAACTAACGTTATTTATATTTACTCTTATTAACTAATATGATGTCAAATTATAAGCTTATTGATACGATGGGTATATTTTATCTATTTGCTTGGATAAAATAATGCAATGGAATAGTCGGAATCAAATTCTGGTTGAAGTTCTGTTTGACAAATATAGGTACTTACTTATTTACATTCATACACAAAAACTTAATCTATTTAAATAAAGCTTGAACTACAAAACTATTAACATAACATAATTTAATAAATTTATATTTTATATGGATTTTCATGTACAAATACTATACTTAGATCTTGATGGATTTTATCGCTTAAAAATTTATCATATGCCCACATTCTTAAAAGCGATAAATTTATCTTGGTATTAAATTAAAAACGTGAATTTAAAACATAAAAAGAAAAAATAACAGTCATATTAAAAAAATACCTTTAAACTCTTTTTTCGTGTTATTTTACCAGCTATTTAATTTATAATATTTTTCCTTTAGTTTACTAAAGTTAGTTTACTAATACTGTTAAACGCAGTTGCTTTTGCATTCTATAGATACGTATCTAATAATTAACAGCTTCTATTATTATTACACTTCCATGCTGGTATGGGAGAAAAAGAAAAACATAGAATGTACCAGCTGCTTCTCTTCCCGTGCAAGCCGTAAAAGTTGACTGAGGGAATCGGCGAATGGGGGAATCATAACATAGGCGATGCGGCTAACAACCCATCACTATTGATTTCCTGTTTCAACTGTCATCATGCTAAACGTGGTCTAAGGTCTTAAGGCCCTAGGCTCTGTCTACCCCGTATGGGATAAAGACGTGACTATATGTATGTATGTATTCTATTATTATTAGGTTTCACAACGTTAAACGATACCGTTCGTTCTAACTGTTGAACGCGTTATTAAAAACGTGTCACATCACAAGAGTCATTGCATCAATTTCCTACAAGCATATTAAGTTACACGCCACTAGATACGAGTATAAAATACTCATCACACTGAAAAATCAACACTATTATCATAGTATTAACGCATATAGCTCATACTTCATACACATGTTTGGGATTACACGTTGAAGCTAGACTTGTTTGAGACGTGTTAATTGTCTGTTAATTTATTTTTTGCACACCAACAGACTTACTTCGCTCACTGTGACCTACAATGTCTCTACCACAGATAAAAAAAACGGCGCGATTTCATACTTTCAATCGTAGAATTAGGAAATCGCTCGCGGTCTCTACGGGCAACTTTTTAAATCTATGCTTTCAACGCTCTACCATTTTAAATGTAGCCGCTAGCGACTTAATTCGAATTTAATATGCCAAACTTGAAAAGCTGCAAAAATCTTAGTACTAATTTAGTTTTTAACTAGAAAATTCTATACAGATACAAATTGCGTGGTAGAGTCGCATTCAAGATACGTAGTTTCATTTGATTTTGTTTTACAACTAATTGTGTTTATTCGGTTAATGTTGAATTCATACCATTTGGTCTCAAATCTTGATCTCGGTGTTTTTTTTTTAGGTTGTGTGATCAACTCTGTTTATTAAATAATTTAGATGTAACTGCGAAACACGGTCGTTTACTTAACAGTCTTATTTTGTTCACAGCTTGGCATTAGATTATTTTTCATGGGTAGGTATATTCCACAAGTTTTTTTTTTAATCATAAAAAATTGTCTCTTAACTAACTTAAAAAAACTGAAATATAATTTAATATTATATTTATTGAAATCCGCGCTTAATGTTCTTAGCAAAATCTCAGTTCTGTTCTTATAATTAAAAAATCAAGCAGGCGCATTTGTTTAAATCCAACGGTAGAGTCAGGCCTTCTCTGTTTCGTCAACTCACGACAAAATGTGGTGAAGGCCTCCATCCATATGTTGTCGAAATTCCATCAGCTCGCACCAAATCGTTTTGCATCCTCATTTATAATTTGTACGGCTAAACAGTGGAACTCCCTGCCATCAGACGTATTCCCGGACACATACAATTTGGGTCTTTTCAAGGCTAGAGTGAATAGGCTATTAATATGCCAGCGAGCTCCATCTTAGACCACATCTGCATTTAACATCAGGTGGGATCGTGGGCAATCGCTGGACAATGTGAATATAAAAAAAGATGAGGTTGATCACGGAACAGAGAAAAGAGAAAAATGAAACATATAATGACGTACTTATTACAGTATAAAATTGAACGAAAATTACATGATTAATTAGCAGCATTGTTTTCTATCGTTTTGGTGTAAGTGTGGGTTTCGAGACACTAGTTTTAGAGTTATTTTTGACCTACACCATTTCCAAGTTACTTTATTCCGTGATGTTGAATTGATAAATTTGACGATCAATAGGAGTTAAAACTATCAGAAAACGATTGAAAAACAAAAATAGTTTTATAGTTTCGCAAATATTGGTAAGCAAGGTATAATAATAAGGAATTTACTCCACTAAAACAATCTGGATAAACCCGCACTGCAATCTAAGCTGACATTACAATAGCTTCAATTTTTGATAAGATAAGTAAAGACGCCATAAGTTCATAGAAGATTTGTGTAAATAAACACACTTGCTTCGAAGTAGTATTTACTTACTATTTTTAAGTATTTACAAATTATTTGTTTATTCTTTTATGTGCACTGTAATGACATACAATTGAAACAAAACATAAGCTTTTTTTACTATAAAAACGGAAAAAAACTTCTAAAATCAAAGTAGCCGTCAAGACAAAATCGGTCCAGCCATTCCAGAGATTAGCCGTAACAAACAGACAAACAAACATTGTAAAAAAAAATGCTATTTTGGTATCCATTCTTATTTTTCCCTACATATTTGAATTTGAAAGTCACAGAGTCAATTCAAGTCAGTAGTCATGTCTAGTCAAGTTAGTCTGAGGGCTAAGTGATAGAACAATTTCACTTAGCATTTGGGAGATTTTGGTGACAAGGATTAAAGTTACTTATACGGCATTGTACCACTTTCCAACGCTCACGCTTGTTTACAAACACTAAGCGAATAATAATCCACCATTATTATGCACAAATACTTGAAACAACATGAATTTTGGAAAGTAATACATGTTGTGACTTTTACCGTTCCGCCGAAACTATTTTCTATTAGTTACATGGTCTTCCGAACAGGCGAGCACAGGTCAAGGTAACCGGTTACCATCATAACCAACACAGTCGAACTCTGTTATCTAATTCCAGACATAATTTTATCTCATACAGTTCATTTGTATCATACAGATGTACATCTTTATTACAATTACAACATAATCCATTCAATAAAAATTGTATGGTTTTATTATCTGTTACCACTTAAAAGGATATCATTTCGTTGATACATCTTAGTCTTCCAAGATATGTTAATTCGTTGTTACGCATATGTGATAAAAAAAAATTGAAAAAAAACAATATCTTAGTAGGCCAATAGTAAGCCTTCATAGATACGCAAGTGGTACACTTTTTAACTATTAAAAAAAAAATCAATTTGAAAACAAAGAATTTGGAATCGCGCGCGGTCTCTAAGAGGCAATTTTTTTTTTTAAATCTATTTTTGATCATTTTTTTTTTTGTGTTGATAACAGCGAAAATGGCTATTCGTATGCAATTGTGTGGGACTATTATAGGTAAGAAAAATTACCTATTTAAAGTTTTCAGTACTTTTGGTACAAAATATATTTTTTTTGCTACCATAGTTGAAAAGACAATAGAATAGGCAATAATGTCTTTAATTGTTAAACGTTTAATATTATTCAGTAAAAATAACAATCAATTAGGTAGTGCTCTGCTTTTAAAATTTAATATCAGAATCAAAATTTGCAGTGCCCATAGTATGAGTTTTTCTTAACGCAGACGCTAGCGACTGCGTTAGGATTTTGCATGGAGTTTCTTAGTTGCCTTACTATCCGCCAGAGGCGCTGTACAGGTTTGTCATACTAAATCGCTAACGCAGTCGCTAGCGAAAAACTCACACCCATATTCTCAAACGTTTCCTCAAACTCCACTCATCCTCACTCGACCTCAATGGTATTCATAGTTGACACTTGCTTCCTCACCTTGGAAATTACTCAGTGGAGGTGAGGAACGAACTGTCAAAATATAAGGTTGGTCGAGAGGTACCTTAAGGAAGCCTCGAACGTTTCGTTTAACGAAAAGCATGTGCTATTATTGAGTACCAGATTTAATAGAACTTTTACTTACTGTAATAAGTTCTTGTTGTATTTAGTATTTTGTTGTTTTATAATAAATCTATGCCAGTAAGCTAAAATTGAAAAAGAAACTTTGTCAAAAAATCTCTTTCTGTCAAAAAGTTAAGCGGTTTACCAACATACAGAAATGAAACGGGACGTCATTCCTTGACTCATCCTCACTGGAGCTTCCTCAAAGAAACAATCAAGAATACCGTTTTCAAGGAAAGTTGGAGGACTTCCTTGAGGCGTCCTCGAATGAGGTTGAGTGGAGGCGACCTATGAGGAAACGTTTGAGAATATGGGTGTAATTTTAGGGGCACAGAGCAAAAGAAAAAAAAAAAATTACCAGCTGACCCGGCGAACTCCGTACCACCAGAACGCAGTTTTCTCACCTTTTTAACCTTCTCTGAACTTCCACAAATATTTCAAGACCTAAATTAGCCTCCAGCATATGCTTAGTTGGGGCCTATTTTTGAGAATGATTTTGTGATTTTATTTCGTTCGATTATTTTTTATTTGTAATTATTCTCAAAACTCATTTTATCTATCTTTATCTTTAAGTTAGGCTTTGTAGTTCGTATTGTATTCTAAGTATTTGGTATCCTACGTAATTTTTAAAGTAGATTGTTGGTATTTCCCGTAAAGCAGTGGTGGTATTTCGCGAAGTTGATATTTCACGGATGTGGTAGTATGAGTATTTGGAATTTAACGTAGAGTTGGCGTTTTCCGTTTGTGGTATTAAACATCGAAATCTTGAAATGGACTTATAGGTTACGGTACGTAATAAATCCTTGTTGTCTTTTGAGGTCGGGTGCTCCACATTGCACTGTAGTGACTCGTCTAATAATCCAAACCAAATGCTTAGGCTTTGTTCGGACTATTTAGTAGATGGTTCATGTGAAGTTCTTCATCTATCACATTTTTTTATCTTACACGGGCGAAACCGCGGGCAAAAGCTAGTAAAACATAAATAAATCATAATTATTCTTCCACAGTATGTTACCTCACCCTGTGTATGGGAGTAATGTTCACATGGCCTTCCTCTTCGCTGTTGGTACTCAGGTCTGAGAATACAGTCCTGAACAGGCCCATGACTGATGGAGAAGCAGCGTTACTCGGCAGCATATCCAGTATTAGTGGACTGATCAGTTGCCCAATGGTGGGATTCTTCCTCGATCGAGTTGGGAGGAAGTATTGCGCTATTGTTTCATCGTCTACGTGTTTGGTTAGTATTTTTCGTCAGAGTGTATTTTCTAGTTACCTCTTTAGCTTCAGAGCCTTGGGAAAGCTTTTAATTGTGGTACGCATTTGGTGGTACCGACCGGTACAATAAAGCGACTGACATCTGATCTCCTTAACCCTTTTTTACAGGGAAACCCACAGGGGAAACCAGACCAATAGGAACATGATCTTAGTGTATTAAAGGCTGCCTAAAGGCATCTAGCATAGCCCAACGACAACTATCTAGCGATAATATAATTCGTAAGTGAATAAGTGCTTGTAACTTTACATTCTAAGCTGGTCTGGGAGAAAAAGAAAAGCATGGAATGTACCAGCTGCTTCTCTTCCCGCGCAAGCCGTAAAAGTTGCCTGAGGGAATCGGAGTATCAGCGAATAGGCGATGCGGCTAGCAACGCATCACTATTGATTTCCTGTTCAAACTATCATGCTACGTCGTCTAAGGTCTTATGGCCCTACTGTCTACCCCGTATGGTAAAAAGACGTGATTGTATGTATGTACTATGCATTTAGAAAAGGGACACTTAAAACATTAACTGCTTTTCTTCTATTCCAGATAAGCTGGGCAATGATAGGCCTTGCTACCCAAGTAGAAGTAGTATTGGCAGCTATATTCATTTCCGGCCTTAGCATTGCTGCTTTCCTGGTAGTTCCAGTCTACGTCAGCGAGTTCTGCCAGGACTCTATACGAGGAGCCATGACCTCGGGGTCCATGGTCTTCTACGGGATTGGTCTGCTGTTGTCTTATCTTCTTGGAGGGCTTTTGGACTATTATATGATGGCCTACGTGTCCTTGGCTATGTCTGCTTTGAGCGTGCTCTTACTGTTCTTATTAAGGGAGTCTCCTGTGTATCTTATGAAGGTTGGGCGGGAAAAGGTAACTATTTTAAATGTTTTGTTAAGTTATATTCAGCACGGTCTTATGCTTAAGTTTTGCTACTCATTGCTACTAATAATAATCATTGCCAAAGAGGTTGACATAAAAGACATGATAAAAACATGCCAATTTTATTTTAATTCTAGCTAAGTAGGCAAAAAGGCCTACGCCCCACCTGACGGAAAGTGGTTAACGTACCATATAACGCGCCAGTTCAATAGCATTTTACTAACCTCAAAAATGCTCAATGCGCCTAAAGAAAGCTAAAAGTACATCCGAAAAAAAAACGCATTAAAATTACCCATTTCATTATGCTTTCAATACCATATTGACAACTAAGATTGCCACCACAAACTGTTGAGAACAAGATGGATGTTATACATCCATCTTTTGCGTTGGCCTAATAATGGATTGACCAAATTTGATTGTGTTCTTGTTTCAGGACGCCATCAACTCTTTAGCCTTCTACAGAAGTGAAAAGCCAGGTTCCAAAGAAGTTCTACAGGAATTAGACAATATTCGACGAGCGCTCAGCTTTGGTTATGATGGTAAAATCTATTTTTTATCCAACTAACTATCGACCCGCTCCGGCTTCGCATGGGCATAAAAACCTTCCACTTGAATCACTTTATCTATTAAAAAAACCGTATCAAAATCCGTTGCGTAGTTTTAAAGATTTAAGCATACATAGGGATATAGGGACAGAGAAAGCTACTTTGTTTTATACTATGTAGTGATAAATACACATATAGATAAACACCCAAGACCCATGTCAATCAGAAAAAGATAATTTTACATCTTGACCTGACCGGGGTACTCAGGAGGTCCCGGGTTCGATACCCGGGACCTCATAACATAAGGACATAAGATTACGTTTTTCCCCATGTTATCAAACACGAGATAATGCGACAAAATTTTATATTGTTTACTCTAGAAAGAATCTGAACGAAGATTGTGTTACTCGTAATTTTTTATGGTTATCTTGATATGTTACTTGTACGGCAAGTTTCAATGGTTTTAGAGTTGAATTAAGTGTTGTAAAAATACGAGTTCTTTAGAATTAAGGCACTATTTTTACACCCACAAACTGTTTTCTCCTTGACGCAAAGGTTAACTGTTAGATAATGCTTTTAGCATTAAGCCCGCCTATTGTATTTTTGCAGTAAAGTTAAATAAATAAAATATTTTTGTTATTTGAAAGCTCCATGCTCAAATAGAGATACTTTTTTTCCAAAAAACAAAACAAAAACTAACTTCAATTCATTTTCCGGATTTAACATAGGCTAAGAAAAAAAAACCTGAATTAAGAACCACCCCCTTTTTGTGATTTGGTTAAAATGAGACTGTAAGTACTTTATAAGCACTCAGCAAAGTCTCTGCTGTCTGTTCATCCTCTCCTGTGTAATCTCTGTGGTCCTGTATCTCATGAACCGTTATATTAAATTTTCATATAGAACGTTAGTAATTTAATATTTTATTTTATTTACAGACGTATCTCCGGAAGAAGAAAACTTGAAGACAAAAAATACAGAGGAAATATCACCATGGGAATTTTTCAGTAAGTGAACAACACAGACCCTTTCGACTGCATTAACGATTTTGTATGACAAACCTGTAGAGCACCCCTGGTTAAGAAAGGCAACTTCCATACAAAATCGTTAACGCAGTCGCTAGCGTCTGCGTTTATAAAATCACATACTTTGTCTAATGCTAGTACAGCGTACTCTCCCGAGATTCGGCTCGTATAACCGAGAGGTTGGTAGAGCCATGGGAGGTGGAGGGAAATACACTTATAATGATTACTGTTTCCAGAAAGATCCCGATCAACCCGTCGCGCCTTCTACGTCTCTCTGATCCTCATGACAGCCTCAATCTTCCAAGGCATCGTGGTGGTGCAAGTCTACGCTGGACCGCTGTTCGAACAAGTCATCCCTGAAATGTCAACCACCTTGGCCAGTGTTTTGTTTGGAGTCGTTGGCGTGGTCACTGGGTTTATAGCTGCGTATCTCACTGACCTTCTTGGACGAAGGGTAAGTTAATTCTTTCATGCATGACTTGAACAAAAAACAGCTGTGGGGAAAAACTTTTTTGGATAACACTATATTTTTAGGTTTTGTTTTTACTTTAGGGTACTATTTTCTGTCCACCCCTCATCCCAGTTCGTCTATGGTCGGGTCTCCTCGTGCATTTGCGCCAGAGATTTCTACTCCTACCGCGTGGGCACCTCACTCTCTTATTTCCGCCACCAAAGAGCAGTGATTGCATTGTGTTAGGTTTAGTTTAAGGAGGCATAAAAATACTGGGTAATATGGAAGATCCTATTGTTAAGACAGCGTGTCACAGCCAACTTACGCAGACCGTATACTTGACTGCTTGATGCAGGCTGCTTCCAACCGGTCATTTTGGAAATCCTTGCGGGGGAGGCAGCAATGGACAGCCTGCGGCTGAAATGAAGAATGACGATGATGATGATACTTCATTACCAACCTAATTATCCCATCCCAACTAATATTAAAAATATTAAATTAAGTTTGTTGGTTATGCTTTCACGCCCTATCTACTGAACCAGCTTCTTGAAATTTTAACATAGAAAAATCGGCATAGGTTACATTTCATCCCAGAAAAAAAAACCTGTTCCCGAAGAAATTTACTTAGCTTTAAAAAATGGTTCAATAACCTAAAACCTAAACTCTTTCCGTTTCAAGCCTCTCATCATCTACTCGTCGTTGGCGGCGGGCGCGTGCTGCGTGCTGTGCGGAACCCAGATCCAGCTGGTCTGGGGTCCGAACTGGGTGACTCCATTGATCATATACCTGTTCACGATGTTCTACACCATTGGCGCGGGGACTGTGCCTTTCGTGTTGATCGCTGAGATCTTCCTACCAGAAGTAAGTAATAGATAATTTAGAAAAAAAATCAAATAGTTAACCTCCTATTTTTGTGTGTATAATGTTTGATCAATATCACTATTACTACATGTATAAAACAAGTTAGCTTTCTCTGCCCCTATATCCCTTTGTATGCTTAAATCTTTAAAACTACGCAACTGATTTTGATGCGGTTTTTTTTAATAGATAGAGTGATTCAAGAGTAAGGTTTTTATGCCCATGCGAAGCGAGAGCGGATCGCTAGTATGTAATAATGTAGTAATAAGGAAACACTTATTTGAGCCGCAGGCAGACATAGGCCTCCTCCAAGGATTTTCAGAGAGACCCTTTGTCGGATCCTGCATCTAGCGCCTGGCTGTGACATTCTTCAGGTCCTCTGACCATCTGATCGGTGGATGTCCAGTACTGCGCGTGCCGGCTTGCTTCAGAGCAGATGATTCGCGCGAATAAAATTAAGCAATTACACTAGAAGTCCTATTTAGAGCTACTAGAAATATTTCTCAAAACATCTTCCAGGTCAAAAGCTACATCAACATGATCACAATCGAGTGGCTGTGCCTCTGCAACTTCCTCATTCTCGTCATCTTCGACCCTCTCACCAACCTCATCGGGCTTGGCTGCGTGTTCTACCTCTTCGCGGCCACCTGCGTCCTGACTGCCGTATTCAGCTTCCTCTACGTACCAGAAACTAAAGGCTTACCAGTAGACGAAATACAGAGCCTGTTTTCGCCACAGAAAAAAATTGACGAACTAAATATGTCATAGTGTCATTGTGTCTTTCCTTCTTAATACAGATTTTTAGCTGAGAAGGTTAGGGATGATAAAAACAGCATGGAAATAAATATATTGTGAATAATTCAGTACGAAAGGAGATATTTTCTGCCTTTATGTACTTCAAATCCCAATATCTTAGTATTGACACCAAGTTATGCATGGTCGATGGACCGTGACACCTACACGAAATGATGATGATGATCTTAGTTCCTTAAATTAGATTTTTAAATAGGGCCTTTTTTACATGGCCAGCTATCTGGTCAACTCTCCTTGATAACACTTAGAGAAATTAGCACTTTGGTATATACAGAAGTTCTTTATAAAGCTATAGCACGACAGTTTCAACAAACCAGAACTAAACACGCTCTCGACGCAGCAGGCAGGAAATAGTCTCTTTGACCCTTTTTTCCAAATTTCTGCTGGCCAGCTCTTCAACACTCCCTTTTTGCTATAGTTAGCAGCCTTTCGACCCAAAAAGTCCACTTTCCAAAACATCCACTTCCCATTGGTCCCGCCATTTTGACGCTAATCCCAAAAGGGCAATTCTTAAAATGACAACTTCCAAAACGACAACTCACGAAACGCCTACTTCTCATAAAGACAATCCCCAAACGACCACTCCTGAAACATCCACTTCCGTAGACGTTTTAGGAGTGTTTACGTGTAAATAAAGAAAATATATAATAGCCACCTCTATTATGAGTAAAGGCCAAACAAAGAGCACCTGGAGATAGCATATAATGCGCTCCGTAGTACTGCCGATCGCACACTCTGGAAACACATATGTGATCACGATCTTCAGCATTGAGGGACTAATGCAGAAGAATAGAAAGGTTAAATGTCAATAAAACAATTTAATCATAGTTTTGATATCATTTTATTCAGATTGTACTGCCGAAGTCCGTTCTAAACAGAATTTAGTGACCAGCTCTATAGGGAACCCACACGGATGGAAGTATGCTGACAGCTCATCCACTAAGAGCTTGAAGTTCTTGGAGAAGTCATTCAGTGACTGATAATTTAGGGCATCATTGATTTTTAGTATGTATGCTGGAATCATAAAACTTTGTTAAGAAACCTTAAAACGGAGCTCGATAGCCTGGTGGTTTTATTTTTACCCGACTACGGCGAAGCCAAAAGGAAAATTCAAATTTATTTATTTTTATAACTAGCGACCGCCCCTAATTTGAAAATTTAAGAAATTAAAAATTTCTTAAAAAGACGTGAAAGTATAAACAGCCAGCGTGAATTTAAAAAATACTTATTAGGGTCAGCACTCACCAAGAGCAATGCATTTTCTGACAACACTAAAATATTAACTTCTTTAATATGGACATACAGTATAAAATTAACACACAAAAGCAATGGTCCTAAACATCACGTTAAGAAGTTAATTTAATTTTGCATTTAATTTTTTCTTATTAAACTATACTCGCTAAAACAGTTGATGGTAATCCCTTTGCAATGCTCTTGGTGTGTGCTGATCTTATGCGGAACGGAGAGACCCCCCTGATGCGCGCAGTATGTTCTATATTCAAAATTTAAAACTGATTGAATTATCAACACAATATCATTTAAGTAGGTCTACTACTCATGATTTTACTGTTATTAATTTTAGAAAAACTTATTTTTTACTTTTCTTATATTCGAAATGAAAAGTAGAGTGTTTAACACGGGTAAAAGGAATAATTCCTCTCTTCCCTTGTATAACAATCTACTATTGTTAGGTACGCAATTGCCTTCTAATCGCCAGTATTCGCTTATTAAATCAATTTTGGCGCTGCGACTAGCCACAACAGATGACTATCTTTCAATTTTCGCACCAACATTTTGTCGAAATTTAAGATATTTAAGACTGTTGAAAACTTAATAAAATATGCTTTTATTAAAATAAATTTACTAATTTAAACATGACATAGGCGATGCGGCTAGCAACCCATCACTTTTGATTTCCTGTTTCAACTACCATTATGCTACTTATGGCCTAAGGTCTTATGGCTCTAGTCTTTGTCTACCCCGTATGGGATAAAGACGTGATTATATGTATGTATGTATTTATTTGTAGTTTGTTTAAAATCATCTTACCAGTTTCAAAGATGTATATGAAGACAAACAGTAATGTAATCATATTTTATGAGAATATTCATTTACATTATTTCTGCGAACAAAAACGGATCAATTGTTATGTTTATTTTAGAATTATTTACCTGCGGCTTCGCCCGCGTGAATGAGCCTCGGGAACAGGGCTTTTTGCCGGGATGAAAGGTGCCCTATGTCCTTCTCCCGATTCTAACGTCCCCACCAATTTTCAGCCAAATCAGTTCATCCGTTCTTCACTATCACCATCACTACATAGTATAAAACAAAGTCGCTTTCTCTGTCCCTATGTCCCTTTGTATGCTTAAATCTTTAAAACTACGCAACGGATTTTGATGCGGTTATTTTTAATGGATAGTGTCATTCAAGAGGAAGGTTTTTATGCCCATGCGAAGCTTGGGCGTGTCGCTAGTGATTTAAAAATTGTGTAACTGACACGACTCTCATTGATCTAGACACGCGGCAGCGTGTCAAGCCAAGTTCAAGCAAAGGAACTGGCTAGCCAGCGCCGAGTGTAATATTACACGAACCACTTGGTGCCACTTTTGACCCTTCTATAACTCGAAACCTCTTTAATGTAAACACATATAACTACGTGTGTTTAATAAGATCCATCAGGACATGTAGAAGCCCAAATTTCATGAAGCTAGCTCAAACGGTTATAAAGATATGAAGGTCAAAAAGTTGTAAATTTTAGCACTGACTGACTGACTTATAGTACCTAAACCTAACCTACTTCCAGATGACCTAGAAGGATGAAATTTGGAATCCAGCTCGGAAATTGTGTGTAAGCGTAGGAAAAAATCAAAAAATAAATAAAAAGTCAAAAAATAAGTGGTGTCCCCATACAAAAAACTTGTAATACCTACGCGCTAAACAACCGGCCAACAACAGTGTGTCGTCAGCGGCGCGCGGCAGCACACCAGCCAATCAGCGTCACGCTCTGACTTATGGTACAAAATTATAAGCGGTAGCGATTTACTTAAAATTTAGCGGGTCGGTTGGTTTATACCTGCATAGTAGTTATCTTATAGTCCACGGCTCACTAAATTAACAAAGATCAGTGCCCAAGGTTCGTTTCTCTGATTTCTTTTGAAAATAAGAAATAATATTTTAAGGTATAAATTTGTTAGTTCGAACTCTTTGTACCCTAAAAGAAACTCCAATGTGTATGTATACCAAGGTCAAGGCAATAGCGAAGTCTTATTGGTACCGATATATGTATGTATTGACTAGTCTGAGAATGCTGCTTGAACTCGCTCGCGCCTTGCACTTGTGCGCGGCTCACAGCGCTATAAGACTTAAAATGCAAACGAACCAAAGTATGCTCTTAGCGGCGCTCATTCGCGCCAGCGTCCTCGTTATGCCCGGTTGTTTAGCGGAAACCCACCTATTAGATTGCGTTTAATGCTGCGTCGTTCGACTAAATTTATTTGAGTTATAGCTGGAATAGTCCAGATATAAATTATTCCTTTTTAGTATTGTACTTTAACGGCATTTGTGAGTTATTTAATATTACGTAAATCGTTTCTTTCAAAACCTCATTTGTTTGTAGCTCTTTTAGGTTAATTTGTCATTTGTTTATTAGGTAGGACCGTAGGAGTAAGATTCACGTGTAATTGAAATAGGAAGACCCAGGAATATTAAACTAGTATAGAATAGTATTCCTTTCTTTAAAAAAAAAACACTTTAAAACTAGTAGTAAGTTTTCTTGACAGTTAAATTTATTTTTTCTCCAGAGTTAAAACACTAGACGGAGTACACCTTATTAATCTAGACCCTAGTCAAATTAAAGCACAAGATAGTTCGATAATAGAATATAACCGCCTGAGATCGTTATATCGCCCGGACTTGGCTAATTTAAGCGTAAACAGGAAGCGAATTAAAAAGGTAGCAGATAATGAATAGGCAATGCGTACTATTATCTCTAACATTCAAGAGAATGTAGACAATAGCATAAAAAAGAAAACCACGCAGCGGAAACGCAAAAAAAAAACATTAAATAGGAATACTTGCCTAGTTTTCTTTACAAAAAGTAATGATATCCCACCAAAAACATAAATGTAAAAAACGAGAGCCAAGTTCAATACAAAAATTATGCTTGGCGGTGAGCTTCGCCGCAAAAAGAATGGCGATCTAAATGAGTGCCAAGTTCTATGCAAAATCGAAATATGTTTTTATAGGAACAAAATAACATTATGAACAAGTATTAAACTCTATTTCTTTGCTTTATTAGATACCTATAACAATTGCTGTTATTTAAAAATGTGAGATCTTGAAGTAGGTTAGATTTGACTTGGCCAGTTTTTAACACAATTAAAATGTTGAATAACTTTATAAAATGACTTATGTAATAAAATAATATTTTAAGGTATAAATTTGTTAGTTCGAACTCTTTGTACCCTAAAAGAAACTCCAATGTGTATGTATACCAAGGTCAAGGCAATAGCGAAGTCTTATTGGTACCGATATATGTATGTATTGACTAGTCTGAGAATGCTGCTTGAACTCGCTCGCGCCTTGCACTTGTGCGCGGCTCACAGCGCTATAAGACTTAAAATGCGAACGAACCAAAGTATGCTCTTAGCGGCGCTCATTCGCGCCAGCGTCCTCGTTATGCCCGGTTGTTTAGCGGAAACCCACCTATTAGATTGCGTTTAATGCTGCGTCGTTCGACTAAATTTATTTGAGTTATAGCTGGAATAGTCCAGATATAAATTATTCCTTTTTAGTATTGTACTTTAACGGCATTTGTGAGTTATTTAATATTACGTAAATCGTTTCTTTCAAAACCTCATTTGTTTGTAGCTCTTTTAGGTTAATTTGTCATTTGTTTATTAGGTAGGACCGTAGGAGTTAGATTCACGTGTAATTGAAATAGGAAGACCCAGGAATATTAAACTAGTATAGAATAGTATTCCTTTCTTTAAAAAAAAAACACTTTAAAACTAGTAGTAAGTTTTCTTGACAGTTAAATTTATTTTTTCTCCAGAATTAAAACACTAGACGGAGTACACCTTATTAATCTAGACTCTAGTCAAATTAAAGCACAAGATAGTTCGATAATAGAATATAACCGCCTGAGATCGTTATATCGCCCGGACTTGGCTAATTTAAGCGTAAACAGGAAGCGAATTAAAAAGGTAGCAGATAATGAATGGGCAATGCGTACTATTATCTCTAACATTCAAGAGAATGTAGACAATAGCATAAAAAAGAAAACCACGCAGCGGAAACGCAAAAAAAAAAACATTAAATAGGAATACTTGCCTAGTTTTCTTTACAAAAAGTAATGATATCCCACCAAAAACATAAATGTAAAAAACGAGAGCCAAGTTCAATACAAAAATTATGCTTGGCGGTGAGCTTCGCCGCAAAAAGAATGACGATCTAAATGAGTGCCAAGTTCTATGCAAAATCGAAATATGTTTTTATAGGAACAAAATAACATTATGAACAAGTATTAAACTCTATTTCTTTGCTTTATTAGATACCTATAACAATTGCTGTTATTTAAAAATGTGAGATCTTGAAGTAGGTTAGATTTGACTTGGCCAGTTTTTAACACAATTAAAATGTTGAATAACTTTATAAAATGACTTATGTAATAAAAACTGGCCAAGTCAAATCTGACCTACTTCAAGATCTCACATTTTTAAATAACAGCAATTGTTATAGGTATCTAATAAAGCAAAGAAATAGAGTTTAATACTTGTTCATAATGTTATTTTGTTCCTATAAAAACATATTTCGATTTTGCATAGAACTTGGCACTCATTTAGATCGCCATTCTTTTTGCGGCGAAGCTCACCGCCAAGCATAATTTTTGTATTGAACTTGGCGCTCGTTTTTTACATTTATGTTTTTGGTGGGATTAGTACACATTACACATATCTTTTGCTTCCATGGGTTTAAATCCTAAGTCAACAATTACTAATTATTTCACTAAATATGTAAACAAAGATAAGATAGCAACACTCACAGTTAATTCTCAAACAGAGATTTCCCTTTGAATATCTTGAATCAAATATTACATAATGATTAAAATAATTTCACATAATAAGTATACCGGCCATGTTGCTTGGATTATTAATGACATTGACAATTTTTATGAGGCACAACTAAAAAAAAAACTGTAACAAAAAGGCCACATTCATCGTATTAGACAATATCCGTTTTATTTAATAACGCGAAATACCAAAAAATGGTTGGTATTTTCCGTATGTGGTATTAAACGTCAAAATGCAACATGCATGGCTCGCAGAGCAATCGCGCTAAATACTTTCAGCTGAACCAAAACCGAAGCTTGATCGCTCGATCGATGAACGATAAATGGAGAAAAGTTTCCCAAAATGCTAAAACCATCTGTCATTTGTCCTTTTTATTAGGGTTCCGTACAAAAATGTAAAAACGGAACCCTTATACGATCACTCGTGCGTCTGTCTGTCCGTCCGTCCGTCTGCCACACCCAATTTTCTTCGAACCTACTGGACCAAAACAGATGAAATTTGGTAGGATAGCTCCTATGACCCAAACATAGATGTGCAAAGTAAATAAATATTTTTATAAAATAAGTACCATTTTCGGGAGACAAATTAGGAATTTAAAAAAAAAGTTTAGCAAACCTTACCGTGTTATATATCAAAAGAAAGGGCTCGTTATGAGGTCGTCGTCGTTATATAAATATATTTTTGTTATTATTTAAACAGAAATAGTTTTGATTTTATTCATGAAAGAAGACGAAAATTGACCAATCCCCCCTGATCTTCTAAACTACTGAACCCTAAAATTTTGAAAAAAAAATACAAAATATAGTTCATAGCCTGTAGATTACAGGAAAACCTACAATAACTCTGTCAATTGACAATTAGGTGGTAAATTCAATATAAAACGTTCACGGCAAATGGTTCACTAAAATACCAATAGATGGCGATAGTAGTAGTTTGTTGATATACCACAATTGAATTTATAAACTGACATTGGCATTGTACGGAACCCTCTTCACGCGAGTTCAACTCGCACTTGACCGGTTTTTTATCTCAATATCATTACCAAGATCCTGTTTCTTATCTATTGATATATTCTTTGTACATGTTCTAATATCTTCACCTAGCTTATGGGATAAATCTTTGTTTACAAAAGAGAATTGACATTTATTTGATTTTCAACTTGATCAGTGATAAGATACAATTAATGTATTTACTTACATTTAACATTTATGTATACTCGGGTAAATGAATATACTATTAGCTATCCGACCGAATTACCCATTCTTGTCTAAGCTTTGGCACTAATCACGGTAAAGATAGGAGCACCAACCCCGCTCCTATCACTGGGATCCAGCCTGAAGCGTACCAATCCCTCGTCCGTGCCTACCTATGTTAATCTACAGTTACATTTTGACACATATTAAAATTATCAACAGCAATATCATATCAATATCAAATACTAATAAAGGCCATGTTAAATCACTAGAGCACAATACACGTCTGCACCGCTCGGCGAACCCAAGGAGAAGAGAGCGTTACACTCATACTCACCCCGACACTACTACTGCCAAGAGGGGTTTACCTGTAGTGGGGCGATACCTGTCACGTGATGTTACCGGGCGCTAACACTCGGCCGTCCTGAAAAATCCGGTCGTCCCCGACCGTTGTGGTCTGGTGTATGGCTAAAAACAAACACAGGAAATAAATACTTTAATATCGGTGACCTTTATAACCAGGTCCACCAATCAACCTGTCATAAATGATCTCTTAATACGGTGTTAACAATATATTCCCAAGATGCGCTAGCTGCCACGAAGAGTTAAGCAAGTTATCCCATCGTCGGCCAACTTGCTTGTACAACATGGTACAGCCATCAGCACCTAAGGCCGCTGATGCTGTGTATCACCATGCACTCCCACAAACAACTGTACCTAGTTGTAGGTCATGGCCAACTATCACAACTTGTGAACTTTGCTGAACACACATACATTTTTAATCAAAGCATCTCGATAATGCATAGTATCTTGGGTTGTTTATCAGTGTTCCGAGACCATTATGACTTTTCCGTTTCAGTCACTTCTGGTTTTCAACTGATCGAACCCTCACCTATGCTAGAATCGAGACTGAAGTAAACAACTTTATTTTAAATATTTACAAATGGATTTTATCACAAATCGACATTTTTTTACATCATTCTATTCAAATACTCGCAAAGTTACTTACGCTTGCTATTCCTTCGTAAGTCAGCTCACTTTATTTTCATTACTAGTAACTATTTCGTTAATATTTGAACTCAAGCAATCACAAAATTAAACCACATATTTAAGTAAATAACATTAAACACCAAAGTTTATTTATCAAAGCTATTATTCATTTTGGTACTTACAGATTATACATGGAAAACCATTATAATTCACATTATAATTGAATAAACCAAATATAACTATTAACCTTTTAAACTTTTTAATGTGTACTGACATCAGTCAACAACCAATACCCAACGGTTAAAATTTCTTTTTTTTTAGCATCATTTTTGAAATACCCTTAGTGGGTAAATAATTTTCACAGATATTTTATTTTCACCCTTTTTTTTTGGATTCAAATCACATAAAACATGAAGAGACTTACCGCTTCTGCACCAATACTTACAGCCCGACACTACTACTGCCAAGAGGGGTTTACCTGTAGTGGGGAGATATCTGTCACGTGATGTTACCGGGCGCTAACACTCGGCCGTCCTGAAAAATCCGGTCGTCCCCGACCGTCGAGCTCGAACCATGAAACAATAATACATTGATTGAGTACAAATCACCATTTATGCTTTTTCTATAATCACCTCGCCATCTCGATAATGCATAGTATCTTAGGTTGTTTATCAGTGTTCCGGTGTGTCTATACTCAGCGGGAACACATGGTCTTTTGATATAGGTCTTTCCGTGATATACATCTATATAATTAGGGCTATCATTGGTGAAACAACTGAAATTAGTTCCGTATTACTTTCAGTTTTATCAATTTTTGAAAAAAATCCTCTAGCCAGCGGGCAACTTTTTTTCTATGAAAGTGATCAAGTTAAAATATGGTTATATAATTAGGGCTATGCTAACTTTATATATATATGATAAAAAAAATATAGATTTCATTAATCAAAACTGAAATATTCCGTTACGAAAAAAAACTCTAGTCAGCGGGAAACTTAATACATACGCAACATACAGCATTAGAAAACAATCCTCAATTTGTGCTATTCCCGTGTATATTTTGTATAATCTTGCTTTTTGGATACCGCTTTCAGAAGTGCAGATATATATATACCTAAGGTGGTTTTCTTGCTGATACATATACTTCGTGAGATCATCCATATAAGCTAAACAGTATAATAGCCAACTAAAAATCCACTCCTACCGATGAATCAAATTTAGCTTTACCCTTTTTACCCGACTACGGCAAAGCCAAAAAGTAGGGTAATGTTTTGGCAGTCTGTATGTATTTATGTATTTGTGTATGTATGTATGAATGTATGTATGAATTAATGTTATGTATGTATGAATGTATGGTTAAAGACATTTATACACATAAATTAATCTACAAAGTTCAGTTATAATGAGAACTTACAAATTTACATTCAGTGAACGTGTACAAAAAGTCGGTAGGTAAATAATAAATATCAAATTTTCGTTCCGTGCTGGCTGTGTGCACAGAACTAGTTTGTTATATCTGCATCTTCGATGCACAGTAAGGTAATGTGCCAATGTGTGTGTATAAGTACTGTCTAATGTGAAACAGAATAAGCGCAGATGTGGCTTGCGATACGAACATTATTAATTTTAAATTGTTTTAATATTTATTTATTTTTCGAATGTGCATGTTATGTAAAAGGTACCTATGTCTGTATGTTTTTGTGACTGGTCATATAAATTGTATGAAATGTAAAATGTACGAATGTATGTATGATCCACCATATCGCCTGTATTTGTATGTTCCACTGAACCGATTTTAATGAATGGGGTGTCAATCGATTAGTAAAAATGACCCGGGTGACATGGGCTACATATTTTTTTTATGTAGTCGGGTTTGTTAAACGTAATTCTTGTTGCCATTTCTATTAATAATACAAAATTTGTATTATAAACAGAAAAAATAAGTACGTCAGTGTTTCAAATTAAAGTGAACTGATACTCTGAAAGTAACCTGTAGAAAATTTTCATTTTGTAATTATTTCTGAACTCACACTTAAAGTATTTGCTCTTGGTAGAAACGTTATATCACATTTATATTATAAAGAAGAAAGATTTGTGGCTACAGTATACTTACCGGTTACCAAGAAGCCAAGAACCATTACATTACCAGCACTGAGAAGAAGCTTTTGTGAACACATCGTATATCAAGAAATACAGTTACAGCGCAGTTCTGATAAGAACTGTTTTGTCAAGAAAGAAATACAGATAGTTACGAGGTAGCTCTGATAAGAGCACCGTGCGACCGAGAGGAAAAAAGCGTGGAAGCGAGATAGCAAGCGTCACTCCTTTGAAATAAATCAACCGTTTTTTTATTGGTTAAAAATATTATAATTCAAGTTTTATTATTGGTTGATGACGATTTACATAGTAAATATTTTGTATATAAACTTCGCATTTTTGTCAATAAACATTCCATTCTATTCTAATCTTCTGAATTAGAGTTTTAAGAGTTTTTTTTAAGTTTATTTTTAAGAGCGGAATCAGTCCTTGATACCGATAAACTTTCCCCATTGACATATACCGTGATATGAAAAGATTTTTATTTACTCCATAGAAACTCGGATTAGCTACTTGGGCAGATTTTACGGGTGGACACTTTTTTTTCATATTTCAATGTATTCCTTGGGGAAAGTTGATCAGTAACATGGGCGCGGGGTGAGCCCTTAAAATGGTTTCAGTATTTTTACACGACTGCTCAAACAAAGGAGCGTATTGTTTTAGAGATCATGTATGTATGTAAGTATGTATGTACGTAAGTAGGTTAGTTTATTTTTTCCATCATAACTTCTAAGCGGCTGAACCGATTTGGATGAGTGGGGTATCATTAGAATCCTTGCGTCCCCACGAGTGACATAGGCTATATATTTTTTAGGATGGCAGTCGTGTTTTTTTTAAACTCGTTTTTTACACGTTAAAATAGATATAAACGTAAACCTGCACTTCTGAAAGCGGTATCCAAAAAGCAAGATTATACAAAATATACACGGGAATAGCACTAATTGAGGATTGTTTTCTAATGCTGTATGTTGCGTATGTATTCAGTTTCCCGCTGACTAGAGTTTTTTTTCGTAACGGAATATTTCAGTTTTGATTAATGAAATCTATATTTTTTTTATCATATATATATAAAGTTAGCATAGCCCTAATTATATAACCATATTTTAACTTGATCACTTTCATAGAAAAAAAGTTGCCCGCTGGCTAGAGGATTTTTTTCAAAAATTGATAAAACTGAAAGTAATACGGAACTAATTTCAGTTGTTTCACCAATGATAGCCCTAATTATATAGATGTATATCACGGAAAGACCTATATCAAAAGACCATGTGTTCCCGCTGAGTATAGACACACAGTGTTCCGAGACCATTATGACTTTTCCGTTTCAGTCACTTCTGGTTTTTAACTGATCGGAACCCTCAACTATGCTAAAATCGAAAATGACAGTAAACAACTTTATTTCAGACATTCAATGTATAACCACCTCGATAATGCATAGTATCTTGGGTTGTTTATCAGTGTTCCGAGCCCCTTGTGACTTTCCGTTTCGGTCATTTGTGGCTTTTAACTGATCGGAACCCTCACCTATGCTAAAATCGAGAATGAAGTGAACAACTATATTTCAAACATTTACAAACTGTATTTTATCAGAAACCGTCATTTTTTTTTTTGCACATCATTTTATTCAAATACCTACAAAGTTACTTAAGCTTCCTGTTCCTTCTTAGGTTAGCTCACTTCATTTTCACTACTAGTGATTCTTTCGCGTATTGTCACAATTTAACTTAAGCAATCACATAATTTAACCACATTTAAGTAAATAAACAATAGATACCAAAGTAGATTTATCAACGTCATCACTCGTTTAAGAACTCACGGATAAGACAATGAAAAACACAAATAATTCACATAATCATTACATAAACCAAATATTATCGTTAACCTTTTCAATATATTGACATCGAATTCAATCACAAATACCCAAACGTAAAGGTTTTTTTTTTTCATATCATTTTTAAAATACCCACAAAATAAATAATTTTCAAGGAGATATTTTTTTCACACTTTTTAGGATTGGAGTCACATAAAACATGAAAAGACTTACCGTTTCTGCACCAATACTTACAGCTGTGGTATATCATATCACAACATTACATTTACACTTTAACACTCACTAAAACTTTTTCACTACTTTAGATTACATTTAATCTATGGGTTTTGCTAAATTTACTTACGCGTGTATGTCAGAATGTTAACAATTAATTATCACAAAACATGTACAATTTACAAGGCGTGGTAGAATATTAAGAAATATTCTTTCATCATACCACTTCTGATATTAGCTATCCGACCGAATTACCCATTCGTGTCTAAGCTTTGGCACTAATCACGGTAAAGATAGGAGCACCAACCCCGCTCCTATCACTGGGATCCAGCCTGAAGCGTACCAATCCCTCGTCCGTGCCTACCTATGTAATCTACAGTTACATTTTGACACATATTAAAATTATCAACAGCAATATCATATCAATATCAAATACTAATAAAGGCCATGTTAAATCACTAGAGCACAATACACGTCTGCACCGCTCGGCGAACCCAAGGAGAAGAGAGCGTTACACTCATACTCACCCCGACACTACTACTGCCAAGAGGGGTTTACCTGTAGTGGGGCGATACCTGTCACGTGATGTTACCGGGCGCTAACAATACTATTTATTACATAGTTTGAATTTGGAACCGTAGAAGAGAAACAAACATATTTAGATTAGTTCTTCTTCTATCGTGTTATTGGCTAAAACTAATATAAATTTGGCCCAGTAAAATGCAACATTCACGGTCGAATCGGTGCCCCTAGTATGAGTTTCGCTAGCGACTGCGTTAGCGATTTAGTATGGCAAACCTGTACAGCGCCTCTGGCGGATAGTAAGGCAACTAAGAAATTCAATACAAAATCCTAACGCAGTCGCTAGCGTCTGCGTTAAGAAAAACTCATACTAGGGCACAGAGGCCACAGCCAGGTCACCCTTTGTACATGAGGGCAGCTGGGACACGACAGCAGGTGGTCTATCGTTTGTACCGCGCCACAGACACAGCCATCACTGCTGTGCCCCTAGTATGAGTTTTTCTTAACGCAGACGCTAGCGACTGCGTTAGGATTTTGTATGGAATTTCTTAGTTACCTTACTATCCGCCAGAGGCGCTGAACAGGTTTGCCATACTAAATCGCTAACGCAGTCGCTAGCGTCTGCGTTAAGAAAAACTCATACTAGGGGCACTGGATAGGCCCCACTTCTTCCTATTCTTCATGCATCTACCTACGCCCGATCGTAGTCTGTTAAGAGATTTCCTCACGACTCAAAATAGTTTAGTTAGTAATAGAAATATTTAATTTAGTTGTTTGTTTGTATGCAAATGAGTTATTTCTACACTTTAAATATGCTAGACACAAACTTTTTAGAAAAACTCTATTTTAGTTCGCGTAGTGTGCCCACGGATTGAATATATACTCGTAAATATGTTATCTGTGGTGTGCCTATACTTTCTTTGACTCTAGTCTTTATTACCTAACTAATGAAATTAAGCATCAAAACAACATTACATTACATTTCGACGAAGCTTGTTGCATTTAAGTTTATATATGGTTACTAGCTGTTCCCCGCGGCTTCGCCCCGCGTGGTACTTGGTTATATCGCGCCCAAAAGTAACCTATGTATGACCTCAGGTCGTTAACTACATCCCTACAAAATTTCATCACAATCTGTCCAGCAGTTTAGCCGTGAAGAGGTGACAGACAGACAGACAGACAGACAGACAGACAGACAGACAGACAGACAGACAGACAGACCGAAAGACAGACTTTCGCATTTATAATATTAGTATGGATTTATAATATGCCTAAAATAAATTTATTAGATTTAAATCAACTATTGAAAGTATTAAATAACCAAACAGGCCTACATGCACACTAAAGCCCATCTGATGGAAAGTGGTTACTTTGGCAGGTGGTTATATTAACAGTATGTACTCGTAGCGTTATGCACCGGCAAGCGCAGCATCAGTCAGATGACTTGAAGAAAGTCACAGGCAGGCGCTGGGTGTAGGCCGCTTCCAACCGGTCATTTTGGAAATCCTTGGGAGAGGCCTATGTCCAGCAGTGGACAGTCTGCGGCTAATATGATGATGATGATGTAGAGTTATGGACGCCTTAAACATTTCACGATAACAGTCCAGGGTGGTACAGGCCTAATTATGGACTAGTAATACCTATAGATCTAGAATCCTACAAAATTGTTCACATGCCATTTGGCAAAACCACAGAATTCAGAAAAATTAACAAGAAGTGGCATAGCATAAAAAAAAATTGGTATTAATGTCAATTGTATGGATCTGTATCATCTGAAATAAATGATATTTAATTTTAATTTTATAGCGCACGAAAAGCGTGTCACTAGTTTAGCTTGCATGCGGGGAATTTGATTGCGTCATTTATTGCCACTGTTACATACATACATATAATCACGTCTTTATCCCATACGGGGTAGACAGAGCCTAGAGCCATAAGACCTTAGGCCACGTTTAGCATACTTAATGGTAGTTGAAACAGGAAATCAATATTGCCACTGTTATTGGTCGATAATATTAGGTGGCTTTGTTGTAAACTACGTAATCATTTCTAATAAAATGTGGTGTGGTTTACATGTATGAATAGAAAGTAAGAAAAGAGAATACGCTAGCCACACTGATCCTGGAACTAAATCCGCATTAAAACATTTCTATTCGTATAATTTCTCTGTTCTGCGTGGCAAACGAAGAGAGCCATGCATTTATGTAAACCATTGTACCATGTTTTGTGTGAATAAAGAATATGAATATGAACATATTCTTATTTTGACATCTGTTCTTACTTAAATTCAGTGATTTAAAATGATAATCATTCGAATTTCAATGATTTTTTTAGAATTTTTTGAGACTGGAAATTCTGAAAATACATCCCCTGATCCCCTGTACGCTAAAAGATCGTCAATAAAAAATCTACATCAAAAGTTAAGAGGAAGTTTTGCAAGGTGTGCAAGGTCAATAGCCCTTTTGACCCACAAAAATTTAATAAATATGGAAACTTTATTGAACAAGTAACTATCCAAATCCTAAGAAATGAAACACAAAACTAAAATAGAGCGCATATCAACATATTAAACTATATTTACTGATGTATTTTGCCTGAACAAATCAAGATATCAAATTGTTTTAAATGAACAACCAATTCAGCACATTTAGCATTTATTTGTTAGTTACGACGGGTAGAGAGGACGCGGCAAGATGGCGCGTTGAGCGGCATATAGTTCTGTTTTCAAAACATTTTTCTCTCATTTTCTTTTTAAATTTAATTTGTAGTTGCCAGTGAATAAATACTCATAGACAAAATGAATAAATATTACTTTATTTTCGGTGAAGGGAGTAAAATAAATCAGCTGTTATGTGCATTTTTGAGTAAGTTAATTGTTTTGTTAATAATATAATCCAATTCGACGAAACTTCTAATTTCTGTCTTGACTTACATGGGTAAATATACACCCAATATTGTATTATACCTGTGAATTGATTCCATCCAGACATAGCCGGGACACGCTGGGATGAGAGCGGGAATCGGATACTACTTCACTACACCATCAGCAACAGTCTAGCTGTTAAATCCAATCCAACTAATATTATAAATGCGAAAGTGAGTTTGTATATTTGTTTGTTTCTTACCTCTTCACCCTATCTACTGAACCAATCTTCCTGAAATTTTGCTTACACATAGAGCTAGGAGTATTGAGGACATAGGGTAGCTTTCATCCCGGGAAAAGCACTGTTCCCGATGGAATCTCACGCGGATGAAGCCGCGGGCGAAGGCTAGTTTATAATAATGATGACTATTAAACTATTAAAATCATCTCCTTTCCTCCCTTTTACTATTAAACTAAATATATGTACTTATATAAAAGAAAGTCGTGTTAGTTACACTTTATAAAATCGAAATCAATCAGAATCAAAAACGGCTTAACCGATTTGGCTGAAAATTGGTGGGAAAGTAGCTTGACCAGGAGAAGGAAACAGGGGAAACCTTTCATCCCGGGAAAAAGTTCTCGAGGGAAGTTTACGCGAGCGAAGCCGCGGGCAAAAGCTAGTTATAAAATAAAAGTTAATAACAATAATGTGATTCACTACTTACATAGTATAAAACAGTCGCTTTCTCTATCCCTATGTCCCTTTGTATACTTAAATCTTTAAAACTACGCAACGAATTTTGATGCGGTTTTTTAATAGATAGAGTGAAGCGAAGCCGGGGCGGATCGCTAGTTACAAATAAATGTAACATCTTGATAATATTACATACCTTTTCCCCGTTCATATACTGACTTCTAATTTGACCTTGATGAATTTTCATTAAGACCATCTTAATCAAACATCGTTAATTCTCCATTGCCAAATTCCTTAATTAATAAGTACTCAGACTGACCCATTTGTGAAACCTTGTCACTAATTCCTATGTAGTGTCACTAGCACGCTGTCAACACGTGGTTTAAGAAAATTTTCCACAATACACAGTAATATTATTAAAATTATACCTATTGGCAATTTTGTGTTCTTTCTTTTTTGTTTAGTTTTAAATCTTATTTTTTGTTTTAACCATGGCACCCGCGGGAGATCAGCGTCGTGGTTAACACCGCGACATGTGCTGAGCGGGGACCAATTTGGTACATACTCCACTGAACTTAAATATAATAAATGAATGTTGTTGTGCTGATTTTGTGGTACCAAATAAACAGCTTTTCTTTCTTTCTTTAATTACCATATATAAAAAAAATTGCCCGTAGAGAGGCCGCGCGCGATTCCAAATTCATTGTTGTACTTAATTCAATTTATTAATCTTCTTCATTTAATCAAGTCAAGTATAATCTTTTAATTTAGTCTAGCCAAAGCGGTGGAAACATTCCACTTAACATTATGTTGGAGATTTTGGTGAAAAAGATTGAAGTCACTGTTTGTTTATGATCACTTAGTAAATAATAATACACCATAATAATGCACAAATTCTCGAAAAAAAACACACATTTCGTAAAATAAATACAGCGTGGACCACATGACATTTGACTTTCCCGCCAAAATTCCATTCCGTGCATTCTTCTTAGCGTGTCGACGCTCACCTTAAATATCCTTGGATGCCCAAAACTGGAAGTCCTCCAGCGTGCACGGGGCACGCCGGGCACGTCAAAAGGTGGTATATTAAATAATAACTTTTGTTTCAGTAAATTTCCCCGTGTTTTGCTATGGATGCACAATCGGGTGGATGTCGCCTATGTCCCTTCTACTGCAGTCAGAGAATTCACCAAGGGGAACACCATTGACAATTACAGAAGTTAGTAGAACAACCTAACCTTAGCACCTCTATGTACTTATGCCTAAAATGTAAGATTTTTATCACATTTTGCCTAGACTTCATTCGCCGACATCCGTCGTAATAGAACCACGTCTAAAAAGTTATTATTTTGGGCGACCGAGCTTCGCTCGTTTCACGCAGGAAACCTTTTTGCGTGAAAATATGAATAAAATGAATTTCCCAGACATAGAGCCTAGCTAGATTATCTTTTTGACTATGTAAGAAGTTATGTTTAACATTTCAAAGAAATCGTTAGGGCCGTTTTCAAAAACGCGAGTACAAACTAATTTATATATAATATTGCTCGTTTAATTGTATATGATGACACTAAGTAAGTATACATTGTTTGCATGCTAGCTGAGTAGTTGTTTCCAGTTTGGTTAGGACATTGCAGGCTTGAATCATCTGATTGTCTGACCAAAAAGATGATTCCGTGCTTCGGAAGGCACGTTAAGCCGTTGGTCCCGGCTGCTATGTAGTCGTTAATTAATGGAATCACATGAAAGGCCGAAAGGTAGTTTCGAACACTGGCACCAGGTTGTGCAAGTTCAATTGTAACCCACACGATATGATCATCATCATCATCATTGGAGGTAGATCCCGAGGATTTCGAAGAAGAAGCGGCCTGCATCCAGCGATATTTTGATAATTACTTATTTATTTTCTCAATGTTTCAGATATCATGGATGGCTTCTATAGCATACTTATGCTGTGTGGTGTTCGACTTCATAATGTCGTACGTGGGAGAGGCTGTTGGAAGAAAGATTAGCCTGATATTCGTATCAGTATGTTGTGCTGTAAGTGCTTTGCTAGATTGCAAAAAAGTTCTTTTTATTCAAGCGTTACTTTTCGGATAGCTAAACAAGCACTCAAAATAAAGAAAATTATATTTTACAAATAAATTAAAGGAGAGAAAAAGTCTTAAAATAACGTGTTGTATTTTGCCTTGATCGCACGTACCGAGTAGACGGGCGAGAACGGCGAGACAGTGCCCTCGGCCGAATACTCGGTGCGTACTGCGTATAAACCGTATAAACAGTGCGCCGAGTGCTCAGCCTAGCGAGTGACCGAGGAAATCACTGTCTCGGCCGAGTAACATTTTACTGTCTTTTGTTCTGAATTATTGTGTGGTGGTATAGAACCTTCAGGGCGCGAGCACAGAATTAGTAATATTTAGTGCGCGAGTCCGAACCGCACTTGGGCGTTTTTTTTTTTTTGATGGCGTATGGACACAAATTTTTAATATTGCAACTGAATCTATTTACTAAAAAAATGTGTTTACTGTCCAGGGCTGCTGGGTCCTCAAATTATCATCGATGGAAACCTGGGCCTTCATATTAGCAAGAGCACTGGTCGGGATTGTCATGGCCGGTGCATATGTCATATGTCCACTGTACACCAAGGAGATTAGTGAAGATAGCATAAGAGGATTCTTAGGAACGTGGGTGAGTATGTATTAAGCCTGCTGATGCTTAGGGGTTCCTACCTCTAGCCGATTGTAGCAATCTGCCCTTCCACTGGATCTAGCGAAATAAGGAGTGCACCTGTGTTCGCGCGCATACTGTCGTACACTTTTAATATCATCAGTAACTGCCTCCGTGGTCCAGTGGTTAAGGCCTGTAGACCCGGGGGTCGAGGGTTCGATTCCCACGGGAAGCATACTTTGTTTAGTTGTTTCCAGTTTGGTTAGGACATTGCAGGCTTGAATCACCTGATTGTCTGATAATATAGATGATTCCGTGCTTCGGAAGGCACGTTAAGCCGTTGGTCCCGGCTGCCATCTGGTAGTCATTAAAGGAACCACGTCATAGGCCGAGTAGCGGTTCCGAAGAACTCTGACACCAGGGTGTGCATGGTCGATTGACTATGACACCTACACGAAACGAAATGAATGAATGATTATCATCATCATCATTTCAGCCGCAGGCTGTCCAATGGTGGATATATAGGCTTCTCCCAAGGATTTCTAGAATGACAGGTTGTTGCGGCCTGCATCCAGACCTTGTCTGCGAACTTCCTCAGGTTATCTGACCATCCGGTGGATGTCCGGCTTAAATATATCCTGTGCAAATAACAGCTCTGACAACGAACTCCGTTAAGCTGTTCCCCACAGTTTTACCTGCCTGTGGTATGTGCTGTGGTGTGTATGTACCACGAAGCAAAGTACAGTCGGGCCGACAAAATTACGGAACACTTATATATGCTCCCAACTGTACTTTTACTTAGAAAAAAATCCTTTCGGCCGTCATGTCAACTGAGTTTAACAAACAGTTACGAAAGATGAATTTTTATTCTTACATGACAACTAGTTTCAATCAAGAAAAAAGCAATTCGTGCTTGACCATAATCATTTCTGTGCTTTCAGGTAATAGTCTTCCAGACTACAGGCAATCTTTTCTTGTACATCATCGGGGACCTTCTGAACTATAACACCATACTGTGGATCTGCCTGGCGATGCCCGCCATACATATAGTGCTGTTTATGATGATGCCTGAATCACCGTCGTATTTGGTGAAGACTGGAAAAACTGATGTAAGATTAAAGTTAATCATAGTCATTTATTTTGTCATACACGGGTTACAATACACACAGTTTTTTGTGTGCGCCAGCAGACATACAAATTATATGTTGGGCAAAGTTGGGTTATATAAGGACTCAAATCAACTGCAAATATTTTAAGGGCAATTATATTATTGCAATTTATATTAAATATAAAAATATTTAAATATTTTTATATTTAATATAAATTGCAGTCGATGTGCACTCAAGGACATTTAGCTTCCATAACCTGATCCGTAAAGATATATTGAGCAGCAGCTGATCTAGTTAAGTATGGAGAGGGAAAAAAATAATTTCATGTTTTGATATAAGTTGATTTGGAATAGTTGTTCAGTATAGTGGTCTGAATCTACCCTTAAAATATTTGCTGTTGATTTGAGTTCACCTTATATATTTAACAGTTAAATTACTTTTGTCACATTTATTAATGACTGGAATGCAATAGTTACTATTACATTTATAAATGACACGAAATTCACGCAGCAAACATTTTAATACAGGAAGCTCTGAGAGTGTTGGCATGGCTGCGCTGCATGCCAGAGGAAGATCTCTCCTTGAAAGAAGAGATGGAAATGATGATGAAGGAGCAGAAACTTGATGAAGAGAGCAGCCGATTTGCACTAAAGGCCATTAGTGAGTATAAACAACTATTTGACGACCTCCGTGGCGTAATGGTTAACATGCCTATCCGCTACTTAGATGGTCCCGGATTTGATCCCCGATCAGGTCAAGATGAAAAATGGTCTTTTCTGATTGGTCTGGGTCTTGGATGTTTATCTATACCTAATGTTTTTATTATGTCAACCGGGACCAACGGCTAAATGTGCCTTCCCAAAGCACGGAATATTCTTTTATCAGACAATAAGATGATTTAAGCTAGCAATATCCTTACTAGACTGGAAACAACTAACATTGCTTCCCGTGGTTATCGAACCCACAGCCTCTAAGTTTCTAAGTAAACGCTTCTAGCGATCGCAAACGAGGCCATCGGCTTTACATGCATTCCAAATCGGAGAATCGCATTACATTTACAACCAATGCAAGTCACGACCACGCCCTGGGTTGCTTACCTTCCGTTAACCTTACAATGGCACGCAATCCAATAGGCTACCAATCTGCTAGACGTCAGAACGTGGGTTTTCCCAATCCTCTGAGCAAATATCTAGTATGGTGCATAAATATACTAATACTTTAGCATGAAACTGTTGTACCTATGTTGGTATTTAGTTAGTTATTTATATTCATATGATAACAATGTATATGGTTATATAAATTATACTGAACATCTCAAATAGAGACGAAATGATATAATTCTTATTTACTTTATGTATCTTGACTCAAACAGAAGTACAATAGATTTTGTGTCGTATTTGTAATGATTTAAGTTCCATTAACGTTAAGAAAATTGTAAATTAACCCTACTGCGGCGAAGCCAAAAAAAGAATATATATTTGACGCTCTTTTAGTTATTATCTGGGTGGATTTATCTTTGAAAGCATTTTCAGCAATGTCGATCTTTGTTGAATACAAAGATTGTGCTAAAAATTTAAATGAAATCCATACTTCCATACTAATATTGTAAATGCGAAAGTCTGTCTGTCTGTCTGTCTGTCTGTCTGTCTGTCTGTCTGTCTGTCTGTCTGTCTGTCTTTCTGTATGTCTGTCTGTATGTCTGTCTGTCTGTATGTCTGTCTGTATGTCTGTCTGTCTGTCTGACACATCTTCACGGCTAAACTGCTGGACCGATTGTGATGAAATTTGGTAGGGATGTAGTTAACGACCTGAGGTCAAACATAGGCTACTTTTGGGCGCGAAGTAACCGAGTCCCACGCGGGGCGAAGCCGCGGGGAACAGCTAGTATTTGATAAACAAACAAACAATAATACTCCCGATAGCCGAGAAGAGCGCAGGTGACTATCTGTTGTTGCAGCGTGAGCTTACCAATTCGAGTTCCAGTACTCTTACCATGAGATTTTATAAACGCAGACGCTAGCGACTGCATTAGCGATTTGGTACGACAAATCTCTACAGCGCCCCTGGCGGATATAGTAGAAACTAAGAAATTCCATACAAAATTCTAACGCAGTTACTAGCATCTTCGTTTACAAAATCTCGCGGTAGCCGAAGAGGTCGATGCAAAAACCTTGGCTTAATAACGGATATGATGCAATACTTCTCTTCTACATCCTAGCGCTTTCCCGGTTACATTCTCAGTTGGTTGCTTCGAAGTCCATCGTACGCTTTCCTAATTTTTCTACTTCACTTCTCTTCTTCAGCTTTCTTGACAATCAGACTATGGTAGACAAGGATATGGAGCATCCGTTTCATTATAATTATCTACTAATTACAGTGCAAGACAAGGTTCTCTTCCGAGCCTTCAGGATAGCAGTAATAGTAGCTCTCGCTAGAGAAGTATGTGGGGCCATACCAGTGCTGAACTTCGCCGGGGAGATCTTTTCACTCTCCGCCGAGGGGGGAGGAGGCGTGGCTCTGCTGACTCCGAACCAGCAAGCCATGATGCTCGGCGCCGTACAAGTGTGTGGGGCGATGTTGGCTTCGAGCGTCGTGGAAGTTGCCGGGAGGAAGGTGGGTATTTCACTTATAATAGCTCTTTAGACTGCCAGTCTCATCTTGAGGCAGGCCCTGCTAACTCCAACCAGCCATAATGCCCCGCGCCATGTAATATGGGCCGTTATTAGCTTTAAGCGTCGCGGAGGTAGCCGGGAGGAAGCTGGGTATTTCAGTTTCAGTCTTTCGAATGCCGAAAGATGTAATAAAATTTCTTTTTTATAAATTAGCTAATTATTAGCATATGATATAAAATTTCTTACTTATAGGAACTTTATTTTTAACAGCAGAAAAAACAAGCATTTTTGAAATTTCCTCTCATCACCTAATTTCTTTCCACCTTTCAGCCGCTGTTCATTATCACAGCCGTGGTGTCAGGGCTCACTATGATCCTGCTGGCGTCCTGGTTCTACACCAGGGAGTTCGGGGTCCACCTGCCTTCCTGGATACCAGTCACTACCCTGTGCCTCACCATCTTCTGTGACGCCTCTGGCATACAGCCTGTATCCGTGGTTATCATCAGTGAAATGTTCTCTTTTAAGGTAGAGGCATTTTTGTTTAAATCTAAGTTGGCACACCAGGCCACCAGATAAAGTGTTATCCGGCTTAAGAAAAGAACACTAAATTGTCATTTCGATTCGATAAGAAGAAAAAGATTATTTTTATTATTATATATTCGCACTCTCACCGTTCAAACCTTCCCTGAACTTCCACAAATATTTCAAGAAAAAAATTAGCCAAATCGGTCCAGCAATACTCAAGTTTTAGCGAGACTAACGTACAGCAATTGATTTTTATATATATTTTTTTCGGACCTAAATATCCATATTATAATTATTTTCCAGTACCGCGGGACGGTCATGGCAACATCAATGGCCCTGGCTTCGATAGCTGCTTTCCTGCAGATGCTGTTCTTCAAGCCTCTAGCCCATGCTATCGGCATCCACGTGGCATTCTACTCCTTCGGGATAGTGTCTCTGGGAGCAGCTTGTTACGTGTTCCTGTCATTCCCGGAAACAAAATTGAGGACCGTGGAAGAGATACAGAACGATTTAAAAACGAAAAAAGAGAAAAGGAAAGAGTTAGAGATGATGAATGGGAGAGAGCTGGAGATAGAGAAAGAAAAAGTGTAGAAAATATAGTTTATTATATTTACAGGTTTCTTTTATTTGATTTTATTCTAATTGAGATTGACAATGAATTTCGTTATTACGGTAGCTAACAGCAGCATTTTCTAAGAGGATTAACGTCAAGTAGATAAGGGTCATAAAAATAATATTTACTTAAAAATATCAAACAAGAAATATAAATCGGCCAAGTGCGAGTCGGACTCGCGCCCTGATTGTTTATAGTGATCTTATAAGGGTTCTGTTTTTGCCTTTTTAGATACGGAACCCTAAAACGGTATGTATGTATGTATGTATGTTCTATCGTAGAGCCTAAACTACTGGACCGATTTTAATGAATGAGGTGTCAAAAGATTCATGATTATAGCGCGGGTAACATAGGCTATATAAATTGTATCAACATTTTAACCGACTGAAATTAAACCTCAGAATCTAACCTCAAAAAGAATTACTGAAATTGGCATCATTCAAGTATAATAATATTATTTTGTGTTTTGTATTGTATTGTATGGCAAAGAAAGCGACTAGAAAACCTCAGAGATAAAACGAAAAATTAATACCCTATCAGTGTACGCTATCAACATCTTTACGTTTCTTCGAGAAAAGTGTCTGTATGACGTCCACACTGAGTCCCTTGGTCTCCGGAATGAAGAATATACAATATACCGAGGTGAGGAAGCTAATGCTAGCGAAGATGAAGAAGACTGGGCCAATGCCGAACTTGGAGACTATGGGCTGGAACACGTAGAGGAGGAAGAAGTTGCAAAACCAACCCCATTCCATTATCAGCATCGACACGTATCCTTTTACCTGAAAAACAAGAAGGTTCATATAAAAAACTGCATTCAAAAGCAATCTGCGGGTTTCAAGTTTCTATGTTTGCATAAAATGTAGGTGCAATTAGGTTACAACAAAATTGAGAGTTGAAAAGAGCCAGTACTTTAGTCATTTTACAACAGAATTTAAAAATATTAGCAAGAAGTAGCATAGCGCACGAAAAACGTGTCTCTAGTTTGGCTTGCAAGCCAACGTTTCACACAGAAAAATTGGCGGGGAAATTGATTGCGTCATTTATTGCCACTGTTATTGGTCGATAATATTAGGTGGCTTTGTTGTAAACTACGTAATACATTTCTGATGAGGTGTGCTGTGGTTTACATGGGTTTACATGTATTAATTAAAGATAATACGCTGCCACACTGATCCTGGAATTAAATCTGCGTTAAAACATTTCTATTCGGATAATTTGTCTTTTCTGTGCATTTTACCTTATGAAGGTGTGCAAATATAGGACAAGTCTCTAATATAAAGCTATAAATTTAAAAAAGAAATAAGAATTAGCTGCAGTTTGAATTGAACGGGTCAATTTTGTCCTATTCACACTTGGATCAGATAGAGATAACCTCGGTTTTGTCTCGCTTACTCTATTAAAACTACAGAGAAATCACACAGTCCATTAAAACTTACCTCTGGTAAAAACACTTCCGCCAACATAATTAATGGCACAGTACCAGCCCCTAGCGTATATGACACACTGTAAAAGTATATGAACACGGCGATCAGCCATTTTGGACCCCATTCAAAAATGATGAGGACCCCGACCGCCACGGAGAACGCACCGGTCAGGAACGAAGACACGATCATCAGCATCTGGAAAAAATATAGAAAAGAGTAAAGTTTAAAAAGAAAGAAGCGTTTTGGAAGCAAGTCACTTTCTTATTTTACTCGAACTTTTTAGGATGGTAGACCCATTTTTTAGTCCACCACTCTTTATACGGTCATGTTACGGTCACCATAAACCTGGCTTCTCTTCCAAGACTTTTGAAGAAGCAACATGCTACATTTGACCTTTACGCTCCTCCCAGCTTTATCATACAAGAATTTATCCAAATACTAAAGAAAATATTAATGCCGCATAGCAGTACCAGCACACTACATAGCGATGGCAACATAACCATTGACGGTATTATGTCCTGGATGAAAAGAGTCCCAGCGTACTCCATCACCACTACTAGACCTAGGAATATGTCAGCGGATATGTAATAAGAGTAAAAATGCAACTAAAGCACTAGGATAAGAGAGCCAGCAGAATGGAATAAGCACTTACCCGCCTTCCAGCTTTATCAGTCAAGAACCCAGCTAAAAGTGAAGCCACGACATTAATTCCGCATAGGAGCACACTACATAATGCTGGTGACATCACATTCGCTGGTATCACCTGTGCGAAGAGGGGCACAGCGTACACCATGACCACTACAAGACCTTGGAAAATTGCAGCTGTCATAAGCCCTAACATGACAAGCAGGGCGCGACGTGTGGTGCGGGATTTCTCTGAAACATAGGAACAGAATCATTCGAATAAGAGCTAAAATGAAATGACTAATTTTACTGAAAATCAGGTGGATTGACGAGGTGAAGAGGGACCTGCGCGAGCTGCACCCCGGAAAGAAATGGCGCAGAATAGTAGATTCTATTACTGGATGCCAAGACTCAGTTTGGGTCGCTGCGTCATCTTAGCTAGTTATTTGTTACTTTTTAGTGTATTTTTAGCTGCATCCACATACATTTCATATGCAGAAGTTTCAAAGAACTTGTCAGCTAAAGGCAATGGAACAAAAAAGTGTTGCGATCTTAGAGAGGTATTGTGATAAACTTCTTATTTTCCTTTACCTTACCCCGCTTTTTTATGTGGCGTCGTCACAGTACGTTAGTTTATTTTATTTATTTTTGTAACATAGGAAAACAAACATTATAAGCCTATAGTTAGTCTATAGTTCCTTCCATTTATATCCATTGCCAGCCATTTTTTGCATCATAACCCTGGTCATATCCTCCCTCACACAATCCATCCATCTCTTCTTTGGTTTTACATCTAGATTACCGTTATCTTATAATAATCTATGCGTTACATTTCTTTCCTCAAGCCTCACAACATGACCGACCATACCTTACCTATAGCTTTCTAAATTCTCATTAATGGGAGCCTCTTTCATATTTCCTAGGTATTGTGATCAACAATACTTACTCATTAGTTCAAAGAAGGTTGGTGGCTTTTCACGAACTGCTGGGGTATCAGGATTCAATTTCTCTTCTTCCGGTGACACGTCTTCTGCAAAAAAAAGGGTTTGTTTATTCATACTAATATTATAAATGCGAAAGTCTGTCTGTCTGTCTGTCACCTCTTCACGGCTAAACTGCTGGACAGATTGAGATGAAATTTGGTAGGGATGTAGTTAACGACCTGAGGTCAAACATAGGCTACTTTTGGGCGCGATATAACCGAGTCCCACGCGGGGCGAAGCCGCGGGAAACAGCTAGTAATAAATATAAATGTAAATGTTTTTTTTTTCTGTTGGTCACATACCAAAAACTGTGTTTATCATATCATAGTTCAGTATAGTATCAGATCATAGTTATCCAAAAAGAGGATAGGGAATAAATTTTTGGATTCCTATAATTACCAAATGTTAAGCATAATCTTCTTCTTTTTCTTCGTGTCCACGATCTAAATAATTGAGGCCCAGAACGATGCCACTTGGTTCGCATTTGTTGTCGCTGCCATAAGACTGCGCAGAGCGAAAACGTCAAAATAGGCACTCCCGGTTTAGTTGATAAAATGATAAGAATTCGTTCAAAAAATAAATAAAAATAAAATAAACCATCACTGAGAATATCTTTACAATTTATCCGTGATAAAATATTAAAATTAGTTATATTTTATACTACAAAAATTACGTAAAGTTAATGAAAAATGGCAAAAACATGGGTTGCCGTTAAGGAGAATTTTATATCATAACAGTCGAATTCAAGCCTAATTTTTATATAAACAACAAAACTGAATATGTATATTACAGTTTGTCCGTCTTACTTTTCTTATTTATTGTCAGACAACTATGTAACATTTGTATCATTAAGCGCCATCAATTTCTCATACATTTTTACTATGGCGGCCGCGCATCGGTTTAAACACGCGCGCCGCGAGCTCGGGAATTCAGTCGTGCCCTAGTGTCCGGAGTGAGTCCACGTCGCTTTGCAGCGCGACCCACTTACACGCACACGATCGCGCCGTTTCGTGAACGCCGTAGTAAAACATGGTAAGTATTGTTTTGGAAATTTTAAATTTGTTACTTTAGAATAACGTGCTACTAAGAAAATGGAAAGTAATCAGAATAAATAAATATTTTTGTTACTATCTTTTTATCATTGGAGATGTTTAAAAATACTTTATTGTTTCAGATATTAATGGAAAAACAACAAAGACAAATGTGGATATGAAGGTTGAAATAATACATGAAGATGAAACATTTCGGAAAAGCATGGAAGAAAAACTAAAGAAGTTTTATTTTAACTGTCTTCTTCCAGAGCGGATAGATTCCAAATTAGATAGGCAGATGGAAATAAAGGAACCCGAATGTGTACTAGAAGCAATCAATAATAGAAACAAAAAGAAACCAAAAGAAAATTTGGTGATACAATAGGAGAAATTAAACAAAAACGGAGAAACAAATAACAACAAATTATCATGTACAGTTATGCCATATTGTCAATTTAAGAAAAGCTGCTGCTTATTTCCATGGGCGCAAAATCGAAGATAGCGTTTATTTATCTAGCAAGTGTGCTATATAACAAACTGTTGATTTTTACCTTCTCTATGGATTACACCGAGAAAATAAATATTATGATAATATATTGCGTGTTTAATTATCACCAACTTTTTCTTTTACCTTTTTCCACGTTTCATGGGGTCGGCACAGCATGTCAGCTTTCTCCACTCTCTCTTATCTCAGGCAATTTAATCTAAAACACTTTTTCATTCATATCATCTTTCACACAATCTATCCATCTCTTCTTCGGCCTTCCTATTTCTACGCCCTTCAACTTGCATTCCCAGGACCCGCCTTGTAACATGACTTTCATCCCTCCTCATAACATGTCCATACCAGCGTAACCTATTACTTCTATAGTTTTCTATCAAGGGAGCCACTTTCAAACTTCCTCTTATGTACTCATTGATTATTTTATCCTTTCGCGTCACTCCACACATCCATCTCAACATTCTCATTTCGGCTACATGCAGTTTTCTTTCATCCATCACTTTGGTGGACCAACACTCGGAAACCATACAAAATCACCGGTCTTACTATCGTCTTATACACCTTTCCTTTCAGTTTAAGTGATATTCTGGCGTCACATGTAACGCCTGTGACTTGACGCCATTTGCTAAATCATTATCACCATATATTATACAATCTGTAATTGACTATACAAAAAAAACCCTCGTGGGAGTGAGTCGGACCGTCAATGAGAACAACTTTTCCTATGGGACACAAGCTGGAAAATCGAACAAAAATTTGCCATACCCACAATTTTTGCCGGATCGGCGTAAATTTACTGTACAGGATGGTAATTTTGTTTTGGTGTCCCAGCATTGGTCCTATACGAAAAGTTGGTACTTAACCGTGGTGGCACCCATTGTTCGTTTAAAGGTGTTCCTATCATCCATTTATAATGGGTGCGACCACGGCTTTACAATGACCATTTTGTACCTATGCATTTCTGGATTTCTATCTCAATTATTTCCTTGTTTCATCCTTTTTAGACACCACGTAGTCGGGTTATAGTTTTTTAACTTAATTTTTATTTAATACTTTTCCGTTTTCCGAACGGAAATGACTGGACCGCGTGAAATATACCTACCACTTTACGAATGCATTTTAAATATTTCTACCTATATTTAACTTGAACAATATGAATTATATACATATTTGTAATGTGCTCACCAAGACCTTTTCTTTGATACCAAACACGTGATACCTATCTCTTTTTATTTTTTTTGAGGTTAGAATTCGAGTTTTAAATTTAGTCAGTTAAAATTTTGATACAATTTATATAGCCTATGTTACCCGCGCTATTTTTACGAATCTTTTGACATCTCATTCATAAAAATTGGTCCAGTAGTTTAGGCGCTACGATGGAACATACATACATACATACTTACATACATACATAGACTGTCAAAATCATTACCCTTTCTTTTGGCTTCGCCGTAGTCGGGTAAAAACAGATTAGACAGATGCCGCCAAAACAAAATGGCCGCCACAGATTATTAAAATCGGCCCGCTATAATTGAAAGACCCTTTACATGCACTAAGTTTGATACTTACAAACAGGTAAAATAACGGAAACTATTGTTGGTGTAGGTTATAAGGTGTTGACGGCTGTCAAATGAATAAGACGTACTATTCGTCCTCTGAATGATATATTAATTTCTTATTAGATTTAACTAATTCTAAGTGTAAAAGTGGTGTTTAAACTAACCTCAATCTATAGCTGCAAGGGTACGACAATTATTTGAACACCCAGACACATTAAACAAATCACAATATATTTCAATATTTCATATAATATTGGTAAAAATACATTTGCAACATCGAAAGTTCAAAATTCATTAATATTTTTTAAGTAAAACAAAACATGTTATAGTAGTAGGTAATTTTAATTACAAATATTACAATTGCATTGTTTTTGTTTTTATCCAAAATATTGGAAAATGGAGTTATTTCCTTTCTTTTCCGCCATTTTAGCTAGGCACACGCCCACAGGCATTTGTCCGTTCAAGCACACACCCAGCTAAATACCTAATCACCGCCGGCGTCGTACGCTCGGCGCAGTCATAAGGTCGCCTCTGCCCGCTACAGGTAGCAGGACATAATGGGCACTCTAACTAATCTACTCTATCTAATAATGTAAGCATAGATAATTTGATCGTTCGATAAAAACATAGATTAAAAAAAAATTGCGTCACTTAAAATAGATATAACATATGACATTAAATGTATGGGAACCGTGCGCGCCTTATGCGGGGGGTAAGGGCTGAGGTAAGGGAGGGTAGGAGGGGGGGTCCGTCACCAAATACACATATTATGGAATGGCGGCATACACGTAAATATCGTGTATGAGTGGTAAGAGAGTTTAGCTTGTCATGCTACTTCTATTAGAGCCGCGTTCCTAGTTCTATGGATAAAAAAGATGTTTCTGTACGAAATGTTCGTTAAGCTATTATAAGCTATAATAAGCTAAGATACCGAACAACTCTGATACCAGGGTAAGCATGTTCAGTTAACCTTTATTTATTTATTTATTTAGGCACGCTTACACTTACATTTACACATGGCACGTTATATTATAGGTACTTACATTATTGTAGTATTATCCTATATATGTAATTGCCAATTAATGGCGAGCACAACATTGACCATAACAGTTCGCTACTATAATTAACTATAACTTATGAACTTAAAATTTAAAAAATTATAAACTTTTTCCTAGTGATTCAGTTTATTAAAATATTTTGTCCTGGTTTCAATGGCGTAAACTTATTGTGTACAAGTATTTTGGTCTATACCAAGATGTTTGAAAATATTGTAGCTGTCATGTAAAATGTCAATACCCGGCGTGGTATTGTAAATGTTATTATATAGGGTACTGATTCTAGCAAGTGGTTGGTGAAGACCTAGGTTCGTTCTAAAAGGTAAGGTTTTTGCTAGAGGTTTACGAGGATAATTAAAGGGAACCGTGAAATTTAAAGAGTTAAGTAGTTCTACACTTTGAATGTGGTTGTGTAATATTTTGTGAAGAAAAGAGATATCTGCGATAGTACGGCGGGTTTTAAGACTGCACATGTTAAAGAAGGACAAACGTTGTTCATAAGGCTGTCTGAAGTCGATTTCTCGGGTAATATTAGCTAGGTGTCTGGTAGATACTCTCAATTCTTTGAGAGGACATTGCATACACTGAGTTCCAGGCCACGGAAGCGAATTCTAATCGACTTCTAACCAGACTATTATATAGGATAACACGTGTCTGTTTGTATTTAAAACCTTTTAGTGTACGTTTTAAAAAAACAAGCATTTTGCACTCTGTTTTACTATGTTGTTGATATGAGTATTAAGTTTAAGTTTGTCATCCAAAAATATTTCTGATACAGTAGTTAAATCTACACCGTCCAGTGTGTAGGTACTTGCAAGAATATTGGACTTTTTAGTAAAACGAATAAATGAACATTTGCTAGGATTCAATACCATGCCGTTTGAGGCACGCCAAATATTTATGTTGTTGAGATCATTCTGAAGTAGTTCTACGTCTTGTGAAGTTTCTATAATGCGGATTCGATTTTTTTTAAGTCGTCTGCGAATAACGACACTTGATTATGTTGTATATTGCTAGTTATATCGTTTATGAAAATTAAGAAAAGAATAGGACATAGGTGGGAACCTTGTGGAACTCCGGATTCGGCATATAATTGTTTTGATTGATAACCATTGATGACTACCACCTGAGCTCTTTTTTAAAGGTATGAACTAAACCAGTTCAGCAATGAGCCCCTTATACCATTTATTTTAAGCTTATTTTACAGTAACGAGTGACTGACCTTATCAAGCATTGCTGAAATCAGTGTAAATAGTATCTATTTGTTTACCAGAATCAACTTTACGTGAAATATCAGTTATCATCGTCAACAGGTTATTTTCTACTGATCTTCCCTTACGAAAGCCATGTTGAAATTCAGACAGGCCTCCTTGTAACCCAAACCACAGAATACTTAATATTGTATGCCCAAACGATATAATTAGTGAAGTTAGTTTTATGAGAATTTATGGTTGGTACTACTAATAGCAGCTAAGCTCCAAATTACATAAAACCAAAATATTCAAAATTACCATCCAACTCCGGGTTAAGAGCTCGTTTTATTTTATCTATCTCTTGTGCAACTTCCTTCGAGTCATGCTTACAGCTTCTGTAAAAAGCCACCGATTTTTTCGCCTCCTGCAATAAGTATTTATAAAATCTTGCTACTTGAACCACAAAGAAAATTTGTTCACATGCCTTTTGTAATCAAACAAGAAAGTAATTAAAAAAATTAGAAAACCTGACTGAAATCGTAACAAGCCAACAAAAAAACTCAATTTCGCATTTATAGTATTAGTTCGGATGAGATTAACCTTACCTCTTCCTTCCCCTTTTGCATCAGGACTATAGGCGACTCTTTTAAAATCAACAAGAAGACAACAGCACACGCCGCCATTACCAGGAACACATAATTCATAACGTCATAACTCAAAACGCTCCCCAACAATATTGAGATCAGCATTCCAAGACCGTTGAAAACTATGGCCAGTGACGTCATAGTTCCTCTTATGCTCTCCTGGCAGAATTCGGAAATGTAAACAGGAACGACAAGGAATATGGAGCCGCCAATGCCAAATATGAAGATTGCTGTGAGGACTACTTCCACGCGGTTTGTGAATACTACCATGACCCATCCCAGCTGAAAAAGAAATAGTTTTTTAAGTAAAGTGCTTATCACTGCATGCATTTAATCTATACTTTAGATGTAGGGGACGTGATCACAGTTAGATGTTTTAAAATAAATGTTCTGAGATATCAAGTATTACCACATTTTTTTCCCTGTTGTATGTCTCCCACTGCTGGGCAAATGTCTTTTTTCCATGCATCCTCCATCATCTCCACCTATCCAGTGTTGATGTTAAATTTATTTAATTTTGAAAAGTTACGAAAATTTCTAAAATTACCACTTGGAAGTGGTCTGCGTTCAAGTGCTTGCCTGCGACCTTCCCCTCTTGAGGACATCTGTCCATCAGAACCCACAACTTCCAGATCTTCAGGTTAACGCCTAAAACTCACTCGCTAAGAAGTAGATCACTCACCAGCCCCAGTAAAGTCACCATGACGGCACAGTATTTCCTTCCAATTTTCCCCAGCAGGTATGCCATCAATGGGTTCCCGACCATCGCACCAATAGACGATAAGCTACCAAGTAAGGACCCCTCTGCTTCGGTCATTGGTCGGTTTAGCGTGGTATTCTTGGATTGAAACAGAAGTAACGTGGACGAGGGCCAGCCGAAGGTGAGGCCAAGGCCCAGGCAGCTGTAACTTACTGGAAATTAAATTTACAATGACAACAAGCAGCCTGTCAAGAGACTATGAACCACAGAACAGAGAAATTATCCAAATAGAAATGTTTTGACGCGGATTCCGTTCCAGAATAAGTGTGGCTAGCGTATTCTCTCTTCTCACCTTCAATTCATACATGTAAGCCATACCAAACCTTATTAGAAATATATAACGTAATTTACAACAAAGCCACCTAATATTATCGACCAATAACAGTGACAACAAATGACGCAATCAAATTCCCCGCCAATTTTTTCTGAATGAGACGTTGGCTTGCAAGCCAAACCAGTGACACGTTTTTCGTGCGCTATGCCACTTCTTGTTAATGTTTCTAAATTCTGTGCTATGATCCCATATATGGGACAGTTCAACCAAGGTCATTATAACACAATTTTCTATTTGCTGGAGGTAACGTTATCGCAAGGACACTAGACCTTCCATTTCTCAAACGAAGCGCTTATCGTTTTTCGAATGAAGCGGGAAAGCGTTAAGATGAGAGAGAGTGATCTTATTAAACATGCAGTTTTAATAGCGTTACCAAGCTACATATTATAACTAAGGTCATTAAGTGTAGAGTTTGTATAGTTGGGTAGGGCTTGTAGAGCAAGGGCGTGTAGAGTTACAATTCTTTATAACAGTGCAAGCCATATTGAACTTTATTATTAAAAAATTTGGAAGTCCTCTTTTCTGCTCACACTACGAAATATTCTGATAACTTACATATTACTGCTGATACCACTTGTATTAATAATCCTTGCATTTTGTTATTTTTTTTTTATTTACTTTTTAATGTTTACGCCACCAGCCAGTTACTTAGTTTTGTAAAAATTCTTGTTTTTATTTTTAATTTACTGAGTTTTTTTAACTTTAAATATTTTTTATCTGTTTATACCACTAGACATTGAAATATCATCACCGAACAAGTGACTTTCGACAAATTAGTTTTCCGCATACGAATTATTTTCGACGTTATCATTGTGAGATACTAGGCAAACATAATTATAAAGGATTTGTGTGCAATAACGATTGGCAAGTATAAACACGTGCTATGACGCGTGATAATGAGATATAAGGGTCAGACCTGTTCAGACACATGTATTTTTTTTATTTCAACCCTTATAGACCTAATTTGGGCACGAAAACATTTATCAGGCACACAAAACATAATACTCGTATCGCCCGCGTGTATTTCCCTCGGGAACAGTGCTTTTTCCCGGGATGAAAGGTACCCTATGTCCTTCTCATTACTGCTAACTATGTGTATGCAAAATTTCATGAAGATTGGTTCATACGGTGTGAAAGCTAACAAACAAACTCACATTCGCTTTTATTAGTTGGGATTTCGCCTTCTTCTTGTCGATGCTCAAGCTCCAAAATACAGAATTTTGCCAATACTTCACTGAAAGAAATATTTTACCTAACTACTTTGGCTATTTAAGATACTAACGAAGTTAACTAGATTTAACAAAGTGATTTACAAAAATAAGACAAAAAGTTTGGTTACATATTGCTAAGAGTTATGTGGTCACGTTTTTACTTTTTGTGCTATAGATTGACGAAAGTTTGGTTGTATATTATTATTATATTATATAAATATTATTTCAGTGTTGGCCAGATAATGTATATGCCTAAAGGCGCTGAAACAGCCCAACGACTGCCATCTGGCGATAACAGTCGGGACCAACTTCCAAAGGCTTTCGTAGTTTCTGTAGTCCTGGCTGGTGGTCATCAAAAAGTCGAGAGGTGAATCCGAAAAACTCTAACACCATGGCGTACGGGGTCAATTGACCTTGTAACCCATACTATATGAATGAATATATGATCATTTCTATGGGTACCTACATCCTTATACTAACCGACCCCGATATTTTTTTGTTTTACACAAAAGTTAAATTATTTTGATGTGATCGCGCCTTATTATCATAAAATGGTGCTGTGAGACGAACTTTTAAGAAATGGCAGTATCATTTACTAATCTTATTGTTTTTAGGGTTCAATATATCTAAAAAGGACAAAAACCCCCGATACGACGTATCTAGGTCTAAAACCATCATCATAATCATCATTTCGTGTAGGTGACTCGGTCAATGGGCCATGCACATCATGGTGTCAAAGTTCTTCGGAACCCGTCTCGGTCTCTGACGTGGTTCCTTTAACGACTACCAGATGGCAGCCAAGACCAACGGCATAACGTGCCTTCCAAAACACGGAATCGTATTTTATTATCAGACAATCAGGTGATTCATGCCTGCAATGTCCTAACCAAATAAACAAAGTGATGTGCAATTATTACTTTCTGACCAATACAGGAATCGCATAACAAAAGTAGACCTCAATATCAAATTTCATAAAAATTTGCTCTGACGTTTAAGCGTAAAGAAGTAACAAACATACTCACAAACTTAATATTTCGCCTTTATTCCTGTAGTTCGCCATGAACTTAGACCTTATTCAGTTTCCTAAGTTTCACCTAGATGGCGCTATCCAATGTAAGACCGCGCTATGGGTTCGTATTGTAACGTTATTTTTTAATTCACATTAATAATTCAGGTCGATTGTCATCGCAATTGTTCAGTGATCGATTTAGCCGACTTTTCGTTATTGAACTCTAAGAAATCCATACAACTGATATCCGATTCCGATTCGATTAAGTTTGCGCGATATTCGTATTCCCCTAACACAATTATGAATCTGTGGCTATCTACAATTAAAGCTTGTTTAATATGTAAAAATCCGAGTAAAGTAACTTACCAAGCATCGAATCGTTGAGAGAATCGATATTTTGAGAATTTTCTGATGAACTACGATTTGGTCTTTAAATTAGTAGCGGAATACGGGAAACGTCAAAATGTGTCGTTGCAGTTCGGCTACGATGCGGTTGAGCGCTATGTGCAATTACGAAATTGGTGGGTTACTTATATCTTTATTTATCGACGCCTTTGTCAATGACGGTTGCGATTGGTGATCGATAATTCACACGTAGGATTTTCATTTTGCATTGTATAATTGTGATGAAAGAGAATCGAGTAGTCGATACCAGATTGTGATCGATTATGGATAGACGAATCGAAATTGTCGACCTTCGCCCCATCACTACGGACGAGCTAGCTGTCAAATGGATTTCGCTGGTGGTTCGATTAGATGCCGGCTTTGAATTTATTTTTCGTTATTTTGCAATTAAGTTGCTAAATAAACGTATTTTTTTATAAATATTCTTTTAAAAAAGTGCCGAGATATCGAAAGTCGAATATTTGTAATCGAAAAGTACATGGAGGTTGTATTTTACCGACAACCAAGTTTTGTTAAAAAATATTTTGGAAAACCCTGAAAAGGTAATTTGTTTTGTTCTAATTTTCTATTTCCACGTTAGTATGCTAAATAAACCGTAAAATCCTCTCATTTGGTCTTATATTTTCTTGGTAAAATCAGATTCTTTGTGAGATTTATATTTTTGTTTTTAGGGTAGTTATCAAGTGTTTCTTGTATCCAGATTTTGTCTGGATTCTGTCTTAAAATGATTTCTAACTATTTGTACACATGAATAAACCAAGAACATATAAATTAGATGTAAAATATTTCACACAGGGTCTATTTTTCTCAAAATGGTCAGATATTTCATTGCCAGGCGACCCACAATATAAGGTTGAGAGTTTCTAGTTGATGGTTGCAACCATGCCGGATTTGGCAGTGATTATACAATGAACATACTCTATTTTAACTAAATTTTGCATACTTTGAGTAATAATTTGAGTGTGAAATAGAATTTTCAACACCGGGCTCCGCACTGTTTGTACTGTATCTGACAATCATTGTTACACAAGCCAATATATTCTTCAGGGTTTTTTGCATTGCGCCTGAAGAGATCCACTGGACCGAATGGGACCCCTTTCTCTCCGGGTCTTTAACTAGAGAGGTCACAAAAGCGCGGGATCTGAGAGCTCATTTATATAAGGAACAAGAGGACTTGCCTTTTACTACAAAAAGCTTTCTCGTTTTAAATAAGGTAACAATAGCCAGCTGAGGACTTCATTATCGGTCGGCCCTGCAGATAGCAATTACTTCTCTCAACTTTATTTCCTTTTCTACTTTACTTTTTTTTTCAAAACAAGGGAACAATATTTGACCAGTCGATCTGCTCTCTCTATCTATCTATTTCTTTCTATATATATTTATTACTTCTTTGTCTCTCTGTTTCTTATGCTACTGGATGAACATTCCTTGGATTGTTTGTTAAAAACCTGTATTAAAAATAAATATTGTAAAAAAATTTATTTGGTTTTAATTTGTTTATTTTATTTTTTGTGTGGCTATTTTCCTTAAATAAATAAGGTACAGAAGATAGGAAAGAGACATTTCAGTATGCATGTAGCAATCGCGGACTTTTGTATTAATATTTCAAAAACTACTGAACCGATTTTGATGCCCAATGAACTTGAAAATTCTATTGATTTATCCTACATGCCTCGCAAATTTCACCAAAATCGGACCACATTACAGGTGAAATTTGCGACAGAGACATAAGTACATCGGAGATGATATCGGAGACATACATACATACATACAATGTGTTTTCGCCCCCATCTCGATTTAGAGACCGCTTGCTCTATCACTCGCTCGGTCAAATATTAGTGGGACGGATTAGTGAGATTATTAGTAGGAAGTGGGGATTCCCCCACTTCACTGACAAATGTACAGAACTTTATTCTGCGCAATAAAAACTCGAACTTGGCTGTTTTTATTGTCGAATAATTACGAGTGACAATGTTACCTGTAAGTAAAACAATAATGTTTTATCTTTGTTTCCTTATTTTTGGTGGTACTAGCGTAATATCGTATCAGGAGTATCTCATAAGATTTTATAAACGCAGACGCTAGCGACCGCTTTAGGATTTTGTATGGATTTTTTAGTTGCTATACTATCCGCCGGGGGCGCTGTACAGCACCCGTAGCCAAGTCACAGAAACGAATGTCGACAAGAACAAAATGTATGGGATTGACATAAGCTGCGGTAAATCACGTGGTCAATCGTATGTCAATCCCATACATTTTGTTCTTGTCGTACCTCGTTAACGTTTTGCGATTGTGACTTTGGCTAGTCATACAAAATCGCTAACGCAGTCGCTAGCGTCTGCGTTTATAAAATCTCATACTAGGGGTACAGAACAAGAATAGGTAGGGTCTATCCACAGTGATGGCTGGTGCATTAGGCATAAACAGAATTAGCAGGATTTAACTAGGAGCAATAGCATTATTTTTTTCCTAAGTCCACCAAAATCCATTGTAAACATCTTTTTTATACTATTTAGTAGGCAAACAAGCAAACGGCCCACCTGATGGGAAGCGGTTACCGTAGCCTATGGACGCAAACACCAGGAGTGTGACGTGCGCGTTGCCGACCATTAAGGTGATACCTCGGTGAACACTAGCGCCACCGTCATTTAAAAATCATTACTCACTGAAAACAAAAGTTATCAAAAATCCCTCTGCTGTAATTATGGTTCTGGATCTGAAGTTAATTTTAATCATATTCAATTATTAAATTATAGTTCCATATAGATACAAATTGCAAAACTGCTAAAAGTGGCCGTTTTAAGCAATAATGCAATTTGTAACTATAGGAATTATAATTTAATAATTTAATATGTTTAAAATTAACTCCAGATCCAGAACCTTAATTACAGCAGAGGGATTTTTGATAACTTGTGTTTTCAGTGAGTAATGATTTTTAAATGACGGTGGCGCTAGTGTTCACCGAGGTATCACCTTAAAAAATCTTTTTATACCCTTTTGAAAAACCCCATGTTGTATTGTAGTCCTTTGGGAAAACCGTGGCATAGAGATTCCACAATACCAGACGTACTTTGGACTTTTTTACGTTGACATCAATAATTAATACAAGAATTTTAGAAAATCATTTTTTTTCTCTTTTCGAATCTTAATGTGAATATGAACTCTATATTGACTTAGCCCAGTATTTGGCCACCTGCGCCGGCCGGTTGATTGCCTCGTTCAAATTGAACAAATGAATAAAACCACTAAACCTTATTAATATCTATACTTTATTAACTCTTTGTTTCTTAAGTACTAACAACCTTTGAATCTCATCCAAAGGTAAACCCTTAGTTTCGGGTACGAAGAAGATGCTGAATATAGCTGTCAACAGGCAGATAGCGGAGAATATGAAGAATACTGGGCCGAGACCGATGGCGTTCATGAGGGGATCGAAGACTATGAGAATGAGGAAGTTGCACAGCCAAGTCCATTCCACTATCATCATTGTCATGTAGCTTTTGACCTGGGGACAAAAATCAATCAATCAATAAATCGTATACACAGTGCAGTTTAGTTCTACTGTTCTTATTTGTTCGAGCGTGTTTCCTGGTTACATCTTCAGCTTATCATCATCATCATCACCAGCCTATGGTAGACTTTTAGTCATGATCCTGATTTGGCGGTATTGGTTTTTACAATGGAGCGACTGTCGTCTGACCTCCGTAAACTTTTAAGCTATTGCAGCTTTTACCGCGGTCTTTGAGCGCAGCGACCGAATCAAGAAATTCCGTAACCAAAATAAAATCTAAAACCACTCTGCCAACCAATGTAGCTTGGCCGAGCGTTCGTACTTATTGCATAAGTTGATAAAAAATGCTATGCATTAGCTTTACCGAGGCAGTCCCCGAGTGCCGCACGTTTTTTGTTTTTACAGGGAAACTAGCCAATGGGGACGTGATCCGGGTGTTTTTTTGATTTGATTCAGGAGTTTGTAGTCTGAAAGAGAAGTAAAATTAGAGAAGTAAGAACTTACTTCGGGTAAGAAAACTTCAGCTAGAAGCACGAAGGGCACCGTGGCAGCTCCAAAGGCGAAGCAGGTTGCAAACGCGTATATGAACAGTGGTATCAACCAGTTTGGACCGAAGGATGTGTAGAGTTGAAGGCCACAAATAAGGCAGCAAATGGCGGCTCCGATTGAAGGGTAGATTATAAGCGGCTGTAAAGAATTGAAAAGTATAAGTGTTTGCGTCTTGTAGTTGACACAATGGAATTTGACTAATTAAACTCAAACTCGGTTATAAAACGTTATTTATTAAATTAAACTATTTTATACGGTTTTCTATCGCGTTTATTGCTTACTTATTTATACCTAACGTTTCAAGCACTTTACAGAGCTCATGGTCGCAGGCAGACTGAGTTGACATTCGTCTGTGTCATTTGTTTCTGATGTCACAAGAATACAAAACCATAGCTCATAAATCATTGAAAACTATTTCGATTCACACAGTATTGGCTGACAGTATCAAAAACACTTGTAGTCTTCCGATGAGTTTGAGATTTTATTAAATTGATAACTGGGTCCCAAGCTGGTGGTACTTGCCATCCATCCTCTCTATTGAAATTAGGATGTTTTTTAATTTCGATCGCTTCACGTATCATCCTTGGTATAAATCTGTTTTCTTTTGCAAGGACTTGAGGATTATCAAAACGCATGTAGTGGTTGGATTTGTCAAGTGAGTGTTCACAGACTGCAGACTTGGTTGAGCGTCTATGTTTCATGTCAGCAATATGTTCTTTGATACGGGTACCAATGCTTCTCTTTGTTTGCCCAATGTATGATAAACCACAGTCACAGTCAATTTTATAAACTCCAGCATCTTGCAATGGGATATTGGATTTAACAGGTCTTAAAAGTTGGTTTATTTTCTTATGCGGCTTGTAGTAAGTCTTGATTGAAGCTCGCCTAAGTATGTTACCAATCTTGTCTGTGACTCCCTTTATGTAAGGTAAGATGGCTGGGAAACGGTCAACTGTGTGTGGCTTGGGTCGACATCTGTGTCGTATGTGTGGAAGGCTGAGTTTGTTGCTTCTCAAGACAGACTTGACTCGTCGAAGCTCTTCTTTGAGATGGTGGGTGTCACAGATGCCTTGTGCTCTCTGAAACAAAGATTTGCCTACGGTAGCCAACTGACATGGATGATGATGAGATTTTCCATTGAGGTATTTATCGGTATGGGTTGGCTTTCTATACACGGTGTGACCAATACTATTGTCAGGATTTCTCATTATTAAAATGTCAAGGAAAGCTAAAGAATTATTATTCTCAGATTCCATTGTGAATTTAATTTTACTATTAATGGAATTTAAATGATCTAATAAAACTGAGACTTGAGTTTTAGGGAGTACAACAAAAGTATCATCTACGTACCGTTTGAACATCTTCGGCATAGCCAGGGTGGTTGAAAGAGCCTTCTCCTCAAGGTCTTCCATGAATATATCAGCAACAATGGGAGAGACTGGAGACCCCATAGCCACACCGTCAATTTGCATGTAAAATTTGTTTTCCCAGTATAGATAGCCTGATGTTAAGCAATGTTCAAGTAACTCTGCATATTCTTGAGGTAGGTGCTGGTCCTCAAGCCTTTTCTTGACAATGTTAATGCAGTCATGCAAAGGAAGGCTGGTAAATAATGACTGTACATCAAAACTAACCATTGTGTCATCATCAGTTAGTTGTAGGTCTTTAATTAAGCTGATGAAATGGTAAGAGTCCTTGACATAAGTATTGGTATGACCACGAAGTTTTGTTAATATTCTCGCCAGGTGTTGTGCTAGTTTATATGTTGGCGAATCAATTTGGCTCACGATAGGTCTTAATGGGTGATCTTTTTTGTGTATTTTGGGAAGGCCATATAATTTAGGTGGTTTCACACAGGAAGGCACGAGTGACGTGATGTCCAGGTTTAATTGCTCGGAGTATTTTGATATTAATTCTTTAGTTTTAGTGACGATCTTGTTAGTTGGATCGGTTTTGACTAATTAATTGAAACGTTATTTAATTAATATTTAGATAATGAAATGTACAATACGTGTCTTAGCAGTAAAAATCGTAAAGTGCAAGGGAAGGTTAAAAATAATGTAGGTAGTGACATAATTAAAAGTTTATACAACATTGGTTGCTCTTTAATTTCATCAGGAGTTCAATCCTGAACAATAAGTATGCGAATCAGAAATGTGATCCGTAGGTAAATGAGGTTCATGATTACCCCGAGCAAATAAACCTTTCTGGAGAACCTTTTGAAAGGCATGTAAGTACCAGGATATCATAAATCACAAAGAGCTCACCTTCTTCCCACAAATCTCGGTTAGGTTAGGTTAGTACATAGATGGGGTGCTAAGTGCGGGAAACCTCCTCGAGTGCCCAGTCACTTGAAAACTTTGCGTTCTCGCTTGATCCAAACGGATCCGGTGAGAGAGCGGGTTGACAAGTGATTTGGGACGGTGCACCCTGGGCGGCAGTTAATAACTCCCTGATTATTCGGGGTCTTATTGACTGTCGGCCAATGTCCTGCAAACTGTGGGGCACTCCCCTCATCTTTTAGTAGATGGTGAGCGGATGCCCCACCCCGAGGTGAGGGCCTCCTTCTGTGGAATATTTATTTCACAGAGGGAGGCCATTGTTAGGGAGCGCTGGGCTTCTGCCCAGCGCATTTGAGGGGGCCGAAAGGCCAGGCTGGAGGGCGTCGTGGTAGAATGCTAACGCGACCCCATGGCGCTCTCAACGGCCATGCGTGGAAACGCCGGAGGGGTTTTAGTGGGTAGTCCGGGCACTAGGCCTGGGAGTCCCACACTCTGTGCGTAAATGCATTTTTCCCCTCCGTTAACAAAAAAATAAAAAGGTTAGTACATAGATACTAGTTTAAGTACCAGGATATCATAAATCAAATCACAAAGAGCTCAACTTCCTCCCACAAATCTCGGTTAGGTTAGGTTAGTACATAGATTTATAACTAGTTTAAGTACCAGGATATCATAAATAAAAAAGAGCTCACCTTCCTCCCACAAACCTCGGTTAGGTTAGTACATAGATTTATAACTAGTTTAAGTACTAGGATATCATAAATAAAAAAGAGCTCACCTTCCTCCCACAAATCTCGGTTAGGTACGCAGCCAAAAACCCAGATACCACATTGATGATTGCAAAAATGACTGTCGCCACAGTAGTCGGCATATCCGGCACGGTTTTCTCGAACAGTGGTTCCGCATACACCTGAACTACCACCAGACCTTGGAAGATGGAGGCTGTCATCAAAATGACAGTGATCAGAAGGGCGCGGCGGGTGGAGCGTGATTTTTCTGTAAAAAAAACGACTTGTGACAAGTTGTGACTACCATGGCTTTGAGAAGAGCGTAAAAACATTTCTCCAGGGTTCGGCATCGCGCTCGCAATGATCTTGGTGCTGGCTTCTCAAAGGACGCGGTTACCGGTTCCCATCAGGTGAGCCGTATGCTTTGCCTACTTAATAGTATAAAAAATCCATAAAACAATACCGAGTTACCAGGACAATCGACCCTGTCCCCGGTTTCTGCAAATGAATGATTTGATACATTATTATCAACATATCGACATTGACGACCTCCGTGGCGTAACGGTTAACATGCCTAACCGCTGCTCAAAAGGTCCCGGGTTTGATCCCCGGTCAGGTCAAGATAAATAATAGTACCTTTCTGATTGGCCTGGGTCTTGGATGTTTGTCTATATATGTATCATAAACACAAGTCTTGAATTTACTTTGGGTCTTACTCAATATGTGTGATTTGTTTGTCCGTATTTATTTATTTATCGTGAGGGTTACGCGGTCAATTGACCCTGCACTTTAGTACTATTATGAATTCTGTGCTTGCACGTTCTTTTGAGGTAATCCGAACCGTTTCTCAGACTAACTGGTTCCTTTAACTACCACCAGATGGCAGCTGGCATCAACATTCTTTTCGTCGCATAATCATCTTTATTATCATCATTTCAACATGTTGTCCACTGCTGGACATAAAGTAGAATAGGCTTTAATATCAGTCAACAAGTAATTCTAGCCTGCAATGTGCTAACCAATCTGAAAACAACTTAGCGAAGTACATGTCGATTCTTCGTAAATCGAACCCACGACCTTGGGTCAGTGTGGTTTCACTCTTTAACCCTGCACTTGACTTTCGAAACTGTTTAACCGATTAAATGATCTTTTTTCCAAAAAAACCGACATCCATTTGTTTACTGGGGCCAACTTGAACTTCGTCAAATTAGAATAACTCTGACACATAAGTGTGCAGGGTCAATTGATCTAGTACTCTAATAGACTACAAATAAACGAGAACAAGTATGTAGATGAGATACTTACTGAAAAACTGCCATAGATTCAATTTCTCTTTTTTCTCTGTTTCAGGCTTTAGTTTCTCTTCTTCAGGCGTTGTTTCTTCTGGAATTATATTAAAAATATCATTAAGATGGCCGGCTTCATATAATACCAGGGCATGCATGGGCGATTGACCGTGCCACCTACACGAAATGAAGATGAGTAGCCAGCTTCGTCATATTTTCAAGCTGCCTAAAAACCAAAAGCCTGCATTTGAGGCCAACCGACTGTAATCTGTACCCCTAGTAAATCACTATCACTACAGTATAAAACAAAGTCGCTTTTTCGTTCCCTATGTCCCTATGTATGCTTAAATCTTTAAAACTACGCAACGGATTTTAATGCGGTTTTTTTTAATAGATAGTGATTCAAAAGGAAGGTTTTTATGCCCATGCGAAGCTGGGGCGGGTTGCTAGTCTATATATATAACAATGAAACCCGTTTTCCGTTGTCACGACATAGCATGAAAACGGCTTGACCGATCTGGCAGATTTTTTTATTTTGTAGTTTTCTATTACTCTGTACAAGGTTCTTACGGAAAAAAATATTAAGAAAATCAAATTTACGCTAAGTACGAAGTTCGCCGGGTCAGCTAGTATTTTAAAAACGCAAACGATAGCGACTGCGTTAGCGAATTTGTATGACAAACCTGTACAACGCCCCTGGGGGATAGTAAGGCAACTAAGAAACTCCATACAAAATCCAAACGCAGCCGCTAGCGTCTGCGTTTATAAAATCTCATACTAAGAGTACAGCGATAACTACTGGGACCAATGGCTTAAAGTGTTTTCAGAAACATGGAGGAGCTTAAAAAATAAATGCCATTAATGACGACCAATCCTAGTTAGACCCCGCTCACCATCGCTTGACATGCATGATCGTTACAAACACACGTGCCTCACGTATGTTAGTGGTTAGTACTACCATGTGTTCGTTCCCATTCCCTAAGAAAATATTTAAGTTCTTTTTTTTGCCAATAGGTGGCGCAATAAGAATAGAAAAAAAAAATTGTTAAGATCCCACTTGTTTTCGGGGAAAAAGAAAGTGAATTATTAAAACAAAATTTTTAAAGTATCGTCATTTGATTTAGTGCTTTTAATATTTAATAAGTTATCTGATTTACACCCATATTCTCAAACGTTTCCTCAAACTCGACTCATCCTCACTCGACCTCAATGGTATTCATAGTTTACACTAGCTTCCTCACCTTAAGGAAATTACTTAATGGTCAAAATATATGGTTGGTCAAGAGGTACCTTAAGGAAGCCTCAAACGTTTCGTTTAACGAAAAGTAGGTGTTTTTATTGAGGACCAGATTTAAAAGAACTTAATACCCACTGTAATAAGTTCTTTGTGTATTAAGTATTTTGTTGTTTTATAATAAATCTATGCAAGTAACCTTAAATTGAAAAAAAAAACTTTGTCAAAAAATCTCTTTCCGTCAAAAAGTTAAGCGGTTTACCAACATACAGAAATGAAACGGGACGTCATTCCTTGACTCATCCTCACTGGAGTTTGCTCAAGGAAACAATCAAGAATACCATTTTCAAGGAAAGTTGGAGGACTTCCTAGAGGCGTCCTCGAATGAGGTTTAGTTTAGGCGACCTATGAGGAAACGTTTGAGAATATGGGTGTTAGAATCACAATGTCTCAAGTAATCGATAAATGGCGTTAAAATGTATCTATGAGAAGACTCTAAAATCGTCGCGTTTCTTTGTGTAGCGGTTGAATATCTGTAAGATTATAGTACCTATTTTGTAATCTGTGGTATTACGTAGTTTTTGAGATAAAGATATCGTCACATCAAAGATAATCTAATTATGTTTGACTACATCATTCTGTTTTGTTTTTTACACTGTAATTGTATGACTGCTGTAAAAATTGGTGGTAAAAATGTAATGACTGGTTTTCCATACATACAACTAGGAAAAGCCCCACCGAAATTTTTTTAAAATACCTATTTAGAGGAAATACTCTCTACTTATAACACTTTATATTGTACTTCTTTCTTCTATTACTACCTTATCATGTGTCATTTATTTTATTATATACAGCTCGGAGACGGCATTTCATCAATGATATTACGCCCCATAGAGAAATTACTTATGAAACATAGTGCTTAGTACCAGGTGTAAAAAAACCTATTATTATAGCTTACTAGCGACCCGCCCAGGCTTCGCATGGGCATAAAAACCTTCCTCTTGAATCACTCTATCTATTAAAAAAACCGCATCAAATCCGTTGCGTAGTTTTTATGATTTAAGCATACATAGGGATATAGGGACAGAGAAAGCGACTTTGTTTTAATATGTAGTGATAGTGATAGTTATGAAGATGATTTTATGAAAAGAAAATCTATTGTTACTTAGACATTTAAAAAATATTTAAGCATTCTACTCAAACCGGTTTGTATTTTAAATTAACTCCTTCTCAATACACCATCATACTATAACATCTGTACCCCTAGTATGAGTTTTTCTTAACGCAGACGCTAGCGACTGCGTTAGGATTTTGTATGGAATTTCTTAGTTGCCTTACTATCCGCCAGAGGCGCTGTACAGGTTTGTCATACTAAATCGCTAACACAGTCGCTAGCGTCTGCGTTTAGAAAAACTCATACTAGAGGCACTGGCTACCGTAACAGGACATTATTTTCGATCCCTGATCATACAAAAGAAAAGAAAAGAAAAGAAGTGTGTTTCTCTTCTTTTCTCTCTCACCTTCCTCGGCATTGATGGCTCTCCTTAACGTGTCCAGCTCATCCATCACCTCCTTAGAACTAGGCTTCACTCTTCGGTAGAAGGCTATTGAGATTGCAGCATCCTAGAAGATAACATTGATAATCAGCATTTCGTGTTGGTGTTACGATCAATCGACTATGCACACCCTGGTGTCACAGTTCTTCGGGACCGCTTCTCGGCCTCTGACGTGGTTTCTTTAAGATGGCAGCCTAGCTCAACGTCCAATCAGGTGATTCAAGCCTGCAATGTCCTAACCTAACTCGAAATAGCAAAAGAAAGTATGCTTCCCGTGGAATAGAACCTACGACACTTTATTTCTTCATTTTATTTAATTCTTATTTTTTTCTCTTTCTTTCTTACTTGCTGACATATTTCTGGACACGATAAGATTACGAAAATATTTTTTTTTAGTTTGACTACTCATAAATAAATAAATAAATATATAGAGCAAATCCACAGATTTAGTTAGCCCCAAGTTAAGTTCGAAATTACTTTGGGCACAGAAGTAATAGTAGTCTTTGGGGCTAACCGGCTAACTCAACAATTTGGTAGCTTCTGGCTATACTTGAATAAAAGAAACTAACTAACTAACCTTCTCCATTCCTTTCATCAGCAGAAACATGGGTGATTCCTTCAACCACCCCAGCAACCCAAGGTTCATGACGGTCAGCGCCAAACTCACATAAACATTGGCCCAATAGTCCAACAGCCCACCAGTTATATACGCCAGGAGTATCCCTAGTCCATACATGACCATGGAGCCTGAAGACATGGCGCCTCTGATGGATTCCTGGCAGAATTCGCTAACGAATACTGCTACTATGAGGAAAGCGCCTCCTCCGAGACCACAGATGAATATGGCGACCATAATCACTTCTACTTGGCGAGTGAATGCTATGATTGCCCAGCCGATCTGTGAAATGAAATTCGTATACACCGTATGTTTTGATTAATGGGAAAATTTACCAAATTTTGCAACATTATCGCGTTATGCAGTAAATCTTTTTGCGTGAAAATATGGGTAAAATGAATTTTCCCAGACATGAAACCCAGCTAGATTATCTTTTTGATTATGTAAGAACTTATGTTTAAATTTGCAAAAAAATCGTTGGAGCCGTTTTCGAAAACGCGAGTACAAATAAATTTATTGCTCGTTTAATAGTATAGGATTATTTTACAGCCGAAAGAGACCGTGGGTCTGAGTATATGTTATAAATTTCAACTTAAAACGTTCATGCGCTCCAAGTAAAAAAGTTTGGCAGACAAACAGACAGACAGACGACATAATGATCTTATAAGGGTTCCTTTTTGCATTTTGAGGCACGGAACCCTAAAAAAAATAGTTTTACATACAAATTAAAGGAAACAAAGTTCTTGAAATAATCTGGTAAGTCTTTTATCTGGTTTTTTTGACGACCTCCGTGGCGTAATGGTTAACATGCCTGACCGCTACTCAGGAGGTATCGGGTTCGATCCCCGGTCAGGTCAAGATGAAAAATGATCTTTTTCTGATTGACCTGTGTCTTGGATGTTTATCTATGTATATATGTATTTGTTATAAAATATAGTATCGTTGAGTTAGTATCCCATAACACAAGTCTCGAACTTACTTTGGGGCTAACTCAATCTGTGTGATTTGTCCCTATATAAAATAAAAAAAAAATAAAAAAAAAAAATTTGTTTGTCTGTTATAACTTTATTGTACTAGAACAAAAGTGAATACAAAAGCATAGACATAAAACAAAACTACAATGGCGGACTTATCCCAGAAAAAGATCTCTTACAGTCAACCATCGAGTGACAGAGAGGATGTTTATAAGGTAGTAGGAGAAGGTAGAAGTACAATACAAAATGTTATATAGTGTGTAATTGCTAGTATTGTGTAGTCGTAGAACCCTCAGGCTCATATCTGCAATACTCTTGTGAAGAGGGTTTTTGTGTAAGTTTCATTATCAGATACTTTGAAATGTTAGTAGAATAAATTTTTTATTTTATTTTATTTATTTATCTACAATACATATTTTCACGTGATTAAAAAAAAACTAAATAATTAACACAACATAGGTAGTATAAAACAAAGTATAGCTTTGTCTGTCCCTATGTCCCTTTGTATGCTTAAATCTTTAAAACTACGCAACGGATTTTGATGCGGTTTTTTTTAATAGATAGAGTGATTCAAGAGGAATGTTTTTATGCTCAAGCGAAGCCGGGGCGGGTCGCTAGTTGATGATAAAAAAAACTTACCACATTCATCAGCCCACATAACAAACAGCTGTTCTTTCTCCCCAGCCGGTCTATGAGCATCGCCAGCACAGGGGTGCTGACTAGCGCCCCCACGCTGGACAAACTCCCCAGCAGCCCGATCTCCCCACTAGACATAGGCCTGTGCAAGGTTGTGTTCTCAGACTTGAAGAGGAGAGTCGTTGATGACGGCCAGGCGAAGATTATGCCTGTGCTCATGGTCAAGGAACATACTGGAATTCAATTTTAAGCAAATAAAATCAGGGTCGCATATAGTTCTGTACTTACTTGCAGCCTCTGGGATCTTGGCTTCGAAGCAACCAGCTGTGAAAGCAGGCGGGAAAGCGCTTGAATGAAAAGCCTCTGAATGTTTTTTTTTTATACAACTAGCTTTCACAACAGTGCTTTTTCCCGGGATGAAAGGTACCCTATGTCCTTCTCAGTACCCCTAGCTGTGTGTATGCGAAATTTCAGGAAGATTGGTTCAGTAGATAGGGCGTGAAGAGGTAACAAACAAATATTCAAACTCACTTTAGCATTTATAATATTAGTTTGGATCGGCAAACGGGCAAACGGCCCACCTGATTTTTGTTGTATGGACATTTTAAAGTTCTTAAGTTTTAGAAGTACCTACTTATTTGTTTGTAATTATTCGTCTATAACAACACATAGAAAAATTCTGTAAAAATGTCATCTCAAACTATTATGGTTAGCGAGATACAACCTAACAGAAAGATGGACGGACCATGTTCCTATTGGTCTGGTTTCTCTATAAAAAGGGTTACCATGGTCAGACGACAATAGCCTCAATTGTAATAACCAAGAAGGCCAAGATTCCGCTTTCATCATAGTCTTAGACTCAAGTCTAGTCCTGTGCCCCTAGTATGAGTTTTTCTTAACGCAGACGCTAGCGACTGCGTTAGCGATTTAGTATGGCAAACCTGTACAGCGCCTCTGGCGGATAGTAAGGCAACTAAGAAATTTCATACAAAATCCTAACGCAGTCGCTAGCGTCTGCGTTAAGAAAAACTCATACTAGGGGCACTGTAATCTAAACTGAGTCAACTAGGAACAGTGCCGTAAATAGGGTGGGGCCACCGTTAGCCCAGGGCGTAGACTCTAGGGAGCGCACGAGTAGTCAGACCAGGCAGGGCTATTATTTTTTCGGTTAGCTCTTGTTAAGTTACCGTTGCACCCCCTTAATCCCAACACATACTGAATTTTGTGTCAGTAATAGAATCTCGCACATGGCGTAGAAATAGATATTTACGGCACTGACTAGGAAACACGTTGGCATGACGATGATAGTAAGTACTGGAGTAAAAACAAAACTCACCAATAAAAGAACCAAGAATTTGAAAAAATACACCCATTTTTATGAGTTGTTAAATTAAAACATACATATATTTATAATTTTAAACTTTTTTTATTCTTGGATTATATTTTCAAAGTAAGGCCAAAAAAAAAACACTAAAAGCCCAAGACCGTCTCTCATTATTGAATTACGTTAAATGATGAACAATTAATTTATCTCGCACAATGTATTATCTACGTAGATACTAAATCTAAGTAAGTATTGTAATCCGTTGTATTGCTCGGCTTAGTTTTATAATATGCTATCTTAAATAAATAAATGTCAGGAAATCATCAATGTAATCTAACTACGTCTAAGATTACCAAACTTTATAGGGTTTCCTTCATCTCTCTTCTTTCTCGAGAATGGCTGGACCGATTTGGATTTGGAGTTAAGGGAAGGTTTAAACCACAGAACAGAGAAATTATCCGAATAGAAATGTTTTGACGCGGATTTAGTTCTAGGATCAGTGTGGCAGTGTATTCTCTGTTCTTATCTATCTATCTTCAATTAATACATGTAAACCCATGTTAACCACACCACTCCTTATTAGAAATTTATTACGTAGTTTAGCAAACAACAAAGCCACATAATAATATCGACCAATAACAGTGGCAATAAATGACGCAATCAATTTCCCCCATTTTTTGTGAATAAACCGTTGGCTGAATAACACGTTTTTCGTGCGCTATACCACTTCTTGTTAATATTTTCTAAATTATGTTGTTTAATCGGTGAGAAAAGTTCGGTCAGGCGGTAAAGAGTTCGCAGGGTCAGCTAGTAAAAAATAAAAGAAGATTATAAACAATAGGTACTTTATTAAATAAGTCTTTGGAATGACTACATCTAAATTACACTTGCTCCTCGACTCTATTGCATAAAATCTGCCAGAATATTATCCAAATGGGCAAGATGGCAGTCGATGTGACATTGAACAACCAGTTACCGTAGATCTGAAAAAGAAAAGATAAATGAGTGAGTATGAAGGGTATCTATAAAGCCTACGTTTAAGGTGATACCTCGGTGAACACTAGCGCCACCGTCATTTAAAAATCATTACTCACTGAAAACACAAGTTATCAAAAATCCCTCTGCTGTAATAATGGTTCTGGATCTGAAGTTAATTTTAATCATATTCAATTATTAAATTATAGTTACATATAGTTACAAATTGCAAAACTGCTAAAAGTGGCCGTTTTAAGCAATAATGCAATTTGTAACTATAGAAAAATATAATTTAATATGTTTAAAATTAACTTCAGATCCAGAACCATAATTACAGCAGAGGGATTTTTGATAACTTGTGTTTTCAGTGAGTAATGATTTTTAAATGACGATGGCGCTAGTGTTCACCGAGGATCATCTTAACGTGAAACGTCTATGTAAACGTGTTAACCATGTTAAATAATGACAAAAGACAAAAATGATGTTCTCTGAGACTTACAGTTTTGTTATTGTTAAGGTAAAATCTACTCTTTATGACATGGAGAGAATAGAATAAACATTAATCACACATACAAATTAACAAAGGACAAAGATAACAAACAAACATACATGAAATGTGATAAATACCTCAATAGGATATTGGATACATCCATATATTTTGATTACAGTGACATGTAGTACAAACAAAAAGAATTGGTCTCCATTGTTCTTACAAATGTATTATGTATTCTTCCTTCTATTTTTGTAGTTAAAGTTTTTTTTTAAATGGAGTAACCACGGTTTTTCAAAATTCGGGCGTCCTTTACCTAGCTTGTTTTTTTAAAGAAGATAATTTAGATACTAGGTGACCATAAATACGTAGGATCATCTTTCTGCAATCGAGAAAATAACAGCAAGCATCGCCGCGTCACGCCATCTTCTAGAAGAGAGTTTATACTAGGTGACCAGAAATACATAGGATCATCTTACTAAATAAAAATAGAGAACATGACAGCCTGCATCGCCGCGTCACGCCCTCTACCAGCCATGCTCAAAAACCCCGCTAGTTAATTAAAAAAATAGTGTTTAGGTACTAGGCGACCAGAAATACACAGGAACTCTTACCAACGAATCCACAATAGAGAACATGATAGCTTGCATCGCCGCATCGCGCCCTCTACCGGCCATGCTCAGAAACCCTTCTTCGGGGAACAGAAAACTGCTGTACAGGATCATGCTGAGAGTGATGATGCAAAGTGGTGAGAGAAGAAGGCAGAATATCCTCTTGAGGAGTAAGAAAAACCTGGAAAAATAGATATTTTTTGAAATAAAAACTAAATACCTTGGTTCAATATCACATAATTATGTTTAAATTCAAAAAAATCATATACACTTAAAGGGCAATGTCAGTGAACTTGGGCCAATGTTACTTAGTCCATTTGTAAGAAAACTTTAAAATAGTAATAATTAATAATTTTACAACCCATTATCTTTCTGTGCGACTCAATATGTAATATTTGTTTTTATATAAGTCAAATAAGGAAAATGGCGAATTCTGTAACTGTCCAATTAGTAAACTAGTGAATTAGTGACATTAAGGATCACTTATAGCGCCGCAAAGTTTTCTGTTCGGTTGGTTAAAAACCGAACTAAGAATACTTCATATAACTTTGTGCACTAGTAACTGCATCTAATTCGCAGTCTAAGGGCGAGAAAGATAGATAAACAAACATCATACCATCCCTTTCCCCCGCGCGTTTGCACCCCTACTACTAGAGCAAGAGGAGTGTATATGACTGCCATCGCCAGTCCCAGAGGGAAGTTGTGCATACCAACCTGTAAATAAAATCGTTTTATAAGCTGCTAAAAAATTACATTTCCGTCACACTGAAAAATAATCTGGCCAATTTTCTGATTAAAATTTTGAATGTACGTAATACAAAAACATCACTTTTATTCTTTTAGACCTTAGGCATCTTCCCCTTTTTGCGTAATTTATTACGAATTGGTGACGAGAAATCTTTTTAATTTAAGCTTCATCTGTGAGAAAAATCCTTTTTTTATTATTAATTATTATTTATTTACCGTCAGACATAAAGTAGCCAACTCAATAAGCAATAATATGTTGACCAATGACATCTCTTCATAAGTAATGCGTCCTTTTCGAAGTACACACGGGAGGAACGGAGTCACGAATACCAGGAAAACAGAAGTGGCCAGGAGTCCGTAGTACACCGATATTTCCGACGGCTGGTCGTACATTGTTCCTGTCAAATAAAACACAGTCAAAAAGGAATACGAACTTTGAACGGTTCTCGTATTGAATTTAGAACAAAAGCAAAATAAATTATTTTTAAATATATAGAACACTAGCTGTTCCCCGCGGCTTCGCCCCGTGTGGGACTCGGTTATATCGCGCCCAAAAGTAGTCTATGTTTGACCTCAGGTCGTTAACTACATCCCTACCAAATTTCATTACAACCGGTCCAGCAGTTTAGCCGTGAAGAGATGACAGACAGACAGACAGACAGACTTTCGCATTATATATTAGTATGGAAGTATGGATAGTATGGATTGCTACCATGGTCATCATCATAAATTTAAGAGCTATGCTCTTGTCGGTGGAGTTCCTTCCATTTTTGTCTATCTTTAGCAAGTTCCTTTATTTCTTGATACGACACGACGTTTGTTTTCACTTTTATTTGTTTTATATAACTATGCCTTGGTCTACCTGGACCCCTTCTTTCTTCTATCTTTCCTTCAATGATGTTCTTCATCAAAACATCGTCTCGTATCAAGTAGGTATGTTAGTAAATTTGTTTGACCCATTTTATGCTCAACACAAGACAAAATAAGCCAAAAAAAAAAAGTCAAATGGGTTTATTTAGTTGAAAAACTCGGCTTTTTGTAAATTAAACTTATAATTTAGAATTATACTAACCGATCTTAGTTAAAAACATCGGCGAATTCATAACGGCATATCCAATCAGATGCACCAATATATAGTTCGCGCCTATGTTCACTATGCTCATACTGGAATCGACAGGTTTCTTTTTCAACTCTTTTGTTTCCTGGTCGCCTGGTACCGCGTCAGAGTTCTTGCGTTTAGTTTTGACTGTGTCTTCGTCGCTGTCTTGTATTGTCACCCATAGGTATAGTGCCCGCACTATCATGGATACGCATAGTAAGCATAGGGATGGCATGTACTGGCCTGAAAAAAAAAATTCTGGTCAAGAGGAAGTTGTGTTAACACATCATGGCTTTCTTACCAGCAGCCTAGGAATCAACCAAAGCATTATTTATTTATAATTATCTTAACTTAACCTACTCGTATTAAGTTAAGGTGATACCTCGGTGAACACTAGCGCCACCGTCATTAAAAATCATTACTCACTGAAAACACAAGTTATCAAAAATCCCTCTGCTGTAATTAAGGTTCTGGATCTGAAGTTAATTTTAAACATATTAAATTATTAAGTTATAATTCCCTATAGTTACAAATTGCATTATTGCTTAAAACGGCCACTTTTAGCAGTTTTGCAATTTGTAACTATACTACTAGTGTTCACCGAGGTATCACCTTAAAATAATTTTCTATCGTCTAGCAGTGCTAGAAGTAGAAGATATAAGTTACTCTGATGGAATCAGATTATTCCACTGCAAAAAAGTTATTTGATTTGATTTGAACGTATATATGCTCTCGGCGCCATGCCAGTACAAGTTGGCAGAAATCGTTTTCATGGCTTAATGAAGGACTTGCTACGAATAGTACTAGGCGATCATAAATGCATAGATACTCACCAATCGAGATGAACCTATTGGTAGCTGCAAGAAGATAGAAAAAGTAACTCTGATGGAAACTCTCCAGCAGATTATTCAAAGAACGTATAATGCTTTCTAGGGCGACACCAAGGCGGTAGAAGTTGGCAGAAGATAGAGCGTTGACTTTAGGCGGGGAGCCCGCTGGGTCGTAAGCGTCCCGACCTTCTAAGGTCACAGCTTCGATTCCGAAACGGTGGAAGAGGCCGTGATTGCCGCTTGGTACCTGAAATAGATATAGTTATTAAGAAAATAACACCTATAGTTGTAATTAAACGTTTATAAGTAGTACAACTGTAGTAACTGCTTCCGTGGTCGAGTGGTTAAGGTGTTAGCCAGTAGACCCGGGTCTCGTGGGTTCGATTTTCACGGGAAGCATACTATGTTTAGTTGTTTCCAGTTTGGTTAGGACATTGCAGGCTTGAATCACCTGATTGTCTGATAATAAAGATGATTCCGTGCTTCGGAAGGCACGTTAAGCCGTTGGTCCCGGCTGCCATCTGGTAGACGTTAAAGGAACCACGTCAGAGGCTGAGAGGAAATTACGAAGAACTCCGACCAGGGTGTGCATGGTCGATTGACCATGATACCTACACGAAATGAATGAATAAGTCCATTATAGCCAGAAATATTAGGAGAAACTACACGTTAAGCCGTTGGTCCTATACCAGGGTGTGTATGGTCGGTTGACTGTGATACCTACACGAAATGATGATATTTGAGAGATAATAGAATAGACCACTTACCCCAGCAATTTGTGCGGTGACCATACCAAGCATAGTGACAATACCATTAGTCCACTCGTCATACTTGTTGCGTGTTCGAATCCATGAATAACTGAAATACATAGATCTTGTTATTAGTGTAACTTCCATAAATAAATAAAAAATCATATCAACTAATTGCATTAAACAAATTAGGTTTTCATAATTTCGCCTCGCCAAAATCATTTTACGAGCTACGTTGACACGAGCCCATCTTTCGCGGGCCTTAAGCCGCTGTTTCCCTTAAACGCTTAGGTGGTGAAGTGCGATTATAGCACGTACTCGTAATGAAATAAGGTTGAAAGTGGCAATACCGGGTTGCCCTGTCACCAGTCTCAGTTCAATGCCATTTCGGTTGTTATTTTTACTTTTTCTGGATATAGCTTTCTTGCTATTTTGTTTTGCTAGTTTTTAAATATATTTTCTTAAGTATTTTGATGTAATTATTTATTTTGATCTTTGAGCTGTACTTTATATTTTTTTCATGCTAGTATTTCATGAAAAATAAGGCTAACTGCGCGACGGAAAAATAGACATTTTACGATATTCCTTTGACGCACAGCGCCTTGCCTTAAGGTAGTATCTTTTTTTATATGACCCACTGCACAAGGTTGCTACTTATTTTTTTATTATTTAAGGACTGTGCGAGATATAAGCTTGTGTATTTTTAAACCTGAAGTCACACGAATAAATCCATTTTCTTACCTATTTTTATAAGAATGGTGTATCCCAGACTTGACACATAGTTTGTGCACCAAATTGACCAGATCCAAATTTGGCAGCTGGCCATTGAGGCCCTCGACTTTCACTTCTATGTACTCTGTAATTAGGATGATTTTGATAAAATTAATGGATTGAAAACTGAATTAATTAAGTTGACTGTTGTGTGTGTGAAAAGCCCATGTAATAAAATATAACTTACTGATTTTAGGTGTATGAAACTCCAAATTAATAGCAGCTTGTATAGACCCAGACCTTCCCTTCAACTTCCCAGGGTTCAGGCATTTCTCATGCTCACTGCCCCAATCGAACAACGCCATTTTGTCGAAGTCAAACTTCGGCATACCAGGCTTCCAGAAACTGCCAAGAGATGAGTAGAATGTTTCAGGGTTGCTGTTCAGTCCGTGGTATGCTTCTAGCCACGCCTGCATTCCTAGTTGTTCGTGTTCAGTGATAAGGAATATTATGTCTTTGGCCCAGTATTTTTGAGCTGAAAAAGGACATAGAAATAATCATCTGTAGTCACATCATCCAATCGTGTTTCTCAGTTAATGAATAAATAATTATTTATAATGACAATGGAGCAACTAACTTAATGCCATCGTGGTCCAGGTGTTAAGGCGATTGCTTGTAGACCTGGAGGTCGTGGAATCAATTCCCACGGGAAGCATACTTTGTTTAGTAGTTTGATTATGACTTACAGGTTTGAATCGCCTGATTGTCTGTTAATTAAGATGATTCCGTACTTCAGAGGGCACGTTAAGCCGTCGGTCCCGGTTGCAATCTGATAGTCGTTAAAGAAACCACATCAGAGGCCGAGAGGCGGTTTCGAAGAACTCTGAAAACAGGGTATACAACTTCAAGTTTTATGTACTGTAGCAATCTACTTGAAATTTCGCATACACATAGTAAGGAAAAAAAAAAGTTGTGACCTAGAATGTACGTGAGGAAAGGTGCAGGTATAAGCTATAGGTAAATAAAATAACCTTTATTCATATACAAATATAAACTTAAACTTTTTTAAGCTAAGTATTTTTATGGTTCCACTTTAAAAAGTGGGCAAAAGCTAGTGCTTCAATAATTTACTTACGTCTAGCGAACTGAGCAAAAGCCAGCATGAGCGCTATGCCAGCGGTGGTCTCCTTCTCGTGAGAGCCCAGCGGTCTGAACGGAGCAGTCAGTACTATTGCTTCTAAAGATGCAGTACGAGCTGCTCGAAGTATGCCATACACGTTGGTACCTTTATACACCTGTAATGGAGTTTAGTCTCAAAAAGATTTGACAAGAAATAGTCCATTGTACTGACTGCCTCTGTGGTCCAGTGGTTAAGGCGTTTGCCTGTAGAACCGGGGGTTGAGGGTTCGATTCCCACAGGAAGCATACTTTGTTTAGTTGTTTCCAGTTTGGTTAGGACATTGCAGGCTTGAATCACCTGATTGACTGACAAAAGAAAAAGATGATTCCGTGCTTTGGATGGCAAGTTAAGCCGTTCATTAAACTTATTATTATTATTAAAACCTAAGGATAGCCTATAGACGCCTCGCCTGTTACACCAGCCTCGCCTGTTACACCAAAGTGGCACAACCACTTTGTCGACTGAAGGAATCTTTTTTTTTCTCTTTTCTACTCTGCCTCACGGCAATCTGTCAAGAACAATAAGCCGCTCTTTGGTCTGTGTAATATTTTCAATGTTGTCAACAAGTGCCATTACTTGTCGGAGAATTTCTCTCTATATGTGCTTAATAAAGATCTACAAAAGATAATAATGCACCTGTCCTTGTCCCATGGGGTAGTTGAGTGTGAAGTTGTGTGTGTACACCTCCAGGTGAAGCTGGGACATCTTGGCAACCAGCCACGGCACGGGCATCTCGTCCGAATCTGCATACTTATCCTGAAAGCATGGTTTCTGAATGTTATGTACATAAAATAAAGCAAAAATACTCCTTTATTTGTATTGTGTGGGTTAATTGTGTCTGCACACCCTGGTGTCAGAGTCCACCGAAGCAAAGCACTGAGTTAAAAATATATCCATACTAATCCATACTTCCATACTTCCATACTAATATTATAAATGCGAAAGTCTGTCTGTCTGTCTGTCACCTCTTCACGGCTATACTGCTGGACCGATTGTGATAAAATTTGGTAGGGATGTAGTTAACGACCTGAGGTCAAACATAGGCTACTTTTGGCGTGATATAACCGAGTCCCACGCGGGGCAAAGCCGCGGGGAACAGCTAGTGGTACTATAAATCCAAGTGTCCATGGTGCAGGCCAGAAAGAAGCCATAATGGCTATGCCTTTATTATAACCCACGGTTTCACTAGCTAATTCTGTGTGATTTTTACCCGACTACGACAGAAGAAGGGTTATTCTTTATATATCCCAACTAATATTATAAATGTGAAAGTGAGTTTGTTTGCTTCTTTATTTGTTTGTTACGCTTTCACATCCTATCTACTGAACCGATCTTCCTAAAATTTGGCACACATAGTTAGAAGTATTGAGAAAGACATGGTCTCTCTCTCTCTCGTGGACAGGTACCTTTCATCCCGGGAAAAAGCACTGTTCCCGTGGGAAATTCACGCAGGGAAAGCCGCAGGCAAAAGCTAGTTTATTATAACACAAAGATAAATCTGTGGACATTACCTCAAGCTCCGCAGACAAATCATTGAAGAACTGCTTAGCAGCGTGTTCCGCGTTGATCTCATTTGTCACCAAGCCAGGAAGCAGGGCATTCTCAGAGAAATACGTTTCATTGTTAAACTCCTTGTTGCCCAGCATCACAAACCATACAAGAGCACCGATGAAACATAGGAAACATAATGGTCCATGCACTTTTTTCAACAATTTTACCCATTTCACAGAACCGTATTCTGGGTCTGATAAGAGCCCCATTTTTATGTGTTTTCAACGCTGAGCGGAAATAATATTGTAGATTATGAACTTCAAGCTCTATTACAATTTATTTTAATTCATTGCGAAAGTATTAATTCGAATATTTATTGCAATAAATAAAAAAAATCATAGAATTGGAATGATAGAAGAAACTCCCGATTTGTTGTTGTTGTTTATCTTTGACATTTCTTTTAACATCATTCATCATTTGACATTGACATTGACAGTTGATTTTTGCTGCTTTTACACTTTACTGCATAAGTAGGTATTTAGCCAGTTGCAAGAAAAAATAAAAATTTTAATAATGTGTACGCCTTGGAGCATAAAACCAACCGGAGACGCCAAGCGCACTTATTTCTACGTGAAAAATGTCTGCCACATTCTGTAAGCGGGTGAAGTAACACACACAATAAGGTGTGGCGACCGATCGCACGCTACGACTCGCCTTCAATCAAATCCATCCTCTTTACTTCATATCACAAACCATTGACATTTAATTAGAAGAATAAATTCATCATCGACGTTTGACTAACAAAAATATCTGTCAGCACATTACATTATATGGAGTCATTTAATCTGGAAATCTTGTAAATATTCATTATAATACCTACTATATCAATAAATTGATAGCAGAAACAACCGTTTCATCATTCGCTATAAAGGTATTAACACTTATGCATCATCCCATCACATCACTACGCAGTCAGTACGCATATACTGGACCAATATTCAACACAAGCAAAAAATACAGTCATAACATTTGGCAGAGAGGGTCATTTGCCGGTGGCCACTCCGGTTGGTTTAACTCTAAGGTATAGCGTATATACACATATACCTACAACTCAAAGATAGTCGCAACTTCGCAAGTAGCTAGCTACTATTTGGTGATGATGATTGACATGATTTAATTAAATAAGTTTAAGTAAGTCAGAATATCATAAACTCAAGAAGGCTAGCTAAGTGAAGTGTTAAGGACTACGATAAAAATTAGCAATTCGGAGATCATTTTTTGAATATAGAAAAAGAGAAAAGCGGCCTGAATCGGAAGTCTTATGGAAAAGGAAACAAAAATTTGAATTTTTTATCTAAAATAACTATAATTATTTTAATTATTATTTTTACAATTTTTACATTAACTTTATAATATAATTAATTAAGCAAGTACTTCAAGCTAAGTTAAGTAGTTCAAGTTAATTCTTGGCCCAGCCATTTCAACGCCATAACGTCCAGCGTATAAGCATTAAGTATAACTTATTTATTAACAATCATAAATTCTAGTTTATTTTTTATACTGTTACGAAATTAAAATAATGCCCCATGGTTGGCTACCACAGAAAAAAATGCCCCCAGTCCCAGCTCGTAACAATACTATAAGTAAATGATCTATTTTAACAAAATACCAAACAAACATACAACGCATACAAACATCTTTTTCACGCGAGGTTCATTTTTTTGCCAGTATCCTCTCAATCTCTTCCACGCTCTTTCCTTTTGTCTCTGGAACTACCAGAGATATAAAAACACCCATGAGGTTGACTACGGCGAAGCAATACATCGTGTTATGAAGGCCGAGCATGGCCGTGGCTGGGGTGAACGCGAACAGCTGGACGAAGGAAATGAACCACGCATAGCACACCACGCAGCCCAATACTTTGGCTCGGATCTGAAAAAAAACATTATGTAAGTAGTTGTTACTTTGTAGTTACAAAAAATAATATGTATAAACAAATGCTATATGTGGGAATCGAACCCACGACCTCCAGGTTTACAGGCAAACGCCTTAGCTACCGAACCAGAGAGACAGTCAAAAGAGAGAGGTTGAGAAATGATTTAGGCGATACGCCTTCCACGAATGACCAGACAAACTGATGATAGCACCATCACAGTTTGTATGGTTTATTTTATCCCAGATAATGGTTACGTGTGTGTGAGAGAGAGTGAGATGGAAAGAGACAAGACTTTAAAGTAAGTACTTACTTGGAAGTTAAACATTTCCGACATGATGACGTATGGCATTGGGGACACGCCAGCCGCGTACGACCAAACAGATGTGATGATCAGAACGACTGGCAACCAACTCGGGAAGCTGCCACCCTGGTACTGCACCGTCAGCACTACCCCGAGGCCAATTAAAGATGCAGAGGTGAGACCAAATGTTGAAGCTAGTATTATCTGTAATGTAAAAAATAAGTGGCGCTGAAAATGCTCTAAACCATTATAACAAAATATTTGGTCAATCTGGCCTTCTTAGTCGGTCGGTACACACTTGCCAGAATGGTCGTGGTCATCATTGTGAATCAATCTGGCTACCAACATTCAAATAAAACAATACCGTTAGAGGCAGTGATGAAGATGGTTCACAAACCCAGAGACAAGTAAACGGTAAGTAGTTAAATTCTTTCCCCGCAGTTCCTAATTCCATGAATATAATAATTACTTTTTTTTTCTCGAGTGTATCACGTAGTCGCCGTGTTGCTATTTTTTCTAGCTGACTGAAAATATCAAAATATCTTTGAAAATTGGTATAAATAAGTAAAAGTGTGCCCTAAGAAACTCATTAACTATATTGTGTATTCAGTTTTAACAAATGCAAATTGAGATAGCCCAATAGAAATCATGAATTTATGAATTAACCTTTGGAACGATAAGAAGTAAAAACTCACCCTTCTGCCAATCTTCTCAACACAGCTCATGGACACAAAAGACCCGAAGATCATGACAATCGGGATGCTCAGTGTTTGCAGGTCAGGACTCAACGTGACACCAGAGGCGGACATGATAGAGGACGCGTAGGTGAAGATCGCGAAGTTGCCATTCATGGCTTGCATGGTGATGATGAGGAGAACAAGGAACAGGCCAGTACGGGAACACTTGTTTTTTACTGTAAATATCATAGAAACATTGAAAATTTTGAAGTATTAATTATCAATGCTAGTCTTAGACATAGGAATAATTTCTTATTGCTATTGCGGGCACAAAAAGACTTACAAATCGTGAAAACAGTGACGTCAGGCAGAGCTTTGAACTGTCTATCTTCTTCTTTCATGATGTTCAGTTCGTTTTGGATCTCCTTGTCACTCATATCTAGACCTCTCAAGAAGGCTGTAGTAGCTGCCGCTTCCTGGAAGAATAGAATAATAGTTATTATAATACATTTTCTCTATAGGTACCAGAAAATTATGCTGGATGCCGATGGGTTAATAATGGTTAAAATATCTCACCTCATACTTTCCCATCTTGACCAGAAATGCAGGACTCTCAGGAGCTTTTATCATCGCCACAACAGAGACCACTGATATCGCCAGAACAATCCATAATACTGTAAAATACTCCAAATACGCTCCCATGGCGTATATCATGAGTATCCCGATGTTTTGCAGGAGAAGGAACATGGAAACCAGCATTCCTCTTATGTTATCCTGGCTAATTTCTTTGATGTAAACTGGAATAAGTTGGAAGCAGCCACCAGCTGGGATTCCTGCTAAAACTCTTGCTATTATGAGACTGCTGGCACTTGTAGTTGATAGTTTTAATATCCAGCAACTCTGAAAAATATAAGAAGTTATCAATTTATAAACTGTAATGAAATACTGAGTTCTTGTATTCTAATCCAATCACAGAGAAAGTAATACTGGCCCCCTTGTATTGCTATCACTTTTACCAGTGGTATTTGAACTAAGTTAGGCTAGGCAATATTGAAGTTGATATAGGGCGGAGAAATCCATTGATGATTTTATTGTGGAGAATTTACAAGTAAGGCAGTAAGGGACTTGGTTTATAGTGGAGTTTTGTATAAAGTTTTTTGGAGCTCAGGGCGGTTCCATCATAATTTTCACATCTACTTGGTAAGATCTTCTTTATCCTATACACGTTATTATTAGAAAATCAGCATTTCCGCACTCCTTTCTATTGTCATCTTGTCTCCGGCCCTATTACTTCTGTTTGGAATTGATATAACTCAGTATACTTTGCCATCTTGCATCCTAATCATACCGTTTCTTCGTCTGTTGACTTACCATTTGCATAATCGCCATCACCAAAACCCCAACCTTCCTGCCGTAGTTATCAGCTATGTAGACGAACAGCGGCACCCCTACTACTCCTGCCAACGGTAGTATACTCGCCACCCAGGTCATCTCCATGTCTGTGAGTGGTCTGCCGGCTGGGGACGTCTCTGATTGGAGCACCGCCTTCATAGGAGACACCCAGCCGGCTTGGATGCCGTATGTCAGAAGAGTCATCTCGGCTAAAAGTGAAAAGTAACTAAGAACGTGATTGGCCCAATCTAGGTTTCAAGACTTGATAATTACTGTGAGAGTAATAATAATATTTTTGCATGAATTCAATCATACATTACACGGGTTCACATTAATCATTACTATGAGCTGGATGCGATAAGATATATTGTGTTTTGTTTGAATCTCAGGATCTTTTAAGCCAAACCCAATATATAATATAATATGATATCTGAGGGGGATAAGGATCTTGGAGAGGAAAACATCAGTACCTACAGTGAACGAAGCCACTAATGGTCAAAACCAAGTTTGACGAATTAGTAATTTAATGACTCGACAAGAAGAAGATCGTCAATGTATTTTTTACAGAACAAGTCTGCTTTCCTCACAATTTTCTACAATTCAAGGTAACCGATCGGAAGCAAACAGCTTGCTCTTCTTTACTGCGCTTTTTTTGTGGTGATTGAAAATATACTAAGTGGTATGTACTTACCGATAAAAGCCACCGCCCATTGTATGTACGTATGTCCTTTGTTCATTTTATAATATGTATTTAATTCAATTATTAAATTTTTAGATACATTAATTAAATATTTAATTACTATTTTTTTTTCAGTCTATTTCTCTATTTTGTGGGTTTGTTAAAAAAGTTTAATCATAACCAATCGTCTCCCATTTTTGGCGGTAAACTATTACAAATCGCGTGATGACTTCTCTTTATATATGATGCTATTTCAGGGATGGTGGTCATACATTTCATAAACGTAGATAATGTTTGTTGAATGCAAAAAAAATATCGTCTAGGCTGAAAATACCTAATACTGGGGTACAGCGTGCCCTTGCCAATTTGAACTAGGAGAAGAGCAAAAATATAAAATTCCTAAGAAATCGAAGCCACTTGCTTTCGCAGATGGTGACAATATGCAAATTAATTGGTAAGCCTCACGAAGCAAAATTTGCTTCGTGGTAAGCCTATAAAAAAACTTCACTTCCAAAGAAATTTTGGTGTGAAAATTATCTAATTATGCTAAAGACTAAATATTAGCTAGCTTATAGATTTAACTAAGCGTATTTAGACGTGTCAATTCGTCTAAAGAAATCGCCTCTCTTCTGGTGGATGGCATAAAAGGCGAAAAAGAGGACAAATGGTTGATGTCAGTATTCCTAAGGGATGGTATTTAACTATACCTCGATTTATTCCCGTATACTCCAACAAATTTTAACTTTTTACTCCAAAAATACTGATTGCACCAGAATATGATAACTAAAATTTTTCATAGTGAGCAACTATTTATTAACTATTGGAATTTTGTAATCCTAAGCAGAGTAGTGTCATAGGCACACGAATGACGGACGTGACTGAACAAAAATAATAAAGGGCTAAATAGATATTCCCGCGATAGATTTTAAGTTCAACCCTAGTACTATGTCCTAAAATAGAATACTACATTGGATATTAGTGATTAAAGTTTGATGTAAACATTATGTGACATGGTATTATTTGCATAACGTTTTGTGTAAATTAAATGTCAAGCATTAAGTATGTTTTGCTTTTATTTACCGTGTGAAAGTAAATATTTATAGAAAACAGTTAATTACGTATTATTTTGCGTACTATGAATGTAAATGTAACAATTTATCAATAACTTTCAGATAAAACTGTCCACAAATGTAAGATAAAGTAAATAGAATGGGGCTTAAAATGCATCCTTGCGGTGCACCTTTGCTTTTGTTTATTCTATTGTTCATTGTTTTATCTCTTGCCGATGCGTAGTAAATAACACAGTACTCAACAATTTCATACATTTTTCAGGCTAGACCGAAATATTTCCATTGTGTGTGTTCTAATTTAAAGGGTGAGAGAAGCAGGTTTTTGAAGAAGACTTAGTACAAAAGTCGCCGCTTGTGGGTGTCACTCGCCTTTTTCGGCCGTTATTAAGAGCAGGTGGCTTACCACCATCTCTTAAAACCTTGCAAGATCCAGTGAGTAAGCGGGATAGCGTATACATGGTGTAAGGCGACATCTCCCTTACTCACTGGATCTTGTATGGTTTTAAGAGATGATCGTAGCCATCCAGGTCATCCTCATTTCGTGTAGGTACAACTGTCAATCGACCATGCACACCTAGATGTCAGAGTTCTTCGGAGCCGCCTCTCGGTCTCTGACTTGGTTCCTTTAGCTGGCAGCTAGAACCAACGGCTTTAAGTGCCTTCCGAAGCACGGAATTATCTTTATTATCAAACAGTCAGATGATTCACGCCTACAATGTTCTAACCAAACTGAAAACAACTACTTAAATAAAGTATGCTTCACGTGGAAATCGAACCCAGGTCCCAGATTCTGCAGGCAAACGCCTTAACGACTGGACCACAGAGGTTGTTATAAAAGCAGGTAATATTGTTATTAAAGTTTCTTCAATTGCAAACTCTTAGCAAAAAAGAAACATTTTCCCAGGCGTCTATTCATGAAATAATTAAGCTACATTTGTAGATTTTGACATCTCAACGCGTCATCTAGGCTACTCGTGGCGTGATATTGTTTGCTCAGTGTATAAGCCTAGCAGTCCAGCGGGGAAATGCTGCTAGTATTCTGGGCACACCTCCTGGGTGTGGCGCGTTTGAGGAAGTATTTTATTTATAAGACTATTTAAATATTGATTTATTATAGTTATGAAATAGATAAGTAATAATAATACAAATAATACAACGGCGTAGGGATGTGACGACCCCATCGCCCACTGGGTTCCCTTCCCAGTGCAGTCAGTCAACGCAGGGCAGCTTGTGGCGAGCTGTTGGTGAGTGGCGACACCGCGGACCTGAGTGCTCCTAGGGGAAGCCCCTGCTCCTCGCCTCCGACCTTCATTCGCCAGGGTCGGAGTGAACACCGATGAGGTGACAGGCCCCTACCTCTGGCTTGCCTTAGCCAGCCGGCCAGAGTGGAGTCGCAAGAGCTATATGCTCGAAGGGTGGAAGTGTATTGCACGTAATGGCGTAATAACGGGGAAACCCGCTCACGAGGCGATCCTCGCGATGGTGAAACCGGTGCCGCACCTCTCGACACCCTTAGCCGCTCATTCCAATGTTGCCCCTCTGTTGCCAAATTCGGTGACTGATTTGGGGGGCCCATCCAATGAGTGGCAAGTCACCGCCTGCCACAGAAAGTCAGTAATCATGATTATGGCAGGTGTCCGATTATGTATGACAATAGCCCAGTTTCTATCCATCCAAACTTCATTTCCATAACCCATATTTCCCTTTCATTAGAAATAGTTCCTCCTCCTGCCGAGACCTGTTCATGGATATATCATCTATTGATATAGCCGGGAACGGGTTTTGGTAGGAGCACCACATAACATCAACTTCTCCAAAGGGCCTCTACGCGTTGGATCAATATCCCCGCGCAAGCCTCTCAAAAAACCGGGGTGAATAGACCCGTGATTCTCAAAGGAGATACAAATAATACAAAACTTAAAATAAAAATGGTCCCTGCGGCATTGTACCGAAGACACTGGCAGCATTTCCTCGTTGGATAGCCAAACTAATGCGTCGGCCGAGGAAATTATGAAATAGTTTGTAGTCATTATAATTACCTTTAGGTAAATATCTGACAATCATATTCCCAATAGGTGGTGGGAGTTCATAATCATCATTTCAGTCACAAGGGTCCACTGCTAAACATAGTTTCAACACAGCTAGTAAAAAACTTATAAAGCTTACTTACCCCTTAGTGAAAGTGAGGACACTTACTTAGTCCTTGTTCGTCAGGCATTTTTCTTGGTGGACATAAAACAATACGGCCATATTGTAGCTAGGTGGTCGACCCCCTCTGCCAAAAGTATAAAACGCCGTTCATACTGCTTATACTTGAGTGCGTGTATTTTTGCTTGTGTTGAATAATTTTGTTAAGTGTGTGCCTAGCGACGTGTTAGAATAAATAATGGGAACGTGTTTACTCACCCCACGCGCAGAACGTGGAAGACTTTGTACATAGAAATAAGTGCGCGTGGCGTCTCTAGTTAGCTTAATGCTCTAAGAAGTGGTCGTCAAAGAATTTCGAATCGCGCGCCGTTGACGCGAGGCAATTTTTTTTTATCTATGGTGGTCGAATGTAATCTGACTGTGACGACAGTTACGTGTGGGGTTTCACTTAGGCTCTGCGTCGCCTCCAGTTTTGATAAATACATAGATTAAAAAAAAAGGGTAGTATTTAAACGCAAATCAATATAAACAATTTTTGTATGCAAAAATAACCTAAATACATATCAAAATTACTGATTGCACAGCAAAATTTGTTTTGCTTCTGTCACCAAGTCTGACACTCGCTCGCTTCGCTCGCTCGCTCACTGTTAAGGTCACTGTATAACCATAACCTAACCTACCTTCTGTCACAAAGTCGTCTTTTGACCGTTAGTTGCTTCTGTCACCAAGTTTTTAATTTAATATAAAGTAAAATAATTTGTTTGATATACAGAAATTGATGGGTGATTATTTATTTGATGTGCAATTAATAATATCCCAAAAAAAAATATTCGCGACAACGGCGCGCGATTCGAACTTCTTTGGATAAATATTTATTTAGTGACGGACTTCTAAGTACATAGTGTGATAATAGCAACGTCGGTATATTTATTTAGTTTTATTTGACTTTCCAAATTTTCCCGTGCAATTTTGACATTCATTTAAATACAGTAAAGGGATATTTATCAGATAATATCTATCATATTATTTGAATTAAGTACATAAGTAAACAAAGTCATACTCACTTGAACTAGTGATGTGATAAGGTTGAACATTGTAATTTATTGCTATTTGTTGTGATATTTCTGGCCATATGTTTACAGAGATATAACATTTCTGATTTTGTTATTAACAAAGTTCAAGAAACTTTCCCTATTTTAAAAGAGTTTTGGGAATTATTATTAACATTTGATTTGGCCTTGCATATGAATGATATAAAATTACAAATACAGCGCACACTTGTATAAGTATTAGTTTCTACTCAACGTGTGTTTAAGTTTCTACTCCCGAAGTGGAACTTGGCCTCCGAAAGTTCCGAAACGTACGAGCGCCGAAGAGTTCTATTCTGCGTAATGGCTCGCCAGTTTACAACGCCCATCTCACGCAGGTCAGCCTGAACAGCATCGCTCCAGCGATATCTGGGGCGGCTACTATTAGGTACTTTAATAAAGCTGATGAATTTGTTAGTTTCGTGGAGAATTAAAAAAAATATTTTTGCATTTGATTTAATTCTTGGCACCAAAATAAGCGCCATTAACTCTCAAGCCTAGAATACCAAAAAAAGTATTACCAACAGAGTAGGAGGGGAATAAAAAACACTTTTTGTCCTTAATTTATTTTTCAGTAGAGTCAAAGCAAATATACACTATGGTATAGTTCAGTACGTAGCACGAGAATTCATAAACGCAGACGCTATTGACTGCTTTATTAAGGATGTTTTATGGAATTACTTATTTACCTTACTATTCGCCAAAGGCGTTGTACATATTTGTGAAACAAAATCCCTAACGCAGTCACTAACGTCTTTGAAACCTCGTGGTAGACGCACTATACACATTCATGACAATCTTTTTAAAAGTCAGTAGGCGAACTTAGATCATATAGGCAAATTACCTTCTAGCAATACTTTAGTCAGTAAACATTGCTAGCCGCTAAGGGCCTGCTAAGGAAGGGTTTTTTTTTTCTTCACGTTTTATATATGTAGGTACTTAACTACAAGGTTCACAAGAGTAATAAAGCAAGCGAGCATTATCTAATTGACGCTAATTAATAGTTTATTGACAATGTTGTTTTCTTAAGTGTAAAATTCTATATTGTACAAGACTCCGCCCCCACGCACACCCTCACTCAAATCACTTCGCAAGTTTTCAATATTGCTTTAATTCAGGCCTTATTAGTGAGATGTAAATACTTGTAATATTATAAATATTATTATTTCAATATTAGCTTTGGTTACACGTTTTGGTTGTAAGAGATTCATTTTTTAGCTAGAAGCTTCTCTATCTCTTCCACACTTTTTCCTTTTGTTTCTGGAACCATTAAGGTAAAAAAGACACCTAAGAGGTTGACTGCGGCAAAGCAGTACATCGTGTTGTGGAGGCCGATAATGGCAGAGGCTGGGGTGAACGCGAAAAGCTGGATGAAGGAAACGAACCACGCATAGCACACCACGCAGCCGGATACTTTTGCTCGGATCTGCGAATAAGCAAAAATTATCTTAATAGTCTTATGGTAGTAAATGAAAACAGATTATTTTTTAGACTTGTTACTTTGGAACCTTAAGGCATCGCCGCGGTCGAATAAAAACAGATTAAAGTAGGCATGTAGGCGTAAGAATAATGTATGTTGAAATATTTAAAGCTTTAGACTGCGTAAATATAAATACCTTCAACGTAGTCAAAAGTCAAATTGAATTTATTTGTGGCCTGATTGTCCTTTTATCTCAAAAGCACAGTCAAAAGATAACATTTTAAAATAATAATATTGAATTCCATGAATATTCGGTTTTAAAAAAAAGTGTGTTACGGGGGTTCCTCTAGGAAGTGTATTTGGACCATATTCTAATTCATATTTCTTTTTCTTATTCTATGTACTCACTTGAAAGTTGAACATTTCCGACATGATGACGTACGGCATTGGTGACACTCCAGCCGCATGCGACCAGACAGACGTGATGATAAGAATTACTGGCAACCACTTAGGTAAGCTGCCGCCCTGGTGCTGCACCGTAAGAACTATACCGAGGCCGACTAGTGATGCAGAGGCGAGGGCAAATGTGGAGGTGAGTATTTTCTGTAAAAAAATAATCATTTAATTTCAATTGTTGGTTTAAGAGAGCATTAACCATTTCGAGATTATTTATCTACCTCAATATCGATTTTTTTTCAATATATTAAACCAATACAAAGATTTTATCGCCATCACAAGAAACTAATAATATTTTAGAAAAGCTGATGCGTACCATGAATCATTTTGGCAAAGTGGTATAAATGACTAGGCCACCCACTACCACGTGTCCGCCGAACTCATACCCGAGGTCGTAAGTTTTGAAATCTAGGCCTGGAATTGACCTCACATTATCGGATTTGGCTAAATATACCTAAATAGTTACTATGATAATACACCAAAAGTAACATTCCTAAAGGACGTCGTCAGTCTAGCAAAATACCGTCTATTAAATAGTGCGGAAGCCATTCGGCTTGAAATGAAACCGGAATGCTTAACAACTTTACTGTCCAAATGAGTCACATGTGAATAAACCAATTGTTATAACTGTAAGACGATAACAGAATCAGACGAATCCATGGTAAGGAACCTTAGTCCCATTACTTACCTTCCTGCCAATCTTCTCAACTAAGCTCATGCACACAAACGATCCCACGATCATCACAATTGGTATGCTCAGTGTCTGCAGATCCGGCCTCAACGTGACTCCAGAGGCGGACATGATGAAGGAGGCGTAGGTTGAGATAACATAGATTCCGTTCATGGCTTGCATGGTCATGATCATGAGGACAAACATCAGGCCAGTGCGGGAATACCTATTTTTCACTGGAAATAGATAAATCATAAAACAGATGTCATTTCTTAAATGGGAGAAAATTCTTTAGCCATAGATTTACAGAACTATGCTTTTAGCAGGGAATAGATAATAGTCTCCACTATATAAAAAGTTAGCTCAATTTCCTTTATTGGCATTCTCAATGAGGGTTGATCTGACATGTAGCTAGTCTGAAAAATAATAATAAATCCTATTATAATATGATAGGATTAGGAAGTAATTAAATGAAAAATCAAAAGTTGGCATCTTTATACGTATAAATAAGTAGAAAGAAATAATTACAAATCGTGAGAACAGTGACGTCAGGCAGGGCTTTGAACTGTCTATCTTCTTCTTTCATGATGTTCATTTCGTTTTGGATCTCCTTGTCACTCATGTCTAGACCTCTCAGGAAAGCTACAGAAGCAGCTGCTTCCTAAAATATAAACAATATATAGATCTTAAGCTAAGTTACTTTTTACTAGTTATGGTATATTTTTAGATTATTACACTCCTTTCATTGATTACGAAAAAAATAAGTACCAGTATGTAATTGAACTTTTGCTATTGTTAAGAATGTCGATAACAATCTCACCTCATATTTCCCCATCTTGACCAGGAACGCAGGACTCTCAGGAGCTTTTATCATCGCCACGACAGAAACCACTGATATCGCCAGAGCAATCCACAACACTGTAAAGTAATCCAAATACGCTCCTATGACGTATATCATGAGCAAGCCAATGTTCTGCATGAGGAAGAACATCGCAACCAGCATCCCCCTTATGTTGTCCTGGCTTATTTCCTTGATGTATACTGGGATAAGCTGGAAGCAACCACCAGCTGGAATTCCAGCTAAAATCCTTGCTATTATGAGACTGATGACACTTGTATTTGTTAGTTTTAATATCCAGCAACACTGAAAAACAAAATGGTAAAAATTTGTACTTATAAATTAGTTGAGTACCTACTTAGAGCATATATTTAGAAAATCGCAGAATGGTTTTCAAACCTAGTGTTCAAACATAATCTAATATACATTTCACAAGACCATTACATTTCATAAGTATTCGACGATGGCGGCTTCCGAATCGTTGTTGGTCTTAAACTGTTGCTATTGTCAAGCACAGAAACTCTTAAATGCTGCTATTGTCAAGCACAGAAACCATTCTTCTTCATCCATCATCGGTACCTCACTGCTGAGGATCGTGACCATATATGTGCTTACAAGTTATACGACCACCAGTGCTATTGACCGCTCTTTAAATGTTCCCTCCAGCTGCCTCTTCACGCTGTCCACCCATCTGGCTAGAGGCTTGCCCCTGGCGCGCTTTCCTTCCAAAATTATAAGTTGTTTTAATCAATGCCTAGGAGTAAAAGAAACCATACCATTTGCATAACCGCCATCACCAAAACCCCGACCTTCCTGCCGTAGTTATCAGCTAAGAAGACGAACAGCGGTACCCCAGCCACCCCTGCTAACGGTAGTACACTCGCCACCCAGGTCATCTCCATATCTGTGAGGGGTCTACCGGCCGGGGAAGTCTCTGATTGGAGCACTGCTTTCATGGGAGACACCCAGCCTCCTTGGATGCCATGAGTCAGTAAGGTCATCTCCGCTGAAATTGGTTGTAACGTTAGATCCGTAACGTGTATAGTTAACTACAAATCTCTATCATGATGAGACGCATCGCAGCACTAAGAGTGCGCACATATTGTCACAATGGTAAAATTCAGTCGGCTATAGGTACATAAATATTATTTGAAGGCCTTACCTACAAAAGCCACGACCCATTGTACGTATGTGTGTCCTTTATTCATTTTAATATGCAATATTTAATGCACTTTAATTAATATGAAAATTTCTTTAAGTTTATTCTCTAATTGGAACTATTTAAAAAAAAACAGTATTTATAACGCCTTTTCATGTGCTATTAGGTGACTACCGGTCGCCTTCCATTTTTGTTGGTAAACTACAACGAGTGATGAGATAATGTCGCTTTTATACGACGCTATCTCTATTGATCATTGAATTCTTTCCATATTTGTTTAAAAAAATTACGTTTTAGGGGTTCGAGGTAAAGCAACTATATATGTATAGAGTTAACTCTTTATATGTATAGTTGTTATATCAGATGGTCCTTTCTCTCTCTCTCATCGTAGCTCTTTTCCGATTGCTGCTTTGAAGCCCAGGATCCGCTTTTCTGCTTTTCCACTTCGCCCGATCTTCGGCATCCTTAGTTGTAAGACCATTAGCACGCGTATCGTTTACTGCGAGACGTCGCGAGCCAGCACGTGGTCAAGTGGATCGTACGTAAGCCTATTAAATTGTAGAAAAAAAAGCACGTGTTTTCGGTCTTTTGATTTTTAAATATTTATACAGCGCGAGCGTCAAAAGATCAGCATATACAAGCAACGTGTGTTTATTTTGTTTTTATCTAACTTTTCAATTTGTATAATTTTGACATTTGTTTAATTACTATACTCACTCACCGTTGTCGCAAAAGAGACGTTTAATTTTCTGATATTGTACTTAATAAAAAAAAACAGCCTTTCTCTACCAGCAATTTAGTGGTAGTTGAACGAGACGAACGACCAGGTGCAGGTTGCCAAATATGAATGAATGAATGAATAACTTTATTGCTTTATATGTGGTACAATAGGTGGAATACCGGGCTAAGTCAATAATTAAAGTCGATATAGCCATTATGACTCGAAAAGAAGAAGTGGTGACCGCTCAGTCCACATCGATAGATAGAGAAAGAGACGTAGACAGAGGAGCTGTTGATGATGGCCGCTTTTACAATCAATGCCATTTATGTCATGGTGCCCTCGGAAGACCAGCTTTTCGACCTTATGCTGAAAGAGGACCATTTTGATATAACACAAATATTTGTTCATTTTTTAAATATTATTCAATCGCTTTTTCCATGTGATTTTGTGTGTTTTGAGATTATCATAAAAAATGTTTGGCGAATGAGCAATCAAGGCTTTTTTGCCATTTCTCCCATTAAATAGATTTTGTATTTTCACTTACTTTACTGAACCAAAATTACAGTCAATCCAGCTGCTGTCCACAAATTAAAGAACGCAAACCTATACGAATTTAGATTTTTGCAAATATTTGCTATAGCAAAGCTACTGCGTTTGAAATTACTATCTCATGATGACCGAACTGGAAAATCTTATGATAGAGGTACCGAAGATATTATAAACAAATTTTATTTTCAATAATTTTTATTCATCACATAAAAATTTTTCGCCAGTACGGTTTATAAAATACAATAATAAATTAGATACAAATTCTTAATTCATTAACTAACAATATATCACACAGTTTGATTCTTCAAATTCAAACGCATGCCCAGATGTATGACTCACTCAAAATCAAAAATGATTTTCATTGCCCTCACCGGTTATATCGAATGAAAATTATTCTTAATCGAAAGATAGGTAATCATTCAACCCACCGGTTTTGAGTCACAGATTTAAAAAATAGCACACCAGGTGGCCTACTATCATCTCTAAAAGCCATGCAAGTTCCAGTGAGTAAGCGTGACAGCGCAATACATGATGTAAGGCGACATCACCCTTACTCACTGGATCTTGCATGGTTTTAAGAGGTGATAGTAGCCACCCAGGAAAGGAGGACAGGAGTGCTATTTTTGAGATGTATGACTCACCCAAAACCGGTGAGTCGAATGATTATCATTCGAGTCACCGGTTATGTCGCATGAAAATCATTCGAAAACGAACGAAAATCATTCGAGTCACCGGTTTCGCGTATGTCATACTTCTTAAAAATAACACTCCAGGTCACTTATATTAGCAAAGGTCGGAATATGTACTAGGGACGCATAAATAACAAAGATTTATGTTAACCCTACCACTATATTTCATAAAAGCAGACGCTAGCAACTGCGATTTTGTATATGACAAACCTGTTCACTACAGCGCCCCTGGGGAATAGTAAGGCAACTGAGAAATTTGATACAAAATCCTCTCGTTTCATAAAAAAATAAATCTCGTGATACAGAGTATGTTCCTCTATCACAAGTCTAAAAGTTTGGCGTCCAACCAGGTTCTCACGAGGGGCGAGGAGATCCGAGTAAATATCGTGGGTCCTGGTACTAAGTAGCATAGCTTGGAAGTCCATCCTGAAGTGATGCCCCAGAGGCCATCGTCAGCTACTACAGGAGCACCCGGGTCTGGCTGTGAAAGAGGAAAAATGTTACCTCTAAAGGAAAAAAGGAACCATTTTAAGATCATTTCGTTGACCATTTGTCTATATAAAGACTAGTTTATTTGTATAATAAATTTAAGTTTTTTTCCTAAACGTGTAGTTAAAGTTGAAATTAACTTCAAATACCTACGATTCCTTGAAGGTGTTTAGTCTACTCAAGAAATACAATCTGACCTCATAACTGGAGAGACATAAAACGAAGAGTCCAAAGCAGATAAATGACAAGACTAATTCTCTATTCCAGGGCTATTCGTCATAATAACAGTAAATATACAGAAGAAGTGTTCCAAAGGATAATCAAATCAAACCAAACAAAACCCATCCGAAAGTACAAGTTACTCTCGTAAGTAAACCAAGTCATTAAAAACATACGAATAGTCGAGTAGTAGTTATAAAGAGTACTGTACAGTTGGGAGCTAATAACCCTAACTCCCGGTCACTTTTTACCCCATTACTGCCCCTGGCTGTACATTACGTTACAACTTACCATGCACAAACTATGATGGGTGACCAGCGGCTTCAAGCACAGACTGCTTTCCTGGAGGTGCTCGTTCATCTCCAGCATCATATTCTTACAAAAGTGCCCACCGATCAGCCGCTGAGTGGAAACCCTGAGGTTGGTGGGTTTCATCCGCTCACGGGCATCTGGAGGAAGCAGCTCGCCTTTTACCTAAAACCCATGTGTCGGTTTAAACTTGCTTCATCTCTCTGTTGTCCTAGTATCAGTTGAGTACTAAACTGGTTTCTTTGGAACTCAGGGTCAGGTTTAAACTTATACAAATGTTTAAGCGTTATCTCATCGCAAACTGTAAAATTTGTGGCAGACATCTTGAACTCTCAAACAATCATGGATCAGGAAAATTTATATCAATACTGCTGATCACGCTAACACACGCAAAGATGTCGAAATTGTTTTTGTTAAAAAAAAACGATATTTAATAAAATGTAACTTACGATTAATCTCGGCCAGTACATAGTAAGGAACTTGGCACTGAGAACTCTTTCCTTAGCCACGGATAACGCTATAGGTTTTATGTAGTCCGTGTAGTTCACAGCTTCCCCAAGCCTCAGCAGCGCCAGGTCATACCCTGGCTTCCCTGGTACAAACAGTGGATGGATAGACACTTCTTGCAGGGGTAATGAAACCCCTCCTTTTTTGCAGTTGACAGACCCTAGTCGTACTCTGAATAGTTTTATTGTTTCTCTGATACTGAAAAAGATACTCTCATTTAGGTAAACGTTTTAGTTATATTTTAATGCCCGTAAGCAGGAAAGCGGGCCTCAACTCTGGTGCAACCGGGCAAACGCTAAGTTGAGATAAATATATGCATATTTGGGTATAGTTTAAAAAAAAAATTAATTTGGTCTGCTTGTATGTAATATCTGAGATAGAGTAAGGATTACATGATAAAGAGGTACCCTGAACCTCTTTAGCTCTATTTATAATATACAGCTGTTCATTCACCACCGAAAAAAAACATAATTGTTAACAAAAATTCCATTTGCACTCACTTGTAAAATTCCTCAGCGGCAGTCAGAACCCATCTTTTCCCCATCAACGCTCCACTTGAATAATGTGCGCCTAACTTCTGGATAGACACGGCATACGGGTAGTCGATCAAAGTGTTTTTGCAGAGCTCGTCATTATCCAGGCCTCTACAGTTCTTAAACAGCGTTTTCTTTGCCAGATCTAAATAGGAAAGCAAAAGTCACCATTATAAATTCTTCAGCTCTGACAGCAACAAATTCAACTCATAACTCAGTCTCACGAGACCGCGAGGGTAGCACCGTGTGTCAATGGCGAAAGTAGCCTGACTTGAAATGGTTGAAGCTATTGGCATTTCTATTTTATGCACCTCCGAAAGGCACATTAAGCCATTGGTACCAGATGTTATTACTAGATGGCAGTTACATTAAGCTGTTAAGCTGCTTGTACTGGCCGCTTCCCCATTACCACTTACTTAAATCACTAAATCTCCTGGATCCTGACTGGAGGTCAGACGGCCTATTCAATTAAAGGACAACATTAGCAGTCGAATATATATGTTATAATATATATAATATGTTCTCTCAGCACCAAAATTGCCACCTAAGATAGAAATAGGAATAATAATACTGCTTGAAATAGAATCTCTAGCCTCTACTTAGTAGCGCTATTTCTGGTATTTTCCTCATAAAAAATTTAAAACAGTAAATCTCTTACCAATCTTTACTTTGACCATCTCTGACGTGTTGTCTTCTGAAGAAGTGTCTGCAGAAATTATAGATCATTAGCATCAAGAGTAGTTTAAAGGTCTATTACGAGGGATTGACAAAGTGTCTTTAAGCATTTTTTTGTTGACCACAGTCAGTGTGGTGTAAATATATCTTCAAATGTATATTCAGATCAACAAATAAGTAAATTATTTAAAAAAAAAACTATAAATCCTGACTTAGTTTTGATGGCAATTCAAACTACTGTTAGCTGTTTCGTTACCCGAGAACATATATCTAAATCTAAATATTCTAAACGAAATCCACATACAATTTTTATTTATTTTTATTTATTATGTTAAGTAGTTACCAAATTACAGACCTGCATGACATATAAACACAATCCGGAGTAGATATTGGAAAAATAGTCAACATACCGTTTCGGTCAACATCATTGTTTGAGTCAGCCTTGCCTGTTTCTTCATACTTATCGATCAATTGTTTTGAACTCCCTTTTGTCTTTGATTTAGAAGTATAATTTTCATCTATATTGTTAAAGTAGTTGACTACATTCTCATAAGTTTTGTTAACGCTATTATGAGTTTTAAGTTTTTCAGTATCTGGTTCGTCTCTTTCTTGTGAAGTCAATTCACTGTCCTCATAGTCTACTTTGACACTTGCATTTCTAGAAGAACTCTCTTCGATTTCATTATCTTCTGTATTTAATGAATCGCCGTCACTTATATCTTTTTCTAATTTATCGGTTTTGTCACCATAAATATTACTGACGAAGACAATACACCAAATATATTTTAATATAAACATTTTTTGATAAACAGTAAATTGTAAATTTAATTAAACAATTATCATGTTGAAAAATTCAAATTGGACTAGAAAGATGAATTTACGCGCAGATGTTAAATACTTAGAATAAAAAAGTGTTATCAATAGTACCATTGTGATTCTTTTAACAATGGTTGGAATAAAAGGAGTTAAAAGTCTAAGTAATACAAACATCGATCATGAATGAGAATTAAAGTCTGGTTTGCTTTTTAGCAAAACACCTATAAGTATATTACCTTTTTTTAGATATTTCGTATAATTTTAGCTAAGTATTATATATAGTTTATCATGGAAGATTTATGCTGCATATCTTTTGCAAATTTTATTTCAATATGTAAGCACAGGGTTTATTTCATATGAGCACTAATGTTAGTTATGTATTCGACGACCAATAACAATACATTCGTATTGTAAACTTGTATGAACAGAAAGCAAACGCCGGGTTTCTATTTTTAGTTATTTCGATTTTAAATTCTAAAATTTTACGTTTCATAATAAATTCATTGCAGAAAATTCCTCTAAACAGTAACGTGCAAAAGTATCTGGACGTTTACCATCAATAGTCTGTATGCTTTTAGGTAGCCTGAAAATTCTAACAGTGTTGGCCACTAACGTAAATGATCATGTGTCATGGACATGGTTTGGGAAAAACGGAGATCAGACAGCAGTCACTCCATTGTGATAACCGCCAAATCAAGAATCAGCCTGAAAAGTGTAAGTTGAAGATTTTGGGATATACGCTCGGATTATAATGTCTCCTTTCTCTTGTAGGTACTTTACATAGATCCTCCACACAGAAAATCCGAAGCTAGAAAGGGCAAGAATTTCGTGAAAATTTTGTTAGTTTCGAAAACGGCATTTTGTATAGGCATAATTGCGTATAATTTAGAAAACACTCCAATAGTTTAGAAACTTAACAGATTAAGTTAAATATTTTCCTTCTATTGTTCTCTCCTATAATAGTTACCTAACAGTTCTGTAAGTGTTAGAATTTTCTAATCAGTCGAGTTAGAAAACAGTTGAAATTAACTTCGTTAGTGGAAGATGGACATTTTTTAAAATGATCTTATTGTGTTTAGTATTTTTGTTTAGTTTTAAATCTAGTGTAGATAGTGGTGAGATTTTATTTATTTATTTTTCTGGCTGTATCCAATTTTTTAATTTATCAGCACTAAATTTTATTTAAACCTTATAAGAGTTTAATATAAATTAATTAATATAGAAATAAACAGGCAGGAAAAATTGCTTAGTTACATACTTAACTTACGCACTTGTGAATTGGAAAAGAAAAAGCAGGAATGCGAACCCCAAGCTCTGAAGTAACATTTCTTCCAGCATCAATAAACAAAACAAAACAGGAGCTAGAATGCGAGTTCCCACCAAAAATGGAGGAAGACCTGACGCACTTAAGGAGGAAGAGGCTTACCACAGAAACTGGGCTGGTTTGCATCGAAGACTACCCATATACAGTGTCTATTAGGTAAGGGATATCCTTGTTCATTATCATCCTCACATTGGCTGGAAGAGATCCCTTTATGGGATAAATCCGCCTTTGCATTTATCTTGTGTAATGTATTTTTTGTTAATTTTGTGATGACCGGGGATCGAACCCGGGACTCCTGCGTCAGAGTAGCGGTCAGGTCGTCAAAGTCCTCGTATATTAATCGTGATTAGCAGCCAGAATGCACGTTGGGCTTGTAAGGTGACTACTGTTCAAATATTCCCTGTATAAAGGGTTACCAAGTTACAGATCCATCGAAATAACTAGTGATGTCATATCTAAGACCATTAAATGATTGAATTATTTTACGAGACCAAATAATTAATTTATTAAAATAACCGTGCTGTCGCCTCACCACGGATGTGACGAGGAGTTAAAACTCCATAACATGACGAAGTGCTGAAAGTACAGAAAAGAAGCACTGGACTTTTGCGACCTCCGTGGCGTAATGGTTAACATGCCTGCCCGCTACTTAAGAGCTCCCGGGTTTGATCCCCGGTCAGGTCAAGATGGAAACTGATATTTTTCTAATTGGCCTGGGTCTTGGATATTTATCTACCTATATATGTATTTGTTATAAAATACCTATAGTATCGTTGAGTTTATCCTACACAAGTCTCGAACTTACTTTGGGGCTAACCCAATCTGTGTATGATTTGTAATTATATTACCTTTAGCCCATTAGGGGCAAGGAAATTGTTTTCAAAACATACTCAATAAACTATCAAAGATATACTTACAACTTGTTTGTATTTCAGACTTCATGGCAAGCATTGGTGTGGCGGAGCCCTAGTCAGCAAGCAGTGGATACTCACGGCAGCGCAGTGCTTTGATTAGTAAGTAAATACAGAGTCACAGAACAATACAACTGTAAAATACAATCCTACAACATTTTCATGAGAATATTGCCAAGGCGAAACCTGGTAGCCTTTACCTTTAGCCTAGAAACCTTAATGAGAGTAAAATTAAATTCAAATCATCATCACTACATCCATCCATATCCATACTATCCATACTTACTAATACATACTATACTTACTAATATACTTACTTACTAATATTATAAATGCGAAAGTCTGTCTGTCTGTCTGTCTGTCACCTCTTCACGGCTAAACTGCTGGACCGATTGTGATGAAATTTGGTAGGGATGTAGTTAACGACCTGAGGTCAAACATAGGCTACTTTTGGGCGCGATATAACTGAGTCCCACGCGGGGCGAAGCCGCGGGAAACAGCTAGTATAGTATAAAACAAAGTCGCTTTCTCTGTCCCTATATCCCTTTGTATGCTTAAATCTTTAAAACTACTAGAAAGTTTTAATGTAGATGCGAAGCCGAGGCGGGTCGCTAGTAAATTATCTCTTCAACAGCGTGACGAAGGAAGAAGTGTCCATCCGCGTCGGCTCTGTGTTCAGAGACTTTGGGGGCCAGCTGCTCTCCGTGGTCGAAATCCAGCTGCACCCAGACTACAAGATCGATCAGTACTATCCTGAGCATAACCTGGCTATGGTTAAGGTCTGTAGATCCAATTTTCTCTCTCACTTTAACTCATTCCTAGTTGCGTCCTTTTGTATCCTTCATTAGAGTAAGAAAATAATCATTCCATTTCATAATTCACCATTTATATCACTTATTGACATAGATTAAAAAAAAATTGCCCCAAGCCGCGCGCAATTCCTAGTTCTATGCTTATTGACGTCAATCATTACTTTAAGTTTGTTTACTACCACTTCCAAAGCGCAAGTGGAGAAAAAGCGGCGCCACTGCACGAATTAAAATTACGATTCCCGGACGATATTTAAATTTAAGACTCAAACAACGATTATCGTAATATGGTTGTGAAGCCTGGACGCGGCTTTAAAAATAAAATCAGCTTCTGTAGTGGGGCATAAAATATTCCACAAGATCCTTGGTCTGATCAAGACCATAACCATGATTGAGAAAATCTCTAAGAAAGAGTAGCTGGTACAGGGCTCGTCATATAAAAAGAACGCGCTATGGAGGAGAGCGGAAGGAGACGGGAAGCCTCCCTGTAAAGGAACCAATGTGCCTATAATATTAAAAAATATTTTTGTCTCCAGATGAATCTACCAATCCTCCCGAACATCCGCATCAAGCCAGTTTCATTGCCTTCTGAAAATGCTGACCTTCCGCCCTTGTTTGGAGAAGTAGTCGTTACTGGCTACGGTTCTGTGGTGAGTTTGAAGATCGTCAAAATAGCTGGCTTAACAGGTTTCATTAGGCTTTGGTCAATATTAAAACATAAGATTAATTTTTAGTTTATGAGATGGTGCGACTAAGTATATATTCTCTGATATTGAACCAAAATTCACAAGTGTGAGTGAGACGTATTGAAATATCATTATCCTTCCTTTTGGCTTTACCGTAGTCAGGTAAACATACCTCCTTTGTTTATTAAACTCATATGTTAGAGCTGGAAAATTTTAAAGTTGATTTTTTTTCCGCTCTTTACCACCTGCCTAGAGCGACGCTTTAGCAATAACTGTATCTTAAGGTACCTAGGCGACAAAGCCGTTTATTTCCCCTGGTGTGATCTCTCCCACTCTTTCGATATTTCATTCATTAAGCGAAGATTAAACAAAATTAAGACTAATCGAAGCGAACAGCCGCCAAGCGCAGCATTGAATCAGATGGTCAGAAGACCTGAAGAAGGTCGAAGGCAAGCACTGGATGCAGGCTGCTTCCAACCGGTCATTTTGGAAATCATTGGGGGAGGCCTATATCTAGCAGTGGTCAGTCTGTGGCTGAAATGGTGAACCAGACAGTCGTATGCTTTAGTAATAATGAAACAAATTTAAATATTAAACTACGTCTGGGGATCACAATGATCTATTTAAGCAGTCCCGAAGAAAGAGCGAGAAACATGTTGTAAGGGGACATCTTTCCTACAACTTAGATAGATCATGGTAACCGCTCTGATCTATATTGAGTTTTACTTCACAGACCTTAGGACTTAAAAGAAAATGCCATTAGATCTTAGTTTTTTCCCCCCACAGACAACGGGACAAATCAGGGAAGGCGAGTACCAGGAGCTACGGAGGATGATAGTTCGGGAGGTGCCCCGCGGCGACTGCAGGCTGGTGTACGGCAACGACTACCGGCTGCAGCACGACCATCTGTGTCTGCAGAGCCTCGTCAACGGAGTCGCTTTATGTGCTGTTAGTATTATTGATGACTAGCTTTCGCCCACGTAAATTTCCCACGGGAACAGATTTTTTCCGGGATGAAGTTATCCTATGTTTTTCTCAATACATCTAACTAATACAAAGTTTTAGTAAGATTGGTGCAGTAGATAGGGCGGGAAAGAGTAACAAACAAACAAATTTACTTTCGCATTTATAATATTAGTATGGTACTTATGATAGTATGAAGTATGATGATGAGTATTATCGGCGTTACAAATACCTGGGGGGTTACTACGGTCTCTTAAAACCATGCAAGATCCAGTGTGTAAGCGGGACAGCGCGATACATGATGTAAGGCGGCATCTCTCTTACTCACTTTTGCATGAATTTAAGAGATGGTAGTAGCCACCCAGGGGGCACTTCGCACCGTCAAAATATACCAAGTTTGAGCTTAATTATGATGAGCTCTGCATTGCTCGCAAGCTTTTAAAACTATAGTTCTGTCAAAAATGCATGAATCTTTGGGCCAAGGTCCGAAATTATGAAGACAAAACAGTTACATAATAAAAGTTATAAGTACTTAATGTTAATAAACTCTTGTCTTCAGGGTGACACGGGCGACCCAGCAGTGCTGTTCAGCGGCCTGAACCGAGCTGGTACTCTGTTCGGTATAGCACTGTTCTCCGGCACTGAGGAGTGCGCCTTCAAGTCCAAACCAGGGATCTATGCCAAGGTAACTTCTGACTCAGTCTAATAAATCAAACTTCTCGTCTATCATAGCCCAAAATTGGTGAAGCGGTATAAATAAGGGGGTGAGGGTTAAAGAGGAACAGAGGTTGTTCCCGGCATTGTTTTAGACACCCCTTCGTCTCTGCATGCTTCCACCCTCCATGGACTTCTAAAAGCAAAGATTAATGGCTAATTCGTAGCTTTTTCTACCAACAAATAGGCAGTGGCTCGCATTGTTGTATTTGTATCTGATGAAAGAAGCTGATCTGCTGACATAACCCGAAACCACCGCCAGGGACGCTTTACAGGTTTGTCATACAAAGTGCAAGGCTCGTGCCAACCTATGCCGACTATTGTCAAACTTTCTAAAAATTGTTTATTGTTTTTGTTATTTTCAGGTATCCTACAGTCGCACCTGGATTGATAAAGTCTTGATGGGAGTAATAAATGACCATCTGGACAGTGCGGACAGTGGCGAGAATGCCATTCCTTTTGACGTAGATTGAAATAAAATTATTTTTTTAAGAAACTGCGGTGGCGGCCGCTCTATTGTCTATACTAATGTTTAATTAATCATTTAAGTCAGTAATTTATTACACAAAATAGAAATAAGTACTATGGCTATTACTAAAACTACTTTTAGAGATCTTTAAACACAGACCCTGCCATCTTCAGGCTCCTGTATCCTCCAATTTGAGATGACATCGTAGTTAACTTTAATCTCTATTATAGGTATTTATATTTATATTATATATATATATATATATATAAGTAAAAGTAAATGCCTACTTAAGTTCCTAAGTAGATACCTATAACATTAAAATTGAATAAAATCCTCATCTTTTTTTATTGTTTTTATTTGGTTACATGCACGCCCGTAATGACTACAGAAAAATTATCTTTCGTGGTTAATATAAATATTTCAGTGCTTAAAACGATTGTCTTTAGAGCCGCTAATATAAAGCAAAAACGAAAAAAATGAGCTGTCTAGTCTACTGTCAGCAATATGTCAACAAGTGTCAACACTATGTCAATTTTGTCAATGACAGTTTGATTTGATTGAAAATTGAAACTCCAACAAACGAGGTTATGTTTGGTTAGGGGGTAAAATTCTTATTTTACGTAACATCAAGCCGAATCCCGGCCTAAAATTGTCCAAAAAAAGTTTAAATGTAGGGTACTGTGCTGTTGTGCTTCTCATTCACTCCAAATGCTGTTGGGGCGGTTGTAGTGATGACAAGTTGATCTATTTTCGGCAACGATTTATTTAGCCCAGATTGGGCAAAGGTTAAGGTTTTAATATGCAATTTGCTACGCGCGTCAACTAGTTAGACCATCTTCTATCACCTCTACTTGATATGGATGAGCTGAAGCACAGGGCTGGAGAGAAACTCGAAGCATTTCATGTAAGTACAACTCTTCAGAACTTATATTCTCCTAGTACTAAGCGCGCGAAATTTATCTGATTTCTTGCACTTTCTAAAAGTTTTAAAGAAGTTTAACTTCCCCACATATTTAAAACATAAAGGTTTTGCAATATACAACTAGGATGAGTAAAAAAATGTGTGTTTGTTTATTGTGATAATGAAATGTCATTGTCCTATATAAAATGACCCTGAGCTTATGTAATTTAGTTGTTATGAAAGTCGAAAGCAACTTTTTAGATAGTGAAATCAGTTATTTAATTCCAATTCTTATTATTGATTCTTAACATATAAATAAATTAGTAAATGATTTTATTAGATCATAAGGCAAAATAAAACTATCAAACACTTGTGAATAGTTTATCAAACCAGTTTCCCTATGATGATATCACTAATCAATCAGTTATTTAACAAAACTATGTAAAATTTATAAATTGAAAAACATACATACATACATATAATCACGTCTTTATCCCATGCGGGGTAGACAGAGCCTAGGGTCATAAAATCTTAGGCCACGTTTAGCATAATGGTAATTGAAATAGGAAATCAATAGTGATGAATTGCTAGCCGCATCGCCTATGTCATGATTTCCCCAATCGGCGATTCCGCATGACTTTTACCGCATGCGCGGGAAGAGAAGCAGCTGGTACATTCTATGAAAATTTTATGAATTTTATTCAAATTGAAAAACACTTTTTTTATTGACCTTGTATAACCCACAAATCAAATAAATTCATTTATTTGCCAAAATACAGTGCCTAAGTTATTAATATAAGTTTTGTTGCTTAATGTATTTGACCTAATAATGAGGCATGCAAATATATCACATGATATTATATTAATAAAGAATAAAACGATCATTTATTATTATTAAAGTGTCAACTACTGCATTAGGTATATAGTTCTGGGCATGTAAGTTGACAATAAACTAAAGTGGCCACGAATGCGCAGTAGCCGATTTTCATACAAATTTGAATGTGCTCAGCCCCCCGCACATCCCGTTTGTGGCAAACTTATGTGCCGGGTATTAAACCCTTGGATGCCCAAACCGGGGTTATTTCTGCAGCTGTCCAAACAAGTTCCCAAATGTACAAGGTATAGGGCCACCCTGGGGAACGTCAAAAATATATTTACAATTACCTATTCTGAACCTGATATGATCTGGAAATCTAAATTATGATCATTTAAATATAATTCCAGTCACAAAAATATTGATAACATCATGTATTTAAATAATAGTAGTAATTTTAGATTGTAATTATTGATTAAAAAACGGTCAAACGTGAACTGAAGTTGCACATAATGGTTCTGTAACAGCAGCCTTTGGGAATCATTTTTCTATAAAAAAATATGTCCGTATAGAGGTTCCTGATATTTATTAAGTTTTTGTTATTTATAGCAATAGACAGTAGCTATAACAGTTCTTAAAATGCAGACCGCTGAAAGAAAACAAAATGGACACATGTTAAAGACCGTTGTTTATGGGTGTACTAGCTTTTGCCCGCGGCGTCGCGCGCGTGCACTTCCTTTGTGTTAAAATTTGTTGGTTTATGATTTGATACGGGTTTCTATGATCCCTGCTTTTGAACTTTGAGTACAGTACCCTAAAAAGTTCCGACTACCCACCATTTAGTATAAGTATGGCTATTTCAACAGTCAGTCATGGTTTTGTAGAAATCACATCAGTTTGGTTACATCTGAAGGAGATCTTAATCCTGTGTCTAAATCTGTGTATTAATCTTTATATAGAACTAGTGATTTGTTATTGTCATAAAATATTTGAGTGTTAAATACGATTTACATGTACCGGCTGACTAAGCACCTACTTATGACTTAGTTATTCAACCAAAATGACTTATTATTATAGCGAACTAATTGAAAAATATGTTTATTCAAGCATAATATAATCAAAGAATGTAACTCAAAATAATACTTAATTATAATTACATAGTATAAAATGAAGCCGTTTTCCGCTGTCTGTTCCTTATTTGCTTAGATCTTTGAAACTTTCCAACCGTTTTTGATGTTGTTTTATAATAAATAAAGTAATTCGATAGGAATGATTTCATGTATATTTATACTATTAAACGAGCAATTTAAATTTATTTGTACTCGCATTTTCGCAAAGAGCACTTACTATTTCTTTTAAATTTTAAACATAACTTCTTACATAGTCAAAAAGATAATCTAGCTAGGTTCCATGTCTGAGAAAATTCATTTTACCCTTATTTTCAAGCAAAAAGATTTCTGCATAAAATGAGCGAAGCTCGGTCGCCCAGGTAGGTATTAACCCATAATATTGCACCAGAACGAAGCCGGGGCTGGTCTCTAGTCTTATATAACAGTTGACTATTTAACAATGCTAATTACTATCTTAATATTACAGCCTTAAATTTAGTGCTTGCAATGTTGTGTTCAGGCCCAATGGGTGTGCAAGAGGCACTGTAATTACTGGCTACTGTGGAGAAAGGTCCTACACTCGCTATTTATCGAAACATACGCAAAAATATATTTTTTAAAATCCGTCCTGTAGCTCTGTAGATTACGCGTTTCAAACAAACTCATCAGCTTTATTATATAAGTACTAACTGTTCCCCGCGGTTTCACTCGCCATTAGTGTGTATGTACTATCCATACTAATATTATAAATGCGAAAGTCTGTCTGTCTGTCTGTCTGTCACCTCTTCACGGCTAAACTGCTGGACCGATTGTGATGAAATTTGGTAGGGATGTAGTTAAAGACCTGAGGTCAAACATAGGCTACTTTTGGGCGCGATATAACCAAGTCCCACGCGGGGCAAAGCCGCGGGGAACAGCTAGTAGCCTATATACCTTCCCAAAGAATCAGGCTTTCATATACAAAAATAATTTTGCAAATCCGACCAGTAGTTTTCAAGTTATAAGCGTTCAAACAAACAAATTCTTCAGGTTTATTATATTAAGTATCCTATATTATTATATGTATAAGTATTAGGAGATAGTAGTAAGTAGTCAAGCCATTTCGACAAGAATTAAGTAGATACGATTATGTTTTACGCATGTCTGGCAAAGCAATTCACAAATTAATTGTGCGCGAACCAAGTAGAAATATAAACTTTTCCCCATGAGATTCCCTCGGGAACGGTGCTTTTTCCCGGGTTGAAAGGTAGCCTATATCCTTCTCAATACTCCTAGCTAGTAGGTAGTATTCGTACTACGTATATTATTATATAAATTTCAATAAGATGGGTTCAGTAGATAGGGCGTGAAGAGGTAACAAACAAACTCAATTTCGTATTTATAATATTAGTTGGATTTATGTCTCGATATCCGAATTTGAAAAGGATACCAGCCACGAAGCAAATACTCCAGCGCTCTTATTGCATAAATAACCTACCTATCTATGCTACCCATGTTAGTACTATTAGGTATTCTTTGCTATGGTGTTGTACATAAATTAAAATTAGCTTGTTTATTGCTACATAGTTATTTTTCTCTATTTGTAATATTAGGCCCAGTGCACACAGCTGAAAGCGTGGTCGAGCGAATTTGAAAATAAACAATCCATACAATAATATTATAAACTAGCGACCCGCCGCGGCTTCGCGTGGGCATAAAAACTTTCCTCTTGAATCTTGAATCACTTTATCTATTAAAAAAAAAACGCATCAAAATCCGTTGCGTAGTTTTAAAGATTTAAGCATACAAAGGGACATAGGGATAGAGATAGCGAATTTGTTTTATACTATGTGGTGATGATAGTGCTAGTGATAGTGATGCGAAAATCTGTCTGTTCGCTTTTACGGCTAAACCGCTGGATTTTGATAAAATTTGGTGTAAAATTTGGAGTTCGTATTTGGTTTTAGACAAGTGGTGAAACATGGGCTACTACTTTTGGGTGCGAATAACCTAACACCTGATGTTAAATGTAGATGCGGTTTAAGATGGAGCTCGCTGGCACAATAATAGCCTATTCACTCTAGCCTTGAAAAGATCCAAATTGCATGTGTCCGGAAATACGTCTTATAAATTCGCTTCGCCTCCGCCGCCGCGCCGTCGCGCTTCCGCTACTGTGTGCACTAGGCCTTATGGACTATTCGCTCAAATGGTTTGCACAAAACCTCTATTTAATATAGTTAGATAATTATATAACTAGTTGTAGACAGGTAGCCGCCTTTCGCTGACCAGTGTCATACGTCGGTGGTTACTTAAAAAAACCGGCTTATTTTTGTGTCTGATAATTTATTTTTGTGCAAATAATTTAAGCGAATATACTATACATGATCTGGCCAAATGGTGGTGTTAATGTTTCAAGTTATTCTATCACATCGTTAAATGCCCGACTCAGGCGCGTTAGACGTGTAAATAGTACTTAACACAGCGTCTTTATAGTAACAATTTGAACTATGACCCTCAGGCGTGTTAGTTTTAGCGAACAAGTCACTGTGCACATAAATATAATATTATGAAAGATAATGGTTGTCTGTTGAAAATAATAGTGCGAGGGATCATATTTTATGTAAGTAAAATATTATTTGATTGAATAAAATTTTAAACTCTATTCCAAAACTTTCTTAGTTTTTGCAGTGGTGTTACTTGTACTATCTGGGGCCTGTGGCAAATTCTTTTGATGGATCCCTATCAGTAAAAATCGTCACGTTGTACCTACTCAGTTTAATTTTAATAAACTTCGAGATTTTCACTATTACACTTTGTATTGTCCCACTAATGGCCACTCCTCTCAGGTAAGAGGGAATGATCTGTAGTCCCCACGCTAGCCCAATGCGCGTATTGGAGACTTCACATATATTCATAGAACATATCTCAATGCATTTATCAAAATATACTTTTCAAATACTTAAAATAAAATACGCCTGTACAATACATACAATACCGTAATGGTAGAAATATCCGAAGTCCGCTATTTACATATTTTGTAAAGATTACAATACAATACAAAAATTGTTTATTGCACCAGTAGAAATATACAATTAGGAAATCACAAACATAGATAATAAGGCGGCCTTATCGCTAATGCAATCTCTTCCAATCATCTTTTTTATTACTATTATATCCTATGCTATTAAATGAGCAATAAATTCATTTTACCCATATTTTCACGCAAAAAAGATTTTCTACATAAAACGAGCGAAGCGCGGTCGCCCAGGTATACTGAAAATCTAAATCGCGCTAGCAAAGATTCTACGTATTGGCATATAAACAACTTCCTACAAGACATCGTCGAAGCCGCGGTTACCAAGGCAACGCGGCGTGGCGAATATACCTATTATTCAACATTATAATTTTTTCTTTCAGATAGCAGCAAAAACTGCAGCGAATGGTGGAAAATCCAAAGTCCAAGATGCCTTCAATCAAACATCCGATACCATTACACGGGTAAGTCTTTATTCAAGAGTAAATCCGTAATTCTTCATCATAACATTTCTAGTATACTGTCAATCACATTTCCTGTATACTGTCAATCACATTTCTTGTATACTATCAATTATATTTCTTGTATACTATCAATTATATTTCTTGTATACTATCAATTATATTTCTTGTATACTATCAATTATATTTCTTGTATACTGTCAATTATATTTCTTGTATACTATCAATTATATTTCTTGTATACTATCAATTATATTTCTTGTATACTGTCAATTATATTTCTTGTATACTGTCAATTACATTTCCTGTATACTCTGAATCACACTTTCTGTATACTGTCAATCACATTTCTTGTATATTGTCAATCACGTATCCTATATACTGTCAATCACCCAATGAAACACAGCAGCATACGTTGTTACTTCTTATTAATGTTCTGTGACAAGTTCTTAGAACATAAAAATACTTGACCGTCTTGAGCAATGGACATTAAAAGAATAAGTGTTCTAATTATCAAATTACTTTTATGTGTTGTAAATAGGGTTTACAATCCTCTACGTGTAATTAATTACTAGTAAGTGTACTACTGTCACTAAGACAAATATTTCTGCTACCTTTTTCATATCCTATCGCCACGACTACAATTTATTCCTTTATTTTTGATACGTAACTCCTTGGGTTTTCTCTTACCCGTAATAAAAATGGTATTGGGTAGAAAATTACCACACCTCTCCTGTACCCCTCATAAATGAAGACGCTAGCGACTGCGTTAGGATTTTGTATGGATAATCTCAGTTACCTTACTATCCGCCAGGGGCGCTGTTCAGGTTTGTCATACCAAATCGCTAGCGCAGTCGCTAACGCCTGCGTTTATGAAATCTCATACTATGGTTCTGGTTTGGTTTATGTATACCTTGATGGTAAAACTAATCGCCATTTTATTATCTATCTGTCCTTGATTTCTTAAGCACAGACTATTTTAGGCAGTTATCTATGTTTACCATCACATGAGACAGTATACATACATGTGGTACACCACAGCAAATTTGATACTTAATGTCACTGTATCGAGGCATGGCGGAGGCAGGAGCTATTGATATTCTTTCAATAAAGGTGAAATTTTTCAAAATATATTTATTCTACAATTTTTCTTTCGAAGAATTCGTTTGCTTCGTTCAGGTATCTACTTCTTCATCATCCTCGCCTCAACCCGTGACGCGGCGTCGGTTTTCCTGCCATGCGGCGCCACTTGCCTCGGTCTAACTAAAGTGTTGTCAGTGTTCAGGTCGAGATTCCTCATGTCCCTTTGGACATTCGTCAATCAGGTCGTATGCGGCCTGCTCCTTCCTTTCTTCTTTGTAGCAATGGAAAAGCACTTCTTCACTATATTGTCATCTCCACCTCGCCTCGGCAGCTTCTCCACAATAGGCGCTACCTTGAAATATTGTATGTGTTCATTATTTTTAGACAGACAGGATGAGATCTAGGGATCCCATTATAGAAATTAGAAATATTAACAAGAAATGGCATAGCGCACGAAAAGCGTGTCATGGTTTGGCTTGCAAGCCAACGTTTCACACAGAAAAAATAGGCGGGGAATTTGATAGCGTCATTTATTGCTACTGTCATTGGTCGATAATATTAGGTGGCTTTATTGTAAACTACGTAATACATTTCTAATAAGGTGTGGTGTAGCTTACATGGATTAATTGAAGATAAGAAGAGCTGCAACACTGATCCTGGAACTATTCGAATAATTTCTCTGTTCTGTGGTTTCCATGGATTATTATGCACCACGAGCGAACATATGGAGCGCCTAAAAATGTCTGTAAGCTCTTTACACTTATGCTTACTTAGTACATTATTTTCTAGATTCGCGAAGCCTTTCGCGAGCTATGGCAGAACGAGCTGATAGTGGAAAGCAGGGAGCGCATCGCAGCGTGGACACGAGACGCTGTGCAGCGAATCAGAGAGGGCGCGCCGCCTCTGTCGCCCGTGTTACTCTATGAGGAACTGGTCGCTCTGTTCAAAGATAGAGGTGAGTGACATCTTCCCTGATTTCATCCCCTGGTTCCCTAATGTCCCTGTGAACTTGCGTCTTGTAGTACCTGGGTTAAAGACGTTCAAACAATATAGGTAGGTACTTCAGATTACGTACTAGTTATTATATTACAATACAGAATACCTAAACCAACATACTAAACCAACAGTAGCCAACACAGAAAATAATAAAAAAAAACTTTCAAAATAAATTTAAGTAAATAAAAAATAATTAACATTTTTTAGGCTGTTAAAGGCATATGCCATACCCTAACGGCTGCCTTCTAGGCATTTAGGAACCAAGCAACGGCTTAACGTTCGTACTGAAGCACGGATGAGCGTGATCAAGCTCATCAGTAAGTAAATCCTATCGGCACGATAATTCTATATTTCTCTTTCAGTATGGCGTCGCAGTGTCATAATCTTCGTAATGGGGGCTGCTATAGGCGGCGGCGCGGGGCTCTGCGTGGGGCTCCGGGCGGCGGCGCGGGAGCCCTCGGGCCCGCACGCCCGGGCGCTCCACACGCAGCCGGACCACTCCGTGCTGTTGGTCGAAGATGCTGTGGCTCCAAGTGAGTTGTGATGTCCTAGTACTTTTTGTGTGAAATGTACATTCTGTGCAATCCATTTCTTAGTGGTTGATGATGGAGATCAAAGTCTCTTTTTACTTTATGTTAGCTGGGTAGATCTATTGAGTTCTTTATATTACCGTCATGCCCCACCAAACTCTAGCGCTCTGCATGCAGCTGGACCACCCCGTGGCTGTGGCTCCAAGTGAGTTATGATGTGCTAGTACTTTTTGTGTGAAATGTACATTCTATTCCGGTTCCACCAGCTGGCTGGTCCTTGTGCAATCAATTTCTAATTGTGGTGGGGATTAAAGTAGTCTTTTTTTACTTTGCGTACAATGCAAATTCTACTACGGCTTCACTTGCCAAATGACTGAGACTATTGAATTCATGCTAGCCTAGTACCTAGTTTAAGCAACTACATGGACTGTGAGAGAGGTAGTTAGGATTTCCAGTAGGTTTTATAGTTTATAGTATATTTAAACATACATATTATTACTATAGGCGCGGGCGCAGGCGAGGTGTTAGTTCGCGTGCAGGCGTTTAGCGTTTGTGCGATCGACCGCTGCGTATTACGAGGCCGCGGGGCGTCTTTGCGATCGCTCATCTATAGAGGACAGACTACTTTAGGCAGGGGATTCGCAGGTTAGTACAATCTCTATATGCCCCTAAACACTATTATGGATTTAAAAAATAAACTACGAAACCCTAAAAAATACGGTCTTGGAAACGAGCCCTTTAAGGGCTTTTTTGGATTTATTTATCTTCTTCAATCATGTCAGTAGTCTAGTCCAGTCAACTAAGTCTAATGAGAGTCAGATGGCTAAGTGAAGCGGTGGAAAAATGTCACTTAGCAAGAACTTGAAGTTTTTGGTGATAAAGATCAAAGTTACGTTATCAACACTAAACCAATTCCCAACACTCACGCTTGTTCACGAACAAGATAATAATCCACGATTATTATGCACAAATACTTAAATTTTGGAAATTAAATACAGCGCACAAAGGGAAAGTTCACTTTACCTCCAAAAACTAACTATTAAGGACAATTTAACGTGAAACTGTTTAAATCAACAAACATTTTTAGGTGTGGTGCTAGACGTAGGCCCAGGTGTGACGTCATTCGAGCTCGGGGACGAAGTGTGGGGCTGCGTTAGCGAGTGGTCCGGCGGGGCAGCCGCTGAACTGCTCACTATACGCAGGTATCTATATATTCATCCTACTAGGCTAACATAAAATATAAACAGGTCTTATGTAGGCGAACAGAGCTGCTGGTGGCCTACCACCTTCTCATAAAACCATGCAAGAACGATCGAGTAAGGGAGATGTCGCCTTACATCATGTATTGCGCTGTCTCGCTTACTCACTAGATCTTGCATGGTTTTAAAAGACGGTAGTAACCCCCCTGAACTGCTCACTATACGCAGGTGATTCAATTCTCGCCTACTAGGCTAACATAAAATATAAACGGGTATTATGTAGGAGAACAGGAAAAATGACATTTCGAAGACGAGTAGAGCTGAACTGCTCACTATACGCAGGTATTACCATTCTCACCTACTAGGCTAAGATCACTATCACTACATAGTATAAAACAAAGTCGGTTTCTCTGTCCCTATATCCCTTTGTATGCTTAAATCTTTAAAACTACGCAACGGATTTTAATGCGGTTTTTTTAATACATAGAGTGATTCAAGAGGAAGGTTTTTATGCCCATGGAAAGCCGGGGCGGGTCGCTAGTAGGATATAAAAAATATATTAACTTATTTTGGGGCTAGCTCGATCTGTGTGATTTGTTACTATGTATTTATATTTACTTATTTATTATTTACTAGCTGTTCCCCGCGGCTCCGCCCGCGTGGGACTCGGTTATATCGCGCCCAAAAGTAGCCTATGTTTGACCTCAGGTCGTTTACTACATCCCTACCAATTTTCATCACAATCGGTCCATCCGTTTAGCCGTGAAGAGGTGACAGACAGACAGACAGACAGACAGACTTTCGCATTTATAATATTAGTATGGACTAGCTGTCCCGGCGAACTCCATACCGCCTGAACCTGCACTTTACTCACCGTTTAAACCTTCCCTGAACTTACACAAATATTTCAAGACCAACATTAGCCAAATCGGTCCAGCCATTCTCAAGTTTTAGCGAAACTAACGAACAGCAATTGATTTTTATATATATAGATAGATAGATAGATTTATTAATTTATATTTACTAATATTTCCAGTTCGCGCGTCAGCAAGCGCCCTCGCAGCGTGGCAGCTGATAGCGCTGCGTCGCTGCCGTGGGCGGGCTCGGCCGCGCTGGCCGCGCTCGACGCCTTGAAGCTCACGCCGCACGACGTCAAGGGCAAGCGGTTAGTGGAACTATTAAGCCCGAATCCTCCTCCTCCAGTCGTTTGCTCACTACTGAGCGTCGTGATGTGCCCGACCTATCTTCTTTGCGATCTCTTTCCATTTATGGCGATCTTTTGCCCTGTGGATTGCGTTGGAGATCTGGATGTTTAGCTGCTGCTTAATTTGGTCAGACCATCTTATCGGGCTACGTCCTCTGGATCTCCTTCCGTCCATTCTGCCAGTGACCAAAAGCTTTTCCAGGTTGTCGTCTGGTTTTCGGCATCTTACGAATAAGCCCGAATAGTCTCCCCTTAAAATATTTGCAGTTGATTTGCGTCCACCTAATAAACTAGGCAAGCATAAGATATTGGAGGTTGTATTATTATATGCTGGCCAAATAATCTATTACTCTACTGTCATATTTAAATGTACCTAGTTACGGTTTGTTTATATTCTTATAACTGATATTGTCACCTGAAGCTTGTGAAATAAATAATATTCACCACGATAAAGTCTAGCGTTTATCTATCATAATAAGCTGTAAGCACACTGCTATCTCCGTTATTGTATATATTCCATCAGGTTATGTGCACCACGCACTGATAGTGCTAGAAAAATAAAATTGAGTGGTTGAATAATAAGTGAGTAGTCTTTTGCTGTAACTATGTCGGAAGATAGCGTACATGGAATTAAAAAGCTGAAGGGATCTGTTGATTACCCAACATGGAAATTTATGGTGAGAAATTACTTGGAAAATAAAAATTGGTGGAAAGTAATATCTGAAAATAAATCTGATTATGTAGATTATGCTGATTTAGATAGAAAGGCACGTACTACGATTTGCTTGTTGTTAGAGCCTGAGTGCTTTATGCACGTTTATAAAGCAAAAACAGCAAAGGAAGCTTGGTACAGTTTACAAAAGGCATATGAAGATAAGGGTTGGGGTAGACGAATCCAAATACAGCGAGAGCTTTTTAATAGTAAGCTGGATAATTTTAGTTCTATGGAGAGTTATATTTCAAAAGTAACATTTCTTGCACAACAATTGGATGATATTGATGCTAAAATTCCTGATGATTGGATCATATCTATATTGCTGGGTGGTTTGACTCCTGAGTACAGTCCCCTTATTATGGCTGTTGATAATAGTGGACAAGAGATCACGTTGGAGCAAATTAAAATGAAATTGTTGCAAGAAGGTAGTAGACAGAGCAAAATGAGTACAGACTACGAGCAAGCTTTGGTTACACGTAAAGGACCAAATGATGCCAGATCTAATACTAAAACAAATGATCGTAAGCAGAAATTTGTGTTCAAGTGTTTTAGATGTCATAAACAAGGGCATAAGGCGTCGGAATGTAAAGAGCATGAAAAGACAGCAAACGTATGCCTGAATACGAAAGAAACTATTAACAAAGATAAATGGTATCTTGATAGTGGATGCTCCAATCACATGACACATGATAAAAACAATTTGGTGTCATATAAACCTGAAAAGAGCAACATGAAAATCTCTGTAGCAAATGGAGAAAAATTGTCAGTCAAAGGACGAGGGAATGCTGAACCACAAGTCAGCGGAAACAAGAAATTGATTTTAGAAAATGTTTTACATGTTCCTGATTTGTCGATGAACCTTATTTCGGTGAGCGATTTGACTAAAAATAATTTTTCGATAAATTTTAACAAAAGAGGTTGCATGATTCAAAATAAGAACAAAGTCATTGCAAGATGTAAAGAAGTTGACGGAATTTATGAGTTGACAGAAAAGAGAAATAATGTCGTAAATGTGACATTGTCAAAACAAAATGAAAATATTTCGAACTTATGGCATAAAAGGCTTTGTCATTTAAATAGAAATTATATGTCTTTGGTGAAAAATATGGTTACGGGTATGGAATTTAAGAAAACAGATTTGTGTGAACCGTGTATACCATGCATTGAAGGGAAGACATGTAAGAGTCCTTTCAAAAACAAAGGTACAAGAGCAAGCGAGGTATTGCAATTAGTTCATAGTGATATTTGTGGTCCGATAGAGGAGCCGTCGTTTGGAGGTTCGAGATTTATTTTACTTTTTATAGATGATTTTACTAGAAAGACTCATGTATATTTTTTGAAAAATAAGAACGAGACCTATTATAAGTTCCGTGAATACAAGGCGGAAGTTGAGAACGAAACTGGCAAAACTATTAAATGTCTGAGATCTGATAACGGTGGAGAATATTGTAATGCCAAGCTCAAAGTATTTTTGAAGTCTGCAGGAATAAAACACCAAACTAGTGTACCATACACACCGGAACAAAATTCTGTCGCCGAGAGAGCTAATCGGACTATAATAGAGAAAGCAAGAACTTTATTGTCGGAATCTAACTTAAGCAAGAAGTATTGGGCTGAGGCAGTTAATACTGTTGTATATTTAAAAAATAGAAGTCCAACAAAAGCTTTGAATAATGCAGTGCCTGAAAAGCTTTGGACTGGAAAAGATGTAGATGTTAGTCATCTGAGAATATTTGGTTGTGTAGCTTATCGTTTATTACCAAAACAAAAGAGACGCAAAATGGATATGAAGACTGAACCGATGATATTTATTGGATATCCAAATAATCAGAAGGGTTATCGTCTGATGAATCCAAAGACAGGCGAAGTGACAACGGCGAGAGATGTAAAATTTTTAGAAAATGTTTTTCTCGCAAAAGATGATGTAAAAGAGTCATCGGAGGTTGTTATAAACTTGAATTCAGAGCCTGATCAGTCTATTTTACCGAGCAGTTGTATAAATGTACCTGTTGTATTGGAAAATCATGATGACGTGTATGATGATGCCGTTGATGAGAATATAGGTAACCAAGAGTTGGTAAATGAATCTGCGGAAATACTCGAAGAAGCTAACACTGATACTGAAGAGGAGGTACTACCAGATCTATCAGAAAGGAGATATCCTTTGAGAGAAAGAAAACAAATTGATAGATACGGATGTCTTATTGTACAAAATAATATTGAAGGTGATCCATTGACCATAGAGGAAGCTTTGGCAAGACCAGACTCCGAATTATGGCAAAAAGCGATAAACGAAGAGTTAATGTCACTGAAAGAGAATGAGACATGGACTTTGGTTGACTTACCAGCCGATAAAAGGCCGATACAGTCGAAATGGGTGTTTAAAATTAAAAAGGATAGTGATGGTAAGATAACAAAGTATAAAGCCAGGTTAGTAGCGAAGGGTTATACACAGGTTAGTGGAATAGACTATAAAGAGACTTATTCTCCTGTAGTTAGAAACTCTATTTTACGATTATTGTTATCTTTAGCTGTAGAATATAATTGGTTTATTGACCAATGGGATGTAACAACTGCATTTTTGTATGGTAGGATAAAGGAGGATATTTATATGCTTCAACCAAAAGGAGCAGTTGTAAAAGGCAAAGAGAAAATGGTTTGTAAGTTACAGCGATCACTGTATGGTTTAAAACAAGCATCAAATGCATGGTTTAAAGAATTGGATAGTGAAATGTTAAATTTAGGCTATCAACAATCAAAAATAGAACCATGTTTGTATCAAAAACAGCTTGAAAATAACAAGAAGTTAATTGTTGTCATATATGTGGACGATATTTTTGTATTTGGAAATTGTGATAAAGAAAAGCAAAGGTTAAAAACAGGTTTGCTTGAGAAGTTTAAAGTAAAAGATTTAGGCGCAGCTAGGCATGTTTTAGGTATGAGATTAAGGAGAGATAATGGTGTTATTTATCTCGATCAGGAACAATTTATTCAGGAAGTCTTAAATAACTTCAAAATGTCTGATGCAAAGCCTGTTTCAACTCCAATGGAGGTAGGAATGAAATTGGAGAGGTCGACAGGTACGCGCTGTAATCTGCCATATCAAAGTTTGATAGGAAGTCTTAATTACTTAGCCTGTAATACAAGACCAGATATAGCACACGCGGTTAGTGTACTATCACAGTTCAATTCATGTTATGATGAAATTCACTTTAAGTGTGCTAAACGGGTTTTAAGATATTTAAAGGGTACGTCTGATATGTGTCTTACATTTAGAAAATCTGGAGACTTAGACTTACGTGGCTATGTAGATGCTGATTGGGGTGGAGCTCTAGATAGGAAATCGTTTACAGGATTAATTTTTAAAATTGGTAAAAATGTTATTTCTTGGGAGAGTAGGAAGCAACCAACTGTTTCGTTGAGTTCCACAGAGGCAGAGTATGTAGGACTGAGTCAAGCTTCAAAAGAGGCACTTTACTTGAACAGATTGTTAAGTAGTTTGATATGTGTTGAAAATAAAGCTGTAGTTATTTTCAATGACAACCAGTCTGCACATAAAATAGCAGGTAACAAAATGATGCATAATAGGACGAAGCACATCGATATTAAGTATCATTTTATTAGAGAATGTGTACTGGACAATAAAGTAGAAATTCAGTACATGCCAACTGATAAAATGATAGCGGACATTTTAACTAAAAGTGTTCATGGCCCGAAGTTGAAAGATTTTTTGAAGGATTTATCCCTATCAAATTATTCTATTAAGGGGGCGGGTTAGTTATGTTTAGTTTTTGATATTGATGTACTTTAAAACTGTTTTGTTAAGTTGTAATAGATTAATTTTTGGTGATGTTATTATGCATAGTTATGTTTGTTAGGTGTTACTATACTCATAGTTTACTAAAGTGTATGTTTGGTATAGTCAGACACAAAAGTGTTACATTATAATTTATTTTATGTACCTGCTGTTGATGGACATGTATAGTATTGGTTGATGCCTGTACGTAATAGATTAAGGGGGCGTATTGGAGGTTGTATTATTATATGCTGGCCAAATAATCTATTACTCTACTGTCATATTTAAATGTACCTAGTTACGGTTTGTTTATATTCTTATAACTGATATTGTCACCTGAAGCTTGTGAAATAAATAATATTCACCACGATAAAGTCTAGCGTTTATCTATCATAATAAGCTGTAAGCACACTGCTATCTCCGTTATTGTATATATTCCATCATAAGAAACGGACTCCAAAACGACAGCATAATAACCTCTTTTGAATTTATTCATTTCGTGTAGGTGTCACGGTGACCATGAACACCCTGTTGTCAGGGTTTTTCGGAACCGCCTCTCGGCATCTTACGTGGTTCCTTTAACGACCACCAGATGGCAGCCGGGACCAACGGCTTGACGTGCCTTCTGAAACACGGAATCATTATTATCAGACAATCAGGTGATTCAAGCCTGAATTATCCTTACCAAACTGGAAACAACTAAACAAAGTATACTTCACTACCTCCGGGTCTAGAGGAAAATGCCTTAATTAACCACTGGACCACAGAATACCTCTATAGAATGTATGCTAGCCTAGTAGTTCGCTTAAGGTTTCTACAAGTTTACTTTATTTTCTAAAGGCGCTCTTGGTATTTTGCTTTAGAAAGTGCTGCGGAAAAATTAACCAGCATTCCTGTTGTGTATATTTTTCAGGGTGGTGATATGTGGTGCTTCAAGCGGTGAGGGTTGCGTGCTTATACAGCTTCTAGCGGCGTGGGGTGCTCGGCCGAGTGTACTCGCCAAACCTGTTGCTGCCAGGGCTCTACACGAACTAGGTATGAGAAACTTCATAAATACTGCATTTTTTCTTACAAATAGTGTTGTGTTTTTGAAATTAGCGCAAATGATTTAAGTATTATTTCGTTTTTAACCGACTTCAAAAAAAGAAGGTTTCTTAATTCGTCTGAGTGTTTTATTTTATTAATTAAACTAGCGACCCGCCCCGGCATCGCATGGGCATAAAAATCTTCCTCTTGAATCACTACTATCTATTAAAAAAACCGCATCAAAATCCGTTGCGTAGTTTTAAAGATTTAAGCATACAAAAGGACATATGGACAGAGAAAGCGATTTATTTTTATACTATGTAGTGTAGTGATAGTGATTTCTCACGGAATAAATAGCGGACTTGATTTATTTATTCATCAAATGTTAGAAAAGAAGGCTTAAACTGTGTAATGTTATTGTATGTACCAGGGGCGCATGAGTTCATAGAGCTAGAGAACTCGTCAAGCTCCGATTGCCCGCTGAATTTCCTACAACACCATATATATAACGGACGCCATATAATTGTTGTTTATCGGCTCTCTTTAAATTTTAATTTATTAACATTTTAGGGAAAACTTAACTAAACCCTTTGAGATTGGGGAAAAGGTTGAATCGATAGAGAATATTTTATTAATTTTCGAATAACTTACCTCTGTAAAGTAAAATTAAAATTTACTCGCGATTCACACTTTGTTGTACCAGGGGCGCATGAGTTCATAGAGCCAGAGAACTCGTCTAGTCCCGATTGCCCGTGGACTCTCCTACAACACCACGCGGCCCGTGGGACGCCGTATTGTTGTTATCGGCTAACCTTATTATTATTTCAGATTATTAACTTTTTGGAAAAAAAATATTTTGGGTTTTGGCAAAAAGTTAAATTAAAGAATATTTTATTAATTTTTGAATAACTTATATTTAGGCACCTCCTTTATGAAGTAAAATTAAAATTTACTCGCGATTCACACTTTGTTGTACCAGGGGCGCATGAGTTCATAGAGCCAGAGAACTCGTCTAGCCCCGATTGCCCGTGGACTCTCCTGCAACACCACGCGGCCCGCTGTGGCCCGTGGGACGCCGCCTTGTTGTGTAGCGGCCCGCCTTACAGCCACGCCACGCCACCGCCTGCTGCCACCATACTCAAGTAAATACATATCCATACTAATATTATAAATGCGAAAGTCTGTCTGTCTGTCTGTCACCTCTTCACGGCTAAACTGCTGGACCGATTGTGATGAAATTTGGTAGGGATGTAGTTAACGACCTGAGGTCAAACATAGGCTACTTTTGGGCGCGATATAACCGAGTCCCACGCGGGGCGAAGCCGCGGGAAACAGCTAGTGTAAGTGCTTCATATATTTATTTGACTACTTGTTTGTTTGTTTCTAATATCTTTATTGTATTTAAAAAAAGACTTATGTAAACATAGAAAGTTGAACCAATATACAATGACGGACTTATACTTCCTTTAATACATTCATTGATTTATCTACCCAGGACTGAAAAAAGTCATCAATACACACCAAAATTAGTGAGATGGTATTTTGCATTTATAGTTAACATCGTTTTAAGAAATATTGGTATTTTTTTTATTAACGCAAAATCTCGTGGTTGGTATTATTCGTATTTGGTAATTAACGTCGAAATTCAATCAATAGAAAAAAATATAAAGAAAAATCTACCCCCATTTTCCCAACAGGAATGTACGATTACTTGTTGAGTACTAGGATAGCATAAAGTAAAAGATTTTCGCTATCTTGGGATTCTCGGTGTGTGCTGGCTGATTCTTTTTTCAAATTTGTAAAAATGACCAACACTAGTTTTAATAGTAGGTATGTTAGTGGCCAGCAATATTAATTATTATTTTTTTAATTTCAGAGCAACAGCGCCACGCAACTCCGTGATCGACTTACGACCAAAGCCTTTAATAACAGACCGACTGCCGACGCCGTTCGCTTTCGTATTCGGCGTCTCTTTCTACACTTTTAGACTATTTAGGGTAAGAACTATATCTCTCTCTTTGTCTTTTTGTCGGTGTTTTCTTATTACATCAATCTGCAGCAATTGTTATTACAGTGGAACGACTATCAACACCATCTATCCTTCACTTAAGACAAAGTCCAATAACTTATTAAATAATGCGCTAAATCAGTTTTTAAAAGGATGACGATAATTTATACAAAAAGTTTTTCAATAATAAAAAATAAACGGGGTCTATAATAAAGAATCCTGGCGAAGCCCCATACATCGTTTGTACGAAAAAAAACAAAAAATATAGATAACTTGAAACAAATCGCATTAGCAAGAACACTTAACTAATTACACGTTTACCACCACTAAATAATTATAAACCCCGGGGTTTTTTAATTATTCCGTTTTTTAAAAGTCACCTTTTGTTTCATTTTCCATCGCCATATTTAAAACAAAACGCACCCAACCACAACTGAACTGAAACATGATGTCACTCTGACAGTTGCTAGCATTGTCAAATCGACATTGACAGTTGATTTAATTGATTATAGTAGAGTACTAGGTTAGGATATTAGGAAAGTCAATATATTTATTGCTTTGCACTTTCTTTATGTAGACCGCAATCTACAGAGTTCAAGTCAGTTTGAATGACAGTGACATTGGCAGTTGTAAGTCGTGGCTCTATGCGAATGTTTCACTTTCTACATTGCCATATTTAAGTTCTGGTAACATAATTTATAATAAAAATCTAGTTTTTTTCCCGGGGGTTTAAAAATATTTTATTTACAGAAATGTATTTCTGGGACTCTTATGATGTTGTAAAAAAAAAATCAACTCATCCGTATTTTTTTTTTTATTCGTAAAAATTCCGCCATCATTCTTTAAGTACTTAATTCCATTTTGGAAGCGCCATCTATTAGCAAGAAAAAGAACAAATTATTTTTCTTTTTCATTGGGAGTAAGCAAATAGCTTACGGCCCACTTGATGGCCAGTGATTACCGTAGCCTATGGACGCCTGCAACATTAGATTTGTTTTTTTTTTTTTTCAAATATTTGCCTATAGGGTTTATATTTTTTTGTTTTCCCAGTGGTTGGTCGGTCTGGGCGGGCACACCGACTGGTTGGAACACAAGTACCGACTGACTGAAGGCTTGGACACGCTCGCACAACTAGTCGATTCGGGAGTCGTCGCGCCCGTATTAGACAAGGTATTTATTTATTTACTATAATTATAATGATGACCCTTTTTTCTCTCTATTGAACTTTGGTCCTCATTTGCACGTATGACATAATTTTTTATTCATTTTGAAGAGATTGCGGTGCTTATATTTAATGCAAGATCTTATAACCTGGTTTAGAAGATAAACGACCTATTTTGAGAGGAGTCGTTCTCACTTTAAAATATTTAATACCTGTCTTGTATCATAAAATCGAGGCGGTTTTCAAGAATTTACACAGGGTGAGCATGGTCAATTGACCATTTAATCCAAGCGACTTGGTGACCACAAAAAAAAGATTTGATGTAGGTATAATGATACCCCGCAGGTGTACTTACCGCAGGACTACGAGAGTGCGCTCGCGCACGCGTGCGGCGAGGACGCGCTCGGCAGCACTGTGGTCAGATTCCCGTAAATTGTTGAGCGGTCTGAATCAGGTCGCAGGGACACGCCTGATGCAGGCCGCACACCTTATCGTTTTTTTTTTTTACCAGAAAGCGATAGTGAATCTGTCAAGTTGATGTATGATGCGCATATTCGAATCGACGTCTCAGTGCTGACATCTAGTGTGTCTTTTTTTAAACACCATTAAAGTGTAAATATATGGAAAAGGCCTTTAAAATGCGATTGGGTTTTTACGACTAAAATGGACTTAGGTGACAATTAGTGAAATTCAAACATGAAGAAGGACATTGGGTCTCCAATTAATCTAACAAAAATAGTATTTTGTAATTTCAAAAATGTCGGATAAGTCTCTCGCTCTGTATCCTTCCCCAAGTGGTCCTATGGTTTAAACGTTTGCCTAATGACCAGGAAGTCGTGGATTCCAATCCCACGTAAACCATACTACCATGTCGATTCCAGTTTGGTTAGGATATTGCAGACATGAATAACCCGATTGTCGAGTAAAGATATAGCCATACTACGAAATCAGGAATTAAGAATAATGATGGCGCTAATGTCATGAAAACTTTTTTACAATGTAAATAACTTTATTACAATGTTATTTTTACAATATATTATGTTTACTAATATATATCCTTGACTGAAAAAAAAATCATAGGTTATAGAAAAAAAATCTAAAGAAATTTGATACTAAATTATTTGCTCCTTTCACTAAAACTTGAATGTATTTTTTTATAACAGTATTGGAAAGGACCAGAGACTCATACGACCATATGTCGCTAACTACCTACTACGTATTATAACAAAAAATATAACATTTTATTTCCTTGAAAGTAGCATTTAACGTTACTAACAAAAGATGTGAGAAAGTAAAACGACAATACTATGTTAAAAAGTTTCATAAAATAAACAATATTTTAAAGGAATTGAAATCAAAGCTGGGATTGTTCATTCTTTATTTTTTTGAGTCGAAACGACTAAGTAATATGGACTCTAGGGCAATTCAGATACAACAGAAAGATGCTTGAACATTCTTTTCCCTGTCTATCTGTTTAAATCTTCTACATATAAAAATGGACCTTATTGCCAAAGCCTTAGTTATGTCAAGAGCCTGTTTTTCCACTCCGACCAACTAAACCGATTAACTACACAATTGATATTTATAAAATTTTCCTATTGTCAGCACAGAATATAAAGTAGGCTTTCGGATATCGTAATACGGTTCAAATTAAATTGGGGCCAATAAATTGATCAGTTTCTCGTTCTGCCTGAACTAATAATAATGATTTACAGTAGTAATTGGATCTTCGATTGTTAAGTTACAACTTGGAACTGTTTTATAAGATTCCGACGCGTTGAGACTTACGCCCGAATACTCAAACCCTACTCAATTTTGAGAGCTGCTCAAGTATCATGCTTTTGCGCTGAACGTCAACGATATGACAGTGACAGCATGATACTTGAACAGTTCTCAAAATTGAGTAGCGTTTGAGTATTTGGGCATTTAAATCGGTTTAAATATAAATTATTAAGTAGTTTGAAGTTTAAAGTTTTAGAGTTTATTATAATTTAGACTTAATAAAACGAACCCTTTGTATCAAATGTTCCTATTTTTGATGACCAGCTATATTATTAACATTTATCACAAAAAAATTATGGAATATGTTTTGTGACGAATCTATTTATGAAGTACTTACGTATTTTAAGCCATACAAAAAAATAGTCACAATAATTGAAGACTGCTCAAACTCACGTCCTGTACCTTTGTATATATATATTGTATCATAAAAAAATTGTAAAATATACAGCGACGATATTGTACATAGTATAATTAGAGTAATGTATCTACCATCCAAAAAGAGAATTTAATATAAATATGGATCAATGATTTATGGTTTTAATTTTTTGAATCTGTGCACCATATTATTATTGTTGCCGCCTAATATCTGAAATTCTGAACCCAATTTGGCAATAGACAAACCGGCCATAATTTAAGAAAATACTGAGGCTGGTTTTATAAAACGACCTTATATTTGCTTATTCTTAATTTAATTTTCTGTTTTCTGGGATAGCCCCCGACTTACTTCATTTTTTTTTTCAAATATTGTCTATGAATTTCGGCCAGCCTCATACATAGTTAAAAATAATGCTTAAATTTAGTTCAACTGCTAATTCGAAAGAACATATTTTGTAAAATTGAGTATACCACCTTAATACCTAAGAAAATGGTGCATATATTAAATTATAATATTTAATAATTTGTGCATATCTTTTATTTAGACACTGTTTATAAACGAACTGCCATGCAAAGAGAAGATATATTTTTGGTCGAAAATAATGTATATCAACACTTCTATAGCCATAAGTACCTAAGATTGATAAATGTTGTAGATAGATCAAATGTTACAATAAAACAATTGTTTTTATATTTGAGTCTTATTATTAAAACTAGCTGTAGCCCGCGAGTTCGTGCGCGTGGGCTTCGTTCCCGTTATCGTGGGAATTAAGGGAATTGCTCCCAAAATTCCCGCTGGAATTGCCCGAGAATCCCCCTTTTCTTTTATACAAAGTTTGTCATGACAATACCATAACAAAAAATAATTATTCAATTTGGTGCATTCGTTCGAAATCAAACATGCCTTGAGTTCATTCAAATGATTACATTTTTTTTAATGAACCGATTTTGATGAAATAAAGCTTAGATGTTCTTCCGAGTTATAATAAAACAATTGGTGATGGTTTTAAGCAATTCGGTATAGTACTTTCGGAGATAAGCGAATCATACATACAGACAGATAGACATAAAATTTAAAAAAACTTTTTGTTTTCTATTATTCATTTTAAATGTACCTCAATCCATTTCAGTCAAAATTACTAAATGTACTATTTACTACTACTGTGTATTTTATTATATGTTTATATTTCGATATTCGTCTGCATCAGAATGAATGGCCTTAATAACCGATCATCTTTGAAATAAATATAATACCTATTTTGTGCTATTTTATACCTTTGAAAATAACTGAAATAACGATTTTAAGAAATGGCAATGTTTCCAACGTCACGTTGACGTCACACCAAAAATCTTCCCGTTAGGTTTATATAGTACTAGCTCTTCCCCGCGGCTTCGCCCCGCGTATATCGCGCACAAAAGTAGCCTTTGTTTGACCTCAGGTCGTTAACTACATCCCTACCAAATTTCATCACAATCGGTCCATCAGTTTAGCCGTGAAGAGGTGACAGACAGACACTTTCGCATTTATAATATTAGTATGGATATAATTTAAATAAAAAGCAATTGATCCAAACCACAATATATTTAGCGCGAACACAACCTACGGCTACCGCAAATAAGTACCAGCGAACAGCTTTATACCGAAACCCACCTTCACAGTAATGTTAGTTATGTCAATAGTTTCAATAGTTCGAAATTAATTCCATGTTGCTTATTGATTTCAATTAACTGGTTATCTAGAGATAAATCCAAATATTTTAGAGTCAAAATGGTTATAGACTGCACTATACAGGAAGGGTAAACACCGTTATGGATAGATAGATTCTTTTTTCTTTGTCGAAATCATGTAATAAGTTTTCGTTTTAGTTATGTATCAAATAAAGACATTTTCTTTATTTCTTCTTTCAGATAACTACATAATAAAAATATCTGATCAAATAAAAAATGAAATATCTTAATAGTATAATAATAAAATAAAGATTTTTTATTCCCACAAAGAAGAAAGATTCCTACAGAGATACATTGTTGGCGAGTGTAAGTTTTCGTAGACTTTAATTTTTAAATAATTTACAAAAAAAAAATTAACTAATTTTATACTTATTTTAAAATCATGATATTTAATCTCCAGTATCAAGAAAAACGGTGTTTACCCTGCCGCCCTATATTAAATTTACCCAATACTTGGCCACCCCTATTTAGCACTGATTATATGTCCGAACTATCGAAACCATTATTAAATATATTATCATGATTACATATTGACTATGTTGAATAACACAGAATTTTAACAACTAGCTTTGTAAGATATGAAACAAATTCAGGATTGTTGAAACAACTTCCTCCTATTGGTCTGGTTTACTTGTAAAAAGGGTTACGAAGGTCAGACGGCAGTCGCTCCATGTAATAATCAGGTAGCCTACTACCATCTCTTAAGACCATGCAAGATCCAGTGAGTAAGCGAGACAGCGCAAAACATGATGTAAGGCGACATCTCGCTTACTCACTGGATCTTGCATGGTTTTAAGAGATGGTAGTAAGCCACCAGGGGGCTTAGACAGTCACAATTTCAAAACGTTAACGAATTTCGACAAGAACAAAATGTATGGGATTGACATAATAAGCCGCGCTAAATCACGTGGTCAATTGTATGGCAATCCTATATATTTTGTTCCATACGTTTTGAGACTGTGACTTTGGCTAAGGCTCCAGTACCGCCAAATCTAGGGTGTTGATTACAGCGTATCTTACCCCCGTATTAAGAAACGTTTGTTAAGCCTATTTTAGTTAAAATATGTTTCGTCTCGTTCTTTCACGTGAAATGTTAGGTAAGAGAGAAAGAGCCAAAACATATTTTAGTTAAAATGGGCTTATCTCAAGCAATATATTATCAAGAAAGTATCTGAAGAGTAAGCTTAGTTATTTTTTCACAATTTTAGTGTAGAAGCTATTTATTACAAGGAGATTTTTATTGCCACGCTTGAAAGCCAGCCTACATGTGCAAAGGTGGCATTGTGATAGAGATAACTTTTAATACAATATTGTAATTGAAGTCATAACATGCTCATTGTCTATATAAGGACACAAATAAACTGCAAATATTTTAAGGGCAGATTTAGACTTCAGACATATTTTTAACCTCCCATATAAATTGAGAATCATTTGATACAGATTTTTTTCGCTAACTCAGTGACTTCTAACTAAGAGGGAAAAAATTTTTTCGTGTTTCGATATAAGTATATTTGGAAAAGTTGTTCAAAATAGCAGACTGAATCTGCCCCTAAAATATGTGTTTTGATTATTCATATACACATACATAGATTCTTATAATATGTTTTGATTATAATTTTTATTTTTATTCCAATTTAGCACGTCAGTGGGTTTACGTCATTTTCTATTATTTTAACAAGTCGAACAAAATTTTGAATATAATTAGTCCAATAGACATTGATGGTTTAGGTGCGATTGGTCCATCGAGCGATGGTCCAATTCACTCTTTATGCAATTGGCCCAATTAGCAGTTGGTCTAATTCGCGGCTTGTCCAATTCGCGATTGGTCCAATAATAAAGTACTAAAAATAACATTACAGAAGATAGGTCAATCTATATATGTGACTATAATATGAGCGAGCGAGCGTCGATCTTGTGTTAAAAGCGGAAAAACATTGGACCTACTGCGAATTAGACGTACTTTTGAACTTTGGACCAATCGCGAAGAGGACCAATCGCTCCTGAATGATATTATAAAATATAATAACTGAATAATATAAAAAATTATAAGCAACATTACGTATTATTCACAATAATATCAAAATCAACAAATTATGCAACACAAAATGATTATGAAAAATTCTGGAAACTAAACTAAATTATTTTTAACCGACTTCCAAAAAAGGTGCTTAATGTTTATTTTTTTGTGTCGTACTTGCTTTTATATGCCATCTGGTAGTCCTTAAAGGAACCGCGTCAGAGGCCGAGAGGCGGTTCCGAAGAGAACTCTTGACACCAGGGTGTTCATGGACGATTGACTGTGTCACCTCAAGAAATGATGATTATCAGTGGGCCACATAGAAAGTATACCATACAAAGTGTAAGGTAAAGTGCACACTGTACAGGGCTTAATATCATCTCAAAAAACCATGTAAGAACGATTGAGTAAGGGAGATGTCGCCTTACATCATGTATTGCGCCGTCTCGCTTACTCAATCGTTCTTGCATGGTTTTAAGACGTGATAGTAGCTTAAGAATCCGGTGTGCATTCCACGGTACATTGATTTACAACACTGCTGGCTATATAAGCTGTATTAATAAAACAAATCTGAAATAATTCCCTCTCACTCGCACATTACGATTGTGTACTGTGTGCGAGTGAGAGGCAATGAGTCCTAATCCCTTCGTACGTTTGGCTTATAGATGTTTTCAGGGGTCGGATACCTAGAAAAATAATAAATTAAGCACATTTATCGGCCCGTACACTTTCTTCCGATTAACCGGTATTTACCGAAAAAAATCCGGTATTTTGTGTTTATGCTGTTTCGTATTTTACACTGGTATTTAGTTTCCTTAAATCGACCTCTATTTATAATACCAGGTATCTCAATCCCTGCATATTTTGAACCAGCTGTTCCCCGCGGTTTCACTCGCCATTAGTGTGTATGTACTATAGCCTATAAGCTTCCCCAAAAATCAGGCTTTCATATACAAAAGAATTTTGCAAATCCGACCAGCAGTTTTCAAGTTATAAGCGTTCAAACAAACAAACTCTTCAACTTTATTATATTAGTATAGGATATATTTTTAACACAGTCATTCTTTATATTATTTACCGTCATAGTTTTACAACAATGGTTTAGTTTATTTATTTGCCACCAGAGTGCGCTAGTGGTTTCAAAGTTCAGGGAAATTGTCAGTTAATGTCAACTAAGTTACGATATTAATTTATATAACAAAGATTTTTAGTCAACTATTCACAAAAATAGTTTCCATATAATTTCTATTCAATCTTGAATAGTAACATATAGTATAATAGCTATACAATAGGTAATACTGAACACATAGCGTTATGTGAAAATGTGATATAAAAATTCGGTCAAAACCGTTTTTTTTAAGGAAATGATCATAATGTTTTTTTTACCATGTATGTTAGAAGCTAAGACTGCATTGATCCCCCCTCCCCCCTTTTTAAACAAAAAAATACAAACGTTTGTTAAGACCGTTTTAACTGAAACGTGTTTTGGCTCTTTCTTTTACGGTAAATTTCGATAAGAGAAAGAGCCAAAACATATTTAAGTTAAAATAGGCATAATAAGATTTGTTTATTTTTATGAATAAGCGGATATATGTTTAGGCATGTGTCTGTTATGAACATTCTAATTATGTTTTTCTTTTTTTTTTTTAAAATCATCCTATATAGAAAATTTATTTAATTATAATGTCGACAAAACGGTATATTTTGACTGAACTTTTATAATTTGAGATTCGCTTAATTGTTAGCAATGGATTGTTTTTTTTTTATTGAAAGCAAAGCTGTATTTGAGCAGTAACAATTATTATTAATATACTCCAGCGAAATAAAATATTATTCCCATACAAATCAAGTAACCTCATACAGTGTCTAAATAATACTAACACAAAATAGTAATTTTAGTTTAGTAATTGCATTTTTAAAATAATATTTCTTTTTACTAGGACCAGGGATTGGAAACCTATTTAAAATCATTAACAAGCTCATTTTTCTCCGCATACTATACTTTGATAGCAACCCATAGCATTACTTTTGCCCATCAACAGTATTTCCCCAAAAAAGTTATTTAGGACCCTAAAATTAACCGGTTATTTAATAAACCAGATTAAAGACCGTTACTTTTGGCTCGTAAAATAATTATATATAAATAAATCGTAAAATACTGGTTTCCATCCCTGGCTAGAACACGAATAAATACAAAAAAATTGTCTAAACAGTTATTTAAACGTCACATAATGGTCCCAAAACAGTAACAGTTGAAAGTATCAACATAATAAAGAGCATTAAATGGAAGCATTAAGTACCTAAATAAACTTAACAAATGTAAATTGGTTTACGAATCATTTTTCGTATTCGTCTCGTTATATTCCTGTGCCAAAATTATCGCACTCCATCTCGGTCATTTCTTCCTTTCAGCTGAAAAAGAAATACACGTTTAGTTTCTTGCTGGCTCGTCAAATACAATCCATAATATTATAAATGCGAAAGTCTGTCTGTCTGCCACCTCTTCACGGTTACACCTCTTCGTACCGATATAGTTATGCACTAGGAGTCAAACATAGCCTACTTTCGGGCGCGATATAACCGAGGCGCACGCGGGCGGAGCCGTGGGCGGGACCGCGGGCAACAGCTAGTTTATTTATAAGTACACAAACAGTTAATTAGGTGGGCCCACATTGTTAAGAAAAAGTATCCTTTACAGACAAGACAAACTAAACAATGTAGACATACTTTTAAAAAATATATAGAAAACTAGCTGTTCCCCGCGGCTTCGCCCCGCGTGGGACTCGGTTATATCGCGCCCAAAAGTAGCCTATGTTTGACCTCAGATCGTTAACAACATCCCTACCAAATTTCATTACAATCGGTCCAGCAGTTTTGCCGTGAAGAGGTGACAGACAGACAGACTTTCGCATTTATAATATTAGTATGGATACATCTTAGTATGATACACTTGGAAAGTATTTTGGTATTGGTAGTAAAAACAGAAGAAAATAATCACTTGATTATGTAAAAATCGAGAATTGTAAATAAAAAATCGCGGTTAGGTCAGAAAGAATTTTAAGTAAGACTTTAAATGTAGCTTGACGTCAAGCAAGCTACACTAAAATGGCGACTTGTTTAATGAACAGTTTTGTCTGTATGTCCGTTATTGTTGTTACATTGGCACAATAAGTAATAATATACGATTTTGGTAAGAGAACGAGAGAGGAACGTTTTATTTAAGTGAAAGCTTCTTTAGCGGGATGGATAAAAAATTTTACACTCGCGTCAAGACACGTAATCTGATCGAAAATTCGTAAGACGGAGGAATAGTAGACTTAGAAGAGAAAGTAATATCCCCCTCTCTTTCTACCGCGCGGCGAAAATTTATGCCTTATGCCTGCTACTGTTTTCAGTATTGCCGGCACTCGAGTGCCCGTTTTTTTTTTATCATAGTAGTGACTAATGTTAGGTCTGCGTACTCTAAACGTCTGTGTCGGCTTTTTATACTTACCTAGTACAGAAATAGCTCGGGAAAGTATTTAGTGTAGGGCGGCACTTGCTGCTGGTAGGACTTGCCCTGGGCGTTGGGCGAGCAAGCCCCTGACGCCGGCAGCAGCGGCTCCTCTGTGATGCTGCTGAATATCTCGTCTAGTTTGTCTTTGATTTCGTACTGTAAGAGAACATAGATTACAGAGTGAAGTTCTCTGGTCCGGTGGCTAAAAAAAATTTGTAAGGAATCTTTTTACAGCTCTGTTTTCAAAAAATCGCAACCGTCATGGTAGCGATTTTATTTAAAAGTCTATCATCACCCTAGAAATTGCAACCGCACGCGCGCACACACACACACACAGAGAGAGAGAGAGAGAGAGAGAGATAGAGAGATAGAGGCAGATAGAGAGACTACAAAGGCAACTCTTCAGGCAACTCTTAGCAACAAGTACAAAACAAAGTAAAATGCCCCTTTCACTTTGCTTTTTACTATGCGACACAAACACACAGATTCTAAGAAAAATACTAGGCGAACATAGTACCATAGAAGACTAATCGCATATCTTGGGCTGTGTCATAGCGACAAGATGCTGGAGAGGCGCAGAGAGTAAGACCAGTGGGTTACTACCATCTCTAAAAACCATACAAGAACGATTAAGGGGGGTGTCGCCTTACATCATGTATTGCGCTGTCTCGCTTACTCACTCGTTCTTGCATGAAAGCCACCTGTTTTTAGTACAAAGCAAAGTGAAAGCACCCCCTTTCACTTTGTAATAGGCGATCATAGTACCTTAGAAGTTTACACAACACACAACAGATATAGACAAGACAGTATTTGCAAGGATTTTCTTCTATGAAAGTACTAGGCTACCATAACACTTGAGAAGTTTCATCACATACCTTGGGCTGAGTCATAGCGACAAGATGCTGGAAGGGCGCAGTCCTAAACGCGTAGTTGAGGGTAGCTCGTTTCCTCTCGGCGTCTCTTCTCTCAGCATCAGTTGGACCAGTCGCCGCCCGACGTAGGGCTTCTAGCGAAACGCTCTCACTTTGCATTGGGTGCTAGAAGTAAATAATTTGAAAATGAAAATATTTAACTTAAGTTACGTTTTAGGTTTCACTATCACTTCACTACATGGTATTAAACAGTCGCTTTTTCTGTCCCTATGTCCCTTTGTATACTTAAATCTTTAAAACTACGCAACGGATTTTGATGTGTTTTTTTTTAATAGATAGTAGTTCAAGAGGAAGGTTTTTATGCCCATGCGAAGCCGGGGCGGGTGGCTAGTTGTTAACTAAGATACGTTAATTTTTACCTAGTGCGCGTTCGCTCTAAGAGATAGACAGAGCCTAGGGTTAAAGACCTTAGGTCACGTTTAGCATGATGTTAGTTGACAGGAAATCAATAGTGATGGGTTGCTAGCCTATAATTTTAAAATATCTCCCAATCTAATGCCGTATATGGCGAATTTTATTTTTTTAAAATATTGAAATTCAATTTAGGAATATTACTACTACTACATAGCCCAGCGGATTAGCTCTTTGAAGTGGCAGTGGGCAGGGCACATAGCGCGACGAACCGATGGCCGAAGGGGCAGAAAGGTTCTCGAATGGCGACCACGCACCGGCAAGCGCAGCGTCGGACATCCACCGACCAGATGGTCAGATGACCTAATGAAGGTCGCAGGCGGACGCTGGATGCAGGCCGCTTCCAACCGGTCGTTCTGGAAATCCTTGGGGGAGGCCTACGTCCAGCAGTGGACGACCTGCGGCTGAAATGATGGTGATGATGAATACTACTACTGATATCTGGGTGGTACCGTTTCGTGCTGTTGCCTTTTCTGTCTCATATCGTGAATAAACGTGTCTGCGTTTTCGTGGCCCCAATTCCAAAAGTCGTTGCCTGTTTGCTGGGTAAGGGTGAAAGAGAAGGTAGGAGTTAAAAGGAGATGAAAGGAGAGTGTGATAGTTGAAGGAATGGTAATGGAAAAAAAAATTATAATAACAAACATTTTACTACTTTTTAACCCCCGACGCAATAAGAGGGGTGTATTAAAGGTGACCTAAGGACGAGTGTTCTTAGGCATGTTTGATGAATGGGGGTGAAAGTGGGGAAAAACAACCGAATGTCTGCAAATATACTCGAGTGGGGTCTCATTTCGCTCATCACGTGCACATAACAAAATAATATGTTGTTTAATGAAAATCTGTTAAGCTGTTACAAAGCTCTGTGGGTGTAAGTGGGGAAAATACCTAATATGTGGGGGATAAATCAATCGACCATCTCCAGTAAAAAAAAGGACGTCGTGGGTTTTTATAAATTTTAAATTTAATGTTATATGTAAAGTGCTTAGTCTTCAATTCAAGTCCGCGTTGAAACAAAGTATTTAAGTTTACTAAAATAAAAATATGACAATGACAGATTATGATGATTTGAGTGGCTTGTGCTTGCAGTACTTCCAAGCAAAGAGTATATAATCCCTATGCTGCCATCTTACAGAAAAAAATGAGAAAGCCGCTTACGTGTAAGCGGCTTGTACCATTTATTTGACCTTATAGTAAATACTAGCTGTTTCCCGCGGCTTGGCCCCGCGTGGGACTCGGTTATATCGCGCCCAAAAGTAGCCTATGTTTGACCTCAGGTCGTTAACTACATCCCTACCAAATTTCATCACAATCGGTCCAGCAGTTTAGCCGTGAAGAGGTGACAGACAGATAGACAGACAGACAGACAGACAGACTTTCGCATTTATAATATTAGTATGTAAGTATGTATTAGTATGGATTTAAAAATGAAGGTCATTGGGTTTTTTGCATCAATCTCAAAAAATACGTGCTTAAGACGATACCTCGGTGAACACTAGCGCCACTATCATTTAAAAATCATTACTCACTGAAAACACAAGTTATCAAAGATCCGTGTTATGTAATTAAGGTTCTGGATCTGAAGTTAATTTTAAACATATTAAATTATAATTCCCTATAGTTACAAATTGCATTATTGCATAAAACGGCCACTTTAGCAGTTTTGCAATTTGTAACTATATGGAACTATAATTTAATAATTGAATATTATTAAAATTTACTTCAGACCCAGGATCATAATTACAGCAGAGGGATTTCTAATAACTTGTGTTTTCAGTGAGTAATGATTTTTAAATGACGGTGGCGCTAGTGTTCACCGAGGTGTCACCTTAATATAAAATCTGATTAACGCAAACTGTTTAGTAAGCCTATTCCTCTGAATGGCTTTCGAATTAGGCATCTTTGTAAAAAATTGGACAAGCCAATTATTATGTAACATGTAACCTAACTACGCAAATAAATAATTGAATTACATATGCGCCAAAGGAAATAGCAGACGGCCGATAATTCCTATTGTATTTCTCCACGAACATCCTGTATTCCTCATCGAGGGCGTCGTATTGGGCTCTCTGGAAAGGATACAGGGGATTACCAGGACAAGGGAGTGGCAATACACATCAATTCGTGTGTGTGGTCAATGGACCATCCTGGTGCCAGATTTCTTTTTAATAGCCTCGTCAGCATTTGTACTTCTATTATAAGATTTTATAAACGCAGATGCTAATAACGACTGCGTTAGCGATTTTGTACGACGTAGAAAAAAAAAAATGTTTGTTTTTTTTACATGGCATCCGAAGCACGAAATCCTATCAATCACTACATAGTATAAAACAAAGTCGCTTTCTCTGTCCCTATGTCCCTTTGTATGCTTAAATCTTTAAAACTACGCAACGGATTTTGATGCGGTTTTTTTAAGTGATTCAAGAGGAATGTTTTTATGCCCATGCGAAGCCGGGACGGGTCGCTAGTCCGGTGATAAAAGCCTGCAATCTTCTTCTAGATCTTTGAGAGTCGAAATGTCTATCACTTACAAAATCTTCCTCCTCTCGGGCACCAAACCCACGACCTTAGGATCGTAAGGCACACATTAGACGTTTATGCACGCATGACAGTTTTCCAGGGAGTTTTTGGAGGGAAAGTAAACTGTCGCTATGTCCGCGCTGTATTTAATTTCCAAAACTTAATTTTTTTCGAGTGTTTGTGCATAATATTGGTGGATATTATTCGCAAAGTGTTCGTGAACAAGCGTGAGTGTTGGGAAGTGATACAGTGTCGATTACGTGACTTTTTATCTTTGTCACCAAAATCTCCATGATATAGCTAAGTGAAATTTTTTCACCGCTTAACTTAGCCATCTGACTCAGACTAGACTTACTTACTTGACTGGACTTGACTATTGACTTGAATTTTTGACTCGACTGACTTAAGTAGGACTGAAGAAGATTAATAAATTCAAGAAAGACCTTAAAGGACTAGATTCCATGGCCGTATAAACTATTCAAAAAAAAAAGACAGTTTTCCATCAAACAAAGGGATGGTCTCGAAAATAAATAATCTAAATCGACTGATTTCCAAACAAATAATTTAAATTTTTTTAATTTACATGAAGAAATTTGAGATGATTTGTTTGGAAATCAGTTGATTCAATTGTTCCATCGTAAATCATCGCAAATTTCTTGATATAAATTGAAAAAAATCCAAAAATTCCATCCCTCTGTTTGATGGAAAACCATCATGCATGAACAAGCGTCTAGGGTGCGCCTATAACGTACAAAATCTTCCTCCCCTCGGGCACCAAACCCACGACCTGTGGATCGTAAGACGTCAGACTCACCCGCTGCACCCCCGGCGAGCTGTTGGCGCTGTCCAGCTCGGCCGCGGGGCCTGCCGCGATGTCCGCCAGGCTGTCCCGCCCCGCCGCCGCTCCTGGCATACACCACTACATTTTACTACGTTCTTGACTTTGACTTACTCCTACTTTCTTCTCATTTATGTTTGCCTGGTACGTCTTCATTAAATATTACCTAATTTTTTATGTTTATTTTGTAACTAGCTGCTCCCGTTGGAATTCAGGGATAAAATATAGACTATGTGCTGTTCCTTTTAGTTTCACAGGAAAATGAACTAATTTCAGCGAAATCAGCTCACCGTTTCCTTGTAATGCCACGTACATTTTACACTCGGCCTTGTAGGACAGTGAAGTGAGCAGGGAAGTGGGCAGCGCGTGAATGTAAATAGGTTACTCGCGTTGTCACTGCCCGCGGCCGGCGATCACGCGATTGTCGACGGGCAGCGCGAGCGCGAGTGAGTGTTTACATTCAGCTTTAAACCATGCAAGTTCCAGTGAGTAAGGGAGATGTCGCCTTACATCATGTATTGCGCTGTCTCGCTTACTCACTGGAACTTGCATGTGATAGTAGGCCACCAGAAGAGCAGTAAAGAAGTATGAAGGCTGAGTGTGAACGCTCACTCGCGTCGTTATTGCCGCAGAAGTATTTAGGGAAATATTTCCGGCAGCGACAGGAGCAGTGGCAGGGGCTGAGTGTAAACGTGGTATTAAGACCGAAACATATAATAAAACGCGACGCGTGTTGAGTCAAATCAAATTGTTTTATTTTCTGTGATCAAAATCACACTTTAAACATCCGACGTGATCACATGCGCGCACTGTCTGTGTTTCGGCCTTTATTCTGCTCTTTACTTTGACTTACTCCTACTTTCTTCTCATTTATGTTTGCCTGGTACGTCTTCACTAAATATTACCTAATTTTTTATGTTTATTTTATAACTAGCTGTTGCCCGGGGCTCCGCTCCCGTGGGAATTCCGGGATAAAATATAGCCTCTGTACCGTTCCAGGGTCTAAGCAATATCCATTCCAAATTCAGCCAAATCAGTTCGGCCGTTTTCCTGTAAAAGTGTAACAAATATACACATACAAACTTTCGCCTTTATAATATTTGTGTGAATTCATTATCATTTCAACCACAGGTTGTCGGAACCACCACTGCTGGACATAGGCCTCCCCCAAGGATTTCAAGAATGAAAAACATCTAATCGGGTAGGATTGGCAGCGTTCCTCATCACTCATGAATGCCTGGTACTTTTGCTTACTGTTTTCTGCTTTTAGTAACAGAAAATTATATGCAGTTAACATAAGTTACCTACCAGCTTCGATTAGAGAAGAGACGGAATTGTTGTTCCTTTTAACTCATGGACGCCTGGTACTTATTTTTTTCCTGCGTCCGTGGTGGAGCCCTAACTTCTTGACGGAGCCCCGATGCGCCATGGCAGCGGAGCCCCAGCGGCGTAAAGCGATGGAGATTCAAGACGAACGCCTTAAGGTGATACCTTAGTGAACACTAGCGCCACCATCATTTAAAAATCATTATTCACTAAAAACACAAGTTATCGAAAATCCGTGTTATGTACTTAATGTACTGAATCTGAAGTTAATTTTAAACATATTAAATTTTTAAATTAAAGTTTCCTATAGTTGCAAATTGCAATATTGCTTAAAACGGCCACTTTTAGCACTTTTGCATTTTGTAACTATAATTTAATATGATTAAAATTAACTTCAGATCCAGAACCTTAATTACATAACACGGATATTTGATAACTTGATTGATATTTGGTAAATGATTTTTAAATGATGGTGGCGCTAGTATTCACCGAGGTATCGTCTTAAGGCATTCGCTTAGTATCTTATCCATTGTAGTGTATAGTAATAGGATCACTCTTCATTGACCATGTTTGCCTGGTACTTATGAACATGTGCGACGAAAGGCTAGATGGTCGGTTGTGTTACTGTGGTTCTTACTTACCTGATATTATTTAGGGGCGGATTAATAGGGGCGGAGCCCTAAAAGTCCATCAAAAAATTATTATAATGCAGTTACCTACTAGATTCGTCTAGTGATAGCGACGGGATCGAAAGCGCTTCTCTCAACTCATGGTTGCCTGATACTTTATTTTTTCTTGCGTCGGTGGCGGAGCCCTATCTCCTTGACGGAGTCCTAACTTGTATATTATAGTTACCAGCTTCGACCCAGCTGTGTCGATGCGCCATGGCAGCGGAGCCCCCAGCGGCGTAAGGCGATGGAGATTGAAGACGAGACGCGTCTACACCGCACGCCTTGAGACACTCGCATAACGCCATCTAGTGTACAAATAAAAATCAATCAAATAATATTTTTGGTGTAGTCGCCCAAAGGTCAAATCAGATCAAAAGTTAAGCGATATAGCCCAGTGGATTAGCTCGTTGAAGAGGCAGTGCGGGGCACATAGCTCGGAGAAACGATGGCCGATGTGGAATAAAGGTTCTTGAACGGCGACCACGCATCGATAAGCGCAGCGGCAGACATCCACCGACCAGATGGTCAGACAACCTATATAAGGTCGTGGGCTAGTGCTGCATGCAGTGCCCCTAGTATGAGTTTTTTTTCTAAACGCAGACGCTAGCGACTGCGTTACCAATTTTGTATGATAAACCTGTGCAGCGCCTCTGGCGGATAGTAAGGCAACTATGAAATTCCATACAAAATCCTAAAGCAGTCGCTAGCGTCTGCGTTAAGAAAAACTCATACTAGGGGCACAGGTCGCTTCTAACTGGTCCTTTTGAATATCTTGAGGAAGCTATGTTCAGAAATAAACTAATTAAATCTTTGTCCGAGCGTTTTTCTAAGTTGCCTCTTCAGCTTACAATTCAGAGTCCAGGGTACGCTTTAAATCATGGTCCGGGACCTACGGCTAACGTACCTTCTGAAGCATGGAGGAGCTCAAAATAGAAATGCCACTAATAGCGACCAATCCAAGCTAGGTGGCGATCGCCGTCGCTTAACGCGCGCTATCGTTACGAACACACGCCCCGCTAGGTTATCGAGCTCCTCGCACTAAACTAACTAAATAAAAGCTAGTTATATAGCAGTTACCTGGTCTATCATGAGATAGGGTAGTTTTCCAGGCAAACCCGCGGCGGGAATGTGTTCCCCGTCGCGGGGCGCGGGCGGCAGTAAGTGTGGGGCTTCCTCTGAACGAGCTGATATTATCTGAAAAAAATAATATCTAATATAATATACATTGTCCCTCTTCACAACATTACAACTACAATAGTATATTACTGTCGAGGTCAGAAATGAAGAAACTTAAATCCATACTTCCATACTAATATTATAAATGCGAAAGTCTGTCTGTCTTTCTGTCTGTCTGTCTGTCTGTCTGTCACCTCTTCACGGCTAAACTGCTGGACCGATTGTGATGAAATTTGGTATGGATATAGTTTTGCACTAGGAGTCAAACATAGCCTACTTTCGGGCGCGAAATAACCGAGGCGCACGCGGGCGGAGCCGCGGACAACAGCTAGTACCGTATTCATTGATCCTCTTCACTACATTACAACTACAATAGTATATTCATGTCGAGGTCAGAAATGTAGCAATTTAAATATAGATAAATTGCAATTGACAACATTTCATTTTTTTTTTTGCTATTTGTTTTCTTATGCTCAGTAAATAGTATTTTGAAAACTAGGAAACACGTATTTTTTCTTTTCGTGATATATTAGATCTAAGTTATAGAAAAATATTTTTAAAATTTTGTGAATTCAAAAAATGCTTTATAGGATAAATAAACCCATTACCTTTGCCTACACGAGTTAAAAAAATAAAAATAATGAAATTGACATTGTCACGATTGACGTTTGACGTTTGTTTGTTTTTGTTTTCGGTTGGTAGTGGTGATAACATAGATTTCATACTAATATTATAAATGCGAAAGTCTGTCTGTCTTTCTGTCTGTCTGTCTGTCTGTCTGTCTGTCACCTCTTCACGGCTAAACTGCTGGACCGATTGTGATGAAATTTGGTATGGATATAGTTTTGCACTAGGAGTCAAACATAGCCTACTTTCGGGCGCGAAATAACCGAGGCGCACGCGGGCGGAGCCGCGGGCAACAGCTAGTACCGTATTCATTGATCCTCTTCACTACATTACAACTACAATAGTATATTCATGTCGAGGTCAGAAATGTAGCAATTTAAATATAGATAAATTGCAATTGACAACATTTCATTTTTTTTTTGCTATTTGTTTTCTTATGCTCAGTAAATAGTATTTTGAAAACTAGGAAACACGTTTTTTTTCTTTTCGTGATATATTAGATCTAAGTTATAGAAAAATATTTTTAAAATTTTGTGAATTCAAAAAATGCTTTATAGGATAAATAAACCCATTACCTTTGCCTACACGAGTTAAAAAAATAAAAATAATGAAATTGACATTGTCACGATTGACGTTTGACGTTTGTTTGTTTTTGTTTTCGGTTGGTAGTGGTGATAACATAGATTTAGAAATAATATAGATGTAGTTATGATTTGTCATTTCCTGCGAAAATGAGATGGCGAAATAGGAAAGTCCATCTTCTGTCTCATGTGCCGCCATGCTATTTGTACATCTATAGGTACATGATCTAAGGTGATAGGAGGAGGATGATAGGATTGCTCAAACCACAGACTATCTGTTTATTTGATTTGACAATGACATTTGACACTTCAATTTTTTAATTATACTGTATAAATGCGCAAAGGCATACACGACGTTAATCCGCTATTGTGACTGCACAAAGTTTTTTGGGAATATTTCGATAAATAAGCGATAAAAATGGTCAAAATATAAACTTCAAAATAGTTAACAATTTGAGATACCTATAAAAAATTTAAATGTTGCGAGAACGGCCGAGGTTTGTACAATACTTTTCTTCCTCTGACTTCCTCTTGAGACGAAACATCGTATCAAATTTTACAATGGCGTCAACAACAATTCAGCGCTGGCATTGTTCTTTATTTTCATTTTTTTAAATGTTTATACATATTTTAAACAAAGAACTGATGGTTAGTAGCAACCTAACAAAAGCGTCCAGCAATTTCCATTAACAACCGCTAAAATAGGTCTTTTTTGGTAGGCTGGCCATAGTGACACTAAAAACCTAATGTATGAAAACGTGTACATTAAAAAACGTCCAATAGCGGCCGACAATGAAATAAGCTATTGCATATCTTTTATCGCGGGCTTTGAGCGCGGCGAGCGAATCAAGAAATTCCGTAACGAAAATAAAATCTAACACCCCCCACTCCGCCTACCATGTAGCTCGGCCGAGCGTTCGTACTTCACTATCACTACTAGTATACAACAAAGTCGCTTTCTCTGTCCCTATGTCCTTTTGTATGCTTAAATCTTTAAAACTACGCAACGGATTTTGATGCGGTTTTTTTAATAGATAGATTGGTTCAAGAGGAAGTTTTTTATGCGCATGCGAAGCCGGGGAGAGTCGCTAGTGCAATACTAGCGACATTACAACTAGAAAATACCTTGTTAATATAATCGCTGAGTCTCGGCAGAAGCATTACGTGAGGCAGGAGGGCGGCTAGTGAGATGGACAAGGCTTGTAGCTGACACTGTTGAGCCACGGATAAGACTGGGTTGGATATCGAAGATTGTTGGATGCTGAAAATAAAAAATGGTCAAGCGCGAGTCGGTATTACAGGTACTCTTATAATGCTACAATCCTGGTAAACAAGCCTTTTGATAGACGTAAAAATTCCTTGTTACGTCTAACTAAAGGCTTGCAGTTTCAAGGGGTGAATCAATTTGATAACACCTCTTATAAGATGCTACAATCTTGGTATTACAGGTATTTCGAATTGTCTTATGTAACAACAAGAAATCATTTTCAAGGAATCATTTAAATGATACCTCTTATAAGATGCTACAATCCTGGTATTACAGGTATTTCGGATTGTCTATGTAACAACAAGAACTCAAGAGCCTGACTCCCACAACACAGGGAAACCTACCGTGGGTGTCAGAGCGACACAAATCTTTGTAACTTTATACTTGCTAAATAAACTATTTTCATTTCATTTTTCATTTTCATTTTCAAGGAATCATTTAAATGATACCTCTTATAATATGCTACAATCCTGGTATTACAGATATTTCGAATTTTCTATGTAACAACAAGAAATCATTTTAATGATACCTCTTATAAGATGCTTCAATCCTGGTATTACAGGTATTTCTATAACGTATCAAGGAATCACTTTAATGATATCTGTTATAAGATGCTTCAATCCTGGTATTACAGGTATTTCTATAACATATCAAGGAATCATTATAATGATATCTCTTATAAGATGCTTCAATCCTGGTATTACAGGTATTTAGATAGACGTATCAAGGAATAATTTTAATGATATCTCTTATAAGATGCTTCAATCCTGGTATTACAGGTATTTCTATAACATATCAAGGAATCATTATAATGATACCTCTTATAAGATGGTTCAATCCTGGTATTACAGGTATTTCTATAACGTATCAAGGAATCACTTTAATGATATCTGTTATAAGATGCTACAATCTTGGTATTACAATTTTGTAAGTGTACATTGATTAGGTTCGTTATCAATCAACTTCAAAAAAACGAGGTTCTTAATTCGTCTGATTTTTATTAAATATTTGTTTCCATTATATGAAAAAAAAATGTAGTAAATATTTATTGTACAGTGGGCACTGTACAATAAATATTTACTACATTTTTTTTTACAAAATACTCACGCCATGATAAGCTGCAGTACGTCGCATAGAGTCTCCTCTGAAGATAGCTCTATGATAAGCAGAGCTAGTGTCGTGTATATAGCCTCTATATTCTCTTTGGTGTTGGATTCCAGTTGAAGACCTAATAACATTAAATTTAAAATTTAAAAAAACCCACTTCACTTTTTCTTTTTAGTGGTGACGGTTGACTGATTTACCCCCCCACATATTATTTGCAGACATTAGGTATTTTCCCCACTTATACACATATTATTTTGTAATGTGCACGTGATGCGCTTTTATTTGAGACCCCACTCAAGTATATTTGCAGAATTCGGTTGTTCTTCCCCACTTTAACCCCCACAACTTCTAAACGGCTCAACCGATTTTCATCAAACATGTCTAAGAACACTCGCCCGTAAGTCATCTTAACTAAATTGAAATCGCTTCATCCGTTCGGGAGCTATGATTCCAGAGACAGACGCGTCAAACTTATAACACCCCTCTTTTTGCATCGGGGGTTAAAAAGAAAATAATAAAATAAAATAAAATAAAAAGATACTAAAATTAAAACAAAAAGTAATTTTTTATTGATGAAATTATTATTTTTGTAACTCTGGAACAACTAGTCACATTTGAAAAATTCATTCTGCAAATGATAGCCTTATTCACGTGAAAGGTTTATAGGCTATACTACGCACAGGCGTGGTATTTTTAAAATGTATGACAATTGCAAAATCTTTCAAATTAATTTAATTTGTCACAACCGGTGACTTGAACGATAATCACTCACCAGTTAAAGTGAGTCATGCATTTCAAAAATAGCACTTTACATCGCGAAAGAGCAAAACCGCGGAGAATAACTAGACTGTAAATAAAATACAATATATACTAATATAATAAAGCTGAAGAGTCTGTTTGTTTTTTTAACGTTTATAACTCAAAAACTACTGGTCGGATTTGCAAAATTATTTTTGTATGTGAAAGCCTGATTCTTGGGGAAGGTTATAGGCTATAGTACATACACACTAATGGCGATTGAAACCGTGGGGAACAGCTAGTACGAATTAAAGTACCTTCATATAGCGAGCTGAATATAGCGTAGCCATGTTTTGAGATGAAGATCAAATCTTGTCTGGAACATTTTTCCACCGAGATGCCAAGTTGTTCGTACTGCACACTGGAATACACACAAAAAAAAAGAATTAAGGTGATACCTTAGTGAACACTAGCGCCACCTTCATTTAAAAATCATTACTCACTGAAAACACAAGTTATCAAAAATCCGTGTTATTTACTTAAGGTTCTGGATCTGAAGTCAGTATTCTTCATCATCATAAATTTAAGAGCTATGCTCTTGTCGGTGGAGTTCCTTCCATTTTTGTCAATTTAAAACATGTTAAATTATAGTTCCATATAGTTAAAAATTGCAATATTGCATAAAACGGCTGTTATAGCAGTTTTCTAATTTATAACTATAGGGAACTAACTGTCCAGAACCTTAATTACAGAAGACGGATTTTTGATAACTTGTGTTTTCAGTGAATAATGATTTTAAATGAAGGTGGCGCTAGTGTTCACCGAGGTATCGATCGAGGTCTTTTATACCACAAAAGCTGTTACGCAATGTGCATCAAAGTATTTAATGCCCTTCCTACAGATATCAAGACACTTCCAATCAAAAAATTTGTAAATAAAATTAAGGAAGTACTTATTGAGGGTTGTTACTACTCAGTGAATGAGTTCTTGGTAAGAAACAATGTATAAAGTCTGGAACATTTTTTTGGATTATTTTTTGACATTATTATTTTATTACGTGCAATGCTAATTTAATTAATTTGTCCACTTATTATAATTTTAATTATGACTGATATATCATAAACACAGTATTATGTTGCTACATCAATGTATTGCCGTTCCGTTTGACGCAGAATTGATGTTTGTTATCGGTAAGAGCACCGTTCGGATTACTGCCGCGCGTCATATGGCCGAACGCGTGACACGTTTTTTAGCGTTCCGTCCCTATCATGATTATCTGGTAAGTCTTTACGCGAATCTTCACAGGGGATGTAGTTTGGATGGGCTTAAACTGAACCATGGTTATAGAAAATCGTATAACTGCCAGCATTATAATTACTGTGTATTTGTAACAGTGACATATACATTCTATTGACTTTTATATTTAACAATTTGACGATGAAACTGAAAATGTAATTGAATTATAGATCTTAATTAAAATCTACAAGAAAGAATATATTTGCATGCTATTTTGGAAGCAAAACATGTAACAGCACATACTTATCTACTGTAACATCTTGTACTACCATGTTTTAAAGCAAATAAAATGATTTGATTTGATTTAAAGGATTCCGTGCTTCAGCAGGATGGTTTAGCCGTTGGTTCCAATTGTTATCGCTAGATGGCAGTCGTTCTGCCATGTCAGATTTTAGGCAGCCTTGATAAATCTGTCAGTGTTGTCCACCAACACACCCAGGTCATGTTCCCGTGGGTCTGGTTTCCCTGTAAAAGGGTCACGGAGGTCAGACGGCAGTCGCTCCATTGTAATAACTATCTATCTAGTTTAACGTGTCAGTCTGTTTATCTGTCTGTGGTATCGTAGCTCCCAAACGGATTAACCCATTTGTGTTTTCAGTGAATAATTATATTTTAACTGATGGTGGCGCTAGTGTTCACTGAAGTATCATTTTAAACGCTTAAGGCGCTGTATCCCCAACCCTTAGGTATTTAAGAAGGGTGAAGTGCGATTATAGTACGTACTCGTAATGAAATAAGGTTGAAAGTGGCGATACTGAGTTGGCCTGTCACCTGTCTCTGTTTAATGCCATTTCGGTTGTTATTTTTCAGTTTTAATTTAATAATACAATAATTATAACTAAATATTGTAATTTTTTATGTATCCCTTTGGGTCATTCAGTTAAACTTTTTATAGACGTAAAAAAATTGGTAATTTTCGCTGAAGATAGTAATTCGCGACGAAACCTTTTCTTGATATAGCTTTATTGCTATTTTATTTAGCTAGGTTTTAATTATTATTTTTTAAGTATTTTGATGTAATCATTTATTTTGATCTTTGAACTATACATCATATTTTTTTCATGCTTGTATTCCATGAAGAAATAGACGTTTTACGGTATTCTTCGACAGCGCCTTAACTCACGTGGGGTGCTGCAATCTCTCCGCATTCCCCCGTCGGTCCAACAGGGTGTGCAGTATCCTTTGCAACAACGCCCTCGAAGTTGGGTCCCCGGAAGCGGAAACTCTCAGTAGAGCCTCCAAGAAAGCAGCCGGGAAAGCCTTGCTAAGTTCCGTCGTCTTGTATGTCGTGCCTACCTGTGAATAATTTTGTCTTTTATTTTTATTTTTTTTTATTCATAGCCTAGATCAGAAAAAATTGAGTGTATCTCAATATTACCATGGAAATTTAAAATAGAAATAGTGAGACTAACGTTTTTTTATAAATTATATCATCTTATATCTTCATATCATAATCTTATATCTTAACTGCCACCGTGGTCGAGTGGTTAAGGCGTTTGCCTGTAGACCCGGGGGTCGTGGGTTCGATTCCCACGAGAAACATACTTTGTTTAATTGTTTCCGGTTTGGTTAGGACATTGCAGGCTTGAATCACCTGATTGTCTGATAATAAAGATGATGCCGTGCTTCGGAAGGCACGTTAAGCCGTTAGTCCCGGCTGCCATCTGGTAGCCGTTAAAGAAACCACGTCAGAGGCCGAGAGGCGGTTCCGAAGAACTTTGACACCAGGGTGTGCATGGTCAACTGACCGTGACGCCTACTCGAAATGATGAATGATGATCTCATATCTTCCCCAAACAGTGCGATAGGGACAACTGCTGAAATGTACAACATGTTCCCTGATGCCAATATGCGATAAAATTGGCAGGGCCTAATACACAACCCTGAGGTGCGCCTTTATTGAAACTTACTTTTAGCAAAGACTTTGTTGAATGCTCTGCAACATAGTATTAGCTTTAGAACCCCTGCTATCTCTTGAGACCTTGCTAAATCATGATGTCAATCTATAGACTTTCAAAGCTAAAAACGATAAAAGAAGGGTCTAATACACAACCCAGAGGTACGCCTATATTAAAATTGTCTTACTTTCAGCAGTGATTTGAGTAGAATATATCAGCTGTGCTGTATATCGTTTCAATTTTCTGTACCTACGTTTTAAGACTAAAAACAGAAAGAAGACGGGCCTAATGAACAACCCTGAGGTACGCCTATATCAAAAATATGGATAATAAAAACTGTAACCACAGTGGTTTGAATAGAATGCTCTGCAGTATGGTATCAGTTTCAGAATCCATACCATATCTTCAGACCTTGCTAAATCATAATGTCAATCTTTTTCATTTTAAGTTTTAAATCTAAAAACGATAAAAGAAGGGCCAAATAAACAACCCTGAGGTACGCCGTACGCCTATATCAAAAACTAGCTGTTCCCCGCGGTTTCGCTCGCTATTAGTGTGTACTATATATTAGTGGGTATATAGCCTATAACCTTCCCCAAGAGTCAGGCTTTCATATACAAAAAGAATTTTGCAAATCCAACCAGTAGCTTTCAAGTTATAAGCGTTCAAACAAATTCTTCAGCTTTATTATATTAGTATCCATACTAATATTATAAATGTGAGTGTGTTTGTTTGTTTGTCCTTCTTTCACGCCGTAGCTAAGCAACCAATCGACCTGATTTTTGGCATAGAGTTAGTTGAAAGGATGGAGAGTAACATAGGCTACTTTTGGTCCTGAAAAAGTATCAAGTGTCCAAGGGAGATTACTGGAATATTTGTATGTGTACACCAAAAATTTTCTAATTCCACGCGAGCGAAGCTGCGGGTAAAAGCTAGTAGATACATATATATACTATATATAAAGTAAAAATGGACTAACTTTCAGCAGTGACTTGAGTAGAATGCTCTGCAGCATGGAGTCAGCCTTGGTCCCCTTGCCGCCGCCCGGCACCTTGCTGACGATGAACATCATGATGTCGATCTTCTGGAAGTCTGGAAGGTGGTCCGCGAACTCTCCCAAAGCATTAATCAGGGCCTCTTGGTACAATTTTTCGTCTGTTTCTTTCTGTTAATTGACAATACTTGTCAGTAACAAAGTGATTTATTGATAGAACCTTAAAAAATTATAAAAATCAACCTAAAACTATGACTAATATTTACAGATTTTATGTACATGTATGAAAAGAATAGTTATAATAAAAATATTGCTAAATCTTTTGGTGAATTGGCTGTTTCATTGAAATAATCTTTGAAACACCTTCTTGATAAGCAAATTTTTTGCGCGTGGCATAAGGAGTTTGACAGTTTAGCGCGGCGCGCGTGTTCGTAACGATCACAATGTCAAGCGACGGCGAGTGCGCGGCCATGTTGGATTGGTCGCCATTAGTGGCCTCTGGCCGAGAAGGCAAGCGAGGCGTACTTGTGAACGTAAGCCCCCTAAGGATGGGGGAGAGTTATTAAAATGCAATGATTGCATAGATAGGCGACACTATAGAGAACTTGTAGGGAGATCAAGCAGGTGCGACTGGAAAGAGATGCGAAATGCTAGTACAGCGCACTCTCCCGAGATTCGGCTCGTATAACCGAGAGGTTGGTAGAGCCATGGGAGGTGGAGGGAAGTGGTCGCCATTAGTGGCATTTCTATCTTGAGCTCCTCCGTGCTTCAGAAGGCACGTTAGGCCGTTGGTCCCGGCTGTTATCGGTAGATGGCAGTCGTTAGGCTGTCAGATGCCTTTAGACAGCCTGAAAAATCTGTCAGTGTTGGCCACTAACACACCCGGGTCATGTTCCTGTGGGTCTGGTTTCCCTGTAAAAAAGGTTACGGAGGTCAGAAGGCAGTCGCTCCATTGTAATAACCAGTTCCGCCAAATCAGGACCAAGATTAATAGCGTACTCTGGGCCCTGAAGCGTAAGCTGAAGATGTAACTGGGAAACACGCTCTGATGAAGAAGATATACAAATGACATATTTTTTATAGCATCATATCAATAATCATATCAATAATTTGTACTTGAACGCTAAGCTTAGTCTTTCACTCTAATACCAATTTTTTTTAAATCAGTTAAAATAGTGTGCTGAAACCTAAAAATAGAAACAACAATTACCTCAGAATCTCTGGCAACGGAGGCTCTCAAATTAGTCAAAAGATTGTTGATAATCTCCAACACAGATGGACCTGAAACAGATAAAATAAAATTCTCTTTGCGACTGAAATGATGATGAAGACTTAATAGAAGGAAGACTGATGCTTAAAGCACTAAATAGATATTAATACCAAGGTAATTATAATGCTTCTACTAAGTCATGTGAGCCTGGTATCTTATGAAACCTGTGAATAATTAAAGCTGTTTTAATTTTATGAACAAAATAGCTCGAAGTACTTTAAGGGCTTCAGCTGATAAATAATTTTTCTGGATTCTAGATTGCTTAAAATTTACCTCCATCAAAAGGGTATTTGTAAGGGTAGTAAATACTTACCATTATTGATATTGACACATCAAATATTTAAGCATATATTAATTTTATTTAGAACATAGTCTTTAAAATCAACATAATTACTAATTTATACAATAAGCTATCTTTTTTCATGGTACCAACCTGTATAATTATACTTATAATTATATAGACTGGCAAAGAATGCCATGTGGCATTAGGTCCACCTATTGTTTTTAACAATTAAATCTAAAGTTCCTTGTTTCTACATAAGTAAATTAGTGATTTTGCTAAAAATATACCTCGATCTGGGCCCAGGTAAGTTAAAAGTCTAAATAATTCCCACGGAGGATATATAGAGATAATTCAACTGTTCCAGTATTGACATTACATATAACGCTTCTACTATGTCATGGGAGCCTAGTACCCAATCCAAAGTTCTTTGTTTTTCTACCATCGGTTTATAAATCATGTTGTACAATTTATTTATATTTTATTATTTATAGAAAACTTACAGCTAATTTTACAATGATAGAACTTACAGTAGAAGTATATATGGCCAATTACATTTGATTAGATATTGCTATGATTAAACAAATAGCTAATCTCACCGACGCTGTCCCCGGCGGCGATGGCCACGATATTGCTGAGCACGGCTGCCCGAGCCGCCCGCACTCTAGTCCTGGCCTTGGGGTCGGCGGACCCAGGGCAAGCCGCGTCTAAATGCTGCATCAGGGCTTCCACCACGCTGTACGAGTATTGAGCCTGAGAAATAAAATAATAGTACCTATTACCGGCAGTTCTGGAACTACTAGACTTTAGAGTAAAAAAAAACCAGCAGTTGTGTGTAGCAATTTTAATAAAAAAAACCTGTGCAGCGCCCCTGGCGGATAGTAAGGTAACAATTCCATACAAAATCCTAACGTAGTCGCTAGCGTCTGCGTTTATAAATCTCATAATGGGGGTAAAAAGCGGGCAGGGTCAGTTGACTTTATAACCCACTATGAACTCAGGTTGTAAATGGAAAGGAAGCTCAGAAGCTCAAATAAAATAAAAGTCATAAATCTGTGTAAATTCCCCAAGCGTATAGCACGCATTGAGAAACTGTTAGTGCTATCAGTGCCTATTTTAATAAATAAATGTATAAAAAATATGGGAAAATTAAGGTGACTGACCTGAATTGAAAACATTATAATCTTGAAGGTGTGGACTGCGAAGTCGTTCGGCACCCACAACTCGTGTCGATCGAAATGCCTGCAAACAACATGGACGTTATTATATTTGGAATACTTGCTGGGTAATTAATTAATTAATTCACGGTACTGTTTAGATTCTAAGCTTTACATCTTCATTCTCCCACCAGCTGAAGTATACAACAACGGCGAGTCCTATGCAATTCATGTTTACCTAGTACTCCTGACGAAGCTGGTACTGTAACTTCATTCTTCCAGCGGCCGCAGTATACAACGGCGAGTTCTTAGCAATTCATGTTTGCCTAGTACTCCTGATGTGAAAACTGACTCACTCGAAGCTCGGGCCTCTCTGTACCCTGGATACTTACCACAATGACACCTCTTTGTCATTCATGTTCGCCTAGTACTTCCCATCGTCTGTTTTAAAGAAAAATCCCACTTTGTCCAGCAGTGGACGATGCCAACTCACGTGAGCACAGGCCGCAGCACGCTCCGGATGTGCTCGAAAGTAGCCCTGCCCACCAGCTCCCGCAGGCAGGCCTCCGCCAGCCGCGGCGGAGACTCCTCGATGCCTGCTGGGAGTCCTATTCATGACACTGTTAGAACTTCTCTCCCAGCAGCCGCATCATCGCCGACGGTGAGTCTTACTTCATGTTTGCCTTAATTCATGTTTGCCTAGTACTCCTGATGTGAAATGCTGACTCACTCGAAGCTGGGCCTCTCTCTGTATACCATACTTGGATACTTATCACAATGACCTCTTTGTCATTCGTGTTCGCCTAGTACTTTTGAGTTGCTAAGGAGAACTATGTCCAGCGGTGGACAAAGCCAACTCACGTGAGTATAGGCAGCCCTCCCCACCAGCTCCCGCAGACAGGCCTCCACCAGCCGCCGCGGAGACTCCTTAATGCTTGCTGGGAGTCCCATTCACGATACTTCTCCCAGCGGCCGCAGTATACAACGGCGAGTCCTTAGTAATTCATGTTTGCCTAGTACTCCTGATGTGAAAAGCTCACTCACTCGAAGCTCGGGCCTCTCTGTACCCTGGATAGTTATCACAATGACACCTCTTTGTCATTCATGTTCGCCTAGTACTTATCAATCAATCAAATTCTTTGCTTGCGTATATGGGTACAACAAGCATGTTACAATTTTTTTTTTAAAGGAACTGCCATACACTACCCATCGTCTGTTTCAAAGGAGAGCCCCACTCTATGTCCAGCAGTGGACGATGCCAACTCACGTGAGCACAGGCCGCAGCACGCTCCGGATGTGCCCGAAGGCAGCCCTGCCCACCAGCTCCCGCAGACAGGCCTCCGCCAGCCGCGGCGGGGACTCCTCGCCGCCCGCCGGCAGTCCGTCGGGCTCCATGCACGATACTGTCTCGTATTTCTCGGCGGTCTGTTACAAAAAAAAAGAAAATGTCAATGTTAACCCACATCAAAGAAATCCCAAACCATATAGCTGAGCTGGTGATTAATTACTCTTAACAGTTAGTCTGGTGAAGAAACCACGGAACAAATAAAAAAACCAACGTGTTGCACTCCGGGGGCGAAATTTATGTATGGAGTTTGCAGGTACAAAAAATGGCGACAAACATGGCGTATCATGGCGAATGCTGTCATCTCACTTCTTCATCATACTTTCTCTTTATTTACGCTTTGACACTTTATCAATTTTTGGAGAGAAAGAACTGTCACTTTATCCGCGCTGTATTTAATTTCTAAAACTTAGATTTTTCGAGTATTAGTGCATAATATTGGTGGATTATATTCGCTAAGTGTTCGTAAACAAGCGTGAGTGTCGGAAAGTGGTACAATGTCGTTTGTGTGACTTTAATCCTTGTCACCAAAATCTCCAAGATAATGATAAGTGAAATTTTTCCACCGCTTCACTTAGCCTTCTGACTTGACTTGACTAAACATGACTAACTACTGACTTGACTTCACCCTGTGACTTAACCAAATGAAGAAGTTGAAGAAAATTCAAATTAAACTTGATACTGGCAAAATAAGCTTTACGTTTGATTGCCATTTCGTGGATATGCCAAAACAAAGAAAAAAAAAAAGAAATCCCAAATCGAAATTGTACGTTAGCCGCGCGGTAGAAAGAGAGGAGGATATTACTTCCTGTCCAACGTCACGTGGTGTACTTTTCGTCATTCTTACGAATTTTCGATTAGGTCACGTGTCCTGTAACGCGAGTTTGACATTTTTACCCAGGTTTAACCCATCCCAAAAAGTACACAACAATGTGACAGTTATAGTATTTAAGTCGCTACATGTGACCAACTTGTGAGCAAAATCCTCCCCATTTTTCTCTCATTCGTCTTCCAACTCCCTTAGTCTTCTGTCCAATTTTTTTTGGCCTTCGTCTCTTTCTGTACTAATCAACCAATAAATCAGCCCATCTTTACGAATGCCATTTCAGCCAATAATAGGGTAGGAGTGAAAATTCTAAAAACGCTTGAATTTTTGTCTGTCTTGACAACCAAAACCAACACGACAATGACATTTGTTTTTTTTACCGAACGAAGCAAAGGAATAGACCGCATAAACTGTAGCGACGCCATTAATTCGTCATTAAAATATAATATTTTATTTAAAATAATTGGCTGATTCTAAAAATCTGAGATTTATTTCTGGTATCAAGGAACCTTATTCCTACCGACAGAAAAAACTCCAATATTTTCACTCCTACCCTATTCTAAAACCGTTTTGTCAAAATGTTTACCTGCATATTGTACAAAAGCGATGGTACAATCTTGTCCATATGCTGTGCTTCCCATATGTTTTCAACCAGGTCGTCTGACACAGTCTTTCTTATCACACCCTGAAATAAATAAGAAAAAGTAGGGTGTATTATCTACTAGATTCATAAAAAATAACAAACGAGTTATTTTTTTTTTTAATAAATTACTTTTTACTTTCTCGTTTTCTCTTACCAATATTTAACGTGAAAGAAAGAGACAAAGATACGTTAAGGGCTAAGGTATATGTCTTACCTGATCAGATGCAAACTTGGCTTTCATTTGCGGACTAGACAGAGCCGTGGAAGATTGTTAAACCTCTTGATTGAAGTACTAGGCTAGCATAAAATCAAAGTTGTTCTAACTCACCTGGAGCCCCTGAATGCCAGCCAATCGGATCTTGTCCCTGGCAGCGACATCCCCGTGGTTGCTGTGACACATGGCCGAGAATTTTGATACAAAGAAATCGTATCGGCGGTGATAAGAAGGCGTGTCTTCTTCTATATTCGCGAATCGGACGAACTGTAAAACATATTCAAAAGTTAAACTCATATAGAGGTATTTTTTTTTATAGGAACCGATGTTGAGAATATGAATTTATCCAAAATCAGTACATCAATAATGATAGCTTATGAATGTGCTCAGACAAGCAAGCGACGTGAATTAATGCTGAATAAAATTCTAATAGTGTTAAGGGCTCATTCTTCCTCGTCCTTATATGTGAAAAGGCTTCCCCCGCGTAAAATTCCCTCGGGAAGAGATTTTTCTAGGCTGAAAGGTACCCTATGCCCTTCTCAATACTTCTAGCTATGTGTAAGCGAAATTTCAGGAAAGGAAAAGAAATTTGATTCGGTACATAGGGCGTGAAGAGGTAACAAACAAACTAACAAATATACAAACACACTTTCGCATTTATAATATTAGTTGGGGTAAATTTCTTTACTTTTTTTGTTTGATGGTTTCCATTAAACTTAAGAATAGACTTCTGAATAATAGAGCAGTCAAATAGAAAACAACTTACGCTTTGTGTGGCCAGTATCTGGAGCTGAGGGTCGGTGGATTCCAGCAGCTTCTGCACCATTTTGAGGAACGACTCGACGAACAAGTTCAACGTTTGGGCGTGGCAGGCGAGGAGCAGCTGGTCCATAGCTTCCATCGCTATTATCACGAACCTGGGATGGAGGAAAATATGAATAGGTTGTTTGCCGGCTTAGACTCTGAATGAACCCCCATTACGACAAGCGACCTGAACATTCAATGTAAGAAATACTCGTACTCATACTCCAGGTTGAATAGAATAGAATAGTACTTAATATAGATTAGAATAGTATACCTACTACCATCTCTAAAAACCATGCAAGAACGATTAAGTAAGGAAGATGTAGCCTTAAATCATGTATTGCGCTGTCTCGCTTACTCACTGTAGTGAGTTCGACAACTTACCTAGGTCTCTTCACATAAAAGAAGAAGTCGTGCTTTTTGTTAGGAAAAAAAATATGACTAAGACCCGAATTCACCAACATACATATAATCACGTCTTTATCCCATGGGTAGACAGACACTAGGGCCATAAAATCTTAGGCCACGTTTAGCACGATGATAGTTGAAACAGGAAATCAATAAACCACCATTATTCACCCTCCTAATGTTTAATTAATCGAAAATGCCACCCCGGATCGAACCTGGCTCAAAAGTTGCTCACCCATAATGCTAGCGTTACGCCCTTTTGAATGGCAATTTTCTTGAAATGTATGATTTCTAGTAGTTTCATCAGTAAACTTATAAAAGTGGTAGAAAGCCTGCCTCCGTGGTCCAGTGGTTAAGGCGTTTGCCTGTAGACCCGGGGGTCGTGGGTTCAATTCTCATGGGAAGCATACTTTGTTTAGTTGTAACATTGCAGGCTTGAATCGCCTGATTATCTGATAATTAAGATGATTCCGTGCTTCAGAAGGCACGTTAAGCCGTTGGTCCCGGCTGCCATCTGGTAGTCGTGAAAGGAACACGCCAGAGGCGGTTCCGAAGAACTCTGGCACCAGGGTGTGCATAGTCGACACAAAATGATGATGAGTAGTAGAACTGGATTTCTCGTCGACTTACCCATGTCTCCGCCTGTAGATATCCCTGGACGCCTTTTGAAACAGGTACTCGCCAATCCTGTCCAGTTTCTCCGGGCTGGAGAGCGAGTAGAACGTGAGTTTCTCCATGTTTGATTTGACGAGGCCATCTTGCGGGGAAGTGGGGAATATGTTGTCGACGAGCCGCTTGTAGCGAGGCCGTAGGGCCGAGCAGCAGCCGCAGCAACCTGGAATAGGACGACGAATTGTCTAGATTTTTTTATACATACATACATATAATCACGTCTTTATCCCATACGGGATAGACAGAGCCTAGAGCCATAAGACCTTAGGCCACGTTTAGCATAATTGTATAGTTGAAACAGGAAATCAATAGTGATGGGTTGCTAGCCGCATCGCCTATGTCATGATAGTCATGATTCCCCTATTCGGCGATTCTCTCAGTCGACTTTTACTGCTTGCAAGAGAAGTAACTGGTACAATTAATTTTATATTTTCTTTATATTTTTTTTATAACTAAACTATACTTATTCAAAAAAAATGATAAAAATCTAAATTAACTGGTGTGGCATGGCACTAAGAACACTGGCTGTTTAGTATTATTTCAATCACATGAACAAAAAAGTTTTTTTTGTTCATTATTATTAGTTTAAGAGTTAGGCTCTACAACATACAGTTAGTTTAATTAAGCCTTCATTGTATTAGGATTATTATTTAGTTATTGCTAAAAGCATTAACTAAAAGTCAACCACTTGTTTGTTAACGATATTTATTACTGGTTATTACAGTGGACTGGCATTTGACCTCCCTAACTTATTTAGATTTATAGTGAATTTAAATTAAAAGGATCTGGGTTTGATCCCCGGACAGGTCAAAATGAAAAATGAAAATATATCTATTTGTTATAAAAATATAGTATCGTCGAGTTAGTATCCAATAACACAAGTCTCGAACTTAGGTACTTTGGGGCTAACTCAATCTGTGTGATTTGTCCCTATATTTATTTTTTTATTATTTACTAGCGACCATGCGAAGCTGGGGCAGCTTCGCATGGGCATAACTAACTTCCTCTTGAATCACTATCTATTAAAAAAACCACATCAAAATCCGTTGCGTAGTTTTAAAGATTTAAGCATGCATAGGGACATAGAAAGCGACTTTGTTTTATACTATGTAGTGATGATTTTATTATGATCCGGGTCTCTTAATGGCCAAAACTTTCAGATTTTTCAGGCTGCCCAAAGGCAGTCTACAAGTCACGACATCTCTCGGCTAAATCCATCAAATCTTTAGGTAGATAAGATTTGCGGGCTATAGAGTCGTCCCAAAGAAAAAAAAACATCACACGCATTTAAAAACATAACCCTCTTCGGTGAAATCGGCTAATAATACTCACATGTCATATAAACTGTTCTACTGATGAAAAAACAAGTGCGATGGGTAATTTTCCTCAACGGGATCATTTTATTCTCAAACACTTAAATTTTCAATAACACAGTCAATAACAAAACACTTGTTATACCTACAATATATTGTGTACCATATGGTATTACATATGTATTAGTAATTTTCACACTATTTTAACACTTGCACCTATGACTATAAAGTTCAAAATTGTCATGATTTATGAGTTTTTTTATAACTAAACCATCACTGTTTACTTGATTTGTATACTATGTCTGTAATATTTTTTTTTAATTAATTCAGTATGTAACATATAACATTGCATATAAATTTTGACTCTTTTGATATCTCATAAATGACTCACTTCACTTGACACATGTTAATATAATGTTATTTCAAACTATAGGTACATTAACGTTTAGTTATTTTAAATATCCGGTTATATGACGGAGTAAATATTAATAAAATTGATTTATGAGTTCGTACGGTGTTATGTAGCACGTTTACACACAGTTGATGTCTTACTATCGAATGATAACAGCTACGTTTGAGATAACAGCTCTGACACTTACAATATGTAGGGTCGCTGCCCTGTCTGTGGTTTTTAGGACAAATAATAATAATTAAGTAGTTTAGTTATGTAAATAATATATTTTTTGTTGAATAAAACAAATTAGACAATAATAATAACACATGCACATAATATGTGTATGGTGTGTGCATGTATGTGTACATATGTTTCAATGTGTACACATGTTCTCATTCAAAATAACACACATAGAACTGTGCCCTTCTCATTTTATTTATGAATGCCATTGTGGCCAATATTTTTTTAAAACTATACTAAATAGTATGAAATAAAAGAATCTATCAAATTGGATGAACAGTTGACAGGACTTTGTACTTACTTATATGTAGGAATTTGAAGTTTTTTGGTATTTTATTGCAAATTTCTTTAGAAAGAAATCAATCGTGTTATAGATTCACGTACTGAAAAAACTTTGAACATGTGGCGAAGCATAGTAAAAGTGTCCTGTATTACCCAGATTAGGTAAAAACGACGTAAGTTATTCCTATCGAATTTTATTCACTGTATGGACACCCTACTTTAGCCAAGATTTCTTGGGTTAAAAAACTTAAGCCTTGCTAAAGAATATTAAATCGTTTACATATGTTTATAGAGTTTATATCTACTTTCATGATTAATTACTAAGTACTTCAAGTTAATCTGAGTCAGGTCAAGTTAAAGATGTTATGATAATCTGGTGACAGAACACGGAAGTAATTCTTACGGGGTAAATAAGGGGTAATTATAATAATTATTAAACGTTTTTAAGCCCAAAATAACTAAAATTTATATTTTAGTAGCCAGCTATGCGCTTTTTGGGGCAAAAAAATATTATAATGAGCATATTTTGTACAAAAGTTTTAAAAAAATATGCAATTTAACAAAATCAATGCAAAAATAATAATAATAACACTTTTTTGAATCATAAAAATCTTTTATTCAACACATTTATTTATATCATATCCTTCTGAATAAAAATTAATTCAATTTTTATTTCATCGACAAAAGACAATACTTAAAAAAAAAAGATTTAAAATAAAAGTTTATTTTAATGCCAAGATATTTTTCAGTTTTTTATTTTACTTATTTATATGAAATGTAAAATGTTAAAAAATACTTTCTGTCACTAATGGTAGGTAAGTATAACGTTTATATTATTTAAGGAAGATAATTTAACACATTAAGTTGACAACGCGCCGTCGGTCGCGCGTCACACCGGTAACTGATCTATTTTTGGAGTCTATCCTGATTTCCTGAAATAGATGACACCTTTGGAAGAGGCGGTCTGGATATTGATCACTTAACTTTTACACAAAAGTTAAAAAATAAAGGCATTTTTTAATACTTAACATGTTGTTGCCTGAGACAAATAAATAAACAAATTTACTTGTTTTTTTAAAGATCTTTCCTATGTTTAAAACAACAACAAACAAAGTATAATCATCATAATCCGAGCGTGTTTCCTAGTTGCATCCTAAGCTTACGATTCAGTGCCCAAATTTATTAAAAAAATATTTTACGGATCGGGATCAGTTAGTTGCCAACACAGTCATATTTTTCAGACCTAGAGGCATTCGACGCAGTCTAACGATTACCATCTTGAAATAACTTCTCATTCAATGAAATTTTATATGGGAATAGTTTGACACCCTACGAAGGACATAGGCTACTTTTCGGAGCAATATTAAAGAGTATCACGCGGGCGGAGTCACGAGCAACAGCTAGCATTTTTATGCCATTCAGTTGGCAATCAGGAAATAAGGAATTTGGCGTCTACCTAGTAAGTTATCAAGCCTCCCCGGCAGAGGTGATATCCATAGTTATGGGCAAGTATTTGTGTGTAACCTTTTCAATAGGTCAATACGCAATGAGGTTGCTTACAAACCACCCGAGTTGAAAGGACAAAATCGGTCAGGCCCGAGTCTGCTTCGCTCTTAAGGGATTCGTCCTAGCACCTTCCTTCATGGGAATTTTTAGGGAGTCCACACACTTATCGACGTGGAATCATCGCCTTTGTGTGTGTAAGGGTGTCGACCACAGAGAAATTTATATTCAGTAAGTAGTATCGACGTTGACACGAATTGAGGAGCTCGATAGCCTAGCGCGGCGCGTGTATTCGTAACGATAGCACGCGTCAAGCGACGGCGAGTGCGCGGCCATGTTTGGATTGATCGCCATTAGTGGCATTTCTATCTTGAGCTCCTCCGTGCTTCGGAAGGCACTTAAGCCGTTGGTCCCAGCTGTTATCGGTAGATGGCAGTCGTTAGGCATGTCAGATGCCTTTAGGCAGCCTGAAAAATCTGACAGTGTTAGCCACTAACACACCCGGGTCATGTTCCTGTGGGTCTGGTTTCCCGGTAAAAAGGGTTACGGAGGTCAGATGGCAGTCGCTCCATTGTAATAACCAGTTCCGCCAAATCAGGACCATGATTAATAGCGTACCCTGGGCTCTGAAGCGTGAGCTGAAGATTCAACCGGGAAAACACGCTCGGACGAATAAGAAGTATCGATGTTTACAGGAAGCTTTTTTTGTCGGGTTGGTGCCGATTTCGCGTCGACAAGTATGGGGACTCCCTTACCATAATTTTGTATGAAAATAAAAGTGGCCAAGTGGGGATTCACTGGCTTTTTTAATCAAACTAATTTCAGTTCAATAGATAAAAACATAACTGTGCCGACCCCACAGAAAAGTGGGATAAGGTAAAGGAAAAGAAAGAAAGATAAAAACATCATAACAAAACATACTTCATTATTCAATATCTACATAAGACCAAAACCAAATAATAGGTAATAGTCTAAGACCAAGGTTACCTGTCAAAGGCCATTTGTAATTAGCATTTAATTAACAAACATATTTCTACTGTTTCTGAAGAATTGTTCTTTTATTTATTTATCAAATTTTATTGATCCATACCTAGGTAAAAATACTAATGGCGAGAGCATTCTCTACAAGTCAACTATTGGAAAACAAAAAATCAGAGAGGTTACTGCCGTCACTTAAAACCATGCAAGATTCAGTGTGTAAGCGAGATGTCGCCTTACATCATGTATTGCGCTGTCTCGCTAACTCACTGGATCTTGCATGGTTTTAAGAGATGGTAGTATGCCACCTGTACAACGCACTATTACTAATTCTGTGACAATGCAAAAAGTTTAAGTACTTTTATCTATATCTTCTTCTATATTATATTATATATATATAAAAGAAAGTCGTGTTAGTTACACTATTTATAACTCAAGAACGGCTGAACTGATGTGGCTGAAAATTGGGGAGAAGGTAGCTTAGAACTAGGAGGACATAAGTACCTATTATCCGGAAAAATGTTCCCTAGGGAAGTTTACGCGGGCGATGCCGCGGGCAAAAGCCTGTTTTATAAAGTATCAACTTCTTCAAGATATTTATGTAATTTTATGGTGCACTAAAGTGTATTTTCTTACTTACTTATGCCACCGAAGGGCCTACTGGACTGACAAAAAAAAAATAATGAATTTTATGGCTGTCAAAATAAATTATTCAGCCATTCAAAACGTAATTTCGGATTCCATAATTCAAGGTCAAGTAAATAATAAATGAATTGATTTTCATTAACATTATTTTATTGAAAGTAAACTACAATACACTAATGTTTTCTCTTATCATCTCTACTATCTCTACTGGACTTTGAACGGTCATAATCATCATATTTCCTTGATGATGTTCGACTCCTTTTATCATCAGACCTTCTCTCCCGCGAGCGGTCAGTATCGCGTTCCCTTGAGCGAGACTTATGCCGTTTACTCGAATATTCCCTTTTGCGGTCATATGGAGACCTGGATCTCCTGTCTTTTTTGGATTTATGACTGCTGTGATATTTAGAAGTAAGGGGAGGAGTTTTTGGTGATTTATCCTTTTTAGAATCACGTCTACTGTCTTTAGAAGTTGATGCTGCTGGTGATTCAGTCTTCTTCTCCTCTGCTTTTGCATTGTTCTCTTTCGCTGCCAGTCTATTTGCCTGATAAATTTTCCGTAACAGTTCAACTTTACTTTCCAACTCGTCCGGATTGACTTTAGGACGTTTATATAGCTGTAGAATCCGCATACAAACTTCTCGTATGTCTTCTTCTGTTACTTCGAATAGTAGAAACCAGTGAGGGTTATTTGGCAGTGGCAATCCTATTTTACGGGCTGTCAAATATATACATGCACAAGCGATTGTCTCTGGGGGAAATCTCATAAAGACGTCAGTACGTAGCGCATCATTCATGTAATTCCAAGCCATCTGCATTAACTGGCGATTCTTTTCATACTGAAGTACTTGCAAGTAAACCACAATAAGCTTGTGTGGATGTTTCACATGTACACAGAAACCTAGTTCTTTCAAAATTCGTCTCTCCGCTTTTATAACCTGATTCTTTGCTTCTATGTAGTTCTGGTCAACAATTAACGGGCTAATAGTCCTCTGACACCTCACCTGTTTGATATGATGAAATACGTTGATGACGTCACGGATTCTACACGGTTTCTCTTCCACCTTAGAGGCTAAGTAAATGCTACCCATCGCCATAACCTCCATAGGAAATCTGACGAAGGATTTTGAGTAGTAGAATCTTTGTAGGTATATCTGGCCTGTAGCCATAGCTACTTGAGGTAGTTTTAGCAGGATTCCAGCTGTTTGAATGAGTTCGCATCCTAATATGCGCAAATCTGTTTCCGTTTCAATGTCCAGCCCATCGGCTTGTGATGGAGTCTCTTTGAAGGCCGATTCCGGCAGCAAACAGTTGTATAGCGTCAGGATGATCTTTCCATAGTTTTTTTGTGGTTTTGTTGGTGCTGCAGCATTGGTTTTAGTTGAGGTTTGCCCAGTAGTTGCCGTCATGGTGAATATATTAAACTCACTTACACCGTTGGTCACAGATGTGAAACTGTCACTACACACTAGCCAAACGAAGATGAATTCATGTGGATATATTACATGGTCTTAATATCAGTAATTTTACGTAGATCACAAAATCAACAATACCACTGGCTAGCCACTTTCCTTGACGTAAAGAACGAACGAAATTGATTGACAGCCAGGACAAGATGGCGCCACGAAGTATCAAAATGTCAAAGTCTAATTTTATAAACAATTTTTTCCCAAAATAACAATAAAATTCCAAGAAATTTATAATCAACATACCTTGTGTCATATCTTCAGCTAACTTTTAACACTCACAAGATAAATTAACAATTGGAGACATTCTTATTTACAAAACACGGCAAATAAAGATGAATCACACAGATGTTCCTCAAAACTGCGTTCCGTAGTGCGCAACATTTCGCATATTATGATATCATCATTTTCGATTAATTCTACTCATTGCCACATTACGATAGAATACTCCTCACAGTCCTCACCTCGTTGCTATGGACGTAATAAGCTCGATAGCCACAGGGGGGTTACTACCGTCTCTTAAAACCATGCAAGATCCAGTGAGTAAGCGAGACAGCGCAATACATGATGTAAGGCGACATCTCCCTCGCTCAGTCATTCTTGAATGGTTTTAAGAGATGGTAGTAACGTGGCAGATGGTTTACTACCATCTCTTAAAACCATGCAAGATCCAGTGAGTAAGCGGGACAGCGCAATACATGATGTAAGGCGACATCTCCTTTACTCACTGGATCTTGCATGGTTTTAAGAGATGGTGGTAATAGGTGGTAAAGGTGTATGTATTGCGCTGTCTCGCTTACTCACTTGTTTCAAGCCTGCTAAAATAGTTAATGGTAACCCCCTGTGGTGTTTATTTATCTCACCATGTTTTAAATAATTTACTTAAAATAAACAATCGCTCTTCGATAAAAAACTTGTTCCAAACAACAATCATTCATTTCTTGCGTAACATGAAAAGTCATTTACCGGAAAACAGAAAATTATTTTTCCGGAAGTGACGCATTTTTAAAGTAGCGGCAAGCGGTAATTTTAAATCACTAATCAATATTTTTTTCGTGAGAAAGATTCTTGGCTTGATTCAGCTACAACTAATGCCATGCCAATTAAAAATACTTGTTGTAAATAATATATGTACACCTTATTTACCGTGCCAAATAGTTTGATAGATTGTTAAACACTCAACCTTGAAAATTTATTTTATTTATAATTTAATTTAACCTAAATACTTACATCCAGGATCGGTGCATTTTTGAACGAAGGAGTCGAAAAAATCATGCCCTTCACCAGCTTCAAAACAACACTTTACAAAAGACATTTTAATTCAAAAATCAACAATAATTTCAACAAGTACCTATTTGTATTTAATCTAATATTTTCTTTACATTTATTTGTACTTTTACAAAATAAAGAATTATAAAATTATTGATATTTGTATGGGGTTTTCAGTTTTTAATTTTAAATTATCTGAGAATAATAACAGATTTATTGAGGATAAACCTATGATTTTTGGAACAATAACATTAAGAGATAATTTTAACATCTACTAACACTAAATAAGACATTGCTCAGGATAATATCACTTTTATATACTATTTTATTTAATAATCTAAATAAATCAGGTAAATGGAGTCACATTTCGGAGATGATTGAGTTTATTTTTTGTCTAATAATAACTGGGGTGCGTGCGTAATATTTGCTGCGTAGCCAAATTTTGTGCCACCTAAAAGTTCAGAAAATGAGTAGAAGATACGATCTTCCAAATTTAGTAGGATAATGCGCAGCAAACTTGAGTTTTCTTGATCTGATGAAAATGCCTTCAGAGAGCGCTGTAGACATAGTTCTGATTCGCGGTGATAGATGGCGTTGTTATGATTAATAGTTTGTTAATATTATAACAGATGTCACTACAAATTTAATTAAAGTTGTACAAAAATCATTAAAAAAATATTTCCAAGACTGTCTTCTTATCGAGGTAGGTGTGACGATACCTTGGTGAACATTAGGGCCACCATCAGTTAAAAATCATTATTCACTGAAAACAAAAGTTATCAAAAATCCGTCTGACGCAAGTGGCCGTTTTAAGCAATATTGCAATTGGACGTAGTTTAGCAGAAAGGACTCAATCAACAAAATGGTCGAAAATGAGTAAGTGGCACCGAAGTGCTCTATCATGTTAGATCTTTCATCCACAGAAATAAAATTGTGAAAAAAAACACAATAAGTATTTTTTTTGGTACTAGGTACCAAACCACATGTTCAGGCATATTATTTTTCTTTTTAGCTGAAAGGACCTAATCTTCTTGGTGCCTTACTGATAAATACAATATACGTGAAAGACAGCCGCAATAAAAATAACACCACCATTTGTGGTAGATAATTATAAATATAATATTTCAACACTGATCTTCATAAGCGCACACGCATTGTATAGTAGCAATCTCGTCTATTTATTATTAAATTATGTGTTTTAAAATAATAGTCACTATGAAGAGGAACGACCGAATGTTATTAAGGTATTCCAAACAATGAAGGTAAGTTATTATTATCAAAATTTTGTTCATTGTATAATGTTATATCCTCAAAATGTTTGCTAAAACAATGAAACTAGTAGTTTTATTCAGATAAATCTTATCATCATAAAGTTTTATAAACAGGTCTGTTCTGCTAAATTATATCAAATACACTATCTAACATAATGATTTTAACAGAAAGGATCCAAATCTATATTTTACTAAATAACTTCAGTAAATAAGAATGTATAGAAATTTTATAACATACATATAATAAAAATTAAATTTACCAATCCATTCACAAAATGATTAAAAGTTTTAAATTGGAGCATACATGAGTAAACTTTGATTAAAAAATATATGTTTTTAATTATGTTTATTTTATGTCTCAATAACCTCTAGTTTCAAGCTTTTAATGGGCACTTAAGTTTATCTTTCTTTATTTATCCCATTCTTTGTACAAAATAAAATCCAATATGATTGATTTACTAGTAGTTTATTTGAATAAAACATATATTTTCTTCATTTATTTCTACGTGGGTCTTTACTGCTGAATAAAATCAAACACACTTCCAAGGAAAAAACAATTTCTCAGAAAGGATCCAGACTCATATATTTCTAAATATCTTGATTATTTAAGAGTGTATTAAAATTATATATACTACATTTAATACCTACCTAATTTACACATATATTCATGAAAAATTTAAAAAGGTCCACCTAGAAAATTTATGAGTAAATTTCATTTAAACTTCAAAAAATCGTATCTCGAAACAAGGTGAATGTGGATTGAGTCCTTTCTGCTAAACTACGTCCAATTTGTAACTATAGAATAATTTAATAGGTTTGTTTGTTAAATATACCAGTACAGTAAGATAAATGCAACGCCAATTTTTATTTGCTAAATCTATTGGGGGGAACACTAGCCCTGGCTTACCTAAAACCTGGAACTCATTGCACGCAAGGCGCTCTATGTAAACCTACCAGTATGAACTGTATATTGTATGAATGACCTTGCACTCAATTGAAAGTCTTCGATTATAATATCAAAAACAAAAGAAACTAATAGAGCTGGCAGCTAAATACATTTTTAACGCGGAAAAGATTAAAGTTTCTTCCGTATTCTAATTTTAAACACTTTTGTTAAAATCGGCCAGTGCTACATTACCGGAAGGAAATGACCAACGATGTTTAATTGTATCCATTTTTCTTACTTATTTTCGAACAATGGTATAATTTTGACAAACTAATAAATATTATTACGCGGTTAATTAATATCGATAGGATTTCTCTAGACATTAATTGACCCCGTCTCGATATGACTAGATAGCCGGTACGACTATCTAGTCATATCGCCATTCGACCAAATCTCTATTGGACAGATAGTCCTATAGATAATAATAAAAGATAACAGGCGTGGGTAGAGTAGAGAGAGAGAGAGAGAGTACAGATTTCCATTTGCTACGATTCTTAGAAATCTGCCTCGCTTTCTTCATACCCTCGGGATACAAGCTTGATGATTTCGGGTGGTACTAATATCTTTTTCTTCTGGTTATCTTATCTCTTAGCGCTTTCCCAGCTGCGTCCTAAAATTCACTTTCTGTATTTTAGCCTTATTTTACAACCGCCGCCATCTACCACATAGTCGTCAACCTTTCTTAGTAGGTATACCAACGATGGTGTACCTCCTACTTAAGCATTTCTAAGGAGAGTTAAATCGTCTCTGTGGTAGATAAGGACAAAATCATAAAGCTACCAAAATTAATACAAATTATTCAAATCAGATCGACAATTTGCAATAAAAAAAAACACAGCAACTAGTTTTCCTTGCATTCAAGTATTCAACCTACGACTCAACACGCAATTTTAAAGTCACTCAGTCGACCTCGGAAGCCTGAGGAGAGCGGGCGTTCGCCATCTTGAAAAATAGTGATGTGAATCGGAACTCAAAAGTAAAAATAATAGTGACGTGATTTCGTGTGATTTGTCGTGTCAAATATCGGTTTGTGTCTGTGTGTGTTTTTAGATTCGAGGAAATAAAGAAAAACACGGGCTATTATATCAATTCTATATTTCCTCGGGAACACAACCCAGAGCACTACTTATTAGTTACTACAAATTATAAGTTAGCCGAACAACTGAAAATTTTGGAGGGACGCCTACATGACAGATTTGACAAGCAGTTGACATTAGTAAGGACGGGAACTGCCACAGACTACCAATCACACATAAAATAAACTAAGTAGTTTTATATTGTCTACTATTTCAACACCGTCCCTCAATATAAAACTAAATACCAAAAATTAACATAAAACTTCACTTTAGTTTTTAGATTATCCAATTATGCTTTTAATCTTTTTATTAAATCATATCTCTAAGTTTACAAAATAAAGGAGCTGGTAGTGGCTTTGTCAGCAAATCAGCCACTTGATTAGTACTTTCTACATATTTTAACACAATTAAACCATCTAGCACCTTTTCTCTTACAAAATGATGTTTGATATGAATATGTTTCATCCTTTTATGCATTACAGGATTTTTTGCAAATTTGATAGTACTCTGGTTATCTTCATACAGTGTTATATTATTGACATTAATTCCTAAATCTAACAATAACATTTGAAGCCAGCATGCTTCAGTTGTAGCCATACTCAGAGCCATATATTCTGCTTCTGTGGACGATAACGCCACAGTTGGTTGTTTTTTAGTGCACCAGGATACAGGGGAATTGAAAACTTTAAATAAGTAGCCTCCTGTTGATTTCCTATCAACTAAATCACCACCCCAGTCAGAATCTACATAGCCTACAACACAATCCTTAAAACTGTTATTGCAATCAAACACTAAATTAAACTCAATAGTACCCTTAATGTATCTTAAGACTCTTTTAAGCATAAGCCACAAATCTTTACTAGCACATTTTTGAAAACGACTTAAAATAGATACACTTGCACTTAAATCAGGCCTAGTGCCCATCGCTGCATACAATAATGAACCAATTAATTTTCTACAACGTGACTCTAACTCAATACTCTCAGACTGCGGCTATTGTAAAATAAATTATATGTCTAATCTAAATTTTCAATGTCAATAACGAAAATAGCCTTTTGTCACGCCAATAGTTTGCACGTATATATTTTTGCAAGCTCTATACTTTATACTTTAAAGTGTGTTGTTTTTTGATTAGTAAAAATATTTTTTGTTATTCCGTGTAAAGCGAGTTCTCAGAGTAATAATCCTAGTAAACTTACGCAGATACGAGTAATACCTACTGTGTTTGAATTGGCACCATATAACTCGCAAAATCTCGTTGAATCGAAATACACTGTGCTCACATGTATCGCATAAACCATAAAAATCGAATAATTTGTACTTGACATAACACTCACTTCGCATAAAACTTATTTTGCATAGTTGGGCTTAAAATGCCCGTCGTCTTAAAAAGAAGACCACGAAAAAGAAAAGCGCTTAATCCCGAATACTTAAACGCTACTCAATTTTGAAAACTGCATACCTACTTGAACAGCTTTCAAAATTGAGTAGCCTTTGAGTTATAGTTCTAATGTCCGAAATTAGATGAGTAGAGACTTTCATTCATTAATTAATTCCATGTAGGTGTCATGGTCAATTGACCATGCACACCCTGGTGTCAGAGTTCTTCGGAACCGCCTGTCGGCCTTTGACGTGGTTCCTTTAACGACTACCAGATGGCAGCCGGGACCAACGGCTTAACGTGCCTTCCGAAGCACGGAGTCATCTTTTTTGTCAGACAATCAGATGATTCAAGCCTGCAATGTCCTAACCAAACTGGAAACAACTAAACAAAGTATGCTTCCCGTGGGAATCGAACCCTCGACCCCCGGGTCTACAGGCAAACGCCTCAACCACTGGACCACGGGGGCAGTTCAGTAGAGACTTTTAAAAGATACTTAGTAACTCCGTGACTCGGTCAGGACACCAGTACAAATAAGCACTGGAAATAAGGTGGCAATGGACTTAAGCTGACACGCCATTTTAACAAACTGTGACAGGACAATAATCCTTCAATCCGCTGACGTCATCCCCATCCCACACCAAATGTCGCTGGTATTTAATCACAGTGATACCATATATGTACCTAGTAGGTACTTGTCACGACGCGTATATGGTAAACTAATCATTTGAATAATGATCTAGTTCTGAGAAATGGTTGACAGTTATTCCGACACATTCTAGGATTTATCAATAGGTTTTCTAGCTCTGTACCCCTAGTATGAGATTTTATAAACTCGGACGAATAAGGATTTTGTATGGAATTTCTTAGTTGCCTTACTACCCGCTATGGGCGCTGTACAGGTTTGCCATACAAAATCGCTTATGCAGTCGCTAGCATCTGCGTTATTAAATCTTATTAAAGAGTAAGTACTGTTGTTGTCGAATTAAGAGTAGATCACCTCTTTTCTTCTTGTGGATGACGTAAAAGGTAACCGAGGGATTCACAGAGGTCTCATCCTAATTGACTGGTGGTGAATTTCACCAACAAAATCATCCCCATAACTTGACCTAAGTAGGACTCACTTGTTAATAGTGGAAGTATTTATAAATGATAATCCATTTTGTCTTTCAAACTAATGATATTAACCTTCACATTCAACCGACGATGCGAAAAACAATAAACAACGCACCAAACCAATTTCTAAAACATATGAATCATAATTACATAAGGCATGCAATCAAAGCCCTACTCTTGTTAATCTATGCCATTTCCCGCTCAAATTATTTCACATTATGGCGGCCATTTGTTTTTTTGATCATCGTTTTGAAATTCGAACGTTGCCTCTGGCATTTTGTGAGTAAGATTGTGTTATGTAGGTGTATAAAGTAATCTGTCTATGTACTAAAATATAAAACGTAGTGATTATATACCTACTCTTTGCTAAAATATATGGTTTTATTGCTAATGATGATAAATACACTACATTTGTTTCTCTTCTTCTTTTTATTTATCGAATACGAAAAAAAGGATTGCTCTCGATTGAATTTACCCAATACGTTACTTGGCTACTTTTTATCTCTTTCAAACATCAAAATTGAATTGATAAACGGAAATAAAATTAAATGATCATAGGCTAACAATTCTCCACCAAGCTTTAAAAGTTACTAACCAAATGACCTTAAATCATTGACAACAAAAGAAATAATGCGAGAAATTGTCAAGTCATGTGAACAAATGGCTCCAATGCCTATAAAGGTATATTATTAACCTACGATAAAGAAATCACTTCAGAGGCTGAGAGGCGGTTTCGAAAAACTGACTTACAACCAACTTATAACCAACATGATATGAATGAATTAATGAACTCGAAAACATTGTTCGTTGAAGGGCAGAATTATGAAATCAATACTTATGGAATAGAATAAAATGGAATAATATATTTTAAACAATAAATTAAAAAACTAATATATAAGTATAATTAAATAATATTGATTATTATTATACAAAAATAAAAATAATAGAATAGACACATTTATTTATAGAATATCGAGTGATTTAGAATTATTTTTGTGACCGGCTGCTTGACATCAACCCTCCTTCGAAATGCCAGTTAAAACCGCTTCTTAACTAAAGGTTGTAATCGGGAAAACGCAAAGATAAAAAAGATCACAACTCAAGTGTCGTTGATGTCTTTTGTATGGAAAATCAATCCACATAAATTAATTGAAATACTTAAAGTAACTAGAAACATTATTTTCGATAATATCCGTAAAAATCAATCCACTCAAGATTTTTTTTCTGACTAGCTCTTCTCCGCGGTTTCTTTTTCTGGCTAAGTTCCATGTCCGGGAAAAATCAATTTACCCACTTTTTCACGCAAAAAGATTTTCTGCATAAAACGAGCGAAGCTCTTTCGCCCAGGTACTTAGTTCTAATAACTTTATTTAATAAATTTGTCTGTGTTATCATTTTAATCAAAATGTTAAATACTAAAACGCTCCTGGAGGTGTAAAATCCATACTTCCATACTAATATTATAAATGCGAAAGTCTGTCTGTCTGTCACCTCTTCACGGCTAAACTGCTGGACCGATTGTGATCAAATTTGGTAGGGATGTAGTTAACGACCTGAGGTCAAACATAGGCTACTTTTTGGCGCGATATAACCGAGACCCACGCGGAGCGGAGCCGCGGGGAACAGCTAGTAACTTATATATCTAACTAGCGACTATAGTTCACAAAAAGTTATGATAGAAACACAGCAGCTCCTTCTTAGTAATTTGCCGTAGCCATTCAAATTCATGTATACACTTCTTGATTGCTAAATTCCAGGAGCTGCAGCAAAAACTTAGCAGCCCGTGGAGAAACGCATTAATTGGGATCGTTTTTTAAGGTTTTCTGCTCAGCGTCAGTAGTGGTGACGTCATCAGTATAACAAACATGATTTGATTAGAATCTGTGTTTTGTTCACAAATCTTTGTATTAATCATCATATCGAGTAGGCGTCATGGTCAATCGACCATGCACACCCTGGTGTCAGAATTCTTCGGAACCGCCTCTCGGCCTCTGACGTTAATTACCCGACTGCTCTTAAGATAGTTGTGTTAGAATCATGTTTCATTTACACCCTTTAGTTTTTAACTTTATTTAGTTTGTTATACTTGATTTTTTGCTGTAGCGACGACAAAAATACTAAATCTGAAGATTTCACGCCTTTACTTATGTAACAAGTTCATGGGAAAATACCTATCAGACAGATAGTCCCTTTTTTACATATCGTATACTGAAATAGCCTCCACCGCTCATGGCTCTACCAAACTTTAGGTTATACGAGCCGAAACCCGGGAGTGTGCGCTGTACTTGCTTGCTCTTTCCAGTCACACCTTCTTGATCTCGCTACAAGTTCTCTAATGTGTCTTCTTATTTGCATTGATGACTTTTCCTCATTATTATTCCTAGGAATCCCCGTTTTCTTTCATACAAAGTTTGTCATGACAAGAAAATCATATATTAAAAAAAAAATTACGTCGCGTCAAAGACCGCGCGCGATTCGAAATTCTTTGCAGAAAATGAACTATTTAATGGTGCATTCGTTCGAAGTTGCTATATATTTACAGGCAAACATGCCTTGAGTTCATTCAAATGATTTTTTTTAATGAACCAATTTTGATGAAACAAAACAATTGGTAAAAGTTTTAAGCAAATCGGTTCAGTATTTTCGGAGATAAGTGTCACAAACAAAAAATTTAAAAAATCGATCGAACCCGGTACTTTCTGAGTAGCGGTCAGGCAAGTTAACCATTACGCCACGGAGGTGCTGAGACTGCATGATATGTCCGAAATAACTGAGGGTCTTTGTGCAAAGAGAGACGCTTCGTGACTTGCATAGACGATGTATAACACGCAAGACTGTCAAAAATTCGAGACAAGTCCACATCACGGCCGGCTCTCCAAACAACGTTAGCAAAAAACGAGTTTTTGCCAAAATTACCGCTGCCAAGGCCGTGTTTTCTTCGAGGCACGCCTTTGTTGCCTTTTTATCTAACATAGTGGAGTAAATTAAAGAAAGAACAGATGTATTCACTTCATTAAGACTCATTGGTTTCGTTACATCTAGCTTACTTCGCGAAACATAAATTAGCACTTAGTTAGGTTGTAAAGCCAGTAAGGAGTGAGATAATTCTCATCAATTCATAATTAGGCACTTTATTTTTTTTACAGATAGTTTAGGTTTCAGGTAAACAACTATAACTTGTATTTGCAATAGCTTATCGAATTCCTGAAAGTATTATATAATTTAAGACATATTATTTAATCGTTAGCCACAGGATCGAGTTAATGGATTTTAAGTTAAATAGTTTTAATAACCACAATAGAAGAAAGAAGCAATATGGAAAATTCTGAGGCTCATTTTTCTATAATAATTAGAATTTTCGTGAATAAAGACAATCCATGTCTTGCATAAGTGTGAATTTTTGTGGTTGCGTTCATCTGCTTATAGGCTGTTTTTGGCACCTAGGGTCCGCATTCCTGATTTTTCTTATCCATGAGATCCATCCATCTTCAAAATGCATATAGGTAGTAGTAATTTCACTCACGTTCAATAACGTTAATTGTTCTCCAATTTGCAAAAATATATCTTAAAAGTAAAAGACATTGTATTGTGTTTTATTTTAGTTAATCTTACTTAACTCTACTCACTCTTCTGTACTCTTATTATTCTGTAATTAGTGGGTGACATCACGCCGCTTTTTGCTTCATGTATTTAACTCCGAAAGGCTTTTTAGAGTAGTCTTGTTCAATTTCCCTAAAAGGTAATTTTTAAGTTGGAACCGTTGGTAGATCTGGTAATTAGATGGGCCTGGGTATTTATTTTTTGTATTGTATACTTGGCACACAACGCGTATTCATGATTACTAAATAAAAATTTACTAAATTTCACGTTTTAATTTAATTATTTCAAACTAAAAGGTTATAATTTACTCTCAAATAATAACTCCTTAAATATATTAAAAAATTAAACTAATTAATATAAAAACTAAATACTTATATTAAATTAAATTAAATATAGAGCCCAAATTGCTGTCGTCGCAAGAAGGTAAAGTGCCCAAGAGGCTGGCTGCATTTCCACGCTGTATGGCCAGAATAATAATAATACGCTGGGCAAAATAAGGCTAATCATTTTTCAAAAATATTTACATAACTTTTCACGTCGCACATTATTCTGTTATCACATTTTTCTCTTTATCCGATTTTGGTTTCGCATAGTGTATATAGTATTTTCTTTAATATGGTGGAGTTGAAGTATGCTGTTTTTAGGTACCACGGTATCGGCCCCAATAATGTTAGGAACATACTTACATTTTTCGTTAGTTCCACATTCAGTTAATTCCACTTAACACAGAATAAAAGAAATATTGAAAAACTGTATCTTACCGTAAAGGAATCATGTCAGAGGCCGGGAGGCGATTCTGAGGAACTCTGGCACCAGAGTGTACATGGTCTATTTATCGTGTCACCTACACGAAATGATGAACGTGTATTACCAAAATTTATAATTTAGTTAGTTTCTGATTTTAACCTCTGAATTATCTTCTAATGAAATCTGACTGTTTATTCATACTTAAATATTTGACATTACAAGTTCGTCATGTAACATTATGTAACAACTTATTGCAAATGTCTGTATTTGCTTCAAATCCGTTATTATGCAAACGATTACTTATGAGTTGATGCATCAATAACATGGTATGTTAAAATATAACTAGCAACCAGCCCCGGCTTCGCATGGGCATAAAAACTTTCTCTTGAATCACTCTAATATAATAAAAAAAACCGCATCAAAATCCGTTGCGTAGTTTTAAATATTTAAGCGTACATAGGGATAAAGGAACAGAGAAAGCGACTTTGTTTTATACTATGTAGTGATAGGTTGTGCCGTCTGTGATCAATATTCATAATGAATCGATTTCTTGACTCTTCATTCGACCGTTTTTCCCAGTTACATTTTCTCCAAGAGAACGCTTCGGCACTGGTTATTACAATAGCGAGGAAACGACTGCCGTTTTATAAGATCTTGAAGCTCCTCCGTACTACCTAGTATAGCATTCTATAATCTGTGGTACTGCTAAAGGCCCGTTGAGCCGTTGATCCCGACGGTATACACTAGATGGCAGTCGTCAAGCTGTGTGAGATGCTTTTAGATAGTCTAAAAAATCTGACAGTGTTGGCCACTAACGCACCACCACCCTATTGGTCTGGTTTTTATGTTAAAATTACGTAGGTCAGATAATAAGTGGTGGGTATACCACCATGATTAAAAGTAAGCCCTGTACCCCTATAGTATGAGATTTTATAAACGCAAACGCTAGCGATTGCATTAGCATTTTGTATGGCATTTCTTAGCTGCCTTTGTATCCGCTAGGGGCGTGTACAAGGGGCTTAGCCAAAGTCACTATCGCAAAACGTTAACGAGGTACGACAAGAACAAAATGTATGGGATTGACATAAGATTGACCACGTGATTTATCGCAGCTTATGTCCATCCCATACATTTTGTTCTTGTCGACATTCGTTAGCGTTTTTGAAATTGTCACTTGGTTACGGGTGCTGGTTTGTCATACAAAATCGCTAAAGCAGGCGTCTGCGTTTATAAAATCTCATCCTAGGGAAACTGGGCACTGAAGTGTGATCTGAAGATTCAAACTAGGAAACACGATAGCATTCCTTAGTGCGTCAAGAAATCACAAGAAATAAATATAAATATATAGGGACAAATCACACAGATTGAGTTAGCCCCAAAGTAAGTTCAAGACTTGTGTTATAGAATACTAACTCAACGATAATATATTTTATAACAAATCTATACCTTTATAGATAAACATCTAAGACCCATACTACACTTGTATATAAAATACTGAAAACATCAACTACAATTTTGATTACAATGTCAAGCGCAAAATATTTTTTATATCTTTGATATAAATTACAAATTCCCTGACATATGTAAATGTTGTGACGCGGGACTCGAACCCGTTAACCTATACCTCAGTAAATTAAGTTTAACTGCTTGCCTGTCGAGCTGTCGCTCAAGATACAATCTAGTATTTTATAGTTTCATATGAAGGACGTGGAATTAATAACGGTATGGATATAACACTTGCTGTGCCCCGTGGTTTCACCCGGTTTTGAAACCACTAACTATAATAAAGGTAGTTTATAGTTTTAGTTGTCAGAGGCCCTATCTAGATTGAAAGAATTGAAAAATTCTAGATTCATCTTATATTTTCCAAGATGTATGTGTGCCACTGCTGGGTTTTCCACGTGTCCCTGTCCTATGCCTATTCTTTCCAATCCTTTTTGAAGACCCTTAAGTGATCTGACCATCTTTTTTTTGGCCTTCCTCTCTTTCTATACCCATCCGCTGGGACCCAGGTTGTTGGTAATCCAGCCCATCTCTTCGGATGCATTCCACTTTAGCCTAGATTCTTTTTCCCTACATCTGATATTTGACTAATAAAATGCAGATTCATCTATCTGATGAAAAATTGTAGATATTTCAATAGTTACTTAATGGTGTTTTGAACTTTGGTATGTTAAGCCAAGACTACAGACCATCTCGAGCCAAGACTAATCATATAATATCAGATTTTTCCCTCGACTTAGCAACAACAGTCTGTCAGTCCGCCAATTGTAAAAAGAAGTATTTTGTTACTTGTGGTAGAATAAAAATTCATAAAAAAAAAACTAACTAGCGACTGCGTTAGCAATTTTTTATGACAAACGTACAGCGCTTGATGGATAGTAAGGCAACTAAGAAATTACATACACAATTCTAACACAGTCGCTAGCGTCTGCGTTTATTTATCTCATACTAGGGGTACTGGTTAGCTAAACATGCTCAGTAGTGGCCGTGGTGGGTTGAAAGATTACCTATAGAATTTCTAATCCTCTTTCCCCACGCTACGTATATTAGCCGGGACTAGTATTTACGATTCAAATAAGATCAGATGTCGAGTATTGTGTGGTAATATGACTATTAGGCTATTACCGCTTTCTACGGCTGAAGTTGTTCTTATCTGTGTACTACAAATTACCATTAAGTAAGTAGTTAGTATTACCATGCGATTACCATATATACCCGTTCTAGCTGATAGCCGCGGCTTCGTCCGCGTATCGCGTTTAAAAGTAGGCTGCTTGACCCCAGGCTATATTTATGCCAAATTTCATCAAAATCGGACAAGCGGTTTAGCCGTGAAAGTGTAACAGACAAAATGTCGCATTTATACAACTACTATATTCATTTAGGCTACAAAGAGAAATAAATAAATAATCTCTGTCACTCGCTGGTTGACTCTAAGAGATCTCTTTCTTGTATCCCAGTAGTCCGCCATTGTACTTTTGTTTTATATCTATGCTTTTGTATTTACTTTTGTTTAGTACAATAAAGTTATTACAAACAAATAAACATACAAACAATCGAAAAACTGTACCCTCCTTTGTGCAGTCGGGTAAAAACAGCGAACACCACACGCTCTTATCTCACAGGTCCAAGAGAAAGTGAACAGCCTTGGTCCATGCACCGGCCGCAGATAAAGCGGTTAAGCAACGTTATCGCGACGTAATACTAGATGGGTGTTCAAGATAGTTCTGAATTTTAATAAATCATTTGTTTTGGTAGGAGTAGACATGTTATATTTGCATTTTAAGTAAAATATGTCATACTAACTTTCGCCCGCCGGTATCCTTTGTCCTTTTCAATACTTCTATCTATGTGTAGGTATGCGAAGATTCAATAAGATTGGTGCAGTACCCTATTGCTGCAAATAAACGATTTGATTGATTGATTGATCGATCGTTCAAGGAACCAGGTCATACCAAGTTGTGCAGGGTCAATTGACCCTGTACCCCACATGATACGAATCAATTTATGTGGACAATAAAAGGTTTTGTACCATATTGTTAAGGTACATGACCGCACAGCACTTTCCCTATATAAAAACATTTCTTCTACGTGCTTGACCTCCGAGAAAGTTCGGTTATGGTAACTTTAACAAGTGAATTGCTATTACTAGAAAGCTTAGCAAACTTTTATTTTAGAAAATAATATAATAACAAAAATTAGATTTACAAACGTACAAAACGCTCTTTTTCTTTCAAGCATTTTATTTAAAACTAGCTGTCCCGGCGAACTTCGTACCGCCTGAACCTGCACTTTACTCACCGTTTAAACCTTCCCTGAACTTCCACAAATATGTCAAGACCAAAATTAGCCAAATCGGACCAGCCATTCTCAAGTTTTAGCGAGACTAACGAACAGCAATTGATTTTTATATATATAGATTAAGTAACATCCATGTAAAGTTTCCAATGTACAATTACAGTTTACATGGAATAAATAATTAAGAATAAATACCTCTGGATGTATTTTTAAGTTCACTAACTCACTAATGGCAGCAGCTTCACTCCCCTTCCCGTGGGAATTCTGGGAAATTTATTCCAAACTGACCAAATGTGAAATACTATAAAACATTTACCTACCAAAAACAGTTAAATAAAGCTCAATTGGTTTTAAAGATTTCGTTATGTCTATGAAAAAAAAATCTTAAAAGAATCCACTTACCATTTAAAAATATTTTCCATCATTAGACATGTTAAATATAAAATGTATCTAAGTATTACAGATTCACAGATGATATCTCCGCTCGTTTTAAACAATAACTATGAGTTTTCTGCGCGAATACTCGTAATTGCGCGACCATAGAGCTCTAAACTATAATAGACACGTCCAAAATTATTAAAATAGTATAACAAACTTAATTACCTGTGCCGCCGTCGTACGAACGAGTAAAAACGTATGAGATGGAGCTACAATCTAGGTATGTCTATTGCCCAAAACTCTATAAAGTCTCCTTTTGGGCTCTTAAGCCGGATCAGGATATAACTAAGTAAGCTTTGATTTGTATAAGAGATGATGTTCTCGGACTATGTATGTTCTTTAAAATGAGAGCGTAATCATCGTCATCTTCATCATCATCATGTTTTAAATAAATACATAAGGGATACCCTTAGAAACCTTACCATTGTTATGCTAAATACTACCCTATATTATGATTTGCAACTACGAATGCCGAAGATAGGTGGAAGAAAAGTATGATTTGCAACTTGCCATATTAATTTCAGTTTACGATAATACATATGGAATTGCATAATTTAAAATAATTGGCGTCGCAATGCAAGCATCGTCAGGTGTAGCAGTTTTGCAATGGGTGTCCGGTTTGTCTTAATCTGGTGTGTCTCGTAATTCAATAATGTGTGATATGACCTTGTGATATCTCATGATGTGAAATGATCAATGAACATTGAGAGTAATTTACGACATAGTTTTTGATTAATTTACACTGTCACAAGTGTATGACAAATTCGGGAGTGCAAGTTAAATGAAAATATTTTGCAACCTAAAGAGACCGTAGAAGTATAGTATGTCATGAGTTACGTTCATGCCTTCGTCAGCAAAAAAGTTTTAATTCCGACCAGTAGTTCTCAAGTTATAAACGTTTAAACAAACAAACTTTTCATCTTTATTATATTAGTATACATAGATTATTGTTTATTGTATGCACCTTCTAAAAGTCTTTAAGTCTATGGTCCGCAAACAATCCTGTTTAAATTGAGATCGCAACTCAACAGCACGTGCATAAAACAAGAAAAAACTTTGTATTTTGCGCTTTTTAACTTTTTACCTTTTTGCCACGTCTAGTATATATCAATATTTTTTGCTTTCTTTCCGTATTTAGTTATGTTTTAAAAAATCTGAGAACATTCAATTATTTAACAACATAATATTTTTAAAGCTATTTAATGTACAAATAAAAATAAATCTCTTAATTTCTGTCGTGATCTCAAAGAGAAACACCGAGCCACAGAGCGTTGAGCTACCTTGAGCTTATTTATGAGGCTTATTATCGCACACTATAGCAACACGAACAAGAAGATTACTTCTCAGCATTGAGAAAATGAAGAAGAAGAAGAAGTAAGAAACAAGATAAAACAAAAATCTTTATTTGGAAATCACAAACAGAAATATTATTATGCTTTATCGCCTTATTTATTATTTGCTTGCTCATATAAAAAGGAATTTCTTCCAGCAGACTTGCGAAAGGATCATTATTTGTGAGACTTTTTAATGTTTGATTGAACCTACCTTAAAGAGATAAGTACAGGGCATTTTGTCTACATTTGTATTAGAAAGAGCGTGACCAAAGTTTACAATACAATACAACCTGATTACAATTACCTGTGTACAATTGTACATGTCGTGCCAACTTGGTCACACCGATATAAGTATGTTACGTTATAAATTTAAAGATGTAAAGACATACAAACTACAATAGCTTTAGATCCCTCATATACATTTTGTAATGAAATTAAATATATAAATAATTGAAAAAAAAACAGTAATTTTTAAAAAGAAAACATAGCATAACAAAATAATAATTAATTATCAAATGCTTAATTCAAATTCAAATTGTTTATTTTCAATATAGGATATTCTTATCACTTATTGACGTCAATTGTTACTTATTTTAAGTTTACCACCACTTCCAAAGCGCAAGTGGAGAAGAAGTGGCGCCACAAACTCCACAGCAGCATTTTCTTCAAAAATGTCAATTCACAAAATTTGAGTCAAATCAGACGAGACTTATTTCATTCCATGCTTTGGAAAGCACGATTTTGAATGAAGAAGTAAGTGACTTAGAATTTTTGTACGCTTATACATATTACTAGGCTTGTAAAAACTTCCGCGCTGGAGCCAAAAAATATTTTTGACCCAATTTTAACCTAACTAAAATAATTTACTTAACCAACAGAAATTGAGTTAAGTATGTCTCAATTTTGTTTCGCTAAGCACATAAAACAATACCATTTCACATTCCACTGTGTACACATACGTCCCCGCATTCAGTTGATGTCACGAATACGCGATTCAGCGATACAGATCTATTTAGTACGCGTGCACTTGTCATTAAATGTTAATGATACTAATTCATTTGGAGAGGTTATGTCACATTTAGTGGGATTACTCAATTTGTGAATTTATTGGTTTCTCAATCAACAACACGACATAAAATATGTACTAATGATTAAAAAATATCGTTTATATGAAAAAATAAATGAAATATTAAAATCGCGGTGTAGCTGATTTGCGTAGCGTAACCACCCTCAAGCTCTTAAGGGCGTCCTATGGCTAGGATGGGTGCGGCAGCCCTCCAAGTATGAAGTACTCGCCTGTCGACTAATTAAGGTCACTCATGCTTTAAGAAGGCTGGCCACTCACACAAAATATATTCCAGAGCCAGTGCCAGTCTTCGCGCGTGAGCTCTCCATCGTTCCCTGCTCAGCGCTACCTCTTGTCAGTCGGCTTTTTTAAGTATTCAATGACCAGCGTTTGACCACGATCCAACCTTTCAGGTCCATTCCAACTTCATCACTCCAGCGGTGGCTAGGACGACCGACAGTTGTTCAAAAAAAGCAATAATTATCCCTCTATACCGCGCTTCGCTTCACCGCCTTCAAACTTCCGCCTTCAAGCAATACCTGAATAATATTGACATTCTCAAATAAAAAGAAAAAACCGGCGCGTGGGCACGTTTCAAGGTGACAAGTGCACGATTACGGAGACCAATCAGCGAGCGGATATTTAATGACGTCATACTTGCAACTTAGACGCAGAATACTTAATAGTACTTATGTATGATAGATTTAATTCTCTTTTTTGTGTTTTATTGATTACTCTGGAATATTAGCCCAAATAAAAATTTTAGAATTATTTTTTATATTTTTAGTATAGGTACATATAAATATTCACGTATTCATTTATAAATCTTTAATGTACCACAAGTTAATATAATTGAAGGACTTACGCAAAGCATTATTATGATAAAATGAGCGAAAATGTGGGACATTATCATGTAGCACGATTTATGATCAAAGTTCATATTTATTTCTTTATAAATAAATTAAAATTACCTATATAAATAAAATAATAATCTTTACATAGTATAAAAAAGTCGCTTCCCGTTGTCTGTCCCTTATACTTAGATCTTTAAAACTACGCAACGGATTTTGACGCGGTTTTTTAAATAGCTATAGTGATTCCAGAGGAAGGTTTTTAAAGCCGTGCGAAACCGAGGCAGGTCGCTAGTAATAAAATAAAGAACTAGGTACAAAAAAACTAATTAAATAATATTATTTATCAGTTTCCCATTATGCAGTCTCTTAATGAAAACCAGTGCCACGTGGGCGCGAAGGTGACGTGACGTCATATGTTTATGTCGATGCATTTTCCTTGAATGGCGAGTAGGTGGAAATTACTGTTTTTATGGTTCTGTTTGTTTGATGTTCAGTAGTGTACGTACACGTCATTATTATATATACCACGAGCTTTTAACCCAAGAGGTAGAGGCGTTATACTACATAGTTACATAGTATGAAACAAAGTCGCTTTCTCTGTCCCTAGAGCTAGGTACAATTATAAATAGAAACTAATGGTAGTTGTGCAAACAACACTAAAGTGATAAAAGAGAACACCACTGTAGGAGCTGCACATTATTAATTACTGAGTTAAAGTGGAAATGTTTAGTCTTTCTGCCTATGGGAATAAAGTTTGTGCAGGATCTAAACTGTGCTATTGTGATTGTTATTGAACGTATTAATTGTCTTCATTTCGGCTCAAGAAATTTTGAGAGACTTGTCTTGGCTTGACTTATCACGCCAATTAGATAAGTTGATGATGATGACTTATCACCTTTTGCTTTTGTTTCAAGGTTGTGGATACAAAGAAGTTTAAAATTGAATGCAGTTGTTAAGGTGAGAATATCTGATACTATATTTTTGTCCTGCAGGCCCAACATTCAACCTTTAGGGTAAAAAGTGGCGCTATATGAATACTTAAGTACTTTACTTACTCCACTGGCTCAGCGACCCGCAATGGATCTAGGCCACCGAAACGAGAGAGCACCAGTGTTCTATTCCTGTACCCCTAGTATGAGATTTTATAAACGCAGACGCTAGCGACTGCGTTAGCGATTTTGTGTGACAAACCTGTATAGCTCCACTGGCGGATATTAACACGTTGGTGGACGCTCTACGTCTATAGACGTTATAACAATTAAACTTCTATTGTGTTTTCAAAACCGTCCACCAACGTGTTAAGGTAGCTTAACTAATACATAAAAAATCCTATCCTAAAATACGAGTAAAATCTCATACTAGGCTATACTTACTGGAATAAAATTTCAAGTGATGATCATGAAATCTTAAATCAAAACAGGTACAGTTTATGACTTGTTTCACATCAATTACATATAATAAAGTGTGTTGTATCATAGTATGCGGTAATGTACCTCTACAAAAGAGGTATAACCTTAAAAGATATAAAAATGCAAAAGCATGCTTCATCTAACTACAATGACATTTGAAATATACTCAAATACATATTCTAAGTACACGTGAAACAGTTCATAATTGCTTGTGTCTATTTTCCATGCAATGATTAGCAATGATAAATAAAGATTTTGCAAGATAGTCAACTATGAACTTTATGTTTTCGAAATAAGGTTAATTATTGGTTACAGTGAGTACTCGTATAAATATGGATGCGTAATTAAGTTTCAATTGTTTGCAGTTGCATAGAGTTACATCTTTATGGAAGTATGTTAAGTGGTCGTGGTGAATTTATTACGCTGAGTCCTGTTACCCCACTTAAACGAGAGACCTCTTTTTAACCGACTGTTCAGAAGGAGGATTATGTAATTAGAGTTATGAGAGGACACGCGATCATTATTTTCCATAGATAATCCTCCATTCCAATCGGCGCTACCAACCTTTAGGATATACGAGCCGAAACCCGGGAGAGTGCGCTGTACTTGCTTAGCTCTTTCCAGTCGCTCCTTCTTTATCCCTACAAGTTTTCTAATGTGTCTTCTTATCTCCTATCTAGCATATATGACTCTTCCCCGTCGTTAGGGAACTCACAAAAACAGTAAAAAAATAGTAACACCTCGCTGGTATTTTAGTCTTTCGAATTTTTAATTATGTAAATAATTATTTTGTTGATTAAAGTAATAAACCAATCTTACCTACTACCATGGCTGAGCGACCCAAAAATAATCTTAACAATTTAACTGTCCATAAAATTATGACAATAGTTATAACAATTGGTTTTTTCACATGTCTCATTGGACAGTGAAGTCGTTAACCATATACCATAGCTCTCTGTTCTTTGTTTAGGCTTGAAATATGGCCACTGAAGCCACTCTTGAAGTAGACCTAGAAACTCAAATCTTTCGCTTCAGTAGGTAACTCCTAGAGTTAGGCTTTAATCATAGAAGGATGTTTCTAGAAAACCTTTTTCTCAAAATATTTGTGTTAACTTCTATATAGTTAGAGATGTTACAAAACACACGTTTAACTTATAGTGGATATGTAAAGTAAAACATATGTTTCTTTGTCATGTAAATAGATGACCTTGCGCCGTCTTTCAGGCTTCAGAAATCGCCTGAAATAGCACCTAATCTTCGACGTCAGTACGTTAGAAGGTAAACTATTAGCTACAGACTTTAGTACGATGACAATGAATACCATATCAATACTCATAGGTATACTGTGTCCCTATTATGAGATTTTATAGGATTTCTTGGTTGCTTTACTATCCACTAGGGGCGATGTAGCGCCCGTAGCCAAATGATAATTTCAAAACGCTAACGAATGTCGACAAGAACAAAATGTATGGGATTGACATAAGCTGCGGTAAATCACGTGGACAAAAATGTCAATCTCATACATTTTGTTCTTGTCGTAACTCGTTAACGTTTTGCGATTGTGACTTTGGCTAGTCATACAAAATCGCTAACGCAGTCGCTAGCGTCTGCGTTTATAAAATCCCATTCTAGGGGTACTGACGTATTGGCTTTTGACTTGTTTACTTAGTTGAAACTTTAAACAAGTTCGCGACACTTTGAATGAGTATACAATAGCGCTCTGTCAACTCTTGTTTATTTCTGCACTAGCTGTTATCAGGGGCTCCGCTCCCGTGGGAATTCCGGGATAAATAATAGCCTATGTGTTGTTCCAGGATCTAAGCAATCTCCATACCAAATTTCAGTCAAATAGGTTCAGCCGTTTTCCTATGAAACGGTAACAAACATTCTTATAAACTTTCGCGTTTATATTTTTAGTAGGATGTTTGAATTTCGGCAAGCTAGGGAGCCCAAACGATTTTGCGAAATCATGGTCATAGTCATGGTCATATTAATATTATAAATGCGAAAGTCTGTCTGTTTGTTTGTTTGTAATATTTTTATTGCTTTAAAATACATAGTAAAAGGAACATTATTAAAATAAGATCTGTCTGTCACCTCTTCACGGCTAAAATGCTGGACCGATTGTGATGAAATTTGGTAGGGATGTAGTTAACGACCTGAGGTCAAATATAGGCTACTTTTGGGCGCGATATAACCGAGTCCCACGCGGGGCGAAGCCGCGGGGAACAGCTAGTAGGTTATAAATGCTACTTTTTATTACTATATACTTACTTTGGTTTGCAGACTATGCAAACCAAAGTCTTGCAGAATCAGAATTTATATAATTTATATAAAATAATTACAAAACGATCTGTTAACTGTCTCAAACCGAACCAGTAGTCAATTTGCAGTAGTGAATGTCGACCAAGGTCGCTGGGAGGTCGATCCTGCAGCAAAACACTGATAAGTACATGAAAAGTATTTATGTAATGAGTGGAATTCTATATTGCTATAAATTTATTGCAATTTGGCTCCATATTAAACATTAGCTTTTTCCCGAGATTTTATCACTCTGTTGCCTAATATCATATTCTCAAAAGACCACATTCGTAAAATACCATTTTCGCAAAACATTATATTGATATAACATAATTTTCTCAAAGTTTCATATTCTTATCCTATTTTGGTGTGTATATGCACAATTTATTTGTATTCGCGTTTTAGAAAACAGCTCGAAGCGTTTCTTTGAAATTTCAAACATAAGTTGTTACGTAGTCAAAAAGATAATCTAGCTAGGTTCCATGTCTGAAAATTTATATTACCCATATTTTCACCCAAAAAGATTTTCTATATAAAACGAACGAATCTCGGTCGCCCAGCTACTGTTTATTATATACTAGCTGTTCCCTGCGGCTTCGCCCCGCGTGGGACTCGGTTATATCGCGCCCAAAAGTAGCCTATGTTTGACCTCAGGTCGTTAACGACATCCCTACCAAATTTCATCACAATCGGTCCAGCAGTTTAGCCGTGAAGAGGTTACAGACAGACAGACAGACAGACAGAAAGACAGACAGACAGACTTTCGCATTTATAATATTAGTATGGAAGTATGGAAGTATGGATATATAGAAGATAGGTCTTGCCCACTGGTTCATATACATGGGCTTCATCCCTAGGCCTATAAAAAGTAGTATGATAACTAAAATTATACAAAAAATATAACAAAATAAGGAGCTCAATAGCCTAGGATGTGTGTGTGATTGAAGCTATAATAATTGTAGCTTAGCTTATAGAATACTCATTGTATTCTTATAACATACTTATAACTTACTTATAAATGTGAAAACATAGCTCATACTTGCTGTAGAAGGCGCCGTAAGCCGTACTTTCCTTCATTTCTCTATTTTATGAACCAACTTTAAAAGCCACTGTCTAAGAAGCCTTCAGCTTCACAGTAGGCGAAAATTAATGGTGCCTACGATCGTGGGATGCGACTAGGCGTTATGTGTGATTATAATTGGGTAATATGCGACTCATTTGTCTGTTTGTATGCTCATTATAAAATCATATTAGAATTAAATTCAGTCCTCATTTAATGTCATATAAAATTAACTTGCTATTTGCAGCGGTTTCACTCGCCCGTGGTATGTATGTTCCCTATAACCTGCTGTAGCCTACAACCTTCCCTAAGAAAAGAAAATTAATATAAATATTTTTCCATGGGATAGTAGGTACAATACTTAGATCATTTGTACAAAAATGACAATAATGTTCAATGTACCCAATTTAAAATAGAATAATAGATAAGTTAGTTTTGTATAGAATATTTATATGTAAAAAATAAAATAAATAAAATAAAATAAAAATCATTTATTGCAGGCATAGCCCATAAAGTGTTAATAACAGGGGAACTTATAACTATGTTAGTAAATCTACATTAAAGTTTTTTGACGGTGTAGTGTCTTTGGCTAGATGAACGCGAGTCCAGTGTTTCATAATAGCACTGTCCACGTCCAATCTAGCCGCCACCGTCTTCACCAGAATGTTGGTGCTGCTCCGCACTCGGTGAATCAGGGAAGCTGTGCGTTTTCTTATAATGGCTGACAGACTGTCAATTCCAGCCTCCGCCAGCATCCCCGAGGCACTGCAAGGACGGCGCATCCCCAACAGCACTCTTAGCGCATTATTATACTGAGTGCGCAGAGCCCTGTATGCCACTTGAGTGTAATGAGTCCAAAGGCTGCACGTGTACAGGGAGTTACAGAAAGCTTTGAAAAGCGTTATTTTCACCTGCTTGGTACAGCGTGCAAATCTTCGGATAATCATATTAGCCCTAACACACACAAGGCTCTCCGCTCTCTCTCCATGTCCAACTCATCTCTGAGTGAGTCCGTAACCCAGTGTCCCAGATACTTAAATTTCTGCACTTGATTCAAAGGAACTCCGTTAAGCATTTATGCAGTTATATGTAAAGTAGAGATAAATATATTGAAGTACATAAAAAAGTGTTAAAAGTGGAAAACGATTTGTTTACAATAAACATTTCTGTTTAAGTAGCGTTAATTTAATTAATCGTACTGATTTTTCTAACACTATTACTATAAGTAATCACGTATTTTAGTTGTCACCTGTCAAACATGTCTAGGCCTCTTATTTTCCACTAAACAAATTATACACCGCTCCGTCAAGCAAACAAATTATTATTCAATTCAACGTGTCAAATCACTTCAAATAATATGAAGTATTGATGTTCAGATTGTTCGAGTAGGCAGGCAAGTTATGACACAGTATGTTAAAATACTCGATACTGAAGATCATTTAATATTTGATTTTGCCTTTTTAATCATTATCATCATTTCAGCCGCAGGTCGTCCACAGCTGGACGTAGGCCTCCCCCAAGGATTTCCAGAACGACCGGTTGGAAGCGGCCTGCATCCAGCGTCTGCCTGCGACCTTCTTTATAAACATATCTTATTTTTATTTTTTGCCTTTTTGTTTATATGCAATATAGTTGCTACTGCTACAAGTATAGTATTATGTAATCTGTGCTACTGCTAATTACCTTCATCTGAGTTTTTTTATTTTTATTTCATCGTTGCTTTTATTAAATTTACCATCACTATCAAGAAGCGGCGCCACAAACTCTACTGCAGAATTGTCTTAAAAAACCTCAACATACAAAATTTAAGTCAAAACTTATTAAAACGAATACAAATCATGTGAGGTTGATTGATAAACTTAAAACAAAACATTTTATATATCATGTGTGTGTACCTATAACTAAAAGCTAGCACGTGTCTCGTACCTAACACTGGCCAGGGATAGTAAATCTACCGCACTGGAACAATGTGAACTTAGAACATTTTTTCGAGAACGTTATGGGATCACGCAAGTATGTCATTATGAAATTCTTTCGTCCGAGGTCTTTTGAATGGTTTTAATATGACTGCATTTGGATTTATTTAAAACTAGCTATTGTCTAGAGCTTCGCCTATATCAAACCGAATAGTTATTTATTTTAATTTATTTAAACGTCATAATATTTTGACTGAAAAGCCCAAACAACCCTTTTTATAAAATTTGTTTGCAATTTTTCTCTTTTATCTTTACAAAAAAAATAAAAAAATTTGAAGTGAAAAGAGCATATCTGATATTGAACCACGAACTCGCAAAACCGTCAACGACACCAATTTTTTTTTACTACTATATACCACTATTTTTTATGAAATAAGAAATCCTCTTTTTTGAACATATGAGTTTTGTTCCACTTACAATTTTGTATTCAGTATTAAGCTTAGGTTCTCTTGCCATTGTTGACCTTTGACCTTCTACTAAGTCAATACTGCCCGTGTCAATACTAATCTACATGAGGTGTCATATCGTGCGTGACAGCCTGCCCACGGTTCAGGGTCAGGGTTTCAACTAATTGTTAATAAGATCGTATGTGTCGCACTTTATTAGTTGACCTTGACTTTCAATTGTTTCATAATCTTTTGGCATCCGTCCAGTGGGCCCACGTGGTGCCGACACTTAGTAATTTACGATCTAAAGAAAACCTTGGTTTTTGACGATGTAGTTTTCTCTTTTAATCATTTACCCCCGTATTAAGAAACGTTTGTTAAGCCTATTTTAGTTAAAATGTGTTTCGTCTCGTTCTTTCACGTGAAGTGTCAGGTAAGAGAGAAAGAGACAAAACATATTTTAGTTAAAATGGTCTTATCCAACGTTTCTTAATACGACGGTTAGTTTGTAACAGCTCTAATCACTTCCACGCTGATTTGGGATAAAAAGAAAACCACATAGAATGTATCAGCTGCTTCTTTTCCCGCGCAGGGCGTAAACGTCGACCGAGGGAATCGTAAAATGAGGGAATCATGACATAGGCTATGCGGCTAGCAACCCATCACTGGTTTCCTGTTTCAACTACCATCATGCTAAACGTGGTCTAAGACCTTATAAACCGAGGCTCTGTCTACCCCGGAATATGGAATAAAGACATGATTATATGTACGTATAGCTAATGCTTATATTATAACAAGTGTGAGTGTGACATTTCTTTATTTCTTTTTTAGCGAGTCAACCATAGATTAAAGAATTTGCCTTAGAGCCGCGCACGATTCCTAGTTCTATGGAGTCAACTCTAACAATTAGTACTTATTTGTTTAAGTATACGCACTAAGCACAAATATTCCGCCATGCATTGTACCTAGTCTTCGTAAAGGGTCAAGGATTAAGAAAGTAAAATTTGTTTGAAGAATTTCAAACTCATTTACTTATTATCTTCTTATTATCGAGTAATTTTTAACTATTTCTAATAATTTCTTATATTATAATGCCGGCTATATCTGTATCATATTACGTGACAATGTCCTTGCAAAGCAGTGTAGGCTGCTCGCGGTTAGTATGACGTAGTGGTTAGTTTGAGTAATTCTGCAATTCGTCCCATGTACCTACGGCCCATTTGGTACGAAACGCAGAAAATCGAAATTAATTAAAATTTCATTCTGCAATTCGTCCCATGTTTATAAATGGTACAATCTGTAAAAAAAGTGTTAGTGTAGAAATAATAAACGTTGAATTTTTCATTAAGAAATATAATAATCATAGAATAGTCTTCAACTAGAATAAGCATATAATGAAAGTATGTACAATAAACTGTACAGAACATAAAGGTTGATTTGTAAGTAAGTATATTATATACAGACAGAATTGGAAAATTATGAACTAACAAAGCACAAATTATGTGCAAATGGGTATTATGTAGGCTTGTAATAGGGCTGGGGTAATAATATATGGCTCGATTAAGGACCAATGTAAAATGAACTGCCGATGCTGAAAATTATTTGTGAAACGGAAACGATGAGGAAAGAAGAAAGTAGAATGCACTTTAAGGTATTTCATTTTGAACAATATTTTATTTACTGTTTGTACTTATACAAGATATACTGAACTGCTAAGTTATTTGTTATCAATTTTACAAATGTTGATCTTACAATGTGATCTAGTTTTTGTGAAAATCAAAAGATAATCAATTTAGAGAAACATTGACAGAGACGGCGGGAAAAAAAAACATATTATTTTTTTACACAACTTTATTTTCAGCCAGTAGCTTAAATTGTTGAATTTATTTTTTGAACAAATATTTTGGTAGGTATTTTAACTAACTACTACTATCGCCATCTAGTGATGTTTTAGTGAACTTAAACGTTTTATATAGAATTTACCACTTAATTGTCAATTGACAGAGTTCTTGTAGGTTTTCCTGTAATCTACAACTACTAATGACCTATATTCCGTAATTTTTTCAAAATTTTAGGCTCATTGATTTCGGAGATCAGGGGAGAATGGTCAATTTTCGTCTTTTTTCCTGAATAAAATGAAAACTATTTATATTTCAATAATAACAAAAATATATTTGAGATCCTGATAACGAGCTCTTTCATTTGATATGTCACACGATATGGTTAGCGAATCTTTTTTTTTATGTTGTTATTTACCCTTCAAAAGTGACCCCCAAATTCATAATTTATTTATTTACGTTACACATGCACCTTTGGGTCTTTAACTTACATATGTGTACTTAATTTCATCTCAATTGGTCCAGTGGTTTCAGAGCAATCGGCTGTGACAGATGGACGGACAGACAGATGGACAGGCACGAGAGTGATCCTATAAGGGTTCCGTTTTTTCCTTTTGAGGTACGGAACCCTAATTAATATTAAAATAAAGAATACATACTTACAACAACTTTTTTAAGAACGCAGACACTTGCATAGTCACATAAGTCACAAAAGTTCACAGATTCAAGTCACAATAAATGTCACAACAATAAAATATACATTTTTTTTCACATCTACTGAATGATGTTCTGACCTTTTCTGTCGGTAAGTGTAAACCATACTAAGTAACTTATTTGAATTCTACAAAATACTCCCTCTCCTAGTCATGCACTTGTACAAAGATAATTAGGTAGTTTTATTGCTTTATTGATCCTGGCATACTTTACTTCAAGGGTGATCACCATAACCATTGTTTACTTACTGATAACAACCGCAAAAACATAAATAGTCAAAACAATAGAATTCATTATATCTTCCATTGGTATCTGCATTCTATTATAGGGACGGACTTCATCAAAAGAATGAACAAATAATACCTCTTCAAAAGTGACCATCGCATCCATTGTTTACTTATCTGGAAGCCATACATGTCAACCAATTGTATTCATTTCGGTAACACTTGAACTTGTGCGTTTTCTTATTAAATGAAACAATTACCTGATGTCTTAGATAAAACATTCAGCAATAACATTTTTTTCACAATCAATTATTTTATATTTAACTATGTACAAAACCACAGCAAAATGTAACAATTCTAACGAAATATACATTTATCTTAATTCTTGTCTCACTGACTGTACCAAGCGTTGATAAGGTTTAAATTTCCATACAAAAAAAGAATGGGACGAATTGCAGAATGAAATTTTGATTAATTTTGATTTTCTGCGTTTCGTCCCAAACGGGCCGTAGGTACATGGGACGAATTACAGAATTACTCGTTAGTTTAAAACCTCGTTTGTTTTGCTCAAAACATTTATCGCTATATAAACTAATAGATTGTGTTTGTTGTTGCTTTATTGTACCTCGATCTATAAATATTTTTTTGTTTTTGTTTTGTTTGTTTATTTCTTATCAATCAGCTTAGCACGAGAGGTCCTGAATTCTCCAGAAATCTTTAAAATACAAATATCAAACTATTCCTCTGAAAGGTTTCCAGTATTCAAATCCCATTAAGCCCCCTGTCCGCTAACTGGTTCGGTGCAGGCTCGTTGCATCACTTTTACTTGGGCTCGTGTTGTTTATCGTTGAAAGTGCAAGTGGGACGAGTACCAGCCAAGTTGAGCAATTTAAAACGAAAGTTTTGCTTTATTTTATTGTCTTGCGAAAGAAATTAATTTATGATTTTATTTTACACGAGAGAATACTTCAATTTTTTCTTTTAATCAAATTATTCAACATATTTAGAAAATTAGTGTTGTCAATACCAGTGGTGGACAACAGAAAATATTTAAAAACTTGACGTTATCCCTCATTGCTGGACAAAATCATTGTTCAACGCCACTTCTGCCAGCGTTATCCCTCACTAGTGGCAAAAAAATCGTGTCACTGTCGCAAAGTACAAGTAAAGGATAACAAAAACTATCATAACTATATAAGAAAAATTACCGTGCTTCGGAAACAATTCGAAAACCACTTAGCTTAAAGTGCTACTAAATAACAGGTGGTACCTGACGAACATCATAGTTCATCTAGCAAACACAGCTAGACGGTTAGGCATCTTTAAATCCTAAGGTCAGTAAAGGGAGTGGTCTATTCTTGAGACAGATACCACACGGCAGGCCGCGTGCATTTTAATTTAACACGTACAGATTACCAGGAGAGCAGAATTCGGAGAGAGGTATCATTACTCAGCCGGACAAGGCCACGTGTTTCGACAAATGAACCACTAATACGTTTTAAATGTCAGAAGCTAGATCTCGTGAGTGATATTAATTGTTCCTTTATTTGTTTATGTTTTTATGAAGAAATACGTCTTCATGAAATCCTAGTAGCTTAGCTTTGAAATATCGTATCCTATATACTTATTTTTGTTTATTTTTATTGTTCTTTATCGTTATTTTTGCATACTTATCAAATAGATAAGCTGACTTATACCATTATCTACCAAACAATCATCGGTAAAAACAGAAAATTTGTTAACGCAAAAATGTTACGAAGGAAAATATATAATATAATCTTTTGGAATAACACCCTTTTTGTTCCTTAGTCGTTTACGACATTCACAGGACGAAATGTATTGTCTACAGCTGGCCTGGTACACTAAAACATAGCTTGATCCGAAGTACAGTTAATATAACTATTGAAATTGTGTTCAATCATTCATATCTTGGTTTATAAAAGTAGACTCTTGATGTGTGGCCGACTGTACATGCATTTGATATTTTGCATTGTAACAAACGATCGAGATAAATAAAGCCATTCTACTTAGTGCGACCACCAAATAGCGAGGGTACAGCATGGATACATTTTGTAAGTTAAACTTATCTCTGCAAAAAAAATAGATTTTTAATTTAAATCAAAGTTGATCAACAATTTAAGCAATTCGATAACATCTTACTTAAATAAAATAAAGCATTTTATAACCGTCAAGGACCGAACAGACTAATAATTTTGCCAAAAAATGCCTCATCTCAATATATCTCTTACTAGCTGTTGCCCGCGGCTGCGCCCGCATAGTACCCGATTATTTCGCGCCAAAAAGTAGCCTATGTTTAACCTCTGATCCTTCACTATATCCATACCAAATTTCATAAATATTGGTCCAGCAGTTAAGCCATGAAAATGTAAAAGACTGTCACGTAGATATAAGTGCACGTGTCGTCTCTAGTTGGTGCTTACCTTGTAACGCCAAGGAATCTCTTCTGTTTTCTTTATAATCTATGATACGATGAAGTACCTTCCTGGTGGACCATAAACAACTTGTAGGAGTACATTATGCATTCGTTGTAAATGATGCGTGCCCTTTTATAATTTATGTTAATATAACTTTTTTATCACTTACGCATAACTATAGTTAGGTTTTTCTTGTTTTTCAGCCAGTCATTTTTAAATGGACTTGAAGCACTGAAGATTTGTCAAAGGATAAAACGCATTTTTATTTTTTATAATGCTTTTATAAGTTTTTATGGTAATAAATAAATATAAGTATGCAATGGTTCCCTACAATATCAATTTACCATTTGAAGATCGTTTTTTTTTTGTCTATGACTCCCAGCTCTTTTTAGTTATAAGTAGAAGATTTAAAAGATTTGTCATTATATAAATCCTAATTTATCACAGATATATTATTAATAGCCGTTATCGTTTGGCATTTAACACTAAATATCAATGGCGGAAAAAACGGATCAAGATAAAAGTTACTGCGTTTAGTCCACAGACAAACAAAAGTTTATGTCAAACTAGTTTTCGAATTATTTATTACTTATAGATAGATTCTTTGTTTTTTTTCCGATCATATTAAGTTTATTTGGCCGTGTAAGTAGTTCCCGGATCTATATTAAACTACTCCATCATACATACATACATACATATAATCACGTCTTTATCCCATGCGGGGTAGACACAGCCCAGGGCCATAAGACCTTAGGCCACGTTTAGCATAATGGTAGTTGAAACAGGAAATCAATAGTGATGGGTTGCTAGCCGCATCTCAATCATCAAATCATGTCATGATTTCCCCATTCAGCGATTCCCTCAGACGACTTTTACGGCTACTCCATCATATCTACTAAATTATGATTAAGTTAGCACGTTGTAGTGTATACGTATCTTATAACTAACTATAATCAAATTTCAATATGTAGATATAAATACCCTGTTTAATCAATAATAAAACTCAGTCTTCAGACCTCCGACATAGTGTTTCATTGTTAACATCTTCTAGTACCATCATAACGTTGTTATAAATTGTTAGCATACAAGAACCAGAAGAAGTATAGTATTTTGTTATCTGTGGTACAGTCGGCTGCAGATAAATCTGACCCCCATGCCACAAGCATCACTATTGAAAGAGGGTCATATTTCTCTGCAGCTCACTGTACAAGGGTTGTGTATTTTCAGCGTAAGTAGCACAGCTAGTTACTGTGTCAAATTTTAATCACTTTACGAAAAATCTACTTAAAGTAGATTAAATGGAATAACCTCTCAACTTAAATACGACTTAATTTCAATAATGATCCAATCACGCAATCTATTATGAGACATAGATAATGAGATGTCAATTACAATCAAATGGTCAAGGTGACCGTGTCTGTACGTGTGTCACCTGATTCTCTGTATCGAACAGGTTGTTAGAAAATTAAATTATTTATTATCTACTTTTTTCCCTCTTCCTTTCATTCATATTATATGTTAGAGGTTAGAGCTATTATCGTAACGAAACCCGTTTAATATCTAATGGAGTTTGCGTGATTGACGTATAAATTTACACAGATAGAAGGACAGACAGACAAAAATTCAAACAAATCAAGTAACACGTGCGCCAAGTTTAATTAGGATCCGTTCGTAAACAACTTTACAGAAAACTTTACTTTTTTTTGTCTCCTTTTTGTCCCCCCAATCAGAAAAAGAAAAATTTCTAAAAAATTTGAACACACGTGTACCATGTTTTATTAGCCAATGGACGTAATTGGCTACTCTCAAAATGGAGACTCTCGCTCGCTTCTCTCACTCGGTCAAATACAAATTAGTATGGATTCAGAAGAAAAGCAAGAAAAACCATATCTATCGGCATGATCTGCCCTTGGTTTTATTACTGAGTTGCTGACCATCCCTAATTGGACCATTGTTTTGGAGATCAGAGACAGACCGACTTTTTGGGAGTGCGTCGAACCAATTTACATAGGACGGAGAGGTCGACTCGGCAGACGATTTTTTTATTTACTTTTTATGACGAATGTAATTACAATTTTTATGATGATTGCATCTTAATCGAAATCAAACTCCGATGCAATAAAGCTAAGTATACAACAGGGTTTGAGAGGCAAGTTTTCCCTCTTTTTTTTCTTATTCTTGCGTCTGTTCTTTTCAGTAAGCTCTTTACTTTGTAGATAGAACTTTCCTTTTTTGTACAGAAATTACATTGGAATAATGTTTCAAACTAATATAAAGCTTAGAATCAACTAATTCTCAACTTTTGATAAAAAAATTGTAAATTGACGTTTTTGAAGAAATTGCTGAAGTGGAGTTTGTCGCGCCGCTTCTTCTCCACTTGCGCTTTGGAAGCGGTGGTAAACTAAATATAAGTCTAGCAGTCAAGTAAGCATGTCCTATATTAAAAATAAACAATTTGAATTTTAATTTGACTGTACCTTTTATTTACATGACATGTACTGCCTCTCAGCCAGTGGTTCCTTTAAATATAATCAGATGTCAGCCGGGACCAGTGGCTTAACGTGTCTTTTGATGCACGGAATCATCTTTATTGTCAGACATTCAGGTTATTCACGCCTGCAATGTATTTATCAAACTGAAAACAACTAAACAAAGTATACTTCCCGTGGGAATCGAACCCTCGATCATCGAATCTACAGGCAGACCCTTTAACCACTGTACCACGAAGGCGGTTGGCAAAAATAAAATGTAGAGACCTCAGAGCAAGGAATTTTGCACAGTCCAAATTTTTTCGGGCTCTATGATAGAGCACTATTTATATTCTCATGTAATCTCGAGGTATCACGACCTTTACTAGGACCTTTGCTACGCTGACTTTTCCACCCTTTGTAAGCCTTATATGCTCGATTGCCAACATAATTAAAAAATACAGAAAAATACAGACACACACAAAAATAACACGTTATAACATATTTATAAAAAATCAGCTCAATTGGAAACCGGGAAGTGGGTCCAATTTAACTTGCAAGTTATCTCATACTAACACGTTGGCAGACATTTTTGAATACACAATATTATTATAACTGCTATAGCAGTTCTGTGTCCGCTAACGTGCTAACAGGGCAAGTTAAATAAAAACTTGTAAAAAAAACTTTCATTAAATCACATTCGCTGTATGTCTGTTTACGTACTTAAATGTCTGAATCCAACAGTCATTAACCTTCAGTACTTCCTGTGAATCTTTCTGAACAAAAGCTCTCGACCCCGGACAATGAGGTGTGATGGGTCATCGGACCTTCGGGGACCTTATTAGGGAGTCACTTTGTCATTAAATATGTTTTCAACTTTCGATTATTCTGAGACCTTTTTATTTTTATGTTTATTTATTCATGAGTACATGGGGTGTTACAAGAAGTGAGTCTAATGACTTGATCCTATACTATTGAACGAGCAATATTTGTATATAAGTATGTATATATTGTATATCACTACATGGTATAAAACAAAGTCGCTTTCTCTGTCTCTATATATAAAAACCTTCCTCTTGAATCACTTACTATTAAAAAAACCGTATATCGTATCCGTTGCGTAGTTTTGAAGATTTAAGCATAAATCCCTATTTATGCTTAAATCTTTAAAACTACGCAACGAACTACGAACGGCTGCGCCCGCATAGTACCCGATTATTTCGCGCCAAAAAGTAGCCTATGTTTAACCTCTGATCCTTCACTATATCCATACCAAATTTCATAAATATTGGTCCAGCAGTTAAGCCATGAAAATGTAAAAGACTGTCACGTAGATATAAGTGCACGTGTCGTCTCTAGTTGGTGCTTACCTTGTAACGCCAAGGAATCTCTTCTGTTTTCTTTATAATCTATGATACGATGAAGTACCTTCCTGGTGGACCATAAACAACTTGTAGGAGTACATTATGCATTCGTTGTAAATGATGCGTGCCCTTTTATAATTTATGTTAATATAACTTTTTTATCACTTACGCATAACTATAGTTAGGTTTTTCTTGTTTTTCAGCCAGTCATTTTTAAATGGACTTGAAGCACTGAAGATTTGTCAAAGGATAAAACGCATTTTTATTTTTTATAATGCTTTTATAAGTTTTTATGGTAATAAATAAATATAAGTATGCAATGGTTCCCTACAATATCAATTTACCATTTGAAGATCGTTTTTTTTTTGTCTATGACTCCCAGCTCTTTTTAGTTATAAGTAGAAGATTTAAAAGATTTGTCATTATATAAATCCTAATTTATCACAGATATATTATTAATAGCCGTTATCGTTTGGCATTTAACACTAAATATCAATGGCGGAAAAAACGGATCAAGATAAAAGTTACTGCGTTTAGTCCACAGACAAACAAAAGTTTATGTCAAACTAGTTTTCGAATTATTTATTACTTATAGATAGATTCTTTGTTTTTTTTCCGATCATATTAAGTTTATTTGGCCGTGTAAGTAGTTCCCGGATCTATATTAAACTACTCCATCATACATACATACATACATATAATCACGTCTTTATCCCATGCGGGGTAGACACAGCCCAGGGCCATAAGACCTTAGGCCACGTTTAGCATAATGGTAGTTGAAACAGGAAATCAATAGTGATGGGTTGCTAGCCGCATCTCAATCATCAAATCATGTCATGATTTCCCCATTCAGCGATTCCCTCAGACGACTTTTACGGCTACTCCATCATATCTACTAAATTATGATTAAGTTAGCACGTTGTAGTGTATACGTATCTTATAACTAACTATAATCAAATTTCAATATGTAGATATAAATACCCTGTTTAATCAATAATAAAACTCAGTCTTCAGACCTCCGACATAGTGTTTCATTGTTAACATCTTCTAGTACCATCATAACGTTGTTATAAATTGTTAGCATACAAGAACCAGAAGAAGTATAGTATTTTGTTATCTGTGGTACAGTCGGCTGCAGATAAATCTGACCCCCATGCCACAAGCATCACTATTGAAAGAGGGTCATATTTCTCTGCAGCTCACTGTACAAGGGTTGTGTATTTTCAGCGTAAGTAGCACAGCTAGTTACTGTGTCAAATTTTAATCACTTTACGAAAAATCTACTTAAAGTAGATTAAATGGAATAACCTCTCAACTTAAATACGACTTAATTTCAATAATGATCCAATCACGCAATCTATTATGAGACATAGATAATGAGATGTCAATTACAATCAAATGGTCAAGGTGACCGTGTCTGTACGTGTGTCACCTGATTCTCTGTATCGAACAGGTTGTTAGAAAATTAAATTATTTATTATCTACTTTTTTCCCTCTTCCTTTCATTCATATTATATGTTAGAGGTTAGAGCTATTATCGTAACGAAACCCGTTTAATATCTAATGGAGTTTGCGTGATTGACGTATAAATTTACACAGATAGAAGGACAGACAGACAAAAATTCAAACAAATCAAGTAACACGTGCGCCAAGTTTAATTAGGATCCGTTCGTAAACAACTTTACAGAAAACTTTACTTTTTTTTGTCTCCTTTTTGTCCCCCCAATCAGAAAAAGAAAAATTTCTAAAAAATTTGAACACACGTGTACCATGTTTTATTAGCCAATGGACGTAATTGGCTACTCTCAAAATGGAGACTCTCGCTCGCTTCTCTCACTCGGTCAAATACAAATTAGTATGGATTCAGAAGAAAAGCAAGAAAAACCATATCTATCGGCATGATCTGCCCTTGGTTTTATTACTGAGTTGCTGACCATCCCTAATTGGACCATTGTTTTGGAGATCAGAGACAGACCGACTTTTTGGGAGTGCGTCGAACCAATTTACATAGGACGGAGAGGTCGACTCGGCAGACGATTTTTTTATTTACTTTTTATGACGAATGTAATTACAATTTTTATGATGATTGCATCTTAATCGAAATCAAACTCCGATGCAATAAAGCTAAGTATACAACAGGGTTTGAGAGGCAAGTTTTCCCTCTTTTTTTTCTTATTCTTGCGTCTGTTCTTTTCAGTAAGCTCTTTACTTTGTAGATAGAACTTTCCTTTTTTGTACAGAAATTACATTGGAATAATGTTTCAAACTAATATAAAGCTTAGAATCAACTAATTCTCAACTTTTGATAAAAAAATTGTAAATTGACGTTTTTGAAGAAATTGCTGAAGTGGAGTTTGTCGCGCCGCTTCTTCTCCACTTGCGCTTTGGAAGCGGTGGTAAACTAAATATAAGTCTAGCAGTCAAGTAAGCATGTCCTATATTAAAAATAAACAATTTGAATTTTAATTTGACTGTACCTTTTATTTACATGACATGTACTGCCTCTCAGCCAGTGGTTCCTTTAAATATAATCAGATGTCAGCCGGGACCAGTGGCTTAACGTGTCTTTTGATGCACGGAATCATCTTTATTGTCAGACATTCAGGTTATTCACGCCTGCAATGTATTTATCAAACTGAAAACAACTAAACAAAGTATACTTCCCGTGGGAATCGAACCCTCGATCATCGAATCTACAGGCAGACCCTTTAACCACTGTACCACGAAGGCGGTTGGCAAAAATAAAATGTAGAGACCTCAGAGCAAGGAATTTTGCACAGTCCAAATTTTTTCGGGCTCTATGATAGAGCACTATTTATATTCTCATGTAATCTCGAGGTATCACGACCTTTACTAGGACCTTTGCTACGCTGACTTTTCCACCCTTTGTAAGCCTTATATGCTCGATTGCCAACATAATTAAAAAATACAGAAAAATACAGACACACACAAAAATAACACGTTATAACATATTTATAAAAAATCAGCTCAATTGGAAACCGGGAAGTGGGTCCAATTTAACTTGCAAGTTATCTCATACTAACACGTTGGCAGACATTTTTGAATACACAATATTATTATAACTGCTATAGCAGTTCTGTGTCCGCTAACGTGCTAACAGGGCAAGTTAAATAAAAACTTGTAAAAAAAACTTTCATTAAATCACATTCGCTGTATGTCTGTTTACGTACTTAAATGTCTGAATCCAACAGTCATTAACCTTCAGTACTTCCTGTGAATCTTTCTGAACAAAAGCTCTCGACCCCGGACAATGAGGTGTGATGGGTCATCGGACCTTCGGGGACCTTATTAGGGAGTCACTTTGTCATTAAATATGTTTTCAACTTTCGATTATTCTGAGACCTTTTTATTTTTATGTTTATTTATTCATGAGTACATGGGGTGTTACAAGAAGTGAGTCTAATGACTTGATCCTATACTATTGAACGAGCAATATTTGTATATAAGTATGTATATATTGTATATCACTACATGGTATAAAACAAAGTCGCTTTCTCTGTCTCTATATATAAAAACCTTCCTCTTGAATCACTTACTATTAAAAAAACCGTATATCGTATCCGTTGCGTAGTTTTGAAGATTTAAGCATAAATCCCTATTTATGCTTAAATCTTTAAAACTACGCAACGGATACGATATACGGTTTTTTTAATAGTAAGTGATTCAAGAGGAAGGTTTTCATGCCCATGTGAAGCCGGGGCGGGTCGCTAGTATGTATTAATAAATTAATTAGTACTCGCGTTTTCGAAAACGGCTATAACGATTTCTATGAAATTTTAAAAACATATGTTCTTACATTAGTCAAAAAGATAATCTATCTAGGTTCTATGTCTGGGAAAATTCATTTTACCCATATTTTCACGCAAAAAGATTTTCTGCATAAAACGAACGAAGCAAGGACCATGATTAAAACACACCCTGATCGATTGATCAGGGAATAAATGCTTATTTGATTAAATAAGCATTTATTCGTTCTTATCATTAGCTGTAGTGCAATTTACTTACGAAACATAATATTACCATACAGTTAAAGCAAGAATGAAGAAATTTTCCTAATAAATCCTCATATATCCTAAACATAACAAAATATTAACTCCCAAAGTGACTTTTATCACAATGCAAAAAGGCTTAAAATGACTCATCCCGTAAAATAAGCAGATTTTACGATTTCAAACCGAACTGATGCAGAATTTTAATAAGATGACGCCATTTTTGGTAATAATTCATGAGACAGAGTGAACCTTGCGTTATGTTGTTGATGAGGCTTTAAGAGATATTGACCTCATAAAAAAAAAACGAAAATCTGCGACCAAATCGCAGACCTTTTGAAAAAGGAAGATATTAGAAGTACCCGAAATCGACGAGCGTGTATGACGAGAGTGATGAGTGTGGAGGAAGCGAGGGAGGTCTGTAAGGATCGTAGCCAATGGAAGGCTCTGTTCGCATAGGGCTCCGTTATATCGAACTTAAAAAAAATATCCTTAATAAAGGAACCAAACCATCTCTTATTAATTTTAAGAAAACACTTTAGCCAATACAAGAAACAGTTGAATATCATATCGTCGCTGCAGTTCATTGATTAATTTCACGTAGATTACAAGGTCAATAGACCCTGCACAGCTTGGTGTCGGAATGATTCGAAGCAGTAATAAGTAAGTTCACATCATTACTAAATACTTCAAATTACAAATGTATTGCAAAAACAAGCCCTAAGGCTTCAAGCTGACTTATAAGGCTTTCGAGGACATGAATTTCGGTCAAGCCCTCATATGGCGCACGTTAGGTTTTGCAATTCTGACATTTTTAAAGTCTTAACGCGACTAATTTCCATCAGGAAAAAATACTATTAAATAACTGTTACCCAAAGAGTTTGAAATAGCGCGCGGTAATTTTTATTAATCTATTCTGTTGTCAAAATCATAGATATACAAAATTGCCTTGACCGCGCGCGGTTTCAAATTCTTTGGTCAAAATAGAAAATTCGTCGAAAATGACTTTCTTTTTTTTCATTGTCACCGCGTTTTTGTGTGGCTAACACATTATCTTATTAATACCAGAATAATAAGTCAGGTAATAATAAGACAAGGGTCAGTCTATGACTTGACTGACTGGACGCGTTTAGCTGTCATCACTGCTGAATGTTATCATTCAGCTGACAGGTTCGAGCGTTTGTTGAGAGAAATATTACTTTTTTATGCAAAGGATGAATGAATCTGTGTCCTACTTTAAGTTGTGCAACGCTTTGGCTGTTAAATGTTGTTAATTTTTCTATGATTAAATATATATGTTGTAAGTATGCATGTATGTATTTTAAAAATTACTTCACCGATTCTGACGAATGTGGTCTCAAAAGTAATAATGACACGGGTGGCATAGGCTCTGAAGCGTAAGGAATTTTCATTTTTTTTTTTCATTTTCAATATAAGCCTGATCAAACATCTCAATCCCTATTTTTACTTTAGGGATGTCGCTAATAATATCGATACCTATCAATTACAAAGTGACTCGGTATTTCAATCCGCTAAACCGTATCGATTCCCTGCTCGCTGGCTCGGGGCGACTCGTTAATCGAAAAACCATCGGGAGTATAAATATTAACCTATTTTTAAAGTAATTTACTTCAAAATGTTTATGTCGTACCATCGCGCACAATAGTGTTTGGTATTTTTTAAATGAAGATACATTTAATGCTCATAAATTGTGTTTGCTGAATATATGCAATAATTTACATATTTTTTAGACTTTGTCTCAAAAATGTGCTCGTAATTTCCCATGAAAGCATAGTCACGGAGTGTATTTTCTTACAAAAAAATTAAAGGAAAGCAAAAATATTAAAATAACCTGTTAGTATTTTACTATTGTGTGGTGGTACGGAACCCTCGGATCGCGAGTTCGACTCGCACTTAGCCGGTTTTTTTTGACTTACCTCTAAAACGAGAAGCAACGCAGTTTTTATTAATATTTTTTCTTTCTTTCTTTTATGATGCTGATGTGTACACTCGGAGACTATTATAAGATATAAGCCTAGTATAGCATTCTATAATCTGTGGTATAAGGTTTCGAAGATTTGCATAGCCTTGTACTTATAACGAAGGCGCTAACACTTTTGCACTCGACTGCCCCAGAGATAAGACCCAGCGATTTATATTTCGCTTGACATGTTTTTAATTTAAACACGCTGCTTGGAGCAGTAAATCGAGGCTAGATATCGTATCAGCAGCGAGCTTTATGACTAGTGCACTAACTACGCCTTTTTTAAGTCGCACAGTTTGCTATTTTAAGGCCAAAAAGGTTTAACGGCAGTTTTATACATCTTTTTGTGCTTTTTTTTCGATCACGTAAGAAAAATATAACAAATTTGCAATTTGTATATTATCACTATCACTATATAGTATAAAACAAAGTCTCTTTCTCTGTCCCTATGTTCCTTTGTATGTTTAAATCTTTAAAACTACGCAACGTATTTTGATGCGGTTTTTTTAACAGATAGAGTGATTCAATGGGAAGGTTTTTATGCCCATGCGAATCGATAATATTTTATAAAGCGTCATCGAGTTTCATACTTTTTGACGAAACCTACCGGAATCGCGTATTTTTGGAATGAAAGTATCCTATATTTTAATCCAAGGCATCAGTTACCTTTATACCAAACTTCATATACCCAAATTGGTCCCGCCGTTTGAGCGTGAAGAAGTTACAAACATACGAACTTTCACCTTAATAATAGTAGGATTATAGAGAGTTTGTGACTTGGGACACAACTGGGAAAACGCTTGAATGATGATGGACTCACATTAAGACATGTGGTAAGTTATTTTTACCCCAGAGGCCACATAGCAAGTAAGTAAATAAACGCAAGTTGAATCAGAATAATTCTTTGAATGGAATGACGTCGCTAATTCGTCACACAAGTGTACACATATTAGGAAATCATGATATGACATAGTTTATGACAAATCGTTTCAGTCACTTCTTTATCTATGCGTGTTTCCTAGTTGCGTCTCCAGTTTACGCTTCAAAACCTACGCTACGCTTTTAATTATGGTCGTAGATTTGGCGGTACTGGATAATATAAAGCGACTGCTATCTGACTCCCTAACCCCTTTTTACAGGGAAACCAGACCAATAAGAACATGATCGGGGTGTGTTAGTTGGCCAACACTGTCAAAATGTTCAGATGGCGACCAATCCAAGTCTAGCACTCGTCGCTTGACATGTATGATCGTTACGAACATGCTATAGCTGCTGGCTCAATCTTGTCAAGGAAAATTATATTCGTTGGTTCTTTAATCTCCTTTTACGTCTGTTCTTAAAACTTTTTGTGATAGACAAAAAGTACTAGGAAACCAGAAGTGGCAAGGATGTATCACTGTTTGAGGTCGGCGCGGTGCCTTGAAATACCCAGCCCACGTGCTAGAGTGTCCCCACTGTGGGTGTCAGATCACCCACAACCAGATGATGTTTTTACACTGTTTATGTCAACTATGCTGAGGTCATAGTAATACCACAGATTATAGAGTGCTATAGTAGCAGTACTAAGAATAAAAAAATAATTATGGTTTCCACTAAGGTTTTCCATACAAATGTGATTCAAAAATGAAAAAAAAAACAGTAATTTTACTATATCCATTAACATATTACGTTACAATTGATTTTACTTTAAGTAAAAGTTAAAATTACGGTGTACGTAATTTATGTGGAGACAAGTTATAAGCGGCAGCGATTGTATTGTTATAATTGAAATAAACAAGCAAATTTTTTACCAAAAGGAGTCGGTTATGACACCCTTTGGTATTACAGACAGCTGGGGTAATCCTTATGCACTCCTCGAAAAATCTATAATTTTCTACATCAGGCAATAATATTTTAAATTAAATTAACAGTAAGAATTTGAGTCGTAATAAAGTGAGGCATAAGGCCGATGGTACTCAGTACTTAAAACATTCACAGTGATATCGATAGTTACGTTTAATTTTTTGCCATCCTGTAAAAACGCGATCTCTTATGACTTGTGCCATTGATACCATTAAAAGCGACATTACCGTTTCGTAAGTCAAGTGCTGACGTTTACCGGTCACTAAGTTGGTTGCAAAAACTTATTTATTACTTAAAAGCTGATGTCCCATTAGCTTTGAGACAGAAAATCTAAATTTCAATAAAAAAAATGTGCGCAACAACCTAACATTAATATCGTATGTTTTGAAATATAGAATAGTTAACTTTAAAGTAATAGTGATAATGAATTCTTATTTAATTTATATTTTCACTGTCAATAGTATTGAATATTAAAATATTTAAAAATGATTGCACAGTGCTTCACCTTCGCTTTTATCTTCAGTGATAATTTTTATTTATTAATCATTTATCGGCTGAGTAATCGCGTATCTCTGATTATTTTTAACTAGCTATCTAAGTCCCACTACTGGGCAAAAGCTTCCTCTTTTTGTTTTCATTCCTCTCGATTCTGAATTAAATTAAATTCTGATTCTTCTTGTTATAATAATAAAAATATTAAATAAAAAAAAACTACTTACTGTGTTTTCTTATTTATATATCAGTGTCATACAACGAATAAAACGACACCTCTCATCAATAAAGGAAAAAAAAGAAATAAAATAATAACATTTCTTATCTTTGTTTCAGATTCAGCGATGAAGTGGTTTTTGTCATTGGCTACGGAACTAAAGTAAATAACACAACTCTGATGGTTCTCACAACATAAAGAGGTTAGTACCATTTGCACGAAATTACTAATATTACTAAAATTATGAATTTTCGAATTTAAATTAGCATAATCATCGAGAAATAGTACCTACTTCCTTAGGTTTACTCGCATTTGCCATAGTTTTATAAATGGCAATAGAGTCTAAATTGGGCCATTTCTCATAACTACTTAATTTATTTTAGTGTAACCCCGTAATTCATAAAAAAAATAACACACCTTTGTTAAGCCCATTTTAACTAAAATATGCTTCGACTCTTTTTCTCTTGTCGAAATTTACCGTGAAAGAAAGAGCCAAAACACATTTTAGTTAAAACGCGCTTATCAAATGTTTGTTATTTTTATGAATAAGTGTAATGTTTACGTTGAAATAATAATATTCAGCTACATACTAAACTAAATACTGTCAAGATTAGTAATTAGATTTTGACAAAAAACGAATATTATAAAAAAAAAATGTCTGGCTGAAAGTACAGAAAATAAACTGTTTACAGATAGCCATACCGATGGTACCAAAACGAAAACCACCGAGTTGACAGATACCGATACAAAACTAAGTGGTACCGAACCTGGTACCACCAGTTCAGATGCCCGATGAAACCAATGCCACGTCAGAAACCGGAGATGGCGATAGGGTGAACGATAGCGAAACGAAAGAAACGAAAGAGCCTAAAAGTGTTTCGTTCAATCGCGACGTACACGTTAAACGATTTGGTGAGTTCCGTTTCGCGAGGACAAATGGTTGGGGTTGCATTAAATGTTGCGTTCGTTATTTGTATCCAAAGGTTTTTAATTTTTTGTATAACATATAGAACTCTTAGAAAATTTTACACTAGTTAAGTATTCCATATGCTATACTGTCAACGTTATAATATAAGAAATGGATAAATGAGTTTTAATGTAGGAAAGTACTTATTTTATAAAGAGAATAATTGATACAAATAAAAATATAAACAAAATATGTGTAATATTAAAAAATAAACTATTATAATCACTGGCATACTACATGAAATACAGTGCTTCAATGTTTGAAAATAAAAATTAAAAATAAAAACAATTTTTCATCAATTTTATCACGAATTGCAATAACATCCAAATCGTGTTGCTTATTTTAGTTTATATTTTATATTTTATATTTTTATAGTTTATATTTGAGTTCTAGTATTTATGGTATTTTATCCTACGCAAATTTTCATTTTATTGCGTACATAATATGGCACTGTGATCCAAATAGAATCGAGTCTTGACATCATATAATAAGGATCAAATTTCTTAAAATTTGGATACAGATAATGCTCTAAATTTAATGTAACTACCAAGTTAACAAACTAATCTTCACGTAACATCTGGTATCTAATATCTGTCGTGGTGACTAAAACTAAAACTACAACAAAACACTATTGTAGTGACTACAACCGGAAACCATTGTAGTGTTCAGAGACTAACGAAATAATCTCACTAATTAACTATTTCTTTCTTTGTCTAAACTAAAATTTTCTTAACATTTGTAAATAATTTTTATTATAATGATTTAGAAGTTTGTAAATTATGATTTTGATGATTAAATTGATAATATATTTAGTAAGAACCAGATATCAATTCGTTGACTAGAAAACTCGACTTGAAAACTTGCAGGTTAAGCAACAAGACTGATTTAAAATGGCCGCCACCACTATACTATAGGAGCATAATATATATTTTGCAATACTTTATTTTTTTTCGAATTTACTTTGCAATTCTAACTTTTCTTCTTAAAACTTTTCACAAAGTATAAGTAGGAAGTATTTAATAAGGGCGTGTAAAGATTACTTAACACTTTCGCTGACAGTAACGCCTCTCGACGTAGATAACCATTAACTGTTATTGTTATCTCGTTTACTGTCCGCGAAAGTGTTAAGTATTAATAGTATTAGTATAACCAAAAAACGAGGACTTAAATTGCAATTTCGGCCGATTCTTTACAATAAATTTCTTCCTCTGACTTCCTCTTGAGACGAAACAACATTGTATCAAATTTTACTCTCGTTTTGTTATTTTTTTTTTTCAAATTGTTTATATGTACATACATATTTTTAAACAATAAAATTGAAAAGAACTAATGGAAACAACTAGAATGGAATGAAGCTAAAGACCAATTGATATTATAAGAATTGAATTTTCATTCTTTACTAAGTATAAGAAATTATTTTTCTTACGCACATGAGCCTACTCCAAGCAATATAAATTCACAACTCATTATATGTTAACAAAATGAATTTTATACTCTTAATTTCAAGATTCAATACGATTTTAATAATCATACTATATAATAATATAATACAAATATATTAAAAAGAACCCTAAAAACAAAAATCTTAGCCAAACTAAAAACTAAATTAAAAACTAATAACCCTGAAAAAAAATTAAATAAAAAAAATGGTTGCCTGTAAAGTCGGTTTTACGGGCGAAGATTTTACGTGACAACGTCTTTTTCTCGGTAGAATATTTATTGATATGAATATAATCTGCCGCGCGTGGATCATATTTGAGTGGGAGAGAGACGCAAGGCATTCGGCGGGCCTCTCTCTCGTTCGGGACTCATCGTAACAATACCGAGCGTTACACTTTTTCATAAGTGACTCCCAGCCGCAACCTAATTTAAGACGTTGTCACGTCAAAAATGTCCCGTAAATCATTAATTATTTGATTTCTTTTTAAAAGTATGTTATTTAAGACATTGTATTATAATTTACATGATATTTTAATATTACTTCGGACAGTACATCTTAAAAGCTACTAAATAAAGACATCAACGAGCTCGTTACAAAATGTCAATTACCTTCTTTTCTTCTTCAATTAGATCTTACTTTATTGTGTTTTTACCTATCTAGATACTACGTATTTAATCGTCTGGTACTCTACTCTGTTTTCCGTGGGAATTTTGGGAATTTCGTTCGTAGTTGACATCTGTACAGTTAAATTGTTTTTGTTTTTACTGTTGGCTGTTACTGTTCGTTCAAAATCTCAATTTTTCCCAATATTTGACTGGTAGAGAACGCTCCCTTATATTTAATAAATCCGCCAAAATTTATAAGTATTTTATTTTTATCCAGCACAAGCAAAAAGTATTGTTTTTGTACGCTCAAGTTCAAGCAGTATGACCGGCGGTCTTATACTTTTGGCAGAGGGGGTCGCCTGTTTGTGGCCACTCCAGTGATTCAATGCTCTAAGATACCACTGTTCTATATTTAAATTCTACGCAAACGAAGTCGCGGACAAAAGCTAGTGTAAAAATACTGTCCTGTACTTTTTTTCGAACAAAAGATGACCATAATGTTTGTTTTTTGCGGTCCCGTCATCGATGTGAGATATTTTGTTACAACCACGCTTCAGTGCGCTTGTTTCGATGTTATCTGGCAGTAGCAAAAACTTGTTAAAATCTTAACAAAAACCGGTCACGGTGTGCTTACACGGAATTCCTATTAAATATGTTTTGATTCATATGCATTCTTGAATTTCAACCACGCACCGGCAAAATGACCTGAGAGCTTACTACCATCTCTTAAAACCATGCAAGATCGAGTAAATAAACGAGACAGCGTAATACATGATGTAAGGCGACATCTGTCTTACTCAATCGTTCTTGCATGGTTTTAAGAGATGGTGGTAAGCCACCTGAAGAAGGTCGCAGTATTAGTAACTGGTCATTTTGGAAATCCTTGGGACAGGCCTATTTCCTGTAGTAGACTGCCTGCTATCATCTTTTATTATTTGAAGAGCTAGGATCTTGGTGGAGTTTCTTCAATTTTTGTCTATGATAAGCTAGTTATTTATTTCACGTATACAGGAAAAAAGTTACAGGATAAAACATAGAAAAGAGAATATTAGTATCTACAAGGGTGCTGCTTATTTTTAAAGACCCAAAAAGAACAGACCCAAGAGTCTTAACTCCTCTTGTTTTCACCATGACATGCGCAGATGCTATCGGTCAAGTTTTTGGCGGGAAACTTATCATGCTCGCGCTGTATTTTTTTCCAAAATTTGTGTTTTTCGGGCATCTGTGCATAATGATGGTGGATTATTATTTTCGTGAACAAGCATGAGTATTGGGAAGTAGTACGATGCCGATTATGTGACTTTAGTCTTTGTCACCAAAATCTCTAAGATAATAATGCTAAGTGAAATTTTTCTTCTCTTTACTTAGACATCTGGCGTGACTTAATTGACTTAACTTGACTACTATACTGACTTGACTATTTTAACTTGCTTGACTTAATATCAATAAATTAAATTACAACAAGAAAACTCGACACTGATAAAAATAAGCTAAGCATATGAAGAAGATTGAAGTTTGAGGGCCAAAAAGAAATAGTGGTATCGGTCGCCATAGAATTCTTACTTTTTATGGCGCCAATTAATCTGTCATTGTTCTAGCTTGTCAGGGGAGCATGTAAGCTACTTTTTACAATCGGCAAAAAAAGATTTAAGTATTTATCTTTCGAGTTACCAATGATACAATGTATTCATTTAATTTTTGCTTATAGGTCAATATTTTGATAATGCACGATCATTTTTTTATGATTTTAGGCTTTAAACACACGTAATTAAAAATGGCTATCACGCTCATTTCAAACTTAAATATTTATAACTTTATTATATCCTAATAAAATATAACACTAAAATAAAAGTGCACTTACATAACATCAAAAAAATATGCCATTCCTGTCCAGTCCAGTTTTTATAAAACTATATCTCATTTTTTACCATAAAACTAATGATATGAAGCGAATGGACACGGAGTTTCGGTTGTCATGTTATCAAAATACATCGGAAAAACATTGATAATGAAATGCAAAGAGCTGACAATAGGTTGTATGTGAAAATGTGTGGAACCACTAGTGACTATGTAATTGACTATATAAGCCAACAGATAGAGCCAAAAGCGAAAATCGCTGTATCGCCTCCATGGAAAACGAAATAGTTTTATGGATGGTTCCGTCATTTATCATCACCCTTCCCCTTCTTTGACACCCTCCATTGGTAAAATTTGAGTAATATTTTCTAGTTTCAAAAATAAGAGAATGATTTTATTTGAATGCCATTAACATGTCATTATTAGTCCCCTTCATTCATTTATAAAAAACATATTAAGTAGATTTCGAAACGGTCCAATAAAAAAAAGATATCGCTGTTTGTCCCTTAGTCGTCTTTTTCGACATCAATACGGGAAGATATGATATGACCTATTATATACGACATCGCATTTATTTATTACTAGCTGTTCCCCGCGGCTTCGCCCCGTGTGGGACTCGGTTATATCGCGCCCAAAAGTAGCCTATGTTTGACCTCAGGTCATTAACTACATCCCTACCATATTTCATCACAATCGGTCCAGCAGTTTAGCCGTGAAGAGGTGACAGACAGACAGACAGACAGACAGATTTTTGCATTTATAATATTAGTATGGATATGGATATGGAAGTATGGATATGGAAGTATGGATATGGACTAGGTGTTCTCTACGGTTTCACAAGCCCGTCGCCTATAACCTTCCCTAAGAATCGGGCTTTAAATGCACAAAAACCTTATGAAGAAAGCAGTTCTAAAGTTATAAACGTTCAAACAAACAAACTCTTCCGCATAAATATTCTTTTAGACGTCATCTCCATATCGTGTTATTCAATGTCTAAGCCGGCTTTGATCCTTTTTTGTGGTCCTTGGCACTACCGCTACTCTGTGTTTCTGACTTCATAAATGTCACATCTAATAAGATTGACTGCTTGATACAGCCTAATCCAGTTTGCAGGAAGTGTTAAGTATCCACTGCCTTTGCTACTAAGAGTACGATTTTATCTATTTCTTGTTTATTTTTTATTCATATGTGGCGTGTAGTGGTAGTACGAGTAGTGATGCCATCTCCAAAATTTGGCATCAAGGACAAGACGCGTGAAAACTCCGGATTTGGAAGCCCAGAAGCCAGTCATGTGAACAGGTCTTTTGAAAACAGTCAAGTCGCAGTTGAAAATAAAACCTGGAAAATGTATATAAATAAACCTGGACTATAAAAAAAGACACTCACCCTTAAACCGGAACACAATGCAAGCACCGCTTCTTCTCTTTCTTGTTGAGTCGAAATGGCTTGACTCTTATATTATTTTTGACCAGTATGTGGCTATATTGAGATTGGGCCGCCGCAAGAAACTTTTTCGACTTTTTAAGCGTCTGCGTGGTGGAAGTTGGCCATATAGTGGATGCCTGGGGGGTTACTACCGTCTCCTAAAACCATGCAAGACCCAGTAAGTAAGCGAGACAGCGCGATTCATGATGTAAGGCGACATCTCCCTTATTCACTGGATCTTGCATGGTTTTAAGAGATGGTAGTAGGCCACCTGCTATTATTTATTTGCTTGTGTCTTTCCGTCGCGCAAGCAACTTCACTCCGCACGCTTGGTGGAGCTAGCACCGCTGATGTTTGGCGGAAAAATAAGAGGGAGATACAAGCAGATCTCTGTCTCTCCCCTGAGGCCTTTTAAAACTATTCAAAACCATATTCACAATTAAAATAACTTAACAATCTACATACATTTTAATTATTTTATTAATGAAAAATATATGGTTAATTATTATTGGAATATTTACAAGCCATTTGGCTGTATAATAAAATAGTTTTCTCTAAATGGCAGTCGTTATACAACGCTACAGATAGACGACTTTGGGCAAAAAATCTGACACCAGTGCTAACCATTAACTTAACATATGATATGAGTGTAGTAATTAATTTTATATTGGGTCGTATAGTTCTTAGTTTTATTACGTAATCAAACCTTAGAAAAAGTCATCAGTAAAAAATAATTTTAGTTAATGAATATTGTTTTCTCAACCCATCCTTAGATTTATTATTATAGCGCGGAGTATAAATTAATGTCTCATTCTTAGTATTATATTTGTACACATAGTTCTACCTACGTCTCTTTTAATATGATACATGACTTGTCTTGCTGCACATAAAAACGCACCGAAATCATGAAATTTAGAATGCACTACGCAACGCTTACAAATATTTACAACATCGTTAATTTTAATTACATTTCCATTATTGACTTTATCTATTTCATAATGCAAAACCAATCACCCAATTAACGAAGGTCATACATATCGTATGACACTATCTGGTTGTAATGAGATAGCCCTGACACTAAATCAAGGAATAAAATATAGTGGACCGAGAATGCTTCCCTGAGGCGCACATTAAGTAGGACAGCGGGCGGGGGCGTGTAGATTCGAATCTGGCGTTGCCGAGACGAGCCTGAAAAGGTCTCAGGTGACGCGATTCGCCACAAACAGCGGTTATGAGTCGACATTGACCTGATCATGGCGCCTTTTGTGGTCAACAGTGTTGAAAGCTGCACTCTAATCAGATATTTTGCAGGATTATTCATCTAATTATTTACATGTGTTTGTTCTGAATAGGTTAAAACTTTATAGACTTATAACTCCGTCAAGATAACTCGCGACTTCTCTGGAATGATTTTGACACGTATTGTCTTAGAGTTAAGGTAAATGGAATCGAGAAACAAGTTTTCAGTTATTGCAACCGTGTTGTACAAAATATGCAAATGAAAATTATATACGATGATAAATGAATTTTTGAATAAGAATGGCGTGAATTAGCCTGGCACCAGTAAAATATTGTGCCAATAATTCCAAATATACACCTTGTAGCGGTTTCGTTTCTACTTTAAGTGTAATCATTTGAAAGCGTGTCGGTTTAAGGCTAATCTTTATCAAAATAAAATGAGGATGGCTAACAGTAAGCAGAAAATAGCTGATATGAGCTCCCATTTATATGATAATAAGAATGTTTGATCGGTCCACGTACAAAATTGTCACATAACAATAGTTTTTCTATTGTGTCTGGATTCTGCGAGCCAATGGGTTAAGCAGCCGTCTAAATAAGATTAACATAAATAGAATTTGGTATGATAATCACTAAACACAAATGATATGTTTAACGATCATTTCACAACACTAAATTAAAGACAAATTGATTCCTAACGTTGTGGGTTTGAACATTAAAATATTATCACTCCATATAACTACAAAACCAAGGATATGACATTTAATTTGGATTCCATAGCGGACGACGGCCCACGAATCAAATATTTCTTTGCTACCTTGGCATCGGCTTGAATTTTTATAAGCAGAAGACAATCTTCATCTTTTATGCAAATCGAGGGTAGACGAGACATATAAACGCGAAAGTTTGTAAGAATGTATGGATGTTTGTAACACTTTAAGAGAAAAACGCTGAAATATGGAATGGAAATTGTTTAGACCCTGGAACAACACATAGACTATATTTTATCCCGTAAATTCCCCTGGTCGAAACATTTCGGCTCGAAAAGAAGAAAAAGTCTTATAGTCACAGTACTACCAAATCTAAAGATAATAATTAAATGTCTTACTCTGGGGTCTAAAGCGTAAGCTGAAGATACAACTAGGAAACACACTCAGATGAAGATAAAAGATAAAGAAGATGTGACCCACAATCATATTATTTTTAGGGAATCTATAGGCCATAAAATATGCGAAAAAATAATTCACGGAATGCCTGTTAGAATCTACCAACAAGAGCTTTCCCAATGACAGTTGGTGTTAGACAGGCTACTAGTCGAAAAGGTAATGTCAAATTTTATTTTGGTTACAAAATATCAATATGCTACTTATAGAAATCGAACCCACGACCTTTGGGTTTTCATACAAATGCCATAACCAGTGGACCACAGAGACAATTGTAAAATGTAAAACTTCAGTTTCATGTACATCATAGACCTTAAATAGCTTCCAATTTAGCTAACAATAATTGTTTTATTTCGTTAGTAAACAATGCTGTATTGTTTGAATTTAGGAGTGGATAATTTGTAGCTCGTGCTATAAATGATGGTCTTAGAGCAACTATATTGGCGATAGAGTGCGAAACTAACATAATTTTCCTAATTTATTTAACTACTAGCTGTTGCCCGCGGCTCCGCCCGCGTGTAGTTCGCTTTTCGCTTAACCTGTGGAAACTACAACTATCCAGACCTATAGTTAAATCTATAAGTAGTATCCTATTCCCGTGCCAATTTTATAAAGCCATTACATTGCTACGATATCAAACTGAAAATATTAACATTCATACTATCACATATTTGTCTCTAAAAGAGTAGACGCAGCCTATTACAGGGTCATTAGAACTTAACTCAATAAATAGTGTTATGTTAGTTAAATTAGACCTTACGACACGACCGTATGTTCCGTCGAACAACAACTGAACTGACTTGCTGGTTTGATTATTTTTTAAACCAAAGCCAAACCAACCAACTAATCAATTCAAATTGCTTACAATACAATACAACAAACGACCGATAAACAAACCAACCAATAGAACTAAATAAACAACCAAAATTTTTTTGAAATAATTAGAATTAATTGCTGGAAAAATTTCAATCTGCTATAATACCATATGAGAAAAAAATAATTAAATTAACTTCAGCGCCATCTATTGATATTTTATGTAACTAAATTATACGCCCACACACATTCAATGTGTTAATTTTTTAAAATTTAATAGAGACTGCAGTGTGTTTTTGTCTTCATTGATATCGATAAAACAAAGTAGAAATTGTAGCTTTATCTATATTAAATACGTTTATGTAAACCGGATTCAACTCTGTAAAAGTTTTGAAACAGTGCTAGAAGTAAACTTCAATTGACCTTAACTTCTTTTTCCCTTAACCGATTTTGACGAAACAAAGTTTTGACAAAACTGTTGAACGTATATGTAATCCACCTGTGAAAACCGCGTTCGAATCTGTTGAGTAGTTTTGAAGTTATAACGTACCAGACATACAGAAAGACAGACAGACAAAAATTCCAAAAATTGTTTTTTTTGGTTTCTGTTACACGTCTTTCTTTAATCGCCCCGTATCAGTTTTTTAGAAAAATATTTAATGTACAGACATTCAATTTTTACTGTCCTATTATATGTAAAGATAGATAGATAAGTACAAAATCCATATCCATACTAATACTATAAATGCGAAAGTCTGTCTGTCTGTAACCTCTTCACGGCTAAACTGCTGGACCGATTGTGATGAAATTTGGTAGGGATGTAGTTAACGACCTGAGGTCAAACATAAACTTTTGGGCGCGATATAACCGATTCCCACGCGGGGCGGAGCCGCGGGGAACAGCTAGTACTTATATATTAACGGACTTAACGCTAAGAGCTTTCTCTACCAGTCAACCATTTGATTAATCTTCTTTTTCAATGTCGTCAATGACAAACTATTAGATATGATTTGTAAGGGGTTGCGATATCGTTTATCCTGAAATAAATTTGCAAATGAATTTATTTGTTTCTTTTCAAAATTATAAAAAAAAGTAAGAAAATAATTCTAGAAAACAAATAAAACACGAAATCATAAAATTATTGTTTGTGACAGGATTCGATCCAGGTACTTTCTTGAAACATTTCTTTACTAAAGTATTAAAAAAATCTTAAAAATTAATACAAAACGAAAAAAAAAAGTAAATAAAAAAAGTAAGTAAAAAAAAGCAAGTAAAAGAAAGTAAGTAAAAAAAAAGTCATGTATAGCAGGATTCGAACCCTCGACTTAAAAATATGATCTACGACCTCTACCGATAGGCCAACATACGTTGCTAAAGATTGGCGAAATTTCAAATGGGATTTGTCTATAGGTACGCAAATTCGCGCCATCTATTGAGATTTTATGTTACTAAATTTACGATCAAATTCAATGTGTTATTTTATTAAAATTAATAGGTGCAGTGCGTGTTTTCGTCTTTATTGATATGGATAATAAAAAGTAGAAATCCTAGCCTTATCTAAATTAAATTAAACGTAAGTAAACGCATTAAAAGTTTTGAAGCAGTGTTTGAAGTAAATTTTCAATCGACCATAACTTCTTTTTCCCTTAACCGATTTTGACGAAACAAAGTTATGACAACGCTCCTAATCATATGTAATCCAACTGTGAAAACCGCGTTTAAATCCGTTGAGTATTTTCGAAGTTATAACGTACCAGACAGACATACATACATACATACATACATACAGACAGACAAAAATTCCAAAAACTCTTTTTTTGGTTTCTGTTACTCCTTTTTAATCGCACTCAATCAGTTTTTTTGAAAAATATTAAATGTACAGACACTCGCATTTTAGTGTCTTATTATATGTATTGATATTGCAATAAAAATATGTATTACAATAAGCGGCCTTCATGCTAAAAGCATTATCTAACAATCAACCTTTGGGTCAAGCAGAAATCAAAACATACTTACATAAGAGACATTAACCTAAATAAAGTATATAGTATTTCGTGTTTCATTTCATTGCAATTTCATATCAATAATACAATCATTTAAAAGGGAGGCTGTCTCTGTGTTCTATCAATGGAACAAGTTGGAAATCTCCTTTAAGAAGAGAATGAGACTCCTTCTTCATTAACTCGAGGATTTTATTAACTTACGCACGCTCTACATAAAATGTTGCACTAAGGCCAAAAAATTAAATTGTAGAAGCTATTACCACATCCATACTCCATACTAATATTATAAATGCGAAAGTCTGTCTGTCTGTCTGTCTGTCACCTCTTCACGGCTAAACTGCTGGACCGATTGTGATGAAATTTGGTAGGGATGTAGTTAACGACCTGAGGTCAAACATAGGCTACTTTTGGGCGCGATATAACCGAGTCCCACGCGGGGCGAAGCCGCGGGGAACAGCTAGTAATAAATAAAAGAATTAAGTAGCTATACCTAAAACAATCAAGTAGATTGAGAATCAATACTTACTAAGATATCCAAGATGAGGATTTACGAGGACTTCGAGAAATTAAGGGTTTAAACACGCTACAAAAAAAAATTGTCTATGGTCAAAAAAATTAATATGAAGTCTATACATATAATCAGGAACTCGCGCGCGGTCTACAATTTTTTTTTTAATCTCTATACGAATGAATGAATGAATGAAAAATATTTATTAAAGTGACCATGACTTATAATGTTAGTAAAACTTGTAAAAAAAAATAAAAATTTACAAATTTATAATATCTCTGTTCATTGCGGAGGCCATTCTGCCCCGCCCCCGGTTATGAGTCTATATGTAGATTAAAAAAAAAAAATGCCGAGACCGCGCGCCATTTCCTATATAATAGTCTATAACATAGTTGATTGGGAATGAGGGTACATTATATTTATAAGAAAACAAGTATAAACTCGATCGTGAATAACTGTTAAGTATGATAACACGTGTATGTTAATTTTATTAGCGTCAACTAGTCGACCGACAGTTATTTATGTTTGTCATGGGAAGTGTAGCATACATTATTTAACACAAGCTGATTCCCGCGGTTTTTTTTAATGATGAAATATTTTTTCAAATAGATGCATTAGTTCCGAATTCAGATTATACACACCAGCTAAATGAGAGATAGATAAAGGGGCCTCTTCAATAATGTTATCATTGTAATATTTTACATTGCTTCTTGTAGACTACTTAAAATCGAAGTTCAAATTGGTACACAAATAGTTTTACACCCATATTCTTAAACGTTGCCTCATAGGTCTCCTCCACTCAACCTCATTCGAAGACGCCTCAAGGAAGTCCTCCAACTTTCCTTGAAAACGGTATTCTTAATTGTTTCCTTGAGCAAACTCCAGTGAGGATGAGTCAAGGAATGACGTTCCGTTTCATATCTGTATGTTGGTACCGCTTAACTTTTTGACGTAAAGAGAGTTTTTGACAAAGTTTCTTTTTCAATTTTAGCTAACTAGCATAGATTTATTATAAAACAACAAAATACTTAAATACACAAAGAACTTATTATAAAAGGTATATATTCTTTTAAATCTGGTCCTCAATAAAAGCACCTACCTTTCGTTAAACGAAACGTTCGAGGCTTCCTTATATTTGACAGTTCGTTCCTCACCTCCATTGAGTAATTACCTTAAGGTGAGGAAGCTAGTGTCAACTATGAATACCATTGAGGTCGAGTGAGGACGAGTGGAGTTTGAGGAAACGTTTGAGAATATGGGTGTTAGTCTCGAGGATGATCATCCATACCACATCAAAAAAAAATTAGGCAAAGCCGCAGGCAACAAGTAGCATAAAATTTTTAAAATCTCACCAGTAGTTTTAAAAGTTAACGCGTTCAAACAAACAAACCCTTCAGTTTTCGTTTGTACCGTTAGGGTTACAAAGTAAATTGACCTTGCAAGCCCTGGTTTCAGATTTTTCCGAAACAGCCTTTCGACTTTCGACGTGTTTTTTAACGACCGGTTGCAGCGCTTACGGACCAACGGCTTAACGTGCCTTCCGAAGCACGGAGTCATCTTTATTATCAGACAATCAGGTGATTCAAGCCTGCAATGTCCTAACCAAACTGAAAACAACTATGTTAGTATAGAGGTAGATATATTTTATTATACTTAGGTACTACCACTAATCAATACAAGATGTTTCCTCAATTAAAACATTTGTAGTGTAAATTCAACTAAAATGCAGCAATACCAACCAGCCCACGTCAACGGAAGCTATCAAGGTTCACTGCCCACTAATGAGTGTTCTTTGTGTACAGATCTCCTAAACACGTCCGACATACAATTAGCACTGTAAGTTTGATGAATCAATTCCGAGTTTCGTATGAATAGATCAAATTGAGCTGAGTCTTGTCCTCTAAATATCAATTCAATTATTTATGTTAAAAATTTAAGAGCCGTGCTCTTGTCGGTAGAGGTACTTTCAAGTTTCGCTATAGCCTTTTCACATCCTAACGACACGACTCCCACTTAGTCCTTTATTTGTTCTACAAACTTATTTACTTATATACAATTGAAAATAAATTAATTATTGTAATTTTTTTGCGCCGTATAAGTATTTTTTTTTTCTTTTTCCAATAATTTACTTGTAGAGCAGCTTAGCTTTAAGTCAGCCCATTTTATAAAGGATTTTTTTTGGAAACAATAAGTTTAGTCACTTCCTTACTCCGCTGGCTCAGTGAATCGAAGTGGATCTTGGTCTCCGAAACGAAAGAGCAAAGCAGTTTGCCATTCTGCGCGATGGCTCACCAGTTTACAGCGCCCCTCTCACGCAGGTCAGCCTGCAGGACTGCACTTCAATAGATTAAGTGTGCATTAACAATAAGCTTCATCTGTAAACCCCGATTTCTGCATATTATATCAGAACTGGCCATTAACACACTTGATAAAAAAAGAATAAAGATCTAAATTTAAAAATCTCTACAAAACAAACCGAAGCCTTTTCAGACACTGCACTAATGACGTCACAATACTCTAACTATTTACACAAGTGCTACTGTTTACTTCGACAAGGTCCTGTATAATAGAGCGATGAGTTCAGATACACCGTTTGTTTAGTAATTCACGGCTGTTTGTCATATTATCGATATGCCAAGGCAAAAGTTGTTCCGTTATTTGAATTTTGGGCAAGAGTCCATTAGAATATGTGACAAATTGCTCATAATTTATGTTTTAGCCGACTTCTAAAAAAGGAGGTTATAAATTTGACCTTATCAGAATCGCATAGTTTTTGATGTGTCTATACGGGATTCAAAACATGTATACATTTGATAAGTGTACGTATGTGTTTGCCCGCGCATGTTTTGAAATTTAAAGTCGGGTTGCAAAAATATCTAGGATTGACTATGTAGATATACATTAACTTAAAGAACTGAGCAAGTTTCATCAAAATCGGTTTAGTTTTTGAGGTATAAAACGTCGTGTTTAGTCTATACATTTTCAGATGCAACCAGAAAAACGCTGGGATAATGGTGTTAATAGTCGATTGATATTTAAACCATATTCTCGCAAAAACTACATCCTTGGAAAACCGGTTGACCTTTTGACACATGACTCTGACCAAGAACCACGATTACCAATTAATACGATTTTGGAAGTCTAGGAGGTCACATATTTACCTAGAATTTCTTACTTATATATCAAGTTGATTGATGAAATTTGCAGACGCTCTGAAATCACTATCACTATCACTACATGGTATAAAACAAAGTCGCTTTCTCTGTCCCTATGTCCCTTTGTATACTTAATCTTTAAAACTACGCAACGGATTTTGATGCGGTATTTTTTAATAGATAGAGTGATTCAAGAGGAAGGTTTTTATGCCCATGCGAAGCCGAGGCGGGTCAGTAAGCGGGAAGTAAAAAAAAAAAGAAAGATTCACTCAAATGACTTTACAGATCTCGTGTGCCGTGTGTGAGACATCTACTTAATGAAGCGGTAAAAAAAATATACTTGTAATTGTATCTTGTACAGTCCGATCCGAAATGCGCATCAAACACCACACGTCGCGTCGTCGGACTTAGGATTTCGATACTTAGTTTTTTTTCTAGGTGTATGTGTCCCACTGCTGGGCTAACTTTCTTCTATCAGTGCTAGCTAGTATATTCTATAATCGGTGCAGACACAATAGTTTTTTAATTGTTTGCCGGTCACCGGTGGCCCGCTGGGCGTGCAAAGTGTTTAAGACTCGTTAGTGCAATACCTACATATAGCATTCTATAATCTATGGCAATATTAGAGTAAGTATATTGAGTTTTTGGAGGGAAAGTAAACTGTCGCTATGTCCGCGCTGTATTTAATTTCCAAAACTTAGGTTTTTTCGAGTGTTTGTGCATAATATTGGTGGATTATTATTCGCAAAGTGTTCGTGAACAAGCGTGAGTGTTGGGAAGTGATACAGTGTCGATTACGTGACTTTTTATCTTTGTCACCAAAATCTCCATGATATAGCTAAGTGAAATTTTTCCACCGCTTCACTTAGCCATCTGGCTCAGACTAGACTTACTTACTTGACTGGACTTGACTATTGACTTGAATTTTTGACTCGACTGACTTAAGTAGGACTGAAGAAGAATAATAAATTCAAGAAAGGCCTTAAAGGACTAGATTCCATGGCCGTATAAACTATTCAAAAAAAAAAAAAAAAGTAAGTATATTATAGCTACTTTTCATTCGTTAATAACAATAACCTTTTTAACTTGTTTTTTATTTTATTTCGCAATCAGTAGTTGCCAAGTCGACTCGTAGCTCTCTGGATTCAAAAAGATTTTGATAAAGCTATTTTTTTTATTTCTCTAGTCAATGACACAAGATACTTATGTTGTTATGGCATATTATACTATAGTTAGCACTTGTTGCATAGCAAACAAAGATGAAATGAATGATGAATAGCTTTCGAGATTCTTAGAGTCAAAATCATTATTTTTCACGCGTTGAATCACCTATCTTTTCGGAGTCTGGTGAATCAAGCGTGTATAATGTCCTAACTAAGCTGAAAACGTCTAAACAAAGTATGCTTTTGCAAAAGCTAACCAATAGACCATAAAAGCAGTTAAAATACGCTGTGATATGAAAGAGTAATCCCAAATACTTTATTATTAATATTATTAAATGTAAAAGTTAGTTAGTTTGTTTGTTTGTTACGCTTTCACGCACTATCTACTAAACCAATCTTCCTGAAATTCCGCATACATAAGAAGTATTCAAAAGGACATACATCGTGGAAAAAAGCACTATTTTTGAGGGAATTTCACGCAGACGAAGCCGCGGGCAAATGCTTGTAGTAGAATTAAATCTGTACGACTGTACAACAGTACCCGATGGCGTCACAGTAACATTATCGACCCGAGGCTACTTATTTTCGACTCCTACGCATCTTAGTCACCAAGAAAAGTCAATACACTCTCCGGAGTGCAAAAAATACAATGTATTTTGTTCATGCGTTTGATTTGACATAGGACGTAACATGGTTTAGGAAATGAAATGAAAATTTTAAAAAGAAAATAAAACCATATCTGATTCCCGGAATCCCAGAACCTTTTTGCCCTATCAGCCAGCTGTTCTCCGTGCTATGTGCCCCGGCCACTGCCACTTCAAAGGGGCTACTGCTGATCCACGGGGCTATGTCAGAACAAATACATATATAGATAAACATCTAAGACCCAGAAAAGCCTGATTGTCTTAAAATAAAGATGTTTCCCAAGGCACGTTAAGCCGTTGGGTCCATCTGCTAAAACTAAGGTGCAAAAAAAGTGATAAAATAACTTAAATACTTGAAACACAACTTTCGTATCACATAAAATTAAGACACAAATGGGTCCAAAAAAGTGACCAAAAGATGTTCGTTGACTCTAAATATAGACATGACCACAACGATGACCCGTAACAGCATGACCCGGGACATAATGAATTCTAATTCAACCGTCGTCGCTTATATTTTTAGGAATTTATAACTTGTATATTTAAGGAACTTCCATGCTGGTGTTTGAGAAAAAGAATGATGAAATATAGCCTATAACCAGGATTTACGCTCCCATCATCCCTGACAAGTGCATTGAGTTCTTGGAAAACTAATTACATGAATACATAGATAAAAAAATCGAAGTTCAAAGTTTCTTACAGCACCGATTCAAGTTTTTTTATCTCCGATTCTCATTTTAATTGAATCAAGTACAAAAACCTCCGACATGTTGATTAATGCTCTGAAACGAATTATCTTTTCATTGGCCCGTGCGCCATCTTTACTAAAACAAACTTTTTTCGCTGTCCCAATCAGCTTCGTCATACATCCGCTTTTGTTTTTTCTTATACCGTGGGCTATCTGAAATACTATAATATTTCACCTCTTAACTCACACTTCAGGTGGTATAGTTTATTATGTGGCTTACTGTACATAAACAATGCTGCTAATTTGGTCTAGTCGTTAATGTCTTCACCATTATTATCATGTCTATCTTGGAAATGGTTAATTACATTATTGTTGAGTGATAAATTGAGTTTACTTATTTCTCGTTTACATATAGTTAACTACTCTCATGTAAGATTTGTTCTTATCACTACATAGTATAAAACAAAGTCGCCTTCTATGTCCCTTTGTTCCTTTGTATGCTTAAATCTTTAAAACTACGCAACGGATTTTGATGCGGTTTTTTATAGATAGAATGATTCAAGAGGAACATTTTTAAGCCCATGCATAGCTGGGGCGGGTCGCTAGGTTCTATTAAAATGATTATCTAATAGGTATATTCTCTTACACTGACTACTTTCTAAAATTCTTTGGGTGGGTTAACTAAATACAATTCTGAATTTATTGTTAACCAGCTGTTGCCTAGGGCTTCTGTTCCCTTGGGAATTTCGGGATAAAATATATCCTTTGTATTGTTCCAAGGTCTAAGTAATCTCAATTCCAAATTTTAGTCTGAAAGAGTAACACACATCCATTACTGACTTTTGCGTTAATAATTAGTAGGATTCGTCTTTGCTATAAGTACATTGAATCTGTATTATACATTGAATTTTTTTCTTTTTGTAAACACTGAAGTTAGTTAATACTTGCCTTCTTTGTCAAACCATCTTGGCTTTTTGGTTTTATCTGTATTTCATTAACATCTTGACTTAATGCATCATTCTTAAGAATCATTTAAATATATTTACTATAACTATAATGTAATCACTAATACTTAATATGTATAACACAAACCTAATGTGATAATTTACATTTATGTCTTAAGCAAGATTTAGGTACCAACTTAAGACAATAAAAGAATTACCATAGTAAGGCAGTGGTCATGTTATTAAAGTATATAACTGTATTGTAAACCAATTTTCATGCTTAATGATAACTAACATAAAAAATTCACTGTTTTAATATAATGACAACAAAAGTTTTTGAAAGTTATAATCTCACTTTAATTTAGTAGTGATAAAATAATGCGTTTTTCGTTACAGGTAAACCGCGGGAATCGCGGGGTGCCTCAATCGAACAAACAAGAAAAGAACCATTTACACATTTGTCTAAAGAAGAACTAATAGAAGAAGCTAACAAAGTCAGAGCTCAAGCCGAGAGCATCACGTGCACAGCTGATCATCCGCCAGAAAAATTCTATTCTCTACCACACAGAAGAAAGTTTAAAGAAGATAGACTTGGAAGAAGAAATAGTGACGACGGTACCGAAACACATAAAGCTCCTTTAGGAAGGTCCACCAGTGATGTAAGTTCAAAAAAGAAAAAAGAAAGAACATCGTTGTCAACGCTTTTCAGAAGAGCTCAACGAACTAAAAGTCCAGATGCTCCCGTTATCGTTACAGCAAAACCTGTAGCTACCGTTAAAAGAAGCAAAAGTGATGTAACTGACCTAAAATCTAACACTAACTTAAGTAATCAGTCTAAACCCATTCGCAAAAGATCTGGTAGTGAGACTGAAGAATTTCTAAAATCCTTAAGAAATAAAAAATCACAGCTATCACCAATTATTGAAAGTTCACCTAGAGAAGATTACTTCAAGAAAACTCCTCCACTCGAGTTATTTCAAAAGCAAAAATTATCCAAAAAAGAAAGTAATAAATCTGAGGACCATAATTCATCTAGTGAAAGTAAAAAGGTAAATCCTATCGAAAAACCTCCAAGATATAAAACACCTGAAAAACAAGAACCTAAACCTCCAATTAGAACTAAACGAGGTAAATCGTTGGAAAAAGAAAAGGAAAAGTCACCTTCTATTGCAGAGACCCCAAAACGTAAAACTGAATTAAAAAAGACTCTTTTAGTAGATGAAATTGATTCTATTAAAGCAAAAGATATTAATCCTGTTGAACTTAAAGATAGAATCAAAGAGAGTATACGAAAAATCGAAGAAAACGTATATGGTAGTAAGGAAATGATACATAGTAGCCAACAGCCCCCTGATAAGCCACCGCTGACAAGGGGGCATACTGTGGACCACATTGTCAGAATATTGAAAGAAGACCAATTCTCACCTCCACCCAAATCCCATTTAATCTCGCCCACAAACGGCACCAATGTTAACCAGCCATTTTCTTATATCAAACCTAGTGTAAGTCCTGATCCAAATTTATTCGTAAGAAGCACAAGTCCAGAAAGGCCGCCATCTCCGGTCAACAAAATGATGGATAAAGGAGTAGTTTATGCTCAAGTAGTTAGAGATAATGGAGATTCTGGTAACAATAGAATCGGAAAACAAACAGTTCATAAAACTTACTCGCCATCAAGAGATAAATTAGGAAACTATTCCGATGAAGATGAAGGATTAGGATATGAAGAAAGGCACAAGAACTCGATTAATCGATTTGAATACAGTCCATCTTTTAATAATAAAAATCAAAACTATAACAGGATAGATGGTTATGATGTTACAGATTCTCCTATAAGGCCAAGATATAGAGAGTATAAATTAAAAAGTTTTGATGACTATGAACCGGAACCGACTTATGCGAATGAATACCCAGGTTATAAAGATAAGTCGCCCGATTTCATTGACAGCTACAGAGGACGAGGTGATGGCATGGACACAAAGAAAAAACATTTTGAAACAGAAAACAAAATTGATCTGGACTTTAATGAACTAAGTCATAGGCGTAAATTATTAGAATCAAGGATAAATGCCCGTAGGATCGATTTATCAGAAAGAATAGATCGAAATGAAAGACATAAAACTGAGGAATCGCTGTCACGGTATTTGGCTGAACCCGATCCCATTTATGAAGCAGAAAAACGAAGAAAAGCCACTGAAAAATACGTAAATGAGACAGCAAAATACTATCGACAAACTTTAGAGAGAGATGGATTTGCTGAGAGTAGTCTTACTGAAGATTATAGTAGATATGATTCTGATAATAAGAAGATAATGTATAATGCAGAATCGAGAACATTCCAAAAGGTGCCAAAAGGAGAATTAGATCGTCGTGAATATATAGATAGACTAAGTTCAGATAAAAAGTATAAGAAGGAAAGCAAAGACTTTCCACCTGAGCCTGAATATGAGCCTCCAAGTCTGGAGTTTACACCAAAGCCTATTACACCAGATGAGTATAAAGAGAAAAAATACAAAGCAAAAAAGAATATAACTTCTAGTCAAGATGTGGCACATTCTGGCCACCAGAAATATAAAATAAAAGATAGTTGGTTCGGGAAACGCAAAGGTCATTATGCGTCAAATCCTGAAATTGCACAGGAAAGGGAAGAAGAATACGCTAACATTCGTTCCGAAGCAAAACATGCTGAGTCATACCACAACTCTTTACGCCGTGCAAAAAATAAAGACAGGTATCCTAAAGAAGACTTCGTTATAAGAAGACATGGTTCCGGCGATAGCAGAGATTACTATCGTGACGATAAGTCACCGCGTCGATACGATATAGACAATCGCCTTGTAGATTCTGGAATCGAAAATGATTTCCGTAAAGATTCAAGCGGTGAACTTCATAGAGGTAGACATAAAAAATACGAAAGTGACGATGATGTAAGAAATGTATCTCTGTTTTTGGCAAGCGAGAGAAGACATACCGAAGACAACTATCCCAGTGAGCAGATATACGCCAACGGGGAGTATTTGGCTCGATTTAAAGAATATAGAAATGATGGTTATGGAAAAGAGTACTCAAGAGACAGAAGCATAGATGGCGTAAGTCCATCAGGGCCTAAAGGCGACAGATTTGATAAAAGTCCGAGTGGACATGATGACAAAGTCAGTGCGAAACCACCGAAGGCTACTAAGAAGCTTTCTGGACTTGAGAAGGTAAGAAATTCTTACGAATTAAATATATCTTTTTAAATACACATACTTTAATTGGGCGCAATTCATATGATTTGTTTTTTGCAGGTGAAACAGCTATTCTCTCGCGACTCTTCAAAGAAGAGCAAGAAAGAGAAGGAAGTAGTCCAGCCAAAGACTCGCACCCGGGTGCTCAAGAGCCCAGAACATCTTGCTAGAGACGACTCTGAATATAGAAGGTGAGTTTCGAGTGAATGCGTGTTCCAGTTCGTGATGATCGTGCGCGTCAAGCGATGCTTAACGTTGCCTGCATTAAAATTAACTTCAGATCCAGAACCGTAATTACAGAAGACGGATTTTTGATAACTTGTGTTTTCAGTGAATAATGATTTTTAACTGATGGTGGCGCTAGTTTTCACCAAGGTATTGTCTTACTTTTATTCCAAAAGTCTCGCTCCACTGCCAGTAAGATCATAGTTTATTATAGCCAGTGGGCAGCCTTTGTTGAATTGTGAACAATGAGTAATAACATGATAAATGATTTCCTATCACCGCCCATGGGCACCTTAAGTTGACCTGCCCACCATAAAAAAACTAACTTACTCACCTGCAGGTTTCCGCTCCGCTAATTAGAATAGATGGCGCTAGTTAAGTATGTGGTAGGTATTCGGAGAATAGATATCTCGGGCCCGTGGACTGATTAAAGTGTAAGGGACAAATTGAGTATATTATGCGTCTCTTAATATGGTGGCAAAAGTTGACAAGAAGAGTTTACGTAGGTCATGGAGAAAAAGTAGACTTAAATATTTTACTTCGATAACTTCGCTAAATGTATAATGCTGTTCGCAAATATGTTGTGTCGGAGAAACGAGCAGTCTAACTATTGGTTTTTTCAACAATTGTGTAAAAATAATAATTCGAAAATTAGAATACTATCTTTTTGTTTATTACACTTTTAGCGATTTAGAGGAAATTTTGTATACCTAGAGAGGTTGGATTTCGCAGGAGCACATAAGCTTTTTTTTCAAGCAGCATTGTATCCACGTCACTGATACCGCGGTCAAACATTAGTAAATATATTTTTTTTTCACAGATATACAGATCCGGAACCAAGTGATATCATCGTAAGAAAGATAGATTACGAGTGTGAAGCTGACGAGAGAAGGTACAGAGGGTCGCGAGAGAGCCTGGACCACAGGGGTTCCGAACTCGAGACGCCAGAGAGGAGGCGGCGAGAGAAAGAGACAGATAGGTGAGTTAACAAATCTATAGGCTGCGGTGACCGCTGCCCATCAGGTATTTGTTACCCGCCGCTAACTCAGTTTTTTCTGTAACGATTTTGAACTTTTTTTTTTAACCGACTTCAAACTGAAATGATTTACTTTTAAATTGGTTTTTAATTTTAAATCCAATGAACACGCCATCCCTGCCACTGGACTACCGAGCCATTCTTAAGTATTTTTAACACTGATGATAATCATTTAGGTGAGACGGTCAAAACCATGCACACCCTGATGTCAGAGTTCTTCGGAACCGCCTTTCGGCATCTGACGTGGTTCCTTTAATGACTACCAGATGGCAGCCAGGACCAACGCCTTAACGTGCCTTCCGAAGCACAAAATCATCTTTATTATCATACGTCCCTTCCTCACAATCAGTTAACCAGGTGATTGAATGAGTAATGAAACTTATCAGCAATCATATCCAAACCAGGTACGACAGAACCCTGAAAGAAGAGAGGAGATATAACGACAGGAAGGAAGAGAGACGGTACTATTCATCAGAGAGAGACAGCGACCAGCATTCGAGACCCTCGGATGTGGAGAGCGACGTGAGGAAGACCAGGTCCAGGACTGCTGGGCCATTGGACTCTCCTGCTTTGGTAAGTGTTAGCCAAAGTTAAACAGTGATGCCAGATTGGGAGAAATCCTTCCCTTTGGAGGTTTTATACAAGGTGGACTCAAATCAACTCAGGTTCGGGGAGGTCAATTTTTTTTTTCGTATTTAGATATAAGTTTATTTGGAAAAGTTTTATAGTATAGTAGTCTGAATCTACCTTTGAAATATTTGCAGTTGATTTGAGTCCACCTTATATAGTCATGGAGGGATTTTTGGGGGGACAATTTTTTTTTGGGGGATAGTTGGAGAGAAAAAAATTGGCTTGGAGGGAATTGGAGGATTTTTAAAAACAATTATATATTAAAGAATGACTGTGTTCATTTTAATCCGAGCTCTAAGATGCTCTAATTTAAGCGAGAAGAAGTTTTTAACATAGCGTCAACATACAACATCAAACCCTTGTTACTATATAGGATCAAAGTTATCGTCAATACGAATCAAACTAGCCAAAACTCGATAAGGTTGTGATATTTTATTGTGGAGTTCCTATGGCCACCTTATAGCTTCAGAATTAGAACAGATCAGCTCCATGAGATCCACGTCAGACACCAGGGTGTGCAAGGTTAATTGACCATGCCCCCTACACGAAATGATGATAAATATCAAACTATAAGTAGAGTCAACCACATAAATCACAGAATACCATCTCATTGGCTGGATTTACCCACAACTCTCGCTACTGACCTATAGCCGGGTAAAGGTCGCGGGTTCAGTGTAGAGCCTACCATTGTTACTCTTACACTCACTCTACACTCGAATTTACACCAAATGTGATGGCAGTTCTTCTAGTAAATTGTACTTACATACTTAATTACTTTGACTCTATAGCGACTATGTTGATTAAAACTATAAACTGTCTTAGGTAGGTACATTTTTTTTTATTGTACTGTGCGGTTGGCTCTATTTCACCAAAAGCATTAGTTGCCTTATTATAATACTAGCGACCCGCCCCAGCTTCGCATGGGCATAAAAACCTTCCTCTTGAATCACTCTATCTATTAAAAAAACCGCATCAAAATCCGTTGCTTAAAGATTTAAGCATACGTAGGGACACGGAAAGCTACTTTTTTATACTATTATTATAATATATTTATCATTCGAGGGTTTTCTTAAAATTCTCAGCTGGTTCATAGCCCACGTTTTAGTTGAACCCACAGAGAGTTGTAAACCAATGTAGAGAGCTGTCAGTAGCATTTTTTTTTTGACCAACAAACTGATGAATATTAACATCAACCTTTCTCTGGAAAACTATTTCTAGTTAAAACAACCCATCTAAAAGACAGAAAATCTCAGCCCCTGATTGTTGTTTATTCTATTCAGCTATTACAACATCCACGAAAAAATTAATAATGGTCTTAATTAATTAATTCTTTGTATAGTCGTATTATTGTAAGTGTGTAGGTATGTTTTTTTTTCTTGTGTTCTACTTCTGAATTCTCCTTGTTTTATGTTTTTCGTTACTTAATTTAAATATAAATAAAATGATCGACAATAATGGTCGGTTTTCAGCGTAATAATTGTGAGTTTCAGTAGTAACAGTTTATTATACAACACTTTAACCAGACCATCTCTTTCATAACTGATTGATAGCTAACCTATTATTTTATTTATTTATTTATTAGCTATAACAGGCTGTTCACAGGCTTTCCTCATTATCATTTCAACCGCTAGAAATACTTCTAGACAAAGGCCTTCCTCCAACTTCTTTCAAGTCGTGTTCCTCGTAGCTGTGGGTCGTGACCACCATAATCCAAATCGGCAGTTAGTATCCTCCAGTCATATCTATTCTGGGCCCGGTGTATGGCCTCTTGGGTGTTACATTTCAATGCTGCAAGGAGAGGGTCGGTCCAGCGCGTTGGTGATGGATGGTTTGCCCCTAGATCGCGTTCCCGCCATACGGCCAACTATTATAAGAACTTCAAGACTGTTCGGTTCATTAGTCCAACTACTTATTGAGCTCTTCAGCGTTTTAAATTGCACGTTATTCTAATGGATCAATGTCCCAGCTGTTATAGATAGATGGCAGTCGTTAGCCTGTGTCAAATGCCTTCAAGCATCAATTACTGATGAAAAACCTAACAGTGTTGACCACTTACACACTCGGAACAGCAATCGCGTACTTCTATTGTACTATTGGCGTAGGATTTTTTCCAAGAAATTCTCCTTTATCCAGCCTTTACTTGTTACTAGCTGGTGTGTGCAAATAGTAATGAATGGTTAATTGACCGATTAGCTGAGTTATCAGTTAGTCAAGTTCATTGTTTGATAACAGCTGATTATAAAGCAAGCCTTATTTCCTCCGGAAGTGACATAGACCAATAAAGATTAGACAGGTGCAAGATATAAAGCTGTTAATGTTTTATAATGTTAGTCTTATTTAAAATACTCTTACAAATACCCTAAAAACGAGAAAGATTGGATTTTTTTTAATAGTTGTCTGAGAAAGAATGTGGAGAAAATGCTGTAAGTAACTACTTTTTAAAGAAATAGCTAAAGGTTAGTCGACATCACAGGAGACCGAAGAGCTGGCAGCTTCCTCGGACAAAGAATTAGTTTAGCTATTCAAAGGGTTAATGCTGCCAGTATCTTCGGAACCTTGCCTAAAGGGACTCCTTTTAATAATATATTTTAATAATTTTTTTTTGTTTTTTTTTAGCTTAAAATTAAATTTAGGTTAATTTTTAATTATTGTTTTTTAGATATTAAGTTTAGTAATAATTTGTATGTAATTTCTTATTTGCTTTATCATAATAAATAGAATATCATAAACCTAAAAAAAATATATACTACTTATTAAGGAGGTACTACTTAGGAGTTTTTTGGCGCCAAGCGCCAAGCTAAAGTCGCTCAGTTATCGTCATTGTATTTATTTTCTAATATTTGTTTTTTTTCGAGTGTGTGCATAATAAAAGTAGATTATTATTCGCTGTGTTCGTGAACAAGCATGAGTGTTGGGAAGTGGTACAATGTCGTATAAGTGACTTTAATCCTTGTCACCAAAATCTCCCAAGATAAAGCTAAGTGAAACTTCCACCGCTTCACTTAGCCCTTGACTAACTTGACTAGACATGATTACTGACTTGACTTGACTGTGACTCGACAAAATGAAGAACATTTATCTAAAACTTGATACTGGCAAAAATAAGCTATATGTTTGATTGCCATATTGTGGATTATATCCACATCAAAAAAAAAATTGTACTTAACAATATTTTTTTTCTGTGGCGGTGTAAAGATTTTTGTTTTCGACTGAGTATATACCAAGAGTACCTAATTTGGTAACCAACACTATATTAAGACTAGCTGTCCCAGTGAACTCCGTAACACCTAAATACGTCAACGATACGATCAAAATTAACCAAATCGGCCTAGCCATTGGCGAGTTTTAGTCAGACTAACGAACATCAATTGATTTATTTATAGATAGATATGTAGAAGAAGGATAGTTTACGCCATAAAGGTTGACTGGAAGAGATTGCATTAACGATAGCCTTTGTACCTAAACTAGTTTAAAAATAAATATGTATACCTACATTTGTTTGGTGCACCAAAAGTTTTTCTATTCTATTAAGTATATCGTTTCAAGACTGCGAAAACAAATAGTGCTACTATTTTTAGAATATCCTCTTAGAAAATGGTCTCTAGTCTACATTTCCAAATTATCACCACTTACGTAACCAAATCACCAGCACATTTTGTATTCCGCTGTGCTACAGTTAGTTTCCCAATCTTGTTATATGCAGTCTTTCCATAAATGTATTAAATTGGGAAACCATGTTAAAAGTACGAAACTTTGTAGAAAGGTTACTAGTTTCTCTCAAAGCCTGTTATGTGGTCTAAAATATTAACTTCTTTATCCTAGCGTTTTCCCTGTTGCATCTTAAGCTAGTTGCTTCAGAGCCCAGGGTCTGCTTTCCTACTCTTTCTAATCCACTTCGCCCGGTCTTCATTATCCTTGATAGTCAGGCAACTGGACCCTTCGCCGAGATGTCAAGCCAACGATTTTTGTCTGCCCATCCTTCTAAGCCCAGGAGAATGCGGCATGGCCTTAGAGTATAAAACCAACCGGAGTGACCACCAACAGGCGACCCCATCTGCCAAATGTATATGCCCACCGGTCGTACTGCTTGTACTTGTGTGCATGTACTTTTTTGTTTGTATTGGATAATTTTGAAAAGAGTGTGCGTAGCGGTTTGTTCCAATAAAACATTAGTGTCACGCATACAAATAAACTGTATGACCGGAGGAGGTAGCTTTGGGCAGAGGGGATCATCTGTGTCCACTCCGGTTGGTTTTATACTCTAAGCTAAAAACGCACAATTGAATTACATATGTCATAAGTATACCCCTACACGCCTACACGCCCCTACACCTAGTGTGTATGTATATAAGTACTTTTATATGTATCCACACTCTCGAATGACGATGACATAAGATGAAATTTGACACAAAACTGAAATAACACAAGGATGTCACAGTCTAAACATACAATAATTCTGTTTACATAACGTTGACACACACTTGATGTCCTACACACCACCCACCTACATCACATTTCAATATGTTTACCTAATGGTGCGCTTTTGTTAAATATTGTCTAATTTACACCTACAGTCAATCAGTTACTGCAATATGTTCAAGTACTATGAAAAGTCTTCATCAATCAAGTGTCTCCCAGCCAGGGCTCGGAAAACTGGTTAAAATAAAAAACCAGCTCGTTTTTCTTCCCATACATTTTTACAGCGACCGCTAGCATTACGGTTCCGCTCAACCGGTATTAACCCAAAATAAAGGTCTTAACCAGGAATTTAGAACCCTAAAATTAACACTATACTTATTTACCAGGTTAAAGACTGTTCTTTTTGGGTCTTTAAGTACCGGTTCCGAGCCCTGCTCCCAGTTGTATGATGATAACTCGGTAAAGCCCAAGGTGCATTTCAATCATGGACTTAATTTTGGCGGGTTATTACAATAAAACCTGCCTTCTGCCACTTCCGCACCACTTGGTATACCTATTTCAAAGGGGCAGACCCTTTGAAATAGGTATACCAAGTGGTGCGGATCAATGGTGCATCCGGTACGACGGGAATTTTTTTATATTTTTTTCGCAAAATTATTATTTTTTCCTCTTGTCGCCAACACTGGTGAATTTTTCAGTAGAGTTAAGTCTGATTTCATCAGCTGCCCACTGCCCATCTGACGAAACCTGACGACTGCCATCTAGCGATATACCTTTACTAACTATAGTTTTTATAAATAGTGTTCGTTAATGTTTTCTAGTTGCGCATACGACTGTTTCGTATTCATGTCCTTTTTTGGAAAATTAAGTTAGAACTATTAAAAACATAACAAATTCACACAAAATTTATGTTAAACGTTACAAAGTGATGAGCTCATTTAGTTTTACTGATTTTCTCACAGATTGTTACCCTATTGTAACAAGTTTGTATTGTAAACTTGAACTTGTCCGTCTTTGTTTTATTATGTCATCGCTGAAAAAATAAATAAGTATCTGCTTAGATTAAAAGCTGTATATTTGTTTATAAATAAACTAGCGTCCCGCACCGGCTTCGCATGGGCATAAAAACCTCCCTCTTGAATCACTCTATCTATTTAAAAAACCGCATCAAAATCCGTTGCTTAGTTTTAAAGATTTAAACATACATAGGGACATAGGGTAAAAGCGACTTTGTTTTATACTATTTAATGAAAATAAATAAAGGTAATATTATCTAAATCGGTATAGCACTTAATCATTTTTTATTGACATGAAAAGAAGAAGCGTGATTGGTAACATACTGACAGAATTACTTTCGGTATTAGTTCTATTGTAAGTACTTTGAGTGAGTTGTTATTTGTCATTAACGGAGCATTTCTCTGTTAATTATAATTTTGAATCTATACTTATATTATAAAGAGGAAAGATTTGTTTGTTCGTTTGTATTGAATAGAATTCGAAAATACATGATCGATAAAATGATAGAATAATCTATTTTTAAATTTGAGAAAAATTTCTACCTCCTCCTTGAAAAATCCTTTCACCGTTATAGCGTTTAGCTTCACTATCCCCGCTATGTGTGTACCACGGGCGAAGCCGAGGTGAACTGCTAGTCGTAATTAAAATGTGGTATCCGAAAATAAGTGATATTGACATTTAAGAATGTCAGAAAAAATTGCTATTCATATTTGGTTATGAGGCGAATCAGTGAACTTTATATGTCGTCCATTGAATACTCGTTCCCGAATTATATTTTGGAATGAAAGGACATGAAGAAAAACAGACATTATGACAGCTGGTAATACCAAGAGATAATTAAATTATTCTATTGAATGTCTGAACCTCGTACATTTAGGTACATTACAAACCGAATCACGTATAAACATCGATCATTCGATATCGGTGATGTGTATCGATGTGGTATCGATTCGGCAACTTTGCGATCCGATTTGAATGACATGTCAAACGATACAAGCACGTTATACTTATTCAATTTGATATTGGTTTTGGGAATTCATTTGTTTGTGTTTTATTGTGTTGATGGGATTCGTATCATATCTGATCAGCCCTGTACCCCTAGTATTTAGGAGATTTTATAATTTTTAAGATTTTAAGATTCTGTATGACAAATCTGTATTAGTGGATAGTGCCCCTGGAGGTTAGTAAGACAACTAAGAACTTTCATACAAAATCCTAACGCAATCGCTAGCGTCTGCGTTTATAAACTTTGTAAGACTGCGGTCCTGTGGAGTCTATAGCCCACCACTTAATGTACCATTGCCTAGTCTCTTACATAGTTTAGGATTTGATGAAGTCTAAGAAAGCAGTGAACTTTTAGTTTGTAAAGGGTAATCTTCGTCGAAACTACTAAATCAATTTCCAAGATTATTTCTGTATAATGTTAGTCTGATTTTTGGGAAAGGTTTAATAGAACATACATACACACCACGGTCGGGCAAAACTGCGGGAAACAGCTCTTATCTATGAATTAATAAAAAAAACCATAATGACAAATTGGCAAATGATTTTCTGTCGCGACCGCCGCGCCATCTCACAAAGACGTAGGTTCAACATCCTCGGGGGTCAATGTCACCGTATGACGTCATTCGTACCAACACCTACCTAATGGACCTGCAAATGATCTAATCTATCCTAGTCTATACACAAAACTGCTATTTCAATATTAAAAATCTCGGAAATTTTAAACCTAATTAATTAATTTGCATAAATTCATGGTGAAATTAAAAAAATTAAGCTATAATAGGCCAAATTTAAATACAATATGATCAGCTGACAGGATTTTGTATGGACGGCTGAGTTTTCGGAGGTGGTCTAGGTATGCGTTATTGATACTAAATACTAAATTTTAATAGCAAAATGTTGTATTATGAATGTCATATGCATTTATTTAAAAAACAAATTAAACGTCTATACCGTATATGCCACTGATACCGAATAATATTACTCTTAGCGAAGGTAAAATAAAAATTATTTTATCAGTATTATTATTTTATTTATTAGTACCTGGGCGACCTAGTTTCGCTCGATTTATGCAAGAAATCTTTTAGCGTAAAAATATGGGTAAAATTAAAGAGAAGAATTTTTCCACACATGGAACCTAGCCAAATTATCTTTTTGACTATAAAAGACTAATGTTTAAAATTTTAAAGAAATCGTTAGAGCCGTTTACGAAAACGCGAGTAATAATAAATTTGTTGCTCGTTTAATAGTATAGGATGGTCTAATACCATAGAATTAGGAAATCGCGCGCTAACATATTTTTTACCTATGGTCTTTACCATTAGCACAGAATTTAAAATAGTACTAACATAACCATATTGTAAGAGACGAAATTCTTACTTCTATTGAGTACTCATAAGTGTTCTGTGCTTCTATGTTATTTACCAACCACCTAGTTTGCAAAAACTAATTGAGGACCAATTTAATACATACTTACATTAACTCCATTAAATTTTCTATGTGTCTATTCGTTGTGCTGATTTTGTGGTACCAAATAAATAGCTTTTCTTTCCGTCTTTCTTGCATTATCATGACATTGTTAATTTCTGTAGTCAGTAACCGTGCAATAAACTTGTCAAACCTTCTTGTATCCTCCAACTCTCGAACAAGGCATTGCTTTTGCCAAATACGCTGCAGGTGAAGCTGAGGTCGGGCGCCATATGGCGCACCGGACGGCCTTGCGGACAGTTCCGCCACTTTCTTAATTTATATCGTGATTTTTGGCGATGACTATACAAACATAGGTACTTACAGTCATCATCTACGTGTAGGTGTCACGGTCAACCGAGCACACACACCCTGGTATCAATTCTCAAGGTATAATATATTTTACCTTATCCCGCCAAAAAAAACGTTCGGATATGCATGTGTGAAGTGCTCTACTTCTACGGTATAAAAAATTTAAAAAGTGTTACCAACAATAAAAAAAAAACAGGGTAGGTATCATGGAATTTTCCTTTGAGTATCCTTTAGCCAACTTGTTACTCAAAGGCTTAGAACATTTAATGTATTAAAATGATCTAAGCCTAAGCCACAGAATTAGTAATAGTACTACCCTAAGCTCAAAGGGAATTTTCATATCGCTCGGTAGCGCGCGATCGATCTAAACTTTAATGCACTTTAGTAAAACAGTGCTAAAATTACTAAAAGATTACGAGGTAAATTATAGTTGGAATAATTATTAATTAAAATGCCAATGACCCGTACAGACAGGAGTGTTGATGGGCTGATGGGTATTCATTGAATCTATCTCACCTCACTGTATTGTCCTGTCATGTCATATATTGTTGATTGTATTAGTATGACAATCGTTACAGTTATGTCTTCCAAATAATTTATAATAGGTGGCTTTATCTCATACGTACAAATTAAAATAATTTTCTGCACATAAGTAGGTACTTATCACTCAGTTTTTTTTACCTATGTTTAATAATTGAACTAAGATATTTTTACATCTGTATGCAATAGACATAGATTGTGATTTATAACTCCATCGCCACCAGCACAGATAAGCTAACTATATGTATACATATAGTTATGACTATAGTCATAAAATAATTAATTTTGTTCTCCCTATTTTCAGGCGGAACGGTACCGCGAGCGCCGCAGGCTGGCAACACCAAGCCCTACCCCCTCTCCCCCGCGCAGGCCCGTGCCGCCAGCGACCTCTGCTGGAAACTGGTTCAAGTCCCTCGACAGACTCACTTCGAGAAAAAGGGGGAAGAGTACTAAGGTCAGTAGTGTGTAACTTCTAGTCAATATCAGTAAATAAAGAGGATCTACCTAACCATCTACGATACCATCGCAAGAAAATAGAATCATATGAATTATAAACACACACCCAAGGAAAAAAAGTAAAATATTAGAAAATAAATAGTTATTTTTATTTTGTTTTATTCGTAATTAATATGTAAATTGTTAGTTGTTGAAGTTTATGCATGAATAAAATTAAGCCTCCTAAATATATTTGCCCGGTCTAGATTCATTTTGATTGAGTCACTGTGATTACAATCGACTTATTTTTTAATTTTCTTTATAATAGGTTGAGAAAGACAGCGTGATTACGACAGAAGACGAGTCACCCAGAAAAGCCTGGTCGAAGCCGTCAAAACCGCTGAACTCGCCAGCTAAAAACCTCCGCTTCTTCGGCGACACCGACCAGGATTCCGATGCCAACGTGAAGCCTTCAACAGTCAAGTCCAAGAGCCAATCGAAAACCCATGGAACCCTTCGAAAGACCGTCTCTAATTCTAGCACGGGCATCGACGAGGTTGACCAAAGCGAGTTATCAGGCAAAAGCTACTCTTTATCCAACTTGCATAGAGAAGAAAAGAGCGAATCTCCTCGTAACAGACAATATTACAAGAGAAATCTTCAGAATATATCAGAAATCCACAGCAATTCTGAAACTGAGAGTCAGTTTGATAGGCAGCTGAACAAGAAGCCACCTATAAGTCCATACGATAGGTCCAGGAGTCATAGCAGCTCGAAGACGCTGAAAGGGAGTAAGAGTGATGTCAGGAGACATGTTAGAGAGGATCGTGGAAGTTCTTCGGAGTTAAGAGGCAGTAAACAAAAACTTAGCAGAGATTTGAAGTAAGTAGCATCTCTTCCTTATCCTCATTTCAGCTGCGAGCAGTCAACTACTGGACACAGGCGTCCCCCGAAGATTTGTGCGAAAAACCGGTAGGAAGCGGCCTGCATCCAGCGCTTGCCTGTGATCTTCTTTAGGTTATTTGACACGGTGGGTGTCCGACAAAATTATCGTGTCAAGTGTTTCTAAAACTCATTCAGCTGCAAATCAATGGGAAATGTAACGTTTCAGGCAAAGAAGGCGCGTGGCAGCTGCTCCATCTGGCGAAAGCAGCACTGAAGGAGAGTCCAGCCACCAGTCTCATCAGTCGCAGCGGAGCGTGGTGTACCTGCACGCTACCACTGGTAATTTATTTATTTAGTAATTATTTCACATTCAAAATCAGACTTTTTCAACTCCCTCTATTATTAATAGGTATGTCCAGCCTTTCCCATTAATCTCAAGTGATTAATTGGATGCAGCTTGCGTCAAGTGTCTTTCATCATTATTTTAACCGCAGACAATCCACTGCTGGACATTAGCCTCTCCCACAGATTTCCAGAATGACCTGCGTCCAGCGCTTCAAGTCATCTGACTATCTGGCCGGTGGGTGTCCAAATTTGCGCTTACTGGTGCGCAATTTAAGAATTTTCTTGCGTATCTATCATAGTTTTTCCGACCGTTTCGGCTTCATGGAACCTTTCCTAAGTAAGAGCCTCTGGCAGGACGCCATTTCAGAACCTTTGCGCTAAATCATAGGTCTGTATACTATGCTTGCTTATTTATCTATCAATCATTCCATATTATCCAGTTGGAGATATCCCAGATCCAGGACGAATCACGCGCAACAGATCCAGGGATGACGTCTCGTCCGTCAATTCTTCAAACATCCAAGTCAGAAGCACCACGAAAAGCTTTTCGATCTTCGCGCCCTGGACTCCGAAACACTATTCTGACCAACATGACGTCCACTACGCGCAAAGACCGAGAAAATCTAAACCGAAAGAGAGTTCTTTTAATAAATCTTCTTCTATCAAAAACCTGAGCGAAGAGAGACCATCATTACAAAAGAACAAGTCGTATAGTCAAACAACTTTAACGAGAAGACCAAGAGAGAACAATAGGTTGACGAGTTCTAGCACAACATTGTACAGAAAGCCTGATAAACGTAGAGATGTAGACCAAAACACGACATTGACTCGCAAATCTGTTACCAGAGATAGAAAGAGTCAGTCGAATGAAATCCTGAACAAAGATAGTCGTGATAGAGTTTCCAGGTCAATATCGATGCCTAAAGACAATAATAAAAAGGCTGGTTGGTTTAAATTGACCAATAAAAATAAGAAACAAGAGAATACTAGGGTCCGTTAGGTTGATCTAAATCTTACTCTAGATTTAAGTGCTTTTAAATTATGTTGCCAAAACCATTATTGATTAAATCAGTCATACAATAAACTAGTTCTTTTGCAATAGTATCATAGTTGTAATACCTGATACTGCTAGCTGATGAAATTGTTTTAAGTAGTAAGTACAAGGCAGTGCCATTAAATTTGAAATTCTTGGCAATTTTGTACTATTTTTTCTTTGTATTCGCTTTTACTTTCTATTGTCTATTTGTATAATTTTTTGTATAATGATAATTTTACAATATTTTCTATACATCATAAATAATTTAATTACAAACTACCTATATGATGATGATTATAATAGGTAGGTATTTCATTTCTGATCTAAAAAAGACTTAGCATGAAGACCTAACATATAAATAAATTGATCATAAACAATCAGATCTGCAATGCAATTATGATACTATTACCGATTAACTATTAATACTTAATAGATTTATTGTCAGGTGATGTATACTCGAAGAAGGCGTATACATAAAAATCCATCGACATTTTAGAGTTTGGTGCTATATTTGATAAGACATTAACAATATTTTCGATACTATCTAAAGTGCCATTGACCACTTTAATAATGTTACCATTTTCATCAATGCAACAATTTTCAGAAGGTCGAATATTGTGAATAAAAATTTCTTAACTTGTTATTCCATTTGAAGTTTAGAGCAAGCTTGTTTGTTTATGATATAACAGCTTATATAAAGTTAGCTTTTCGTCACTATTTTACCCCTACATAGTACGAGTTTTTATAAACGCAGACGCTAGCGACTGCGTTAGGATTTTGTATTAAATTTCTTAGCTTTCTTACCATCCGGCAGGGGCGCTGTACTGGGGGCTTAGCCAAAGTCACAATCGCAAAACGTTAACGAGGTACGACAAGAACAAAATGTATGGGATTGATATAAGATTGACCACGTGATTTACCGCAGCTTATGTCAATCACATACATTCTGTTCTTGTTGACATTAGTTAGTGTTTCGAAATTGTCACTTGGCTACGGGTGCAGGAATGTCATACAAAATTACTAACACAGTCGCTAGCGTCTGCGTTTATAAAAACTCATACTAGGGGTACTTGTCGTTAGTACCTAAGCTGGCAGTACTAAGGTTCTTAAGAGAGATTAATTATTGCTTAATTTGTCACAATACCTTAGATTTTTATGGACGACTTTTTAAATAAGGCACTTATGCGTTATCTTTGCAAATAATAAAATTCAAATAATTTAATAAAATTATTTCGACCTTTTGAAAATTGAATAATATAGTCATTTATATTTTAAGCGTCCGTAACAAAATGCTTTTACTGTACTAATATTAAATATCTAATAAAATACAAATATATGTTTGTACTTTTTATGAATATTCGTTTTTGAATCTACCATTGATTTATTATTTTCTTATATCACAAGATTTGAGTATTGTTTCTACTTAACACTTTCGCTGCCGGAATTATTATAACAATGCATAATAATGTTCTTTTATTGGTGACAATAAACTCATAGATAGTAGCGAACGTGTTAAATAAAATTAATACTTTAAGGACTTAGATTTTTTATTATTATTTTCCTGTTATTTTTAAGTCAAAATACTTATTTTCGTAATCTAGGTGAAGTGGAGGTGCAAAAATTGCAAAATTTACCTCTTTGTTTCATTTGGACTAATCAATACGAATGAAAACCATTTAATTAATATTGTAATTTGAACTATAAATAAAACTTTTAATATGCATTGTTTTCTTTTTATACTGTATATAGTCCTGAACTCCTGACGTATTCTGTGGTCCTGGTATAGTCGGCTCACACCAGTCGCAACTCGCACTATCGCGTGGTTAATGATGGGCATCCGGCTCGAAGGACTATTTGGTAAGACTGATTCTCATTGTGTAAATTATTATGGTCTGCCGATAGTGATAGTCGCTGTAAGTTATGTACAAGATATATAAAGAATGACCGCTGCATATTCGTCGCCGAACCGCCCTGAAACGCAACGTCCTGTGACCTTAACGTATTTATGTAGTTGTAAATATTTATATTTATAAATATTTGTCGGAGATGGAGAGATATAAGGGGCGGGGCCAAGTGGAAGTCAGGATGGATGGCTCCGAGCATCAATCATAGGGTCATAGGATGGCTTTCGTGGGCAACTCTTCAAAGCAGAGTGACAGTTCACTAACAGGGTATCTTTACACAATCTTACAAAGGTCAAGCGAGGGCATAATTGTCCCGGCAGAGGGACAGCAACCCAAATCACGGCTTAGATCGGTGCCCCACACACGCACACGATAGTAATCTCACAACCAAGACTCTTCTCGATTTCCTCCGTGCTAACACAACTGATAACCAACAGCAATTGGTAAAATCAAAGGGGTTGAGGGTATACAAACACTGAACACAAGGCATCACGCCCATAGGTCAACAGGGGATAGCTAGCTTCTGGCAATAATCACATAACCACGTGCACGGGTTAACGCTTAAACCAATTTACGTAAACTATTATCATTTCGAACTATGATCCGCTCAATTAATCACGATACGTATTCCGACCCGACTGCGCTCGCCCTACGCCATATTCAAAGTGAACGTTTATTTCGATTCCCAACCGCTACTATGACATTTACATCTGACAATGACACTTGGTGTTGCCAACGACACTTTATTCGATTAAGATGTTACGTTTAGATCTTTAGGTACTATCTTACACGGCCGGACTGACATTCGACCGTCCACGGGCGTATATTCTTAATGTCGTCATGTGAACAAAAATCTGCATCACCAATTTAATCCGCTCGTCCAACCTGACAATGAAAAACAGTACCAACCGAGTCGCGTTACACTTTGTCAAACCAATCCACATAAACTTCCACCTTGAAAGCAAGTGTCCCTTCGACCATATCATACCATGGACCGGACGGCTTGTTTCGACATGACTGACCAAGTAGCCTGGACCGGACGAGTGTGTCCCTATGACCAGCTACAACAAGCTCAGTGTCCCTTCGACCATATCTCGTCATGGACCGGACGACTAGCTTCTGCACGCGTGGCCTGGACCGGATGAGTGCGTTCCTTCAACCAGCCCACCGAGGACATTGATCGGACGACACAATCCCTTCGACCAGCCACTTGACATTGAGCCTGGAGTATATCCCTTCAACCACCCGATCTCGAATCGAGCTGGCCCGGATGATACTGTCCTTTCGACCAGCTTAGACTCCACACGCTACGGAAAGACAAACGTCACCCCAATCAAAAACTCAATATCTTCGTTTTACGCTTTACTCAAGATCTCTCTATGTCAACACATAACCAAAATTGCGTGATCTCAATAATACCACAAATATGCGCATCACCACCTGTGATCGCCGGGTCCAACTGAACCTTCGGTTTCCTCCAGAAATCCGACCGCCAGAGCTACCGCCTACTCGCGGACTACACAAGGCAGACACCGATTTCTCTTCAGCTACGAGTATGATTCGGATTCCAGCATAATCAAAACACAAGTTATATTAGTCAACGCAAACGCAACTATTGAACTATGAACTAACTCTACAATAATCACCGAAATAAGTACCAAACGTAACGCTTAAAAGGCACGCTTTCAAAATTTTTATCCAAAATTACTTCGTCATTACTGTACCCTCAAAAATAATTCTTTTGTTTTTTCTGTGTCATAACTACCTTCAAATATCAAATAATTTTCACTGACAAATAAATTACTCCATTGACGATGAACGCATGAAATTTCAATTAAATCAGTTTCAGATAAAAATTTAAAAAGACTTACCCCGGTTACTGCAACATAACAAACGTATCATACTGTACTAAACAGTTATTTTTCAGAAACATGTACTAACCGCATTATTAACCGCATAAGTAGGTAGTTTTATACGCGTAATTACAAGATTATAGCCATGAATCAAAACCAAAAGTGTCAGAAAACTGAAATCTATCGGTTCATCATCCCAATTCTGATGTCGGAATGAGAGGTATAAGGGGGCGGGGCCAAGTGGAAGTCAGGATGGATGGCTCCGAGCATCAATCATAGGGTCATAGGATGGCTTTCGTGGGCAACTCTTCAAAGCAGAGTGACAGTTCACTAACAGGGTATCTTTACACAATCTTACAAAGGTCAAGCGAGGGCATAATTGTCCCGGCAGAGGGACAGCAACCCAATTCACGGCTTAGATCGGTGCCCCACACACGCACACGATAGTAATCTCACAACCAAGACTCTTCTCGATTTCCTCCGTGCTAACACAACTGATAACCAACAGCAATTGGTAAAATCAAAGGGGTTGAGGGTATACAAACACTGAACACAAGGCATCACGCCCATAGGTCAACAGGGGATAGCTAGCTTCTGGCAATAATCACATAACCACGTGCACGGGTTAACGCTTAAACCAATTTACGTAAACTATTATCATTTCGAACTATGATCCGCTCAATTAATCACGATACGTATTCCGACCCGACTGCGCTCGCCCTACGCCATATTCAAAGTGAACGTTTATTTCGATTCCCAACCGCTACTATGACATTTACATCTGACAATGACACTTGGTGTTGCCAACGACACTTTATTCGATTAAGATGTTACGTTTAGATCTTTAGGTACTATCTTACATATTATAAAGAAACATAGAGGACATTGCCGAAAATTTTAAAAATATTATGATAAAATTATAGAACCAAGGAAAAGTACTTACGAGCATAAAGATGAGCTTTGATTAGGTAATAAATAATCAAAGAAGATGAGCTATCACATCACGCACAGTAAGATTTATTATAGATACCGTGTTACGTTACGCTATAGAGCTGCCATGGTAGCGGCGGGCGCGGCAACCTATTCTTTGCACTATTTTTCGACTCGAGTCAATTTTTAATTGATTTTAATATTAATTAGATCACGGCTAGAGCTTGAATTAAAAATTCCGTACATATGAATTCCGTGTTGTTATGGCCAGGTGGCCTACTATCATCTCTTAAAAACATGCAAGATCCAGTGAGTAAGTAAGCGAGACAGCGCAATAAAATGATGTAAGGCGACATCTTCCTTACTCACTGGATCTTGAAGAGATGATAGTAGGCCACCTGGTAGGGCTACAATGAACTGTTTTAGCAGGCCCAAAACTAGTAAGCAAGCAAGATGGCGCACGCAATATATCTGCGATGTAATCTTTTATACCTAAGTAGACATTTCGCTCACTTACACATTTCAGGCTAGCTTAAAGATTTCATTGTAAATATTAAAATTTTTAAAAATGGTACATAACGTAAAAGAATTCATATTATTATCTTTTTTTTTGAATAGTTTTTACGGCCATTGAATCTAGTCCTTTAAGGCCTTTCTTGAATTTATTAATCTTCTTCAGTCCTACTTAAGTCAGTCGAGTCAAAAATTCAAGTCAATAGTCAAGTCCAGTCAAGTCTAATCTGAGTCAGATGGCTAAGTGAAGCGGTGGAAAAATTTCACTTAGCTATATCATGGAGATTTTGGTGACAAAAATAAAAAGTCACGTAATCGACACTGTATCACTTCCCAACACTCACGCTTGTTCACGAACACTTTGCGAATAATAAAGCACCAATATTATGCACAAACACTCGAAAAAACCTAAGTTTTGGAAATTAAATACAGCGCGGACATAGCGACAGTTTACTTTCCCTCCAAAAACTCTCATATTATTATCATTTAACAAGATCCATCATATAATAAAATCCGAACTTACATCTATGAATCCGAACGTGTCTTTCCATCAAAATGACAGCATAAAATTTTAATAAGGTTTTTTATAGTGCTCGCATTCAACGCACACACACAACGGAATATAATCCATATCCATACTAATATTATAAATGCGAAAGTCTGTCTGTCTGTCTGTCTGTCTGTCACCTCTTCACGGCTAAACGGCTGGACCGATTGTGATGAAATTTGGTAGGGATGTAGTTAATGACCTGAGGTCAAACATAGGCTACTTTTGGGCGCGATATAACCGAGTCCCACGCGGGGCGAAGCCGCGGGGAACAGCTAGTATATTATATATTTCTATGAATGCAACTTTTATAAATAATTTTAATGATTATTGAAATAAGTAATTTTTAAATAGAGTATAATACAAAGTACGCACTACTTAATAAATAAATAAAAACAATTACAAATGTGTTGTGTTGTGCTCACTATAAAACACCTAACGTCAACGTTATTGCCGATTTGGAACTTACGTTCTTAATTCGACGATTTCGTTTCGTTCGTTCGGTTTCTATTTCAACAAGGGTTCAAGTGGTTTAAGTTTTTGTGAAAATTCCTATTTGATATATTCTACATTTAATTTTTTTTTCATTAATGTTAACAAGAGAGATATTCGCGTACACTATTATCAGAAAATGGCTCGCCGCTATCGAGATGCGGCAGCTAAACTTCAGCAAAATGTACAGAAACATTTGGAAGTGATGAAGGATCTTTCTTCCTCTGAAGACGAGGATCCTTACGAATCTAACGTCCTCGAAGGAGTGTTCCAGAGCTACTGCAGGGGTGGTGGAGACACACACTTACTAAACCGGACGAGAAATCTTTTAGAAGAGGCATTAAGCGGCCGGTCAATAACATGCCTGATTTGTATAGGCAGCATTAAGCGATCTGATGCTATTTGGACTTGTGAGCACTGCCACTGCTACTTCCATCTCCCCTGCATCCAGAAATGGTCGAACGACAGCATAAGCCTAAGACTTGAAAACCCGCAATCACCTATATCTGTTTTTCGACCTCAAAAAATCGAATGGTGCTGTCCAAAATGCAGACATTCATATTCTAAGGAAGAAATACCTCGTAAGTACCGGTGTTTTTGTGGAAAAACTGATGATCCGCCTCTGCATCCATGGTTGATACCTCATTCCTGTGGAGAAGTCTGTGAGAAGAGACTGTCTTTAGGAGATAATTGTAAACATAAGTGTTTGTTGCTTTGTCATCCTGGTCCATGTCCTCCGTGCCCACAAACAGTTAATGGAGTGTGTTATTGTGAGAAAGAAAGGAAGAGAGTTCGTTGCAGTGCGGCTAAATGGTCATGCGGAGAGCGATGCAAGAAGACTTTGTTATGTAACTCGCATAAGTGTGAGAACATCTGTCACGAAGGTGATTGTCCTCAGTGTACATATACTAGTGTGCAGTCATGTCAGTGTGGCAGTGAGAAGATCAAAAGACCTTGTAATGACCCTGTATGGCAGTGTAAGAAGCCATGCAACAAACCCTATTCCTGCGGTTATCATAAATGTGAGAAAGTCTGCCACTCTGGTTCTTGTGGGTCTTGCCCCAACTCTGGAACACGGTCTTGCCCATGTGGAGCCAACCAACGCTTTGTGCAATGCCCCGATGTTATGGAAACCTGTTTGGGCACTTGTAATAAGAAGCATGAGAATTGCGAACATAGTTGCCCTGAAAAATGTCATAAAGGACCTTGCCCGCCCTGCCAAGTGATGGTTCTAAAGAAATGTTTTTGCTCTGCTCATGAGCGCTCTCTTCCATGCAGTAAAGATTACAAATGTGAAACGAAATGCCGAGGTATGAGACCTTGTGGTAAACATGGTTGCGCACGAAAATGCTGCAATGGCAACTGTCCTCCTTGCGAGAAGATATGCGATAAGCCCCTGCAATGTGGCCGTCATAGATGTACAATGGTCTGCCATCGTGGACCATGCTACCCTTGCCCACTAGAATCCAAAGTCACTTGTAGATGTAAAGAAACATACGTAACAGTCCCTTGTGGCCGAGAAAAGCATGTAAAACCTCCAAAATGCAGTCTTCCATGTAAAATTAAATACAAGTGTGGACATATGGAAGAAAATAGACATGTTTGTCATTTCGGAGACTGCCCTCCATGCAAGGCCGTGTGTTATAAAAAGTACCCTAAGTGTGGTCATGATTGCAAAGCAATTTGTCACGAATTTGTAGCTGTAGTATTCAAGCAAGTTGCAAAACCAGCTACACCTTGGGAGATAGAACCGCCAAAGACAAAGATAATGAGTTTGGAATGTCCTCCCTGCGAGACACCTGTCTCCCTCGTATGCTTTGGAGAACATGAAACCGAAGAACAGCCGTGCCATTTGTAGCTGTAAGTAGCTATAAATACTCTGTTGCATACATCTGTCAAGCAGGTTCAGTTGTCAAATATACATCTTACGAGTAACCCGTGTTTTATTAGATGAACGAACATTACAATGGCTAACGAGGTGGGATTATCGGGTGTTAAAATGTCGAGCAGTGTCGGTAAATTGGGGGCGTTTGACGTGGAAAATGGGAATTGGAACAATTATTGTGATAGACTTGAGATGTATTTTTTAGTAAACGAAACAAAGGACGAAATTAAAGTGCCTATGTTAATTTCCGTTATCGGTGATGCAGCGTATGAACTTATGATTAATTTGTGTAGCCCGAAGAAACCAAAAGACTGTGCGTTTAGCGATATTGTAAAGTTAATGAGTGAACATATTCAACCCAAACCATCGTATTTAGCAGAACGTTATAAATTTCGCCAGTGTCGACAAGAGGGTGAACAAACAATTGCGGCGTTTGTAGCTGAACTTAAAAAATTATCTCGTTTTTGCGAATTCAGTACTGCTTTGGATGACAACATGAGGGATCAATTTGTGTGCGGAATTAAAAGCGACATTATTAGGCAGAGGTTATTTGCTGAGGAAAAATTAACCTGGCAAAAAGCAGTTACGCTTGCGAGTACATTAGAAGCGGCAGAACGAGATTCTCATGTTGTGGAAAAAGGTCCGATCGCAGTGAACGCGATCACGCGGGGACCGCGTGGTAGTGCAAGGGGCGCGGGCGGCGGTGGTTCGTATGGTACAGGCGTCAAAACATCCGTGCAACGAAATGCGTCGAGTTGTTGGGCGTGCGGCGAAGAAGGACATCGCCAAAGCGAGTGTAAATTCCGCTCTTTTATTTGTTCAAATTGCCACGTTATTGGGCATTTAAGAAAGGTGTGCCCCAGAAAAAATATGTTTGGTGAAACAAGTCATTGGAGACGAGAGCCGGGGGGTTCAGAAAGTGTGGCGCGGGCTGGAGCGCGCGGCGGTGGCACCACCGATGGATATCACGGCCCAGGAGCGGGCCGGCGAGGCGGCAGGAATGGAGCCAATGGCTCGCAGGTGGCGAGCTCCTACTGGGTGCGAAACGTGCATGAGCAGTGCGGAGGTGACCCTACGTCTGGCCAGGACCGGGCCGAGTACGGGGACTGTACGGACGAAGGGCCCGACTTTGAGGAAGAGGCATTACATTTAATGTCATTAGGATGTTATAAACCGGTATGTTTACCTATTAAAATTGAGAATCGTGAGCTAACTATGGAAGTCGACACAGGTTCCGCAATTTCTTGTATTAGTAGTGAAACGTATAAAAAAATATTTTACAATTTAAAGTTATTATCAACCGATTTAGTACTAAAATTTTATGATGGTTCCAAAATACAGCCATTAGGTTATTTAGATGTTAATGTCACGCATAAAAGTGTTACAAGAAGGCTACACTTGTATGTTATAAACAATGGTAGCACTAATTTGTTGGGAAGGCAGTGGTTAGTGGAGCTAAATATCGGAATACCTGCTGTCCCGATAAATGTAATGAATGAAGATGGAGATAAAAATAAAATATTGTCAAAACTAATTTCCAGGCATGAATCGTTGTTTGAGGAAACATTGGGGCGCTTCACTGGCGGCAAGGTGTCGCTGCACGTGCGGGAGGGCGCGGCGCCGGTATATTGCCGCGCGCGGCCGCTGCCGTATGCCCTACGCGACCGCGTCGACGCGGAGCTGGACGCCATGCTGCGCGCCGGCGTTATCGAGCCGGTGGACGCGTCCGACTGGGCCACTCCACTCGTCATCGCCAACAAAACAGATGGTGGGATACGAATTTGCGCAGACTATAAGGTGACCCTTAATCAGTGTTTATTAATAGATAGGTACCCGGTTCCAAAAGTGGAGGATTTATTAACTAGTGTCAATGGGAACGTTTATTTTAGTAAATTAGATTTATCACATGCGTATAACCAATGCGAGCTCGACGAAACGTCCAAAATGTTTACGGTGATTAACACCCATCGAGGGCTATTTAAATATAACAGGCTGGTCTATGGCCTCTCGTCCAGTCCAGGTATTTTCCAGAAAATTATGCAAAATCTGCTTAGAGATATTCCCAATGTGATCAACTTTTTTGATGATATTTTAATTATGAATAAAGATATAGACTCGCACATTGAAACTTTAAATAAGGTATTTATTAAATTAAGAGATAGTGGTTTGAAACTTAAAAAAAGTAAATGTGTTTTCTTAGCCAATAAGGTAAAATTTTTGGGTTTCATAATAGATAAAGACGGTGTAAGTGTAGATTCTGATAAAGTTAAACCAATTTTAGAAATGACTTCTCCAAATAGTGTATCAGAGCTCCGATCGTTTCTGGGTATGGTAAATTTTTATGGTAAATTTGTTAATAACTTGAGCTATTACACGAGTCCCTTATATAACTTATTAAAGAAAGGCGTAGCTTGGCACTGGAATACGGAGCACCAGGAAGCTTTTAAAAATATAAAAAAAAAGTTAACAAGCACAGAAGCTTTGGCACATTTTGATAGTTCTAGAATGTGTGTGGTAACGTGCGACGCGAGTACTCGTGGGCTCGGCGCGGTATTAGGTCAAAGGGGGCCCGATGGCAGCGAGCGCGCGGTAGCGTATGCTTCGCGCGCACTTACACAACATGAAATGCATTATAGCCAGATACACAAAGAAGCTTTAGCTATTATTTACGCTGTCAAAAAATTTCACCAGTATTTATATGGGCGAAAATTTATTTTACGAACCGACCATAAACCATTGGTGTCCATTTTTGGCCAAGGGCGAGGTGTTCCTGTCACAGCAGCTAGCAGGTTGCAACGTTGGGCAATCATTCTCACAGCATACGACTTTAACATAGAATATATAGCTACTGATAAAAACACAGCGGATGCATTATCAAGGTTGATCAAATCGCACAAGGAGAGCACAATTGAAGAGGCCGGTCAAATACCAGAACAAACATACTTACATTTTGCGTCTGACGCCTTACTTTTGGACTACAATATTCTAAAAAAAGAAACCGGTAAGGATGTTATACTTAGTCGAGTAATGAGCTACATTAAGGACGGCTGGCCTGGTGCAATCGAGATAGAAGGTCTTAAACCCTATTTCAATAGGAAAGATGAGCTATACATCGAGTTAGGTATTGTTATGTGGGGCCATCGGGTGGTCGTTCCCACCGCATGTCAAAGTAAGGTTCTTAAAGAGCTACATGACACACACATGGGGGTAGTAAAAACCAAGAGCCTCGCAAGAAGTTACGTGTGGTGGCCGGGGGTGGACGAGGCGATACAGGCTGTGTGCCGCGCGTGTGCGGTGTGCGCGGTGGAGTCGGACGCGCCGCCTGGGCATGTGCCGCGCTCGTGGCCCTGGCCGGCGCGACCCTGGACCCGGTTACACCTTGACTTCTTGGGACCGTTGGAGGGCCTCACATATTTAATTATAGTAGATGCAGGTTCAAAATGGTTGGAAGCTGTTCGTATGCGAGGAACGACAGCTCATGCGGTAATATGCGTGTTAAGAAATTTGTGGGCGAGATTTGGAATTCCGAGGCAGGTTGTCAGCGATAATGGGCCCCCGTTCATGAGTGCAGAGTTCAAAGAGTTTTTAGGACGAAATGGTGTAGAACAGGTGCTGACAGCGCCGTATCATCCGGCCTCGAACGGTGCAGCCGAAAATGCCGTAAAGATTTGTAAAAATGTTATTAAAAAGGCACTTAAACAAAGAATTTGTGTTGACACTGCGTTAGATAGATACCTACTTACTTACCGTAATACAGAGCATAGCACTACTGGTGTCAGTCCGGCTCAGGCATTGCAGGGTCGGTCGTTGAGAACTCGGCTGGATTGTTTGAGGCCCGATCTCGAGGCTCGCGTCAGGACCGCTCAGCTGAGGCAGCAGAAGTCAGCGGGCGGGTCCGAAAGACAGGTGAAAGTAGGCGATCCGGTTTGGTTCAGACAGTACCGACAGTTAGACAAATGGGTACCGGGACACGTAGCTAAAAAGCTCGGGGATACCGATTATAATATTTTGGCCGAAAATGGAACCGAGGTGCATAGGCATATAGATCAATTGAAGAGTAGGTCGTCATGGTCAACATCTACAAAAGAAAATAGTCTGCGCAGTTCGCTTATCTACCCCGATAAGGATGATGGTGGTAGTGAGGAGGGTGGTGGTCGGTCGGCGGGTCTGCCGGACTCGCCGGGACCGGAGCGCGCGCGTCCGACATTAGCGCCCTCTCCCGTACGGGGGCAACACTCTCCTGAGTGTCCTAGTACTCCCCATGCCAGTGAAGCGCTCCCACCTAGAGTCCGCAGACCGCCAAAACGTTATGGTTTTGATTTTGATTAAATAAATCTAAAGTGTTTAACAAAACTTACATACTTAGATAATTTTCATTTTCATCATATGTAAATGTAACCTATTGTACCAACCTGTGTTTCTCTATTACGCTAAATATAAAGTGTTCAGTAACTTATAAGTTAAGATGCATTTTATTAGATGTAATAAGTTGTTACCTTTGTTATTAGTATAAAGTAAATTTGTATATGTATGCGTTGTTATGTTGTAATGATTTAAGGGTGGAGGTGTAGCTGTAAGTAGCTATAAATACTCTGTTGCATACATCTGTCAAGCAGGTTCAGTTGTCAAATATACATCTTACGAGTAACCCGTGTTTTATTAGATGAACGAACATTACACCATTCAGCTAAACGTAGATGTTGCGGCCGACAATGTGGGCGTCCATTGGCTTGTGGTAATCACTCTTGCACTTTACTCTGTCATCTTTACTCTCATGACCCTGATTATCCAAATGTGCCTTATAGTTGCAAGCCTTGTAATAAAGAATGCCTTGTAACCCGTCCAGCGAAATGTGCACACAAATGTTACAAAAGGCAATGTCACCCGGGACCGTGCCCTCCTTGTGAGATCCTAGAGCGAATTACCTGTCATTGCGGAGTTACAGAATTATATTTACGTTGCAAAGAGCTTTGCAATGCAACTGAAGAAATGCTGTCTTGTAAACAGCAATGTCCTAAAAACTTGAGTTGTGGACATAGATGCCGTAATAACTGTCATTCCAGTGAGTGTGGCAAAGGACAGATATGTACGAAGAAAACAAAAGTTAACTGTGCATGCGGTATTTTGAAAAAAGAATTCCCATGCAATATAGTTAAGAGTGGGAAAGCTAATGTAGAATGTGATGAAAAGTGTGAAGCTAAAAAGATTGCAATTAAATTGGAGAAAGAGAAGGAAGAGTTGAGACAGAAAGAGATGGAAGAAGAACGGAACCGTAGGGAATTGGCCGAGTATGAATGGAAGTTGAGCGGAAAGAAGAAGAAGTATAAAGAGAAGAAAATGGTCGTTGAAGTTGACAATAGGAACTTCCTGCAGAAATATTGGATTCCAATTTTATCTATTTTAATTGCTGGCTTAGCCATTGTGTATTGTGTTTTGTATGTGTAAGAATTCTTATTATTTAATTTAGATAGGAGACATAACATTTTTACCATTATATGACATTAGTAGACAATTTATTAAATAATTTTCACTTATTATTATGACCTTCATTTATGTTTTGTACATGACGTAACTATAAAATATGGTTGGTGAATTAATTTTAGTTGAAAAGGCCCAAAGCAGGTGACTGTGTCTGCAAACCAAAAAAAAAATGTGTGGGATGGGCCATCCCGCCTACCCACACATTTTTTTTGGTTTTTGGTAAGATGTAACTCGCCATCCCGGATTGCAAGTTACATCTTTAGGTACTCAAATAAAATTCAAATTGTTTATTTTCAATATAGGATATTCTTATCACTTATTGACTTTTGTACTTTTTCGTACCTCCAGCAAAGTACTAAATAATATGCGTGCTAATAAGGTTTGCAACTAACGATGCCGAAGACCGGGCGAATTGAAAAAGAAAAAATCTGGGCTACAAAGCAGGTGGCTTACCACCATCTCAACCATGCAAGATTCAGTGAGTAAGGGAGATGTCGGGATGTCGCTTTACATCATATTGTAATTTGTATCGCGTTGTCTCGCTTACTTACTGGATCTTGCATGGTTTTTAGAGACTGTATTAACCCCCCAGTCTGCTGAGAAAGCAACCGAGTATAGTACCTAGTAGAAGAAAACTAGTATTTGAAAGAGAGATCCTATTCTACTAATTTTATAAACGCGAAAGTTTGTATGGATGTTTGTTACCATTTCACAGGAAAACGGCTGAACCGATTTGGCATGGAGATAGCTAAACTCTGGAACAACATGCTATATTTTATCCCGGAATTCCCACGCGGAGCCCCGGCCAAAAGCTAGTATTCTATAATCTGAGATATGACTAATCATTTTAAATTCAACAAAGGCCTTAAAGACTTGCTTCCAGGGCTGGAAAAAGTAATTAAAAAAATCGCTCCGTGTCCTCAGTGCTGTCAATGTCAATAAAGTAGGTACTTGTTAACACGAATTGACAATGACAACTTGCCAAAATAAATAAATAAAATTGTGCTTCTCAAACTTTGACATTGGCAGAATCATCGTTTGGCTAAACGATGGAGCCATAAAAATAAAAATAGAATAGAATAGATAAGATAGATAGCCACAGAACAATATTACTCCTAGCGGAGATAGATAACCAATTTCCAACTGAGGTGTTGCATTGCACCAGTGCACTTCACTGTACTTGTTCAAACTTGTTGTGTTGATTCATGGGCGTTCGTGAAGTGATACTATCACATGTTGCAAGCAATCGGTAAGCAACAATTCAAATTATTTGTTTCCTAAAATGTCTCTTCAGATCACCACCTACGTTTTCTTAGATTTGGAAACTACCGGGTTACCTTCGGAGGAGTGTAATAAAACGAAAATTACGGAACTTAGTATGGTAGCTGTGTGTAGAGACCATATATTAGAGACGAGAACGGGCTGTGCTCCCAGAGTGCAAGATAAACTAACCTTGTGCTTCAATCCTCAAAAACGGGTGAGTATCGAGTCCTCAAACACAACAGGACTGGACAACGACCTCCTGCAGTATAAATCTCCATTCACCAAAGATATTTGCAGTATAATTAGAACATTTCTCAACGTTCAGCCTAAACCTGTATGTTTGATAGCCCAAAACGGGATGGGTTTTGATTTTCCCATAATAAAGAATCACTTTGAAAGGAACAAGGAAATGTTGTCAGACGATGTCATGTGTGCTGATTGTTATCACGCATTCTATGACATACTTGAAAAAAAGGAAGATGAATACAAAGAAATTTTAAATCTTGTAAGTGATGGTGCACTGTCAACTGACTGTCCGGATTCTACAGTAAATTTGTCACAAGATCGGCCCAAGGTTATAAAAGATTTAAGTAAAATATTTTGTAATATGTCTGCTGATAATAACATCGGAGAAACATCATCTGGGAAAAATCAAAACGGCCATGAATCTGTTGCTGCAATTGATGAAACAGTTCTGAATAATTCAACTAAGTCACAAACTAATGTTGAAATTCACAGAGACGCATCTCTAAACGATAATCTAGATGAATTAGATTTACATGCAAGCCAGAAGATGAGATTGGAAAATGAGTCAACTCCGAAAAGACCGATTAAATATTTGACCCGAACAAAGAAAGCTATTGGAGAAATCAGAAATCGAAGGTTCCCTTGGTCTGATGACAACCGACCGAAAAAATCTTATAAACTTGCCCATATATACGAGAGGGTCCTAAATCGTCAGGCACCTGAGGCTCATCATGCTGAAAATGACTGCATTTATGCTCTGGAGATTGCAGCAGCTGTTGCTGAAGACTTCGTGTCCTGGGTGGATGATAACTGTTGCCCATTTTCCGAAATTAAGCCAATGACGATTGGAGTTAAACTTGGCTTTTGATAATTTGCATGAAATTATTATGGATACATAATTTTTCTTTAGATAGTTAAATTTTTTTGATACCTATATGTTTGTAACCTGTTTACTCTGCTAGATTCATGTAAAATTTTGTATGTGAAGTTTTTTTTGTGCAATCAAGTTTTTTAACTACTTTTGAATGGCTATGAGATGTTAATAAATAATAGTAGAATTGGACTATGTATGTAAATGTTTAGTTTATCATTGTTATAATAAGTATATATAATAATAAACTGTGTTTTCTTATTTTTTCGATATAGGTAAATTAATCTGAAAATTAGATAAGGAAAAGAAACATATTTTTGTCAAAATTTAAAGAATAGGTATTATTTTATATTTTTTAAATAACTATCATAGTCATGCTATAAGATAAATGATAAAAGTCATAATGGACATTGTTTCTGAAATATATTTTTTAGATTTTTAAAAGAGTTAATACATTCTGACTGATAATATTAGTAACCAAAGATATATTAAATTGGCTGTTAATAAAATATATATATATTTTTTAATATGGTGCCTAGTTAAGACTTATTTTTCTTGTTTTAGTTTTTAATTATATTATTTTGAAATGCATTTACTTAACCATTTTGAATGATATAAAAATGGATCATTGAAGTACATTTGTTTTAAGTATATTTTGTAATTAATACATAAATGTATATTTTTTCTAACTATTGGGTTTTATTTTAGAAACCACAAATTTACTTTATTTTTCAACCTTTTACATAAACATAGTATATAGTTTTTACAAAAATAATGCCAAATTTTATTCATTTAGCTATCACAGATAATAAAACCTATAAAGTTATGCGGCATCCGGCTGTCATATGGCTGTAAACGCGGGCTAAAACGTGATTTTAGAATTAATAATGTTGGCATATATATTTAGTGAACCTTGTGTTCATAAATATAGTGTATGTATAACCATGTGTAACCATAAAAATGGTAAAATGAGAAAGTTGAAAGCCAGTCCTTGCTCCCTTGAGACTAAGCCCCCAAAATTTGGTATGAAATACAAACTTTAACGATGACAAATTCGGACACATGATTGTTTGAACCTTTATCTATCTTTCCACCAATCAGTTCCATGATTTGTTTAGATTTGCTTGATAATTTTTTTTAAAAGTTGTTCTTTGTTTTTGATTTATCTATATTTCTAATAAAGCACTTACCAATGTACTTACTTACTTAAATGGGTGTTTCTTAAAGTCGATTTCACCAAATAAGAGTAAATTTTACCCCTAGCAGTTACCCCTAGGATAACATATTCTATCTATTTGGCTAACTATTTATAACCTAGTTGGATTCTAGGTCAAAAAAACAAAAAAAATATAGATGAATTTGAAATCCGTCAGATTGGGAATCTATAGTGGAGGCCTATGCCCAGCAGTGGTCATCTTGTGGTTTAAATGATGATACTGAGTGTTGCAGAAAGACCATGTAAAAAACTTCTGTATTGTGGCATAAGTACTTAGCAGATATTATAGTCATCTAATGATATGGTCTTATGAATATGGGTAAGTAAGTTATGTAGGTCAATGGAATTGTTTCACTTAAGGCACCTGGCTATAACACCCAGGTGTCTGCTGAGGCCAGGTGTCTTAAGTCGACCAGTGTGTCTACTTAGGACACCTGGCCTCAGCAGGTGCTCTAAGCACCTGGGTTTTTTAGCCATTTATTCCTGGAATGGCCCTGTAGAGGCAACGGCAAAGTGTGTTGAGCCACAGCCCGGCCACAGTCGAATTTGTTATTTATATACGTATCAGTTAAGTTCTTTTATTGTTCTTGCAGTACTTATGAATAGATTAAATGCACACAAATATGTAGAGTCTGGATCAATGTTTCCGTGGCTGACATATGCAAACCTTTGATAGCATGGCCACTACCAATTGGACAAAGTGGAGTAGAAAGAGCAGGTTTCGATCTCTAATGCAACCAGCTAAGTAGGTATACAATTTAAAAAAAAAGACAAGTGGTACCTCCTAGGTATAGGTACCTTTATGACAAAATCAGCCATAAAACGTTTTTTTGTTTGTGACATTATGCTTTGGTTAGGTAATAATGTGGTTTAATAACTATAATGATTAATAAGCATAATTAATAAGTAAGTTCAGTTTAATTAGTGTAATTATCATAGAAACTAGTTTAATTTGAGACCTAAGTACTTAGAAATCAATTTTCTAATGTAGTAAAGTTATCTTGAAAATGACTCACCATGATAATTTTGACAGCATTACTGAGATATGAGTTAGTAAAATTAAATTAACTAACAAGAAACTGAATGCGGTTTCATATAATAGCGACGGTCGTGCGACAGGGTCTCCGCTCTAGAAATATTATCGCCATCTATTGATCACTTGATACATTATGATTCTAAATCCGATAACTTATAAATAAAAGCGCTAAATCAGTTTGAGAGAGGATATCTATAGGTACATTAAAAAAATCGTGATTTTTTATAATTTACTCTTTATCGCCAAAAAAATAAAACATTCCGACGAATTGAGAACCTCCTCCTTTTTTTTGAAGTCGGTTAAAAATAGACATTATCTAATTTGTTTTTATTCCTTATTGCGCCACCTATTGGCAATAAAAACTAAATCTTTTTTTTAGGCAATGGGCTTTGGCACCACATGATTTAATCCACAGATGCTGAAGTCTTTATTAAGAACACTGAACCAATGCTGTATGACAGCTATAATTTTAAGAAAACAGACTATTTCTTGAATTTTTGAAGGAGTCAAGGCCATTCGTTAAATTCCAGGCCTGCTGGTGCTGACTGGGGCGCTATGGGGCTGCAGCAACCCCTTCATCAGGAGCGGCACGCGGGGGCTCCGCAACGTGCACGCTAAAACCAGATTGGGACAAGTTTATGCTGAGATTGCCTTTTTACTGGGGAATTGGCGAGTAAGATAATTTTTTCTTTAATTATTTTGCTATGGGATTGTATTCTCATAAGAGCAGCTTAGGTAGGAGGTGGTTATAATGGAGCGAGTGCCATCTGATCTCTATAGCTCTTTTTACAGGGAAATCAGACCAATAGAAACATGACCCAGGTGTTTTAGTAGCCAACACTGTCACATATTCCTAATTTCTGAATGGCCTGGGTCTTGGATGTTTATCTATATAGGTAGTATCAATGTAATGTAACATGTATAAAACAAAGTCGCTTTCTCTGTCCTTATATTCCTATGTATGCTTAAATCTTTAAAACTACGCAACGGATTTTGATGAGGTTTTTTTTAATAGATAGAGCGATTCAAAAGGAAGTTTTTTTTGCCTGTATCGTTGAGTTAGTTTCCCATAATATGTTTTTATTGTCGAGTTAGTTTCCCATAACACAAGTCTAGAACTTGCTTTGGGGCTAACTCAATCTGTGTGATTTGTCCGTATATATTTATTTATTACAATGTCCCTCCCCCCAGTACGTGGTGCCCTGGCTGGTGAACCAGTCGGGGTCGCTGTCGTACGTGCTGGCGGTGCAGCGCGCGCCGCTGTCGGTGGCGGTGCCGGCCGCCAACGGGCTCGCCTTCGCCGTCACCGCCGTGGTAGGCGCCGCCGTCGGCAAGGAGGAGCCGCTGGACAGGTGTAAGTCATCTCCAGCAGGTTGATGTGTGGCGACATCAGTCAGGCTGCCTCCGCCGTCACCGCCGTGGTAGGCGCCGCCGTCGGCAAGGAGGAGCCGCTGGACAGGTGTAAGTCATCTCCAGCAGGTTGTCGTCGAATAATGACCGATTCTAGAAATGACCACGTCTTAAATGGACCAAATTTAATTTAATAAATGACGTATTTTCGAAATATACAATCATTTAAAGGACTGATGTGTGAAGGTATAATATGCGCTTAATCCTGTTTAACAGTACTTATTATTAACTTTACAATAATGTTGAATTCATGCTTTCATATCCATAACCATAGCACAGAATTAGTAATAGTACTACGTAACCATAGTTAAGTAATTATAAATGCAAAAGTCTGTCTGTCTGTTGCGCTTTCACGGCTAAACCGCTGGACGTTTGGTCCTAAGTTTTGACTGGCAGAGAATGCCTTAAGCATCAAACCATTTGTATTTTTTCAGTAAGTGCAATAAAATAAAAATATATAAGGTGGACACAAATCAACTGCAAGTATTTTAAGGGCAGATACAGACCACTATACTGAACAACTTTTCCAAATAAACTTATATCGAAATACGAAATTTTATTTTTCACTCTCAACATAAGTTTATTTGGAAAAGTTGTTCACTTTAGTGGTCTGAATCTGCCCTTAAAATATTTACAGTTGATTTAAATTCACCTTATATAAATAAATTACATCTTCATTTCAGGGTCTGTAGCAGGCGTCGCTCTGATCGTGGTCGGAACTGCCCTATGTTGTCTGGACAAGGCGAGTTGATGGTGAAGCTGACTATCAAGAGACTAGATGAGTAATGTCACATTTTTAATTTATGACATTTAAAATATCATCAAACCACGGATTACCATGAACTGTTTAAGCAGGGGCCGAAACGAGTAAGTGAGATAGCGCAATACTTGATGTAAGGTCAGATCGCGCTTACTCGTTTCAGGCCTGCTTAAACAGTTCATGGTAATCCGTGGTTTGATGATATTTTAAATGTCATAAATTAAAAATCCAAGGTAACCCCCCCGCCCCTTTTTGCCCACTGTTGGACATGAGGCCTCTGTATGCTAAGTATTTATCTGATATCTGCCTATATCTTTATCTAGACTGAATATAATTTTGTCTTACTCACACTGGTACCAACTGTTGTGCTAGCCATCATGGAGGGGGGCAAAAAGTGCCAAAAATATCACGCGATTTATAGATGACTCCTTGGAAGTTGATAGGAAAAGGCTAAATGAGGGGGGGGGGGGGTGATTGTACTTATTTTTATAAACAGTTAATTAAAACAAATATATAGATTGTAATAATTTTATGTCGTCTACATTCCACATTGTATTATGTTACTTTTACACCTGCGTTATCAATAGCGACCTGAATGGGGTACTTAGAAATGTTACATCATGTCCACCCACTGTCAGTCTAATTACAAAAGATAATTATTTATATGATAATGTCAAATAAATATAGATATGATCAATAAATTAAATTTAGATACGTCTGTTAACTAAACACATTTATCTTATCAGATAATACTTTTTTATGTAAATCGTTTTGAAGGTCCTAATCTTAGAACATGATTAGTTGATATTAAAAAAATATTTTTGAAATTTATTCTCCATTATTATGCTAACACAGGTGCAGCATTAACAGTAAACTTAGCGATATTGCACGATAATCCCTATTGTACAAAATTAGGCACTCAAAATACAAGCTTTTATTTTAAGCAAATAAAAAAGTAATAAATATGCCTTTGTACAAAACATTTTATGCTATTAAGAAAAAAAAAAACAAACCTATTAAGAAAATGTTTATTCTTTCATTGTTCCACTGTTTGGCATGTCTAGCCCAGAGTCTCCAGATTTGTCCAGCAATGGAACAATGAAAGGTTATATATATATAACCTTTTAATAAAAATAATTTTGAACATTCTATATCATGGTCACATTAAGAGCATTGCTTGACACGGGACTCCCCTATACGTTTTTAACGCAGTTCTCTACGCAATAAGTATTAGTTTCTGATTAGTGGCGCTAGTAGAAAAGGATAACTGTTAATTAAATTATTATGTGATACAGTTTTTTCTTATTTTAATGCTATTAAATTATATCAGTTGGCATCTTTTCTTCCTGTCTTTCCTGTCCCTCATTTACTCATTTTTGTGTCATTTTCTAATAGATTTACAGTGATGGAAATATAAATCGAATGACAGGTCTCCATAGACAACAGCGCCACCATTCTTAAGTTGAAACATACTGAAAATAATCAAATTTCATTATCCTTCTCAAATAATTTTATTCTTGACATCTACATATGCAGCAAATTCATCTTTATTTCAATAAGGTTAAGTTGAATATTTCAGCAATATTCTAAGGCCGACATTTGATTGAATCTTAATGCAATTTTTCTTAAGACTATTTTGCTACGTATCTGTGTTAATGATAATAATTCTAAATTCAAAATGTAACAAAAAATAATACGTGCACGAGAAAAACAGTAAGAGATACCATATCATTTTAATTTCATATGCATATATATGTTTACAAAAAATTTTTTTTTGAAGATAGAAGCGCAGACAAATATATTCAAAATAAATCCGGAAATAGGACTGTATTATGTTGTTTAAGTACTATTATTACTTGCTTCTTTGAAGCTGTTTTTTATTTTATATACATTTCTTACGTGCTAGTACATAAATAGAAAGTACGTAACTATATTACATAGACTATATATTATAATACACAGCAAATAATTTGACTTAAGTGTGAACGAGACAGAGCCATAATTATGTAAAGAAAAGACACTTAGTTTGTCCTACTTACACTTAGGTCAAGTTATTCACATGTGTTATACTAAAATTAACTATAATATAAATGTATGTTACCGAAACGGTATTATTTTGTTTTAATATACCTATTCGTGTTGAAAATTATGTTTAATTTTTGGGAAAAAAATCTGTCAGTTTTTACTGCGCCACTCGGAGGTTATGGGTTCGATTCTTAGTCTGTGGTTTTGGGTGTGCTGTGTACGTTTATATTTGTGTTTGTTATTATACCACGACAACTTAAAGCTATAGGTCGTTGAATACGTCCATTATTTTTTATTATACAACTGAAATTATCAATGTCAAAAAAATATGTTTATAAATAAATATGTTGACATAAAATTTGTTATTTTTATGATTGTCATATTTAAAAATACTAGCAGTGCACTTTGGCTTCGCTTTAGTTTAATACCCGGCATATAAGTTGGACATAAAAGAGTGTATAATTGTTTGCCTAGTGGACTGTATTTTATTGTAATTAAACGCAGAGATCATTGCACACAGTTTATTCGCCCGCCATGCGTAGGCAAAGAGAGAAAGAGGAGAACAGTGTTGCCATACCTAAACTAGTGTTGGGGTTCCAACAAAGGGACGTGCGCTGCGCACGTTAAAATTTGTATGAAAATCGGCTACTGCGCATTCAAGATCATTTCAGTTTATGGCCAACTTACATGCCGGGGGAAATATACGAATATTTTTCTTAAACTGTCAATTTGTTATTATTCAATTAAGATGAAAACTCAACTCAAATACACTACATTTGAGTAGAATTTTCAGTGCTTATATCTGGTGTGTCATTTTGAACATCATTTCATATATTTTTACCTCTCCAAATACTTATATGCAATTTTGTTGGTGGAATTTGCTCTGGTTATATTATTATATAGATGGTTGACGCCCTGATGAGATAGGCAGCTGATTATAATAATAATTTCAAAATATTTATAATATTATACAAAATACAATGTATATAATTTTCAAAAAAAAAACAAGGTTTTAGCGAGTCACACACTCCAAAGTTAAACGTTTTGAGGTGGGGATAATGAATTATTGATAACTTCCTTTAGGCTAGTTTTTTTTTTTCAAATTTACAGTTTGTTACATTGAAAAGTATAATATCTTATCTTTAGAGAGTCCCGACATTTATCACCGCGGAATCGGCTTAGGCTAGTCAGAAAAACCTATATGTCAACGTAATAAGAGTGTCGCTAATATAGAATACGAAATCGTGCGCTTTTTTACTTGTACTAATGTTCTTTTTTCATTGTTTTATCATATAAGCTTTATATTCTTGCTTAGAAGACGCTACAAGGATTAAAAAAATCATAGTAGAAAAAACATCAATTTAGTTAAGATCGAATATAAGATATACGATATATCGTATATATTTAGTGATATACGGTATATATTTAGTGAAACAAAAGTGTGAATTATTGAAACATGATTTTTTAAAGTATCGTCATTCTAAATCTTAATATTTGTCATACAAAATCGCTAACGCAGTCGCTTATGTCTGTATTTATAAATTATTATATATATTTATATATATTATAAATTGACTGAAATAAACTTGAATGCGCAGTAGCCGTTTTTCAAAATTTTAGTCCGCACTTCCCGTTTGTGCTCAACTTATGTGCCGGGTATTGTACTGAGGTGATATATTTTCAGTTTCTTAGTCATACATTTTGCCTTCTGATCGTTATGCTCCAGAGTTCACAGTTCAACAGTTCCTAATAAATTCAACGGCGGCACAGATCCTTTGCAAGGACACCCTGAGGTTGTGCTCCTCGTCCGCCAGGTGTCGGCGCTCGGCGAGCAGCGCGCGCGCGCGCTCGCCGTCGCGGGCGGCGCGCCGCGTGCAGTGCGCGCTCTCCACGCGCAGGCTCGTGCTGCGCCGGTGCAGCTCTGATATCTCTTTCTTGCGGGCTGGAAACAGATGATGTTATTTCAGATATTGCTATATTATTCGCTGTTTTCTCGCGGTCCCAGGATTTTGTTCCATTTTTGGGACCACGAGGGAGAACTATTACTCGTAGTCCCGTTGTTGTGTACTTATACATTCTTAAACCTAGTGGTCTCCACACGAAAAACGAATCCTGTTGAAATTTATTATGATACAAATGCATAGAATGACATACTACCAGTATTCTTTTTTTTTTAAATTTTAGACAAATTTGATCAATAACGATGCATACCAACTGCCTTTTTGTTTTTAAGTTCCTATTTTTTAAGTTCCTATCGCGAGTCTGCTGTAAGATATTTCTATAGACATACTCGTAAGTAGCACCCTTGTTATAAATTTTCTAAGTTTCCTAGGTTTGTTTTTTCCTAGGTCTGTCACTACTTAATTGTGTTAAGAATGGATGTATTTAAATGATGCTCGATTACCTGCTTCAAATTCCCTGTAACTCTTCATAATAGCCTCTATCCCTGGCCACTGGAAGTCTTCAACTTGACAACCGACATCCTGCGTCTTCGTCCCATCAATCATCTCCACTCCCGCAGCACAGTTCTTCGGCTCATCCATAGATGTCGCTTGTGTTGTCGTCACCACACTCTGTTCTTCCGAACTCTTCAAAGATATTATCTTAGATATATTCGGTATATTTATACTAGCGTAATTCGGCACTTGCTCTAATTTCATAACAGGCTTTTGAATATTCTCGCTGTCAAAACCTGGATTTAGATCTCGCTTTTTTGTGTCTTGACCACTTAAAATTTTGACACTTTGATCAGCCATTTTAGATAAGCGATTTAGTTCTGAAAAGTTTTTCTCTGCTAATGCTTTTATGCTTTCACCTTCATCGTTGCTTGATAGTGAATCTAATCTCATTTTAATAAGGTTATTATTTTCGTTTACGCTATTTTTTATTTCTGTTAGCAGCTGCAGTTGTCCGTTCGGATCCAACTCCATGTTTTCTGTTGTGGGTTGTCTGAGGATCTCTTCTGACTTCGTAACTCCATTTCGTCTATTTCTCTCTTTTATAATTTCTTGCCACGTTTTTTCGTACTCTGAAATTGTTAAAATTGTAGTGTTTTTAATGCGTACCGTAGATATTATAATTAAAAATCTATAAATTAAAAAATCAAAAAATGTAGAAAGGACTTTACATAAAATCTATGAATCTCATACTATTGCGGCCACCAACTTCTTTTCTTTAAACTTTGGTTCTTTATTCTAGTAAAATCAGTTTACAAATTTCTCAGTTGCCTTTTATACGACATCCACAAGAAAAGAGTTGTCTATAACCTCAGCAGTTCAACACACTTGTTACTTTTATTCTACCACATACTATTAACTTACCATCCCGATATTGCGGCAAAACTTGCGTTAGGTTTAAATGACTCAAAAACGTTTGCTTCCTATGCATTGTAGCTGGACTCTCCTTCTCTACTCTATCAATAACCTTTCTTGGAGCTAGTCTATCTATTTGCGGTGTCTCGGGGTTGTCTTCGTTGTGAAGACGGTCTAGGCGACCCACTGCGATGTATGCTGATGCGACTGAGTCCCTTTGGAACATCCTTTCTTGTTTGTCCATTTCTTTTTCTGAAATTCAAAAACATGTAATTAGGTAAATAGCTATTTAAACCGCTTGAGACAGAATGTTTCTTTCACGCGTTCATTTATATCAAGTGAATGGAACTTTTTTTCGAAGTTTATTCAAAAAAGACAATAAGTATACACATAAGTAATGTTAAATTTACCTTTGCACATTTCATGCGTTGTTAACATGAAATTGGATAGAAATTCTGCCTTTGCGGTTTGATCATCGTTTTGAACACCATATTCGTTTATTATACTCTCGTATTCGCTTATTTCTTCTTCTCCAAAATCACTGTCACTCTCACTGCTGTCATCCGCTATTGTTTCTCTCGTCTTGGTAAACTCCTTATAAATTTCAGCTTTCATTTTATCAGGAGTTATAACATTTTTAACATCGACTTTATCTGAAAATCTCCTTGCACTCTCTACTTTCAGTTCTTTGGTTTCTCGATTTGATAAATATTTCAATCTTCGTATCCTTCTTCTTTTTTCATAAAGATCTATTGTGCTTACCTCTTCAACCGTTGCGATTTTTGGCCTTATGTTTGTGATAACAATTTTTGGTTGTAATTTCGCATCCATTTGGTATGGACAGGCAATAAACAATTTGTCATTAGGTTTTGCCTGATCAAATTGCTTAGGATATTCCTTTTTATTACTTGAATATTTAGGGTAATCGCGATTTATGAATGGTTGATTCAATTTATTATCTGTTTCGACTATCATTGGTACTTGATAAACTATTTGAGGACTCATGATCACTTTTGGTGTCGTTGTCTGAAAAACTAAGTCTGTTTTATTGTTTTTGTTCGGTAATGTTTGTAAAACATTATTACTAGATTTTAAGACGTGAATTTCTTTGCTCACTACTACTGCTGGTGTTTTAGGATTTTGTAATATAAGATTTTGTTCAGAATTATTTTTATTATTGAGTTCATTAGCTTTATTTTCATTTGAAGCTTGTTTAAGTAATTTTGTATCATTATTCTGAGTTATTTTAGAGTTGTTTTTTATCATCATTAGATTAGGAAACTGAACATTGCTTAGGTATAAGAAATTTGGTTGCAGCACAACGTTTTTAGTTTCCGCTTGCATAGGCTTTTCCATTTTAATCTTATTTTTCTTATCTTGCTCTTGCAGGGTTCCTTGAGACTTCTCCTTCACGACTATCTTGTTGCCATAAATTTGATTTTCGGTAATCAAATTTTCAAAGTCATTTTCGTCGCAATTTTCTTGATGTAATCTTTTTAACGCGACAACTTTAGACGACGACCCATTTTCGTTAACATCGTCTTTAGTTTTTTTTATTTGACTTGACAGTCGTGAAGGAGCTTGCAGGTTTTTTGACTCGAAATTAGTTCTTTGTAAAAGCACTTGTGGATTTTGCTGTTGGATAGTCAGCAGCATTTTTGGGTTTGAAGGATTTTTGTTTTGTATAAATAGTATTTGATTTTTCTGTTCACTGTATCCTTCTGCTGGTTTGTTTGCAAAATTAACCTTATTAGCATCAATATTTATAGGATTAAATATAGGCCTAGCAATTGTGGTAGAAGTTTGAGGCATGTACGTAGTTGTTGTATCTTTAATTTCCTTTAACTCTTCTGGTTTTGATTCTGGCTTACGAAATTGGCTTTCATTTTTGTTTATTACTTCTGCTGCATTTATCAATGCATTTATACTATTATTTGGCATTGGTGATACTGTATTCTTTTCTGGTACAGGATTGGGCAGAGGTGAAACTGTTTTTATTTCCGACTCTTTTGTGGCTAGTTTGTCAGGTTTTTTTATTACTATATTACTTTGAATCTCCACTCTTGATGCATTTTCTATTTTTTGATTAGGAAACGGCTGACTTTGAATGAATTTCTTTGCAACAGTGTTTTGTGAAACATTATCTGGTTGGCTATTCACGCATTTCATATCAATTTTGCTTATAGGTATACTCGTTTTTAAGCTAAATCGTTCATTTGGTTTCTTTTTGCTATCGCCATTGGTTGTCTGAGGAATTTGTGGTACTTGTGCTGGTATCGTGATTGTTGCACCAGAGCCCTGAGTCAGAGACGTTATACTCATTTTGCATTCAGTTAATTTACTTTTATCAGGCATCGGTACTGCAGGAATTATTTCTGGAGTGAAATGTTCCTCAAAATCTGTTGTAGGTTTAGGGGCATCAATTTTTGTTGTTATTGGGTCAGCAGCCTTAACCTCTTCAAAAGTTGCATTACTTTTTTCTTCATTGGCAGTGTCTTTAGTAGCTTTTGTTTGAAATGGGACAAATTCAGTCACGGTTTCTGGTTGCGGTACTGGAGCTGGATTTGGCTGGATCATACCAGGGTAGGAGACAGGTTGAAAAGCAGAATATCCGGGAATATTGTACAAATAATTGCTATAATTGGGATACCCTGGTTCGCCCTGTTTATTTGTCGTCACACTTGGACTGGGGTTAGGAATGGAAGATGGTGATATTTTTGGCGAATGGGAAATCGGTTTTGGTGGTGGAATAAAGACTGGTTTTTCGAGAAAAATTTTTGGCTCTTCATTGGGTTTGAATGGTTCTGCTGGAGGTTTGGGTGGAGGCGGAGGGTCGGGGGGAGGCAATGGTGGTCTTTCCGAAGGGTCTGTGGTGGGCGTTGTCACAGCGGCTGGTGGATTGATCGGTTTCACTGTGGACATACAAGAATAAGAGTTAATAACCAACACAATGACTTCTCAAAACAAAGATGACATAAGAGTAACAAGTTAATTCTATAGTATATTTTGATGACTGCGATATTAAACATTGTAAGGTATTGGTAAGAGACCTAAAACAAAAACTTAATAATAAAATTAAATTAGTGAAATTCAAAAACTCTGAGATTATAATTTAGGTAACTCATGTCTCGGCAATTATTTAAAAACTTTGAATTTCAGTGTAGGTAGAGTGATAAAAACTAGTTAACTAACAACCCGCAGCTGCAAACGCGGGTATTAATTAGAGTAGTGCTAAATGTAAGTAATTTCATATAAGTGTATTCTATATTCTATAAAAAGTAATCTACTAAGTATATATCTAATCAGGGGTGAAGCGTGATCTGCAATATTGTAAAAAAGGTAAGCTTGCAAAAATTACATAAATTACGTGCAAAAACAAAAATAATAACTTTCTAAGCACTGAAGTTACAAAATACGTTGCTTACACATGCAGTTCTAAGTACATTATGAGCCGTTGTGTCGTGCATTTATTTCAGGACTAGATGACTAGCTGTTAGGTACCCTCGGTTTCGGAACTGTGGGTCTAAAAACGCCACTTTAGCAATTCATCGAATCGAATTCATATTACTAATTCCTTAGCAATTCTTTAGCAATTCCTATTACTTTCAATTTTTTTGAAGAGGAATTGCAAAGTTTAGTTGGCTATTTTACAAAAAATAGAGGAATTGTTACAGAATTGCTAAGGAATTCGTAATATGAATCGATTCGATGAATTGCTCAGTGGCGATTTTAGACCCACTGCTTTCGTGGTACAGTGAATTAACACGTTGGTAGACATTTTTGAAAACACAATATAAGTTTTATTGTTATAACTGCTAATAGCAGTCCTGTGTCCACTAACGTGTTAACACGTTTGCCTGTAGACTCGGGGATCGTGGGTTCGATTTCCACGGGAAGCGTACTTTGTTTAGTTTTTCCAGTTTGGTTAGGACATTGCAGGCTTGAATCACCGATTCCGTGCTTCGGAATGCACATTAAGCCGTTAGTCCTGGCATGATAGTCGTTAAAGGAACCACGTCAGAGGCCGAGAGGCGGTTCCGAAGAACTCTGACACCAAGGTGTGCGTGGTCGATTGACCGTGTCACCTACATGAAATGATGATGATGACCCTCGGTTTCATCCCTTGAGTCTATCTTATATTAAAATCGTTTCAACGGTTTCAATTAGTCGGTTTAGTGTGTCAGAGTGGCAGGCGGACAGAGTACTTATGTCTAGTAGTTGCAGAGTTAAAGGCATTCAACCAAACAAACTCTTAGGGCTCTCTCTTTGTTTTGTAGAATTATTTTGATGTAATAAAGAGTATCGCTATCACTATCATCACTACATAGTATAAAACAAAGTCGCTTTCTCTGTCCCTATATCCCTTTGTATGCTAAATCTTTAAAACTACACAACGGATTTTGATGCGGTTTTTTTAATAGATAGAGTGATTCAAGAGGAAGGTTTTTAAGCCCATGCGATGCCTGGGCGATCGCTAGTACTAAACTAAGATAAACAGAATAGCACCTAGGTACTAACGTAATACTTTGATAATGTTTATTTCTTCCTTTCAAGCTATCATGTGAAGCTTAGTTCCAGTCCAATATAGGATTAAATGATAAATAATTTATTTTAACTATTTGTATGTATGCTATAAGGTTGAGATTTTTTATCCATCTATTCTTTACAATAAAACCTTCCTTGGCATCCAGTATTCATCTATCAACAGGCGTATCTCATGAACAGATTTGTATCTTTTTCTATAGCCTCTACAACAAATATGTGTTATTTAAACGATTATTATATGTTGTTGAGGTTATTTAAAACAAAATATTTTTGTCTTTCTCTCTTGCCGATATTTAACGAGAAGAAAAAAAAAACAATTTATATTATTTTTTTATAAATAAGCATGGGCATAGTACTACCATACATTGATGAGGTCGTTAAGTTATCATTTAGATTCATATCGTGTGGGTTACGATATTAATAATTGACTCTGCACACCTGGGTGTTTTTAAAAATCTCGTCTCAAGCTCCTGACGTGGTTTTCCGGGAGTAGCGTGTTCCGAATTACGGAATTCAACTTTCTGTCCCCAAAGGACTCAGACAATCAGGTGATTCAGCCTACATTGTCCTAACCAGTTAAGAAACAACAGCTATGCTTCTCGTGAACTCGCGGGAATCGAACCCACGACCTTGGTTTTGAGACAAACGGCTTAAGCACTAGACCAGAGAGGCAGTATTGGTTTCGTCGATTAAAAATTTCAGTCGCTGCGTTATTTATTCTCATAAGTAGGTAGATATGTTTATAATACTTACAGGACTTTTTCTTATTGGAATTAAATTCAAGAACGTTACAGTACTAGGTTACAATCATTAGGTATCTACTATTTCCGTAGTCACAGAGGTCATAAGTACCTACCTATCGAATGCGTAAATAACTGTATCATATACTTTTCACACACATGATACATAATCACGTCTTTATCCATACGGGGTAGACAGAGAATAGGGTCATAAGATCTTAGACCACGTATAGCATGATGGTAATAGTGATGGGTTGCTAAGCCGCATCGCCTATGTCTTGATTCCCACATCCCACAATACTTTGCACGCCTATCCATACTTCCATATCCATACTAATATTATAAATGCGAAAGTCTGTCTGTCTGTCTGTATGTCTGTCTGTCTGTCACCTCTTCACGGCTAAACTGCTGGACCGATTGTGATGAAATTTGGTAGGGATGTAGTTAACGACCTGAGGTCAAACATAGGCTACTTTTGGGCGCGATATAACCGAGTCCCACGCGGGGCGAAGCCGCGGGGAACAGCTAGTATGTTTATATAGTCGTTTGACTAAACAAATTTTGATGACATTTTGTTTTCTTCGAAATGGACACATATACTTACTACTTTTTGGCGTGATATAAAAATATCTATAAGTCTCACATGAGCGGAGTCGCGACCTTCCCGTTAGTTCGCTGCTGCGTTTATGGGAATCCCAACACGTGGTAAACTGGCGTGACTACGGATCGGTCGTAGACTTCTTCAGCTCGGACTCGGACATACTTAGGTAGGCACCTACTTGGCGAATTAAGTGTGGGGACTCCCTAATTCGCTGAGTTTAGCGAGCCTGAAGAATATTCCTTTCATTCTCCCACTAGGTACGTGGTAAAGTGGCGTGTCTGCGGATTGGTCGTAGACTTTTTCAAGTAAAGGAGTAGGTAAATATTCATACAAACAGTACCCCTAGCATATAAGATTATATAGACGCAGACGCTAGCGACTGCGTTAGCGATTTTGTATGACAAACCTGTACAGCGCCTTTCGTAGTAGGACAAGAAATTCCGGATTATTCCGAACCTGCCCTAAAATCGTAAATCAGTACTCTGCGTTTATAAAATCTCATACTTGGGATACTACCTAAGTGACAGCAAAATCATACGAAGATAATAGAATAGAGCTCAGTCTGAACATTGTGTTATAAACTATCCTTGTTCGAAATTTTACCCTAAAATAAGGTCATGATATAATCATCATGCTACCATAGAAAGGATCCCGTACTAAAGTACTTAGGTCCTTTCTATTATAGCTAGATGGCAGTCATTGTCAATGGCTTACAGGCAGCTTTAAAAAACTGACACCAGTGTTACCCGGTTGCATTCTCAGCTGGTTGCTTTGGAGCCCAGGGTCCCGCTTTGTGTGTAGGTATCAGTGTTGGCCATATTTGACAGGACAGAAAAAGCCTTGATACTTACTATAGAAATCCATATTCGACGTTGCTCCGATTTGATTTGAATGCAGCGGATTATTTAAATGAGATAAGATACGGTGACCGCTTACCACCGCAATCGTATGTTCGTCTGTTAGATTTTTTGATAAAATATTATTATAGTAGATTTTTACTTGCTGGCTGCTTCATATATAGTTATAACAAGATAGAAGCATAATGTGGTGTTGGCGTAGATTGGAAAGAATAAGTTGGTCTGAGCCTGAGCACATAACAAATGAAGAGGTTTTAAATAGAGTAGGAGAAAAGAGAAGCATTTTAAAAGTAATTGAGAACAAACGAAGAAACAATTGGGACACTTGATACGACACGATGATTTGATGAAGAAAATCATTGAAGGAAAGACAAAAGGAAGGAGAGATCCAGGTAGACTGAGGCAGTTTTATGAAACAGATAAAGGAGAAAACAATTTAAACGTGTCGTATCAAGAAATAAGTAGAGAAACTGGCAAATGATAGACAAAAATGAAAGAAACTCCACCGACAAGAGCCTAGCTCTTAAATTTATGATGATGGCTGCTTCAAGTTTATTTAATAACTCAATCACTAAAGTATTTAAATTAACTAGTTATGTAGATACTTAAGTTTTCAAGATTTCCGAAAAAGATTACTAAACTCTTTGCAAGTAAGTTATAGTACTTATACTCAAATGTTGGAATCGAACCAACGAAATTTAGATCTTAATAAAAACTACTAATTTATCAACAATCAACAACAACATCTTAATCAAATTTATTTCCTTTCATCAACTTATCACGTAGACGCTACGCCGAAGAAGAAACCTCCAATAAACCCCACGGTATAGCCGCTGTGGTTCCTCGCGAAAGACAGAAGCTTCTCCACGAGGGCTTGGCAGTGGTTACAGGACTCCTTCACCCTCTCCCAGTTCACCGTGATGTAGCCCAGCTCCGTCGCAAAATGGAGGAGTATTATCCCCCCTCCAAGGCCGAAAGCGGCTATTCTTCCGACCTTGACAATCGTCACACCAGAAAACCAACCTGTTAATAGGTGTATATTAAAACTAGCTGTTATGTAGTAGCTTCGTCTGCCTAGGTCTTTAATTTTAGATATGGTTCTACCTAGTCTATGTTCATCTGACGACCTCCGTGGCGTAATGGTTAACATGCCTGACCGCTACTCAGGAGGTCCCGGGTTCGATTTTTCTGATTGGCCTGGGTTTTTGGATGTTTATCTATATATGTATTTATTTATTATAAAATATAGTATCGTTGGGTTTGTATCCCATTACACAAGTCTTGAACTTACTTTATATATTTACTAGCTGTTCCCCGCGGCTTCGCCCCGCGTGGGACTCGGTTATATCGCGCCCAAAAGTAGCCTATGTTTGACCTCAGGTCGTTAACTACATCCCTACCAAATTTCATCACAATCGGTCCAGCAGTTTACCCGTGAAGAGGTGACAGACAGACAGACAGACAGACAGACAGACAGACTTTCGCATTTATAATATTAAGTATGGATTTATTTTATCTTTCTTCTAGTTTTTATACTCTTCACCAAAAAAGTGTCAGACTTGGTCTTCCCTACTTGCGCTTTGGCAGTGGTAGTAAAAACTTAATATATATATATCTATACATTTATGTATTAAATGATCTCAGTAGTGATAAAAATATTATTAAAAATTGATTTCATTAATAAATAATATCTATAGGTAAATGGAAAAATAAAGTTAGTTGGGCATCGAGCCCATAACTTCCAGACCCCAGATTAACGACTGATCTGACTGGCATGTTATGTTATTACGCCACGAAGGTCGTCAAATGTTGGACATTTAAACTACTTACTTTAGTGTCTACCACGAGAATTTATAAACGCAGACGCTAGTGACTGCGTTAGGATTTTGTATGGAATTTCTCAGCTACCTTACTATCCGCACATGGGAGCTGGGGGGTTACCACCATCTCTTTAAACCATGCAAGATCCAGTGAGTAAGGGAGATGTCGCCTTAAGTACATCATGTATTGCGCTGTCTCGCTTACTCACTGGATCTTGCATGGTTTTTAGAGATGGTACCTAGTAAAGGACCTGTACAGGTTAGGCATACAAAATCGCTAGCGAAATCTTGTTGTAGGAGTAGGTACTTTATAAGACATGTAAGTACCTGTTAAAGTGCCTATCGCCAAGTGTCTACTAGTCCCGTTGCTCAAGCAGTCCACAGACTTATCAAATAAACTCTTACGATGCGTCCTTCTGATCTCCTCGTCGATTCTCGTCAGATCTCCTAACCTAGGGTCTATGGGCCTGGCCATGAGCTGACGGCCGGCGTGCGACAATCTTAGGTAAAGAATTTTCGTATCTAATTTTGTGTTACGTTTAAATGTTTTGCCCAATGGCATTGACATTATTTTGTCATGCGGCATAAATTATTGTTTATCTTTTTTAAGTTTTTTTTTTACACTTAGAGCTTAGAATTAAAAATAGTAGGGTCTTCCTAAACATGGTTCGTTAGGCTCAGTACAAACGTGCGGTTTTTAAACGCAGTTGCGCGGTTCCATTGAGATGCGGTGTGACTTTTTGTTGTTAATTATTCGGATCTGCTGAAACCGCGGGAGTTTTAGTAAGCTGCCATCAACGGTTATTTGTATGTGGCACCAGTATCGATTTACAATTTTGAGTAAGTATATAATCATACTACGTTACTGCTACCCCGAAAACTCCTTGTCTGGAGTTGGCTTGAGTGTGGAGTCATTAACATAAGATTATATACTACCTTGAGCGTAAAACGTGTTGCTATTCATTTTATTAGATAAAGTAACCGCTTCAAGAACAGAGGCGGTTTTGAAAAACTGACACCAAGGAGTGCAGTGTCAAATGTAACCCACAGGATATGAATGATAGGCCTAGTTTTATCTCTTGCGGCAGACCGCTCGCATGCGCCCTTGAATAGGTCATCTGTTATATGGTTATCAAGAATGTGAAGTTTCGCTGGTCACTATGCTAACAATTTTTTTAAGTTTACTACGATTTTCTCAGAAGAAATCAATTTCATTCATTATAATTTTGATAGTAGATAGATAAATGTTTAATTGAGTCTGTCACTTCTTCAGAAAGATATCACCTTTTTACACGTGTGACATGTGAAATGAAATATATATACGTAGTATTTCATGCTTTTCCCGCGAGCGTCTTATGAAAGGACTAAGAGACAGAATTTCCAAATTTTCCAAGTAGGATATGATTAGCATTGACGTTCATACAAAAATGCCTCATTATCAATAAAGCACCTGCAGCCCTATTTTGAAATCGACTCACTCAAAAAAGCTGTGTCGAGCTGTAACTATCGACTCACCAAATTTGAAAGAGCCATTTTTTAAAAATAAGACCAGGGACTTCATATGGAAGCTCATATAAATGTTCTCTTATTTAACGGCTCATTTAAATGTATTATGTTTGCTTTGCTGGTGTTTTGAAAATCATTTTGTATTCTATATGTAAAGAACATTAAAACAAGTCTGCATCAAGTGTGAAGAAGTTATATACCCGCAAAAATTCAATACTATGCGTATCTTTTCTGCACAACGGCTACACCTCATGCTTTTATTTGTTTTATTTTGGAACCCTACACACAATGTCTTAAAAAACTCGTAGCGTATCTCTGAAACGTCACACAGCACATTAACATCACAACTAACTACATGCCATAAGCTGAGCAAAAGGGGGAGGTGAAACAAAAAAATAAAAACGACTACTACCGGCGGCCGTCGCGCGACTCACGCGCAACTATCGCGCAACAACCGCGCAGCGACCGCCGGTCTAGCATGCACATATTAATTCCATTGAATGTATTTCAATAAAATCATATTTTTCACTTGTTAGGTATTGTCCATATCATATCTAACTATTAAATATTTACACGACCGGACGCGAGTCCACTAAATGCTGCTTTCTCGATGAAAAAGAAACTTTTTTTTTTTATATAATAAAACAAGAAAATAATTGAACACCTATTACGAGCTAAATTAATAACTATCTAAGTAAACGTATAAAGAGGTTTAATTTGTTATAAAAGTTGGACATTTCGTTCAATGTTTAACATCGCAGTCGTCGGCCGGGGTCGAATACTGCGGGAAAATAAGTCTTATCACAAATGCAGTAGAGACGATATTCCAAAGCTGATTGCACGAGCCGACTATAACTAAGACCCCGGTCGATCGATTTTATAATATTACATACAAAAATTCGTACATGGTTATGTCGACCCAACAATCTTGATCCTTTAGTTGGCATACGACGGTGTTTAAAATGAGATTATTTACAATAAAAGTTATGACAGTCAATTAAACAAAAGGATTGGTAATAAATGTGGTTTTACTTTTAAAAGTGCTTCGGAAGGCACGTTAAGCCGTTGGTCCCGGCTGCTATCAGGTAGTCAGTCGTTAAAGGTACCAAGTCAGAGCCCGAGAGGCGGTTCCTCAGAACTCTGACACCAGGGTGTGCATGGTCAATTCACCGTGACATCAACACGAAATGATGATGACTAAATAATATTTCTGCCTTTATTCACACTTAGACCCGATTTCACCAGCATCCATACTAATATTATAAATGCGAAAGTCTGTCTGTCTGTCTGTCTGTCTATCTGTCTGTCTGTCTGTCTGTCACCTCTTCACGGCTAAACGGCTGGACGGATTGTGATGAAATTTGGTAGGGATGTAGTTAACGACCTGAGGTCAAACATAGGCTACTTTTGGACGCGATATAACCGAGTCCCACGCGGGGCGGAGCCGCGGGGAACAGCTAGTATGTTTATATTTAAAACAGTCGTTTACACTTGAAACGACAGTTTTATTATATTATATTATATTATATTATATTATAAACTGCAGTTTAAGTGTATTGAGTTGTTTTATGTTGGTAAACTTGGGTCTTAATAGAATGGTACAGGCAGCAATACTATTGAGCGAAAAGTGATTATTATTTTCGCTATTACAAGTAAATCTTCTTTAGTGAGCTTCAGATATTTTATTCTACCATCAGAATGAGAACGATATTATAGCATAAACTTATAACAGTATTGAAATTATCAAACGCTGTTAACAGTTTTTTTGACACCAAGCCTGTATCAGTAGTATTTAATGAAATCTAGATATAATAGCACATTTTTAAATATAGGCAGCATTGATTTGTAACATCTAATGGTTTAAATTACTATTATACATACGATAAAAGAAGATTATATAAAAACAATGATACGTCTTATATAACTAGAGAGATATAACAAACTTTTGAATATGTTTAACAATGAAAGTACATAAATAAATAGATACTAAAGTTTTAACCAGATAAAAAATACAACAAACAGTAAACGAAATAATGTTAATTTAACTAGCAGTTGGTAAAAAACAAAGCACATCAGTCTTAAAAAAATATATTATCATCAACTAAAGGATCAAGACTATTCGAGCCGTATTACCACAGTATATCACCACAAAACCATACATTGTTGCAGATGAAACAGACTAGTGTTGCCAGCTTTATTCAATAAGAAATTCAAAGTTGGCAACACTAGAAAAAAATTACAATTAACAATTCGGCTGCCTTAAAGTTTCTTGTGAAACTTAAATAAACGCTTTGGTAAATATCTTTTTCTAAAAACTAGAAAGGCGATAATTATCCAAAAACAAGAAAATAAATCGGCAACATTGTATGTTTTGTGTTCGCATTATAGACATACATACTTAGTGTCTAGTTTAAGCGAGTTTAGTAACTATGCACTTAGTATAATCAATGAAAGTTGCTTGGTATCTGTTTTCAGGAAAACCTAACGCCAAAGATATGGGCGGGCAAATGTATATTTAGGGCAAATGTACCATTCTCAAAATGCCAAACTATTAAAATTGTGTTTAACTAATTTGACATCTTGAGAATAATAATGACAATATTACACTGCGCGAGAGCTGCCTAGACATCATAATTAAAATTTTTGTTGCAGTTTTTTCTGAAAATCAAACAGATGTATCAAACTCGGCGTTTTCGTTTTACTAAACGCTTAGTACTATGCTCGATTAAACTAGACATAACTAGATTGTTAAATTTTAATCACAGCCCTGTCAAGAACGAGACGACAATATCATTAGAAAGGATAAGACTTAGTATTAGAGCACAGTATTCATGAATTATGGTAGAATAACATAGGTTGCGAAATTGAATTTCATGTGCTTGTTAGTCGTGAACGAAGTCCGTAATCACTAATCTCGTGGAAACTAGACTGTATGCGTACAGAATAATGTATGGCCATTTGTACAGACTAAAATTGAATAATCCTAGGGTAGGCATTTATATATTCTTTTCATTTATTTAATTTATTAAAGTTTTAAGATTGAAACATGATATACATATTTTGCGAATACAAAAATTGTTTTGCTCGATTTTGATTTAGTAGAAAAAGTATTTCCAATCAAAAAGATCACAGTTTTTTACAATTCGAGACCAAATCTTTAGACATTTTGATCTATGATTTGATTTAAGATAAATATTATAGCAAAAACCTACGCTAAAATTCTATTTCAAGTGTCATAATCTCAAAAGAAAATAATAACTATTATATAACCCTCAAAAATTATTGATTTTAGACCTTATGACTGCGATATGAGGTCCAATTTTGGTGGTTCACTATGTGCCACTTAAAAAAGAAACTATTTATACATAAGTACACATTTATCGTCATCTCCTTCGAAACAGCTTCCGTCTCTTTTTACCAATCCGTCAAGTATATAAATCTATTATTATAATAATGACTAAAATTATACATATATAATTTTAAATAGTCGCTGCCCTATCTACAAGTCTGCTTCTGGCAGAGTCGGTTTGATCAGTTCAATTCTACTCGGTGCGATCGTAATGGTGAAGCTTTACTATATAGTGCACCATACGATACGTATAGAAATAAGTATTAGGAACTTACGCGTTCAAACAATACGGATCGGCTCGGTCATTTAAAATTTAATTTTGAAAAATAATACTTCCAAGCTTTGTACTAAATGTTTTCTAGACGAAAACTTTTTTTTTATCGAAATAGTACTTTACACCGAGCCGATGCGGCGAGACGGTCAGTCAGTCGAGTCCCGTCGAACGGATTGTTACAAAATCAAATTTCGAATACGCGGGCAATTCAACGCTCCGAACGACAAGTCCGGACGCTCGGAACGTTCCAATTTCAAATCGCCGGTCAATAGCGTACGCTCGTCAAGAGAACGTTCCGATTTCAAATCGAAACGTTCACAATTGCGTGAGCACGCGCGTATTTTCCGGTCAGACCGGCGTCGTAGCCGTCGTGCCGGAGGGCGGTGGGGTTTTCTCTTTAGCGGGCGCGGGGTTCCGGTTCTCCTGCGGCGGGTCCTCACCTCGCGGCTCCTCCTTGTGTTCCTCGCCGGCGGCGGGCGCGGGCGCGGGCGCGGGCTGGTCGGCGAGCGCGGGCTGGTAGGGCGCGTAGGGGCGGTAGGGGCGGTACAGCAGCGGCGGCGGCAGCGGGCGCGGCAGCGGCGGGTAGGGCGGCGGCGGCAGCAGGTGCGGCGCCAGCGGGTGCGCGTGCAGCGCGGCGTAGGCGCGGTCGCGCTCGTCGCGCAGCGCCTCCCGCACCGCGCGCGTTTCCTTCTCCCGCTGCGCTCGTTCGCGTTCGCGTTGCTCGCGCTCGCGCTGTTCGCGTTCGCGCTCGCGCTCTCTGTGACAATTGATCGTAAATTGACAATTATTTAACAACAAGCTTTTGCTCGCGGCTTCGCCCGCTTCCTATTTCCTCAGGAAAATTTTTTTTCCGGGATTAAAGATTTATGCCCTTGTCAATACTTCTATGTGTGTGCAAAATTTCAAGAAAATCAGTTAAATAAGTAGGGCGGAAAGCGTAACAAACAAACAAACAAATAAATAAACAGGCTCACTTTCGCATTTGTAATTGGATACAATCATAAAGATATGAAAAAATGCAAAATGTGCACGTGTTCATAGCGACGCGACGCCTAGATTTAGTGGCATGTCAAATTTTCGAGCCTAAATAAAGCAGGTTATGCCGTTGGTCCCGGCTATTGTCACTAAATGACAAGTCATTTGCCGCAACACCGTCATTTTCTGGTCTCAACTGTGTCAAAGTTTGACCGGCAGAAAATGCTATATGTAAATAGTGATCTGCATTTTCGGGGAATTCCGGAAAGTTTGCAAATCCTTTGGTAACAAGGGAAAATTTCTGTCAACTTTGTAAGTTTCAAGCGGCACACTTCTAGCTGTATACCACTTATGATTTGAAATACTTACCCAGTATTAATTAAAAAAAACTACCACCGTCTGTCAAGCCTATTTCAACCAAAATATGTTTATTTTCTTTCTTCTGTTTACGAGAAAAAACAAGATAAAACACAAGTTCAAATGAACTTATCACAATTAATTTTTACGAATAAGATGTTTTTTTTGTAAATTTCTTTAAGAATGTTCTGTAACATCTTTAATTTTGTACAACAAAATGATATTGTATTAAAGTCAAAATAAAACAACCCACCTCTCCCTCTCGCGCTCCCGTTCCCTCTCCCGCTCGCGCTCCCGCTGCAGCGCTATCTCCTTCTCCCTGTCGTCGTGCAGGTGCTGCGCGTGCTGCGCGTGTTGCGCGTGCTGCGCGTGCTGCGCGTGCTGCGCGTGTGCGGCGTGCGGCGCGTGCGCGTGCGGCACGAGCGGCAGCGGCGGCGCGAGCGGCGGGTAGAGCGCGTAGGGCGGCAGCCAGCCGACGCCCACGCCGCTGCGGAACACGCGCTCCAGGTACATTTGTTCTTCTGCTGCTAGCCTGCGAGACAATGTTTATCATGGAAAATGTCATCGGGCCCCTTACAACCTTCTATAAAAACCATGCAAGATCCAGTGAGTAAGTGATGTCGTCTTACATCATGTATTGCGCTGTCTCTCTCACTCACTGGATCTTGCATGGTTTTAAGAGACGGTAGTAATTCCCCTGAACGTTATCTCGGTTGCATTTCAAGCCCGGAATCTGCTTTCTCAGTTTCTATCTATAAAGCTTGATATCTCGCTGTTTTTGATAGTTTGACTAGAGTTTAGATGGGAAGACTCAATTATACACTTTACACCTATATATTACATGTACACACGGCTTGCAAACTTTTTCTACTTACATGTGTGATAATTGTAATAGATTTGTCGTTTTTATCACAAAAAAAAAAATACGTTAAAATGTGTTAAATTAAAAAAAAAAAGTACTTACATCAAATAATAAATATACAGATACTCGAAAACAATGGTAAACTAATATGAAAACAACAATAGTTTTTAAATCACCATCACATAAATGATACGTCACCGGTAATGGTAAACATGACTTACCTATACTGCAAAGCTGCGTTTGAGTAAAGGCTGGGGTGGGCATAATGAGAATACGCATTTGGCTCCAGAAGAGGAAATGACGCGGCAGCCGGATGCGCCAATCTGTAGACAATATATTTATTGATAAAGTTGAATATCATTAATTTACTTATTTGCTAAAAGCTGATGCATTTCTATGTCAAGGGATTAAGAGACAATTCGCCCGAATTCAGTTGCCTTTCAAATACGGCCGAATTGTCTCTAAGTAGTCCTAACACTATCAAGCAGTATTCGTTATTTGCTATTAGGCCTGAGGTGTCTGTATCCAATCTTAAATCTATCTTACTAAACAGATACAGTGCGGCTGTCTCACACGTACAAGTCGGTAACACAGTGACTGTTGGTCAGTTGCGTGCTCTTACTAAACAGATACAGTGCGGCTGTCTCACACGTACAAGTCGGTAACACAGTGACTGTTGGTCAGTTGCGTGCTCTTACTAAACAGATACAGTGCGGCTGTCTCACACGTACAAGTCGGTAACACAGTGACTGTTGGTCAGTTGCGTGCTCTTAGTAAACAGATACAGTGCGGCTGTCTCACACGTACAAGTCGGTAACACAGTGACTGTTGGTCAGTTGCGTGCTCTTACTAAACAGATACAGTGCCGCTTTCTCACACGTACAAGTCGGTAACACAGTGACTGTGGGTCAGTTGCGTGCTCTTACTAAGCAGATACAGTGCAGCTTTCTCACACGTACAAGTCGGTAACACAGTGACTGTTGGTCAGTTGCGTGCTCTTTACTAAACAGATACAGTGCCGCTGTATCACACATAAAAATTGGTAACACAGTGACTGTCGGTCAGTTGCGTGCTATTTTTTACAGTGCCGCTTTCTCACACGTACAAGTTGGTAACACAGTGACTGTTGGTCAGTTGCGTGCTCTTTATTAAACAGATACAGTGCCGCTGTATCACACATACAAATTGGTAACACAGTGACTGTTGGTCAGTTGTGTGCTCTTACTAAAAAGATACCAGTGCCACTTTCTCACACGTACAAGTCGGTAACACAGTGACTGTTGGTCAGTTGCGTGCTCTTTACTAAACAGATACAGTGCCGCTGTATCACACATACAAATTGGTAACACAGTGACTGTTGGTCAGTTGTGTGCTCTTACTAAACAGATACAGTGCCGCTGTATCACACATACAAATTGGTAACACAGTGACTGTTGGTCAGTTGTGTGCTCTTACTAAACAGATACAGTGCCGCTTTCTCACACGTACAAGTCGGTAACACTGTGACTGTTGGTCAGTTGCGTGCTCTTTACTAAACAGATACAGTGCCGCTGTATCACACGTACAAGTCGGTAACACAGTGACTGTTGGTCAGTTGCGTGCTATTTTACAGTGCCGCTTTCTCACACGTACAAGTTGGTAACACAGTGACTGTTGGTCAGTTGCGTGCAGGTTGCCGGCGAGTGCGGACGTGTGCCAGATTTGGCTGTGACGCCAGTGTAGTTAGTAAGTAGTAATCATACGCCTATAGTGCATGCTATGGAGCCAAACCAAAAAAAAACCGTACAGCAACCCTTTAAATAGACTATGAAGGTAAAATACTCAAAAATACATTTATAATTTACAATGAGTGTGTATTGTTATTGGATAAAACTATATTCGTAAAATAAAATAAACCGTAAAAATTATGCGCATCCAGGACAATAAAATAAAGGTTGACTGTTAGACAACATTACATCTATTTATTTTATTTACATATATACCACGGCTTGGAAAATAAATACAGTGCAGTATGTACAGCATAAATGCAGTACATGCACACTTTACATTTGGATTTGTTTGGCGTTCAAGTTAGCCAAACAAAAAAAAAATGGCCGCGCTGACAAAGACAGAAAATGAATCTTCGGTCCTTGTGGCTTACCACCATCTCTTAAAACTATGCAGGAACGATTGAGTAAGAGACATGCCACCTTGCATCATGAATTTGTCCCCAATCGTTCTCATGGACTTTCCTATTTCGCCATCTCATTTTTGCAACAAATGACAAATCATAACTACATCTGTATTATTTCTAAATCTATGATAAAAGTGTGTGTGACACACTCACCTGTCGTCGGGTCGGTACGGCTGGAACCCACTGCTGGGCAGGTGGTGCGGCGAGGCTCGCTTGGCGGGCGCTGGCGGCGGCTTCTCCTTGCCGTCGCGCTCGCTCGCCGGCGTGCTCGAGCCTGCACACTCGACAACTCAACATGGTCCTTCTACACTATAGCTATAGCCCATTGAGGACGTGCTCCTTTACATCGTAGCCCTTGTTGCTCAAGGACAACTCGAAATGGTCCTTGTACAAATTAGCACTTTGACCGATGGATGCGGCAAGACAACTCAATATTGGACTGGCCTCTCAAACCAAGGTATGACAGGTCAGTTCCTTATGGTAGTTCTAGATCCCTAACCTAGTCTAATAAAGTAATTCTAGAAACTTGTTGAATTTAATTTTAAAATTAACTACATTTTTGAATTTCTGTTTTGATGAGCCTGTCTAGTTTAAAACTGTTCATGAGATATTAACATTTATTAAGATAGATAGTCAAACTAATAAAAAGCTGAAAAATCTGTTTATATTTGGCACTGCCATACGGATTTACTAAATTATTTTTTGCATATTATAGCTTGATGCATGAGAAACCAATTCAAGGCAAATGCACATACAAGTAAGTATATATGAGTTGGCTTTAAAAATTACTTCATTTGAAAATGAAGAATAAGAAAAAGTCTTTTATTACTTTCCAACGTAGGGGAATTCCTCTATCCACATCCGCGAAATTACGGTATAAGGAAAGATTCTTAAGTGAAGATAAAAATTTCACAATCTTTTGGGTCAACACATTATTCAAATAGTCCGCTCTATAATGTGTTAGTTGTATGTTTTTCTTTATTTATTAAAAACCGCTAAAATGTCGGTCAAAGTGCCAATAGGTCCTCAAAAGAGTAGAACACCCTACTCTGATCCTACTACTACAGATTTATTACATGGAGATAGTTTCATATATCTGATAATTTTTAAAATAAATCGAACTAGCTCGTTAATTTTACATAGGTTTTAGCGGCAAAGGAAAATAAAAGGAAAAAATGTCACATTAAAAAAGAAATATCCTATTCAGTTCTTATCTGAATATACATCACATATCAATAGATTGACAAAAGTGGCTATTTATTTAAATAAATCGTTTCCTTTTCACTTTGGTCAATCATCACAAAGGTTCTTAAAACATATAAGTTTACACGAAATCAGCTACTAATATGTTAGTAGTCATCCATTGCGCCTTAGTAATCGCACACAAATAATGTTTACTAATAAAGCTAACTCCGTGTAAACGTTGCATTATTGTAGTATGGACAGAGACAACCCAACAAGCGATTGTTGGTTAGTTGAATAAAAATAAAAAATAAAAAAGGTCAGAGTTGGCGTTTACGTTGTGGAAGAGATTTCAACTCAATGTTTAGAAAAAAAAAAAAAACAAATTTGGTTTGTGCTACATTAAGATAAGTTCTCTTTTTGTACAAGTAAATAAATAAAGTAAAAGCACTTTCACACATTCACCTCACTTTAATAATTGTTGTAAAAAATACTAAACAATTTAAATAACCTATGATGAAAGTACTTGAGTTGTATTAAAAGAAGAATTCGTGCATTACACACGTGTAAAATCAAGCAGAAAGAACTAATCCCCGAAAATGGATATCGGCTACTCCACTATCGGAAGATGCCAATAACCTGACATAATTATATTAACACTAGCTTTTGCCCGCGACTTCGCCCGCAAAAATTCCCTCGGAAACAGTGTTTTATCCCGACCTATGTGTATGCGGAATTTCAGGAAGATTGGTTTAGTACATAGAGCGTGAAAGCGTTACAAACAAACTCACTTTCGCATTTATATTAGTTTGTTTACTCCTTTTTAGGTTAACCTTACGAGGTGACACAACGTGTCAAAACCGCGAAATTATGCAAAAAGCAAATCTCTCACTCAAAAATAAAACAAAAAACTATATACTCGTTTAAATCAAGTCTTCCACAACGCAACCCGCCATCAGTAAGAGCGGGTGGCACGCGTGCCGCGTCTACACTCACCGTCTTTACCGTCGGGCCCGGCGTTCTTGGCGAGCGTCCGGAGCGCGGCCGCGAACGGCCCGCCCTTGTTCGGCGCGGTCAGCTCGGCGCGCTTCGCGATCTTGTTCGCGCTCGCACCTGCAAAGATGGAGAATAGGCTTTTTGAATACGTCCGTAAATTATAAAATGAATGTTTTATTTTTAACTAGCTGTTGCCCGCGGCTCCGCCCGCGTGGGACTCGGTTATATCGCGCCCAAAAGTAGCCTATGTTTGACATCAGGTCGTTAACTACATCCCTACCAAATTTCATCACAATCGGTCCAGCAGTTTAGCCGTGAAGAGGTGACAGACAGACAGACAGACAGACTTTCGCATTTATAATATTAGTATGGATACGATTAAGAAACCTTATTGTGAAAATTCAATTTGATACCACACGAAAATTGTTTTGGATGAGTCTTTGTACAATTAACATAAAAAAATACATTTTCAAACAATTTTTACTAAGGCGGACTTCTCGCTATTGCATTTTCTTTCCGCCAGACTTAGGATTGATACTAGATAGGATATATAAGGTGAACTTAAATCAACTGCAAATATTTTAAAGGCAGGGCAGATTCAGACCACTAAACTGAGCAACTTTCCCAAATAAACATATATCAAAATTCGAAAAAAATAAAATTTCGACCTCCCATACAAATTGAAAATCATCTTATCTAGTTTAGTATAAGAGTGAAAAAAAAATCTTATTTCGATATATGTATTTGGAAAAGTTGTTCAGTATAGTGGTCTGAATCTGCCCTTAAAATATTTTCAGGTGATCACTAAAAAAATAAATATATTACAAATATTACAATTGATAAACCCCATTTGTCTATCGAAAAAACTCAATATATTCTGGACATTTGTTCCAACCGGAAGTTTAAAATCCACGCGTGAAACAGGGGTGGCTGCTGTTTTGAACTAAATTCATAAATTATACGTCAGATGTATCGATACCACAATGTCTGTGTAATTACAAAGATAATGAGGGTTCCAAACTAGGGTAAATAATATTTGAAGGTTTATTGTTGGATGCGGTGACAGCTGGCATGTATTGTTAAGTTTTTACAGCCCCCATGCCGTATGGAAACATAAGGGGTAGGCAGAGTGTAGATAGTGACTTTATTTTTTACTATACTCTTTTTATAAACGTCAAAATTTCTACATAATAAATAATAATAATAAATGTTTATTTATTTTCCTTCAAAAAAGTACATATAATTAGATTACATATAAATAGAATTACACAGTTAAATTGCGAAGAACTGGTGCCCGTGCTAGGTTCCGAAGATCCTGTGTTACGGGTCGCCAGGTCTCACTCGCTCCAATTAAGTTTATAATCAGCTTTACAAGTAAAGTAAATGGTGGAGATTGTGTAAGTGAATGAGTGAATGAATGGATAAATGGACATTACTAATGAGTGTATGAAATGAAAGAATGAGATTTGAATGGATGAATGAATGAGTAATCGCAATTACAATTTTTGGTGAGGTACAGTGAGGTACGACTATATGGTCTAATAAGGGTACTACGTTTTGGAGTGACAACTAGGTATATTACTAATTATAATAATTTATTTATGACATTATACTTATTGTTATGATCGATGAACCAAATTAGCCTAGTACACCGATGACATAAGTTCTTCTGTTTCATCGTATGTCTTTTTTTGTAGCCAGTCAGTTATAGCTTTCCTACAATTAAACTTATTCAATGCAAATATTGGGAATTGGTCATGTATTTTTTTATAAAGATAGGGACACATAACGGTGAAGGCAGGCTGTAGATATAGCTCGTACTTTTGTTGATCATTTTTTACTAACTTTAAAAACATTACAACTCCAAAGGAAAAGAGAACAATGTTAATGATTTCATACAAAAATAAAATTTAAAATAAACAGGGCTCTCCGGTACTCAGTTAATCCCGGTTGCGTTCCTCGACTGGTTGCATAGCAGGGTCCGCTTTGCTACTTTTTCACCTAGAGGTGAAACAACGCACGGCTCTCCAGCATTTATTGTCATTGTTTATTATAGAAAATCCACTATGCTATGTTTAAAATCAACTGAACGTCTTTCTTTTTTATCTAATCGACTTTTTAATCTGTCTTAAGCCGGTATTTAGCGGTAGCAATTCCTTAGCTAGTTCTTCCATGCTAGTCTGGGAGAAAAAGTAAAAAAAAAAATTGAATGTACCAGCTGCTTCTTATCCCGCGCAAGCCGTAAAATTCGACTAAGAGAATCGGCGAATGGGGGAATCATCACATAGGCGATGCGGCCAGCAACCCATCACTATTGATTTGCCGTTTCAACAACCATCATGCTAAACGTGGCCCAAAGTATACGACCTAACCTGCCGGCCCTAGGCTCTGTCTGCCCCGTATGGGATAAAGCAGTGATTATAGGTACCTATGTATGATTCGCTATTCATGGCCATGAATTAGCATGAATTTTTATTTATACTTAACTCCAGCTCACATAAATCAAGGCGCATGTACGTATAGACACACCCTTACAAAATAAAGCGCTACAAGTTTCAATTTCACAACAAAATTTAAGTGACCCCGATAGTCGAATATGCTAAATATGCCAAAACAGAAGTGAACTCTATTAAATACAACACAAAATACATTTTTTTCCCGTTCCCAAAAATACAAGTAGCATCTGACAGCTGACATATTCGGTCCTTCCGTTTGTTGGGCGTAAATATGGACATGCGTATGTTTAGGGTTCCGTGCTCATGCGTGTATTTAGGGATCCGCGCTCAAAATGAGTAACAATTTTATCGCCTGCGAGAAGTCAGCAGGCTGTTTTAGTAGTACCTATGCGGAAGTTTATGTCACAAATTCACGTTATCACAAACAGTTTGCCAGAGTAGACTCGCTTAGAAGAAGCCTTATCGTTCCTACGGAATTCTGGACGCGTTGGTTCGACTCACACATGGTCGGTTTTTTTATAGTTTTAATGACGTGGTTACGTTGTGGGTGCTTTGACAACAAAAGGGGTCATTAGGAGCGTTGAAATGTAACAGTATTGTGGCGCGTGACGTTGGAAATTATGAACATAATTAGCAAACCATGGTTCAAGGGGGATAGGGGGGATACGACTTTCGTGGCGTAATGGTTAACATGCCTGACCGCTACTCAGGAGGTCCCGGGTTCGATCCCCGGTCAGGTCAAGATGAAAAATGATCTTTTTCTGATTGACCTGGGTCTTGGATGTTTATCTATATATGTATTTGTTATAAAATATAGTATCGTTGAGATAGTATCCCATGGCAGAATTCTCGAACTTACTTTGGGGCTAACTCAATCTGTGTGATTTGTCCCTATATACATATTTATATTTATTTATATGTTACATAAATATGACCGGTTGAAACCGGCCTGCATACAGCGCCTGTATGCAGATCTTGTGCTCCAAAGACCAGCTGAAGATGCCACCAGAAATGCGTAAAGATGAAGAACGCTATAACGTTATAGCTATACGTTAGAGTAGGAGATAAAATAAAGGTATCAAATAGAAATTTAGCACTGGTGTTTATTTTCGGAGTGATACAATTAAAGTCAGGGTCGTGGTTAGTTCAAGCACAAAGTTGAGGACCGAAAACAATAATATTCAACTGGCAGATATCGAGCAAGAGAGGACGATCGTCGTTGTGGGTTCTTCTCGAGCTCAACCTTTGGGGGTCGAGTCGGGGATACTGGTCAGGACTCCATCTCCATCCTTTACAGCGACTTGCTCCCGCCACCTGCTAGGGCATGTACACTGGGTTGTGGCCGTTATTCGCGGCCACGCTTTGGTTTAATAATAATTTTAAGGCCGTCCTTGCGGGGCTCCGCTCTTGTAGCGGGGCCTTGTTCGGCGTTCACTGTAGAACTAGAGAGGACGACCAACCACCATTCGAGCCATTTATATGCCGCTCGGGACATCGCGGCGCGGGGGACGCGGCTGATCCAGGCTGCAGGTGGTAGTCACAGCGTCACAACGCCTCATGAAGGGAAATCGAGTTTAATCAGACCCCAGGCTCCTCGCATTCAATTCTAATCTATTTGAAACGTCACCAGGAAAAAGCTAGAATGATTTTATTATGTGCTTGGGAAAAGTGTACCTCCCTGTCCCTGTGTTGTAGTGCCTGTGTTGTATACAACATAGACCGCGTCACCGCTGCTCGCATGATTCAATTGACTCCCATTGTAGAGGTCACGACGCTGACTTCTGATCTGAACGAAACTCCTCATAACAAGCGCCGCGACGAAGTGGAAACCTTTTACAAGTGTCACTAATTGAAGTGCTGCCGCACATAGAGCCACTGCTGGTCGAAGGAACATTCTAAGTTCATACATCTTTATCTTTTCTTTATCTTCTTCAACTTTATCTTTACACTAGCGACCCGCCCCGGCTTCGCATGGGCATAAAAACCTTCCTCTTGAATCACTATCTTCGGTTGTGCTGCTGTTTTTTTTTTGGAAAAAATAAATAAATATAGTTATTCAAGAGGAAGGTTTTTATGTAAGTAAAACCTATAATATTGCACCCGTGCGAAGCCGGGGCAGGTCGCTAGTACATGCAATATGCATATATGTTAAATAATATCGCATTTGTACTGTACTCATATGCAAATAAATATATTATATTCTATATAATCACGTCCTAACCCAAACGGGGTAGACAGAGCCTAGGGTCATATGACCTTAGTTAGACCACGTTTAGCATGAGGAAATTAATAGTGATGGGTTTCTAGCCGCATCGCCTGTGTCATGAGATCCCCAATCGCAGATTCCCGCTGTTGACTTTTACAACCAGCGCGAGAAAAGAAGCAGCTGATACATTCTTAGTTTTTCTGTTTCTCCCAGACCAGCGTGGAGGATTATATTCTAAGTTCAGACGTTGAAAATGTTGTCAGAACATAGAATTGATAGCTTGATGATGTGGCCGGCCATATTGTGAAATGGTTGCAATCTATATCATAACCAACTCAGACCACAGCATAATATGGTCAAAACCAGTGGTGTGCATATCTTGAAGACGTTTAGACGTTGCCTACCCTGTATTTTTGTTATAAATATAATAAATATTTTTTTTTTACACAAAAAAAAACAACAACGTCGACCAACCCGTGAGAAGACTGGGCACAAATAGGAGTCAACATGCAGGTCAGGCGGTCACCGTATCAATTGACCCGGTAGCTCGCACAACCATCTGAATCATTGCTTACAAAACGCTGGACCAATAGACACAGGGGAATAAATAATTAATCTTTTACAAGACGTTTGGACCTTGGGGCCCCAGTGCGAGAGATTATTTCAAAGAGATCTCTCCCCGTCTGATCTCCGCTGCTGGTGAGGAAGGCTGGCTGCTATTTCGCAAGTATTGCTATCCAGCGAGGAAATACTGCCAACATTCTTGCTAACATGCCTCACTGGCAAGATTGATTTATTTTTTCTGTTAGTTTTATGTACTTTTCTTTGTTGTAAGTGTGTAGATATGTTTTTTTTTTTCATGTGTTCTACTTCTGAATTCTCCTTATTTTATCTTTTGCCTCACATAATATGTAAATAAATAGTTGTTGATCTTCTACCTAATAAGCGAGTCCAACTATTTTTACTCAACATTTATCGTTCCATCAAATACTTCGTTTATAAGCCGATGCGAATTTTATTAGACGTCACGGTTCCGCGCAACCGGTATATACCCAAAAGTAACGGTCTTAACCAGGTATTTAGGACCCTAAAATCAGCCGCTATATTTATTTATCAGGTTAAAGAACATTATTTTTGGGCGTATAAAATACCGATTTCCATTCCTGATGCTGCTTCCCAGCCCCCAGCGGTTGTCGCCGGTTCAACGACGACAGAACTGAGTAGATCAGTGCGGTCATCGCGCAATGATAATAAATAAACGGCACTTGATCCCGTGACAAGTGAGTTAACATTCATTACCAGTGTTGTGTCACTAAACTCTACGATGCGAGACAACTAGATCCACAGGAGTATACAGCACTCTTAATTGAAAAGAAAAAAAGGGGATAAAATAATATTTGCCGGCTAACACGGTAGGAATACATGTTAAGCTAAAGAGTACCTATGTCTAGATTAAGTTGAGCAAGCGTGTTGCGCCAACAATTGGCATGCAAATGTTCAAATTCTTACTAAATATCTTTTCCTCCTTTATTTCATTCAGAAGAGTTCTATATTAATCCTTGTCTACTCAGAATAGTTTGTAGAATCTATAGTAAAAACTGCCTCCGTCGTCCAGTGGTTAAGGCGTTTGCCTGTGTACAAAGTTCTTCGGAACCGCCTTTCGGCTTCTAGATGACAACTGCCATGAGGTCGCATTGCCTAAGAAAAAGCTTTTGTTCTTTTTCCTGCCAATTGTTAGCGCTACGAGAATTGAAAAAATTGAATTTAGTTAGGATTCCGCCTGTTTTTAGCGAAAAAGTAGTGTGTGAATTACCTCCCCACTAACCTTCCATGTATCCCTAATAGCCATGGCATTTCTCGCCAGTTTTTGCCTGTAGTAGTGAATTATTAAAAAATGATTTTTTATAAAGTATCGTTATCCTATCACAAACTGATTAAGGGTCGATTTCACCAAACATGACTTAACTTGAGAATAGTTATCCGCGGAATATATTTTTTCTTCCATTTAGCTCTTGGATAACTTCGTCCACGTTCCACCACTTTACACCAGATTAAATTTACTCTCGGATAGTTACTCTCTGACAGGGAGTGAATCCGAATGATTGAAATGAATGACTGTATAAGTCGCCCAAATGTAATTGCTCGTTTCTCCTCTAATAAATAAAGTGCATTTCGTATTATTATATTCGATAGGGTTATACCTATGTCAAAAGTGTCAAAACGAGATATTCTTAGAAAGCAAAATCAAAGAAGTTCGATTCGCGTGCGGTCTTTTTTAATGACGCAATTTTTTTTAATCTTTGGGTAAAATATATAAATATTATACTTAATATTTTTTTTATGTCAGCGCGCCAGAGAATCAGCTGTTGAAACAATGACACTTGGACGCCATATTGAACTTATCCTTAGTATAAGCTCGCTGTTCGTTGAAAATTGGCGGAGTAGAGATTTACTCCAGCATAATCGTTTATTCTTGGATCAAGTCTATGGTAAAACGTAAAAATATGTTATCCTAGGGGTAACTGCTCGTATACTCTCGAGTAAAACTTACTCTTATTTGGTGAAATCGACCCTTAGTGCTTTATTTAATAAGTTATCGGAGTAAGAATCTCAGTTTCTCAAGTGATCGATAAATGGCATTAGTATGTCTCAGTATTGGGAGACTATTGGTACACTAAAAATCGGTGCGCCTCTCTGTATGGCGGCTGGATATCATGTTCTAGTATAGTATTCTGCAACCTGTGCAACTGCTCAACGAGCGTTGAACGTGCGCTAAGAACATTAGCGTTAAAGCCTTAGATCCCACTGCTCGATTCTGCAGGTATGTTTTTTTTTGTTACAACCAATTTTAAATGAATGTTTAGGAAGTATTATGGATTAGGGATAGGTTGCCTATACCTAAAAAAAATGCCGCAATGACCCATAATTAATTTTAGTACAATTAATTCGCTAATATAACTTGCTTATACATATATTTGTTTAATGAATTTCACGACACTTAAAAGATTATTGTATTGTATGAAAAACAAAAAAAAAAAAGACCAGGTGAGTTCGTAAACAATTAAACTAAAATACCTGTTTGCATACAGCTTGCAACCCTAACGCTGCGGCTAACTGAGAGCCGGCAACCATTTCTTTTTAAATTTGTGACATTATTATCTTTCATATCGGATGCGGATCCTGTACTATTAGTATACGTACAGCCTGAATAAAATGTATGCAATTTGTAAACGCGCGTTATCAAACGCATGTAATCCTTCCCTAAATCATAATTAAGCTACTTGCCAATAATGGATTGATGCCACCTAGTTGCTGGTTTCGCATATTTACCTGTAACAATGAAAATGGTTCATTAGTTATTGTATTATTAATACCAAGGTTTACTCTTCCACTTCACAGTGTATACGCCCAAGAGTGCTATTTTTGAAATGTATTACAGCAAAATCGGTGAGTCGTACGATAATCATTCGAGCCACCGGTTTCGGGTATATCATACATTTCAAAAATAGTACTCCAGCACAACCAACCAGCTCTCTAAGTTGACATATTCAATGTATTTTTTTTAAACGACCAATAGTTTCAACTAAATACTTTTCACGCATCTTCAGGTTACGCTTCAGAGCCTAGCGTACGCATTTAATCATGGTTCTGATTCGGCGGAGCTGATTATTAGAAATTTTACACCAAAACTCCCTTCGGCATAATCTTTATCTTTACATAGTATAAAACAAAGTAGCTTTCCGCTGTCTCTAACTATGCTTAAATCTTCGAAACTACGCGACGGATTTTAATGACGTTTTTTTTTTGAAAAGATAGAGATTCAAGAGGAATGTTTTTATGTGAGTTACAACTCATAATATTGCATCCATGCGAAGCCGGGGCGGGTCGCTGGTAATAGATAAGAAAAATACAGAACTGCAAACACAATAGTTCCATATAACTAGTTTGATACAAAGGGGCAGTGGCACAGATACAATAGCACAAAACCACGTCGGAGTTGGCAACATTGCGCGCATAACAGCCCTGTCAATTTCATACACGGCAAACAACGGGCATCCAATACGACCGGAGTAGGGTTGCCACCAAACGAAAATAATTAATACTAGTGGTTCTGTGAACAGTAGACCTCGCGAACCTTAAATTATAGATCCATATAGTTTCAAATTGCAAAACTGCTAAAAGTGGCCGTTTTAAGCAATATTGCAATTTGTAACTATAAGGAACTATAATTTGAAAATTTAATATGTTTTAAATTAACTTCAGACCCAGACCCTTAATTACATAACACGGATTTTTGATAACTTGTGTTTTCAGTGAATAATATGTAATACGTTCATAATATGTTCTATTTCTTTCTTTCTTTCTTTCTTTCTTTCAGTGAATAACGATTTTTAAATGATGGTGGTGCTAGTGTTCACCGATGTATCCTTATGGTATACCTTAAGGTTCTTGAGTTAATTTGTTAGCGTATTAGTCATCAAAATCGATGACGATTGTTTGACCAGAGTCGCCCTGTTGTAGTTCCTGGCCTGAGCTCTTAAATGACTTGCTCTAGCAAAGGTATTTGTACCTCGAAATCTGTATCAAGTATTTCAATACCATATAAATCCTTCAGCAATATTAATTAAGCCCGTCATCGACACAATCTCAGAGCCCTTTAACGGCATTAATTAAAACAAAACTCCAATTAATAAAGACAATTAGCATAACACCAATCGGCAACTTATGGAAATAATTCTCGCATTTAATCGATATTGAGCAGACTTCTCCGAGAGGGTTGTCTACGAATCTTCAGAAGATTATAGACTAATAGCGACTCGTCCCGGCTTCGCATGGACATAAAAACCTTCCTCTTGAAAAAAACAGCATCAATATCCGTTGCGTAGTTTTAAAGATTTAAGTATACACAGGGACATAGGGACAGAAAAAGTGACTTTGTTTTATACTATGTAGTAATGACTACCGCGGTTTATCATACAAAGCAGCGCCATCTTCTTTATAAAGCGCCATATTTTTGTATCAGCTACATACCAAATTTTATAAAAATTGGTTCAGCCGTTTGAGCGTGAATAAATAACAAACATACAAACTTATGCTTATATTAAAAAAATATATAATTACTTATACTACTAATTATTTTAAAAGCGAAATTATCTGTATTTCTCTTTTATTTTTTTTAAATTTAAACTGAACAGATTGCCATGAATATTAGTTTGAGTCTCGACAAAAGGGCATGCTGGCGAGGGGAAAATATTTTCAAATCTGCCATTAGAAAAATAACACAATATTTTTTTTTAATATACCGTATGTTTACTTTCTGTTTAAGTCTTAAAGCGTATTTTCTATATTCTTTTATTTCCTTAGTAAGTTCTTCTCAATGGAGTTTCATTTGTTTGACTTCAATTAAAATTGATTTTGTTTTAAATGTACATTGACATCCCTACCTATAAGGGTTGTCAGCGAAGCGGCGAACAGTAATTAATTCAGTCTGAAACGCTAATTTGAGCCGCGAGAAGTCATGCCCCCTGACGTGCCACCCCTGCCCCGGCCCCACAGACCAAACGGGCCGCAGAGCAGGCAACAGGCTTGCCATTCAAATTCCAAATCTATTACAATTTGAATTGAATCCTATTAATACAGTATCAATAGGGTTTAGTTCGGGGGAAGAAGGGAGTCTCCATCTCATGCAGCTTAATGCGTTAACAATTGCTACTGTGTTGCTTGTGATTTTCATACCAATTTAGAGTCTACACCTTTTAGCGGTGGTCTGGTAAATTGATTTGAACAACTATATAGATTCTACGTTCAAATAAGCTCAGGCAAAGAAGTGGCAGGAAAAACTCAACATACATACAATTTACCAGCAGCTATTTTCGAATCTGTAAGTATATAAATTGAGCATAGATAGATGAAGGGAGCAATGCTCAATAATCACAGACCACTCAACCCTATAGTGGACAAAAAAAGGGCTGTCAGCGAACATCTTGAAGAAATTTGAAGGCTGAAATTATTTTGATAAATTACGCGGCACATGATAGATACAATGCGCTCTTTGAATGCGCAAAATAGTATACGTATATCTCAATTTCCGAATATTCCCATCCCATCCAATGTCAATAGTATAAAATGTCTGTAGACTGATGCACTCAATAACAGGATTATCGACAGCCCTATCGCAGATAGCACGCTAATTGGTCGGCTGTCGCTTTGTGTGCACACGGCTACGTATACAGATCGTGTTGCGCATGTGTGTTTAGCTGTAGGGATGTAGCAGTGACGTATTGACCTGAACAGAGATGTTTGCGGATTGCTCCGATCCGATGATATGAATTTATATTATTAATATTTTCTTTGGCATTTGATATTTTTACACTACCGTAGCTATTTATCAACAGCTTTGGCCTCAGTATACGTCATACTTTTTCATAATATGAAAGTTATTGAAATATGCCCTCAGAACTGAATTTCTAATGACAATCTTGTGAATGAAGAAATCCTCACTAAGTCGTTTGTAATTACATAGTTTGCGAAAATATTAAAAGCCCGAAAGGGCCATTTTATTTAAGTGACAGCCCACTTCGCTGTTTCAAACTAGGCAATTAATTATAATAGAGCCGAGTATCTATTTTGAAAACCATTCTTCACCAGTTTCAATAACTATCGCGTCACTCGTTTGTTTTTTATGAATTCTAAATCCATCGAGCCGAACTGTAGCGGAGCGACATGGAACCAATTAAAAAGTTTTAAAGACGTGTTAATTTTACGACGTCGCCATATGTTTCTACTCGGACGTCGGGGACTCGAAATAGTTCGCTTTTTATGTTTGACTCGTGCCCGATAATGATCACAGTGATCGAGTTTAATAGGCGAGTGAAGTGGCAATCACACTTTCATACTTTTCCAGGAAGTTTAACACAAAATGACTGCCTCCGTGGTCACTGGTTAAAGAGATTGCCTGTAGTGCTGGGGCTTTTGGGTTCAATTACCACAGGAAGCATGTTTGTTTAGTTGTTTACAGTTTGGTTAAGACAACGCAGACTTGACCACCTGATTGTCTAATAATAAAGATGATTCCTGATGATGATTAAGTCGTATTAAGTTTCCAGCTGCCATTTAGTAGTCGTTATAGGAATCACGTGAGAAGCCGAGAGTCTGTTCCGAAGAACTCTGACACCAGGGTGTGCATGGTCGATTGATCGTGCTACCTACACGAAATGTCTGTTCCAGACTGTGTACCATGATCTAACAGAAACCAAACAAAGTTTGTTTGCCACTTGGCTCGTTCACCGCCCAATTAACTCGAACCATGTGAAATATGCCTGAATTTTTGACTTTTTGTCATATAACCTACGGGTGACTATGAACTAAATTTAACTTTATCGCTTCATTTCGTGGTTAATTGCTGTCTTTGCGTCGTGGTTTTGTCGTTTAGAGTAGAGAAGTAGCTTGACTAATAATGATGAAGAGGCGTTCGAGCTACTTCATATGTTTTTATGGTATCAATTTCTATGGTTATAAAAGACTAGCTGTTGCCCGCAGCCCCGCCCCTATGAGACTCGGTTATATCGCGCCTAAAAGTAGCCTATGTTTGACTCCTGGTCCTTAACTATATTCATACCGAAATTCATCAAAATCGGTCCAGCGGTTAGTCTTGCAAGCGTAACAGACATACAGATAGACAGACTTTCGCATTTATAATATTAGTACGGAAATATGGATAAAATTAATACAGTTGGTAGCTAGTTCTAAGAGAAATTTGTCTACGAGCTTCTGCAAATAATTCATAAAAACCTTAATCCAATTTATTCCCATCGGGACAAAAGAATAAAAACAACACCCATTTCTTCCCGACTACACCTGTGAGGAGAGTTAAAAACAGAACCTGTATCACACATTGTTCATTAATCTTCCAAACCACTTAAAAGTTACGTTCCATCCCGTATAAATCATTAAAACATATTCGTAATTAGCAATCTGACCTAAGCCATACATGTTTCATATCCACCGCAGCATATCAATTCACAGGACGCAATCCAGCGGCATATTACTCGGTCCACTTTCAGACCATGAAAATATACAGGCTGTTTAACGGCTTTGGGTGGGGACGGGTGGCGTCTGCGCACTGAGATGCGAGGTAAGGTGCGGGACGAGCGATAAGCGAGGAGCGAGTATGCGATAATCGACGTGGAAGATTTCTTCAAAGAAAATTTTTCATGGATTTTCTGAATCGTGTATTTACTTTCTAGTTTACGGTTTTAACCAGGCCTAAGTAGAAGTAATTAAATTGTAAATGTAGGTAAGTAGATGTTATCATTATTAGTCTCTTATCTACATTTAGAGTACAGAGAAAGAGAGCAGGGCTAGCTCTTATTTCCGAAGCGATATGACTAATAATGCAACCATGGGACTCCACTTATCAAAAATGTACGGGGAAAAATTTATAAATTGCTGTAATAAAATTAATAATGATCCTTATTGCCAACTTGCGTTTTGAGACTAACTCCTAATATAGACCTAACTTGACTTACTCAATCACTATCACTACATAGTATAAAACAAAGTCGCTTTCTCTGTCCCTTTGTACGCTTAATCTTTAAAACTACGCAACGGATTTTGATCCGGTTTTTTTGAAAGATAGTGTGATTCAAGAGGAAGGTTTTTATGCCCATGCGAAGCCGGGACGGGTCGCTAGTTAAATATATAGGAACAGGTATAAAATGGTAAGATAAAATATGTGAGTGAAATTTGGGCACACCATGATAAATTTGTTCCCCGCTGGAATTCAAACCACACCCTACTCGGTAACGTCTGCGGATTTCCATTACAGAGCCGAAGCGCGCCTCCCAGGGGCCGAGTGCCTGATAAAGTGGCCGATTGGAAAACATGCGCTGCCTACATGTGCGGAGCATCTGAGAAGAAAAATGGAAAAGCTCGATAGCTCAAGACACATTTGTAGCGAGTACGACGAGACGGGCATAGTATTTTTAAGTATTGATGTAGTAATGTAAGACCTGGGGGTCTAAAAACGCCACTTTGAGCAATTCATCGAATCAATTCATATTATGAATTTCTTAGCAATCCTGTAGCAATCCCTCTATTTTTTGTAAAATGGCCAACTAAACTATGCAATTCCTCTTTAAAAAAATTGAAATCAATAGGAATTGCTAAGGAATTCGTATATGAATTCGATTCGCAGAATTGCTAAAGTGGCGTTTTTAGACCCACTGAGCTCTTCCGCAATTCTGTAGGCAAGTTTTATCACTGTTGGCACCGAAATGCAGTGCATTTTGGGCTACCCACGTACCCACCCTATTTATTCTGAGGATTATTGTTTTATGGTTATCTTTAACGGGCTTAAGGCACGATTATCAAGTAATCAAAAGCTTGTAAGGAATCGCTATCTATTCGCCAATATTTATTTTTTAACTATACAAGTAGTATTTTTAACTATACAAGAACTACATTCGCAACATCTAAATGTAAAGCAAGGAAAGGTCAAAACCAACGTACAATAAACTTAAAATGTCACTAGAGACTAGTAATGCTTTGATGTATACCGGATCACCGACCCGCGGCTATTATACCGATCAGGCAACAAATCAACTCACAAATATTTTTGTATGACCCTCTGTGGCCGTCCCATCGGGCGCGGCGGCACTCTGTTACCAACTTCATTGGGATCAAGCCGATTACTGTTCGTAATCGCACACCCTCGCCACTTCGGGAGCACTGAACTCCTCAATACTAAAACGCAATACGTACTTCAGAAAAGGAACAATCACCAGCGAATCACGACCTGCCGCGTCCCCGTTACGATCAGGAAACGAAGGCGACGCGGGATGATACGGCCATCTGAAGGCGGCTCGTGTTAAACTAGTCAAACCGCTTGCAACTTAAGACCTTACGGCTCGCGTCGAATCAATTTCCATTTGGGCGCCTCAAGTTTCAGGCTTGTAACGGACGAGAAGGAAAAGCGGACTTACGAGTGAGTAATAAGGTGTAATTTACAACGGTAGTGATTACATCGAGATTTCTTCGGCTGTTTGTTGGGGTAATACGTGATTTGCGGCGCTGATAGTAAAGTTGCTTTTTGTGGGCGGCTCATAATTTAGTCGATCGTATTCTTTGTGCAATAAGGCGGGTTTTGATATGTACTGGGGGGTAAATTTGGAGGATTCGGGCGCGATGGCGCGATAATCCGTGCGACAGGCGACGCGGCTCGTCAACTTTTAATTAAAGTTTTGCGTGTCGACGTAATAGGCACTTGAGACAAATGAGACACGAGTGACATGTCTGTCGCGTGTTTTTGATTTGTACGATAAGTCGCTCGCCGTTTTCATTCACGGCGTACATTCAGTTTCTTTTTTAAATACCGTGAAAATATTAACTAAGGAGCTTTCATAGGGTCCATATACTTTGTAAAATATTTTATAGGAGAGGCACATTTTTTTTAAATATTTTTACGGAATGAAAGTTACAGTATTACCTGCTCAGTATTCAAAAGCTTTAACAATCAAAGAGTAGCTATATACATTGTCCTCCGCTCACCTCATGAAATTTCCTAACATGGGAAAAATATAAAATATTCAACAAAAAAGATTTCCCTTCCGATATAAAATACCTTTATGTGACTAAAACAGTTTGACACACATCTTTCTGCGTGAGTGAACATAACTAAAACAACAGGAAACAAGTCCTCGCAAGGAATTGATAGGAAAAGTTTTCGAATCTCTACTTCCGTCCGAAAACGTATCCGGATACAAAACAAATTGCTTAACAAAACAATGCTAATACGCAATACAACGCACAAACAACGTTAGAACATCAACATTAGAGGGACTTAGCGGCGAATGCGGAATTATTTATTCTCCGCAAACACATTACGCGGGAAATTTCTCGAGAAAGCCGGCAACGTTGGCCAAACTACCACAAATGTGTGACAAATACGACCGCATTAACGCTACACGTAAAAACTGCCGAGAAAGCCGCCAATGTTGGTGACAATCACGCAAATGTTTAGGCAGCGTGACCGCAAACACATCTCTGGAAAGCTTGCGGAGTTAATTTGTAAGTAAGGTTGACTTTAATGAGCTAACTGTAGTTGTGATTAAAGGTTTGGAATTAAGGTCATTATAAAACAAAACTTATTAAATATTTTCACTATTTTGTGCCTATGAGTAATTCTCCTAAGTTCATGTGCTTCGGAAGGCATGCCAAGCCGCTGGTTGTTAAGCCATCATTGCGAAAAGACAATCCTATATCACACGCCTTTAGGCAGCTATTATATACGAATATAGACACATATGACACACGTGGACAAGCGAAGTCTACATAGCGTCTAAACATCACCGTAAAAAAAGAAATAGGCAAGTGTAGCACAACCTTTATACAAGGAACATTGGCTCAAGTTTACATGATGTACTTCAGCGCAAAGAAACCCGAGACGTGACTAACAAGTGGTAGCACTTCGACCAAACATCCCAATACATCCGTCCCGCTCACACCCTTGAGTGTGAGGTGGACGGAACTAGTGGGGTCGCGTAGGGGTTTCCATTGCTTAGTGGTTCACCCTGAGTGGTGTGAAACAATGTTAATACGGAAGATAGTTCATGGTAGGTTCAAGTATGGAATAGTGTCCTCTAGGGCTCCGACAATTATTATATTTGGAGTAGACTAATAGGCAAAGTATAAAGAGTAGACCATTGTGACAAGTGGTTAGAATAAGTACTCTTTATATAAGAAACTAGCGACCCGCTCCTGCTTCGCATTGGCGTAAAAACCTTCCTCTTGAATCAGTATCTATTTAAAAAAACCGCATCAAAATCCGTTGCGTAGTTTTAAAGATTTAAGCATACATAGGGACAGAGAAAGCGACTTTGTTTTATACTATGTAGTGATAGTGAAGTAGACAGGAGAAAAATACCCTTTTATGACACCTACGAAAAGAAAGGACAGCGGTATATATTCGTCATCGTCTTGTAAGTCAAAAACCACACGACTGCACTAATCTTAAACACGGCACATACAATGAGAGCGAGACAAAACTATAATTTAAAATGAACGCATAGATTGTAACGCTTACACTTAGTTAAAAATTTTTGCCGTACTAGTCTAGTAAAGAATCTTATCTTTACATTCTCGCTCGTTTGTGCCGTGAGGGTGGGGGTGGTTTTTTTTATCGTCGCCGACGATCCGCGGGATAAGGACATCCGTGCTATTTCATGCGGTTATCCGGATGCGAGAGGGAGGCCATATTTGTGTCCGTTTACGGGACTTTTTGTTTTTCACTATATAGCGACATTAAACTCTAAAGTACCTAGTATTACCAGCTCTATTACTGCATAACGATTTCATTTTCGGTTCCTCTCTCTCATCTTAGCTCTTTCTCGGATGCTTCCTCAGCTGATTGCTTCGGAGCGCAGGGGCCGCTTTCCTGCTTTTTCTCCTCCACTCCGGTTCCATTATTCACTAACTAGATGATAGATCTATTATCCCCTTATCACCATTTATGCTACCTTACGATGTAGAGGTCGGTTTCTTGCAGTAAGGAGCAAGTTCAATCGACCCTGCACCACCTGGTATCTAACTAAACCCTACGGCTGTTCGGTAGGATTAAACCTTGAACTGTTATGTCCACCACAAATGGCACAAATTCGTACGATGGGTCCAAAAAACTACTACTACCTACTATGCTCGAGTCTGGCCGCACTTTCAGCCGCTGCGCCTGCCGAGAGAACCGTCAGACCCAAATGGGACGGAGAAAAAGTACTCACACACGTAGCGTCCCAAATAAGGATACGACCTCTTTGCCAGGGTACCAGCGTAAAATATAAATAATAATAATAATATCCCGTAAATCCGTATTATAACAAACAGATGGTGATCTTAGCGCGCTACCATCTTGACGTGTTCACTCCTCACTTTATTGCCAGCCTCTGGGGTAATGTTACTTATTGATACTGGTACACGATTAGCTTAAAGGTCACCCTCATTAGTTGAAGACTATCTCACTTTAAAACTATTCAACATGGTGATATGCATAGTCTCCGTCAATGCTAGACTGACGTCGCTATAACTGACATGCGTCCAAATAGAATAATATAAAAGTGTAGAGCTCAGAGAGAAATCTATATAACGAATCTGAGTGGCGCTGTAACTCCATACTTTATTTTTAATTTGTTAAACACTTTCGCGGACAGTAGATAACAATAACAGTTAATTGTTATCTACGTCGAGAGGCGTTACTGTCAGCGAAAGTGTTAAATAAATAAATTGCAGAATTCAAAACCTTTGTTGAAGCTCTATAATAGAGAAGTGGGAAAAATCTCAGAAAAGCTAATCCAATAATGCTAAGGAGCTGACTACTTAACTGAGGATTAATGTAAGAACAAAGAGGTTAAATATCAACACACCATGTCTCCACCTCCTATGGACCTGCAGACTCACGAGCCAAATCTGTTAGTTGTTTATATATCACTATCACTACATAGTATAAAACAAAGTCGCTTTCTCTGTCCCCATATCCCTATGTATGCTTAAATCTTTAAAACTACGTAACGGATTTTGATGCGGTTTTTTTAAATAGATAGTGATTCAAGAGGAAGGTTTTTATGCCAATGCGAAGCACGGGCGGGTCGCTAGTTTCTTATATAAAGAGTACATAGGGATATGGGGAGTCCCCATATCCCTATGTATGCTTAAATCTTTAAAACTACGTAACGGATTTTGATGCGGTTTTTTTTAATAGATAGAGTGATTCAAGAGGAAGTTGTTTAGTCCATGCGAAGCCGGGGCAGGTCGCTAGTATATATATATATATATTTTTCATCCAATGTCCGACGTTATATAAATGAAATTATTGTACAAATCCGGCCGTGCATCCGCCAATCGCAGCGACCGACGCGCACAATTTCCGATAGCTCGAAATAGCTGCACGTGGAAAAGCCCACGGAACCGAATGAAAATTCTGTTTTCACTCGACTCAGGAAATGAAACATCCTTTTAGTCTTTGATTTTTAATGGAAGCCTGTTTGTTTATATTGGCGAGATCTAAAATCAATTATTTTAAAAGGATTCCTGTCCAATTAATCAAATTTTAGCAACACAATTGTTATAACACGATCTGTCGAGTGTTTACGACGAGAGGCATTAGGTACTGTTCAGTTCATGTGTTACGAATAGACCACTCCCTATCTTCTCTTGACTGTCGTAAAAGGCCAATAAGAGATAACCAGACCTCGGGCTCCGAAACATCTGAAAGGCAACCAAGAAAATCTATATCTATGTATATATAAAGACGTGTTAGTTACACAATTTATAACTGAAGAACGGCTGAACTGATTTGGCTGAAAATTGGTGGGGAGGTAGCTTAGAACCAGGAGAAGGAAATAGGCTACCTTTCATCCCGGGAAAAAGTTCCCGACGGAAGTTCAGGCGGGCGAAGCTGCGGGCAAAAGCTAGTTAATAATTAGTTGAGCTTCACGTTCAATAAATGCTTTTAAATATCAAAACTCATTCCTTCAACACCTTTATAAGGTTGTCTACGTTTAGTCCAGTGAAATTAATATTCAAAAGGTATAACCGGAAAACAAGCAATTTGCCTTTATAAAAGCTCCGCGCGATAACTTTCAGGTGGTGAAATATTCAGGACGGAAACGACGAGGGAAGACAAAAGAAGGTGCACCCATTCTTTGGTAAATAAGAGACGGGAAACGCGAATCTTGAATAAACACTGCGGAGGTTGGGATTAAAAATAAAATATATTTTTTATTCAAATTGGTAATTATCTCCTATCATCATGATCTAAAGATGAATTGGACGATAACATCTAGCATTAAGTTATTCATAATTATTTTACAAATGTTTGATTGTAGCGTATTTATCCCAGGAAATCTCTTACGTCAACCAGAGAGAGACAGTGGACATATTGCCATATAGCATTCACTGCCAGTCAACCATGGGACTATGGTATCTCTTATACAACAGATAAAGGCTTAAAATAATCCTAAAACGGGTATCAATTAGCAAAAACGTGCACTTTAAATTTGAAAGAGTTTTAGATGAAAGTGGTAGAGACCGGGCCTTATCCAATTTTTCGGGCAGTCGTATGCTAATGGAACGGTTGAATGAGGACGTAGACAGAGACAATTGGCTCAGGTGGGGAAATAAAGTCCGCCTCTTACAACCGGCTTCATTTATGCTCAGCAAAAAATAACTGTTAATCGTTACACAAAATATTCGGGTACTAAATGAGACCACTTAACGAGTATATCTCTTTTGATATATTAGTTGCGTAGAGTCAGATTTATTAAGTTGCCTTGATTCACTTAATTACTGTCATGAAGATGAACAAACTGTACCAACGACGTCCAAAGCGCAAAGGAACTCTTGGTCCACGTTGCGTCCACGCCCTATCTTGCTGAACATGGTTTAACACCACAAATTGATTTTTTTACTACCAAACGTGACGGCTCAAATGCATCGGGACAAAGTTGACAGCGTGACGTACGACATCTATACGGTCTCACACAACACACCATACAGTATTTTTTTTCAGGGTTAAAAATAATGATAACTAGGATACAAAACGAGAGTCTCATTTAAATAATAGAACCTGATTTAATTCTTTACACTATCTATTGAAAGGGCAATTGCGGGACAATCCTCGGATTATACCCATGGAGAATACCGTGGTTAAACATTGTCACCCTAGAAGTGAAGCAGCTACCGCAATGCGCGCGCACACATCCCGATCCGACGACGTATGGTACAAAAAGAAACGAATGGAGTTTCAATGCGGCATAAAATAAAGCTCTAGCAATATTAACATTGATTTAGCGATACGCAATTTTGTTTTGACGTGCAAGCAAGCCCTAATTAAGTGCTTGGCAAATAAGTTAAACGCGGGTTATTATTGTATTTATCAATACAGTGAAAAAAAAAAACGCGTTCGGGCCAGATATTTTAGTTTATATTTCAAATTATTTGTGAACCATATACGACAGATATAACACTAGTATTCGAGTATTATATCAATAAGATTGATAACTTAATGTGTTGGTTAGTACTTCACTGAGACTCATTTCGGTCTGTCACTTAGTTTTAAAGACGTCTTTTTGATACGCTTTATTTAACCAAAAAAGTTGACGTGAAAAAGATATATTCGTCGCTCTGCACACATCCCTACAAATCTGTTGATGGTGGGTTGGCGGGACTGTCTGTTTGTTATATCGTCGACACTCTACAGCTACAGACAGGCAGCTACCGAGGTGCGCGCGCAACCACCCGGCCCGACGACGGTGGGTGCAAAAACATGCGACGAGCGTTTTCTCCAGTGAATTCACGAGACAAAACAAACATCATGACGTGATTTTGAGGGCTTGTCAAGCTTATTAAGATTATGCAGATTCATACAACAATAAAAATAAATACTTACTCTATTTGGTAATATATGCTCACAGAATATACAATAATGACTCGGTAACACTGAATCTAGTGGATCACTCTACCCTTACACAATGGCCAAACAATAAATTTACACGTAACATTTTATACAATAAAAAAAATGACGTCAGCGAAGCACATCGACAACTCGGTCATGAATCCACAAGTTGAGTCATTAATTTACATATGCGACGCGACGCTCTTGTAACTCGGGCCACTGCCCCACAAAGACGTGGAAATGGAAGCCCCACCGGGCGGCGTGGGGGTCGGAAACGGTCGTCAGATTTGTCGCCCCGCCGCCCAACAATTACCGTTCCGATCTGCCTCGTAATTTATACGTATAAACAGGGTTACAGGCCGGGGCTAATTTCAACAGTCTCGCTTGATGAGTTATTGAGGGAAATTATATGTGGTTAGTTTTGGTTGGCCGACGTACGTGCCATTAATGATAGAAAGGTGTCACAAGAAAATATTTAATTAGGTGCATACATACATAGTTACATACCTATGGAAAAAGGTTTCATTTTTGAGACAGTTCAGAAGCGTAAAAAGATCAAATAGCTAGAATTGTTACAATATTAAATGTTTGTCTTTTAATCGCGAATGAACCCTTTTCAGTGGGTCTTAGAATACACGTCATTATAATGTCTAGATTAATATAAAATTAATATTTACCAATAATAAGACCGAGTAGAATAATATTTAAGTGTCACGCCTTTAATTTATTTAACCTTTATTGTAAAAAATACAAATGTCAAATCACAATAGGCTTTCCGAACCCGAAGCGCCAACTATTTTCTACTATCACCACTCTTCATGACTTTCTACTCCATACGTTATGAGTTAATTGAACTGTATGTAAGAGGTTTTGATAAATTCAACGCTAGTGGGGTGCCATAAGAACATGAAGTCATTTGTCACTCTACTCACGCTGTCGCCTTTGCCCCGACGCACTCAATCAACCCGACGTCGACACGCAAGCTTCTGGTTGCGTGTCCAGTACACAAACACTTCTACAAAAGATTTTGATCTTCTGTTTCCCACATTATGACCTATACACAAGTCATTTGAAGAAAAATATGAAGTTATAATACAAGACACCACGATGTGAATTTTGTCACGTTCTCGTTCTGTTCTCAACTCTATTAACTCAACTGTCGTAAAATGAAAATATGTATTTCAGTTTGAAAATTATTTTTGAGGTGAACTACCTATTAACTTATGATTAATATTTCCTTAAGCTTCATATTAAAAAGATTCATATTTAAAAAAACCATTATCACTGTAAAAATATTGATCATCGTATAGAATTTTTTCCCCGAAATATGTTCAATTTGAAACGAATTGACTACCATGGTAGTTGAAAAAATAATTGAAGAGTTCGACAGCCTAGCGCGACATGCGTGTTTATAACTATTGCCTTTAGGTGGACTGAAAAAATCCAGACATTATTGGCCACTAACACATTCGGATAAAAATCCTATTGCTCTCGTTTCCCTGTAAAACCCGGCGGTTGTCACTCTATTACCGTAACGTATTCTGGCCTAAGTGTAGGTTAAGGGTGTTTAAAAACACGCACGGATGTAGAAGTAGATAGTTTTAAAAAATCGTGTACAACTAGTTCTTGAATGGTTTTCTGTTCTCTCTTTTTTTTTGCAATGTAAAATTACATTATCGGATTTTCCTGTTCTTGCCAGCCCTGGCGCCTAATACCGTGACAGTGTTGCGCTAAAGGACAGCGTGACGTCATCTATCACGCTCGCCTCGCCCGCTCAATTAACTTATCACTCGACAGATGAGCCCCAAGGAGCCTGGAGGTTAAATTTGGAATAGATGACTTTTACACTTCTTATCGAATCGTCATTGCAGGAAAGATAGAAGGAAGGGGTCCAGGTAGACCAAGGCATAGTTATATGAAACAAACAAAAGAGAAAACAAACGTCGTGTCGTATCAAGATATAAAGGAACTGGCAAAGGATAGACAAAAATGGAAGGAACTCCACCGACAAGAGCTTAATTTATGATGATGATCGAATCGTCAGAAAACTCTTCAATAATGGCTGGCGCTGGATGCAGGCCACTTCCAACCGGTCATTTTAAAAATCCTTGGGGGAGGTCTAAGTCCAGCAGTGGACAGCCTGCGGCTGAAATGATGATGAACATTTTATTCCTGTACAATTTTTACTAGGTCCAAAATGCCCACGAGCGCAAGTCGATACATATCCTTCATACGTAATCAACATGATTTAAATTGCTTTTAAATTGTGAAAATTTTACGACGTTAATTTTAATTCCACAGAGTTTCGAATCGTATGTTTTAAATATATTTGAATTCTGATAAAATTTGACAATGTGCTTAATTATTTCATTTCGATAAAATATTAAATGTATACAATAAATCGGCCAAGTGCGAATCGGACTCGCCCCTGAGGTTCCGTACACAATCCATCCAACTTCGGGAAAAGCACTGTTCCCGAGGGAATCTCACGCGGGCTACAGCTAGTACTAAATAAGACTTAACAGGTTGTTAAGATTTTTGGTTTCCTGTAATTTGTTTGTAAAAAATAATTACTTAATTAGCTTTCTTAGCAACAAATTTACCGTTTTAAGATTTATTCCTAAATAAGTGCTGTATGATATTGCTTTTTACCAGTTCCATGATTCTAGTTTAACGGAAGTACCCTATAGATTATGATTCCGCTCTGAAATCGCAATATTTACAAAAATTTGCAATATTTATAACGGTAATATTATGATCGCGTTTACGTATAATTTTGATTATTTTACGATCACACGGTTCCGTGTTTGCCTTTGAAGTACGAAACCCTAAAAATATCCATTTAGCGCATTTTCGCGGAAAGAGTGATGGAGACATGTATCGGAAAAATTGAATCGATATTAACAGTAACGAAATTAAACACTTCCGATCCGATATTATTTCGATAAAATATCACAACAGAACTGTTAAATATATGCGGACACCAACCATAGATAGTAGATGAAGTTAATATGTGTATGATATTGTAGACATGTGCCCCTAGTATGAGTTTTTCTTCGTTCAGTCGCTAGCGACTGCGTTAGCGATTTAGTATGAGAAACAGTACAGCGCTTCTAGCGGATAGTAAGGCAACTAAGAAATTCCATACAAAATCCTAACGCAGTCGCTAGCGTCTGCGTTTATAAAATCTCATACTAGGGCTAATGGTTGGTATTCTTCGTTTATGGTATACACGCCAATACGTCGTAAATATATGAAAATGTAAAGAGAAAACATTATTACTGGTTGACTGTAAGAGATCCTTTTCTGCGGGATAAGTCCGCCATTGTACTTCTGTTTTAATTGTATCCTTTTGTATTTACTTCTTTTTTGTTTTTGGTATGATAAAGTAAGTCAGTATTTTACGCAATGATAAAATTTATGAGCAGCCGCTTCTCATCTCCTTTTGGAAGTACTAGTGGAATTGGCCACCATATGAAGATTTTGGGCTCCAACACGAGATGATGTCAGTTATCATTATGTTCCTAGTAGCCACTAGAAAAGTGAAGTAAGCAAGTATATACTCTGGAGCTATTGATTTTTAGTTTCATTTTTGTATACTAGCGTTCTAAAGAAATTATAAAGTATAATTACCTGGATGTGGGAAGTACGGCGTCCCGACGTTCATCATCGGGTTTGGGGCCCGGTACTCCATCTCACTCACACACACATCACTGAATCACAAGGTTTTTAAACACACATATTAATATTGTATTCTTTGTATAATACTTAGTCCGGGCGCACAGAAAATTGTACATTTTTCACATCACTTTAATTGGTATAAAGGCTATATATATAAAAATATACCTAGTACATTATAAAAAAGCTAAATTGGGATTTTAAAATTAAAAGAAAGACATATCTATAAGATACTGGCCACATAAAAGTAAAAAAAAGATATAAACAGCGGACGTTATAAAATAGAGACGCGCAAAATGAACTCGATATCGATATATCGACACGCGCGCCATTGTGTTCGCGTCAAAACATTTTATCGTACGTCGCGCTGATTTAGCCGCGTTGTCGCCCGGCGGCCATTCTCCTTCACTCGCTCTTATACACTCATAAATAAATAAGGTAGCAACGGCTGTATCACTTAGGGTTGTGAGAAGTTAAGTGAAATTGGTAATTTGACATGACTTTGGCTTAGTAACTTATGAAAATGCGATTTATATAGCAGCGTTTGTGTGTTCAACTACCACCGGTCGGATTTGAAAAGCTTTTTAAAGCATTTTGTTTAAGATATTGTTACTTTTGCTGAAGGCCGAAATATTCATGCTATCGTTTATATGGGTATCATCAGCCGTAAATCAGTTGATGTAACGTAGGAAACCTCTAGTAAAATAATAATAAACCGCTCGACCGATTTTGTGCAAACTTCACATAAACCATCTACTAAATAGTCCGAACAAAGCCTGAACATTTGGTTTGGATAGTTCTCGAGTTATAAAATTACAACGAAAAGTGGCATTGATTTTCATATATATTGATTACCTTGTATCTCATTAAGGAAAATTTTGGGGTCTACTTGAATAGTGTGATTTTCACGTACATTTCATCTATGGTATTCTACCATTATTTATCAGTGCGTACAGATATACACCAGACAACCCTAGCGGACGCGCATTAAACTAATTGATGCAACTTGAGCAGTCTCCATTCATGGTTATTAAGTGCACTGACTGTTCTATTATGTCTATTTAGATGGCATGTTAACGGTCAATAGTTGTGGTAGATATTTACCTTTTGTTGTTATTAATAAAGCTATATTTAAAAAGCAAGCAAGCCGTAAAAGTCGACTGAGGGAATTGGCGAATAGGGAAATCATGACATAGGCGATGCGGCTAGCAACCCATCACTATTGATTTCCTGTTTCAACTATCATTATGCTAAACGTGGTGGAAGGTCTTATGACCCTAGGCTCTGTCTACCCCGTATGGAAATAAGACGTGATTATATGTATGTATATTTAAAACTTGCAATCATGGTAAAAATCAAAATCCATCATTAGACACTATAAGTGAAAACGCTTATCGTGACGCTACCCTCTTTTGTGTCTCAAGTCTCATTCCAAAAGCAAAACTCTTACCAGACTGAATTTTGAGATGCTTCAAAACCAACCGCAAAAGTGATAGGTACCGCTAATATTTATTTTTAATCTAAATATTACAATTCATTATTACATTAATATATGTCATAAAAGCTCGCATGGGACTCATATTTCTCCTCCAACCAAAAGCACAGAATTTATTTGTAAACCAAAAGTCTACACTAACGCAATAACCGAAAACGAAAAATACATATAATAGAAACAAACTCACTTCTTATGTATCAAACGAGTAATTTGAAATTTTTTTTTCTCTATTTTTTTTTTGAAATCAATACCACTGGCTTACTCGACCATTATGACATTTAAGTTAGCCCACTCAAGGCAAGCCCTCGTAATAATAATCGAATGCTGTATCTGGATTTAATTATTTTCTTTGCACAACATTGCAGAGAGGCGTTAAAAAGAAATAACTTCCAATGGCTGAAATTGAAAATTGCTAACGGAAACGCTCGAGTTGTTTGAGGAATAGAATGTTGATGAATGGAATGAAAAATATCGGAATATCAAAGAATAGATTACGTGCAACAGAAGGTGTTTTGACTAGCACTTGCCGTGAAATTGAATTCATATTGAGCGAGATAAATAGAAGGTCTGAAACTCTGAATTGTGCACCGACTAAAAACACCAACTGACCCTTACAGACGTCACTCCACGTCACTCGTTCAATTGTTATAATCAGTACCGCCAAATACCTCGGCCCTGAAGGTTAAACTAGGAAACACGCTCCAATAATGATGATAAATGAAGCCGGATGTAGGCTGCTTCGGCATGAGATCGAAATGTTGATCAGAGTGATGAAATTTTTATAATTTGAAGCAATTGATAAATAAAGTGAATATAGTTTGCGTATTTTATTATGACTACTGTGAATGTATATTCCCAACACACACTGAGATTATTTTTAATTTCTTATATCAAAGAATTTGTTTACTCGACTCGACTACTGACCCAATGTAGACCTCTCCCGAAAAAAGCAAATCTGCTATGATGAAAAAGCCGAACGGAAACAGGGTTTATATAACTGAATTGGCTATGAAACTCATTGAGAGCTTGTATAATAAATTGATGGTTTAGATTGATTTTCAGTCGATTATTAATACAATTCGAGCTTTCAATATTTTATTGGCGTCCGGTGCCTGAAATGTTAATATAATTGGAAATATACACTGTGATAAATGAAACGACGACGTTAATAATTAATTTATGAATGAGTCAAAACTAATACAAGGACTAAAGCTTTATTGACGCTTTTTAGACGATATTTTTCCGATCGGTGAAGGGTTCCATCGGCAACACTGATGGGATCTCTGGGAAGAGATGGATTGCGGAAAAGCGACAGTTTTAAAAAAGAAATCCAATCCTTGAAAAACTTGTATATGGACCATTATCAAAATCGTAAACACAAACGAAACACGCCATTGAAAGAGACAATGATTACGTAATCGTTATAAGTTGAAATGGTCGCGTTGTCGTCGTCAGAATTTTTAGTGCCGTATAAATTTTTAAGTTCTGACGTTCCGTAAAATGTGTTACTGTTTGTTTATATCTATACTAATATTATAAAGAGGAAAGATTTTTATTTTTGTGTATTTGTTTGTAATGAATAAATCCAAAAACTACAGTGCTTCAAAAATTCTTTCATCATTGGAGAGCTATATTCACCCTGAGTAACATAAGCTATGTATGTACCACGAGCGAATACGTAGTGGATTGCTAGTTACTATTAAATAATTGGAATCTATGCCATTATCTAGTCACGAATATTGTTTCAATTTTCCAGCGCTGTCAAAAGAGTCAAAGAGGAAGCTCGCGATGAAAAATGCAATAAACCAAACATACTGCGAGCACAATGAAATCGTGAATTCGCAAAACTAACAAACGATGCCCCGCGGATAGCTCAACCTAAACAACAAAATAGTAAATGGATGGTCAAAATATTTACTTCGATAATATTTTAATAGGGAGTTTTAATATTAAAGAATAGCAGCATTTCACTGCGGCATCGCTCACTAAGATACATCTCTAGCCTTTTATTGCCGATTTGAAGAGTGAGAGAGACAGTGAAATTACTGCCTGTTGCAAAATATCCTAAGCCAATACACAGAATGCCTAATAGTACGAACGGCCAAGAGTTGGCAACATACAACTAGTGTCAACCTCCAAGTATCGAGAGCTAGCAAAAGAAGCTAGCGTAGGCTATGGTAACCGTGCGCCTATCTTTTGCGGGCATAACTGCTGAACTGACATCATCATCAATCGAATAACGACCATCTAGGTCTAAAAACGCCACTTTGAGCAAATCATCGAATAGATTCATATTTCGAATTCCTTAGCAATTCTGTAACAATTTCTCTATTTTTTGTAAAATGGCTAACTAAATTTTGCAATTCCTCTTCAAAAAAATTTAAAGAAATAGGAATTGCTAAGGAATTCGATTCAATGAATTGCTCAAAGTGGCGTTTTTAGACCCACAGTTCTCGTAAATGAAATAATCCCATTATAAGGCAGTACAGTACCCCAAGCACGAACTTCTATCGAAAAAACATTCGTATCGTTAACGTAAGCATTTTGTATGGTAACTTCAACAGCGCCTCTGGTGTGCGTAATTTGAACTAATTTTCTGAGCACGAACACTTACACGTAAGTTTCGTATCGTCATCGTATCGAATACGAGACGTAACGTCAGCCGTTTTGTATGAAGATAGCTAGCACGAAGGCATAAAATGACGTATAGTATCGTAATTGTCGAAGGCTGGCTTGCGAGTTTCTCGATAGTTTATTCACTTGAAATTTTGCAGTGAGAAGACTTACGTTGGAGTTAATTAAGAGCATAAAATTATAATTAGAGTGATTTTGTTGATAAATTTTGTTACAATATGCTTAGATTAAGAAGAAGCACCCCTTAATATAGTGCATTGTGCTATTATCTTGCGGCGCGATTGATTGTTGAAAGTAGAAATGTACGAAGAGAAACAAGGTGAGTGATTTACTTTATAACACTATATTTTAATAAAAAGAATACAAGTTAGACAATAAATTTACTATTATAATTACAAAGGAATTTCAAGGAGAGCTCTCCTTAGGAAAAATAATATATGGTGAATATTAATATAAAATTCCTAAAGTCACTGAATTTAAAAATAAATTTCGTCTAAGTAAGAAAGCATTTTTGTATTAAAATTTATGTACCCAATTAAAAGAAAAATTAAGTCATAGTTCCTAGTAGTCTATGTTCCAGGCTAATCCTTTAACTTAATGTTAAAGGATTAGCCTGGAACATAGATTACCTAAGTGTAGTAAATAAGAAAATTTTCATGTAGACATAATATAATGGGTAGATTTATTAATACATACTATGTAGGAATATAAATCTATTTACTCCCATTATTTTTTATTTGTAGGTGCAGTGTGCTTTGTCATTTTATGCTACGGATAAAATAATTACTAACATCTTTTATTTACAGATTTTATACAAAATTTGGCATCCCTGGAGGATTAGGATGCATTGGGTCTCATTTTCACATGTTCACTCCAAAATGAGACATATTAGAACACTTATTTTACTGTAGAAAGTATTTCTACTCACTGAATGTACAAATGGTGAGATATTGCTGTACCTACTTATTTCTGTTGTCAATGTTAATGCCAAGTATGGAGGTGCCACCCACGACGCTTTCATTTGGGAGAATAGACAAGCTGATAGGTATTTTCTTCGTCCAAGCGTGTTTCCCGGTTGCATCTTCAGTTTACGCTTCAGAACCCAGGGTACGCTATTAGTCATGGTCCTGATTTGGCGGTACTGTGGTTATAACAATGGAGCGACTGCTGATGACCTCCGTAACCCTTTTTATACAGGGAAACCAGTCCCACAGGAACATGACCCGGGTGTGTTAGTGGCCAACACTGTCAGATTTTTCAGGCTGCCTAAAGGCATCTGACATAGCCTAACGACTGCTATCTACCGACAGCAGCCAGGACCAGCTTAACGTGCCTTCCGAAGCACGGAGGAGCTCAAGGTAGAAAATGCCACTAATGTCGACAAATTTATTATAAAATGTATGGATAACAACTGTAAAATACGTAGTACCTACAGAATTTGTAGATTTTTGTTGGATTACTTAATTAAATATCAATATAAAATATATATTTGCAGGTGATTCTCGATATCCACAGAGTCCTTGGACGATGACACCAATCACGGATGCTGCTGAAGGTACTCCAGAGGCAAAATATAGTACCATCCATGGAAAGGCCAGAGTTGTAATTGAAAATACTTTTGGGGAGGTGTGCTACTGTCATTATGGCCTTGATATTAAAACAACCTGGCATTAGACTTTATGGTGCCCGGCCTTGAAGAAGATATGATGCATTCTTCAGCATTAGGTGCATCGACAATTTCTTCTCCCAGAAGATTCCGCGAACATGGTTCTAGGGATGACTTGATTTGCGGTAGAGCCAGCTAATAATAAGTAGGCTTCACTATGTAAATAATTAATTTAACTTTTGTGTAAGCACGTTGAGGATAAAAATTAAAAATGTATTAGGTAAATAACAAATGTAGTGTAAGTTATTTAAAAAACATAATTAAGTTACTACCTTTTAAATATAATTTGAATGAATCTAGTTTAAGCAAAATAAATTTTATTCTAACCTTTGTCCAACTCTTTTTTTTATGATAATTATTTTGCAAAAAAAACGAAACCGACTCCAAGTCCTGAACTAAAAAGAATGAAATAATTAATACATTGTTGTTTAAATATGCTTCATATCAAACATTTTAATAAATCTGAAGTCGGTGCCGATTATTTTAATAAAATATGCTAATTAACGAGCCAGCACCTTGTCAACCAATTCGTAAAATTGGCACCAACTTCAAATTTATTAAAATAGTTGATATGAAGCATATTTAAACAACAATGTATTAATTATTTAATTCTTTTTAGTTCAGGAATTGGAGTCGGTTTCGTTTTTTTGGCAAAAACAATTATTTTTTAGTTTTGAATATGCAATACCTTACAACTAAAAAGTTGTAAACTCTGCATTTTGGAAAGTCGGGTAAACGTCATCAGCGTCGTCTCACCTTATTGACATGGAATATATCAAAAACTACCCAAATCGCAATAAAACTTGAAGAGTTCCCTCGATAGCTCCATGATTCCATCATCAGATCCTGATCAAGTAATCCGGTACATACATACATAAAAAATAAAAAACATTCCGACGAATTGAGAGCCTCCTCCTTTTTTTTGAAGTCGGTTAAAAAAGAAGCGAATAGTATATGTAAGTAAAGTCTTATTACAAACCCTAATAAATAAAAGTTTGATACTATTCACTTCTTTTTTCCAAATATGCAACAAATACTCTCAAAGCCACTTTCATAAATTCCTGTTTAACGCACAATCACATATACAAGCTCACTTCACAACAAAGTTGGCCTTGTATAAGCTTTGCGTCAAAAAATCTCAAGTGTTACGCGTCGTTCGTTTAGAAACACACCTCACAAAACACAAAGTTTTATTAACTATCTTGTTTTTGAACGAAACGTTCATTCAATTTTAAGATCTTTCGTTCAATTTTGCGCATCCTTATTTACGTTAGTGTGACGTCACTAACGTTATCGTATCGAGGTCTCGATACTATTTCGAAAGAGCTTCGTGCTTCCGACTGTCGTCGTAGTCCGTTAACGTATCGACGACTCGATACGTTTACGATACGAAACCTACATATTTTCGTGCTTGGGGTACAGAGCTTAAGTTATATAGCGCGAAAGGGACCCGCGGTAGTTTATTATTGGGCACTTTATCCCGCGACATTTTACACATGTAAATGGAGATATTGAAGTCGACAGTTTATCGAGAATGTCAGGGTCTCCCGGGGGAAATAGGCGCATCGCCGGCTGTAGTGCTTCTATTTCTGAGTGGTATCATATTTTATATTCATCTATCTTGGGCCTCAAAGGACGGATAGTTTTATGAGGATTTGGGAGAAACAAAGCGTTATATTAAATTTGTGTTGGAAAGTTATTTAGTGACATTATTATTGTTGCAGGCGGTCTTTATGACATGTGTGACATGTAATTAAAAATACAGTTTTCAAAAAGAGGTAACACCGTCTAGAAATGTTTTCTTGATATAATAAAGCTGAAGGATGTTTGTTTTTTTATATTATTTTCCTCGGGAACTAAAAGTCAGATTTAAAATCTTTATTAGCTCTTTTCTTGGGAAAAGCTATAGGCTATAGAATATACACACAGCAGGCGGGTGATAGCGCACTCAAAGCTAATAAAAAAAAATGAAATCTTTTTTCTGTCGTCGCTAATATTTACAACTTGAATATTTTTCAATATCGCCGCCAAAATTACACCTACCATCAGTACAAGTTCCGCTGCGCAGGCGCTATTACTACAGGAGTTACAAAAAGGAATAGACAGGGTTGTCACAAATTAATAAACTGCAAAAGCTAGCTCTATGCTCCGTAGTACTCCCAAACTCGGGCTCAAAGCGTATTTACAAACTCCCGAAGGATCGCGACTGGGGGTGAAGTGACGGCGAGGCTAGTCTACTTAGTGCTATAATTATAATAAGTTGGGGGTTTACAGCCGCGATTAAGGGTGATATGTCGGTGTTTTGACGTTAATTACAGTGTTGCTAAGTATACGACTATTATGTTTGGCTTGTTTTAGTTATTTGTTGTTGTTGGATAAAGACCTATGTACCTATCTAACTAACTACCCTTTGTCCTTAACTAAGCGGTTTAGAACATTTTGAATAGTTCTGGAGTTCATGTATTATATGCAAAAGTTTTAAAATTTGTCTATTTATGGAATAAATAATAATTTATTGCTTAAAATGTAACACAACATAACATATAAAATTTTAAGAGCTTTGCTACAAAGATAGATTGGACCTTCTGAAGGACAAAAGCTACTTTTTGACGTACTGATATATTGTATAACGTCCACCTAACACAAACTAATTTACATCCCGTAATTGAACAGCGGCGAAATGATGGACTTAAAACTAGCAAAATTTAAAATAACAATCGATCAATACATACATAGCCAGAAACCCAGTTGTAAATAAATTTATTTCTGTTCGTAATTATGTTTACATTAAAATATTTGTAAAATCCATAATGGTAAAAGTAAATACTTCTAAAGCCACTTCAAGAGAAACATTAAAATTACAGCTACAAAGGCGAAAAGCCATAAAACAATAATGCGTAAACAATAACGCTTTCCATTCGGCACTCAGTCAAAACTTGGCAAATAGAAATCCTCAAAATAAACAAAACCGAAGCACACATCCGCGTCGTTTCTATTCGCGCCATAAATAACAAAATACATTCGCAAATGCTATGGTTTCGGCATAACAATAAGACAAAATCATTCTAACACCGTAAGTAAACTGACGAATTTAAATAAATTTAAATGCAGCTCAAGTCTCCTTTATATCCGCTTATTAAAAGAAAAAAAAACCATATCCCGTTCCATTTCATAATCGCGGTCACCCTAGCGCAGTCTAGTGACACCCGCCGGGGAGCTAATACCTCCATTATTAAAACATAAACTGTGGCACTCGACTCGCTACAGAGACTTCCGAAAGAATACACAATAAGTATCAATGAAACAAATAAAAAATTCTCAAATTCCACACCATATCACTTCACAAGTTAGTATTTGATTGATTAGTCCAAATTATCGACACGATCACATCACTATTTATAGGACATCGCGCGCGACAACGTCCTTACATTAATACGAGCATGGCCTAACTGACACTGAGAGCGTCGGCGGCTACGCGCGTGCGCTGTTCTCTTCAACGTAATCATTGAATATGATACATTAATACGAGTATAACAAGGTTGTGAATGCCGTGTCGTTGTTAACAGACACCTGTATAAGCGTGTAGGGGTCGGAAGTCCGCGGTGCAATGTCAGTTCCACTCTTTCCACATTACTTCCCCAACAAAAATGAGATTTGCCGACGTGCACGGTAATGCGATTACTGCATCGAACGTGCCCGAGGGAGGGGTGCATCGGTGTATTGCCTTCTTGACTATGTGCGATTAATATTTATAAACATGAGCTGCGGTAGAGTACGTTTTACCGTTATATGGAGTTTGCTACAAGAGTTAAGATTTTAAACAAGGGATTTTTAATAAAGTTAACCAGCATTTTGAATCTTACGTTATTAAAATTGATTTAAGCCCTTGGGTTAAAACGTAAGCAGTAGATGCAACTGGGACGTTCGGATGCCGATAACATTGCCAGTTTTAGCTGCCAAGAGGCGGTTGGTTAGAGAGAGCGGAGATTGACTTGAAATGCTACTCTTTGTAGAATGACGTGTGAAAATACTGTTTGGCATTCATTATGATCATAATTGTAAAATTTTAACTTTAATAAAATATAAGCCGTAAAATAAGCTAAGACAAAATTAATTTTTAAATAAATTTATTTACCAATGAAACTATCAAGACGGTACGTACCTACTTAATAGTGCCAGAATTAGCCGCTTCATAAGTCGACATCGGCATACGGTCACAGTTAACAGACGTATTTTATCGACGTCGTAAATCAGACGCGGCGTAAATCGTGGCTCGAATTAGCTGGATTGGAAGTAGGAATTGAAAACAGAAGTTGATGTCTTTGTTTTAAGGCCGTAATAGTGGAGAGTGACGCAGTGAGTCACTGTGCTATAACGTCTTTATAACTAGACATAAACACTTACAAGGCATATACAAGAAAATAGACCAAACGTGTATCGGCAACGAAGAAAAGTCAACTATTTATAAGCAAGCTGTACTAGGTCGATAGTTCACACGCCACGGCTGTCGCGCTTCCGAATTGACGGCCGTCCATTTCATCGATACCGATACGGCTGCAAATTGTCTACATCACTACATTGTTAATTAAACTGGCTGTTTGTGATTTGAACGTGAATTTCGGTTCCGATTAATTACTCGGACCGATAAACGTTAACATAAAACGGTATGTGTTTGATTTTGTGTTATTAATATATAATAGGAACGTTAATTTCCTCAATTGCTACTCATACATGGCTTGTCGATAAGTACAGCCAGGGGCAGATAAAATTTACCCCTCAACAGTACTTACTACAGAGACTGGGGAGTCAGATATCTGGCCCCAACTGTACTCAAATTCAAAATGTAAAATTTTTACAAGTATTTTGTTTTCTTAACTAGGAATTAGAAATAAACAATACTATGAAACACCAAAGTAGGACACGAAATGAGCTTTAATCCTACACTAAAATTATAGCTAAATTAATATAATTATTTAATACTTTTTAAAAAGGTAATACATGAAATAGATCAGTAATAAAAACCTTTCAATATTTCTGTAGTAGAATCCACGTAAAAAGGTCACCACATTTTTCCTGTCCGACCGAAAGTCGTAAAAGGCAAACACTTATCCCCATCACAATGGGAGCGCGTGTCGCCCTGCCTACAATACAGGGGAAACCGGTGTGTACCCTCATTTAGGAGGGGAACAAGGCCGGCAAACGGTGAACGATATTTCAATAAAGTGACTAATAGAGTCAAATAGTTGACATGGGGTAGCGGACAGGACAATTTATACTGTGTAATCACAGCTCCAACTATGTCTATTGTAACAGTTTGTCATTAAATGAAAATATTCTTTAGCATTTGGCGATGCTACATTAGAGGGAAAATTAATAACTGCTGTACTGTTTTAAAATAAATAAAACAAATTTATTTCAGACCATTTAGTCCATATCTAGTAACAAAATAACTTATACCTATGTTAGTAATTGCTTTTTTTCTTATCCTTACCCCTGACATGCTGTTTTACACAGTGCTCAATAAAGCTACCAGCCAGCCTGTTCCCTATCATTTCTAGGATGCTGTTGGACCTGCCGCGAAATCTGTGAAGCGCAGCCGCACTCCGTTAGCAACAAACATTTGCCGCAAACATACCCGACGAACTACACCATCGCAGCAGCCCCAACCAACAGCGCCCTTAATGCATTATTATATCGAACTCTGAGGGCGCCAATAAATTTTTGCCAATAATTGATCCACAGGCAGGGTATACAGAGACGTGCAGTAAGCTCTAAATAGAGTTTTAAAGTTTCAATATCACCGAAGCTTTACGTAAAGCCTCTAAAGTCGATATAAGTGGTGAATCGTCGTCCCCCTCACTAAACACACAGCATAAACAAAACAGTTGCAATTGAACGAAACGCGTCAGTTACGTTACGCCTCAGCGCGTACTGACAGCAAATGAAAAATTAATGAATTAAAAATAAAACATTTTGACCTAATGACAATTTAATATTGTTTTGTGTGAATCAAATAGATAAATAAAATTAGTCCTTAATTGGAAGGATATTCAACATTGTTTTTATTGCATGGCTCATAGAAACCCCTGTTGTGCACAAATATATTACCCACTTCATTTGATGAAAAAATTTAAGAATTGATGTTCCTAGTTCTAGATTGTTTAAAATTAGAATTTGATCCGTAAGACCAGGTTCTTGCATTGAAACCAGGTATACGTTAGTATGTAAGTGGTTAGAGTAGAGACTAACGTAGCCCGTGCCGACCTCACATAATGGGAAAAGGTGCAGTGAAACAGTATTTTTCTGCTGTCGTTACAACCACATTCTGCTGTTGTTTGCGTACGACTCGTACGAGGGGGCAATTGTCGCTGGCGCTCTGTTTTCGGTGGCGCATGCGCCGCCATACTGCTGCTAGGGTTACCATATAGAAGAAAGTATCTGGACAATGGGACAAAATAACGGTACCGGTAGTAAAAAAAAGACAATATATGGCAGACCGAAAAGGTTATTAAAACCAATTAACTTAAAAAAAACATATGGGACCAAAAATAATAAACATTAAAAAAACGTACAACGGCGGACTTATCCCTGTAAGGGATGTATCTTCCAGTCAACCAATGAATTGAATTTGTAATAAAACAACACTTACCCTTTCGCCGGACGAATCATTTAGTACCAAAAAATCTTACCTGTAAAAAGAAAAACACAGATTAAAAACGTGTACACTTAAATTATCCACACTCTTGCTTCGGAAGGCTCGTTAAGCTGTCAGGGTCTTTAAAATAGGTAAATACCAGAAGGTGGTCCCGACACACTAGCTTCTGCAGCCCTATTCTACATACCATACGTAGTCTACTAAAAAGTTCAGTGAGTTTTGTTCATAAAATTCATCCACATCACATCAGGGCGTCGATTCTGCTAACGTTGTACTAAGTTGTAACTAGTATTTAAAAAGCACTACAATTGAAACACTAGTTTGACACGATTGTGACTTCACGTTAGCAGAATAGACGCCCTGGTGTACCGCAGGCCGGATTGCCTTCTCAGTAGTATTTAAAAAAACACAAAACAACAATTTACTAAACACTAAATCATCATAATCCTTATTTGCTAAGTAAGTAGCCGTGTCGTTTGTTAAAACCCAATCAACGCTAATTAAACCAGCGAGGGGCGGCACGGGAGCGGCTTCGCTAATCCTCCGAGCTTCTTATCCACTTCTATACGTACTTAAGTCGATGTTCTCGTGGATACTAAAGTTTATCTTTGTTGAGTGTAATATTTTTCATTCTTTTATTTATTCATTTATTTCAGGCAACAAAATTTACATTATTGGTCCATATTAATAAATACCTTTAAGTCTAACATACATATAAAATAAAGTATGTATGTGTAGTAATGAGGTCTTGTTTTACATTAAGAGGGCGCCTAACGCCGACAAAAATTCCGATTTCACCCGCACGTCTTGCATACCCTCCGCTCTAGTTCTAAAAACCAACACGGCGCGCTGCGATCGCTAGCGGCTGGCCGCGCCGTGGCTAGTCGTGAACTCGTGAGTTAGAGTATAGTATATGCGATAAAGTCAGAAAAATCAAATACTTATTTATTATGAATGAAATATTAATGTAGTTTTTTTTAGAGGAGTGTGTGTATGGTAGATAGATACAGTCAACCAAATATTAATTGGAAGTTGGTAAAGTGGCAGCATATTCACAAGTAATAGGAAAGTAGTAGTAAAGTGAATTGATAGAAAATTAGGAAGTAGAAATAGTGATTTTCAGCAGTTACAATTATGATTTTTTATTTAAATATTGAACATGCCCGCGACATCGTACGCTTACGCGTACGATGTCGCGGGCTTCGCTTGAAATCCCCGTTTTCTTTCGTTTGTCATGACATGACAATAACCAACACAAAAAAAGTATTATTAAATTTGGAGCATTCGTTCAAAAGCGATATATATTTGCAGACAAACACATTGAATTCAGTCAAATGACGATCACTTTTTGTCCTCTATTCCATTTCGAGACTGGAAAATTTTGCTTTTGTCCGGATGTGTGTCTGTCTGTCTGTTTGTTTGTTCCGGGCTGGAGGTCGCATTTATGAACGGATCCTAATGAAACTTGGCACACGTGTTCCTTGATTTTTTTGCAATTGCATGTCAAGAGATAATTTTGATTGGAGGGGAAATGGGGAAGAAAAGGGGGAAAGTTTTCTGTGACGTTGTTTACGAACGGATCCTAATGAAACTTGACACACGTGTTCCTTGATTTTTTTTACAATTTTATGTCGAGAGATTTTTTTGATTGGAGGGAAAATGGGGGAAAAAAGAGGGAAAGTTTTCTGTGACGTTGTTTACGAATGGATCCTAATGAAACTTGGCACACGTGTTTATTTTTATTTTTATACCTAGACATATAGTTATGAAAAAATGGGAAGGGAGGGAAGTCAAGGCAGGAGGGTCGCGAGGTCTACTGTTCACAGAACCACTAGTTTTGTACTGAAACGATTTTGATGAAACACCCTTTGAATGTTTTGCTGAGTTAAAACAAATCAATTGGTGAAAGTTTTTAGTAAATCAGTTCAGTACTTTCGGAGATAAGCGTGATACATACATACAGACAGACAGACATACAAACAAAAATAAAAAGTTTAAAAACAAACATTTTGTTTTTAAGTTTTATTATTCCTTTTAAGTGTCCCTATACAAGTATACATTTATGACAAAAATAATAAATGTACAGACAAAATATTTTTACTGTTTTATTATCTATATCCATATATAAAAAAGAAAGTCGTGTTAATTACACTATTTATAACTCAAAAAGGGCTGAACTGATGTGGCTGAAATTTAGTGAAGAGGTAGCTTAGAACAAGGAGAAGGACATATGGTACCTTTCATCCCGGGAAAAAGCACTATTCCCGAGGGAAGTTCACCGAAGCTGGTTATTCATACTAATATTATAAATGCGAAAGTCTGTCTGTCTGTTTGTCTGTCACCTCTTCACGGCTAAACTGCTGGACCGATTGTGATGAAAATTGGTAGGGATGTAGTTAACGACCTGAGGTCAAACATAGGCTGCTTTTGGGCGCGATATAACCGAGTCCCACGCGGGGCGAAGCCGCGGGGAACAGCTAGTGTAGTTATATATTAACACTAAACTTTAATCATGATGTAAGTACGCTAGCACTCTGTGAGAAAAAAAAAACTATATTGCCAATGTAAAACAAAGCGTTTAATTACAGAAATAAATTTATATAAAGTAATATTTGCGAAAAATATTTTTTATAGCAATAAAAATTCTTCTTCTTCATCGGTCCCTCACTGCTGAGGATCGTGACCACATATGTGCTTTCAAGTTATGCGATCACTAGTGCTATGGACCGCTCTGTAGATGCTGCGCCCAGCTGCGGAGCTTAGCTGCTGGAGCAGTGTCCTCAGCGCTAAAGATCTAAACCAGAGTAAAATATAGGTAAAGATCAAAATTTATATTGAGCCATTTGTAACATTACAACTTATACTCATGATAATACATATCTCTTATAACGAACACGAGTTTTAAAAAAAAGAACTCGAGTCTTATGTCTTGAGCGTATCAAGGTTTAATTATGTTTAAATACATTGTTACCAGGGTGATCCCTACCAACGACTCGAGCGCTAAACAAGACTCGAGCGTCATGCTGCGCTCAAGAGCACATAGTCTTATTGAAATGAGTCGAGTCGTCAATTTGCGAGCCGAGCGCAATATTTACGAGTAGGACTCGACTAGAGTTCTTTACATCTTTAGTTTTAAATTGTACAACATCCTGTATTATCATTATCAAAAATAGAATAAAAAATACGTTTTTTGTAATGAAAATCACTAATTAATCAATCTGTAAAAAAACACAGTTACTTTTAAAGACCTTTTATATATAGGTACTCGTATATTTTGTTGTCGTCTAACAATGGTTGTTTTACATATACTGTAAGCTGACATTTGTGACGTTTGCCCGTGCGCGCTTACTCTGTATAGGTACCTACGGAGCTCAGTTTGATCAAATGTAGGCTGTATTTATAAGAGATAAGGGTTAGTTATGACTTTTTTAAATATATAAGTACCTACTATCTATTTATTTTGCTACTAGCTGTTCCCCTCGGCTCCGCCCCTCGTGGGACTCTGTTATATCGCGTCCAAAAGTTAACTACATCCCTACCAAATTTCATCACAATCGGTCCAGCAGTTTAGCAGTGAAGAGGTGACAGACAGACAGACAGACTTTCGCATTTATAATATTAGTATAGTATAGTATTTGTACAAGTAGGTTTTAGTTTGTAAATAAAGCGTGTACTTACTGTTGTACTAAATCCATTATTTTGTAGAAATAAAAACAACTTACCCAAACATTCCGTCATGTTTTTTAGTTCTTCTTTTTCTCAAAAACGTTATTTCTCTTTTTTTATCTTTTCGTCCCATTGTCAAAACTATTTATACACTATTATTTACACGTCCACACACCACACTGTTTACAATTATGATAATACTAAAAACCACTATATACAATTATGTACCCTATAATAAACGTCATACGGTCTAATTTACAATATTTATTCACACTAGAAACAAAATCCGCTCCAAATAAATTACGCGTTCGATTGTCAGTACCGAGAAGGTACAGAGCGTCCGGGAACAACCTTCCGCGTCGAGCGCTGCCCGACAAGTAACCATTTGCCCGTGCACAATTGTTCCATCTACTATGCTTTGTTTAGAGTCTAAAATCGCATGATTCAGTTAACGACGAGTTGGCTTTGAGCTCCAGGTTATAATTTTAGTTGAGATTTTATTTAATTATTAAAAATATAGACATAAAATAAAAAATGTAATCGATTACTCTACTAAAACATTAGTCTGGCTATGTTATTTGTAAAAAATAATTTGGGGTTGTCGCTGATAATTCAGAGCATTTGAGTTAATACTGTTTTTTTTTTCGTTCTGAAGTTTGTATTTTTTAAAAAAAAACCTGTTATTTTTCAAAATTCTATTCGATTACTCGGCTTCTACAGGTTTTTTGCCTACCTACAGTATTTTTTAAATCTGAATTATAAGGTTTTTTCGCGCTAAACTATGGATTGAAAAATAGGTCTGTTTTTCAAATTTTGGCGTTGGGCGCACTCTTAAACCAATCGGAAACGCCAAGCGCACTTATTGTTATTTCTACGTAAAAGTCTGCCACATTCTGCGCGATCACGTCGCTACACAAACACTTAACAAAATTAACCAACAAAGGATACACGTACACTAGTACAAGCGATAGGATTGGCAGAGAGATAACCTGTCAGTGGCCACTCTAAGACTGATATCAAAACTTTGGACTCAATGTCATCTAAGTATTTAATCCGGTTGATTTCCACCCAAGGCGTATTCCCGTTGTCCGTTAAAACGCGTAAGGTAGCCAGTAAATAGTAAAAAAAAAACTTTGTAGACAACTAGTTATGAAACACAGTTGCGATGGCCACATAGAAAAAAACTATTTCTAAGGCTGAAAATAACATCGAAAATAAACTTTTTGTTCCATTTTGTTACCTATGTAAATTTATCTACTCTCTCTCTCCCATCTTAGGTCTTTCCCGGTTGCTTCCTCAGCCGATCGCTTCGGAGCCCAGGGTCCGTATTCCTGCTTTTTCTCCTCCACTTCGCCCGGTCTTCAGCATCCTTAGTTGTGAGACCATTAGCACGCATATTGTTTACTGTGACGTCGAGCTAGCAAAATGTAAACTTATCTACTATTTCAAATATAGTAAATGTCTTGTGATTGAAATAATGAAAAGGTACAAGATAGAAAGCAGAGTTAAGCAACCCGCACGTGACTCGGATCCGCCGTAGGGTGAAGAAAATCATAATATTTGTTGTTTACAAACCCGATACGAAATCTCGTTAATTTCGAATTAAAACACATTTCTCGGAAACCGTATCAGTTACTTTTACCGAGAATTTCTTTCACCCCAAACGTGAGCCGCTGAAAAAGATCAAAGAAATTTCAAATAAAAAAAAATTTACGAAACAGATTCCTTACAAACGCCAACTTCCACAAAGTACTAATGAAACCGTCAACTCGACAATGGTCGCAGAAAAGACTCGGAATATTCTAGGTAATGAGTCAAATTCGAATTTGTGGTGAAACATTGCAAAATACACTTCATTCTTACGGTTATAAGGTGGTAAATGTGTTGTCGCGTGTTAGGTGTAGAGCGTAGTTTGTCTGGATGTCATGAGAAAACTTTACCTCCTCTCTCGACTAGTGTTGTAGTGATATTGTGACATATCGATGTCACATAGTTCTATTTGTTAATACAGGCAATATTACTGTAAAAGGCTAAAAGCATAAAAAATAAATTTTAATGTAATTGTGTCGATAATCCAAAACTGTAGACTATCTCTTTCTTATTGCGTTGAATATTTAACAGGTTAAATGCCGCATTCGCACACAAGTTTTTAAATTTTTTGATGGTCACCGGTGGGCCTGAACGCGCAGCTTCCTCGTAAGACTCATTGTAAGTCTTCTTTTTCGTTTATCTGAGTTCGAGTCTTCTTGAAGACTTAATTTAATACTCATAGTAAGTCAATGTGAATCCTTAAAAGGTCAATAAAATATTTAAACCTAATTTACATTACATAATATTATTACTAATATCACGCCTATACCTCAAGAAGAGCCAGAGAGATTTTTAGTTGTTACGCGATCCTTAGGAATCCCTTGGCCTCAATCAAATCATTTGTTCTCTCTACACTCCTCTTTCTTTTCTACTCTACACACAGTCGACTCTTCGTTAATCGAACATACTTGTGACACACGTTAATTGACACAGACTCCACAAAATATCGGTACTTTTTCGACACATTTATTCAAACCTAAAAGACCGAATTTGATAATAAAATATCGATATGAACTTAACACGTCACTAAAACAGTGGCAATGTGTACCGACTTTGACGCTAGGTTTCTGTAAATTATTCAAACAGGTCTACACTGGTGTAGGTCGTTTGCTGTGGGGAGGAGCGAGCGTTTGTCGCAGAACTATGTCATATACACCTTCCGTCGCACGAAACACGAAACATGATATTTTGACAGCGGGTGTCACACACTTTCTGAGAAAACGTATGTTTTAGTCATAGATTAAAAAAGAAAAATTTGTTTCGGTAGAAAGACCGCGCGCGATTCCAAATTCTTTGGTTTTAGTGAATAACCTAAAAAATGTGTTATAAACAATATATCATACTAGCTTTTACCACGACTTCTCTTACTGTTGACAAAACTTATCCTATTAACCACCGTTCCTTTGTGAGATTATTTATTTATTTAAACTTTATTGCTCTTTAAAAAAAAAGATGAAGTTAATGCCATAAGGCATTCTCTGCCAGCGAAACCTTAGGACCAAACAGAAAAAATAAACACGAGACCTACCAATAAAACTATTCAATTTTATATTTATGTGTTTTACACCCAAGATTCAGAACAATATGGCAAAAGCGATGACGTCAAAAAGTTAAGACTTTTTCAGTGTGTTTTTAACATAGAACTAGGAAACTCGCGCGGCTCTAAAGGCATTTTTTAAAATCTATGGTTTTTAATCAAATATGCCAGTTTAATGGCACTTTCAAATCAACTAAGTTTCCTCTGCACGATGTACAGATGTGTCATGCAAAATAAAATATATGATTGATTGATTAGCAAATAATAGAAATATTGAGTTTTATCGAACATATATTTAACCGAGAATCTTCATATCGAGTAGGCGTACAATCGACGCAGGTATATCAGTCTCTCCATGCTTAGCATCTGTCATTCGGTAGTCGTGTCGTGGGCGTAATGCTCCTGAGCTTTATTGGGCAATTCGGAAGAGTACCTATAAATATCGGAGGCAGTGAACTTTGGAATTCGCAAATGGAATTTGTAGATGTATTTTTTTTTTGTCGAATAAGCATAAATCGTAAGGGATAAAGACCAAAATATCGATGTTTTGGCCCCTTCCTATTTGTGTCCAACAAATATTTTAAATTTGACAAATTAACTCCAAATATTTATATTTTGTCAAATTTAAATATCATTGTTGAATTGAGGCTTCCGAACAAAAAGAACAGATCAAAGGAAGACGAATCACATTTTAACCGACTTAAAAAAAAGGAGGTTCTTAATTCAACAGAATGATTTGTTATTTTTTTTAGTACTCGCCACGCTTGGCAAATGACTTAGCGAGCGCAGTTGCGTAATTTTTGAGCTTATAACAATACTGCGGATCAAATACAGACCAGTTTTGGCCATCGAACGGTATATAAGGTAAACGTCGACGCGATAAGAATGGAGCCTACAATCATAGACTGCCAAATCACGGAGCTGGAAAACCTGGAAGATCTTTCATCATTATGGAGTGTAACACAATCATGTTATGTCCGACTATCCTCGCTTATTTTCCCAAACGATATTTAGACTGGAAACGCTACATCAAGGGGGATGGTGCATGAATGGCCTTTACATACATACATAATCATCACGCCTGTCTCCCGTAGAGGTAGGTAGAGACTAGAGATTTCGATTAGCTACGATCCTTACATACCTCCCTCGCTTCCTCCACACTCATCACTCTCGTCATACATGCTCTTTGAATAAATGAATGGCTTTTGTAATAAATAATTTGTTTAACTCTGTTCTATACTAATATTACTAACCTTAGACATAAGTTTTACTAACATGTACGAGTCATTGTTACTTAAATAAAAATAAGTTCATTCATTTAATCATTAGGACGAATCTAGCACCTCCTGTGTACAAAATTACTCAGTACCACAAATAACATAGTACAATCCGGCTGGAACTGTCGAGAGCCTCTCTACCCCATATAGCTGGGGCGCACACCACCCCAGCCCCTGTTCGGTCCGGCCGCATTGGGCGCGCGCATGCGCCGTCAGGACGCGTGTTTCCAATGTCACCCGTTTTCCAATGGTAACGAATTTGACACTGAAATTTATTAAGCCCTGTACGCCTTTATTTATAGAAAATGGACAAGAGTTTATTGAAATTAGGTAGACATAATTACAAGTAACAAGTCCCATCTCCGTCGTGGAACCTACAGATTTCAAAACCAGGTTCGCGTTTTCCTCCTACCTTATTAGACAAGTGGGTTTCCTACTAAAACACCTACGATGCCTTGCTTGTAATGTACTCGTGATTCCATAACCCTTTCGCGCCATGTTACTACGTGACAAAACAATAAGTTAATACGACGTAGTTTAGTAAAGTCCTTGTCGATAGAGACAACTTTTTATAACAAGAACTACCACGCATTATAAAATTAATTATTTATCGAAAAGTGCCTAGTGTACAGCAATTGAAAAAAAAAATATGTCAATACGAGTATTTTTACATGAACGAAAGACATCTTCCCGTATCGTACAGTACAATGGAAACGCACCGACCACTATAGCGACCCGAAGATTAAGCGCTCGTAAAAAGGGGGTAGCACGGCAATAACGTCTTGATGCCACGGCCGATTTTACCACCCTCGTCTTCATGCCAACACAGCCCTTGAAGTGAGCTGTGTAAGTGCTATATTTGTGTGAAGCGTTGGCTGTAATAATTCAGTATTGCGCGACACACGTCCATTTAGAGACCTTCGGAGTTCCGTAGGTTTGTTTCTGTAAGGCTGTGTGTTTATTAGGAACTAGCTCAAAACTTCTTAACAGCCAACATGTTTTTAAAAAATACCCTTTTGGAATATGACAAAATTTAGTATTTATAGAAATATTGACGTTATATCGAGGTTTGGAAGGCACGACGCAAAAGTTGTCTAGTTATAATATCACATGACAGCTGTTGACCTTTTGAATTGTCAGCAGTCTGTACACAGCTTATTTGGTTGGTATACGGGAGAGACGTCACAGTGGGGTTTGGGAGGCTCTACGGAAGTTGAGAGTTGTCTAGTTATAATATCACATGACAGCTGTTGACCTTTTGAATTGTCAGCAGTCTGTACACAGCTTATTTGGTTGGTATACGGGAGAGACGTCACAGTGGGGTTTGGGAGGCTCTACGGAAGTTGAGAGTTGTCTAGTTATAATATCACATGACAGCTGTTGACCTTTTGAATTGTCAGCAGTCTGTACACAGCTTATTTGGTTGGTATACGGGAGAGACGTCACAGTGGGGTTTGGGAGGCTCTACGGAAGTTGAGAGTTGTCTAGTTATAATATCACATGACAGCTGTTGACCTTTTGAATTGTCAGCAGTCTGTACACAGCTTATTTGGTTGGTATACGGGAGAGACGTCACAGTGGGGTTTGGGAGGCTCGACGGAAGTTGAGAGTTGTCTAGTTATAATATCACATGACAGCTGTTGACCTTTTGAATTGTCAGCAGTCTGTACACAGCTTATTTGGTTGGTATACGGGAGAGACGTCACAGTGGGGTTTGGGAGGCTCTACGGAAGAGTAGTTTAGTTATAATATTATATGACAGCTGTTGCCTCATCAACGGCACAACGTAATTGTGCGTGAATATGACATATTGCTCAAGGAATTTGATTATAATAAAATACAGTTGAAAGAAGCTAATTTATAATATGTATGGCCAAATAAAATCCGCTTATTTTTTTTTTTTAAAGGCTTGACTTATTACCAATTATTGGATAAGCCAATCTCTTGTAAATTTAAAAATAAGAACAGGTAAGAAGATAGTCTTATCGGTAGTGGAACTACTCAGAAGGACAAAGTGCACCTTTAACCCGGAAAATGAAGTAGTTTACGATATATTTTGAAACTAGAAACAAAAAATCAAATGCCAACATTGTTTATACCACTAGAATGATTTAACATAACAACACTTCTCTAGCACTAGTAAGATTTAACTTCATACAACAACAGCCTTACGTAGCACAGTGCAAACCTCCAATTACCCGTCTCGCTCTCTTACCTACACAGAAGTGAGACGGCAATCTGCAAACATCCTGTAGATGTGAGGCTACAGTGTACAGACAACTCGTAAATACGCGGGCGGAATACTGAACTGATTGCTGCTGCGTTTGAAAGGGCAAGTCGACTTGACTTTCTTCAGGTGTATCTACTTGGCTTTTGATAGAATAAACATGTTGATTAAAACTTAAGTATATAATTATACTAGCGACCCGCCCCGGCTTTGCATGTGCATAAAAACCTTCCTCTTGAATCACTCTTATCTATTAGAAAACCGCATTAAAATCCGTTGCGTAGTTTTAAAGATTTAGGCATACAAAGGGATATAGGGACAGAGACAGCGACTTTGTTTTATACTATATAGTGATTTTGTGCTTTTTTTCGAGTCATAATAGCTATATGAACTATACCCACCTCCTATCGCCGGGGGTAACAAAACAGGAGTATATGGGTAAATTATAAATATCACACGAGGAGACTCGTGTGACATTTATAATTTACCCATACGTCCGGCGCATCCTGGTGGCTTACCATCATCTCTTAAAACCATGCAAGAACGATTGAGTAAGGGAGATGTCGCCTTACATCATGTATTGCGCTGTCTCATTTACTCCCTGGAACTTGCATGGTTTTTAGAGATTATAGTAGGCCACCTTGGCATCAGTCTGCGTGGACAGTCTAGTCGGTAACACAGACTGGTTGATCCTTCCAACACAAAATGGCTATATTTTATGCTGTAATTTATACCTACATATCATCACGCTTATTTCCATTATGGTGATAAAATGCAAACGCTGGACCTCTGACTGTCGTGAAAACAGTCAGAGGCCACAGCCAAATCAGCCTTTATACATATAAAGGCTGATTAATTTGACTATTAGAATTTAATTTACCTATTATTATTCACGTACTTTTTAAGCCACTGACACGATAAAATAAGAAGGTTCGAATTCCTCGACAGTTCCTTAGATAGGTAATGTCCTGGAACGTGCAAGTTCAAGTTGCGTTCAAACGAGCGTTCACTCGCTTCTCGTCGGCACGAGCATCGAGCCTCGACATCGGTTCACTACGGGTAACGCTGAGCCGGTTTATTGTACAGGTATTATGTATCCAGATCATATATTTTATTTAAATCTCTATTAACTGAAATTATACTAAGGGTGGAATCGCAATAAGGCACAAAGGTTTGACATACTTAGGTTATATACTTCCTATACTCAATACTTTAATGCACCTTAAATTACATGCAGATTATATTACACTATACAGTAGATTTAATATAATGTACATATATCGTGTATATAATTATAGGACTTTGGTTAATGAACTTTACCCTAAAGGTGTTATAACAGTTTTAGTATTAAATCGGCATTTTGTAAATTTATACTGTATTTTGTACAATTAAGTTTTAAGTAATAAATAAATACCCTTTACGCGTACTTCTTTTATAATTTGATTCCCCAGGAAAAATAGCGATTTTGAAATAATGGGAATACTCAAGAGTTCCTTGCTATCTTACTTTTTCAAAGAAAAACGGCTGAACCGACTTGGCTGAAATGCGGAATGGAGATTGCTAAGACGCTGGAACAACACAAAGGCTACCAATATTTTATTCCGGAATTCCCACGGGAGGGGAGCCCCGGGCAACAGCTAGTATACTAAATAACAAAATACCCATAAGTAACTACCATTTAAAAGAGACATAATGGATAAAATAAAAACATATATATATATATATATATATATTATACTATAAACCGAGTCCAATACCAATGTGAAACTTATAACATAGTTCCGTACTCTATTGTGTAGCTGTCTGTAGCACTGTACGTAGCGATAGCAGTTACGATTCCCTACGAACTTCGTAGACTGCTACAAGTTGTCGTAGCTAGTACTACGAAATGCTACGAATCGTAGCTCTTCTACAAGCTCACAGTAACAAACAGTTTTACATTAAAATAATCTTACGTACTTGACATTCTTATCACTTTTTAAACGAAATTTTGGTAAATCCTTGTAGTTTCTAATAGCTATTATAAAACTTACTTGTAAACCATATGATTATTTTCCGTCGAGACAAAAAAATAATAACATAAATAATATTATAAATGATTTTGTAAGTTTGATACCTATTCCCGCTTAATCTACTGCACCAATCTACTTAACATTTTGTATACACATAGTTAATAGTACTGAAAAGGACCGACACATTTCATCGCGGAAGAAATTGTCCTGAAATTAACTTTAGCAAAGCTGCAGGTAAAAGCTAGTAAGATTACAGAAATAAAAAGCTTTCAACAATAAGCGTCGTCAAATGTTACGTGCGCGCAACCCTAATGGCGGCACAGTGATGTTGCAATAATTGGTTTATCCTGTAACTCTGTGCCCCTGTATTGCGTTAGGATTTTGTATGGAATTTCTTAGTTGCCTTACTATCCGCCAGAGGCGCTGTACAGTTTTGCCACACTAAATCGCTAAGAAAAACTCATACTAGGGCCACTGGGCGTAACTCTGGCGGTCGTGTGGATGTGTCCTTATAGCACCTACTATTATATATTATTTTATGTGAATAGATGACTATTTCTGTTGCTGGCTCGACGTCGCAGTTAACGATATGCGTGCTAATGGTCTCACAACTAAGGATGCCGAAGACCGGGCGTAGTGGAGAAAAAGCAGAAAAGCGGACCCTGGGCTCCGAAGCAATCGGCTGAGGAAGCAACAGGGAAAGCGCTAAGATAAGAGAGAGAGAGAGAAGAACCATTTCATGTGGAAACTATTATTAATTTAAACTATTATTAGAGATATACCTCTACATGTCTTTCCGATCCATATTACTTATGGCTGTACATCGTTATCTAGAGAGTCTAGTAAATTAATGAAAGAAATCCCAACTAATATAATAAATACGAAAGTGTGTTTGTTTGTTATACTTTCACGCCCTGTTTACTGAACCAATTATCTTGAAATTTCGCATACACATAGTTAGAAGTATAGTGAAGGACAAAGCGTTTCATCCCGGAAAAAAAAAACACTGTTTTCGAAGGAAATTCACCTTGACAAAACCACGGGCAAAAGCTAGACACTTATATAAATAATTCTTCAGTTTAAATAATCATCAAAATCTGAAATTAGTGCTAATTCAATATTTTTGTTTGGATTTATCAAATTATAAAACAGTAACTGCGACAACGATATTACACACACATTAACCACTTTCATTACTTTGCTTTTCCGAAATCGGCAAAAAATAATGACATCATTCCTGCACCCTAACTAGACAAAACCGAGGGGGAGAGCGTTGTAAAAATAAACAGCGGCGTCCCGCGACTCATAACAAGTAGCCAATGCGCATGCGCCGCGTGTACTCCATTAACCAAGTTGCACAGATGTAGCTAAAATATATCATGGCTACGCTATGTTTTTTTTTATTTTGTTGACGATTTGGTTTTCAATATGGCCGTCGTGGCATCGGAGTGACATCGCTGTATGTATCTTTAAATTAAATAAAAAAATATTCACAATTTAAAGATTTTTTTCTTTCAAATCTTTTCTCTAAAATGGTCTATTTTATCGAAAAAACACATAAAATCACTATTATATTTTTTTTGGACTAGCCAATTAGTAGTATAGTAATACAACATTCAGTAGTCAACCCCCATTAATGAGCTAGCGCCTTCCGGAATGAGGTAAGCTTATTACCCGCTTACGTAACTGCAGTTACTTAGAAAAGTGGAGCGTACTAATGTTCTCACTCGAATAATGGAGGTTTCCGACGGACTTTGAGAAGCTTTTACTGAAACCAGTGGCCGACGAACTTATAGTTGATTGTTAGATAATACTTTTAGCATTAAGTCCGACAATTGTAAAAATATTTTCGACTTATGGAAAGTTTTGATAAATAAATTTATGTATTCAATGCGATAAGTCTTATTACAAATGCTTGTTTAAGATATTATAATATCCAGAATTCTCAATCAACGAGAAATATATTATATCGAAAAAAAAAATTGGAGCATTTTAAGAACGTATTTTATAAAAACATTAACGAGTACAATATTAACTCGTTTATAGCTTTTCCGAAATCCTCGAGCGTGTACGAGTGATGAGTGTGAAGGAACCGAGGAAGGTCTGTGCCCCTAGTATGAGTTTTTCTTAACGCAGACGCTAGCGACTGCGTTAGCGATTTAGTATGGCAAACCTGTACAGCGCCTCTGGCGGATAGTAAGGCAACTAAGAAATTCCATACAAAATCCTAACGCAGTCGCTAGCGTCTGCGTTAAGAAAAACTCATACTAGAGGCACTGTGGGTATCGTAGCAAGTGGAAACCTTTAATCACCGCCTTCTCTACGGAAAACCGACGACGTGATAATAGGCATGTTATAGTTTAACGTTGTATTTATATGTAGTACAAAATGAAGTCGCCCGCACTGTGTCAGTGAGCGCATAACTTTAAAACTATCAAACTTATTTTAATGCAGTTTTCACTAATAGATAAAGTGATTTCCAAAGAGTTTTTGGTATATAATCCATACTTCCATACTAATCCATACTAATATTATAAATGCGAAAGTCTGTCTGTCGGTCTGTCTGTCTGTCTGTCTGTCACCTCTTCACGGCTAAACTGCTGGTCCGATTGTGATGAAATTTGGTAGGGATGTAGTTACCTACCTGAGGTCAAACATAGGCTACTTTTGGGCGCGATATAACCGAGTCCCACGCGGGGCGAAGCCGCGGGGAACAGCTAGTAATACATAAACTACTTATTTGTTTAATTTTGTTTTATATCAACATTAGTAAATGATGATTTTGGTTGTTATGGATATGAGAGCCAGAGGAAAATGTCAGATTAATGTACGCAAGGTTTGTCTGTAAGGAAATAAAAGTATTGTTTTAATGTAAAGACGTTGTGATTTACCTGAATTTTGGAAATATCCTACATATATATGATTGCGTTGTGTAGCGTTGACGTTGCGACTATGTTGCGACAGGAGCAACTTTCAAGTAGTACCGTGTGCGCCGGCCATTTTGCATTCACACTGCAGACAGCTTGAAAATGTTGCACGCGGAATGGCGACGTCGGGAGTAGTGCAACTTCCACGATTAAATTACTGAGATGCAAATTACCGTTTTATTTCAAAACTCGCGCTCCGTTGCTCGTTCAAATTGCTAGTCCCATTTTGGATGCTAGCTGAAGTTGTATAAAGAATATTTAATACACAGGGTTGGGACGGTCTGTTAATTTTAACGACATAACTGACTTAAATTTGATGACCTTCGTGGCGTAATGGTTTACATGCCCCGCTATTAAGGAGATCCAGGGGTCGATCACCGGTCAGGTCAAGATAAAAAAATAATATATTTTTCCATATACTTACTTTGGGGCTACTCAATCTGTGATTTAAAAAAAAAAATGTTAAAATCCGTAATTCATTCCTGTTTATTTGTTATTATTATCATCATCATCATCATCATTTCGTGTAGGTGTCACGATCAATCGACCATGCCCACCCTGGTGTCAGAGTTCTTCGGAACCGCCTCTCGGCCTCTGACGTGGTTCCTTTAACGACTAACAGATGGCAGCCGGAACCAACGGCTTAACGTGCACGGAAAACTTAAAAATTAAATTTGTTATTATTAATGTTTGTGTCCCTCTATAATATTGTCATTTCCGTATATATATCGGATCAATAGTTACAAAACCGTTAAAATCTAATTAGCACAATTTACAACTAAGTTAACAAAAAAAGAACCTTAATGAGTGACAGCAAAATGGCCGGCAGTAGTCGGGATGCATGTATAACTTGGAGTCGGCAGTCTCGCCACTCCACTCAAGCCCCGTCTTTGTTCCGTTTCAAAGAGCTTTGTCTTTATTTAAACGTACGTTCTATGTAAACATTTAGGTAAAATGGCTCGATTCTTGAATTCCATGCCGATGAAAAGGTATTAAATCAGTTCAGCCGTTCTTGAGTTATAAATTGTGTAACCAACACGACTTTCTTTTATATATATATATATATATATATAGATTTAATTATTTCAAACGATTAAGAGAAACAACAAAGTCTTGTGATCAAAGCACTGTTCCCGAGGGAAATTTACGCGGGCGAAGACACGGGCGAAAAAGCTAGTTATAATAATAAATGGCATTTTGACACGCGAAGCCTGCAACACTACCCCAAACGTTGCAGTGTGACAAAAACAAACCAGACACCCAAAACCGTCACCACTCTTTCCCCCCCCCCCCCCCCCCATCACAAATCCGGTAATCCGGTAGGATCTTTACAGCGATCCGACCCCGGGATCCGCGAGGCTGGGACCGGCGCAATTATAGGGATCTCGCGTAATCCCGCATTGGGGGCGAAAAAACTGAAATGATAGCGTTTTGTCTATCAAAAGGTAAGGATGTGGTGGAAGTTGCTATGATATAATTATTTATTTAAACATCACATATGAAAGTTCATAAAGTTGTATTGTATAACGTTTTTTTGACAACCCTTGAAAATCCGGTAATTGGAAAAAACATATCTGCCATTTTTGGTATTTTTAAAGATATGGTTTTATATTTTACTGTATATTGCTGCGATATTTGTGTCTTATATTATTCAGCTTGATTTTGAACGAATATAGTTTAAAGCCACCAGAGAGGTGGAGGTAAATAATTCCAGCATATTTAAATCTACCCCAAAAGACAGTTCGGGATAGTTGGAGTTTTGACAACAGTTTCATAACCTTTTACCAAACATTAAAATATAACTCTGTAATATACAAACCGCTGACATTGTGACCCCACCTCGTGCACCCACAAATGGCTTTCCAATAATCCAACCTTGACGCGGCGTGTCGGCACGCCTGGGACGGTTCCGGAACGAGAATCATTTGAAGACCACGACTCTATTCCGACTATATACTACTGAGTAGAAACAGGTGTGCTATTTTTGAAATATATGACAGTAAAATCAGTGAGTTGAATCATGATCGTTTTCGACTCACCGGTTTTGGGTGAGTCATACTTCTCAAAAATGGCACTCCAGGCTTACGGTCCACCTGATAATTGTAACTCTAGAACGTTGAAACACCTAGCTACAAATATTTTTTGTGTTAGTCGGCATAACCAATAAACGCTCGAAACACGGGGTGGGGAAGGGAAGAAGAAGTAACTGTTCAAAAAGAAACTTTCATGGACAGAAATATAGATTAGCACTGATTAAGCTTTAAATAAATTGAGAGTGAAATGTCTACGGTCACGGAACAAAACGCAGGCGCAGACGCTGTTACTTCACATTCTGTGAGAGCGGTAGTACTACGTAATCAAGACAACATTTATTAGATGCCACCAAATGACTAAAAAAACATACCTACTAAGTTTCTAGGCTAACTTACGATAATCTATTAGCGTAAAATCCATACTAATCCATACTAATATTATAAATGCGAAAGTCTGTCTGTCTGTCTGTCTTTCTGTCTGTCTGTCTGTCTGTCTGTCTGTCTGTCTGTCTGTCTGTCTGTCTGTCTGTCTGTCACCTCTTCACGGCTAAACTGCTGGACCGATTGTGATGAAATTTGGTAGGGATGTAGTTAAAGACCTGAAACCTGTAGGTCAAACATAGGCTACTTTTGGGCGCGATATAACCGAGTCCCACGCGGGGCGAAGCCGCGGGGAACAGCTAGTGGATAAATAAATGGATCTTACGCGTTCCTGTCATTAGTACAAGGTGCTGAATGTGATCTTTTCGCTGACAGGTTTGAGCGTTTGATGTGAGAAATATTACAATTTTGTGCAAAGAATGAATGAATCTGTGTCCTACTTTAAGTTGTGCAACGCTTTGATTATTGAACTGTAATTCTGTACTACTTTTCTATGATTATATAAATAAATCTGCATCGCCGCCGTCTCCAAAATCTGTCGACAACGTCACAGGTACGGTACACGTAAGACAATAAGCTGGAATCGATTGGGACGCGCGCTGAACGAAGCCATGTCAATTGTGTGGTACAAGTCACAAGTGCACCTTCAACACTTGGCTTTATTTATCTTTATTTGGTGGCATCCAATTTATTTATTGCATTCACAGTGTAAAATAACAGATAACTAGATAGTATACAATGAAGCCACTGTCATTTTTAAGTAGGTACAATATGAACCCTGCGGGCGTAGCACATTGGATAGTGAAACGGCAAGCGGGCAATGAAAAAAAGGACAAAAAAATTGTTACCTCGAAATGAGGAAACTTGTGGTCTTATCATTGACTGAAAATTCTTTAAAACTTTCTTGAACCCTTAAGGTATTAATCTAGAAATCGTAATTTTGTGTGATAACTTTACTAATTATTTCTTTTATTAAAGGAAAAACTACGATGTCATTTTTTTAAGCTACCGAACACAACTGAACTCAGAGAAAGTTTACCATATACAACATTTTGTTATTTTTGATCAATATTTTTTTTAAGCTAATTAAAAAACAATTGTTCTATGCAGATTATCTTTTGCAAAACAATCATGTTATCGCTCACAAAACCGCCATCCGCTCGCATTTTAAACCTACATCAATCGGTACATGATATACACGAAATACCAATACATTACGATATTCCTATCATATTAAAACATATCTGCAAAACATCGTATGTCACAGCGAACTGGAAGTAAACTTTATTGCAAGAGAATAAGGTTCCAAACGATCTGGCATTTTATCTGCTTTTAGATTTATTGAATATTGCTCGACGCTGGAGAGGGTTTTGTCAGAGAAAATCAATGTTTATTGAAGAGTGGGATAAGTCTATCTGGTCAAACATACTGGGTTTATGTTTTTAAGTTACGAGATATAGCGAACACACTAAATAAACCAATGAGGAAAAGGGTTTCAGATCGTCTATTTCTTAAATTATTATGATATTAGGAAGGTTGCTGGCAACAATTGAATTGCGATACGACAGAGTAGGGATGCATGGCGTAGACAGAGGGAGGCTTATCCGTGCCAAGAACTGACATTACGATTTGAGTATAAACTACATACATACATATAACGCTAGTTTCTAGACCTTGACAATTTAATATTCTTTTGGCAGGCACTATTTGTCGCACACGTCCAACGATAATTAAAAAAAACTGTTTTAATATATTCGTATTCTTTATAATTTAACACAAGTAGTAAGTAATGAGTTAGTGTTTGTTATGTTACATACAAACGATACTAATAATAATAAAAGTACATATCATCCTCCTGCATCGTAATAACACGAGGTTGTGGAGCACGTCGGTGAATACTCAGACTTGAGAGAGATAGATTAAGAATAAAACAGAAGGGACGTTATGGCTAAGACACAGTAAATAGTTATTCTTTTATACATTTCAAAATTCATTCAAATTTACTCGGGATGTTCACCTTCAGGGAATGTGTTCATTTTGGGAATGTGACATTTTCGACATTGGAAGTGTAACTTTTCGTGAAATAATGTTATTTTAGGAATTATTGGAAGTGTGGTTATTGGCAAAGTAGACATTGTTCTCCGAAAGGCAAATGACGTCCTAAGCATGTTAATAAGGCTCGAGTGAATGCTGGCAAAATTGAAAACTGTATGACATCCATTCGCTCACTTTCCTTCAATCTGTAGTAATTATTAAAATCTTTATTGTTCCATAAGTTTTTTTTTAATGATCTTTGTGCAGCGAATGATAACAATACCACCCACCAAGTGGCACTTGGTAATAGGTTCAGATGTGGTTTAAGATAGAGCTCGCTGGTTCATAAAAAGCCAAAGAATACTTAGAAGAGACGTTTTCTCTACCAGCTATTAATTGGGAGAAACAGAACAACATCATATCAACTGTGAGCCTCGTTTGTTTAACTACCCTAAATATTTGCATAGAATAACAAAGTAAAGTTAATCGCTAGCCTCTCAGAGACAGAAGCCTATAAGGTATAAAACTAGCCAAATATAGTCATTATAATCTATGACAGATCTAAGGGTGGCGTCACCCAACTACACCATCTAACAGGTGGTTACCCCCGCCACCCTGTTTCAGTTATAACGCGAATTTCAAAGTTCCACGAAGCGCTCCTTCGATGTTTATGAAGACGCATTTAGAAAGATTTCCTCTTCGCAGAATATTACAGTTAATGTTATTCCGCGAAGGCTTTTCATGCTAAGTGGGAGCTACACTTCTGAGAAATTTACTTATTTGCTTTTAGATATTAGATATAATTTTATTTAATTATGATTTGAAAATAAATTTATGATATATATTTAAAATGATACATACATATAATCACGTCTTTATTGGGATCTACCCTACTATGGCTAGTGGGGTAGACAGAGCCTAGGGCCATAAGACCTTAGACCACGTTTAGCATGATGATAGTTGAAACAGGAAATCGATATTTAGTAATGGGTTGCTAGCCGCATCGCCTATGTCATGATATCCCCATTCGCCGATTCCCTCAGTCGATTTTTACGGCTTGCGCGCGAAGAGAAGCAGCTGGTAGATTCTATGTTTTTGTTTTTCTCCCAGACCAGTATGGATATTTAAAATAATAATAATAAAAATATGAAGTAATATGTACGAACGAAATAGTAGTAGCAGCAACTCTTAAACGTATTGCAATCTAAAGATACTTCTAGAAAGAGTATTTAAGACAAGACAGAAAGAAGACGAGAAATAGGAAGACCAAAAAGGAATCAACGATTAGTTTATGTCCGCCTAGTAATAATGTCTGACAACTCTTATACTTGAGCTGGTCTCAAAATTGAGTAGCGTTCGAGTATTCGGGCGTTAGAGATTATTTACGAGAAGATAGAAATAAGACGAGAAAGAAGATCAAGAAGCAATCAACGATTAGTTTATGTCCGCCTAGTACAAATTTTTCACAATTCAAACCCGTATGGCATTCTAAGAAGTCAAAATCATTCACACTAGGTAGATAAAATATTCAGGTTTTCCAGCCAGATTCTAAGAAGTTGTCCCTTAGAGTAAAACTCAAATCGTTTCCGTCAAAAGTCACTTTTTCTATATGGAAGCAAAACGTAGAAGGTCACAAATAAGATCTAGATATATCAATCGCTGTCTCCAGCAATTGCTTGTAATTTTTTGTCCAGAGTGGGAACACTGCCTGTGAGAAATACCAGTAAATCTTCACACCAGACGCTGTAAATGGTCATTGGTAAATGCAGATTCATGTTGTATGTTACAAAAAATAGTCACTGACCTTGTTCCTTGTCCCCCTTGGTGGCGGGCATCCGGCGGTCGGTGACGGCGGCGATCGATTGCTTCGGACTGTTGCGCTTCGACGAACTGCGAGACATCACCAGCGATTGGGGTATCTGGCGAGGAAACATTAACCATGTACTATTATTAACATGACTTGTATGTATTGAGTTCTTTATTATTTTTTTTAGGTTTCCGTACAAAAATGGACAAATCACACAGATTGAGTTAGCTCCAAAGTAAGTTCGAGACTTGTGTTATGGGAAATGTAGTAACGCGGGCAGGAGCTAGTCTATATATATAAAAATCAATTGCTGTTCGTTAATCTCGCTAAAACATGAGAATGGCTGGACCGATTTGGCTAATTTTGGCTCGATATATTTTTGGAAGTTCAGGGAAGGTTTAAACGATGAGAAAAGTGCATTCAGGCGCTACGGAGTTCGCCGGGACAGCTAGTCGATACTTCGATACTAATATTATAAATGCGAAAGTCTGTCTGTCTGTCTGTCACCTCTTCACGGCTAAACTGCTGGACCGATTGTGATGAAATTTGGTAGGGATGTAGTTAACGACCTGACGTCAAACATAGGCTACTTTTGGGCGCGATATAACCGAGTCCCGCGCGGGGTGGAACAGCTAGTTTGATATAAACGTGTATCTCACAAGTTTGTCTGATCTGTCTCCGGACGGCAGTCTCGCGATGGTGACGTCGGCGCTGTCCTCGGGCGGCGGCGGCTGCTGCAGCCAGTTGTACTCGCGCTTGTCCACCGGCACGCCGCGGCGCTCGTAGTCCTGCGCTTGCGTCCTAGAACACGACACGAGTGTACGCTCCTATACGCTCCTGTACTCCTGGTATGTGATTTTACAACGACGCTACCGACTGCGTTAGGATTTTGTATGGAATTTCTTAGTTGCCTTACTATCCGCCAGAGGCGCTTTACAGGTCTGCCGTACAAAATCGCTAACGCAGTCGCTAGCGTCTGCGTTAAAAAAAAACTCATACTAGGGGCACTGGTATGAGATTTTACTAACGCAGACGCTAGGCGACTCCGTTAACAATTTTGTATGAAATTATTTTTTAGTTTTTACGGCCATGGAAACTAGTAGTTTTAGGCCTTTCTTATTTTTTTAAATATTCTTCAGTCCTACTTTAGTCAAGTAAGTCTAGTCAGAGTCAGATGGCTAAGTGGCACGCCGCGACGCTCATAGTCCTGCGCTTGCGTTCTATAACACGACACTATCCTATACACTCACGCCGAAAACGTAAGCCCCCTAAACACGGGGGAGAGTTATTAAAATGCAATGATTGCATAGATAGGCGACACTATAGAGAACTTGTAGGGAGATCAAGCAGGTGCGACTGGAAATGCTAGTACAGCGCACTCTTCCGAGATTCGGCTCGTAAAACCGAGATATTGGTAGAGCCATGAGAGGTGGAGGGACATATTATGACCCTAGGCTCTGCCTACCCCGTATAGAATAAAGACTTGATTATATGTATGTATGTATTAAGATGATACCTTGGTAAACACTAGCGCCACCATCAGTTAAAAATAATTATTCACTGAAAACACAAGTTATCAAAAATCCGTCTAATGTAATTAAGTTTCTGGTTCTGAAGTTAATTTTAATCATATTAAATTATTTAATTGTAGTTCCATATAGTTACAAATTGCAAAACTGCCGTAAAAGTGGCCGTTTTAAGCAATATTGCAAGTAGTACATTGTCCCTTGGCTCTGTCTACCCCGTATGGAATAAAGACGTGATTATATGTATGTATGTATTAAGACGATACCTTGGTGAACACTAGCGCCACCATCAGCTAAAAATCATTATTCACTGAAAACACAACTTATCAAAAATCTGTCTTATGTAATTAAGGTTCTGGATCTGAAGTTAATTTTAAACATAGTCAGATGGCTAAGTGGCGGGTTGTGACAATGGGAGTCAATTTGAGTTCTGTAGCGACACAAGACTTATATATAAAATTCTGTAAAAATAGTATGAAAATGGAAATTATTAAATGAGTAACAGAAAATAACAAACGTTAACTCACCTTAAACTTTCATAACAATCTAAACATACAACGGCGTAATCGCCATTTTCTAATAATAATGAATTTTCCGTCCGCCTTTGAACTAAAAATGGGAATTCCTGAAACAAACAACACAATCATGTAAACTATCAGGTGGGCCGTACGCCTGTTAGCCTACTAATAGTAAAAAAAAAATACCATATGAAACAGGAATGGACTTTTAAATAAATAATTTGTAACGTTGTTTTATACTAACCTTAGACATAAGTTACATAATATAATGAGTCATTGTTACTTAAATAAATAAATTCATTCATTCATTCAATATTCGATCAGTCGATTCGTAATGGACCCATGTATGTATGCGGGTATTTATTTTTACACCGTTCTAGTCTAGCTTTGTAGGCTTCTCTGGTATGTAAGTTGGGTTGACTTAGGTAACTCCTGCGACTCTTAAAAAGCTAAAAACAATTATATTTAGTACTAGCAACCCTTCTCTGCTTCGCATGGGCATAAAAACCTTCCTCTTCAATTACTCCATTAAAAAAAACGCATCAAAATCCGTTGCGTAGTTTTAAAGATTTAAGCATACAAAGGGACATAGGGACAGAGAAAGCGACTTTGTTTTATGAAGTGATAGTGATAACCGGCTAATCAAAATTTGAATTTATCTTTCCTTTTACTATGTACTGTTATCTAATGACGTCTTTGTGTCACTCGTCAAATCCATCATATAACCATATCATTTGTCACGGGCCGAGAGGCGGTTCCGAAGAACTCTGACACCATAGTCGACTGACCGTGACGCCCACACGAGATGATGATGATGATTTGTGAGTAAACTTTGGGGTATAAAAACGCCACTTTGAGCAATTCATCGAATCGATTCATATTACGAATTCCTTGGCAATTCTGTAGCAATTCCTTTAATTTTTGTAAAATGACCAACTAAACTTCGCAATTCCTCTTCAAAAAAAAATTGAAAGAAATAGGAATTGCTAAAGAATCTTTCCTTTTACTATGTACCGTTATCTAATGATGTGTTTGTGTCACTCGTGAAATCCATCATATAAGCATATAATTAGTGAGTAAACCTTATATAGTTGTGAATAAGGCAGTGTTCATGTCTCAGCGCCATCTACTATAAATCTTGCGAACTAAATTGACTGTGGCGTGCTTTCAGCTGCTCGTTTCTCGTTTATCGTGTATTGATAATTACTACCTAATGTCATATATAGTGACTAGATGGCGCGCAGTGACGGTTTAACTTATATTGTAAAGTAGCATGTAAAAAGGCGGCAATTATACGGAGAATTTCGTGACAGCAACAGGCCTTTCATTTCGACTCCCAAAAACCTACATCAAATATATACAAGTTTGAAGACACTCAAACAGTTCACCTTGATGGGCAGCGCGCGCACCCGCTTGCGGTAGGTCTTGATCCCGCACAGGTGGCAGTGGTAGTCGTGCGTGTTGTACACGCGCCGCTCCGCCGCCGAGCCGCCCAGCGACTCGTAGCTGCACCACACACCACACACCACACACGGCACATACATTACTACCAGTAGGTCGACCGCCTAACTCGGTTCTCTCCTCTCGTAATGGCTACTTGTATCGCTGAGCCACATTTCGCTCCGTCTTACGCTAAAACGCTTAAAAATTTTTTTTTTTTGTTGACATTGGCAAAAAAAAATTTTTTTTTAAGCCTTTTGTGCGTAAAACGGAGCGAAATTATACAAGTAGCCATTACGAGAGGAGAGAATCGAGATAGGCGGTCGACCTACAGGAGTCCAGGAGTGCCGTTTTTGAGATGTATGACCCACCCAAAACCGGCGATTCGAATGATTATCGTTCGAGTCACCGGTTATGTCGCATGAAAATCATTCGAAAACGAACGATCCGGTTTTGGATATGTCATACATTTCAAAAATAGCATTCCTGTAGGTCGACCGCCTATCTCTATTATCTCCTCTCGTAAAGGCTTATTTTTTTTACATTATGGAATTTGTTGTAACTAACAAAAAAACATTTTTTTTAACGCGTTTTTTATGTCTAAATGTGGCGATAGCGATACAAGTAACCATTACGGCAGGAAAGAATAGAGATAAGCGGTCGACCTAATGGACGACCGAGCTTCGCTAGTTTTATGCAGTTTTTGCGTGAAAATATGGATAAAATGAATTTTCCCAAAATAAAGCGAATTCATCAAAAAAATTCTGTCAATAATTATCTTAAAAACCCTATAATTACTGTAACCCTATAATTAATCTTTGAGCAACACGGCCTTCGTACCAAAAGGGAGTAGCCATACGTTGCGTTCCCCTCTGTCAAAGTATAAGCCAAATCGACATATGCAATGTATTATTGTATGTAATTGTAATCTGTACACAAATTATTTGCTGTTTTGTTTCATTTCTGTGTAACTTATAGTTACCTCTAGATAATATAACACTAATATTATAAAGGCAAAAGTTTGTAAGTGTATGTATGTTACTCTTACAGAAAAACGGCTAAGCCGATTTGGCTGAAATTTGGAATGGAGATTGCTTAGACAAAACTTATAGTTACTTCTAGATAATATAACACTAATATTATAAAGGCAAAAGTTTGTAAGTGTATGTATGTTACTCTCACAGAAAAACGGCTAAGCCGATTTGGCTGAAATTCGGAATGGTGATTGCTTAGACTTTAGACAACACACAGACTATATTTTATCCCGGGATTCCCACAGCAGCAGCCCCGGGCCACAGCTAATTTTTAGATAGAATATGCGATAAGCAATGGCAAGCACTCACCGCCGCCACTGGCTGAGCAGCGAGTGGTAACAGAATGTGCAGACGAGAGCCGAGCCGTTGTCCCGCAACTGCTCCGCGTTCGGGTGACTCTGATGAATAAAAAAATTACATTATTAATACGACAAAAACATTAAGGTGATACCTCGGTGAACACTAGCGCCACCGTCATTTAAAAATCATTACTCACTGAAAACACAAGTTATCAAATATCCCTCTGCTGTAATTATGGTTTTAAATTATTAAATTATAATTCCCTATAGTTACGAATTGCATTATTGCTTAAAACGGCCACTTTTAGCAGTTTTGCAATTTGTAATTATATGGAGCTATAATTTAATAATTGAATATGTTTAAAATTATCTTCAGATCCAGAACCTTAATAACAGCAGAGGGATTTTTGATAACTTTTCTTTTTTTTGATAACTTTTCTTTTCAGTGAGTAATGATTTTTAAATGACGGTGGCGTGTTCACCGAGGTATCACCCTAACCATAAAGTTGACGGGAAGAAATTTATATAGTGCGATTGGATTCGTATCAAAATGTATATGTATTTAATTATTTATTTAATTCATGTACACTTCGAATACAAACAGAGGACACTTAAAATTAGGAAATTTAACAAGGGTGTATTTTTGTATAGGTATTGATTTATTTTTGTAAATGGAGATTATTAAAAAATACAATTATTTTATCCAGACACACGTTTAAGACGATATATTGGTGAACACTAGCGCCACCATCATTTAAAAATCATTATTTACTGAAAACACAAGTTATCAAAAATCCGTCTTATGTCATTAAGGTTCTGGATCTAAAGTTAATTTTAAACATATTAAACGGAACTATAATTTAAATTAACTTCATCTTAAGTAAATCTGATTGGAAATCAATTAGAAAAGTCTATGTCTAAGCATTAAACGTTTTGTGGGAGAAATAATAACAAAATACGGTTTAGTCGAATAACATGACAAAATATACTTATACAAAAGGTAATACTCGTATACTTATATAATTTATAGAAACAACTTCTCAAAACAGTAAGGCACAAAAAATATGATACCCTAATGTGTACAATTCGCCATTTTGTTTTTATGTCGGAAGAATCTAAGGGTTTTAAAGATACCTCACAGATCTATACTTGATGAGCCGTTCAAGACTTACAACAAATATTCACACACATACAAGAACCCTTACAACATAACACTCCTTTTTTTGGTCAGTAGTGTAAAAGAAGAGTGTTACCTGATGAGTCAATAAACAGGGGAAGTAGGGCGCGTTCCCTTGAGGCTGCCCGTACAGTATCCGCGCCAGTGTGAAGTCCGAGTGCAGTCCACATAGAAAACAATATATTGACGTACACGCTGAAACAAAATCGTATATTGCTACAATAGAGTATCGTTATTGGCCATCTATCTATTTTATAACAAGCAATTATTTAATCTATTTTCTATCTAGCAACCCCATCACTATTGATTTCCTGTTTCAACTACAATTATGTTAAACGTTACCTAAGGTCTTATGGCTCTAGGCTCTGTCTACCCCGTATGGGATAAAGACGTGTGTATGTATCTATTTAATCAAAATCATTTCGTGTAGATGACACGGCCAATTGACCATGCACAACCTGTTGTCAGAGTTCTTCTGAACCGCCTCTCGGCCTCTGACGTGGTTCCTTTAACGACTAACAGATGGCAGCCGGGACCGAGCCCCGAATTAAATTCTCAATTATCCAACTCCGAATGTAAGGTTAATGTGCCTTCCGAAGCACGGAATCATCTTGATTATCAGGTGATCCACGCCCGTAATTTCCTAACCAAACTGGAAACAACTAAACAAAGTATGTTTCCCGTGGGAATTGAGATATTAAATATTACTTGAACTGAATTTCTAAAATTGAAATTATTCTTTGCATAAAAACTAAATCTATGACATAAATATATTTCATTTATCCATTAACCCGCTTGCCGTTCCACTTTCCTAATCTGCTACACCGACAGAGTTCGATTGTACCTACCTTAAGAAGTCGGTTAAAAAGACAGTGACTTTTGTATATGTATACCTATAGTTAGAACTTTTAATGTACAATATGAAATGTAGTCCATACTAATCCATACTAATATTATAAATGCGAAAGTCTGTCTGTCACCTCTTCACGGCTAAACTGTTGGACCGATTGTGATGAAACTTGGTAGGGATGTAGTTAACGACCTGAGGTCAAACATAGGCTACTTTTCGGCGCGATATAACCGAGTCCCACGCGGGGCGAAGCCGCGGGGAACAGCTAGTAAATAAATAAATAAATTGAAATAGTTCGTTAATGAGTAATGTTACTCACCGTTATTACTAGCGACGGTCCTGTCGGAGGTGGTGGAGGGCGGCGTGGGGATGACTCGCTCGCCGTTCGCCGACGAGTTGGACGGCAGCGGCGACGGGATGTTGTACCTGCCGAGCGATAGCTTTCATTTATTCATTCATTCATTTATGTCACGTGGGCTAGACAGTGATGCCTGTTTGTCGATCTCAGACGTGGTTTTATAAATACACACACATTTTAAGAAAGCTATATATGTGCCCCACACCTGCCTCTCGAAGTCTATCCAAGAAAATGCATAACGGGAAGTTTAATCCATAGTTTCAATGCACCTTCTTAGTACGCGTGGGCTCCTAGTACCTGGCAAGGACAAATCTTGAGCACGTTAACACGCTCACGAGCAAGCTATTTCTCCACGTCCGCATCTATGAAAGGGAATTAATTATACATTATGGATAGAGTTGATCATATGAGTGGTATTCTAGTGCTACCTTCTTAGCATCCATCCAAGTGTCTGACACAATAATTTCCTTTCCCGCGCCGTCCCCTCTAAAGTCAAATAAAGAAAGTGAATCACTAGACAGTTGATAATACCTGGGATGCTCCAGTGACACCTTATTAGCATTCATGAGCGCCTAGTACCTGGCCAGTAACCACACACACACACAGTTTGAAGTATTGTGCCCGGCAACGGCATCTCTAGAATTCAAGCAAAGAAAGTGCATCATTTGACTGATCATACAGCTGTGATACTCCAGCAACACCTTCTTAGCGTCCATGAGCGCCTAGTACCTGGCAAGTGTCTGACACAGTGATTCTCCTTCCCCGCGCCAGCCCCTTTAGAAGTCAAGCAAAGAAAGTGCATCATTTGACTGATCATACAGCTGTGATACTCCAGCAACACCTTCTTAGCGTCCATGAGCGGCTAGTACCTGGCAAGTGTCTGACACAGTGATTCTCCTTCCCCGCGCCAGCCCCTTTAGAAGTCAAGCAAAGAAAGTGCATCATTTGACTGATCATACAGCTGTGATACTCCAGCAACACCTTCTTAGCGTCCATGAGCGGCTAGTACCTGGCAAGTGTCTGACACAGTGATTCTCTTTCCCCGCGCCAGCCCCTTTAGAAGTCAAGCAAAGAAAGTGCATCATTTGACAACTGATCATACCTGCGATACTCCAGCATCACCTTCTTATCATCCATGAGCGCCTAGTACCTGGCAAGTGTCAACACAATGATCGTTCTTCCCCGCTCCGGCCCCACTAGAAGTCAAGCAAAGAAAGTGCATCATTTGGCAAATGATCATGCCTGCGATACTCTAGCAGCACCTTCTTAGCATCTATGAACTCCTAGTACCTGGCAAGTGTCTGACACAGTTATTCTCCTTCCCCGCGCTATCCCTTCTTAATGTCAAGCAAAGAAAGTGCATCATTTGGCAAATGATCATGCCTGCGATACTCTAGCAGCACCTTCTTAGCATCTATGAACTCCTAGTACCTGGCAAGTGTCTGACACAGTTATTCTCCTTCCCCGCGCTATCCCTTCTTAATGTCAAGCAAAGAAAGTGCATCATTTGAAAGTTGATCATACCTGCGATACTCCGGCGTCACCTTCTTATCATCCATGAGCGCCTAGTACCTGGCAATTATCTAAAACAATAAGTCTACATACCTCCGATGCTCCAGAGGCACTCTCTCCGCATCCATCAGCTCCCACTGCCTCGCCAGATGTCTCACACATCGGGAGCAAGCCAGCACCCTCCCCCCTCGCCCGGCGCCCCCCGCCCCGCCCCCCGCCCCCGCGCCGCTCGACGCCAGGCAGGGGAAGTGCATGGCGTGCGAGTTCATGTACTCGGCCGTGGTTGACAGCCATTCCATCGACTGCTGCGGGAACAGGCCAGCGCAAACGTAGCACCTGTTGAGGTGATAAACATTTTTTTAATAGTTTTTACTTTTAAGATAAATATATAGATCGTAGTGGAAGTAGAACAAACACTGAAAGAACTAAAATAAATTATATATTAAAATAATAAATCCAAGTTCTAGAGACACGACATTTTTATATATTGAGAAAAGAATCAACAACAAAAATGCTAGGCAACCAAAAGCGGCCTGTAGCTCTATTGCAGGTTAGTATAAAACCTCCAACACGCCCCCTCAATTGAGCTACCGAAGCCCTAAACCAGCTATACATTTATAATGTTTAAATACAGGTAAAGCCTTAGTTAAAACATCAGCTAACATCGAATCTGTCGATAGATGCCTTAACTCAATAACATCAGATTTCAGTATATCTCTAATAAAGTGATACTTAATATCTATATGTTTGCTTCGAGCATGATAAACTGGATCTTTGGCCAAATATATCGCCCCCTGGTTGTCAACATAAAATGTAGCCTTTGCGAGTCCTACCAAACCTAACTCTTTTAATAAACTACTAAGGTAGAGGACTTCTTTCATTGCTTCGCTAACACTAACATACTCTGCTTCAGTCGAGGATGTAGCCACAGTTCTTTGCTTTTGAGATCGCCAAGAAACAGCTGCACCTCCTAATTTAAAAACATAGCCCGAATATGATTTCCGGTCAATTATACAATTGCCCCAATCGGCATCTGAATAACCTAGTATGTGAATGCCGGTTTTACTGTAAGTCAAACCATAGTCTATAGTCTTCTTTAAATATCGAAGAACCCTCTTAGCCGAAATCCAATGAATATGATCAGGGTTAGCTGTGAATTGTGCTAATTTCGAAACAGTATTTGAAATATCAGGTCTTGTACCCACGCTAAGGTACATCAAAGAGCCAATCAATTCACGATATGGCCACAGATCCTGATCCTGTTTCATATTACCTTCACTTTTCTTTGGTGGTGGAAATTTAAGACCTACTTCGAATGGTGTAGATACAGTCTTACAATCTTCCATACCAAACTTCTTCAACAAATCTTGAATATATTTTCGCTGAGAAAGACTTATTTGACCATCTGTTTTATTTATTTCAATACCCAAACAGTATTTAGTTGGTCCAAAATCTTTTAGTTCGAAATCTTTTGCTAAATCCCTTTTAAATTCTTGGACTAAATTGATATCTTGTGATGCAACCAAAATGTCATCCACATAAATAATAACTAATAATATTATTCCATCTTCCCCTCGCTTGAAATACAGACATGGTTCATTAATAGTTGGCATCAGATTCATTTTTCGCAATTTCTCATCCAATCTGAGATACCACTGCCTTCCTGCTTGCTTTAAACCATATAATGAACGCTTTAATAAACAAGCATTTCCTCCAGCTTTATAATCACACAACATTTGCATGGCACGCTTCCTAACTGCGGAACTTTCATCTTCTCTTTCGATTAAAATACCTAAACTTTCTTCTAAAATCTTTGGTATTTGCATGTATACCTCTTCATCAAGTCGGCCATATAAGTAAGCAGTATTGATGTCCAATTGATGAACTTCGAGACCCAGTTCAACAGCAAGTGCCATCAATAACCTAATTGTTTCAAGTCTCGCTACTGGCGCATAAGTTCTTTTATAGTCTATGCCATGTCGCTGACTGAACCCTTTCGCTACCAGTCTAGCCTTCTTCTTAGTTGTCATATCGTTGTTAAGCTTAGTAGTAAGTACATAACGACAACCTACAACCGATCGATTTTCTGGCTTTTTAACAATATCCCAAGTATCGTTCTTTACCAAGCTTTTAATTTCAGACAAAATTGCTTCTCGCCATCCTTCATTCTCATTACTCGATAAAGCCTGTTCAAGGGATATCTCTTCAGCCATTGCAGAGAAAAATTCTTCTTCATTCTCCTGCAAAATTTCATCTACAGCTTGTTGGTCCGTCTCAACAGGTCTACCATTGGTGCCAGATTCTACATATTGTTCAGACTCCTCTCCATGTACCTCTACCATCTTAAAAACCTTTTTAGGACGACCGCGTTCTCCTTTCACAAGTCTTGGTCTTCCTGGAGCTCGTTTTAAAGCTACTTGTCTACTATTCTCCTCAGTAGCTTGCTCAAGTTCCTGTGTATGTAAATGGCCAGTATGATTATCTCCATCCCCACTGCCACTTACGACACTATCTTCTTCTTGCTGAATGTCATTTGTGATGTTCTGTATATTGACGTGATCACCGGCGCTCGAAGGCATTTCACATAAAGATTGGACAGGTACATCAAACTCCACAACATTTTGTGTTTTCATTTTTGATTGAATCTGATCTGCAATCTTCAGTTCAATATTCTGTGAATTCTTCATTGTCTTCTCATTTAAAATGAATTTCACATCTCGAGCTTCTATGACCTTGTGTTCTGATGGTATCCAAATTCGGTATCCTTTTGTTGATCTAGGATATCCTACAAAAACTCCTTCTCTAGCACGTGCATCAAACTTATCTTTTCCTGGTGTCTTATCCAATACGTATGTTTTTGTTCCAAAATTTTGAATATTTGACAGATCCACAGCAGTTTTCATCCATTTCTCAAATGGAATCCCACCATTCAAACTGCTAGTAGGGCAGCGGTTACGCACATAACAAGCAGTTATAACAGCATCCGCCCAAAAACCTACAGATAACCCAGAAGATAATAACATACACCTAGCCATTTCAATTAAAGTTCTATTCATTCGTTCACTGACACCGTTCATCTGGGGTGTGTGAGGTATTGTCAGTCGTCTTTGAATACCTTCATTTTCTAAAAATTGGTCAAATTCATGATTGCAGTACTCACCACCATTATCAGTTTGAAGAAATTTTATTTTCTTTCCTGTTAATTTCTCGGCGTAAGTTTTGTAAAGCTTAAATGCACTTAATACTGCACTTTTCTTTCCTAATAAATAAACTTCACACCATCGAGAACTGTCATCAATAAAAGTTACAAAATATTTTGCACCGCCTATTGATTGAGTTTTCATCGGACCTACTACGTCGGAATGGATGATACGTAACAATTCATTACATGGCCCTTTAGACTTCGAAAAAGGTAATAAACTCATTTTTCCTCTAGCACATATATCACAATTAGATATATTACGCAAATCTGTTTCCTTCACATTATATCCGCAATGGTTCAACAATTTCAAGAGATCTTTACCGTTTAATTGACCCATACGCTCATGCCAAGCTAATAAGTCCAGTGAATTTGTAACAGTACAAGCCTGTTCATTCAAATCCTTAAACAAATAAAGATTTCCTACACGTTTCGCCGTCATAACAGTATTACCTGAAGTTGCATCATTTATACAGGCCCTATCTTTAGAAAATTTAACTACATACCCATTATCTGTAATTCTCGCAACCGACAATAGATTACTCCGCAGATCTGGTACGTATAAAGTATTTCTAAAAGTTAACCTCCTGCCTGATGCTGACAACCTTACGTTACCCTTGCCTTTTACATCCGTTGACAGATTCGATGCTAGACTGAGTTTATCCTGCAAAGTACAAAAATTATCAGTAAATTTATCTAAATCATTACACAAATGTGATGTACAGCCACTATCTAGGATCCAGTCATTCTTAGTAGATTGTAAACAATTAGAAAAATTTGTACAATTAAAATGAATATCAAAAGTACTGTCCTCCTTATTAAAATCTGTGGCACATCTAGCGTCGTTTTTATTTTGCTTCATCTTGCATTCTGAAGCTTTATGTCCAAATTCGTGACATTTATAACATTTATACATAAATTTACTTTTCTTAACTTTTTGTCCTTCCTGGTTAAAAATCTTTTTCTGTCCTTTGTTTTTGGCATACATAGCTCCCTCTATAGTCTCTTTATATGATGAGCTCGAGCTATCCCACTTTTCCAAAATCTTAATTTTCAATATCTCTATATTGGGTAATTCATCTCTACATTCCATAGCACATCTAAAATTTTCGTAGCTATCTGGTAGACTATACAATAACAATATAGATAACATGTCGTCGTGTACTTTAATACCCATATCACATAGCATGTTCACTGTTTCGAAGAAATTGTTCAGATGACATTTCACGTCATCTCCTTCTTTCATCCGATTCAATGTTAATTTCTTTAACAAACTTGCCTTCCTTACAGATCCCTTTGGTGCGTAAATCGTCTCTAACTTTTTCCAGACATCGTGCGAAGAATCGCACCCCCTAATATGCTTCAACTCACTTGGACACATCGCCATAATTAAGTCAGCCTTAGCCATTTCGTCATTATCAGACCATGCGCTCGCTGCTTCTGCATTATCTGGCTTAGACAGTGTACCATTCGCATATTTCCATACCTTGTTTCGTATGAGCAACGCCTGTACTTGGATTTTCCATGTTTCGTAGTTCGATCCATTCAGTGGTTCAATTTTCGTGGAGGTGGCCATAACCTTTTAAGATAAATATATAGATCGTAGTGGAAGTAGAACAAACACTGAAAGAACTAAAATAAATTATATATTAAAATAATAAATCCAAGTTCTAGAGACACGACATTTTTATATATTGAGAAAAGAATCAACAACAAAAATGCTAGGCAACCAAAAGCGGCCTGTAGCTCTATTGCAGGTTAGTATAAAACCTCCAACATTTACGGCCATGGAAACTAAACCTTTAAGGCCTTTCTTGAATTTATTAATCTTCTTCAGTCCTACTTAAGTCAGTCAAGTCAAAAAGTCAAGTCAGTAGTCTAGTCCAGTCAAGTATGTCTAGCTAGTCAGAGTCAAATGGCTAAGTGAAGCGGTGGAAAAATTTCACTTAGCTATAACTTGGAGATTTTGGTGACAAAGATAAAAAGTCACGTAATCGACACTGTACCACTTCCCAACACTCACGCTTGTTCACGAACACTTTGCGAATAATAATCCGCCAATATTACGCACAAATACTCGAAAAAACCTGTTTTGGAAATTAAATACAGCGCGGGCATAGCGACAGTTTACTTTCCCTCCAAAAACTCGAGGTTGAAGCAACCATAGAGAAAAGTATACCATTTATTATACAGGTTGACTAGAAGGGATCCTTGTTAGGGATAAGTCCGCCTTTTGTTGTGTTCTATGTTGTATCATCAATGTTCTTTCTGTACAATAAAGTTTTTACATACATACATACCATTTTACGCTTGGCACAACGGGTTATGGGACAACTATGGGCATAAATTTATGTAGTTTTTTTTTAAGTCAAACTTTCTATTATAATATTGTATGTGAATATCGTTGTTGGGTTTATAATTAAATTTAGTTGAAAAATAACTTTGATTCAAGTTTGTAAACCTGTTTATGGCCCTATATTATACAATAATACTTAATTAAAAAAAAAAAACAACCAAATTGCGATGCAAATTCCCCTGACCCGGCGCAACAGTGCCAAAAGAAAACGAGTAGAAAAGGACAAAGCAGTGATTTTCGTTTGCGGAATTTTTTTATCGAAAGCAAAGACAATCTAAGGGGCCGTCTCTACGAGCAGCAGTTATGGCAATATTATTGTCGTGCCATGTTCTACATTAGTTTATCCTTTAATACCCCAATAGTACGAATAAAATTGATAGGCATAGGCGAGGCCTTCGCTGAGCTACTCGTACCACTAAGTATAACAATCCATTTGTCAATGGAAAAAAATCCTTAGGCAGCTTGCATAATCTGACGCAATGTCGGTCACTAACACAAACGAAATAGTATGGCCTGAAATAAAGCAATTTACGGCCGAATAATATTGGAATTTTTATTAAGTTAAGCTATTTTAAAAGGAAAGGACGACTTAAAAATAAACGAGTTCGTTAATTGCTATTTCGGCTGAGGCTTGTATATGTTAAACGCTTTCGTAAAACGAGAATAAGAAAAAATCGTTTAAATTTCTTCACTGGCATTGTCTAAAATAGCTCTTGTTTTGTTCCTTTATCGTTTTTTTTTTATCCGCATACTGATTTAAAAGAATAAAATATTGTTATCCTAAAATAACGGGTACGAAAGAAAACTTATTCTAGCAATATTTATTCCCGAGAGTACAAGAGTGAGAAAACAATATTACCTATATAGTCCCATGCCATTCTCGCCGGAAACAACTTGGCTAGGACTACTCGCGAGCGCGTTCGAAGGCCTTTTCAAAGATTGACTCGAACTAGTGCTCTTCATGTCGTAGGGCTTAAACCTGCAACGAGGGATGACAAACATTTAAAAATTAAGTTCCATATTCCATACATCCCCGATATACGAAACCCTAAGTTTAACTGTTGGTTGGCTAGTCCAAAAAAATATGAGTGATTTTTATGTGGTTTTTCGATAAAATAGACTATTTTAGAGATACAAATTGAGAGAAAATATACTTAAAATTGTAAATATTTTTTTATTTCATTTTAAAGATACATACAGCGATGACGTCACTCCGCGTTGAAACAAAGTATTTAGGTTATTTTTAGTAGAATAAAAATATTCCAATGACAGATTTTGACGATTTGACTGGCTTGTGCTAGCAATACTTCCAAGCAAAGAGTATATAATCGTTATGCTGCCAACTTACAGAACAAAATTGAGAAAGTACAATTATCATACAATTTATTTGACCTTGTAGAAAATTTTTGAAAATGAAGGTAATTGGGTTTTTTTCTATTATCGCAAAAAATATTTGCTTAAATAAAAATCTGATTATAGCAAACTGTTTTCTAAGTCTATTCCTCGACATGGTTTTCGAGTTAGACATCTTTGTAAAAAAATTGACTAGCCAATTACTAGATGGCAGTTGTTAGACTTTGTCAGATGCTATTGAGCAGCCTGAAAAATCTGACAGTGTTGACCACTACCACACCTGGATCATTTACCTATTGGTCTGGTTTCCCTGTAAAAAGGGTTACAGAGGTCAAAAGGCAGTCTCTACTATCACAGATTACAGAAAACTATACTAGTTCAGATATTCAACTGCCATACAAAGAAACAAGCCGAGTTTTAGTGTACAAATAATAATCCTCCCCATACTGAAACATCTTAACGGCATCTATCGATCATCATTGTCATCACTGTGATTCTAAATCCGATAATTTATTAAAAAAGAACTAAATCGGTTTGTGGTAGGATGACGATACTTTAAACGATTTTATTTTTGCCAAAAATAGGCGGGATCCTAATTTAAATTTTAATCCTTATAGCGCCACCTATCGGCAAGAAAAAGAACTAAATCTTTTTCTTAGGCAATGGAACCCCAGGCATGTATAAATCAGTATCGCCCAACAAGGAAACCAAAATTAAAAGCTCCTAAGCGCTAAAGTTAAAACTAGTATTTCACTCATAGTTTATTATATTATTTATTTCCATATTTGTTTCTGTACCGCCTACCCCCTTTTTATTTCCACTTTGTTCCTATCCACCATAAGGTTGGCTGGAAGAAATTGCATTAGCGATAAGTCCGCCTTTGTACACATTGTTTGAATTTGTATCAACATGTATAATTTATTTGTTATTGGTACAATATATAAAGACTACATCTATCTATCTACACTTCACGCCCTATCTACTGAATCAATCATCCTGAAATTTCGACAGAGTATTGAGAAAAACATAACTTTCATCCTGGAAAAAGCACTGTTCCTGAGGGAAATTCATGCGGGCGAAGCCGCGCGCGAAAACTAATGGTACGATAAAAAGTATATCTATCTAGGAAAAACGCTCGGAAGAATTATTCAACTCACCGAATGTTATTAGAATGCGAGTTGTTATGCGCGGGGTTGGGTTCCCCATTTTCTCCGTACGCCGGATACTTGAGGGGTATACTTTTGTAACACGACGCGCAAATCTGCACCATGCCTGTGAACAACACATTAGACACTGTATTATTGCTTGCCATATATAAAAGGAATGACTAATTTTCATATCTTCTCATTATCACTAGCAGTGATAGTGAGAACTATCACCACATACATAGTATAAAACAAAAAACAAAGTCGCTTTCTATGTCCCTATATCCCTTTGTATGCTTAAATCTTTAAAACTACGCAACGGATTATGATGCAGTTTTTTTAATAGATAGTGATTCAAGAGGAAGGTTTTTATGTCCATGCGAAGCCGGGGCTGGGGGTCTAAAAACGCCACTTTAGCAATTCTGCGAATCGAATTCATATTACGAATTTCTCAGCAATCCTGTAGCAATTCCTCGATTTTCGGAAAATGGCCAACTAAACTATGCAATTACTCTTTAAAAAATTTGAAATCAATAGGAATTGCTAAAGAATTGCTAAGGAATTCGTAATATGAATTCGATTCGCAGAATTGCTAAAGTGGCGTTTTTAGACCCTCTAGTCGCTAGTATCATCATATTGTATGTCTTCAAAAATGTTTCTTTTGCCTTCCTGTATGGCCATCGCCTTGCAAGTCATATGGTTTTGATTGCGACGCATCACATGTCCGTACCAACGTTAGCGGTTCACTCTAAGCTTTTATGATATATTAGCAACCTAAAATGTGTCAAGAATACTACACATCCTAATTCTATCCTAACTAATATTACAAATGCGTAAAGAAGTTTATTTGTTACGCTTTAACGCCCTATCTATTTCATCAATCTTTCTGAAATTTCGCATACACATAGATAAACTTCTATCTGTTGAGAAGGACATACCTTACATCCCAAGAAAAAGGACTGTTCCCGTGGAAAATTCACGCGGGCGAAAGCTAGTTACCAAAATTCCGACCCTGACCTTGTGGACTAATAGGGCTGGCGTCCTGGTGCGGCTTGAGCGTGGTGATGAACGGGTAGTAGGGCTCCCTCTCGGGGTTGGGGCAGCAGTACACCAGCCTCAGCTGCGAGCTGGGCGCGCCCACGCCGCACACGTAGCACACGAACGACGCGGTGGAGGGGGGCGCGGGCGGCTCCAGCGAGGGCGAGTGCGCGTGCGCCGCCAGCGACTTGTCGCCCGAGCTGGCCAGGCTGAGCGGCGAGGGCGGCAGCAGCGACGGCGGCCGCGTGCGCAGCGTGTACACGCGCTCGTTCGCCGGGACGCCTCTCATCTGTGGACAACAGGGATTACAAATGTTGTACAATAATTATCAACTTTAGCATTTGATCTGCGTGGAACAAACATCAGGTTTTAGTACCTGGGCGACCGAGCTAAGCTCGTTTTATGCAGGAAATCTTTATGCGTAAAAAAATTGGGTAAAATGCATTTTCACAGAGATGGAACCTAGCTATATTATCTTTTTGACTATGTATGTATGTTTAAAATTTCAAAGAAATCGTTAGAGCCGTTTTCGAAAACGCGAGTACAAATAAATTTATATATTTACTAGCTGTTCCCCGCGGCTCCGCCCGCGTAGTAATCGGTTATATCGCGCCCAAAAGTAGCCTATGTTTGATCTCAGGTCGTTAACTACATCCCTACCAAATTTCATCACAATCGGTCAAGCAGTTTAGCCGTGAAGAGGTGACAGACAGACAGACAGATAGACAGACAGACAGACAGACTTTCGCATTTATAATATTAGTATGGATAGTATGGATATGGAAGTATGGATATAAAAATATTGCTTGTTTAGTATAGGATAAAATTTATTTCTTTAGTCTCTCCCTACCTCTGCGGGCAACAGGCTTAATAATATGTATGTTATGTTAAACTTCATTGAACAAATTATAAAGGACAAAGGCTTTGACTTAATGTCATTATAGCATTCCCTACCAACAACAAAAAGCAGATGGCAGCCGGGCCGGGACCAACTGCTTAACATTCCTTCCGAAATCATAGTAACCGGGTAGTTTAATTATCCCACATTAATTTTTTTTGTCTGATGACAATTAGTGTGTTTTGGGTCAACCCAAAGATAAAGCTACCATCTAGATAAGGAAATGTGTAGATCATGCCGATTACATTACAAATCATTATCGACATCTACCGATAACATAGCGATATTAATAAGTTTATAATAGTATTTAGATTATACTTTTATAAATGTTTAGATTATTTTATATCGGCTAATTGGGATTTCGTGCAATTCTTATCAAGTAAAATTACACATGTGTGCTAAAGATTAATGACTGCCATCTGGCGATTACGATCGGGACTAACAGCTGAACACACATTTTTCAAAATAGATTAAAATGCTTCAATAGTCAGTCGTCGCATTTAAATAGTGTATAAAAAGAAAAGTGTGAGATATAATTTCCAATATTGTGTACAATAAATTTATTATCACTATCACTACATAGTATAAAACAAAGTCGCTTCCTCTGTCTGTCCCTATGTACGCTTAGATCATTGAAACTAAGCAACGGATTATAACGTTAAGATGGCAGAAATATAACACTGGTATTTATTACGAGAGTGATGCAATTAAAGAATTTTGATGCGGTTTTTTTAATATCATTCAAGAGGCAGGTTTATATGTATAATACATGTATTATATTGGTAGCATTACACCCGTGCGAAGCCGGGGCGGGTCGCTAGTATACAAATAAATCACAGGTTTATAGGGTCCAACTGGTGGGAGATTCTGATAACATCACTCAGAATAAATAAGTAAAGCAGCCGATCAAAAAAATAAGCCAAATCTTTTGAAATAAGTACTTAAACTGTTTCTTGCGGAGAGAAAAAATACATGACGTCCTACCGAGCCCGAGTCTTGGAAGCTATTTAGGATGCATCCTGGAAACGCTCTGATGATGATAAACAACCATATCACAATTGCCACTCGTCACATATTCTGTGATATGAACCGGTTGTGACCCTACAATCCCTACATCGACTAATCAGGCATTAGTTTCGTGATTAGATTAAACATTATGATATGACTTCAATCAGGATTAAAAAATATCAAGCCATCCCAAATATAAAAATAACGCCCGAATACTCACACTTGATACTTGAACAGCTCTCAAAATTGAGTAGCGTTTGAGTATTCGGGCATAAGCCTACAAAATGAGGGTTTTTAGAAAGTACGTGAAAATACAGGGTGGCAGGATAAACACCGTTATCATTCAAATAGTGGATAGATAACTACATAATAAATAGGTATATCTGATTAAAATAAAAAATGAAAAATCTTTTTAGTTCAATAATAATAAAATTAAGATGTTTTATTCCCCCAAAGATCGTTAAAATGTATTCCACCCTACTATTCCAATACGCGCGGTTGCGCGTGCGCGCCAAGATCTATGTACTTATGCGTACTTGTTGTTATTGGTATGTTGGTAATTTAGTTTTCGTTGACGTGAATTGTTGAAAAGATAATTTTATTATTTTATACTTATTCTAAAGTCTACTCATGATACAGAACCTCAAGTATCAAGGGTAACGGTGTTTAGCCTGCCACCTTGTATATATTTAGTGTAAGACTTAGTCGGCAGTCCGCCTATGATACTTCTAGTATTGCAGACATCCGCGTTGTTTGGTGGCCTCCAAACTTGTGTCTACAAAGAGTATAAAAAAATGTAAACTAATGTTGGATAGATTTGTTTACATTTTTGACTTGGAGTCCGATTTAAAAAAAAAATCGGATTACAAAGATCCATAGTCGCATTAATAAAAATTACAGTAGTATGTTTGAAATTTTAAAGTTTATAGATTAAGGAGTGTGTCTCAAGGCACCCACGGTGTTAGTACTTGTCTATTTTATACCCAAAGAAAAAAAGGGGGTGTTCTATTCTTAAGACGGACAATACGTCTACAAAATAACAAGAGTTATCGTAAAGCAATTAAGGACGATTAAACTTAGCCATATCACTCGAACCCATACATTGCACTTACTATTAATACAACAAGTAATAGTCAGCAAATCTTATAAATAAGCAAAGCACTAATCGTTCACTATTATTCCGACTGTCCATGTGCTTCTGCGACCCTGGGGTTATCCTCGCGGGTTATCCTGGGTTATCACGCCACCCAGACCGGAGGTCAAGCGTATAAGATAGCCCGTGTTTTCTAAATAAAGTATACAAACATATGACATGCGTTTGACCTCTATCGTTTGATGTGTGGGTGGATGACTATACTAAAGATGGGTGAATACGTTTTACGGAGCGACAAGGATATGTGTTTGTGGCACAAAGGGATGATCTTCCCGCCAGGCCGGGTGTTACGCCTGCGGAACCGCGGCTCCGACGATGTCTTATCGAAGATTGTATATATGGCTCCAATCCGTAGAACCTTTGCAAGCGCGATTTACACTTTTGTAGTGATTTGTAGAGATTCTTGGTTTTAGCGCCATCTATTGTGAGTCTTAGTAGATATTTATGTTGTGGCGCTAGTGTCGCTACAGATTAATGACACATACATACAGAAAAGTGACTCAAAACCATTTATTTTATGTAGTTGAATTGTAAAATGAACCAAATTGTATTTATTTGAGAAATAAAATAATAAAAAAATGTCTTATTAGCTGACATGAAATCTGGAGTAACAAAACTAACTGTCTTAAGCTTACCAACACTAAAAGAGAATATAAGAAGTAGTCGATTGAATGCGACCGGGAAAACGCTTAAATGATGATTTTAGTTTACCAAAAATAGCCGATAATTCCAATACCGATAGAATCGTTTGGGCTTTAAAAAGATTACATGTAAGTACATTAAAAGTTATCTGATTGTAATTAACAGACAGATTATCGAACCAATTTTGATATATATCATTTATACCTAGGGCTTAAGATACAGCTTATCTTATCTTTAAACCGTTTATATCGTTATTTTATTTACTATCAAAAATATCAACATTAGATAGATGTGAATTTTTTTTTATCATTTTACCGACTTTTAAAAAGGGTGTCAATTATCATTTGTGTACCTTATTTCTGAACTAGCTAATGCGCACGACTTCGTTCATGAGGACTTTCTAACAGGCTTAATAGCTGGATGGATATCAATAATGTTTTGTATGTAGGCCGCTTCCGACCGGTCATTTTGGAATCCTTGAGGGAGGCCTATGTCCAGCAGTGGACAGCCTGCGGCTGAAATGATGATGATGATGATGATACGGCGCCTTTGCCGATGCTTCCCAAAATTTAAAATACACGATTGCTGAGAGATTATGTACCCAATAAACTGCCAAAATATAATAAATGATTATAATGTAGGAACGAAAATATACTTGTTGTGTAGCATTGTTATGTGAAGTCAATTTAATAAGCATTTTAGATAAAGTCTTTAAATACAATTATCCTAAACAACTTTATGTAGCTTATCTCAAAGATTTCCACATCAGATGAATGAATGAATGTAACTTTATTTCAGAAATTGAATAAACACATCATTGGATTTTACAGGATCGAAAATAAAATGAGTACAAAGGCGGACTTATCGCTAATGCAATTTCTTCCAGCCAACTTTAAGGATAGACAGAAAAAGAAAACTTTATGCACGAGCGATGCAGAAAGCTAATTAATAAATATGCCTAATTAAAGACCTTCAAACTACATATATTAATCACATCAAATGTTCCAGATCTTCGTTTTTAACATCGCATTTGTAAATATTACTAAACTCCTGTACTATAATATGCAAATAAATGTTATTTTATCTTTAAACCTGCCTACCTCAACAAAAAACGCTTATCAGGCTGAACAACTTTTGCTAAGGCGTCAATTTTATATTTCTGATAGTTTTATCTGGCGCATTATGGTTTTGAATTAAGTGTTCCAGATCTTCATTTTCTATGCCTCAACAGAAAATGCTCATCAGGCTGAACAACTTTAGTTAAGGCGGCGTTTCTATACTTTTTATAGTTAGCCGGACCACTACGGTTTTGCATCAGGTGTTCCACATTCCTTAATCGATTATTCCCATGCTGAAAAGCAATATAACATAAAATTTTCATTCGAATCCGTCCAGTATTTTCGGAGATTAGCGTGTACAGTGAGTCATTTAAAAAAAAATCTTACTCGTAATATTATTTATATCGCCCAATTTTTTTTTTTTTGTAAATGTATCTTAGTGTTTGTACATTGGTACAAACACTCTTTTTACTTTTTTACTATATGTATAGATTGCCACTATATGTAGGAAAACATAAAAATAACAAAACTCAACTATAGTTGTTTGTAAGTATAACTCGTGTCTGCTTTTCACATTATTAATTTTTAATTACTGTGTTCAAGTCGATCGCTGTGCTCGCTCAAGAAGCTCGAGGGTAAAGTATATGCCATCAAAAACAATACTTGTAAAAATCCAAGTCTCGCTTAGATGTTCAAAAGTTGTGAGATCCATGTAATACCACGTCTGTTAATTTATTCAGTCTCTTCTTAAAGGACCTCCTGTCTTCGGTTATTCGTAATAAGCTAACCTAACAACATCTTATGGTGAACAAAACAATCTATAATATAGTTAATGTGTATCATTTGTGAGATAATGTGTTTTTATGCGCCTCTTTCATGCACTGTCGTGCCCCCAGATATTCTGTGCCTTTTGATTTTTACTTTGTCAAATACTTGTATTGAGATAAAAAAAAATACGCTGTGTCTGGTAGATAGACATACTCTTTATTGTATCATTAACAAACAAATTATGCATGTTGATACAAATATAAACAATTTGTACAAAGGCTATGCATGTTATCGTTAATGCAATTTCTTCCAGCCAACCTTAGGGTGGATAGAAACGTGGTAGATGCCCGTACAGTTGGCTGAAAAATGTGACAGCGTTGGCCTCTAACCCGGATCATGATAAGTAAAAGTTTAACCCTTCGACCGCCAAACTTTATAATTTGTCGTGCTTAAATGTACTGTTTTTAATCTGACGACGCTAGCGAAATGCAGTGCCTTAAATAGGGCGGTGCCACCGGTGCACAGGGCGTGGACTCTGGAGGGCGCAAGAATGGCCAGACCAGATAGGACTCCCTCCACCTCCCATGGCTCTACCAACCTCTCGGTTATACGAGCCGAATCTCGGAAGAGTGCGCTGTACTTACATTTCCAGACGCACCTGCTTAATCTCCCTACAAGTTCTCTATAGTGTCGCCTATCTATGCAATCAGCCCCCAGGTAGGACTATTTTTTTATTCGATTTTCTCTTGATAAGTAACCGCTGCGTGCCCCTCTAGTGCTCGATTCCAACACATAGCTACGTACCAACATGCCAGTATCATCAAAAAGTCTATTTACGGCACTGGCGAAATAGGCCCGAAAATGTTTATCACAATAAATCCGACCTTGGCGATTGAAGGGTTAATCAGCAGGCAAAACCCTACACGAGCAGAACAAAGAAGATCGCTGCTGTGATCGGTATCCTGCACTTGACACGCTCGATGATCGATCTGTGGCTATATTTTTCCTGGCCATTACTCACTGGAGTTGATAACCAGCCCAGTAATGACGGAGGTCACCGCGTATCAACTTTTTGAGGGCACTGCTCTTCAAAGGTCGGGTTCAGATAAGTACAGTGTCTAAATAACGTTTGATTTTATTCAGTGATGTGACGAAACGGCCACGTGACCGTTATATAGCCATTTGTGATAGAGATATCTATAATGTTGTTCTGTTATTTAGATAGACGCAATTTCAGGCATGTGGTTGTATTGTAGCAAAACAATTTATTTAACATATTTTATTTATTTACTTTGTTTAGTTGTTCCCAGTTTGTTTAAGACATTGCAGGCTCGAATCACCTGATTGTCTGATAACAAGATGATTCCGTGCTTCGGCACGGTAATCCGTTGGTTCCGGCCGCCATCTGGTAATCATTTAAGGAACCTAAAAGTTCGCGCGCAGAATGTGGCAGACTTTTTCACGTAGAATTAAGTGTACGTGGCGTCTCCGATTGGTTCAATGCTCTAAGAGTTTTCCAAAGAGTAAAAATACACTTCTTTAAAAAAAAGGTTTATCATGATAATACTTGCAAATCTCCCAAATACGATTGGTTTATCGGAAATGGAGAAGTAATCCGATGGAATGATAAATAGGGACGTAATCACAAGAGTCTAAGCTGGTAAGTCGATAGCGGCGCTGACAGCTGATAAGATATTAATGTTTCAAATGGCACCTGTTGTGCGGTTCACCACCAGTACACTTCTACTAAAAGAAGGACGGCTACAGACTTTGGTATAGCAAGTGCCGCAGCTACTTCGAAGAGCTTAAGACAATAAGGAAATTAACAAACTAATCGCTAGTACTATTAGGTATTATTCTGTGGCTAACCCTTACTACAGTTCTATAACTTTTGCGCGATCTTCCTGCGGGAAGACAAACGATAGCGAAGGGAAGGGTAACACTTGCAATGCGCGTCGACATAGAGTCTCATTCAGAAAATAAATCGCAAAATAGTTCCAAAAAATTTAATTTGAAATTTATTTTTAGAATGTGTACGTATTGTGTACTTTTATTTTCTTCGAGTCAGCTGTAACCATGTTTTATTTAATTTTTTCAAATAAATTCCTTGAATAGTACACAATGTTAAATATAATTTATTCGAAGTCATACATTGTCATGCGCGTGACCTGCTCATGTAAATGACGTTTCACAAAAAAAAAAAATACAATGCGGTAGGTCGTGAACTCATCAGATACAAGTGTCAATAGAAACACGTTAATTTACACATCAGAAAAAATATTTAATGGGTAAAACTTGTCAATAATATGCATTTGCTTTTCTAAGGGTGCAGACGGTGTCAAATGTCGCGATGGATGTGTCGAGTATCGCGGAAAGACTGCGTTTGATAGTGTTACCCGTTGTCGCTATATTTACGAGACATCCGAATACTCAAACGCTACTCAATTTTGAGAGCTGCTCAAGTATCATGCTGTCGCGCTGAACGTCAGCGATATGACAGTGACAGCATGATACTTGAGCAGCTCTCAAAATTGAGTAGCGTTTGAGTATTAGGGCGATAGCCACGTAACATTTGAAGACTCAATAATGATCATAATGTCATGATAATAAAAGGCGATAATAAATGCTGCGTGCGTGACGAATTGTGCGTCAAAATAAATACTATATATACTCGTAGAACAGTATGCCTATATAGTACCAAATTATAGTGAAATGAGGTGTATGAATTGCGTAATTTGGTTCAATTCATATTTAAACACACGCTTGTTTAAAAAGCTATAGATACCTGATGGAAATAAATGTTTACATATTCAGTTTAATCACTGCCATACAAAATGGTTTAAGATATTGTAAAATATTAAATTATTATGATAATAAGTTGTAGAATAATACATTTCATTCGATCTAGCATGTATATCAAATACGGCTTCACTTATAATTGTTAAATTGTTTATTTTATGAGACAAACCGCTTTGTATAGCACTATCTGTGATCCACTGCTGGGCAAAAGTTTTTTTTTATATTCACAATGTCCAGCGATTGACCACGATCCCACCTGATGTTAAATGCAGATGCGGTCTAAGATGGAGCTCGCTGGCACATTGATAGCCTATTCACTCCAGCCTTGAAAAGACCCAGATTGTATGTGTCCGGGAATACGTCTGCTGGCAGGGAGTTCCACTGTTTAGCCGTACGAATTATATAATGAGGATGCAAAACGTTTTGTGCGAGCTGATGGAATTTCGACAACATATGGATGGAATCTTCCTCTTTCTCTCATGTACTCTTTGCTACTTCTTTCCAATCACTAATATAACACTCAAAGGTCATATGACCATGTATTTCTTTTTATCTTTACATAGGAACCGAATAATAAGTTACATGTGTGCGAATAAATGAATTGAATAAAGATTTATTTTTAACCCCCGATGCTAAAACGACGGGGATGTGTTTGTGTCTGTCTGTGGCATTGGAGCTCCGGAACGGTTGAAACGAAATTAATTTTTGGAAGTTGAACTGGTGGGGAGTGTTGTTAGCTATGTTTGATGGAAATGGTTGAAGATGGCACAAAATGGTTGATTACATATTTTTTTCACAACTCCCTTTTAGCTTTACCTACTTTATTTCCCGGTGATTTATTGAATTGAAATTTATTGCACTTAAAAAAATACATTGGTAAAAGGTAATGTCGAAGTCAACAAGAGTTTATACTCGTTGTTGCCATTTTAATGAGATTGTTGGGGTCAAAAATTTTGTTTATCCATACTAATCTATACTTCCATACTTATCCATATCCATCCATACTTCCATACTAAACTAATATTATAAATGCGAAAGTCTGTCTGTCTGTCTGTCTGTCACCTCTTCACGGCTAAACTGCTGAAACGATTGTGATGAAATTTGGTAGGGATGTAGTTAAAGACCTCAGGTCAAACATAGGCTACTTTTGGGCGCGATATAACCGAGTCCCACGCGGGGCGAAGCCGCGGGGAACAGCTAGTAAGTTTATATATTTCGCCAAATAATGACATACATTTGGTAGTTACAGCACCCCACCACTGCATATTAAAACAACATGTCCGTAATAAAGTTCGGTGACGTTGTGTGTTCAGGTGACGCTATTGTGTGATAATATGACGCACGCGCACTATTTGCATAGGTGTCTATATACTTGCATATTTGACAAGTACTATTCTGGTTTTTATAAGAACAAACTGGCTGTTCCCCGCGGTTTCACTCGCCCCTAGTGTGTCTGTGAATGTATGTATAACCTTCCCTTTAAATCAGGCTATCATATCTTATCTATCTATTATTTAAGAACGTTGTTCTTGTCTGTGGAGTAATTTCCATGTCTACGTCGTACATCATACGACACGACCTCAGCCTCCTTTAAACTACGCAACGGATTTTGATGCGTTTTTTTTAATAGATAGATAGTGATTCAAGAGGAAGTTTTTTTAGCCCATGCGAAGTCGAGGCGGGTCACTAGTATAACTTTACACATTTCTCAATGGCTAAGATGGTTAACAGTTTTAGACTGCGCATATTATTCCCTTGGTCACGCGATAGCTTGAAGGATTTTACCGATTCAACTCAACTTTTTAAGGTGTTTTCTAAATACTTCGTAGAATATTATTACATTAATAAATTACGCCGAAGTATGGAAAATGTCTAGACAAGCGACTTGTGACCGTACTAGTTGAAGAATAAAACATTCCTAAAATATTCTCAAGATCTGGTACATCTATAGATGATACCGCTAAATCTGGTCATGCAACCAAAGACAAATTTATTCAAACATAATGGCATACATTTTTGACACGAGTTGACCGTTGATTAGCGAACGCACGCAAAAACGTGATTCGCGGAGAAAAGGGAACCTGCCTCCGGAGCTCACAAATTACGTCCGAGATATCTTCGCAGTGTCGCTATCAAAGCAAACGTCTGTGTTTGTGTAACCTAGACTAAAAACACGATAATATTTCCTTTGGTGGCTACCAAAGGAAACAGGGTAGTACTATTGAAATGTTTTTGTCGAAAATAAGTCACGAAAATACCTATTCCTTTTTATTGATAAGATGATGAAATGAGCTAAGTGTGATTTCTTACTTAGAATTTCACATTAACTTTGTGGATTTCGTAAAAGGCTACTAAGGGATGAACAGAGGTATTATGTTCTTTGTTTCTCTCTCCGACTCAAGAGAATTCCACTTAATCATTTCCCAAAGAAGTTTGACTACAGGCCGTGGCCGATCTTAAAAATAATGACGAATCTAATATGTGATGAAAGGGAAAATAAGATATTGCATTTACAGAAACCAAAAAAAAACAACTATATAGCTTAAGATGCAAGCGGGGAAGCGCGCATGTTGACAATGCGCACTTCAACACTCCTGTTCATAAAAATATAAGTTCCGTGCCCAATATGACAACGCATTCAGGGTGCTGACGGGGCTCCCCAAATTCAGTAGTGCTTGAGGGATTTTTGCAGAAGCTAATGTAGATTGTTTCTATGCTAACATGAGGAAGCGATGCACATCTCTGGTACGCAGGGTGAGGTCGAGCCCTAGTAGTAGTAGGCTTGATTGTGTGTACGTCAATTGTTGCTGTGCAGTCTCCCATGGGATTGTACAGCAACGACTGACTGTAGTTTGTATTGTATTTTTTACATATATTACAAATTCTAGAATAAGATTTTTATTGTTATTAACAAATTATGGACAAATGTCTGAATAAATTAATTAATTATCATTATTACTTCTTCTTAATCGTATACTCTTGACAGAGTGGTCGTGATTCAGATTGGGTTGCTCCATGGCCGCTACTATTGCCGTCCTTCTTCGCATATCTCTCTATCTGTGTCTGCGGCTTTCGCGGAGCATACTGTTTTTTTATTATTTATTGTTATTACTATTTCTTTACAATTTTAGGACCGATGGCCGTCGAGTCTCGTGAACACCGCGTGTACGATAAGATAACAAATGAGTTACAAATTTCGAAGCGAATTATTTGATGATAAAATAGTAGGTATAGATAAATGTTAAGACAGATTAATGAACAGATTTGGAAAACTCCCGTTTTGTAGATTGTTATCTACAAAACGACTTTCATAAGGATTTTGTTCGACAATAATATTACCGTCACTGATATTGTTGTGTTGGTTCTTTGTTTTCTTTATTTAAGTAGTTAATGACCGAGCTTTTATGTCCGTGTGAATTTTGGGCGGAAACTTTAGTGTTCCATTTCAATTCTGATTCTATCTGCGAATCAAATTTTTGCCAACCTCGTTCAGCAGTTAAAGGATGATTGGATAACATACACACATGTCTAAGGGATTTCTGTTTTCATAAAAGAACATTATAAATCATTATTTAGATACTAAATTTGAATTGAGGACACGATTTAAAAAAATAAGGAGTAAAATAGTAAAAAAACGTCAAATAGGAAGTAGAGATAAAATATTTGAATAAAAAATGACACACTACATTAATTAATGTAACCGATGAGCGATTCAAAGAATGCCTTATTTCAAAGGCTTAATTTTCCAAGTGTGCCAATTGCGTTATGAATTTGACACTTTCCATTGCAAATGTAAAAAATAGCCAATAGAAATTTTTAATTATTTTTAATTTTTTCGTTAAACATATGAGCTTGCAAGACTATACCTTAAAATACAGAGCATGAAAGGTACATTTATTCTGTATAAATTAGATAATCATTAAAAGTGACCACGTCAATTGCCGAAAAGCGATTTTAAAAAGCTCCAAAACACCAGAATGTGCAGTCTTAGTTACTACCACACGATATGAATGAAATTAATCAAAGCTTACAATACCGTACCTTAAAGTCGAGAGGAGAAGCTTCCTCTTTCCCACACATCCGTGCCAACATCCCATCACTTTCGCAATCCAAATTAAGGGAAACACTAGCACTGGTAAGAACACAGCACTTTAATTCCGATAAAAAAAAACACACAAACACTAATTCAACAGAACACTTTCCAATAAATTCATAAGCACATCTTCAATCAACAAATCCTTTCAGATCAACATTAGTTCCATTTAGATTCGTACAGCGGTTATCAGCATATTAAGGTTGGATAGACAAATACGTTAAGATGCATGAATCGTCCGTACGCGACTGAACACAGCGTAGAATACACAATAACTGAGCGATAGCGATTCTAGGTCATCCGGCATTTCACCAATATGTAATCTCTTCGTCAAACAATTTGTTCAAATCTCGACATTTGTTAACATAGATGACATGATTGTGAAAGTTGACAAACATTTGATGATACTCTACACATTCGAATAGGTCATCTTAAGACTTATTTTAAGTCTGGGGTCACGGTTTCCATACTTTATTATTGTGTTAAGTGCGTGTTTAATTTATAGTTATGTTAATGTATTGTATGTATTTTAAGATTCGACCTTCTGAGTTTATGGTAAACATGTTTGCAAATTTTATGAATTGCTTAGATTAGCAAATTAGGACGTTTTTAAGAATTTTACCATTTTGTATTTATTTATATGTATTATAACTTTTTATTGGTTTTCATCAATTCCTGCCTCCCGCGTATTATAAAATAAACAGGTCAAGCGCGACTCGTGATTGCGCAGCAAAGGTTTTTGTATGGAACTTCTCAGAATTGTTACTCGTAAAGAAAGCCTTTTTAAAAAATATGTTTTTTATGAAAGAATCTTTTTTTAATTATAAACTGTATTGATTTTAATGATTTTAATAAAGCTATAATAAACATACGCAATCTACAATAGTTTATTGTTTGTTAATAAGAGCAAGGAAATAATACATTGAATTTTCGTAGGTTTCTTTCGGTCCCTATGTAAAAAGTCCCCTTTTTACATAATAAAGAAAAATGACGTAAATAATTTATTGCTATTCAAACAGACTGCGTTTAGTTTTTGGGGATGACAACATTATTATATTTTGTTAACGGAACCCCAAAATTTTTAATGATAAAAAAAAACTGCTCTCTAAAATAAAGGTGGGGGTCGAATGCAGTGTCCGAGTGACATTCGTGATGTATCCGGCTTCGATCGACGCGACCTGCTGATAAACTTTGGTGTCGAGACATTTTTATGTAAACTAGCTGATACCGACCATCTGATACGTCGTGGAAAACGCACTTTAGCACAAAACAATCAAGCAGTCGGTTTTCATGAAACTAATATTATATTAATACTTACTTACATAATATATTTTTTAAATGCACTTACCAGATTATTTTAAAATTAAGTGCTTGTAACTTTGACTTCCGCAAAGTAACACCTGAATCTATTAAATATTTTTTAAATAACCAAATTTCGTTTAGGAATACACAATTTTAAGAAGGAACGGTTAAGACTAAATATTTAAATTAAACAAAGCCATAAATATATTTATTATGATACGTTTGATGCGGAGAAAATTATAATATACACTAGCTGGTAGTAACCATCTGATATGTCTTGGACAACAATCATCAGTTTACTCTTCGGAGCCCGGGGTACACTTTAATCATGGTCCTAGATTGACGGTACTGGTTATTACAATGGAGCGACTGCCGTCTGACCTCCGTAACCCTATTTACAAAGAAACTAGACCAAGAAGTCTAGTCTACATTTTGATAAGTGTCAGTGAAATTGTAGTATGAATTTGGAATGTTTTTTTAAGAAATATATAAGTATAGTGTCATACATATTAATCTTAATTTCTATAATGTAATTTCCGCATTCGACAATATTACAAATACACAAACATTTTTATATTTATATAGAACACCGACAAACAACGTGATAAAATTAATGATGTAAATATGAGTGATGATATGCGTTATGTATAGACAGGCAAAATAAATATGTTTTACAGTTAAAGTATGATAATATTAGATTTGATAAGTTATTTGTTTTGTTATTTGCTCAGTGATGCTGTAAAAGCCTACTTTTTCAGTTGTTATCTATTTCTCGCGTATATTGGGGGTAAACCTATATTTATTAATTCGACCACCAGAGTTCTGACACCAGAGTGGGCATGGTCGATTGAACGTGTCACCTACACGAAATGGTGATTGGTAGATATTGTTAGCGGTTGTTGTTTGTCTATGTTTGTTTATGGCTAAAATTGAAAATCAGTGTGCCGCTTTACAGGCTACCCACGCTGAATTTTTGCAGCTCAAATACAGTGGTGGACACATAATTAAAGACACCCTTGATGTTGACCACTTACAACAAAATAAACTATATTTACAAGATTAAAGGATTAAAGTCACTTATACGACATTGTACCACTTCCCAAAACTCACGCTTGTTCACGAATACTTAGCTAATAATAATGTAAGGATTAAACAAACTTACTTTAAGTGAAGTTCTATCCTAATTATATGAAGTATTTTAGTCCAAGATAGGGGTATATCCCACCCTCCACTATGAGCCATATGTTAAACATGATATGTCTTATATGTATATATGCCCATTGTCGTCGGTGTTGCCAGGACGGGGTTTTAATTTTGTTTCCAGATCTAAAAATTCGCGAAGAATCGCGATAGATCGAGCTGTGAGAAATCGTACTACAGTATTCTTGGACTAAAATACGAATATAATCCACCTTTATTATTCACTCGAAAAAACACAAATATTAGAAAATAAATACAATGACGATAATTGAGTGACTTTAGCTTGGCGCCAAATAAACCTGAAAAGAACTTTCATACTGTGCCGACCCCACATAGTATATTCGGATAAGGTAAAGGATAAGAAACAGGTAGACTCACATGATAGGTGTTCCACTGCTGCAGCAGATGGTGGTGGCAGGCGGCGCAGGCGCGCACGGTGCCCTGCGCGTCCTTGGGCCGCGAGCGCGGCGGCCGCGGGTGCTGCTCGCCGAAGATCGGGAAGTACGGCTGCTTGTTCTGTCGGGGACCACCACACGGTACACTTCAGTTCTAACTATCGATCATTCGCATATATTGTATGTTTAAAGAATGGATTTATTTCAATTTCGGACACCTCTTGCGGAGGTGTGTGAAATTGAAATAAAATTTTCATTAATAATTTATACATAACATAATAATTAGCCAATAATTATACACACAGATTGAGTTAGCCTCAATGTAAGTTCGAGACTTGTGTTATGGGATACTAACTCAACGATACTATATCACTACATAGAATAAAACAAAGTCGGTATCTCTATATCCCTATGTATGCTTAAATCTTTTAAACTACACAACGGATTTCGATGCGGTTTTTTTAAATATAAATTGATTTAAGAGAGAGGTTTTTATGCCTATGCGAAGCCGGGGCGGGTCGCTAGTTTTTTATAAACAAATACATATACAAGGTGGACACAAATCAACTGCAAATATTTTAAGGGCAGATACAGACCACTATACTAAACAACTTTTCCAAATAAACTTATATCGAAATAAGAAATTTTATTTTTCACTCTCCATACTAAACTAGATCAGCTGATTCTCAATTTATATGGGAGGTCAAAAAAAAATTTTCGTATTTGGACATAAGTTTATTTAGGAAAGTTTTTCAGTTTAGTGGTCTGAATCTGCCCTTAAAATATTTGCAGTTGATTTAAATTCACCTTATATAGTCATCTCTCTGACTATCTAAGTCGATTTCAACTACATAACAAATCGTGACAAAACATTTAGAAGTCAGGAGTGATGTACAACCTGACGACCGGTTTAACACGGTGATACAATAATTATCAGAACAATCACGGTAACGTCAGTAACACTAACACTATATATAAAGGTGAATGGTATCTAGCTGAGCGACACACCTACAAGTGTTAACATTGAAAATTAAGACTCAATTCTTATACCACGTCACGTCGATTTGTATCTTACAAACGTGCTACGTGTATTTTCAGACTTACTTATAGGAATTTGTGCTCAATTTAGTTTAATTAATTGTGAATAGATTTTGATAATATTTTTCTTTAATTGGTAGGTAAATAAATATATATAGACAAATCACACAGATTAAATTAAACAGACGCACGAGTAGTATTGTATGGAACCCTAAAACCTATTGTTATAAATAAAAAAATTAAATAAAAATCACTGTCATGTGACATATTTGTCCGCGAAAGCATTAAAGTTCGTAGGACTTAAACCTTCACGTTTACTTATCGAATATCTAGCGTGTCCTTTTTATAGAGATCAACCCCCGTATTGAGAAACTTTTGTTAAGCCCATGTTAGCAAAAATGTGTTGCGTCTCGTTCTTTCACATGAAGTGTCAGGTAAGAGAGAAAGAGACAAAACATATTTTAGTTAAAATGGGCTTAACAAACATTTCTTAATACGAGGGCAAGTCTATAGATACGTGCCGGCACCCACGGACCTCATAAGGTCGCTGTCCAAAGATAACGAAGACGTGAGAATATTGTTGACGTTTCTAGTTTAATTATAGACTATAATTATATCGACTGGATTCAATAGCATGCATGTGGCAAAGCCGTGGCGATTTGAAGCACAACGATCATAGCTTTTATGCTAAGGGTAACAGGATGAACGGTTGAAAGGCATACGCAATTATTAATTACCAGCGACCCGCCCCGGCTTCGCATGGGCATAAAAACCTTCCTCTTTAATCATTTTTTTTTTTATTTGTAATATAATTGTATATTTAAAAAGTAAAAAAATAAACTACAAACTAAAATAACTAATATTAATAAAATTAAAACTAAAACTTAAATTACTAAAATTATAAATAAAACTTAAAAATCTAAAAATTGGTGTTCTTGTGTCTATCTATCTAGTCTCTAAATCTATCGAATCTATCTATTAAAAAAACCACATCAAAATCCGTTGCGTAGTTTTAAAGATTTAAGCATACATAAGGACATAGGGACAGAGAAAGCGACATTGTTTTATACTATATAGTGATGTAGTGATGATGATGAGCCTTTATTGCTTATTATGGCAGAAGATTCATAAAACACTCATCAAAAGTAGCGGAAGTCCTCTACAGCAAAATACAATAACGTGAAGCACCGTAACATTGTCGTTATCACATAAAAACATAACAATACCCGATATGGTTATTCTATAACAGGAATTTTCAATAAAAAGCCAGTTCATACCGGTGCGGGCCGGTTACAAAACTGATATCTTCAATAATACGTAGAAAGCGGGTTCGACGTTACAAAACCGGGCGGTTAGTCGATTTGTGCACTTGACAATTAAGATAACGGATGTTTATTAATTTGTAATGTCCTAGTAAGTTGGTGCACAATTATTAAAATTGAATTTCGAGTTAGATTTCGATTTTATTTTTATAGTCATAAGCTACTTTTTTTAGGGAATAACTAAGTCTTATGAGGACGGATCTGTAGGCAACAGTTAGTATGTAAGAGCGAAATAGCACGAGACTTAATGCATTTGTATTTTGAATGTTACTAGCGACCCGCCCCGGCTTCGCATGGGCATAAAAACCTTCCTCTTGAATCAGTCTAGCTATTTAAAAAAAACCACATAAAAATCCGTTGCGGAGTATTAAAGATTTAAGCATAAAAAGGGACATAGGGACTGAAAAAGCGTCTTTGTTTTATACTATGTAGTGATAGTGATGAAGTAGCAATAAATTCATTATTTTATTAAAGTTTCCACTCGGTTTCAGTCGGCTGCTAGCGTGTTACTGAGCCAACAAAAAGTAGTACTCTAATATATATATATATATATATACTAGCTGTTACCCGCGGCCAGCAGTTTAGCCGTGAAGAGGTGACATACAGACAGACTTTCGCATTTATAATATTAGTATGGATATGGATATATATATTTTAGAGTCCTACTTTTGTTATATTATATATATACTAGCTTTTGCCCGCGGCTTCGCCCGCGTGGGCTTCCCGGGATAAAAAGTATCCTATGTCCTTCTCCTGGCTCTAAACTACCTCCCTGACAATTTTCAGCTAAATCGGTTCAGCCGTTCTTGAGTTATAAGTGGAGTAACTAACACGACTTTCTTTTATATATATAGATATATATATAATTGCAACGGTACATAGACATACTCCGAGTACGTATCAAGTCATTTTCCAGGCAAATATATGTTGGAATGGATGTAGTGTTGTAAAAGATGCGTTGACCATGATTGTAGTTATCAGGTCAGTCATGAGGCAACGAAATTTCACGTACTAAAAACCAGTGTAATTTTTTTGTGGTATTTCAAAAGTCACCTTATACCTATACGGTTCTCATTAATAATTGATCTTACTTCTTAACACAAATTGCTGACTAGGTACTTACAGTCCATACTAATATTATAAATGCGAAAGTCTGTCTGTCTGTCACCTCTTCACGGCTAAACTGCTGGACCGATTGTGATGAAATTTTGTATGGATATAGTTATGCACTAGCTTGATTTAAATAACTTATTATAATAAGTACACAATGTTTACAAGACACATGTACCGCGCCTACACATCACAAACAGTCACACAGCAGATAATGATGGGTACACAAGATAAATAAGTTTATGTTATAAAAACACGCAATTGACTCCCTGAGGGTAACGACTGTCCGTATTGCGCGGTGATGTGCGCGGCAGTGCACAGATCCAAGATGAATGATTTTTGAAAACCTTCAAAATTTATCAAATAGGCTATGATCATACGCAAAAATAATATTTTAATAAATTGTTTAATATCCCTTGTTTTCCAACGTCTTTTAAGTTTTGCATCAACAGATTATTTGAATAAATTATAAACAAATTAGCAGGGCAGAAATAGTTTTTCATACAACTTCGTCTATATTTTCCGCCTGCATATTTTTATGGTAACTTTCAGGCCCGTTTTTGCGCAATTAGTTTATTTGCCTAGCAGATGAATTACGTTTACAATAGTACATTATTGTCGAAACCTAAAAGCGAATCACGACAACAACGGGCTTTGCCAAACAAATGGACGAACCATTGTATAGTTTTTTTAAGTTATGTTATTTTATGACACAAAATTACCATCGTAAATTATTTTTTAATTGAAGCTTGTTTGTTTGTAATATCTTTATTGCTTTAAAATACACAGTAGCTTAAAAAATATAAAATCCAAATACAATGGCGGACTTATCGCAGAAATTGATCTCTTGCAGTCATTAGCTTATTGCATTAAATTCTGTTTAATTATTTAACGTCATTACAATGATGTAAAATGATCGTTCGTACGGAACACTTGAAGAACTTGGCCCGACCGCTGCCGGGCGCCCCGCCGCTATATTTTCCACTGCGATAGCCGCGACCCGCGCCGCCTCCGACCCATAGATATCGCGACATATTCAATTGCCTGCGCTCCCAGATTTGATTCGCGGTGTGACGTCACCATTTTTTGCAGACTTTTCGAAGATAAAAAACTTAGGATAGTGTGCGATATATTTAAAAACTTGGGCATTGTGAATAAGTCTATCAAAGAATAAGGGCCTTTGAAATGAAATCTGTCTCAAACGCCACCTGGCGAGCGTCCAATAAACTACAACATACTTCTATAGGTCTAACAACTTACTAGATATGCTCGTAGACTTAATGGATTAGCATCTACTTTTTATATTTATTTTAAACACGTGATTTTTAATCATATTTCATTATGGCGGGATGACCTTAACACATTCAGAGAATTGACGACAAAAATTGCAAGACAAAAATTAACCAAATAGATCCGGCCATTCTCGAGTTTTAGCGAAACTAACGAACAGCAATTGATTTTTATATATAAGAAAGACGAAGATTTCCCAGCGAGATAAAGGCGTGTCACAATGATGACTATCCATACTAATATTATAAATGCGAAAGTCTGTCTGTCTGTCTGTCTGTCTGTCTGTCTGCACCTCTTCACGGCTAATCTGCTGGACCGATTGTGATGAAATTTGGTAGGGATGTAGTTAACGATCTGAGGTCAAACATACTTTTGGGCGCGATATAACCGAGTCCCACGCGGGGCGGAGCCGCGGGGAACAGCTAGTAAGATTATATATCTAAAATTTAAGAGCTATGATTATGTATTACCTTAATTAACATTGTTTAAATATATTATCTGAGACCTTTGCTATCACTGGTGACCTCGTTTTTGACATCATTAATCTAATTCCCTTTTTGTAAGAAAAATTAATGAGTCTTTTTACAAAAGTATATGACGCAAGATTTATCGATTTTTCAACATATTTTTATATAAATATTTATTGTGTACAGGTGCAATTTATTCTTTAAAAATTCTCTTGATTAAACTTTATGTATTGTTTTTTTGTGAACTGTTAACTTCCATAAATCTTAGAAAACATATCTTAAAAAAACATATTGATAAATAAGCATATTAATAATAACTAAGCAGACTATCAGCCACCGTCAGGCAGTATTTTCTAGTTTTTTTATTCTTATCGGTTGATTGGGAGAGAATTCTTGCAGTATTAACACGTTCGCGGCGACGTTATCGAAAACACAATAAAAAATTAAATTTATTCTTATTTATTTACTCGTATGACGCAATACATAAACGTCAGACGTCCAAAAAAGGAAAAAGAGAAACATGAATTATAGGTTCACATTCAGGGACTCTAGCCACGAGACAGCGTCAGTTGTTAGCTTAGATAAAGATAAAAGATAAAAATTCAGCTTATACATATACAGGTGGCTTACCACCGTCTCTTAAAACCATGCAAGAACGATTGAGTAAGGGAGATGTCGCATTACATCACATATTGCGCTGTCTCGCTTACACACTGGATCTTGCATGGTTTTAAGAGATGGCAGTAGGCTATCAGATCATCCGGGGAACCCGCGTACGAGTGCAGGGAGCAACGCAGTACGATGTGCTGCATAATAATAAATGCTAAAGCCGTCGTGTGTCCGCTAACGTGTTAAGTTCGCCAATAATAAATTTTAACAAGCTGCCTTGTCATGAAGTGCCATCTAGCGGCAGTAATTTGATTGTATATAACATAGATAGCGCAGAGGTCAAAGTCTAAAGATCAATTGAAACACAAAAATAATTGGTACTAGTATGATTAAATATCTTATTTAGTACGTCGTCGTCGTGATTGTGTAAAAGTTAATTTTCATTCCTTCTATTCTAAGTGTCGTTTTGTTACGCTATAAGGGAGCAAAGTATTCTTCTCTCGAATCCAAGATACTTCTTAGCGGACAGATTCAAGATCCTTCTTAGTTATGTATAATGAACTCTTAAAAGATATCGAACGCAAATTGTTTTAATTAGATATAGGTTACTAGCAGGTGTTGGCTGTCCAACAACAAACAAACTCGCTTTCGCATTTATATAAGGTGAATTTAAATCAACTGCAAATATTTTAAGGGTAGATTCAGACCACTGAACTGAACAACTTTCCTAAATAAACTTATGTCGAAATACGAAAAAAAAATTTTCACCTCCCATACAAATTGGGAATCAGCTGATCTAGTTTAGTATGGAGAGTGAAAAATAAAACTTCATATTTCTATATAAGTTTATATATACACATATATATCCATACTAATCCATACTAATATTATAAATGCGAAAGTCTGTCTGTCTGTCTGTCTTTCTGTCTGTCTGTCTGTCTGTCTGTCTGTCTGTCTGTCACCTCTTCACGGCTAAACTGCTGGACCGATTGTGATGAAATTTGGTAGGGATGTAGTTAACAACCTGAGGTCAAACATAGGCTACTTTTGGGCGCGATATAACCGAGTCCCACGCGGGCGGAGCCGCGGGCAACAGCTAGTATTTATATATACAAGGTGGACACAAATCAACTGCAAATATTTTAAGGGCAGATACAGACCACTATACTGAACAACTTTTCCAAATAAACTTACATCGAAATACGAAATTTTATTTTTCACTCTCCATACTAACTAGATCAGCTGATTTTCAATTTGTATGGGAGGTCAAAAATTTTTTTTCGTATTTCGACATAAGTTTATATATATTATACTAACCCCAAAGTAGCCTATGTTTGACCTTAGGTTGTTAACTACATCCCTACCAAATTTCATCACAATCAGTCCAGCAGTTTAGCCGTGAAGAGGTGACAGACAGACAGACTTTCGCATTTATAATATTAGTATGGAAGTATGGATTAGTTGGGATGGCATGGGATGTGCGAAATCCTAAAATGCGTATCACATGATCCCTCGACCACTACTTCAATAAGTCGGGACTATAGGTCAGTCTCATTACAGTGCCCCTAGACCCCGCGATAAAAATAATTGGCTAATATGTATATCTATGTATGTGTTGGCTAATATGTATTTATCTTTAACACGCAATAAGGATGTCGGGTTGAGGTCATGGAGTGGGCTACTTGGAATTAGTTTTATGACGATGCTAACACTGGCCTTCCTACAGTGGGTCACATAGTTAAGTATACCACTTTTCCTTTACACTCGCACATTAGCTGGTATACTTTTATGTGTGGCCCACTGTACAACGCTTCAAAATGTACCATAGTTTTTCTTAAGGTCCAATGTAAGAATAGCTTTAAATTTATTCAAGAAAAATGACAATAATTACGCGAGTTTTTGTCAAGGCCTAATTATATACGAATAGCTTTAAATTTATTAAAGAAAAAATACAATAAATCAGGCAATAGATATTTACTAAACCAGGTACTGGTTGAAAGCATCGTCATAACTACGATCTCTCAAATGATCTCTCACTTACAATTTCTCTATTAACTTTAAGTCAGATGTAGGTAAAACGTATGGATGAATAAATGAATAAACAAGTATAACGCCTGCGAAATAAATGGAGCAAAGTTATGAAACCGCTAAATTGCAGTTTATGAAATTGTAGTGAACATTTTAATACATACTTTTCGGGATAAAAAGTACCATATGCTAATCTAAGGTATCAGCTACCATACCAAATTTAATAAAATTTACCATTATGTGATTCTGTCAACTTCACTACATAGTATAAAACAAAGTCGCTCTCTCTGTCCCTATGTATGCTTAAATCTTTAAAACTACGCAACGGATTTTGATGCGGTTTTTTTTAATAGATAGAGTGATTCAAGAGGAAGGTTTTACGGCCATGCGAAGCCGGGGCGGGTCACTAGTTAGCAATATATTGTGGCTTGGCCGATACTGCCAGCCCCTGCAGCCGCCCCTAGGGTAATATCTAATATCATCTTTTATTTATCTAATTCTATTGTATAACAATACCGATATAATACCCTCCTAAGTAAGTCCTATGACGAAACAGAAGAACTACTAATAGTTTTAAAATAATTTACTTATGGCTTTTATTTATAACTATAATAATAACTGATATTTTATGTATTAATTAGTTTTGTACAAGTAGGTGTTAATTTAATAACTTAATTTTTCTTTAATTGTTTACTGAATTCATTTCATATTTTCCTTTTACTGTCTGAAACACATGATATTTTTTTATCCTAGCTCAGACACCCTTATTTTTATTGACATTTATTTAATAGCACTATTTGTGAAAACTTTTTTGTTTAAGTAATTTGAATAAAGATTTGAATTTTGAATATACCGACCGTTTTGTCCTTCGGCTCCTTGGTGTGCAGGTTGTAGAGCGTGCCTCGCTTGTACTCGTCGCCGCAGACGTAGCACACCTCCGTCATGGAGTTCTTGTCCGGCATCGACAGGTCCAGGATGTCGCGGTCCGAGCTCGAGTTTGAGTTTCCCGAGTACACTGACACAGTCGATCTGGAAACGGTCACGTTTGGGAATTAGTTTAGATGTAAGTGAGTAAGTAAAAACACTTTATTATACAATAGAATGGATTACAGTCTGTGACTGGCTAGATATACTAGGAGGCCTTATAGGAGGCCCAATACTCAATACTTTATTTCACCTTAAATTACATGCAGATTATACAATATTACAGATATAATGTATTCTACACTCCTTCAAGGACCCTGTTGGGCGCTGCAAAGTAGAGAGGAGGAACTAGCTTTAATTTTATCGCTAGTGCAATCTCTTCCAGGCTAGGTACACTAAGGATAGGATAACTAGATCAAACTTGTGATGCGTAGTAGTATAGTATGGAAATAAAACGCTATTTTTATTCATCTTGCAAGGAAAACTTTTAAAAAAGTGTGTATACTTATGTACACGCGTAAGAAGTTATACTTCTTTTATGTCTTATAGTATGAAGTTGGTTGTTAAATTTTAACTAACTTCATACTGGTTTTTTTTCTGTCGGGGTGCGCGCACAGTAAAATTCCGTTTTTCTCAATCGCGTCAAAAGAAGAATAACTTCAAAAAATACATTACGTTCATATACTCATTACTGGTTTAGGCAAACAAAAATCTCTCTTGTAAATAAATCCTTATTGCAGACAATCATAGTCCCTATTAAATAATTATACAATCAATATTTTAAATTTGGATTAGAATTTAAGTAGGTTGGTGTATCAAAACATAACTACAATAAGAAAAGTATTCATTCATAAAGTAAAATTAATTAATTTAAAAAAGTAATAAAATAATCAAATTATTATTAAGAATTATCCTAACTAATATTATAAATGCGAAAGTGAATTTGTTTGTTACGCTTTCACGCTCTTTGTACTAAACAAATCGTCCTGAAATTTCTCATTATATATAGCTAGGTGTATTGAGAAGGACCTTATATTCCGGGAAAAAGTACTGTTCCCGCGGCCAAAAGCTAGTCACTACATAGTATAAAACAAAGTCGCTTTCTCTATCCCTATGTCCTTTTGTATGCTTAAGTTTTTAACACTACGCAACGGATTTTGATGCGGTTTTTTTTAATAGATAGAGTGACTCAAGAGGAAGCTTTTATGCCCATGCGAAGCCGGGGCGGGTCGCTAGTTATAAATAATTTGTTGTAATTCGAAAATTGTCTTAATTGTGAAATGAATTATGAAGTTACGATGTTAATGTGATAATTCTTCCATGCTGGTCTGGAAGAAAAAGAAAAACATAGAATGTACCAGCTGCTTCTCTTCCCGCGCAAGCCGTAAAAGTCGTCTGAGGGAATCGCCGAATGGGGAAATCATGACATAGGCGATGCGGCTAGCAACCCATCACTATTGATTTCCTGTTTCAACTACCATTATGCTAAACGTGGCCTAAGGTCTTATGGCTCTAGGCTCTGTCTACCCCGTATGGGATAAAGACGTGATTATATGTATGTATGTAATGTGATGATTGTAATGGGTGAACAATTGTTTTTATCAAAATAAATAAATACACATACTTGACAGGGTGGAGACAAGAGCATAGGTAGCTGTTAAATTTATGATGACTTGCCAGGGTGCAAGCCGTTACAGCGGGTGCGGACTCACCTGACGGCGTCGAGATAGCCGGCGGCCTCGGAGGCGCCGGAGTGCTGCGAGCCCACCGAGATCACGGAGGGCTCGCGCGCGCGCAGGTCCAGCACGCCCTCCTCGCACTCGCCCGCGGGCGGGAACCGCTGCTGGAACGGTCACACGTACCATTTTATAACACTGATTGATATTTAGACGAACAGGTTACACTGGCTAGTCCAATTTTTTTACAAAGATGTCTAATTTGAAATCCATTTCAAGAAATAGGCTTATATAACAGTTTGCGGTAATCAGATTTTTATTTAAGTGATACCTGGGTGAGCACTAGCGCCACCGTCATTTAAAAATCATTATTCGCTGAAAACACATGTTATCAAAAATCCCTGTTATGTAAATAGAGTTCTGGATTTGATGTTAATTTTAATAATATTAAATTATAGTACCATATAGTTACAAATTGCAAAACTGCTAAAAGTGGCCGTTTTAAGCAATATTGCAATTTGTAACTATAGGGAACTATAATTAAATATATTTAAAATTAACTTCAAATCCAAAACCTTAATAACATAGTAGGGATTTTTGATAACTTGTGTTTCAGCGAATAATGATTTTTTAATGATGGTGGCGCTAGTGTTCACCGAGGTATCACCTTAAGACGAACAGGTTACACTGGCTAGTCCAATTTTTTTACAAAGATGTCTAATTTGAAAACCATTTCGAGGAATAAGCTTAGATTGTTTATGATATGAAGCACATATTTTTTTAAATAGTTACAAAAATCGTCATTTTCAGAAATTTCAAAAGGTCGACGTGTGATGTACGAATAAGCGGCTTGCTCAATTTTTTGAAACAACACATAGGCAATATTTTAACAACAACAGCTAGCTAATAATACAACTTACATTGACGTTATTGAATTTCGCCTGGTGGTTCTCCTTATCGGCGGAAGGTGGCGCGGGCGCGGGTCTTGGCGACGCGGGTGCAGCTTGTTCCCCCGGCAGACCTAGTACTTGAGCCGCGTACTCGCCTTGGAACGACATGTCGGCCCCTGAGGAATTACATATCGAGTTGTTAGTCACAGAACAGGATAAAATATTTAGTATTCATAATCATAACCTAGACAATTGACAAGATGGAGGAAAAAGATTTTGATCTTAGCATTGTAACTATAATGAGTTTTTAGCAGGAACTCACAACATGTCGGTGTTTTATATTTTTCAAATTTTATTTTGTTTCGAGTATTTGTGCATAACAATGGTGGATTATTATTCGCTAAGTGTTCGTGAACAAGTGTGAGTATTGGGAAGTGATACAATACAATGTCGTTTGTGTGACTTTAATCCTTGTCACCAAAATCTCCCAAGATAATGCTAAGTGAAATTCTTCCACGGTTACCACCGCTTCACTTACCCTCTGACTAACTTGACTAGATATGACTATTGATTTTACTTGACTCTGTGACTTGACTAAATGAAGAACATTCAATTCAAATAAAACTTGATAAAGGCAAAAATAATCTATACGTTTGATTACCATGCCATATTATGGATTAATTAATGCCACAAAAAAAACTATAACGAGTGTATTCATTCTCTTACAAACTTTTTTACAGTTAAGCGATATTGATAATTATGTTATAAATACTAGTATAATAAAGCGTCGTTTGAGCGCTTAAACGTTTAAAACACTGGTCAAATTAGATAGGTTCAGGTTTTCGTCTACTAGCTGTCCCCAGACACAGCAAATAAATAAAACCATAACGTTATCTCGGTTGCAAGGTATTACCATACCTCATTATATTCCTCTTTTATTAAGTGCTTCTCTTCCCTTTACTCTCCAAGTTGCATTCTCTATGGATCCATTAAAGGAACTTGAGAACGCTGGCCACAAAGAAATTCGAAAGCCAGTTTATGAAACAATCAGACTAGTACCCACGTGAGTTAGCATTACAATAAACTAGTATCATCTCGCGGGCGCGGTCAATGGATCAAGGCAGCACTTTCACTGAGCGGGTCGAGGACGCCAGCAGAACTGACGTTAATGAGTTGAGTCATATCTGAATGAATGAATTAACTCTTTATTGCGCCATATCCTACTAATATTATATATGCGAAAGTTTGTATGGATGTTTGTTACTCTTTCACAGGAAAACAGCTGAATAGATTTGGGTGAAATTTGAAATAAAGATTGCTTAGACCCTGGAACAACACATAGGCTATATCTTATCCCGGAATTCCCACGGCAGCCGAGCCCCGGGCAAAAGGCTAGCAAGCTAGTACATCGTACTTCGAACTATAGCAGATAAAGAATGATGGCGGAATTTGTACGAATAAAAATGTAATTATAGAGAACTTATAATAAATCGCATTAGCAAGAATACTTCACTAGTAACATGTTTACCACCACAAAAAAAAATTTAAACCCCAGGGTTATTTTAATAATCCATTTTATAAAAGTCGACCTTTAGTTTCGTTTTCATTCGCCATTTTTAACGCAACTGAAACATTATGTCACCCTGACAGTTGTAAGCATTGTCAAAGCGATATTGACAGTTCATTATGGTAGGTTAGATTCATCGATTTAGTACCTGGGGGCTATACCATCTCTTAAAACCATGCAAGATCCAGTGAGTGAATGAGATGTCGCCTTACATGATGTATTGCGCTGTCCCGCTTTCTCACTGGATCTTGCGTGGTTTTAAGAGATGGTAGTAAGCCACCTGGGGGGTTACCATCAACTTTTAAGTAGCTGGCTCACTATCAAATGGTTTACTACCATCTCTTAAAACCATACAAGAACGAGTGAGTAGGCGAGACAGAGTAACACAGTAAGACGTCATCTCCTTTCATCATGTATTACGCTTTAACAGATGGTGCCTACCACCATATCTAATAACCATGCAAGAACGACTGAGTAAGGGAGATGTCGCCTTACATCATGTATTGCGCTGTCTCACTAGTGACTCAATCGTTCTTGCATGGTTTTAAGAGACTGTATATAGTAACCCCCCTGGGGGCTTACTACCATCTCTTAAAATCATGCAAGAACGATTGAGTAAGAGAGATGTCGCCTTACATCATGTATTACGCTATCCAGATCCAATGAGTAAGTGAGACAGCGCAATACATGATGTAAGGTGAAATCTCGCTGACTCACTGGATCTTGCATGGTTTTAAGAGATGGTGGTAGGCACCCTGGAATGTGTTCCTGAGCCAAACCATTTATGTAACAAATGCCCTTATTTTTTGTATATCTTTCGTACAAATTCTACTACTTAAAATGAATATTTTTCTTAATACAAAAAATATATAATTTCACTGTTAGTTTGGTGTAAGATTTTGTTTGGCCTCGAATTGGCCAAACAAAGAAAAATTGCCACGTTGACAGAGACAAAAATATAAAAAATATCGTTGGTCCTTTTCTTACTCATGGACTTCCCTATTTCGCCATCTCTCTTTTTCACCAAATAAAAATTAATTGCTTAATCACAGGTACAACTACTTCATCTATGAACCTAACCTAACATAATGAACTGTCAATACCGTTTTGACAATGCTAACAAGTGTCAGAATGACATAACGTTTCAGTTGCGACAATAATGGCGAATGAAAACGAAGCTAAAGGTCGCCTTTAAAAAAATTAAATATTAAAAAAACCCCAGGGTTTAAATTTTTTTTATGGTGGTAAACATGTTACTAGTTATGTATTCTTACTAATTCAATTTATTTTATGTTCTCTGTATTTCAATTTTTTATTCGTACAAACGATGTATGGAGTTTCGCCATGACTCTTTTTGAAATCAGCTATTAGCTTGGTACACTATATGTCAATTTCGCCTGGATAAATTTTTTTGTATTTTTTTAAACTGTTAAAATTTTTTTGCTGAATTTATAATATTTTTTTGTAAAATATGATGTAATAAATATGTTTGACAGTAGATAATGTATTCGACTGCCTTGGAATACTCAGAAAATTTGTAATTGAAAGAGATTTATATTGAAACTAGCTGTTCCCCGCGGCTCCGCCCGCGTGGGACTCGGATATATCGCGCCCAAAAGTAGCCTTTGTTTGACCTCAGGTCGTTAACTACATCCCTACCAAATTTCATCACAATCGGTCCATCCGTTTAGCCGTGAAGAGGTGACAGACAGACAGACAGACAGACAGACTTTCGCATTTATAATATTAGTATCCTTGTACCCGTGGTATTTTACACTGTATCCTATGTTTATATTGTACAGTATACAATCTTAGGTACGTAACGGTAAGGTGGTATGCTTTGATATGTGGCCCAGTGTACATAAATAAACAACCATTCCGTTTCTAAGCCCGTAACTCACTTTTGAATCTACAAATATAATTTAGGGTTCCGGTAATGCTTTGACAACAAAAATAATATTTCATCGTATTTCTTCATAAACGGTCGTAATTTAACGCAGCAACATGTATTTCTCGTGATGACGTGACTGTAAGCCGTTTCCATGTCTGAATGTTCGCGTGACACACGGCTCACCTAATAGCCCTAATACCGACTCCAATGGGATATATTTTTTAAAACCTTAAAATAGGGTTGTGAGATGAACGATTCAATAGTCGTGCGACACATCTGATTCAAGTTCATCTGAGTTTTTCTATGATCCGGTAGTAATTCCTTTTTCACAACTGGTTGTGCAGCTCTCAAAATTGAGTAGCGGTGAGTATTCGGGTGATATTTGCCATGGCGTCCGAAAAAGTGGAAAGAATCCTTTTTAGTCCCTGGCGGAGCGGTATATTATTTTACATGTCCAGTCCGCCACATCGCATATGAATCCCTTGAACACCGGGCGGTCCCCGGGTACCGCATAACAATAGTTTTACTTTTGACAAGTCAAGTCAAGATTTTAAGATTGGATACAATTAAAGAAACTGTTTAATGAAAGATGTCTCACTTAAAATCTCTTCATGTACGCCAAATCGCATGAATATCACAAGAGGTATTAGAATAAGGGAAGTGGCAAGTCTAAAAAGGTGCTGGCTCGACGTCGCAGTAAACGATATGCGTGCTAATGGTCTCACATCAAAGGTTGCCGAAGATCGGGCGAAGTGGAGGAGAAAAAGCAGGAATGAAACCTTGGGCTAAATCAATCAGCTGAGAAAGCGCTAAGATGAGAGAAAGAGAAGAAGGGAAGTGAAAAGTTAACAAGATTATTAAAACCTTAGCACCCAAGCGGTCCCATTGTTCCCGACGGTAGCTGAGGGATGTTCCTTCCTTATACATGTCAGTTACGCGATCCAAATAAAATTGATTATGAACGGAACTCAAAAATAATTACATTGCCAGCCCTACCAGTATTATTCGCAGGTCCCACCCGCTCTAAATATACCCGGGAGGCGGGTGATCAAAGGAGCGCCGCAGATGCGCTCAATCGCGATATACAATGCTGCGATGACTAATTGATGAGAAGGAAGTAAGCTCATACTACAGTATATCACTATATCTTAGGTGTAAGGTGGTATCTATCTATCCATACTTACATACTTCCCATAATTTACCATACTAACATAGCGAAATCACTACATAGTATAAAACAGTCGCTTTCTCTGTCCCTATGTCCCTTTGTATGCTTAAATTTTTAAAACTACGCAACGGATTTTGATGCGGTTTTTTTTAATAGATAGTGATTCAAGAGGAAGGTTTTTATGCCCATGCGAAGCCGGGGCGAGTCGCTAGTAGCGAAATTATTTAGAAATGCAAAAGTCTGTCTGTCACACTTTTACGGCTAAACTGCTGCTGGACCGATATTAATTAAATTTGGTATGGATATAGTTAAAGACCGGGGTTCAAACATAGGCTACTTTTTGGCGCGATATAAACGAGTACCACGCGAGTGGATCTGCGGGCAACAGCTAGCGTGCAATAAAGAGCTTTTTACATATTATTAGTCAGAAAGAATATTTTTTATGTAACACAAAAGTCAACTGACATGTTATCAACTTATCATACACAATAATAAAAGCTTACTAACTCAAATCAGACCATCAAATCCATCAATCAGTGTTCAGACATGAATGGGCTCATTATATAAATACGAGTATGTATTGCGGTCAAAATATAAATTATACAGAACTATATATTTCTCTAGTTTCTAGATGTAATGTCCCAATGCTGGGCAAGGGGGACCTTATCCCTCCACACTATCAAGGGCTGTTACTGGCCATCTTTTGAGAATATGGCACACATATTATTTTGTAAGTATTTAACATAAGTAAATAAAAAGGAGGGTCAAAATGTGTTAATAACTTACTTATTAACAAAACAAAAGAATGCACCAAATTAAATGTATATTTATTTCGGTTTGAATAATGTCAATAGAATTGTACACAATGTAGAAAAGGTGTCCCGTTACAATTTGTGTATTTAATAAAGTCTAAAAATTAAGAGCCCTTACATACAAGTCTTTCTGTACCCTCATTAATTTATACATTGCATCATTTAACCCCGTAACCTGCGCGGGAGTCGAACAGAGCCGTGTGTTGCGAAAACTACGCCGTTGGGAATATGTACTGGAAGTTAATTCAGAAACGTATCAGAATCATTTATTTAGCCAGAATCCTACTACTTAATATTCTAAACACGAAAGGTTGTATGAATGTTTGTTACTCTTTTACAGGAAAAAGGCTGAACCGATTCGGCTGAAATTTGGAATACAGGTTGGTTAGAGCCTGGAACAACACATAGGCTATATTTTATCCTGGAATTCCCACGGGAGCGGTGCCCCGGGCTCATCGATGCGACCTGCATCTTTGAGACAGCTGTTCTAATAAAAGTCTATTGTGAGAAGTCTAACTCAGTCTGCTTGCAAACGTGCTAAAGCGTAGGCATAACATCGTTATAGGACAGTATAAATCGACCTTGAGGTCTCTAAGCACCCTGGTAGTAGATCTCTAAACACCCTCACGGCCTCTGGCGTGGTTTGACAGGTTTTTTGTGTTATATGAGTCATAAGTGAACAAATTGTTATGTTCTATTATTCTTTTTGTTCTTGTCGAGGTAAAAACGCTATGGATTGTCCTTGTATTGTTTTTTATAACAAACATTACTCTTTTCTTAGTCCACCTTTCTATTCTTTGTCCTTTGTATCAATCAATGTTTAAGTGGATAATACTTCGCGTGAATACTCAAACGCTACTAAATTTTGAAAGCTGCTCAAGTATCATGCTGTCGCTCTGAACGTCAACGATATGACAGTGACAGCATGATACTTGAAGAGCTCTCAAAATTTAGTAGCGTTTGAGTATTAGGGCATTAGCCAAGTGTTCGCCATTGACACCACTTTTCAGAACGCAACATTTTTCGGTATACAAGTATCATTCTGCTTTTTCCGAGCATATATCTTAGTCACAACCTCTGGTTAGGCTACAGAGCCGCTTAAAGAACGCTTTGAATCATGGTTCGATCGATGATTTGGCGGTACTGGTTATTACATTGGAGCGACTGCCGTCCGACCTCCGTAACCCTTTTTACAGTGAAACCAGACTAATAATATCATGATCCGTGTGGGTGTGTCAGTGGCCAACTTTTATAAATGATCGTTACATACACGCATGCCATACTATCTATTACTTATACTCCTTATAGGCTATCAAGCACCTAAATGCGACATGCATGTTGCACATCCAATCCAACTAATATTATAAATGCGAAAGTGAGTTTGTTTGTTACCCCTTCAAGCCCTATCTACTGAACCAATCTTCCTGAAATTTCGCATACACATAGCTGGGAGTATTAGGAAGTACATAGGGTACCTTTCATCCCGGGAAAAAGTTTCCGAGGGAATCTTACGCGGGCGAACCGCGGGCGAAAGCTAGTTTGACCATAAAGATCAAGTAAATGGCTAATAAAAAGCATGGCAATAATAATGTAATAACATTATTATTACTTATCAGAATTATAATGTTGAAAGGCTAAATTCCAATGAGGTTAGCACCAACCTTTAAATGCGTGGTAAGCAACTAGCCAACTCGTAAATTCCGTATAGCAAAACAACAAAAGTGTCTTATTACTTGTCTCAGCAATAACATTAACACAAAATGGACGAACATACAGACAAATTATAAACATGTGGAAATCAGCGGGGGACGCGTTAGTCTAACATTTTTCTTCTTTGAATTGGGATATAAATTTATTTTGAAACAATGTACTAACTTTATATTCTGTGCCATTGTTATCTCTGCTTTCGATATAGATCACCGTCTCTTTTCCCCGGGGATGTCGTAAGGGTTGACTAAAATAAAGATTTTGAAGGTCTAGTCACGTTAAGCCATTGGTCCCGGCTGCCATCTGGTAGTCGTTTAAAGAACCACGTCAGCGGCCTAGAGGCGGTTCCGAAGAGCTCTGACACCAGGGTGTGCATAGTCAAATACCCGTGTCACTTACACGAAATGATGATTAAATGTTTTGTAGTACTACAAATCAAAATACATTTGAAAATCTCAGCAAAAGGGTCGTTTGACCAGTCCCATCGGTGGCCATTGTAAACGCGGTAACAATCGCACCACGTCTCGCCTCAATAGGAGTCCTCACGTAAACGTATATCTGCACTGTTACGCCATTGAATTGAAACCGAAACACCGCGATTGCCATTGTCGAACGCTAAACAAAAGACGTTCCTAGAACGTTCGCAATCTTTACAGCTGGTTGGAATTGGTTTTAACCCCCGTTTTACAATGAGAGGTTCTTGTCTGATTTAGTGGCCAGTGGAATACTTCCTGTACTATATATCAGCTCTCCTTATTTTATGGTGCAAAAGCCTACCAACCAACATTCCTACTTGTGGATTCCAATCTATATTAATATAATAAAGCTCAAGAGTTAGTTTGTTTGAACGCTTATACTAACTACTGGTCGGATTTGCAAAATTATTTTTGTATATGTAAGCCTGATTCTTGGGTAAGGTTATATACATATATACTAATGGCGAGTGAAACCGCGGGGAACAGCTAGTAACAAATATTTCCAAGGAGGTTGCCAGGCAGGCTAGTCAGGCGACCGTGCCGTGAAATTGGATATCAGCTGTGCCCCTAGTATGAGTTTTTCTTAACGCAGACGCTAGCGACTGCGTTACGATTTTGTATGGAATTTCTTAGTTGCCTTACTATCCGCCAGAGGCGCTGTACAGGTTTGCGATATTAAATCGCTAACGCAGTCGCTAGCGTCTGCGTTAAGAAAAACTCATACTAGGGGCACTGGCATATTCATTGTGACAGGAACTAGGAACACAGTAGTTACATATAACAGACAATACATATATGAGTGGTACTATCAATACAGACAAGTCCCTGCAAGTTGTAAAGGCCCATATTGAGCGAGTTGGTTTGTAGCGCAATCCGTTGTTTGAGTATAGACCTCGCGGTTTGAGATTTGGTCTGGAAATATCATATTTGATTGAATTATAAATAAGTCATAAACGCCAGGTGTCGGTATCATTTTAGAGGTCGCACAAATCGATTAAAGCGTTTAAAGAAAAGCTGAGTAACAGTCCGAAATAATATAGTCTCGTTGTTCAAGCGATTTGACGACCCGATGAAGGAAATACTCTGCGGAATGCAAAATTAACTTCCAATATACAAAATTCCAGTATTAATACTCAACTCGCCCGTTCAACTCTCCCAATGTGAAACAATCTTTCGCGTCCGACACACGCGTTTCCAAATCTTTTGATTTTCGTTTTATTTGTTTTTGTACTGCCGGCTCTATCATATTTTTTGTCAGAACACTGTGGGCTCCAATGGCCAAAATCAATTACGAAATTGAGTTTTATGACAAAATATTTTTGAGCCGATGGCGCTGTTTGGGCCTTTTGTGCACCGTTAGATATATATTTCGGTTATTATGCATGTGACATGAATGGTATTGCGGCTGTTTTTTATCGTGACATAAAATCTCGATGCTGATGAAAGCATTGGAGAGAACAAAAGATTATTTTTGAATTGATTCGGATTATTTATAAATTGATTCGGCGGTTTTAATACAAAAACAAAGGGTGTAGATGAACAGCAATCGTCAATGGATGTAAATGAGGACAAATGTCTTTATCCGAAATGGATTTTCCTATTTTCTTATCTTTCCGACTGGAAGCGGATTCTACCAATGACAGCCAAAGTCTGGCAGAATCAGATTACGAAAAAATAATAAATATATTTATGTTTTACACTTTAAACTCATCTGTATAGTTTTATTTTCGTTGTTGGCAATTTCATGTGTCGCACTTACGATTTGTACTTTGGTGGTGTCGCGACTAAATGGTAAGATAACTTTTAAAACTAATAACAACAATTTTTATCTCAACATCAAAAGAATTTATGTACAGTTTATGCAATCCCATAAACCGCTTTTCCGTATTCAAGAGCAATCGAGGGCAGCCGATTCATTAGGGTGTCTGTCGGGCCTCGCCAGACTCTTGTTATTATTTTTATTTACGTCAAACTTGTGGGAATGACATGAATACGAATGGAATTCATCATTTGCATTCTAAACTTGTGGAAATATTCAATCTTATTCTATTCAAGGTTTTCATCTTTTCTTTGATTCCAAACCATTATGCACTTGCAAATCAGAAGGCCATCGAAGTGGTATGTCTTTGACATTTGTCATTGTCACAAAAAGAAGCACATTTATCACGGCTTAACCAGTGGAAACTTACTCGTAAAATCATCTGAACCCCAATAAGAAGTGTTGCAAAAGGGTTAAAAGAAATTGATAATGTCAATCTATATCAATATACTATGTTAAAAAATGAGAGCAAACTAACTACCTTAGTACTAAAGTTTACCTTTGATAAACTAGTAACTTCTTCACAAAACTGAACACTCACCAGTAAAAGGCTTCCCGTCCAGCCGCTTCATCCAGTAGAACCTCTGGTTGTGCGGCTTGTTCTCCCGGTCGTACTGCTCCCACTGCTGCCGCAGGAAGGTATAGCAGACGCAGCAGCATCGGACGGTGCCCTCTTCGTCGCCCTCGGCCCGGTAGCCGGCTGGCGGGGCGTGCGGGCCCAGGAATGGGAAGTATGGCTCAGTGCTCTAAAAAAAAATGTTTTTTTTGCTTTCTATTATTCTTTTTAAGTGTCCCTCTATCCATTTCAGTCAAAATTACTAAATGTACAGACAAAATATTTTTTCTGTTTTATTATATGTATAGAAGAAATATAGAAGATTATTATATGTATAGATAGATAAGGTAGGATAGCCTAGCGGGGTAGCGAAATCAAAAAGATACGACTGGAAAAGCCAAGCAAGTACAGCGCACTCTCCCGGGATTCGGCTTGTTTAACCGAAAGAATGGTAGAGCAATGGGAGGCAGATAGCTGTTTCGATGCTGAATCAGTTGCCTTCAGACAGCCTAAACTGAAATCTGACAGTGTTAGACACTGACACACCCGGATGATCCTATTGGTCTGGTTTCCTAAATCCTAAATTCAGTTCACATGATAAACGACAACACGAATACTCAAAAATTTCCGAATAAATCATGTTTTTGTTCACATTTTGCGACGCTGACGCGCGGGATGGGCTAAGCCAGCCATTGTGCCTCACTTCCCATCAATAATCGTGTTAGGCTTGACTTTTGTTTCATAATTCCCACAGATTTTAATTTGTTGATATGCCAGTTCAAACAAAAGTTCCTACACCATCAACTAACAGCGCGCAGGTGACATCTTCAATAGTCCATGATGACTCCGCGCTGCCGTCTGTTCAATCCATTGTTCTTCTTAGCGTGTCGACGATCACCTTAAATACCCTTGGATGCCCTTACAATCCATTAATTAATTACCATTTCTGAAGGTTGCCTGAAAGAAATCGCTTTTAGCGATGAGGGCTTTTCTATTGTAACCTATTTAATGTAATCTATGTGCAAAAAAGAGTTTTATATTGTATGACTGCGCGTCTTCTTTTGCCAAACAATTCGTATAAAATAAAATCGGTCCAGTAGTTTAGGCGCTACGATGGAACATACATACTTACATACATATATACATAGACTGCCAAAATCATTACCCTTCCTTTTGGCTTCGCCGTAGTCGGGTAAAAATAGATGTGGAACATAGAAAGCCACAAAATGGATAACAGTACTAATGTAGTAAAGCTCTACTTTTACAGGACTGCCCAAAGTAGGTTTTATTTTTGAGCATATACTCGTATACATGTACCTCGTTGCGACGAGAGTGATAAGTGTGTAGGAAACGAGGGGGGAATAAGGATCGTAGGAAAACATCTAGTGCCTACTCCTACGGGAGACAGGCCATATGTATGTATGATCTTAGTACACATTTTCCCTGCGCCTAACCACATCTTTAAACAATTTCTCTATGAATCTATTCAACATCATTAACCAGTCCTCATAAAAGGCGAGCCGTCCTGTCCTTTTGTCGTTGCAAATATGTTAGCAAAAAAGGTTGGCTGTACGCAGATGCTTTCCATACAATGGTGAACGTCGGGCGACTTTCGTGCCCGTCAATAATTAAGATTGACATGTCAATGTCTCGCAGGTTTGCGGTATGTGAGAAGTGGGGTGGGCACAGAGTATAGATTTCAAGATGTGAGAGCGCGCTTTTCACGGGGAGCGTGCGTGACGCACTTGATGGTAGTTTCATCAACATTTCAGCCACAAGTGAGCTTGTCATATCATCTGGTAGATGGATGTCTGCCATTTCAAAACACAACGGCTATTGGTTCTGCGCCGACCCCCTGAGTTAGACTCGGAGACTTCGCCAAACAAAAACAAAACAAAAATGACAGTTTCACAGCTGTTTAACCACTTACAATTACACAAATGTAAGGGGTGTCGAGGATAATAAAAAATTACGGTAGTAGTGTAGTTAGTAGAATCGTAAAATATTTTATGTTAAGATAATACCACACTTGGCTATTTGAATTCGCCCTTTTGCCTATTTGACCATGTGTGAACGGTATATTTGCCAAAACTTTTGCGCTATTTGGCTATTCTTCAAATATTTTGGCAAATACGCGAATAGCCAAGACGCAAGTGTGGTAGCAGCATCATCCTAACAATGGCAAACTGAGCGATCACAATGGTGACTAAGGAAAAAGAGCAAATTCTATAGATTATTTATTTTAACTCTGTGTGGACCAGTCCGACCAGAATGAAAGTAAAATAATGAGGGGTACGTGAGTGAAGGAGTCAATTTTCTTATGAAAACAAGGCACTGCAAAAACCTAATTTCGTATCCGCGTTAAGATGTCAAGATGAAATAAGCAGACCTGAACCTGTTGGACAATTACGTACTGATTTTTTTTTGTATCTTGAAATTTAACCTATTTGATTCAAAATACCCTCATCAGGGTACATATTTAGGTTTGGAGTCCACATGCAATTTAAAGACGTAATATTTCCGAAAAAAAAATCACAATCCGTCGCTTCGTTGTTACACGAAGAAAGTCGATGGCTCAACGTGCCATGTCACTTGAATAAATAAGAGGACCTGAACATGGCGAACGACCGGTACGATATTGTATGACTCAAGAAGTACATGAAATAACCAACAAACAAACACACTAGTAAGTATAGATATTCACAACCAAACATTCGAGGCACAGCTGAATTCTTATCCTGTGTGAACTAGTAAAGAGAAAACAAAACGCAAGATATATGTTCCAAGAAAATTCAATTAATCACACGTCTATCCTATTTATCACATGTTCTGTAGTACAAGTAGTTAATACATTATCTGCATTGATTCTGCGTTCTCGTAAACACAATTCCCACGGCTTAGTGCAACAGGCCACGCTTCTTATCAACGCTTCTAAGCAAGCGATTACTAAGTTTTTACATGAGGTATTTACAGCTACCATAGCACAAGGCGACGTGCGTGTATGACAAGAGTGATGAGGTTGGAGGAAGCGAGAGGTATGTAAAGATCGTAGCCAATGGAAATCTCTAGTCTCTGCCTACCCCTACGGGAGACAGGCGTGATGATATGTATGTATGTATAGCACAAAGTGCTATGCAAATTCACTGCTGATTCGATTCTATAACTATTTGTTTTATAAACACTAATGTACAACTTAAATGTACAATTACCTAAGAAACAAGAATATACAATGGCGGACTTAAACATAACGAAAGGTCTTTAACAAGGACTAAGGAGTATAGATGTGTAACATAAAGAAGGTCTTTGTACTATTTTACTAGGTGAATAAAGTTTGAAAATAAAGATCCATGCACGATGCGTTCACGTTTACCAGAGTTGAACAAACCACAAATACCTCTTAGTATAATGACAATGTTTTTGAGGGTTTCCCTAATAAGGACTAGGTATTGGTAACACAAAAGCATTAAGAAACAAAACGGGATATATGTACGCTACTCGTAGCAGCATGATACTAAGACTCTTTTCCTCTTACCGTCCAGAAAAATTCCATCGACTTAAATAAAACAAGATTAAACAATCCGAACTTTTAAAGAGGGAAAAACTTCTACCGCAATGTAAAAAAATCTTCCTCCTTATGATCGCCATGTAGGCTGCGAATAATCAATAAACACATATTATTCGATTGAAGATCATAACAAATTTGTTAGATACCAATTGTTAGCGCTAATGTGACAAATATTTTGTAAACATGTGGATTTTATACATCATCACTATCGCATTACCATCATAATGACCACGCGCGTAGCACAATGCTTATTTTTTGTATACCTTAAAGATCGGTTATCAATTTCCTTTTCTTTAATCGAGCTCAAACCACGTCACAAACCAGGGGGGGTTACTACCGTCTGACAGAGCAATACATGATGTAAGGTGACATCTCCCTTAATCACTGGATCTTGCATGGTTTTAAGAGATGTGTGGTTGACTAGCGAGCGAGTGGACTGTAGTTTTTGGCTGGCTGACGTTGTTTGGTTCGATGAGCCGGGCTGGCGGGATGTGGAACAGGCTGCCACTATATCACACGACGTATTCCGCTTGGCGTTTTTAGACCAGAGGTCGCACTTGCAGGGATTCCTCTTATTAAAACCACAATGTTCTTGATAGCACTTGTTTTTCCTTTTATTTTCGAGCTGATTCACAATTCAATGATATTGACACACTTATAATAGCACTGGAACACACTTCATTTTTTTTTTTTTTTTTTTTTTTTTTTTTTTTTTTTTTTTTTTTTTTTTTTTTTTTTTTTTTTTTTTGACTGGACCTACAATATTAGCTTCTAAGAGCTTTAATATTTACAGCGGGACGGTTTGAGGCGAGGGCTTGACGCCACTCAGCCTTTTCGGCAAAAGCGCAAGGGGCTCCCAGTTGGGACGAACCTCGGCCATGGGCTTTGCCTTTGATCAATGGCGAGCGATGCAAACTCGCGAGCGATGCAAACGCTCATTGAGGCTTCATTTAAAATTGGCCTTTATTATATGCAAATTCCCCGACACGCAATTCGTCAAATCATTGACGAGTACACTTCCGAAGGGTGGGGGAAGTTGCATACTTACAATGAACTCTTCATACAAAACTGTGTCCAATTATTGACATGTACACTTATGAGTGGTGGGGGAAATCTCATACATTCACTTCTATTGAGATTTACATTTGCCTTAGTTTTATGTACAATATTTACAGTTTTGCTTAGTGGAGACTATTCAACTTACATTTTTATATACAAACTAATTATTTACATGATCTTTACTTGTAGGTATATTTCGTAGCGACTACTACACTTATGCTACGAATCAATATGTATAAAAAGACACTTAAAATAATACAATATTGGCATCTATACCTAACTATGTAAATAATCAGCCTTATTACTATGGGAAATAAAACTACCATGATTTATTTGCCTACCTAGTACATAATCTACCTTAAATACATAAAATTTTATATATTATTAAAGTCCGTCGCTGACAAGATGATAATAGGCCACTAGTTTTTCTTATAGATTCGAAAAGAAAAAGAAGTCCCGTTTATATTTTGTAAAAAGATCTTTCAACTACCATCATGTTAAACGTGGTCTTAGGTTAGCTAAAGATGATTATATAATCACCTTTCATCAAACATACATATTTATGTAAAAATATCTTTCCCTAGCTAGCATATAAGAAGCAAAATGACATTTGTAGGTATAATAAAATTTCGAACATCAATCAATTTCTCATAAAATCCAACTCGCGTTTGAAATTTATAATCATTCGCACCAATACTAAAATGATGGTGACAATATCGGCCAATATAAGAACAAGCCAAATAGTTTCATTTCGTCAATTGGTTACTGGTTAAAACCGATTTTCGATAATGTGTTCTGACAAGAGGGTAACGAATGTTGGCTGCACGTAATGAATCAATAAAAAGTTGAGCATTTTTTTCTTTCGTCACAAACTGGTTGGTGATAACCATCATTTTTAATATTCTTTAGCTTCATCAATGTTTGACGGCTTCCTATCTTTTTTTTTTTTTTTTTTTTTTTTTTTTTTTTTTATTTCTTGTAAACATGTTCTCTCTAATTTTAAACTACTAAATATACTTATACTGCTTCTGAAAAGTGTGAAGTTTCAAGATTTTCTTCTTGTTTGTTTGTTTTGTTTGTTTGTAATATCTTTATTGTATAAAAACATATTTAAACATAGAAAGTTGAAACAATATACAATGGCGGACTTATCCCATTATAGGGATCTCTTCCAGTCAACCAGCGATTGATTGGAAATATTTATTTAAAAATGAGCGAGTAGAATAGAAATAGACATACAAACACAAAAAAGACAATGTTAAATAAAAAAGACTACAAGTAACAACAATAATAATATTTACTTAAACTTAGATGATCATACAAAAAATTACTTATATACTATTTGTTTAATATAAATAATAATATTAAATAATATACAAAATATAAATATAATATAAATATAATAATAATAATATTATATATATATATATATATATACATAAATACATACTTATAATAAATAGCTCAAATATTAGACGTTACCAAAGACGATTTCATTAGTCTTGACTTAAAGGATTCAATAGTAGGTGCCATTCTTACATCTAATGGCAGAGAGTTCCATAGCCGTGCCGCTAAAACTGTAAAAGAATTCCAATACCTCTCTGATGAATATGAGGGTATATTCAGAATCGGGTCATTGGCAGACCGCAAGCGACTGTCCACTATCTTAAATGAAAAATTGTTATGAAGGTAATCGGGAGAGGAAGGATTAAAAAGCACATTAAAAAGGAGAGAGAGAATATGAATGTTGCGACGTATCCTAGTGGGAAGCCAGTAAAGTTTCTTACGGTAATCGGAAATATGGTCATATTTTCGAAGGCCAAAAACAAACCTGATACATAAATTTTGGAGACGTTCCAATTTATCAAGAAGTTCCTCAGTAGGGTCAAGAAAAGCCACGTCGGCGTAATCTATAATAGGTAATAGTAACGATCGAGCCAATAATGCCTTAGTATTGAGTGGCAAAAAATTTTGAAGTTGCCTGAGTGAATGGAGAGATACGAAAATTCTGCGACTCACCTCACCAATATGAGCAGCCCACGAAAGCGTTTCATCAAATAGAACCCCCAAGTTTTTGACGGTGGTGGAGAAAGGAATAATATTGCCATCGAGAACAACGTTGGGTATACTAGTAGAATGTAACTTTGCAATGAAATGCGGACTACCAATAACTATGGCCTGATATTTATCTACATTCAACTTCAGACCAAAATTACTTGACCATTTGGAAATAGCCTTTAGATCTGTGTTAATAACTTCCACAGCATGATCAAAATTATCAAGATGAGCAGCTGAATATAACTGCAGATCATCCGCATAAAGATGATAGGAAGATAGAAGAGATGAAGTAATTCCATCAATGAAAATAGAAAATAGTATGGGAGACAAAACTCCACCCTGAGGAACACCAGCAGACAGACTACACCAATCAGATTTACGCTGATCAATCTTTATCTGCTGATGGCGTCCCACCAGGTAAGAGCGAAACCAAGAGATAGATAAAGCATTGAAGTTAAGAGACTTTAGAACGCCGATTAAAATATCAAAGTCTACTGTGTTGAATGCATTTGAAAAGTCAAGTAGCACTAGGACAGTAAGATTTTTGTTTTTAATATTCAGCCTTATGTCATCAGTTATTTTAACTAATGCTGTCGTAGTACTATATCCTGAGCGAAAACCTGATTGAAACTTATTAAGTAAATTATTATTTGAAAGATATTTTCTTATGACTTTTGATATCCTGATCATAATTATAGTTAATGGTATGTAAGTAGTCTTTTTTTCTTTATCTGTATGTGTATACCTACGCAAAAAAAAACACATCACGTCAGAGGCCGTAAGCTAGAATTCAGAAAAACACCAGGAGCACTCAAGGTATCTAATGAATTGTATTCTAAGGAATAAGGAAGATAACAGTGAACAGAAATATGACAGTATTGGAATGCACTATGGTTAAAATTTAAGACAGAAGCTTTTGATTGTAAAATAGACGAAGTAGCAGACTTTTAAAAACTACTTTTAGATCAGCATCAACTCAAAATCATACATTCATGAAAGGCCAAGCCGACTCCAGAAATGCACACGTCACCAGAAAGGAAATGTTCTAATATGTCATGGCCGTATCGTGCCATATAGACAGCGTGTAGAACAAATTCATAGAATTGCTCTTAGGCCACCCCATTACTGTTGAGGTTTCGTATCGTTGCTGTCACAGAACGGAAAATGGTTGCTGTGCTATTTTGTTTTATTTACTGAACCGTTATTATACTGCCCAATTGGAATTTTAACCTTTCGAAAAAGAGTAGTCCTGCCACCTCATTGAAAAGGAGTCATTAACATAGGCTCTTGTCTGTGGAGCTCCTTCCATTATTGTCTATCATTATTAGCGAGTTCCTTTATTTCTTGATACCAAAAGATGTTCATTTTACTTTATTTGTACCAGTTAACTATGTCTTGGTCTATCTGGACTTCTTTTCCCTTTTATTGTTCTGCAATGATATTTCTCGTAAAATGGACTAGTTTTTTCTTCAATTATTTATTGGTCTCATCAATTCATGGTCACTGTACATGAGAACAGTCGCGTGTCAGATGTCAATAGCTTCACCCGCTCGTCAATTCTGATCCGGCTGGAACCGGTTCTGATTACCGGACCTTGGCTCGCTTAGATTGGCGCCGGGGACTCGAGCGCTGATTTGTTTCGACCACGTGACATCATTGTTTGGATTTGCTGCTGACTAGTGTTACATTGTACAGTACAACGTGTCAGGAAAACCTCGCCAATACATGCACTGGCCAACGTGGCGTTTTTATGAGGATTATTAATTCCCCTTCAAATATAAAGAAATGGGCTCTGGTGGGCGTGTTTCACAACGAGAAATTTGTGACGTAAAATTCTAAAAATATCTTGCGCCACGGGAAATATTATAAGGTGAAGCAATGCTAGCTGTTGCCCGCAACTTTGGGGCTGTTTTATATCTACTAGCTAAAAATAATTCTGTCCCACACCAGAATTAGATATAGTCACCAATAATAAGAAGAAGAATTTGGATATCGTTTTCTCTGGAACCGAGTATATGAAGAGAGCTTTTTGCCAAATAGCACGTTCCACAAACGGTATAAAATTATATTTGTCATCTTTTAAGTCTCTGGAATCAAATATTGAGTATTGAGTGTGATATCTATTAGTTGTCAAAGAAATAGATCAAGAAAGATATCATGAGGGACCTCCCCGGATTAAAGTCGCTGAAGACCGTGCCGCCACAGACATACAAAGAAGAGTACCATAAGCCATCATGAGATACAAACCTGGCCATCGGGCTTGACCCTTACGGAGTACGAGTCGCTAAAGCCCGCGCCGCCGCAGACGAAGCAAACTCGCACGTCGTCAGCTGGGGCGCATGGCTTCTCCAAGGACGGCGACGCTGGTTTCGAAGCGCCAAGCGAGCTCTTTATATAGGCTTTCGCCTTCTCCATGGCCGCCTCGCTGTTGGCAAAGAAAAGGTTGGGTTCGAAAATAGTATTAACAACACTAGCATGAGTTTTAATATTTTGTTATTGATATTAAGATTAGTTTACGCGATCGAGGATTTTGTATGATAATTCTTTAGTTATTACTAGTGACCCGCCCCGGCTTCGCATGGGCATAAAACCTTCCTCTTAACGACTTTATTTAATACTATGTAGTGATGATTCAGCAGCGCATTTAAAGACCAAAGATCGATCGCATCGAGGGAGGTGGCTGAGGTACTGTTGATCTTGTGACCTCTGAATCAATGATCAAAATAACAGAAAAACATTCAGAAACCCGGACCTGTCGCACTAAATCCACCGCACTGCGGATAGCTCAGTGTGATAGACTGCATACATACACTGCCAATACAAAATGGCGACCGCTTTTTACCGCTCTCGAAGGTGCCGGATTTAATTACAACTGCCTTTTCACATTGTATATGCATAACTCATTGAGCAAATACGATGGAAATGTCACAAACAATAACCAGTTTGCGATAAGCAATGCCTTACATGTATTAAATGAAGTGGTTATTGAGTGGTTTTGTTTACTGTGCATTTATGTACATATGAATTTTAATTACCCTGTATGTGTGACCTATCAAGATTTCAAGGTTGTTGAATTAGGGCATGGAGAACGACATGCAGTAGGTTTATTCTGTAACAGCATTTCCGTTCGCTCCAAATCAATTGTTTTTATTTGCCATTTCTTCGTGGCGCACGTGACACTCCTGGTTTTGCAAGCGTCCATAGGCGACGTTAACTACTTACCATCGGGCCTGTTTGTCTACTAAAACGAACAAAAAAAACAACTACCTTTAACGAACCTTTAACGAAAAATTACGTCATTTATCAAACAAGCCCACAGGCGCCAATACAAGTCACATTACGCCTAAACCCCTATATTTACGAGTGGCGCTCACAAAACATTTAGTGCTGGTTATATTTAATTACGATGCGATGGTGACGCCGATTAGCCCACAGGCACGCCATCTAGTGGTCTAACTTAAACATAGTAAAAACACATCAGTAGAATAACTTTTAAGCACGAAGATAACTTGAGCTATATAATAGGTAATCCTATTTTTCATTTCTTGTCAATGATATCCAACTTTGACACAGCGGACCCTGGACTCCGAAACAACCGAGGAAGCAACGGGGAAACGCTCAGATGAGGATGTAATCTCAACGGCTTAATCAGATACCACGTATAGGGTGCAGGTATTTAGGCACTAGACCAAAAACAGATGATCACATCATGGTTTTCCATGTTTGTTGTCCAACGATCAATATTTTTATTTGATTTTCAAAATCGTATAATCCTCTTTAGTCTGTGAAGATGCTGCCTTGGCCTGAAGTACAGTTTGAGGCAGCGTCTCCACTTACGCAATCTCGGAGCGAGGTAGCCGCTCGACACGAGGCTCTCTCTAGTGGATACGGCTTTTTACACGGACACAGCTTTCCTCATTGTAAAAAGTGTACCTACCATTACACGTGGGTCAACTCGTTCAGAGCCCACAGTCATGATATGATTTGGTGACAGATAGAGTTAACATTCTGTTTTTAATTTCACTTTTACCTAATCCTAATTCCAAAAATCACGAGATACAGCAATTAAATTTAGAAGATTTGTATGTCGCTAACAATAATTTTATAGAAAAGAACACAAAACGCGTAGAAGGTTCTGCTTATCGATAGATGGCAATCAGGTGCCTAAAGGCAGCTTGAAAAATCAAATACAAAAAAAAACCGGTAAGCAAATTATAGAAGCGAAGTAGCAGTTCTTGCTCCGCAACAAGAGAAAGTAAGGCTGGTTCAAAAAGAATATACCATCCCTCTTATACCGTCGAAGAAGAGAGACAAAAATAATTAAATTTCTTGTTGTATCTATTTCAAATCATCAGAAAAACGTCAACGGCTTTAAGTCCGCCGGTAGATGCCGGGAGAGCCGTGCCGAGAGCCGAGATGGGGTTTCTCTGACAGCAGACTGTGTGACAGCAGCGCAGTGCAGTCGATGGCTCACCTACTGTCGTGCCCTAGCTGCCCTGTTTCCTGTACAAGGGGGGATTTCAACGAGGCAAACGACCGGGCGATAGACGTGGCCAAGTAATGGGCAATGTCAATATAGAGTCCAGAAAGCCATTATGATTCGAAAAGAAATAAGCCAATTAAATATTTTTTATAGTTTTTTTAATAAAATATTTTAAGTACTTTGTTGAAATTCTGATAATAATACCTAAAATATTAAAGTGTAGCGTCAGTAGCATCGTAGTATCGATCATTTGTCAATATTACTTATGGGAAATTCATAGTCACGTGCAGCGGTATAACGTTACCGCGAACATGGTCGACATTTAGTACTTAACCTATAATATTTAAGGCTTTATTGTTTCAACCATATATTCACTCGTAAATACTCATTTTACTAGGTACATTGCACGTATTCGCTTTTGTCTTTTATTTATTTGTTGCAGATGCAATGATATTATGGTGGGTAACAAGAAAGCTGAGCATTATGGTATTCTTCTTAAATCATCGAAATCTAACTTCTGAGGATGAGGTCTGAGTGCGCGAGCTGCACTATTTCCAACGTACTACGAGTATAGTTAATATATTCTGTGCTGTTCCGTACCTATGTACAATGAACGACTTCACGTACTACAGAAAAATATAGCCCCTAAGGTGTAGTTGGGAAAAGTGGTAAGTTTTCTATGTGGTCCACTGTATATTATGATCGTTTGATAATCAGAAATATGATTATTCTGAAGAGTGTGTACAAAGGAAAACCCGACATCATGTATACTCGTATATTCGCATGAATTATTTTGATTAGCCGCGGCATCATTACTGTAATGGGGCGTCGACCTTTCATTAAACCGCAAATATTATAAATTTCAATCATTTTTAGAGCAAAATAGTGAACAGTCTCCATGGTGTGATCTAGGGCTCAAAAATAGATAATTCGCTCCTGACTCGAGCTTTGAGTGTGTAGTTATGTAAGTGGCAAAAGGGATATAATCTGTCTGAATGGTGGCAAAGCGAATCCCGCCAAAAAATCCATGGAAATTTTATTTGACGTCTTCCTACTTACTTCTTCGCGGTTTAAACCGCCATACGCTAGTTAACTTTCTAAACATCAAGTTATATGCCTCCTTAATTTGCAAATGTACAGACTTCCTCTTCGTGAGATTCGTATAGAGATAAAATAAAATAGAAGCCTCAAGTGAAAACTAAACTAGGTCAGGTAAATTTTTTCCATAATTTAATGTTCGTTTTTCCTCTCCCAGTTTTTTCTTTATGTAGATGTAGAGTACCAATGTGTGTTTAAACAGAAACACATTAGGCTTGTGTAGCGGATCCATAGCCACGGCGATGTGGACGCGATCAATAAATCATATCCATCATCCAACGTGACAAGCGATTTCTGTGACACCGATGGCGATACCATACGCTATACTCGTACTTTATGAGCTTACCTCAACGAAAACCGGTAAATTACATTTGTTTGGGCCAAGTAGTAGTAGAAGGGGCAAGCCCAAAAAGTGCAGATACGACATCGCAGTGGGTGTAGCCTTCAAGAAATCACGAAGAGGCATAGACTCGGATTGCAAAATTGAATACTTCTTATTACATTTCCATCTTGACCACGACCGATAAAATCATACACTCTTCTTCTTCGTCCGGCGTGTTTCCCCGGTTGGATCTTTAGCTTACGCTTCAGAGCCCGAGTACGCTATTAATCATGGTCCTGATTTGGCGGAATGGTTATTACAATAGAGCGACTGCCGTCTGACCTCCGTAACTCTTTATATAGGAAAAAAAAAGATAAAATCATATACTATCTTAGAGTTTTAAATTCTATTGTTAGGTTTCTTAATATTAATGAAATAAAATACTTTTAAGTAATAACAGAGCTGAACGCAAAAGCCAGAATACTGTATAATGCGTTTGAACTATTGACCCCGGGGTTAAGTAAATCAGGTAAAGTTCAATTCAAGCCAATCCGTTTCGTCATCCGTTGACCTCGGTGACTTGCGACCTTTAGACCTCGACTCCAAACTGTGAGGTTAGGAGTCACAGAATTAATTATATCAAACGAAGCGCGTGTTTCCTGTTTCTAAAACAGAAAACTCTAATAGTTCCGAGATCCAAGAGCCGCCTAAACATTAGTCGCCCAGACAACTTAGCATTTATGCTGGTGTAGGCACTACACTGTACACACTACGAAATACCACAGGTTTTGTCTGTGGGCTTTGTCCTTCAGAATATAAGTTATGTCTGGGAGCTCCGGCTCTGGGATCTTTATATCCTCACATCCAAGTCGAGCTGATAGCCTAGCGCGGCGCACGTGTTCGTAACGATATTGCGCGTCATGCTACTTCGACGGTCAGACAGACGGCAGTCGCTCCATTTTAATAACCAGTTCCGCCAAATCAAGACCATGATTAATAGCGTACCCTTGGCTCTAAAGCGTAAGCTGAAGATGCAACCGGGAAACACGCTCGGACGAAGAAGATCCAAGTCGAGCTGATGCAAATGGAATTAGCTAGCGACACTATTGTTTACATTGGCAATGACATGAAGCTATTTCTGGCCAGCTGAAGAGGATTCCGCGTCAATAAGTAGTGTGAGTTTGAACGCCGCGCAAAGCATACATTGTATAAGTTGTTTCCAATCTGCCATTGAAAAACGGAAGCTAGAGAATGTTTCGTGAAACTCGACAACAGGGTGTGCAGGGTGAATTGAAGGCGGGTGAAAGTTGAAAGATGAGGTTTATTGGGGTTACCCTCTCTCAATACACGTTTTGTAATTACTGAGCTATTTGTAAAAAAAATATATATATTCTCGATTTCACTACCATAAAAATAATAGTAATTATTCAAAACACGGAATCGAAGGTAGGCATGATAAATTAAAAGGATATTTATGCTGGAATAATATTCGAAACCTCTCAATGTTTAGTTAAGAGAATGACGGAGGGCGGGGTGATGGATGGTGGGCGGGTGGTCAGGGTTACCATAATGTATAACTTTGATGGATATTTAGGATATTCTTAACACACATCCTCTAAATATTAACTTTTAGTTATTAACACCCTCACTATCATAATAGGCTATAGTGACTGCGAGACTGCGACCCAGCTTTTGCGGGCCGTATTATTGACTGCTAACTTAATCTTTAAAAGATTTATCTTGTCAATGGTCTATTCTATTTGTCAGTCCAGAAACAAGCTTTTTTTACGTCTCTGTCAGACGGTGCGTATAAATAGCTGTTCCCCGCGATTTCACCCGCCCTTGGTGAGTATGTGCCTATAGTCTAAACCTTCTCCAGAATACAGGCTACCCACTAGTCCCAAAGTTTTAAGCGTTCAAACGAACAAACGCTTTCATTATTGTATTAGTATAGATTATTTTCTAATAATCATCTATCTACATTGAATTGGAGATCAAATGTCAAACAGTTTACAAGACTGCGTGACCTTTCGATTTTGTTTGAATGTATCGATACTAATTTAGATTATTGGACTGGTTTTCGAGTGTTGCATTTTGCAAATTTGCAGTTTCCGTTCCATTTACTCACTCAACCGGTACTGCGGTAAACGTTTCAAACAACGTGCTGTTTCATGTTCCATATCTAAATGCGTGCAATGAAACGCCTATTGTTAAGTGTTAATTTAATATTAAATAACTGTTGTTGCCTGTGCCTTCGCTCGAAGCCCATAGCTTCTCCAAAGTTAAATTGTATTTTTGAAAAGAAAAAGACAGTTACAAAAAATACTATTTATCCCAAATTATAAAGTGGCAATGGTCACCCCAACTCCATAATCGAGGGGTGGTACTCGTGTTTTATTTGACAGCCCGTCGAGTGCTGCCGACCGATTCGTTAATGTCGGATAAACACCGGTAATACTGTTCTCGATTTATGAATATATCGATCGATGGTCGGACCGACCGAATTCACTGTGTGGTTCGAGTGCGATGGAAATTTCACGTACGGAAGTACTATAAATATATGTATAAGCGAAAGGTTATTGGTTCATTCAGTCGTTCATGTAAAACATGGAATCTCAAATAAGCGATGCTTAAGTTTAACAGGTAGAAAGTTTATAGATACTTAGATGACGTCAGCTAAGAACAGATTTTTCGAAATTTTCACGGAAAATCCGCTACGGTTCACGAATACCCCGGGCAGATTAGTTAAGTAAAAGCACGGTTACCCTTGTTTATCGAATGATACTTGTCATACATATCATCACGCCTGTCTCCCGTAGGGGTAGGCAGAGACTAGAGATTTCCATTGGCTACGATCCTTACATACCTCTCTCGCCTCCTGCACACTCATCACTCTCGTCATACACGCTCGCCGATTTCGGGTACTCCTAATGTCTCCCTTTTTCAAAAGGTTGCGATCAGGTTATCGAATGAGTTGCTAGGCTTATCAAAACTACAAGCTCTGGTGTAAAATTTCTATGCCGGTGAGTTTCCCCGATTCCTCCTTTCTCGGGTGTCTATAATGGAATTCACTACAATCTAATAGTTTAAAGTAAAACAGTGGTAAATTAATAAACAATGATGTGACTTTGTTGTGGGGAATGCAGGGCACCTGGCTAAAATAATGATTCACTTGAAGGATAAATAATACATTGGACAAGAAGACGTGTCAGGAATATGTTATTTATATTCTTACTTATGTAATAAACCTAAAGAGTTTGTTTGTATACAAGATTTTTTTACAATAACTATGAGTCAAGCCCATTAAAGAGCCGCGCACAGCACGGATCGGGCCTCTCATCTGTCAGTGAATGCCGACATCACCAGCCTATACCTATTAATGTTTGTCTAGCCGACATCAAAGCCATTAAGAACTCATAACCGGCTCGCACCGGACATAACTAGTTCGTTTTCACTCTCGCCGTCGTTTGCACAAATAAGGGGAGTACAAATATGACATCACTATCATAAAACCATATTAATAAACACATTATTAATTTATTCTAGTGTTCATCGTAATGTGAACCACGAAACGTGGACCTTGTGAACATTTGTTTATTATGGTAATTACAAATTTACAGCCCTTGTCTTAAAATATAATAATTTATTGTTTACGAATCTAAAGTGGCTAAAATCTGGTCTCTGATTAAAAGTGATCCATAACAAATTTGGCAGGAATTAATCACGCTTCTAAATATATTCGCTCTACTTTTATTCTTATTTTATTTTGTGACGTATGATCACATTATCGCACACGTACGACATAATACAATAAATCGAATTCGTTGATCGAATGAGCGTTAGTACTATTATCTATTCTGTGGTATAGTGGCTTCGTACAAGCAAAACTTATGATGGTACACAGGCAAAAATAACCATTGCCTGGGGAGAAACACTAACCGATAGCCATCACTATCACTACATAGTATCAAACAAAGTCGCTTTCTCTGTCCCTATATCCCTTTGTATGCTTAAATCTTTAAAACTACGCAACGGATTTTGATGCGGTTTTTTTAATAGATAGTGATTCAAGACGAAGGTTTTTATGCCCATGCGAAGCCGGGGCGGGTCGCTAGTAACCTATAAGCCATTGAAAAATATCTCCATTTCGTGGTTGGTTGTTGTATTATCTGCCTGCCTAGTAGGTATACTACTTTGATTTAAACGCACTTTTCCACTAGACAAATCACAGTACTCAAAATAAACACATACGTGTGCCAGACAGTTGGTACGACATAGGTAACCATGTTTACGTTGGCTTTGACTGATGCGGATTAAATTATGGGGTCGTCTACGATTTGAGTGCATTGCTGTGCATTGGACTCGGCTTTGCATTTTAACAAATTGAAATTGAAATGTGTACATAAATATTTAAACTAAATATTGTCTGGGGTGTTGCTCCTCTAAATATTATCAAGTATGCTATACTATAGCACACAGATTTGAATCGCACCTTTCATTATTGAGGTTATGGATAGTTAAGGATCTGCACATGCTGCACGCCGATAATTGGAAAGAAGTGGTGAAAGACAGATCGTAGTGAAAATCTTATTTATGGGAAGCCAAGATTGACTTTGGGTCGCTTCGCCATATTAGTTAATGAACGCGGTTTGTCCTCTTTTTCCATCGAGGGTGGCATCTGTAAGGTCCACAAGACCAAAGAAGTAACTGAATGGATTGACGGCCTTCCGTTTACCCTCTTATTTGGCTAAACCATACGTTTGGAGCGTAGAACGTGAACTGCTATACTTTAGGCTCGCTCGCATTCGAGTAAAATTAATAATTGGATGATAATAAATGCACATAATCACGCCAAGTATTTTTCTTCTAATGCATTAACCACCACTGAACTTATTGGAACAAGGCAGCAATTTAATCCATTATCAATACTATCAGCTTAATCTAATACCAGGCTCTATTCCCGTTTAAGAAAGAGATACAAGGAATTAAGACCTCGAATTTTCCCATTTGTGGGCTTTTACGACCTCCACGGAGAAAGGAATCTCTTTAACCGCTTACGTCGGAATATTTCCGTTTCACATTTCGCCACTTTTATTTTCACTTCCTAAAGCTATGGGCACGATCACTTATAAAAAGTCTGGCGGTCAAAGGGTACAGACGAAAAATTCTAAGCAGCGACTCCGATCAATACGAGTACTATAAAAATGAGCTTGACAATGACGAAATTGCAGTCTTGACCAGTATCACAAATTAACATAAGCACATCCAACGGCCGAAGCTACTCCTGCATAATAAAAATAAACCAATAGCGTATCTGTGTCGTAGGTCAGTCGTGTCGTGATAGCGCTCCACGTTACATTTACAACTCTACCCTAACACAAACGGAATTAAGTTGAGAATTGAATGTCGCATGAATCAATTCGTCAGATAGCGCGAATGGTCAATGAATTTTATAATGTTGTTACGACAATAATGCGTCTTGGTTTATTTATTGTTTTGTGAGAGTGAAAAAAAAATGGTTTGGATTTGTTCCAACTGTGTCAAGCAGGATGATGAACATTTGGCGCGTGTTTTGAAATGTTTTTATTTTTTCATTCACTTTAGATTCTCATATGAAAACATAAAATCTACAATAACTTTCTTCATTATTACGTATGCAAGCAACTCTTATTCAGTTTAATATTTGAGGAGCGGTGAATTTACACAAGATTTATGACGGGGCGAATGAACTACAATGACGAGCGTACCCAAATATGTAATGTTAGTCAAGCTGGACTCAAGGTTGGTCTTTATCCTATGGGCTCAGAATTCAAGATCATCATATCTCAGAAAAAAAAAAACATACCGACGAATTGAGAACCTCCTCCTTTTTTTTGAAGTCGGTCAAAAATGGAATGTACGAGCGAAAACTAACGTCCGTCTATGGCTTAACGATAGAGAAATTTGTCAACACTAATTTCGTGTAGGTGTCACGGCAATCGACCATGCACACCCTGGTTTCAGAGTTCTTCTGAACCTCCTCTCGGCCTCTGACGTTCCTTTTACGACTTCTAGATGGCAGCTGGTACCAACGGCTTAACGTGCTTTCCGAAGCACGGAATCATATATCAGACAATCAGGTGATTCACGCCTGCAATGCCCAAACTGGAAACAATCAAACCCATGAGCCCCAAATCTACAGGCAAGCGCCTTAACCACTGGACTACAGAGTCAGTTAATTGACTATCGTATAATTTGATGGGGCGAATGTTTGCATAGCTGGTATTAGTAAAAAAGCTAAGCAAACATACCTCCCATCTAATGTCCCAATCACACGGAAAAGAGGCAATTAATTTCTCATACCACATGTAAGAAAACAGTAACGCGAACACCAAACATTTTTTCAAGTTGTCATAACAAGTAGTGTGTATTTTTTGTATGGACATTCTCGACGATTTTAGAATCACAATAGCACAATCATAAGTGCGCTATGCTATTTCTGTCGGTAAATCAATGATCAGGTTTGAACCGGTGACCCTTGTTGCGGTGGCATAATATGATAAAGCATAACACATTTTTGTTTCTTTGTTTCTATTATACCTAGTCATCATCATAGTTTTAGGAGCTAGTTCCTTTCACTATTTGTTTATTAAGACGATACCTCGGTGAACACTAGCGCCACCATCAGTTAAAAATCATTATTTACTGAAAACACCAGTTATCAAAAATCAGTCTTCTGTAATTATGATTTTGGATCTGAAGTTAATTTAAACGTTCTAAATTATTAAATTATAGTTCCCTATAGTTACAAATTGCAGTATTGCTTAAAACGGCCACTTTTAGCAGTTTTGCAATTTGTAACTATAGGGAACTATAAGGTCATTTAAGTTTTCATCTCTAAGAAATTCACTTAGGTACATTATAATAACATCTGTTTATTATACTGTCTTCAATTAATTTCCAAACATTTTATTGGACATATTTCTCCCCTTGGGTAGTTTATTAAAATATAGTTCATTCCATACAAAGGACACACTTGTTGTTCATATTCTTAACAATTTTTCAATGCTTTTCTTTTCCTAGTTTTCTATACCTAGACTGTGTATTTCTATTGGATTCGATTGGCAACTCAATATTGTAAATAAGCTTGAATATGAATATGTCGGAGGCAGAGGTATATAAGGGGGCCAAGTGGAAGTCAGGATGGATGGCTCCGAGCATCAATCATAGGGTCATAGGATGGCTTTCGTGGGCAACTCTTTAAAGCAGAGTGACAGTTCACTAACAGGGTATCTTTACACAATCTTACAAAGGTCAAGCGAGGGCATAATTGTCCCGGCAGAGGGACAGCAACCCAAATCACGGCTTAGATCGGTGCCCCACACACGCACACGATAGTAATCTCACAACCAAGACTCTTCTCGATTTCCTCCGTGCTAACACAAATTATAACCAACAGCAATTGGTGAAATCAAGGGTCAAGGGTACACAGACACTCGCGCATCTAGGCGCCTCATCACGAGACTTCTGAACACTAGGCTTCTCGCCCATAGGTCAACAAGGGATAGCTAGCTTCTGGCAATATTCACATAACCACGTGCACGGGTTAACGCTTAAACCAATTTACGTAAACTATTATCTTTTCGATCTATGATCCACTCAATTAATCACGATGCGTATTCCGACCCGAGTGCGCTCGCCCGACGCCATATTCAAAGTGAACCTTCGTTTCGATTCTCAACCGCTACTACTGTGACAGTGACATTTGACAATGTCATTCGATGTTGCCAACCGCATAGTGTCGCCACTATAGTTTAGTTGCTTTCAGATTGATCAAGACCTTTCGTTTAGCGTCCGTATTCATGACCGGATACGACAAATACGATACAAGTTATTACTAGTAGTAAACAAGATATGATAAGGAAAAATATGACTAGTCATATATAATTAAATAAGCCTACAGGTAGATCATCTAAACGTAAAATTATTTTCACTGATTTATATTGGTGTGAAAAAAAAAACAATAACATCTACTTATTACGAATCTGCAAAAACTTGCTAGTAGGAAATTAGCCCCCACCGATCAATCATACTTTATGAAATTGTCTACAACTGCGAGTGGAAAGGAAAATGGTCATCAATCATAAAGTTTACGGCCGTACAGTGTATCCTGTATGAATACTCGTGTATACGACTGCGAATATAGCCTTAGTTGTTGATGCGATGACAGCAATCGGGGCTACAAAATCATTTGAAGATGCTGCACGATGTATCACGGAAAGATCACATGAAATAATCCCAGATTCGGGGCAGTTTTATGTTTGTGTCACAGCGGACCAGCTTCAGAAGAGGAGCCTAGGACGGTACGTCCTCATTTTACGAAAACCGGAAAATAATGTTGTCAATAAGTGTCTAGCAACGCGTCTACCTGTGCAGGCATTGGCATGTGCTGGCTCGACGACGCAGTAAAGGGTATGCGTGCAAATGGTCTACGAAAACGACAACCGATGCCGAAGACCGGGCAAAGTGGAGAAAAAGCAGAAATTGGACTCAAGGCTCCGAAGCAACCGGCGGAAGACTTAGCCGGAATAGCGCTACCATGAGAGATATTTCAATAATACTTTTTCTCTAGCAAAACTACTTTGTAATTCATACGTTTAATTATTTCAAAGTCCATATTATAACAATCGACCCACGCTTATATTAACATGTAGATAAAATTTATTCACGTTTTCCAACATGGAACAATGACCGAGTGGGAGGGTCATAACCAAACACTTTTGTGCCCAAATTCGTCTCCTGGTCTGGGTATATGACATCTGAATAAATAGAACAGTTTTATCTTGATATTCTTGATTGTTTAACTTTGTATGGAGTATGTAGATGATATAATTGTAGCGGCTGGTAACACATACAACAGATGACGTTAATAAAACGCTATTTCAATTTCTAATCAGTCTCTCATCGTTTGAATGTAAAAGTTCGTTTTGAGAACAAGACCGCATTATTTTTGTTTGTTTTTCAATGTATTTTAATGTACTAAAGACATATATAAACCAAAGATGTGAGGCGTGTCCAGACATTGAAGGCTAAAGGCTTTACCAAGTATCGTTGCGTTTGTTTTAAATTGCTTTTCTTTTTAACTGTAGTCTGTACCCTGTTTTACGAGGCTGCCACGTCCAACGTCTGTTTTATTGTTTTTAGTTTGTTTAGACTGTCGGACGAACGTTCTGCAAGATGTTATTAACCATTACATAAAAGGGATACTAAAAGTTTTCATTAAAAAAAACTCCTACAATGAAGAAAAAATTTAAAGCAGCAGATCTAGTGAATCATATATGTAGCAACCACGGTAACTGCCTTCTGAGCCTACGTTGGTACGATCAGCCAGTCACGTCACAAAAACTAGCAAAGTACGTGAGGAAACAAATGTCTAGCCATAATACAGGACAGAAGTGGCAAAATCAATAAATGCTAGTCATCGCTATTGCTGTAGAGCGATTCCAAATGGTCACATAACAAGAAGACTGTAAAAGAGATAAAAAATGCATAAAGGCAGACCCCGGGCTCTGAAGATATTTAACTCCGTGATTAAAAAGAGACAGAAGACTTCTATGTTTTTGAAGTAAATTTGAAAGGATACAGAAACTATTCAATAAAATGATCTTAGGACTGAACTTGTCAAATTAGTTGCAAATTAACAAAACTTCACTTCGTAATCGAACTACTGAACCGAACGATTCCAAAATTCGATGACGGATGGCGGAAGCGCGTATTTGAATCGAGTCCAATTACCTAATCCGCCTAAGTTTCCTACGGACAAAGCGCGCCGATTTCGTTTACTTGCCAAACGTCAAGGGCTCAAGGCCGTGTTTGCAACAAGACTAGTTTAGTACACGTTTTAAAATGTCATTGTTCCGTTGACAGAAATAATCAGTACCGCGAAATCTAAGACCATAATCAAAAGCAGGCTCAAAGCTATGAAGTACAAGCTGAGGACACAACACGCTCGCATGATGACAATAATTCTATGAAGCTGCTGGTACTAAATTTGCGGTGCCTTGACCAAAATTTATACAGCCGCTGAAAAATTTAATCCACAACCCGAAATATCAATTTTCCCGCCCGACCGCGACCAGATTTAAAACTTATTCGATTTCATCCGCTGCTGACCCGAATATCAGCCAAAACTACGCAGGTCCGCTCTGATTGCTTATTGATTTATTTTTGACATTGTTTTAACATTGTTTGTATGGGCTGATTGGACGATTGTACTCGATATATTACTCGCTCGCGGCGATCGCGTGATTTGAAATAATAATCTGCCAGAAATGAGAGCCAAATGAAATTCAAGGAAGAAGGAGGCCTAGACGTAGATTGCATAGTTAAAAAACCTACGCCAATAATAATACATTTGAAATATGTAATTCCTGTTCCGAGCGACTATCTCAAAGGTGCACATGTCGAATTGGTAAGTGAAACAAAGAAGAAAAATTAAAATGCATTCAAAAGTCCATGCAACATTTTAAGATCATTGTTACTGACACTGATTATGGATGAACTCTGTCCGAAATAAAGATTTATTATTAAGTGATGTGCCGTGCCGAAACTTTTCCAGGATTTTTGGAAATATTCCCGAAATTTTAAATGACTTTGAAAACCTTTCAAAAGTAACTGGGAATTTTCCGTAAATTTCTAGCGGCAAATCACTACATGGACGTGGTTATACAATTTAAAATTAAACTGACACTCGACAAATCTCTATATTTTCCAGCGTTACACCACAAATTTTTCTTGACATAATAAAAAATTACCATTTCTAAATTTGCCACTAAAGTTCAAGGAAATATTTTCAGAATTTCTAGGAAGTATATACGGAGAAAAAAAATAGACGTCTAGTGACGTCACAGCTTTTGAATGTCGATTCAATGATATGACTTTATTTGTGTTGTTAGTCTATTAGATACTCCAGAAGTAGCAGATCAACCGATATTCCAAGTCACGCGATAGAGCAATAGTTAGCTATCTCGGATCGTATGCATGATCGCTGCACTGCAACCTACATTACAAATTGGTTGCTGTGCAAACCGCATCCCGCCGGCGGTGTTGCAAATGAGATTAATCAATATGTAGGTTTACTAGTTTATGCCCGTGGCTTTGTAAAAATGAAAATTACAAATACCTACTGTGGCGTTTTCTATCTTAGATCTAAACTTTGCTTTTATACTGGTCTTATCAGCTTAATACTTAGATTAAGACATGTTATTTTCCTAAACGCGATGTTTGTTTGTTTGTATTAACTTTAACACAAAATAAGCAAAAGTTTATACCTAATATAATATATGGGCTTATCCCATGAAGTGATCTCTTGAAGAAGATTTTTCGATGGTATGTTTTGTATCCTAGATTTGGTATTATATTAAGAAACCTTCAGAATGAGAATCAAATGGAAAGTGATGGAAAACGCCGGGTCGATCTTAATTATACTTCAAGCAACCGGTCATTCTTAGGGGAGGCAAATTCACAGAAGTGGAGTGCATGCGGCTGAAGAGACAATGATTGAATAACTAACTAAATTTGGCATCAAAATCGACTAACTAGCCCTATCATCATTCATTCATTTATTCGTGAACATTAAAACATCGTGACATTTTTTTTTATCGTGCCTCAGCTAAAAAGGCTATGTCGCGTGGCAAGTAATTATCGAACATCGAAAATTCGAGACATTTAGTATGTATAATTAATTCGCGTCCCCTTTCGACCTTGCTAGAATTTTAGATGAATGATTATATAATATACTACGCATTTTTTGTTATTTTTTTCACACAAGGTATTGGAATTATGCGTCTGATTTTAGAAGTGATAATGTAATAAGTAATATCATGTCAAAAAATCATAAAAACTATTGATAGACTAGAATGGCCGGCACTCCGAAGTTGTACCTGGCTCTAAACCGCTTCTCAACCATTTAGCTACCGGAGTGAGTAATAGAACCCATAACGTACGCGGCCACCAGTGACCGCTTGGGTGCTTAGGCTTTGATGATGAATGTGATACCATTATTTAATAAGTAATACTACTATTTTAAAAGAAGTAGCTACAAATAAATGATGTTAATCTTAGTTCGTAACCTATTTCAAAGTAAACATTCGTCGCCACTTTGTTTCTTTACTTTATTTATTAATTTTATAGCGGAAGCAACTGTTAGCGTAATACGGCAATAATCATAAATGCATAGACTCATGTGTGTCTGTTTGTTTACTACATAAAATTATACAGATTAACAGAACAAGAATAAATGTCTAGGAAAAGGAAGATAGCATCTTTATCTTTACATAGTATAAAATAAAGTCGCTTTCCACTGTCTGTCCTTATGTATGCTTAATCTTCGAAACTACTTCATGGTCCTGATTTGGCGGAACTGGTTATTACAAAGGAGCTACTGCCGTCTGACCTCCGTAACCCTTTTTACAGGGAAACCAGACCCACAGGAACATGATTCGGGTGTGTTAGTGGCCAACACTGTCAGATTTTTCAGGCTGCCTAAAGGCATCTGACATAGCCTAACGACTAGCCATCTACCGATAACAGCCGGGAGCTCAAGATAGTAATGCCACTAATGGCAACCAATCCAAACATGGCCGCGCACTCGCCGCTGCCGTCGCTTGACGCGCGTTATCGTTACGAACAAACGTTACGACAAATATCTAGTGGAAATCATGATGATGCTGAGCTAAATTTTAGATGACTGCAACATTGGATGTGACCTGGTGGAATACCCTGCTCCAATTGTCTATTAATCTTTAGGAAGAGTAATATTCTTAAGACGATTTTTACTACAGGACACATCCCAACTAATATTATATTCGACAGTGACTTTGTATATTTGTTTTTGTGTTACCTCTTCACGCCCTATCTTCTGAACAAATCTTCCAGAAATTTTGCATATACAGAGCTAGGAGTATTGAGAACGACATATATCCTTTTATCCCGGGAAAAAGAACTGTTCCCGAGGGATATTCATGCGGGCGAAGCCGCGCGCGAAAGTTAGTATAATATAGAAGTGCGATAAAAACCAGCAAGAAAATGTATGCAATTCGACAACCGTCATTAAATCAAGCTATATTTGACAAGTATTTAAATTAATTAGATAAATTAGATACATATTGTGACAGCGACAGTCTTCGTTTTAGGTAGGTGTAACATGTATCGAATTGAGCGAGGCCATCGTGATGTCAAACGTGATAATGGGTGTGGTCGCCGCTAATCGGTGCTTACCAAACAGTACATGTGCGGTGTTTGTACAATCACATGATAAGGGGACAAAAGTATAGCTCACGCAAGCGGGTACAGTGATACACATAGAAAGAAAATTGTCACTATGTCCGCGCTGTATTTAATTTCCAAAACTAAGGATTTTTCGAGTATTTGTGCATAATATTGGCGGATTATTATTCGCAAAGTGTTCGTGAACAAGCGTGTGTGTTGGGAAGTGGTACAGTGTCGATTACGTGACTTTTTATCTTTTTCACCAAAATCTCCAAGTTATAGCTAAGTGAAATTTTTCCACCGCTTCACTTAGCCACCTGACTCTGACTAGACTTACTTACTTGACTGGACTAGACTACTGACTTGACTTTTTGACTTGACTGAGTAAAGTAGGACTGAAGAAGATTAATAAATTCAAGAAAGGTCTTAAAGGACTAGTACCATGGCCGTAAACACTATTTAAAAAAAAACAGTGCGTGTGTCATATATGCTTCTCACTATACTGTAGTGCGGCTTCTGCTGGCCTTCTACTTTGCGAAATTCTCAGTTACTCTGTGACGTAGTTTATTGGCAATAGGTGTTTGTTTTATTGTTGCTAAGGTCTGTTTGTGGTAACTACGTTGGGGTACAGTCAGCAGTGAAGGGTAGGATTGTTACCATATGCCATTATTTATACGTATTTAATAAATTAACCTTTTTATCGTAAGTAAGCGCGTAGATATAAAAAAAGGAACGTACTAGGGAGATAGGGCTTCTTTCTAATCAACAATATAAAAAACAAACAAACTAAAAAACAAGAACCACGAAAATAAATAATTGTGGAATCCTTAGAACAGAACCAAATGAACGAATCTCCTAAAAATTTAAAAGTTGACGACTGAATCGTTAAAGTTTCAATTCAAACATTGTTGGAGTTTATTGGGTTTCATGGAAAATGTTTGGCTGTACGGCTGTTTCCGTTACTTTGAACTTATATTTATGAACCTTTTCCCATATCTTGACTTCTAATAGCCTCTTCTAGTAACTTTACACCATTCAGTGCCGTGTGCCTTACAGAATCGTCATTTTTTTTTTCTCACCGACAAAATCTTAATTATGTATACGATACTAATAATTTTCCATCCACCAAGGTTGCCTGGAAGAGATTGCTTTAGCGATAAGTCCGCCTTTGTGCCTCATTGTTTTAAGTGCTTTTTTATGTAATTTTATTATTTTGTGGTTGCAATAAAGAGTATTTGTATTGTATTACGATTTTTTTTCGTCAAATCACACATGTTGTCTCAATCAGTTCACACAGATGATTATTCGCAACGCAAAAAAAATATAGATTTATGTAAATAAAAGATATCTAATGTCATAAATATAATAAGTAGGTACCTTGTATCAGTAGAAAAATGATTAGATTTGAATGCCAGCAGAGCACACGGATATATTGTGTGGATTTTGCGATTCACTATAATGTTACTATCAAATTTGAAGGGGCTCTTTCACAAGAATGAAATTCGTTCGTTGTGTGGGAAACAACTTCACAAGGCCAACCGACCTGTACAACTTGGTGTCAGAGTTGTAGAAATCACCTCTGATTTAACGTGCTTTTTAATGACTACCAGATGAAATGAAAAATGGTATTAAAAATCGAATTCTTTAGCAATAAAAAATAGATAAAAGTACTATGTCCTGCCTGGGTGCATAATTTATACAAGGACCAACTAATAATTAAAACAAAACAACCGCTGTCAAAGTAAGACAATTTAATAACGTGTTGTCTGCATGGCGATTCCCACAATAATTAAAATATTATACAACTAAGTATAATAAAAGTTTCGCAAGTACTTTGTTTTTATTACGTAATGAAAAGGTGCTGATGTATGTTATAACAAGGTGAAGAGATCAGCGCGAGCTTCACGACAAGAAGCTTGAGATGGCGCAGGACAGATCAAAATGGAGATCCTTAGTGTTGGAGGCCAAGATTCACTTGGGGTCGCTGCGCCATCTGTCTTTTTTTTATATGACCTATAGTCATTCTAAACGCTTTACCCAGCTAAACGATATTTGGTTTGCGACCCACAATAAGGTATTTTCATCCTAAATCTCTGTGATCAAATTTTATAGGGATTTTTAACGAGTAAAGTCAAAAACTCCATACCCTCATATAAAATCGTAAACATATTTAAAATTCACCTGCGCCAAACACCTGGCAACTCCCACCCTTCCTTAAAATTACAAAACGGTACGGCCCGACCATAGATATTCGGAACCAATGGGAGATGGTTCTCAAGCTATTTGTTCGAGTAGCGATTTCGCAGTTGAGACTAAAGGAAATATGGCTACATCTTAAATAAATTAAAAGCACCGCTCTTGTCGATGAAGCCTATTTCAATTGCTGTCTACACTTAAACCACGCAATATATTATTAGTTAGGATTAGGATATTAGTTTGGATTCACATTTTTCGTTCTGTTTATCAGAGGCCACACCACCGGATCCACTCTACAAATTACAACCATATCTATGGGTCGGACAATTCTATGCACTTAATTTTTTATACCGATCCCTTGTCGATAGCTTGATGGACTTCAAATAGCGAGGCCCGACCCCATTTTTGTTGATGAAATTTTCACACCCATTTGGATTAATTGTTACTTTTTACACCGCACCGGATGGAATGCAAAGTCCGGTAAGTTACACCATTTAGGTATAATTCAGAAACGGCTGAAACATTGTACATACACACAGGTAAGATAATAGTATGACCGGGAATACCACATGCGATTAATTCCCCTCAAAACTACACAGAACTGAAGCCCCGACCGGAAAGCAGTAGGTAGTTAGGTGCAAAAGACAGAGCAGCTAGGGCACGACGGAAGGTGAGCTATCGACTGCACCGTGCCGAATTCACACGGGCTGCTGACAGAAAAACCCCAGACAATCCGAGTCTGCACATTCCTCCGAATTAAGGAGACTTTAAAAGGTGGTGGTATTCTCGACGTGAAAACATGGTACTGCTAAGTCTATGACCGTGTCATGCGCACGCTTCCACTGCCCAGCTTCCTGCACCATGGGGGATTTAAAAGAGACTAATCAAAGAGTTAAACTGTCATATTTGGCAGTTCAAATCTCACAGCTTCGCTTAAGCGTATGTCAAGTTACGCCTTTCACTTCAGTGCTGGTACGGCACACCATTGTCAACCCGCGATTTTTCTGTCTACCCATATTGCTTTAGGTGATGCAGAAGAAGGAAATTTTCTGATAACGACATGTGTCGCTGCGGGAGCACAACTCCCAAACCATGGCACAGGCATTATTCTGTGAACGATTTGATGGATGCAAATAGGAAGGCCATTGAGGTGGCCTCGCACTGGACCACTCTTTACAGGCCACCGTTCCCTTAAAATCTTACTCCACGTATCATCCTATTGCCTTTGGACGAAGGACAACCGTGATAGTTATGCTATTAGCCGTTCTGAAACAGTCGTAGCAAACACCTTGCTCCAAATTATATTTTTTTTTACACTGTTAAGCAGGCCACCGCAGCCGAGTAGTAAAAAGAGACGACTGCAACATCACCTTGGAGGAATCTTTCTAACATCCTATAGCAAAAAGCATCCTCCAAAGCGGAATTATTCCGCAACTGCGTTCACCAAAACGTTCCCTAAGCGCGGCGAGTAAAGGACAGTCCTATAAATATGGTGGAAGGTTGAGCAGGGGTCTTTTTGTAACAGTTAAGATGATGAAGAAAAACACTATAATAATTAACGATCTATAGGTCGGAGACCTATGTTGCTGTCATAACCTGTGGTTACAACACAAGACCATATGCAACTGGACTAACAGGAATAGCAGGTCGACTGGGCAATTCCTAGAATCCAACGACACATTTTTTATCCTTGAAAATACTGCTTGGGATAAAAACAACTTGATTGCTTACAGCCATTAAGAACACTTGCACAGTGGCTTTTATAATGAACTAGCTTTAAACTGCGCCTTTGCTTGCTTCCTTCGGAACAGTACTTTTGTGTAGATGAAAGGTATGTCTCTACTGTATCATTTCCAACTTATTTGCAAAATTTCATGATGATTGGTTCAGTAAACAAACAAACTCTGTTTTGCATTTATAATATTAGTTGGAATCATTTGAGAGTCAAGCGTATGTACCTCTTATGCTTACATTATTTCATGTATACCTCTATATCTCTTACTGCAGATAGATTGCGGCATATCTACCCATCATCAGTCATAAAATCAAGACTAACACCACAGTATAATTCAGCTTGTTTAAAAGAATCTATACCAAATATAATAAATCTAAAGAGTGATGTTTATTAGTTGCTGCATTAAATAGTCCTATTATAACACAACACAGACAGGTAAGAACACAGTGCATAGCTAGTCCCAAATTATATTTATACAAAAATGAATTTGTTTGTTTGTTGCCCTTTCCGCCCTATCTACTATGAACAAATCTTCCTGGAATTTGGCCATAGAAGTTTTGAGAAGGATGTAATGTACCTTTCATCCTGGGATATAGGGGCCAATGAAACAGCAAAATAAAATATGGTCTTACTGTGTCCGAAACATAATATTAATATAATTATATAGGGACAAATCACACAGATTTAGTTAGCTCCAAAGTAAGTTCGAGACTTGTGTTATGGGATACTAACACAACGATACTATATTTTATAATGAATACATACATAGATAAACATCCAAGACCCAGGTCAATCAGAAAAAGATCATTTTTCATCTTGACCTGACCAGGGATCGAACCCGGGACCTCCTGAGTAGTGGTCAGGCATGTAAACAATTATGCCACAGATGTCGTCAAAAAGTGTGTCCGAAATACCTGTGTAAGACCATTATTTTTGGAGAATACCGTTTGAATGGAACCGTAATGCCATGGGTCACAGATAGAAAAGTTTTGGATCCTTGATTAGGATCAGAAACACTATAAATTGTTATATAGACCAGTTTTGCAAGCTAAACTAAGCAAATACATGATTATAATAAGGAAGGAATGTGATATTATTTAAAAAATACTTATGCTGCAATGCTTGGCTCATGGGTCAAAGCCATTTCATGCTGAAAAACCTTTAAAATAGGTACTAATGAGGTGTTTCAAAGCAGTCACTAAATAGAAAACTAACTATACAGAATTTTGTAGTATCCAAATGTCAATAAAAAAATGGTGTAAAAAGTATTTGTTGAAGATAATTTAAGAATTTATTTTAAGATTAAATGCTCAAAGGTTATATTCTTAACTGACAGATTAACTTATGATTTTAACCATATTAGAATAGTAAAGCCAAATTTTGGTTAGAGTATACGAAAGGGTGCGCAAGACTTGGGACTTAGAAAATTTTTGCTTGTCACATTGACACCCATTTTTTATTGTCCCATGTCGTAGACATCATTATTAGCATCAGTTTTGGTCATGTGAAGATTTTTCGTGCGACGCTTATTTTCCGAGTTATTCCGTATTTTCGATTTCGGCGACCCAAAAAGGGGTGAGGGGATGGCGGCATTTTTCACAAATCCGACTTTATGGAGGGTCATAGGTTAGGTTATGGTTATCTTGCGACCCCCAAAATAAGCGAGCGAGCGAAGCGAGCGAGCGTTCTACTTGCGCACCCTTTGCGACACTGACTTTTTGTGAAAAATTTTAGAACATTTTTTTTTTAAATTAATTCATGTAAAATCTTGGCAAGTGCAAATTTGTAATAGAATTCACATGCAATATTACAGAGGCCCTTATAAACGCCATACCAGACACGTAGGTGGTTCAAATTGATGTTTATCGAACAACAAAGACTGTACGATATGCAAAACATCTGTTTTATACCAAATAGGGGGAGTAATGACTTAAGCAGTTCTTTTGAAGTTTAGAGTTAAAGTTTCCAGAAACGATTAGACAGTCACTCGGGAAATGAACAGCTGCAAAGGCGAGCCGGCTCACCGGCGCCAGCCACGCCACGATAAGAATTGAAACCTCGAAAAATAGGTTACAGTATCCCTACTTTTAGATCCAACAATCTCTAACCTATAACAAAAAATAACAATACTCACGTTTTATATCAGGTATCATCCAACAACAAGCGTCATAGCGATCCAAAAATGAAAATCACTGCATAAATATATTCACAATTTAACACTGAACATTTTTTATGGCATCCAACGTATTGCACAAATGACTTTAAAATCATCGATAACTCATAACAAATTGCACTGACCGATCATTAAATCACAAACACTAAAACAACGATAATATTCATAAAGTTATTATCACAATATAAACGGAATATCACACAAACAGATATCACTTTTCAACATATCCTTGCATTCTCATAAATTGGCAGCCATCTTGCGTTCATGCGAACATTTCAAAGTTGCCATATATTATTTTTAATTTACCCATTAATAGAAGGTATGTAAAAAAAACTATGGTAAAAGGTACCTACATTGATGATTAATGGTAATTCATGTTTTGCGATTCGTCTTTTCATTGTAGACATATGTATTAAAATTTACGATTTAATAAAAGCAGAGCCAGTTATGTTACGTCCATTTTATTGACAGCCAAAAAGTACTTATACATATCTCAACATATGTAATACCAAAAATGTCTTTAGTTAAAATATTTATTTAAACTTTATAGTACTTATTGTACTTATTATAATAGGTGAACTTAATGCTTAAAGCATTATCTAACAGTCAAGCTTTGGATCAAGCAAAGATCATAATGTAAAAAATCCTATCAAAATGTATTTATTTACTGGCTGTTCTGTATTTGGCTCAAGGATTTAGCAATGCCATACAGCATGGCAACGATGCCAGCCTTCTGGGAATTTTTCCGATCGACAGTGATGCGAAGTTTTATAATGTTTTTTTTTCAGTATATATATTAATATTTAAGTGTGTATACACTTAGCAGGTAGTTATCTTTATATAGAATATACATCTTTATATAGTTTTCATAATCAATAATTATGAAAACCTCTGTGTGAATTTGTGATTGTGACACGGAAGTTGTGAATTGTGATATATTTTAAAGTCTTGTTTTAAAACAAACTTCTTTTGGACTTGATATCACCTAGTCCCACACGGGTAGAGCCGCAGGCAACAGCTAGTATTTAATAAATAAAATAGATTGCTTTCCCCATTTATCTTTCCTCAAATTGTGTGAATTTTTATTTACGGGTAACATTATAACCATAACTAAACGAAGACCATAGACATAAACAAATATCTTTTCTTTTTTAGAAAACCAATGGCATGACAAGCAACCTGTTAAAGCATGGGGGTTACCATGACTTGTTCAAGAAGGTCCGAAACGAGGAAACTAGTGAGTAAGCGAGACTACGCAATACATGATGTAAGGCGACATCTCCCTTACTCAATCGTTATCTTCAATGCGTCAATATTTTCATTTTATTTGTTTTGATTCTGACGAATATTATACTAGCACAGGTGGCTTACCACCATCTTTTAAAACCATGCAAGAACGATTGAGTAGGGGAGGTTACTACAAAGTGCTAATAGTTAGAATAGGCTAGTTTATTTTTATTTTGTTTAATTTTTCCCATATTTTTCTGAGCCCTCTGAATCAGCAAAACTTAATTTCAAAATACTATCAATAGCAGCGTCGGCCATTCTTGCAGTGTTGTGACGTAATTATTGTTGAAACCTGATTATAGCTAGATTTTCATGCGACTCCACAGTCTTCACAACTTGGACAAATGAGAGAAGGCAAAAATTGGTCAGAACCACAGAACTGACCGTTCACCAAAACTTGACTTACAGCATGGCGGACATACCTTCGTCTCGGCTGCATTCGAAGAGAACCGTCACCCCACTGATCATCATTTCGTGTAGGTGACACGGTCAATCGACCGTGCACAACCAGGTGTTTGTGTGAGTTTTGAGGAACCGCCTTTCCTCTCGGGCTCTGGAGTGGTTCCTTTAACGTCTACCAGATGGCACTACTTAAACCTAATACATATAGCTATGTATAGTGACATAGGCATCCGCTAAAAAAGAATTTCCCTAAACTTCGACTGGAACGGGGGCGAAGCCCCGTAATGTATTGTATACCTAATTTCAAGTCAAGTACGCTATTGTATAACAATTTCAAGTTCATGAAATTCCTTAATCAAGATGCACTAACCAGCGTCTTTCTCTTCCAAATGAGAGGCTAAACATTAGAGGTAAGTAATTTTAAAAAATAAAACAACAAATGTAGTTAAAATAATGTAGTACTCTTTATTTTATATTTTTGTTACTTTCAATGTTAATAATAACTTACAGACCACAGGTCTTACGATTTCAACTTAAAATAATTTAACTCTTACGATTGTTACAAGAAAAAAAGAAAGAAAAATGAACATATATTGGTAGGTTCTTGAAAAGGCAAGAATTAAAGAAAATGCAATTTTTTACATTGTTTATAAAAAATACCTTACACGATTTGGCATAATGCGGGTGATAAGCTATAGTATAGTCGGGAGCAGAAAATCTTAGTCCCCTACCGTACCTATTATAATGCCCGGGGGTTAGGTTTATCTACCCCCGTACATTGTTTGGTAATCTTGTATTTTTTTAAATTCCTTTCTGTATTTATTGCCACCATCCGCATCAGGATAAACCGTACAAAGTATAATTAATTTACATTATTATTAAAAACCAAATAACGAAGACGCTAATAGGTAAAAGTAGTTTTATCACAAAATTACTCCTAATTTTAATTCAAACTTCAGTCACGACTGCAGCGCCTTCTAAAACGAAGGATTTTTAGAAATATTTTTACACTTTTTTTTTTATTTCGTGTCAGTTTTTAGATTTTTCTTAGGATAATCCTGTCATCTTATTCCTTGGTCCCACTAACCACCAACAACATTTACATAGTATTTTACTCGGAAAGTAGTGTTTGTCTGATCTGAGAATAGGATGGAAAACGCTTCGTCCCTCCCTCGGGCGCGAAAATTCATAGTACTTAATTGCTTTCATCCCTAGGGTGGTAATGAAATTTAAAAATAGAACTAAATTTTATATGATATTTTGTAAAAAAATCGGCAAAGTAAATTTCATTTAAATACGCAAGGCATTTAAATGACAGGACTTATTTTCCACTCTTTAACAATCTTCTATTTTATATTAAGTAAGAAACGCTGTTGGTATTATTGCGACCGAAGGCTTTAAACCTAAAGAATAAGTAAGTACCAATTAAAAATAACATCATCTTTGCATACTTTCACATTGGAATGCAGGTTTTAGACAAAATAAAGATAAACAATCCCAAGTACAGAATATAGTAATTAAAAATGCACTTCATAAAGGACCAGTGGCCCATCAAGAGTTCTGACTAGACATAGACAATCACACTCACACCTATTTAGTCTGTGTAAGGTCACTTTACCGCCCAAATGACTCGCACACTTCACCACATACTTTTTTTAAATTACGACGTCGAGTCTTTTCGCCAATACATGGTTGCCAGTGACATTTGAAAATCGTTTCAGGATATTGTCCAGATCGGATTTGTCTGTTAGCCAACATCGTTTTGTCACCAACGAAGCTCATTTTATGATCACGCCGGGATTTTTCTGATATTCCACTGGCAGGAATATATGCATCGAACTCTCTATTTCACTTCTGCATAGAGGACATCGATCACATCTGAAATTAAAAAAAGGGAATTAATTACACAATAGCTACATTTTAATAATTTTAGGGCATAGTAATTGCATTTTATCTGTTTACTTTGAAGAATATGGTAGCCTTAATAGAAGCTTATTATTGATAATTTGAATTTAGAAAAATTTGAATTTTGGATTTGATTGACTGGCAGGAAAAGTTACTAATAAATAGATAAGCTGTAAATAACATTAAACCACAGAATATAATAATAGAAACGCTGGACTTCTTCCGAGCGGTGTGGAAAAATAAAGGTGGGGGAGCTCTGTCTTCTTTTATTGTTTTCTCAGCATCATCCTCAATCTCAGCTGCATCCATAAGCTGGTTGCCTATATGCTATGCTATTCAAGAAGCTTCTGTTTAGCATTGGACTTGTGTATCTCTCCCTAATCTATGGGACTTATAGTGGCTGGAATGGGCTGAAATAATGAGCAAGTGAGTAAATATAAAAAAAATGTTACCTTGGCGCGCATTCTTCGCAGCAGACGACGTGCCTGCACGGCAGGAACAGTGTGTCCATGGGGTTGTCCATACACACGCGACACGCCAACGTCTCGCCGCCAGCGCTACGCGATCTGGAGCGCGACTCCTGTGAACAAAGATTACTTAATTGAGTACGGAATATTGACATAATGAAGTATTATAATATAATGTCGGAAGCTAACATGGAAAAGCGCAAAATTATTTTATCACGTAAAATTTCACTCTAACAGGAAAAACACGCCGGGTGTGTTGACGCTTGAGCCAGGCCAAGCGGCTTGGCCAGCGTGACGTTTTAGAACGTAGGTATATTCGAATAATAGGTATACATTAACATTAAGACCTGAGCACCAAATAAATATTATTAAAATGCTGTTTTAGGTATAAAAGGTTGTTTTATATTGGGGTTTTCGGGTCTTTATTGGCAATCAAATCTGACAATTTAATAATTTAAAAAAATATAAGATGCTAAACTGTGGTCCTAAAAAACTGCGCTAATAGAGACGTTCATTATGTTTAAGTAATAAATATCTTAGTTATTTTTATTCCTATATTTAGTTCACAGTTCATAGTGAAATTTCACAACATTATGAAGATGGGTAAACCGTGATAATTCAAATGAAAAAATATGGAAGCAGTTTTGTCATCACGCCCGCCGCCATCTTGGTAACGACTTACTGTTTGTTGACCCAACCTCGGATTCTACGCTGTACTTTGACCGATCGCGATAAGATATGTATATACTTAGTTAAAAGGTGTGAATTTGTATTGCTATTTACGAAAAAAATATTAAGTTTCATGTACAGCAAATAACTGACAACACAACTTATTAGGTACTAGGGTAACAGGTCCAGTATTGGGTCCTTTTGAGTTGATAGTAAAATTGTCCATAAACTGTCAAAAAAATACTACACCACATATTTTTTGCCGTTTTAGTCATTGATTAAATGCCATGGGGGCTTAATTCGGGCTTTGGTTGTCTGATATTGATTGTAGGAACTAATATGTAATTAAGACCGTATCTTCTGTATTGCCCTTCTTGCCAACAAAAGGACAACTTACAGAATAACAAAATTTTGCTACGAAACTAACCACAAAAACAAATAAGTGGTCGGACAAGAATTGAGTTTATTTGATTATAAATTACTTACCGATTATTAAGACAGGAAAGTGAATAACTTGTTCTTTATTTGTTAAGCGGCAAAGTCAATTTTAGGACGTTTAAAATCTAAAACTTAAGACGTTTAACATAGTTCTGCTAATATTTAGATTAAATATACATTTTACATATTTGTAAAGACATAGCAAAATCACTTGACGAGTTTTTTACAGCGATTAGTGAGTCAGATGACTTATGTGTGATAACTCGTTACTACCTGACAACATCAACATTATTTTTGAACCAAAGTTACTTCAATTATTTTTATCAGATATTGCTTATAAAGCAGAGTAATGATTGCTTTTAATTTAGTTATTCTGTGATAATATATATTGATCTTTTGATCTTGTGACCACTTCGACATTATAAGTAACTAGCTGTTTCCCCGCGGCTTCGCCCCGCGTGGGACTTGGTTATATCGCGCCCAAAAGTAGCCTATGTTTGACCTCAGGTCGTTAACTACATCCCTACCAAATTTCATCACAATCGGTCTCGCAGTTTAGCCGTGAAGAGGTAACAGACAGACAGACAGACAGACTTTCGCATTTATAATATTAGTATGGATGGAAGTATGGATTAATTTGGTCAGATTATTTAAGTATTTATTTATTAAAACTTTATTGTTCCATTAGTACAAAATACTTATATAATTCATATATTACTCATTCTTCTTCTTTCACAACCCGGCGTCACACAAGATAATTCATTAGTGAATTATATATAATACTAACTTTCGCCCGCGGCCTCGTCTGCATGAATTTCCCTCGGAAACAATGCTTTTTCCCGGGATCAAAGGTACCCTATGCCTTCTTAATACTCCTAGCTATATGTATGCGAAATTTCAGGAAGATTGGTTTAGTAGATAGAACGTGAAGAGGTAACAAACAAAAAAACCAATATACAAACTCACTCGCATATATAATATTAGTTAGTATTATTAGTCTCTGCAATATTATGCATGAAATTGACTCAATCACATCCTTACAGAGCTTCCTCCACGTCCCACGGCTCTACCAACTCTCGGCTATAGGAGCCGAATCTCGGGAGAGTGCGCTGTACTTGCATTTCGCACTCTTTCCAGTCGCGCCTGCTTGATCTCCCCACAAGTTCTCTATAGTGTCGCCTATCTATGCAATCCATAGAGCTATGGGCCTACCTTATAGTCGTTGGAGGCGCTGGAGCGGCGTCGCGGGCGCGGCTCGTGCGAGCCGGGCGCGCCGGCGCGGTGCGCGGCGCGGCGCGCGCGGTCGTGCACCTCGCGGCACGTGCGCCGGATGTCGAACACGTAGCGCCGGCCCAGCGTCGACGAGTCGTTGAAGATTGACGCTATTGTGCCCTAAGACAATTAAATGACATTTATTTATTTACTAGCTGTTCCTCGCGGTTTCACTCGCTCGTGGTGTGTATGTACCCTTCCCCAAGAATCAGGCTATCATATGGAGAAATAATTTTCTAAATCCGATCAGTAGTTTTCAAGTTATAAGCGTTCAAACAAACAAACTCTTCAGCTTTATAATATTGTTATGACTAGAAAATAAATAAACTTCTGAGGTTAATTGTAAATGTGAGTAGTTAGCGCTGTGAAACGTGAATTACAGTAAGTTTTCTGACATCGGAGAACATAACTCTGCTGAGCGGGTATAATAAGTTTTGTTAATAAACCAACAAAAGCCTCATATTTAAGACGTTTGCTTAATATGGATTTTAACTTTATTAACTGGAAGCCTTGTGCATTATCAATTCCTTGACGATTTATTTATTATTACGATTACGATTTTTATTTTATAAATATTGCTTACGGTAACTTTACGTTTCTGTCCAATTAATCAATAAACAATTAGAATGAGCCGACATGTGAGACATTTACCCTTATCAATCAGGTGGTAGCGGATTAAATTGCAAAATCAAACTATCGCATAGTTCTCGTGTTTCGTTCTTGGATACTCGGAATAATAAATATATCCACGACCTTGCTATGAGCACTAGGTAGGTAGTAGGAGTAGTAATATGATCGATAAATCTGTTTGTCTTTAGATAATCTGTGTAGGGAACCAGAAAAAAAAAGTACTAAAACTTGCAACGAACTTCCTTTAAAACGATGTACCTACGTAATGTTAATCAAAATGCTACTGCCAACCGTAGGTATTTCGGGATGCAATTTATATTAAAACTAGCGACCCGCCCCGGCTTTGCATGGGCATAAAAACCTTCCTCTTGAATCACTCTATCTATTAAAAAAACTGCATCAAAATCCATTGCGTAGTTTTATAGATTTAAGCATACAAAGGGACATATGGACAGAGAAAGCGACTTTGTTTTATACTATGTATTGATATCGATTTATTAGCGATATTTTTTTCTTTCAACCCACCATCTCAAAATTTTATAAAACGTTTTAAGATCCGAATTTCAATGACCACTTACTTAAATATATGCTAGTGCTATGTTAATAATTCTATAATATACAGGAAATAATACCAGTGATAATCATTTAAAACCTATATAGTAGGTATATTTATTATATTAAACTCTATATCTTAGCATTAACTGGACTAAGAGAACGGAATTGCAAAGAACAACGGAAGACGGAAATAACTAATTGAACAGGAAACAAAAACAATTATAAATGTAAAGTACTAAAATTGAAACTGATTGGCATTTTTTACTTTGAGCCAGGCACGAGTCACGCCCCCAGAATATATTAACGGATCATAATAGGTACTTACATTACATACAATGTTTTTACGAATAAATTATGTTAGGCGAGATTTTGTTTAGCCTAGAAGTAAGGAAGTTTTATTAACATTTGTCATGTTGCACATAGTTTACTAAGTTACTATTAATTAATATGTGACGTCATAGTGTCAGGTCACCATTGTATCCCATTACAGGACCTCCCACCCTACCTTCATTTACGTAATTTTAATTACACTTCTAATACCAGTGAAGTCTAGACTCTAGATTTATAAATTTAAAATACGGTCTACAATACAGTTATATTTATTAAAAAAACATTTTGTGAGGAATTTTTATCCCCCGGTAGTACCAAAAACGGCGCTGAAAGAATCTCTCTCTTTCACACCGCTAAACGAAGAGAAAGATAGTGTTCTTTCGCTCTACGCTCATAACCTCATTTATATTTTGTCTATGGTACATCATCATCATCATCATCAGCTGTTCACAACCCACTGCTGGGCATAAGCCTCCCTCTGTCTACGCCATGTATCCCTACTGTGAGCCACCGCAATCCAGTTGTTGCCAGCAACCTTCCTATGGTACACTTAAGCTTTATTTAAAATAACTAACAACGATGCATACCTTCAAATCCCTGATAAACTGCTCAGTGACGTCGCTCCTCACGGTCTCGCAACAGTAGAAGGCGTGTTTCTCCGTCACTGCGCGGTACAATGCTGCGGCTTGGCCGGATGTCGCCATTTTGACGTGCAAAGTCGCCTCATTTCCCTCACTAGTGACGTAGGAGAGCTGGAAGATCCGGCGCAGAGGTTGCGCGCGGTGGATCGCGGTGTATGGGATGCTGGAATTAAGAATTGTCTTATTAGTAGGTTTAGCATGTTGTTTTTGTTTAAATTTACTACTACATAGATAGAGAACTACTAAACTCTGCCATAGATCGGCCGCACATAAAATACTTACCTAGTCAAATGTTATTTCTTCAGATTCGCTCACTACATTTATGCCAACATATTATAATTCATACACCAATCGAATCACTAATAATATTAAACTTTCAGAATATTTAAATGGCGGACATTGGTTATTCAGTGGCATTAAGTGACAGTTCATATCTATATCAAAATCTATGGATGGAACACACACTTATTTTTTCTTTAGATTATTATGAAAACGTAGGCGCAACATACATCGACAATACATTTTAAGAATGTATGATGTTCGTAATCTTAGAAAAAGGTACAAGGTTATATTTTATGTTGTTTTTCTGATCTTTGAACGTCTATAAAAGTTTTATATTTTGAAATTACAAAGTACTTATATCTCTGGCCTTTAGCATATAAGCATCAAGAGACCCTGCTCATTAAATAAAAATAACCTTTTTTTAAAGACTATGTTAGGTACTTATTGAGAAAAGTCGGTTGAGTTAGTTTTATCTGCCCCCTCTGTACATATAAATTTATAAATTTTAATATATTTTTTGACAAACCTCTGTTTTTCCACACCGATCTCTTGCTCCCCGTTGCACGCTGGTCTGTATACTACAATCCCGTGAGGTCCCACGCCCACACTCGTACTCAACCGACACCCACATCCACCAGCCTTCTGCCCACTCGCTAAACAACCCACTGTATCCCCCCCATCAATTTCCTGCTCATCTCTAGCTCTAGGCTCTTCAATTTGTGGTCTATGGTACAACAAATGACTGTACAAATTATGAGCATTATTACTCTGTGTTACTGGCTTGCAGAAAAACAATTCTTCGCCAAACGATTCCAAATTCGAAATTTCTTTTAAAACTCTGTATTCAGCCTGTGATTCTCTCATGCCAGCTATTTCGCAGTGATACTCTATGATTCTATCGATATGGTCTTCCGGTTTTTCGCCTTGTGGTCCGATCTTTTCGCATTCTTCATAAATGTGCATTGGGGGTACATCAGGGTCGCAGTCGCCTGTCTCAGCTTGAGCTATGTAAGCTATAATGCGTCTGGCAATTTCTAAATCTGCAACGACTAATCTTCCTTCAGTAAGATCTAGTTTTGCGTGGAGATAGAATTGATGGCGTGTAGGTTCGTTTATGAGGAGGTGCGGAGGGACCCAGAATTTGACTCGGAGGTCTAATCTGCCACCGGAGATGCGGTGAGGGTCCAATGGGTTTCTCAGGTTTAGCCATCTTCCAGGACCAGAGGCGGGGGACACTCGAAGACCGAAGTAATCGGCTTCAGCTCCGATCTCCAATTTTTCGCATACCTGTAACAAGAAATATTTTTTATAGTAGTCGGTTTCCAATTTAAATGTACAATCGGGGGCAGATAAAAGCTTACGCTCTACCCTGCTTACTATAGAAACCCTGGTCACATTTATCTGCCTTCGACTTAGCCAACTTTAAATAATTACTATTATAGAGCAGGATCTCTTTTTAATTTGTGGCATTAATACTTGGGTTGTATTACTATTGTATCTTATATAGGAGTTACGCAAGCATAGTCAATCTATTCATATTACAATTTACAGCAATAAATAAAGATAATGGTTTAAAACCAGACGAAGTACATTTAAAGACTGGCCGCATATAATTTATAGGTGTTCTAATAAATGGCTAGGTTGGTATTACAGTGTTCCAAGTTTGAAATGTGAAAGTGTTTCGTGTTGGACACAAAGTAAACCTATTATTAAAGCAATGTGTTTTTTCTGCGTTAAAATTAATTGAGATTGGATCTTAATAACAGGTTGGTACCTACTAGAATATAAAAATTGTTTTCCTTTGCAGTCTAAACTCATAAAGGCGAGGTTATACACCTAAGAATGGATTTAAATGGGATTCATACGCTACAATAAGATAAGTACATACATACAATACACGTAATAATTAGTATGTATATTAAAATGGAACAATTGGAGGAATTATAACGATATGAAGTTAACTATGTAAACAAGAATGAGTCACAGCGTTTTACGACTGTTTTGATATCTCTGTGCCTACCAACACTACAGTCACAGAAACAAGCAAAGAATTTTTATTATTCAGTGTTTTGGAAGTCGTTCAAAAATTTGCCTCAATTTATCAAACATTGAGTACCTAAAAAAGATAGTTAAGTTTTTTTTTATTTCGTCGTATATGTAGGTATGTAAGTACTTAGGCAGGGGGGAGGGGGGGGTCAGTTTATTTGCTCCCGATTGTACAACTGGTACCTACCTACTACTTTATATTATCTACTCTGGTGGCCTACTATCATCTCTAAAAACCATGCAAGTTCCAGTGAGTAAGGGAGATGTCGCCTTACATCATGTATTGCGCTGTCCCGCTTACTCACTGGATCTTGCATGGTTTTAAGACATGATAGTAAGCCACCTGTGCAACCTACGGTTCTTTGAGTAATCGAAATGTGCATCTGGTAAAACGTTGACTGATGTGTTTTTATTTTTTTACATTGTCATCTGAGATTGTTATTATTTTGATAATTTATACAACCACAATCCTCATCTATAGTCTCACGTATCTGTCATCTGATAGTAATTAATTATTGTGTGTCAATGATTGTATTTATTATTGAGATATCGACTTACACAAAGTAATAGGTTATCTTTAAATAAAAACACGCGCCATTCAGTTTAGTAATGCATTGTAAGTTTAGATATCATCATCAATATAGGAGAATAGGATTTAAATAGATGAAATTCATTCATTTCAGGCTTTAGAACCCATTAGGTACAAAGAAACTGTGTTTAGTATGTTACCTACCTATATAAATCAATCGAAGTGACCCGCCCGATTGGCCCTTTTTTTAAAAAAAAGAATAAATTGTAACAATTTTTATCGCTTTCCATATGATTTCTATTAGTTTGAATTTGGAACTCAACATCGCAATGAAACGTGTCGTGGTGAAAGAAAAAAGTCAAAATCAAACAAGGATAGGATAGCCATGGAGTGCAGCACACTGATTTATGAACCATACTAGCTGTTCCCCGCGGCTTCGCCCCGCGTGGGACTCGGTTATATCGCGCCCAAAAGTAGCCTATGTTTGACCTCAGGTTGTTAACTACATCCCTACCAAATTTCATCACAATCGGTCCAGCAGTTTAGCCGTGAAGAGGTGACAGACAGACAGACAGACTTTCGCATTTATAATATTAGTATGGATAGTATGGAAGTATGGAAGTATGGATATGGATAGTATGGATATGGATTAGAGCAACCCAGTCGGTACTGTCGCCTCCGTTACTCTATGATGAGAACTCATAATTATGGTTATATAAGTAACTATTATGACAAAAAGCACTTGCAAAAAACATGGTAGCGTTGTTGAATACAATATATTTAGTAGGTATGAAATTTAAATATGATTTAGTACAAAGTCTGTCTGTATAAATAGTAGAGAATCACATTATATATAGTCGTGAGGTAAAACTACAATATTTTAAACACGGATTCATGCTGGGCAAAGGACAAGTTTAGTGTCATTATGATAAAATGCTTACATATTGGCATACATACATTTATTGTTGAACATAGGATATGTTCTTAGTTTTTTATTATGGATGGATTAGTATCCTGGACTTGTTGTAAATTATTGTCATTTAAATATCATTACATTATACCTACAAGTATTTTTGTTGTAAAATATGTTCAAAAATTTAAACCTATGTTTTTAGTTCTACAATCACCTAATGTTTCTGTATTTACTATGTACTTACTTATTTTTCTAGTTTTTTTTTTAAAGAAAATATCTGTATTTTTCTGCAAAATTTTTCTGCAAACACTAATCACGCTGCTGAAACGTGTAAATGTTCTTATCACTTATCATGCAGATTGAAGGCTCCGGTGCTAGATATGAAATCTAAAATAAATTGCGAGAATGGGAATCAAAGACAAAAAGAAAAAAAATAACAATATCATAGAATAACGAAATTGCGGTCGCTCTACTAACTGTTAGAATTCTATGACCAATTTGATAGTAAATTCAAATAGATGAAAGAAATCATGATATTAGTACACGAGGTAAGTTCGCCATTGTACCTCGGGATCGGATTTTTAAATTTCATACCTGTGAAAACTATACCTACCTTATGAAAAATATAGATGTGAATTACTGAAAACAATGATCTATAGTCTCTACCAATCGAACTTCCTTTACTAGTTCCCTACCATCTACTCTACCGTTGAATTATTTTGACCAAAGATTAGGTCCCTAGGTACACTTACAACCTTTAATTAAACTTTTGTATTTAACTCATAGATACTTTGTAGTACTAATAGAGACTACTGAGTGAGTAATGGGTTTTTATTTCGCAGAATTAATTACGTTTACTGTTGACCTAAGGGAAGTACCACGATTCCTCGAAAAACGCTTAACTTAATAACTTTGGACCGCTGGGCCCCAGGGCATCGACCAATTTGCTACTTAATGTACTTACCTACCTGTTCTGAAGTACTTGTTTTGGAGGTTCAATTTTTGTAGTAAAATTTTACAGAAATGTTTTTAGTATGACTTGCATGTTGTCTTCATTTTGGTAAATAATATTTTGACGTTCATATTTTTAACAGGACAAAAAAATTTTAATTATATCTTATACTTATTTTTTTTTAAAGTAGGTAATTAGATACTTATACACATAGATACAAAAAAAAATTGCCTAGAGCCGCGCGCGATTCCGGTTCATTCCCGGTCGTGCCCACCATGTCGTCCCCACTGGGGACGAGTGGGAAAAAAAGTTTCGTTCGTCCCCAGTGGTGACGATTGGCACTTTTTATTTCCCACTCGTTCCGCTATAGACCAAAAGTTTAGTAAGTGGGGACGACATGGTGGGGACGACCATGTCGTCCCCACTTACTATATAAATAAACGGCGATTCCTAGTATTATAATGCATTATTCCGTGATTAAATTTTCTATTTTAACATTCCAATCCCTGTCAAATTTGAATTTAAATAAAAATCGAAAACATGAAATTTCAAAATCGGCGCACGTGCGGTAGTTGCAAGGTCGACGACCTATCCCTACAATATAGCGAACTCTTGCGAACTGGTTGCGGCTACATTTATTTTTCTTCTATTGGAGCTATCTTTACAAATGGAGTACTGGATGTACAGGCGTGTACAGATTAATCTAACCCCTACCGTACCTAATATAATGACTAGGTGGTCAGGTTTATTTGCCCTCGACTGTACGATGTAGAGGATTTGTATTGCGATGGGTATGAAAGATTTTTTTTTGTTTGGTTGGCAGTCCACAAACGTTGAACGACCCGTGAGTAGTGATGGGCCTAAAAGGACTAAAACGGTTAAAACAATAGTTTCCACCGATTTTTACCGTTGTTTAATAGTTTAGTACCATAGTTTATGATGTGGTTTATACTATAGTCACACATTCATATATTTAAAAATGGTAAAAAACGGTTCAAATCTAGGGGAAAATGCGCGAGATATTTTTGTATCGTGGTATACCTTGGTGTATAATATTTCACGCTAGATATAGGTACCTACTCACTCACGTATGTGTTTGTAATGACATTTTGATACGTTTTTAATGCAAGGCAACAGCAGCGTGGCCAATGTGGAATCATTAGAATCATATTTTATATTACCTAACAGAGTTTTTATAATGGCTCTGTCAATACATAGGAAAACCATTTGTCTTTCAAATATTGGTGGAACTCGTAAAACGCCACAAAAAAAAACATATTTGGTCTAACAAACTGCCTATAGTCTAGGTATAATACCTAAAATCCGGTTTTAAATTTCATGGTCTCCGTAAACAACTGCCGAAATTTTCTTTTTGAACTTAAATATTGTAATACTAGTGATATGTCCCATAATTACCGAGATGTTTGAATCGTGAATACAATGAAGATAATTACGCATTATTTTTTTTAAGTATAATTTTATTTTACGCGCAATAAAAGGTTTTGTATTGTGTTTTGTAAGTAATACCTGAAATAAAATGAGAATAAGTAAATTAACTATTTAGTGAAGGTATTTACTAACAAATGTGTATTATTACAACTCAAATCCAATTCTCTATGCCTCGACCATAACATAAATAACACAGTAAATAGGTCTAACAAAATAAAAAGTAAATCAGAGACGAAAGCGTCCAGCCAGGCAGATGTTTTCCCTCTGTCTCATTCTAACAGCTAGCGCTATCTCGCACTCAGAATGAGATCACGCACCATCCGCGTGCGATATTATGCACTGCACTGCACCTTTATCCAATATTTTTTTACAAATTTTCAGAGTAAAAGAAATACTTAGGTAGGTACTTAAACAAAAATAACAATGTCTTAGTTATTTCAGGATGTTGACCTTATTAACCCTACGTCAAGTAAAGTATTAACTTATTTTTACTTATGTTAGTAGGTATACCTAACTACCTACTTACCAAGCTATGCGCTTAGGCATATTACTTATATAGGTAGATCAAATCTCGTGGTATAACATGTGGGGGTGATAAGGCACTGAACGCTGCTAGTGTAAAATAAAGGTTAAATTAAAATACCTACATAAATATAAAAATACGTAGTTAATAATATCTCGTTAGGCATTACTTAAATGATTAAAAAATTATATTCATAGACAACAGAATGAGTGTAGGATGTGCGACTATTAAGTTCTACTATTATGTGAAAATTTTTGAATAATAAAAAGTGAAAAAGCTCGAAGAAAATAGAAGGATTTGAAAGAAAATATTGACAAGAGCACAACTCTTAAATTTTGGATTAGACTTTCTATACGAGGTGTTATTAAGTTTCTATGACAATGTAATGAACAGTGGGCCACTGTACATTATCAGCCACAGAGAAATTAATTGTTCGACCAATATTAGAAGAACCTAATAACTACATACCAAAGGACGTTAACCTATTCTCAAGCAATAGATAAGAGACCTAAATTTTGGTGTTTTGTTTATACTGCCAAACAATATTATGCTTTACCTTATTACAATACAGCTCATTTTGATATTGGGAACGTCATTAGTGTCAGGAAAACCATTTTAAAATCTCATTATGTATTTAATTGTTCCTAGTGAACCTCGTTTCATCCTGATAGTTTTACAAACACATTATAGGTATATGACTGCACTACAAGTAGTTTCCAACAATTTTTGTTGAAATATATTTTTTTTTATAAATAAAATATCCCTTTATTTTTTCCCTTATATCCCTATATTTAAATAGATTATAAATAGATCATACAACCATACCAATTTTCCCTAATTTAAATGTCTTCGAAAACCAATAGAGAAGAAAACAGTGGACTAGTCATCAAATGCAATTGTTTGTCATCGAAGTATCGCTATATTTTTTTAAGTTTTTGAAAGTCCAAGAAAAGTCACAGTGTTCATAAAAAATCAATTAGTTAATTATATTATTTATATTTTATGTATTGTATGGTTCATTTATGGAAGGAAGAAAAACAAACATAGTTACCTACTTCTTATGTAAAAATATGTTTACATACCTGATTATGAGGTAATGTTGGTATGTAAGTAACTACGCAGTGGACTTAATAATTGAATAAATCAATATAATTGATTATATTATCCATACTTCCATACTAATATTATAAATGCGAAAGTCTGTCTGTCTGTCTGTCTGTCTATCTGTCTATCTGTCTGTCTGTCTGTCACCTCTTCACGGCTAAACTGCTGGACCGATTGTGATGAAATTTGGTAGGGATGTAGTTAACGACCTGCGGTCAAACATAGGCTACTTTTGGGCGCGATATAACCGACTCCCACGCGGGGCGAAGCCGCGGGGAACAGCTAGTTATGTTATATATAAACAAACATCCAATAATACTGTAAGTCACATTTTTTATTGAATAATGAATGAATGATTAAATTCTTTCACAATAGTCTTTTTTATGTTAATTTTAGTTATTTTATGGTGGTACTGTTAATTATGAAATAAATGAAAATGAAAAACTGAATATAACATTATTTAGAATAGAGTAAGAACTTTCAAAACGATTCTCCCGCCTTGATTGAGGCCGATGTGGTATAAAAATAACCAACGATTGCATGCAACCATAAAATATATATTTTTACAATCAGATGCTTTGCAATGAGTTTACAGCCGAGTATTTGGAGCAAACGATTTAGGTACTCCATTTTATATAGGTATAAACGTTTTAAAAATAAAAGTGTTGCGTTTCTTAATGCTATTTTTTTTTTACCTTGATTAAGAAGTTAATATCAAAATAGTTGAATTTATATTTGTAGCGGATATCGGGTTTTTCTTTACCCCTGACGTTTGAGAGGCTTGCGTGGGGATCCCTATCCAACACGTAGAGATCCAACTCTAGAGTAGTCGATGTTATGTCCTGCCAAAACCCGTTCTTGGCTATTTATTCTTTATGTTAAGTATATTTTGTCTATTATCTAGAATTTTCATTATCAATGTCTCAATAATAAGTAAAATGTATGTAACTAGGTCTAAGATAATTTTTATGATGCTATCATTGTTGATGAGTTCCTCATTTCGGTATTTGTTACCCCCAATACACCGATAATAAGATTAAAAACCTGTGTAAATAAAGATATTATTCGTCCTTCACGATATTACAACCTTAAAATATTGCGCATTATGAAATTCGCGCGCTTGTGCGTCGCCATTTTGTAAATTTTTGCAAATGGCCGCCTACCTGAGTTGTGAACAAGTTTTACCAGCTTATTGTACTTGAGGAAACAGAATATAAAATAAAGTAAATATACCTATTATCTCATGTCTTTATTTAAAACATTTTAAGTAAGTATAAGTAAATACTATTGATTTAAAAAAACATAACTTAAATACCTACTCAATTATCAATGAACCTAATTAAATAAAAACATGGCACATTAATAAACATCATTAGAAGGTTATCGGTCGAAAATAAAACAACGGACTGCATTTACAGTTGATAAAACATGATAAAACTACACAAATATGTTTTTCAGCCTGTTTTCATACCGTATCACAGAATAGGATTAAAGTATCATGAACGATATGCAAAGATAATATTTGAAAAATATTTGGAGCAGAATTTATTAAAGTTGTAATTTTATATTTTTGGACTCCTTAGCCATGTTCTTTTTCTCTTTGCCTTAGTCTAAAAAACATTACAAACAAACAAACACTATCGTTACCACAGACTAGAATACTATCTACCTAAGTATGATCTAGCTAGGTATATATTTGGGTTCATTGAAATCAACATTGAATTTTATTGTATAAATTTTATTTATAATTATCATTGTCAATGAAACGTATGTGATTGATTTCTTTGCCTTTAAAATTCAAATCATGATTGTCTATTGTTTACACTGCCTAAACTGCCTTTACATTGAGCTACCTGTTTGCTACGTGATCGAAATTCAATTAGGTAGGTAGTAGATATATCCATTTCTGACCTGTCTTTGGCCTTGCAAGTTTCATCTTTGAGAACCAAGGGTCTTTTACCTTTTAAGGTGTTGCATGTTGGGACACTTGATACGACACGATGATTTGATGAAGAACATCATTGAAGGAAGGATAGAAGGAAGAGGGGGTCAAGGTAGACCAAGTCATAGTTATATGAAACAGATAAAAAAAACAAACGTCGTGTCGTATCAAGAAATAAAGGAACTAGCAAAGGATAGACAAAAATGTAAGGAACTCTACCAACAAGAGCCTAGCTCTTAATATGATGATGATGCATGGGGATTCACAAAAGAAGAGGATTTTAAAAAAAGGTTCTTTATCATTTCATCTACAAGAAGGAAGGTCAAAAAGTACAGATCAGCAGATGACATGACTCGCACTTGCAATGAGTTGGGTGTAAGTGTAGCTAAGGGTTTCATAGTTCATCTAGTTATTTCTGTAGATGTTAATGAGACTACAATAGGTATGTTAATATACCGTTGAACAAGTTAAAAATATGAGTGTCAATAGCCGTTTATAAAGCTGCCAAATGTACGCTCATAGCTAAAGAAAAATTTGGGCTAAAATCTTGGCTAAATAGTACAGTGACGTATTTGTCAATCAAAAAACGTGATCACTAGAGGAAATAGCTACGTCCAACTAATTACAATTGTGTAGGTGAAGCTTTAACGTAAAAAATTGGTCATCAGCCAAGACGCCCGTGCATGCCTCGGGTTTCCTAATGTGCTCATTGAAGTTCAACTCAGGTAGTGATTTATAGTAAGTATATTTCTTTCAAAAACCTTTTTTTGATAGGTAAAAAGAATTAAGTAGTAATACTGTATTGTATATTTGCATAACGTATTGTACAGATGGCATGCATTGATAATATTCATTGAAAGACCATTTTGAAAGACCATTCAAAAATAAACTAGGTATATTTCCATGGCTTTAACAATCCTCAAGAAGTTATAAGATTCTATAGATTTTAAAAAATTGCCTTGACGATTTCCAAATTCTATGTAAGAACTGAATCTCGGTGTACTCCAGTCTCGCTTTCTTATCTACTATCTACTGCTACCAAGAAGTACATATAAAAAACTAATCAGAAATCCCATTTTCCTATTTTTATAGCATCGCTCCCAATATCTAGGGCCGACGATTTATTTCTATAAAACTGACTAACAGAATACCGAGTCTGGACGATGACATTCGCAAACTTGGAGATTCTCCAATTCACGAGGCAATCCCGTGTTCGTATTATATTTTACATCACGTAGTCGAGTTCTGAATAGTTTTGGCTAAAAAACAATTTTTAAGAGTTATTTTCAGAAAAATTGAAAATTAAAAGACGAACATTTTTGGAAAATTAAACATTCAAGTGTGTTACTAAGAAAGGCTTTTAAAATTACAACACCTACACTTATTAACAAAGAAGTTTTAACTTTATTTGCTTCATAGCCTAGAGATCGGTATCTTACAATTTCTATGATTCCATTCTGGGTATTGTTCTAATTTATTTTTAAAAAGCTTTTCCATTGTTTTACTTTTCCTTCACTCCCGTGGAGATTTAGCGGCAAGCATTAGACTGGTTGCAAAATTTGCCGAAATTATTGCGAAAACATGTTGTAATTACATGAAAGTCACATCACAACATACATTTGAATACTGTGCTGGTGGACTTGGGAAATCATGAGCATTAGGGTGACGAGATCTAAGTGTAATGCCATAAAATAGCACAAAATTGGATAAATTAAATGATGAAAGACTTAGTGTAACTGTCTTGTAAATGAAACAAGTTGGTAGAGTGTGTGTACAGTCAATATTTAATGAACGACCACCACAAGCTGTCCTACTTTCAAAATAAAGTACACACTCCATTTTAAAAATACTTTTAAAAATATTGTGGTACGCACGCAACGCATTACTATTCTTTGTTTATAAGCTAGAAACGCGAAATTGTAAAATATTTGTACTATTTTAGGATTCATATTAAACTCGCAACTACGAAGTTTACCTATTAACAAAGCATTTTTTGCAGAAGTTTGAACTTTATTCACAACACAATAAGGGCGTTAAATTGTGAAGCGAATATAGCAGAACTGGAATTTAAATGTATACGTGATCACTGTGGCGTCGTACGTTGAGGTGCAATACAGGGTATTATGATTGGACCATATTTACATATTGTATTTTAAAACCCTTTTAATACCTGCTTTGGACTTCTATTAAAGTTAAGAATAGATCGGTGGTATAAAATTAGTCCTAAGTTAATTAAAGTAAATTTGGCAATTTACATGAATAAAAATACAATTAAATTTCGAATTTGATTGCTCATTAATTTCTTTTCAGTGTTTCTATTTCTGATGTCTTGGCCTCTCCTTCGTTCAATAATGTACAAAATTCATTGTTCACCTTCAAAAGTTTCCGACGGCCTTTCATCGCAATACGAGTATATCAGTTTTATAAGAGCATTGCAAAACTTCCCTTCAGGCTTATCTATCTAACGCAGATCGAAGTTATATACGGATGTAGTAATAAAACCGTCTTAATCTAATATATCATTGGTACTAAAGTATTTGACAGTATTGCTGAAGTTAGTATCAAGTCTGTGCAATCATTCAGCTAGATTATATCTACAATCTTTTTTCTAGACATTATGAGTCATTCGAAATGTATGGGAACTCCCAAGGTAGGTGGACTATGAACATCCCGGGTAATTGAGGTAGGTAATGATGATGTTATGACGATATGAACGACGTAGACAATAGCATATAACAAGCTTACAATTCAATTTCATTGCGAGTTAATATTACTGTATGTACCAAATTCCACACTTAATGTCATAAAATTTCATCCCTTCATTGATTCAAAAATGGTATATTTAAGAGCTGTGTCTAGTTGTATTATTTGTAGATAATGTCTAATCCTATGCAAATGATAACAAATCTATTTGATCTTGCCATCATAACTCTAATAAAATAATAAAACAGTTACTATTTGCAACAAGGATATTTAATTTTGTTATCATTCATTAGGCTGCGTAGTTGTGTCATCAAATCAAAGATGGCTGTGTCTACGGATCTTTTAATACATCAACAAGCTTTAGAATTTATTTATTGGCAGGCAGCTGCTACAACTAAAGCATCTTTATGTTGCATTGTTTTTTGTCAATCACCACAGATTACATTTCATTTTTTACCTATGTCTATTTGTTTGTATCCATTTGTCCAATATTTATAGTTATTTTGTACACCTTCGTTAATAAACTTTACCAATACGAATTATTGTACAAATTAAGTCTAAAATTTTATAATAATCTTCAGTAATGCTTATTTTGGTGATCTGATTAACCTCTATAGGTTTATTTCTTGCGCTAGTATAGGGCTTTATGTAATAGGCTTATGAACTTACTCCAAATAATCACATTATCAAAACTATTTAGTTGGCTTCAGGTTCTAGAAAAACAGTGATGGTACTTTAAAACATTGTAATAATTCATTTTGAAATGAATTAGATTTGAAATGATGATTTCGATGAGCATTATAATGTAAATCATTGTCATAGAATGTCGGTCATGAACGACATTGGTTCATATCATTTATATCGTATACAATATAAAATTAATGATTAATATCCTAAAAATTTATCGGAATTGTTTTTTAAAACAGGGCATTTGCGCATTAGATAATTTGCATCGTTGTTGATTATTAATTTCAAGTAGTAACTGTTAAAGTTATCTAAGATAAAGACAATTAATTCCTTATACATAACAAAAACATTTAAAAAAATCTAAAAAATATCATACATTGCTTTACTATATGAGTACTCTTACTAAATTATGCAAGTTGTCTTCTCAATAATTTGCTCAAAATCTTCGTTTTTAAATAAGAATTACTAAGATAAACCTTATTCTCGAAGACTTAGAAATATGGTTTATCACTGAATACATAGCCACTTCTTACCCAAGTTAAGATGTAGAATTAATTAAGAAATTCAATTATGTCATAATGACTATAATTCAACGTCTGACCAAGTAGTACACCATAATTGTCTATTCAATGTACCTAGTTTGGCGTCTATTACCTCAGCACGATGTCCTCCGTAAGGTAACTTGATATGTAGTGTCTGCACCAGCCTACTATATTAGATGAACCGGTTTGATCACCTCTAACAACTCACGATGAAATGAGGCTTATGAGGCTCTCAAGGAAGCGTTTTTTCTGTTTGCAAATAGCGGTAGCTATAAGTGCAAAAGATTGTTTAAAACAAAGAATTAGGAATCTTAGACGAGAGAGATTTTAGGTTGCTTGAATATTATAAGATTAAGAAAGTAGATGAAACTGATTTTTTGATAGTAAAACTACGCCTACACAAAGAGTTTTATGATGTTAAAAATGGTTATATAAATGTTATTTTTTAATAATTCAAATCTTGCAACAAATTTGAATAACAATGTTTCTCCTAAATAAAATAATGTTTTTAAACATAATTCTTTCATAAATATTCATGCTAAAATTAAATTAAAATGTTGTGCAGTCTATGTATCATCTTATGATATGTCCCAACTGCCCTGACTCCAGGGCGTCGATTCTGCTAACGTTAAGACAAAATCGTATCAAAATAGTGTTTCAATAGTAGTGCTTTTTACACACTATTTACAAGAGTTATGACAGTATGATGTGACGTGAATTTAGTGTGTGGTGTGATCATCAGAAGTGATATAAAAAAATATACATTTCTTGTAACTAGTGTGTAAAAAAGCACTACCATTGAAACACTATTTTGACACGATTGTGATTTAAGTTAGTAGAATCGACACCCTGTGTCCTGAACGATAGAGCATTCAACGTAGCCACATATTGGTCAAAAATAATTTAAGGGTCAAGCCATTTCGACTCGAAAAGAAAATGCTAAAATTATTTTGAAGGAGCTATTTAGTCATTACGCTATAAATATGACTTTTTTCAGTTCAAGGACCTAACACTCAAAGTACTTGTATCACATCAAGTGATTAGAATTAAGACTTTGAACTAATTTAATCAATGAGATTAGTGACGTCACTTGCTAGATCCGGGTAGTATCATCAATGCTAATCAGTGATTATTGAAAATGACCTATTATGGATGGATTTACTTATTTTATCAAGGCTCATTTGATTGAATAGATTGCACTTATTAATGGAATTCATCAATTTAATATACCTATGTAAATTGTATTTTCTTTTGCAATTCTATCTATACATATATTTATCTGTGTTATATGGGTTATATATTTGAAACTTTTTAAATTCTTTGTTTCTACCTAGACCATCTTAATTAGGTAATAACTTTTTAAATAAATTCCCTTGTAATTTTTTTTTCTTTGTTATAACGCCTTATCTAATTTAGCTTATTAATTCTTTGATTAGAATATTTATAATGTGCATTGTACAACAAATTTTTATCATAATAATTATTACAACAACAGAATTAATTATCGTGTTACACAAGCAATTATAACAATATGTTTTAACAATCGTCATCTTTTGTTTTTGATAAATACTTATCAATTATTATTCGTTGCTGGGCAGTGATCTTAAAAAATATATTTATCTTTGTTACTGGGTCATTTACTTAGCGTTTCACAACAGTTGATAACCAGTAATTTAAAACAGGAAAATTCCGTAAGTACTACTGAGAGCCTATTTGAAGATTTTGTAACGATCACAAAGTCATCTAATAAAAGGTTTCCTAATCATCAAACAATGTTTATTGATGTTTGTTTAAATCGGTCATATTAGAAGGAATGAAGGAACTCTTAAAGCTAAAATGATAATGAATTAAGGGTCAACATTTTAATTTTTTATTAGTAAAAAAGCAATTAGGCGAAATAATTTGTCTATTAGACATTGGACTTATATGACAAACCGACTATTACAATATTTCTGATAGAAATTAGTTGAAAAAAAACAAACAGAAATGTGAATCTTTCAGAAATTAGTTTTGTCAAACTAAACGATAAACAGCAGGCTACTGAAAAAAGGGAGAGAGATATGTCAGTTAAATTTTATCAAAAGCATCTTCAGTGAAATCTGGTAATTTGATTTCTATAGATATAGAGAGATAAGCAAATCTTGTGTGATTCTTCTTAAAAATCCTAACTGGATACCTCGATCTATCATTGCCTTCTGGTTTTTTGATTTATGTACTATGACCAGTGTTATTGGTCGCTATGGGCCTTCGGGGGTGAGGTAATCGAGGGTCAATGTTAAATGGTCGGTCGTTATCATGACATGGTAACATGCCTCACGTACAGCTTATCAATGGATACGATAAGGATGTCAAAGGGCGCTATAGTTGTTACCATTTGTTTTTTTTACATGTTTTAGATATATTTTGTTTCTTACACAATTTCAGTCTTCAAAAATATTTTTGTTCGAAGGGTGTACCTCAAGGTTGTATATTAGGGCCCCTAATGGATTTATAATGAAATCATCTCTAAGTATGTCTACATAAGCTTTATTTTATCAGGTTGTTAAGATATTAATTTATTGAAGTATACCTATCTACATAATCAAGTTTGTATACTGACAGATATATAAAATCTTAAGTATCAATTAATACACAGTATCGATCATAATAATAGCGTACCCTGGACTTTGAAGCGCAAGTTAAGGATGCAATTAATTAGGAAACACGCTTATTCGAATCTGATGATTTCTATAATTTAAAATTAATAGTAAGTATTTCGACAAAGATCTTATAAATATGAATCCATTTCAGATGTAATTAATATACGGGTCAAAGTCTACAAGTAGACTGTACTATGGCCAATAACATTCTAAAATAATGACACATACAGTTGAATTCAATTTCAAGGATTTATAAATGAATTCTTCTTTAGAATACGATGACGGGTTACCTTGCGTTCAAAGTTTATGTTGGCCAGATTTCCTCGACGTCAAGGAAAAGATAATTAAAACTCAATTTAAAAGTATATTTTTAAATTTTTCAATAAATGAATAACACAGTTTTTTCTGCTGTGCCAGTGACATGATGAAAAATTCTAAATTCAAATAGCCTATTTTGCGGTCATCACTAATTGAGGTTGGGTCAATAATTATCTTTGGTCAGCAAGAGCGGCAAAAAAGGACTTCACATTCCACAGAAAAGTATCTTACGTTGCTCTATGGTGAAGTCAAGACATTTTAAATCCCAGTAGGTTAAGTTAAAATAAATAAATTATTTTATGATAAAACCTCTGTGGAGTAATTTATAAGTACTCTAAACTAACTTAACTGCCGAATCTTTTATTATTTTAATTGATTGGAAAAAATAAAGAATAACAACGTTAAATTCAAATATAATGTGAATGAAGCTGGCTCACTCACACCATGTTTTCATTTCATGTCTAAACGAGAGCTTGCGAAAGTTTTTTTTTAAGACAGTGAAAGTGGTCTTCGCTTTTGGTAACAGATCTTGCATAATTGAGACCTTAGAAACAACAAAAATATATACATATACCTATGTAAAAGGACTTGACGTAGTTAGTTGGACGATAGTCACTACTGTAAATTAAAATATAGTCACATTTATTATGGGAATAAAGGATAACCGTAGGCAGGAGTCAGGATTAGGACAAATCCACAGAATTAGTAATAGTGACAAAGCTATGCTTTAGAAATACAAATATTGGGAAAGGGTCTTAGAATCAGTTTTAGAGGATAGGTAATTTTTATGCTGAATTGAGAGTGAAGGTAGTTAATGGACAAAATCAGTGATAACACTCCTTTTTTGGCTTCGTCGCAGTCGGTTAAAAGGAGCTTGAAGAATCATAGGAATCATAATAATATTCTTAGGTATGTATGACTAAAGATTTCCAAGAGCTCTTTAACGTGACAGACTTCAGTTATGTTTTTAACAATACGGTTTACAAAGTCCAAACTACCAGGCGATCATAACTCATAAGTCAGTAGGATATTGTGACAAACAATGGACGTTACCCAACAGAGGCCGGCTGACGTCATGGTACAAAGTCTACCGAACCAATTGGAAAGTTCAACAGTAGCAAAATATTTTACGGACAATTAGTATAAGGCTCATTTTCTATGTTAGCGGAGCCATATAATGTTGAGAGTCCGAAAAGATTCTAAGTAGAAATTTCAACATTTCAAAAAACGCCTGCTAAGACTTTATGGTCAGCGTTAAATTGCTAAATAGGTTGTTTTGCAATAACTAGACTTGCATTTTGCAATTTGACAACATAATAAAGACCTCAATAAAAATGCATAGTCTGGGTTAAACTACTAGGTTATCAAAACATAAAACGATAGATCTTCGTAAATTTTCATAATTTAATTTGACGTCATTCCTTTTTTGTCTGATCTTCATTCAAACATATTGGCTCTAATTTTTTTCTTTAACTTTAAAAAGACCTTATTAATTAACGAATACTTATTAATTCAATGATTCAAAAATTTTATAAGTCTATTTAAACAGTAACAGAAATGTATTATTTTGGTCGTATCAAATTACTCTGGTATCAAATGATAGGTTAACATTGGGTTGGACAAAGATTAATTTCGTTTTAATTGGAAACGTAATTTAGATTCGTTATTAACGTTATTGCGTTTTTATTACATGATAGTATAGGAACGGGAAAGATAATTCTAAAATCGTGTTGGTTTATTCAGTAACTTGTTTGTTGCATTGAAATCTTAGGATTATGTAAATATTTGCATTATGGAAGCAGGTGCGGTGTAGGTGTATTGCATTGCATACAGCGTCTTGCTGACTTGTATTCTAGAAGAGATTTGACACTTTACTTAACTGTATGCATTCCTGGTGTCTAGTTTGAATTTTACTACAATTTGAGCAGCCAAGCCTGTCTATTCCTTGATCTAAGGACGTATGATTGTATATCTAGCGTTGCAATGTAACGGAAATAAGCGGTTAGTTATTTTTACTTGTTTAATAATAATTTAAATAACAATGAGGAAGTAAGAGAGAGCTTGAAAGGTCAAGGTGCCATGTAGCGTTAAAAACTAAAAACAATTTATACGTTTTGTCTTGAACATAGGTAGGACTACGTAGTTACAGCACACTTGTGTGATTTACCATAGTTTTACTACATAAACACATTTACGATTTGTTTTAACAAATTCGGATTTGAACAGTCTTTTTATAGTGATGCAGCAAAAAATACTAGACGAGAACAAGGGCAATATACTTTGTTTCTGTTCACGCTTGAAGGCTATCGTTTTTGTAAGACTAATAATAACAGATTTAGCCACGTCTATTGTCTTCTTTAGATGCGTTTACAGCTCCATATAATAACATCCAAGCTCTTAAAATCTTATTAGCTAACCTAAAATGGACATAACAAAGTTGAATCTTAATTCATATCGAATAAGGTTGATTTCGGGTTGATTTTTCAGGTTTTTTGTATAGTTTAGCTTTTGCTCTTAAAGTAAGAGAGTTAAGGTTGATTTTATTTCACGTTTAGACTAAAATGATTAGTATCACGCAGTGTGCACGTGGTGACGCGCACGGTAGAGAGTTCACAGCTGTTAGCCAGCGGTTGGACTTTGGACTCGGCACAATCACCGAGATCGTTTAAAATCTTTGGAAACGGGACGAGGTGAGGGCTCGTCATACTATAGTCATCCATACTATAATAATAAAAATAAACACGTAATGCACTTGCTGAGAAGCGTGTAGTAGAAAAATAAAATGGTTGTATTATTTAAATTTTTTGTTGTTAGCTAAATATGAAAACCTTATTGGAAATATTTATTCATTCTTTATAACTAAATAGGTACTAAGTACCTAAGTATGTCCTACGTTTTAGGTAGGTACTTACCTATCTACTACTAGCATAGTACCTATTTTTTGATCTGTACTATAAAAAAAGGACTAGGTAGTATAACTAAAGTATAGCTAATTTGAAGGAGATACTGATGACTTATCAATGTGAACTTGCAAATTAAGTCCACACAAAAAAGTACCTACCAATCTACCTGATAAACAAATATAAAATTTCAATAAACCTAGTTAGTAGGTACTTAAATACAAAATTACTAGGTACTAGTTTTGGTTGATAATATTTTGTTAATTAGATCTTCATAGACGTATAGAATTAATTAGTATTTAATTAAATAACTGCAACGGTTAATCAAAGATTGCAACACTACATCTGTCAAAATTTATCAGGTCTATTTTTGAAATTTGTGACTCCAGGTAAAAGAGTGTAACGCTAGATTTCGCGATTTTTGTGAAAAGTTGCAGAACATAATAAATTATGCGGTAGTGGTCTGTTTTTACCTATCCATACCTATTGTAAGAATATAATATTCCAGTTCATAAAGGTATCCTCTACTGTGATATTAGTAGTATATTACGTAATTTTTGACTGGTATATATTATACCTTAAAATGTTTAACTAATCGCAGGTAAACTACCTACGTAGTAATGTTAACAACTACTTAACTAAGCAATATTTAGTTAGTACTTAACGGAATAAACATCACAGTTGTTATGTTCTTGTCTTGTCTGATTTACAACAAAGACGTAAAATTAATAGTAGGTAGGTTAGGAAGGAAATATTCCAAAATTATTTACTGTACTAAATAATTTTGGAATATTTCCTTGATCTGAAATGTAAGCTGCCTCTAATCCGTAATACTTTATATATTGGAACAAAGCCAATACTCTTCATTAGATAGTTAAATTCGTGGTAATTATGGTTGCCACTGAAAACTTTTTGTCTTTTGTGTACATTAATTGAATTTATCTAGAATTTGCCCGCGGCTTAGCCCGCGTTAATTTCCCACGGGAACAGTGCTTTTTCACGGGATAAAAGGTCCTTCTCAATATGTACTTCTATCTATGTGTATGCGAAATTTCAGGAAGATTGGTGCAGTAGATAGGCCAGAAAGAGAACAAACAAACAAATTCACTTTCGCATTTAAAATATAAGTTAGGATTGGACAGCGCTTTGTCAGTGTTTTTAATTAGGTATTAGTTTCGAATAAAGATTTAAGTTTCTATCATTCGTTCGCACTCTAAAGCTTTTGGCGCTAAAGCTAAAGCTTTGGTGCAAATTACACAGCTTTCTTAAGACAGAAAATACCTATATTAAAAATATTTTATTGCGTCAATTTTTTTTACATTATTTAATGCAGGTCTGTGGCGCTTCAATAAAATATTTTAATTAGAATCAAAAAAGTTCCTATATTGCCATAGTTTTTATTGTCCTCAAACGAATGTGGAATCAATATAAATGTTGCAGAATACTTATTTTAATGCAACAGAATTGTAGATATCACGCCGGTAAAGCGTGAACGAACGCCTTGCCATGCCGCGGCTAGCCGGGTACAAAGTCCACAAGGTAACACTGTGACGTAGCAGCGAACGTGTCTCAGACAATGCTTTTGAAACTCATAATATAATTACAAATATTTTAAAAACGCAATTAAGTCTAATGGTGGACAAAAATTTTGTTATACAAAGAGATCTTCACAATGTAAACAAAACGAAAATAAACCAAGTCCTGTGAAAGAATGCATTTAAGACTTGAATATTGAAACATTGCAAAAATTGAGAAATACAAAAGAAATTTTAAAACTTTTTTTGTAGAACTACCAGGTGACAAAGGGTATATAACCATAAAAATTAAAAAAGTTAACTGTTTTAAATAAAAAATAGATTTAAAAATAAAACTTACCTTTTCAAGGCAGTCCTGTCCAATGGAATTGGGATCCGCTTTTATTTGCAAAATCACAGAATTCGCCTGACTTACTAACCACATTTTGAATGATATTTAAAAGAAAACTGTGAAAATAGCGATTAAAGGAGGTCGCGGCTCTAAACGTGGTTACAATTTCAACTTGTTTCAACACTTTTTATTATTGTTTATCTCACTCGCGTAAAGTATTTATTAAAAAATGTCTTTCGTATTTCGCTCTGTGCAATGTTTATCGCGTATTCTTTGTGGAAGTAAAACTGTGAATACTTCCCGACGACGGCCATACTACGTTAAGTTTGCCTCCGAAATGATAAAGAAAACAGTGACGTGCGCTCGACGCTAGCTAGAATCACATTACGATCCGTTGTGGACTGCATAATTTATTTACACACTATTCATTACCGCGTTATTGCTAATGGCTATTTGATCCATACGTTAATAAAACTCAATGTATACGTGTATAGGCCAAAGTTGCGCTGTAAATATTTAATAATAGTAAGGAATGAGTGGGGCATATATTTTGTTTCGTTCTGTTCTACAAGAATAGAAAGGGATAAATACATTTGAACTAAAGTCACTATGTGGTTGGTTGGTTGAATATATTATTTACTTTTTGCTTTTGTTCGACTGCGAAAGTTCAAAAACAAACTTTGCCTATGAGAAATTTTACACACAAATAATAAACCCAATTCTCCTAATCAGTAAGCTCAGCAAAATGTTATTTTGTTAATCAAGCAAGACAAAACAAAGAAATATAATTAGAAACATAGTTTGTTTACTTATTTATCTTGGATTCTTAAAATTCTTATTCCCTTTATATCTGTTTTTTTTTTGATTCGTCATATATTCATTTATTTGATAAAAAATGCACGCCTTCGTCTCTGGCTGCTGTGTGTAGTTGCTTTTATAGCCACAAAAAAGTATAAAATAAAAACTTTTTAAAAAAAACAGCAATCAATAAACAAACATCACTAAATAAACTTAAATTAAAAGAAATAGGTAACCAAATCAAATTAACAATGCAACGTAAATAATGTCCTGCGATAAACATTAACATTCTATAAATGAATTCATTTAAGTACTTATTATTTTTTCCTTTTCAGTATTTTTCCATATATATGGAAATAAGTTTGTTACCTCCGAAATAAAAATTAAGTTAAAAAACTATAACCCGACTACGTGGTGTCTAAAAAGGATGAAACATGGAAATAATTGAGTTAGAAATCCTGAAATGCATAGGTACAAAATGGTCATTGTAAAACCGTGGTCGCACCCACTGTATAGTGTATACAAACAATGTTCGTTGAAAGATCCCTATCATCCATTTATATTGGGTGCGACCACGGCTTTACAATGACCATGCATGTCAGGATTTCTAACTCAATTATTTCCTTGTTTCATCCTTTTAGACACCACGTAGTCGGGTTATAGTTTTTTAACGTAATTTTTATTTAATACTTTTCCGTTTCCCGAACGAAAATGACTGCACCGCGTGAAATACGAGTAAGTATACCACTTTACGAATGCATTTTAAACATTTCTACCTATATTTTAACTTAAACAATATGAATTATATACATATTTGTAATGTGCTCGCTAAGACCTTTCTTTTGATACCAAACACGTAATACCTATCTCAGTTAAAAAAAAATTGAGGTTAGAATCTGAGATTTAAATTCCGTCGGTCAAAATTTTGATACAATTTATATAGCCTATGTTACCCGCGCTATTTTTACAAATCTTTTGACACCTCATTCATTAAAATCGGTCCAGTAGTTTAGGCGCTACGATGGAACATACATACATACTTACTTACATACATACTTACATACATACATACATAGACTGCCAAAATCATTACCCTTCCTTTTGGCTTCGCCGTAGTCGGGTAAAAAATAGAACCCATTACGTTTTTTTTTTGACCTGACCATCCACCAATGACCAATTTCATGCTGGCATTAGGATGCACTTATTTAAATCTACCAGAACAATATTTATTTTTTTAAATTTTACCTACTATTTATTTAGATCCAGCGACAGATGCTATAACAATCATCTTCTTTATTAAAATCTGCGTTCGTGGTCCTGTGTTATTGATATATTATCAAAAACTAGAAAATTTAAATTCTTTGAGTTACGTCACTTTTTTCATCATCCATTAGTCTTATTGCCTAAAAGAATTCGCTCGTTTTTTTGGCGGGAAGATAGAAATCACAACATTGCGCTGTGTAGGTACCTACTAACCTAATTTTATTTTCCAAAATTTATATTGTTTCGAGCTTATGATTCTTTAAACTTTAGTAAACAAGCGTGAGTGTTGGAAAGTGGTACAATGTCGTTTAAGTTATTTTACTACTTATCACCAAAATCTCCAGATAATGCTAAGTGAAATCCTTCCACCGCTTCACTTAGCCCTCTAACTTGACTTACTTGACTAGACATGACTGACTTGACTTGACCCTGTCACTTGACCAAATGAAGAAGTTGATGAACATTTAAATAAAACTTGATACTGGCAAAAATAAGCTATAAGTTTGATTGCCATTTCGTGTATTTGCCACAAAAAAAAGGTGGCGGCAGCGCTACAATCAAAGAATCAAAGTAATTGAACTAGCTACTAGTAGCTAGGTAGCTACTAGTAACAGTAGGTAGCTCAAAGAAATTCGAATCGCGCGCGCTCTCTACGAGACAATTTTTTTTTAAACCTAATGGTAGCTAGTTCCATTTACATAAATAATAATAAATAAATAAATAAATAAATAAATATATAGGGACAAATCACACAGATTGAGTTAGCCCCAAAGTAAGTTCGAGACTTGTGTTATGGGATACTAACTCAACGATACTATATTTTATAACAAATACATATATAGATAAACATCCAAGACCCAGGTCAATCAGAAAAAGATAATTTTTTTCATCTTGACCTGACCGGGGATCGAACCCGGGACCTCCTGAGTAGCGGTCAGGCATGTTAACCATTACGCCACGGAGGTCGTCGTACATAGTAACATGTACATGATAGATGGCGTTAATATGATTCAACAGCACGAGGAAAAATATTATACATAATAACGCCATCTATTGACTGATACTTAAACATGTTAATTTGATTTGACCAACAAAACAAAATAAAAAATTACGTTCCATTTTCTAGAGACACAAATCGCTAGCTCGCTCCATTTGTTTTTATTTATTTATTTTCAAATTAGTAATTTACAAATATTACTTCTAAATTTTGTTCTAAATACTTCTTATGGATTGGACATGCTAACGTTGACACAAAGTTGAAATAGAATAGAAGTAAAATACAAGAATTTATTTCGTGAACGTTTCGAATTACGTAATCGATATTGAGCACGAGTCGATGACAGCGCCAATTGTGACAACATTAAGGAACTAACAATCATATGACTTTCGTCACAATCTGTCTTGCGCTTATTGATTCGTGTTCGTGTCTCGGTCTCGATTGTTACTCGACATAGTTTTTGTGTGTATCAGAAATGGCGAGCCAGACACAGGGGATCCAGCAGTTGCTGGCTGCTGAAAAGCGGGCAGCTGAAAAAGTATCAGAGGCGAGAAAGCGTAAGTTATTCTTTTGCGTTTCTCTTGCATGTTCACAGTTCGCACACCCTTAACAATTCTTAATTATACTTTCTTTCTGATGAATCTAACGTTAGATTACATAAATGATATTGATTAAGCCACTGAAGTACCTTTAATTGAGTATTTAATTCGTTAAATAGTGGTTTTTTGCAAAACTTGTATTGGCTGATGTCACATGATATGACCGTGAGAATTAGCTATAGATAAATGTCGTATAACATGTAACTCTTATTTGCTAGTTATTTATTATACTTAGGGTTCCGATGTTCTATTTATATTGTTTTATTGTGAGGCCTTAATTGTATACATAAGGACTAAATTTTTTATTTTCAATATAGTTATGTCAATCTGATCTTCAATAGAAGATAAATTTTGTCTTAGATTGTTACAGAGGTGTTATGTTGTTTTAATTAAGTAGGTAGTACGTTCATTTGCTATATATAAATATGACTTTTGCCTGTATGCTAGATAAGAAAACTTAATGCTGTGTCCAAAATTATTACTTATATTCTTCGACTTATTAGTTGGATCCATTCAGAACATTATTTTTGTAGCTAGCTATTAATTTAGTTCATAGATAAACAATACATATTACATTTACACATAAAATCTACTTTATACACATTTTTTATTCATTTTATGTTTGGTCCCAAGGTTTGACTGTCAAGAGTAATGCTTTATAGCATTACCTTATTGTTTTTTTTAAAAGGTAATATATTTTTAATAAATGGTGATTACACACTTACTGCGATGACTCAGCAACCCAAAATGGATCTTGGCCTCCGATACCAGAGCTCTCAAATAAATAATAAATAAATAAAATTTTACAAGAAACTTGTTTTGTTTATTACAGGAAAAGCGAAACGCCTAAAGCAGGCTAAGGATGAAGCCCAAGAGGAGGTCGAGAGGTACAGGCAGGAACGCGAGAGACAGTTCAAAGAGTTTGAGGCCAAGGTAAGATTCCTATAATATTAAACGCTGCAATTGTGGAATTAACTCCATGACACGGTTTTCGCGAGACTACAACATGGGAGCCTTCAAGAAGAGCGTGAAAAAACACTCCTGGTGTTGCAGATGTCTATAAGCTACGGTAACCACCTTCCATCAGGTGGGCCATAGGCCTGATTGCCTACTCAGTAGAATAAAAAAAAATTGACTATTTCAGCTTGGTTCCCGAGCCGACAGGTTAATTGTAAAGTTATGTCAGTAGTTGAAACTATTGTTTTTTGCCATCATCATATTGTGTGGTGGTAATGTGGTCCACACTGACCATAGACCACCATTGAAGTTAGAAGCTGTTTGTTTTTGTACTGTCTATTTAGACAATTAAGATACGCCTTCTTTTAAGCTGCGTTCCTCATACCTGAGGGTTGTGAGTCATGACCACCATTATTGAATTATTATCTTCCAGTCAGATCTATTCTAAACCTGGTGTAAGGTGTTGCATTTCAAAGGTGTAGACTGTCGGTCTCACACTTCACTCAATTCCTTTGGATCACACGGAATATGGAAACAAGTGTGAACTACGGAAGTTAATCATGTAACAGCATTGCTCTTGAAGTGATATCTTCGTTCTTATCAGATGGTTGCTAGCCAAGATTATCTAACTCAGTATTCCATATGATGAAGATACATACCTATGTGTATAGTTTTTAGTCTAAAACGCTACTCAATTTTGTGAGCTGTTCAAGTGTCATGCTGTCAATGTCATATCGTTGACGTTCAGTGCGACAGCATGATACTTAAGCAGCTCTCAAAATTGAGTAGCGTTTGAGTATTAAGGCTTTAATTTCCAAATTAACTTCTTTAGTATCATTGTTTTTTTTTACATAGGCATAAACTTTAAATATAAAACTTGACAATATAGTAATTTAAAATCAAATCAAATTCTTTATTGTTGAACATAGGTAAATGAGATCTTCCTACAGTATTTATAGATATTAACAAAACATGTACTTACTAACAATTGCTTGCAAATTTCGTGCTTCCGCCACCAGTTCATGCAAACTAGTGCCGGCCGGCGGCGCCCGCCCACTACTGTTAGTTCCAACATGCCCGCCACTAAAAGTTTGCACAAGGCACCTCTATACAAGGCAACACCAAGCTATAAAATCTATACATACATCAAGCTGTTAAATTATTAAATTTATATTTAAATAGTGTAACTTTCACTTTGTCTTCCGCAGCACATGGGCACCAGGGAAGGAGTGGCAGCTAAGATCGACGCCGAAACCAAAGTCAAGATCGATGAGATGAACAAAATGGTGGACAGACAGAAAAATGCTGTAAGTATTACATTCGTAAAGTTATTGTATGAGTAACAAGGCCATTGCAAACCCTGATGTTAGAAATTTTTCAAACCGCCTGTGGTTTCTTAAATGACCACCAGGTGGCAGCCGGAACCAGCGGCTCAACATACTTTCTGAAGCACAGAATCATCTTTGTTACTAAACAATCTGGTAATTCAAGCCTGTAATGCTCTGTCAAACTGAAAACAACTGTGTTCAGTAATTCTCAACTTCAATTCAAAACTCGATAAAAAACAAAACTACGACTTTGCCACTATGTTTCTACAATGTATTTATACATATATTTCTACAACCCACCCAAAGCACTAAAGTATGTCTGAAGAGTATAACATCAATTTTAAAAATTTTGACCTATGATTGTTTGTCTCTGTCATTTAATACATGAAACATTTTTCTTTCTAGGTGATCACGGACATGCTCCAACTTGTCTACGATATCAAGCCCGAGCTCCACATCAACTACCGCTTTGATTAAGCGCGAACTCACCATATTTCGTCGCTTCACAGCGAAAAAATATAGTTTATTGTTATGGTAATACTGTTTAATCATAGGATAAGCGCGCGGCCCAAGAAGATAAACTACCTATTAAAAAACTAACACTGGACGAAATAATAATAGGTCCTGATTGTTTGAAATTCGAACACATTGCTGTTATTTTAAAAATGGAAATTCGTCTGAACGATTTTCGTGTCTTTTTCAATCTCCAGTGGTTTTTAGCTTCTTGGCGCGGCCAATGGGAGCGCGCGAAAAAACTGTCACTTTGACAAGCGCAGAAACAAGATGGCTGCCACCACGCTGTATATAACGTTTGCTTGGCTTCTCCCTATTAAATAAATCATTGTTAATTGCCGGATTTAATGAAAATCAGCTCGATATCATTCCATTTGAACGACGGCTCGCAAATGCATGAAATTATTTACTAATTAGGTGTACCGTTAAATTGTATTTTATTCAATGTTGAATAGAAATTAAAGTTTAAACAAAACAAATACAGATTTTTAATTGTTTTTATTTCTTGTTATGCTTTTCAAATGGAAACTGGTGTGTACAGTATTAGTGAAAATATATTATTGATGTAATTAATTATTGTTTCATTGCTTCGTGTAAAATTTTGTTAGGCTGGAAAGAAATAAATGCATTTTAATAAGTCGAAAGAACAGGGAAGGAACATTGTCACAAGCTAGTTTATAAACAAAAACATTCTTCAATAAAAATTGTATTTCTGAAAAACTATTGCTAGTTGTTCCATATCTATACGCAGTTCCGTAACATTTTGTGCATGAGATACTGGGTCTCAATATCTATCACTATATTGACCACCATATGGTGTTAGGATGACCATCAATTAAAAATCATTATTCACTGAAAACACAAGTAATCAAAAATCCGTGTTTTTAAGTGAATAATGATTTTAGTTAATGGTGGCGCTAGTGTTCACCAAGGTCTCGTCTTAAACCATATTTTGCGGAAAAAATATACTATTTTTCAAATCGGCTATCGATATTACTATTTTTCGATAGAATCGATACTATCGATACAGTCATTTCAACAAACAGTCAATAGTATAGACAAAAATATCGATAGGTAGTAAATTCAATAAGTACAACACTATTTAATTGTTGCAAAATTGTTGGGTAGTTGTAGGTACCTAGTGTTGCAAGCAAGTGTTGTATAATATATTAATAGTCTCGAATTCTCGATACTATCGTGACATGTAAGAAAGCAACAATACCATCGACAGTATCGATTGGCAATAGTGTTTACAGTTACAGTTCAGTTACCGCTACTCAGGAGGTCTCGGGTTCGATCCCCGGTCAGGTCAAGATGAAAAATTGTCTTTTTCTGATGGACCTGGGTCTTGGATGTTTATCTATAATATAATGTTTTACCTGAAAATAAAACAATTATTATATGCGTAACCTTATTCGAAACCTATTGAGTGAGATAGCACTACTTCCGCTTACGTCATCAGCCCCCAAGTATGCCCCCTTTTACCCCCTCCCTCACACTCCCGGCGGCCCTAGTGTGAGTAGAGGGGATCTTTGCTTGCCGCCTGCGCAGTGTTGAGTCGTCACATTGAATCTCACTGAGAGTCTTGTGAAATGAAGCCAACAGGCAGAAATAGAAATATAGGTTTCGAATAAGGTTACGCATATAATAATTGTTTTATTTTCAGGTAAAACATTATATTATATGCTTTGAACCGTTATTCGAAACCTATTGAGTGAGATGTGTTTGTTATCGCCTGGTGGCAAGCAATATTATAAGGATACAAATGTAAGTATGCCAATGTGTGAAATGAAAATGGTTCAGTAAGTTATTATAAGATAATAATTTTAGTAAAACGGTTATCATTTAAATGATAATTGTAAATGAAGCAATTGATCAATTTCGTCTTGGACCTGTGCAAGATCTATATGATCATTATGTTGAGAACGAGATGTGCTGCTAATTATATTTAAATCAAGCAAGTGTTAGAAGAACGCTAGTTTCCATTTGCTGTAACTTCAACCTTAGAGTAGCACTCAAACCAGTTGAAAGAGAGGCGGCAGCACTGCACTTGCTGCCTGCGCTGGCCTCGCACAGCAGCGAGCGCTAGCGCAACCTTCCAGCATAATACGTGACGCAAGACGCACGATACCATAAGTCTGAGAAATACCACAACTCTGAAAAATATGCTGGATCATGGATTAAAGTGGAAATGAGTATGTAAAAAGATCCATCAATGGATCTTTGCAATGGGTTGAAGTGGATCGAGGGTGACTGCGTCTTATCCAAAATAAAGGACATATTGAATTATCCTGACCTTCAAAAATCTCCATGATCTATATTTATATAGAGGAGTGTTAGGTTGTGCACTCGTCTTTTATGCAATAAGCAATACAAATGCTGTACGTTTAACGTCTTGAAAATTCTTACCAAGAAAGTTTTGTTGGTTTATGACATGACAACATCTTAGGCCCCATAAAAAAGGTTTGTTCAAAGAAGAGGCTGCGTTAGCCAAAGATATGAATTCAAGCATGCGTTTTATCACCGGCATTTTATCAGCAAGGTAAAAACTTAGTTAACGTCGCTAAGTAAACTTAAATGTAGATAGTTTTGTAGGAAAAGAACTAACTGTAGTTGGAGAAAAGATAGGTGTATGTCTTACTTATCCAGTGACATAAGTGACCAATTTTTGACAGCATATCAATCTTGCCATAAGACCAAACTTAAGAACGAACTCTTTTCGTGGATGGTCTAACTTGAGTCTAGTAACTCACTCCGTTGATCTGTTAGCTAACAGAAGGTTCCACCCTCCACTAATCATACTTTGAGTATATTAGCTTGTACCTTAGTCGTGTCAGAATCCATGGAGCTGATGGTTTTTTTTTTTTTTTTTTTGTGGTTCGGTTGACCGGACGACAGTACTGTACCACGGGCAGAGTGCTGCTATTTCTCTCTACTTGAGGTCTGGGCGCCAAAGTTCCTTATGCCAGTGAGGGGCTACCAGAAAGAAATTACCCCTGGCCTGATTGAGGTATACAATGACTCGAGACTCCAAGTGCAGTGGTACAAATATAAAAGCTCTTTGAAAGTACCACGGCCTGCTGGAGGGCATCGTGGTACCTATTTGCTTTTCGTGTCCTTGCAATCACGTATCACGTTACGAAGTACGACGTGATTATTCTTGTGTGCACACAGATCGATTTGGGGTAATCCAAAAAGCGAAACTAGCTGACAAGCGTATACTCGGTCCATTCTTTAACGCCTCTCTGGTTTAGTAGTAAGGCATTTACCTGAAGACCCGGTTACGATTCCCATAGAAAACATAATTAATTAAATTGTTTCCAGTTTGGTTAGGATATTGCAGGCTAGAACCATCTGATTGTCTAATAGGAAAGATGATTCCATGCTTGGAAAGGCACGTTAGGCCGTTATTTCAGGCAGCTGTCCGAGAGTCGTTAGATAAACTACATCAGAAGCCGAGAGGCAGTTTCGAAGAACTCTGACACCAGGGTCTACAGGATTGGTTGGTCTTTTAACTACACGACTACGAGCGAATACAGGTCCATTCTGCATGGCCTTCTCTGGCGAGATTTGGTAAGTCTGCCTCCTCGCATGATATGTAGTTTAGTGCAACGTGAACAGAACGTTGTTCTCGTCCAATAGCTGGAAAAGTAAGACCGACATATGGGATATATAAGGCCTCTGAATATAAATTATCTTCGTTCCTTGTGTAGCTCACTACATTGTACCAATACATACGGTATTCCCTTATGGATTGAATAATAGCCCACATTTTTTTAATTTGTGATTTAACGTTTTCTGACTGAGCTGCCAAGGGCAACTATTCGATCAGGTTCCGTCTAGCACGGCACCACGGTCAATAAGCCATTGCTGGATGCGTCAGGCTCAGGATTTGTGAACGTGCTCGCTGAGAGCATTGTCGACCACCATTTTAGTTCCTCTCAAGGTGCTTGGGCCAAGAACGTGCTTTTTATATATGGCTGGTCTACAGGAGAAGAGAACAAGCCATCTGAATGGGTCAGCACCAAAGGGCGACCTCATGGAATGATAAACGATGCGAAGTTTAACATTCATAGCAAACTCTGAGCTTGCTTATTGATAGTTCAATACCAAGAGGATAGAATCTGAACAGCTTCCGCAGCCTGGTCTATCAAAATCCGTTTGTTCTGATTGACTTTGAGATAGTCGTTTAGATAAACGATGGTTCATGCCCCTTCTTTTGTGATTTAACGTTTTCTGACTGAGCTGCCAAGGGCAACTATTCGATCAGGTTCCGTCTAGCACGGCACCACGGTCAATAAGCCATTGCTGGATGCGTCAGGCTCAGGATTTGTGAACGTGCTCGCTGAGAGCATTGTCGACCACCATTTTAGTTCCTCTCAAGGTGCTTGGGCCAAGAACGTGCTTTATATATATGGCTGGTCTACAGGAGAAGAGAACAAGCCATCTGAATGGGTCAGCACCAAAGGGCGACCTCATGGAATGATAAACGATGCGAAGTTTAACATTCATAGCAAACTCTGAGCTTGCTTATTGATAGTTCAATACCAAGAGGATAGAATCTGAACAGCTTCCGCCAGCCTGGTCTATCAAAATCCGTTTGTTCTGATTGACTTTGAGATAGTCGTTTAGATAAACGATTGGTTCATGCCCCTTCTCCATAGCAGATGCCTAGTTGGAGACAATCGCAAACGTTACTGGGGCTGAAGAAAGGCTGAATGGAAGACTCGTGACTTGTAGGAGTCAAGAGTAGATAGAACTGTTTAAATTCGCCCGCGTATAAGGGTTGTACAGTAGGTACTCTCAGAAATGGCTAATGTAATCGAACCACCTGAATGTATTAAGTGTAAACATATCTATTAAGTGTCGGTTAAACCATTCGAAAAACTGAATAGGACGATCGTTGAAATCAGATTGCTTTACTAAAATATTAGACAAACAAAACTCGGTCGTCGGAGGTGGTACCTACTAGGATTTTTGATCGTTAAATATTTATTCTAATATTTAGCACTATAATTATTCCACGAACATAGAATAATATTAGTCCTAAACATTTTTGTTTTGAGAAGGTAGTCGAAAATTATTTTAGTATGACCAAAGGTAGTCCTAATTTCTTGCAAACATAAAAACGGTACCTACATAATTTATATTAAACAACGTCCGTAAAACGAGTTTTGTTTGTTAATTGTGATAGGATTTGTTATTTCGTTTGTGCGTAGACCAAAACTTTTTTTTATTTTTTTTTATTTATGCATTTATCGCGACACTTATTACCAAAACACTGTTCAGGAGAGGTGAAACGCTCTTCCTGTTTATTATAGTACGAACTCCGCGGTCGTATGTTTCGGGCCTGTTCGTCGTTTCTCAATACCTTAATTGATTTGCTCATCCGCTGAGCGTTTTCTATTGAGAAATAAATATTAGCACATTCAGCTTAAGCTAAAAACGAACTCATGGTGTCCGAATAATAAACAACTGTTAATGCCAGATATATGCTATCGCGGCTTATGTATTAGTTATCCGCTCGTCTTCCGCAAACGAGCTCAAGAATAACCTCAGGTAAATATGTAATTATCACTTACTAGAAACAAAACTATTAAGTTTTTTGAACAATCCGGAGTAAGAACACAGTCCGGTTTGTGAAACTAATCAACTATTTAACTGTTGTCAATTAGTTTAAATTCCTCATCTTTGAAGAATAACAGCATGAGTTAAAGCACCAGTGTTGTATATATTACCATGTAAGGTGCAGTAAACAAAGATTTAAAAAAAAAAAAAAAAAACAAAAAATTGTAGAGACCGCACCCGTGTTCCTAATTCTATGGCAGTAAAAGTACATCGGAATCAGATTCGCAATAAATTTACTGTCTATTCAAGAATTTACAAATGTCACTGACCTTAAGAAATCCAGTTTCTTATTGAATGATGCCACGAGGACCGCTTCCTATGCCGCCGGGGACGCTCGGAGCTCGAAGACGACGAAGATGAACTACCGCTTTAGTCATGCCGATGTATCACGCGGCGCTTGAGCTTTGGCCTAGCAGCCTACTCAGGAGAATTCGGACGCCTCCGTGGGCGTTCTGGTTTGATGGGTCTTAAAACCCATTCGCCAGTATTCCCGGTAAAGCCCAAGCTATCTTGATTAACTGATGTTAATCAAGATAGCTTGTTTTATGTTCTTTGGGCAATAAATCATGAACGGGAGAATTTCCCCATGTTTTATTCCCTGCTAAGAATTGTTCTTCCGCAGAACATTCTTAAAATGCCTTCTGCAGACAAGTATATATTTTCTCTTCCGCAAAGAAAATATTCACTATGTATAATAATTTATTATTATTACATTTTTATTAATTTAATATTCGAACAACAACGTTGTTTGCCTATACGGGGGAGTGCACTTGACGAAAGTCAATGCCAATGTGACGACTCAACACTGCGCAGGCGGCAAGCAAAGATCCCCTCTACTCACACTAGGGCCGCCGGGAGTGTGAGGGAGGGGGTAAAAGGGGGCATACTTGGGGGCTGATGACGTAAGCGGAAGTAGTGCTATCTCACTCAATAGGTTTCGAATAACGGTTCAAAGCATATAATATATGTATTTGTTATAAAATATAATATCGTTGAGTTAGTATCTCATCATAACACAAGACTCGAACTTACTTTGGGGCTAACTCAATCTGTGTAATTTGTCCCTATATATTTATTTATTTATTATTTACTAGCTGTTCCCCGTGGCTTCGCCCCGCGTGGGACTCGGTTATATCGCGCCGAAAAGTAGCCTATGTTTGACCTCAGGTCGTTAACTACATCCCTACCAAATTTCATCACAATCGGTCCAGCAGTATAGCCGTGAAGAGGTGACAGACAGACAGACAGACAGACACAGACTTTCGCATTTATAATATTAGTATGGATTAGTTACAGTTTAGGGAAAATTATAAATAGTTATGCAACTACGTACCTCAGTTCTCCCTCATTTTGTTGCTCTTCAAGGGCTGGGACTTCAACGTCTCCAGCCAATCGGAGATGGCGCCAACGTTGATGAACACGGCCGGCTTGTCCGTGACGTCACACCGCTGCGCCGAGAACGACAGGATTCCCACCAGCTTGCCGTCCATTACTGCTGGACCGCCTGCGTCATGCTGCCGAAAAATAGAAGTTGGGGGGGGGGGATAATATAAACCGCTCTTCTAGGTTTTTCCAGGTCATCAAGATTCAAGATGTTTTATTTGTTGAACATATTATAGTAACATACACATCGGCTGACGCTTTGGAGCCCAGGGTACTGTTTAATGTCCTAAAATCCAATCTAGGGACCATGATAAAAGCGGCACGATTCTGGCTGGACTGAAGCGTAAACTAAACGCTAAGCCACTTATATTTTAATCATGTATCTTGATACTTTTTTGGTGTAAGGCGGGAGAACGCTGTCGCAAAGGGAAGGTCTTCTCGCCAGGCCGTGTCATGCCTGGGGAACCGTAGCAGCTCCTACGATGTCTTGTCGGAGGTTGTATAAATGGTCCAATCCGTAAAAACTTGGCAAGCGTGATTTAGTCTCAGTAATTTGCTGACTTGTAAAGGTTGCTGGCAACAACTGGATTGCGGTGGCTCACAGTAGGGATACATGGCGTAGACGGAGGGAGGCTTATGCCCAGCAGTGGGTTGTAAACAGCTGATGATGATGATGATGCCTAGTAGGTCGACCGCCTATCTCTATTCTCCTCTCGTACGTAATGGCTATTTGTATCGCTATCGCCACATTTCGCTCCGCCTAACATACAAAACGCTTAAAATTTTTTTTTTGTTTTCATTGTCGAATGCTTTGACAGTGTTGTCACTAACAAAAAAAAAAATATTTTTAAAGCGTTTTGTATGTTAGGCGGAGCGAAATGTGGCGATAGCGATACAAGTAGCCATTACGTACGAGAGGAGAATAGAGATAGGCGGTCGACCTACTGGGCATCATCATCATCATCATCAAGCGAGAATCCCGGAATTTCTAATACTGTATAGTATTAGAAATTCCGAGATTCTCGCTTTTAGTACCATCTGTTGTGGGTCTTAGTAGATTTATTGTGGCGCTAGTGTCGCCACACTTGTTATTAAGGCGCTGTATCCCCAACCCTTAGGTATTTAAGAGGAGTGAAGTGCGATTATAGTACGTACTCGTAATGAAATAAGGTTGAAAGTGGCGATACTGGGTTGGCCTGTCACTAGACTCCGTTCAATGCCATTTCGGGTGAAATTTTTCAGTTTTAATTTAATATTTCAATAATTATGACTAAATATTGTAATTTTTTTAGGTATCCCTCTGGGTCATTATGTTATTCTTTTTATAGACGTAAAAAAATTGGTAGTTGTCGCTGAAGATATCAAGTAATTCGCGACGTAACCTTTTCTGGATATAGCTTATTTGCTATTTTATTTAGCTAGGTTTTAATTATTTTTTTTAAATATTTTGATGTAATCATTTATTTTGATCCTTGAACTATACTTCATATTTTTTTCATGCTTGTATTCCATGAAGAATAAAGCAAAGTGCGCGACGAAAAAATAGACGTTTTACGGTATTCCCCTGATGCACAGCGCCTTAAAACTAAATGGTCAATAGATACTCACATTACACACGTTCTTGGCCACAGTGATGTAGCCGGCGCAGAAATTACTTCTCGTGACTAATTCCCTGGAAAACATTCACATTTTAATAAAAAGTCCTTGAAAGTCCAATGGTCTAAAAACGATAGTGATATATCTAAAATGGTTTAGACCATAACTTTGTACGGTTGTGAAGATTAAATACTAACGACATATCATTAATCAAAACCGGATTAGCCGTCTTTTAGTTACAAGGAGAGGTGGACATACATTTTTAAGTAAGTAAGTATGTTGGTCTACATAAAAGTTAAACACATAACCCGCCTTTTTGGATTCGGCGCAATCAGGCAAGATTAATGATTAGACTAAAAAATTTAAGAGTCGGACAATTTTTTCCCCTTTTCTCTTTCCTTTGAAACCTTTGAACCCTTCATCATCATAAATTAAAGAGCTGGGCTCTTGTCAGCGGAGTTCCTTTCATCTCTGACAATCACTTTGTAAGTTCCTTTATTTCTTACACGGTAACTTACTTCCCATATACTTCTTGACAGTCAGCCAAATTGTAAACTGGCAGAATGACTTTCTGCAACAACACGGCGCCACCATCGCCGCCGACGCCCTGGAAAAAGTGGGAGTTACAGTCACTTCCTGTGGTCACTTCGTATGGGTTACACCCTGATTTATCATGCATGCCCTGGTGCTCTTCTATGCTGGACTGGGAGAAAAAGCAAAACATAGAATGTTCCAGCTGCTTCTCTTCCCGCGCAAGCCGTAAAAGTCGTCTGAGGGAATCGCCGAATGGTGAAATCATGACATAGGCGATGCGGCTAGCGACCCATCACTATTAATTTCCTGTTTCAACTACCATTATGATAAACGTGGCCTAAGGTCTTATGACTCTAGGCTCTGTCTACTACGTATGGAATCATATTCATTATCAGGCGATCTGCCTCCTCAGGTAATCAAGTGGTTAAGGCGTTTGCCTGTAGACCCGGGGGTCGTGGGTTCCATTCCCACGGGAAGCATAAGTAATTTGTTTTCAGTTTGGTTAGGACATTGTAGGCTTGAATCACCTGACTATCTGATATTAAAGATGATTCCGTGCTTCGGAAAGCACGTTAAGCCGTTGGGCCCGGCTGTCAGCTGGTGGCCTACTATTATCTCTTAAAACCATGCAAGATCCAGAGAGTAAGCGAGACAGCGCCATACATGATGAAAGGCGACATCTCCCCTACTCACTGGATCTTGCATGGTTTTAAGAGATGGTAGTAACCCCCCTGTTTTAAGTAAGCCGATTTTTAGGTTAGAATATCTCACCACAACAGATCCCCACCCCAGAAACGTGACCTCCTTATTAACCGGAATAACTTTATCTTTCGAGTACGATATAATTTCAATCTTCTGTTCAGTCTTCCCGAAGGTCATGTTTTTGTGGAGTCTGAGCAGTGCCACGTTGAACTCCAAGGTCTGCGGTTTGTAGTTGGGGTGGAACATGATCTCAGAGACCCTGTATAGCTCTCCTCCGGCCGTGGCGTTGTCAGACCCCACTCTTACTGTCAGCATCCTGACGTATTCCCTGAAGAATCTGTTGTTGTACTGTCTGCAATCAGAGAATAAATCAATTCAATTCATTTATTTTGTGAACTTCGATAGATTACTTCTTCCATGCTGGTCTGAGAGAAAAAGAAAAACGTGAATGTACCAGCTGCTTCTCTTCCCGCGCAAGCCGTAAAAGTCGTCTGAGGGAATCGGCGAATGGAGGAATCATAACATAGGTGATGCGGCTAGCAACCCATGACTATTGATTTCCTGTTTCAACTGTCGTCATCATGCTAAGCATGGTCTGGGGGTCTTTTGGCCCTAGGCTCTGTCTACCCCCTATAGGATAAAGACGTGACTATATACATAGATAGATTACATAAGATGTCCCTCCAAAAGGCATACAAAATCCGACTGATTCGTAGCGTTATGTTGCGAATCTGGAGGTTCTGGTCTTTTCCATGCTAGTCTGGGAGAAAAAAGGTACTTCTTACCAGCTTCTGTTAAGTAAAAGGAAACTGAGGGCATCGGCTTAGTACTATTAGGTATTCTGTGGAATGGCGGGAAACTGGCCACTGGTGGCAAGTAACCAAAGACTAGGAGTCTTTGATAAGTTCCAGTTACACGTACTCTGTGGAACCAGTGCCCCTAGTATGGGATGGAATTTTTTAGTTGCCTTACTATCCGTCAGAGGCGCTGTACAGGTTTGCCATACTAAATCGCTGTCGCTAGCGTCTGCGAAAAACTCATACTAGGGGCACAGTACTTATTGGGTTAATTCATCTCTTTTATTTAATTGCTCTGTAGTCGGGAATCATGACATAGGCAATGCGGCTAGAAACTCATTAAGGACCACTTTTAATTTCCTATACCAATTCTTGGCAACTAGTTGCGAGAGATATAGTTGAGAGGGATGTAAAAAATGGAATGTACAATACAATACAAAACCCTTCATTGCACATAGAATACAGAAAATAGGTTAATAAGAAATTGAATATAAAACGCAAAAGGCGGCCTTATCGCTAATAGCAATTTCTTCCAGGCAACCTTTAGAAATGGTGGTAAATAATGAAATTGAATAGAAGGTAGTGTGTGGTATAAAAACTTAATTGGGTATGCTAAGTTAAAAAAAATTATTTATTTTTATATTTTTAAGAGAAAATTTAGACTATTTTAGGAAACTAATTAGATTTTTTTCGCTTAAATTATTATTATTAATTTTATATAATTTTTTAAAGTTTTATAGCTCATGACGTCATTTTACTAGACGATGTTACCATTATATAGTATATACCACAGTGTGGTCATAATAAAAACGAACGTGCCTTTTATTTTACAATAATTTTACGGCCCTGGTAACAAGTCCATTAAGGCCTTTCTTGAAATTTTAATCTTCTTCAGTCCTACTTTAATCAAGTCGAAAACGTCAAGTTAGTAATCTATCCCAGTCAAGTAAGTCTATAGTCAGAGTCAGGTGGCTTAATACCATCTCTTAAAACCATGCAAGGACGAGTGAGTAAGCGAGTCCTAATCCTAGTCGGAATCCGAAGTGTGGACACGCACACACTTAGGATACGAGTTAAAGCGTAGACGCAGCTTAATTTGCGCAATGACGTCATTTAGGTGTCGAATGAATGTTACAACTTCCACGGCATTTTTGAATATTTTACCGCAATCAATGTACTTTTCTTGTCGAAAATACAAAAATATGGTATGAAATCAAAATATCTCGAAATGGTTTTCGTATTTTAGTGTGTTAAAAAAATTTAGCATACCCAATTGTGTAAGAAACAACTCCACGTATATATAATATAATTTATTTCCGTAGTAGATATAGAAATCATACTTAGTACAGTAATTAAGTTATAATATGTACATCTTACCTTAGTTATTATTATGGCACTGTAACCTGGTAGGTTAACACCTCACAAGATCAAATAATATAATATAACATAATTATTTAATATAATTACACTTTCACGAAAAACACAACTGTTTCCGAAGGTTCACTAGTACAGCCTGCCCCGCGAAAGTCACGTTCGATCTCACTTTACCCCCACCATTTACGGCGTGTGGTGTGAGCCACGCGCTCTCTGATTGGCTGATATTTTAAACTTGAAAATAGCGGTTAATTTTAAATAAATTATTTATGGTTTTTAATGACGCTAACAGCTCGGCCATCCTGCAGTAGCGAGTCCCTTCGCGAGATAAATTAAGACTAAACATTTATTATATTAATACAGAGAATTGAATTTATAGTAAAGTTTTAACATGGTAAGATTACCTATTTCTTATTAAAGTAAAATAGTTTAAGTTTGATATAAACATAATTATTATGATACTACATAATAGTTCTATTTCATCAATAATCTATATAACAATAAGCAATACTGTAACTTGTTTAATATTCAATGAAATGATACAATGGCCTTTAAACTAAATAAATTAAAATTAATGTTACTTATTAAAATAAAATAATTTAATTTAAGTTCGATGTAACTACAATCAATATACTCCATATAAATTCTATTTCATTTAATAATTTATGTAACAACAAGCTATTAGCTATTATAAGCTAGTAAGTTTAATGTTCAATGAAATTATACAATGATCTTAAAATGAATACATGAATAATTTGTACAGTCTTGCATGCATTAAGAGGTATACAAATTAAATAATCTCGTATATTCTAAAGCCAATTAATTAAAAGTCTTGTTATAAAGTTTAGATGAGATAAGGTAGGTATTTATTTATTGAGTTATATTTACTTATTAAGAATTTAAAATGAACTTAATTAGTTTTCTAATCTGAATTCTCAAATTCGGATTCCGTTGTTTCACAGCGTCTATTTAATACAGGCCAAGGTTTAAGTTAGTCATTGGTAACAATATTTTCATACCCGCGTTGGCTACGCTTGCGCGCTAACGGAGTGCTTCAAATTAAAAACGATCATTAGGAAAAACCTTAACTAACCCTGAAATTTAGCAGGTAGTTTTATTTTATTTTATTTTATTTTGAGTTTTCTTCAATAGGTTCCTCTCTTTTAACGCTTACATACTAAATCGCGGACTTTATAAGTTTATTTTGCAATACAATTAGTCTTATCGACCCTTAGTTTAAGCTTGTTCTGTTTACGTTGATATGTTTACCAGTATCGACTCCTGGCCTTGCTTAAGTTTTCTGACAGTGTCATCAAAAATTCCGCTAACCATATTTTTGCTGAAGTACTAATTATATATATGTTTATCGTTGATCTTTATGTTAAATATATATCTACAATTGCTATATATAACCTGAGCTACTAACGCTACTTGGTTTTCATTTTTTAGATTGCTTTGCTATCGACAGAGTCTTCGCGATGATCGATATTTTGATTACCGATCGTTAGTTTCGATCTACAGCACTGACTGTTTTACTACAAAAGTCGCACTTTTATGAGGCTTACCGCATTTAAACTTGTTGTCTTCGTTAAAATTATGGCATTTAATATTCGCAATAGTTTTTTTTTTTTTTTTTTTTGTTATAATCTAAGCGTAACTTATCGTTGGATTGAGTTAATTTTTTATCACGTTCCAACTTTTGGCCCATTTTCTCTTGAACTCCCGGGTGTTTAACGATTTTAAAATACTACTTCTTCCGGTTCGCGAAAACATGCCACTTGTGTCTCTACCCTAATCGCACGATCTTCGACCACAACAGACGGGATAATAGCGTTCTGAGCTAAAGACAAAGTTCAAAACACAACTGAATAAATTACTAATAGATAAATGTCATTACAATTTAGACGAAGTCTTCAATGATAAAATGGACATACTATAAATAATACTATATAATTAAATTTAAATAATCTAATATCGCTATATTAGATTATTTCGATTTCGATATATAAACGATGACACGATACAATCATTGACGTACGTACAATCATTGACATAAGATTTCAAATGGTTTTTATCTGTTAATGAGGTGTATATATTTTTGGTGGTTGTTTTGACTTAACGAAAATTCATTTGTTTGAAATTTGTGATTTGTATGCCGATCCTGGCTGAACATGTTTATCTGTCTCTTTTGCTTAACATCGACACTGCATGGAATTTATGTGTATGTTACTATAATATGTTCAACAAATAAAGAATCTTGAATCTTGAATCATATAAAGACAATCTACAGCTTTACGAACTACAATACCGCATCGATTTAAAAGGATTTACATTTTACTATAGTAATATTACTCTAATGAATCGCCGCTATGCATATGCTTGGCCTACATTTCGCTTAAGAGTTCTGCATAATCCTGTCTACAGGGGAAAGACTCAATAAGCTTCCTCTTCCTCTGTGTCCAAGTGTATAAAACCGTGCTTTGGCTTTTATACCATCGTTTAGCTACACCGGTTAGTCATGGAAGAGCAAAGTGTATAATTTAGTGCTTATCCCAATCGTAAATATCTGCACATTCCTCGACTTCAATCAGCCAGGTGACTATAGTTTGATCATTGGACAGAGAATCAAAATTGTGTACTACGTTTGAAAGAGAAAGCTATTTTTTTTTATAATACAGAAAAATACACAATACAAAAAACATAGAATATAGAAAATTATGTAATTTCGTTGGTCGCTTGCCCTTTTACATTGCTCAATATATCAGGGGACTTATTTAATAAATCATTAGTACTATTAGGTTAAGTAATTGTCATTGTCCGGTATATCTCGATGCGATCGACGCGAGGCACGAGGTTGCCCCCGCTTTTAACCAACAGTTATTTATTTGTCCAAAACGTTTTAAACCTATTTCTGAGGCTTAATATAAATTTAAGACAACGCGAGTAATATGTAAGAAAAACTAACAAAAATAAAGTTTTCAATCAACACCTTTTATTTTTACTATCAAAATATCATGTGTTTATGCGACGTTAGGTTATATAGATGTTATCGGACAACTATAACGTTGTTTAACCGTTATTATTACAACGATTTACTCCTGTGACTCTATTAAATCAGTCACCGCCTTCACGACTACTTTATACAACATAGATTTTGAAAACGCTCACCCAGCTGAACAATACGACGCCATACATCAGTCAAATAAAAGGGTTCTATTAAGATATGGGTGATCTCAACTCCGAGGCGTATATCGGCTCACTGAATTTTAATCGGCGTTCGGTAGACTTCTAGTCTGGAGTTACCTTTGTCTAGCTATATTAACCAGTGTTGGCTGTCCACGCAACCCTAACACGATCATTTAGTCAAACCGTCGCAAAAAGGCCACTTATAGACCTGTACATAAACAATTTCATTTCATTTAGACAGATGGCAGATTTATATATTAATATAAAGACACAATTTAAATAATAATCTATAACGATTAAATTTCAAGAAATTCGAAGGGGCGTAAAAATTTAACAGAAACATATCTATATTTCGTCATAGAGTTAAAATTCCCATAAGAACTAGGTGCACTGCACACATTTATTTCACTCATACTGCTCGCGTGTTAAAATCGGGTATATATGTAGATATAAAAACATGTATACACTTATGAAAATTGATATATTTGAGTTATTAGTCAGGGTGAAAGGCAAAACTAAAGTATATCAAGAAAATAAAGCTTAGAAACTATGTTCAAGAATCATCATGCCACAAATAGTCTATTATCAAAAGATCAAGTACTACCCGTTAATAACTTATTAGTGTTATGTTATATCACTGTTTGTGAAATAAGACAGGGTAAGGAATATAATAAGACTTTGTCACTTTTGTATCAAATTGTTTATACGAATTCTAATTGGCTACTCCTTAGCACTTTCGAATTGTCCAAATAAATTATTTCAAAGCTACGGTGGTTCGTAAGGGCCTCTGCAGGAAAGAACCACCAAGGAAACCTGTTCAGTTATGGCCTCTAATGTGCCTGAAGGGCTTTGGACATTATTCTTATGATTCTTTTACTCATTGTACTATTTTGTACCAAATTACAATACACAAGGTTTGTTCATAATAATTCACAATATCTCACATTATAAAAATCACAGTATGTCTATAAAACAAGCTTTGAAAATATCGGTACCACATATTAAAACTGATTTACAATCAAACTAAAAGCCATCTTTAATTTGTATGGCGGTACCCTCAACTCAGCTTAGTAAGTTATCACAACACCGATTTAAAACAATATAAGCATGTAATATTAATCACCTCTACTCTCACGGGTCTACTGGAAGAGATTTCTATTGAAATAAGTAGTACCTTTGTACTTATTGTGTTTTATATTGTATCCTATATTTGTATTTTTGTGTACATAAAGAAATAAATAAATAATAGGAATGTGGATAGTAATGTGGAAACTATAATGCTTTACACAATTACACAATTATCATAAAATATTCAAAGTACTTATCTTAAAATATGTCCTTCGCCCACGAGCCACGAACCAAAAGTTCTTACAGGCTGTCGTCTGGTTTTCGGGCTATGTGACCAAAATACTGTATCACTCTTTGAAGGCAAGTACTTATAGCCTTTTTTCACGTTAAGTATCAAACAACGTTAAATTGTTACTTAGACGTGACCGTGAGCGTCAATTACGTCCAATCACGTTTATAGGATTATCATCATCATTATTATAGTTATTATTATTAGAGTATTGCCATCGACCCGATTAGTAATATGGATTATTTTCGACGGCTCCCTACTCTGAATGAGCGTTTGCTGCCATAAGGTACCAGACCCTCGCCCTGAGATTTAGAAAATGAGTGCTTGCGGACTTGCCTGCCATTAGGTAGACTCCCATCCGCTCCCTCACTCATTATTATCATCATTATTATTATTATTAGAGTATTGCCGTCGAATATGGATTATTTTCGACGGCTCCCTACTCTGAATGAGCGTTTGCTGCCATAAGGTACCAGACCCTCGCCCTGAGATTTAGAAACTGAGTGCTTGCGGACTTGCCTGCCATTAGGTAGACTCCCATCCACTCCCTCACTCATTATTATCATCATTATTATTATTATTAGAGTATTGCCGTCGAATATGGATTATTTTCGACGGCTCCCTACTCTGACATGAGCGTTTGCGGACTTGCCTGCCTGCCATTAGGTAGGCTCCCTTCCACTCCCTCGCTCGCAGTGTTGACTCTTGGCGTGGTCCGTTGTCCCATATTAACGGAATCGCGGCCCGTTACTGGCCTGGCCAGTCCCCACATTGGAGCCGCCATCAGGAGAATATTATTCCATGTAATAAAATAAGAAAAAAAATATTAATCATCATTTTAATTCAGTTCTTAGTTACCTTGTATTTGAGTGTATTATATCTCTTATATTAATATTGTAAAAATATTTTATCCTAATCATTATATATTATTATTATTTGATAATTTTGGTAAACACGAAATTTAATAATGTTATTCAGTTCTATTATAAGTACTAAAGTGTCCTATTTTAATGATTTTTTTTCATACTGTAGTTAACTTGAGAATTCAACATTATGAGATTCAACCGTTTGAGAATCCAACTTTTTAAGAGTTCATCATTATGTTCTAAAACTATAGTTTCGACATCGAAATAACCATTGTGTTTTAACAAACATTTCCACATGTGGGTGTGTAATATACACAGTACAAGTTGTTACAAATCCAGGGGTAGGACTCGCCTGGGTCCCTGATCACCTGGGCAGTATGAAACAAAATATTTGTGGCAAATTATTATTGCCGATTCATAGTGTAACTTCATCAATTTGTAGAATTTAGTAGGGAACAGGTTTAAAAGGGGCTTCAAATAAATTACATACTTTATGACATATGTTTTATGAACTGTAAAGTAGCATTTTACTTTTATTTACTTAATTACAATAATGTAAAGGGCGGACCTAAAGCCCTAAGCTCCTCTTACAATAACATTATAGTTAATACATATACATTAGTAATTAAAATGTACACATAATCGTATTTTTAAAAAAAAAAGTAAATTGCCACTCTAATTTTCAAACAACGATAATTATTAAATCGTAACGTTACTTAAACAAAGTTTATAAAAACTTGAATTACAGTGAGTTTTTATTTTTATTTTTTGTTCCTTATCATGTATCACCATTACAAAACAAACGATACCGTGGGCTAGGATTGGCGGATGACATCAGAATTATCACCCGTCAATCCCACTTCTGATATGTAAGAAACAACTCCACGTATATATAATATAATTTATTTCCGTAGTAGATATAGAAATCATACTTAGTACAGTAATTAAGTTATAATATGTACATCTTACCTTAGTTATTATTATGGCACTGTAACCTGGTAGGTTAACACCTCACAAGATCAAATAATATAATATAACATAATTATTTAATATAATTACACTTTCACGAAAAACACAACTGTTTCCGAAGGTTCACTAGTACAGCCTGCCCCGCGAAAGTCACGTTTAGGGCATGCATTTCGAAATTTCGAAACTTCATAATTTCGAAATTTCGGACAATATTTGCTTGCCACGTAATTTCGAAATTTGAAACTTAAATTTCGAAATTTCGAAATCATTTTTTTATAGGAAAAAAGTTTTTTTAGTATTATAAAACGCTTTCATTATAGTTTCACATCATCATCCTAGCGTTTTTAAAGCCCAGGGTCCGCTTACTTACTTTTTCTACACTTTGCCCGGTATTTGGTATCCTTTGCCCCTAGTATGAGTTTTTCTTACCGCAGACGCTAGCGACTGCGTTAGGATTTTGTATGGAATTTCTTAGTTACCTTACTATCCGCCAGAGGCGCTGTACAGGTTTGCCATACTAAATCGCTAACGCAGTCGCTAGCGTCTGCGTTAAGGAACACTCATACTAGGGGCACTTGTTGATGAGTCCATTTGCACGCATATCCCGCGCCGTTGCACGTATATATCGTTATGAGTTTGCCCCTTATACCAGGCCTCGGAGAAGGCAGCATGGCCTTGTTCACTTGACACGTGTTCCCAACGTAGCTTGCCGGTTTGCGCAAGACGTGACCCTACCATCGAAGGCGTGTCCTGAAGCTTATCCGCTATGTGACGTACATGAAGGCTGCTCCGGACGCGGGAGTTTCTAATGCGATCTTTCCGAGATACCGCATACGAGCCATGCCTCACTACTGCGACAACGGGGTTTCACACAGCACACCTTCAAGTAGGTTCCAGAATGTTGTTTAATCCGTGTCACTGCGATCAACTTGGGGACCTACTATCATCTCCTAAAACCATGTAAGAACGAGTGAGTAAGCGGGACAGTGCGCCACGTGATGTAAGGCGACATCTGTCTTACTCAATCGTTCTTGCATGGTTTTAAGAGATGGTGGTAAGCCACTAGTGGCGCGTAGGCACTTATCAAGTAAGTCGTAACCCCTTCAACAAGCTCAGTGAAGTCCATCACTCCCTCCACCTCCCATGGCTCTATCAACCTCTCGGTTATACGAGCCGAATCTCGGGAGAGTGCGCTGTACTGTAACAGTCGCACCTGCTTAATCTCACTACAAGTTCTCTATAGTGTCGCCTATCTATGCAACCATTGCATATTAAATAACTCTCCCCGTACGCCTCGCTTGCCTTTTTCTCGGCCTGAAGCCAGCTTCTGTCTTCTAGATCTTTGAGTTTGTCTGTTTCAGTTTTTCTCTTCGTCTTCTTTGTCTTCTTGTAGCAGTATTCTTGATGTGCTCCTACTTTTCAAGTTATGCCCCTCTGAGGCCGCTTCGGATTTTATGCCACCGATGCGAGAATTCTTTTAGCTGCTCAAAGTTCGCCCCAGATCCCACGAGATCCCAATAGTAGACCGGGCCCACCCTGAGCGGGACAACATTATCTAATAGTTCCCTACGCGCCTCCTCATAAAGCCGGCTCGTCAAGTCCATCAGTTGGTCTCTGAAGCGTGTCATTTCCAAGACGCCATTCCGGTACTCCTCCAAAAGCACTACGGCCCTCGATCGTCCGGTTAGCGTGCCAACATTCCACGTGGCGAAGAGGAGCTTTTTGCGTTGGATTGGGGCTAGCGTCTAAACCGTGCCCTCCCCAGACACGGCAGTCCTTGCCCACATGTCACAGGAGTCAGGCGAAGCTCCTGCGCACTTATTGCGGTGACGTCCTATTCTTGATAATATTCCTTCTGGTTCTTCTATTCTTCTTACCATTTAGATTTGGCGATTTTTGCCTTTCCGGAGCAACTGCCATAACTCCTGTCGTCGAAACACTGTACATGTACATTCTGTAGACAAAACCTCGGAAGATGAAAGATTCTGTCGTAGAACAGTCCATAGCAGAAAAGTCATGTCGAGGAAACTTTCAAATGTTTCACATTTGAAAGTTTCCTCGAAAAATTGAACAAAACGAATCGTCCTGTTGGTGATCAGTCCAAAGGAGAAACAACTGTCGGAGAAAGCTGGTACAATCCTTCAGGCCTAGGCCAGGCCTTAATCAGCAGGCGCACCAGCTTGCAGGTAAGGTTGACTTGGGCCCCAAGGATGCTGATGAGGCCCAAGAACGTTTAAAGTTATAGTTTTACAAACGTTTTCATATTCCATTACAAAGGTGTTCCTTGAGTTTCGAAATTTCGAAATTTCGAAACTAATCAACCTAATTTCATAAGCCAATTTCGAAATTGAAAATCTATGAAACTGCACGCCCTAGTCACGTTCGATCTCACTTTACCCCCACCATTTACGGCGTGTGGTGTGAGCCACGCGCTCTCTGATTGGCTGATATTTTTAACTTGAAAATAGCGGTTAATTTTAAATAAATTATTTATGGTTTTTAATGACGCTAACAATTGATAGTAGAAATATGCCTAATAAGATAAACTTACATATACACATACATAAATGCATATTACAACCTAGAAGAATATACATATTATATAAATACCTTAAACTTACTTGCAATGGGATAGGTGAAAGCATTCACAGAAGGAGAGGGTGAGGGAAATTAGGGTCCCAGAAAGTGAGATTTTACCTGTGACTTAGGACTTTAAAGTTTGGGCGTGACGAATGGACACTGGCAGTGAATTCCAAAGGCAAAGTGGGAAATGTAAGTATCATAAAAAGTATTCACCCTACATATCTCGGCGATTACTTACAGTTGCAAGCAGTGCGCCGCAGTCAAGACCAAATCAGCTCCGACGATGACGGCTCCGCACCACAGCTGCTTGTTCACCAGCAGCGCCGCCATGTACCTGTGGTCCTCTATGAAGGCCAGCTCGTCAGGGTTATAGATACGGCGGTAGCGTGGGCTATTCGGTGGATATGGTTTTTTTGTTTCTGGTACTAAAATGTAAGAAATTACATGAAGGAGGATGCTATTCCTGTACCCCTAGTATGAGATTTTATAAACGCCGACAAACAATTTAGCGACTGCTTATGCGATTTTGTATGACAAACCTGTACAGCGCCCATGGCGATAGTAAGGCAATTAGGTAAATTCCATACAAAATCCTAATGCATTCGCTAACGTCTGCGTTTAAAAAAAAAATCATACTAGGGGTACTGGTCCTACCCTCCAAAAACACAAAAAAAAGGTAGCACAGAAATATTAATATTATCTGAATATTGGTAATTAATATTTCTTAGGTAGGTATATAATAATTTGGCAATGGTACTTCATAACCGGATCTGTAAAAATATAGGCAGAAAGATGAGCTGGTCTACTTTAATCAGGTTTTTCGATCCCTGCCATCTTATGTTTTATCATCATCAGCAATATTTCAGCCGCAGGTTGTCCTCTGGACATAGGCCTCAGTGATTTCCAGAATCACCTGTTGGAAGCGGCCTGCATTCAGCGTAGGTATGCTTGCGACCTTCTTCAGGCTCAATCCTACTTAATCAATATCTTCTATACTAATATATGTGTTAAAGCTGAAGAGGTCGTTGATTTGTATCACAGAACAGAGAAATAAATTTCTTAATTCTGTGGTTTGTACGTTTATAACTTTGAAACTACTGGTTGGATTCCAGAAATTCTTTCTGCATATCAAAGCCTGACTCTTAGAGGAGGCTATGGTACAGACACACCATCTGCAGGTGAAACCGCGGGGAAGAGCTAGTAAAATAAAAAAACGTATGGAAGAAAAAATGGTATTTAAACTTACTGGTTGTCATGTTTGTGGTAGTTGTCGGAGCGTCAATGGCGTTGTCAATCTCCCGCCTGATGGGGAAGTCAATAGGGATCCCCTCGTACTGCCAATTGTTCTCCAGTGCCATAGAGCGACGCTCATGTAGCTCTTCGGAATCTGTTAGTGGTAACACGGAATTAATAAACTGATTATCGGTGTATCTGTGGTAGGCACTATAAATAAAATCTTAGAACAATGGGTCTACCACGAGATTTTATAAACGCAGACGCTACGGAATGAAATTACTAAGTATTCGCCAAGGGCCCTGTAGTTTGTCTTCATTGTCAAAATCGCTTACGCAGTCGCTAGCCCCTGCGGTTCAAAAATATCATGGTAGGGGTACGGTACAGTTTACTTTTACACCTCCCCACGAAATAAGATTTCACTATAAAATTAAGTTTTATGAACCAAGTCAAGGAAAGCTTTAACCTGGTGTCTTTGGTTATTGTGTGGTGGTACGGAAACCTCAGGTCGTGAATCCGACTCGCACATGGCTGATTTTCTTTAATTACTACCTGCTTATGTGAAAAAAAATATGTCAAAAACAACGAACAAAACATAATAATATACTTAGTATTTTCTTTGACTGGGTTTTGATACTTGGTGAAGATTATAATAAATACTAGAGTCTTATCTATAGTAAAGCTTTATCTGATCCCAAAGGGATATAATATACTACTTACTAGAGTCATCATCTTTCCGTTCGTCAGATGTCGATGCTGATGATGAAGATGATACATGGCCATTGACGTATCCAATCACACAAAATAACGCACATATCACCGCCATCTTGTTGACGTCCGCCATTTTGAATGTCGCTTTATATTCGGCTCGATTTTTATTTGTGTTTAAAATTAGAACGCACATTTATTGTAGTTTTATCGCTTTTTAAAGGATTTTTATAGCACCAAAAGCAATTTTTGGTTTTATTGTTGTGGATATTCATTGGTTTGCTTGCTCTATTGATATGAAGACGAAATGTCGACGCCATATCGATTTTTACTACTACCTACCTAATATGTTATCATCATATCGTGTCTTTATGGGGTCACCTAGTAAGGCTCTCCTAACATCGTAACCAGCAAACGATCATGTATCTTAAAGTCAAACTATGTCTCCTTTGACACCTGTCTCACCATGTTTGTCTTGTCGCATACATTTCACAGCGTCTTCCCCAGTCGCATCCTCACAGTACGCTTCAGAGACCAGAGTAAATAAGCAGTTACTTTGATGTTAAATTGAAAATAATAATGTTAAAATTTGAACAGTCTACCTAGGTACATTTAAATTTTTGTGTATTCCAAAAATCCAAATCAAAAAACAAGAAAAATTGTCAAAATGTTTGTAATAACTTTATTGTACAAAAAGGATATATATAGATTGAAGAAACAGAACATAGTCTTTATTATAAATTGTATACCCTGAATATTTTATGTAAATTTTGAAATTATCTGTCATTATTGCCGTTTTCATTATACCAAACAATAGTGTCTGAAAATTCCTATAGGTATGTTGTTTTTAAGTCAATCTGCCCATAATATTCCTCTAGTAGACAAAACTCGATAACCTTTTGTTTTTGACCGAGGACTTTTCTTCACAGTTATTGTTTTTCCTTTAATTATGTGTTTAATATACTTAACAATCTCATCGCTATTATGTTTCATTAACGTATCATAAGGTGTAATATCTGGGAGACCAATATTTGGTACAACCGTATTGTTATGAAATATTACTTTTAATATCTCTGTTGTAAATTGAGATTCATCCCAGATACTTTCGTTGTTTGGTTGGATGTATTGGTCTGGTTTATATGGATCAGAGATAGTTTGAATTTCGTCCTGGTCAGTATGAGGTTCGCCGTTCTGTGCAGTGATAGTTTGTATTTCATAAGAGTTACTTTCAGGTTCACCATCTTGTGCAGTTACAGTTTGAATTTCATCCAAATTACTTTGTGTTTCCCTATCTTGTGCAGTGACAGTATGCGTTTCATCCAAGTAACTTTCAAATTCACGATCTTGTGTAGGTACAGTTTGAATTTCATCCAAATTACTGTGTCGTTCCCCATCTTGTGCAGTGACAGTATACGTTTCATCCAAATAACTTTCATACTCAACATCCTGTGTAGTTACAGTTTGAATTTCATCCAAATTACTTTGTTGCTCTTCTTTCTGTGCAGTGACAGTATAAGTTTCGTCCACAGTATTTTGAGTGGGGTCACCTTCATGTGTAGTAATATTATCTGATTCGTCTACAGTGTATTGAGTGAGTTCACCCTCTTGTGTAGTAATAGTATGATTTTCGATTCTTTGAAAGGGTTCCAAATTAGATGTAGAAGATTCTTTATTATTATTCTGGCGCAATTTATTATAATTTGGCTCAAATACAATCTTGAAATCGGAGTTGAATTCTATCAAAGCATTTTGTTTGCGAACGGTGTAGCTAGGCTTTGTCGGTTGGAATTGAGTGTAATCATCATCGTAGTACATGCGGGTTGATGAAAGTACATGAAAAGAACTTGGTGTTGTAAGATCAGAACTTTGGATTTTTCGTTTCTGAAAATTTAGTAAAGCAAAATGTTTATTATCATTCTCAATTTAAACGAAAAGGCTCATTCTTACTGATTATCATTGTTAAAGTTCTAGAAGAAGAAAGTCGCAGCGTCACCTGATACTATGGTGGTTGTCTTATCTCATATATGTCACAGCGTTTTTCCTAGTTGCATCCTAAGCTTACACTGAAAAACCAAAAATAGCCGTAGAGTACGCAGTTGCTTCGATTGTTGAATTAAAAATAATGATGTTAAGATCCATACAATCTATGTGTATTTTTGTATATAACAAATAAATTATTGTATTTGTAAGAAAACTCGTTAATATGTGTACAATTTTATTATACTTTTCCACAAATTACATATCTCTTATAAATATTCTTTTTATGCTAAAAAAAAATTAAAAAGTCCCATCTGCTGTCTCTTAGTCAATTTGCCCTTATGGGCATATATAATATTATTCTAGTGGACAAAAGACGGCGAATTGATTTCGACCGAAGACTTTTCTTCACAGTTATTGTTTTTTCTTCTTTAATTAGTCGCTTAATACACGTTTAAATTTAATATATAGCTATGTTGTCAGTAGATGGGTTTATATTTTAACTTTGTTTTACTCAATATTAATAAGGGATTTAAAATCTCGAGACCAATATCTTCATAAGCAAAAATAATTTTGTAGAGGATTGAGGTAATTTAAGTTTTTTTTTTCGGTTTGGATTGGTACTACATGGTAGCGATAACCGAAATCCACAAGGGCAAAGCCACGGGTGAAAGCTAGTCACGAGACAATATATGTGTTCTGTTCCTAAAAAGTACTAAAGTTTCTACTAAGTTTTTACATACATGTAATCACGTCTTTATCCCATGAGGGGTTGACAGAGCCTAGGGCCATAAGACCTTAGGCCACGTTTAGCATGATGGTAGTTGGTACTAAGTTTTTATTTATACATTGTTATGTAATTTATGAGCTATGGTCAAAAACAGCTATGAAGCGAAGGGTTACTGCTAGTATGAGTTTTTATAATCGCAGACGCTAGCGACTGCGTTAGCATTTTGTATGGAATTTCTTAGTTGCCTTACTATCCGCCAGCAGGTTTGTCATACAAAATCGCTGACGCAGTCGGTAGTGTCCTCGTTTATAAAATCTCATACTAAGGGAACAGATTTCATACTAATTATTAAAGTCGCACTTAATATTTAATAAAAATATATTTTATATATGTAGATTTAAGTACATACTCTATTAACTGGGGGCCGATTCTGCTAATTAACATTTAGTGGCAAACCATTGCATCGCAATAGATATTAAGTATATAAGGATTATATTTTCAAAGTGAAAAATTGGGTATTCTGCTAAAACATAATCACTGCGGCAGTGTAATGTCTATGGAGTGGCGATGGAGTGTATGTGGATTTCCTTGTCGGTATTGCCCGTCAAAATCTACTACGAACCAATGCTGCCAGCAGAAGCTACCATTTTTTTAAACATAATTTACACTCTTTTTATATGATGATATAATCTTTTTATCTGTGAATCTGTGGTGACATGATTGTTATGAATAAATAAATAAAATAATTATTGTTATACCATCACCTGCTTAATGACTGAATTGATCCAAGTGAAGAAATTGCTGATTGACATAAACACTGTTGGGGCTGAGTCTTTGCGGCACTCCTGAGATCCAAAGCTGACAATCCCCACAAGGAACGCATGGGATATGGCTGGTCCTCCTAAATCAGCCTGCAACAAATTAGAAGAAATTAAAAAAATATAACAACTCGCCAACTGTCTTTTTTTAAATTAAGTACTATCGTGGTTCTGCTGAATAAATTTTCTATAGAAATAAGTGGCACCATTGTACAAAACTACGAATTTTTAAGTTTCCTATGTTTGTATTTGAATGTACATAAATTTAATAAATAAAAAATAAAAAAGTCTTCGAATGGCCTCCTAATGCTACTACCCCACTTGGCTATTCGCGTATTAGCCAAAATATTCAACGAATAGGCAAAGTAGGCAAATAACGCAAAAGTTTTAGCAAATATACCGTCCACACATAGTCAAATAGGCAAATATTCGTATAAAAATAGCCAACAAGTAGCTTTAGAGCAAACGCGCACTACTACCGACATTTAGGATAGAGACAGGCTTGTTTTAACGTTACAGTTACGTTTTAGGTATCGTTAACTCGGGTAACGTTAATTTTCCCCTAATAATAAATAATAATAAATATATAGGGACAAAATGAGTTAGCCCCAAAGTAAATTCGAGACTTATGTTATGGGATACTAACTCAACGATACATATATAAATAAACATTCAAGACCCAGCTCAATCAGAAAAACATAATTCTTCATCTTGACCTGACCGGGAATTGAACCCGGGACCTCCAAAAAATATAACGTTAAAATAAAAGTTACTTCCTAAAAGAATTAAGTATCGTAAGTACCGGCTAAAGCTAAATCCGATTCCGCGTCGACACGTGTGAAGGCTGTAAGTTGATTATGTACTTACATTACAGTGAGTAGTCCTTCTGGATGTGACGCCGGCGCAGAAATTTTTATTCGACACCAATTTTCTGAAAGAGATATAATTTATGAACAAGTTTGTAAATAAACTATCCCACCCTTTTTCGTGTAAAATGTTGTCAATGACTCGCCTGACAAAAAGTTATCATCTCATGTAGAGCCAAAATTCTAACTTTAAACGCCACAAGTCTAAAAACTCTACACCTTAGACATGATTATTTAACTGTTCATTACTTTTCTGTTATTTTCCATGCTGGTCTGGGAGAAAAATAAAAATGTACCAGCTTCTCTCTTCCCGCGCTGTTCGCAATAGCCACGCAAACCACGAATAATAGAATAAGTAAAGAAAAATTATTAAATTAGCCATAAGTACAGCCGAGGGCAGATATACCTGAATCCCTTAGTCATTATGTACGTGTGTAGTAAGTACGGTAGGGAGGTTAGATGTATTTGCCTTCGAATGTACTTCCAAACCCTAAAACATTCTACCTTGAAAAATATTTTGTGCATGTTTTCCAAGGGACCACATCCAGATTCATAGATGACAGCTTGTAGGGATTATTTCCCTGAAAATAATGTTGATTATATAAGAAAGAATAATTGTTAACGGGAAAACTAACCATCACTTCCATAAATGGGGATTAAGGGAATCAACACAGTGCGATTGCGGAGCACCCGACCAGACCCTATCCCATTTGGTAAACGAATGCCCACTTCGCCGTTTTCCAGGTGGAATGAGGGAGCTTCACAATCTTACGCCTGCCGCTGTCAACTGGCTGAGGAATCTGAATATAGACGTCTGCTCCATGCAGGACGAATGTCATACGCAATGATGATTGTTTATTTGGTACAATTCATTTTCAGGCATATTTATTTAGTAAAAACAAGCTTGTCCCCGCGTCTCCGCCCTCTGTCCTTCGCCCGCGTGATACTCGGTTCAGCCGTGAAAGTATAACAGATAGACAGACTTTTTAATATTAGTACACTTAAATCGGCGCGTTTTGCTTTGCCTGACGGTTGATTATCTGTCTGTACTGTACTGTACTAGCATAGTATTTATCAGTTACTTACATTTCCATTGCGGTAGCCCAAAATTTGTACAGTACGCATTGAATCCCTTAGTCCATTTTTGTAGTCCAACATGATCTTCCTTATTTTTGGCCTGTTTCTGGCATATTTCTGCAATTTAAGCCTGATAATGGCCACGTTGTTCTTCATTGTTTTAGGATCATAATGGGGATGAAATACAATGTCTGTTACTGGAACTTTTTCGCCATAGACATTAGCGAAATCGCTTCCAATCCGAACGGTAATCGAGTTTGATAACCGTTTTATCGTTTTTCTAGTGACCGAGCTACAATAGAAAAAGAGTTCCTTCATATCATAACTTAGGTATATCTAAGAACCTGAAAAACCTAATGATGTTCTTGTCAACATTAAATCGAAAAATTCATGTAATTATGATCTACTAATGAAAGAAAATACATTTTGTTTTCTAATACATAGTTTAAAACTGAATACATTTGATATCTAAATAACCCTAGTTATACAGAGATGGAAGAAAAAAGTCATGCAACTGACATAATTAATTTAACTGTTGTTGATTAAAACTATAACAACCAAAGCAATGCTAACTACAATTTACTTTCGTTTACTGGAGTTAAAAATACAGACACAGAAAAATAAATAAATCAATGAGAACCGTACTTGGGGAAACATGAAGCAGCTGTGATGATGGCACCTTTGCTGATGATGGAGCCAGTACAAACGAACCTATTTACTACGTGGATGCTGGCGATGAAAGGATATTTCTTTACTAATTCAACTGCATTCATTCTTCTGTTGATCTTGATGTCATCACCGTACTCTTGGGGATCTGAATTGGAACGGATAATTTGAAATTATATTATTTCTAGATAATGTCTATAGTCAATTGTGTAAGAAACTTTTTATTATTTTTTTCGATCAGCAGCAGTACTTTTTCTATTGCCTGGATTCTACGAGCCTAGGCTTAAATATAATTATAGTACCTATTCATATTGTGAACAAGTCAAATTATATAACAAGTTGTTATCAACTGATGCTTACCCCAAGTTTTTAAATCCAAATTCCTTCTGAATGGTATTTTAAATCTTCTATCTTTGTTTATTTCTAGATATGAATTGTTCATTGACTCACTAATTAAGTAATCAATAGTAAGATTATTGATTTTATTTAAAAAACTATCTAACATAATTTCAGTCTCCATAGACTCAAGAGATTTTGTAATAGTAATATTATTTACAAATGATTTTTCTTCTCTGGTTTCTTTATTAGACTTGTGCATGTCAAACCCTTTCGTTATATCATTAAATTCCTCTTTGTAAATATTTTGGGCAGCATCTACTACGAGTGTATATAAAAGATTATCGGTCACATTTTCAGCAATTGCAGTTCGGTTTTTAATACTAAAATACATCCGCCAGTTAAATTCTATTGCATTATTAAGGTTATCGTACATAGCAAGTAACAATTTTATTTTGAACGGTCGTCTAAAGTTTTCATTTACTTTTAAGTAAAAAAATAAGTCGTTGACGATACGTTGCAGTCTTTTACTCACAAACGGAGTAACATTTTGTTCTGTAGATGTAGTTACGTTTTGTATGACTCCAACTAAAATACTTATAATCAGTTGAATTATAACTATTTTCATTACTTTAAATTATCTCAAAACATTAGTATCTAATTACATAAATAATATCTTTTTATAACTTTTAGAACATAACAATTTCGCACTATATAATATCTAAAGCTATAAAGTTTTTATGAATATTGCATAGGTATTATTGCGAAACGAAAAATATATGAAATAAAACAACTCATAAAAGTGGAAAAATTTATTGCACTAACATTTTTCTTAACCTAAAACTTCTCCCACATCCTGATAGCGTTATTTATTTCTATACTATTTGTGTGTGTCACATGTTTCCAAGATTCAACACCTTTCTGCTCATTATGTTCATCTTCAGTGACGTATTAGCTCTTGTTGAGCTGCCTCAAGTGGAGGAAAATAACATTATAGAGACAGACACAGCTATACGTCAAACTACAAATAATCTGTTCTCCCTACTCAAATTAAAGGTCAATAAAGAACGACCAAACTTGAAACAGTATTCGCTGATTCACAACTTCCTCGTATCTACTAGTTTACATGATTACACTAACTTGAAGGAAATAGCTAAACTAACAAGAGTCGATAAAACGAGATTGAACAATGAAACTCGAAATTTTATTACCATCGTTAACGAAATACTAAACGAGGATATAAAAAATGACATAGTAACTGAAGATGAATATGTTATTAAACACATTGAAGGGTTTCTGACTAATCTTGATAAATATGCGGACAGAGACGAGTATAATGAGAATACTGCTGATAAGATAAGTCCTGAAATTTCAAAGATTTTAGAAAAGAACAACAGTTTTTCGAAAGCATTTAATAATACTGTGGATTTTGATACGAGTTGGTTAGAGTCTGATGAGAATAATAATCTCATAGATGATAATGAGTTTTGGGGTAATATTTTTTATTCATTACAAGTACAGCAGTCAGATAACTCCAAATAGAAAGAATTTTAAAAAAATGTTGATATTTAAAAAAATCTTACTGGTACTACTTACAGATATTTTGTTCTTTTTCATCGATTTTATTAGAGCCAACACTGGTATCTCATTTTTCAAACTAAATTATTCATTTTCATAGAAAAAGCTCTGTTTAAAAGCAACTGCCTAGGCTCATTAGACCATTAATATTGTGCGGGTTCCGGTCAATTGGCCCTTTGTAGGTACACCATGGTGTCAGAATTTTTAAACCGCTGCTCGGCCTTTGACATGGTTTCTTTAATGAGCACCAGATGGCAGCCCTGATGGTTTCCGAAGCCTAGGATCATCTTCCTAAAATGACAAATAGGTGACTTTGTCAATTTATTTTAATATCATTGGAAAATGTAAATCAACTGCAAACATATGCAACTTTGATTACAATTGTATGTCCTATAAGACTGGAAACAACTTGTATAAAGTATGGTTCCCGTGGGATATTATACAAACCCTCGACTTCTATATTGGCAAACGTCTAGATCACGGACGCAGTTATCATTGGACCTAAAAATAATAAAGGCAGATCTTTTTTTCAGTACCCAACGCTCGGCGAATTTTCCAGGGAAAAAAAACCACCATCAAGGAATTCCCCTTCCTTGCCAGCATACAGGTCTTCAACAAATTCCAGTGCGCCGGTTCCATTATCAAAACTGACTTCATCATCACCGCTGCATCGTGTTTACAATTGTAATGTTTCTTTTACTTTCAAATTGTTTTCAACATAAAAATAGGAAATCGCGACCGCGCCGTTTCCTATATAAAAACCTATAGTTTTGACTGTTGCTCGAGCACAGTCTCTTGTGCTGCGAGGATATACTGGACTCAACGTGTTCCTGTCGTCAGTACAAGACGCTGATCTTGCGGACAGATTTGAGAGAGAACCCACGGCCAGCGTAGAGGACTGAAGTGGCTGGCGACTTGAGAGAGGCCATAAATATATTTGTATTTAATTTAGCTAGCAAACAGACATCCAAATCCACCTGATGGTAGGTAAGTGGTTACCATAGCCAATCGACTTCTTAATACTAGGAGTGTTACGTGCGTAGTCGTACAGCCAAATTTTAAATCTTTTCTAGCTAATAAAAAGACCTGAATGATAAAACTACCAAAATTATCGTATTTTTTAACCAGGACTTGGAACAACCGCTTCTTTCGAGAAAACCCAGGGTTTCTGACGGCCCGAGTTGGCAGCACTTACCATCACAGTCGAGGGGAGAACATGCCCGTCATGGAGATCTATTTCCACCCAGATTATGAACCAAAGACCCTTAAACACAATTTGTGCCTCCTAAGACTTTACAGGTAAGAAATTATAATTGAAATAGCTTTCGCCCCCAGCTTTGTCCGCGTGAATTTCCCTCGTGAACAGTTCTTTTCCCCAGGATGAAAGGTACTCTTTGTCCTTCTTAATACATCTAACTATCTGTATGCAAAATTTCAGAAAGATTGGTTCAGTAAATAGAGCGTGAAAGCGTAACAAACCAACAAACAAACTCACTTTCGCATTTATAATATTAGTTGTGGGATAGTTAGGATGGTGATTGTATACGGCTACGTTTGCTGATTTATTTATCTACAATATCTTCTTCATCCCAACGTTCATAGTTGCATCCGCAGCTTATTTACTTTAGATGAAAGAGATTTCATAAATAATGTGAGGTTTAACTAATAAATAAATTTCAGGCAGCTCAAACTCAAAAAGAGGAAAGGGAAAAAACTGAAGAAGATAGAGATAGATAGAAAAGCTATTCCCCTTCCTGTTACGACGTACGGCAATGAGGGGATTGACATCACTATTGTCGGGTGGGGAGCTAAGACGGTATGATTTTCTTATTTTGTTCCACGGACCTTTATATAACTGATTCTATTGTGACCTTTGTGATTTTAAAATTTTGGGTTTCATTGGCGTGTTAACGACAGTCCAAAATTATGAAATAAATAAATAAATATATAGGGACAAATCACACAGATTGAGTTAGCCCCAAAGTAAGTTCGAGACTTGTGTTATGGGATACTAACTCAACGATACTTTATTTTATAACAAATACATATATAGATATACATCCAAGACCCAGGTCAATCAGAAAAAGATCATTTTTCATCTTGACCTGACCGGGGATCGAACCCGAGACCTCCTAAGTAGCGGTCAGGCATGTTAACCATTACGCCACGGAGGTCGTCGAAATCAAAAGAAGTTATTTTGTTTTTAAAATTTTCAATTGGTGTCGCCAGTGCCTTTAACAATTATCGAAGACACCTATTCAAATTTTTGACTTTTGGGCCCATTTTATATTTTATCATGATTTGTAGAACCTTTGTGATCGGTTTATCTTAATATTTTTTTAATGTCACACGGACTTTCTTTTCTTTTTTTATTATTTCATGGACTTCTGCGATAATTTCAATTTATCGTTTCATTTATTTCAGGATGCTACTGTTGTTAAGGAGCCATTCTTATCGTATGCTGCACTTGATATTTATCCTTTCCAAGAATGCCAAGCTGTGTACTCCGAGTAAGCATTTATAGCTGACAGCAAAATTTCGCCCGTAGCGCCCCCGAGCGATATGAGAATTCATGTTCTGTGTTGAAGCTATATATTTCTACTAGCTGTTGCCCGCGGCTCCGCCCGCGTGGGACTCGGTTATATCGCGCCCAAAAGTAGCCTATGTTTGACCTCAGGTCGTTAACTACATCCCTACCAAATTTCATCACAATCGGTCCAGCAGTTTAGCCGTGAAGAGGTGACAGACAGACAGACAGACAGACAGACAGACAGACAGACAGACAGACTTTCGCATTTATAATATTAGTATGGATATTGGCGAGGCCCCTTTGGAATTCCTAAATAAAAAGATATTTTGATAAGTAATCCACTCTAGGAAATGAGACATTATTTTCTATTCTATAGGGAATGAATTTGATCTGGCTTGGTAACTTCACAATAGTTTTTAACAATTTCAATCGCAAATGAGACTGGCCACTAACAAAAAAAGTTATTAAAAATAAGTTTATTTTTAACTTTCGTACATAGAGTATATGCTTTAACCTCTTCAACCTCATTTTGTTTCAGAAGGTATGTCACGCATAGACATTTCTGTGCTGGTTTCTTGTCTCGAGCCAGCGGCGCTTGCAATGTGAGTTTGTTCCTTACGAAAAAATCTACACGTAAGGCCGAGGAGGCCTATAGTTGCTCTAAGTTCTCTTTCTATAACCTTTTTTAGTAGCATGTAGCCGAAAATAAGTTTGATCATTATTAAAATGTTTCGATTCTTGTAACACTACTATTATTGCAAAAAATAAAATAATCTTTTTCTTAGGCAATATTAGGAGCTCATGACGTAGGTTCATGAGACATGACGCAAAGCAATAACAAATGCGAATTTATTTGCCTAATCTTTATGCGTCTTTGGATGTGAAACAAAATTTTACGCCACCACACAGATGTATATCATAATTGTGATTTAATCAATAAACTAACAATGAGAAAACAAATAACGTACAATAACCTCTCTATCATCAACATGATTTTCTAAGACTTTTTCATAAAACAGTGTCTAGATACACTATTTCTCTTACTCTAGTTCAAAAGTTGCTGCCCATTGCATCTACTTCTTGGAATCATACATCCTGACATCTCACTTTCTCAGTGCTCTGTCTCTCCTACAGAACCCAGTAAAAAAATTATACCTTTTCTAGCGAGATATTGGCAGCCCAGGGATCTCGCAAGGCATCCTCGTCGGTGTGGTCAGCTTCGGTTCCGCCACCTGCGGGACATCTGACGCGCCCACTGTCTTCACCAAGCTGGGTTACTACGCCGATTGGATCGACAGCATTATCGGCCTTGTAAGTGTTTGCATCTACTTTTTCTTTCATCTCAGTTGTGTCCCGATTGTACAGGGTTGGAGTGAATTTTTTTAAAACGCTTGAATTTTTTTCTGTCGGTAGGAATAAGGTTCCTTGATACCAGAAATAAATCTCAGACTTTTAGAACCAGCCAATTATTTTAAATAAATTATTATATTTTAATGACGAATTAATGGCGTCGCTACGGCCTTTGCGGTCTATTCCTTTGCTTCGTTCGGTAAAAAAACAAATGACATTTATGACAGCCAAAACAACCAAAACCAACATGACAATGACATTCATGACTACCAAAACCAACATGACAATAACATTTGTTTTTTTACCGAACGAAGCAAAGACCGCAAAGGCCGTAGCGACGCCATTAATTCGTCATTAAAATGTAATATTTTATTTAAAACTAGCTGTTGCCCGCGGCTCCGCCCGCGTGTAGTTCGCTTTTCGCTTAACCTGTGGAAACTACAACTATCCAGACCTATAGTTAAATCTATAAGTAGTATCCTATTCCCGTGCCAATTTTATAAAGCCATTAGCCATTGCTACGATATCAAACTAAAAATTTAACATTCATACTATCACATCTTTTTCTCTGAAAGAGTAGACGCAGCCTATTACAGGGTCATTAGAACCTAACTCAATAAATAGTGTTATGTTAGTTAAATTAGACCTTACGACACGACCGTATGTTCCGTCGAACAACAACTGAACTGACTTGCTGGTTTGATTATTTTTTAAACCAAAGCCAAACCAACCAACTAATCAATTCAAATAGCTTACAATACAATACAACAAACGACCAATAAACAAACCAACCAATAGTACTAAATAAACAACCAAAATTTTTTTGAAATAATTAGAATTAATTGCTGGAAAAATTTCAATCTGCTATAATACCATATGAGAAAAAAATAATTAAATTAACTTCAGCGCCATCTATTGATATTTTATGTAACTAAATTATACGCCCACACACATTCAATGTGTTAATTTTTTAAAATTTAATAGAGACTGCAGTGTGTTTTTGTCTTCATTGATATCGATAAAACAAAGTAGAAATTGTAGCTTTATCTATATTAAATACGTTTATGTAAACCGGATTCAACTCTGTAAAAGTTTTGAAACAGTGCTAGAAGTAAACTTCAATTGACCATAACTTCTTTTTCCCTTAACCGATTTTGACGAAACAAAGTTTTGACAAAACTGTTGAACGTATATGTAATCCACCTGTGAAAACCGCGTTCGAATCTGTTGAGTAGTTTTGAAGTTATAACGTACCAGACATACAGAAAGACAGACAGACAAAAATTCCAAAAATTGTTTTTTTTGGTTTCTGTTACACGTCTTTCTTTAATCGCCCCGTATCAGTTTTTTAGAAAAATATTTAATGTACAGACATTCAATTTTTACTGTCCGATTATATGTAAAGATAGATAGATAAGTACAAAATCCATATCCATACTAATACTATAAATGCGAAAGTCTGTCTGTCTGTAACCTCTTCACGGCTAAACTGCTGGACCGATTGTGATGAAATTTGGTAGGGATGTAGTTAACGACCTGAGGTCAAACATAAACTTTTGGGCGCGATATAACCGATTCCCACGCGGGGCGGAGCCGCGGGGAACAGCTAGTACTTATATATTAACGGACTTAACGCTAAGAGCGTTCTCTACCAGTCAACCATTTGATTAATCTTCTTTTTCAATGTCGTCAATGACAAACTATTAGATATGATTTGTAAGGGGTTGCGATATCGTTTATCCTGAAATAAATTTGCAAATGAATTTATTTGTTTCTTTTCAAAATTATAAAAAAAAGTAAGAAAATAATTCTAGAAAACAAATAAAACACGAAATCATAAAATTATTGTTTGTGACAGGATTCGATCCAGGTACTTTCTTGAAACATTTCTTTACTAAAGTATTAAAAAATTCTTAAAAATTAATACAAAACGAAAAAAAAAGTAAATAAAAAAAAGTAAGTAAAAAAAGCAAGTAAAAGAAAGTAAGTAAAAAAAAAGTCATCCATAGCAGGATTCGAACCCTCGACTTAAAATTATGATCTACGACCTCTACCGATAAGCCAACATACGTTGCTAGAGATTGGCGAAATTTCAAATGGGATTTGTCTATAGGTACGCAAATTCGCGCCATCTATTGAGATTTTATGTTACTAAATTTACGATCAAATTCAATGTGTTATTTTATTAAAATTAATAGGTGCAGTGCGTGTTTTCGTCTTTATTGATATGGATAATAAAAAGTAGAAATCCTAGCCTTATCTAAATTAAATTAAACGTAAGTAAACGCATTAAAAGTTTAGAAGCAGTGTTTGAAGTAAATTTTCAATCGACCATAACTTCTTTTTCCCTTAACCGATTTTGACGAAACAAAGTTTTGACAACGCTCCTAATCATATGTAATCCAACTGTGAAAACCGCGTTTAAATCCGTTGAGTATTTTCGAAGTTATAACGTACCAGACAGACATACATACATACATACATACGAGTACATACAGACAGACAAAAATTCCAAAAACTGTTTTTTTGGTTTCTGTTACTCCTTTTTAATCGCACTCAATCAGTTTTTTTGAAAAATATTAAATGTACAGACACTCGCATTTTAGTGTCTTATTATATGTATTGATAATTGGCTGATTCTAAAAATCTGAGATTTATTTCTGGTATCAAGGAACCTTATTTCTACCGACAGAAAAAAATTCAAGCGTTTCAAAAATTTTCACTCCTACCCTACTGTACATCCATCTCTTTTTTTTCCTAGTTGCATCTTCAACTTACGCATCGGAGTCTGTTTTTAGGGTTCCGTACCTCAAAAGGAAAAAACGGAACCCTTATAGGATCACTTTGTTGTCCGTCTGTCCGTCCGTCTGTCAAGACCCTTTTTCTCAGGAACGCGTGGAGGTATGAAGCTGAAATTTATATCAATTACTCAGGTCTACTGTCCCTTGAAGCTGTGAAAAAATCAAACTTCTAAGCCAACGCAATCAAAAGATACAGCCGTTTATGCCGCAAATTTTCGACACTTGCAAGGGAATCAAAACCTACAGGGTGCTTCCCGTGAACTCAGAATCTTGAAATTTGGTACGAAGCAACGTCTTATAGCATAGATAAAGGAAAAATTACGAAAACCATAAATTTTTAGTTACATCACATAATATATTTTTTTTAATAATTTTAAACTTACTACCCATTTCCTCATAAACGCGTAGAGGTATTAAATTGAAATTCATACCAAATACTTAGGTCTATAATACCTTTAAGCTGTAGTAAAATCAAACTTCTATGTCAACGCAATCAAAAGAAACAGCAATTTAAGCTGCATATTTTGAAACTCGCAAGTACTCGCAAGGGAATCAAAACCTAAAGGGTACTTCCAGTCGACCTAGAATCTTGAAATTTGGCATGAAGCAACGTTTTATAGCACACATAAAGGAAAAATTCCGAAAACCTTAAATTTTTAGTTACATTACAAAATATATATTTTTTAATAAATATAAACTTATTACTTTTTTCCTCATGAACGCGTAGAGCTATCAAGTTGAAATTCATATCAAATACTTAGATCTAATTGCCTTTAACCCGTGAAAAAAAAAAAAAATTACAAGTCAACGCGAAAAAGGAAAACGCAAAAGTACAACCATTGATACCGCATATTTTGAAACTCGCAACTACACGCACTAAAAGGATTACTTAAACGATAAAGAGATCTTTGTCTTAAATTTATGCTCCTCCATCTTTCCCCATTGTAATGTTATGAATTTCATTTTGCAATAAAAATACCATAGTTATGACTCGATTGTCGTAATGAACGAACTTTGTAAACCTTGCAGGTTTGTACGGAACCCTCGGTGCGCGAGTCCGACTCGCACTTGGCCGGTTTTTTTTAACATGGTTCTAGATTGACGGGTTATTACAATGGAGTTATTGCTCGGTAACCCTTTTAACAGGGAATTTGGATAATCCCATCCCGCTAGGCTATCGAGCTCTTTAAAAGCTTCTAATTAGTTTTTGTTCTAGCCAATTGCGATGCAGAAATTTAGCGTGTGTGCGCAGTGAACTTCATTGACACTTGACTTTATTTTTATTGCAGAATCTAACCAAAGGCAGTAAAGGATCTACATTATTACAAAATAATGATTTCACAAAACCTACTATATCTGAAACTACTAAAACTACCTTCAAAATAGAATCTCGACAATTTTCAAAAAAGGCACTAAGAGAAAACAATTTAATTGATGTTCTATTAATCTTAAAGCAGCAAGGTTTACTAAAAGATTTTATCGAAAGCGTAATAGGAAGTGCTGAAGCTAAAGAAATTCTTTTAGGAGTTAATGAAGATATCCATGCTTACGAGTCAACTCCGTTCACTCCTGTTACAAATACAGAACCAATAATGAGCATTGAAATCCATTCAATTAAAAACAATTTTAATACATATCTAAATTCAGGAGGAAAATTATCAGAATCAATGGAATCATCAGATACAACAAAAGAAAAGAGGACAAAGTTTATTAAAAAGCCTAGTGACTACATACAACATTATCCTGACCGTAGTAAAAAGAAAGATGGATTTTTAGTGTATACCGTGCCAGAATTTCATAAAGAACTTAATTCCTACAGCTCTTCTAGCGAAGACAATGAATATAATGAAGACAGCGAAAGTGAAATGGAAATATCTTTCAAAACTTCTACTAACAACACTAACAAAAATAACGAAACGGGTCCAGATATATTTCTATCTAAAAAAGATCTATCGGAAATATTTTCCGAAATTATTAAAGAAGATCTACGAAATAAAACAACTGCAACCAGAAAGAGCTCTTTAAGGGTTTCAACGCGAAAATACCATCATAAAGACAAATATACTTAATTAGAAAAAAAAAACAAAACAACTGATGAAAAATTTGAAAAGAAGAAAATTAAAGGGATAAATGGTGAATTTAAAAGTGTATTTCTTTCTATATAAAGAAAACGCGCCGACTTGTATCAATAGTGTATTGTTCATACACACATACATAACCACACTAACGCCATCTATCGTTTCAATGCAGTGTCTTATGGGATCACTGGATGGGTTTAATATGCTTTCTCAATCCAAAAAACTATAACATAAAAATAAATAAAAATAAGTGTGTTATTTTTAGGGTTCCGTACCTCAAAAGGAAAAAACGGAACCCTTATAGGATCACTTTGTTGTCCGTCTGTCCGTCCGTCCGTCCGTCTGTCAAGATCCTTTTTCTCAGGAACGCGTGGAGGTATGAAGCTGAAATTTATATCAATTACTCAGGTCTACTGTCCCTTGAAGCTGTGAAAAAATCAAACTTCTAAGCCAACGCAATCAAAAGATACAGCCGTTTATGCCGCAAATTTTCGACACTTGCAAGGGAATCAAAACCTACAGGGTGCTTCCCGTGAACTCAGAATCTTGAAATTTGGTACGAAGCAACGTCTTATAGCATAGATAAAGGAAAAATTACGAAAACCATAAATTTTTAGTTACATCACATAATATATTTTTTTTTAATAATTTTAAACTTACTACCCATTTCCTCATAAACGCGTAGAGGTATTAAATTGAAATTCATACCAAATACTCAGGTCTATAGTACCTTTAAGCTGTAGCAAAATCAAACTTCTATGTCAACGCAATCAAAAGAAACAGCAATTTAAGCTGCATATTTTGAAACTCGCAAGTACTCGCAAGGGAATCAAAACCTAAAGGGTACTTCCAGTCGACCTAGAATCTTGAAATTTGGCATGAAGCAACGTTTTATAGCACACATAAAGGAAAAATTCCGAAAACCTTAAATTTTTAGTTACATTACAAAATATATATTTTTTAATAAATATAAACTTATTACTTTTTTCCTCATGAACGCGTAGAGCTATCAAGTTGAAATTCATATCAAATACTTAGATCTAATTGCCTTTAACCCGTGAAAAAAAAAAAAATTACAAGTCAACGCGAAAAAGGAAAACGCAAAAGTACAACCATTGATACCGCATATTTTGAAACTCGCAACTACACGCACTAAAAGGATTACTTAAACGATAAAGAGATCTTTGTCTTAAATTTATGCTCCTCCATCTTTCCCCATTGTAATGTTATGAATTTCATTTTGCAATAAAAATACCATAGTTATGACTCGATTGTCGTAATGAACGAACTTTGTAAACCTTGCAGGTTTGTACGGAACCCTCGGTGCGCGAGTCCGACTCGCACTTGGCCGGTTTTTTTTATTTCACGATGGCGATACTTTAAAAATCCTGATTTACTCTTTTTTTTTCACCTTTTTTTTTTGTTTATTAAGCTATTACAGCTTATCCAAGTTCCGGGGTCAAATATGGCAACTTTTTTCAATTTTCCCCGAAAAATAGGGGTGAAAGTTTATATAAAAAAGTTGTGTTTTATGATAAGCCTCTCATGCAGCGCAGCGTGCAAAAATAAAACAATATAATTTAAAAAAGGACGTAATTTTATTGTTGAATAACAAAGAAAAAAATACGGACTACATAATACCAAAACACGAAAATCCTACGGTTAACTTGTATAATTACTGGAACAAAGAGAAAATGTTGGTTAATTAATTAACTACTTTTGAGCAAAATCATAAATAAATATATACGGACAAACTACACACATAGAGTTAGCCCCAAACCTGAAAGCCCCCAGAACATCGAATCTATAATAGACACCAAAGTAAGTTCGAGACTTGTTCTATGGGATACTTATTCAAAAATACTATACAATAACAAATACATAAGATAAATATTCAAGACCCAGGCGAAACGGGAAAAGATCATTTTTTATCTTGACTTGACCGGGGATCGAAACCGGGACTTCCTGAGTAGCAGACAGCCAATGTTGTAGAAGTTATATTCAATACGTACAAATCATCTCGAGTGTGTATAATAATAAATTAAAATTATAGTATACTAGCTGTTACCCGGGGCTCCGGTCCTGTGGGATTTCCGGGATAAACATAGCCCATGTGTTGTTCCAGGGTCTAAGCAATCTCCATTCCAAATTACATCCAAATCATCATCATCATTCAGCCGCAGGCTGTCCACTGCTGGACGAGCACATAGGCCTCGATTTCCAAAATGACCGGTTGAAAGCGGCCTGCATCCAGCCAGCCAGCCATCAGGTCATCTGACCATCTGGTCGGTGGGTATCCGATGCTGCGCTAACCGGTGCGTGGTCGCCATTCGAGAACCTTTCTGCCCCATCGGCCATCGGTTCGTCGCGCTACGTGCCCTGCCCGATGTAAATGAGTAACAAACATCCATACAAACTTTCGCGTTTATAGTATTAGTGGGATGGATAACAATACCTTCCATCTATCATTGTCATAGTCCCATTTGGAAGATATCCCGTCAATGGGGTTCATCCTTAGTTCCAATATTCTCCTCAGCTGGGCTTTCTGAGACTCTTTCGAGAAGGAAGCTGGCCAGGGTTCCGATACTGCAACAAATTTTAGAATTCCGTGAAATGAAAGTATAAAACCTCAATTCATTATTCGCTATCAGAGATTCAAGAAACTTTAAGGAGATTCAAGGAAAGATAAATAGATCCTTCGATCAAATACGTAAAAACGTTGAAATGTAGAGTCACCATAACAAGTCAAAATCACAAAATTTGAATTGTTTCACTTTAAAAATATTCATACATTAGTTGATGAGGTTAACTTATTTGGGATTAAGATATGGGATATTAAGCTATACTAACTGGTGGCGGAAGAACGCAAAGCAATTTTGCAAGTATTTGTAATTTTGACTTCCGCAAAGTAACGCCTGAAATATCTTTAGATAGATGCACGATCACAGTCATAGGTTTTCTAATTCTACTTTACTATTTCTACCTAAAGAAGATTGAATCCAAAATTATAATAATAACAATATTTCCTCCTCTTCCTACTCCAGTCGTTTGCTCACTAAGTACTAAGCGTCGTGATGCGCCGACCTATCTTCTTTGCGATCTCTTGCCCTGTGGATTGCGTTGAAGATCTAGATGTTGAGCTGCTGCTTAATTTGGTTATGACAAAAAAAAATTTTTCACACAAATGTAAATTCATCTATTTTGACACAAATTTTGTAAAAGGACGTTTTTGGAGAAAATGCTGCAGTGGAGTTTGTGGCGCTGCTTCTTCTCCACTTGCGCTTTGGTGATAAGTAATGAATGATGTCAATAAGTGATAAGAATATCCTATGTTGAGTATAAACAATTTCAATGACATACCATAAAAATGATAAAAGATCATGGACCAGAATCCAAAAGTGGTGGCAAGCAGTACCGAGCCCATGACGAACTTCCAATAGCCTGTGGGGTACATGAACTCGGTGAAGGTCTGGCAGAAGGATGCTCGGTATAGAGCCTTCTTCTCCTCACAACACAGCTGCTTCCAATCTCCCTTCTCTTTTTCTCTTAGAGCCTAGATAAGGATAGTAGAGTGTAGCAATCATCATACTCAGAGATGAAAACTGGTATTCTTAATACTACCTCCGTTTCCAAAGAACTCTGACACCAGGGTGTGAATGGTCGATTGACCGAGTCACCTACACGAAACGACGATTATGATGATAATAAATTATGGAGCTGAAGTCGTGTCGTATAAAATGTAAAACGGAAGACTGAAGATAAGGAAATTACTCCACACAAGAACACATAAATTATAGTAGTTAATTTACCAGCTATACCCACAAGCGGGGTTGATGATAGAATCAATTTTGATCCTATAGTTATTGTAAAATTTGTTTAAAAACAAAGTATATATATTTCTGCTCAATAAGAGCTTGTCAAAACTGTCAAAAGAGGGACTTACGCAAATATCCCTTGTGTTTTCTTTGAACCTCACAGCTGGGTATGGGAATAGAGGGTCGTCTTTGTAGTTAGCACCGCCATTGATTCCAAAACCGACGAGGTCTCGGTTGCCGGTTCTGCATCTGCCGTATACTGTTCTGATGTTAATGTTACGCGGGACAAAGAAATAGGAAGCTTTTATGGCCAAAAGAGACATTTTTGTAAGGTTTTGACATGTCAGGGTGACAAACCATCGAAAGACAAGACGTCAAGTTTGTTTCATTTTAGTCATGGAAATCTATTAAGGAGGTTTGAGATTGTTTTATTCTTGTACTTCACTAAAATTAAATTATTAAATTAAATTATTAATTATACTAGAAATGCGAATGTTTCTATCCATCTGGTACGCTTGCACGGCTAAACCGCTAGACCGATTTCAATTACATTTTGTATGAATGTAATTAAGGACCAGGTGTCAAACATAGGCTACTTTTGGGCGCGATATAAACTATCCCAGGCGGGCGGAGCCGTAGACAACCGCTACTTATATATATTTCAGTCCCAACGCAAAATGAACAGTGTGTCTGTGGGTTTGTCCGGATGGAATTTTGCAAGCCAAATTAAGCCTTCTTCCGCTTGTCCTACAGTTGAAATTTTAAATTTATTATGATGATGTTGCACCCAGAAGTCATTTTAGACGTCTTAACGTTTTTAATAGATGCGAAATTAAATTTGTATATTTGTTTGTTTGTTACGTTTTCGCGATCATCTACTGAACCAATCTACATGTACTTGAAACATCGCATACACATAGTTAGTTAGGAGTACTGAGAAGGGTATAGGGTACTTTTCATCCCGAAAAAAAGCACTGTTCCCGAAATTCACGCGGGTGAAATCTAGTTCTTTATGTACATTTAAATAACAAAATTTAATTTTAATGAATTTGTTAATTTACTTATAAAAATCTTTTGTATTTTAAATAAAAACAATAGGAAAACTTTCTTAAATATAGTTATGAAATCCTATTTTTCAACAAACTTATTTTAGGAATTAAATATACCTATCTTGTTTGTACAACTACCTGTTCTTGGTAGAATAAAAAGGCTTTTTTATCGTATTTATTTTAATGTTGTGAAACTTTCAATCTGTGCAAGGTATTATGAACATTAGCATTGTAACTAAGTTGTACATGACCATGTCTGTAGTTATACTAAAATTTTAGGACTTTGTTTGTTTCTTGTTTTTAGATATTTATTTTCTGGTATAGGCAGTATAGGCACGTGTATAGATGGAAATCGTTTTGACGAATCTCCATTTAAACTTCCAGCTTTACCTCTTTCAGATTGCTTTCTCTTTTTATGTAATTGTTTTATCCGCTTCACTTCTGACCAGACATCCTTTGGTATTTTCGGTTTTTCATCCGCATGCACATCGACTTGAACGTTGTGTTTAAAACGGCCTAAATCAATTGGCTCATCTCCTTCATTTTGTGAATGGGACTGATCTTTGGATCCTTCATCTCGATTTACCTCATTTTTATTAAAAGGCGCTTCTATACTCATTCCTTCATCTGAATCATATTCAAAATGGTCACTATCTGAAGATTCTTTTACGTTGCTTCGCTGTTTATCTATTTTTTCTCGATTATTCGATTTGAAAAAAGTTCCTTTTGACATATAATTATGCACATAATATCTCAGCTCATCACTATTATGTACAATTTGGTCAATGATTTCATATGGAAAATTATCTGGCAAACCTATATCTATAGTAGAAACAGTGACATAGGGTGTCACTGTATGCTCCTCGGAACTTACAGTCGGTATGTGTAATCCAGGAACCAAAACTATACTTTTATTAATTAATGAATGATGAGCTGCATCGACTGTTGTTGTGGACTGGAATATGATTTTCATTTCATCTTCAATTTCTTGATCTTCTTCTATTATTTGAGATAAATTGTTATTGGGATTATCCAAATCATGAACTAATTGCCTTAACATAAGTATTTCTTCAGGTTCGTTTTCTGTTTTAGAGATGGATTCCGATTTGAAATGAACTTTCTGTGCGTCCTAAAATTAAAATGGAATTTAGTAGCTTCCTATGTCTATGGCGTGACAAATATCTAAAACCTTAACAATTTAGAAATGTTTATTTAAATAACTTGAAATTCTTTTTTATGACTCAATTTTAAGTTTTTTGTTTTTAATTTTGAAATTTGTCGAGCGGAGGGTTCTCCATTTCGCCCGACCTTCGGCATCCTTGATTGTGAGTCCGGCACGTCTATCCTTCACTCCGACTTAGAGCCAGCAAGTGGAAGGGCTTGCTCCTTCTACCACGCTGGAGAAGGGGCATTGCTGGCAACTGTGAATAGTAACCGTGACAACTCTTGTTTTCAACCTAATTAGCCGGTTGTCGTAAGACGAGGCCAACGTAAGTGACTCTCTCGTCTCCTGAAGTTTGTCTACAATGTCTCGGACATGAAGACTGCCCTAAATACGCGAGTTTCATGCAGTCTTTCCACGACACTGCACACATCCAACGCATCTTCTTCATCTCCGTGATACGCAGTCTTAAATATATATTAGAAGATATACCATAAAAATGTACCTCGTTCAGTACGTCATTTATCCAGGATGTATAGGACGCCAGCTTTGTAAACACGGTCGGCGAGGATACCATTCCACATGCAGGAGGGCTAAAGCTAACGAGGCCCACGAGGGTCCCTAAGACTATAGCTGGACTCCCAATGTCTCCCTGAAAAGTGATTTGTACTTCAACAATCATATTTAGAAAAGAATAAATAAGCCCGATTGTAATATTAATCTTCATTCAATCATATTTTGTGAGTTACAAGTGCAACTGACCATTCACATCCTGGTGTCATAGTTCATCGAAACCTATTGGTCTGAAGTGGTTCTTTTGACGACCGTAGATGGCAGTCAGAATCAACGGCCTTCCGAATCACGGAATCATCTTTATTATTAAAAAATCAGATGACACAAGCCTGCAATATCTAACTAAACTGGAAACAACAAAACAAAGTATGCTTCCTATAGAAATCGACCCCACAACCTCCAGGTCTTCCGAAAGGCGAATTTAATCATTAAATTATGAGCTGCCATAATAAGTAACATTACCAAGAAGAGAATAAATGTAGTTTGGTTTGGTGTCACTACAGATTACAGAATACTAGTTTCACATAGTATTCTAGTAGAGGCCGAAAGGCGGTTCCGAAGAACTCTGACATCAGATTGTGCATGGTAGATTGACCGTGACACCTAAATGGTGTAATGATGATGATCGTCTGCAATATTACTTACGTTACAAGCACCAGATCCCTTGTAGACCAATCCAGCGCAGAAGTGTCTTGCTGTCACATAACTCCTGTGAATATTAAGACTTCGTACTTTAAAAATTAACACACTTGATTCCTAGTCCAATGGAATAATAGGTAGAAGGAACTCCAACGAGTCTAACACAGATGAACTCAGGGGTCTATCTCTTGATTCATGATGATGATAAGTTAATTCAAGAGAGATGAAAGATGTTTACAAATTTATATTTTTATCCCAACCAAACATTCATTTTGTAAAATAATCGCCTAAAATATATTGGGCACCTTTGAACGAGTGTAAAACCGAATATATGGAAACACATGTGATACGACACACTCAGAAATCAGCGCACACAGAAATCTTTGTTCGTGAAGAGCACGGTTCCAAGAAAATTCTGTTGACAGAAATCATTTGGTTTACTGCCTCCGTGGTCCAGTGGTTAAGGCCTATCGACCTGGGAGTTTTAGGTTTGATTACCACGGGAAGCATACTTTGTTTAGTTGTTTCCAGTTTGATTTTCTGATTGTCTGATAATAAAGATGATTCCGGGCTTCGAAAGGCACGCTAAGCCGTTAATCCCGGTTGCCATCTGGAAGATCGTTAAAAGAACCAGGTTAAAAAAAATCTGATACCAGTGTGTGCATGGTCGATTGACCGCATCCCTTATACAAAATGATGATAATGATCTGGTTTTTGATAAAAAAATTGTACCTTAGACCTACCTCGTATAGATGTCAATGCAATCAGCCGAAGGTACTATATTTAGATATGCAGAGGACAGCTGGTTGTTCTTTAGGGTTTCTTCCTGAAAAACAATTATTTTAAGCAGATTTGGATGGAAGACTTTTTGAAAACGGCAATAATTAGGTGTACCCGAAATCGGCGAGCGTGTATGACGAGAGTGATGAGTGTGGAGGAAGCGACTGAGGTATGTAAGGATCGTAGCTAATGGAAATCTCTAGTCTCTGCTTACACCTGCATAATATATTTTGATTAGTTGTTTCCAGTTTGGTTAGAACATTTCAGGCTTTAATCACCTGATTGTCTGATAAATATTCCGCCTATGCACATGCGTGCTTATAAGGCTCATTAATTCCGGCTGCCATCTGACATATCAGAGGGCGACAAGTAGTTCCGAATAAGTTCGGGTTACCTACAAGTAATGATGATGATGATTCCTTACCTGAATATCACCCCAACCTAAAATAAAAACCCCCTTTTCAGCAAAATTCTTTGGCAACTTATCCGGCAAACTACCTATTCTTATCTTCTTGATCGCGGGTCTCCTTAGAGAATGCATTATATTCTTCACTTTTATAATCGCCAAATTATTCTTCAAAGAAACCGAGTCGTATCGTGGGTGGAAGATTACTTCTGCTACTGGTAGAACGTCGCCACCAGTTGTTGTGTGTTCGCTACCGATTCTGATTTGTACTGGGCTTTCATCTGCTTTGTATTGAGTAGTCCTGAAAAGAAATTCAAATCTGTGGTAACTGGTCTCTTTATTTACTTCTATTTAGTCGATGCAACGGTACTTGCATTGAGAAGCTAGATAGCCTAGCGCGGTGCGCGTGTTCGTAACAACAGCATGCGTCAAGCGACGGCGATTATGCGGCCATATTTGGATTGGTCGCTATTAGTTGCATTTCTATCTTGAGCTCCTCCGCACTTTGGAAGGCATGTTAAGCCGTTGGTCCCGACTATTATCGATTGATAGCAGTCGTTAGGCTCTAACAAATGCCTATAGGTAGCCTGAATATTCTGACAGTGTTAGCCACTAACAAACCCTAATCATTTTCATGTCTAGTTCATCATAAAAGGGTTAATAATAGCAGCTAGTATACTCTACTTGTAGGGTCAACTCTAGGGAAAGCTGAAACTTATCTTACGGTTGTAGAGAAGATGCTGCAGTGAGGACAAAGTTCTTGCTAATAATGCAACCAGTTCCAGTGAACTTGCCCAGTACATGTACGCTTACAATAAATGGGTACTGATTAATTCCTACTGCCTTCCCTCCGTCTCTTCTGGCATTGTTTTCAAAGTCTTCATCAGGCTCTGCAATATCCCAATTATAATTTTTATTTCTTTTAACGCCGCTTCAAATTTCATAGCTTGAGATATGTTTACTTATCTTGTGCGTTCTTATGTAAGTATCTTAATATTGATATTTAAATATAATTTAGTTTCTTCGTTTTTAATTTAGTAGTTTCAGCAGTAATAAAAATCTTTTAGATCATTGTATTGTTGGACTACCTAATTATATAAGTACTAAATACTTATTAAATTATTTTGGAAGATACGTTTTAAGTTTCAGTTTTTCCCAACTATAATCATCCTCAGAACATGCACAACAAAAATGAAAGCGATAAAATAGCGATTTGTAAGATTTAAATCTATATCGAGTACGTTATAACGTACGTTTAATCTCCAGAAACTATGTTTACAAAATAATTATAGTTATATGCATAAAAGTTCATTGAATTGAATGTAACATTAGGTTTAAAGAACTTTATTCTCATTAAGACACAAATAGGGATTGCAATCCGGCGTCATTTTCAGTCCGGCCGGATACGACCGGATTCCCATCAATCCGGCCGGATCCGACCGGATCCGGCCGGATTGATTAAATCAAGATGATTTTCGCTTTTTAGTCCAAAATAAGTGAGTTAATCAAGTGTCACTGCACTTATATGTAGGTAGTTTATCTATCTATATATATAAAAATGAAACCCGTTTTCCGTTGTCACGACATAGCATGAAAACGGCTTGACCGATTTGGCAGATTTTTTATTGTAGTTTTCTAATACTCTGTACAAGGTTCTTACGGAAAAAAATATTAAGAAAGGCGGTACGAAGTTCGCCGGGTCAGCTAGTAAAAAATAAATCACAAATATATAAAATCGACTTTATTTCCAAACCAATGTTAAGACAAATAGACAACATGAAAACAATCAAAATTTTCGTAAATTACGACGTAACGAGTAGCTCAGTCTTTCTAGATTTCACTTTCACAGATAGATCAATTTATAAGTAACAATATTAATTATCAAGTAACTATAATATCTAATAGATACAATTAACCTTACGTAATTAACTGAAATGAGATCAAAATCATTATTAAAGTATTTGAGAATGCTAACGAACTTATAGGTATTTATGATTATGACAGATACCATCATGATTTGATGAATCTGTCGAACGAATGAATGGCAAAAATTATCACAATAATGATTTTGAAACTCTTTAGTTTAATCAACTTACGATAAATAATTATTTTAAGTACTAATTGTAAAAAAATATAAGTACCGGATCCGGTCTTCGGATCCGGTATATTGGTACCGGATCCGGTAACCATTAAATGATTCCGGATCCGCCGGATTACCGGATCCGTTTTTCCGGATTGCAATCCCTAGACACAAAGCCACTTACATGAGAAATAATAATTATAGTAAACAAATTACAACGTTCGAAACACATCATAAAAAAGAACATCACTTGTAAATAAAAATATTCAGCAATTTTAGTACTTAAGTAGCAAATGAATTCCAAAATTAAGTAACTACCTACTTCGTATTCTATTTATAACTTTAAGATATGCTGAGCGAGTTTAGTTTTAAAACCACCGATAGTTTTGATATTTTTTATATCCGACGGTAGTTTATTATAAATCTGTGCTCCCTCAAATGTAAACATGCGCTTACCGTAGTTAGTTCGAACTTTAGGCAGAATCAGATAACTGGCTCGTCGTGTGAGACGCTTGACAATATGTTTGGTTTGTGTGAGTGTAATCGAGGTGTGAATGGTTTTGTTCAACACCTTTCGTACGAGTATGCATGTGTGGTATCTATATAGTTGTTGTACTGTCATTAGTTTTGTTTCATTGTAGATTGTAGTACAGGAGCTAGTGTAAGGATAGTGAAAAAGCAGTTTTATAATTTTATTTTGTGCAACTTGTAATTCGGAAAGTCTTGTTTTAGATGCGCTACCCCAGATTTCGATCAGATAGGTGAGATGAGATTTCACCATTGCGTTATATATTGCAAAGCGTAATTTTTTAGGGAAACAGCGGATGACTCCACGCAATGATCCCAGTAGTGCTGATAGCTTTTTTTTAATGTGATCTATTTGGATTTTCCATGTTAGCTGACTATCAATATGCAATCCTAGATATTTTTCACTTAATTTTTGTTTTATGGGAATATTATTAATAGTCAATAAATCATGTGGTGCGATTTTTTTGTTTTTAGCTTTAAAAATAATGTATGAGGTTTTGGATATGTTAATTGTGAGGAGATTGATCTGTAACCAATTACAAAGAATATCAAGGTCTTGTTGGACTCGCAGTGTCAACTCGGTTATGGAAGAACCAAAGTAAAATAAGCATGTATCATCTGCGTAGAGAGTAAGGTGACCCTTTAATCCTATATCCTGTATATCATTTATATAGATAAGAAAAAGTAACGGACCCAATATGGATCCTTGTGGGATTCCATACGTAATCGGAAGGGAAGGAAAAGAACATTTAGAATAATATTTGAAAATTAATTACCCCAAGTCTGTATATCAGCGTTCATTCTTCTGCTATTTGTTGCATGTTCTGATTTTGGTCTATCAACACTTATATTGTACATATTTTCCATGGTGACATTTATACTGTTTATTTGATTTAAAATTTGACTCATAAAATCACTGAATTCTTGAGTTTTATTAATATTATTCATTTTAATTTTATTTTCCTTATTAAAATCATCGATAGCTGCTTCTACATATTCATATATTTGTTTAGGAACATCATTAGTTTCCACTCTGGCCATGCTTTTAAAATCAGTATGTACTTTCCATTTATAATGAACTATATTATTTAAGTTGTTATGCATAACTACTAAAAGTAGCAATTTAGGTCTACGCATTACTTGCGCACCTAAATTTAATGATTGTAGTATGTTGTTGAGACAGTTTTGAACAATAGTCTTTGTTATATTATAATCTATTTTAACGTCAATTCTAGTTGTGGTAAAGCTATATACATTATTTATCAAAATAGTCAAAACAAGAATTAAAATTTTACATATTAAAAAAGTCATAATAATAATATTACAACGTGCCAAAAATATGCAAGTCAATAGAATTAGGAAGGAAAAACATTTTATATGAAAAAAAACAATAAATATAAAAATAAAATCAGAGCTTTAAATGTTTATGTACTGTACAAGTCCGCGCGAGAAAATATACTTTTGATTTCAATTTTTATATTTTTTATTTATAGTTTTGATAACATAACGAGTATTGTGTGATTACGAATGTAAAACAAATATCCAAGAACTCTTTGGAATATTAAAAATCTTTTGTTTTGATATTTTACTAATTTGAACTTTAAAGTGCCCGTTTATATGACTTAGTTCAACATCAAATTTGTCTGTAGTCAGAAAAAGAAACTTTATGATTTTGTGTCCATATGTTCTTTGATATATTCAAAAGACGATGTGCTAACTATCGAACTTGTGGCTTTTGCGTTAATATTTTTTTCTAGATAATTTCAGTTCCTATTTTTATTGTCTTTTAATTTAAGTGATAGTAAGGAAAGATATTATTAAAATTATGAAATTTAATTTTCTCATTTATATTTAGTTATGAACATATCTGGAATCTCTCTGTTACTTATTAGTGTTTTAACTTTTGCTGTACAAAATGTCACTACATCTAAAGAAAATATTACTTCACATGTAAATGAAAGAGTGAGGAGTTATGTTAATCATCTATTTAATTATTTAAAAATTGATAGAAGTTTCAGATACTCCTACAAAGTTAAAATATTGGTTCTTATGTATGACAACTTAAATAAGGCAATAGAATTTAACTGGAAGACATATTCAGATATAAAAAATAGTATTGCAGTTGCTAATAATATAACCGATAACCTTATGTATAAACTTGTTGAAGAAGTTTTGGAAAATATCAAAAAACAATGTAATAAAACAAAAAAGACAAAAGTAATTACATCAGAAGACAAGTCTACAAAAGAAACAAAACCTTTTAAAAATGATGGTAGTACAGTTATTGCAAACGAAACATATGATATGTCGGATACATTTTTTGACAAAATCAATAAATTAATAGTCGATGGCTTAGTTTATGTGACAGTGAACAAAACTTATCATGAAATAAATAAGGAAAAACCGTTTAAAATACCAGTCAGGAGAAATTTGGATTTGAAGATATGGGGTAATAAAGGCGGATTGACAAATTTATTTGAAATCATATCTTTTTGAGCATTTCTTAGTATAATATATTAATAATATTTAGTAATATTAGTCATAGCAATGAAACCCTTGCCTTGGAATTAAGAGGTTTTATTGAGTAGAAATTATTTAAATTAGGGGCTGTTGTTTATGTTCAGGTAGACTTGCTTAAATAAATCTTCTTGTAGTGCTCAAAATGAGCTAATCTGTTTTATGAACAATGAATCTTTGTACAGTTCAGGTTTGGTTTTGGTCTTCATCATCATCACCTGTTTTGGTCTGCGCAACATTCTAAGAACAACAATTTTATCCTTTGCAGTATTTTCAAGCCAATTGAGGAATTCTGCCAGCCTTCTGGGCTAAAACTATGTTGACACTTTGGAAGGATTGTATAACTTGTAAATAACTTTATAATTTCCTTTAACTAATTGGTATTTATTTAGTATGTGAATTTATTAGATCCCAATGAAAGCCCTGAAAATATCCCAGCTAACAGAAGAATGAAATCGAGAGGATTAGCTCGGAAATACCCGTTCGTAGCCAGCATCCACGTCTTGGACAAATTCGCTTGCACCGGCTCCATCATCAGTAAAGAGGCTGTCATCACCGCTGCTTCTTGCCTTCCCATGTACGTTATCATCCTTTTGATATTTTAATTGCGTAAATTTTAGTTTTTTATTTAATCCCGATTCAACTGTTCACTTACGTGCACCACGTGCTGTCGTGTCCCTGCCCTTTCTCATGTGATTTGGTTGTGGTCTCTAACTCAGTAAAAGTTGAGTACTACTGGGCCAAATATATATTTTTTGCTATTGATACGATAGAAAATGTTCGGTGATACAGCATTCAGTATATTTTCGTGATGCGTTAGCAATATTTCTTGTTTTAGTTCATACGACAGGGATATGATCAAACGAATTGCCAAATTCATCACTGTAAGGGTCGGAAGTGATTATACAAATAGTTTCGGCGATACAGTGCAAGCGATAGACGTGGAGTACCATCCTTCCTACGAGCCGAGGACAATGAAAAACAATCTGGCTGTAATAAGGTTGAACTTGAAGAAAAATTCCAAGACTAAGCCTAAGATTAAAAGGATCAGGTTTGACACACCTTGGGAGTTGAAGAGTACTATGCGCACTGTAAAGATATTGGGGTACGGTACAGGAAATGTAAGTAGTCATCATCATCAATATTTTTGCCGCAATATTTTTCGTCACTGAACAACCAGGCTTTGTGATAGACTTCATGAATTAATATTATGTGGTTAAAATACCAACAGCTCGGCGTACTTTGTTACGCTTTGCGTCTTCGTTTATAATGCGTACGGCGAACGAGCGGAATTCTTTATCGGCTAACATATTTCCGGACACTTATAACCCGGGTCTTTTTAATACCAGAGTGAATAGTGAACACTATTAATGAACAAGCGAGCTCTAATCTTACACCACATCTGCACTCAGGTGGGATCGTGATCAATGGGAATTACCTCCTTTATATTTTACCTAAAACTGAAGTAGAATTACTGTGAAGTGAGTAAAAGCCTGACTCACGGATTAGCAAATGACTGAAGGGTGCTAAAAGAAGACAATGTCGCTTTAAGTGATCAAAGTTTAGGGCAGGCGCTGGATCCAATGATGTATTAGTAAATGATACTAAATAAAATGTCAACTAATTCATTCGATATTTTCAGGAGTATCACAAGGGGAACAACCGTTTAGCAGTTGCTAGTCTTAAAGTAGTGCCCTTCAACGAATGCACTGATATATATTCAAGGTATAACTTTTACCATTATCATCATCCAGGCAATTGTCCATTGCATGGATTTGGAGAATAGACAGTGTGGAAAGTTTGATTTAATTTCCAATTTCTAGACCCAACATTAGTTGTACCTACTCTTCTATCCTATAGATAGTAGTCTGCGTCAATAACCCATTAGCAGTTTGAAAAATTTGATAGTGTTGGTGCCTAACACACCCGGATCAGAATTCTATATATTTTCCCTATAGAAAAAGTTACGGAGGTCAGACAAACGGTAGTCGTTAGATTCAGTGCTAAATCTAGAATCTTGATCAAAAGAATCAACTCTGAAACAAATCAAAATATATTTATTTGTAAATACAGGTAAAACCAAGTACATAAAATGGTGTTAGGAAAATTTATAATTGTGTGCTCTGTATTTGGCTAATGTGGCTTACAAATATAAAAGAGAAGAAAAAAGAAGCGTAAACTGAAGACGCAATTAAAACACGCTTGGATGAAGAAGATATATGGCTTTGGAGCTTGGATCTCCGATTGTCTCATTGGTTTCCCGCCGGATGTCATAAAAAGATTTGACATTAAAATCTATGATCAGCCGCCTGACTTATCTATCTTCTTGGTAATTATGATGAATGATGAAAACTAGTACCCCAAAATATATATAGTAATTTCTTAGGACCCCAAAATGGCGGTCTTTGAAGTGATAAATAGCTAAATGGTCGACTTAAGACGAGACCTTGGTGAACACTAGCGTCACAATTAGCGCCAGTTAAAAATTAAACACTCATTTTTGATAACTTGTGTTTTCAGTGGATAATGATTTTTATTTGATGGTGACGCTAGTTTTCACCGAGGTATCGCCCAATTAAAATGTACCGCTTTTTTGTTTTACTTTGTAGTAAACTCGTGACTGACGCTAACTTCTGCGCTGGCATTTCATACAAAAGAACTGCTAGTTGCAACGTAAGTATTATCACAGAATATTAGTAATGAAATTGCTCAAACCAAACTTATTGGTTTTATTCTAGTTAAAATACAATACCATCATAAATTTAATAGCTAGGCCACATAATATGAAAGAAAGACAACTAGAGCCTAGACTAACGTAGGTCAAGTAGGCTTTTTTAGTGGAGTTCTTTCCACTTTATATCTTGATATGACACGATCAGAATTATTAAAGTCAAGAGCCAGTGCAGAATGGGTTGAAACTGGAAACAAAAAAAAATTGCTCCCCATGGGAATCGAACACATGATCTCTGGATCTTAGACAAGCACTTTAAAACCACTCGACCACATATTAAGATATTTAGACTATAAATTAGGGAAATAAGGTTCTAGGATGGCGACCACGTTCTACGACAAAGCTGTGACTGCGACCGAATGTTTCAAATCGGTCAGATTGTAAATGTATGAGAGAGGTCTATGTTCAGCTGTGCGTCTTGTTGCTGAAATGACAATGCTTCAATAATTTGGCTTTTTATGTGACAATGAGTTTCCTACCTGAACAAGCTAAATTTTCAGTGTGAAGCAGGAGCCCCGGCTGTGTCAGGTGATGTACTGACAGGAATTGTCAGTTTCGGCAATCAAGAGTGCGGTGGAAAGGATGCCCCGACAGTGTTTACCAAAATTAGCACTTATTACCATTGGATTGAATTCATATTGAAGGAGGTGAGAACTCTATTATGAGTTTTGAAAACTGTAGTTTTCTAGTTTTTGATTTTGTAAAGAAATCCTTAGTATTAGTCACTAGCCGTCTTGGGCGCTTTCGAGTTTTCTTTGCGAAAATGGCTGCTACCAGCGCTAGTGACCTTGAAAATACAGAAAAATTAATTTATCTTTCTGTAAGTGAGATTGTTAGAAATCCTCGCGCAACATTTTTTGCTTGTATCCTTAAGTTACATTAGAACCTCGAAACCCATTAAAAACTATCCGCTTTAGAAACCTTTACAAAAAATATCAAAAGTGGCCGTGTTTAGTAATTTTTACAAAGGAAACTACAGCGGATAGTATTTTAATGACTTTCGACGTTCTACTGGAACTTAAGAATACTGGAAAACAGTTGCGCGAGGATTTCTGATAATCTCACTTGCAGAAAGATAAATTATTTTTTCTGTATTTTCAAGGTCGATAGCGCTGGTAGCAGCCTTAAGCAACACACTGTAATTTGCAAAACTTATAGAATCCTCATCATACGCCAGTGTTTCTCAATAGTATCCTCAGCCTTCCCTTCAGAGCTTAGGGTATTCTTTAACCATGGTCCTAGATATGGCAGAACTGGTTATTACACCATTGTAATAACCAGTTCAGCCATGACATTTGGCGTCCTCTCTTTCTGCGCTTTCTGACAATTTTTCCCATCATGATGGTCTTCAGAAGATGACGCTGTTGAATTCTTAAGAAATGCCAAGATATCCTAACTAGAATGTTTTAAGAGTTACGAAATGTTGGGTAGCGGACTCACACGTAAACCGTCTATCACGGACAGGTAAAGATTCCAAAGTGATCTCACTAAATACCTTTCAGCGTAGTGTGACTGTAACTTCTAAAGTTGATGGTGGAACAGTTAAAGCCATCTCAAATTTACCATAAGAATATTTATTTGAAGATCGTTCAAGAACATATAAATAAATCGCTTTGATGTAAGGCACAAAATATTGAACAAAATTGTTTTACTACTTTTCAGAAACTAGATCAAAATTCCTTTAGAAGGCGAGTAGGTCTTAGCTCAATTTCAAACTATATTAAAAACAAACCTACATTAGCACCAACAACACAGCCTGGAATAATTCAAGAAACAAACATTTATGATGAAGTTAATGCTATTTTACATCATCTGTATTTACCAAATGAAACTGTACCTAACAAGGAAACTGCGACAGTAAAAATGGCTTTACGTATGTATGATAACGATTATATTTCATTCAATGACATTTTGAGCCAGTTACACAAACCAGGTGAAAACGATAAAAATAAGATACATCACGAGAAAATTAATACTTCTCTTAACCCGCCGATGAACACGCTTATTAAAGATGAATTCTCGTCTCGACATTTATTTAAGAATTTCTCAAGTTTTCAATCCCTTTACCCTGAGCTTTCTAGTATTCTTTCTCCAAGAGTTAATCATGACCATAACTTTCATAACGTAGAAACACCTTATGAAAAACAAAGTGTGGTGATATCAAATGATGATAAGAAAGATAAAATTATTGGTATTGCAGATTTTGACGATTGTTTTGATAGGCAAGATAATAGAAAAGATCCCCAAGACACAGAAGAAAAGGGAAGTATAATAGACGAAAAAAGTAATATAGAAGAAAAAAAAAGTATAACAGAAGAAAACGAAAGTGGAATAGAAGACAAAGAAAGTGTGACAGAAGAAAAAGAAACAAATACTAATGAAAGTGGACTCAACAAACAAAAATACTTTCCGATAACTAAAGGAGTGTTAATGGACGACTAGATATTAGTATATGAATTCTATAATGAAAGTGGACGAGTTAGAGCTTCTACAGCGTCATGATATTCCTAATTCAGAGAAGTTAAATAATGCAAGACATTTTTAACGAATGCTTTTAAAAATTTTGTGAATTAAAGATATTATATTTATCTATATTTATTTATTACAATCTTTGTCTTGGCGTTAGTGGTTAAAAAATGTGTTCTATAACTTTTTTTTAATTTTGAGCTAAGTGACTATGGAGATAGGATGAGGGCGAATTGTTTGATTTTCTTTAAGTAATATTTTAAAAACTCATTTTATTTTTTTTAAGCATACCTATATATTTGGTCCTTTTAATTTTCCATGATACACCTGGTTCAAGTTTTTGTAATTTTCTACTTATCTGTATGCATCAATGATTTTTCTACCTTTTCATCGGATGTGTCTTTTATTTTATTTTTTAATTAAAATACGATTATTTAAGACATTTTCAGTGGTTTTCTTTTTGTCTAGACTGTTTTATCAATAATTCAAATTTTTTTTTTTTTTCATTAAACTATCGTATTAATTAACGTAAGTAATTGAAGTTATAGCTAGCTGACAGACTTTAGACATCTTCCAAAAATCTGACCGTATCTGGACCATGAACACACATTTTTTTCTGGGCAGTATTAACCAGAATCACCATATCTAGGATACATAAAGCGTACCCTGGGCTTAGAAGCATAAGCGGAGGATATAAAATATAAACAAAATGATGATGACAATGTAGATGATGACTTAGTAAGAAATAATCGGTAGCTACTCCATCATAATTCATATTTTCTTTTTTCTAAGTAACGTAATAAATTTATTGAGGATAAAATGAGTAAAAAACATTTGTTAATGTTTTATACTCATGTTATCCTCTAATTAATCTAAAGCGCATAATTACAAATTTAATTTAAGAAATTATAAAAAACAACTTTATACCTAACAAACATCTTTGCTTATATTTATAGAAATTCTATTAAAAATGTAAATTAGCTTATTGATATCTTAAACGTCAAAATAAGTTAGTAATTATTTAACTCTGGCCTGTTTTCTGAAGTTGATAATTAAGATTCTACTGATAAAGGTCGAGTTAAAGAAAAAAAATCGCTATGACCTTTTATTCAATTACTAAGTGTAATTAATGTAGTATACGAAAAGGATCGCTCAGATATTAAATAGATTGTGTACCTTAATTATTGTCATTTACATTTTGTAAATACTTGCTTTTTATGCTTTACTGCTTTTTAGAAATGGAAGAAACAAAGTATTTATACTACACGAAGTTCGGGACATAAAATTGTATCAACCAAAATGTATCACCATCACCACGGTGGATCGTCTACGCAGAAACACAAAAGAGTACAAAATGAAATTAAAGCTATCACTAATCCATCCAATTTATCAATTATAAGAAATAAAAAGAAAAAAGATATTCTATTATCAAAAGACAGTGAAGAACAAGATACAGATGATCCAATGAAAATTTTATTCGAAGAAAATAAAACGACCCCAGTTCATAAACATCCTTTGTATAATAAAAGCGTAGTGCCTCTACCAGGTGTACATTACACAACAGGTCCAACGACTACTAGAACACCAAGTACACAGTTTAGTAGACCTGATATTGGTCTGCCCGATTGGCTACCATATGATTTCATTGATGAATACGTAAAGAATAGTGAAGAATTGGACTATTATATTAAAAAGTTTTTGAAAGATTTCACAAGAGGAAGAGTAGAAGTTACACGAGGAATATTGGATGAGAGTGAAGATGAGGATTTCGTTTTGCTCAAAGACAATGAAGAAAATGATAAAACGATGCATACAATAAAAAATCGCGTTCATGCAGAAAAGTACAGGCGTGATGGTTTCAATCGTGAGAAGATTAGAATGACAGAAAATAAACAAACTCGGCCGTATGACAAAAGAATAAGAATTGTAAGGGTAACACAACAGATTTAATAAAAACATGGTTTTAAGAAAATGTTTCTGATTTCTTTCGGCACGGGTAATAGTTATAACGTACTTACGCGTGCCTTTGTATTGCGGTAAAGTGATCATCCGAACGCATATACAAGTTGCATCTTCAGAACCCAGGGTACGCTTTTGATCTTGGTTCTAGATTTGGCGGTACTGGTTATTACAATGCCGCTAATAAACAAGAGTGACTTTAATCCTACCACATACCAAGCTATGTTAGTACTATTGTATGTTCTGTGATCCTACTCAGATCTAGATATTAGACTAAAAATCCGATCCGGCTCGAAGGACCATAAAATAGCTTTACTAGGAGCATCACATCGTAAGTCTTCAGAGCCTGGGGGGTTACTACCGTCTCTTAAAACCATTCAAGTTCCAGTGAGTGAGTAAGAAAAACAGCGCGATACATAATGTAAGGCGACATCCCCCTTACTCAAGTAGAGTACTTAAGAGATGATAGTAGGCCAGGTGGCCTACTATCATCTCTTAAAACCATGCAATGCAAGATCTCTGTCGCAGATTACTGAAGTTGATCTGGGGGCTGTCATGGGTTGTCTTCAAATAAACCGCGTTATAGGCAGAGAGGACTCAGAGCGTGACCATGGCTTAGATTGGTCGTCACCACTAATCACAGTTAGAATGAGCTCTTCTATGCAACTAAATGGCAGTTGGTCTATGCCATCTGTCGCCTGTGTTTCAGGCGGATTGAAAATCTGATAAGTTTCGTTGGAGAGAGAACCAGTTTCGAATTGGTTAGGACAAAAACTGACACTCAGCAAGTTAAGGCTTTAGGCAACTCAGAACAATAAAATTATACCTACTGCTTATTAATAATTTCTTCATGCAGCCACAGATAACAGATATATATTAACTTAGTATTACAAATATTGCAATGGAACCCACATGACATGAAAATGAATGCTTAAAATCGGGATAGAGTTCACCAGTCACCAACTAAATGCGAATAAAACAGTCAAGAGTTAATTTAAATTCTTTTGTTTTGTTAGTACGGTGGCAGCGAAAATAAAATTATCTTTCATAAAACGAAACGTATAAATCGAAATGTCAAATATTACCACAGAGTGCGCCACTGGTTCTCAGTCAAAATTGGTTGGTGAATAATATTTTTTTACACAGAAAAGCTGATTTTCAAAGGTAATTTTGGTTAAATACTTTACTTTTTTGTGTTATTTGTGTTTTTTATTTGGTTTCCACATAATATTACGCACAAATTAAACGTCGGTGGTAAATATAAGAAACACGATTTTCATTTGTCACAAGGTTGTTCCAAAATTAAAATCTTATATTTTCGATTAATTTGTCGCCAAATTTTGTTTTGGATCTGAATTTAGCCTTTAGACATTATTTTGTTTAATTGTCATAGTTTTTATGAGCTAAGTGTACTTAAATAAAAATATTTCGAGTTATGTAACTCCTTATCGATTGACTTTTCACAGGTAACCTAACTATGTTATGATTATAAAATGAATAACACTAACTTCCTCTGTTGAATATTGTTTAGTGTATTTTTATTTAAAACCGGCATGAAAATCATCAAATAAAAATCAGTACTTAATAGGTTTTAAATATAATCAAAAACTTATTTCATTGTTAAGCTAATTTTCATGCTTGCTTCCATGAGATATTTGAGAGATATGTTTATTGTAGGTAACTCAGGCAGACCTTTAATTAAAATAGTTGTCGTTTTAAGGGAACCATAGGACTGTAACTTTAAGACCAATATCGGTAAATGGGAACCATAATGATAAAAGGTTGCGGTAAAAATATATGTGCAAAAAAATGTGTTGGTATAATATGTTCTTATCCGGATTTTCGATCCCTGAACTCAGCATGTCAGTTGTTGATATTTGACAGTAAATTGACTCTGAAGTACAGTAGTTAGACTTTTACTATTAAATCGACAATGGTTGCTTTACAGTTTTTTTATTTACTTTTCTTTATGAGAGAACTGGAAACGAGTACTTATCAAATGGCTAAGTCTTCTTCTATTGTGTCAATAGCTTAAAACTGTATAAATTTGGCCCAGTAAAATGCAACATTCACGGCTGAGTCAGAGGCCACAGCCAGGTCATTGTACATGAGTGCGGACAGCTGGGGCACGACAGCAGGTGGTCCACCTTTTGTACCGCCCCACTTCTTCCTATTCTCCATGCACCTACCTACACCAGATGCCTGAAGCCCGAAATAGCTAATTAAACGTGACAGTCTACTTTCCCTCCAAAAACTTGTTATCATATCAATTCAAAAGTTTTTATTGTTGAACATAGTTAAATAAGATCTTTATATAAGTACCACCATTATGTCCTTGAGTAGAAAAACAATAGTTTTTTCACATTGGACAAAATCAAATTGACAATAACTAAAAGGTCAATGTTTGTCACAGAAACATGGCCAGCTACATAATGCGCCGTGCGCTGCTAGATGCAGTCCGCGTACCAGTTGGAGCCCGGGCCAGCAGCGAACTGTCCAAGGTAGGTCCATTTTACGGCTTATTACTACATAGTATTAAACAAAGTCGCTTTCTCTGTCCCTATGCTTAAATCTTTAAAACTATGCAACGGATTTTGATGCGTTTTTTTTTAATAGATAGAGTGATTCAATAGGAATGTTTTTGTGCCCATGAGAAGCCGGGGCGTGTCCCTAGTATACAATATACCTTTTTTGTAACGTGATCATTTATTTTTTGACTCAAAAAGGGATATTGGTTTATTTAGGTTAATTAACAGGTAGTTATAAATATTTTTTAAAGTTATTTATTCACAAAAGTCAGTTGAGTAGCTTGAAGTTACGAATTAAAAAATATGTATACCCAAATCGTTTTGTATTATATTTATCAGAGGAATAAATAATAATATACCTGGTGATGGTTTTCAGAAAATATAAAACAGGCGGCCGTTCGGTCGGATAATTTCAAATTTATCTGAATAGCAGATTTTTGTACTTGTAATAAAAAAAAAAAACATAAACTTATTATGTAGCATACAAAAAGGAAGAAGGCTGGAATTACTCAGTCCCTTAAAATTTTATTTACTTGTTTTATTTAAACTCAGTAAAAATGTTGCAGGTTGGGAACCGTGAGTGGGTGGGCTTCGGTTTCAACGGACAGCCCAACTATGTGGACAGGCCTGATTTCCCGCTCCCTGCTGTCAGGTTCCGTCCTGATACCCCTGATATTAAGGTAAGTCAAAAAAGCCATGCTCTCCTTGCAGCATTAAAATGTAACGCCCAAGTGGCCATACACAGGGCCCAGAATAGATATGACTGGAGGATACTAACTGCCAGCTTGAATTATGGTAGTCACGACCCTTAGCCATGAGGAACACAACTTAAAAGAAGAAAAAAACCATTATCCATAAATCATCTTCATCTGAGCATTTTTCTATTTCAGGAGAATCGTTTTTTTTTTAAATAAAATAGGAGAATCGACAAGAATGGAAACAAAAACGGGAGGCGTTTGCCCAGCAGTGGGGTGGGACCTAAATAGCTAGTTAAAAATTGGTTTCTTACCTCAAAACGGCTAAAAAGAAAACCCTTATAAGATTATTTGTTGTTTGTGTGTCTGTCAAACTTTTTTTTCTGAAGAATGCATGAACATTTCAAGTTAAAATTCATAACATATACTCAAAGCTTTCTTTGGGCGCGAGCCCGGGACCTCCTGAGTACCAGGCAGGCATGTTAACAATTACGCCATGGAGGTCGTCTAGTAAGTAGTAAGAAACGCTAGTGCCAATAATAATGTATTCTTTAAACTTATTTATTTATAGTAATACTAATAAGAATTATTTATTAATCCTTTACTATTAAACAAGCAATAAATTTATTTGTACTCGCGTTTTCGAAAACGGCTCTAACCAATTCTTTGAAATTCTAAACATAAGTTTTTACATAGTCAAAAAGATAATCTATCTAGGTTCCATGTCTGGGAAATTAATTTTACCCATATTCTCACGCAAAAAGATGTTCTGCATAAAACGAGCGAAGCTCGGTCGCCCAGGTACTGAAACTAAATTGAATTCTTTTTTACCTAGGTCCTCCGTGAAAAGGAAAAGGGTGACTGGCGCAAGCTGACCCTGGAAGAGAAGAAAGCGCTGTACCGTGCTTCCTTCTGTCAGACCTTCGCTGAGTTCCAGGCACCGACTGGTGAATGGAAGGCTATATTCGGCTGGGGTATAGCTCTCGCTTCCTGTTCACTGTGGATCTATATGGCTGTTAAGTATTTCGGTAAGTCACCATCATTAATCAAAAAATCCTATATCATTAAACGAGCAATATTTGTATATCCATACTTCCCATAGATTAAAAAAAAATTTGCGTCACTTAAAATAGATATAACATATGACATTAAATGTATGGGAACCGTGCGCGCCTAATGCGGGGGGTAAGGGCTGAGGTAAGGGAGGGTAGGAGGGGGGGTCCGTCACCAAATACACGTCATATTATGGAATGGCATACACGTAAATATCGTGTATGAGTGGTAAGACAGTTTAGCTTGTCATGCTACTTCTATTAGAGCCGCGTTCCTAGTTCTATGATACTTCCATACTAATATTATACTAATATTATAAATGCGAAAGTCTGTCTGTCTGTCTGTCACCTCTTTACGGCTTAACTGCTGGACCGATTGTGATGAAATTTGGTGTGGATATAGTTATGCACTAGCATATCCTACTTTCGGGCGCGATATAACTGAGGCGCACGCGGGCGGAGCCGCGGGGAACAGCTAGTACGTTTATATATATAAATTTATTTGTACTCGCGTTTTCGAAAACGGCTCTAACGATTTCTGTGAAATTTCAGACATAAGTTCTTACATAGTCAAAAGATAATCTAGATAGGTTCCATGTCTGGAAAAATAAAAGAATATCGAATCGCGCGCGGTTTCTACACGCAAAATTTTTTTTATTATTATCTATGAGGAAAATTCATTTTACCCATATTTTCACGCTAAAAGATTTTTTGCATAAAATGGTAGTTGAAGTACAATAACGAGCGAAGCTCGGTCGTCCAGCTACTAATTATAAAATGTCAATAAATTGGAATTAAATAAATATATATTTCTATTTCTAGTATACGGTCCACTGCCGGAGTCCCTCAGCGAGGAAAGCCAGAAGGCTCAGCTGAAGAGGATGTTGGACCTCAAGGTCAACCCCATCGATGGCCTCGCCTCCAAGTGGGACTACGAGAACAACCGCTGGAAGTAAACTTATGGTGAGACTTCTATACATACATATATATTTACGTCTTTAAGAACCCCATACGGGGTGTAGAGCCTTGGGGTCATTAGACTATGTTTATCATGATGAAACAGGAAATCAATAGTGATGGGTTGCTTAGTCGCATCGCCTATAACATGATTCCCCCATTCCACTATTCCCTCGGTCGACTTTTACGGCTTACGTGGGAAGAGAAGCAGCTGATACGGCTGCCATCTGGTAGTCGTTAAAGGAACCACGTCAGAGGCCGATCTATCGAAACGCTATAGATAGTCGGCTATCGAGCGGCGAGACAATCTGTAGCCCTAGTGTAAGGTTTAATAAACGGAGACGCTAGCGACTGCGTTAGGATTTTGTATGGAATTTCTTAATTACCTTACTATCCGCCAGAGGCGCTGTACTGGTTTGTCATACAAAATCGCTAACACAGCCGCTAACGTCTGCGTTTATAAAATATCATACTGGATTCTTACCCATTACATATTATGCCATAGTCATATATCATATAAAATAACTAGCGGCCCGGTACGTCCTTTTCCATGTAAAAATGTGATAAATGAAGAACCGCTCGACTGATTTTGTGCAAACTTCACATAAACTGTCTACTAAATAGTCCGAACAAAGCAAACATTTATTTTGGATAGCTGAGCCTGAACTTGAGTTATACAATTTCAACCAAAAGTGGCATTGATTTTTATATTATTTACTAGCGACCCGCCCCAGCTTCGCATGGGTATAAAAACCTTCCTCTTTAATCGCTATATCTATTAAAAAACCGCATCAAAATCCGTTAAGTAGTGAGATTTGAGCATACATAGGGACAAAGGGACAGAGAAAGCGACTTTGTTTTATACTATGTAGTATATCTTTCTCCATGATTTCAGGAGTTGGTATGGTGCTGTGCTGCGGCCGCTGGCTGCTAGAGTAGACAATTGTAATATAAGCAAATATCTGTAAGATAATAAATATGTGATTCCAATCATATGCTTGTTTTATTTATTTTCTTACATTATATCAAATACTAGGTGTTCCCTGCGATTACACTCGCCAGTAGGATTTAGGGCGTCAAGACAAACGATTATTAATCACCTCTACTCTCACGGGTCTACTGGAAGAGATTTCTATTGAAATAAGTAGTACCTTTGTACTTAATGTGTTTTATGTTGTAGCCTATATTCGTATTTTTGTGTACTTACATAAAGAAAAAATAAATCCATACTAATATTATAAATGCGAAAGTCTGTCTGTCTGTCGGTCTGTCTGTCTGTCACCTCTTCACGGCTTAACTGCTGGACTGATTGTGATGAAATTTGGTAGGGATGTAGTTAACGACCTGAGGTCAAACATAGGCTACTTTTGGGCGCGATATAACCGAGTCCCACGCGGGGCGAAGCCGCGGGGAACAGCTAGTAATACGAACAAATATACAAATTCACTTTCGCATTTATAATATTAGTTGGGATAGAGTAGTACTCACTGTATTTGGATGTGAATTACGTGAGTAAAAGTTCTGAGCAACACGGCCAATGGAGTAGCCATACGATGCCTTCCCCTTTGTCAAAGTATAAGCCCAATCGGCATATGCAATGTATTAGCGTCAGTACACAAATTATTTTCTGTTTTTCATATTTAAATGATGGTGGCGCTAGTGTTCACCGAGGTATTATCTTAAGACCTTAGTGAACACTAGCGCCACCATCATTTAAAAATCATTATTCACTAAAAACACAAATCAAATCACTAAAAACACAAATCAAATTCCGTGTTATGTAATTAAGTTATAGTTATTCAATTATAGTTCCATATAGTTACAAATTGCAAAACTGCTAAAAGTGGCCGTTTTAAGATAGAGTACTAAAATTTAATATGTTTAAAATTAACTTTAGATCCAGAACCTTAATAACACGGATTTTTGATAACTTGTGTTTTCAGTGAATTATGATTTTTAAATGATGGTGGCGCTAGTGCTCACCGAGGTCTCGTCTTAACAAATAAGATTGAACAATAAAAAGCAAATAGGGAACAACTTTTTAATTTTCTTATAAAAACATTTCAACATAAATAAACAATATCATTTAACTGAGCGTTGTTTAAACAATCACGCACACGCGCTAAATTTATTCATATCATTAATTTAATTTTGTTTACTTATTAAAATTGGGGGTAAATTCAACATGGAATATCTACGTGCATTTATATTTTCATTTTAATGTCAAATTTTTATTTTTTTCTTTTTATTTGAATAGTTTGATGGAACAAAAACGGTTTTTTTTATCTGTAGCTTTCCTTTTGTTTTAATTTTACAATACAAATGATTTTTGGACGCCTGGGACTGGCTGAAAATAATAATGACTATGATGTTCGTGCCTGAAATGCGTATTATGTATTTGCTTAAAATTATTGTTAATGCCTATTTTGTCCCACTGCTGGGCAAAGCACTACCCTGTAACAACCTGTAGTGTAGTGCGTGTAAAATAAAACAGGAAAATAAAAAAAAAATTGTGTTGATGAATTGTTTTTTACAATAATGAAATTATTTCTGAGCAAGAGGAAGAAAAAACTGTTTTTGTTCCAACAAGTTAATATCATTCACAAATTATCTCAAGTAATTTATTATTTTAATAATTCGTTTTAATTACAAAAATACTGTTGAACAATGCAGGTAAACCTACACCGGTCGACGGGTGAAAATCACCCGCCTAATTTAAAAAGTCATAATTAATACTCAAATAAACACCTATCACATTTTTTTATAGGTATTCTATCAACATTTACTTTTTTGTCTAATTTATGGAAATATAGAAGAGTTTTTATTAATCCATTCATTTAAAATCAATGATGAAATTACAAAATGACTAGAAATAGGACTAGATTTTAAATTAAGAATATTTTGGTAGGTAAAAGTAACCGCTATAGATTATTCTTTTTTTATAAGTTGACGGATTTGCTGCATAGTTGTTCTATCAGAAGTTCTTTGACTTAACACTGTTATAGTTATCCTTAAGACTGGGTTACGTTACCAAAAAACTCCTGCGAAAAATAAGAAACATTTTTTTTTATACATACCTATAGTTTTTCTAAACAACATGCAAAGATAGGTATATGTTTCTCCGTGTTTGTTTCAGTATTATTTAAACATGTGTACAAATCCGTCAATTTGATAATAAATATTTAATAGCTAATTAATAGATACCAAATCTATTTTTTTGCTACATTTACGATATTACATATTTATTAATGCACCAAATGTAATAAAATTAAAACAAAATAGATATGGCTAAGGTATATCTGAACAAAAAAAAATATCAATATGATAACAGAAAAAAAAATGTTTTTTTTTTTGTTTTGTAATTAGGGGAACATTTAATAAATTTAAATTGATTTTCTAAGTTAAAAGAAGTAGATACCTATTTAATTTAAGGTAAAAGTCAGCAGTTTGAAAAAAAAATAACAAGCGATGTGTTTTTATGCACATGCTTTGTTTTAAATATTTTCAAGTCACGATGATAAAAATAGAATTTAAAATCTATTTGGAATAGATACACATAATATTATTAAGATTAAGGTAACATTAAAAGCGACATAGAAATATAGACAGATGGTTCATTACGCGCTAAATATAGATTTTTCCTTATAATAATCATAAGAAAATGTTTGGGAATTTTATCCCATTTCCCAATGCTTGGGTTCAACCAAACTACATTATGTGCCTAATCCACTTTTATAGAACACATTTTTTTAAAAGTAAACAATAAATATTGTATACAAAAATTTAGTATGTCTCACTTACTATTAGATATTTAGTTTTAGCATCTAAAAAGATTGGAAAATAAATAAAATACGTACAAATTAAAAATAAACCTTTACATAATATATTACTTATTAGTACTTAGTAGGTATTTATTGGGGGGAAAATTTATATAATTTATAATTTGTAGGCATTATCAAGTAAAAAAAAATCTATTTTAATTTATTTAAATAAGTATGTATAAGTAAAAAAAAAAAAAAAACATTTAAGCGGTATGGATCTTCTACGCATTGGTTGTTCTACACTGATTGTCTAACTAACTACACATTATATTCATTTACACATTAAATGACGTCACATATATTCACCTTTTGATTTTTTTAGGCTTTTCGGAATTTTATTATCTCTTAAAAATGTCTCCGTTGTCCTATTAACTGAAGACAGTTTCACTTCACTAATAAATAATAAAAATACTAATTTGATAAAAGCTAGTTTTTCTATTAAATCAGCCATTGTTAAAAAATAATAGTCAACCACAGATTTAAAAGAAATCAAAAAAGAGAAAAAACTTCTTTTCTTAGTTTTTTTTTAAAAGTTTGTGTAACCAGCATACATTAACACAATCACCAAGAATTATCTGTGCTTAAATTCTAAGTATTTATAAATTAATTAAGTATAATGAGCACATTATTATTTAACATTAAATAAAAAGTTAAAATAATTTTAACAAATATCTACCTAGTATCGCCTATGAAATTTCAAAACGATCAATCAGATAATTTGGAAGTCAAATTTTGGCTTTCAATATCACTCGACTAAACTCTGAACAAGACTTTACCTTTTTTCGCCGAATTTCAAATTTTCATGTTTTGATAGATCATCAACAAATGTAAAATAATATTCATAATCTTTCATCTTAAATTTGAAATAGACATACGGCTGTATTATCCTATGTCATCACAGAACATACCTACGTCAATTGGAGCGTGTTTCTTTTTTAATTTTGGTAAAGTAAACGTATCCAATGGAACATGTTTTTTTTTTTTTTATTTGCCGCTCGAAATGCCTTACATACAATACAATCAGCCAAGCTTATCAAACAAAACCAATATTCCTTTTTGTTTAATAATAAAACTACCTATTAAACTAAATAAAAAAAACCTATAATTACTAACTAACAGAAGTTAGTCAAAACACGAAAATCTGAATTATCAATCACAATTAACGCAAAACTGGAATGTAACACATAAAGTATACAGAGTCAAGTCTTGTCAATTCAAGTTACAGGGGCACAGCCCCTAAGCGAAGTACTAGTCACGAAAGGGGAACAAACCCCCGACCCCTCCGGTGTCCCAGTCGGCCACTTCCACCGGACCGAAGCATTCGTCGAAGAACTGCTCCATAGACTTGTAGAGGTGGAGCGAGGAGCGTTCGAACTCGTGACCTTCGTCTGGGTACACCTGAAACCATAAAAAAAATCTTGTGGAATCAAAATGGCTATAGATTTTAGTATGTTTTGCCCAATACTTGGCCACCTCTATTGCGAGGTGATTAAACATTTTAATATCCTTTATATAGTGCAAGAGGCAGGAATTAAGGGCTTGATGATGGTTTCTTATTTATTTGTTGACACTTACTTTTTCATTCATTACGTCTTACTCATTCATTGATTGACACTTAGAATAATACAATAGGTGGTTAGTATCTTGGCATTCTACGGTACAATGATTAGATTTTTTTTTTATTCAATGATTTATATGTTCTATTATAAAACTCATACTAGGGGCACTTGTCGCACGCACAACCGCGCGTATTGGAATAGTAGGGTGAATACATTATAACGATCTTTGTGAAACTAAATTAAATTTATAATTTTTTAATTGATCGAATACTTTTATTACGCAGTTATCCATCCACTATTTGAATGATAACGGTGTTTATCCTGCCATCCTATATTTAACTTACCTTCATCATAATTTATTTATTTATTAAAACTTTATTGTTCCATAAGTACAAAATACTTATACAATTGGCGGACTTAATGCTAAAAGCATTCTCTACCAGTCAACCATTGGGAGAAACAGAAAAACTGTGCGGCGCAAAAAAGTTAAAAGGGAAAATAGGTACTTAAAAATAAACAAATTTACCACGATGGGTATTTTAATGCATATCATATTAAACTACGTAACATACATACACAATACATAAATATACATACTTATACCCTTACTTATATATCTACATATATTAAATATATATATATATATATATTTATATACTCGTATGTATGTGCATAGATGTATGTATGTATATATATATATATATATATATATATATATATATATATACATATATATCTACATATATTAAATATATATATATATATATATTTATATACTCGTATGTATGTGCATAGATGTATGTATGTATATATGTATATATATATATATATATATATATATATATATATATATATATATATACATACATACATCTATGCACATACATACGAGTATATAAATATACATTATATAAGCCTACATAAATACTTTTACGAAAACTTTCACAAAGAACTTTCACACGCAGAAGTGAGCATGAACTCTTTTTTTAAAGGTAAATTTAGAAGAAATTTCTTTAAATATATCGGCAGGCAAAGCATTCCAGAGTCGGATGGATTGTAATGTGTAGGAATTTGCCATAAAACTACTGCGAAATAACGGAATAAACAGCAAATGAGAGTTAGAAGAACGAAGCTGTCGGTCGTGAGAGTCTGCAAGAAATTTGAACTTACATTTTAAGTATTCAGGTGACTGAGGATTCGTAATAATCGAAAAAAGTGTACACAGAAGCCTAAGTTGTCTACGTTGACGAATTTGCAGCCATCTAAGCTTGGAACGATAAGACGATATGTGGTCATATTTACGGAGGCAAAAGATGAAGCGAATACAATTATTAATGAGATGGTCTAGCTTATTGAGGAGATCTTGATTAAGGTCCGGATAACATACATCAGCATAGTCCAGAATAGGGAAAACTAACGTTTGGATTAATAGAATCTTAGTCTTGATGGGTAAGAAGTTTCTGAGCCGATTCAGTTGCTGGAGAGTAATATTTATAGAGCGACTGATTTCAGTGACATGAGCGGTCCAACTGAGAGTGGAATCAATATAAAGGCCAAGATTTTTTACAGAATTATGGAAAGGGATAACGTTGCCATTATAGGTGATTGATGAAATAGAACTAAGATCAAGCTGATTAATTTGTCTACTACTACCGATAATTATTGCCTGACATTTGGTGGGGTTGACACTGATTCCAAAGTCAGCGGACCACGATGAGACAGCTAACAGCGCTGAGTTCATCCTGGCGATTGCCAGATCAATATCCTCAACTGAAGACTGTGTGTAAACTTGTAGATCGTCAGCATAGAAATGGTAAGAACAGCCAATGAGAGAAGAAAGAAGGTTTATAAAAATAGAGAAAAGTAAAGGTGAGAGAATGCCACCTTGCGGTACACCGGTAGAGAGGGTATTCCAGTCTGACAATTCACGGTCCATGCGAACTGCTTGTTGGCGGCCACGGAGGTAATCAGAAAACCAATTTACTACACAGGGAGAAAATCGCAGATGTTGAAGAATAGCAAGAAGAATATCGTGATCAACCATATTGAAAGCGTTCGAGAAATCAATTAAAACAAGTATGGTGACCATCGTACTCTCCATTCCTAAACGAATATCTTCAGTGACTTTGAGCAGTGCAGTAGCAGTGCTGTGACCAGGACGAAAGCCAGACTGAAAAGGAGTAAGAAGAGAGTTAGAAAAAATAAATGAAGATATTTGAGCATGCACTACGGCTTCTTGAACTTTGGAAAGAAAAGGGAGAATGGAAATAGGCCTGAAATTATTTAAAGCTTGAGGGGATGAAATTTTAGGAAGAGGGATAACAAACGCTTTCCGCCAAATGGAGGGAAAGTTGCCAGTGACGAGAGAAAAATTGATTATATGAGTCAGAATAGGCAGAATTATATGAAGTATGTCTGTGATCATTTGCCGGCTCACAGCATCACATCCTACAGCTTTGGATTTAATGCCTTTTATAATTTTGCAGATGTCATCTTCAGTTGCAGGTGTAAAAGAAAAAGAAATTTGTATAGATTGGGGCATAGCGGAAATCTGAGAAATAGTCGCCGATTTACGAGCTGGGTCCAGAGATGAGGAAGTAGAGAAATGGTTGTTGAAATCATTCAGTGAAAAGGCAGAAGTAGTTGAGCAACTGTTTTTACTTTTTGAAAGTCCTTGAGAGCGGAGGAATTTCCAAATATCAGCAGATGAGGATTCAGACAGGTTTTCGCAGAAATACTTCCGCTTCGCAGCTCTTACCATTCCATTGCAGCGATTTCGGGCTTTCTTGTAAAGAGACCAAGCGTCATCAGAGCGGTCACGTTTATGTTATCATAATGGCTATATGGACTCTATATTGACTTTGCCCATGGCCTCTACCTCCCGCTCGTTTGCCTCGTTCAAGCCCTCGTGCAGGAGACAGTGCCCCTAGTATGAGTTTTTCATAACGCAGACGCTAGCGACTGCGTTAGCGATTTTGTATGACAAACCTGTACAGCGCCTCTGGCAGAGTAAGGCAACTAAGAATTTCCATACAAAATCCTAACGCAGTCGCTAGCGCACAGGGGTACAGGACCTAGGGCACGACAGAACGTGAGCCATCGAGCTCACCTGGTGCGTGTACATAGCCCCGGCCCTGATCAGCGCCCTGGCCAACGCCAAGGCGTGGTGTTCGGGCGCGGCCAGGTCCGCGGTGGCGTGCGCCAGCAGCAGCCTGCGCGGCGGCAGGTTGCCCGCGCGCCGCCACACCGCGCCCACCCCGAGCGCGCCGGCCCAGGACCCGTAGCCGCTGTACCGCTCCGTCCAGTAAGAGTCTGGTTGGCGAGATGAGGAATATAGAATTATATAGCAACAGCGTTTTTCTGATTACGTTATTAATGTTATGCTTTAGGGGATTTTTTTTGGTTATTGTTTATACTGCAGCAGTGTCGTAAATAGGGCGGTGCCATCGGTGCCCAGGCAAAGGACGTAGATTTTGGGGGGCGTCTCAGTTAAAGAAGCTCCGCTAGGGCGCAGAAAATTTATATTATCTAAAAAAAACAAGGTCCCATTGTACCTATTATCTAAAAACAACAAGGTCTCGGTTATAGAAGCTCCTCTAGGGCGCGACAGTTTGTATTATCTAAAAAAAAAAAACAAGGTCACAGTTATAGAAGCTCGCACAGGGCGCAGAAAAGGCTATTTACGGTACTGGTCTATATATGTGAAAAGCAGCGGCTCTCTGAAATGCCTGAGGATTAACTCTTTGAAGTGGCAGTGGGTGGCACGTAGCACGACGAAACGATAGAGGATGGGACAGAATAGTTCTGGAATGGCGACCACGCACCAGAAAGGGCAGCAACGGACACACCGGATGGTCAGAAGTCGCAGGCAGCGGCTAGATGCAACTCGCTTCCAACCGGTCATTTTGGAAATCCTTGAGGGGGGCCTATGTCCAGTAGTGGATAGCCTATGGCTGAAATGATGTTGAAGACTCACTGTAGTGCCTGAGGTCTGTGACGGGCGCGACGGCGGCCAGACAGCGCGTGACGTTGCGCGCGTCGTCGGCGGCGAGCGCGGCGGCCGCGCCCGCGCCGTACCCGCGCCCCCACACGCCCACGCGGGACCCGTCCACCATCTTGAGGTTATCACGGAGGTATCTACAGGAAAATAATACAACATTATTGCTGAGGCCAGCACCCCCAGTTTGACTTCTGCGACTGCGTTAGGGTTTTGTAAAGAATTTCTTAGCTGCCTTACTATCCGGCAGAGGCGCTGAACAGGCTTGTCATACAAAATAGCTAACGCAGTCGCTAGAGTGTGCGTTAAGAAAAACTCATACTAGGTGGCTTACTACCATCTCTTAAAACTATATAAGAACGAGTGAGTAAGCGAGACAGCGCAATACATGATGTAAAGCGAGAAATTAATCAATTCACGGGCAAGCACGCTAAGGTGAGCTATAAGTATTGCGTTGGTACTACGGCTGTCTACGACCGCTATTCCAGTGCTACGAACGCCAAAATTAATACCAATCTGATCACACTTTTTTTTATGTTATAAGTGTATATTTATGTTTTAAGTGTTTCGTTTTAAGAATAGTACAATGTCGTGAGTAATTGATTATGAGTCACATGACATTGAACTATACTTCTTGTCACCAATATCTTCCAAGATAATGCTAAGTAAAATTCTTTCACCGCTTAACTTAGCCCTCTGACTAACTAGACTAGACATGACTAGAATGAATAACATTCAAATTATTTCAAACAAAATTAGATACGAGTACTGGCAAAAATACGATATATGTTTGATTGCCATATTGTGGATAAAAAAATATATATATGATGATCTTCTATGATATTAATATAGAGTAAGCGGAGGATGCAACTGGGATCCGCTCGGTTGAGGATACTCACGACAACACAGCTATTTGGTCTTCTACATCCACTGACAGCAGTTTATTATATATTTCTGTTTTCATTTCTTCTCCCTGAAAAAAGTCAGTAACAATTGTTTTATACGCAATATTAGTAGAAATTATAAGACAAGCCAAGACAAAAATTATTAATTGCTCCCTATTTATTACATTTGTAATAACATAAAATTTAAAAAACCCACGACACATTTTCTTTTTAGTGTTGACGGTTGACTGATTTACCCCCCACATATTATTTGCAGACATTAGGTAATTTCCCCACTTACACCCCCGGAGCTTTGTAACAGCTCAACCGATTTGAAAATGAATTTAACATATTATTTTGTAATGTGCACGTGATGCGATTTCATTTGAGACCCCACTCAAGTATATTTGCAGACATTCGGTTGTTCTTGTTTTCATTCACCCCCAAAACTTCTAACACTTCTTACAACCGACTTTCATCAAACATGCCTTAAAACACTCGCCCGTAAGTCACTTTTAATACGAAAAAAACTAAATTGAAATCGCTTCATCCGTTCGGGTGCTATGATGCCAGAGACTGACAGACAGATACGTCAAACTTATAACACCCCTCTTTTTGCATCGGGGGTATAAATGCCGACCTGTCCCCCACTGCCTCTGGCATCAATCTCGGCCACGATGAAGTTCCTGGCAGCCGCCAGGTACCAGCTCCACGATGGCCACCACTTCTCCGTCACCAGCTGGCCCCCTGGCTCCGCTGAGCTGTGAATAACATTCTAATTTACGTTAATTATCAAAAAAAAAGAATTAATAACTTCCTAGAGCTAATCACACATGACCTAAAAAGCTGAGATACAATTTTTATTATAAGAGCACGGAAAAAGAAAGCATGGAAATGGCAAGTAGGCGTTGCAAGGGAAGCATTAAGATTTCTGTGAAAACATCTAGGCATGTATCTCTGCAAATTCAGTAAAAAATGCCAGCAGTGGTGTTTTGTTACATCATAAAATTGGAAAAAAATGACATTACTACATAGTATAAAACAAAGTCGCTTTCTCTGTCCCTATGTCCTTTTGTATGCTTAAATCTGTAAAATTACGCAACGGATTTTGATGGTTCTTTATTAATAGATAAAGTGAAGAATTCAAGAGGAAGGTATTTATGTCCATGCGAAGCCGGGGCGGGTCGCTAGTGACTAATAAAATGCATTATTTCATTGCTACGTATCATTTCAGTGTAAATATGTGCGAGTTTTGGAACATAACATTGGTTTCCGAATAATTATTGATCATTATTTTCATGCTTTCTCTATTCTGTGTATAAGAGATACATGAAATTACATAAAGAGATTGGGATGTCCCCTAATCCCCATCTCTACTAAAATAATGAAAGAAAAAGAGATGTTTGCTTGTAGATTGATGAATGTGAGTGCACACAATACTTACACGTGTAAAACGAGCGGCAGTGGCAAGTCATCTGTTTCTCTAAACCCTGGTGGTAGAAGGAGACGCACCCTGGCCTCCCTGTTTGTTTGCACCTGGAAAAATCATAAAATCTGCGAAAAAAGACCTCAAAAATTTTTTGCATACGGGACAGTCCCAACAGCATTCTGAGAACGCTGGCAGATAGGCTCTCATCTCCGGTGTGGGCTTGTCTTGTGATGAGGGTGATCTGTGAGATTTCACTTTTATTTTTGGTTTTAATTTTTTTATTTGTTTCTTTCTGTGTTACTAACAAGTCTAGGCTAAGTTGTACTAACATTTTATATGGATCTTAAGTTATCTGAAATATTTATTTTTATTTTTTTATTTTTAAGTTTGTAGTATTTGGAGTATCTACTTACTGTTTTATAGTACTTTACATATATTAATCGATAAAATAATACAAGACATAAATCGGCAGACACTGGGTGTGATCTCGATGTCAGACACTGGGTGTGGTCTACATCTCGGTGTCAAACACTGCGTGTGGTCGACATCTCGATGTCAGACACTGCGTGTGGTCGACATCTCGATGTCAGACACTGGGCGTGGTCGACATCTCGACGTCAGACACTGGGTGTGGTTGACACGCGACGTCAGACACTGAATGTGGTCTACATCTCGGTGTCAGACACTGGGTGTGGTCGACATCTCGACGTCAGACACTGGGTGTGGTCGACATCTCGATGTCAGACACAGGGTGTGGTCGACATCTCGCCGTCAGACACTGGGTGTGGTCGACATCTCGCCGTCAGACACTGGGTGTGGTCGACATCTCGACGTCAGACACTGGGTGTGGTCGACATCTCGATGTCAGACACTGGGTGTGGTCGACATCTCGCCATCAGACACTGGGTGTGGTCAACATCTCGACGTCAGACACTGGGTGTGGTCAACATCTCGACGTCAGACACTGGGTGTGGTCGACATCTCGACGTCAGACACTGAATGTGGTCGACACTCGATGGCAGGCACTGGGTGTGGTCGACATCTCGATGTCAGACAAAGGGTGTGGTCGACATCTCGACGTCAGACACTGGGTGTGGTCGACATCTCGAAGTCAAACACTGGGTGTGGTCGACATCTCGATGTCAGACACTGCGTGTGGTCGACATTTCGACGTCAGACACTGGGTGTGGTCGACATCTCAACGTCAGACACTGAATGTGGTCGACACTCGATGGCAGGCACTGGGTGTGGTCGACATCTCGATGTCAGACAAAGGGTGTGGTCGACATCTCGACGTCAGACACTGGGTGTGGTCGACATCTCGACGTCAGACACTGAATGTGGTCGACACTCGATGGCAGGCACTGGGTGTGGTCGACATCTCGATGTCAGACAAAGGGTGTGGTCGACATCTCGACGTCAGACACCGGGTGTGTTCGACATCTCGAAGTCAGACACTGGGTGTGGTCGACATCTCGAAGTCAGACACTGGGTGTGGTCGACATCTCGAAGTCAAACACTGGGTGTGGTCGACATCTCGATGTCAGACACTGCGTGTGGTCGACATTTCGACGTCAGACACTGGGTGTGGTCGACATCTCAACGTCAGACACTGAATGTGGTCGACATCTCGATGTCAGACACTGGGTGTGGTTGACATCTCGACGTCAGACACTGGGTGTTGTCGACACTCGATGTCAGACACCGGGTGTGCTCGACATCTCGAAGTCAGACACTGGGTGTGGTCGATATCTCGACGACAGACACTGGGTGTGGTCGACATCTCGACGTCAGACACTGGGTGTGGTCGACATCTCGATGTCAGACACTGGGTGTGGTCGACATCTCGCCATCAGACACTGGGTGTGGTCAACATCTCGACGTCAGACACTGGGTGTGGTCGACATCTCGACGTCAGACACTGAATGTGGTCGACACTCGATGGCAGGCACTGGGTGTGGTCGACATCTCGACGTCAGACAAAGGGTGTGGTCGACATCTCGACGTCAGACACCGGGTGTGTTCGACATCTCGAAGTCAGACACTGGGTGTGGTCGACATCTTGACGTCAGACACTGGGTGTGGTCGACATCTCGACGTCAGACACTGGGTGTGGTCGACATCTCGATGTCAGACACTGGGTGTGGTCGACATCTCGACGTCCGATACTGGGTGTGGTCTACATCTTGGAGTTAGACACTGGGTGTGGTTTATATCTTGATGGCAAACACTGGGTGTGGTCTACATTTCGATGGTAAGCAATGGGTGTGGTCTACATTTCGATGTCAGTACTGGGTGTGGTCGACATTTCGGTGTCAGACACTGGATGTGGTCTACATCTTGGAGTTAAGACACTGGGTGTGGTTTTTATCTCGATGGCAAACACTGGGTGTGGTTGACATCTCGAAGTCAGACACCGGGTGTAGTCGACATCTCGAAGTCAGACACTGGGTGTGGTCGACATCTCGGTGTCAGACACTGGGTGTGGTCGACATCTCGATGTCAAACACTGGGTGTGGTCGATATCTCGATGTCCGACACTGGGTGTGGTCGACATTTCGATGTCAGACACTGGGTGTGGTCGACATCTCGACGTCAGACACTGGGTTTGGTTGACACTCGATGTCAGGCACTGACTCGACCACACCCAGTGTCTGACGTCGAGATGACGACCACACCCAGTGTCTGACATCGAAATGTCGACCACACCCAGTGTCTGACGTCGAGATGTCGACCACACCCAGTGTCTGACATTGAGATGTCGACCAAACTCAGTATTTTACACCGAGATGTAGACCACACCCAGTGTCTGATATCGAGATGTAGACCACACCCGGTGTCTGACATCGAGTGTCGACCACACCCAGTGTCTGACATCAAGATGTCGACCACACCCAGTGTCTGACGTCGAGATGTCGAACACACCCAGTGTTTGACACCGAGATTTAGACCACACCCAGTGTCTGACATCGAGATGTCGACCACACCTAGTGTTTGCCATCGAGATGTAGACCACACCCAGTGCTTTTTTACCCCTAGTTACAAGAAATGTATATTTTTTTTAAATCACTGCTGATGGTCTCACACCACACACTATATTCATATCACATCATACTGTCATAACTCTTGTAAATAGTGTGTAAAAAGCTCTACTATTGAAACACTATTTTGGTACGATTTTGTCTTAACGTTAGCAGAATCGACGCCCTGGCTAATTAATATACATGGTAAAAACTAAGTCTTAATTAAGTACTTAGGTACCTATATACAGTTATTTTATTTTGTTAAAATATCCAGTCGTCGAGAGAATAAACGGTGTATACTTTACCTCGTCTCTCATTTCCTGCTATACTCGTTAGTAAAAGTGGGGCGCAGTCTCTTTCCGGCAGTCGTGGCAGTAGCATATATATTTATTTTGTGATTTTATTCCTTTAAATGTTTGCTGTCATAACAAAACTGTAGGTACCTCAACTCTGAAGACTTTGGCCTGGGGTTGCGCCAGCGCATCGAATTTCTCCCGCAGCGGCGCGCCGTCCCACAGCAGCGCGCGCCGCGCCCCGCGCGCCGACACCACCATGAATACCGGCGGCTCGGGGCCCAGGCATTCCTAAGCATGATAATAGATGGCGCTGTTACGAAATACAATTCTTATGCAAGCTATATTATATGGCGAAACATTCAGGTATCAAAATTAAATTAACAATGTAACATCTTATTGTTCCATGTTTTATGTAAATAAATAATTGAAAAAATATATATCTTATAGAGAATTAATGAGCGTTATAATGAACTAGCGACATGCTCCGGCTTCGCATGGACATAAAAACCTTCCTCTTGAATCACTCTATCTATTAAAAAATCTGCATCAAAATCCTTTGCGTAGTTTTAAAGATTTAAGCATACAAAGGGGTATATGGACAGTGCCCCTAGTATGAGTTTTTCTTAACGCAGACGCTAGCGACTGCGTTAGCGATTTAGTATGACAAACCTGTACAGCGCCTCTGGCGGATAGTAAGGCAACTAAGAAATTCCATACAAAATCCTAACGCAGTCGCTAGCGTCTGCGTTAAGAAAAACTCATACTAGGGGTACAGAGCAAGCGACTTTGTTTTATACTATGTAGTGACAGTGATGGAGTCTCGCAGCGGCGGCGGCCCGACGTCGAGCGCCGCGCGCTGATACTACCATTAGTGCTGGCAGTCCGAGCCCAGACATTCCTAAACATGAGAATAGATGGCGCTGTAATGAGAAACAATATCTCTTGTCTAATCTAAGTATATTACAGAGTCATAGAGCATTATTAAATTAATCTAATATGTCTCGCAGTATCACAACGTCCCATACGAAGCGCACGTTGCACCCTGATACCACCATGATACTGGTTATCCGGGGCCCAGGCACTTCTTAACAGGTCAACAGATGGCGCTGTTATGATTACGACCCCGCTTCAAGTTACTATTACCAACCTGAACATAATATGAAAAGTTCTTGCTAAACGTGATCCTGTTATACAGACAAACGGTCGGCAGCGAGTCGTTCTCGTCCGCAACGTGTGGCAGCACTGTCGACGTCGGCCACGGAGACAGAGGTGATGTGGAGTTTTCACCTTCCTGTAAAACAGATTTTTATATACAATTACACTGGCAACCCACCACCTCTCATGGCTCTACCAACTTTTCGGTTTTACGAGCCGAATCTCGGGATAGTGCGCTGTACCCCTAGTATAAGATTTTATAAACGCAGACGCTAGCGACTGCGTTAGGTTTTTGTATTGACTTTCTTAGTTACCTTACTATCCGCCAGGGACGCTGTACAGGTGCACAAAATCGCTAACACAGTGCCTTAGGATTTGGACTCACTCATTCAGGGTTTTGAGGAGTAATAGACTTTGTAATACAAAATATGAATGAATCATCATCATTATTTCGTGTAGGCAGTAGGTGTCACCTACTGTCTACGGTCAATGGACCATACACAACCTGGTGTCAGAGTTTCAAACCGCCTCTCGGCCTCTGACGTGGTTAATATAACGACTACCAGTTAGCAGCCGAGACCAAAGGCTCTCGTGGTAATCGAACCCACGAGCCCAGGGTCTACAGCACTATGGATGAATGAGGAGTAAACAAGGACTACTTACTGGATTTTCACTAGTAGGTTCCATGGTACTTTCAACCGGCAGTGTGTCAGCTCCAGGGCAAGTTAAGCAGTGAGCAGCTGGTGGCCAACTAGCTTCGTCTTCTGGAACTTCAACTCTATATAGATGGCGCTCCCCGGGCTTATCTGGCGCGGTGCCTATTGTGTATCTGAAGAAGAGATAATAATATATGATGATGGTCATGTCGATGGCCTGGTCAGTTGCCGGAATAAGTTGGATGAGAAAAGCACAAGACCAAGAGGAAAGACGTGCTTTGCTAGATGCCTACATTCATCTTAACGTTACTTATTTAACATTGATACAATAAGCCAGCACGGCTCCAAATAATAAAACACTAGATGGATTATTCAAAATGTGGCTCATGGCAATACTAATATAAGGCGGCCTCACATCCCACACCAGCAGCTGCGTCAGCTGAATTCCCCTGCGTTGATGCAGTCTTGGTATCCTGAGCCAATTTCACAGCAAGTCCCTAGTCGCCGGTGTCAGCGACAGGCGTGGTGGCCAAGACTCCGGCGTGGCCAGGGCTAGTTAAAAACAACCTTTATGCAATTAAGAATCAGCTATGGCAAAAATACTTACGAAAGGCGTTTCCTCTCGACCTATCCTGCAACAGTCACATGGCATGCTTTCAAGTGCCACGTGGATCCGCAACAGCCTAAGCCTGATCATTGGCTAAGGCTGGTCAAAAGCTAAGAAACCAAAGCTTACAAAAGAATTCTTCTTTCATCCCACCCCAGCAACTGCGTCAGTTCAAAATTCCCATGAGTTAACGCAGTCTTGGTGTCTTGCGTCGTTTCACAGCGTCTCCAAGTGTCGCCCGCATCAGCGACAGACGCGGTGGTGAAGACCCCTGCACCATTCGCATCTCACGCTAAGCCTGATCATTGGGAAGTGCTAATGATAAATGACTTACAAAAGGCGTCTCCTTTCGTCCCACCCCAGCAACTGCGTCAGCTCAAAATTTCCTTGCGTCAACGCAGTCTTGGTGTCCTGCGTCAGTTTGACGGCATGTCTCCAAGTGCCGCCCGCGTCAGCAACAGGCGCGGTGGTGAACACCCCGGCGCGGCCGCCGAGCAGCGCGGCGCCCCCGCACCAGCCGCACTCCTCAAACGTGGGCTCCGCGCCCAGACCAGACCATCTGCTACCGTCGGACTCGTCGCGGAATATCTGGGAGAGGGGATTTGCAGAAAAGATGATTGCGTTGATCATAATACATGTACGAGTAACATCCCTATTCATTCTTCTCTTCTTTTTTTTACATTAAGCTTTATTTTTAATAAATACATTTGTTAAGGGTTTTAGCCATAATTTCATTAAATAAACCATAGTTTTCGTTAATGATGTAAGTTGGACTTAATACGTCATACCACTTTCAAGTCGTGTTCCTTATAGTTGAGGGTCGTGACCTTATTACTGGAGGGCAAGACTCACTTCGGGTCGCTGCGCCATTTTAGTTAGTTAGGAGCCTACATAGCTGATTGTGAACCTAATGCTGGTTTATGATACTTGGATAAGAAGAATGGATACCTGCAGATTACGTTTCTCCATATTTTACTCACATCTTGGCAATTAAAAGACTGAGCGTTGCAGATGCTGACGATGGAATAGTTTTGCGGTCTGTTGAGGAGTAGCACCGCAATCTGACGTTCAGAGATCCAAGTCGTCCACCGGACATACCACGCTGAAAGAAATATGTTATGATGAGAGATTCTTCAAGTGACTTCCTTAAGAGTTACGAACGTCTTTTGTTTATAACCTAAGAACAAAATTCACAACTAGCAGTTATGTTTTTTTACTAGTCGCTAGAAAGAGCATGCATGCGGTGCCGCGCTGGTGCCTTCAAATGACTATGATTTTTTTTACTTAGTTTATAAAGTGGACACAAATCAACTGAAAATATTTTAAGAGCAGATTCAGATCACTAATACTGAACAACTTTTCCGAATAAAATTAAGTTTATTCGGAAAAGTTGTTCAGTGTCTGAATCTGCCCTTAAAATATTTGCAGTTGATTTGTATATATAGTGTTGTATATATAGTGTAGCAGTTCCACCTTATATATATAGTGTTGATCGTGGCTTTGTCTACGTGTAATATCTCAACCACAAATTACTCAAAATAATTTTGTATAATTATAGTTTTACTACACTTCTTCAAACCAACAGACATAGTGAATTGAATAATAAAACTTACTTTTGTCCACTTGCGATGAGAACTGTATCGGATGAGGGAACAGATACTTTGGCGTCTTCAGGCTGACCACGTTTACCGTCACTACTGGGTTGTGGGTATTTACCTGTCGACAACAGCAAATAAGAAAAGTACAGTAGAACCACTTTTATAAGTTACCTCGGCATTGTTCAATGGCGCAGAATAGCGCAACCGACCGCTGACTCAGGTCGAACCATAGTGATATAACGAACTTATTGCTACTACATAAAAATTTATATCAAAAAGCAGCAGGAGTCGAGCTATCTCGCTCATCCGACTACCGATATGAAGCGACGGCGCGACGGTGCTGCGAACTCTTGATATGGCGCGTACGCATTAACCAATATTACGGATATTTTTGAACCTCGCAAATAATTGGTTTCTGCGCAGGTACATCGGTGTAACTTATCTTATTTATTAATTAAAAAGTGGTAATAATGGTAATTAAGTTTTCCTACAATGGGTACAGCTACATACAACGTAAACGTGTAACTTTGGACATTAGAAGTGTCACGTGAGCGTTGCCAATCCTTAAGGAATCTTTTCAAGCTTTAAAGGTTACCCCCATGTTGTCACTTGGGAAAACCATGGCATTATACCATAATTATAGCGTACGCGGGAGAAAATCATCAACTTATTGCTTGCAAGACTGGAGTGAATAGAAGAAGAATGTATTCCGTGTTGATAGTGAGAATGAGACTGTTGGCATCAGGTCTAGTAATTCCTCACAACGCATTGTGTAAGAAAGCAAGAAAGTGCAGTATATTTCAAAGCCCGGAGACCGGCAAACGTGTCTTATAGGTATCTTACAATTTTACCTTGGGATATCTTAAAGTCCGTATGCTAGGATACGCCGGTGGTTCTTGCTGGTCCAGCCCATACCACGGGTACTTGTGCTGTTGAACCTGGCTGTCGTTGTAGCTGACAAACATCAGGTTCTGGCCGTCAGGACTGAACCACATAGCTCGGTCCAACCGCAAGATCTGAGTCTCGTAAAGGAAGTCTGGCACACCGTTGAAGATTACCCCAGGAACACCTAAAATTAAGAGAAATTTTATGACATTTACCTATATCTGCAATGCTCATATAGCTTGCAATGGATTGTATACTTAAGTTTTCAGTCACATCGTACGAAGCACGGGAGCGGATATTCAGTCGCCCTTTCCTTTGGTATTATCGTGGTTCCAACGTAGGTACGTGTGTGTTTGTCTGCATCTCTGTGTAATTACCATATACTTTGTGTTGAGTAATGGAGTTACAATGAAATGAGATATCTGGAGTTTGGATTTTCATCGCACTTTAATGAGGTTCCCTACACTGATAGTAAAAGCGTAGAATTGTACACTACTAGACAAGAAGAAGTGAACCTACAAGGTATAACTTCTGTAACTTTTTTCCTTGCTTTAGGATTAGATTTGAAAAAAAAAATCTCACCATTCTTCGTGATCCTGCAGACCAGAGTTTTCAGGACTTTAGGCTTATAGTAAATATCGTTGTCATGGATGAAGACCAGACCACCTCCCGGAGTTGGCGCCCACTCAGCGTACTGCAGAAGTGGTGCACTTCGGTCGTCTTCTACTGGCGAAATGGGGATTTTGTTTCTGGAAAAACGTTTTTAATATATTAAAGTTTTGAACCGAAGCTGATTACACCAGTGACCAACTGTGTGTATGACCAGGAGGGGATTCAAAGGGAAAGCACTTGTATGAAGAAGAAGTGAGGCCCATGCTATCGCTTGTTAGGCCAGTACCCCTAGTATGAGATTTAGATATCGATAGGATACAAGGGGTTTTCCCTTGAATCCTCAGCTGGTTGCCTCAAGTCCAGGAACAGCTTTTCTAATATTTCTACTCCACTTCGTCCGATCTTCGCCGTTGTGTGGCGTACCCTGGGCTCCGAAGTATAAGTTAAAGCTGCAACTAGAACAAAACGCTCGGAAAGAGAATGCTAAAATGATGATCTATCCTTACCATTCTCTGCATCACTCATTTGATTCATCATCATCATCACTTCAGCTTCAGGCTGTCCACTGCTGAACATATGCCTCCTCCAAGGATTTCCAAAACGACCGGTTGGAATCGGCCTGCAACCAGCGCCTGCCTGCGACCTTCTTCAGGTCTTCTGACCATCTGGTCAGTGGGTGTCCGAACTGAGCTTACCTTTCGTTCGTCGCGCTACGTGTGCCGACAACTTCACAGAGCTAATCCGCTGGGCTATGTTAGCAACCTTTGTTCTCCTACGGATCTCCTCATTTCAGATCCGATTTGGTTGACTGGTAGATAAAGCCTCAGGCTTTAAGTCCGCCATTTACAATTGTGTAATATAGTTAAATTAATAAATAAATCTGCAATAAATAGCCAGCTCACCTGTTATTTACATCATAAACGTGGTACCGAGCTAGACGGGCGTGCCTCCAGCCTGGGCGCACGTCGGATATCAGGAGCACGAACTTCAGGTCGAAGGAGACCTTGAAGTCGACGGCATTCAGCTCTCTCTGTAGAAAAATATACTCGTAGATAAATATATTATTACTATCTGGCCTGTACCCCAGTGCCCCTAGTATGAGTTTTTCTTAACGCAGACGCTAGCGACTGCGTTAGGATTTTGTATGGAATTTCTTAGTTACCTTACTATCCGCCAGAGGCGCTGTACAGGTTTGCCATACTAAATCGCTAACGCAGTCGCTACCGTCTGCGTTAAGAAAAACTCATACTAGGGGCACTGGTATGACATTTCATAAACGCAGACGCTAGCGACTGCGTTAGCGATTTTGTATGATGATTTGTATGTGTGCGGATAATAAGGTAAGTAATTCCATACAAAATCCTAACCGCTCGAACGTACTATTATCACTGTTTAAACCTTCCCTGGTACTATTGAACTTCCAGAAATATTTAAAGACCAAAATTAGCCAAATCGGTCCAGCCATTCTCGATTCTCGGGTATTAGCTAGACTCACGAACTGCAATTGATTTTTAGTGTTCCGTAGTCCACAAGGAAAGGAACCGTTATAGTTCTCTCTCTAGTTCAGAGGAGATCCTAGAACTAGAATGTTGTAATTTGGCAAGAACATACATATTAATGACGCCAACAAAACAGTAAAATAAATTTTATATAATATATAAATAGTATTTCATAGATTATATAAGTAAATTTTTTGGGCCGCACAGTATTTTCTGTTTCTCCCAATGGTTGACTGGTAGAAAATGCTTTTAGCACTAAGTCCGCCAATTGTATAAGTATTTTGTACTTATGGCACAATAAAGTTTAATAAATAAATATTTATTGACAGAGTGGCAGACTATCAGACGAACAAATAGGTATTGTCAGCGTATTCCATGGACTTAGGAAAATATTCTCTTAATCCATTGAGAACTCGATTCGTCTTATTCTACAGAAAATTGGACCCGAGCGTAATCCGATCGCTCTTTTTTTATATAATCGCGTCGAAACATTGAATGGATAATCAAACGTAAACAAATGATGTAGTCCCCCGACCATAGATAAAAGAATTAGCTGGCGTAGCGCGCGTTTTTCAAATTCTTTGCGAGTTTTTGGAGGGATAGTAAACTGTCGCTATGTCCGCGCTGTATTTAATTTCCAAAACTTAGGTTTTTTCGAGTGTTTGTGCATAATATTGGTGGTTTATTATTCGCAAAGTGTTCGTGAACAAGCGTGAGTGTTGGGAAGTGATACAGTGTCGATTACGTGACTTTTTATCTTTGTCACCAAAATCTCCATGATATAGCTAAGTGAAATTTTTCCACCGCTTCACTTAGCCATCTGACTCAGACTAGACTTGACTGCACTTGACTATTGACTTGAATTTTTGACTCGACTGACTTAAGTAGGACTGAAGAAGATTAATAAATTCAAGATAGGCCTTAAAGGACTAGATTCCATGGCCGTAAAAACTATTAAAAAAAATCTAATTCTTTGCCCCGACGAATTTCAATATTGTGTTGGTTATAATCCATAGACTATTAAACATTTATTTTTCCAAAAAACAAAATCCGACCTTCTTTTGTTTACATACTGAGTCCAACTTTGACAGATATAGAAAAACTGAAGCACATAGGTGTGCAGGGTCAACTGTGCTTGTCACCAACACAATATGAATTAATACCAAGGAAAACCGAACGTCAAGTACCTATAATAAACCATCAGCTGACGTGAGGGGGTTATTTTGATTTTGAAATCAAACTACTGGGTCGATTTTGATAAAATTTCAGTGGGACGAAATTGAAAGTATATTCATTCGAATTTTCAAAATCGTCCAGAAATGACGGAGATATAAGTTAACAAACAAAAAAATATTCAGGCGAATGAAGAACCTAAGGAGGTTCTCCATTCGGAGGTTTTTTTTGGAAGCCGTCAGTTTTAAGGACTGTTATTACGTCCAGTTCTTCGACGTTGAAAACCACACGACAAATAGTCAAACACAATAAAATTGCGCAAAAAAACGAAATAAACTCACTAAGCTGAGTTAAACTTAGCTTAGTGAGTTTATCTCCACAAATTGTCCTACAAAATACAAAGCTAGTATTTCAGCGCCAAAACCCGTTTAATCTAGGCATAAAGTAATACAGCGCTAGTAATTCTCGTCCGCTTCATAAATTTTACGGTTTGAGGGTAGATTGAAATAAAAATGGTCATTTGTTGCAATATTGCAGGACAGTTTTTTTGGGAACAGAATTTTTTTAGTGTCGCCAGACTCGCCAGGGGGCTTAGCCAAAGTCACAATAGCAAAACGTTAACGAGGTACGACAAGAACAAAATGTATGGGGATGACATAAGATTGACCACGTGATTTACCGCAGCATACGTTAATCCCACACATTTTATTCTTGTCGACATTCGTTAACGTTTTGAAATTAACATTTGGCTTTGGGTGCTGGTATGGCAGGTACAATTGCTTGACAAGTATATCCGAAATCACGGGCTCGAGGGGTCAAGGGGTCAATCAATGCAGTCGATGGTTCACCTTCTGTCGTGCCCTAGCTGCCCTGTCTCCTGCACAATGGAGGACTTGAACGAGGCGAATGACCGGGCGGTGGAGGTGGCCAAGTACTGGGCAAAGTCAATACAGAGTCTATATAGCCATTATGACTCGAAAATAAGAAGAAGAGGGGTCAATCGACCCTGTATGAGTAGTTTACGTTCCAAAACCTATTATTTGCCACTAATTGTTTTTTTATGACCAATACTGTATACAAGAAATCTCGACACTGGCAAAAATAAGCTTTATAAAGAAGTTTGATTGCCATAAAAAAGAAGAAAAAAAAAAACAAATGTGAATGAACTGTTCGATTCGGTGTGTATTAGAATGTCATTGAATTCGGAGGACAAGTGCCAAATTTTTTGCCTAATTAAGCTTGTGTGGTTTGTGTAAACAGAAACGTCCAATTTTTTGTGCGTCAATTTTTAAAGCCCTAGAAATTGTGAAATATGTATCGGTTAATTATAATTTAGTGTATGTATTCAGTAGACATATTTTATAGTATTTTTTTCTATATGTATCACAAAATAGGCATTTATGTAATTCATTAATCGCCGACAATCACATTTTCTGCTTGGTCCAATGGCTGACTGGTAGAGAATGCCATATGGCATTAAGTCCACCATTTGTACGCTTTATTTTTAATTTGTACAAAAAAGTTTTAAATAAATTAATAAATTGTGTAGTCTAATCGCTGCTCTCAGATTTTACAGGCTGCCTTAAGGCAAAGAAAATAAACACTATGCGAAAAGGTCTGTAACACATAATTTCGAAATATTAACAAGAAGTGGCATAGCGCACGAAAAATGTGTCACTAGTTTGACTTGCAAGCCAACGTTTCACAGAAAAATGGGCGGGGAATTTGATTGCGTCATTTATTGCCACGGCCATTCTCAGAAGGCTTAATTTAGAGCGTCCAGTGCAAAATTTTCATGTAAACATAATAATATTATGTGCTGTTTTTTTTTGTAAAGTAGCTAACAACTATTACTATGTGTTGCACTTTAAAAAATATCTCTATATTGCATAGTATAACAGAATTATTTTTTCAAAACATTGTTCTTAAATTACCACGACGCGTCCACGCCCTCTCCCAGTTTGGAAACTTGTCTAATACTAATTCAGAGAAAGAGTTTTAGTTATTTTAGATGGTTTTTTTATATTAAGGAATATATATATTTAACAACATATCAAAAATACAACAAGTTACTAGTACTTTATTCGTCAAAATTATCAAATGAAGACGTGTCCGACCTTGGACAATAATTGCCAAAACCACTTGTAATCGAGGGCGTACCTCCCTAAATAAGAATTTCTGGCACATCACTATAGCACAGGTCCCGAGCCGTCTGTGTTGTCGAGGTACTCGTCGAGTGTGGTTGTGCGCTGTGTCGAGTAAACGCCAATTAGACACCTAAGTATCCAATTGCCATGACTTTGGTTTTCGATTTTTCTAATTCATGTAGCCTTGGTTAAAAACTTATGAGTTATTGTTAACTTATTCTTGTTTATTGAAAATAAAGCAGATTTCTTGGCTCTATGGATTATGATGTGTCTTTATGAGAATTCTGTTTATTAAGTAGCTTTTTTTTTGGAAAATCATGTTTTTCTCTAAGGGCCACGACGCTTATTGCCACAACTTTTCTAATTGCCATCGCTGCTGTTGTTTAAAAATAAGTATATAACAGCTGTTATTTAAGGTGATACCACGGTGAACACTAGCGCCACCGTGAATTAAAAACCAAAACAGCTGTTATTTCCGTTAGATTTAAGCAAACTCAAACGAATAATAAACTAATTATAATGTTGAATTGTTGCGTTTTATATGATAGTTTCTTAACAAAATTAATATATAATATGTAAATATCTTCTTTAAATACATAAGCGGTCATTATTCAATATATATGGAAAAATTCAAGTTTCTAATTACCGGATCGAGGTAAAATTATAATTTCTAATTGTCACAACCATCAAATATTTTAGATACCGATAACTTGGATACTACATAAGCTAAATAAATGCCAATACGATTAAATTCACAATTGATTCATATTCATTCTCTCTACAGTCATATTTCATGAATAAGTTCAAAAAATTAAAAGGGTTGTGGTAATTGGACTAAGAATGCCAAAATTGAGAATGGCCGGTCACTGTTATTAGTCGATAATATGTGGCTGTTGTAAACTACTTAATACATTTCTAATAAGGTGTGGTGTGGCTTACATGGGTATACATGTACTTATTGAAGATAAAAAGAGATAATACGCTGCCACACTGATTCTGGAACTAAATCCGCGTCAAAACATTTAAATTCGGATAATTTCTCTGTTCTGTGGTCGGTAAGCTACTTTATAGAGTGCGTTAACACAATACATTCTAAAATAGGCCTAACCTTTGTAATTGACTGAAGATGTATGCCAACAGGTGGGTCAAAGGTCAGGCCACCTGTTGAGAGGTTATATAAATTCTTAGTACTCAATTAGTATAAGTAAAGGCCACAATGCCTCACCTGTTGGAGCGCCTATTGTGTCCATCTTGTAGTGGATATTTCCAAAACAAAATGCAACTTTAGTAGCAATGCATAACGTATATATATTTGCTTACTTTTATTCAGTCACATGTCATTCTACTTAATATAGAAAGTCCGTCGTGTTTCTTGTAAAATCATATGAAAGTACAATATTAAGTAGTCTAATTGTAATTAACCTTAAAATAAGCCTCAAATAAAAAAATAAACTTGTAATAAAAAATATCATTCATTCATTCATTCTATTCTTCATATCGATCTGTCTTGTAGCTTCTAGAAAGATTTATTTTAAATGTTAATTTGAAAAAAAAAACACCTTTGGGTAAAGTTAAGTTTGCGAAACAACTAAACAAAGTATGCTTCCCGTGGGAATCGAACCTTCGACCCTCAGGTCTACAGGCAAACGCCTTAACCACTGGACCACGGAGGCAGTTGGTTCATAACGTCACAAAACCAGGACACAACACCAGTCTATATCTACACACCTGAAGCTGTATCTGGGCATATATAAATAGTGGATCGAGAGTCAGTTTTAATTGAGTAGCGAGAAAAGTAACGGGTTAGGAACATGATGAAATAGAAAATCTGACAATCTTAACTAACTGACGAACAAGGAAACTTGCGAACCAAGAAACCAACTTAATAGGGAAATTGGCGAATTTAGGAACTGCCTAATAAGGTAAACTAGAAGATAAACTGGTGAATTAGTGAAAATGACTAGCAAGGAAACTGGCCGGTGGTACGCTAACTCATACAATGTAAGAGTATACAAATAAATCATCCAATCATGTTACAGTTGAATTATACTACCTACGCACCGTAAATACCAACCTTGCGGAGTACAACTCAACCAGTCAAAATGACAATCGTACTATTGTAGCAACAAGAACTGTCATATCTAGACCGCATGAGGATACCTACATCATATAGCAACAGGCTCGGACGAAGAATTAGGTATTGTCATTCTCACACTGGCCGGGTCTGAATTACGTGACTCGAATGCTGACGTCATCATGTCCGGAGCCATTTTGTGAAACCACAGGGGATCGTGATGCATGTCGTGATTTTGGCGGGAAATGTCTGCCATTTGTTTACAGGGGTTCGGTGGCTGTTAAGGTTTCCTTAGCTATTTTGAAGCGAACAAATATAGTTGTATATATGTACATATAAACACGTCTTAATCCCATACGGGGTAAACTGAGCCTAGCCTAGGATCTTCTTAGATCACCTTCCGCATGACGCAGGTGCTCACCGGGCACGGTTGCTTCGGTGAGTACCTGCACCGCGTGGCCCAGAGGGAGGCCGAGCCCAAATGCCACGATTGTGGCGGGGCTCAGGACACCGCTCAACATGTCCTGGAGCGGTGTCCTAGGTGGAACCGGCAGCGCCATAGTTGGCCGCCGCGCTAGGCGGAGTGGACCTGTCGCTCCCGAGTGTCGTCAACGCGATGCTCGAGAGCGGCAGAGCTTGGACGGCAATGGCCTCCTTCTGCGAGACCGTTATGTCGCAGAGGGAGGCCGAGGAAAGGGACCGCGAGGATGACCCCCTCGCGGACCCGATCCGGAGGCGGAGAGGGGGGTGCGACGCAGGAAGCGCCCCCATAAGAGTGGGACTAGTAAATAGTCCCACCCGGTGGCAGAGGTCCTCCAGGTGTCGGAGGGCCTCTGGGAGTGGTGAGCCCGGTCTCTGATGAGAGACCGGCCAGTCGCTGAGGCGTCTTGTGCTAGTTAGATCCGAGGCGCCTCCATGCAAAGCGGCCGACGGCACCCGCAGGGGTTTAGTGAGTAGTCTGGGCCGACTAGCGGCCCAGGAGTCCCACACTCTGTGCGTAAAAGCTTTCCCCTGCGAAATCAAAAAAAAAAAAAAAAGGATCTTCTTAGACCACGTTTGGCATTATGGTAGTTGAAACAGAAAATCAATATTATAGTGATGGGTTGCTAGCCGCATCGCCTGTCATGATTTTTCCATTCGCCAATTCCCTCAGTCGACTTTTTCGTGGGAAGAGAAGCAGCTGTTACATTCTGTTTTTCTTTTTTTCCCAGACCAGCATTTATTGAATTATTACTACCCTGACTCGGTGAACTCCGTGCTGCCTTAACGCACTTTTCTTACCGTTTAAACTTTCCCTGAACTTTCACAAAATATTTCAAGACCAAAACTAGTCAAATCGGTCCAACCATTCCTGAGTTTTAGCCAGACTAACGAACAGCAATTGATTTTTGTAGGTATAGAAGGTAGAAGATTTCTTTATTACACCAACAGCTTAAATCTCGTTAGTAACGTACTCTACACTTTAGAAGGGTTAACTGATGATGTAACTAGAGAAATGTATCGGTGAACTATATTCGTTTTCCACTAGTAAAGTGAATTCAAATAATGTTTTTGCGTTTGTGCATACCAATTACTTCGGAAATCTCGATAGTGGTTCGATTTGAATGGTGTATTTGAATCGGTAGTAGTATCTATATTTTTATATTCCTTTTGATTGATTTGTATGTGCCATTTTTTTTATTTATTATTTTAATTTTATTCTCGATAAAATTGGCTCATGTAATAAATAAATATAAAATATATTTGTTTTGAGATAGTTTACCCCTCAAATTGAACACATCACACAATCATAAAATATATATTTAATCAAAGCACAAACATTAAGCTTTACGTATTACGTGACCGTTTGGGAGCATGGGTTTTTTTAAAGGCTTAAAACTAACTAAAGATGGTCAGACGAACGACAGGTTTTCGATAAAAACTGGCGAGAAAGCGCCATGGCTAGGGATACATGGAAGACGATTGGGGAGGCTATTGCCCAGCAGTGTGACATAAACAGCTAAAAGAAAAAAAAGAAGGCGTTACTTTGCGAAAGTCAAAGTAAAATACTAGAAGTAAAAGTAACTTCTCTATTTAACTTTTTGCGCCGCAAAAAAACGTCAATTGACAAAATTTGAGTCAACCGAAGTACGGCGGAGCTCAAGATAGAAATGCCACATCCCGACGTCCAATCTCAGTCAGGCCACGCTTGCTATCACTTCACATGTACGATCGTCAAAAACACGCATGTCCCGCTAGCTTACGAGCTTCTCCACTACCTACATCTATGAAGATAACTAGTCTAAAGGAGAATAGACTAACAATATCATCATCATCAACACCATTTCAGCCGCAGGCTGTCCACTGAAAACTTCCACTAACAATAAGTAACGATGATTTTATGTAAATTCATACATTCAAAATACTACTAAATAATAAATACAACCTGCACAAAAATAAATGAATCAATAATCATCAAATAACGATTTCAAAATGGCGAATGCCAATGCGAATCCTAAAACTAGTAAAATATTATATTTTGTGGTCTATTGATTGGTTATTTATATGCTAGTGTCGACGGTTTCGCCTGTATGGTTAGCACTACATAGTATAAAACAAAGTCGCTTTCTCTGTCCCTATATCCCGTATGCTTAAATCTTTAACTACGTAACGGATTTCGATGCGGTTTTTTTAATAGATAGAGTGATTTAAGAGGAAGGTTTTTATGCCCCAGCTTCTCATACGAGTATAGTGTCCTTTACCTTTCAAATAGGTAGAGATGGTTCAAAGTTTCCACAAAGAAAAAGAAAATTACATTATTATGGTACATTTTGTAACTGTCTGTTACAAAATGTTTAAGTATAGAAGTTTACACTAAAGCTGCTACTCCAAGTGAGAAATGCCGCTTAGAGCGACCAATCCGAGCCAGGCCACGTTCTTCGTCACTTAACATTCACTATCGTTACAAAAGCGCATGCTCGCAAGACTATTAATACCCTCGCAATACGGCAGCATTCAGAACCAAATTTTTGAAAATAAATCTATAGTATCTATACTTAATATTGTAAAGCTGAAGAGTTTGTTTGTTTGAACGCTTATAACTTGAGAACTACTGGTCGGATGTGAAAAAATATTTCTGCATATTATAGCTTGATTCTTGAGGAAAGTCATAGGCTATATTATATACACACCAAGGGCGAGTGAAACCGCGGGGTACAGCTAGTTTATTGAGAAAATGAGAAATTCTGTTTCCTTAGAAGTTTCGAAACAATTTATTTTACATCCAAGACGCCTACCGTCCCTGACAATTCATTCTTTGTCGGAAATTCACTGAAAGAAAAAGTCATTTGTTCTCATCTGTTTGTGGATTCTTTATGAGCTACATTATTTTAACCCCTAAAGTAAAAAGAGGGTGTTATGAGTGAGTACTTGAAATAGAGTGATTTTTCTTTCGTGTTCCTAATAGCTGAGGGTCGTGACCGCCATAATCCAAATTGGCAGCTAGTTTCTTTCAGTCAGTTCTGATTAGGAGTACCCGAAATAGGCGGATGTGTATGACGAGAGTGATGAGTTTGGAGGAAGCGAGGAAGGTCTGTAAGTATCGTAGCTAATGGAAATCTTAAGTCTGCGGGGGATAGGCGTGATGACTTGTATGTTTATGTACTAGCTGTTGCCCGTGACTCTGTCCGCTTGGGACTCGGTTGTATCGCGCCCAAAGGTATGTTTGACCCCTGGTCCTTAACTTTATCCAAACCAAATTTCATCAAAGTCGACTCAGTGGTTTAGCTATGAAAGCGTAACCGAGAGACAGGTAGAAAGACAAATATACTTTCGGATTTACATTATTTAGTACGGAATGTATAAATATGGATCTTACGAATGTAGAGTTGTTCATAAGCAGTCTTGTGGTCAAGTTTTTCACGTTGAAGAGTGTGAGACCACCCCAGCGGTCGCGGAACACCAATTCCTCGTCTGAAACAAACAAACACACAGTGTTTAAATAAATAAGTGTATAGGGACAAATCACACAGATTGAGTTCGAGAATTGCGTTATGGGATACTAAGTCAACGATACTATATTTTATAATAAAAACATATATAGATAAACAAACATCCAAGACTCAGGCCAATCAGAAAAATACCATTTTTCATCTTGACCTGACCGTCAATATTGTAATTTTAGTAAAAAAGAATTTTAATCAACACTAATTTACTAATATTAAACCTAAGCCTAGGTTGGCTTGGATCAATTTGTCATTCTATTTGTTTTTTAAAACATTAGAATAAAATTTTTAAAGTATTTTTCGTAACTATATTACTCCGCGCAGATTTTCTGTTTCTCCTAGTTATAGAATTAGCATTAAGTCTATAGATTATATAAAGTATCTTGTACTTATGCTACATAAAGTTTAAATAAATAAAATTACGCCGAGATGTCGGAAAAATTTACGGGGTTTATATTAGGTTTAAACAGCGCACAAATCGTCATAATATTGACTAGAGAGAGTACTATAGATTATTGTTCTACCTTCATTTGAATGATTACAATAGGATAGTCACGTAGGACATCAATGAGGTCGTGTGTCGTCACACTACAAAGGCTTCTTAGCAAGTTAATAAATCAAGGTATCAGAAAAAACAATCACTAACATAAAAACTTTCTCTTTGTCCTCTACAACATGTCACTTGTCAACTTTGTGGCTGAGCTGAAACTTTGAGCTTTGTAAGTTGGCGTGTGTTCCAAAGTTCGATATGTAAGCTCCGTGATGTATGTCAGGAGCTTTTCGACACTAATATATTCTGGGGTAACACTAGCATATTGAAATAAATTATATTCACCAGTAGTTTGCAGCTTGATTATTAAATAGGCATTAAATATTAATAAAATATCTTAACTAGTAAATATGTCTTTGTCTTACTTTCAGTCGGACTATAAAAGTGACCTATCTTATTTAAATATAACAAGATATAAAGATGAAAAAATCTAAATAAAACATTTCGTTAATATTTTAATCAAATACAAAGACTATTTTTATAATTCACGAAACTCTTTGATATATCTAAACCAAAATAATTATATTTCATAAAAATAGCAAACACAAATAGCTATATTAACTAAAATGACCCAGTACATTCATCCAACACAATTTGATGGTAGCCCCTGGCCGAGTCGAGTAGTACGAACATAGTAAATTGCTGTGCTGCCTGCGTCTTACTTCGATCAATCACTGAGGGTACACAAGACAGCTTTTACGGAGAATTATACACACGGATGTAGGGATTTAACCGAAGATTCAGGTATTTTTTTCATTATTATATCTGCTTTTTGTCTCTACATATAGAAAGTTTCTGTAATGGTTAACCCATGTTACTCATTTAAAAATTAAAAATTTATAAAAAGTGTAAAATATCTTGATTACTTACTCGTCTGTTAAATAAGGAAATAATAATAGATAATTATTTTTTGTCGGATCATCCTTTCATATAATATGAAATTTAAAAAAAAGTTGATTACATAAATTAAATTTAAAATTGTTGTAAAAATACGGTGTTTTTTTTATTAAATTCTACAGGATAGAAATATTTTTTTTAAGATATTCTTATTTCATCGATCTTTAAGCGTGCTAGCAATGTGTCCTCCAAGTTCAATAGAAGGGCGTTTGTCGCGACAAGACAGATCACTACCTAATTGAGATTTAATATTGTTGTCTGCCATTTAGGGAAAATCTATTAGATTTTGCTGTTTTTAGTATTCTGAGGGAGGGTTTATATCAGGCAGGCGGTAGGTCATAAAAATATTTTTGAATTTAAAGATCCATGGGGGCTGATGGGGGACCTAAAAAGTTCAAGTACTTCACGAAAGAAACAACAAGCATACAGCAGCCAGCTGAGGAAGCAACCTCAAAATCGCTGAGTTGAATTAGAGTTTGTTATCACGGTTGAAAAGTTTGCCAGCTTAGCGTGTGATACAAACAACGCTGTTACAAGTTACCTACCAAATATAAAAGCAAAATGAAAAGTACAAAATGTTAATATACAGAAGTTGTACGCAATTAATAACACGTCCTTCAGTAGACAAATGAGGCATAAAAAACACTATTTTACACCATAGCAGTTCATTGGCGGCGTAATAGCTCCGAACCGGATAGATCGAGATCCGGCTCGAGCGAGTTAGTTCCGGGTTGGAATCGACGCCATATTGCTTCGTAATCATCGGACAGTTGTGGGTTTAGGACGCGATCGGGAATTTATAGCCGATCCATAAAATTAAATAAATCTGGTGCCACAATTTATAATATCGTTATTTATCACAAAAGATAAAGTAGTCATAGCCAAGAAGGCTTAAATTGCCTTCCGAAGCACGACTATAAAAGACTTGATCGGTGAATTATTATTCTCATTTCTTACATCTCACACATCACGCAAAATGTCTTCTCATCCACCTTAAGATTGGCTGGAAGAGAGTGCATTAGCGATAAGTCCGCCTTTGTACCTTACCTAGTTTAAAAACAAAAATGTATACATTTGTTTGGTGCAACAAAGAGTTTTTTTATTCTATTCTATTCTCATCCATAAATAAACATATTTCTAACAAAATATCAACGACCCTCGCTTTGTATAAGATACTCAGCGACACTAATTGCCAATTACTTATTCCTGACAGATTTCTTTGCCATTTTCTTTATTTGATTGTCCCTTGACTTTTGTTGGTCTCGTCCATTTGTATAAATAAATATTAATTTGTGATAATTTATCCATACTAATCTTTTACTTCCTATTTATAAAAATCTATTGCTGTTCGTCTTGCTAAAACTCGAGAATGGCTGGACCGATTTGGTTAGTTTGGGTCTTGAATTATTTGTGGAAGATCAGGGAAGGTTTAAATCGTAAGAAACGTGTGTTCAGGCGGTACGGATTTGGCCGGTAGCTAGTATAATATAGAAATTAATCCATATTGATACTAATATTATAAATATGAAAGCTTGTCTGTCTTTCTGTCGATCTGTTATGCTTTGACGATTAAACCGCTAAGTCGATGACGAAATATGGAATGAATATAGTTAAAGACCGGGAGTCAAATCTAGGCTGTTGTTTGGCGGCGCTATATAGCAAAAGCTAGTCCTAAATATTTTGTATACCCAGGCACCAGCACACTCGAGGACATCTACGCCATCTATAACAAGATTTTTAAAACTCAGATGCTAGCGATTGCGCTAATGATTTTGTATGACAAAACCTGTACGTACATCGCCCCTGTTGAATAGTAAGGTAAACATACAACCTTACACAGTCTGCAATTATAAAATATCATGATAGTCGTACTGTACGAAGCTATGGACAATGTCAGTGACGGAGTTTTGATCCTTCGTTAGTTTACCACCGCTTCCAAAGCGCAAGTGGAGAAGAAGCGGAGCCAAAAACTCCACAGCAGTAATTGCTTCAAAAATGTCAATTTACAAAAATTTTGACCAAACCTAACAGAGATTTCACATTAGCGTATAATGAAATTTTTTTAAATTCAGCTTATTGAATATTGTAGATTATTGAATTAATTGTTTGATAATTAAAAACAAGTGCCGCCATAACTCATGATCATTATGCGTCTGGGCTCTGAAGCGTAAGCTTAGAATGTAACTGGGAGACACGCTCGGATGAAGAGCACAAGTAAAGTCAGTAAAGGTCTATAACTAGGTGATAAATTTATGAAGGCTGAAAAGGCCCGGTTAAAATTATGACCCTCCTGTCGCGCCGGGTCCAACCTGGCTTAAATGAAAACCGGTCCTGTAATAAATTAATCGAATAATTACTTAAATTAGTTAGGTTTTTAATGATTTAAACAGGTACTATGTTATTATATTAGGAAACTTTTTTTGAACGATTAATTAAGGCAAATTATTACTTGAAAAATAAAAGCTTTGAATAATATTTAAATTTTAACGAAGAGTTATTTTTTTTTGCTAAATTCATTCCATTTTTATCTAGACTAGAAAGTTTTTAATTTTTTTTTGTGTCTGTCTGGTAATAGTGACATCTATTACTAATATATAAACCTGAAGCATTTCTTTGTTTGAACACTTATAACTTGAGAACTACTGGTCGAATTTGAAAATTACTTTCTGCATATGATAGCCTGATTATTGGGGAAGGCTACAGGTACATATTCACCACGGACGAGTGAAACCGCGGGGAACAGCTAGTACTAAATAATATGATATTGTAATCAACAAAATATGATGGGATCGGTGAATTGGAGTGGTAAGCTAAGTCACTACTCTCTTTTTGTATTTGATGTAAAGGCACCGAAGTATCAACAACAGCATTACAAGGAGATTTTATGTCAAGCACGAAGCCATTCATAAAAATAATGGAACATTTAATAAGGCATCGCATTCAAGCGAACTTGGGTGCCAAAAAAGAGAAAAAAAAACATGGAATTAAACTTTTCCTATATAATGTTACTTTTTTTATTTTGTGCAACACAAAAAACAAATATACCAAACTTTTTTTTTCTTCTTTTTTTTAATCATGTAAATACTTTTTTAGTTTCTAGAGTAAGTTAAAATTAATTTATAAGGGTTATTAATAATAAATAAGTTTTTATATAAAAAAAAAAACAAATATATTAAAAACAAATATCCCATACTATTTCGAATGCAACCGAAACATCTCTAAAATCAAAGAAAGATGATGGAATAAAATTTAAATACTTGTCAACTTAAAATCCCTGAACAAGACACCTCAATTACACTAACAAAACGGGAAAAGAAAGGTCAAGCTATTTAAATGCTCAAGCTAATTACAAACGGCAGCGGAAATTGCTGGAGAAGCTAATTAACAAGAGGGTACAATTACAACCCTTTGAGGACTTGAGGTTTAGTTTTCCTGGAATTTTCTAGAACATTACAACGACGAAGATAAACATGTTCGATAAATGTTGGAGTAATTTCGCTTTAATTACGTTTTTAGGGTTCCCTACCTCTTGACTTGATCGGAGATAGAACCCGGGGCCTCTTGAGTAGCGGTCAGGCATGTAGACTGTTGCCAGGGAGGTCGTCAAATAAATCCATAGATCTCAAATCCCGATGTATGGCAAGTAGTGAATTATTTATCAGTCAGACGGGTCGCCCATACGCCTATTATAAATCTTACTTTCCCGGGTAACAATGACAGGGACAGGGAAATTCAATCGCACTATAATTTGATACATGAAATGTAGTCGTGACCTCAAGATATAAATAAACTAGTGACTCTCCCGGCTTCGCATGGCATAAAAACATTCCTCTTGAATCACTCTATCTATTAAAAAAAAAACGCATCAAAATCCGTTGCGTAGTTTCAAAGAATAAAGCTTACAAAGGGATATAGGGACAGAGAAAGGGAATTTGTTTTATACTATGTACATATATATAAATATGAGTCTTGATCTCGTAATAGTTGTGAAATTCTCACTGTCTTTTTAAAACGTTTCGACCAAGTAAGTAGGTTACAAGAAAACCTTTTGTGTAGATTACGTGGGATCACAAAAATCTATCTGTAAAAACCATCTTTACTTTTTTTGCGATAACACAGAAAAAACTTCAGACGTAGTCTCACATACTTCACGAGTGAAGCTACAAACTATGACATTTTCATTTGTTATATACGACTTTCACTCGCACAAATAAACCAACTAGTGACACCAATCGCCGCGACAAACACATCATCATCACGATTTTAGCCGCTGGCCATCCACTGCTGCACATGGGCCTCCCCCAAGGATTTCCAAAATGACCGGTTGGAAGCGGCCTGCATCCAGCGCCTGCCTGCGACCTTCTTCTGGTCAGGTCGGTGAGTGTCCGATGCTGCGCTTACCGGTGCGTGGTCGCCATTCAAGAACCTTTCTGTCCCATCGGCACTACGACACTATAGAGAACTTGTAGAGAGATCAAGCAGATGCGACTGGAAAGAGATGCGAAATGCTAGTACAGCGCACTCTCCCGAGATTCGGCTCGTATAACCGAGAGGTTGGTAGAGCCATGGGAGGTAGAGGGAATGCCCCATCGGCCATCGGTTCACATAAACACATATATGTGACTATTTTAGATCTTCACTGTTATTTCGACCCGTCTTTAGTTCCTTTAAGTTTGTGTGCGATGTGTTTATATGAATTATGTCATGCTGTCATTTGGTAGTTTCAATTTTCAGGCAACGATCGCGCATCTGCCATTCACGTTATATAGTAGTATACTTCAGACCAATTTCTGCCACAGCGACTTGTATTTGTACCCCTACTACGAGATTTTTATAAATGCAGATGCTAGCGACTGCGTTAGAAATTTGTACTGAGTTTCTTTCTTTTGAAGTTACTATTCGCTGTACAGATTTGTCGCTTGTCGGTTGTTGATCTCGTGGTAGGGGGGGGAACTAGCTACTAAGGACAACGTTCGTAAGCTCTCAGGTGACTGACATAGCCAATTTTCGCAGTGAAAGAGCGTCCACATTCACTGCAAGTCAGCACCCTCCGACATAATTATATCAGACTAGCTTTCGCCCGCGGTTTCGCCCGCAAGAATTTTCCTCGGTAACAGTGTTTTTCCCGGGCTAAAAGGTACCCTATGTCCTTCTCAAGAATCCTAGTTATGTTTATGCGAAATTTCAGGAAGATTGGTTCAGAATATAGGGCGTGAAGAGGTATCAAATAAACAAATTCACTTTCTCATTTATAATATTAGTTGGAATAAGGATAATGATAGAAGTAAGTGATCTATATTAGTTTCCAATTACTCATCAGCGCTCACAAAAGAGCAATTTAGGGCGATTCCATCCAAGATATTGTATTAATTGGATTGCATTTTGAATTGAATAGTAGGTATTATTCATGAAATTCGCCTCCAAGACGCTTAACTTTGGATGGGCTATGAATATGTAATAGATGTTCCATACTATAACGAAGTAGTAATTGAAATGTCGTTAATATTCTTTCTATGTACATTAGCTTTATTTCGCTGTTTTTTTTTAGATTTTTTTATGATTGTGTGTGTGTGTATATCCTGAGCTCCTCCGTGCTTCGGAAGACAATTAAAGCCGTTGATCCGTTGTTGATGGTTGTTGTCGACAGATGGCAGTCGTTAGGCTATGTCAGATACCGTTAGCTATCCTGAAAAACCTGTCAGTGTTGGCCAGTAGCATCCCCTGGTCATGTTCTAGATACAACCGAGAAAATACGCTAGAGCGAAGAAGATAAAAAACCTGTCAGTGTTGGCCAGTAGCATCCCCTGGTCATGTTCTAGATACAACCGAGAAAATACGCTAGAGCGAAGAAGATAAAGTTAATATTTCAGTATTTTCAGAAAACGCTAAATAGCGATGTAACCATAGAATTTGGAAATCGCACGCGGTCTCTACCCAGGCAATTTGTTTTTAGTCTATGGCATTTTTTTTAAATCTATGGATCTAACATAAGCTAAGCCTTCTGGTACTTTCACCTGCTTGATAAATGTAACACGAGTGAAGTTGGCCACTAAAGAATTTGAAATCGAGCGCGGCAAATTTTTCTTTTTTAATCTATGCTGGCCACTAACACACATGGTGAAAAATAAAGATAGCTTATTATGAAAAATTATATGGGCTATCTTTATCCCCGCGTTTTTAGTTCAGCGAGTGAACGAATGTGTGACCTAAATATTCGTTGAACTTTTATGCCCTAAAAACGTGAATGACGTACAGATAAGTACCTTGTATGTGGGATGGGCGGAAATTTTACACCCAGATTGAATGCCTGAATGACGTTTACTAATACTGCAGCGACTATATTATAATAACTTATTTTAAATTGTATGTTGTTTATGATGAAATTGTTAATTACTTATTTCCGACACAATATAAACTAATGGAATATAAATGTAAATATATATACAAATCACACATCTTGAGTTAGCCCAAAAGTAAGTTCGAGACTTGTGTTATTATACTAACTCGACGATACTATATTTTATAACAAATACATATATAGATAAACATCAAATACCCAGGTCAATCAGAAAAAGATCATTTTTCATCTAGACCTGACTGGGGATCGAACCCAGGACGTCCTAATTAGCGGTCCTCCTTAATACTCCTAGCTATGTGTATGCAAAATTTCAGGAAGATTGGTTCAGTAGATAGGGCGTGAAGAATTAACAATTAAACAAATATACAAACTCACTTCCCATTTATAATATTAGTTGGATAGTATCGTTGAGTTAGTATATATATACTAGTAGTAAGTCTCGAACTTACTTTGGGGCTAACTCAATATGTGTGATTTGTCTCTATTTATTTATTTATAATTATAAAATCACGCTCTCTACATTCATTTTATTAAATCTGTATTGGAATGCATAAAAAGAACAAGAAAGTAATTTCATAACACCAGGAAAATGATGTCATATCCCTTCGAAGTCATAACAACCCTCCTTTCTTGTGTACAGTTTCACACCCCATACGATTTTATTAAGAGGGTTAATGTTGGGTTTATGACAAGATATGGTTATGTGAAGATCCTACCAGCACAACCGTGCACGGTAATTGTTATGTCAATTTTGTAAAACAAATATAATAAAATCGGTCAAGCGCGAGTATTATTTGCGCATTCAGAGAGCTTATTATAGCAAAGTAGGTATCATATTTATCAGGCAACCTAAAGATCTGACACACACACCCGGATCATGTTCATATTATCTGGTTTCCCTGTGAAAAGGGTTACGAAGGTCAGACGGTGGTTGCTCCATTGTAATAACTAGTATTAGACCATGAATAAAAGCATAGCGAAACGGCTCTCTCCAGACCGCTTTTCGCCCCCGCGAAAAATGAGACGTGATGAGTTGCGAACCGCATCGCCGCCATATAGATTTTTATTAAAACATACTGCGACCAAATCGCAGACCTTTTGAAAAAGGGAGACATTATGAGTACCCGAAATCGGCGAGCGTGTATGACGAGAGTGGTGAGTGTGGAGGAGGCGAGAGAGGTATGTAAGGATCGTAGCCAATGGAAATCTATAGTCTCTGCCTACCCCTACGGGAGACAGACGTGATGATATGTATGTATGTATCAAAAGCATGCCTTGAGTTCTGATTATTACTGCATAGTATAAAACAAAGTCGTTTTCTCTGTCCCTATGTCCCTTTGTATGCTTACATTTTTAAAACTACGCAACGGATTTTGATGCGGTTTTTTTAATAGACAGAGTGATTCAAGAGGAAGGTTTTTATGTCCATGCGAAGCCGAGGCGGGTCGCTATATAAAACACATAGGGTACTTTTAATCCCAAAAAAAAAACGCGACTCTCGTAGGTTTGGTCAAATAGTCTGATAGACAATGGTTTGGACAATTGGTGATAAACCGCAGGTAAAACCGCGAGGTGCAGCTACTAATAGTCATATTTCAGGAGTTTAAAAAGCCATATATAGCATGACGTTCAAGAAAGCCATACATTAGGACGTCGAGGGTTGATTTACTGCGAAGCGTGTAGCGGGGAGGACGGGACTTGAAATTTATTGCAGGAACGTGCGCGACACTTTTTGACACTAATATGTTTCTCATTGAATTAGACCATTTCTTTATTCGGTCGATTAAGTAGTGAATATTTTATTGCTCCATCTAAAAATTTTAACAAATGATGTTTAAAAACTTAAACTTACTACGCGAATAATTATACGCATATAGGTATGTGAAACCCAACATACGTACATATAATCACGTCTTTATCCCATACGGGGTAGACAGAGCCTAGAGCCATAAGACCTTAGGCCACGTTTAGCATAATGGTAGTTGAAACAGGAAATAAATAGTGATGGGTTGCTAGCCGCATCGCCTATGTCATGATTTCCCCATTCGGCGATTCCCTCAGACGACTTTTACGGCTTGCGCGGGAAGAGAAGCAGCTGGTACTTTTTATGTTTTTATTTTTCTCCCAGACCAGCATGGAAGTTCTGAATTTTGTTTTGAATCCCAACTAATATTATAAATGTGAAAGTGAGTTTGTATATTTGTTTGTTTCTTGATTTTTTGTTACCTCGCCCTATTTATTGAACCAATCTTCCTGAAAATACATAACATACACAAAGCTAGGAGTATTGAGAAGGACATAGGGTACCTTTCATTTTGGGAAAAAACACTGTTCCCGAGGGAAATTCAGCGAGCGAAACCGTGGGCGAAAGCTAATAAATTATAGATTAAAAAAATTGCCTGGGTATGCGCGATTTCTTATTTCTACGGAATTTGAATTAAATTGAGAAAATGAAACCAATTAAATCATCGTCGTAATATTGTGTGGGTTAAAAGGTCAGTCGATCCTCCACACCCTGATGGCAATGTTTTTTTTTATACCATTAAGCAGGCAAACAGGCATACAACCCATCTGATAAGAAACAGTAACCGTAGCCTATGAGACGCATTTTTTCGATGTTATTCGAAAGCGTCTCGACATCCATACCTATGATCGCTGGTTTTTCAGGAAAACGCTTTAACCACTGGACCAGAGAGGTAGTTATGCGCGCGCATTGACAGCATAAAATATGATATCACAAAGTGTTAATATCACCATAGATTAATTTATTTTTTGCTTAGATTAAACAAAAAAATTGCGTCAGTAGAGAGACCGCGCGTGATTTGAACTTGACCGCGCGTGATCAGAACTTCTTCGAATATAACGGACACATCACAGACAATCGATGAGCAATGACAACAAGACGAAACGAAACGAATGTGCAAGCGAGACGGCGCAATTCATAATATAAAGCTATGTTTAGATAGATAGAAAGTTTTAAAAAATAAAATAAACACACATTCGTAAGACAGAAAGTAGACTTTAAAAATATCCAGGGATTTAGCTAGCAAGCTTCGGTCTGAAATTAAAGATATAATCTAGGAATAAGAACCAGGTCGCCGCAGTAAAAACGTATTACCTACTTTGACGGGATTGCAACTGACTTGTCTGGTGCAGACGGGCTATTTTTATCGGGTAATTGTGCAAAAAAAAATTTAGATTAGTTTATTTTTAAATATTATAGTGCTACCGTTAAAATTATTTGATAATAGCAGTATATTCTTACATTTTAAGATCAGAAACTGTAGCCAAGTGAAAATTTCAAAACGCTAACGAATGTCGACAAGAACAAAATGTATGGTGGGATTGACATAAGCTGCGGTAAATCAAGTGGTCAATCTTATGTCAATCCTATACATTTTGTTCTTGTTAACGTTTTGCGATTGTGACTTTGGCCAAGCTCCCTGTATAGTACCCTATCTCTCCTTTATCGGTAACTGCCTCCGTGGTCCAGTGGTTAAGGCGTTTGTTTTCACGGGAGCCGTTGGTCCCGGCTGCCATCTGGTAGTCGTAAAAGGAACCACGTCAGAGGCCGAGAGGCGGTTCCGAAGAACTATGAAGCCATGAATGAAGGGTATGCATGGTGGATTGACCATGACGCCTACTCGAAATGATGATGGTCGGTAACTTTGCACGGTTTGAACCCAGCAGTCTGGGCAAACTTATAATGGTTGGTGTATGGTAGGAACACGATCTAGGGTCAAACCATCAACGCGCTGGACCGACCTTCTCCTTGCAGCTTTGGAATGGATCGCCCAAGAGGCCATACACCGGGCCCAGGATAGATCTGACTGAAAAACGAACTGCCAAATTGGATTGTGGTAGTCATGACCCTCAGCTATGAGGAACTACTTGAAATAAGAAGAAGAATCGTACCCTATAACTGCAAATTTACGATTTGTTCCTTATAAAAGTATGGAGATGATTTTATGTAATTTTTTTTACTCTGCTGTCCGCGGCATCGCCGGCCTGAGACTCCGTTATATCAAGCCCAAAGAAGACTATGTTTGACCCCTGTTTCTTAAACTATATCCATACCAAATGTCATCAAAATCAGTTCAGCGGTTAAGTGATGAAAGCGTAACAGACAGATTCGCATTTATAATATACTAGCTTTCGCCCGCGGCTTCGCGTGCATGAATTTTCCGCGGGATTAGTGCTTTTTTCCAGGATGAAAGGTACCCTATGTCCTTCTCAATACTCTTAGCTATGTGTATGCGAAATTTTAGGAAGATTGGTTCAGTAGATAGGGCGTGAAGAGATAACAAAAAATATACAAATAACTTTCACATTTATAATATAAGTTAGGATTTTTTTAAAGAACGCATTCGCGCAGTAACAAGTATTTACATATAATACCAAAGTTAATACCAAATTTATTGAGATTTATCATGTTAATCGTGTAGCTACAAACTATCAACTAGCACTTCATAAGGATCACTGATAATATTAAAGCCTTTTATGATTATCATAACTTGTTCTAAGACAGCAATATTTTACAAAAGATAATCTCAGCAATTTTGCAATTTTTTAAGACAAGTTGCACTTAAAGCCGCAGGAAGGCATTTTTCACTAGATCTAATTTTCTTCACGCTCGCTCAAAGCGAACTGAGTGTAAAATTGTGGTTTAGAAACTTTGATATAATGAAATCAAAGAAAACAATACTAGTATTGTTCTGAATCAAAATTAAACTTTAGAAAAACTAACAATAAGTGTAATTGATGACCATGAGCTGCGCCTTTAACATCTTTATTTTGAACTAGCTGTTCCCCGCGGCTTCGCCCCCCGTGGGATTCGGTTATATCGCGCCCAAAAGTAGCCTATGTTTGACCTCAGGTCGTTAACTACATCCCTACCAAATTTCATCACAATCGGTCCAGCAGTTTAGCCGTGAAGAGGTGACAGACAGACAGACAGATTTTCGCATTTATAATATTAGTATGGAATATGGAATTAGTATGGAAGTATGGATTTGGGGAGTTATGAATGGTTTAGTGTCATCGTGAAACTGTGCTGTCGTTCAATTTTTTGTATCAATACGAATCAGATTTATAGCATGAACGTAAATAACTATGTATCAGAAATTTAAGACCTATTCTTGTAGGTGAAGACTCTTTCAGGTGTCTCTATCTTCCGCTAGTCTTTTCACATCCTGATAAGATACGTCTCTCACTTTTTTTCTATACATATACATGTAAATTTTGATTAATAATTTAATAATGGACAAATTTTATTTATTTATTTCTGTAAGTACGCAAAAATATCAACATAGATGAGTACAAAGGTACTAGTCATTTCAATAGAAATCTCTTTTAGTAGATTTGTGAGAGTAAAGGTGATTAATAGAGGCAGACCGACGTGTGTAAAATAATCATTAGGTAAAGCCAAAGTAAGCTTGAGATAGTGATAAGATAAATATTAATGAAAGAGATCATTTTATTGACTTGACAGCTGGGTATAATGTCTAAGATTCAGAGGTCGTTAAAGAGTAATAATGTAAACAAAGAATGAAAACGATGATATAGATTAATTTTGGAGTGAGTGAACAATTGTGAACAAGACGGGTGAAATGACGAAGGATGAATACGGATCGACCCCACTCTCTAAAATAAGCAAAGCCAAACAAAAGAGTACAAGCACAGACTAAAAACATCTACAGACGGATCGTTGTTGAATTAACTCAAATAAGGTCGAAAATAGTCGCTTATGTGTATGGATTAAAGAATTTTCCTCGGCGCGATTCGAAATTCTTTTATGTATCGTGGTGATGCGTAATGACAATTGTCGCTAGCGTCACTAGTTGGTTTATTTGTGTGAGTGAAAGCTTTATCTAACAAACGAAATGGCCATTGGTTGCAGGCTTCATCTGGAGTTTTATAAGTCTGTAAGTAAAAGCTATAAATTGCGTCGTCTCGAAATTTCGTAACGAATCCAAAATAAACTTTACAAAACGAAATTATCTTCAGAACGCACTCTAATGAATATTCAAATAATACTTTATCGGTTTTGGTATTTTGGGTCATTGAATTGTGAGAAATCTCTAACTTTATTAGATACTAGCTGTTGCCCGCGGTGATATTTGCATTCGTTAGTTACTATTATCGTGTCGAAATTTGTCAAGGTGTGATTACCTATGATAACGTGTGATAACCTGTGACTAAATATTCTCAGAAATAATTTAACAATCTTGCAGTGCAAGGCAGAGTAGGTTACTTTGATATTGTACAAACATTTTAATTTAGAAATTTTAATATCTGGGTTAGGTGTGGGATTCTAGTAAATGAACAGTTTCATTTAATGTTTTTTTATTTTTTTAATTGTTCTGGTAGATGCTTAATTTGAAATTGGATTTTATCCATAGATTAAAAAAACATGCCTGGGTAGAGGCCGGTGCGATTTCCAAATTCTATGATTTTATCGAATTGAAAAGTATTGTGTTGTTAATATATATATCTATCATATCTATATAAAATTAACTTGTGTTAGGTAGTTTATGGTTATAATTTTATGGTGAATCATAAAATAAATAAAACTCAAAAACAGCAGAAAATAATCTATTAAATAGTATATGAGTTGAGTTAGACCCGCAGTAACAGATGAGCTAAGTTTTATCCCAAAAAGTACACTGGTATGAAGCCTAGAGCTAAATCTAGAAATAAAATTACTGTATTTTTCGGTAAGCTCAGCTTTTATTTCATAAGACTTTAAAAATGAACATCATACGAGCTAGTGAGCAAACATAATGTAAAAAGGACTCTTTAAGAAAAGGCTCAAACATAATAACGTCACATTGTCGAATATTGCACACTGGGGACAAAAGCCTTCTTATAAAGATGGTATTAAAATAAGGTTGTCCTTTGAGTCAAATTCAAATTGTTTATTCTCAATGTAGGATATTCTTATCACTCATTACTTACATTAAGTTCCCACCACTTCCAAAACGCTAGTGGAGAAGAAGCGGCGCCACAAACTTCACTGCAGCATTTTCTCCAAAAACGTCACTTTACAAAATTTGAGTCAATATATACGAATTTATATTTGCGTGAGTATTTTTAATTTTAATAACAATATGGTCATCATTGAATATTGAAGATTATTGAAATAGTTTAATAAAAATGACAAAGTGAATTTTAATTAGGTCAACAACATGGGATTTTTCAAAAAGTGCGTGCAAAGATTTCTTTATGGTCGGCAACGCGCACGTGACACCCCTGGTGTTTTAGGCATCCATAGGGTACAATAATCACTTCTAATCAGGTGGGCCGTACGCCTGTTTGCCTACTAAATGGTATAAAAAATCAACTACTACTGTAGTGAATTGTGTTGTAATATGGTTTCCGTACGGTCTAGGGGTTGTGTTTAACGGACGCGCAGTTATCGCAGTTATTAAGGCTCCACTTGCGCTGCTATGTTGCTGTTATGCTTTATACTATATTTTAAGTAGAGTATTGATGTCAGATCATGGTTTTAGGGCAAAATTTTGTAACATTGAAACAATTATTCAATCTAGCTCATCTGTATTGTTTTAGTTGGATGTGCAAGGAATACTTTGTTATATTTTCACTCTCCTTAATTTATCTTTAAGATACTGGCCCTAGGGATCTGACCTCTATTAACTACCATCTCGGGCAGGCTTCTCTGTAATTGGACCAAAATGGTTCGTTTAAGGAGCCATTTTAGGGTATTAGTACGTTTGTAAACACAAAAGGTCTAATTGAGCATGATCAAATAATTTACAAGGAAGTATATACCCGCCTACATTGTCTACTTTATTAGATTAAAAGTTGTCATCCGGGACTGCTCTCCCATGGGAATTTCGTGATTTTGTTCTTAGCTGTCGTTTCCAAAGTACAATTAAATATGACGTCAGCTGAATTCTAACTACTTACTTCAAATAATATGAGATTACATTTGGCAATTCTTCTTTTTTAAGAAAAAGATTTGGCACTAATACAACTATTGAAGTTATAACATTAATAATATAATAATTATGGTTTTTATCGTATACATAAATAACTGAATGTATTTTATCTATGAGGTTCTTTTCTTATTCAAGGAAACATTCTAAACCTTCGGGTCCTTTTGTACTAACCCCATTCCTTACCCACGGACATACATTTTCTAGAGAAGGACTGCATAAGCGAGCAATGTGCCAGAGGGTGCTATCCTAAATATCATACAGATCAGCCCAGAAATTAAAATAAACTCAAATAAATTACTTTCACTTATATTTTGTAGTTACTTATCACAATTATATTTTGTAGTTATGTTCAGTTAGAATATAAGAAATACCGAGAAATATTTCACAAATAAATGCAAAGAACAAGCTTTGAAAACTATAAACGTATAGAGAGACCACGCCTGAAAGTATCGAAATTTACATACAATAGCAACAAATTCCTTTATACAGCTAATGAGAGACATCTTAAGAGTCTCCATTTCTCCTTATCATACAACATATTAAAATAACAATTTAATAAGGTATAGTTAGACGCAGGCGTTTCCCAAGGAGCGTAATTTGGACCACTGGCTTAAATTCCTTCATTAAGTAAATTACTCGTTTTGTGAGAAATGTGGCGTTTACAAGAGCGCTGTTGCGAATAGAATGTTGAGATGAGGTATTTGAGGTTAGGAGAACTAGTGAGAAAACCATTTGGATGTACATAATTTTGTGTTCCTGAAAATTACATGTGAACTTAATGTGACGTATTAAAACAAGATGTTTTGACAAGAGGGAGAGAGAAGAATAATGATTAAACCATGGATTAAACTGATAATTTTGTAATGATTCGTTTTTTTGGTGTCAGCTCGACCAAATGTACCATTGATGTGTTCCAATGAAACATCCTTACTAACTATTCAGTTAGGTACATTCTCAACTTAATCTACAGAGCCCAGGTACGCTTTTTTTAAAGATATTCTTTCAACTATTATGTTGAAAGAATATCTTTATTTTATCGTACGCTTTTTTAAAGATATTCTTTCAACTATTATGTTGAAAGAATATCTTTAAAAAAAATTTACCTGGGCTCTGTAGATTAAGTGGAGAATGTACCTAACTGAATAGTTAGTATGTCTTTCTTTCAACGTCCAACTAAAAATATTTTTATTGAACTTTTTCATAGAAGCCAAGTTACTCTTTCATAAACTTTGAAGCTATCAAAGTTGAGTATTGTAAAAACGAAAAGTTCCGGTGATCGAAAACTAGAAAGCTCGGAAAACGCTGCATTTGCTGGGAAATCCGAACGGTTTTCCTTTCAATTTGAACGTCCTAAGCAAGGCGAAATAGTAAAGGTAGTAAAGGTAGCGCTACACGGGGAATTCGGTTGATATTTGAATCATACAATAAATTTCTCTGTTGAATAATTTAGATTGATGTGAGTTCAAATTTTTAAAGAAATGTATGAGGCAGATCGTCGACCGTACTTGTGGAAAGAGTGAAGAAAATAGGAGAGCATGATGTGGCCGATGGAGGACATGGATTTATTGAGAAGGGAGATAACATGGCCATGTTTAATTACTATCATGGTGGGCGTCCATAGAAATGAATAAGTAAATTTTACTTATTGCGCTGAAAATACAATAGATGTTTAGCTGTTACAACATACAGTTGCATAGAGCAGATATTCTAGCCAAGATTAAACTAATGTTACAGGGCCTTTATTCTGTAAGGTTTAATTTTAAACTTCGAATCTGAATCCGCTGTGATTTTCTTGCATTAGCATGCTAAAAACTCGGTTTATAATTCGAATCTATACTAACGCGAGCGAGCGTGTCAGTGAGATGAACTAGATTGTACGTGAGATTTTGTATGAGATGAAGTAAGATGTGGCATTCTGTAATTTCCCCGTCACTTCGAAGCTCACTTTTGATTTTGAACCTTATGCAAATTGTGAGTGATAGCAACGTGAGAAGCAAGTTGTTGTTTGAAATTTACAAAATCGTCAGGCAGATTTTGAAGAAAAAGACATTAGAAACGACATCATAAAGTATTAACCTTCAAGTGCTGCCTCCAGCGGATTATTTCAGTCTTCAGAGGACAAACCCTAATGTATCATAAACTTTACAAGCTCAGCTAGGTTTGTGACCCACTTGCACTTGTCAGGTTGGCGCGGGGCCAGCAGAGCCGTTGTCAGAAGCGCCAGGTTGAATTTTTGATGACCAATTTTGGCGAAACCTTTGTCATAATCGCTGAAAATATTTTTGGTTCTATCTTCATTTTTAACCGAATTCGTATTTATATTGTGTCAGATATAAAATACCCCAGAGCATGGAATTCTCATGTCTCTGGGGCTTCCGCGAAATTAATTTTTTCCATGCTCTGTGTGAAATACAAACAACTATTTTTTTGAAATTTTTTTTTACAAAGAATTCATTCATTCATATCGTATAGGTTTCTACGACAAAAGTCTGTTTATTCTGGTGTCAGAGTTGACTAATGATCAAACCCGGGACCTCAGTAGTACAGGCATGTTAACCATCACGCCACGGAGGTCGTCAATTATGACCATAAGAACTTGATATAAGAATGTCTAATGATTTAAATATTATTGACATATTTTATTATTATTATTTTTTATCAATATTAACTAAATTGTAATGTATAAATTTTAATTTCAATTTAAAGACTTCGCATCACCCAGCCTGGGTTAATGTACATTCCAAATTATGTAATTCCACCTACTTAATATTATGTAAATGTAAGCGAGAAATAAATAAATATATGCCTTCCTCCCTCTTCACAATGTCTTAAAGGTAAACCGAAGGACAACCCTCATCCACTTTGGTAACTAAATTTACTTATCGGTTATAAGAGGATTTTTATTTCGCTGTACCATTGTGATTGTAGTACTTAAACTGTAAAACTACAATTCAACAAAGCTTTTAAATATAAAAAAGTACAAATAAATAGCATGGTTTTCTTTCCAATAGGGTTAGTGTCTTAATAAGCGATATACCGAATCTTTATTTCCTTTACTCTTGCTGATCGATAGTGATTTCAATCTAAGAAGGTTTACATAAGGTGAGCGGTTGTTTCCAAAGTGACCTAAGTAAATATGGTCGGCGTCGAAATTTTAGCACCTTACCGTTACACTAACACCTAAGATGGTATACTTCTATGTGGCCTCATGTACAACAAGTAGTGTTAGAACAATATAGATAAATTCAAATTCAAATTGTTTATTTTCAACTAGCTGTTGCCCGCGGCTCCACCCGCGTGTAGGTCGCTTTTCGCGTAACCTGTGGAAACTACAACTATCCAGACCTATAGTTAATTCTATTATATCCTTTTCCCGTGCCAATTTTATAAAGCATTGCTACGATATCATTAAATATTAGGGCCACTTCTTTCTCAAATACCGTTTTTAAAATCAATAGGAATCAGTATTTAAAAGTCGTAAAATTCTGAAAAAAATATATGTTTTTAGTTGAGGATCTAGCAGAGTGAAATTCGCTTACAGTAACAGTAACAATATCAGACAAAATTCGCTCGATAGAAAAATCAAAGTTGCCTCCTTTGGAAGTTTATTTTCAATACTATGCCTAAAATAATAAACTTATTGTCCTGCTTTTTATACCAGCCTTTAGATAAAGTATTTATATAGTGAAAATCGCTGAAGTAGATGTTGTAGTGTTATTTTCCCAAATATGATATCTAAATGCCTACAAAATGAGTGAGCGCCGCGACTACGCGGCTTACGAACAACGTACCTTCAGAAGAAGGAGCCCTTAACATTCATACTATCAATCTTTGTCTCTAAAAGAGTAAAGAGACGCAGCCTATTACAGAGTCATTAGGACCTAAAATCCACTCCCAAAGTTTTAGTGGGCGTGAAAAGTGGAGAAAATCTCAATAAATAGTGATAAGTCAGATAAATTAGTCCTTACGACACGACCGTATGTTCCGTCAAACACTGATTTGATTATTTTTTAAACCAAAGCCAAACCAAACCAACCAATCAATTCAAATAGCTTACAATAACACAACAAACGACCGATAAACAAACCAACCAATAGTACTAAATCAACAGCCAAATTTTTTTTAAATAATTAGAATTAATTGCTGCCGTAAGGAAAAATTTCAATCTGCTATTAAAATAAAGTCAGCGCCATCTATTGATATTTTATGTAACTAAATCATACGCCCACAAACATTCAATGTGTTATTTTATTAAAATTTAATAGAGACTGCAGTGTGTTTTTGTCTTTATTTATATAAGTAGAAATTCTAGCTTTATCTAAATTAAATACGTTTATGTAAATCGCATTCAACTGTTTAAAAGTTTTGAAGCAGTGCTTGTAGTAAACTTTAAATGACCATAACTTCTATTTCCCTTAACCGATTTTGATGAAACAAAGATTTTACAACGCTCCTAATTATATGTAATTCACCTGTGAAAACAGCGTTCAAATCTGTTGAGTAGTTTTTAAATTATAACGCACCACACAGACAGAAAGACAGACAGACAAAAATTGCAAAAATTGTTTTTTTTTTGGTTTTTATTACTCTTCTTTAATTGCCCCGTAGAGGTTTTTTAGAAAAATATATAATGTACAGACACTCGATTTTTACTGTCTTATTATATGTATAGATAGATAAGTACAAAATACTTTTATATTAACGGAATTAACGCTAAGAGCTTTCTCTAAGTAAGAAAATAATTCTAGAAAACAAATAAAAAACGAAAACAGATAATTATTGTTTGTGGCAGGATTCGATCCAGCTACTTTCTAGAAACATTTCTTTACTAAAATATTTAAAAAAAATAGACTTCTAAAAAATTAATACAAAACAAAAAAAGGGTAAAAACAAAAGAAAGTAAAAGTGATGTCTAGCAGGATTCGAACCCTCTACTTAAAAAAATGATCCGCGACCTCTACCGATAGGCCAACATGCTTTGCTTTTTACTGCCTAAATTTTAAATGGGTTTTGTCTATAGGTACGCAAATTAACGCATTAAAAGTTTTAAAGCAGTGTTTGAAGTATATTTTCAATTGACCATAACTTCTTTTTCCCTTAACCGATTTTGACGAAACAAAGTTTTGACAACGCTCCAAATTATATGTAATCCAACTGTAAAAACCTCGTTTAAATCCGTTGAGTATTTTCGAAGTTATAACGTACCAGACAGACATACATACATACAGACAGACAAAAATTCTAAAAACTGTCTTTTTGGTTTCTGTTACTCTTTTTTAATCGCACTCAATCAGTTTTTTTGAAAAATATTAAATGTACAGACACTCGCATTTTAGTGTCTTATTATATGTATTGATATAGGATATTCATATCACTTATTGACGTTAATTATCTTATAACTATCTGTTGCCTGTGGCTCCACACACATGGGATTCATCTATATTGCGCCTAAAAGAATGTTTGACCCCTGGTCTTACAATATATCCATACCAAATTTCATCAAAATCGGATCCAGCGGTTTTGAAAGCGTAACTGACGTACAGACTTTCGCATTTTTTTCACTTTTGTTTTATTCCTAACTTTTCTGTGCACATGTTTTGGGTTGCGATCTAGAACGCATTTTTTATTGCTATTGTATAGTACTATTTTAATTGTAACCTGTTTTATGTGCCTAAATAAATAATAATAAAAATAATATTAGTAAGGCTGGGAGTATAGATATTGAGGGCATTTGCGGTCTCTTTATACCGGACAGGTTGAAGAGATGACTCTTACAACTCCCTAATTGAATTTCAAAACTTGCAGCTGTTGTTGTTGAATCAGTTTGAAACTTTTTGGATCATATGCTTATTTGATGTGATGATATTGTGATTATGGGGTAAATTTTGGTACTTGTTCATAATAATCGCGCGTGTAAAGCTTAGGTCGCCGCTACGCTAGTCGTATTTCTATATTGAGCTCCTTTGTGCTTTGGAAGCAAGTTCGAGCCATTTGTCCTTATAATAGCTAGATGGAAGTTATAAGGCTGTGCCTTTTAGCAACTTCAAAAATTTGTGTCAGTGTTAGCCACCTCACAATCCTGATGGTTTCCATGTAAAATATGGTATGGAGATAACACGGCAGTCGCTTTATTATAATAACCAGAACAGGAAACACTAGGATAATAATGCCCTATGTTAATGTTAATGGATTTCGTTAGTTGTATCTATGTAAATATACAGTTACTAAACAATATTGGAAACATAAAGACCTAATTTACTTATGTTCAACAATAAAGAATTTTATGACTGACATGAGAACCTTCTTTTTAAACACAATTGAATTAACTTGTCTTGTACCTTTAATATAAAATAAAATGTTAGTAATATGAAACGTTTTCAAAGGTTGACTTTCCTAAAAGAGCGACCAGCTGTCACATCGCATTTAATTAGAATTCTAGACGTATCTGCTTTGTTTGTGAAATAAGCTTATTAACTTTTTCAGCGAAATGTTAGCTTTGATATTAAAATGAGATTTTCTTTATTTTGGTTGAAACTTTTGATATTTGGAATAAATATTGTTTTGTCATTTTTGCAATTAAATTATCAAACAACTTAACTTTTAGTTCAATAATCCAAAGAAAATGTTACTCTTGCATTTTCACTTTTAAATTCTTTAAGCCAATGAAATCGACTAATAGTTTTGTCATCACAAATGTCGTATGTGTGTAAAATTCAATCATTTTAATTTTACACTTGTGATTGTTGTTTGTGTGGGGAAAAATTTATTTCATTAAGTCACAAATACTACTTTCTACTAGATTTGATTTGATTGTGAAGGTTGCAGGCAGAGATTATTCTTATAATATAAGCAGTGATCTAAATGAGTTGAATTTTTTTATAATTTTGAAGCAGTGTCTTTATTTGGAAAATATCCAGAAATCAGAAGTTGAAATAAAAACGAAACTTTCAAACAGGAATGGACTTAGCCTCGGGTTTCTATCAGATATCCCTTGGGATGGCAGGCGGTAAATCAATATTATCTTTAAGAAATCTGAACCGTCCCAACCTACACAGACAAATATTTGGAGTTACTTTTAGTATGAATCTTATATTCAAACATGGGTTCCTAATTAATTTTGGAGAAAACGTAGTAAGATGCTTATTATTACTTAGATGACTTTCTCATTTATAAGTTTGCAATTCATGGAAAAAGTTCAATAATTACAAAGGTTAATAAAGAATTCTAGACTCAAATTAAGTTAAATAAATTTCTGAGGCAAAAGCAAAATAAAATCAAAAGTCCTTATGGTGCGCGGTTATTAAAAATGAAATTGTAGAATACTGAATTCGCAAAGTTTGGAGTGCAGGATTATCGAGAGGAAAAGTGATTGTTTTAATTAGAAGTAAAAGATTAAAGATCTGGTTTCTATCTAAAATCAAATATTAGTACTTCTAACCTCTAAATGTGAAAGTTTGTATGTTTGTTAATCAATCTCACCAGAACGGCTGGATTTGAATGAAATTTAGTACAAAGTTAGATTAAACTCTAGAATAGGACGAAAGCTATTTTCAAATACAATATAACTGAGTAGTACGCGAGTGGAGCCACAAGTAATAGCGATTTACTATTCAATACACGCCGATGTGATTTCGTTCACAATTCGTTTTGGCTCTTTTATTAATTCTGTAAATTGACGTCAATGGAAAAATGCTGCAGCGGAGTTTGTGGCGCCGCTTCTTCTTCACTTGCGCACACTTTCTTAGTAGTAGTAAACTCAGACTCAGTAGCGAATGTAGTCACGTTGAGTTAGTATCCCATAACACAAGTCTCGAACTTACTTTGGGGCTAACTTAATCTGTTTGATTTGTCCCATATATATTTGTCGCATGGGCATAAAAACCTTCATTTTGAATCACTCTATCTGTTAAAAAAAACCGCTGTGTAGTTTGAAAAATTTAAGCATACATAGGGATATAGGGACAGAGAAAGAGACTATTTTTTATACTATATAGTGATAGTGATGAATAACGTCAGTAAGATACATTAACATCTCTTAATGAATAAAATTGTTTTCATTTCACAGCTAATTTGAAGAAAACACCAGCATAAGCTTCTGTCGGATGAAAATGATGGTAAATTCGGATAAAATTCTCGAACGTACAGCCTACACGAGGCTTGAATGCAGTCATGCACGCTGTAAGGGATCGAAAAACCGGATTTGAGAGGATCGGTTGATGGATAAAGTGCGAATTGCTATCGTACGTGAGTTGTTTTTTTTTCATGTCGTACTGGAAATATTGAGAGATTTTGAATATAATTTCAGTGTTTCCTTGGTTGGGTTGATGTTATGTTTTAATTTATTCATTTATATGTTGGTTTTGGGTATTTATCTTGATATAAATAGTAGCTGTTTCCCGTGGCTCTACCCACCGGTACTTAGATAAGTCGTTTTTAACTATATTCATATCTAACATCATCAAAATTGGTCCAACGGTTTAGCCGTGAAAGCGTTACAGACAGAAAACTCATGGTCTAGCATGTTACGTCACAGTTACTAGTTTTACTACCTCACTCATTTTTGGATTTGTTCCTATTATGCACTAACTCTAGTCCTAAGTCCTTATAATTATGTACTAACAAAATTGGGTTCTAGTTATCTGTAATTAGTTATATTATTATTTATTTTATAGTATAGTTTAGTCTAGTTTTATTTTTATAGTTTAGTTATATCCTGTTGTTAAATAAATAAATTACAAAACATAACCCAACGCCATGTATTTAGTTTAAATCATTACTTTTTTAAAATTTAAAATTACTTTTCCTTCTAACTGTACCATTCCGTCATTAAGAAAAGCTGAACTGAACATTAATTAATACTCTTTTGAAGTTAACAAAATACAGTTCACTTTTTGAGGCCAAATGGTTTAAATATTACGTAGATTTTAAGATCGGATTTCAATGCAATCTTTTGGGAAATAAAAAACAACAATTATATTAAAATTTTATTCAACTGTTTTGGAACTGGGCTGTTTCTCTAATATAAAATAGTATTTGTAAAAAATGGTATTAATATACAGAACATTTAATAAACAAGAAAAAAAGGAACTGGCAAACGTGTAGGTGCCACGGTCAATAGACCATGCACACCCTGGAGACAGAGTTCTTTGGAACCGCCTCTCGGCCTCGACGACAAAACGACTACGATATTGCAGCCGGGACCAACGGCTTAACGTGCCTTCCGAAGTTCGTAATTATCGTTATTATTAGACAGTTTGGTGAAAAGTCATAGAAAAGACCTACTGAAGTTTTTATGTAAGGGTAAATTAGTATACTTTTATATGTAGCCCACTGTACTTGTATATTTCTTTCATTTGTTTCTGATAAAGTCAAATCGAATACGAAATCCGTTTCCATGATCTCAAGCGGGAAATTGAAACCGCGTATCTTGATTCTAATACGATTTTAAAAGTTGCTGGTGTATTTTAAAACCATAGAGCAATAGGCTAGTTGACTTGTATTTTTTTTTGTTTAAAATATTTAATTTCCCATTTATTTAGATCAAAACAATTTTTCTATATTTTTTGCTTGAGCTTTCTAAGGCAGCAAAACTTAATTTCAAAAGTTCACTTTTAAAATCCTATCGAGAACACCGTCGGCCATTTTTGCAGGGTTTTGGGACGTATATTACTATTTTGTAAGGTGCTATTTTTGAAATCTGATTCTCGCTAAGAACGACAGAGTCGCATGAAAATCCATCGCGATTCCAGTCTTGTCGACGGAGATCGATGTATTTCAGTTTCGTGGTACTGTTAGAAATAAACCATTTTGTATGAAATACATAATAAATGATCAGTTTATATGCTGGTGGTTCCCGCCTGCAATGTCCTAACCAAACTGGAAACATACTGAGTGACTACCACGGGAGCCTAGAAAAGGGCGTCAAAAGGTAGTTGCTATTACTAATTCTGTGTCAAAAGATTAATATAATGTTTATTAATGTTGGCAACGCGCTCGTGACAATCCTGGTCTTGCAGGCGGTTGTAGGCTACAGTAAACACTTTCCATCAGGTGGGCCATAGACCTGATTGCCTACTCAGTAGCATAAAAAAAGGATCTTTATAGTTTCTGATACGTTGACGTGATATTTATATATGTATACTAGCGACCCGGCCCGGCTTCGCATGGGCATACCTTCCTTTTGAATCACTCTATCTATTAAAAAAAACCGCATCAAAATCCGTTGCGTAGTTTTAAAGATTTAAAACAAAGGGACAGAGAAAGCGACTTTGTTTTATACTACGTAGTGATGTTGTTTTGGTTTTTTGTTCCTAGATGGCATTACTTAAGAAATAATACTAGGTATGGTTTGTCGTTTGGATATGAATTATATAGTGCACTGATAATAGTTAGTTACTACGCTCTGCTACCATGATAGAGGTTACTCGAATAGTAACCTAATTTTTGATGGTCCCGGTTGTTATTTTTAGTAACTGGGACTGGGACTCTATTCTGTCATATTATAGCTTAGAAGACATGCTTAAAACATGTCCGGGATCGGATTATACCAGTACCCCTATGAGATTTTATAAACGCAGACGCTAGCGACTGCGTTTGCGATTTTGCATGACGTAACGTAACTGTACAGCGCCCCTGGCGGATAGTACGGCAACTAAGAAATTCCATCCTAGTGGCCAACCCAGTGGCTAAGTTTCTCGAATAGCGACCACGGCAAGCGCAGCATCGGACGTCCACCGAGCAGATTGTCAGATAACCTGAGGAAGGTCGTAGATAGGAGCTGGATGCAGGCCGCTTCAACCGGTCATTTTGTAAATGGGAGAGGCGAGGAGAGGATGAATGGCAACCAATCCGAGCTAGGTCGCACTTGCTATTGCTTGGCCCGCGCTATCGTCACAAACGCGCATGCTCGGTTAGGCTTGGGGGTTACTACCATCTCTTAAAACCATGCAAAATCCAGTGAGTAAGGGAGATGTTGCCTTACATCATGTATTGCGCTGTCTCGCTTACTTACTGGAACTTGCATGGTTTTTAGAGATGATAGTACCTTTCCCTACCTTTCTCTGCATCACTCATATGGTTGACTGGTAGATAAAGCCTCAGGCTAACTTGTGAACCAATCACCGCTGTTTACAATTGTGTAATAAAGTTAAATAAATAAATAAATAGTAGGCACCTGAGCTTCTTTAATGCTCCTCCTTCGATTTAACTAGCGCCACTTCCCAAAAAAAATCTCTTTCTGTAAGTGAGCTTATAAGAAATCAATTATACTATATGAGCAAATTTTTTGCTAGTACCGCTTTAATTACCTTTGTAAAAATTGCTAAAAACGGCCCCTTTTGACACTTTTTGTATAGGTTTCTAAAGCGGATTGTATTTCAATGACTTTCGAGGTTCTAATGTAAGTTAAGGATACTACCAAAAAAATTGCGCGTGGATTTCTGATAAGCTCACTTACAGAAAGAGAAAATATTTTTTTTTGGGAAGTGGCGCTAGTGAGACCGAAGAAACAGCCTTAAGGTTTCAAGATTATTATCGGAGTATTACTGTATGTACTCTAAAGTTGCGAACTTTGTTAAAACTTTATGGGACTTTATGGAAGTAGCCGGGAACTTCCAAAGGGTTCAGGACTTTCTCATCGTATTATGAAGGTAATATTAATAGGGTAAGGGTTAAAGATCGCAGAAGGTTCCTGAAATTATGATTTGTGTTTTGTAACTGGTTTTAACTAGATAAACGAAAGCTAAAGTTTGAATTAAGTAAAAATGGTTTATTTGCGGTAAATCATACAAGGTCAATTGACCATGTTAATATATGGATATTCGAAGACGAGGAAAATACAGAAATTCAGTCAAAAATCAACATTAACCCTTCTAGCAATCACTAAAAAGTCACACACAAAAGTCTATTGTGCCCCCACGAAGCCAAAAATACCACAAAACATGATATTATTATCCTAATGACATGAAGAATCGTCCGAATTTCTGAATAATGGCGCCCTTTCAGCACTCGCGAGGCCTTTGTCTGCTGAGTTCGGCTTTTGTATGACAGAGGGTGCTTTAGACCGACTTGAAGGTCGCAGGGTTGAAATTTCATGTGTCGAGGCGTTGTTTGGAATATTATTTGTTTTATATAAAATGATTGACTTGGAGTGCTTTTAGAATTTTGTTCGTTAATTGAAAAAGTAATTCGTTATCAACATATGTTCCTATTGGTCTGGCTTCCCTGTAAAATGGAGAGGTCAGGCGGCAGTCGCTATCCATACTTCCATACTAATCCATGCTTCCATACTAATCCATACTTCCATACTTAATATTATAAATGCGAAAGTCTGTCTGTCACCTCTTCACGGCTAAACTGCTGGACCGATTGTGATGAAATTTACTATGGATATAGTTATGCACTAGGAGTCAAACATAGCCTACCTTTCGGGCGCGATATAACTGAGGCGCACGCGGGCGGAGCCGCGGGCAACAGCTTGTATTGTAATAAATCTAGACCATGATTATAAGCTAATCCTGGGGTCTAAAGCGTAAGCTGAAGATGCAACTAGGAACCACGTACGGATGATGTGTAAAGTACTTTTCTACCGCTTGACAATAAGAGGCTCAGAGGAATATTTGACAAGATGCCAAAAGACACTTCTACCATCGCATCTCTTGCCATCATCAGGGAGTTCACCCTTATACATAATCCCAAGGGATTGTGTGTAAATGTTCATGATATAAGAGATTTTTCACTGATATTACAGGCGTCTAAAACGCTACGGTAACCGCTTTCCATCAGCTATTTGCTTATCAACATTATAGAAAAGTATATTTTACCTATGTTAAAATTGCCTTTGTCTAGTGATTAAGACGTTTGCCTAAAGAACCAGCGGTCGTGGGTTCGTTTTCTACGGGAAGCATATTCTAGTTGTTGTTCTGACCTTTTCAACTGATAGTCTAATAATAAAGATGATTGCAGGTTTTGAATCCATAAGCCGTATGGGATGATGGGATGCAACTGGTATAACGCTTAGATGAATGGAACACAATCTAACTTTATGTGCGTGAAAAAAATAAAATTCCACCTTTGTTGCTTGAAAACTGTTCAACTTTAAAAGTGTTTCGGACCCGAATTTCACAAACAATAGTATTTGGTGCGATATCGAAAAAAAAAAACTGCTAGTAGCAAACACCAAAGAACGAGAGAGCAGAAGTAGATAGATAGAATGTTTATTTTGTTCGTCATCATTTCGTGTAGGTATCACGGTCAGTCGACCATAAACACTCTGGTGTCAGAGTTATAAGAACAAAAGACTTATTGTTTAAAAATTTATAGCGCGTTCTCTTACTGCCTCCGTGGTCTGGTGGTTAAAGCGTTTGCCTGTAGACCCGGGGGTCGTGAGTTCGATGCCCACGAAGACATACTTTACTGTTTCCAGTTTGGTTGGGACTTTGCAGGCTTGAATCACCTTATTGTCTGATAATAAAGATGATTACGTGTTTCGGAAGGCACGTTAAAAGCCGTTGGTCCCGGCTGCGTCAGGGGCCGAGAGGCGGTTTCAAAAAACTCTGCCACCAGAGTGAGCATGGTCGATTGACCATTTTAGTCAAAATGGTCTTATGAAGCGTTTCTTAATATGGGGGTAAGTGTTTGTTCAAGCACAGGGTACAAAATTGTGCTTTTGGAGAGAGTGACGGGAGCGATAGTGTTATATGCTCGACCGCCACAAAGGGAAGATCTTCCCGCCAGGCTAGGGTGTTATGCCTGACTTTGAAAGCGCGATTTAGACTTTCATAGTAATTTTGCTATTTTGTATGCAGTTGCGATTTTTCTTGCTCTTAACGCCATCTCTTGTGCGTCTTTGGTAGTTTTTTTGTTTGTTGTGGCGCGCTAGTGTCGCCACAGGACTCCCTTCCAAGACCGAAGGTCTGATAATAAATCTTCATGTGCAGTCTGTGCTTAAGATGCTAAGCTTGCAAGTGCCAGTTGCTTGACGTCCCAGTGAGTCGGGTACGTAGTTGATGCTTGCTCGAAATCCCAGTGAGTCGGGAGTGAGCGTTTTTGCGTTGCGTGCTCGTAGTCTGCGGTGAGTTGAGACTGTAGAGAGCGATGTCGACTTGTTGGCGCCGGTAGTGCTGCAGAACTGCCACGCTGGAGTTTTGTTTGTTTGTAGCCGCCGGATGAGTAGGTACCAGACGTGGGCTGCGGTGGTTGTGCCGGTCGCTGAAGTCATTGAGAGTGAGGGTGTGGTTGCAGGACTAGGAAGCTCGGTGAGTCGGCTGCATTGGACCTGTAGATACCTCGTTGTTGTTGTTGGCTTGCTGTGAGACTGCTTTGCTGCTGACCTGATGATGAGGTTTGAGAGGTTGTGCGATGATGAAAGATTGGAGAATGATGATGAAGAAGGCTGCTCGGAGAAGGTTGGTTTTCAATCACGTCGGGGTCACCACTTTGGAGTGTGTGACGGGAGCGATAGTGTTATATGCTCGACCGCCACAAAGGGAAGATCTTCCCGCCAGGCTAGGGTGTTATGCCTGGGGAACTTGCGATTTTTCTTGCTCTTAACGCCATCTCTTGTGCGTCTTTGGTAGTTTTTTTGTTTGTTGTGGCGCGCTAGTGTCGCCACATGCTTATAATATGGCAACACTGGAAGACGCCGCTTCTGTACCATCCTTATTTTGTGACATCGCATCGATGGCACGGAAAATTGGAAAGAGCGATCAACAGATTGGAAAATATGAACAGATAGTGAGTTTATATCGTCTGGGACTTAAGCGTAGGAACATATAGGTCTAATACTCGTTGTAAACTCTCGAGCATTAAATTTTATATAAACTTCTTACTTCTTAGTACGCTAGTAATCATTGTCCTGATATGGTGGTACTGGCTATTACAATGGAGCGACTGCCGTCTGACCTCCGTAGCCCTTTTATACAGGGAAACCAAACTAACAGGAATATGATCCGGGTGTGCTAGTGGCCAACACTGTCAGATTTTTCAGGCTGCCTAAAGGCATCTGACACAGCCTAACGACTGCCATCTACCGATAGCAGCCGGGAGCAAGACAACGTGTCTTCCGAAGGAAGGAGGAGCTCAAGATAGAAAATGCCACAAATGGCGACCAATCCAAACACGCGCGACACGCTAGGCTATCGAGCTCCGCAGCATTATTATGTATACAGCTTTATTCAAATCTACTTGTAATTATTATTTTTAAGTACATGTATTAGAAAAAGTGATATGAATGAGGATGTAGGGACAAAGTTCGCAAATGGAATGTTAAGATAGTTTGGACATGTAGAGAGGATGGATGAAAGGAGACTGACGAAAAATATCTCTTTCACTACATAGTATAAAACAGTCGCTTTCTCTGTCCCTATGTCCCTTTGTATGCTTAAATTTTGATACTACGCAACGGATTTTGATGCGTTTTTTTTTTAATAGATAGAGTGATTCAAGGGGAAGGTTCTTATGCCCATGCGAAGCCGGGGTCGCTAGTAATATATAAAAAGCAGTAAGCTGTCACTCGCCGCTTATTGCGATCCAGTATAAAATTTGTCCAGGTCATCCCGCCTTCTCTTGCATGTCTCATTTAATATATACATATATATATTCATTGAATTGAATATATATACAATTCAATAATTTAAACACTACTGTTTAGCGTCAGAAATAGGTGAGAGTGAAGTACTATTTAAACGACCTTTGAAAAAGGTCTAGTATTGATATTTATGCGATAAATAAAGAAAATAAGTAGGGTTGGGGTCGTAAACTTCGTCACATATAACAAAAGGTAGTTTCGTCCATGTGTTCTGTGTATGCGCAGTAAAAAACTATTTTTATGATCAACGTGACTTGGAATTTGTAGATTACATCATTTACTATGCACTTGGTACATGAAATCTTCTTTTTTCGACCGCCTGAAAAAGGGGTTTCTTAATCTCCAGTTGAACCATTTAGTTTACAATTTTGTTTTTATGTTTTTTTTTATGATTGATTCAAAGATTGATTCGATTTTGAAAATTCATCATCTGTAATCTGTTTTGTACCTTGTAAACAAAATAAATAAAAAAATATTAAAAATCGTCACGTATCCTATCTTATTATACTATTAAAACGAGCAATAAATTTATTTGTACTCGCGTTTTCGAAAACGGCTCTAACGATTTCTTTGAAATTATAAACGTAAGTTCTTACATAGTCAAAAAGATAATCTAGCTAGGTTCAATGCCTGGGAAAATTCATTTTATCCATATTTTCACGCAAAAAAACATTTCAGCATAAAATAGTAGTTACAATACAATAAGCGAGCGAACTCGGTCGCCAAGGTACTAGATAGTCATTGTAGTCAAATCAAATAAACGGAAATATAGGAACAGACCAATATTATTTATGTGTTGGCAAGGAGCAGCCAAATTATTTCGACTCAGAGGGAAGGTGGCATTATTTATGTTCCTGTCCGTGCCGCATTGTATTTTTATGCGAGTGGGACACACGTTGACAGTTTTCGAAACAAATTTGGTATTTTTACGACACACTTTCCCGTAAACCAATGGTGGTGTTTCGCGACGTTGGCATTTCACGGATGTGGTAGTATAAGTATTTGGAATTTAACGTAGAGTTGTCATTTTTCGTTTGTGATATTAAACGTGATTGTTTGTGAAATAGCCGCTGAGCGCGGCGGCGCGGTGGAGCAGTTTTAAAAACAACAAAACATGGAGATAAAGAAAGAATATATTTATTTGCATAGAAATTAGGATCGCGCACGAATGCGCCAGATAACAATCGTTTTTCTATTGTGTATGGATTCAGCGAGCCGACGGATTAATATGGTAGGTAATTGGACTAGATTTAAAAAAAATGCCTGGCGTAGTGAGACCGCGCGCGATTCCAAATTCTTTGGACTTACGGCTAATAGTTAAATATCAAGAATTACTCCAATCGCGCGTATTTATTCTTAGTATGTAATTTATAAACCCCGGGCTATAATAATAAGAAAAACTCTTTGTTGCACCAAAATTAAAAAATACAGAGATTTGTCCCAAAATATAACAAATTACATACTAAAAATATGTCCTATCGCCTTCTGATTTGTCCCAATCCCAATTGCCCATCTGGGGCGGCCAACGACATAGCAATAATAAACGTACACAAGAACGGACAAAACTAACAATTTTAACAATTTTGAAAGAAGAAATATTTTTTTGTCTGTGACAAGCGCGCCATTTGTCTTGTAAGACAACTCACATAAACTAGGCTTACGTCACTGTACGAGAATCAATATGTGTTTGTATCCTAAACAAATACTTCCATCTGTTACCGAAGCAGCGTACCTCGGTTTATCGGGGCGGTGGTAAGGGTGGGGCGTCGGTGCGAACGAGGAGCAAATTGGAAAACCAAATGTGCGGTATGGCTGCTTAGAAATCGTTTTCTGAGAATAAAGTAAAATGGAACTGCGTTTTTGTTTTTAAGCTCCTTTCGCGGGTTTGCTGGACGTTACTAAGCAAATAAGTAGCACCCTTGTACTACATTTTCTAATTTTAAGTTTCCTAGGTGTACTTACATAAATTAAGTAACACAATGAAACTAGCTTAGCTCTCTCCTTTTCTTCACTACTTTTATAATAGCTATAATAGTTAGGTACATAAATTATTTAAAAAACAAATTTGATTTCAAGATACTCCTTGAAGATAGCCTGCTTAAAATGCCACGTTACATCATTGATTCTGATTGTAATCCGGTAGTCGTTAAATTATCTACGTCAGAAGCTGAGAGGCGGTTTCAAAAAAACTTAAACACAAAGTAAAATGTTAATCAACGTGCCGCCTTTGCACAAAATTATTAAATGTATCCTTTTTTATTATTTTTTCTTGTTATTTGTCACAACAAGTGTATAATATACACTAAGTAAGTATCTATCTTGTAACTACACATGAATGAATAAACCGCTAAAAGTGGCACCCTACCTTTACTTCAAGTTTTACGCTCGAGAATGTAATATCTCCAGAAAGGAGGATTTAATTGGACAGCGGAGAAGGTACACGATTCCCAGTCGGGATAAAATATGAGCGTGTTGACGAAAGAATCCCTGGAATGACCTGAATGTAAAAAACGGTTTATTTTTATATACCTTTTATATAATTATTATATCTTTTGTCGCTAGTAAACTTATAATACTAAAAAATAGTTGTATTCAAAGAAAAAATCCCAAGGTTACAACATTATACCTCCAAAAGCCCTTGAAACTTTAGATCGTAACGAAAACCGCTTTGTATTCCGCACTGAATATTCGAAAGTTACACAAAAAAGCTGCAAGTTTCGTAAAAAGTTTAAAACAAAACCCTTTACGGAATGCGTGATTTCGTTTTGGGAGCAAAATCTCGAAGTTTGTTTAAAAGCTTTTATTTTTGTTAAGTGAATTATAATAAAATTGAATCTGGAATATACTATATATACCTACTAATATAATAAAGCTTAAAGGCTTGTTTGTTTGTTGTTTTAAATGCTTATAACTTTAGAACAGGTGGCTTAAAACCATGCAAGAACGACTGAGTAAGGGAGATGTCGCCTTACATCATGTATTGCGCTGTCTCGCTTACTCACTGGATCTTGCATGGTTTTAAGAGACGATTTGAAAAATTCATTCTGCATGATAGCTTGATAATAAATAGATTCAGGCGTTATTTTGTGGAAGTCAAACTTACAAGTATTTTTGTAAAATTACTTAGCGTGCTTTCGCCACCAATTAGTTTATGCAAACTTCTACTGGCCGGCGCCCACCCACTTAGTTAGGACTCTGACTCTAGGGTGTGCATGGTCAGTTGACCTTGTAAACTACACGATATATTATAATGATACAAGACATCAAATACAATACAAACATACTTTATACCTGTAAATAAATTATTACTTATCGTAGTTTCGTAGCAAATGCTCTACGAAACTTGTCTTGCTACGAACGTCGTGAGACGTCTACGAAATTGTCTACGAAACGCTACGACTTATTAACAACGACGACTATATTAAAAAAAAAAATAGATTGGTTTAATTTTGTTTCTTAGTAAATAGTTTAAATGCTAAACCGATATTAATAAATGATATGAAGTTTAATTTGTCATTTGAATGCTGCATCCCTTACAACAAAATTATATTTTTAACATAATAGATGAGTATTTTGTACCAAAATATAAACGGAATCTCTTGTCAATGGACTCCGTTTCAATTCTTTTGGTATCCCTTTTTCCCGTCTTCCCTCTATCTTGCCTTCCATTTTCGCTAATGATTTTCATAAAGAATCAAATGTTCTCATATACTTGCATATCTTATTTCTTCGGCTCATTGCTTAACATGTAAAAAATATAACGATGTGTTATTTCCGATCGTTTGTCAAAGTTTTTCTATTAAATGAACACTCGGAGTATATCAATATGATATATTAACTGACTGCAAAAAGGTGTTTATTCGTCATATTAAATTTTTATTTTTGTGAAATTTGAATGCAAAACATGTATAAAAAACATCAAATATTCAAAAAAAATTATTCTGTTTCCAAATTTAAATATTGCTGCAAAAATCATAATTATAGTCATATTTTTTATTGTGGTGAAATTTGAATTCTGCTCGAGATTAATTTCATTCTAGTTTCAAAACAAAACCATGTTTAAATATAGAACAAAAAAATGCATTCTGTTTTCAAATTATAAATACCTGATAGCCATGTTCCATTAAACGGCCTGTAGTGGTGTTGTGTGACGTCACGCAACGTGGGTCTCTTGCCACGAAGCCTGCCTCCATCGCTGGCTGGGGTCAGCAGGGCGATACTGAACACGATCAGCCCTAGTACTGCTGCGATCACCAGAAGCGCGATGAGGATCCCCCGCCAGTTGCGTTGTGTTGGCGTGGCTGCTGCTAGTTCCTGAAAAAAAAATATACTTAATATTTAATTTTGTGATCATCTTTATAGGTCGCGTCATATAAAAAGAACGCTGGAGGAGAGCTGAGACTTAACTTGCGCAACTAGAAGCCAACGAACCAACCGCGTGCGCCGGACTACCCCTGTCCGCACCGCGCTCGCCGCAAGCGCAACTTAACCGCCGCCAGCGCGATTAAAAAAAGAAAAAAAAAAGAAATCCTGCTTTCTATACAAAAATCCTAATTGTACGGACAAAATATTTTTACTGTTTTATTATAATTATGTATATATAGTACAGTTGCCGAGAATAGACTACATAAAAAGTATTCCCCTAAAATTTTACGGGAGCTGAATTCCCTTTAGTCCCGTAATAACCGAAACGTCGCACGCAGTAATTGCTCTCATGTCACCCGGACATCTGACAGGGTGTGACGGGGATGACTCGATTGTCGGACAGGATGAATATTATGTGTCCTTGTCTCTTTCTAATCATCATGATAGAACCGTTTGAAGGAGCTCGATACAATAGCGGGACATCGCGATTTTTTTAGTTTTATTTATTTATGTAAACTTAATTGCACTTTAAAAATGAAGATACAATAGGTGGACTTAATGTGATCAACAGCTGTATAATAATGTTTTGATAAGGCGCCATAAATGGTCATGGATGGACCACTCATTTAACCGCGACCTTCCCTTCACCTCCCATGGCTCTACCAACCTCTCGGTTATACGAGCCGAATCTAGGGAGAGTGCGCTGTACTTGCATTTCGCATCTCTTTCCAGTCGCACCTGCTTGATCTCCCTACAAGTTCTCTATAGTGTCGCCTATCTATGCAATCAATGCACTTTAATAACTCTCCCCCATCCTTAGGGGGCTTACGTTCACACGTACGCCTCGCTTGCCTTCTCGGCCTGAGGCCAGCTTCTGTCTTCTATGTCTTTGAGTTTGTCTCAGTTTCAGTTTTTCTCTTCGTCTTTTTTGTCTTCTCGTAGCAGTATTCTTGATGTGCTCCTACTTTTCAAGTTATGCCCCTCTTGAGGCCGCTTCGAACTTAACCGCGACCTAACACATTTCCGAGCTCTGGAGTAGTGGGAGTAGCCGTCAACAGGAGCGCATTTTTATTATAAGACTTTTTACGGCCATGGAAACTAGTCCTTTAAGGCCTTTCTTGAGTTTATTAATTTTCTTCAGTCCTTCCTTAGTCAAGTCAAGTCAGTAGTCTAGTCCAGTCCAATCAAGTGAGTCTAGTCAGATGGCTAAGTGAGACGATGGAAAAATTTCACTTAGCTATAACGGAGATTTTGGTGACAAAGATAAATATACATATAATCACGTCTTTATCCCATACGGGGTAGACAGAGCCTAGAGCCATAAGATCTTAGGTCAAGTTTAGCATAATGGTAGTTGAAAAAGGAAATCAATAGTGATGGGTTGCTAGCAGTATCGGCTATGTCATGATTTCTCCGTTCGACAAAGATAAAAAGTCACGTAATCGACATTGTACCACTTCCCAACACTCACGCTTCTTCACGAACACTTTGCGAATAACAATCCGCCAATATTATGCACAAATATTCGAATAAACCTTAGTTTTGGAAATTAATATCTTAAAAGTGATTGAGAACAGACGAGGAAACATGTAACAGAACTTAATACGACATGATGATTTAAAAAATCATAGGGGTCCAGATAGATCAAGTCATAGCTATATGAAGCAGATAAAGGAGAAAACAAACGTCGTATCGTATCAAGAAATAAAGGAACTTGCTAATGATAGACAGAGATGGAAATAACTCCACCAACAAGAGCCTGGCTCTTAAATTTATGATGATGATGATACTAGAACTAGAATTGGCTAAGGCTGAACTAGAAGCACTAGAAACGCGTGGCCCAAGTCAGATCGAAATTCCAAAGCCCCGTGGACGCCTTCTGCCACATTCATTCAGCCAATAATGTCTTTCATCTAACTTCATAGGCTGGGTTGCACCAACCTATAACAATAACTGTGTAGTCAAAGTACCGGTTAGGTGAAAAATGGGTTGCACCATTTTGTCAGTCGTCAAAATATGTCATAACTTTTACGATAACCGTAACCGCCGATACTTGACCGGTTAAAGCTATTTTTATTGTCAACTTATCTGTCAGACGGGTCGAATAACCTCCACGGACGTCATTATACTTGTAACCCTGGTAACTAAAGTTATAGTTAGCAGTAATGTTACTGTTATACGATAACGGGTACTTTGGTGCAACCCACCCTTAATGTCTAAAGTTTTAATTTAACCATTGTAAATCCATATAGTTTGTAATACCTACCTAGCAAACAAAACCATCATTAATCATTCAACATTTCGCAAACAAAAGTTACAAAATTAAACTTCGCCATAGTTGAAATTAGCCATTCTCACCGTATTTGGAGCCGAAATATTTTGGTGGTTCAAACTTAACTGGCTTTATTCAAGTGGTTTACTTCGACATGTACTCGTAATGCTATTGAAATAAGGGCTCTTAAAATTTTGAGAGCCATTAACATCACTATGAAGGTTGACATGTAAAGAATAATCCCAACTAATGTTATAAATGCGATTTTGTTTGTTTGTAACGCTTTCACACCCTATCTACAAAACCAATCTTCCTGAAATTTCGCATACATATAGAAGTATTAAGAAGGACATAGAGTACCTTTCATCCCGGGAAAAAGACTGTTCCCGTGGGAAATTCACGCGAGCGAAGCCACGGGCAAAATCTAGTAATCTATACCTTATTAATATTATAAGTGCGAACGTACGCGCTTTTACTGATAAACCGGTAGACCGATTTTGATGAAATTTGGTATGAATATAGCTAAGGACCATGGGTAATAATAGTTTACTTATTGGCACGATATAACTGAAGAGTGTTTTGTTTGTTGGTTTGTTTGTATGTTTGTTATTTTGAATGCTTATTTTTGAAACCACTAGAATATTCCGTTTGCATACGTCGTGTACGTGTACGTGGGGAATAGTAAAGTTTTAATAAATAAATATATATATATATATATATATATATATACGTCTCAATTTATACAAAAATGAAACAAACACTAGGTCGTAGTAGTACACAGCCAACTTGCTTTTGTGAGGTTTCTGCGGTATAGTGTTTATCATAGCTACAGCGTAAAAGGATTATATATCCACATATAGAAGCCACTTTAGAATAAAATGCGATGGTATCTAAGTAGCAATAGAAACTGCAAAATGACTGATAGAGTTTATTTTCTCTCGTCAACTCTACCATCAGAGGCCGAAAACGATTTCAAATTTTATTTAAAAAAAAAAATTACACTACGCCACTCATCGAAATTTCGTTTAGGTGACACGATTAATTGACCATGCACACTCTGGTGTTAAAGATTTTCGGAACCACCTCTCGGCTTCTGACGTGGTTCCTTTAACGACTACCAGATGTCAGCTGGGACCAACGGCATAACGTGCCTTCCGAAGCACGGAATTATCTTTATTATCAGACAATCAGGTGATTCACGCATGTATTGTCATAACCAAACTGGAAACAACTAAACCAAGTATGCTTCCCGTGGGAATCGAACTCACGACCGTGGGGTCTACAGGCAAACGCCAACCACTGGACCACGGAGACTCGGATCATGCTTCTATTAATCTGTAAAAAGGGTTACAGAGGTCAGACGGCAGTCGCTCCATTATAATAAATAACCAGTAACGCCAAATCAGGACAATGATTAAAAGCGTACTTTGGGCTCTGGAGAGTAAGCTGAAGATGCAACCAGTAAGAACATGCTAGAGTGAAGATCAGATAAGAAGACAAATTACAGAACTTTAGGTGCGACTGGAAAGAGCCAAGCAAGTACAGCGCTTTCTCCCGGGTTTCGGCTCGTATAACCTAAAGGTTGGTAGAGCCATGGTAGGTGGAGGGTTGCCAAAGTAATTGTATAAAAAATCAGCCAAGTGCGGTCTCGCGTCGGTTCTGTACCACCACACAGACTTTTGCTTTCCTTTAATTTGTTTGTAAAAAATCATTTTTTTTTTTAATCTATTTATTTTCTTAAATTTTTCTTATTTAAGTGTTGTATGGTATTGCTTCTCACCAGATTTGATTATTTCAGTTTAACAACAGGTTTTGATTTCCATCTGAAACCCCTAATGTCATATCTTTCGATCGCGTTGGCATACAATTTTGGTTATTTTACAACCGCAAAAGACTGTAAGCCTAAGTATATATGTAATGAATTTCAACTTGAAGTTCCTGGTTTTCTCAGAAAAAAAGTAGATAGACAGACAAAAAAGTGATCTCTCTCCCTCCCTTTTGCCGTTTTAGGTACGGAACCCTAAGACATATAAAGAAGATAAAAAGGCACAACACGGCCCTAACATGCCTATGTGGTCAAAAGAAACTCAATTTGTTTGTTTTCCTCAAAGAATTACAAATCGCGCGCGGACGCAAATTTTTTTTTTCAATCTATGGTTTTCTTCTTGTTATTCAACATTTTGATACAACAACGCTGTCTCCAGTAAAGAAAGACATTTTTGGCCAATTGTATTGTTATGAGTTCATAATATAACACACAATTCGGGATTGTATTGGATGACGGGGGAAAGCCTATTATTAGACGCCTCGCCTCACACCAAGCGCCTCCCGGATCAATACCCGTTTAAAATAAATACAGGGATGATTTTCATGAACATTATTACTGGTTATCGGGATGAATTTTTAATTAATTAAACGCAAAAATTAACATAAAATTACCTCTTTTTTTTTTTAAATTTCCTCTACCGTGGATCTGTTTACAATACAATACAATACTCCTATGTATGTTATTTCTCTGTAGTAATACTGCACTGTCAAATCGTGGACCATATAATGTAAAGCATACCCTGGGTGAAGCGTAAGCTGAAGATACAACTAGAAAACACAGTTGTATGATGATATTTTATTATTATGTGCATATTGTTATCATTCGAATTACAATTACTTGTAAACATTTGAAATATTGAAATTATTATTTTAATAAGTACAATTTATTTTGGTGCTGCTATTTGATACAGGATTGATTTAGATAAAGAAAGTAACTATATTGAATAAAATATACATCATTAATTTAAAGAGTGTGAATTACAAGGTAACGCGACCACGCAGTGACTCTCAATCATAACAAAACCATTAGATAATAATGAATTTTTCAAATTATCTGCAACCCTTTCATCTCTTCAGCCTTTGTGTAACTTAGCAATGGGGTTTCAAATGAAAAAAGTTTCCAGATTTATACGAATAGGTCGGACAATAGGTTTATTATATCTATCGTTGCACAAGCATAAAATTAGTTAAAACATTAAACACCGAACGCGGCGTGGCCCGTTTTAATTTATATCTATATTTTTCTATATATAAAAGAAATTCGTGTTAGTTACACAATATATAACTCAAGAACGGCTGAACTGATTTGGCTGAACCAGGAGAAAGACATAGGGTACCTTTCATCCCGGGAAAAAGCACTGTTCCCGAGGGAAGGTCACCGGGGCCAAGTCACGGGCAAAAGCTAGTTGATGTTAAAAATCGACATTTTTAAGCCGCTAATGGGATATGAAGTGAGAAAGACCAAGAACAAGATGTTTAAATCATTATCATCATTTCGTGTAAGTGACAAAGTCAATCGATCACGCACACCCTTGTGTCAGAGTTCTTCGGAACCGCCTCTCGGCCTCTGACGTGGTTCCTTTAACGACTACCAGATGGCAGCAGGGACCAACGACTTAACGTGCTTTCCAAAGTACAGAGTCAACTTATTTTCAGACAATCAGGTGATTCAAGCCTACAATGTCTTAACCAAACTGGAAACAACTAAACAAAAAACGCTGGCGTGCAATAGTTTTGTTTCCACTCATTGCAGTGAACTATATAGATGACCTAAAGATATTCCATAAGTATAAGAAAGTAGCAAAGGGCACCCGACCAGACCCTATCAAACATTAACATTAAAATTACATTACCCTATCCCATGTGGTAAACGAATGCCCACTTCGCCGTTTTCCAGGTGGAATGAGGGAGCTTCACGATCTTACGCCTGCCGCTGTCAACTGGCTGAGGAATTTGAATATAGACGTCTGCTCCATGCAGGACCAAATTTATATGATACAATGATGAGCAGAGGGCAGAGACGCATGAAAGAAAAAAAGACTTTTGCCCAGCAGTGGCACCAAGAGAGCTATTAAAAATAATAATTTGGAAGTGATGAATGAATCAATTTATTGTTGAAAAATTGTTTAATACAACATTATGAAAGAAATTTAAAATAAATTGTTTGCTATAAACAATCTGGTCTTTAAGTAGTTCAGTTTTTTGTCTTCAATGAAAATCCGTGCGCACAGGAGTAAATAAAGGGACAGGGGAGAAAACTTCGTTCAATTGTAGTTGCCAAAAAAATCCCACTATAACAATATAGTCCGATAATCAAATATTTCGCCGAAGAAGCACATTAGCAAGAACACTACTGCGTATCTCTCTGGATAGCTATGCTAATCCTTTGGACGAAAAAACATACGTTTCACACTAGTTTATAAGTAGCGACCCGCCCCGGCTTTGCATGGGCACAAAAACCTTCCTCTTGAATCACTCTATCTATTAAAAAAACCGCATCAAAATCCGTTGCGTAGTTTTAAAGATTTAAGCATACAAAGGGACATAGGGACAGAGAAAGCGACTTTGTTTTATACTATGTAGTGATCGTGATAAAGTAATTCATTCATTGATAACATGTAGGTTTCAAGGTTAATTGACCTTGCTTATCACTATTTGTCGTGATTTCTCAGAGTATGATCATAAGACCAAGAGACCAACGGCTTTGCGTGCCTCTGTGGTGCTTTCTGAAGCTCTTGAATCTTCTTTATTATTAGACAATCAGGCAATTCAAGCCTGCAACGTCCTAACCACACTGAAAACAACAAAGTTCCCATGGGAATCGAACCCATGACTTTCGGGTTTTTAGGCAAAAAACCACTTGACCACAGAGGCAGTTTAAGAAGCTAAATATACAACTGGGGAATACGCTCGGTTGAAGAAGTGTTGTATATAGTTATTCCTCTGTTCCGGTATCTACTCATGTGGCGAGGCGTATTTATCACCATATTTCATGAACCAGCTGTGGGCGACAACGGGCTAAAACATATATATGATGAAAATACATACATATATATAATCACGTCTTTATCCCATACGGGGTAGACAGAGCCTAGAGCATAAGACCTTAGGCCACGTTTATCATAATGGTAGTTAAATCAGGAAATCAATAGTGATTAGTTGCTAGCCGCATCGCCTATGTCATGATTTTCCTATTCGCCGATTCCCTCAGACAAATATGAAAATAATTATAAGGTTGTTTTTATTGCAAGAAATTTTCATTCCGATTCTACAGTTTTTAAGCGACTGTCATTTGTTACTTCTCTCTTCTTCTCTGTCAATCTCTTATCCCAGTTCATCTGGGGTTTCAATAATTTCATAGGTCTCCACCTTTTCCAAAATGACCGGTTGGAACGGCCTGCATCCAGTGCCTGCAACCTTCCTCAGGTCATCTGACCTGGGAATGCCTGATTTATGAAGAGGCGCGAAGGGAACTATTAGATAATGTTGTCCCGCTCGGGTTGGGCCCGGTCTACTATTGCGATCTCGTGGGATCTGAGGCGAACTTTAAGCGGCCAAAAGAATTCTCGCATCGGTGGCATAAAATCCGAAGCGGCCTCGAGAGGGGCATAACTTGAAAAGTAGGAGCACATCAAGAATACTGCTACAAGAAGACAAAGAAGACGTGAAGAAGAGTGTGAACGTAAGCCCCCTAAAGATGGGGGAGAGTTATTAATATGCAATGATTGCATAGATAGGCAACACTATAGAGAACTTGTAGGGAGATCAAGCAGGTGCGACTGGAAAGAGATGCGAAATGCAAGTACAGCGCACTCTCCCGAGATTCGGCTCGTATACCCGAGAGGTTGGTAGAGCCATGGGAGGTGGAGGGAAGGTCATCTGACCATCTGGTCGGTGGGTGTCCGACGCTGCGCTTACCGGTGCGTGGTCGCTATTCGAGAACCTTTCTGCCCCATTGGCCATCGGTTCGTCGCGATATGTGCCCCGCCCACTGCCACTGCAAAGAGCTATTTCACTGTTTTGTTTACTGAAATTATAATAAATCTTGTCGGTTTGCAGTCAATACATCACAGCAGCATAATTCCTACATCAACAAAATGTCTGCCGAAATGTTTTGCAGCGCTCTGTATAATTGCGCAATAAAACTCCTGTGTGTCGCACTTTGTCCCGAGTGTTCCAGTGGTGAAATGTGTTAGGTATTTGTCATATTTTTTATTAGATATGTTATGTGTACGTTTCAGCATCATTGAGGAGCTCGACAGCATGATGGTACACTTGTCTTTGTAACTTCATGCATATATTAAAAAACCAAAGGCATGGTATCACTGTTTCAAAAAGGAGGCACTGCCACTACTATTGTTTATTTGTAGTTCATGTGAGTACAAGGTCAATTGACCCTGCACTCATAGGCTTTTTAATTAGTAAAAGTTGGCCTCAGTAAACAAATTATTCTTTGTCGTGTCGATGATTCTTTAAATTTAATGAGCCCCAGTACACTACATACTATATTTATACTACACTATTACTATACTTTTCTATTATAATTTGTTATATGTAACTGGTTCTTGGTTTTTCCAATACATGTATCACAACAAAATGATTCATATTATAAAATTCAGTATACTATATGAAAGACTATGATACCAAAATGTATGAAAATAATTTCTCCTGCTATGGTAGACCTGCTAGTATTCTTATGGAGCCGCTCGGTTATTCAGAATATACTCGTATCTCAACTATTCTAAGCCAGTTAAATCGGGTTATTGTTGGCTTGTGCCAGTATGAACTAGTAAGATCTGGAATTTGCGCTTTGACAGTTCAATACCTTACATAAATTAATGGCTTTGTTTACAGAGAAGATATTCTTGGGAGTATTTAATAATTTTCAAGATTTTCAACCGACTGCCAAAAAGGAGTAGGGTCTCAATTGGGTTGTATTTTTTTAAATGTTTGTTACCGCAATACTCCTTCAATTTTGAATCGATTTTGACTTCCTTTTATTCGGAAGATAATACCTACTCTCAATTAGGTCCCATATTTTTGTCAAAATCGGTAGTTATTAAATTAGATTATTTAGTCAGAAGACATAGGATTTATGCCCAAATCCAAATACTCAAACTTGAGAGCTTTTCAAGTATAATGCTGTCACTGTCATATCGCTGACGTTCAGCGCGACAGCATGATACATATATTTAAATTATATTTAATTTTTTTTTTTTTTGTAATGATAAAAATAAAAAAATAAATAAATGATACTTAAGCAGCTCTCAAAATTGAGTAGCGTTTGAGTATTCGGGCATAAGTTATGTAATTTTAATAAAATTCAATTAAAATTACATAAGTTGCTTGCTTCATCATGAGTAGGTTTATAAGACCAATCGCCTTGGTATCAATCTGTGTTTCAAAACCCCCTCATTACGCTGCTGATGTATTAGTTATATAAACTTCTAGCATTCGCCCTAACAAACAAACAAATATACAAACTTACTTTCGCATTTATAATATTACTAGCTTTCGCCCGCGGTTTCGCCCGCGGTTTCGCCCGCATGAGATTCCCATGGGAACCGTGCTTTTTCCCGGGATGAAAGGTATCCTATGTCCTCAATATTTCTATCAATGGCATGCGAAATTTCAGGAAGATTGGTTCAGTAAATAGAGCGTGAAGAGGTAACAAATAAAAAAAAAACTAATTTTTACATTAGTTAGGAAGTTAGGATTAGGATAGTTAGTATAAAATTATCTCTCGGGCTCCTCGGGCTCCGACGTTAAAACCTTGGCCCCATAATCGAATCGAAGTTGGTTATTGTTTCTTTAGGAAAATTGTTTAAGCTATAGAAGTAATTATTGCAGGTAGATATAAACTGTTTGTAGGCTAAAGCAATCAGTAGCATGGTGTATAACTGCAGGTCGTAAAAAACCAACAAACAAAACAGTTCTTTGTCAGTATTGCTTGCAATGGCCTTTGAATGTTTATTGTAATTTGTTTTATATTGCGCTGTATCAGGGCTGCCTCGTATTCACTTTTTTATCATAATCAATTTTACCTTTTTTGAGGTCAATTTTAAATGAAAAGCAAGACAGGAAGAGTCACTTCATGGTATCAGTCCGCCGTTGTATTTATCTTAAACTAGTTGACCCGGCAAACTCCATACCGCCTGAACGCACTGTTCTCACCGTCTAAACCTTCCCTGAACTTCCACAAATATTTTAAGACCAAAATTAGCCAAATCGGCCCGCGAAGCTGGGGCGGGTAGCTAGTTAAGTATATGTTAAAACAAACTATTATTATTATTCTCTTTAATATTTAATTATTGATACTTTTAAATATAGTTTTAAACTAGCTGACCCTGCGAACTTCATACCGGTTGAATGGCCTTTCTAGCCGTTTAAACCGTTCCTAAACTTCCACAAATATTTTAAGACCAAAATTAACTAAATCGGTCCAGCCATTCTCGAGTTTTAGCGAGACTAACGAACAGCAACTGTATATGTATATATATATATATATATATATATATATATACTAGCTGACATAGCAAACGTTGTTTTGCCATATTTCTAGGTAATATAAGGGTGAACAACCTTTATCACTTAGGGGTATGTAAAATAGATAGTAGCCGATTCTCAGACCTACTGAATATGCATATAAAATTTGGAAAAACCAGTAAAGCCGTTTCGGAGGAGTAAGGGAACTAACATTGTGTCATGGGAATTTTATATATTAGATAGATGTATATAGATAGATAGATAGATTATTATTTTATCACATGGCTGTTCGCTGTGCTAACTCGTAATCTATAAAACTCATGTAAATAGTAAACAGTTTCGTTTGTGGGGTTCTTGAATTCCGTTGGCATTCCCTTTTATTAGGACATTCAAAGATGATGTGTTACACCTACCTGTGATTGTGATTTCTACCTCTAAAACATACTGTCGCCAAATCACAGACCTCTTGAAAAAGGTAGACACTAGTGATAGTAGCGTGTATGACGAGAGTGATGAGTGTGGAAGAAGAGAGGGGGGTATTAAAGGATCACTCAGGTAGCCAATGGAAATCTTTAGTCTTTGCCTACTCCTACGGGAGACAGGCGTGATGATATGTTTGTATGTAAGTAATTGCAGACAACCCTATTAAGAGATCCCAACATAAAGTTGGCCATCAGATCACTTGCATCCTTTCCATTTTATGTCGAAGTTTATGATGCATCGTCATAGCTGCGACTGTTTATGATAAATACACAATTTCGTTTTACATTCTCTTCAAACGAGTCCAAGAATAAAGTGGCAGATACATTGATCCAGTAGAAGCCTTATGGCGATACAGCGCCACAATAACTTTTTACTATGACTATGACGCACAACAGATGGCGCTTAAATTTAAATTTCGGAACTGCTTATCACACAGCAAATTTATATGAAAGTTATTATGGATTGAAGCTATATAAGGTGGACACAAACCAACTTCAAATATTTTAAAGGCAGGTACAGACCACTATACTGAACAATTTTTCTAAATATAAACTTATATCGAAATACGAAATTTTATTTTTCACTTTCCATACTAAACTAGATCAGTTGATACTCAATTTGTATGGGGGGTCAATAAATTATTTTCATATTTCGACATAAGTTTATTTGGGAAAGTTGTTTAGTTTAGTGGTCTGAATCTGCCCTTAAAATAATTGCAGTTGATTTAAATTCACCTTATATATACAACCTCCGACAAGAAACTGTGTATTGCTGCTTTTGATTCCATAGTAGTAGTAGTCCAGTGGTTCGATTCCCATAGGAAGCATACTTTGTTTATTAGTTTCCGGTTAGGACATTGGAAGCCTAAATCGCCTGATTGAATGGTAATAGAGATTCCGTGCTTCGGAATGCAGATGATCACGTTTCCGAGAATTCTTCTTTTCGAGTGGAAATGGCAATGCTCACTATAGGTACTCTAATACCAGGGTAAATGCATACCCTTGACTTTGTTAGCCACACGATAAGATGATGATAGAATGGATGGTCATGTTCCTATCGGTGTGGTTTCCCTGTATAAAAGAGTTAAGGAGGTCAGACGGCAGTCGCTCCATTGTAATAACCAGTAATGCCAAATCAGGACCATGATTAATAACGTACCCTGGGCTCCGAAGTGTAAGCTGAACATGCATCCGGGAATCACGCTTGGACAAAGAATCTTTTTCGTCCAAGCGTGTTTCCTGGTTATCCGGATCTGTATTGTTCAGATATTGTACTTAGACAAGACAATATACGATACAAATATTTATTGTACCAGTAAATATATACAATGAGGAAAATAACAAACATAGATAAAACAGTACTAAATAATAATTATTATATATTTTTTATACATAGTATCTTCTTTCTTCTTCTTTTTAATATATTATATAAAAATAAATTGCTGTTCGTTAGTCCGCTAAAACTCGAGAACGGCTAGACCGTTTTAGTTAATTTTGGTCTTGAAATATTTGTGGAAGTTCAGGGAAGGTTTAAACAGCGAGAAAAGTACATTCAACCGGTATGAAGTTCGCCGGGTCAACTAGTTAAAAAATATATTTAAAGGTATTAATAATAACTAAATACAGAGATTAATAATAATAGTTTGTTTTAACATATACTTAACTAGCTACCCGCCCCGGCTTCGCATGGGCATAAAAACCTTCCTCTTGAATCACGGTATCTATTAAAAAAACCGCATCAAAATCCGTTGCGTAGTTTTAAAGATTTAAGCATACAAAGGGACATAGGGACAGACTAAGCGACTTTGTTTTATACTATGTAGCTGTAAAACTGTAGACGCAAATTTTATGTAAAAAAGGTAGACTCACACTTTGTTATGAGCCAAATTCGTTAAGCTATAAGATGACTTACTATCATTAATGAACCCTGAATCTCTCACAGAACCTATTGATATTCCACTCTCGTAGACTGTCAGACTCGATCATATTTCACGTCACTTCAATGACCGGTCGCCATAGAGTATGTACTAACCCAGTTTAGTAAATAGAGAGCGCGTTCATCGTCATTTTATGTAAGTGTCACGGTCAGGTCAGGGGTTACTACCGTTTCTTAAAACCAAGCAAGATAGATAGATAGATATTCTCTTTATTGTACCACTAGCTGTTGCCCGCGGCTCCGCCCGCGTGTAGTTCGCTTTTCGCTTAACCTGTGGAAACTACAACTATCCAGACCTATAGTTAAATCTATAAGTAGTATCCTATTCCCGTGCCAATTTTATAAAGCCATTACATTGCTACGATATCAAACTAAAAATATTAACATTCATACTATCACATCTTTTTCTCTAAAAGAGTAGACGCAGCCTATTACAGGGTCATTAGAACCTAACTCAATAAATAGTGTTATGTTAGTTAAATTAGACCTTACGACACGACCGTATGTTCCGTCGAACAACAACTGAACTGACTTGCTGGTTTGATTATTTTTTAAACCAAAGCCAAACCAACCAACTAATCAATTCAAATAGCTTACAATACAATACAACAAACGACCGATAAACAAACCAACCAATAGAACTAAATAAACAACCAAAATTTTTTTGAAATAATTAGAATTAATTGCTGGAAAAATTTCAATCTGCTATAATACCATATGAGAAAAAAATAATTAAATTAACTTCAGCGCCATCTATTGATATTTTATGTAACTAAATTATACGCCCACACACATTCAATGTGTTAATTTTTTAAAATTTAATAGAGACTGCAGTGTGTTTTTGTCTTCATTGATATCGATAAAACAAAGTAGAAATTGTAGCTTTATCTATATTAAATACGTTTATGTAAACCGGATTCAACTCTGTAAAAGTTTTGAAACAGTGCTAGAAGTAAACTGCAATTGACCATAACTTCTTTTTCCCTTAACCGATTTTGACGAAACAAAGTTTTGACAAAACTGTTGAACGTATATGTAATCCACCTGTGAAAACCGCGTTCGAATCTGTTGAGTAGTTTTGAAGTTATAACGTACCAGACATACAGAAAGACAGACAGACAAAAAGTCCAAAAATTGTTTTTTTTTGGTTTCTGTTACACGTCTTTCTTTAATCGCCCCGTATCAGTTTTTTAGAAAAATATTTAATGTACAGACATTCAATTTTTACTGTCCGATTATATGTAAAGATAGATAGATAAGTACAAAATCCATATCCATACTAATACTATAAATGCGAAAGTCTGTCTGTCTGTAACCTCTTCACGGCTAAACTGCTGGACCGATTGTGATGGAATTTGGTAGGGATGTAGTTAACGACCTGAGGTCAAACATAAACTTTTGGGCGCGATATAACCGATTCCCACGCGGGGCGGAGCCGCGGGGAACAGCTAGTACTTATATATTAACGGACTTAATGCTAAGAGCGTTCTCTACCAGTCAACCATTTGATTAATCTTCTTTTTCAATGTCGTCAATGACAAACTATTAGATATGATTTGTAAGGGGTTGCGATATCGTTTATCCTGAAATAAATTTGCAAATGAATTTATTTGTTTCTTTTCAAAATTATAAAAAAAAGTAAGAAAATAATTCTAGAAAACAAATAAAACACGAAATCATAAAATTATTGTTTGTGACAGGATTCGATCCAGGTACTTTCTTGAAACATTTCTTTACTAAAGTATTAAAAAATTCTTAAAAATTTATACAAAACGAAAAAAAAGTAAATAAAAAAAAGTAAGTAAAAAAAGCAAGTAAAAGAAAGTAAGTAAAAAAAAAGTCATCTATAGCAGGATTCGAACCCTCGACTTAAAAATATGATCTACGACCTCTACCGATAGGCCAACATACGTTGTTAGAGATTGGCGAAATTTCAAATGGGATTTGTCTATAGGTTCGCAAATTCGCGCCATCTATTGAGATTTTATGTTACTAAATTTACGATCAAATTCAATGTGTTATTTTATTAAAATTAATAGGTGCAGTGCGTGTTTTCGTCTTTATTGATATGGATAATAAAAAGTAGAAATCCTAGCCTTATCTAAATTAAATTAAACGTAAGTAAACGCATTAAAAGTTTAGAAGCAGTGTTTGAAGTAAATTTTCAATCGACCATAACTTCTTTTTCCTTTAACCGATTTTGACGAAACAAAGTTTTGACAACGCTCCTAATCATATGTAATCCAACTGTGAAAACCGCGTTTAAATCCGTTGAGTATTTTCGAAGTTATAACGTACCAGACAGACATACATACATACATACATACATACAGACAGACAAAAATTCCAAAAACTGTTTTTTTGGTTTCTGTTACTCCTTTTTAATCGCACTCAATCAGTTTTTTTGAAAAATATTAAATGTACAGACACTCGCATTTTAGTGTCTTATTATATGTATTGATTATCATACAAATTATACATGTTGAATACAAATACAAACAATGTGTACAAAGGCGGACTTATCGCTGATGCAATTTCTTCCAGCCAACCTTAGGGTGGATAGGAACAACGTGGAAAAAATGCGGTCAAGCAAATCCAATTCGGCAAAGCAAGATCCAGTAAGTAAGCGAGACAGCGTAATACATGATGTAAGGCGACATCCCCCTCACTCAATCGTTCTTGCATGGTTTTAAGAGATGGTGGTAAGCCACCTGGTCAATCGACCATGCCCACCCTGGTGTGAGAGTTCCTCGGAACCGCCTCTCGGCCTCTGACGTGGTTCTTTTAACGTCTACCAGATGGCAGCCGGGACCAACGGCTTAACGTGTCTTCTGGAGCACCGAATCATCATTATTATCAGACAATCAGGTGATTCAAGCCTGCAATGTCCTAACAACAAAGTATGTCTCCGTGGGCATCGAACTCATGACCCCGGGTCTACAGGCAAACGCCTTTTAACCACTAAATCACGGAGGCAGTTCTAACTGCCTCCGTGAGCGCGCTATTAATTTTTAAATAATAAATTTTTTTTCAAGTCAACTTGTAAGTATAAGTGATGTACTACTTATATTAAAAGACATTGACAAAGTTATATAAAATTATGGTACCTGAGATAATTCTTATAATCCTAGTAGTAGACTTAAAAAGTTATTTTTCCTTAACGCTTGAAATGAAGTAGTTAACGCAGACACTCATAAATAAAAATATACAGAAACTCAATCTGATTAACAGTTATGTGACTTTTATTCATCACGCAGTTTAGACCAGGAGGTTAAATAATTTTTCATCATGGTCAAGCAAGCACACCAGTTACTCCCACCACCAAAAAGAAGAAGAGAAAAGAAGCAACTTAAAAATTCGCTTTCATTTGACGATAGGTCACCAAATACTAGCCTGGTAAATTTGAATTTGAATGGTTTGCGCACCCTCTATAGATTATTACTCTATTTTATCGCCTGTTTAAAATCCATGCAAACAGTATTTTAGACGTGAGTGACAAGCTTCGTAATTGGATTTTGTTTCTACATAGTGACCGCACAAGGAGCTTGATCTTGCATGTCAAGCCACAGCAAGTGTGGCCTGATTTTGATTGCTCGTCACTAGAGGAATTTTCTAATTTAAGCTACTATTTGCTTCAGAAGGCACAAAAGTTTAGTAGTTATTGAAAGCAAACCTTGAGATATTCTGTGGTAAAAAAAAAATTATATATATCTTTTGTTTGATATCGCATCGTTACAACAGTGTAAATTATTTAAGAAGCAAGCAAAAACCTCCATTGCGTAATGGTTAACATGCCTGCCCACTACTCAGGAGGTCCCGGGTTCGATCTCCGGTCAGGTCTTGGATGTTTATCTATATATGTTTTTGTTATATATCGTATCGCTGAGTTAGTATCCCATAACACAAGTCTCGAACTTACTTTGGGGCTAACTCAATTTGTGTGATTTGTCCCTATAATATATTTATTTATAAGCAGAATATTTTGTCTGTTTTCTCTTATCAATACATATAATAAGACACTAAAATGCGAGTGTCTGTACATTTAATATATTTCAAAAAAACTGATTGAGTGCGATTAAAAAAGAGTAACAGAAACCAAAAAGACAGTTTTTGGAATTTTTGTCTGTCTGTATGTATGTATGTATGTATGTCTGTCTGGTACGTTATAACTTCGAAAATACTCAACGGATTTAAACGCGGTTTTTACAGTTGGATTACATATAATTAGGAGCGTTGTCAAAACTTTGTTTCGTCAAAATCGGTTAAGGGAAAAAGAAGTTATGGTCGATTGAAAATTTACTTCAAACACTGCTTTAAAACTTATAGACAAAACCCATTTGAAATTTCGGCAGTAACAAGCAAAGCATGTTGGCCTATCGGTAGAGGTAGCGGATCATATTTTTAAGTAGAGGGTTCGAATCCTGCTAGACATCACTTCTTTTGTTTTTACCCTTTTTTTGTTTTGTATTAATTTTTTAGAAGTCTATTTTTTTTAAATATTTTAGTAAAGAAATGTTTCTAGAAAGTAGCTGGAATTTTCTGTTTTCGTTTTTTATTTGTTTTCTAGAATTATTTTGTTACTTAGAGAAAGCTCTTAGCGTTAATTCCATTAATATAAAAGCATTTTGTACTTATCTATCTATAACATATAATAAGACAGTAAAAATCGAGTGTCTGTACATTAAATATTTTTCTAAAAAACCTCTACGGGGCAATTAAAGAAGAGTAATAAAAACAAAAAAAAAACAATATTTGCACTTTTTGTCTGTCTGTCTTTCTGTCTGTGTGGTGCGTTATAATTTCAAAACTACTCAACAGATTTGAACGCTGTTTTCACAGGTGAATTACATATAATTAGGAGCGTTGTAAAATCTTTGTTTCATCAAAATCGGTTAAGGGAAATAGAAGTTATGGCCATTTAAAGTTTACTACAAGCACTGCTTCAAAACTTTTAAACAGTTGAATGCGATTTACATAAACGTATTTAATTTAGATGAAGCTAGAATTTCTACTTATATCAATAAAGACAAAAACACACTGCAGTCTCTATTAAATTTTAATAAAATAACACATTGAATGTTTGTGGGCGTATGATTTAGTTACATAAAATATCAATAGATGGCGCTGACTTTATTTTAATAGCAGATTGAAATTTTTCCTTACGGCAGCAATTCATTCTAATTATTAAAAAAAAATTTGGCTGTTGATTTAGTACTATTGGTTGGTTTTTTTATCGGTCGTTTGTTGTGTTGTATTGTAAGCTATTTGAATTGATTGGTTGGTTTGGTTTGGCTTTGGTTTAAAAAATAATCAAATCAGTGTTTGACGGAATAATACGGTCGTGTCGTAAGGACAAATTTATCTGACTTATCACTATTTATTGAGCTTTTCTCCAATTTTCACGCCCACTAAAACTTTGGGAGTGAATTTTAGGTCCTAATGACTCTGTAATAGGCTGCGTCTACTCTTTTAGAGACAAAGATTGATAGTATGAATGTTAAGGGCTCCTTCTTCTGAAGGTCCGTTGTCCGTAAGCCGCGTAGTCGCGGCGCTCACTCATTTTGTAGGCATTAAGACATCATATTTGGGAAAATAACACTACAAAATCTACTTCAGCTATTTTCACTATATAAATACTTTATCTAAAGGTTGGTATAAAAAGCAGGACAATAAGTTTATTATTTTAGGCATAGTATTGAAAATAAACTTCCAAAGGAGGCAACTTAGATTTTTCTTTCGAGCGAATTTTGTCTGATATTGGTACTGTTACTGTAAGCGAATTTCACTATGCTATATCCTCAACTAAAAACATATATTTTTTTCAGAATTTTACGACTGTTTAATACTGATTCCTATTGATTTTAAAAACGGTATTTGAGAAAGAAGTGGCCCTAATATTTAATGATATTGTAGCAATGTAATGGCTTTATAAAATTGGCACGGGAAAAGGATACAATAGAATTAACTATAGGTCTGGATAGTTGTAGTTTCCACAGGTTACGCGAAAAGCGACCTACACGCGGGCGGAGCCGCGGGCAACAGCTAGTAGGTAAATAAGATGTTTTAAGGTGGCCTAATTAATCTGACAAGTTGGCGACATGGCACTTTTATTTAAATTTCATGCAAAGTAGTGTCAGATGTTGATCATAACAACACTTTCGCGGACAGTAAACAAATTAATTGTTATCTTCGTCGAGAGACGTACTGTCAGACGTACGAAAGTATTAATTTAATTACATACATCCATACTTCCATACTAATATTATAAATGCGAAAGTCTGTCTGTCTGTCTGTCTGTCTGTCTGTCTGTCTGTCTGTCTGTCTGTCTGTCTGTCTGTCTGTCTGTCTGTCTGTCTGTCACCTCTTCACGGCTAAACTGCTGGACCGATTGTGATGAAATTTAGTAGGGATGTAGTAAACAACCTGAGGTCAAACATAGGCTACTTTTAGGCGCGATATAACCGAGGCCCACGCGGGGCGAAGCCGCGGGGAACAGCTAGTTTCATATATTTGGTATATTCGTGTCAAATGATCAGGCATGACCAAGATGAATGAGAAATCGATACGTCTTCCGTCTCGGCTTGTTCATTATGTTTGAGAACAAGCAGTATTCACCAAGTGATTAGGCGTTTATTTTACATGATGGAAAATCGGATGTTTCCCTCCTCAATGTTTATTTATATACTAAAATCATGTGGTCTAATGTACAATCGATCTATAAATACCTACTTAAAATGAGCTGCAAGCTACTTCCATGAAAGTTTGTTAATGTCGCCAGGTTTCAGAGAAAATGTTTATAGTGATCAACTAGGTATGTTATTAACTTTTTCCCGGGATAAAAGGTACTTAATGCCCTTCTCAATACTTCTAACTACGTGTATGCAAAATTTCAAGAAGATTGGTTCAAAAGTTAGCGCGTGAAAGCGTAACAAGCAAGTAAATAAACAAACTCACTTATAATATTAGTCGGATTAATATAAAAATTATACATGTCGATACAAATTCAAACAACGTGTATAAAGGCGTTCTTATTATATCAAAGATATGATCAGTTTCCACTGTAAACCGAACTCCAAAACATCGTCTCCAAAAGGATTTGCGGATAATTTTCCCTCATCAACAGACGATCCGCACTCTTCGAGATTAGTGTGGGATCGGTATCCCCAGCGCTGGGGATTGGGACCCGATACGAAATTGTTTTACGGTCGGTCTGTCGCATGATCGCATCTTGGGTTTTTGTAATATTACATTTCGACAACCCTACAATCTAGTTGAATCTAGCATCGCATCGATAATGTAACACCTTATACCAAATTTATACCGTTAGCTATCTGCTACTGAAAAACCGTAAAATTCTGTCTAGCTGTATTTGGTATTAGCTTAGCTGGAACTAACCTAAACATTCCAGCGTTGTGATTGGTCAATTCAGCATCTCACTCATCTCTGCGTGACAGTGTTATCAAGTGACAGGACACATACATACATACATACTGTCATTACCTCACGTAAGAAAGTGGGATTAGGTAAAGGAAAAGAAAAAAAAAGTTTCATATGTGGAAGTATACATTTTTAAAAATACTTTTTACGGCCCTGGAAACAAGTCTTTTAAGACCTTACTTGAATTTATTAATCTTCTTCAGTCCTACTTTAGCCAAGTCAAAAATATCAAGTCAAGTAAGTCTAGAGTCAGAGTGAGAGGGCTAAGTGAAACAGTGAAAAAAATTACTTAGCAATAACTTAGAAATTTTGGTGATAAAGAGTCACTGTACCCCTTCCCAACATTCATCTTGTTCACGAATACGAATAATCCACCATTATTATGCACAAATACTCGAAAAACCTATATTTTTATTATTAGGTATTTGAAAATCAAATACAGCGATGGCAATTTGACAGTTAAAATTCAATCGAAAAATTCGTAGAAATAAACATGTTTGTTAAAACTGAAAACATTCACTTTTTGGAGATTCTAGTGAAAAATACAGAACAACTTTACTCATATTATCACAGGTTGAATAAATGACGAGCTCTAAAGCCCAGGGCGCCCATTTTGATCACTACTGGCCATTTCAACAACTCTCTAGTTAATAAATAAATATTAACTAGAGAGTTGTAATTTATTAACTCGCCCGAGACACGAATCAATTAAAGTATAGAAAAATGCTGTGTAAATCAACATTATTGTTCTTTCCTTTTTATCTTTTTTAACGGGTTTCCTGCCTTGTGAAATTTTATATCTTTGGAATGGTATGTATCCGAATGTTTGATAGATTTTGTTTGAGTTTTTGCTATGTGCATCAGATCGTCGAGAGTGAGAGGATGGATATAAGAGTGAAAAAGAAGACAAATGGTACACTGATACTTGCTAGTAGTATTCGCTAAGCTACTAATTTCTACAATATTGTGTACAAAAAAAGGACAAATTTTCAATAGTGAATATAAAAATGACTGTTATAACGTATTATTATATATATTTCCTACGTCGTACGCTGGTACTGTGAAATCAACTCCCGGGCTGCCACGGTTTTCCCAAAGTGACCAAAAAAACAACATGGGTTTTTCAAAAAGGGCGTGAAAAGATTTCTTAATGGTCGGCACGTGCACGTGATACCCCTAGTATGAGTTTTTCTTAACGCAGACGCTAGCGACTGCGTTAGCGATTTAGTATGGCAAACCTGTACAGCGCCTCTGGCGAATAGTAAGGCAACTAAGAAATTCCATACAAAATCCTAACGCAGTCGCTAGCGTCTGCGTTAAGGAAAACTCATACTAGGGGCACTGGTGTTTCAGGCATCCATAGACTACGGTACCGTATAAAAAAATATATATACAAATTTCACGAGATAACTTACACAATTTTTCTAATAGTACAAAATCTTACGAAGCTTTATTTCTACATCTTCAATGTTTTATACTCTAGGGTCAAGAATCTAAAATCGATACATAAATAAAACTTTGAAAAGGACCTCCGTTTGTATTGCTCTTCGTGAGAGAAAGTGGTAAAGCGGTCAAAAACCCGTCATATGGATTGCCATATGAGGTTTTTGACCGATGTACATAGGTACAGTGGCCCAAATAAAAACTTTAGGTACCATTTTACTCTTAAATTTATATACCATATACAGAAAAAATATCAGAATATAACATTTCATCAAAATCATTTTCATTCTGACATCCTATAAATGATTATACACAGCATTTTCCAAAAGGCAAACAAACTACAAAACAAGATAATCAATAATATAACTCAAGATAGAAATGCCACTAATGGCTACCAATCCAAACATGGCCGCTCACTCGCCGTCGCTTGACGCGCGCTATCGTTACGAACACGCGCGCCACGCTAGGCTATTGAACTCCTCTAGCAGACTAAGTTCACTCCCTCCACCTCCCATGGCTCTACCAACCTCTCGGTTATACGAGCCGAATCTCGGGAGAGTGCGCTGTACTTGCATTTCGCATCTCTTTCCAGTCGCACCTGCTTGATCTCCCTACAAGTTCTCTATAGTGTCGCCTATCTATGCAATCCTGGTAGACTTAGTTCAGTGTAAGATAGTTATTATGTTCAAGTTTTACGTCCAGTAAATGTGGTTCAATGTAACATCCCCGACGTTCTTGATCAAAAACATCGCTAGTTCCAGAACTTTCTCTCGTGACAAAGGAGCTTCTTATCTTTTATCTTTTTATCGTTGTTGAGCGCACAGTCCTGTAGTCAAAGGCTTTAAGTCGCCTTTTATTTTGAAATAGCCGCCCTTTGCCTGAGTGTATTGAACTTACATAACAAAGGTGGCCTTTGGATTTATCGATGGGACTGTGTTTGCCTCGTAAAAAAGGTATATGTAGTAAACACATTCTGCTTCAAATAATTCAGTTGTTCTTTTTACCCGAATACGGCGATGCCAAAAGGAAGGGTTTTGCCAGTCTATGTATGTAAGTATGTATGTATGTATGTATGTATGACTACTGGACCGATTTTAATGAATGAGGTGTCACAAGATTCGTAAAATAGCGCGGGTAACATAGGCTATATAAATTGTATCAAAATTTTAACCGACGGAATTTAAACCTGAGATTTTAACCTCAAAAAAAATTAAACTGAGATAGGCATCACGTGTTTGGTATCAAAAGAAAGGTCTTGGCAAGCACATTACAAATCTAGACACGCGGCAGCGTGTCAAGCCAAGTTCAAGCAAAGGAACTGGCTAGCCAGCGCCGAGTGTCTAGACACGCGGCAGCGTGTCAAGCCAAGTTCAAGCAAAGGAACTGGCTAGCCAGCGCCGAGTGTAATATTACACGAACCACTTGGTGCCACTTTTGACCCTTCTATAACGCGAAACCTCTTTAATGTAAACACATTAAACTACGTGTGTTTAATAAGATCCATCAGGACATGTAGAAGCCCAAATTTCATGAAGCTAGCTCAAATGGTTATAAAGATATGAAGGTCAAAAAGTTGTAAATTTTAGCACTGACTGACTGACTTATAGTACCTAAACCTAACCTACTTCCAGATGACCTAGAAGGATGAAATTTGGAATCCAGCTCGGAAATTGTGTGAAAGCGTAGGAAAAAATCAAAAACTAAAAAAAAGTCAAAAAATAAGTGGTGTCCCCATACAAAAAACTTGTAATACCTACGCGCTAAACAACCGGCCAACAACGGTGTGTCGTCAGCGGCGCGCGGCAGCACACCAGCCAATCAGCGTCACGCTCTGACTTATGGTACAAAATTATAAGCGGTAGCGATTTACTTAAAATTTAGCGGGTCGGTTGGTTTATACCTGCATAGTAATCTTATAGTCCACGGCTCACTAAATTAACAAAGATCAGTGCCCAAGGTTCGTTTCTCTGATTTCTTTTGAAAATAAGAAATAATATTTTAAGGTATAAATTTGTTAGTTCGAACTCTTTATACCCTAAAAGAAACTCCAATGTGTATGTATACCAAGGTCAAGGCAATAGCGAAGTCTTATTGGTACCGATATATGTATGTATTGACAAGTCTAAGAATGCTGCTTGAACTCGCTCGCGCCTTGCACTTGTGCGCGGCTCACAGCGCTATACGACTTAAAATGCGAACGAACCAAAGTATGCTCTTAGCGGCGCTCATTCGCGCCAGCGTCCTCGTTATGCCCGGTTGTTTAGCGGAAACCCACCTATTAGATTGCGTTTAATGCTGCGTCGTTCGACTAAATTTATTTGAGTTATAGCTGGAATAGTCCAGATATAAATTATTCCTTTTTAGTATTGTACTTTAACGGCATTTGTGAGTTATTTAATATTACGTAAATCGTTTCTTTCAAAACCTCATTTGTTTGTAGCTCTTTTAGGTTAATTTGTCACGCAAAAAAAAACATTAAATAGGAATACTTGCCTAGTTTTCTTTACAAAAAGTAATGATATCCCACCAAAAACTTGGCCAGTTTTTAACACAATTAAAATGTTGAATAACTTTATAAAATGACTTATGTAATGAAAACTGGCCAAGTCAAATCTGACCTACTTCAAGATCTCACATTTTTAAATAACAGCAATTGTTATAGGTATCTAATAAAGCAAAGAAATAGAGTTTAATACTTGTTCATAATGTTATTTTGTTGCTATAAAAACATATTTCGATTTTGCATAGAACTTGGCACTCATTTAGATCGCCATTCTTTTTGCGGCGAAGCTCACCGCCAAGCATAATTTTTGTATTGAACTTGGCTGTCGTTTTTTACATTTATGTTTTTGGTGGGATATGTATATAATTCATATTGTCATACACCTTTGTTCGCTGGCGGATAACTTCGTTTCAAATTCTGTTACGCAGAGAGATGCCGAACATTGAGCGTTCCACGGCTGGAGTTTATGGTTATACAGATTTATTATTATGGAGTCAGAAAATTCTAAGGTATCTACAATTGCTTCGATGTAGGTAATAGCCATAACTAACTACCTACTTACCGTTAAGTGGAAACGAATCGTTTAGTATAATGTGGTAGTTTCAGTAATTGTACGGAACTTTGTAAGTAGATGTTTTTATAGTTAAACTTATATTTTTTTTTAGCATTACAAATGGCAAATACGGTACTCTTTTATGACATGTCTGTCTAACTTTTTTTCCTATGCATGAACTTATAAAGTTGAAATTCATAGCAAATACTCAGGTCTATCTATGAGTATGAAAAATTTCAGAAGGATTGGTGCATATGACGTGAAAGCCTTACAAACAAACTAACTCAATTTCGCATTTATAATATTAGTTAGCTTTAGCGCGAGCTGCAGCCAGTGTTTTTAATAATCATTTAATCTTTGCAATCAATAAATATCCAAATCCTTAAAATGTTTCCCCTTTTCACGCGTGAGTCACATTATTATTTTTAGACTTCATAACAACTAAGGATACACACTGAATATCTGAATCATAAACATTTAATAGTAACTCAAACAATGGCTGGACCATAATTAATGTAACATTGAACAACAAAGCATCACATAAACTAGGTAACGACGGTTTTATGTCGGTTTCTAGAAAATAAACTGTATTGTTTGTACGAACTATATGCGATTCCCGTTGTACACTCGTCTAGAAAGCGAGAGCATACGAGTACAGTGGGCCACATATAGGATGGCAAGGTAATTACCACAGAATTTAAAAATATTAACAATAAGTGGCATAGTGTCACTAGTTTGGCTTGCAAGCCAACGTTTCACACAGAAACAATTTGGCGGGGAATTTTAGTCATTTATTACCACTGTTATTGAACGATAATATTAGGTGGCTTTGTTGTGAACTACGTAATACATTTATAATAAGGTATGGTGTGGTTTAATTGGGTTTACATGAATTAATTGAAGATAAAAAGAGAGAATACGCTGCCACAGTGATCCTAAAACTTAATCCACGTCAAAATTCAAAACATTTCTTTTCGAATAATTTCTCTGTTCTGTGTGATAAAAACCGTTAGCCTTGATACTGGAGGTTCATTATAATGACTTCAAAATAAGTATAAAATAATATTTTTTTTTTAGTAAATCAAAAAAATCTACAGTCACCAATATCTCTTTCTTCGTCCGAGCGTGTCCCGGTTGCATTTTACGCTTCAGAGCCAAGAGTACGCTATTAATCATGGTTCCGATTAGGCGGAACTGGTTGTCACAATGGAGCGACTTCCGTCTGACCTTCGTAACCATTTTTACAGGGAAATCAGACCTATTTTCTTCTTCTCGAGTCGAAATGGTTTGACTAATACTCTTAAATTATTTTTGACCAGTATGTGGCTACGTTGATTGCTCTATCGTTTGCCGCTCCTGTCATCAGATCTATAGGAACATGATATTCACAGATACCAACAAGATACCAATAATAACAAGTAAGTATCGCATAAGACATAGATCTTGCCGCACACGCAGCCGCGCTTGCCAATAAGCATAATAGTAGTTAATACATTTTAACGATCAATAAAACATCTGAATTTTATTCTTAAGCTAATTGGAATTTACATCTCAAAAACGGTTTTTAGATAAGTCTACGAAATCTAGCTACTAATGAGACTAAGGGAGTCAGACACGCCCTCTCACGGTGGCAAAATGTTGCTTATAGTCTCCGAGCCGTATCAAATTCGAATATCCATACATCAATCATATCTCAATTTTATAACATTACTTAGCTATGATGCCCGGCTTCGCTCATTTTATAACATTATGTAGTACTTAACTGGCAGTTGTCAAGCAAAAAGGGGCGCTAGCTAACCCATTTTTTCCACGTTGTTCCTATCCATCCTAAGGTTGGCTGTAAGAAATTGCATTAGCGATAATTCCGCCTTTGTAAATTGTTTGTATTTTGTAACAACATGTATAAATTGTATGTTAATGGTACAATAACGAGTATATCTATCTATCTAGCGGCTGGTCCGGGCTAGGAGTAGGTAGTGGTAGCAGCGTCACAATTTCCTTCAACAAATTGTACTCTCCAATTTGCTGCACCACTTATTCTTTTCTCAACAATTCTTTTGTCAACAATCACTTTATATTTAGGTTGTCTGGAAGAGATTGCATAAGCGATAAGGCCGCCTATTGTATTATCTATGTTTGTGATTTCCTTATTGTATATTACTATACTGGTGCAATAAATAATTTTTGTCTTGTCTTGTACTCTACGATGCACACATATGTTGCAACATATAGTAATGACATACGTGCAACGTTGCCGAATGCTATTCATTATAGATATTGGCTCGGTTTTCGTCCGGGATACGACTCACGCCAAATAACTGTTGGCTCGACGACAGTTCAACCCCAATTGTATTTACTTTATGTTTTCAACTATGCGGTTGAATATTTGTTTTCCATTTAAATGGTAACTTCATACATTTATTGTTTATTATCGCATCCTATCTCAGCTAATAACAAATGCGAATGTGAGGTTGTTTATTTATTTGTTTGTTTGTTACGCTTTTACGTCATATCTACTAAACCAATCTTTCTGAAATTTCGCATATACTCGTATATAGTTAGAAGTATTGAAAAGGACAAGGGGCACCTTTCATCCCGGTTTTCTGTTCCCGAGGGAAATTCGCGCGGGAGAAACTACAGGCAAAAGCTAGTTGTTATTATTATGATTGGGTAAATTCTGTCGTGGTTTTTGGATTAATGGATCACTTATTTTTTTCTCGTCTGTTTCTTAAAACAACATTAATATATCTGGCAATCAATCCTATAAGTTGGTCCTATGTCTAGCAGTTGACTACTTGCATTGCTTGTATTGATGATTCGATCCTACAATGTCCTAACCAAACTGGAAACAACAAACTATCATTCCCGTGGGAATCGAACCTACGATCTCTATTATAAAAAGCAACAAGAACCCGATCACAGCAAAAAAAAACATAGAAAATCAATTTAAAACTTGTATTCGCCTAAAATGTACAAACGAAACTGGAAACAACAAACTATGCTTTACTCGGGAATCGAACTAACGATCTTCAAGTCTTCAGGCAAACTTAACCACTGGACCTTCAAGGCGGCTATAAATAGTATGAAATACCCATCCATATGTCCATACAAACTTTCCCATTAATATAAGTATAAAAAAATGACTTTTCAAATACCAATAAAAAGCTGTTGCTTGCCCTAAAGGGGTCCTTATTAATGAATGATGATGGATCATAATATCCCAGTACCTGCCGACCGAGCTTCGCTCGTTTTATGCAGAAATCTTTTTGCGTGGAAATATGGGTAAAATGAATTTTCCCAGACATGGAACCTAGCTAGATTATCTTTTTGACTATGTAAGAACTTATGTTTAAAATAACAAAGAAATCATTAGAGCCGTTTTCGAAAACGCGAGTACATGTAAATTTATATATATATACTGGCGACCCGCCCCGGCTTCACATGGGCATAAAAACGTTCCTCTTGAATCACTATATATCAAAAAAAAACTGCATTAAAATCCGTTGCGTAGTTTTAAAGATTTAAGCATACATAAGGAAGGATATAGGGACAGAGAAAGCGACTTTGTTTTATACTATGTAGTGACATCTATTGTATTGTATTGACGACCTCCGTGGCGTAATGGTTAACATGCCTGACCGCTACTCAGGAGGTCCCGGGTTCGATCCCCGGTCAGGTCAAGATGAAAAATGATATTTTTCTGATTGACCTGGGTCTTGGATGTTTATCTATGTATATATGTATTTGTTATAAAATATAGTATCGTTGAGTTAGTATCCCATAACACAAGTCTTGAACTTACTTTGGGGCTAACTCAATCTGTGTGATTTGTCCATATATATTTATATTTATTTATTTATTATTTATCTATATATAAAAAAGAAAGTCGTGTTAGTTTGACAATTTATAACTCAAGAACTGCTGAACGAATTTGTTTGAAAATTGGTAGGGAGGTAGCTTAAAACCAGGAGAAGGACTTAGGGTACCTTTCATCTCGAGAAATCTACTTTCCAGAGGGAAGTTCACGGGGGCAAATCAGCGGGCAAAAGCTGGTATATATATAATTATATATATATTGCTCGTTTAACAGTATGGGATATTATTGCTGAGAGACCAACGACCTCTATAAATCCAATGTGGGTATAAAACTGTCGGTACTGACCACAGAATAGGGAAAATAATGTCCTGACAGCTCCCAAGTTTGGCCTTTTGCGGTATTTTATTAATCCCTCAGCTACTGACGGAATGGAACCCATAACGTTACGCGGCCACCAGTAACCGCTTGGGTGCTCACGCAAACTATAAATGCTAAAGGTACTTTACTATCACTTCATCACTTCATCACCACATAGTATAAAACAAAGTCGCTTTCTCTGTCCCTATATCCGTATGCTTAAATCTTTAAAAGTACGCAACGGATTTTGATGCGTTTTTTTAAATAGATAGAGTGATTGATATGTAATATTATATATAAAAAAAAGGATTTATATATAAAAAAAAATATATACATATATTGAAAAGGAAGGTTTTTATGCCCATGACAAGCCGGGGTGGGTCGCTAGTTATTCAATAATTTAATAAACAAATAGAGATATTTTAAGTATCCCTTTATTTATGTTTATAGCTATATTAATGTAACAAATGCTAACAAACAATAGACATATCAATCACGAAATCGCGTAATTTTATTAATAAACTAATTCAACTAATATTACATTTGTAAGTGAGTTTGTTTATTTATTTGTTTGTTACGTTTTCACTATTTACTAAACTAATCTTTCTAAATTTTGCATACACATAGAAGTATTGAGAAGGACATACGTTTCATCCTGAGAAAAAGCACTGTTCCCGAGGGAAACTCACGCGGGCGAAGCTGCGGGCGTAAGCTGATTTTATAATAATAACATTCTCGCACGAAAAACATAAATCTCCTTTGGGAAGTCGGGTAAAAAAGAACAATCCATATTCAACGGAGCAGTACGTTTCGTCTGTCAAAACGCTGAAGACCCAGAATTTTAAAGTAAGCCTTCGTCTCACCGACACGGGGATTTGCTGTCACTCCACTGGATTATCCTCGGAAGGCTCACTTACCTGAAACAAGGAAATGTTCATATTATTTAATACATGCTCCGTGAACCGTGAAACGAAACGTTTTCGCTATGAAGCGAACGATGTGAAGTAAACATTTTAAGGTTCATCAGTCAATTAGTGCCACCAATCATTTTGTTACTTTTACTCTAAAATCTAATTTTTGATATTAATTTTCATTATTTTTCCTATGTTTAATTCAGAAAAATCATAATCATATGTGTCTTAGATTTTTGTCATACACAGGTTACAAAAGGTTTTACAAATTCTGAACAGTTCCCTGTGTGCGCCAGCAGGCATACCAAATTAACATGTTGATTTATAATATTACTAGCTGTTGCCCGCGGCTCCGCCCGCGTGGGACTCGGTTATATCGCGCCCAAAAGTAGCCTATGTTTGACCTCAGGTCGTTAACTACATCCCTACCAAATTTCATCACAATCGGTCCATCCGTTTAGCCGTGAAGAGGTGACAGACAGACAGACAGACAGACAGACTTTCGCATTTATAATATTAGTATGGAAGTATGGATTAACTATTTAATTCTAGTCATTGAACAAAGGTTACATGCATTTCTAATAAGTAATTTAATTACGAATAGAAAAGTAATTATAATTCTTGCTTTATTCCTGAATTGGAGTATGTCTAGGTCTACGTTATTACATTGCAATACCTATATCTAACAAGCAAAATTGTCCAAATCCAAGGTCGATTTAAAAAAAAAAACTCATTACCGCCAAAAGTGGCAGAGCAGCAGAAATAAAATTTTGATAATGAGTAATAATGATAGTGAAACCCATATGAATAACAAAACATTCAAAGTTTGCAGGCTTCACTCGTGTTGTGGACTCCGTCTGGAGATTTTATAACTCTGTGACGGAACCCTAAAAAATCTGACCCTGACCAGAAACACGAGCTCCCACAATTATTTAGACTGATTTTTACCGCTGATGTGTAGGCGGGTATTTATTTGTTCCCATTCATCAGTTCGATTCCCGGCAGTAAAAACGCCACGAACGATCGATACGACAGCTAAACGAACAAACAGACAGTAAAAGTGTGGTAAGATTATTTCTGGAAATTACTTTTAGTAACGTCTATTTTCGACTTTTTATAGTCTTTCATTAAGGTGATACCTCGGTGAACACTAGCGCCACCGACATTTAAAAATCATTACTCACTGAAAACACAAGTTATCAAAAATCCCTCTGCTGTAATTAAGGTTCTGGATCTGAAGTTAATTTTAATCATATTCAATTATTAAAATATAGTTCCATATAGTTACAAATTTCAAAACTGCTAAAAGTGGCCGTTTTAAGCAATAATGCAATTTGTAACTATAGGCAATTATAATTTAATAATTTAATATGTTTTAAATTAACTTCAGATCCAAAACCATAATTACAGCAGAGGGATTTTTGATAACTTGTGTTTTCAGTGAGTAATGATTTTTAAATGACGGTGGCGCTAGTGTTCACCGAGGTATCACCTTAAGGTAAGAACCTGTCAGTCTGGTATCTCTTCCAGGTAATGCCTTGTCAGTGGCACTTGTTTTGTCATCACAAAAATAATTTAGAAAGAGACTATCTATGAGGAACAAGAAGCAAGGAAAATCTTTTATTCTCCCCTCTCTCTCTGTCTCTTTGTAAGTAAGTCAATAATCTGAGCCGATGTCGTATAAAGACAGAGAGACATGAAAATCACTCCACCGACAAGAACAATATTCTAAAAATCATAGATGGGTATTTCTTTATAAATGTATAATCGTACCTGGGCGACCGAGCTTGCCTCGTTTTATGCAGAAAATCTTTTTCCTTGAAAATATGGGTAAAATGAATTTCCCAGACATGGAACCTAACTAAATTATCTTTTTGACTATGTAAGAACATATGTTTAAAATTTCAGAGGAATCGTTAGAGCCGTTTTCGAAAACGCGAGAATAAATTCTATATTGCTCGTTTAAAAGTAAAGGATTGAAGTTTTAGTCTTAGATGTTTAATATTATTATTTATCCTTTTAGCTGTCCCATCACTCAACTGTTCCTAATAATACCAGTTCATTAGTGACCACAGCGATCGATCTTCAAGCTGTCTCGTTTGATGAGGTCCTCATTCGTGTGGCCACGACACTAGAGAATATTCATTTACTAGCGACCCGCCCCGGCTTCGCATGGGCATAAAAACCTTCCTCTTAAATCACTCTATCTATTAAAAAAAGCGCATCAAAATCCATTGCATAGTTTTAAAGATTTAAGCATACAAAGGGACATAGGGACAGAGAAAGCGACTTTGTTTTATACTATGTAGTGATGTAAAGCTACTCATTACATTTACCGTTTAGGAAAACTTGTTGAGAGCTATTGTTCTCTTTGTCAGCTGTTTCACTCGCACTTTTGGGCAACACGGCCTCCATTCCGGTACGCAAGCCGTGTTGCTCGAATATTTAAACCATTACGCTCCGTAGTTGGTTGGTAGTGGTTAACACATGCATGCGCGCTAATTTCTTTTTCTAATTAACCTGGGTCTTGGATGTTTATCTATATATGTATTTATCACATAAATAAAATTTGAGTGTCTGTTTGTAATAATAAAAAACTAAAAATATTTTGATATCTTAAAGTTAAAACAAGGAAAAAAGGTTAAAAAATTTTGATTTTTTAGAAAAAATGAATATGATCCATCCGTAACGTTGTTTCATTGAAAACTTACCGATTAAATTTCCCGAAAACAATAACAATCATTCATTATCTCTAAAAATGTTCCAATTACCTAGTGTCTCTACTGCTTAACACATTGCTGGACAGTTTTGAAAACACAATAGAAGTTTTATTGTTATAACGTCTACAGACGTAGTGTGTCCTGCACTGTGTTAACCATAAAAAGCAACAGAAAATTTGTGCAGCGCAATAAGTTTAATAGAAAACCAGAATAAATTGACAAGTGCTAAAACTTATAACTTTGTCGATAAAAAATAAAATAAAAAAAACTTACTGAATACCAGAAAAACCATTGTTCCTGGTGTGACTGTTATCATACGAAAAGTAACAACTTAGTTTCTAGTCCTTCGTACAAAAGCTCAAAAGCCCAAAACAGAAAGCTCATCTCGTGGCTTCACTCCGCTTTTGTCACCGGAACGTGCTTGGATGAATATTAATAAAAGCACTTATCTTTTTATTCTTGTTTGTAACGGAACGGAGATAGATGAAATCAATGGCCGCCATTTTGTTACTGGCTGTAAAGACCTTATCGAAGAGAAAGAAATAAGAAATGATTTTTTTTTCTCTGAAAACCTTAACAGTACTTGATTTTATCTTTAATTATAGTGTTTTCATGGTATATTTTTATTTGGGCAGAGGTGTTTGGAATTTAGTTAACAGATAAAAAAATATCATTAACTATTAGCTCTCCAACTATTACCATTATGCTAAACGTGGCCTAAGGACTTATAGCTCTAGGCTCTGTATGTATCCACGGTTTCACTTGCCCGTAGTGGGTATGTACTAAAGCCTATATATAACCTTCTTCAAGAACCAGCCTATGTAAAAAGGATTTGTGAAATCAGACCATTATTACTAAAGTTATATGCGTTCAAACAAACTCTTTAGTTTTATATATTAATACAGAGTATAGATATATAGATGACGATACCTTGGTGAACACTAGCGCCACCATCGGTTAAAAATCATTATTAACTGAAAACACAAGTTATCAAAAATTTGTCTTATGTAATTATGATTTTTGATCTGAAGTTAATTTTTAACATATTAAATTACAGTTCTCTATAGTTACAAATGACAAAACTGTTTAAAGTGGCCGTTTTAAGCAATATTGTAATTTGTAACTATAGGGAACTATAATATAATAATTTAAAATGGTAGCCTGGAAGAGATTGCACTAGTAATAGACTATAATCGGCTACTTACTACTTAAGTACGTAACGTTACGTATTTTTCCCAATAAACTTATCGAAAGACGAATTATAATTTTTTCACCATCCATACTAAACTAGATCAGATGATTCTCAATTTGTATGGGAGGTCAAAAACTTTTTTTTTCGTATTTCGATTTAAGTTTATCTACTTTTCTAAAAGTTGTTCAGAATAGATGTTTATCTTTTTTTAAAATCACACAGATTGAGTTAGCCCCAAAGTAAGTTCGAGACTTGTGTTATAGGATACTAACTCGATACTATATATTTTATAACAAATATATATATAGAAAAACATCCAAGACCCAGGCCAATCAGAAAAAGATAATTTTTCATCTTGACCTGACCGGGGATCGAACCCGGGACCTCCTGAGTAGCGGTATGTTAACCATTACACCACGGAGGTCGTCTAGCGGTCTGAATCTGCCCTTAAAATATTTGCAGTTTATTTGTGTCCACCTTATATGTACCCCTAGTATACTTTTCTGTGACTGACTGTACACACTTACTCGTTTTTCTTAATCCAAAATCACTGCCCTGACTTCAAAGGAAATTTCCTCTCATCAAGAATTTATAAATTCCGGATCAAAAGATTATCAACTGTAACGTTAGAGGGTTAAGATTGAGAACAAAATGGAGGGAAGGGTCCCGTTACTTTTTCGGTAAATAGGTGTTTAACGCGCTATAAAACAAAGGGAGTGGAAACGATTTTTTCATAGAAAAAAAATAGAATAGGATTTTTGATTCATTCATTCATTTTGTGAAGGTATTATGTTCAATCGCCCAATCACACCCTGGTATCAGAGTTTTTCGGAACCACCTCTCGAGCTCTTTATTTATAAATTGAAAAAAGACACTGATGGCACTTACAGTTTCCCAATGCATGCTATAAGCTAGGGCAATTTACACAGATTTATGGGACATATACATTATAGATACATGAAAAAAGAAAGGATTTGAGTTTATCATAAAAAACGTCTACGTTTGGCGAATGAGCAATCAAGGCGGTGAGGAGTTACAACGCCTGACGTGGTTCCTTTAATGACTCAAATTGAAGTTCAATAAGTGATAAGAATATCCTATATTGAAAATAAACAATTTGAATTTTGAATTTGACTACAAGATGGCAGCCATACATAGACATACCAACGGCTTAACGTGCCTTCCGAAGCGCGGAGGAGCTCAAGATAGAAATGCCACTGATGGCGACCAATCCAAACATGGCCGCGCACTCGCCGTCGCCGACGCTTGACACACACTATCGTTACCGAACACGCGCGCTGCGCATGGATATCAACTCTATTACAGAAAAAAATTATCACCAAAAAAATATCGAAATATAAGCTAGGGTGAAGCCAACCAAGCTATTTAGTCATAATAGCCTGTGAATATCACCTTTTTACAACCATTTTATTCCATTTTGTGGAACTCGCTAAAACCTGCCATTAAGTTAGCCTTTCTATCTCAGTATTACAGCCCCTAATTGACCGCACCCGACGATACGCCGCGCCCATCTAGACAGCTTGTAAGATTGTGATATATTACAGGAGCTTAGTATGTTTGTAGGTCAATCGAGTTTATTGGAAAAGGGTTAATAGAAAAGATAACATTAAATTGAAAATTTAAAAAAAACCCTCGACACATTTTGTTTTTATTACTCGTCGAGAATATTTGCTAAAATTTGGTTACCCTTCCCCACTTTCACCCCCACAACTTCGAAACGGCTCAACAGATTTTCATCAAATATGTCTAAGAACACTCGCCTATAAATCAGCTTTAACACAGAAAAAAACTAAATTGAAATCGCTTCATCCGTTCGGGAGCTATATGACAGAGACAGACAGACAGACAGACAGACAAACAAACAGACAGACAGACCGACAGACAGACAGACACGTAGTCAAACTTATAACACCTCTCTTTTTGCGTCGGGGGTTAAAAAACTATTTTAATGAACTGCCTCCGTGGTCCAGTGGTTAAGGCGTTTGCCTGTAGACCCGGGGGTCGAGAGTTCGATTCCCACGGGAAGCATACTTTGTTTAGTTGTTTCTAGTTTGGTTAGGACATTGCAGGCTTTAATCACCTAATTGTCTGACAAAAAAGATGATTCCGTACTTCGGAAGGCACGTTAAGCCTTTGGTTCCGGCTGCCATCTGATAGTCGTTAAAGAAACCACGTCCGAGAGTGCATGGTCCATTGACCATGACACCTACACGAAATTAATGAATGAATTTCTGCTTTAAACTTACCTATAGATAAATATAATTTTAACATACTAATTAATATACGGAATCAACTAGAAATCGTGCATAAAATTATATGGACGAGCAAGAAAAAAAGAACTATCTAACATGGCGCAACGACCTAGTGTGAGTTGTGGCGTCCGCGCAGATCTATATAATTAATTAATTCATATAATCACGTCTTTATCCTATGCAGGGTAGACAGAGCCTAGAGTTATAAGACCTTAGACCACGTTTAGCATGATGGTAGTTGAAACAGAAAATGAATAGTGATTGGTTGCTAGTCGCATCGCCTATGTCATCCCACGATTCCCTCAGTTGATTTTAACGGCTTACTTTGAAAGAGTAGCTGGTACACTCTATGTTTTTATTTTTTCTTACAGACTAGCTCACTGCATATTATAAAACAAAGTCGCTTTCTCTGTCCCAATGTCCTTTATACTTTATTACTACGCAACGGATTTTGATGCGGTTTTTTTAATAGATAGAGTGATTCAAGAGGAAGGTTTTGATGGCCATGCGATGACTCTGGCTCCGCTTTAAAAGCGAATTTCGAATCGGACCCATTCCAAATACCTGAGCCAAAAAGTGTAAAAAATACCAATCTGTTTGAACTAAGGTACAGTCGAGGGCAGATAAAAGTGAACCCCCAGCCGTATTGACTAAATGAAATTGCCTCGGGATAATAGGGGTACGATATCAATTAAACATGTCATCGTCTTTAAGTCCGGATAAAACAGGTCTATCCCTTAGGGAAATTAGGAGCGGGATATGTCAATATTCTTTGAATAAGTTTATTAAGTCCAGAAGCTGGGTTTTGATTTAACATTTAAACAATTTTTGGCTCTGGCTATGGCTTTTAAGTTCTTTGGTATCTTTTAATAAATTTTAATTTTCATTATCACTACATACTATAAAACAAAGTCGCTTTCTCTGACCCTATATCCCTATGTATGTTTAAATCTTTAAAACTACGCAACGGATTATGATGCGGTTTTTTTAATACGTAGAGTGATTCAAGAGGAAGGTTTTTATACTCACTCAATATTTCAATTTGATTTAGGTAATAATGACCTATCTTTATGTTACATAGTAACAATACCTAGTTAATAAGATCAATTGTTACTAACATAATATGGATCTAGTAATAAATATATTATCCGAAATAAATGATTTATCTTTATCTTAACAAAGTATAAAACAAAGTCGCTTTCCGCTGACTGTTTCTATGTATGCTTAAATCGAAACTAACGCAACGGATTTTGATGCGGTATTTTTTTAATAGATATAGTGATTCAAGAAAAAGGTTTTTATGTAAGTAAAACCTATAATATCGCACCCGTGCAAAACTGGGGTGGGTCGCTAGTCATTATTATAAAACATACATAGTATAAGATGAATAACAATAGTAGGAAACAAATATTTCAGTATTTCCACTCGTATTAAAGTTTTATGTGTTCGCTCAGCAGTTGTAACAGAAACCAGTTCGTTCTGCTTCTAGAATTTTAATGTGTCGTGTTACAATGTTGTAGTTTCTAGCTCTTGTTAATACACGCTGTTCCCTGCGGTTTTGCTTGCCCTTTATTTCGTTACCAGCTGTTCCCCGCAGTTTCACTCGCTATAGTAAGTATGTACATATAATTTAATGTATATATGCCTATAACCTTCTCCAAGAATCAGGCTTTCATATACAAAATGATGGACTTTGGACAAGTACTGGGTAAAGTCAATATAGAAGAAAAAGTAAGCAAAAAAAAAATGGGTAGCTAGAAGCGACACTATAACATATACAGAATAATAATGTTTTCACAAACTACCGCATGTGAAAAAATGTCAACTAGTAATTATACGTAAACACAAAAAAAAGAAAAAGAAAGAAAAAGTAAAAAGAAAAGGTAATAAATTGTCTATAGTAAATCAGCCCTTATTATGAATTTTACCTACCACATTGTGCAGGATATTAAGACACAGATAAACAAACGCAACTTTATTAATATTATAACGCGACTACTTCAAACTCGGCGCCTGGATTCTTCTTCTTCATGTCGACTCGAAATGGCTCGACCTCGACTCTTAAATTATTTTTGACCAGTATGTGGCTACGTTGAATGCTCTATCGTTGGCCGCTCCAAGACCCTCATCTGTACAGGAGTCAGGGCAGTTGGGACATATCATAAGATGATCCATAGACTGCCCAGCCACGCGACAGCACAGATTGCGGGGCGCCTGGATTGACGTCGTATGACTGCGTTAAGTTTTGAAAAACACAGAACTGTTGCATATCATATGAATTTGCTATTTAACTAACATACATTTAACACATAACATGCCGAAAATTTTTAAAATCAGATTCATATTTCTTTCAATCATGTTATACAGTAAGGTTTTACAGAAACTTATAACAGTATTTATAGAAACAAACATGCTGGTAATAAATACATAAGCTAAGTATGCTTTTATTGATATTCATTGTATGTGGCGAAAGACATTTTTTTTTATTTAAGCCCCTGTGACTTCGGGAACAGAATAGAAAAATAGAGAAAAGTACTACCTCAAGTTAAGTTTCCAGTCATAAAATAACCAAAAATTAGATTTTCCTGTAAAGTAAGGACTCTTTTATGTGATTAACAATATTCATTCAATATCAAGCCCCCTGGCTTAGCCAAAGTCAAAATCGCAAAACGTTAACAAAATGTATGGGATTGACATAAGATTGACCACGTGATTTACCGCAGCTTATGTCAATCCCAAACATTTTGTTCTTGTCGACATTCATTAGCGTTTTGATGTCACTTGGCTTCGGGTGCAGAAGTGACACAAATGAAGTAGTAACGCTACATTAACTGATCTCACGAAATTAATAAAGATTTGCGAACATATTCATTCAAGGACCAACTTTATTACTTCCATTATTATTTATGTGGCCATGTCCATCTACATTAGCGTTATAAAGGTTATGAGTCTTGGATGGCAAAGATGGTTTTATGAAGTTTATTACTTTGTATCTTGGAAAGGAAAACTAGTGTAGTAACAGTGTGAAAGAAAAGCTGTAGGTGTACTATCGTCTTTACATTCTTAAAACATTTTATAACAAACTTTTGAAATATTGACCCGTTTTAACAAATATGATTTGGCTCTTTCTTTCAAAGTAATTTTTGATATGAGAGAAAGAGCCAGAACATATTTTAGCTAAAACGTTTGCTAATTTTTATAAATAAGAGGGAAGGAGCAGCAGTATCAGTGTCTAAAGTTGGCGAAAAGTAAGTTTTATTCAGTCAGATGAAGAGTTAATATTTGTTTGCAAAGTTTATACATCGTTAATAGCAAAATGTACCTAATCCAAGTCTATTTTGAGTTAAATTATTGACATCAGAAATATTCCTCTTTCATATTTGAATACGACAACCAAGTATCAAGACTATCAAGTTTTCGAGATAGGAAGTTGTGACATGAAATCCTACAGGTAGTATTATCTTTCCATTCCGATTGCAAGTTCTGAAACTAACTATTAATAATAGAACCATAGTTCACTTGTAGTTTTATCTATTAATACTGAGGAATATAATACTGGAAGATGATATTTTAACAGCGGTGTAGTTTCTGTAATCAGAAACTGGTAATTTACGTGGGGAGGGACTATTTCGCCTTCGACGTAGCTCGGTAGAACGAGAAAATACATAATTTGGATCATCATCATTCCGAGAAGGCGTCACGGTCAATCGACCATGCACACCCTGGTGTCAGAGTTCTTCGGAACTGCCTCTCGGCCTTTGACGTGGTTTCTTTAACGACTACCAGATGGCAGCCGGGACCAACGGCTTAACGTGCCTTCCGAAGCACGGACTCATCTTTATATCAGACAATCAGGTGATTCAAGCCTGCAATGTCCTAATCAATCTGGAAACAACTAAACAAAGTAGTCCCGTGGGAATCGAACCCAGGACCCCAGACGAAAAATTTGGATGATGGTGGACGATGACTTAATCCAAGATAGAGGGAAGACAGGGAAGTGGTAAACTAAGAAGGAGTTTTGTAAAACAAATACCTATAAATAGTGGAAGTGGTGTCGTATTAGAAGATGAAAAGGCTAGCGGAAGATAGAGATATCTAGAAAAGACTCCACCGACAAAGCACAGCTCTTAAATTTTAGATAGATAGACGCTGGGAAGTAAATGCATGCTGGTCTTACAAATAAGAATACCAAAGACTGGCAGGGAATGAGACGAGGTAAAGTGTTCACCGTTTATTCTATCGAGGACTGAAAAGTACCTATATTATTTAGAAAATACTATAACTATTTATATTATAACTACTACATAGTATAAAACAAAGTCGCTTTCTCTATCCCTATGTCCCTATGTATGCTTAAATCTTTAAAACTACGCAACGGATTTTGTTGCGGTTTTTTTAATAGATAGAGTGATTCAAGAGGAAGGTTTTTATGCCCATGCGAAGCTGAGGCGGGTCGCTAGTTACTTATAAGCCAGACATAACGCGATGAATTTGCAGATTTGCATATAATTTATTAATATTTCCTTGACCACACCACGTCTGCTAATTAGGGTTGCAAAAAAAACCATGTAAAGTAAATAAGAAAAAAGATTCAGCGGCTTTAGGGATTTGAAGTAAAGTCTTCAAAGAGGTCTTCTGATCTTGTGGCTCATAAAAGCCGAAATGATATTTTGATCAATGCTATGCTATGCGCCACGAGTATTATATATTTTTAAGGCTAAATTGAAAAAATTGAAATCGCGCTCGGTCAGGCAATTTTGTTTTTAATTTATGGGTTAAATATAAATTTCTTTATTTTTTTACTGAATAAAATTTTAAGTTTAAGATATTTTCATAAGAGTTCATACTTTTTTTTTATTTCTACGAAAAAAGAAGACAAATAAAGTGTCATAAATCATGAACCACGTCATATCTTTTCAAGATATATATTGAACCCTGTCACGGAATTCCACCATTTTATATGTCAAAGCCCTTCGTGTTTATAAATATACTATCTTCTTGTTACGATCTATATTGTCTTTCTGTACCCCTTGTATGATTTGAGAAAATACTTCTGGCTAGAATATTACCTATTCTTTCTGAGTCTGAAGTCAAAACACCAGTTTGGATTTAGAAAATACCACAGATCCGGATCCGGAACAGACTAATGATCAGGTACATCGAGTCTGTGAGTCAATTAGAAGATCCCTTGAAAACAAGGAATACTGCTCAGCTATTTTTTTAGACGTCCAACAAGCGTTTGATAAAGTATGGCATAAAGGCCTCCTATTCAAAATAAAAAAAGCCTTACCATACAGCTACTATTTGCTGTTTGAAACATATTTGTCTGGGCGAATGTTCCAAGTCAGGGTGGACAATGAAATTTCCGACTTCCATGACATACAGGCTGGCGTCCCACAGGGATCTGTGCTAGGCCCTATGCTCTACACAATTTTTACCTCAGATCTCCCTGAGGTTCAAAATGTCACCACCGCCACCTTTGCAGATGACACAGCTATACTAGCAAGCAATAAAAACCCAAATGAGGCATCTACCACCCTACAGAAAAGCCTTGACAAAGTACATAACTGGCTCCAAAAATGGCGAATAAAAGCAAGTACCACAAAATCGATCCAAGTTACCTTTACTCTTAGAAGTGGTGACTGTCCACCAGTGAAATTAGGAAATTGTTGTCTACCACAAAGCGACTCTGCCAAGTATCTTGGAATGCACTTAGATCGCAGATTGACTTGGATAAAACACGTAAAAGCAAAAAGAGATGAGATTAACTTAAAATACAAAGGCATGTATTGGTTAATGGCACGGAACTCAGTCTTATCTGTGGACAACAAACTCCTGATCTATAAGTCTGTTCTCAGACCTATATGGACCTACGGACTCCAATTGTGGGGGAGTGCATGTGATTCCAGCATTGCCATAATCCAAAGACTGCAAAACGGCATATTAAGAAAAATCGCCAACACACCGTGGTTTGTCACGAATGCAGAGTTACATAATGGGCTTCAAGTCAAAACAGTAAAAGAGGAAATAAGACTAATGGCTGGACGCTACAAGAGTCGTCTAATTAACCACCCTAACGAGCTGGCTTCAAATCTGATACACATCAGTTATCAAAAGCGCCTAAAGCGACACAACATACAGGAACTAGATTCCAGATCATAGAAAAAGTTGCTGCCACTGGGGAGCGACTTTATCCCGACACACTCCTTCAAAGAATCTGCTAAAAGTCAGCGACTGATTGCAGATCAAAAAAGAGAAAAAAAAAAAAATTATACCTACTAATATAGTATTACAAAGAGGAAAGATTTGATTGTTTGTTTTATCGAGTGGGCTACGAAACTAATGGACCGATTTGAAAAATTCTTTCACTGTTGGAAAGCCACACATTCACTGGCTATGTATGTATGTACCACAGGCGGTAGACTGCTAGTACTTTATACTTTATTTTAAAAGAACAACGGGCATATTGGTCAACAGATGGTCCACAAAATGTTGTTGCAATTCTACACCCAAGCTAAAAGCAACGTAAATTAATACATGCCTTTGTTCTGTATATATGTGCACATATTGTAATTCCCACGGCAATGAGCACCTGTTTTGTTAAAGACAGCCTTGCATGCAAGGATGTTATAGATAAATACATAATTATAGGGAATATTCATGCATTTATATGATATTAATCCTTTGACTACCAAGAATCCAGAAACAATAGAAAAGCTATTATTATGCGGTACCCGGAGACCGCCCGGTGGTCTAGGAATTACGGAGCTAGATAGAGTAGCTCGGTACCTAACGATCGTGAATGTCAAACGATGGCGAGCATGGTTTAAAATCTAGCTAGATAGGCTAGATAGGTCAATGATATTAGGAACGTTGCTGGCAACAACTGGATTGCGGTGGCTCCGAATAGGGATGCATGGCGTAGAGAAAAGGAGGCTTATGATCGCCACTTACTCCACTAGCTCGGCAACACGGATCTTGCCTCCGAAACGAGAGAGCGCCACAGTTTTCTGATCTGCGCGATGGCTCGCCAGTTTACAGCGGCCATCTCACGCGGTCAGCCTGGACAGCACCGCTCCAGATATCTGTGGCGGCCGACTGGCCGTCTTCCTGATATCTTTCCCAGATAAGCTGCTTTAAAGCAACGATCCTCCCCATCCTTTAGTGGCATTTTTATCTTGAGCTACTCTGTGCTTCTGAAAACACGTAAATGGTTTGGTTCCGCTTGTCAGACAAAACATTTAGACTGTGTTAGATGGCTATAGTCAGCCTGAAAAATATAACGGTGTTGGTAACTAACACACCCAAATTATGTTCCTGGGTTTCCTGTAAAACAGTCACAGAAATTATCATCATTTCTGTCCACTGCTGGCCATAGACCTAAAGCGCATGCCTGCGACCTTTTTCAGGCCAGCTGCGCCTACCGGTGCGTGTTCGCCATACGAGAACCTTTCTGCTCCATCAGCCATCGGTTTGTCGCACTATGTGCCCCGCCCACTGCCACTGGCAATAGCTCAATTGTAATAACCAGAGACTATGATAAAAAGCGTACCCTGAGCTCTGAAACGTTAGCTAATTCATAGATTTAAAAAAAAATTGCGTCACTTCTAAAACTGCAAGTCGGATGAAGAAGAGAGACAGAAATTAATTGTTTATAATTTAGCTGCAGATTTGACAAAGACTATGACAAAATTTCCCAATCAAAACTTGGGTTTCCCGTTCGAACTTCGCCCAGGCTACAAATTCTCGGGTAATAAAAGTTTGGACGAGGTCACCGCCGGCTTAGTGATTTATTGCTTATACTTTTGACACTTTTGTGAATCCTGCTTTATGTTTGACCTCGATTTCATAATTTTAAACTAACAGTCAATGAAATAAAACCAGTATTTCATTCCTATTTACTTTTAGTGGAAATGTTAAACTACTGTTATTTAAAAAAGAAAGGCTTTTAATAAAATTACATATAATACCATATCTTTATCCCTTACAGGGTAGAGAGAGCCTATGGTCATAAACTTTAAGCCACGTTTAGAATTATAGTTAAAACAAAAATCAATAGTGATAAGTTGCTAGCCGCATCGCCTAAGTATAAAATAAAATATTCCTTTTTTGCCGAGTACCTCGGTCAACTTTAAAAAAAATATTCTTGAAACAGATAAACTCCTACTGTAACTTGTTAAGGCTGAAAGAGATGAATAAAAGCCTTAGAGGACCTCAAGAAAAGAAAGGATTCTGGCCCGTAAAAATTACAAAAAACAGAAAAGAGGCGTATGCAAAGCCATAGACAAAAGCTAGTCTATGAAGAGTATAGATTACATCAGAACATATTGTTCTGGGTTATACATTTCCTCCATCACTCCGCGCTAACTTGGAATTGCATTGGAATATGTTATGAGCTGCGAAATGCACTAAGTGGCTTCTATATTGGATTGAGGAGATGCTAGTGGGTTTGCATGTAAATTTTGAATTATAGTTTCACTGACAATGACTTTTCATTATCATCATGATCATTTGGTGTAGGTGTTATGATCAATCGAACATTGTCTCAGAGTTCTTCGGAAACGTCTCTCGGTCTCTGACGTGGTTCCTTTAACGACTACCGGTTGGCAGCCGGAAACAATGGCTTAAAGTGCCTTCCGAAGCACGCAATAATATTTATTATCAGACAATCAGGTAATGACCACAGTGTATATTTTAATTGGTTTAATCCCATGGGAAGCATTTGTTGTTTCCAGTTTAGTTAGGACTTTGCAAGCTTGAACCTTTCTGATAAAAAAGTTGATTTCTTGCTTTGGATATTGAGCTGTAGTGACCTGCCTGACTGATTTTAATGGACAAATCGCCTGAATTCATGTCTTCGCCTTTCAAATTCGAGCGAACCTTCTGATAGTTGTTAAAAAAATACGTAAGAAAACAGAGGAATAACGATTTTGGAAAATTCTGGAACTAGGTAGGAAATGCACGTCAATTGACTTTTGTCACCCACAGAATACTATATGATTTACATATTTTAATCATGAATATATTAAGATGTTTCTAAGTTTTCGAATTTTTATTTAGATATTCATTTAGGGGTGCCTACCTAGTGCAATTGTAGGGTGCAATGCTATATAATACATGTATTATACATATAAACCATCCTCTTGAATCACTTTATCTATTAAAAAAATCGTATCAAATCCGTTGCGTATTTTCAAAGATTAAAGCATACATAAGGACAGACAAACTGCATTGTTTTCAATCACAAAAACGTATAAAATGTATATTCAAGAAATTGCGAGACCTTTTAAACTATTTAATCTTTGACTCAGCCAAATGTTCTTTGAAAAAAACATTTTTTGAGCCAAATACAAGGTAAGTTTCAACGCGATTAAGTTCCAAAAGCTTTCAATGCGATGCAGTCGTCGCATTAATGGAATTAACAAGTTTTCTGGAGAAAAACAAGTCGAAAGCCAAACTTGGCAAAATACTACTAGAAGTAGATTTAAAAAGTAGCTAACGTAATTGATGAGGTAATTCCATTAGGTAATAGTACAGAACAGAGAAGTTAATATTTTCTAAATTCTCTGGGTAAACCGGGTTCGATCCCCGATAAGGTCAAAATGAAAAATGATCTTTTCTAATTGGCCTGGATCTTAGACGTTTATCTATATTTGTATTTTTTGAAATATAGCATCGTTGAGTTGGTATTCCATAACACAAGTCTCGAAATTAATCTGTATGATTTGTCTCTATATATTTATTTCCTAGTTAATATGTTTTTGTTTAACTGACGTGACCAAAAGTAAAATTAATTCCTTTTGATTGTCAACCATCTTATGTTTCAACCTGCAGTGTCCTAAGCAAAACAGAATAAAACTCACAAAAAAATGTAAGATTTAATAGATTTAAAACGCTCAACAACTCAACCATAGAGGCAGTGAGCAATTAAAACTACCACAGAGCATAAAATACACAGTAGCAAAATACTGAAATTTCACCGTAATAAGCAGTAACCAACACTCCGTTATATTTTATGAGAGTAACACTACACTACTGGAGCGAAATGAACAAAATCCTTTGGAACTGAGCTCAGTTGAAATACAAGTATTAAATGTATCGTTTAAAATAAAGTATCCATGTCTGTTTGTTTTTCTTATTACTCTTTTAGACCACGTGTAGGATTTATAGCAAGAGTCTTTAAAATAAAACAATTTTTAATTTTAGTAAGTAAAACAAATACTAATTCTCGAAAATACATACAAAAGATTGCTGGTTAAAAAATACATATTTATAGAAAGTAAAAAAAAATTAAGTCCTTATTAGATAGACCTTTTTTTAGATGATTATAGATCTAAAGATCTAAACGACGAAACGCAAAACCTTTTCTTTTCTAAGATTTTTAAAGATTTCGTATAATTTTATATAGTCGTATTTTATACTGTCCAATTTTCTTTTTAACCTAAAATGATGAGAAATAAAAAGTCGGAGCGTCACTATTATCACAAACCAATCATAACTTCGTTTTTACCCGACCACGGCTTTTCCATGACCATTTATGTACCTATGCATTTCTGGATTTCTGTCTCAGCTATAACCTTGTTTCATTCTTTTTAGACACCACGTAGTCAGGATATAGCTTTTTTAACTTAATTTTTATTCTAACTTATTGCAGAATTAAATTAAAAAGTAAAATAGTCCACTTACCTCAGGATTGACTGTCGGTGGCATCAAGATCTTCTTTTGCGGCGGTGACCGCAGCACCACGTTCTCATCTCTTATTATAATCTGCGGCTCCATTGCCAGCAGTTTCTTCTTGCACTCTTGCATTTGCAAACATTCCTTGTCTTTGCGTGAGAGCACTGACTCTGAAGAGGCATGTTTAGACGAGCTCACAGAAGTGTTTTTACTTGAAAGTTTTAAGCTGTCTATTGAAGCCGTCATTTTGGCACTGTCTTTTTTGTTTGAGGACGCCATGTTGTCAAATTGTTTTATATGATTTAAATTTGTATCGGCGCACTACAGGGGCCTATATTAGGTCCATTTTAGCTATGAGTTTGTCATGTCTTTCGAAGACTTCACTTGTTATCTAATTTTTTTGATAATCACAAGCACCAGCATTAGGTTCATTGAAAGTTTGTTAATAACTACTAAAAGCTTTCGATAATTATAAATGTACTCATACTATTTTTTTCAATATCCAGATTTCTACAAATAAGAATCGTTATGTTATATTATTAGTAATTATTCTTTTAGTTTTTTTATTAGTTCGGAAACAGTTCGTATATTAGTTTTTTCTGTAACATCTGGCATTTACAGTCTTGTACACGACTGTTGTAACGTACTTACGTGTGCATTAACCTTGCTTATTTTTAATCTAATTCACTATTTAAATAGTCATACTTACAAGGAAATAATAAAATTATATCTAATTATATCTGTTGAGACTTTAAAGTGACTTTTTGCCATGTATTTGAGTTGCCATTTTCTCGTGTAATAATTGTAAGTCTTCCTAGAATTGAATAAATAAAATAAATTACTTTCAACTTAATTTAAAGAGTCCATGTTTAGTTACACTGTATTGTTAAAGTTTACATCGGTGCACCACAGGGGCGTATACTAGGTCCACTCGTTCTAGCCCGGAGTTTTTACCGTTTAAAGTTTTTATTGCCTTAACTTGAATACTGTAGAAAGATTTATTAAGAACAAGTTTTTCCATAGTATTTTAATAGTTTTATAAGGTTAATTTCATAAAACACTGGAAGTGTTTTTTTATTGAGCTTATTTTTGTCTATTTATTTATGAGGAAATTGTATTATCTTAAATTAATGTTTAAATTTTCAATTTACCTTATTACTTGTATTTGTCGAGTGAAATGAATAAAATATAGACAATAATTACAAGTAAGGAGATAAGGTAAGTAAGTAAAAACACTTCATTGCATCATGAAATTGCATACATGGAATTACAATATGTGACAAGAAGCAAGAAGTAAATGAACTACCATAGCCTACAATGTCTGAAGTGACACGCGCAATATTTTTTTAATTTAATGTCTTGATCCCCAAAGATAATACAATTTTGTTTATTTCACAAATTCACTGTCTACAATTACTTAACTCAACACTTAACTTTTGAACTCGACGACTCCATTAACTCAATTGCTGTAATTTCGGCTGACTCAGATGAGTCCACGTCATTCAACAAAAGAGCTGACTGTTTTAATCCTTCATTTTGTTCGTTTAATTAGAGGATGTGGTTCACAACTGCAGACAGAAAACAAAATGACAATGTGTTCTTTAGTAAAATTTACATTTAAGGTAAAATTGAAGAGTTTATTTCGAAAATGTATTTGCGATGATGTCACGTGTCTATTGACATCATGGGTCCAAATATTGGGTACAGAAAGAGAGAAGGTTAAGAGTCTTAGATATGGATGAGAAAGAAGTATAATAGGAAAGGGACAAATGGAAAAAAAGAGCGATATGGTGTGCAGGCTGACCTGCGTGAGATGTGCGCTGTAAAGTGGCGAGCCATCGCGCAGAATGGAAAACTGCGGCGCTCTCTCGTTTCGGAGACCAAGATCCACTTAAGTCGCTGAGCCAGCGGAGTATCTAAGTGAGCGGGGAAATACGGCCAGCATTCTTGCTAACATGCCCCACGGGCAAGATTAATTGGATTTCTAGATTTTTTTTCTGTTAGTTTTTTGTATTGTTCTTTGTATATATTATTGTATGTGTGTTGTAGGTATGTTTCTTATTAATTTTTTTGCTTATAAAAAAGTGAGTATTTGTGTAGATGTTTGAAATTATTTTATCTTTACTGCACACGGTGCTAGAGCTAGTGCATTAATTAACTTCAGAAAATATACACTCAATGTTTAAAATATTGAGCAAAAACACGTCTGGTATAGAGCCATTTTTCAAACAAACAGCTCTTGAGAATCTCAACACCCACATACCACAGGTTATGAAAGTATTTTTATCGAATATGTTAAAAAAAATACACCTCAATATTCGGGAATAAACAACATGTTATCTTATAGGATGACGTCATGCATGGAAGATTGGTTTTGTAATCCGATTTTGGTTGAAGTTGCCTTCGAAAACATTCTTGAAGAAATAGGACGATCGGGTATTTCGTGATCGGGGAGCCTGAATAAAGGACTTTCAAATTGAAAAATACAAAAGAACAATGTGTTTAAAAAAGGCCACGTACATTTACATATCTGTCTATGTATTTATCTTCGTCTTTTTTTTTCTAAAAAATAAACTACTGTTCGTTAGTCTCGCTAAAACTCGAGAATTTCGAGACCGATTTGGCTTATTTTGATCTTGAAATATTTGTGCATGTTCAAGGAAGGTTTAAACGGTGAGAAAAGTGCGTTCAGGCGGTACTAGTTTTTAAAAATGAATAGAGTAGGAAGTCTATTGTCCGAGCTATAAAGAAGATACTAGAATACAGCTGTATATTATCCGATCTCAATAATAAGAGGGGACTAATCAGTCATCCTACTACTATGTACTACGTTGTGCTCCTATAGCCTAAAAAAATTCATTATTTTTAACCGACTTCAAAAAAAGGAAGAGGTTCTGAATTCGTCGAAATGTTTTATTCTAGCCAATATTTGGCGTTACAAGAATTGAATTCAAATTCAATTTAGATGATCCTGCTTATTTTTGGCAAAAGAAGAGTGTGAATTATTAAAACGCGATTTTAAGTATTCTCATCCTACCACAAACTGATTAAGATATTTAATACTAGCGACCCGCTTCGGCTTCGCATGGATATAAAAACCTTTCTCTTGAATCACTCTATCTATTAAAAAACCGCATCAAAATCCGTTGCGTAGTTTTAAAGATTTAAGCATACAAAGGGATATAGGGACAGAGTAAGCGACGTTGTTTTATACTATGAAGTAAATAGTGAAGTTATCGGAATTAAAATCACATTAACTCAAGTGATCGATAGATGGCGTTAATATGTTTCAGTATGCGGAGGACTCTATAGTACAGTCGGGGACAGATAAACCTGACTAACCCCTACTACCGTAATGACCGGGGGTCAGCTTTATTTTTCCCCGACTGTACATGAAAAATAAGGCGTTTCTTTGTATCGTTGAATATCTGTACTATATAGTATTCTGTAATCTGTGGTACTACAAACTTAGCTCAGCTACCAATTGCCTCATTCAAGCGGGATAAGTACATCTTAAATGTACCAAGTAGCAAATGTAATCCTGTAACTATACAACGACCAAATACTATTTAATCCTATAGAAATCAACAATTATAGAAAAAGGATGAGAAAAAAATATCACCACTATTTTACATATAAGGAAGTTACCCAAAAAAAAAATTATTTTAGATTTTATTTTACTGTTTTGTTGGAGTGATTCATATGTACGTACGCTCTCGCCAAATTACAGCATTTTAGTACTAAGGGTCTCTGAGCTAGAGGGGGGTCCGACGGACAAAGCGAAACTATAAGGGTTCCTTTCCTTATGGACTGCGGAACTCTAAAAAAAGAAGAAATTAAGAATCCACTCGTACGTAGGTAATAAAAGCAATAAATGTGAATGTTAAGATACGAAGGCATTCAGGCTTCCGAAATGTATTCGCCATTGAGGAATGTTCGAATAAAATTACTTTTTCGTTTGCGTCACTTTGTCCATTGTCTAACGAATTTTGAGATTGAAGTCCTTTGAAAATAATCATCGTGTTCTGATGTTAGCGGACGCTAAGAAAATAAAATATTTGAACTTACAAAATATGTGTTACGATAATAAATAATGTGTTTAAAATATCTGCTTGTTTTCCGTTGATTTATTATTGAACAAAACTAAGTTTGATTAAATTTACACCCAAAAAAATAAATAACCTATTATAAATAACCTTAAAAATAAATAACTTTTATTTATTTATTTACGCACAAGAAGTACAATGCGATCATAGAATATGACATAAATAATATGACTACAACAACTTATTTCAATTGATCTCATTCAGTAGACCCGTGAGAGGAAAGGTGATTATTGAGTCAGATTGGTAGATGTTCCACGCTTTAAATAATCAATGGTTTCATGAAAATAATTTTGTATTATTTTCAAAGCGCTACACTACATACAAAGATAAAAATTTTGCATACTTGTTCTAGAATTATGTATAGATTAGATAGATAGACTAAATAGATACAAAAACTGACACATAAAAAGCAATTTATAACCTCCTATTTTTAAGAAGTCGGTTGAAAAACCGGTGTGCAATGGAAACGTAGATCAGGGACTGAGGTGTCTAACAAATAAAGAGCCCATTAGACGCAATTTATTTCCTGTCGATTTCTACAAATTTTCCACCTTTTTGCAAACTTGAAGATTTTGATTATAATCTTATTAAATTATCATTGAAATAGGGCGCAGCTGATTTTAGTAAAATATTTGTTATTTTATTATCAATAACTTTTTAAATAATATTCAAATTTAATTTAGTATTTTGACTTTATTATATGTATAGATTTAGAAGATCGTAAATTATTGAAGATCGTAAATTGTTAAGAGGTTAAAACTGGCTCAAAAGGTTGAATCCATTACATCTAAAGTCGTCACCTCTTTAGTAATTTTTATAATGTTATTATAATTAGTTAATACATTAAAAGTAAATTAGTCATTTTTTGCACCGCACAAATTTTCCGTCCTTTAAATGGTTCACTCGTATGTTAATTTGTTTGAACTCTTATAAATTTAAATCTATATAGATCCCCAAATGAAATTAAATTAATAAAATATTCTTATCAGGCCAACTAAAAAGTGAGAGAGAAAAACAGTTGATCCGTTTTGATTGGTCGGTTTAGTCGATCAAAGTGGCAAGAGAGCCTCAGTTGGGGAAGATTAGAGGCTGTAGTATATTAACATCATGGGCGAGTCGGTCAGCAAACAGCTAGTATGTATAGGTTTCTTCTTCTTAACCAGTCCCTTTATGATGAGGATCGTGACCACATATGTGTGTCCAGAGTGCGTGATCGGCAGTACTACGGACCGCATTATATATGCTGCCCCCAGCAGCTCTACTCACGCTTTCTACCCATCTCGCTGGGGGCTTTCCTCTCGATTTCTTTATGTTCTACCCAGTATTATTAAATCCTAATTATAATAATATACGATATGAGAAATTTACGAGATGACACCAGAAGATTAGTTCTTTGAAGTGGCAGCGGGCAGGGCACATAGCGCAACGAACTGATGGCCGATGGGGCAGAAAAGGTAAGCGCAGCATTGATCAGACGACCTGAAGAAGGCTCGCAGGCCGCTTCCAACTGGTCATTTTGGAAATACTTGTGGGGGGGGGGGGATTATGTCCAGCATTGAGCAGGCTAGATAGGTGGCAGGATGAGAACATTATATACGGTCTAGCCTAAGAGTAAATGGCGATGGTCCCTATGCATGCCCTATAAAATCCCAACAGTATTATGTCCATTACTTATTCCACTCGATTTCACAGCGATCCTATTAAACTTTTGTCTTTAGCCCCAATTTTACTGTACAATATTTATTTAATCATCGATGAACATCGATTCTACTAAGATTTTTGATTCGAATAGGCTTTTGAGTTGCGCGTATTAAATCGATTCTACCAACACGACTTTAACACGACGTAATTTCTGCATTTAGATCAGACATTGATTCCTCTAGAAAAAAATAATATGAAATTAAATCTAATTATGCGAATAAAATTAAATGATTTGTTTAAATATGTTAGACAAAATATTGTTGGTAATTTTACTGGTGCAGAAAAAATATTACCTACCAATAACTAACTATGAATTCGAATCGAACCATCACAATATTTTCTTCCAATATAATATTAAAATTTTAGGTACAAATTGTTAATACTTGGCATCGGTACAAAAAAAATCTGAGTTTTATTTTTTAAATTTCAGTAACTTTCAGTAGCATTTCATATGCATTCAAGCGTATTAGCATAATCCCTCAGCTTCAAGTTGCAATTTTGACGTACAGAAATACATTTCTCGAGGGGTTCAAATTATACTGCGACACAGACGTGACCATATTTCATGTTGGAATTACGCCTCTAGAGAAATTTGTCTAAAATCTAGACATTTTAGTTGTGTCAGCTCTAAAAATTCTTATTTTGGCCACTGATTCTCACAACCAGTTGTAACAGTCTGGCCAATTTAGCTAAATAAATATGAAATAACTCAATGATACTATAATTTATATCGAATAAATATATAAATAAAGATAAACATCCAAGACCCAGGCCAATTAGAAAAATATCATTTTTCATGAACGCTTATATCTTTAGACCTACTGGTCAGATTTTAAAAATTCTTTCTGATTAAGATAGCCTTTTTTTTGTTAACGGTCATAATAGTACACACACGCTACATGCGAGTGGAACCGCGGGGAACATGTAGTTAAAATGAATACTATCAATATAATAAAACGATTAAATTTGGTAGAGATCTTAGATACATCCATATCCATACTTCTATATCCATACTAATATTATAAATGCGAAAGTCTGTCTGTCTGTCTGTCTGTCACCTCTTCACGGCTAAACTGCTGGACCGATTGTGATGAAATTTGGTAGGGATGTAGTTAACGACCTGAGGTCAAACATAGGCTACTTTTGGGCGCGATATAACCGAGTCCCACGCGGGGCGAAGCCGCGGGGAACAGCTAGTCATGAATAAATAAGGAATACCTTTCGGTCCACACACAAGTAGGTATCTTTACATTACAAGATGTTGCCGAAGACCGAGCAAAGTGGAAGACAGCGGGCCCTGGGCTACGAAGAAGATAGCTAAAGAAGCAACCGGGAAAGCGCCAAGATGAGAGCATCTACATAATTTCTATTTTTGCAGTACTGAAAGCTTTATTTCTTTGATTAAATTATAATCAAAGATTATGAAAAACTTATTTGCGTCTTTATTAAAATTTCATCGAACTTTTTATTTTGAATATTAAGAAGTATTACTCCATATTATTAGAGACAACTTAAAGTTTTTAGTAAGTTTTAATTTTATTCTAGTGGAAGATTAACAATTAATTGCAATTTTAACATGAACACAATTTATTATATTTTTGTTTTAGATTTTTAATATTGAAATACAGTTAATAATTAATGTTTGATAAATATTTATTCAAATTTGTGTTTACTTTGCATTTGCTCCAGATCAATATATTTTAAACGTACACAGATCCGATCGTCATTTTTTAAATTTAGAATTTTTTCCTTTATCAGTACTTTTTACTACCTTAACGATTAAATTCTAACCAAAAACAGCACTAATCACATCACTACACTAATATCTTAATACGTATCGTGAAATATGAGATACCGACGGGACACGACCTCTCAGATTGGCGTTCGGCGCCAAACTGACGGCTATGTCCAGCGCCTTCAGTCCTACGTTTGTGTGTAGGGTGGTACGGTATCCGCCCACTAAAAGTACAGCCAGCAAAATAATATTTCGAAACTTGAACGTCAGCTGTCGCCCTTGTAAGTTTACGAGATTTTGAAGCGCCTTCGTGGAGTTAGCTTTTTATATAATTTTATGGGGAATTGTGTGTCTTGCGTATCGACTTTAAGATTGAATTTAATTTAACTTATGTTATTTAGGTGCAATAAATGGTTCTTATATTGTATTTAAGATTTAGGTCACAATTGATCCGCAAAAAATCTCATCCGAGGATGATTCGTCGCCCTTTTAAAATTGTTAGGTGTCATAAAATAGAGATTTATTTGTTGGTTCTAGGTACTATAGCATTCTATAATCTGTGGTTTTACTTACTTTGTTTGTGATCAACGTGTTTTAAACAGATTTTTTTTCAGAAAGTTTCATGTTATATCAGTGTAATAGTGCTTTTTTAGATAAAGTTAGTTATGTACTATGTCTGGGAGAAAGACAATAACATAGAATGTACCAGCTGCTTCTCTTCCCGCGCAAGCCGTAAAAGTCGTCTGAGGGAATCGCCGAATGGGGAAATCATGACATAGGCGATGCGGCTAGCAACCCATCACTATTGATTTACTGTTTCAACTACCATTATGCTAAACGTGGCCTAAGGTCTTATGGCTCTAGGCTCTGTCTACCCCGTATGGGATAAAGACGTGATTATATGTATGTATGTATGTACTAATAATAATGATTTATTTATGCGTATTCTGTTATGTTACTTATGTTATCTCTACTCAATCTTTGTTAACTCTACATCACTAAAACACATCATTTAACTTTTAGAATAGCAATATATAAACTATTAGTTCAATTTTTGAAACAATTTCGTTACGAGTGCTATGCAAATATAGTGTTTGTCAAACATTCGTTCATTTTGTGTCCCCGCTAACAAAGGAACATCAACAGTACATAGTTTGAAAATATAATTAAGTGATTGCTATTTATTCCAGGATTCAAAATAACGATTTATATTTTTTTAATAAAAAATAACATATTTTGCGTCGATTGGATTTTCATCATGTATATTTGTTTTATAGTATATAGGTAGTAGGCAAAAATATTAACAGCCTACCCGATGGAAAGCGGTTACCATAGCTTATGAAATGCCTGCTGTACTAACCAGGAGTGTCACGAGCGTATTGCCGAGGAAAACTTTCATGCTCTTCTTGAAGACCCTAATGTTATAGTCGCTTAGGAAAACTATTAGTTTATTATAATATATTGGATTATATTATAAGTATAGTAGATTTGTTTCATCATCATCCTCATGTCGTTTAGGCGATACGGTAAATCGACCATGTACACCCTGGTGTCAGAGTTCTTAGAAACCTACAACCCCCGGAAACGAAACGTTATAACGGTAATTTTTTTTATATATTTATCTTCATAGTTATGATGTAAAGAGCCAAAGGCTTTTTCTACTAGTTAATCAAATAATGGTGCAGAGAAAAAATAATAATTTAGCAACCATTAGCGTTTATTAGATGATGAAATAAATAAAACTACTTACCAATTCAAGTTGAAAGGATTTTAATTTTTAACTTACCTGAAACAAAAGAATATAAATTGTTTTATGTAAGAAAACAAGTGTAAATTGTTATTTACTTAGCATGAAAGCTAAATAACTTGTATTAAAAGTTTGAAGACGTCGTCACTACGATAAAACAAAGTCGCTAGTCGCCCTATGTAGGTATGCTTAAATCTTTAAAACTACGCAATGGTTTTTGATGCGGTTTTTTTTAAAAGATAGTGATTCAAGAGGATGGTTTTTATGCCTATGTCATGATTCCTCCATTCCACTATTCCCTCAGACGACTTTTACGGCTTGCGCGGGAAAGCAGCTGGTACATACTTTGTTTTTCTTTTTCTCCCAGACCAGCATGGAAGTAAATTTTGACATGGCCATTGAAAACATAATTCAGAAGTCAAATGCAGTGCAAATATTATGAAACGTATACTTTTGGCACTTACTACACAAGGAAACCTATTGGAATTTTTGGCAGCAAGTAAACTTAGTTCGGGAGATAATAAATTTTAGACAGGTTATAGGAAGAATATGTTAATGTTGAAAAAGTTTAGCTACCTATAAATGTTAGTTATTTGGTATTATATCCCAACGAATATTATTTATGCGAAAGTGAGTTTGTATATTTGTTTGTTTGTTACCACTTCACGCCCTATCTACTGATCCAATCTTAAGTTAAAAGTGTTCTAGTAAGAGATCAGACTAATTCATTATTTTCTCCATGGTCCAATAGTTAAGGCATTTCCTGTAGATCCAGGGGTCACGAGCTCGATTCCCACGAGAAGCATGCTTTGTTAAGTTGTTTTCAGTTTGGTTAAAACATTGCAGTCTTAAATCATTCTTAATTTTGGCATTCTTAGTCTAATTACCACAACCCTTTTAATTTTTTGAACTTATTCATGAAATATGACTGTAGATAGAATGAATATGAATCAATTGTGAATTTAATCGTATTGGCATTTATTTAGCTTATGTAGTATACAAGTTATCGGTATCTAAAATATTTGATGGTTGTGACAATTAGAAATTATAATTTTACCTCATCCCGGTAATTAGAAACTTGAATTTTTCCATATAAGTATATTGAATAATGACCGCTTATGTATTTAAAGAAGATATTAACATATTATATATTAATTTTGTTAAGAAACTATCATATAAAACGCAACAATTCGACATTATAATCTATACTAATATTATAAATGCGAAAGTCTGTCTGTCTGTCTGTCTGTCTGTCTGTCTGTCTGTCTGTCTGTCAGTCTGTCTGTCTGTCTGTCACCTCTTCACGGCTAAACTGCTGGACCGATTGTGATGAAATTTGGTAGGGATGTAGTTAACGACCTGAGGTCAAACATAGGCTACTTTTGGGCGCGATATAACCGAGTCCCACGCGGGGCGAAGCCGCGGGGAACAGCTAGTTAGTTTATAATTGTTTGAGTTTGCTTAAATCTAACGGAAATAACAGCTGTTTTTGTTTTTAATTGACGGTGGCGCTAGTGTTCACCGAGGTATCACCTTAAATAACAGCTGTTATATACTTATTTTTAAACAACAGCAGCGATGGCAATTAGAAAAGTTGTGGCAATAAGCGTCGTGGCTCTTAGAGAGAAACATGATTTTCCAAAAAAAAAAGCTACTTAATAAACAGAATTCTCATAAAGACACATCATAATCCATAGAGCCCAGAAATCTGCTTTATTTTCAATAAACAAGAATAAGTTAACAATAACTCATAAGTTTTTAATCAAGGCTACATGAATTAGAAAAATCGAAAACCAAAGTCATGGCAATTGGATACTTAGGTGTCTAATTGGCGATTACTCTACACAGCCCACAACCACACTCGACGAGTACCTCGACAACACAGACGGCTCGGGACCTGTGCTATAGTGATGTGCCAGAGATTCTTATTTAGGGATGTGCGCCCTCGATTGCAAGTGGTTTTGGCAATTATTGTCCAAGGTTGGACACGTCTTCATTTGATAATTTTGACTAAGAAAGTACTAGTAACTTGTTGTATTTTTGATATGTTGTTAAATATATATTCTTTAATATAAAAATCCATCTAAAATAACTAAAACTCTTTCTCTGAATAAGTATTAGACATGTTTCCAAACTGGGAGAGCGCGTGGACGCGTCGTGGTAATTTAAGAACAATGTTTTGAAAAAATAATTCTGTTATACTATGCAATATAGAGATATTTTTTAAAGTGCAACACATAAAAATAGTTGTTAGCTACTTTACAAAAAAAACAGCACATAATATTATTATGTTTACATGAAAATTTTGCACTGGACGCTCTAAATTAAGCCTTCTGAGAATGGCCGTTTTGTGCTTCGGAAGGCACGCTTACCTCTTGGTATTGGCTGCAATCTAGTAGTTGTTTAAGTCCAGCTGTATAATAAAGGAAAAAGACTACATTCAGCGCTTGCCTGCGACCTTCTTCAGGTCATCCGACCATCTGGTCGGTGGATGTTTGATGTCAGAATTACCGGTGCGTGGTCGCCACTCGAGAACCTTTCTGCCGTGAGATCAAATCATTTATATATTTAACTAGCGACCCACCCCGGCTTCGCATAGGCATAAAATCCTTCCTATTGAATCACTCTATCTATTAAATGAACCGCATCAAAATCCGTTGTGTAGTTTTCTTTATATAATAAAAAAAACCACATCAAAGTCCGTTGTGTAGTTTTCTCTATCTATTAAATGAACCGCATCAAAATCCGTTGCGTAGTTTTCTCTATCTTTTAAAAGAACCGCATCAAAATCCATTGCGTAGTTTTATAGATACAAAGGGACATAGTGACAGAAAAGCGACTTTGTTTTATACTATGTAGTAAAACACAACAGAAACTAATTGAATATTTTTTTTATCAATCAAAATTTTTACAATTTAAATTAAAACAGAAATCGAAAGTTTCGTACACAATTTAAAAACAATGAAGTTTCAAACAAAAACAAATAGTTTTCGTTAATGAGCCAAGCTTAATTGGATTGGCGGCGTGTACCGTCGAAACTAATTTAAGATATTGGAACTATCGGAATTTGCGGGTAGCCGTTTTTCTGTTTACAAAATGGTTTTAACATCCAAACGTGTTTCCGAGTTGCATTTTCACATTACGCTTCAGGGTGCACTTAAATCATGGTCCTAGATTTGGCAGAACTGGTGAAAGTATAAAGCAACGTAGTCAGTCAAAGAAACGCTACCAAAATTTATAAGTCCGCTACAAACTCGTAGCGAGTAGCTACGCACTACGAATTGTAGCAATGCTACGTGCTACGAAACATTAGCAATGCTACGTGCTACGAATCGTAGCTATGAGCTTAGCAACTGTTAAAAATGCCTTCGCCCTAAATTGCGATTATTATACACTAGCTGTTGCTCGCGGCTCCGCCCGCGTGGATCTTGATTATATTGCCTGTCTGACCCCGGTATTTAACTAAGTATATCCATACCAAATTTTTATCTAAACAATTCTAGCGGTTTAGCTGTGAAAGCATAACAGACAGACAGACTTTCGCATTTATAATATTAGTATAGACATATATTTTAATATTTTGTCCACTGCCATGGAGATATAGATTTAACCCAGGTAAGGCGTAAGCGAAGAGTAAGTCATAAACATTTTCTTTTTATGTCAAAATTAAGGAAAATCTGTAAACCTACTTTGGTAATATTTTTACAAAAAGAAAGTTAATTTTCCTCGTCATTATTTATACAAACAGAAAAAGCTTGTAAAAATACAATAATTCACTCTGGTTCACATTAAGTCAGTCCGTGTAAAAGCTGTATAATTTTTAAGCCATTAGAAGCCTGAAACTCAGCTCGAGGCAGGTGGCGCTAATGTTGCTGCTAAATTTAGGAGCGGCGAATATATCTGTTGTGTACATTGGGCAAGTAAATGGCGCCAGTCATATGGCGAGTTGATTTGTTAGTTTTGTTTTTGGTGTTTGTTTGTATGTAATAACTTTATTGTACCAAAATATAAGTCAACTAGCTTTCGCCTGGGGAATAGTGCTTTTTGCCGGGATGAAAGGTACCCAATGTCCTTTTCAGTCCTCCTAACTATGTGAATACGAAATTTTAGTAAGATTAGTTCAGTAGTTCAGACGTAAAAAGGTAACAAACCAATTTACAAACTCACTTTCGCATTTATAGTAGTTGGGATACTGATAATTTTGGTTTAATGAGTATATAAGTTAGTAAATTGAAAAATTGTATTTTGTTGTAAGTTGGGCAATTAGACTCATCCTAGCATATTAATATAATAGATTTTCTCACGGAATTCCCCGGGGATAATACAAATGCAACGAACACTAGTTATATATTTTATTTATTTATTATCAACTTTATTTTGCCTAACTTAAGAGCTACCAGTTAACCTTTAGGTTATTCTCGTTTTTCTGTCTGTAATTCTAGTAGGTATGTAGTCTAACATTGACTATTTGAATATAGACGTAAACTATTTTCAGGCAGGTACACCCGCTGTCAACGTCCATTATATATCAACACGCTTGTCTCCCGCTTTGTTTGCTATGTATTTATCTTTTCCCAGTCTGTTTGATGCATGAACTGAATATATTAGTAAACTAACCGACTATAGACTCGACCAATGTGTTCTCAGACACGACCAAATTTAGGCGATTCGGAACCAAAATTAAATTTCTCGCTGTATTTACAACAGTATTTTTAACATTTTTACATCGTGCTATCATTCGGTACACTGAGTGATTATTTTGGTTTTCGTATGCATATTCTACTCCACGCTGCAATATGTTATACCTATTTCTGGAATTAACATATTATAATTAGATCTAACAATATTTAGATAAAATGATTTTTTTTTGAGAATTAGTCTTTATTTATTTAATATAGGATACAATGTAAAACACAAGCACTATGTACTATGTACTTATTTCATAAGAATGGAAGGCCAGTAGTGGTATGAGAGTAGTGATTTTTGGTGTGTGTATAAAACGATGATTTTTGTATTCAGTTTTACTTGTATATATAAATGCACTTATATTATATAATATTAAAAATAAGTCTCAATAATTACATATATTTATGTTATAATTGAGCAAAAGAACCGCGTTTCGCTTGATGAAATGCGGTTACTTAAGCCTATGGACGCCTGAAACACAAATGTTTTTGAAGTGGGTATAAAATTTTCAACAGATAGGTAAGGAATATAGTCCGCCATCTAGTGGCAAAAGTAAGAAAGAAAATTTTCAGGCTGAAAATAGGTTGCTGACAACTAACGCCATCTATGATTTCCTTGCTGAACTAAAGTTAAGAACAAGTGTATGAAGTAGTGCATGCCGCCCTTTGATAGATGGCGCTCTAACGCCTGACTTACCTAGTTGTTTTTGGAACTCACGTACAGATGGCTTAGAATAGATTTAAAGATAAAAGAATAAATATAAACTTGAGGACATTTAAAATAATAACATCGCCTTTAGGAACTATTAATATTCAAGCAAATTATATTTTATAAGCAAATTACCACTTTATTAACTAATACTTACATAAGTATATCTGAGATTATGTCAGTATTTTTTTTAAACCGAGAGTAAGTATTTCTGAGATACATCCCCAGTTTACACTCAATAGTGCTCAGGGTTCGCTTTAGATTATGGTAGGTAAATAGCAGCACTGGTTATTAAAATAATACGTACTAAGTACCTACTTTATGACCTCCGCAACCCTTACTACAGGGAAACTAGACCAATATGAACATGGATCCGGGTATGATAGTGTCCAAACCTCACTGATTTTTAACCGACTTCAAAAAAAGAAGGTTTCTCAATCCGTTTATATATGCTTCTTCGAGCTGCCTTTAAGCATCTGACATAGCCTGCCTGACTGATATCTAGCGATAACAGCCGGAAAAATGAAATACCACTAGTTGCGACCAATCTTAATCGGGCCACGCTAGCTGTCGCTTGCCATGCACGATCCTTACGTACACACAAGCCTCGCTAGGCTATCGAGCTCATCACTCCACGTCACTTTTACAACGAGTCTGTAATGGAAAAAGTTAAATTAAGTTCAGACTTTGCACCATATAGGTACCACAGACTTAAAAGAGCTACAGACGTATGTCATCGAATTAACAGAAGCTCAATAATATTAAAAATAGCCACCTTAAGGTGATCCTCGGTGAACACTAGCGCCACCGTCATTTAAAAATAATTACTTACTGAAAACACAAGTTATCAAAAATCCCTCTGCTGTAATTAAAGTTCTGGATCTGAAGTTAATTTTAAACATATTAAATTATAATTCCCTATAGTTAAAAATTGCATTATTGCTTAAAACGGCCTCTTTTAGCAGTTTTGCAATTTGTAACTATATGGAACTATAATTTAATAATTGAATATGATTAAAATTAACTTCAGATCCAGAACCTTAATTACAGCAGAGGGATTTTTGATAACTCGTGTTTTCAGTGAGTAATGATTTTTAAATGACGGTGACGCTAGTGTTCAATATTAGCGCTAACGTGACTAGTTAGTATATTTGTGTGAGTGAAAGCCGTATATGACAAGCCATAAATTGCAGACTACGTCCGGAGTTTCCATAAGTCTGTTATAGGTACATATGTGGGTAATTTGTAGCTAAACCTTAGGAAGTGCCTATTTGATTAATGAATTACTTTACCAAGTTGTTTGAATTAGGGTACATTTAATCACTATTTGGTCAGATGGGAATTACCATGCAACTTGCCGAAATAGAAACAGCGAAGGTATATTAATATATAGTATAGGGACAATTAACATAGACTGAGTTAACCCTACCGTAAGTTCGAGACTTGTGTTATGGGATACTAACTCAAAGATACTATTATAATAATTTTTAAATTATATATATAAAACTAGCTTCCCACCCGCCCCGGTTTCGCTTGGGCATAAAAACTTTTCTCTTGAATCACCATCTATAAAAAACCGTTGCGTAGTTTTAAAGATTTAAGCATACAAAAGGACATAGGGACAGAGAAAACTTTGTTTTATACTATGTAGTGATAACAAATACATATTATAGATAAACATCCAAGAGTCGGGCCAATAAGAAAAATATCATTTTCATATTGACCCGACCGGGGATCGAAGGGGCCTCCTGAAAGCGGGCAGGCGTGTTAACCATTACGCCACGGAGGTCGTCAAAGAAGAAGTAGGTTATATATGCTTATTATCGAGGATCACAATGATTGGAGATTAACAGGCAATTTAAAAAACGCATATATAACAAGATATGTATCAAAAAAACCTATTCAAAGGCATTTGAGAGATATACTAAATCAAAAACAGGTAATTATTTAATTATTTATTAAACTTTATTGTTCCATTAGTACAAAATACTTATACAATGTATGTACAGGGTCAATTGACTTTTAAAACTACTCGCTAAGAAACATGAAAGGTATCTTTTCCGCTTTGCAAGAAAACTCACCCTGTCGGATAGGGAACTTTCGATAAAGTAAAGAAATAAGTAGGACGCCCTCAATCTATAAGTTGATAAGGAAAAACTTTAAGCAAGTTTACGAAAACTTACGAGGACTTTTCTTATATAGATAAATGCGCATATTCAAAAACAAAATGACCAGAAAAATGTAAGAAAAAAAAAATTCTTCTTTGTTTTATCACCACATAACAAAACCGTCGCTTTCTCTGTCCCTATGTCCCTTTGTATGCTTAAATCTTTGAAACCAAGCAACAGATTTTAATTCGGTTTTTTTAATAGATAGAGTGATTCAAGAGGAATGTTTGTATGCCCATGCGAAGCTGGAGCGGGCTCGCTAGTATTATAGTAAGTATAATATAATACGTAATACTTGTTTATTCGCCGGTTGACTGTAAGAGATCCCATCCTGGGATAAGTCCGCCATTGTCTTCTTATTTTAATAATGTTCCTTTTACTATGTATTTTAAAGCAATAAAGATATTACAAACAAACAAACATTATATATAATAGAAAGTCGTGTTAGTTACAACTCAAGCTCAACCCAATCTCTGGTATTTTGCATACACATATTGTGAAGGAAAAAGGGTACGTTTCAACCCAGCACTGGTTCCGAGGGAAGTTCGCGCGGGCGAAACTGCGGGCAAAAGAAACAAGTTATACAGAAAGGGAGTATAGTAAGTAGCTTTAGCATTTTGATATCCCAATAGCTCTGGAGTTTTTTACGGGGGAAATACACACAAATACAACAGTTCAGCATACCTACATACAAAACACTGTCACCTAACTGTAATGATGACATTGACACTTATAGAATAACACACAACAGCACAATTTTGTATACCTACAGATTGCACACACTAATACATTGAATCTGTCGATTTGGCTTATAGGTACTTTGGCAGAGAGGAATGTAGCTTATGGCTCCTCCCTTCCGGTACGGAGGCCGTACATCCATCCATACTTCCATACTAATATTATAAATGCGAAAGTCTGTCTGTGTGTCACTTCTTCACGGCTAAACTGCTGGACCGATTGTGATGAAATTTGGTATGGATATAGTTATGCACTAGGAGTCAAACATAGTCTACTTTAGGGCGCAATATAACCGAAGCGCACGCGGGCGGAGCCGCGGACAACAGCTAGTAAAAATATATTATATTTTAGGTTACACGTTGTTGTAGCTCAAATCACACAAGATTCAAATAACCTATTTGAACCTATCTCCAAAAGCCTCGCTTGGTCTCTATTGTAAAGGGGATTATAGAGGTGTCTAACGAACAAAAGCGCTATAAAATAGTCTCAAGATAGAGGGCGTGTGTGTTAAGAAATACATTCGTGTGTGGCCACGAAAGTATATCATCTGAGTAAGCGAAATTGAATAGTAGCATGTGCTCCCATTGTCGAAGAAGATTTAGTTCTTTTTCTTGATCAATCAAGAAATTCCGTAACGAACCAAAAATAAAAACTAACACCTCAACTCCGCCCACCATGTTGCTCGGCCGAAGGTTCGTACTGATTGCTTAAGTTGATAAAAATGCTATGCAATATTTACCGTGGCAATCCTCGGGGAGTGCCGCACGTTTTTATGTATTCAATGACAAGCGATTGACCATAATCACGCCTGATGGTTAGTACAGACATAGTCTAAGATAGAACTCGCTAATTCATTAATAGTCTATTCATTCTGATTTAAAATACCCGGGTTATAAGTGTCCGGAAATATGTCAGCCGGTAAAGAATTCCACTCCTTCGCCGTACGCATTATAAACGAAGAGGCAAAGCGGCGTGTACGAGCTGCTAATATTTCAAATACATAATGATGAAGTCTATCACCATGCATTATTGTTTTTCTTCTTTTGCGTCAATGGTATTAAAACTTGTCAGTGTCCCTAGTATGAGTTTTTCTTAACGCAGACGCTAGCGACTGCGATAAAATTTTGTACGGAATTTCATAGTTGCCTTACTATCCGCCAGAGGCGCTGTACAGGTAAGCAATACTAAATCGCTAACGCAGACGCTAGCGACTGCGTTAAAAAAAACTCATACTAGGGGCACAGTAGAGAAAGGAAATTTAATTTCTATTTTTCCCCGCTGCTTTCCTAGCCCCACCACAAAAGCTAAAGCCCAGACGTATAGTCCAATATCTCAAACCCTTTATTTCTTAATACTGCCATGCCAAGGACAACAGAACGTTGGACATATATGTCTGGCTAGCTTTATACTACCTTTGAGATAAGAACGAGTAAGGTATATCATTTATTTTATACGGAAAAATCTCTTTTGATTGATGATAGCTAGTACTGTAAAGTTTGAGACTTGTGTTATGGGATATTAGCAACGATACTACCATCATCATAATCACTACATAGTATAAAACAAAGTCGCCTTCTCTGCCCCTATGTATACTTAAATCTTTAAAACTACGTAACGGATTTTGATTCGTTTTTTTAATAGATAGAGTGATTTAAGAGGAAGGTTTTTATGCCCATTCGAAGCTGGGGCGGATCGCTAGTAACATTTAATAAAATACATATATAGTTAAGGAACCTGGCCAACCAGAAAAATACTGTTTTTCATCTTGACCTGACTAGGGATCGAACCCGAAAAAATCTCTTGTAGCAGACAGGCGTGTTAACCATTACGCCACGGATGCAGTTCAAAGTCGCAATATATCTTACTTATTGATCATACCCCATTAATCAAATGGTTTTATGATTGAACAGGCCAGTTAGAGTAAAAATAATTAAGAGCCTATGACTTAAAAATATTCAGATTTTGTTCATATTCACATATTTATAAAAGACTAGCTGTTCCCCGCGGCTTCGCTCCGCGTGGGACTCGGTTATATCGCGCCCAAAAGTAGCCTATGTTTGACCTCAGGTCGTTAACTACATCCCTATCAAATTTCATCACAATCGGTCCCGCAGTTTAGCCGTGAAGAGGTGACAGACAGACAGACAGACTTTCGCATTTATAATATTAGTATGGACTTATATGATTTAACAAAACTGCTTACAATTTCTTTTAATGGTTAGGTTGGTTTTTACAAATATAATTAATTTGAGCAGTTAGCTCTCAAATTAAGAACAATCTAATATAAGATCAAACGAACTTACCAAGTGAAGTTCGATCGATATTATATGAGTACGCTTCATTCGAAGATATAATATACACATGTAGTCCTTTTTACCTACTGGCAACACTTCGCACGTTTAGTTTAAAAAATAAAAGTAAATCAATTGATCTCCACATCCGCCACGTAACGGCAATCGTCGCTGCGAATCGTCATTCTTTAGAGAAGAGAAACAAAATTTTGCTATGGGTTTAGGGCGGGTAGGGTGATTATATCTTCGAATGAAGCGTACTCATATAATATCGATCGAACTTCACTTGGTAAGTTCGTTTGATCTTATATTATATTTCGTCGCTTCATTCTTCAGATATAATATACACATGTAGATGTTTAGAGAAAATCAAATAGCAAAATTTTTCGAATTGATATTTTAATATTGTTCATCATAAACTGTTAAACATTATATTTAACAAAATAAGGCTTATTAACAAAGCAAAATAAATCAGTATTTGCTCCTACAATCAAACTATTTAGGACTTAGGACAGTTCTGCCAAAATCCTCACAATCCAAAATTTGGCGATTATAATATTTGGCGAAGGACTGCGAGTTGTTAGTCCAACCTGCTGTCTTTCGGATTGTGTCTAGGGAAATACCGGAGGCATGTGCCGCGGAAGTGGCAGCATGTCGTGTACTATGTGCGCTAAAAGTGGATACATCGATGCCGCTTTCTTTTAGCACCTGCTTTATCCATCTGCTAATGGATTGAGCAGTAGCTGCCTTATGTGGCGCCCTATATGTTAAAATCAAATTATTTGTTATTGCAGGTCTAATATTTTGAGTAACATACATATAATCAACTATTATTGTAGCTGGGCAGATCGCTTTATTCTCATGAAAGTAATTTAAGCATAAAACCGGTTGATCGCGACCGTTAGCCGATGTTTTGATGATGTCAGTTATACCTACTACTACTCCTGAAGGGCGGATACGAATGTTATCTAACTTTATCAATGAAAATGTTTGCACTCGATGCGCTGTACACAGAGCTAACAAGACTACTAACTTTTTTGTTATTTTTTCTAAAGGTAACTCCCTATTGGGAGTCCACTTTTCAATTAGGTTCAAAACAATTTGGGGATCCCACGTAACAGAATATTTTGGCAAAGCAGGTCTTAACTTATAGACTCCTTTTAGCAGCCGCTTTATTAGGTCATCATTCGTCAAATCGCTACCTATAAGTAAAGATAGGGCTGAGCGATGACTATTTAAGGTGCCATATGCAGCACCTTTGTTGAATTGTTCTGTAAGAAATGTCATTATGGATGAGTTTTTACAACGGTAGGGATTTATATTGTGAGAAAGGCAAAAATGCCACCATAATTTAAACGTTCCGTTGTATTGAAGTAGGGTGTTCTTGGAAAGCGACGCAATCACTAAATCTAACGTTTGTGTCGGGGCTCCCCTTGCCACAAACGCCGTCCTGAGAGCACTGCTGCACCCAGGGTAACCATTGGATGGGGAGTCCTGGAAGAAGACGAGACCGATTTTGCATTATGAATATAAATAATTTCAGAAACGAGAATACTTTTTAATAATGGGAACCAGGGCTGTGATGGCCAATTAGGAAAAATTAAAATACCCTCAGCTTTGTCACTTATTATTTTCTGCAAACATTTTAAAATCATCGTAAAAGGTGGAAATGCGTAAAAAAACATTGAATGCCAATCTAGAGTAAACGCGTCTACTGCCTAAGCATCTGGGTCGGGTTTCCAAGAAACATATGTTTTACATTTTGCATTAGTGCGGGAAGCGAAAAGATCAATAATTGGGTTACCAAAGGTGTTCACTACTTTTCTGTATTCCATTTTAGATAATTGTAAGTCAATATCCGGATTATTTCTACGCGATTCTTGGTCAGCTTCAACATTATCTTTAGTATTAATATATGACGCATATATCCAAATATTTCGCTCCTCGCACCACTGCCATATTTTTCTTGTAAGATTATTTAAATGAGGGAATTGGATGCCTCCTCCACGATTGATATAACTAATAGCAGTTGTGTTATCAACTCTTAGTAATATATTGCAATTAGAAAAGTCGCGAGCGAAATACTTTAATCCAAGAAAAACAGCAAGTAACTCTAAATAATTTATATGAAAATTGCATTCTTCATCCTTCCAAGACCCATTAGCGCGGTTTTCGTTGCAATATGCACCCCAGCCAGACCTTGAGGCATCTGTAAAAATTTCTACAGAAAAATTTGGGGCTTCGAAGGAGTTTGATGTTGTAAGAATAGTGTTCCTCCACCATTTTAGGTCTGGTAAAATATCTTTTCCAGGTTTGAATTTAGACTCGTATCTTTGATCTACCTTGAGAGCAAGAAATTTTTGTCTCTCAATCTTCTTAGTGTGCACCCAACCGTATTTAACAGCTGGACACGCAGATGTTAGAACCCCAATTAAATGTGCAAACTGTCTAATAGAGCATATGGGTTGATTAGAAAATTTGTTGACTAATTGTAATATATTGTTACGCTTTTCTGGAGGTAAAGATATTGTCATATCCGTAGAATTGTACATAAAGCCCAAATATTTCCAACATTGCTGTGGCCTAAGGCGGCTTTTTTCAAAATTTACGACAAATCCAAAACAATCAAGTAAACGCAGAGTTTCTTTGACATTTTCTAAACATTCTTCGAAGTTATTACCAATGCATAAAATGTCGTCTAAGTAAATTACTGATTGAAAACCACGAGCTCTTAAATAGCCTATATATAATAACTACCTTCATTATTTTTGTAAAAGTTCTAGGGGCCCAGGACAAGCCATATGGCATCGCTCTAAATTCGTACGTTAATGTATGACCCTTTTCGTTTTCAAACTGAAATCTCAAGAACTTTCTATGAGAAGCAGCCACTAGAACAAGTAAATAAGACTCTTTAAGATCGATGGTTGCCATAAAGCCATTTTTTGGTATTAATTTTGAAGCCGTTCTATAATCTTCCATCTTGAAATGTGAATTACAAATAAATTTATTTAACTGTTTTAAGTTTAGGATAAATCTAAACGAACCATCTGATTTTGGTGCCAAAAAAATATTTGATATAAACTGATTCTTTTGGGGTTCACATGTGTTTACAGCCCCTAATTCTATTAGTCTAGAAATAGCTATTGAAACTTGACTTTTTACACTGGCTGAAAAATTGTTAGGAGGTGTATAAATTTGCGTTACTTTTTGATTAAAAGGTATTCGGTAGCCATTACGAATCCAATCTAAAATAACTGGATTTTTGGTAATAGATAACCAACAACTATAAAAATGTTGCAATCTTCCGGCATGTACCTGAGCTATTTGCGGGACGATGTTCGGGCACGCTTGCTGTTGGAAGTCGTTGCCCGAGGCGGCGATGCTGGACGGACACGGCGATAATGACCTCTGTAGGCAGCTGTGCGCCCCCCCCTGTTCGACTGCTGGGTCCGGGGAGGGCCAGACCAGTTTCCCTGAAAACGGGACGTTGCGGACGTCGTTGGAGCGTTTGAAGAGGATGGCTTTGGATTAACAGGCTTTTTGATCTGAAGGCTATGTCTCTCAATAGTCTTGGAAGCTTTGATCTTATCCGATAAAGCATTCCCGAAAAGGCTTTCATCCCTTTCTTGATCTTGGATCACCGTAAGAAAAGCCTTATCCAGTCCGGGGGTGATAAGCTTCTTTCGCAATTGAGTTTCAGCATGATGTAGGTCAGTGAGTATGCGGCACCCATCTGACAAAATTTTCATAGCTTGCACTCTATCATCACCGGTCAGTAATATCGACATGGCCCTGTTAATGGCAGTTATGCCAAGGCCAAGCTGGTCTTGCTTTGTTTGAAGCTTCTTGTCACGACCTCTAACTATTGCGGCTACAGCAGCTGATATTTCCGGGTTTAAGACAGGTGCTCTTAATAGCCGGCAATTATCGGGAAAAGTGTGCTCTTTTAAAAGTTTTTCCTTAGCTTCCGTTTGTAAGCCTTTTTTCAAAATTGGAAGCCAGCGATGAGCCAAGTTCTTATTTATATCCGGGCCGTAAACCGGTGCATCTTCGGCTGCATCTCCTAGGGCTTGCAATAACTCTGGGTCGACTTGTAGCTCATTGATGTCGCTTTCATCTTGTAACGGAGGCAAACCATCGCCGGTTGGCACGTGACAAGGGGACGGTAGGTGCGCAGGCGGTGCTGTCGGTAGCGGTAGCGGAAAAATCGGAGATTGTGAAACCTGTAGCGATGCATTGTTTTCTACTTCCCCTTGTGGCTCGTGATCTGACAAAGAATAATATCATATTAATGCTTAATAAGCGTTAATATGTTAAATACCCTCGTGTTGACCCGCAGTCAACCTCCAGGTTATATGATGTCATGCTAAACCCTCGTGACAACCCGCAGTTGACCTCCAGGATAGCTTAGACATTTTTTGTTCGGGAAATGACGAGAAAGTATTAACTTGCATAGTTACATCAGTATTTAATATATAAGCAATATTTTTTCCACTTACCGAAATCTTCCTCCGAATCAGACGAGTAAAAAATCACACGGCGCCTTTTATCACTTTTACGTTTCAACTTTTTAATTTTTTCACTATAATATTCTATTTTTTCAGCAGCACTGCGCTTAGGCATTTTTTCTCCTTACTTTTATCTTATTTAAATAAATTAAACAAAATTATTTGGAAAACGTTCGTAGGAAAGGTGTGCTTGTTGCCACGCACGCAAAAAGAATGACGATTCGCAGCGACGATTGCCGTTACGTGGCGGATGTGGAGATCAATTGATTTACTTTTATTTTTTAAACTAAACGTGCGAAGTGTTGCCAGTAGGTAAAAAGGACTACATGTGTATATTATATCTGAAGAATGAAGCGACGAAATATAATATTCAATACAAATGTCATTATCTATACAAAATAATTAATCCATCCATCCATACTAATACTATTTACTTACTATATTTATTTATCACTACATAGTATGAAACAAAGTCGCTTTCTCTGTCCCTATATGTTTATGTATGCTTAAATCTTCAAAACTACGCAACGGATTTCGATGCGGTTTTTTTAATAGATAGAGTGATTCAAGAGGAAGGTTTTTATGCCCATGCAAAGGGGCGGGTCGCTAGTAATATTATAAATGCCAAAGTCTGTCTATCTGTTTCGCTTTCCTGACTAAACCGCTGGTCCGATATTCCTGAAATTTGTAATGGTTATAGCTAAAAACCGTGGGTTAATCAAAGGATACTTTTCGGCGCAATATGACGCTAATAGCTAGTAAATAAAATAACCAAATTATGTATTCCCAATTTCGAGATTCATATAAGTAAGTAAAAATAATATTAAAAACAAGTTTAAAACTAATGTGTGTAACTATGCGTTATTATTAGATCCCCCCCCCCCTCCAAAATACCCTAAAAAAGGAATATCAAATGTTAATTGGACTTCATAGATAAGCTACTCTGTGATTGAGCGTAAAAGTGATAAATGGCTAGCATTTGTGGATTAATCGCTACAAGATCAGATATTGTTGTTTGAATTATTGCCTGTTACAGCCGTAATCGATATGTAACATACTGGATTAATCTGTACTCATATTAAAAGTAATTGAAAATGTTTGCGTTCTAGCACGTGGGACCTAAACTTTTTTTTTTCAATCCTTTAGGAAACCTATTAGTTAGAAAAAAAACTAAATCTTTTTCATTCATTTATTACGTGTAGTTGTCACGGTCAATCGACCATGCATGCCCTAATGTTAGAGTTCTTCCGAATTGCCTCTCTACCGCTGACGTTATTCCTTTAATAGCTATCAAATGGCAGTAGGGACCCGACTTCACTTGCCTTCTGAATTCTGATTTAAGCCTGCAATGTCCTAACCAAACTGGAAACAACTAGACAAAATGTGCTTCCCATGAGAATCTAACGCATGACTCCCAGGTCTGCAGGCAAACGCATTAACCACCAGACCAGCGACGCAGTCTTTATTTTTGTTCAACATCTTTCTGTATCGTAATTATTTTATACCACTGGAATCTTTATTTCTGTCTGACTTACAAAGATATAAATTAAAGCTTTTATGGGTCGTAAGGCTAGGACATGCCACCTTAAATGTAATTAGTGTCGGGGAGAAAATTAGGGTGCGTTATAAATGATCGGAGTCGTAACCAGTAGCTTTGAAGAAAATAAATAAATAGTCGTTTCACTAGCTGCAACCCGCGTTGTTAGCCGCGGTTTAAAATCCAAATAATATCCCAGTATTTGATTGAAAATCTAATAAGAACCTTTTTTTAAGTCAGTTAAATACCAAAACCTTCTACTAAATGTAAAATCCACTTTTTCTGAAAAGCTTATTAAAAGCTAAATCAGTTTATCCAAATGCGATACATGTTAAACTAAAAACCTCATTTTTAAAGTCGGTGACAAATGTAAAAAAATCGTTGATAAACAAAAACTACAAGTTAAAATGTAATCTGTTGACATAACTTCGTTACAAAGTTTATTTCGTGAAATTGTCAAGTATTTCAAGAGCTAAAAGAACTGTGTACTCGTGTTTCTCTCAACTAGTTGTAATATAGTTAACATCACTAAATAGTATGAAACAAAGTCGTTTTGTCTGTCCCTATGTCCCTTAGTTTGCAACGGATTTTGATGCGGTTTTTTTTAATAGATAGAGTGATTCAAGACGAAGATTTTTATGTCCATGCGAAGCCGGGCATAAATTCTTCACCACTACCACCGGGTCGCTAGTTTTGTTATATTTCAATACGCCAACGTTTTGAAATATATTATTTCTTGTTACTTCGAATATGTTTAAGAACGGAATTTAAAAATAAAACTAAATTAAGCTTGCATTGGCTTTTCCAGCTCTTAAATTCCTCACAAGTGCACAATAGTTTGAAACTTGCGACGTGGCTAAACTAACTCGAAAAGTAAATAAATCACAGAAGGAATCATCTAAATAGTGAACATAGTGGCAAAAGTATTTAGTCGTGTGGTCAAATATTAATTTTGAAATAGGACATTTTATCTCATTATGTGCGATAAATTGTAATGACTTGGACATATAAGTTGGTTCAACTAAAGTTTTTCTTGTGTCGTGTTGTCAGTATTGGCCATAGATTAAAAAAAATTGCCTCTATCCATATCTAGGCCTATGGTTAAAATTGTACCTGGACTTAATGTTGTTTTTTTACCATTATTGCATGAAATACCGCGGGGGATGGCATAGTCCAATTTAAAGATCTAAAATAGTTCGATGAATTTGAAAGTTCATTCAAAGAGTACTTTGTCGCCTAAAGATCAGCATAGCCATCCAGAGGGGGAACGCAGTGTTCTTGCTACCATGCTTCATGGCTTGCCCATGAATAAAGTTTTAGTAGTTTAATTTTTTATGAACTTTCATTTTTTTTGTTTTTGTAGTCATATTTTGTAAATTAAATCGTAATTTGTAAATATAATTCATAGAGTCCGATGTTAAGTTGTTTTAAATACATGTAAACAAAAATAAAAAAATACAAAAAGTAAAGAAGCGTCACATCTGCACTTTCATTTATTTATAGTTTAATTTATTCTGCACTGCAAAAGTAACAGTGTTATATTTAACTTCGAAATTTGGAACACGAGATTATACGATAAACACAGAAAGCTGTTATATATCCTGAAGTAAAATTAAACTTGACAGTGTAAATACAACCAATATGTACAATCTTTTATTAAAACTTAGTTGCGTTACGAAAATTTATTAACATCAAAAAATTATTTTTTAATTGGCAGCAGCGCCACATAATATTTATTAAAAATTTATAAAGATTCGAAATTTTAAGTTTATAAATTTTGGAGGCCAAGATCCATTTCGGATCACTTAGCCAGTGGTATAAGAAAAAATATTCAAACTAATTTATTCAGATCACTGCTGTCATAGTGCTAAAGCTCACCTGATGAAAAGTGTTTACCAGAGCTTGTACGGACGTCTGCAACACGTGGTTTTTTTACGACTACCAAAAATCAATAGTTGAAGTACTTAGTTCAACTTCAACAAAACTTTTTCTCGTGTGATATTATAGAAATGCCTAATTTCATTGCGGTTCTTATGATTAGTCCCGATTGCCTAGCTAGTAATACGAAAAAAGAAAACTAGCATACCATGAAATTATTTTCCATAAACTGCACACTAAAAATCTCCAGTGCAGCAAGAATGATACATAATCTGTGCTCTGTATATCGCTAACAAATTTTTAATCTGTGCACGTCCGTCAAACTTTTCCTTTGTGAACTGCGAGGTAGCCATTTATTATTAGGATCCTAGTTGAAAAATTGAATTTTCATTTGATTTTAAATTTTTAAATGAATACTGCTTCGAAACTTAGTAGAAAGAATTTTGGGTATAGATTTAAAAAATGCCTGTAGAGACCGCGCGCGGTTTTGGGTTTAAATCAAAATGAATTCTAAATGATTTATTTATTTTCTTATATTTCTGGTTTTCGGCGTTGTTCATAATACTTACTGCGATGCCTTGACGACCCAAAATGGATCCTGTTGTCTTACCACCATCTCTTAAAACCATGCAAGAACGATTGAGTAAGGGAGATGTCGCCTAACATCATGTTTTGCGCTGTCTCGCTTATTCGCTCGTTCTTGCATGGTTTTAAGAGATGGTGGTAAGCTACCTGGCCTCCGATACGAGAGTCCTCTCCTCCCTATTCTGCGCCACCTCTTGCTAGTAAGACTCCGTTGGCTGGGTCATGTGGAAAAATACACAGTAAAAGATTTGACAGCTTAATTTTGATGAAATTAGGTATAAGTAGATATAGCTAAAGACAAGAAGTAGTAGAAGTACAACATATAGAAAACCACAAAAGCTAGTATGAACTAACTGGTTGGTAGGTATCGATTCTGCGCTTGCCGGTCCGTTTACTCATTGCGAATCTTTCTGCCCCATCGGCCATTGGTTCTTCGCGCTATGTCCCCTACCCAAACCACCCGCCAAAATGACAGTCATTCAGGACTACCCTTTAGCTCGGAGTTTTTGGAGGGAAAGTAAACTGTCGCTATGTCCGCGCTGTATTTAATTTCCAAAACTTAGATTTTTTCGAGTGTTTGTGCATAATATTGGCGGATTATTATTCGCAAAGTGTTCGTGAACATGCGTGAGTGTTGGGAAGTGGTACAGTGTCGATTACGTGACTTTTTATCTTTGTCACCAAAATCTCCATGATATAGCTAAGTGAATTTTATCCACCGCTTCACTTAGCCATCTGACTTAGACTAGACTTACTTAACTTACTTGACTGGACTTGACTATTGACTTGAATTTTTGACTCGACTGACTTAAGTAGGACTGAAGAAGATTAATAAATTCAAGAAAGGCCTTAAAGGACTAGATTCCATGGCCGTATAAACTATTCAAAAAAAAAAAAACAAACCCTTTTGCTCTTCATTACATTTTACAACGCATATAGTGGTCGGAGACGTAAACTGAGTGATGTCACTATAATGTTGGTGACAGAGTTAATTAGGCTGTGTTCAGACGAGATGACACAAAACGAGACGCCTAGTTTTTTTTAAATCAAGAATTTGTTAATTAGTATGTTTGTACAAACAATACGTCTTGATTGACGACCTCCGTAGCGTAATGGTTGCCCGCTACTCAGAAGTTCCTGTGTTCGATTCCCGGTCGGGTCAAGCTGAAAAATGATATTTTTCTGGTTGGCCTGGGTCTTGGATGTTTATATTTAAATTTTATTTTATTATTACAGATTTCACTGATGTATTGCTGTAAATAAAAGTCTGTCTTATAGCATTTTGTTTCTGGAAAAGTTCTATTATTATTTATTTGCCAAATTTTTATAATAATATAGACTAGCTGTTCCTGCAGTTTCACTCGCTCTTGAGATTGATTATATACTATATACGTATATATATATAAATTTTATTTATATAAAAATTAGGCTATTATATAGTTCTCTAGTTATAAGCGTTCAAACAAACAAGCTCTTCCGTTAAGTTTTGTCTAAATAGATAAACTTATTCAATAGATTTTGTAAAAATCTTTCTCAAAATAAGCTATTTAAATAATTTGCTCAAATAGAGCCAGATAAACAAAAAAGAAAGAAACATTCCGACGATTGAGAACCTCCTTTTCCTTGAAGTCGGTTAAAAACCAGCCCACGGCTTCAAACCTGCCAATTACATATCATGTAAAGCTTCCAAAGTTCCAACTAACATACGCCAGAGAGGATAACACAAAAAGTTTTAGAATAACACAACATTGTAGACGAGGCCTTACATTGTAAAGATGATACTGGTTCAGTAAAAACTTGCGCATTGCGGTTGGTAAGGCTGCGGTCTTAATGTGCGTTGATCAGCGGGTTAATGTGTTACTAAATTGTGAAAGCAAATGTTTTTTTTTAGCACAGCACATAAAAAAAAACAAATGAGAAAAGATAGTACTATTTACAAAAATGATTTTCTTCACACAGATATAAATAAATACTAAATAGTTACACACTAATACAATTTTTTTCTCTAATTTATAATATTACTAGCGACCTGCCCGGCTTTGCATGGGCATAAAAACCTTCCCCATGAATCACTTTATCTATTAAAAAAACCGCATAAAAATACGTTGTGTAGTTTTAAAGGTTTAAGCATATATAGGGACAGAGAAAGCGACTTTATTTTATACTATGTAGTGATTCTTAAAATTTTTAGTTAAAATAGATTTTTTAATTTTTAAAGTTGGTTAAGAGCAGATATAATTTCAGTTGTGCAATGAGTGTTCCATACTGGCAGTTTAATTGATTTTAAATTTTTCAATATCTTGTACACTGTTCATTATCACTCATTTAGTTGATAAGAATTTGAGACTTGATTATGACACGATATCTCGTTGCAGTACAAAACCCTAAAAACACTAATATTAACATTTATGATTTAATATTATTTGTAATTTTTTACCTAATTTAACTTAACCACAACATAAGAAAAAACATAAAAATAAAGCAAAATTTAGGAAACTACTAAAAAGAAAATTAGCAAAACCCTTCCAAAACCAATTATTTCCATTATCCGCTATCAATAAAACAGCTTCTTTACCGCAACCTGATTCTCCCTTGAGAGTAGATTATTTATTAATGTCATCACAAAATACCCGTTATATATAAGGGAAGATAAATGCTGTCCTACGAACACGACTAGAAATTTTTATCACTTAGTTGTATCTAGACATTTATATTGTTTTTTTTTATTCAGGTACATTTTTTTAGATGAAAAGGACCTCGAGTTACTAAGCATATGAAACACTAAGGTTTATAAGATTCTTTTTTTACCCTGATTTAAGTAAACTTACATATTTTTAATTATAAGTCATGACATGTCATCTTCTGAAATTTATACATTGTATAGATTAGAAAATTCATCTAATTAAATTAACAAAATTTGTTGGTTTACCTGTAAAGCTTAAAAAACTAAATTGATTTTATTAATAGTCGGTAAACGAGCACATAATAATTATACTAAAATAGCCCACTTTTATTCCTTAGAGAGCTCAAGATAGAAGTACTACTAGTGGCCACCAATCCATTTAAGACTTCGCTTGACATGTACAACTGCTGTGATCATGCATGCCCTGGTAATCTATTGAGTTTTTCCTTAGCAGCGCCTAGCAGAACAATACACAATCATCTTGATATAAATAACAATATTGGGTTTTTTTGAACACTTATAACTCAAGAATGGCTTAACAGAAACTGCTGAAATTTTGTACTTAGGAAGAGAATGAACGGGCATAACACATAGTCTACTTTTTATCCCGAAAATTACACGGGAGGAAAGCCGGGAAAAATCTAGTGTAATACCAAGACAAACCAATATCGTATCGCTGTCAGTAAGACCGCGTCCTTACGGCAACCTGTGAGCCTTGTTTGCGAATTATTTATTTGCGTTGTATCATCACGGATGATTTTGGGTTAGAATTTATGAGGGTTAGTAACAGAAGCACGTGGGGGTGCTTACCCAGAGAGCTTATATCAAGGTTAGTGTAACCAAAAAAATAAATGAAATAAATTAACTGGAAGTATCGGTTAGGGTCGGCCTTGAAAAACAAACGCAATATAAATTCATCACTACATCACTATCACTACATAGTATAAAACAAAGTCGCTTTCTCTGTCCCTATGTCCCATTGTATGCTTAAATTTTTAAAACCACGCAACGGATTTAGATGTGTTCGTTTTAAATAGATAGTGATTCAAGAGGAAGGTTTTTATGCCCATGTGAAGCCGGGGCGGTATAATCATTACGCATTTCTCCCGCAGGAGTAAGCACATAAGTAAGATTTCTGTAAATTCTGGAAGAAATTGTATTAGCGATAAATCCTTGTACGAATTTTTGTTCAATCCAATGATGTATTTATGGAATTGGTGCAATAGTGTTTATTTATTAATAAATTCATTCATTTCTGCTTGCTACGATCCGGAAGGATGATAGTTCTGATGAGGTTAGCGTACGAGAGTGTTAAGATAATTATCTTCCATTTTCGAGAGATCTGGTATATTTATTTTTCAACACGCAGACAGTACAACAAAAGCGTAGGTTTTCACTACAAGTAATCATTTGAGATAACGAGATTTTGGAAAATCAATAAAATGAACTAATAATACAACTCATTTTTCCTCAAGGGTTAAAAACATGACTTCACAAACTCCAAATAATGTTTCCGTAAGTCTAGAATTGTGAATTCCTTACTTCGTCGCCCGTAACGAGGTTCCGACTCGAGAGAATTCACTGGAGGTAATTTAACTTTCTGTTCCAACCTCATTATGTACACAAACATGGGAAAACGATGAGAATTTATGTTCATAAGAATAAATAATGTGATTCAAAAACTGTTTAATATTCCTTAAATTGTACATTTTTAGGGGCAGATCACGCAAAGGACGGTCTGATGATCCGGACGTTAAACGTTAGCGTCTGAGTTTATAAAAACTCATATTAGGGGGCTCCATCCTTCCATGTTGGTCTGGGAGAAAAAGAAAACATAGAATGTACCAGCTGCTTCTCTTCCCGCGCAAGCCGTAAAAGTCGACTTGAATGAGTCTTGTCATAGGCGATGCGGCTAGCAACCCATCACTATTGATTTCCTAATTAAATAATAAATATATAGAGACAAATCACACAGATTGAGTTAGCCCCAAAGTAAGTTCGAGACTTGTGTTATCTCAACGATTCTTTAATTTATAACAAATACATATATAGATAAACATCCAAGACCCAGGTAAATAAGAAAAAGATCATTTTTCATCTTGACCTGAGCGGGGATCGAACCCGGGACCTCCTGAGTAGCGGTCAGGCATGTTAACCATTACGCCACGGAGGTCGTCAATGTCCTGTTTTAACTATCATTATGCCAAACGTGGTCTGGGGTCTTGTGACCCTAGACTCTACCCCGTATGGGATAAAGACGTGATTATATGTATGTATGTATGCATACTAGGGGTACTATAGTTTATTTATGTTGTGTAAGTGTGATTGCTGCGCACGATACTATTAGTTATGGATTTTTGCAGATTATAAGAAAGCAGACTCAGATTTACAAAGTTTGTGATTCGCTTCAGTACAATCCATTATTTCAGTACGATATTCAGATTCTGAACTCAAGGGAAATATGAATAGAAATAGAAATATAATAATCATAGGAAATTGTACATCGTTGGAAAAGGGTCGAATGGATTATCCAAAAGAAACTTTGGTGTCAGAAACTATAGTCGTTTGGCCCGAATTATTATAAAATTGTAAATTGAGGACTCAGAGCACCCTAGAGGTTGTCATGAATACAAGCCTATTTCGCTCACTCCTGAGTTTTGGACCACTTTTTACACGCTTTTATTAGCTTTACTTGGGACTAACTATGTATGTAAGAAAATCTTGGAAACATAATTTGACCCACTTCCCTTAATTTTGCTTACGCTCTGAGTTCTGATGACAATACATGACTTGCTAAGAAAAGTCATTACAAATCCAATATGGCGGCCTCCCCAAGATGGCGGACTGGCTGTTTGAAATCCACCCCCATGATATGGGTATCAAATGAGAGGGTTTGCTGTCAGGAATACGAAGAAAATGTCACCAATATGACGGACGTCCAAGATGGCGGACAGGCTATTTGAAATGCACCCCCATGATATGGGTATCAAATAAGAGGGTTTTTTAGTGCGTGCTTAAGGAGTGTTTTTAAGTTTTTTTTAACTATTATTATTATGTATATGCTTATTGTTTCAAATATTTGAAAAAAGAGCGTATATGAGACTCCCCCTTCGTTGTATCAACATTCATAGGCTTTTGTTAATGTTACAACATAGAGTATATCTTTCTATATAAGATGAATTTAAATCAACTGCAAATATTTTAAGGGCAGATTCAGACCACTAAACTAAACAACTTTCCCAAATAAACTAATGTCAAAATACAAAAAAAAATTTTTGACCTCCCATACATATTGAGAATCAGCTGCTCTTAGTATGGAGAGTGAAAAATAAAATTTCGTATTTCGATATAAGTTTACAGCCTTGCCTGCAGTTTGGAAAAGTTGTTCAGTATAGTGGTCTGTATCAGCCCTTTAAATATTTGCAGTTGATTTGTGTCCACCTTATATATCTAATAGCTTGTGAAATACAATTCCTAAATAAAACTCTAACAAGAGCAAAGTGGCAGAAACTAGTGCCGTATAAGGTAAACAAGATGCCATTTTTATCCACTAAACTATCTGAAGGTCTTACATCGTCAAACAAACTTACTTTGGTGTCAGCAAAAATATAACAATTTATTGAAGGTGGTTTCTTCAGCGAATTGACTTTGTTTCAATTTATTTTTACGGTCACAGATGAAATAAACTATATTGTTGTGGGTTACATTTCTGCCAATTTTAGTTACAATATGAAGAAAATAATAAAGATATATATATATATATATATTTAACTAACTTCCAAAAAAGGAGGGGGTTCTTAATTCGGCCGACTTTTTTTATTCATTACTAACTTTTGCCCGCGGCTTCGCCCGCGTGTTATTCCCTTGGGAACAGTACTTTTTTTCCGGGATGACAGGTACACTATGTCCTTCTCCTGGTTGTAAACTACCTTAACACCAATTTTCAGCCAAATCAGTTCAACCGTTCTTGAGTTATAAAATGTGTAACTAACACGACTTTCTTTATATATTTAGTTTATCATCATTTCAGGCACAGGCTGTCCACTGCTGGATATAAGCCTCGAAAGGATATCAAAAATGACCGGTTGGAAGCAGCCTGCAGTAAGCGACCTTCCTCAGGTTTCGGATGACCTGAGGGATATATTTTAAAACAAATACATATATAGATAAACATCCAAGACCCAGACCAATCAGAAAATAATCATTTTTCATCTTGACCTGACCGGGGATCGAACCCGGAACCTCCTGAGTAGCGGCAGGCATGTTAACCAATACGACACGGAGGTCGTCAAAATACGGATATACAGAACTCAAAATTTTTTCACTATCAAACACCAAAGCGAAGTACTAAAGAATTAATGAATGCCAGTTTTCCAATAAAGGAGATTTATGCATATCGGAAATTTTAATGATACCTGGAGGCTTTGCGATATTCATCTGATACTTGAAACAAAGCTGGAATTGAACCTGACAAAAATGAGCTTTTTTATATTGTGTCCGACTCCGAACGAAATACAGGCTTCGCCTAGCTTAGGCAAGTCTCCCACATTAAAGTTAAATTAAGGGTAAATTGAATTGATTTTAATATTCTTAATGAAGTATAAGTGTGTATATTAATAAAAACTATTTATTGTAAAAGTGTGAATTTTGTGGGAGAAATAAATAAATAAATTTGTACAAACATATTATCACGTCTTTATCCCATGCGGGGTAGACAGAGCCTAGGACCATAAGACCTTAGGCCACGTTTAGCATAATGGTAGTTGAAACAGGAAATCAATAGTGATGGGTTGCTAGCAGCATCGCCTATGTCATGATTTCCCCATTCGGCGATTCCCTCAGACGACTTTTACAGCTTGCGCGGGAAGAGAAGCAGCTGGTACATTCTATGCTTTTCTTTTTCTCCTAGACCAGCATGGCTCAATAAAATAAATTTGTATTTGTAAATATTGACATTATAAGTTATTTTTCTCCTTTCCTGTGGTACACTCAGGATTATTTATAAGAATCAGTATTGTTCTTAATCGCTTTATCATATAAGACTTCTAAAAAATTATTAAGTGACTAGCCATCGTCCGCAGCCGCATGGATTTCCCGCGGGAACAGTGTTTTTCCCGGTATAAAAGGTACCTTAAGCTTAACCCTATGTCCTTCTCAATACTCCTTACTGTGTATGCGAAATTTCAGGAAGATTGGTTCAGTAGATAAGGCACCTTAGAATTATGTAGATAGTAGAAATACTATAACCACATTAGCCACAAATAAATCTTTTTCTAATAATCATCACATTATTTGGAAATTCCGGAAATAGATTTCTTTCCGGTTGGTAAATAAACCAAACACATAACAAACATCCTGATATATACAACAGAATAATCACCTGATACGGTCAATCGGTCATGCAAGCCCTGATGTCAGGATTGTGAAGTGGTTCCTTTAACGACTACCAGATGGCAGCCGGGACCAACGGCTTAACGTGACTTCCAAAGCACGGAATCATCTTTAATATCAGAAAATCAAGTGATTCAAGCCTGCAATGTCTCAATGTCTAACCAAACTGGAAACAATTAAATAAAGTATGCTTCCCATGGAAATCGAACACGTTCCCTGGGTCTACAGGTAAACGCCTCAACCACTAGACCACGGAAGTAGTTCAACAAACAGCCTTAAAACAATAGTATATTTTCCATTTCCAATCCTCCTGTTTAAAATTCCTTCCCCATAGCACTTTTATCGAAATGCGCCGCGTTAATATCGAAAAATGCTAATTCGGCAAAGAAGTGGGTTTCCGATGAAAATGAGACATATTATAATGTAGAACTGCGTTTGAACTTTGACAGTAAAGGAATTGAGATTCTTTGTGTGATTTTTGGTAACTTTTCTAATAATCTTCATCTTATCATTTCTTAATTTCCTATCTACCGATAACAGCCGGGACCGATGGCTTAACGTGTCTTCCGAAGCATGGAGTAGCTCAAGATATAAATGCCACTAATGGCGACCAATCCAAACATGGCTACGCACTCGACGTCACTTGACGCGCACTATGCGTTACAAACATACGCGCCGCATTAGGCTATGTTTGATTGGCAATCTAACTGTATAAAAAGGTTCCTGGGATACTATAAGGAATTCCTATTAAGTTATGGTTCTATTGTATCGAATGTCTGTATATCGACGTAGCGATGAATGGGCCGGAATTTTCGTGATAAACCGGAGGTAATATTATTTACGATATACTAGGAATGAAATGACAGAAATATAGGAACTTCAATATTACAACACATTTGATATAACTAGTAAATGAATGGAGCTTAATTTCCTTGAGAACTCCTGTATGCACTCCGACCAACAAAACCGATCAATTGGTTGTGTATGATGGAACTCGATAAAGGGTTTTTTTTTTGAGTTGTCAACTGGTTGATCAAATATTTTAATTTTGGAAATATTATTCCACTCTGATCAACTGAATTGAACAATGAAAACAGATCAACTAATTTTCTTTCTCAAAAAACAACTTTTAAGTTGGTCATATGGTCTTGTTGTCATCTGTTAGCGCCCGGTAACATCACGTGACAGATATCTCCCCACTACAGGTAAACCCCTCTTGGCAGTAGTAGTGTCGGGGTGAGTATGAGTGTAACGCTCTCTTCTCTTTGGGGTTCGCCGAGCGGTGCAGACGTGTATTGTGCTCTAGTGATTTAACATGGCCTTTATTAGTATTTGATATTGATATGATATTGCTGTTGATAATTTTAATATGTGTTCAAATGTAACTGTAGTTTAACATAGGTAGGCACGGACGAGGGATTGGTACGCTTCAGGCTGGATCCCAGTGATAGGAGCGGGGTTGGTGCTCCTATCTTTACCGTGATTAGTGCCAAAGCTTAGACACGAATGGATAATTCGGTCGGATAGCTAACACATCATCATCCTAACGAGGCTTGAATGAATAAATGAATTAACACTTTATTGCACCAATTACATAAATATTCATTGGATTGTACAGGATCGGATTTTTTTTACAAAGATGGTCTTATCGCTAATGCAATTTCTTCCTACCAACCTTAGAGTAGAGAGAAACAGAAAACATTGAGGAGCGAGCGATGTAGATAGCTAATTAATAAATATGCCTAATACACATATATTAATTAACCTACTTAAATAAATATATAAAATAAGTTGTATACTTGTCATGTGTGTACTTTTCAAATTATTCAGTTGTTAATTACGTTATAATATGGTGGCAGTGGTGGGACGCTTCAGAGTCTAGAGTACACTTTAGTCATGGTCCTAGATATGGCTCTACTCTATTGGAGACATTCGATTCAGTAAATATTATAATTTTATGCAAAACCTCAGCGTTTCCAATGCCTTTTGTGCTTGGCATTGAAATAGCTTGATTTTGGCGACTTTTTATGGCCCTAATTTAGGCCGAATCGACTAGATTCTCATAATACAGTTTTTAATTACATTTCACTAATTCGAGAAGCTAAATTGGTCGTATAAGTTCTTTTGTTTAGTCAAAAGTAGCATTCGTTTTAACATCTGTTTATTTATTAAAAGAAAGAAACATTGGACTCATTGTTAGCTTCGTCTAAGCGACTGTGAGTGAAACATGTCAGTTTCGTGCAGCGTTCGTTCATTAATCATTAATATTTAGGCAAAATATCAACGTAATTCCAGCTGCAATCGCCAGATGGCAGTCGTTAAGCTAAGTCAGATGACATCAGACAAGTTGAAAAATAACACCCTCTAGACATCTGATCTCATTATAAAAGCTCTGTTTTTTTTTACTTTTACAGAAAAACGGCAGTCACTTCATTGTAATAACCAGTTCCGCCAAATCAGAACTATGATTAATAGCGTACCTGGGCTCTGACACGTAAGCTGAAGATGCAACCGGGAAACATGTTCGGACGAAGAAGATTACATGTCCGTACCAGCTTCAGCTTTTCCACAAGCAATAAACAAAAAATAAAACAAAATAATAGCCAATTAGTTATATATTCTCGTTCAGCTTTGCCCTCAGGAAGCATTGCTATTGGGCGGAAGTCGTCAGCGCCGGAAGCGGCACAATACCCACTTTGTCACCGTATTATTGATGGCTTTTGACTGTTCGGTAAAGCTTTCTTAGAGCTTACCGAAAGCTCACGTTTGCCTATTGCTTGAAAATTTTTAGAAAGCCGAACGTACACATTTAATGTTATCTTTTGGAAGAATTTTTCAACTCTATTGATGATTATTATAAATGAAGTTCTGGAATTATGACTTTTATAAAATTAATTTTGTCTTTTTGTAATGCTGATGGTATATTTTTAATTTATTAATTAAATACATATATAAAATCGACTTTTTTATAGTTGGTGACTGTTTAATTATTTATTTATTTAATAAAGGCACTGATAGCACTTACAGTTTTTATTATGATTATTTTAATTTATATTTTTATTATTATATTATATTATTGTTAATTACTTGTTTCCGACACAATGTATTTTGTAATGGAATAAATAAATAAATAAGAAAGAAAGGTATCTAATAATTCGGTATACTTTTTATACATATATTTGTTTTACGGCCCTGGAAACGTCCTTTCTTAGAGCCCCTTTTCAATGTATTATATCTTCTCCAGTCCCACTTTAGTAAATTCCAGTCAAAAACGTCATGGCAGTAGTCTAGTCAAGTACCCAAGTCTAGTCAGAGAACTAACTGAAACGGTGGAAGAATTTCACTTAATCTTTGAGATTTTATTAAGGGCAACACTGTACCAAAGCTTACTTACTTAGTGAATAAAGATGAGTGAAATTAACATTGAAGGAAAACTCTAAAATACACAAATTTTATACAAAACATCTTTATGACTTTACCTCCCCCTACACATTTGATACAAAAGCGATATCTTGATGACTTTATCTTCCCGCCAAAACTCCCTAATCAGCATACAATCCAAAATTCTCACTACGAAAATCCCAACAACTGGACAGCCGTCATGTCATTAGTGAAACGTTTTGATTGAAGACGTATTTGCGTGCGAGGGAGACAGTGACAAATGGTAAGTCGTCAATTAGCCACCGCCGCAGGGAAGGTATACCGGAATATGTTTAAAATATTCGCAAAGATTTGTAAATCGGATCCTTGGCCGTTTTGGACTATAAGCTTTGCTATAAGCGATTTATTTGCGGTGCAAAAAACTGTGTGGAGAGGATGGATAAAAAAAAGACTGACGAATGGTTGACAAAGCAAGGTTGGCTGGGAGCGGCGGTCAGGGTCGGCATCGTAAAACATACTGCGACCAAATCGCACACCTTTTGAAAAAGGGAGACATTAGGGGTACCCAAAATCGGCGAGCGTGTACTCCTAACTATGTGTATGCGAAGTGTTAGAAACTTAAAATTATATTAATCACGTTTATGTAAAGAATCGAGAATACTATCCCAATTTATTGACAATTGAGAATACGTGACCTGAAATGGAACATAGACAATTTAAAAAAAAAGAGGATCGAACCAGAGAGGGGATTGACAGACAGCGTGGGAGAGTTTTTGGAGGTTGGGTTCATGTGGTAAAAAAGGATTTAAAAAAGGGAACATACGGGTAATTAATTATAGAAAAGAACTAATTATTTAAGGAGAGGAAAGAGGAAATATATAATAAGTGGTTAAGTATATGACATGTAACTTGGTAAGTGAATAAATGTCTTTTATATATATATTGGCCATATTTGATTACTCAAACAAGACGTAGGGATCTTAGCGGTGATAAGAACTGTGACTAGCATTCCTATACCGACTTAGGATTCTAATAAATCAGAAGCGGTACCCACGAGCATTAAATATCACGTATGATTTTATTATCTGATACTGATAACTGTGGATTTAAATGCACATGAAATGTATGTCAGTAGGTAAAATTTCTAACATTTATATGCTCAGCCAAGTTTGTCGTAGCCACGTCGTAGCAATGGTAAGTTACCTAGTTCAATTGGAATTAAACAAATGTATTGTATTTGTGAGTGAACAAGATAGGTACCTATATTTGGCGGCATTTCCTTTTGCTGTCACAATGACAGATGTACAATAATATTTTATTTTAACTTTATCTTTTGTTTTGTTGTTACATGTCTATTTTCATTTGTAAGAATCTTAACCTCTATACAAATTGTGAACATTCCATGCTCATCATTCCAGCTTGAATAAAAACAAAACTGTGAACATATATATCTCAATCTGGTTTTTACATTTGCACCTTACATACACCATCATTAATAGTCAATCACACACCACAATACATTTATTGCTCATGCTATGCAATTGCATTGTTCTATGCCATGAGGTAGAAAGAGAATATCCAATATTATCATTACATTCATACAATTCTACCGCATAAACATTTAAACTTTCCATTTATACAACAATAATTTATCTAAGATTTATTGAAGTATTGTTACTAATGCAAACAATATATGTTTCTATTTCCTCAATCTCTTCCAATTACCCCATCTTCATCTTATTCCTATAAATATTGAAGGATATTTAGATTCAGATAAAAAAAAAAAAAAAAAAAGACATACAAGTATTAAGAATAAAAATGTCATCTAGATCAGCACATACTCCTCCATTAGAAAACTTTAAAAACCATAGTACCAGAAAATCGAGAAGTCCTGTAAGAAAGAAAATTAAACATAAACATACCCGTTCTCGTGCTAATTATTACTATTCAAAGAGGTGTAATGAAGGAAAAGCTTCTCGTAGGAAGTCAAACTATCATCATTCCCAATCTAGTCATAGAACATCAGCTACAAGTGTCATGGAATGCCGACCACGGAAAAGTAGACCACAAAGAAGACGCTCAAACAAAATCTACAGATCATCAAGCTCGGACACTGCTACGTATAGTTATGATTCAAATAGTCTTACATCATCTGACAGGAGTAATATGAGCCGACGTTATAGATCCAAAGAAAATTATACAAAAAATAGAAGAAGACAAAAACGCAGTCGTAGAAGTTATTCCGAGGAATCGGATTCATCTAGGTATAATAGTAAAAAAATATGTAAAAATTTGGCCAAGTTTATAAGTAATCGAGAAGGTGGCTTCGAGGGCACCCACAATGTACTGGTTGAGTTCGACCCTGATACAAAAACACAAACAGCGGAGGAATGGATACGGAAAGTGAACCAGACTGCATCAATGTACCGATGGTCAGACAAACGGACTATATACTTTGCAATTTCTAAATTAGCAGGCAATGCTAAGAAGTGGTATGAAAGCAGACACAATGTAGATCTTACTTGGTGTAAGTGGCAACAAAAGATTTTAAGAGCTTTTCCGGATGATAGAAATTATGCTGACAAATTATATGAGATGCTGGAAAGAAGAAGCAAGAGAGATGAAACACTTGAAGAATATTATCATGAGAAAGCAAGATTATTGAAGATGTGCGATCTACATGGGCGTGATGCGGTTGACTGTATTATAAATGGGATATTTGATAACAACATTAGACTGAATGCACAAGGGTCAAATTTCAAACGTCCCACGCAGCTATTACACTACTTACGCAGAATTTCTAAGAAGAGAACCGTTCATGCCAATACATATGCCAATAAAGAAAACAAAACTGTTATACACAACCGACACACTAACTTTAATCAGAATTCAGCTTATCGATGGAATAAGGATATGAACACACTTCGCTGTCACAATTGTAAGGAGCTAGGTCACATTGCACCCGTTTGTACCAAACCTGTAAGAAGGTGCGGAAAATGCTCACGGATAGGTCATGATACTCAGCAATGCCGTTTTACACAATTGAAGACATTTCCACAGAATGATGGGGCTCAGGGAAAAGTTCAAGGAACTGAAGTAGCACTTGTCAAAAATGTATGTCAAATCACAAATGAAAACCGTCCTAATGATAAATACTTTAAGGAAATAACTTTGAATGGTCGCACAAGATCGGCATACATTGATTTTGGTAGCCAATGCACGTTGATTAGGAATAAAATAGCGCATGAGACTGATCTGACTTTGGAGAAAACAGCTCTCCCTATTTTAAAGGGATTTGGTTTCGGTAGTGTAACTCCCATTGGACGAGTTTTAGCAAAAATCGTTGTAGATGCTGTCAAGGCGGATGTAATAGCATATGTTGTAGATGATGACTTGCTGAATACAGATGTCCTAATTGGACAGTCCCTTACAGAGCTTCCCTCTGTAAACGTACATAAAACAAGTGATCAACTCATACTTTATTGTGACGACAGTACATTAGAGCGTGTAGATCTTTTAAATTCAGATGAAGTGATTATTGAGGGACTCACATGTGTTAAAGTACATACAGGCGATGACAATTATACAGGTTTACTCTTTGTTGCTGGCAACATGTGTATGAAAAATGCCAAAGAATATAACACTATGCAAGGACTATATAAATTTGATAATGGGATTGGTTACATAATTATAGTGAACTTGTCGGGTCAACCTCTAACATTTTATAAAAATAGAATCATGTCACGTGCCGTAAAAATAAAAAATATAGATTGCAGAAAACCGGAGTTAACGGAATTAAATGTCAACTTGATTAGACCTAATGATAATTATGCAACCGTAGTGTCGAAACCACCTATTACTTTAGACATGATTAATATCGGCCCTAATATATCTAACGATCAGAAACAACTTCTTTTACAGCTTGTAAATAAGTACCGCGATTGCTTTGCTCTCACTACAGAGGAATTAGGCCTTACTAATATTACAGAAATGAATATAACCTTGAGCGATCAGACACCAGTAACATATAGACCTTACCGTCTCCCATACAGCGAACGTGCCATTGTTAGACAAATGGTCGGGGACTTGCTAGCAAACAATATTATTAGGGAATCTAATTCAGCGTTTGCAAGTCCTATCGTATTAGTTAGAAAGAAAAACAATGAATATAGACTCTGTGTAGATTATAGGGCATTAAACAAAAAAACTGTTAAAGATAGTTATCCAATGCCTTTAATAGAGGATCAGCTGGACAGGTTAAGTGGCAACACTTTGTTCACTGGTCTAGACTTAGCATCTGGATACTATCAAATACCGGTGTCGGAGGCTTCACGGCATGTTACTGCCTTCGTAACGCCCGATGGGCATTATGAGTACACTCGAATGCCGTTTGGACTTGTCAATGCCCCCGCAGTTTTTCAGAATATGATCAATAAGGCGTTAGGAAACAAAAGATTTGAATTAGCGGTACCGTACTTGGACGATTTGCTTACAGCAGGCAAAGATTTCACTGAAGCATTTGCAAAGATAGAACAAATATTTGATCTGCTACAAAAGGCAGGTCTTACCCTGAACTTGAAAAAGTGCTTCTTCTTTCAATCCGAGATCGATTACTTGGGATTTGAAATATCAGAGGCTGGCCTGAGACCCGGGCGTAATAAGATCCAAGCTGTATCTGATTTTCCAACACCTGTTAACGTTCACCAAGTTCGGCAATTTGTAGGCCTGGCAAGCTACTTCCGGCGCTTCGTATTCAATTTTGCTAGCATAGCAAAGCCTTTGACAAATCTTACGAAATCTGACTTCCCATGGCAATGGGGCTCGGAACAAGAAGAGGCCTTTAAAATTATCAAAGATAAATTAATCTCCAGGCCAATATTAGCCTTGTACAACCCGAATTTCGAGACGGAAGTTCATTGCGATGCGAGCAAATTAGGGGTTGGGGGCGTCTTATTGCAAAGGCCGAATTCAGGTACACCTTTCCGACCCGTCGCTTACTTCAGCCGACAAACTACACGTGAAGAACAGTTTTGGCATTCTTACGAACTCGAAACTATGGCTGTGGTGTTATCATTACAAAAGTTTCGAGCCTACTTAGTTGGACTGGAGTTTGTAGTTGTTACTGATTGCAACGCCCTACGTTCAACTCTGACAAAGAGAGATCTTCTACCTAAAGTTGCAAGATGGTGGCTTATGCTACAGGAGTTCAACTTCACTATTCAGTATAGGCCTGGACATAATATGAAACATGTGGACGCGTTAAGCCGTAACCCTGTATGCCCTGCAGCTGACCCTGATGAAATAGATATATTCCATATTTCGACTAATGACTGGTTACAGACAGTACAGATGACAGATCCCCATTTAAAACATATAAAGGAATTATTAGATACCTCACCACATAATCTTGCTGATATTACAAATAACTACATTGTTCGTGATGGAAAGGTTTATAGAAAAGTAGGACGTAAATTAAAATGGGTTGTACCGCATGGAGCTCGCTGGCGGATTTGCCAGCTTAACCATGACGAAGCGGGTCATTTTTCATTTGATAAAACATTTGATATGATCAGTGCAGACTATTGGTTTCCAAAAATGAGACGTTTTATAAGGAAGTATGTCTCAGCATGTATTAATTGCTCATATAGCAAGGAATTGTCTGGAAAAAAATCTGGATTTCTACATCCTATACCTAAAGTGGCTTCAGTCTTCCATACGGTTCACATGGACCATCTTGGACCGTTCATAAAAAGTAACCGTGGTAATACACATATTTTATCGATTATAGATGGTTTTAGTAAATTTATATTTATTCGAGCAGTTAAAAACTTAAAGTCAAAAACTACCATTAAGGTACTAGAAGAAATATTTGCTATTGTTGGATGTCCCAAAGTAATAATCTCAGATCAAGGGACAAGTTTTACGTCCCGTGAATTTAAATCGTTTGTAGAGTCGGCAGGCATTAAACACGTGTTTAATGCAGTTGCCACACCACGCGCCAACGGGCAAATTGAACGGTACAATAGGACTATACTTAATTCATTAGCATCAATGACCTACGATATGAATGAAAAAGACTGGGACTTAAATATGGGAAAATTACAATGGAGTTTAAATAATTCTTTAAATAAAGGTATAGGGAAAACACCGACGGAAGTTGTATTTGGCCATAGAACATCGAGCCAAGCAGAAAATATCTTAAAGAACTCACTGAATACAACACAATTGACGTCTAGTGAAGATAGAGACTCAGTAAGGAATGAAGTAGAGAAAAACATTATTAGAAAACAGGCAGAAATGAAACGGGTATTTGATAGATCTAGGACACGAACAAAAACTTTCCAAACTGGCGATTTGGTTATGATTCCAAATCACAATCCAGAAAAAGGAAAGAGCAAGAAACTAGCACCTAAATTCCGTGGACCTTTTAGAATAACGAAAATACTCAACAACGATAGATACGAAGTTACAAGTATAGATGGACATTCTCGGAATTACTACTGTAACATATATGCTGCAGACCAATTGAAGCCCTGGGTGACCTTTCAAACTTCTCCAGAAAGTGAAAATAGTGAAACTGGTACTGTAAGCGAATAATCTAACATAAACATAGTAGCATATGCTCCTTATTCCTCATATCCACCATTACTTTCTTAATCCTATCATTTTCAGAATAGGTACGGGCGAAAATAAAAAAAAAAATTAAAAAAAAAATAAAATAAAATAAAAAAAAAAAATTATATATATATATGAAAAGGAAAATGTATATTTATGAATAATGAATAACAGAATTATTAAAAGATGAATATAAAAAAAAAATGGAAAATAAATATATATTTAAAAAAAAAAATAGAATTTCGCTGATGGACCGTATAATTTTATATGGGTAACAGAATCAGATAAAAAGCGTAAAAAAAAAAAAAAAAAATAAGGGTAAGGCAATTATTTATTTGTTTTGTTAACATTCCTTCTAAAGATGTGCTAATCATAATCATAATCATTTATTTAATTGCGATTTTTTTTTAAATTATATTTTTATGATATTAAAAGTTAATTCTATTGTTTCAGTAATATATTATAAAAAGTTGGGTTTAAATAACCATTTTGTTTTGTTGTTACTAACATGTTAAATTAAACTGTAATGTTTGACTTATGTTGATATTATAAAAAGTTGGGTTTAAATAACCATTTTGTTTTGTTGTTACTAACATGTTAAATTAAACTGTAATGTTTGACTTATGTTGCTATTATAAAAAGTTGGGTTTAAATAACCATTTTGTTTTGTTGTTACTAACATGTTAAATTAAACTGTAATGTTTGACTTATGTTGATATTATAAAAAGTTGGGTTTAAATAACCATTTTGTTTTGTTGTTACTAACATGTTAAATTAAACTGTAATGTTTGACTTATGTTGCTATTATAAAAAGTTGGGTTTAAATAACCATTTTGTTTTGTTGTTACTAACATGTTAAATTAAACTGTAATGTTTGACTTATGTTGCTATTATAAAAAGTTGGGTTTAAATAACCATTTTGTTTTGTTGTTACTAACATGTTAAATTAAACTGTAATGTTTGACTTATGTTGCTATTATAAAAAGTTGGGTTTAAATAACCATTTTGTTTTGTTGTTACTAACATGTTAAATTAAACTGTAATGTTTGACTTATGTTGATATTATAAAAAGTTGGGTTTAAATAACCATTTTGTTTTGTTGTTACTAACATGTTAAATTAAACTGTAATGTTTGACTTATGTTGCTATTATAAAAAGTTGGGTTTAAATAACCATTTTGTTTTGTTGTTACTAACATGTTAAATTAAACTGTAATGTTTGACTTATGTTGCTATTATAAAAAGTTGGGTTTAAATAACCATTTTGTTTTGTTGTTACTAACATGTTAAATTAAACTGTAATGTTTGACTTATGTTGCTATTATAAAAAGTTGGGTTTAAATAACCATTTTGTTTTGTTGTTACTAACATGTTAAATTAAACTGTAATGTTTGACTTATGTTGCTATTATAAATTAAGTTGGGTTAAAATAACCATTCTGTTTTGTTGTTACTAACATAATGTTACAAACTTTAATGTTTGACTTATAATGCTATTGTGATATAATATTGGCTTGTTATACTAGTACAACTTATTACTTTCATTTGGTACGAATTAATACTATATGTATATGTATTAAAGGAACAGTGTAATTATCTTTCTCTTTCCTCTTAAGTTATTAATTTTCAATTATTTGTCAGTCATTCTAATTTTTTAGCATCTTATTGGCCTAGCTTAAATTAAAGTTATAACTTACTATCAATTCACGAATAGTTAATCTATTACACATGGTATGCCCAAAAGTTATATAAGTTTTTATAGTAATTTTTAATATTTAATTTTTTATATATCTGTATTTAATTGTATAAAATTGCTTTATGTATGGGACATACCTTAATGTAGAATGGCCGAGAAATACTTTAGGAATAGGGGCATTCCTATTACAGTATGGCCGCCTGTTAGAAACTTAAAATTATATTAATCACGTTTATGTAAAGAATCGAGAATACTATCCCAATTTATTGACAATTGAGAATACGTGACCTGAAATGGAACATAGACAATTTAAAAAAAAAGAGGATCGAACCAGAGAGGGGATTGACAGACAGCGTGGGAGAGTTTTTGGAGGTTGGGTTCATGTGGTAAAAAAGGATTTAAAAAAGGGAACATACGGGTAATTAATTATAGAAAAGAACTAATTATTTAAGGAGAGGAAAGAGGAAATATATAATAAGTGGTTAAGTATATGACATGTAACTTGGTAAGTGAATAAATGTCTTTTATATATATATTGGCCATATTTGATTACTCAAACAAGACGTAGGGATCTTAGCGGTGATAAGAACTGTGACTAGCATTCCTATACCGACTTAGGATTCTAATAGAAGTTTCAAGCAGATTGGTTCAGTAGATAAAGCGTGAAGAGGTTACAAACAAATATAAATAACTAACTATCGCATTTATAATATTAGTTGGGAAATAGTTCTCAGAATTTAACGCAATACCTATGGAACCAGACAAGTAAATAGAAAAAGTTTAGGCGTTCAATCAGTTCGGACGAGCAGACAGAACGGAATGGCGGGAAATTGAATGCAGTTTCGCGAGTTGTAGCTAGTGGTGTGTACTGTCGATAGCATCGGCATCGAGTATTCGACGATATTTTTACAGCTATAGACAACGACTAATTTCAAATACAGATGTATTTTAAGACAGAACTTATTGACAGGGCTCGGAAAACGGCTTAAAATAAAAATAAACCGGTCAAGTGTGAGTTGAACTCGCGTGGAGAGGGTTCCGTATAATGCCAATGTCAGTTTTTAAATTCAATTGTGGTATTTCTACTAACTACTACTATCGCCATCTAGTGGTGTTTTTGTGAACTAAAACGTTTTATATTGAATTTACCACTTAATTGTCAATTGACAGAACTCTTGTAGGTTTTCCTGTAATCTACAGGCAATGACCTACATTCCGTAATTTTTTTAAATTTTTAGGCTCAGTAGTTTCGGAGATCAGGAATGGGAAAGGGAAATAAGAGGGAATGGTCAATTTTCGTCTTCTTTCCTAAATAAAATGAAAACTATTTATATTACAATAATAACAAAAATTAATTTAAGATCCTCATATAGAGCTCTTTCATTTGATATGTCAAAACGATATGGTTAGCGAATCTTTTTTTTTAATGTTGTGATTTACCCTCCAAAAGTGACTCCCAAATTTATAATTTATTTATTTACGTTACACATGCACCTTTGGGTCTTCCTTTAACTTAAATATGTGTACCAAATTTCATCTCAATTGGTCCAGTGGTTTCAGAGTAATCGGCTGTGACAAATGGACGGACAGACACGCGAGTGATCCTATAAGGGTTCTGTTTTTTTCCTTTTGAGGTACGGAACCCTAAAAACAACTCGTTGTTCTGTCCATACATTTTCACAGCGACCGTTAGCATTAAGGTTCCGCTCGACCGGTATTTCCCCAAAAATAACGCTCTTAACCAGGTATTTAGGACCTTATCGACCCTATACTTATTTACCAGGTTAAAAACCGTTATTTTAGGGTCTTTAAAATACCGGTTCCGAGCCCTGCTTATTGGCAGTCTAGCTTGCAAATTTTAACATTGAATACTCCGACATCTAGATAATCGCTCTCTGAAGACTCGGAGGCCGTGTGTTCGATTCCCACGGGAAGCATACTTTGTTGTTGTTATGAGTAGGAAATAGCAGGTTTGGAAAAGAAGATTCAGCCCTCTAAAAGGCACGTTAGGCCTTACCGTCTGGGTTACTGTTAAAAAAACTTATAATTGTGGCCGAGGTGTTTTTTAAACTCTGACACTTAGGTGTGCAGCATCGGCGGACCTTATAACACACATATAAATGAATGTATTGTTCATTAATACATTCTTCAATAAAAATTTGTAATTTCATGCATAGTAAAACCAGCTGTAAGACACCCAGACTTTTATATTGTGAAAGTTAGGCAATAAAATTACGGCGCCTGAAGCTGGTTCGCTAACTTGAATGCTAATCTCTTAGTCATAAATATTATATTTGCATGAATAATATTACAAGCGTACCTTTAGTACTTGTAGGTTTGAATTACCATATTCTTCTTCGTCTGAGCGTGTTTCCTGGTTTCCTGGCTTTCGCTTCAGAGCCCAGTGCCCCTAGTATGAGTTTTTCTTAACGCAGACGCTAGCGACTGCGTTAGGATTTTGTATGGAATTTCTTAGTTGCCTTACTATCCGCCAGAGGCGCTGTACAGGTTTGCCATACTAAATCGCTAACGCAGTCGCTAGCGTCTGCGTTAAGAAAAACTCGTACTAGGGGCACTGGGTACGTTTTTTAATCATGGTCTTGATTTGGTGGTACTGGCTATTAGAATGAAGCGACGCCATCTAACCTTTGTTACTCTCTTTACAGGGAAACCAATAGGAAAATGATGAGGTGTGTTAGTGGCCAACACTGTCAGATATTTCAGGCTGCTTTTAAAGGCATCAAACATAGCCTAACTACTGCCATCTATCGATTACACCCGGGACCAACGGCTTAACATGCCATTCGATAGAAATGCCACTAATGGCAACCGATCCAAGCTAAGCGGCGCTCGTCTTCACTTGACATGCGCTTTCGATACACCTCAATCACTTTGATTAGACAATAACTAAGCGTCTACAATCACTTAACTCCGAAACTTATTTAACGTAGATTTGTATTCCAAAGTCGGTAAAAGAGGATAATATACTTTTCAAGATGAAGGCTATAAAGCCGATCCCCGTTACTGTAGATCTGATGAGTAGGCATTTTCTTTGAGTTGAAGTAAATGGTTCAGAAAAATCGGCAATACATTAGATGTAATTGACTGTTTAACTATCGTTAGTATGAGTTGCTTACTTTGCGTGAACATTTGGTTATATAAGCTAATCACCCGATTCCATTTGTAAGGGCACGTAAAGGAACATACATAATCCACAAACACTTCTTAAATTGTCTTGAGCTCGATAGTCTAACAATAGCTCGCGTCAAGCGACGGCGAGTGCGCAGCAAAGTTTGGATTGGTCGCCATTAGTGGCATTTTCTACCTTTAGCTCTTCCGTGCTTCGGAAGGCACGATGAGCCGTTGGAACCGATTGCGGGTCATATTCCTGTGAGTCTGGTTTCCCTGTAAAAAGGGTAATGGAGGTCAGACGGCAGTCGCTCCATTGTATTAACCAGTTCCGCCAAATCAGGACCATGATTAATAACGTGACTCGGACGAAGAACACAGTGCAGTAAGGTTATCATTGTATAAATACTTAATTCGGGCAATTCATAGTCTGCGACGCGACGTATAACATAACAATTGTAATTTAGCCAAAATCTTTGCATAAAGGCCGCCGCTCAATTGGTAGCGATAAGCGTGAAATCATTTCATGAAGGCGAATAGAATCGTTTGCAATGGGACGGTCACGTTTTTTGAATCCGGTAAGCTACGCTGGGAACAATTTTATGGCCATGTCGCCTTCCCCGAGGTCTGATAGAAGGGGCAAACCCAAAACGTGCCGGCTTGACGTCGTGGCGCGGAACGAGTAGAGTAACTACCAAGAATCCCGAAATAAGTTTGTTTCATAGTTTTTCTTCTCACATCCCGAATTTGTGTTAAGAAGCGGTGTTTCTTGCTTCAGTCGAAATCCTAGTACGCTGCGCTGAGAAGCCGACATATAGGACCAGATGACATGACGATCTCAATACCTTCTCAAGTGGCAAAAGGCTGACTTCAAAACGAGAAAGACCCCTAAAGGCACCTTTATAGATCTTACAGAACATTCAAGTATAAAGTGCAAAGGCTGCAATGGCGGACACATAGGGCAATTTCTTCCAGTCAATTTTAGAGTGAATAGAAAAAAAAAGGGTTCCAGCGCAGTACACAAAAAGACAAAATTGGTAAGCTAAAAAAACACTTTTATTTCCGCTGTTAATAAGGCCACAGCCCTAACTAGCTTCAAGTTTATAGCATAAAGTCGAGACGTGGCTCCACGCCAGATGGTAAATTATCTCATCAGCTAACTGCTTAGTTTTGTCACCAGCTGAAAGAAAAATGATGGATCTTCTAGCATTTTCACTTCATGAGGTATAAAAAATAATTTTGTATCTCTCTCATCTTAGACCTTTCCTGGTTGCGACCTGAGCTGGTTGCTTTTAAATCCTAATCTGATAGTCCGTTTTCCAGATTTTTCTTTTTTACCTTCGACCGGTCTTCACACATTTTTAGCGGGAATTGATGAGAGATATTTAACGCGACTTACTTTTTATAGGGCTGATAGAAAAAACTTAAGATAAAAATAGAAGAAGAAAAGGAAATCTCTCATAAAATTTACCATTAATCTTTTTTAAAATATTAAACAATAAAGATATTGACTAATTAAGTTGATCCCCACCACTTTTGTGAAAAATGGGAGGACGGGCAGCGGTGCGATGTTGGTTTTGTGTCATTCGTCCCATAGAAATAGGAACGCAGCTCTAATAGAAGTAGCATGACAAGCTAAACTGTCTTACCACTCATACACGATTATTTACGTGTATGCCATCCTTGGGATCACAGTCTACTAATGTCTATTGCGGAGTATACCTCGTGTGTTCATAAGTTTTGAGACAAACTTTGTACTTAAAAAATAAAATAAAATATTACTGACATCTATTTATTTCTTTTTCCAATTTTGAATTTGGAATGTTAACTTTTAATTTCTTTGATTTTTAAATTAATTTCTTTCAAATTTGTCGTGATATAGGAAACAAAAGAATTATGTGCGGCCGTGATTTCGCTATTTAAGGTGGGGAAAAAAATAATAAAGATTTCCCGTGAGGTGAAAAATTTTGGTGTGAGCCGTAACTTCGTGTATTACACTATTAAACGATACAAGGAGTCAAGTTCTTTGCAAGATAGCCAAAGGAGTGGTCAGCCACGCTCTGTAAGGACGCCTGCGAACATCAATATCATCCGAGAGCGACTTTGCTGAAATCCATGTCGCACTCGGTAGAAACTCGCGCTTCAGACTTAAATTTCGCGCGTTGCATTCAACTGAATACTGAAATATGATCTTAAGGTAAAGGCGTATAGCCGCAGAAAAGTTCACTTCTTAAACGATCGCCTTCGTAAATTGCGACGCGAATGTTGTCCAATGCTGATAAGGAGACACGATGCGAGGAAGATACTCTTCACCGATGAGAAAATCATTACTGTCGAAGAAAAGTTTAACCGACAAAACAATAAAGTGTATACCAAAAGTAGCAAGGATGTTCCAGCTTCAGCACGGAATGTTTCGCGAACTCACCATTCGGCTAGTGTGATGGTATGGTGGGGAGTTTCGTATAAAGGTGTCACTCCGCTCCATTTATGCCAACAAGCCGTCAAGGTGAAAGCCAAGAATTATCAAAGTCACATTTTAGAGCCTGTTGTGAAATCTCTGTCACATAGTTTATTTCACAACAAGGATTGAGTTTTCCAGCAAGACTCGGCGCCATGCCTTAAGGCAAAAACCACCCAAGCTTCGTTGAAGGCAAATGTGCCCGGCCTTCATCGCGGCGAACGAATGGCCTTCCTCCAGCCCATCTCAACCCGCTAGATTATTTTTTATAGACTGAATTAGAGCTCAGGGCCTGCTGAAAGTCCCACCCAAACTTGGAGTCACTGAAGCGAACCCTTGTCCGAGAAGCAAAGCCAATTTCGCTGGAAAAGATTCGTGCCGTCATTGATGACTGGCCAAATCGTCTAAGGGCCTGTATTAAAAACAAGGGTGGTCATTTTGAATAATAATTATATTTTATTGTTGATTATTATCTACTTAATGTTTACTAAAATTTTTTGAAATATAAGTTTATTATTAAAAAAGTTATGCAACTTTTAGTTCGTCTCAAAACTTATGCACACACGAGGTATACAAGGACAACAAAAAAAATCAATTTTGGGTATTAATACCGATTTAAGCCTTCAAAATATGTAAAAATAATTGTATAAATCCAAATATGAGTTCTCCTGATACTTCTTTTTACGTTTTATACAAGTTAAAGTCTTATATTATGTAAAATACTACAGCATATTCAACGCCATTTTGAATGAAAAAAATATTATTCAGTCAAGAGCATGTGCTAAGCATAGTGTTGTTGCTCTTACGTTTCTTTCGTCAAGTATCGATAAACGAAGTTAGGAGGCGAGTTTGGAGTAAAATTCATTCAGGGTTTCATTATCAACATAATTTTTGTAGGTAAATGTCAACGGGAAATGAATAAAGAAACCAGTTTCCGAAATTGCTAATGTTACCATAAAATTCCGGAAGATGCCAATTATTCTTGTTTGTAACGTCTTACTAAAAATGTTTACATATTAATATGACAATCTTCGATCGAAAAGAAAAGACGGAAATGTCTGGTTTTCTTATCTCCCTGTGACATCTGTTGAAGTAAAACTAAACGTGGGTTTTAACGTCAAACCCAGAGAGATGGATAAGAAAAATCTGATTATTGGATTTTCAAGGTCCAATGGACTACAAAATCGTAACAGTGTCACGCTATTTTTAACCCAAAAAGAGGGGTATTATAAGTTTGACGTGTCTGTCTGTGGTAATGGATAAAGCGATTTCAGTTTAGTTTTTTTTTGTATTAACGGTGACTTTTGTGCGAGTGTTTTAGATATATGTTTAATGAAAATTGGTTGAGCCGTTTGTAACTTGTGGGGGTGAAATGGGAAACAAATAACCGCATGCCTGCAAAAATATATACTCGAGTGGGGTCTGAAATGAAAATGCATCACGTCCACAGTACAAAATAAAATGTTCAATCAAAATAGGTTAAGCTGTGAAAAAGCTCTAGGGGTATTAGTAGGGAAAATACCTAATGCCTGGAAAATATATGGGTGTGGGGGAGAGGGGGAGAAATAAGTCGAACTACAGACAAAATTGACATTTCAATAATTTTTTTTTCAAAACAATGATGTCAGGCCTTAGATGGTCCAATGACCTCTGTGACGCAAGAGTGTGCAGGGTGAATTGAGCTTTTACCCACTTGATATGAATTAATAATCAAAAAGGGAAACGGACGCAATATAAAACATTACAGCAGCTATTAAACATTAGTTCTACAGTATATTAGGTCGATTGACTTTAGAAGGTACTAATACATTATGCAAGCAACTTGAAAACGTTCAATCAAGCATGACTAATAATGCGCCACGACGTCAAGCTGGACGTCTTGGGTTTGCCCCTTCCACCATACCCAGCCCCGTGGGAGGTGGCATGGTCAAGACACCTGTTTCCACGAAACGTGATCGTATCACCGCAGGCCACTCTTTTGAAGCTTATCTATCTGCAATGTTATGGATATGAAGGCTGTCCCGAACGTGGTGGGAGTTTCTAACGCGGTCTTTTCGCGATATTTCACACATCCAGCGCAGCGGACAGTTCTAATGATGGTTATATAGACCTGACCCTTGAGCCTGACCGGCATTCTGGAATCACAAGTGAAACCAGTCATCTCAGGCCATTATGCTCATGATCTTGTTTGCTTCGACTTCTGGTTATTTTTTCATATTGTTTCATGATATACTTATCGTATCGAGTCTGGCTAATGACCACCACCGCCAGATGCATTGTTTGTGACTTAATAGTTTAATAAATAGTATGCTTCATGTCAGACCATGCTAGCCCATACAGATATAAACAGTAAATTATGATTAAATTTAAAAAGTATAATAAAATCAAATATTAATAAAAACCAATAAAAAAATAACAATAATAATTCAACTTATTCTCGATATATCGATGCTACGCGAATCTGTTACTTCACTAATTTTGCCTGCTGTCATGTCAAAATGGCAACAAATAGACGTAATAATTATACAAATGGAATGAGTTATTACTTTTTAGAGTGACGATAAGCATTGAACATCGTGTCTCTGTCACTCTGAAAAAAAAATATATGGCCATCGCGTGAAAACACATTATTATCTCACTAATGATACAAACTTATTAATTATAATGAATTAGATGGTTTTATGCGATTGGCAAGTCGTCCTGGTTATTTAGAAGATTAGAAGATGTTTTTAAGTTAGCTTATTACGCAACAAGCGACCCACCCCGGCTTTGCATGGGCATAATAACCTTGCTCTTAAATCACTCTATCTATAAAAAAAACCGCATCAAAATCCGTTGCGTAGTTTTAAAGATTTAAGCATACAAAGGGATATAGGGACAGAGAAAGCGAATTTGTTTTATATTATGTAGTGATAACCGAAGACAAGAGGTCCGCTTAAGAAGGGACTGAATAAATTAACCGGCTTGGTATTACATGGATCTCACAACTTTTGACGGTAGAACAACTAAGCGAGACTTGGAATTTTTATAAGTTTTGTTTTTGATGGTATCTCATTTCTTTTTGTAGATTACAGAGAACTACTTTACGACATACATATTGCCTCTTGATAACGCGGGCGAAGTATAAGTATGCAGGTACACTGGTTCGTTCACTGCGAATGTAACTTTGTTATCCTATATATTTATATGGGATTACAAAGTTATTTATGCAGTTGGTGTATCTAGAAAACTGGACCGAAATTGCAAAATATTTTAGTTTTCCTTTGGATTATACACTAAACATTAATTACATTATAAATTTGAAGCTTATGTATATACTGCAGTGCCACTACCGCGCTCCAAGATTCTTGCTCTGACTGCAACAACGCAATTTTCTGATATAACTGCAATTCTATTAACAGATTTGGTACTTAACATTTGGTCATAGCCTAGAGGACCTATGGATACCAGCTCATTAAGATTAGTTCAGTTTATCATATTCATTGCTGTTATTTGAAAGAGCGAGTAAAATTAATTTTATAATGTTGCTCTAGTTAAGAACTTAAGTAAACTGTGACTAATAAAGAAGATATAACGGGCATTAAGGCATACCAATTTTCCAGTCAGAATTTCAAAAGAGAATTTTATTGTAAGAACACTCATGTATAAGTAGGTACATATAAATTCGAGGATGAAATAGCTTCGTTTTCCTGTCTATATATTTAATTAGATCATGTATTCAAACCTAACAATAAATAATAGTACTTACTAGTAATATCACGCTAGTGACACTCCAGGTATCAGTACTGTTATCTATTCTGTGGTATCACGAGCGTAAATAGGCTAAAGTAACTGTGCGCTCATCTTTCCCGGCCTTATTTTATATTATGATTATATACTATATATTTATTTTTATATTTTCGCTCTAGCGTGTTTTTCCCGGTTGCATCTTCAGCTTACGTTTCAGAGCCCAGGGTACGCTATTAATCATGGTTGAATGGAGCAATTGACGTCTGACCTATGTATCCTATTTATTTATATATATTAGTAATTATAAATAAAAAAATAGTATGTACTTGGTAAATAACAGTCGTATTGAGAACGAGAAGGTATCTTTATCTCCAGAACAGACCAAAACCTACGCTCAAACATTACAAACGGCAATACCGTACGTACACTTCGAACTTTTTTACGAATGTGAACTTTTTTCTATTGCTCGAAAATATACATGGAAATTTAATTATTTCCTGCTCAGACTCATCATCTTTTAGTGTAGGTGACACGGTCAATCGACCATGCCACACTGGTGTCAAGAGTTCTTCGGCCTCTCCCGGCCTCTGACATGGTTCCTTTAACGACTACCAAATGGTAGCTGGGACCAACGGCTTAACATGCATTCCGAAGCACAGAGTCATCTTTATTATCAGACAGTCAGGTGATTCAAGCCTGCAATGTCCTAACCAAGCTGGAAACAACTAAATAAGCTCCCACGACCCCTGGGTCTAACAGGCTCAGACTGCTTAGTAGGTCGGAGTGGAAATACAGTGCATTTGTACTAAGCCTTAATCCTGAGTCATAAAGTCTTTTTTGTTTGGTTTTGCAATAAGAAAAGTTTGTGAACTCATTCCATAATGTGTGTATTTGGTGACGGACCCCCCCTCCTACCCTCCTTTACCTCAGCTCTTACCCCCCGCAAACGGCGCGCTGGGTTCCCATACATTTAATGTCATATGTTACATCTATCTTAAGTGACGCAATTTTTTTTTTTATCTATGCATTCGTCCCGTCGTGCGTCGAACAATTAACAACTTAGTGCCTTGGTGCCTGAGGATGCCTGATTTGGTAAGTATTTGTTGCTTTTTAAAGACTTTTTTTAAGAAGATAAATCATGTTTCAATATAAATGGTTAACTTTTTCGCTTTTAAACAATTAAAACATTTTGACTCTAAAAATACTACAATCATTCTAATTGTTACCTATACTAATATTATAAAGAGGCAAGATGGAATGAAAAATATGGATGGAGGATTTGGAAGAACACTATCCCCTAGTGACATAGGTTATGTGTATACCATGGGCGAAGCCGGGGTAGACTGCTAGTCTACTATAAATTGTTATAAATGTATACATTTGTTTGGTGCATTAGAGTGTTCTTCTGCTTAATATAATGGACTTAATTATACAAAAATAATAGTTATAACAATATGCCTTCAAGTTAGTTGCCTTAATTTATCTAAATTATTTAAATTTTTATTTATACCCAAAATTTTTATTCTCTAATCTAATTAGTAATATGCCATAAATTATACCAGACAGCTAATTACTTATAATTTATGCAGCAACTGGCTAGATAACCGTGTGCTTTGTTTAATTTAACTAATTTATAAAGATGAAGTAGGTATTAGTATGCATAAAATGTCTTACATATTGCAAAATAAAATATATAATTTTTTTTGGCACAAACTTTGGTTATCCAATCCAACTGTTCCAATGACGGGTTATGATTTTCCAAGATATGTATGTATTTCTGTTACTTTGTCGTGGTGAAGCCTAAGCGGAAGCGAAATATATAGGGACAACATACCCAATGCTGGACATAGGTCTCCCCAAGGATTTCCAGAACGACTGGTTGGAAGCGGTCTGCATCCAGCGTCTGCCTGCGACCTTATTCAGGTCATCTGACCATCTGGTCGGTGTATCCGACGCTGCGCTTGCCGGGTGCATGGTCGCTAATTCGAGAACCTTTCTGCATCATTGGCCATTGGTTCATCACGCTATGAACCTTGATCAGTGCCACTTCAAAGAGCTAATTCACTGGGCTATTATGGCAACTTTTGTTCTCCTACGGATCTCCTCATTTCTGATGCGGTCTCGAAGGGAAACACAGCTAGTTTAATCTATTCCAAACTTGAAAAATAAACTGATACCAAATCAAAGACCTCTTGATGTAGATCTACTTATTAACTTTTAGAAATAGAGTAAAAATGACATTATCTAGGTTCTATTAAAAGCTCCCGCGCTGCCTACCGGAAGCGGGATCGGGACGGGAAGCCGGAACTTCTGCAATGCAGAGCTTTTTAATGTAAAGCCTGTAATATACTGGACATTAACACGCATTGCATGGCCTGATTTAAACGGCTGTATTTGGAATAAAAATTCATGTGTTTTACAAAGATTTTTTTTTTCTGTGGTTCAATCATCACCATTTCGTGTAGGTGCCACCGTCAATCGACCATGCATGGTGTCAGAGTTCTTCGGAACCTCTTCTCGGCCTCTGACGTGGTTCCTTTAACATCTACCAGATGGCAGACGGGACCAACGGCTTAACGTGCCTTCAGACGCGCGGAATAATCTTTATTGTCAGACAATCAGGTGATTCACGCCTGCAATAACCAAACTGGAAACAACTAAACAAAGTCTGCTTCCCGCGGGAATCGAACTCACGAATGTGAGCAAATAACCTCCGATATTACCATAATGTTGTTGTAACGAAGTTTGCACCAGTTTAAATTATTCCTCACTCGAGATAGACGTAAACACCGAGCATGTTATCTTAGTAAAGTGCATGGCATGCTTCCAAGATTATATTTAATGTTTGCAAAATATAGTGCACAGAGAATGTCCTTACCACATTCCTCTGTGGTCCTTACTAAAATGCTTTTCTATAACTAGTTGCACACTTTTACAAACAATATTTGTTTTTATTTTAGTATTGCGTGGTACGAACCCTCCGTGCCCGAGTCCGATTCGCACTTTGCTGGTTTTATTTTATACAAACCTCTTTATCTTTACAAAAAATAATTATTCAATTTGGTGCAATATTTAGAAAGTTATCCATACTAATATTATAAATGCGAAAGTCTGTCTGTCTGTCTGTCTGTCTGTCACCTCTTCACGGCTAAACTGCTGGACCGATTGTGATGAAATTTGATAGGCATATAGTTAACGACCTGAGATCAAACAAAGGCTACTTTTGGGCGCGATATAACCGAGTCCCACGCGGGGCGAAGCCGCGGGGAACAGCTAGTAAATAAATAAACTTAGAACACAGACTTAAACAGTTTGAAGTTTTTTTTTGAGACCTGGTGCCCTAGTATGAGTTTTTCTTAACGCAGACGCTAGCGACTGCGTTAGGATTTTGTATGGAACTTCTTTAAAGCGCCTCTGGCGGATAGTAAGGCAACTAAGAAATTCGATACAAAATCCTAACGCAGTCTCTAGCGTCTGCGTTAAGAAAAACTCATACTAGGGGCACTGTGTATTGCCCGATCCTCCGGCTTTTAATTTTTACAGAAAGATTATTTATTTATGCGCAATCTAGTATTGCATTCTTAAACATTAATACAACTATTGATCAACAGATGGACTTTTTACTAAAGAAGGTATGGGTGGGCACGCTAGTTCCCAAGACGTACAAGCCTACGTTTTTTTCGGGAACTCGCGGTCCCGGGACATGTGAGTGGTTATTGGGACAAATCACATAGAATGAGTTAGCCCCAAAGTAAGTTCGAGACTTGTTTTATGGGATACTAACTCAACTATACTATACATTATAACAAATACATATAAACATCCAATACCCAAGTTATGGGCTTACCACAGAAATCTTAAAGATTTTCGATAATTTTTGCGATTCATAATTATACATATCATTTCATATTCAATATTCATTTTGAGTTCATAATACACAGCAGCGCCATCTACTATATAAGCACTAATTGAATGTCAGACTTTTTGCAACCATCTACCACCAGACAAAACTTAAAAAAAACAACAACAAAGTAACAACCATACATCTTTCGCATTTATAACATGATGGGATGGGATACAGATGCCTCTAAAGGCACTCGAAGGTCAAATCAAGGGCTCATAAATCCACAAAATTAATCAGCAATTCATAATGATATTATTTATTAGGACAATAGTTGTTTCAAGATTTTGGCAGTCGGATCTTTACAAGAAACATAATTGTGGCAGCCTTGTTAAGCGAACTAGCGGCGTTGGTTGGCGGAGAGCCAACATCTGTGCCTTGATATTAGTATTCACAAGTAATGTTCTAGAATAAGGTACAGTAAAACTAATAAGTTCTTGTGATCATCATTATCATTTCGTGTAGATGTCACGGTCAATCGACCATACATACCCGGGTGTCAGAGTTCTTCGAAACCGGCCGAAGCACGGAATCATCTTTGTTATCACTCACAATCAGTTCATTCAAGCCTGCAAGTCCTAATCAAACTAGAAACAACTAAAAAAAGTATGCTTTCAGTGGGAATTGAACCCATGACCCCTGGGTCTACAGGCAAACGCCTTAACCACTGGACCACGGAGGTAGTTACCACGTTAGTACTATTAAGTATTCTGTGCCCTGACTAGGAATCGAATCCATAAACCTTCCACAATAGCGTACCACACTAACCAGATCGTCAGCATATCGAATTCTAGTTTTTAAATAAAGAATTCCAATGAAAAATGTAAAGACAATTTCTCACCTTAAAGAATAATGTACAATGGGCTTTAGAGCAAAGTGTACAACTTTAATTTCTCAGTACACTATAAGTGGTATTCCTTACCATGTAGTCCACTGTACATTTAAGTACATTCGGCGACAGAACCTCTCGATAACAACTCCTTTGAAGCGGCACTTTTAGCCCCTTACCTTTCATTTATTGAGTGGGTTTCACTTACCTGAAAAAATCAAATTATATATTTACAATCAAGTAAAATATGCTTTATTTCTAGATTCTAAGCTGCTGGTGTAAGGAAGTTTTAATGACATGCAAGACCAGGATGTGCATGGTCAGTTAGCCATGAACCCACTTGATATGATGTTGATATGACAGGTGTTCCGCAAAATGTACCCAAAGACTCAAAGGTAGAGTAATGATTGTAATCATTCAGAGGTAAATAATAGTGCAGCGTATAGCTATTTTGACTAGAAAAAAAATCTAATCAAAGCGTGAGAGATCGATCATGATCGTAACAACAGAAAGTAGTATCTCGTCTTTGAATACGAAACAGAAACATTATCTAATAGGTAACGTATTAATTTTGTTCCTCTTTGTAAGAGCTTTGGCATCAAACACTACTCAAAGAACTGGCGTTATTTTATTTCCATATGCCGTTTTGCAGTTTCTTTGTAATTAGTGATGTAATTTTGACTTCTTCATTCCTTTTTAAAAATAATCCTGCTTTTCATTTAAACAAACGCGTGAGAAATCGTCTAGTAATTAACAAGAATAGTGACAGTCCAGCAACAGAGTAAATTATAGCCCACTCGAGTACATGTACACCCGCAGCAATTTAGCGCTGAATTACAGCGCAATTTAGTTTGATGTTTCGCTGCGTGGTGACATTTTTAAAATAAATTGTAGTTAATTTGTTTCTTTCAATTTTAAATAGGAATGGTGAGTTTTTATAATTTTGCCTGTAATGACTAACAGTATTTAAGTAAAAACTAGCATAATTATAATACGCCAACGTTGCCCTAATTAATACCTATGTAAAAACTACATAGTACTCGTACATAATATATTATATAGTAGGTATCTACACTACCTAGTTATACAAAGTCACAGGAATAGGGGTGCACAACGCCTGCAAGTTTTATCATTCTAAAATTGTGTTGATAGAATTTTGCTTACTGTATTTATAATGAGTTGATAAAAAAAATCTGTATAACGTACAGAAAATACGCTTCTTGTTCTTCGTCTTTGCCAGTTTCCAATACGCGGGATCGGCTTTGTAAATCATACGGTGCCCCATGCATAGGCGAGTTACACTTAGATGAAATAATCTTTATTCCCAAAAATTGCCTTCATTCTTTTACAGGCTTTTTTTTTGAAGGCTGCTTCGTGGTCTGCGTTTAAGTTTTAATTAAACATTTAGTAGTATCAAAGTTTCAGTTTGTAATTTTATATTTATTAATGTTAATTTTTTCAGTAAGTAAATTATTTTAATTTAATTATTTTAAAGTCGTCGCTTGCTTTATACAATCTAGTTCTTATTTTAAAAAAAACTATAAAAGATCGATAACGTTCTATCTTTTATCAGTCGCGATTGCTGATTGAAAACCTTCTATTTTCGAAAATCTGTTGAAATCTGGCGCGATTGCTTATATTTTTTATGCTCCTAAATATACAGTTAATCGCTCTACTGGTCATAAAAGAATCACACTTGGCTGCTCTTATTCAGCTGATAATTTACACCACATTCACGCGCAATGAAAAGGCGCTAGCTTACTCAGTATATCCTTAGAACTCAATCATATACTGAATGGCGCGTTTTCATGTTTATCTTTAGGTTATTTATGAAACGAGTGGCTAGTTAATATTGAGAATTTTTATTTGGTATTTTTTATTTAAAAAAAACCGGTTAAATCTGTATTTTCTCGCGCATTGAGGGTTCCAATACTACTACAAAATAATAAAATGTTTTGATTCATTCTTTTCATAGGTATTCTATTTTTATGCCGTAAATGTTTTATCTTAACGAACGGAAAAATCCAATCCTAGACTGGCTATTTATCTTTATACCCTTCTCGATACACCTGACTTAACATAATGACTGCCATCTGTCGATAACAACCGGGACTGATAGCTTAATGTGCCTTCCAAAAGAAATTAATGACATCAATGGAGACTATAATAACAATCGCTGATGCCTGCGGCTCCACCCGTGTGATCCTCGGTTAAATCTACTCAAAACGTAGCCTATTTTTGACCCCCGGTCTTCAATAATATCCATATCAGATATCGTCAAAATCGGTCCAGCGTTCTAGCCGTGAAAGTTATGTAACAGGACAAATAGACTTATGTTATGTTGCTTCATTAATATAAAGTAAGTGAGTATGGAAGTATGGACGGTGATGTGGAATAAATCGTTATTTTATTTTTATCAAATATATCCAAGCGTATTTTAATCTAGTTACATATTATTACATCTTTAGATTGCTATCTAGCGAAAACAGCCTCTATCTAAAGACACTTAAATACCAACTGAACAAACATCAAAAATTACCGAACATTAACGTTGAAAAATATTTGTTTGATAATATTTCAGACTTCAAGGGTTCCGTAGATATTATGAAAGCTACTTAAGTGGTACCCTTGACATGGCAAGCGAAGTACGGACGTCCAGCGGCTAGATGGGTCGATGATATTAGGAAGGTTGCTGGCAACAACTGGATTGCGGTAGCTCAGAGTAGGGATGCATGGCGTAGACAGAGGATAATGCCCAGCAGTGGGTTGTAGACAGCTGATGGTGATGACTTTTTTTTTATTTTATTATTAGGATTAGCGAACAGTGATACAATACAAAAATCTTCTTAAAACTAAATGATAAACATAAAAACGAATGTAATTGCATCACCTACATTGCCAACCACATATTAGTTTATAAAAATAATACTTTTACCGGCGAAATTGAAACAATGGTAGTACCTAGTAAAAGATACATAAATATAGAATTTTTAAATTAAAATTAAACAAGTCTCATTTAAGTAAGTACCTAGTTACATTAATTAAACTCAGTATCATAAGTAAAACAAGTTACATTGATCTAATCTTCCGCAATATGGCTGATCTAAACATACCAGGAAGCAACAGTAAGATATCGATAACATTAAATGTGCTATTATAGCTGCTAACTAGCCTGTATATCGGTGATCTTTTACCTGCGTTTGTTCGGCAGATAGTGGTTGCAAATAATTTACATGGGTTTCTGGGGTTATTTGTACGTGGTATTGTATAACATAATTTGTTATGTAGTGGTATACAGTCATATCGATTGTGACATAAATCATAAATCACACTCATCTTAAGTTGAAGTCTCCTGGATTTAAGTGGCAGTAAGTTGTATTTAATCAAAAGATTCTCATAAGAAATACGGCTGCGGTAACATCTAAAATGCATAAAACGTAAATACTTTTTCTGTATCATTTCAAGTGCATCTACATATACATTGTAGTATGGATCCCATACGGACACAGAATACTCAAGTTGGGAGCTTACTTAAGAAAGGAAGAAAGAAAGAAGAAATATTTCTTTAATATAAAACATATTTATAGGTGTCAATCTACCATGCACACCCTGATGTCAGCGTTTTTCGGCGAGAGGCGGTTGCCTTCGACCCCTGACGTGGTTCTTTTCACAACTACAAGATGGCAGCCGGGACCATTAAAACATTACCACCGGCTCTACAGGCAAACGCCTTAACCACCCGACCACGAAGGGCAGTACATCATCTCTACCATCATCATCATCATGTCGTGTAGGTACCGCGGTCAATCTACCATGCACACCCTGGTTTTAGAGTTTTCAGAACCACCTCTCTATTTTGGTTTTTTCTTTTTTGTAAAAAACCGTTATTTTAATATCACAAATAGACACTAAGCAATCTGGCATACGGCCTATTTGATGGTAAGTGGTCACCATTGCCGTAGCCCAATTATGTCTCAGTAGCAACAATGGGTTTCCACGTCTTCTACAGCTGAGCCCCAATTTCATGAGGAAAATGTAACTAGACCTTGAAAAATTTTGCAACTGTGTACTCAGGTGTATAAATAAATAAATACGAGTATATATAGATAAGAATTTGAACAAAAAACCAGTGTTAATAAATCTACGTAAATATGAAAATCTTTGGTGGTAAGAAAATTTTTTAAATATATTCTTTATCGTCTGTCTTTAAAAACGTTTTTCAAAATCTAATATTTAGTTTAATCTAGGATTGGTGCCTGTACTCCTAGTATGAGATTTTTAAATGGGAAACGCTGGCGACTGCGTTAGCGATTTTGTATGTGCACCCGTAGCCAAGTGTCAATTTCAAAACGTTCACGAATGTCGACAAGAACAAAATGTATGGAATTGTCATAAACTGCGGTAAATTACGTGGTCAATCTAATGTTATTCCCATACATTTTATTCTTGTCGTACCTCGATAACGTTTTGCGATTGCGACTTTGGCTAAGCCCCCTGTACATCGCCCCTGGCGCATAGTAAGGAAACTAAGAAATTCTATTCAAAATCCTAGCAGTCGCTAGCGTCTGCGCATAAAATCTCATTCTTGGGGTCCTGTAATAAAATTTTGCAAGATACACACACACTTGTATGCTAGTCCTAATAGTTAGCATTTAAGTGGTTTCGATTGCGATGACATACATTAATATAATCACATCTTTATCCCATACGGGGTAGTCAGAGCCTAGAGCCATAAGACCTTAGGCCACGTTTAGCATAATGGTGGTTGAAACAGGAAATCAATAGTGATAGGTTGCTAGCCGCATCGCCTATGTCATGATTTCCCCATTCGCCGATTCCCTCAGACGACTTTTACGGCTTGCGCGGGAAGAGAAGCAGCTGGTACATTCTATGTTTTTCTTTTTCTTCCAGACTAGCATGGAAGAGATTGCGAAGACAATGCAAAATATGTAATCATATTGTATTAATTTGTGAAATTTAACGAATTAAAAATATGATAAAACAAGCGGGATCATAACTTAAGACTTAAGATACCTCGGTGAATACTAGCGCCGCCATCATTTAAAAATCATTATTCACTGAAAACACAAATTATCAAAAATCCGTATTATGTAATTAAATGTTCTGGATCTGAAGTTAATTTAAAACATATTAAATTATTATAGTTCCCTTTAGTTACGAGGTACCACTTCCCTCCACCTCCCATGGCTCTACCAACCTCTCGGTTATACGAGCCGAATCTCGGGAGAGTGCGCTGTACTAGCATTTCGCATCTCTTTCCAGTCGCACCTGCTTGATCTCCCTACAAGTTCTCTATAGTGTCGCCTATCTATGCAATCATTGCATTTTAATAACTCTCCCCCATCCTTAGGGGGCTTACGTTCACAAGTACGCCTCGCTTGCCTTCTCGGCCAGAGGCCAGCTTCTGTCTTCTAGGTCTTTGAGTTTGTTACAGTTTCATTTTTTCTCTTCGTCTTCTTTGTCTGCTAGTTACGAGGTACCATCTTAATATCTTCATCATCATTAAATCTTCTTCATCCGAGCGTGTTTCCCGGTTACATCTTCAGCTTACGCTTCAGAGCCCAGGGCCGCTAAATCGGGACCATGACTAATAGCGATTATTCATGGTCCTGATTTGGCGGAACTGGTTATTACAATGAAGCGACTGCTGTCTGACCTCCGAAACCCTTTTTACAGGGAAACCAGACCCACAGGAACATGACCCGGGTGTGTTAGATTTTTCAGACTGCCACCTACCGATAACAGCCGGGACCAACGGCTTAACGTGCCTTCCGAAACACGGAGGAGCTCAAGATAGAAATGCTACTAATGGCGACTAATCCAAACACGGCCGCCACTCGCCGTCGCTTGACGCGCATTATCGTTACGAACACGCGCGCCGCGCTAGCTATCGAGCTCCTCAAATTATCTTATTATATGTATACTCAAAATATACTTTTTTCAGCTCTTCTGATGCTGATCCTTGGGCTTCTTGCCTTCGCCGCAGCACAGCGTGTATGTCTCGAGGAATATAGCCCCGTTTGCGGCAAAAACGGCGTTACATACGGAAATGACTGCAAGTGAGTATTCATTATTAAACCTATATAAATAACTGGTGACACGCCCCGGCTTCGCATGGGCAAAAAAACCTTCCTCTTGAATCACTCTATCTATTAAAAAAACCGCATCAAAATCCGTTGCGTAGTTTTAAAGATTTAAGCATACAAAGGGATATAGGGACAGAGAAAGCGACTTTGTTTAATACTATGTAGCTGCACCTCGTAGTGTTACCCGCGGCTTTTATACACATCAACGCCATCTACTTTATAAGCGTTTATATTAGACTTATTGACAAAACTTGGTAGTTTTAATGATAAAAAGTGCCTATATAATATGTCCGCTATCTCCTCACAAAATTTCATCAAAATTGGCCCAGCCGTTTGAGCGTGATAAAGTAACAAACAAATTTCGCCACTGACTTTTTGAGCGTCTTTTTTCTGACCTTCGTAACACTTTTTACAGGGAAACCAGACCAATAGGAACATGTCTCAGCTGTGTTTGTGTTCACTACTTTCAAGTTTTTAGGCTACCTAGAATCACAGCCACGGCTGTTATCTAGCGACTAGCTGTAGCCTGCGACATCGCGCGCGTTGTCTTTGTTCCCGTTATCGTGGGAATTACCCGGGAATCCCCCTTTTCTTTTGTAAAATATTTATAACCAGCAAAAAAAAAAAAGGATTATCCAATTTGGTGCATTCGTTCGAAATCAAACATGCCTTGAGTTCATTCAAATGACGATTACTTTTAAAACCGATTTTGATGAAACAAACTTAAGATGTTCTTCCGAGTTAAAACAAAAAAATTCTTGAAAGTTTTAAGCAAATCAGTTCAGTACTTTCCGAGAAGCGTGATCATACATATAAACAGACAGACAGACAAAAAAATAATAATTTTGTTTCGCTTTCCTTTATTCATTTTAATGTCCCTCTATCCATTCAGCCAAAATTACTAAATACACAGACAAAATATTTTACTATTTTATTATATGTATGGGAATTTCGGGAATTGCTCCCGAAATTCCCACGATATCGGGAACGAAGCCCACGCGCATGAAGTCGCGGGCTACAGCTAGTACTCTCTAAAAACATAACTCCTCCTTCTGTTGCATTCGGGTAAAAATACCACTAGTGATGAACGAGCCAAGTTTTGAATCGGTATTTATTTAAATATGTTTTTTTTTTTTTCAGATTAAGGAATAGTGGAGTTGAATTAGACCACGTGGGCGAATGCTAAAAGGAAGACGACATACTAATTTATAAAATATTAGTCAAATAAACCTAGTGACTTACAAACTTAACACTCCCTTTCATCTTTAATTAATCTTTAATTATTCTGTTTCGCTCAATATTCCTTTAATTTTTTTTTTGTAGAATAAAAAAAAAATCAACTTTTGATACTGTTTATAAAAAAAAGAATTAAAAATGTTTACCGTTTCTTTTTTGTCAATAAAACTGTTTTATTTTCATTTCAATGTGAATATATTTAAAGCAAATAAAGTTTTAATATTTTGAAAATGATTTTAATTTACATGAGTGCTAACTGTATTCCGCGGCTCCACCCGCGTGTGACTCGATTATATCTAGTCCATAAGTAGCCTATGTTTGACCCCCGGTCCTTAACTATATTCATCATAATTGGTCCAGCAGCTTAGCTGTGCAAGCATTACTGACAGATTGACAGACTTTTGCATTTTTAATATTAAATATGGATACATTTCCAAATAATACTCTAAACTAGCTGTTCCCCGCGGTTTCACTCGCCCTTGGTGTGTATGTACTATAACCTTCACAAGAATCAAGCTATCATAATGTAGAATTAATTTTTCAAATCCGACCAGTAGGTCGACCGCCTATCTCGATTCTCTCCTCTCGTAATGGCTACTTGTATCGCTTTCGCCACATTTCACTCCGTCTTACGCTAAAACGCTTAAAAAATTTTTTTTTTGTTGACATTGGCAAAAAAAAATTTTTTTTTAAGCCTTTTGTGCGTAAAACGGAGCGAAATGATACAAGTAGCCATTACGAGAGGAGAGAATTGAGATAGGCGGTCGACCTACAGTAGTTAGTTCCCAAGTTATAAGTTATTTCCCACGGGAACAGTACCCTTTCCCGGGATTAAAGGTATCCTATGTCCTTCTCAATACTTCTATTTATGTGTATGCGAAATTGCATGAAGATTGGTGCAGTAATTAGGATGCCAAAACATAACAAACAAACCCATTTTCGCATTTACACGTTCACAGACGTTTTTGAAAACACAATAGAAATTTTATTGTTCAATCTGCTATAGCAGTCGCGTGTCCGCTTACGTGTTAATAATATTAATTTGGAGTAGGATAGTTAGCAAGGAAGTTAGGATCAACGTAAAATCTGGGAATAGCGCTCGCCAGACATTTTTTTTAATCTATGGTTATTATAAACTGTCTATTTCTAAATACATAGTAAGCAGCTATAATTATCAGTGGTTGAGATAATGGTGAACGACCATGTACGTGTTTAGCGTGCGTTTTAGTATATCAAAAAAAGTTTTTGTGAACAAAATACATGTTCTTAACAAAAAATATATAGGTAAGTATTGCAACATTCGCTGAGTGTTCATTTATCAGTTGTGTATATAAACGCGTAAACTAATTATGGTCATTAATTAACTGTTAATAATATTAAGCGTTAATATGCAGATTTTTTACGGTAAGTTCTATATTTAACTCCATGTTGAAATCATGATTTTAATATCCTAGCCAAGTCTTTTGCCTCCGTGGTCCAGTGGTTAAGGCGTTTGCCTGTAAACCCGGGGGTCGACGGTTCGATTCCCACAGGAAGCATACTTTGTTTAGTTGTCTCCAGTTTGGTTAGGACATTGCAGGCTTCAATCACCTGATTGTCTGATAATAAACATGATTCCGTGCTTCGGAAGGAACGTTAAGCCGTTGGTCCCGGCTGCCATCTGGTAGTCGTTAAAGGAAGAACTACAGAGGCCGAGGGACGGTTCCGTAGAACTTTGACACCAGGGTGTGCATGAACGATTGATTGATGATGAGCCAATTTTTATGAAATTTGGTTTGGAGGTAGTTGATATATTATTTTATTTTATGGAAAAGTACCCAATTTCCATAGATTCTATTCTATTCTAAAATCACACGTTTTTTAGTGTTCACAGTGATCCTGCTGTCAGTTCTGACAGTTGTAACCACTTCTGACATAGTCTGCACCCAGCAGTACGACCCAGTATGTGCGACTAATGGCGTCACATATTCCAATCTGTGCAGGTAAGTTTTCTCCTTATGTACAATGGGATACAGTGAAATCTGACCCCCTTTCAATAACACTTGTGGCATGGTGGTCCGATTTCTCTGCAGCCCACTATACGCCGGTAAAGCAAACTGGCGGATTCTTACACCAGAACTCAAGAACAAGTGCCAGACTCTTTGGTACTTCTTCTCCATATGGTCATGGAGCCAAGTCTCGAATAAGCTGCTTATCCTAACTTCCTAACTAGTATTACCATACACCAATTTTCCTGAAATTTAGCATATACATAGTTATAAGTATTGAGAAGGACATAGGATGCCTTTTATTCCGGGAAAAAGCACTGTTCCTATGGGAAATTCACGCGGGAGAAGCCGCGGGCAGAAGCTAGTTTACTTATAAAAGTAATGAAATCTTCAAGGAAAGCGAAGTCTAAGGTTGCTTTACTCCAATTTTTTTCATTAATAATAAATAAATAAATAAATAAATATATAGGGACAAATCACACAGATTAAGTTAGTCCCAAAGTAAGTTCGAGACTTGTGTTATGGGATACTAACTCAACGATACTATATTTTATAGCGAATACATATATAGATAAACATCCAAGACCCAGGTCAATCAGAAAAAGATCATTTTTCATCTTGACCTGACCGGGGATCGAACCCGGGACCTCCTGAGTAGTGGTCTGGCATGTTTACCATTACGCCACGGAGGTCGTCGTCGAGGAGGATTAATATAGTTGGATTTTATGTGACCTGCCGTTAAACATTCTTTATGCACATTTACTTGTTGACACATCTAAGTCAAAGGCCAAGTCAAATAAAATCCAGTTTTTCCTTAGGGTCATTAGGTACTCCAGATCTTCCATGATCCTAGATTTGATAATTTTCCCTTTATATGGGCATTAAACCCTACCTCTGTGCCAAATTTCAGCTGTTTAGGTTTATGGGAAGTACTAGTTCTATTTTGATGATTTATCAGTGAATCAATGAGTGTCGAATTCGCACAACTTTGCTTTTGCATAACTTAGGGAACAAATAAGCTACAAACATGAAATTTTGTACTTTAAGTGTGTTCTTATAGTTTACTAGATGACGATAGCTTCAGCGTTCTAAACCTTTTCAGAACTCAAACATGAAATTACTCCAATATGGTTTGAGAAAAGGATGGTACTACGGTAGTGTTTCCGATGCGCTCGTCTTGGCGGGGACACTGCCATGCCCTTAGATCTTATGTTTTGTTATTTTTCTAGGTTGAATGCGGCAGGCGCTAAGTATGCTTACGATGGGCCTTGCCAGAAATCTGGATGCAGCCTCTGCAATAGATGCCGGTCCTAACAGTATTCTAAAAACTATAGCAAGCTCTTTAGAAAACTAGGGCTTGCATGCCCCGTGCAGGAAAATAGTATTCTATCATCCATACTAATCCATACTCCATACTAATATTATAAATGCGAAAGTCTGTCTGTCTGCCTGTCTGTCTGTCTGTCTGTCACCTCTTCACGGCTAAACTACTGGACCGATTGTGATGAAATTGGTAGGGATGTAGTTAATGACCTGAGGTCAAACATAGGCTACTATTGGGCGCGATATAACCGAGTCCCACGCGGGGCGGAGCCGCAGGGAACAGCTAGTATAATATAAAGATAGATATACTCTATATTGTACCATAAAAAATATTCATGTTGATATATACTGTGTGCTAAGGCGGACTTATCGCTAATGCAGTAGATGTAAGTTTTACCTGTGGTTTAACTAACAAATATATAGTTTCAAATTGCAAAACTGCTAAATGTGGCCGTTTTAAGCAATATTGCAATTTGTAACTAGAGGGATAATGATAGTTTGATAATTTAATATGTTAAAAATTAACTTTAGATCCAGAACCTTAGTTACATAATAGGGATTTTCGATAACTTGTGTTTTCAGTGAATAATGATTTTTAAATGATGGTGGCGCTAGTTTTCGCCGAGGTATCACCTTAAGTGAAATTAAAGCTTGTTCCTCCTTTCACTTTGCAGCGCCCAACAGGGTCCTTGAAGGAGTGAAGAATATATTATATCTGTTATTGTATAATCTACATGTAATAAAGTATTGAGTATATCGGGAGGGGGTCTGACATATTAATAATAGAACAGTATAACTATTAATACTGATTTTTATTAGACAATTATTTATTAATGACTATGATATAACATATAATGTTAGATTAGAATCAGTATAAACTGTCGAGACAGTATTAAACAACATATAATTAATTATTGGGAATAATAATTATTCACGAGAATAATTATTATAGAGTCGAGGATAAGTCAGTAGCTAAGTACAACATGTGCACCGTGCCACGCCAGAGCCAAGACTCCCGATCCGATTGAATGCCCACCTTTTATATCTGTGAGGCTAGAGTAGAGGGGTAGAAACGGCCGGGGGCTAAATTGCTGTCAGGCGTCAGGTGTCCGGTGCACGTGTTGTTTACAAGTTTCTTTGCTAAATCATCCTCGCTCCGGCTTACTGTGCGAGGACGCCGACACGGCCATGCTGACATGCGTACGTCCTCGTACGCGCCAGCCATACAATGTAAATTTAATCTGAAACCAAACTATTGCTCGTTTATCCTGACAAAAACTAGTTAACATTAGTGTAATTATTGTTTCTGGTCCGGCACTAAGCCCTTCAGAATTACTGGTCCGATCTTTAAGATCCTTCAGTATAATTATGGTTTCTGGTCCGGCGCTAAGCCCTTCAGAACTACTGGTCCGATCCTTAAGATCCTACAGTATATTTATGGTTTCTGGTCCGGCGCTAAGCCCTTCAGAAATACTGGTCTGATCCTTAAGATCCTACAGTATATTTATTGGTTCTGGTCCGGCACTTAGCCCTTCAGAACTTGCTAGTCCGGATTTCTCCCTATAGCATTTTTTTTTTTTTTAATGATCCTCTTCTTTATGAACATCGGCTTGAACTATTATATTTAGTTGTTCAGAACACATAGGAAAATCATCTTTAGAATCAACTGAAACAGAGCTATTGGCATGATAATTATTATCGGATTCTGCGAGCAGTTTCAGTTTCACTGCCAGTTTTAGAAATATAATCAAATTCTTTATCGATTTCATGAACAACATCATAATCCGCCGACACGGTATCATTGATAGAATGTTCGGCTATTTCCAAAAGTCCAGAAGGACCATGCAGTACTTCTCTTAAATTTTCGTGTGAATACTTATAAACCCTGTTTGACCCATTAATATGTTTAAATTCGTAACGATCTCCGGGAAAAATTGCAGTTATTTTAAATGGACCTTTATATTTCCTGTCTAACTTAGTTTGGTGTCTTTCTTGGGATTTAACAAACACAAAGTCTCCTATGGAAAACGGTCTAACTTTAGCTTTACCTCTATTAAACCTATGAGCATCGGCACGAGACAACTTGATTATATTCTCTTGCGCACTATTTCTAATTTCATTTAAGTCGAGTCTGCTTGATTCTTTATCAGAAGAATTAGCTAATTTTAATAGTCCTAAAGAATGACCTTGTATCCCAAACATAAGTTCAATAGGGATAAAACCGGTCCCTTCACAGCGCGTACTATTAAGGGCTAGCTGTATTTCTCCCAATTGGTCCTGCCAGGAGTTATCAGAATCACTTCCAACTATAGTAAGAGGATTTTTTAGTGTTCGCATTACTCTCTCAACTTGACCATTAGCCCTACTTGTTCCCGTAGCTATAAGATGTAAAATTATGTTGATCTTCACAAAAAATCTTAAAATCGGTATTGTCATATGAGCGTCCATGGTCGGCAATTTTTTTTTTTTTTTTGGGGCACCAAATAAATTAACAAGATTTTTCACAGCTTGAATAGCATGACTTGAATCTAAAGAAGTAATATGTTCTAAAAGCACAAATTTTTTGAAGGCATCTATTGCAACGGAACAATATTCCTTTCTGTCGCTTTTGCCACTAAGTTTATCAGTTAAATCCTAATGAATAGTATGCCACGGAATAGCTGATTTTGGAATTGTATGTAACTGTACTTGTTGAGCACCTGATGGACCTTTGGATGCTTTACAAATTACACAGGAATCAACATACTTTTTTACATATTTTGCCATGTTCGGGAACCAGTATAGATCATACAACTTGTCAAGAGTTTTTTTCATATCCAAGATGTTTTATTTCGTTGTGAATGTGACTAATTAGGGTCCATGCTAGAGATCTTGGGATGAATGGGAGCCATTTTGAAAGTTTGCTACGTATTATTTTACGGTAAAGTAAGCCCTGTCTTATATCGTATGTGTGTGATATTTCATTAGGATAACTGTTAGCTTCTAGGTTGGAAATAATTTCTGAGATTTCAGGATCACGCCTTTGCTCTACTAATAGCCAATCTTTTTCTAATTCTGAGAAGTTTACAATTTTAGGTTCCAATTCAAGTTTTTGTGGAGGTGTTTGTTGGGACGGTTCATTTTGAGAAAAATTGCTAGAGAGAAATTCGGCATGAGCCATATTTTTCCTTGTAAATGACATCAAAGTCATCGGATTGCAGAATAGCCCACCATCTGTGAACTCTTGGTGTCAAATCTTTTTTTGAATGAGAAGCTTTTAAGGAGTTGCAATCAGTAAAAACAGTAAATTTACGCCCAAAAAGATAATGTCGGAAATGTTCTACAGCCTTAACTACTGCTAAGGTTTCGAGTTCGTACGAGTGATAACGACTTTCTGCATCAGTTGTGCGGTGACTAAAATAGGCTATTACGTATGGTAAATTATCGGCTTTTTGTATTAAAACTACTCCATAACCATTACTACTAGCATCAGTATGCAGTTCTATTGGCAAGTCAAAATATTTTAAGGACAGGCTCGGTTGTAAGATGCTCAATAATAGTTTTAAGTATTTGGTTATGTTCAGAAGTCCAAGTTATTTTACCTTTACCCCCAGCCGTTAAGGGGTATAAAGGTTTCAGTAATTTTGAAAAATTTGGAATAAATTTACGAAAATAGGAAGCTAAACCAATTAGTTGTCTTACATGTGTTAGTACTTGGAGTTGGCAATTTTTGCAAAGCTTTAATTTTACTAGGATTTGGTCTTATTTCCCCAGAATGAAAAAAACTGCTTTAGCGAGGGTTTCTAACAAATTATCGAGTCTAGCTAAGCCTTCACCAATACTTTCTAATGCCGATAGTACGTCATCCATATAAACAAGAATTTTACTATCATTTAGTTCTTTTAATGCACAGTGAATAGCTCTTTGGAAGACTTGTGGAGCATTTCGTAGTCCGAAAGTCATAGTCAAGTATTCAAAATGACCGGTTGAGTAACGAATGCAGTTTTTTCAATAGAATCTTTAAACTAAAATTTGGTGAAAACCAGAAGCCATATCAATAGTTGAAAAGAAATTTGTTCCATGTAATTTATCAATTTAATCACTAATCAGGGGAAGAGGATAATTATCTAGGCGCGTATTGCTATTCAATTCTCTATAGTCGACACACATACGATCACTACCATCTTTTTTTTTTTTTTACTAATAAGATAGGACTTGCAAAAGGGGACGCACTTTCTCTAATGATATTAACTATTTCTAACTCTGAGGGGGACAATCTGTATGGACGTCTGTGTACAGTTTTATTTGCATCAATTAGTTCTATTTTTAATTTACCAGTTGAAACACGTGTAATGGGTAAGGTATCAATAAAATTATAGGAATATTTTTTTTAAATATATTAATAAGTATAGTTTTGTCATTACTAATTAAGTCGATATCAATTGTATCAATGTCAAATGACTGTTTAGTATTATTCACTTTGACGCAAGAATTATTAAATTTAGTTTTTTTTTTTTTTTAAAAGAAATTGAATTAGAATTAATCTCGACTGAAATCCCATTTTGTAAAATATCACGTCCTAACAGGATCTCCTCACTCAAATGGTTGTCAGGTAAAACATGGAAAGTCACGTCTATTTGTATATTTTGTATAACTACTGGACACTTAATTTGTAAATAAGAAGTTATACTGTCGCAACTAATTCCCTTTAAAATGATTTGTTCATGAAATCGTTCACCTACAAGTAATTCTACTTTATTTTGCCTGATCAGGCTACATTCTGACCCAGAATCAAAAATAAATGATAACTTCATACCACTAGTCTCCAAAACGCCACGAGCTATTGAAGTGCAGAGGTTGACCTGCTTGATGCGCGAGGCGACGTCTTCTTTCTTCTTATAGTTCTTCGGACAGGCGCTGGCTATGTGGCCGGCGTCGGAGCAGATGTAGCAGGTCGTCTTCGTTGAATCTGCTTTAACAGGAGCGGTAAAGATTTTATTAGTAAAACGGTATTTGTTATGAGCGTTACGGCACTCGCTACCACGATGACCAATTTTACCACAAAAGTGGCAGAAGCCTTTATACGCAGCTGTTGGTGTACGATATTTCTTGGAGTCGATCCCTGAGGAACAAGATTCTTCATGACGCCTTTTAAGAGAAAAGCCTCTTAAGGTTCGAAAAAGTTGATACTTGTGCTAAATGACAGAAGAGTTCAATTCACGGCGAATTTTATCATCACATTGTGATAATACTGAAATTACAAAGCCCGTTATAACATCTTCGGGTAAATTGGAATTAGGTATTTTTTCTATTAATTGCCATAAACGAATGCCTGCCTCGGCGAGATTCTCTTTACTTTCAATTTGGAATTTAATAACCTTATCAAAGTGATATTGCATTGTCATAGGTTTCGAATATTTAGATAAAAGCATGTCTTTTATAGTAGGCCAAGAAATTTTATCAGGTTGTATTTTGGTAAGACATGTAGCGGCGCGTCCTTTGAGGGAGTGGGTTAATGCGATTATCAGGTCAGCACCATTAATTTTTTTTTTTTTTCAATTATAATCATTTCACTTAGTGCACACCAGTGGGTAATGTCAGGTTCAGGCTCATCAGGATCAAAAGATACCAAAATGGCTGGCGGAAATAAAGCGCCATGGCGTGCATCCATGCTGTTGGCTATTTTTTTTTAAGATGGCTTCCATACCAGTAGAAAAGAGGAACATTTGATGGTCTGCGTCACTGACCATGGGCGGGGAAAGTGGATCCGATCCCACTTCTGATATCGGGAGGGGGTCTGACATATTAATAATAGAACAGTATAACTATTAATACTGATTTTTATTAGACAATTATTTATTAATGACTATGATATAACATATAATGTTAGATTAGAATCAGTATAAACTGTCGAGACAGTATTAAACAACATATAATTAATTATTGGGAATAATAATTATTCACGAGAATAATTATTATAGAGTCGAGGATAAGTCAGTAGCTAAGTACAACATGTGCACCGTGCCACGCCAGAGCCAAGACTCCCGATCCGATTGAATGCCCACCTTTTATATCTGTGAGGCTAGAGTAGAGGGGTAGAAACGGCCGGGGGCTAAATTGCTGTCAGGCGTCAGGTGTCCGGTGCACGTGTTGTTTACAAGTTTCTTTGCTAAATCATCCTCGCTCCGGCTTACTGTGCGAGGACGCCGACAAGTATATCTTATTCTCCCCGAGTAAAACTTACCTACTCCTAACATATTTTTTTTATTTACAATGTTCATAGCCCAAATTAATCAAATTAAGTGATTACAAGCTGGCCAATCGCAGTATAATCGCAATCGCGTGCCAGTCATTATTTAGAAGTTAGACGAGGCGTAGGGCCGTCACCTTCGATAAACCAATGATCTAAGGAGATCTAAGGAGGCAGAAAGATTTGAAACTATAGCAAACATAGCAAGCCTAATAATATAAATACGTTACTGGATACCATGTCATAATTATCCTTTCGTGGAAGTGACACGGTCAATCGACCATGCATACCCTGGTGTCAGAGTTCTTCGAAACTGCCACTCAGCCTCTGACGTGGTTTTTTAACGACTACCAGATAGCAGCCTGGACCAACGGCTTAAAGTGCCTTATGAAGTACAGAACTATATTTATTATCAGAAAATTAGGTGATATAGCCTGCAATGTCCTAACTGGAAATTGCTAAGCAATTCAAATTCAAATTCAAATTCAAATTGTTTATTTTCAATATAGGATATTCTTATCACTTATTGACGTCAATTGTTACTTATTTTAAGTTTACCACCACTTCCAAAGCGCAAGTGGAGAAGAAGTGGCGCCACAAACTCCACAGCAGCATTTTCTTCAAAAACGTCAATTCACAAAAGAATGATGGCGGAATTTGTACGAATAAAAAAATTAAATATAGAGAACTTAAAATAAATCGCATTAGTAAGAATACTTCACTAGTAACATGTTTACCACCTCAAAAAAAAATTAAACCCCGGGGTTATTTTAATATTCCATTTTATAAAAGTTGACCTTTAGTTTCGTTTTCATTCGCCATTTTTAACGCAACTGAAACAATATGTCACCTTGACAGTTGTTAGCATTGTCAAAGCGATATTGACAGTTTATTATGGTAGGTTAGATTCATCGATTTAGTACCTGGGGGTATACCATCTCTTAAAACCATGCAAGATCCAGTGAGTGAATGAGATGTCGCCTTACATGATGTATTGCGCTGTCCCGCTTTCTCACTGGATCTTGCGTGTTTTTAAGAGATGGTAAGTAAGCCACCGGGGGGGTTACCATCAACTTTTTAAGTAGCAGGCTCACTATCAAATGGTTTACTACCATCTCTTAAAACCATACAAGAACGAGTGAGTAGGCGAGACAGAGTGACACAGTAAGACGTCATCTCTTTTCATCATGTATTACGCTTTAAGAGATGGTGCCTACTACCATCTCCAATAACCATGCAAGAACGACTGAGTAAGGGAGATGTCGCCTTACATCATGTATTGCGCTGTCTCACTTACTCACTGGATCTTGCATGGTTTTAAGAGACTGTATATAGTAACCTCCTGGGGGCTTACTACCATCTCTTAAAACCATGAAAGAACGATTGAGTAAGAGAGATGTCGCCTTAAATCATATATTACGCTGTCCAGATCCAATAAGTAAGTGAGACAGCCCAATATATGATGTAAGGCGACATCTCGCTTACTCACTGGATCTTGCATGGTTTTAAGAGATGGTGGTAGGCACCCTGGAATGTGTTCCTGAGCCACACAATTTATGTAACAAATGCCCTTATTTTTTGTATATCTTTCGTACAAATTCTACTACTTAAAATGAATATTTTTCTGAATACAAAAAATAAATAATTTCACTGTTAGTTTGGTGTAAGATTTTGTTTGGCGTCGAATTGGCCAAACAAAGAAAAAATTGCCACGTTGACAGAGACAACAATATCGTTGGTCCTTTTCTTACTCATGAACTTCCCTATTTCGCCATCTCACTTTTTCACCAAGTAAAAATTAATTGCTTAATCACAGGTACAACTACTTAATCTATGAACCTAACCTACCATAATGAACTATCAATACCGTTTTGACAATGCTAACAACTGTCAGGATGACATAATGTTTCAGTTGCGACAATAATGGCGAATGAAAACGAAGCTAAAGGTCGACTTTAAAAAAATTAAATATTAAAAAAACCCTGGGGTTTAAAATTTTTTTGTGGTGGGCAACATGTTACTAGTTATGTATTTTTACTAATTCGATTTATTTTATGTTATCTGTATTTCAATTTTTTATTCGTACAAACGATGTATGGAGTTTCGCCATGACTCTTTGAGTCAAATCAGACGAGTTTACATTTGAATATTTTTATAATTACCATAAGTTTATTATTAAATAAATATTGAGGATTATTGAAATAGTTTAATAAAAATGTCAAGTAATAAAAGATGTCATGATAAAATAAAAAAATAAAAAAAAATAATGTACTGAATGTACATATGATCAATTTTTAGCTATAGTTTGGAGGACTCCGCACCAAGCTTAAGTTACACATCCTTGTCATTGAGAAAATCATGAGCCCTATAATAGGCTTTTTTACAAAGTAAATTCTTAACATGTGCTTTGAATTTTCGGTCAGGCAAACTAAGGACCGACTCTGGAAGCTTATTGTAATAGTGTATACAGTTACCCAAAAATGAGTCATTAACTCTACTTAGCCGATATGATGGGAGATATAATTTATTTTTATTCCGTAAGGGTCTATCCGTAACATCGCAAATTTTTTTAAAAGAAGAAATATTTCTCCTGGTATACATAATAACCTCAAATATATATTGAGAAGCGAGAGTTAAAACATTAATATCCTTAAACAACTCCCTAAGCGACTCCCTTGGTCTTAAACCATAAATGGCACGAATTGCCCGCTTTTGCAAAATAAAGATAGTCGTTATTTCACTTGCCCTTCCCCAAAGCAATAGTCCATAGCTTTTGCATAACTTAGGGAACAAATAAGCTACAAACATGAAATTTTGTACTTTAAGTGTGTACTTATAGCTTACTAGATGACGATAACTTCAGCGTTCTAAACCTTTCCAGAAGTCCTCAAACATGAAATTACGCCAAAATGGTTTGAGAAAAGGATGGTACTACGGTAGTTTTTGGGTCGCGCTCGTCTTGGCGGGGACACTGCCATGCCCTTAGATCTTATGTTTTGTTATTTTTCCAGGTTGAATGCGGCAGGCGCTAAGTATGCTTACGATGGGCCTTGCCAGAAATCTGGATGCAGCCTCTGCAATAGATGCCGGTCCCAACAGTATTCTAAAAACTATAGCAAGCTCTTTAGAAAACTAGGGCTTGCATGCCCCGTGCAGGAAAATAGTATTCTATCATATAATATATAGATAGATATACTCTATATTGTACCTAAAAAATATTTATGTTGATATATACTGTGAACTAAGGCGGACTTATCGCTAATGCAGTAGATGTAAGTTTTACCTGTGGTTTAACTAACAAATATATAGTTTCAAATTGCAAAACTGCTAAATGTGGCCGTTTTAAGCAATATTGCAATTTGTTACTAGAGGGATAATGATAGTTTGATAATTTAATATGTTAAAAATTAACTTCAGATCCAGAACCTTAGTTACATAATAGGGATTTTTGATAACTTGTGTTTTCAGTGAATAATGATTTTTAAATGGTGGTGGCGCTAGTTTTCGCCGAGGTATCACCTTAAGTGAAATTAAAGCTTGTTCCTCCTTTCACTTTGCAGCGCCCAACAGGGTCCTTGAAGGAGTGAAGAATATATTATATCTGTAATTGTATAATCTACATGTAATAAAGTATTGAGTATATCTTATTCTCCCCGAGTAAAACTTACCTACTCCTAACATATTTTTTTTTATTTACAATGTTCATAGCCCAAATTAATCAAATTAAGTGATTACAAGCTGGCCAATCGCAGTATAATCGCAATCGCGTGCCAGTCATTATTTAGAAGTTAGACGAGGCGTAGGGCCGTCACCTTCGATAAACCAATGATCTAAGGAGATCTAAGGAGGCAGAAAGTTTTGAAACTATAGCAAACATAGCAAGCCTAATAATATAAATACGTTACTGGATACCATGTCATCATTATCCTTTCGTGTAAGTGACACGGTCAATCGACCATGCATTCCCTGGTGTAAGAATTCTTCGAAACTGCTACTCAGCCTCTGACGTGGTTTTTTAACGACTACCAGATAGCAGCCTGGACCAACGGCTTAAGGTGCCTTTTGAAGTACAGAACTATATTTATTATCAGAAAATTAGGTGATATAGCCTGCAATGTCCTAACTGGAAATTGCTAAGCAATGTATGCTTCCCATGGGAATCGAACCCACGACCTTCGGGTCTACAGGCAAATTTATATATACCATTGGATCACAGAGGCAGTCATTCCAGTGTACTTGTAAGAAGGTATTGAAAAATGTATAAGAACAGTACATGTTCTCAGCATAAGCATATAAATGGTACTTAGCAGCCAATTTCCCCCCCCCCCTTTTTACTGGTTGACACTGTTGTTAGTTTTGAAAGGTGCCTGAAGGTACCAACAAGATCAAATCTCTGCTCTAGTGAGTAAGACGTTTGCCTTAATTGGAGGTCATAGGTTTGATCCCCCCGGAGAGCATACTTTGTTTAGTTGTCAAAATTTTACTGTATTTAGTAAAACGAATTTTTCATACTGTTGTCAGCCCTACTTTTAGTATCAAACAAGACTAATTGACCAATTTGAAACTGCAGTAATTAGTTCAATTTAGAAAAGATACGGACTTGGAACTGATTGCTGGCTCTTTCTTTGTCCGAGCGTGTTTCCCAGTTGCATCTTCAGCTTACGCTTTAGAGCCCAGAGTACGCTATAAATCATGGTCCTGATTTGGCGGAACTATAATAATAGATATACTCTTTATTGTACCATTAAAATACAAATTATACATGTTGATACTAATAAACTAAACAATGTGTACAAAGACGGACTTAGGATGCCGAAGACCTAGCGAAGTGGAGGAGGAAAATCAGGAAAGCGAACCCTAAAGTTGCAGTCAGCTGAGGAAGCGACCGGGAAAGCGCTAAAATGATAGAGAGAGAGAGAGAGAGAGAGAGAGAGAGAGAGAGAGAGAGAGAGAGAGATACTTAGAACGGATTTGACAACTCATTGATTGCCCTTCTCTTTTTTTCTTGATGGAGCCCAACATCAGTGTTGGATTTTCGAAGCTGCCTGAAGGCATTTGATTTCATGACTGCATCTAGTGATAATAGCTCAGGATAATTATTTCTGAAGGAATGACAAAATAGTAGCTCATACAAAATAATAATTAATCCTAGCCAATTTACATTTCAATTAGAGTTTGCTTTTCTTGCGCTATCTCTTTAGAGACCATTTTAGTGGTTCTTACATCATCTTCATGTTTTACCTTATTGAGTTCTACCAATTGGCTACCTCTGCCATTTTTTTTTAAATATTTAGTGCTGTTGTTATTCGAAGAGTCTAGTGCGGTAGATGGCTTTAGTTCACTCTAGAACCGCACCTCGGCAGTCAGAGTGCACTAGTTTGTTCATGACTATAATTTAAAAATGAATAGCTAAATGTATTGCTAAGTGCAAATCTCGAGAGCAGCTGAACCGATTTCGCTAATTCCTTTTTTTATAATATTCCTTGAAGTACGAGGATGGTTTTAACGAATAGAAAACTTAAAAAATATCTAAAAACGACACTTAACAAAAACAACCACGTACAAACGATTCTTAATAATCACAGAATAGAGAAGTTAATATTCCTAAATTCTGTGGTAATACTTAATGCTTAAAAGTCAATTTGAACTTTAATACCAAACCGTAAAGTTTGAGTGTTAGTGGAAGGGTTTCAGAAAGGTAAAACTATTGAGTAACATTTGTATCGTATAATACATATGGGGTTTTATATAAATTAAGGGAAATATGTAGAATACCACTATCCCTACATAGTATAAAACAAAGTCGCTTTCTCTGTCCCTATATCCCTATGTATGCTTAAATCTTGAAAACTACGCAACGGATTTTGATGCGGTTTTTAATAGATAGTGTGATTCAAGAGGAAGGTTTCTATGCCCATGCGAAGCCGAGGCGGGTCTCTAGTCACTTATAATTAAAAAAAGTACATAAAGTAAATAAAACACTCACCTCACTCTTATGATCTTTCTTCATGGACCCTCCATGGCCTCCTGTACTCTGCACCGTATTCATTTTGACCCCTTATTCAGAAACACATGAATTTTACAACAACCACGTCAAAAAAGTTACTAAAATGTTAACAAGTTCACTACAAAATCAACAAGTTCACAACTATGTCAAAATTTTCACTACAATGTCAAAATGTTCACTAAAATGTCAACATGTAAATCAACTACCGATAAATGGACTTTTTAGGCACCGTTATAGTCATTTTGTTACACAGCACTTTTTACTTTTATTACATAATTGTTTTGTTAAGTATTTATTTTTTTATTCTAAGATATGGTGTTTCATTGTTACTTTGATATCGTTGATTGACAAAATTTGAAACCTGCAGAAAAATTTTTAATGAATAAATAATATATCTACATAATATAAAAGAAAGTCGTGTTAGTTACACTATTTATAACTCAAAACGGCTAAACTGATTTGGCTGAAAATTGGTGGGGAGGTAGCTTAGAACCAGAAGAAGGGCATAGGGTATATTTCATCCCGGGAAAAGGCACTGTTCCCGAGGGAAGTGCACGACGAAGCCGCGGACAAAAGCTAGTTATAAATAAATCCCGAGTTTTCTTTGTCATGTCATTTGTCATAATACTTGAGAATGAATAGCGAAAAAAACCGGTCAAGTGCGAGTTGAACTCGCGTGGAGAGGGTTCCTTGCAATGTTAATATTAATTTTGAATCACATTAACATTAAAATAAAACTAAAATACAAAACTATTAAAAATAAATAATAATTTCTTTCTAAATGTCTCTGGCCTTAAAACAAAAGAAAACAGGTACCTAAAAATATAATTAACCATATAGAAATTTGTAAGGATTTGTGAGGATTATGAGAAAAAAAAAACTGTTGTCGAAGGAAAAGTTGGTAAGAGATAAATTAAATAATAAGGCAATAGGTATTATATGTAGGTTTATAGGTTTTCACATGGATTTAAAAAAAATTGTCTGGGTAGAGACCACGCGCGCGTTTTCCAAATTCTAAGGGTATTCATAATAAAATGTACCTATAATAGAAATAATTTGGTAATTTACAATAAACTACGTTACATCAAACTTGCCTTACACCTGCCATAAGTTTCTCATTTGTTTTCTTCCCGACAATTTCAAAGCCTCATAAACAAAAGCCCAGAGCTGTACTTCACGTAGCCTTAAAAAGCCCATCTTGTATAGTTGAAGACTCCGGCTGAAAGCCTTTGTTACGGGCAAGAAATATGATAATGTTTATGAGATAAAGATGTTGCAGGCTTTTTAGACTAACTTTACGAACTATATCTCTTGAATACCCTTGTTTAGGGTTCTTTTTTAGATCCTAAATAAAGAATTGTCGACCACCGTGGCTTAATGGTTAACATGTCTGTCCGCTACTCCCGAGTATCGTCCCGAGTTCGATCCCCGATCAGGTCAAGATGAAAAATGATCTTTTTCTGATTGACCTGGATCTTGGATGTTTATATATGTATTTGTTATAAAATATATTATCGTTGAGTTAGTATCCCATAACACAAGTCTCGAACTTTCTTTGGGGCTAACTCAATCTGAGTGGTTTGTCCCTATATATATACCTACTAGCTGTTCCCCGCGGCTCCGCCCCGCGTGGGACTCGGTTATAGCGCCCAAAAGTAGCCTATGTTTGACCTCAGGTCGTTAACTACATCCCTACCAAATTTTATCACAATCGGTCCAGCAGTTTAGCCGTGAAGAGGTGACAGACAGACAGACAGATTTTCGCATTTATAATATTAGTATGCATACATTCATTTATCAGGTTAGACGGGGTAGACAAACGTGTCTTCTAAATAAGTAATTTTTTTAAAGTGATTGCTACCGAACTAACGGCTTAACCTGCCTTTCGAAGCACGAAGGAGCTCAAGAACACCACTAATGGCGACCAATCGTTAGTCGCTTGACTGTTTGACTTATCGCAAAATGAATTTCTTACAGGCCACGCACATTTTACCCCCCATTTTGATTACCTACACTGGACACACAAGCACAAACATACACGGAAGCATAGATTTAAAACAAAAATATCTGTCGTGCGCGCGCTTTCGTAATTCTACGCAAATGTGCGATGTTTGAACTATTCCACAAGGTTAATAAAGCCTAATTCTGTTCGGAGGCAAAGTAAACTTGACTTAATGGTTCCAATGAATATTTATCACCCTTACAGCTTGAAATAATGTGACTGCTTTATATTAAAGAAACCATTCAGAAGGTAAGCAAACAGGCATACGGCCCACTATGGACGCGTGTAAAAGCATAACAGCAGTGTCACATATGTGATGCCGGCTATTTTTTAGCTGTTAGCGTCATTAAAACTCAGAGATACTTAGAATTAAAGACACAGATTAACCAAAACAAATCTGAGATAAATAATTAACTATCAGGGACAGGAATAATAGGGACAAATAATACAGATTGAGTTAGCCCTAAAGTATGTTCGAGACTTGTGTTATTGGATACTAATTGAACGATACTACAATATGTAACAAATACATATATAGATAAACATCCAAGACCCAGGTGAATCAGGATAAGATCATTTTTCAACTTGACCTGATCGGGGATCGAACCCGGGACCTTCTGAGTAGAATCGGGCGTGTTAACTATTACGCCCCGGAGGTCGTCGTCAGGTGTAATTTGACAAATTAATTTATTAATCAAAACTTTTTTGTTTCATAAAGTATAAAATACTCATTCTCCTAAAAACGTTCGTATCAACGTCCGTCATTTATTTATAACAAAAAAATATAAATTCAGAAATGCAATAACTTATTCATTACCAAACGAGATTTATGTGACAGGAGACAGCCCTAATACGCATTATCATAAACCAATTTGTAATAAACACGTACGAGGCAGTGGGTAGACAGCAGTCGTCTTTGATTGATAAGACAGTAGTACAATCTGCGGCCTTAGACAAGTTTGAATGTCGAACGCTCAGAAGCGATTCTTATTTATGCTTCGCTAACAGTTCAGTCACACATAGCGAATAGGTACTCGCTGCAAATAATAGTCGCAGCGTCAGCGATGCCAGCCTGTCGCACACAGCGAGTTCTAAACGAGCGATTCGACAGTGTTGGTGCGCAAATTCAAAGATAGTCGTATGTTGTGGTTGTTCGCAGCGAGCACCATGTTACACATAGCAATTTATAGTGAAAAGTGCGCATTTGTAGCGAGTAAAATTGCATTATGTTCTTATGATTGAAACTATTCGCAGCGAATAGGCTGTCTCTTAAAGCGAATATTCGCGATTAAAAGGCATTCGCAGCGAGTACGAAGAATGCATGAGAAGTTATTCCTTAGCGTTTGACACTTGGCTACGGTAGGTCTAATATCTATGAAGTGAAAACGTCAGACGCATTGACATGACAATGATTTCGTGTTTCAGAGGACACATTAATCTGTTGGTTTTGGCTGCCGTATAGCTGTCATTTTTTTAAAAATAAAGTAAATCTTTATTCAAATCACATACACATAATCGCGTCTTTATCCCATGCCGGGAAGAAAGAGCCTAGAGCCATAAGACCTAAGGCTACATTTAGCATAATGATAGTTGAAACAGGAAATCAATAGTGATGGGTTCCTACCCGCATCGCCTATGTCATAATTCCCCCATTCGCCGATTCCCTCATTCGACTTTTACGGCTTGCGGGGAAAGAGAAGCAGCTGATACATTTAATGTTTTTCTTTTTCTCCCAGACCAGCGTGGAAGGAAACATACTCTTTATTATATTAGTATAAATAACCATTTCTTATGATTGATGGAGGATCACTTAGATCTAATACCGTCATTTGGGTATCTATCATACGGATTGCTATCATGTTAGAAGCAAGATACAAATGAACAATCATTTATCATATCTACTTTCCTACTCCTGATATTTTTTTAATATATACTAGCTTTTACTTCAAACTTTGCTCATTTTTTTATCTCACGAAAGCTGATGAAACCAACTCTGCATCTTTAATGGTTCTACCAACTGCCTCAGTGGTTCAGTAGTTAAGGCCTGTAGACCCGAGGGTTGTGAGTTCTATTCCCATGGGAAGCAAACTTTGTTAAGTTGTTTCCAGTTTGGTTAGGATATTGCTTGATTCGCCTGATTGTCTGCCGCTGGACCGATTTTTATGAAATTTGGTATGGATAAGTTAAGGAGCAAGAGTTAAACATAGGCTACTTCTGCGAGCGATAAAAACAAGACCCGCCAAGAACCAAGACCCAAGAATAAGCTAACGGAGACTATAAGTAGAAGTGGCATAGTGTGTCACTGGTTTTGGCTTGCAAGCCAACGTTTTATTCAGAAAAAATGGTGAAATTAAACAACTAATCAGTAGCGCCATTTTAGCTTTTTGTGTTTCAATGTCTACTCATGTGATCCAAGCATTGAGGCTCTGACAGCTAATCAGTAGATGTCGGACTGTGTGCAGGCTATGTGTTCAGCCTGTACGGTGTATTGTCTCAATTAATTAATGAGAACAATGCTACTAATCAGTCTGTAGTTCTATATAGATAACTAGCTGTTGCCCGGGGCTCCGCTCTAGTGGGAGTTTCGGGACAAAATATAGCCAATGTGTTGTTCCAGGATCTAAATCTCCGATTTGGCTGAAATTTGGGATGGAGCAAACTCCATCCCAAATTTCAGCCAAATCGGTTCAGCCGTTTTCCGTATATAGTATAAAACAAAGTCGCTTTCTCTGTCCCTATGTCCATTTGTATGCTTAAATCTTTAAAACTACGCAACGGATTTTGATGCGGGTTTTTAATAGATAGAGTGATTAAAGAGGAAGGTTTTTATGCCCATGCGAAGTCGGGGTGGGTCGCTAGTTAAGTATAAACGAAGAGGCAAAGTGGCGCGTGCGAGCTGTTGAGATTTCAACCTTATACGGATGAATCTATCACCATGCTTTAATTGTATCGCCATGACAAAACTGTGTTGCCTATCCGCTATCAAAGAAAATGCTGAGATAAGATAATTACCTATGTACCTACATCGGGAAGTTCGGGAACCACACGGCACAAAAGAAATAATTAACTTAAATAAATAAATAAATCTGAAATAAGACATTAAAAATAATAAACTAATTTTCTGGAGAATTTTATAAATTTCCGCCCTTGTGTGAGAAACTTCGTTCCAAATTCTTATTTATTCATATTTTGATGAATTTCCGTTTTTTCCGCGGGAAAATTGTCCCTTGTGTATACAGTCTTTTATAGTCTGTCCTCGGAAAGCAATTTACTACTTCGAAATACATATTTCATGTCGTTTCGCGAAATTGTATGAATTGCTTCGATTTGGCGATGTCAGTACAAGCTGGTGATATAGAAAAATGGAATAATTTTATTGTTTGATGTTACAGGGACATATCACAGGTAAAAAATTACTTTTACAATAAAAAAAATACATATACCTACCTATTATGTTAATAAACATAGGTACTTAAGCATACTCCGTTTAGTTGTTTCCAGTTTGGTTAGGACATTGCAGGCTTGAATCACCTGATTGTCTGGTAATAAAGATAAGTCCGTGCTTCGTAAGGCACATTAAGCCGTTGATTCCGGCTGCCATCTGGTAGTCGTTAAAGGAACCACATCAGAGGTTGAAGGCGGTTCCGAAGAACTTGACAACTGTGATGTGTTAAAAAATAAGTCAAATAAAAATAACCCTAAAACTATTTACAATTTGAAATGCTGGCCGCATTTTTCAGATTGCAATTCAATTTTACAAAAAAAGGAATCGAAATTCAAAATTCACTCTTTGAATGGCATCTACGGATTACTTATGTTTCTAAATTTTCATCATATCTTTAGTGTAATTAGGTAGCGCGCTGCCTACATGTGGCTTAAATATTTTGTTATCACCCAGTAATTTCCTTGCCTCTCTCCTTTAAAGAGCTGGATAACCTAAGCAAAGCAGATGAACTTAATGCAAAGGTCCATTTATAGTGTTATAAGTTAGGTGAGAGTCTACGTGAAAATTTTGTCTCTTGCAAGTCGGATATAGAGACTATTTTTTTTTAATACTAATATATGTGTAGATATAGATTTAGAAAGTCTACTTCGGAACCAGTACAATGATGATAGTTTGTTTTGTGAGATATATAAATAAAAATAAAAAAATGTGATTTATTATACCAGGCATCAACGACATTTTTTTTTTGTTTGTATTGGTTATAAGAATTATTAGTGAATTAAGACTGTTTGTAACGTTATTATAGTAAGCAGATATTTTTATTTTATTTAGTAAATAAAATCGCCCTAACTCTTGTCAATTAAAAAGTAATTTACCTTATTTTAAATTTAGAACAACATATACCGCAAAACACTAAACTTATCACAGCAAAAATACCAGGCCACTTATATCATTACAACGATAAACCTTAACTCCACTTAACACTAACACCAAGCAGACGACAAAGGACTCTAACTCTATTAGAATAAAGTCGATAAACGAACGATGATTTACCGAACCACCTGTGGATTCGAAAATTAAAATTATTTATAATTTGATTATTTAATAGAAGTTTGAATTAGGAATGGAATTATTAAGGTGTGGTTTGATTGTGTGGGATGGTTAGATTTAAGGGTGCGCGGCGACCAGCCCTTGCGGAGGCTCGGCGGCTACTGGGGCCACTGTTTCACAGATATTTGGTAGCAAGGATAAGCAGACGAGTCACCGGATTTATCGTACGACCGGTCGAAATCCCGAAGGATGTGATGTAAAATCTTTTGTCGGATTTTAATTGCTTGTCGGATCGGATTAAGGAATGTTTGCTATAGAATTTCAGTTTATTTTTATGGGAAAAGTTTTTTAACGAAGACGTTCGAAGCATAACGATTTTCACAATAGATTGTTCAAATACTTTGAATCTGTTGGGTGAGTAAGGCTCTGAAATGGAACTCTTTTGTTTGTTCAAATCGCGACCAAAAATAACAAAACCATAAACCACGGTGGAGCTAAACTCAAGTTGAAAGTGTCACTAGCGGCGACCAATCCTAATCAAACCACGTCCTCCATCGCTTGACAAGCACGATTGTAACGAACATGCATACCCCGATATGCTGTCAAGTTCCTCGTATACTTAAATATTAGTTCCTTTCTCATGACAAGGAATTTAATATGGGAGCTATTGTTGTTTGAACACGACAGAAGAATTTAAATATTTCTTGTCGTTCAAAAGATAAGAATTCTGTTTTACTTGGAGCCGTCTCTTCTTTGAGCGTGTTTCCTAGTTAAATTAACTGATTACCCTCCAAAGCCCAGAATGGCCATTGATATTGGTTATTACTTCATGCAACACGGTGGCTTAGGTACTACCGTCTCTAAAAACTATGCAAGAACAAGTAAGCGAGACAGCCCAAGACATGATGAGACAGAAGCTGGCCTTAGCCCGAGAAGAAGGCAAGCGAGGCGTACGTGTGAACGTAAGCCCCCTAAAGATGGGGGAGAGTTATTAAAATGCAATGATTGCATAGATAGGCGACACTATAGATGGAACTGGAAAAAGATGCGAAATGCAGGTACAGCGCACTCTCCCGAGATTCGGCTCGTATAACTGAGAGGTTGGTAGAGCCATGGGAGGTGGAGGGAGCCCAATACATGATGTAAGGCGACATCTCCCTTACTCAAACGTTCTTACATGGTTTTAAGAGATGGTGGTAAGCACCCCGGAAGGGAGTAGCCACACGCTGAGTTCCTTTCTGTCAAAGTATAAGCCCATTCGGCAAATGCAATGTTTTAATGTATTAGTGTGTGTTTTCTGCACACTAATTATTTGCTGGTTTGTTTATTTTTTTAATGTGTTATTATCACCATTTAGTTTTATCTTTGTTTAGTTGTTTCCAGATTGGTTAGGACATTGCAGGCTTGAATCACCTGATTTTCTGATAATAAAGATGATTGCGTACTTCGGAAGGCACGTTAAGCCGTTGGTCCCGGCTGTCATCTGGTAGTCGTTAAAGGAACCACGTCAGAGGCCGAGAGGCGGTTCCGAAGAACTCTGACACCAGGGTGTGCATGATCGATTGACCGTGACGTCTACTTGATGTATGATAAGGTGGCAGTATAAGTTTTGTACGTATGCAGAACTGTACTTGTGCGTATTTCCCCCCGCAAAAACACCAGATCAATTGTAATATTAAAATATCACTAAAGAAAGCCGTGTTGCTGAAAAGGCTATTACAATGGAGCTACCATCTGACACTACAAGAACATCGGACCTTCGGATCCAGGCGTATTAGTTGCCAACGGATTTTTTTTTTGTCAAAGATATTACACTTTTTTGGATAACAATTCATGGTGAGTGATGATAGCATAAGACCGAGTTAAATGAAAGAGCCTGACAAGAAATGCGGTCCATAAGTAGATGGGATCAAGACCTAGCGAAGTATCTTGTATATGATTTTCACGTGCTTATAATCTAGTTTGCAAACAAATCGCTCGACAAATCGAGTAAATAGCAACAATCACGCAAACTGGGACTTCTGAGGACGACTTAGGGCTTCAGCAATTAATTCCTAATCAAGTTAGCGGTTGAAATGGCAAGTCGTTGGTAGGACTTGCCTGCTGGTACAATTTTTTAGTGATTATCATTAATTTTAGAAAATCACTTAGGTTATCTTTGTTTTTTTTTTAACAAAAACTATTTTTGAAACATTATTTCACTAAACAATAGATTTGCAGGTCATTTAAAATTAGTAAATAAATAAAAACAGATAATATTTATGTTTTAAAATTGCAGGATTTACAGGCCTCTCACAAGCACGGCTCTTTCCGTTTTCTTCCCTGTTTTTCTACCCACTGCCTGCACGGATGAAGGGACCGAAGGCCGTACAGTCCGATTATTCCCAATAAGCCCCTCTAGCACTGTCCCCTGTGGGAACTGGGAATTCCCAGTCCCGGGTGACAAATTGTTCCAACTCCCTTTCCCGATTCGAACCAGACTTAGTTGTCTGCTCTTGACTGTACACTCAAACAGTATGACCTAGAAAAAGTATGAAACACAGGGACTTCTTCAAAATCCTTTTTTTTCATATCTGAAAGTGACCACTTAAATCCAAATTGACAGCTTGTTTTTTTCATTCAGATCTCTCTGGATCCGGAGTATGGCCTTTAGGGTTGCATTTCAATAAGCGATTTTTTAAGATGTGAAATTGAAAAGTTTAGTTCTCGTAGGAAAATAAAGAGAATATTTTCACACTATTACTCCATTATGGCTCCAAATGAAAACCTATTCGCCTATTCCATTTTCCACCGAACAAAAGCTGAAGGTGTGAGCGTCCGCATAATGTGTTTGAGTGAGTGTCAGCCAAATGGATTGCAAATGGCGTTTGGCGGGAAATATGTGGTTTTTAGATCGAAGTGACGTGGAAAAAATGGGTAAATATGAGCAAAATATAGTCATATCTTCTCAGTTAACAATAAATTATTCACGCATTAAAAACAGTTAAAATTGAACAAGTAAAGTAAACGGGATGAAATGGAAAAAAAAATATTTTAATTAGTTTGTTTGTAATTTTGGATTCGGATATTAAAGTACATAAACCAATAGCAAATCGGACATAGGACAGCAGTTGCGGAATCATAAACATTATTACGCGATTTTATGGATATCTACCGAGAATAAGATACCTTAAGAAGAGACTTTTAAACTAATAAATATCAAAATGTCAATATTCTTTTGATAGACAATAGTACAAATGCAGCATACTTATTGTACTTATAATAGCAAATGCTTATTAAAATTGTACTATTTCTGTGAAATATCAACTTTATAAAACACATCATAGGGCTAAGCTACAAAAGGCTTGTAGAGGCCTGAGTTATTTCAATCCTACCTCAGGCACCATAATTTTATATTCCTTTCTTATTATAATGTTTTAAAATAAGTTTATTACTTAACTTTATTTAAATAAATAATATTTTTATAGTTAAATAACCATTATTTTAATTTAAACTTAATGTAATAAAGTTTAAATTAAAATAATGGTTATTTAACTTAATAAATAAGAATAAGTAAAGATATTATCGATTAATAAGTATTTAAATATTATTTAAAAATCACAAAAAAGCAGATAAATTATTGTATACAAAAAAATATAAACAGTAATTAATAAATAAGTAAAATTTAATAAATATATTGACGGCATTGCAAACACGATTGTTGTTTTCTAAAATAAAAAATCGCATACACGTTTTTTATAAACTCCAGGTGTGTTTTCCTAAATTATTATCCACCGTGCACCTTGCATTTGTACTTTGGCAAACTTCCAATGCAATGAAACTATTCAATATACAGTAAAGACACTGACTGCGATTTTATAGCCTAAAAAGTTGTATAAAGTTATTAACCGACCTCAAAAAAGGAGGAGGTTCTCAACCCGTCGGAATGTTTTCTTTTTTATGTATGTTACCTGATTACTCGAAGACGCCTGGACCGATTTGAAAAAATATTATTTTTTGTTTCAAATTTGTGACTTTGCAACTAAATTTGGTTTTAGAGGTCCGTGCACAGCAAAACAATTTTATTATGTGCTAGCGACCCGCCCCGGCTTCGCAAGGGCATAGAAACCTTCCTCTTGAATTACTCTATCTATTTAAAAAAACCGCTCAAAATCCGTTGCGTAGCTTTAAAGATTTAAGCATACATTACATAGGGACAGAGAAAGCGATTTTGTTTTATACTATGTAGTGATAGTGATAGTAGTTGCTATTATGCACAAATATTAACGTGGAGGGCGGGCAATGGGTGAAACTTACCCAGCAAAAGATGCTCTGAAAACAAAAGCATTCCCAATGAGGGTTGGCGTCAAGCAGGTGGCCAGTATTAAAAAATGCCAAATCAAGGAGATAGTAACAACTAGACGAGAGAGACCTAATCCAATTACGATTCCTAAGCCGTCTTGAATACAAATTTGGCGGGAACTCAGACAGCTGTGGACTAAAACTTTACTAGTTTGAGACTTGGCCTCTCAGAAAATTTTCGGCTAAGTGGAAATAATAGACAGACGATTCGTAAACGTTTTGATTTAAAACTAAAATACTTACAATAATGTCTTGTTAGTTGAGTGAGGCTGGTACTTACCTGTAAAAAAAAACAGACATCATTAAAAATGTCTACATTATGATGTTTATGTCAGTTACATAGTTAGATTTTTTTTATAACTTCAATAATGAGTTTTTTCCTCGTATTCAAATAGAAATTTAGAAAATAATTTTAAATGATGCCTGATACACACAGTATGGCCTAATTACGTTATAACTAAACATCATTTTGTTCTCCGTCTAATGTGGCGCAAGCTAGAAATGTCATTATTGGCGACCAATCCAAGTCAGGCCACGGCCGTCATCGCTTGACACGCACGATTATTATGCACGTGGAAGACTAGGCTGTTGAGCTCTTGAACATTACACTGTTTTCTACATAAGAGCTTCTGTTACAGTTGTCTTGTCCCGAGACATTATTTTTGCTTAAAATAGAATTTCAACAATCACGATGATTATAATTTGGTGATTACCAATAAATAATTGAGAATTAACAAAAAAAATTTTCTATCAAATTTATTTCGAAAATTTTACAGCCATTTTACGCCAATACTAATAACGCCCGTGATCCACCATTTGGGTATATTTTGCTAAAAAGGTCAGTACGATGTTAAGGTGAGCCTCACCGGCCACGGAAACGTTATAAATAGTGGCCATTTTATCATAAACGTCGGATAAATGAATACGTTTTTGTTACTTATTTTCTTTCCCTCCACCTAAACGCCCGAAAAGCCGCAGCAGTTTTGCTGGTCACCAATCCTTGGAAACTGGAAATGCTGCTGCTGCTAGATTGGAGAAGTGGAAGGCCTGTTATCCCCTAACATCAGCATGTCTATCACCAGCAAAGAAACTCCCTCCTGGCAGTAACCCTGGCAGTAACCTGGGCAATCTGGAAATCTCTCAACAGACTTAGGGCTGGTGTCGAAAGATGCCGGGAAAGCTGTGCTAGGTGGGGTTTCTCTGACAGCAGCCTGTGTGACTGCGGCGCGGTGCAGTCGATGGCTCACCTACTGTCGTGCCCTAGCTGCCCTGTCTCCTGCACAATAGAGGACTTGAACGAGGCAAACGACCGGGCGGTGGAGGTGGCCAAGTACTGGGCAAAGTCAATATAGAGTCCATATAGCCATTTTGACTCGAAAAGAAGAAGACTTATTTTCTTTAAAAGTAATAAATATTGTGTACAGATATTTAAGGTTCTGATTCCGTCCTCGCAGTCGGGTAATAAGAATGTTTAAATGGTATAAAAATACATGAACCGTGTACGTTTTTCGACAAAACCTGCAAAAACCGTAACGGACACAGTATGGTGACGCAGCGAACAAAACACATTTACATGTTAAATATATTCAGAGCTTCCGTGACACACTATTTATAAAACAAAGTCGTTGTTATGATACATTTATTTAGAGTTCGTGGCAATTACCGCAGACTTTTTTGTTAATATCGTTATAAGATCTAGTCCTTACAGTAATTACGTTAATGTATACTCTTATATTGATATACCTATATTTTGCTGACATAGTCCAGAGGATTAGCTCTTTGAAATGAAGTGGGCGTTGCACATAGCGCGGCGAACCGATGGCCGATAGGTAAGGGCAGAAAGATTATCGAATGGCGACCACGCAATGGATATGTGTAATAATATATATATAAATGCAAGTACAGCGCACTCTCCCGAGATTCGGCTCGTATAACCGAGAGGTTGGTAGAGCCATGGGAGGTGGAGGGAGTGACCAGATGGTCAGATGACCTGACGAAGGCCGCCGGCAGGCGCTGGATGCAGGCCGCTTCCAACCGGTCATTTTGGAAATCCAAGAGGCCCATGTCCTGCAGTGGACAGCCTGCGGCTCAAATGATGATATATATTCTTATATAAACTTACAGATGCATTACATCAAGCTCTAAAACTGAAATCGAACTGAAGAAACGAAACCGACCAACGCTGGACTAGCAATCACGAAATGGAGTAGCCCCCTTGGTAAGAGAACAGTTGGCAAACCGAAGAAAAATAGGTGAGTGAAACAAAGAAGATTAGCTGGAACGAACTAAATAAAAACAGCAAGCGATAGAAAATTGAAGAAGTTTGAGGAGGCAAATAAAAGGGATTCTTACAAATAGAGCTTAAACTTCTTTGTGCAAATTTTAATAGTGTAAACAATTTTTATAAGAAGCTACCTATTGCCCGCGGCTACGCCCGCGTGAACTTCCCTCGGGAACAGTACTTTTTCCCGGAATGAAAGGTACCCTATGTTATTCCCCTGGTTCTAAGCTACCGTCCCACCAATTATCAGCCAAATCAGTTGAACCGATTTTGAGTTATAAATAGTGTAGCTAACACGACTTTCTTTTATTAGAAGATAAAAGACTTTTATTTTCTTAACTTTTAAAAAGTAGCCTATGATATAAGCAGGTGTCTAGCCTGAAAAGTACAATAAAGGAGATATTATAAACATAAATTATGCAACAGACTTTTCGCTTAAGTAATATCTTTAAGACTACATGTAAATATAATTAATAGTATAATTTTTTTTTTCATTGTAATTTTTCCATTATTTTCGTGTTTAAACCGAAAACATGCATGCACATTTTTCCGCTGTGGAATTTTAAAGTTCACCTCCAACAATTTCAAAGGAAATAGCAAAAATAAACGAAAGAAATTTGTATTTGCATATATTTACATTTCAAGTAAACATGTCAAGGTGAACCGAATAGAGAGTAGTACAAATAGCTTCAAATTATATGTTACATTTTTTAGTATTGTATATTATGTAACATACACACTAGTAGTTCGCCGCAAGCTTAGACCTCGGGACTATAAGTAGTCTGATTTGGTTTTATACACAGTTCACTTCCCTAAATAACAACTAGATGGCGTTATTCTAACTTAGAAGTTAAGAACGCGCTATGATTTTGTTTGCTACAGAATTGTGGACATTCTTATTGATATTTCAAAAACTACGAGCTCGATTTTGATGCCTAATAAACTTAAAAATTCTATTGATATTGCCTATATGCCTACCAAATTTCATCAAAATCGGACCATCGGTTCGGCAGTTATTGTACATTTATACATAGACACATAAAAGCACATAGAGAGTAATCACGTCTTTATCAGGTAGACAGAGCTTAGGACCATTAGACCTTTAGGCCGCGTTTAGCATGATGATAGTTGAAACAAGAAATCAATAGTGATGGGACTGATGGGTAGCTACTTAGCTGCTTCGCCTATGTCAAGATTCCCCCATTCGCCAATTACCTCGAATATTATGTATGTTAGGCAAATAATCAAGGGTTAGACCATAGATTTAAAAAAAAAATTGCGGAGACCGCGCGCGATTCGAACTTCTTTGGGTTAGACAATGCTTTTACGAGTTGCCTATCGTACTATAAATAAATAAATATAAATTTATAGGGCAAATCACACAGATTGAGTTAGCCCCAAAGTAAGTTCGAGGCTTGTGTTATGGGATACTAACTCAACGATATTATATTTATTTATTTGTTTTACGGTTGTCTTACAGCTTAATATAGTATAGTATAGAATATAATTAGAATGTTGGACTGTGCCAATAACAAGACTCCACCAATTAAAAGTTTTAAGAAAGGAAAGATTTTTTTAATCTGTCTATGTTTGCATGGATACATACCATGCTTCATGGGAAAGTGCATGAAGTTTACAAATTTAAAGTTTTATTATGTTATCCTTTTTTATGTTTATTAAATTTGTAAATATACTCTATTAAATGGCATGAATAAAAAAATAATGAATTTGAATAAAATTTATAATTTGCAAGCCACAGCTGGTAATAACTAACATTAATAACGTTTTCTTTAATCAGGGGCTAAAATTTATTTAATTTTTAAATAAACAATGTAAAGTCTAAATACTAAGCATAAGCAACTAGGGATCATTTTGAGACACCTTAATGAGCTTACACTTGAGCACTCCCTGGGGATTTGTGTCGGTTTGTTCACGAGCTGAGAGTAATTTCGAACTCTCCCACAAGAGAGAGATAAGGACCTTGTAAGAATCATACTTATTAGGAAACTGTAAGTGTTATCAGTGCTTTTATTCAATAAATAAATAAATACTCTATTATTTGAATGTTAATTAAAAAAACATGCTGGCTTGTGGAAAGTGAGGTTAAAATAAGTAGTTATTTTCCTAGCTTTATGTGTCCCACTGCTGGGCCTCCCCTCTTATCTTCCATGCGTCCCTGTCCTATGCCGCTTCTCTCCTATTTTTTTCGGAGAATGTTGTTATTAAAAAAGAAAAAAAATTGATAAAATTTTAGAATATTTTAGGTTACAGTAGGCGTCAGGATCATTGGACCAAATGCGACATTTGATGTTACAAATTCATCAATTTTGATCCAGGGGTCCTAATTCTTATCAATATACGGGCGACAGAGTATTATATATAAACTTTTTTACTAAAAATCAGATCAACACTGTTTAAGACTGCCTTCAGGCATCTGACACAGCCTCACGACCGCCATCTAGCGATATCAGAGTGAGAAACCATAGTTTAAAGTGCCTTTTGAGGAAGAGCTAATAAAATATCACTAGTAGCTATAAATCCAAGTCAGGCCTCGCTAACCGTTTGACAAGCACGATCTTACAAACACGCAAGCCCGGTTAGGCTATCGATATCCTTGAAAAAACCTTATACCAGTATTGGCCGCTAAAATCTCAACATATAATAAAACAGTATAAAAATTTTGCCTGTACATTTAGTAATTTTGAATGAAATGGATAGACACTTAAAAAGAATAATAGATAGCAAAAAAGTTTTTTTTTTTTTAATTTTTGTTCTTTTGTATGTATAACCTCGCTTATCTCCGATAGTACTGAACCGATTTTCTAAAAAGTTTCCGTTATTGTCATGACAAAAGAAAACGAGGTGTTACGTGAAGATCCAGCGGGTTTGTGGGGAACAACTCCTTAAATTCCCACAGGAACGGGAGCGAAGCCCACGCGCACAAAGTCGCGTGCTACAGCTAGTACTAAAATATAAAAGTAAATATAATAAAAACTATATCACATTTCTTCAAATGTTAAAGTCGAGACTTACAAAAGCATAAACAATAATACTTTCGTAAGCAGGCTGTTATCGTAGCAGATTGCTACGCATAAATCTCGTAGCAAGCTCTACGAAATACGCTACGAACTATTGCTCCACGATTCTTTTTATATTAAGTCTGCCTACTATATAGTAAAGTAGTATTTAATTTTAGTTGTTTGCCTCAAGACCCAGATTCAACCGTAGGGTTCTATTATCTGACTACTATTTGTATTTGTTTAGTTTATATTTACAATTTTATCAAAATGAATAAAACTCAGAATAGTCAACTATTGAGAATATTCAATAAAATGGTCAAATAAAGACACGATATTGGAAGCAGTATAAAACGGAATATATGGCGAAACTTTACTTTTCAGACGGAGTTGCAATCTAGTTCAATTTGACTGACAAATGTTACTAGAACTTCTTATTGTTAAAGTTTAGAAGGCTATTTATCATCAGATAATAAGGCTGAAGGGTTCAGTATAAGAGTTTTACATAGAGTATGTACAGTCGGGGGGAGATGAAGCTGACGCCGATCACTATGGCAGGTATAGTATAGTGTATTATAACTGTCACCGACTGTTGTAGAAACTTTTTCTAATTGAATAAAAAAAAAAAACATTATAAACCCGCTTTATTATGATATCAAAAATCAAACGAGGAATCGCTTTGAGAAACTGGGGGCTTAGCCAAAGTCACAATCGCAAAACGTTAACAAGACACAAGAACATTCATTCATTCTTTTCGTGTCGGTGTCATGGTCATTCGACCATGCACACCCTGGTGTCAGAGTTCTTCGGAACCGCCTCTCGACCTTTGACGTGGTTCCTTTAACGACTACCAGATGGCAGCCGGGACCAACGGCTTAACGTGCCTTCCGAAGCACGGAATCATCTTTTTTGTCAGACAGTCTGGTGATTCAAGCCTGCAATGTCCTAACCGAACTGGAAACAACTAAAAAAGTATGCTTCCCGTGGGAATTGAACCCTCGGCCCCCGGGTCTACAGGCAAACGCCTTGACCACTGGACCACGAAGGCAGTTAAGTTAATAAGATTGACCACGTGATTTACTGCAGCTTATGTCAATCCCATACATTTTGTTCTTGTCGACATTCGTTAGCGTTTTGAAATTGTCACTTGGCTACGGATGTTGATGTGGAATCCACGTAGCGATTTGTTCTTCCACCGCATACTACCGCTATAAATCTTCTAACACATTTATCACTAGCAAATGTTTTGCGGCAAAAGGTATGTTTTGCTTTCTGATTGTCGTCGTCTGTTTCCATATCTTTTTTATTTTAAAATATATATATATATTTAATGATATTTGTTTAAGAATGTTTAAACATCTTATTAAATATAAGTCAAATAATAAATTCATGTATCAAGACATCTTTATTCATTAATTAACACATTACGAGTATATATAAAAAAAAACAACACTAAAAAACCAAAAAACTTAACTAAACTATAAACAAAAAGCCTTAACAAAAAAAATACTTAAAAATAAAAAATCATTGCCATCGGAAAATGTTCCCAAAAGCCTGGTAGTAAAATATGTATCAAAATAGTTAGTAAGTAACAATATAGAATTAATCTTAAAAATATCACTACATAGTATAAAACAAATTAGCTTTCACTGTACTTATGTCCTATATAACCTAGTTTGTAACAAAATTATGTATATATTTGTTTGGTGCAATAAAGAGTTTTTCTATTCTATTCTACTCTATTCTATTCTATTCTATTCCATTCTATTCTATGTCCCTATGTATGCTTAAATCTTAAAAAAAATTACGGATTTTGATGCGTTTTTTTAATAGATAGTGATTCAAGAGGAAGGTTTTTGTCCATGCGAACCCAGGGCGGGTCGCTAGTATTATATAAAGTAAGTAAAATGCTAGAAATTTTGTAGCAAATTGCTACTGTTTCTTGCAAAATATACCATTTTTATAACGAATAGGGAGCTCTTTTGCCACGCAATTATCTCGAAACAATACACTGAGTCAGTTCGAGGAAAGAGTTCATTAAGATCATAATAATAGCCTCAGAAACTAGGTTGTTTTGCAATAAAACTCTATTTTAAAATATTATTCTCTCGCAACTTGTTGCCAAGAGAGAATAAATAATGAATAATAATAATAAATATATAGGGACAAATCACAGAATATTAACAGTCACAAATTTAACTCAAAAACGGCTGAACCGATTTGGTTGAAAACTGGTGGGAAATTAGCTTAGAACCAGGAGAAGGACATACGATACCTTTCATCCCGGGAAAAAGCACTGTTCTCTAGGGAAGTTCACGCGGGCGAAACCGCGGGGAAAAGCTATTATATTATAAAAAAAAGTACTTAAAAATAAATTTGGTCGCATATGAAGAAATATATACGACTAAATTTATTTTATACCGAGGCTTGGAAACATCTAGTTTAAGCAGTCTACTTCTCAGTTTAATGTTTCCGGATTTGTAGTCTTAACGCAAATGGTGCCTCCAAAGCTCCAGACTTAAAAGCCTTGTTTTTAACACATTTCGTGAAATGTTGGTAGAAAATATCCCATTTTTAACGCATATCCCAACTAATATTATAATGTATAGTGAGTTTGTGTATTTGTTTGTTTGTTACCTATTCATGCCCTATATACTGAACCAATGATCCTGAAGTTTCGCATACACATAGCTAGGAGTATTGAGAAGGACCCTAGGTACCCTATATTGATGACGGAATGAAAGGTATTTCATCCCGAGGGAACATTACGCGAAGCCGCGGGCAAAAGCTAGTCACGATAATAAAGGAGGTGTTTTTCTCCAATCGCATCAAAAAGGTTAAATCATCATCATTATTGAAACAGGCTGTCCACAGCTGGACATAGGCCTCCCCCAGAATGATCGGTTGAAAGCGGCCTGCTGCGTTCAGCGCTTGCTTGCGACTTTCTTTAGTCTAATGATCTGGGGGCTTAGGCAAAGTCACAATTTGAAAACGCTAACGAATGTCGACAAGAATAAAATGTATGGAATTGACATAATATCGACAACTTGATTTACCGTCTTATCGACATTCGAATTTTGAAATTGTGACTTTGGCTAGCTTAGCTAAGTGACAATTTCAAAACGCTAACAAATGTCGACATGAACAAAATGTATGGGATGGTTATTAAGCTGCGGTAAATCACGTGGTCAATCTTAAGTCAATCCCAATACATTTTGTTCTTGTCGTTTTCGTTAGCGTTTTGAAATTGTGACGTTGGCTAAGCCTCCTGGTCGTTGGATGTCCAATGCTGTGCTTGCCGTGATACAATTAACTTAGATATTTTAAAACAAATATTCTTATAACTCGCACTAACATACAGGGAAAAGTTTAAATTATGACTACGCTCGTATTTCACAGTTATCTCCGACATAAAGCTAACACACTTTATCTGTACTATAAATATTCAAAAGCTGAGCTTTCGGGAAACTTTGGCTCTAGAACTTACGCTTGTACAGAATAAGTAAGTAATAATAAAGGCTACTTTGTGGCCTATATTATGCTTTTTTTTAAAAATTTTATTACAGACCTACTTCTAGAAAAGGAGATTATCAATTTAACGAACTTTTATATTTTAACTAATATGAACGTCATAGATTCAATGAGGACTGTATGTTGTTTTTTTTTTGTTTCTTATTTTGTATAATCGAAATCGGTCCAGCGGCTTGTTTGTGAAAGCATAAGAGAGACATTTCGTATTTAAAATTAATGATTAAACGAACTTACCTGTACGTGAAGTTCTATCATAATTATGCGAGGGCTTCGTCCGAAGGGATTAGAAAATTATACTTGTAGTACCGCCTACTGGAACGCCACTTATGCACTTATTTGAGGGTATTTTTTTTTTTTTTTGTAATCCGGTATGGTAGGTGTCACTTGTTATTCGTGTCATTTAGTTTAGAGCGTAGAAAATATTTCTCGAAGTAGGGAACTAGCAGGGTTAGGGTGGGTTGCTAATCCCTTCGGACGAAGCCCTCGCATAATTATGATAGAACTTCACGTACAGGTAAGTTCGTTTAATCATTAATTATACTCGGGCTTCGTCCTCGGGATTAGAAAATTATACTTGTAGATTTTGAGAGATAAGAAAGAGAAATATTTTTACTTGTATTATTTAAAAACATGTAGGTATATATATATTTTTAAACTATTACTATTGAGAAAATTCTTATAGTTAACAACTAATATCTTACGACTGTAGCTGTTAACAAATATCATGATTTTGATTAATCATAATTTAACAAGGATAAATCAACGAGCGTTGTTCACAATGGCTCTTGTAAAAGAATCATCATTATAATCAACATTACTTATGGTTCTATTATAGAAACGATAGAATGTATTTGAAGAACCGGTCCACCCAGCGGTTTTTCTAATCAAATCTAAGCTTACACCTAAGCTATGGACTGCAGATGTAGCTGCGTGCCTTGTACTGTGAGCTGTAAATACATTAACATCTATTCCACTGTCACTTAAGGTCTCTTTGATCCATCTACTTAAAGTCTGTGGGCCAACAGCTTGAAAAGGTATTTTAAGGCTGACAAAGAGTGAATCAATATCCTTTCGAAATGAGGCTGTTATTTCTAAATAGGCTAATAACACCTTTCCAGGGCATATTTCAGGACGTTCTTCAAACAATGGTAAGACTAGAACTGGTTGTAAGGAACCTCTACGTGTTGTTTTAATAAAATCTGGTATTTTAATAATTATTTTTGAGGTAAACGATTCAATATTATTAACATTAATTTTAGACAGAGTTTGTACCCTGTGAGCAGTTAACAAAGCCAAAAGGGTAACGAGTTTTTTAGAAATGTCTTTAAGACTAAGTGTATCGTTAGGATATAGTTGGCCTAAGTGGTTTAATACTATTGAAGTGTCCCATGTCATAGAATATCTTGGTAAAGGTGGTCTTAACCGAAATATACCCTTGAAAAATCTTAGCAGCCTGTCATCTTTACCTATATCATTACCCATTAAAAGGGCTAATGCAGATCTACAGGAGTTAAGGGATCCGTATTGTAATCCCTCTTCGTAAAGTTTGTTTAAAAAGTACATAATTTGTGGAATAGATGAATTAAACAAATCAAAGTTATTTTGATTACAAAAATAGAACCAGCGCTTTAAATATACATCATATTGTTTAAGTGAATTGTTGGATAATGACGCAATCATCACATCAACCGCTGATGGTGGTACACTTCTCCCTAGCCACGCCGTCCGCACAAGATCCCTGCAACCAGGGTAATCTTGTTGTGGATGCTGTCGTTGCTAGAATGAGAAGATACAATTGGGCTTTTATTCGATTTAAGGGTAATTACGTCAGAAATCAAAAGGCTATTATAAAGAGGATACCAAGATTGCGTCGGCCACAATGGTACCACCATAATTCCAGTAGATTTATCTGACACAATTTTTCTTAATGTTTTTAAAATAATAGAAAAAGGAGGAAAAGCATAAAAATAATGATCACACCAAGAAATTGTGAATGCATCAATAGCATATGCACCGGGATCATTGTGCCAAGAAACATACTTGGAACACTTATTATTTAACCGACTAGCAAACAAGTCGATTTGTGGTATACCAAATTTGTTCACAATTTCTTGGTAAGCCCAATTAGCCAGTTCCCATTCTATATCTGGATGTACACGCCGGGACTCGGCGTCTGCATCTTTGTTATCTGATGATGATATATAAGAAGCTATAACAAACAAGTTACGGCGCTCACACCATTGCCATATTTGCTTTGTAATATCCGTAAGGTGAGGATATTGAATACCTCCCATGCGGTTGATATAACATATTGCCGTAGCATTGTCAATGCGTAGCAAAATTTGGCAATTATTTAAATTTTTTGCAAATATTTTTAAACCAAAAAAGGCTGCCAGGAGTTCTAAGTAATTAATATGCATTACTTGTTCACGCTCACTCCACAGCCCACTGGCCTTCTGTTGTCCACACACTGCACCCCACCCCGTATTTGAGGCATCTGAGAAAATTTCCAGATCATGTTTGTCCTCTCTGATTCTATTATATGGTGTGCATATTGATTTGCGCCACCACGCTAAGTCAGTCTGTAATGATGTAGGTAAATACATAAATTTGTCATAATCATTATCAGATTTCAAATTTAAGTATTTAATCCGCTCGAAATGTTTAGTATATAACCAACTGTATTCCACAGCTGGACAGACTGACACTAAAAGTCCTACAAATCGAGCAAAATCGCGTATTTTACACCTCTTTAAAATCGACAACTTTTCAATCTCCTTTTTAACACGATTAATTTTTTCAGTTGGTAACGTAATCTGGAAATTTTCTGAATCTAATACAAAACCTAGGAATGTGCAGGTCTTGCTGGGTACAAAAGTGCTCTTCTCTCTGTTAATAATAAAACCAAGAGAAGTTAGTAATTTCTCGGTTTGTATGGTGTTATACAAACATTTTTCGTAGGACTGTCCCATTAACCAATAATCGTCTAAATAATTTGTCGATATTAAACCAGCCAAGCGTAGCAAACGAGTTATAGGTTTCATTATCTTAGTGAAAATATAGGGCGCGGTACTTAAGCCAAACGGTAATACATTAAATTCATACATCTGTTGCTCAAACACAAATCTTAAATATTTCCTTGAATTAGGGTGGATCTTCACCAAATAATAGGCATCTTTAAGATCAATTTTTGTCATGAAACAATCTTTAGATATTAGTTTAAATACTGTACGAAGATCCTCAATTTTAAAATGTTTTGTTTCTATAAATTTGTTTAAATTTTTCAAGTTTAAAATAAATCTCATTTTACCGTTTGGCTTAGGTATCATAAAAATACTTGATAAAAATTGCCCTTTTGTAGATGTACATTTAGAAATAGCTCCAATACAAAGTAAATTATTGATTGCCTCATGGAAAGATTCTAATTCTTTCTGAGAGTATTTTTTCTCCAAGGGAGGTGAAGACTGTTGTACTGGACCTGCAAAAGGTATTTCATAGCCGTTGATGCATGAAAGTACCTCTGAATTATTAGTGATTTTTAACAATTTGTCATAAAATAGGTGTAATCTACCAGTGTAGGTTACCTCGTCTAACGGCGGCTGCGCGTCCGCTGCTGCTGCGAGTGCCTCGATGAGCTCGACGGCCGACTCCTGCTCGGAGGGGGTTCCTTCGTCTTCGGAGGATTCTGCGATTTCCGTGCAGGATATGGGCCCTTCCAGTTTAAATTACGGGATGTGCTAGCTACCGCTGCTGGTTTCTTATTGGCTACCTGCGGTTTCGGTGCCGGGGTCTTTAACTCTGCGCCAGATTTATTTATAGCTTTGGCTGTCTTAATTGTCTCGGATAAATTTTCACCAAACAGAAATTTATCAGATTTAGTGTTTAACAGCTGTTCTTTCATTTCTTTCTTTAAAGACGACAAGATAAAATTCCTGCGTAATACAGTATCGTTAAACTGAGAGTCGCATAAAATACGTTGCGAGTCCATTAATAGATTTATTAAAGTCTTATCTGTATTATTGCTTAAAATTAACCCGTTGATTGCTTGGCTTATACAAGATATGGCCGTTGCCAGTTGTTTTTGACGTTCCTCTATATTCTTATCACGTTTGGTGGTTATATCCGAAACGGCTACCTTAATTTCTGCATTCAACGCCGGAGCATTGATTAAAGTGCAGTTGCTTGGAAGTAAGTATCTTAAGGTCAACTCCTTACGAAGTTCCTTACTTAACCCATGTGTGGCAATATGTTCTAACCTTACTGCTAGGTCCTTGTGAATATCAGGACCGTAGTTATTAGAAATAGTGGGATCGTCACCCAATATTTCTAGTATTTCACTATCTAATACGGTGGGAGCACTAGAATCCACCACAGTCGCATTAACTAGGTCAGCAGGTTCAGAAGAAGGCTCCATGAGCTTGTCCGGTTCATAGCCAGCCGGGCCAGTCTCAGGATTCACAAGTGTATCGTCATCACCTAGTATATTGGAAATATTTTCGGCAACCTCATGTGGCACTTCATTAGAGGCATGGCCTCGTTCTGAAAGCAACCGATTTTATTTATTTAGTTAAGAAACAGACCAAAGTACTGTTCGCATAACTAAGTATTGGGTAGTACAGCTCCAAAGAGAAGTACGCAAACCCGAATCGGTGTTAATGTTAATACAATAATGTTGAAAAATTGTAAGGCATTACAATATATCTGCTATTTAGTTAAGAAACAGTCCAAAGATCTGTTTGCAAAACTAGTTTGGTGGGTAGTCTATTTCCGTTGAAATAAACGCAAACCCAGCAGTGGATACTATTAAAACACAATTTTTAAATACTAAATTTTATCGTCAGACACTGTAAGAGATAAAAAAAAATGGCACTAACCTGGAGACTTCGATTTTGATGATCTGCTGCGACTGCGACACCGTCGGCGCACCTTCTTTTCCAACTTCTTAAATTTCTTTAGCAATTTCTCGTAATCGTCTTCTTGTTTACGTTTCGGCATCTTTATAATACCGACTTAACTTAGTTGCGTTATTAAGGAGAGAGACACGACACGTGCGTTCGTGGCGAGCACTAAAAAGCGAATGACACGAATAACAAGTGACACCTACCATACCGGATTACAAAAAAAAAAAAAAAAAGTAAATACCCTCAAATAAGTGCATAAGTGGCGATCCAGTAGGCGGTACTACAAGTATAATTTTCTAATCCCGAGGACGAAGCCCGAGTATAATATTAGTAGATATGGACGTATACCTATTCTATTTAGCTTTCGCCCGCGGCTTCGCCCGCGTGGATTTGCCTCGGGAACAGTGCTTTTTCCCGGGATGAAAGGTATCCTATATCCTTCTTAATACTTCTATCTATGTGCCAAATTTCAGGAAGATTGGTGCAGTAGATAGGCCCTGAAAGCGTAACGAACAAACACACTTTCGCATTTATAATATTTGTTAGCGCCCGGTTACATCACGTGACAGGTATCTCCCCACTTCAGGTGAACCCCTCTTGGCAGTAGTAGTGTCGGGGTGAGTACCAGTGTAACGCTCTTTTCTCCTCGGGTTCGCCGAGCGGTGCAGACGTGTATTGTGCTCTAGTAAATCACTAGGTTTTTAGGCACATGGTCTTTATTAGTATTTGATATTGATATGATATTGCTGTTGATAATTGTAATATGTGTTCAAATGTAACTGTAGATTAACATAGGTAGGCACGGACGTTAGGAGGATGTGTTTATATATTTATTAACTAACGACTCGCCCCGGGCACACATGGCATAAAAACCTTTGAGCGACTTTGTTCTATACTATGTAGTGATAGTGGTTAGAAAAACAATGTTATCATCCAAAATATTAACAAAAAAATATCTTACATGTTATTTTAACTAATTAAGAGATGAGCTATATTATTTCTGGTTTTTATGTCTGAAACCAGGAGTGGGCAATCAGAATCCCGTCAGTAATCCTGTCACGTTCTCCCCACTCAGCTCCAATCAGTCATTGTTGACGGCTAAATGTCAACTGTTGGCTCACAAAGGACAGAATGGAATAAATCCAAGCAGAAAAATACCACAGTACAGTCGGCAACATAGGAAAGTATTCCATTTTACCCTTACACTTGCAAATACGGTGGTATTTTATATGTGGCCGACTGTACTTTACAACAACACTTATTGATTAATTCATATCGTTTAGGTATCAAACCAACTCTCGGCCTCTGACGTGGTTCCTATAAAAAGATGGTAGCAGAGGACTTTTCGAGAAGGTTCTCTGGAATTTTTTTAATAGGTATATATTTGCGAACAAACAAATATTTAAGAAGTATACCTAAAAGAATATTGTATTATTAAAAATAATATAATAATAAAAAATATAAAACAAAGTCACTTCCCGCTGTCTGTCTATGTATACTTAGATATTGAAAACTAAGCAACGGATTTTGATGCGGTTTTCTTTAAGGTGATACCTCAGTGAACACTAGCGCCACCGTCATTTAAAAATCATTACTCACTGAAAACACAAGTTATCAAAAATCCCTCTGCTGTAATTAAGGTTCTGGATCTGAAGTTAATTTTAAACATAATTAATTATTAAAATATAATTCCCCATAGTTACAAATTGCATTATTGCTTAAAACGGCCACTTTTAGCAGTTTTGCAATTTGAAACTATATGGAACTATAATTTAATAATTGAATATGATTAAAATTAACTTCAGATCCGGAACCATAATTACAGCAGAGGGATTTTTGATAACTTGTGTCTTCAGTGAGTAATGATTTTTAAATGACGGTGGCGCTAGTGTTCACCGAGGTATCACCTTAATAGATAGAGTGATTCAAGAGAAAGGTTTATATGTAAATACTTGTATTATATAGTATTGCACGCGTGGAAGTCGGGGCGGGTCGCTAGTCTGTAGTCTTGTTAAAACTCTAGATTGGCTGGACTGATTTAGCTAATTTTGGGATTGAAATATTGTTATGTTCATAGAACCATAGAACTAGGAATCGCGCAGGGCTCGGAATTTTTTTTTTAGTCTATTGTTTAAACGGTGTGTAAAGTTTGCTGGGTCAGCTAGTAACCAAAGAAATTTGCGATAGCTATAATCATATTCCATCAATTAACCAGTCTGGACGATGATTGGACAAATTTTGCTCTAGAAATTTAAAATTTGGCCAAACTTAAAAACCACAGAGGATTATTTGAAAATTAAATAATGAATTCTAATTAAATACTGAACGGCGTTGAATTTAATCACTTTTGGAATAAAATATGTAAATGTAATCATATAACACTGATATGCAACTAATATAGATTACAAAATGTTGTTTTCGGTGCTGCTTGTGAATTGGTGTCACTTGCGACTGATGTCAGTTAGGCTAAAGGCACAGATTACAGAATACTATACTATACTATACAGAAATTCAACTCGCATATAAAGGCACGCGCCAATTTTTAGGGTACCAATATATTCCTCCCCATACAGCATATTAACGCCCTCTATCGAACACTTGAGATAATGTGATTCAGAATCCGATAAACAAAGCACTATCAGTTTGAGGTAGGATGACAATACTATATAAAAAATAACGTTTTAATAATTTACACTCTTTTTGCGACAAAAACAAGAGAAATAATAAATAAATTGTATTTTTTTCAATTTATTTGTCACTAAATTACATTAAATGTGCATTAAGTTACAATATATTTTTTATACTATTGAGTTGTAAAACAAGCATGCGACTCATCGGATGGAAAGCCAGTCTATGGACGCCTCCAATACAGACGAACAAGCCATATTAAAACTTGTGAGTCTATTTTGTAAATTATCTCGGACTGTCTAACTCGTAATCCGAAAATATTAAATTTAGATGTTTAAATGAAGCCACAGAACCGTGGCAACGGAACGTAGTGTAAATAATCCGTTCATTATGAGGATTTTATTAAGACTAGATGTTGTCTGTGGCTACGCCTGCAGTAATACTACATTTCAATTTTCTTTAAATCGGTCCCACCTACCTATGTTTCGGAGATGAAGGCGTTAAAATACTAAAAAAAAAAATTTTAGCTTTTGTTATATTACTAGCTATTGCCCGCGACTCTGCCCGCGCGGTATCCGGTTATGAAGTGCCAAATAGTAGCTTATATTTGACCCCGGTATTTTAAATACATTCCATACAAAAATTCGTCTATGTCGCTGTCGTAAAGCGTAACAGACAGACGGACTTTCTCATTCATCATATTATTATTAAGTATGAAAGTAGTTTAAAAGATAAATAAAACGAAATAAGTACTACCTAAATATACAAATAAATAGAAATAACCAATCAATTTCAAACTGCTCTATCACCCAATTCGCAGCCATTTTGAATTACCCGTCCAAATTAAATTGGCTTCGAATTTCGAAACAAAGCCCTTCCAGTAACCATTGTCTTGTATTTGGTCGCGTTTATCCCGCAAAGTGTTGCTTTTATTCAGCTCAGTTTTAATTGGTTTTCTCTTGCAAGTAACCAGACCAATTTAAAAATTCGTTTGGGACTCCCGAATTCGATAAATTGCTTTTCAAATTTCAATCAATTTAACAAAGGCATGTTAGTATGAAGTTTAATGGACGGACTGCCTTTTGTGGTCCAGTGGTTAGTCCATTTGCCTGAAAACCCAGAAGTCGTGGGTTCGATTCTCACGGGAAGCACACTCAGTTTATTTGTTTCCAGTTTGGTCCTAACATTGCAGGCTTGAATCACCTGTGCCCCTAGTATGAGTTTTTCTTAACGCAGACGCTAGCGACTGCGTTAGCGATTTTGTATGACATACCTGTACAGTGCCTCTGGCGGATAGTAAGGCAACGAAGAAATTCCATACAAAATCATAACGCAGTTGCTAGCGTCTTCATACTAGGGGTACTGATTGACTTATAATAAAGATGATTCCGTGCTTCGGAAGGCCGTTGGTCTTGGCTGCCATCTAGTTTAAGAAAGTAGGTATTTAACTTAGCTCTTAACCCTTAGCACCGAAATAATTAATAGGAACTACCTCATGATTGTAATGATTACTAGCTGTTCCCCGCGATTTCACTCGCTCGTGGTGCCTAAACTCTGTAGGTATCTATAACCTTCCCCAAGAATCAGACTTTCATGTACAGAAATAATTACGGTTTTTATCATAGAACTAAGAACGCGGCTCTATTTTTTTTTTAAATCTATGGTTTTTATGTTCAGAAAATTATAATGTACGGATTGCAAAAAAATAATTCATTTTTGTTATTGCTTACAGCTCCATCTCTCGTAGAGCTAAAGTACTTTTTGCTATTCCTCCCGGAGATTACAGTAGTTGTAGGTTCAGCTATTGCATACTAGGTGGCGATTTGAAAAACCGAACGAAATAAATATTTTTTTAAATGTATTTTCGAAAATCTGAAAAATGCATTATTCTACTATGACCGAAACAATTTATAATTTGCCTTTTTAAGAAAATTACTTGAAGTTTCGCTATCGGCCAACAGATGGCGTTGTACTGGAATAATGAAAAACTTGTATATTACCTAATTATGTTCTATGACTATAATATATTCTTTTCTTACACCAGAATAATTACGTGTTTAAAAAAATATTATAATCCGGTTTTTACACTTCTTAAGTAACAAATAAAAAGATATTTCCAGTAAAATATGAAAGTAAATAATAATCATGATAAAACTAACGAAGTTAATCCTCATTTCCCGAATTAAAGTGGACGGAAGCTAACGAGCAAAGTTTGGCATGTAGTAGGTATTAGAACCTATTTTTTGCACCCGAGGCGACGCGGCTAAATTTCCCGGGAGAGATTGAGTTTCCTTTTCCGGTTTGCTACTTTCCGAATTACATGACATATAGGTACTTATCAAAAATCCTCGCCCATCTTTTTGAGTGATTGAGTTAGTCCCAAAGTAAGTGTAAGACTTGTGTATGTGATACTAACTAAAGGATACTATATTTTATAACAAACTAGCGACCCGCCCCGGCTTCGCATGGGCATCAAAACCTTTCTCTTGAATCACTCTATTTATTTAAAAAAAAAACCGCATATACAGAGAAATCGATTTTGTTTTATACTATGTAGTGATACATATATAAACGTTTATGACCCAGACAAATCAGAAAAAGATCATTTTTCATCATGACCAGATCGGGGAACGAACCTGGCACCACCTGAATAGCGGTCAGTCATGTTAACCTTTACGCCACTGAAGTCGTCAGTAAAAAGGACAGACAAACTACAAAAAGTATATGCATACAAGGTGGACACAAATCAACTGCAAATATTTGAAGGGCAGATACAGACCACTAAACTGAACAACTTTTCCAAATAAACTTATAATCGAAATATGAAATTTTATTTTTCACTCTCCATACTAAACTAGATCAGCTGATTCTCAATTTGTATGGGAGGTCAAATTTTTTTTTCATATTTCGACATAAGTTTATTTAGAAAAGTTGTTCAGTTTAGTGGTCTGAATCTGCCCTTAAAATATTTGCAGTTGATTTAAATTCACCTTATATACTTTTAGTAAGTTTCAGAAACAAATAAACTATTCATTGAACTAACCGGCGGCGGCCTTTGAGTAATGGTCAGGAGTTTAGACATCTGTCCAAACTGAATGTTTGATGAATTCTCTATCTTCCCGGTAACCTAATATTTTGACATTATATTTAAGCGAAATATATCTTGTTATAAATGAAACTTACAAAGTTATAAGTTATTTAAAAGTTTGTATTATTGTCTTGTTATTCTTCCCAGAATATACTCAATATAATTGAATTGAATACTTGAATTGTACGTCATTTTATTTTTCTACTCCAATCTTCCACGAATATACAAATATCTTAAAATGTATGTTAAACAAAGTGTTACATTAACATTTGTTCAAATTCATTTAACCTTTGTTAGAGGTGTGCAAATTATACAATACTAGCGCCCCGCCCCGGCTTCGAATGGGCATAAAAACTTTCCCCTTAAATCACTATCTAATAGAAAAACCCGCATCAAAATCCGTTACGTAGTTTTAAAGATTTAAGCATACAAAGGGACATAGGGACAGAGAAAGCGACTTTGTTTTATACTATGCAGTGATTATACATACAACACCTTTTTTTATTCTCTTTTTTTGTAACAACCCCAAGATGACTTGTAGCCTGTTATCTAATATAGTGAGATTCGCAAAAACTACCGAAATCGAATTCCACATACGGCCGGTACATATTTATTTGTCATTTTTTTCTCCGGGTATAGATGGATAAGGGTCCGTTTGATGTATTCGTGGTAAACATCTCCTAAATAAATAAATACAATAATGTTCTTGAATTATAAATGTATTTCCCGGGATTTCAATTGCCTGAAGTAAGGTTGGCACTGACTGATTTAAATCTAATGAAATGAAAATGAAATATTAGTAATTCCTAATAGTGAAATTACTAAATACTATGTAATTTATTTATGGTGGATACTGTGGCAAAACATTATATCACGGTCAATCGACAATACACGCCCTGGTTCCAGAGTTCTTCGAAGTAGACCGAGGTCGAGGGTTGGATTCCCAAGGCAAAGCAACTTTTTTAAATTGTTTTCAGTTTGGTTAGAATATTGCAGGCTTGAATCCATAGATTAAAGAATTTGCCTCGAGAGCCGCGCGCGATTCCTAATTTTATGCTTGAATCGCTGGCTGACTCTACCTGACAGCCATTGAAATAAAAACAAGAGACGGTTTCTAAGAATTAAAACACCAGGGTGTGCATGATCGATTGAATTACACGAAATGCTGATGAGGTATCTATTTTCACCCTTGTACAAACATAATTTTGATAAAACATTTTGTATGAATAATGACACAATACTTAGCAATAAATCTAAATAAATATCTAAGGAAATTGAAAACACATATACAGCACCTAGTCGTAAAACGGCCGTAAAATAAAACTATCGAATTGGAATGGCAGTAAAATGTCTCAAAAGGAAGTGGTTTTGATAAAATATGCTCCAGTAAAGCTCGTTCTAAAGTGATGCTGTTCACTATTTTATTCCTGACAGTCATTTTAGGAGCACAAAGTGTCAAAAATCCTAATGAAATTGTAGCAGAAAGTAGTGATGAAATAAAGAAGCAAAATGTAGACAAATCAGTTACTAAATATAACGAAAGTATAGATAGTTTTGGAGTTGAAAATGAAGAAAACGTAGTAACTGATAACAAAAACGTTAATGATATAGCTATAGCTTTAGTTTCAATGTTAAAAATTAAAGGGAAAGATAAAAGAATAATTGAACTGAATGAGAAACTGAATAAAATAAACCAATTTGTAATTAACAAAGATCAGTATACTGCGTTATTGAAAAACGTCACAACGGAATCATTTTTGAATAATACCAGTTTTTATAATTCTTTACAAAAAAATGAAAATTATAACTTTTTAACCGAAAACGAACCAAAAAATTTGTATCTCAAATTGAAAGAGAAGATGAATAGGGATGACATTATAAAAGCAATATCTGAGAGAGGAAATAAGAAAAAAATCGTTAAATATGCCAGAAGAATGATGCAAGAAGATGTAGCATATAATAGTAAAAGTAGTAAAGATATTATAAATGCTGTGGTTGATAAAATTTTAGGAGAGAAACCGAGCGATAACCATAAATTCGATTATAACCGCAATGAAAGCATTTATTGGGGTCAGTTTTTTTTAAGAAATATCCAAAACTATTAGAATGAAATTTAGTTTTGACCGCAGTCATACGAATTCGTCAAAAACTGATTATTGATATTTCGAGAATTAGTCTAAGACCATTTATCGTTTTTTACCAAGTGTATCACATAAAAAACTGAGTAAAGCTAGTTCAAAATAGTTTTTTTTTTATCTGAACCTAGAAAATCTTCTATTTGATATTTATGTTCTTGAGACATGATATCTAGCTAGTCCAAATTTAAGTTCGCGTTGTAGACACAATTAAAAAATTATCACAATAAAATTTCGTTCAGTATATATTGTTTACGTTTAAGTTTACCACAATAATAAATTCATATTTTTTTTAGATCCCCAAGGAGAACTAGAAGATTTGAAAGAGTACCACCAACATAAGGTAGACGGGCGTCGCCTCTTTAAAGGGGAGAGGACAACTGTCAGATATTATCCATTCATGGTATCAGTGCATGTCGTTGGGAGGTTTTGGTGCGGTGGAGTGCTCTACTGGCACGACTTGGTGCTGACTTCAGCTTCTTGTTTACAGTTGTAAGTGATTTGACTGGAATGAGTATTCTAAAAATGAAATTGTTAATAAGAAATGATAGAAGTAAGAAATTGTAAGAGAGCAGACTCTGGGCTCCAAGGTATCTAGCTTTGCTAAGATTGAGAGTAGAAGGTACTTGAGAGAACCCAGTTCAGGGCAAAACAAACTGGCAGACAATGCTGGTTAGTCAAACAAACATCCATGAATAGACCAAAGAGGCAAGCAAATGCAGTAAAGCTGATAACGATGAACTTACGTAAGCTATAAGACCAAAATAATTAGGGCATCTTTTTGTTCGGTTTACAAACTGAACTATTCTTAGCTACAATTCACTGAAAACTGGAAACTAGAAAAAAATATTAATCAAAATGTGTTTTATGCCAGGATGCACAACAACCGTTTCTACCGCGAGAACCCCAAGGTGCTGGCAGTCAGGGTCGGTAGCAACCACAGCAGAATCGGCGGCGAGGAAATTGAGGCGGTCGAAGTAATTATTTTATTACTGTTTTTACAATCAATTACGAGTATCATCATCATTTCAGCCTCTGCCATAGTGCTTTACTTTAATCGATTCAAGGCAACCTATTTCCAGTGTTTCCCTGCAATATCATGAGACAACATAATTCTGAGGTTGATGCAAATCTCAAATCAAAAAGTCTTTCTAGACATTTTGACGTTTAATATCACAAACGGAAAATGACAACTCTACGTTAAATTCCAAATACCATAACGCCAACTTAAAAATCAATGCATTAACCCCAGAACACGATCACTTTGGTAAGAAAGAATATCCAATCGCAAAATACAATGTGATTTCCTAAATATCGCAGGTATACTTCCATCCCGGCTACAATCCAAAGACACTCAAGAACAATATCGCAATCATCCGCCTCCGTCGCCATCTTTACTTCAACTACCATCGGATTCCGAAGATCATAGAAATCTCCCAATACCCTCACGGCGTGGCTGCCACATCTGAAGTCATGCTGCTGGGTTGGGGAGTCACAAAGGTATTTTATGTGTATTCTAACCACAGATTTGAGAACAAGAAGTTTGGCTTACAAGCCAAAGTTTCACACAGAAAAATGGACGGGGAATTTGATTGCGTCATATTGCCACTGTTATTGGTCGATAATATAAGTGGCTTTGTACGTAGTACATTTCTATAAGGTGTGGTGTGGTTTACATGGGTTTACATGCGTTAATTGATATCTAGGGCTTACTCAATTATGGGAACTAAATTACTAAATTCTCCTAGATCTGGCAGATGTATCAAACAATTTTTATGTATTATATATTATTTATTAAATTATTCTTTCAGATGTCGCAGAAATTATCTTATGAGCCTATTTACCTCCAAAAGAAGTTTTTACCTGTCTACCCGAATACTTTCTGCAAAGAGGTTTATGGAGAGTAAGTTCTTTGATATAAATTAATTATTTTGATTATCTTTATCAATCATGTATAATGTATATGTCTCATAACCTGTGTAAATTGTTCTAGCTTATTGCACGCATCGGGAAACTGTAAAATGCTTTCAGCGCTTTTAAATAAATTTCAGTCGCAGGTTGCCAACTACTGGACATGGACCTACAAGGATTTCTAGAATGCTCCTCCGTGGCGTAATGGTTAACAAGCCTGACCGCTACTCAGAGGGTCCCGGGTTCGATCCCCGGTCAGGTTAAGATGAAAAATGATCTTTTTCTGATTGACCTGGGTCTTGGATGTTTATCTATATATGTATTTGTTATAAAATATAGTATCGTTGAGTTAGTATCCCATAACACAAGTCTCGAGCTTACTTTGGGGCTAGCTCAATCTGTGTGATTTGTCCCTATATATTTATATATTTATTTATTTATTTATTTTATTTATTTATTTGGATTTGCATGCAGCACTTTATTGCAACATACTTCAGGTCATCTGACCATCTGGTCAGTGGGTGTCCGATGCTACGCACGCACCTCTGCGTGGTCACGATTCGAAAACAGTTGTCCAACATAGACAAATGTAGCATTAATCTTCAACACGCACTCGCCGTTTTGGAAAATATTTTCTGGCTCAAGTGCGGTGAGAGTAAAAGCAAGCTGAATGAAATGTATACAGTAAGTACACCTAGTATGAGGTTTTATAATCGCAGACGCTAGCAAATGCGGTAGGATTTTGTATGCAATTTCATATTTGCCTCACTAGCCGCCAGGACTCATGCTATACAACTGTACAGGTTTGTCGCTAACTCAGTGGCAAGCGATTTTGAATGAGTATGACAAAACAACAAAAAATCTCATACTAGAGGTATAGAAACACAAGCGTTTGAAAAACAACACGACTGATGTCAAATTATTATTATAGCTATTAATTGATGACAATGAGGAGTCATCATGTTATTATAATGTTGTTAATGTTTGCAGCAAGTTTATAACTAGCACTATGTTTTGCGCGGGTACTATGACAACTGGAGAAGGTGCTTGTGATGTGAGTATTACCACAGACTATATTTGGATGACCAACAGCTAAGAAAGTGGTTAGAATAATAGATCTGACACATTGACCCGCCGCCATTTGGTTTTTTTTATTCGCATTTATCATTTATTTCATAACTATCTTTCGCCCACATAAATATCCTGCGAGAACAGTGCTTTTTTCCGAGATGAAAGGTACCCTATGTCCTTCTCAATACACCTAGCTATGTATATGCGAAATTTCAGGAACATTGGTCCAGTAGATAGGGCGTGAAGAGGTAACAAACAAATATATAAACTCACTTTCGAATTTATAATATTAGTTGGGATAGGATTTGTATAAATGTAGGTAATACAAAGGATGTAAGTAATGTAACAATGTCAGTGTCATTACAGTGTTTTCTCATAATAGCAAAAATGTTCTCAAATGTCCTATTATAATTCTGATTTATGTCACAGCATGATGCAGGCGGGCCGGCCATCTTGGGTGGAAAGCTGGTTGGCATCATATCATTCGGACCTACTGTATGTGGTTTCCCAAACGCGCCCACAGTCTTCACCCTCGTCGGAGCCTACGCTGGCTGGATACAGAATGTTAATGATTCTGTAAGTATTTAATACTACTACATTTATCTCATGTTTTAATGGCATTGACATTGAATAGTACTTGGCCACCTCCACCATCAAGCCTCCGTGGTCCAGTGGTTAAGGCGTTTGCCTGTAGACCCGGGGGTCGTGGGTTCGATTCCAACGGGAAGCGTACTTTGTTTATTTGTTTCCAGTTTGGTTAGGACATTGCAGGCTTGAAAGATGATTTAGAAACTAACAAGAGCCGTGCTAGGTGGGGTTTTTACAGAAGCCTTTGGTCTCGGCTGCCATCTGGTAGTCGTTAAAGGAATCACGTCTGAGGCCGAGAGGTAGTTTTGAAAAACTTTGACACCAGGGTATGCATGGTCAATTGGCCGTGACATCTACACGAAATGGTGACGATGATGACGACTTCCTATTCAAGTATGTTCAAATCATAATGACGATATTCCATACTGCCCATTAGATGCCGCACTACTACCGAGGCAAGAAGTTCACCACCGCGAGTACCCGCCACATGGTCTTCAGCTACCTACAAACACTTCTTCATCTCCATACATCGAACTACAGGGCACCTGTACCCACATCACCGGCGCCTACGCAGGATTTCCTTCGAGAAGGTCAGATTTATGCCTGAATACTCAAACGCTACTCAATTTTGAGAACTGTTCAAGTATCATGCTGTCACTGTCATATCTTTGACGTTCAGCACGACGGCATGATACTTGAGCAGCTCTCAAAGTTAAGTATTCGGGCATTATTCAATCATTTTATTCGTTGAGTCTTAGGAGTGATTATCTCCTTATTTTTTTACATGTCACCTTACAGACTAATTTCAATTGATAACATGCGTATTTAATTTGAATTTAGTATTAGGTCAGTAAGTAATAATGTACGGTACCCGCGGAAGACTAGCGTTGTGGCACAGAGTTAGGAATAGTACTGCGTCCGTAGCCTAGTGACAATTTCAAAACGCTAACGAATGTCGACAAGAACAAAATGTATGCGATTTACATAAAGCTGCGGTAAATCACATGGTCAATCTAATGTCAATCCTATACATTTTGTTCTTGTCGTACCTCGTTAACGTTTTGCGATTGTGACTTTGGCTAAGCCCCCTGTTGTGGCTCGTACCACGATCCACAACACTGCGGGATGTTGAGCGGGGGCCGTTTTGGCGCTTGTATATTGTATGTTTGTAGTTAATTATGCTATGAGCCAAATAAACTATTTTTCTTCATTTCTTTCTATCACTTAAAATCTATTTATAATAATATTAAATTTATCTTTTACTTACCTATATATACTATTTTATAATTTTACTGTTTACTGCGTAATATATATGTTACTCTATCTCATTACTTATCCAATTCAAAGTATTTTACCGCTGGACCAATTTTGAAAAGAATTGGTATGAATCTAGTTAAAGAACAGGGGTCAAACATAGGCTACTTTAAGGCCTGATGTAATCTGGGCGGAGACACGGTCAAAAGCTAGTTCTAATTTTGTATATCATAGGTCGTGAGATCCTCGACGATACTGAAGAACAGCCACCCAGGGAGAGGATCCCACCGCCAGTATTCAAACTGACGAAAAAGAAATTAAAAAGCAGTAGGACTGAAAAAAAGAGACTCCGGAAAGAGCCGAAGACAAAACAGGAGTTTGAAATAGAGATCGAGAAATAAGTTGATAAGTATTAAATTGATTGAATTAAATTTCTTTATTATTGCTTTCCTTTTACTTTTAACTGGGCGGTTACTAAACTTTGTGGTCTAATAAACATTGTCCGCACCGGATCGGACAACCACCGACCAGATGGTCAGTTGACCTGAAAAGGGTTGCATGTAGGCGCTGGATGCAGGCCGCTTCCAGCCAGTCATTTTGAAAATCCAGAAGGTCTATGTTTAGTAGTGGACAGCCTGCAGCTGAAATGATGAATCATTGTCCAATTATCGTCCGAGCGTGTTTCCTGGTTACATTTTCAGAGCCCAGGATACGCTTTAGATTAGATCGGACTTAAAATGGGAGAAGTCCGCCTCTGTATGTTCTCTTTCTTCACAGTATGTAAATGAATATCCTAATATGAAATAAAGTTATAACAAACAAACAAATTATAGCCCGAACTTGGTGGCGTAATGGTTAAAACGCTAGTCCACCAATGTGGAGGTTTCGGGTTCGATACCTAGTCAGGAAAAGTTGGAAAATGGTATTTTTAAAATTGTTCTAGGATTATGGTCGGTAAAGTTAACGAATCGATTTAATCTTTTATATTTGCTGTTATAATATCGTTGAGTTAGTTTCCTATGATTTTGCGAAATTAAGTTTTTAAAACTAGTGTTAAATTTAAAAAACTTAATTTCGCAAAATCATTATATTTTTCCTCAATAAGATCTCTCTTAGCTATGTTTGCCAAACTATATGACATCAAATAACATAATATATAATTGCTTTCGTCATGTTTACAAACTTTTAATATGAGGAAAATGTAATCGCCAATATTATGTTTTTTTCAATATATTGTTTTTTTTTTATCTGACAGGGTTACGTACCCAAAGGGTCAAAAAAGTAATCTTTATAGGATCACTTTTTATCCGTGTGTATTTCTGTCAAAAATATTTTTCTCAGGAATGAATTGAAATTCATTACGTGAGGTAAAGATAATGGTACCTACACGTAAATGTAGAAAATTCAAAAAAAATTTCGATAAGTTTGTGATTTTAAATTATAATTAAAATTTGCAATTGATCAGTATCAAAGCTAGCAAAAGATCAGTTAGCAAACAGCAAATCTGAAAACTAGAAATTTAGAGTCAGTCTCTCATTTATTAAACACTAAATCTTAAAACCGACATAACCTATAATATTAAATTTAGCTAAAAATGAATTTCCTGAAATTTTCCCGAAATTTAGATATCTATGCCAATAAAGAAAATCACAGCCGATTCAGATTCGAAGTTTAAAATGAAATCTTACAGAATTACACGGCTGATATTGCTATCAACATTTGATTTATATAAATGCAAGCAAGTGTAAAACTATTCACTTAACGGCCGCCAACCATATAGGGACGTCTTAGCTTTTGATTTATTATATAATCAAGTCTTAATTTATTTAACTAAAGAGAACATAAAAATGGTGCGTCTTACGGCAGAGCAGAAGAAATTTTATGAAGACAACGGATATCTTCTGCTGAAGAATGTGTTCTCTGATAAGGAATTGGCGGAGATTACTTATGAATATGACGAGCTGTTTAGAAGGAAAAATCTTGAGCAGATGGAAAATGCCTGGGTTGGAAGCAACTCTACGAACAGGGTCAACAAAACTCCTTACACGGTAAGATTGTATTCAATACTAGCTGTTCCCCGCGTTTTCACTCGCCTGATGTATGTACATAAGCAGCTATCGCCCGCAGCTTCGATGCGAAATTTCAGAAAGATTGTTTCAGTATTTAGTAGATACTCGTAGATAGTAGAATAGATTAAAAGTATTGAAAATAGTGAAGCCGCGAGGAAAGCTAGTAATATATAATTTCGCCCGCGTGAGTTTCTCACGGGAACAGTACCTTTTCCCGGGATGAAAGGTACCCTATGTTGTTTTTAATACTTTAACTATTGTATATGCAAAATTTCAAGATTGGTTCATTAGATAGGGCGTGAAAGCGTTATAAACAAACAAACTCACTTTCGCATATAATATTAATTGAGAAATTGGGATGAGATTATAAAATAGGTAATGACTAGTAAGATAAATAAATAATTTATTATCAACACATTATGTCACTGATTACATCATGCTAATTATATGTCATAATGTCATCATAATGTTAACATAAACATCTATTAAGGGCAAGACAAGCAATATTCATTGAAATTACTCAATAATCACTATCGCCTTGGCTTAAAAAGCTAGAAACTGTATCATATTATATTTAGTACCCGGCCTAGTATTCAAAAAGATCAGAAAATTCAATAAATCTTTTTGAATTTTCCTAGATTATCTTTTTGACTATGTAAGACTTAAGTTTATTAAATGAAATCATTAGAGCCGTTTTCGAAAACCGGTACCATAAGTTAAAAAAAAAAATGCGTCACTTAAAAGAGCGCGATTCGAAATTCTTTGACCGCTACAAATAAATTTATATTATATACATACAAATATTGCTAGTTAATATTTATTATTATTTGTATTTATTTATATATAGGTAGTAAATATGTATTTATATTTTATACATTTATTTTAATAGGCTTATTAATGTGTTTGTCTTTAAATGTAGTTATAAGGTCTTTAATAAGACATATTTATTCGCGTTCCACATGTTTTCTGTTCCTCTCTACCCTAAGATTGGCTAAGGGGAAATTGCATTAGTTAAAAGTCCGCCTTTGTACTCATTTTATTTCCGATCCTGTACAATAGAATTATGTATTTATGTTGTTGCAAAAAAGTGTTTATTCATTCATTCATGAGTTGTCTGGTAGAGAATTCATAAGCGAGTAGGGTGCCTATTTGTATAAGATAATAATGAATAAATATTTATTCATTAATAATTTAGATTAGTATACGTAAATCTGCCTTACAGGTGAAAGGCGTGCACAATTTGCAATTCCACAATGCTGTCTTTGGGAAGGCTCTGTATAATGAGAACCTTCTTGATGCGTTGGAGGGTGTCATGGGGAAGAACATCATGCTACACCACACGAAGGCACACTTTAAGCCGCCAGAGAAGGGAGCTGAATATCCTATGCACCAGGTAACCCACAGAGGGTGCACCAGCTAACCCACAGATTTTTTCTTAGTACGAAAACAATTACTTAAGACGCTCAGAAAAAATTAATACTTAATAAGTACTACTATTAATATTACTGTTTAGTTGTTTCCAATTTGGTGAGGACATTGCAGGCTTAAATCACCTGATTGTCTGATAATAAAAATGATTCCGTGCTTCGGAAGGCACGTTAAGCCATTGGTCCCGGCTGCCATCTGGTAGTCGTTAAAGGAACCACGTCAGATGGCTCTGAATCCGTTCCGAAAAACTCTTGACACCTGGGTGTGAATGGTTGCTAACTACTACTAACTTGCGCCGCACCAAACTTTTCTGTTTTACCTAATGGTTGACCGGGAGAGAATGCTTTTAGCATTAAGTCCGCCAATTGTAAAAAGTATTTTTACTTGTGGTACAATAAAGTTATATAAATAAATAAAATGGTTGATTGACCGTGTCACCTCACGAAATGATGATGATGAGGCAATGATATTCCGTGGTTACTTTCAGGACTATCACTACTTCCCGCATGAGCTAGACTCCCCTGTGGCTGCTTTCATCAACCTCGATGCGTCTGATTACGAAAATGGTGGCTTGTGCGTATACCCAGGATCTCATAAGCTAGGACCTCAGGAAGACTTTGGAGCTAAGGAAGGGAACTTCCACTGGGTTGATAAGGTAAGTACCAAGCTCTTACCTTTTGAAAATTACGGTACTGCGTATAAAGATGATGTATCGAATCCAAGAATCTGCCTAATTCACGAATGTGTTTAATCCAGAAAAACTATGCGCTACTAGTGTTTCGAGTTCGCAACTCTGAGATCTGGCGTAGAACGAATGTACAGGACATGTTTTCTAGAGTTGCAACTCTCAAATGATGGTGGATGGTAGTAGCCACCTGGGCGGAAAAAGAAACTAAGTAGTGTAGCAGTAAGGTGGGTGATGCTGTATTGTAGTGGTACCCTAGAAACGGAAAGCGAAGTACTGGACGTCCGGTGGCCAGATAGGTCGATGATTTTATAAAAAGTTGACGGCAACAACTGATATGTGGTGGTGGTGGATGCTCAGAGGGAGGCTTGCGCCCAGTAGTGGGTCGTAGTAAATTTGTCATCGCAATAAAAGTAGGCATCCTTATTGTCGACTCAATTGGTTAATACTCACCGACTGCACTATCTTTGTTGTCATAATTGACATGACCCTCAATTTCTACATTTATTTTCACAGAATAAATTCCCGCTATTAAAAGCCACTCCCGTCAACGCTGACCGAGGTGATGTGGTTATCTTCCACTACTTCCTAATCCACGGCAGCCCCCTCAACAAATCCGACAGACCACGGAGGATGTTACTCGCGCAGTTTGTCATACCTGAAGATAAACCCATTGGTATGTTTCATTAAATATTTTCTTTTTCTCTTTTTTCTTGGGTTCTTCAAGTTCCATTCTCAGCCGATTGCTAATAGAAAGAGCAAAGCCAAAAAAGTTGGCGGCTGGCTTGTTGGTTGACGCAGGATAGATCGAAATGGAGAGCCTTACTATCGGAGGCTATGACTTATTTTGGGTTGCTGCGCTATCTTAGTTTATTGGCTTTATGTTGATGCATACGTGCAAATGCCCTCACAAACAAGGGCGCAGAAGACCGTGCAGGTGCAAAAGCAAGGAAGCGGATTATGGACACCGATAATACCAGCTGAGGATGCAAACGGAAATTAGATATGAGAACGGGATAGATCCTCAGCATGGCAATCAAGCCTAGTAGAAGCTAAATAGACCACGACGTTTCCCGACGCGTCAACCACGGATCCTGGTATTAAAACATTCGTATGCCCGACCCAATTTTTCTCTACCATCATCTTATTCAGCATTATCATAGGGTTTTCTCGGTCGCATCCTCAGCCGTTTGCCACAGAGTCCAAATTTCAAAATTAATTAAATTTTATACATTGAATTTACTTTGAACTTTGTTGCTTTTCAGGCGTCCAGCAAATGCCCCTTGGATATGGCTGGTTGCTGAGAGGCAGCAACTTTAAGAAGGACGCCTCTGTGTCTTCGCAATGGTCAACGCTTGAAGGGCAGAAACTGTACCACAACTTGCATCTGGTGTAAGTATAATTTGCATTCTCATCATTACGAATGGCCTATAACTCTGTGGTCCAGTGGGTAAGGCATTTGCCTGTAGACCCGATAGAGTTCGATTCCTACGGGAAGCATATAAGGAATAACAAGAATGTTAATAAACAAAATTAAGGCATCATATATCGACCTCCGTGGTAATAGTTAACATGCCGGTCAGGTCATGATGAAAATGATCTTTTTCTGATTGACCTGGGTCTTGGATGTTTAACTATATAGGTATTTGTTATAAAATATAGTATCGTTGAGTTAGTATCCCATAACACAAGTCTCGAACTTACTTTGGGGCTAACTCAATCTGTGTGATTTGTCCCTATATATATATATTTATTTATTATTTATTTATATATTTAGTCGTCATGCAACCTACTGCCAGCTGGCGCCCACCAACTACAGTTAGTCACAGTATGCCCGCCACCAATAGTTAGCATTCACGATCTTTATTAATTGATCTTTTGTTTTCAGATCAAACATGGAGGATCTCAAGACGATGAAATTCCCGTAAACGTATGTCAAATTAGCAAAAATTATAGAGACCTCTTTTAAGATGTAGGAAACTCACAAAGGTTAAATGTTAAGTAAATGTTTTCTCGAGTTAAGATAACACGTCTTTGAATACTTGATATGGATTAATTTATGTTTAGTGTTATACAATGTTTATTATTGTTAGATGATTTTAGATAATAAACTGATCAAGCGCAAAAAGAGAAAATTGGTCTCTAAATTATTAATATTGTCTAATTTTGATAGCTGGACCTAGGTTATTTGAAATAACTTAAATAAACTTGTATTGGAAGACATGCCGCTAGTGTGGGAGAAAAATAAAAACAGAATGTACCAGCTGCTTCCCTTCCCGCGCAGAGCGTAAAAGTCGACCGTGGGAATCATGGAATAGGGGAATACATAGACGATGCGGCTAGCAACCCATCACTATTGATTTCCTGTTTCAACTACCATAATGCTAAACGTAGTCTAAGGTATTTTGACCCTAGGCTTTATCTACCCCTTATGGGATAAAGACGTGATTATATGTATATATAGCGTTGGAAAAGACAAAAGGGTCATAAAATCTTAAAAGCCAGATATTTTACAACTATCCCGGCTAAACATAAATGACTAAAATTAATGAACGCCGAAGAGAAATTTATTAAATGTTGAAAATAATTTCCCATACAGCGGGAAATGCATTAACTGAAGTGCATTTAATAATTGAGTTCATTTAAGTGAAAGCTGTCTCCAACAGCATTTTATTTAAGTATATTAGCTGTGGTCCGTGGCTTTGCATGCGTGTTACTATAATAACTGTTGTCTGTGGTTCTTATAAAAGTACCACAGATTACAGAATAATTTACAAGTAATACATGTTTTCTGCTGGAATAGGCAGAGACTAATTTTATTTCCATTTGTTACGATCCCTATAGATCTGATTCGCTTCATTTACACACATCACTAATACATATTATAATAATAATAATGTGATAATTGTAATAATCGTTTTTATCGCAATAAATACCTAAATAACTTTTACATTCCGTTATATTCCACCAAAAAGTAGCCTATGCCATTTAATTGATCTAAAAATATGATTCCCTTTTCCTCCGTTTTGAACATAATGTCACTCACTGCCTCTTCTAGTCTTCTCTTATTTACTTTTAACAATTTACACTAGAATAAGCGCACATTCTTATCTATACAAATATTATTAAGCTGAAGAGTCTGTTTGTTTGTTTGAACGCTTATAACTTTAGATCCACTGGACGGATTTGAAATATTCTTTTTGCATATGATTAGAGAAGAATATAGGTTATAGTACATACACACCGAGGGTGAGTGAAACCGCGGGGAACAGCTAGTTTTTTTTTATAAAATATCGACCTAACATATTAATAGAACCCTTTCGGACTCGATATAACCGGTTTGAACAATTCACATAGAGAAATTTGTTCAAATCGGTTATATCCAGTCCGGGCTGGATAAAGTGGTCCGTATAACCCGGATAGTAAATTCAGTTAATGCCACTCCGAGTTCAATTTTGTCGGATTATACGTTTGATCTTGTCCGTTGCTTACATCTGTTTAGTGATCGCTTATCCTCTATGAAGGGTTAAGTTTTTCACCACTATCAAAATCTAGAGGTATTATACACTAATTGTTGTTCGGGGCTCCGGGTCTTGTGGGAACTCCGGGATAAAATATAGCCTATTCATTGTTTCAGGGTCTAAGCAATATCTATTCTAAATTTTAGCCAATCGGTGCAGCCGTTTTCCTGTGAATGAGTAACAAACATCCATACATTCTTACAAACTTTCGCGTTTAAAATATTAGTAGGATTTGATGTGAGCTTAAACGAATGGATCGAAATCTGAAATTTCAAGTCTCTAGCCATTACGCTTTACAAGATACAGCCGCTGACAGACAGACGGACAACGCAACTTGTTATTAGCACTGATTATAGAATGCTAAAAGGGTAAGTAACGATAATAATTGATAATAGGTTCCTGATTTTAAAATAAAGCCTGCTAAAAACGGACCCAAAATATAAGGCAAACTGCATGGAACCAGTTTTTACTGCAAAAATCCAGTTTCATCCGGTTCCAACCGGCAGTGGTCTGTGGATAACAATAAAACTTATTTATGCTTCCGCCTCGTAAACATGAGTGCGTTTTAGAGTTTATTACTAAGAGTGAGAAGGTTTATTTTTGTATGGTGACCATTTTCTGTGATAAGGATAATTTTTTATTATTTACTAGAGACCCAATCTATTTAATACATCCATATCCATATCCATACTAATATTATAAATGCGAAAGTCTGTCTGTCTGTCTGTCTGTCGCCTCTTCACGGCTAAACTGCTGGACCGATTGTGATGAAATTTGGTAGGGATGTAGTTAACGACCTGAGGTCAAACATAGGCTACTTTTGGGCGCGATATAACCGAGTCCCACGCGGGGCGAAGCCGCGGGGAACAGCTAGTGTGCTATACATATAAACCTTTCTCTTGAATCACTCTATCTTTCAAATAAAACCGCATCAAAATCTATTGCGTAGTTTCTATGATCTAAGCATACATAGGGACAGACAGCGGATGATATCTACATACGTAATTTTCTGCTTAACAAAGGTTTAAATAATGCTTTTGTTATGGATAATAATATTATGCGCAAATATCATTAGTAAGAATTACCATATGCCAACAAATTTAATGGTTAATTTTTTTATACAAATTGATACCATAGTGAAACCATAGTGATGATAATCAGGCAGAGAAATATAAATAACCGTTTATTAAAACCAATGATGTGGTTACCCTTTGGCTATAACTGTTCATATAAAATGCATTACTTGAAACCCATCAATTTTACGACACACATGTAAGTACGTAGCGCTCAACAACGATCCTTTCAATGCAACGAGCGGCATAATAAAATTATTGGAATAAATTGTATATGTATAAGCTTGATGTGAAGGAAAACTGGAAGCGTCATGATAATATGTTGATGATGTCCTATCGTCGAGTTCTGATTTCGGATGACGGTGACCTCAAGACAAAATTTCATTTCTGCGCCAGTGGGCACGCATAATATTATGATTAGCGACATCAAACTCATGTAAGAAAATTCTGGTAGCGCAGTACATCATGATAATATACTTAATTATTGTCCAAACTTTAACTGCCTCCGTGGTATGGTGGTTAAAGCGTTTGTCTGTAGACCCGAGGGGCATGGGTTCGATTCCCACGGGAAACATACTTAGTTTAGTTCTTTTCTGCTTTGTTAGGACAATGCAAGCTTGAATTGTCTGATAATAAAAATGATTCCGTGTTTCAATAGGCACGTTAAGTTTCAGTAGGTCACGTCAGAGGCGAGAGGCGATATCGAAGAACTCCGACAATAGGCGCATGGTTGATTGACCGAGATATATGTACACAAAATGATAACGATGACCTTAAGATTTAAGAGACCTTAAGATGATAACGAATGATAGTGATGACGTACGATGCGCTTGATGATCGAAAAGAACTATTTGCGAAAAATTGAAATTATTCAATATAAAAACCTTCCTCTTGAATCACTCTTTCTATTCAAAAAAAAAACTGCATCAGAATCCGTTACGTAGTTTTAAAGATTTAAGCATACATAGGTATATAGGGACAGAGAAAGCGATTTTGTTTTATACTATAAAGTGATAGTGATGATAACAGAATATAGAAAAAATACTCGTAATTAGACAAAAAAAAATGACTTTTATTATTATACAAAATTTGCCCCATTTAAATGCAAATTAATTAATTTATCAAAAACCAAAGAAACTGGATCCAAGAGTTGTCCCTTGGGGTGCACCCGAAGTTCCGTAGTTACTACTCAGTAACATAAGGCACTTAGCTAAAGAGCTTAAAACCGTGCTTTCATTTCGTGCCTTTTGAGAATTCTACTGTCTAGGTTAAAGTTTTACAGGATTCTGAACTTCCTACTTCAGAGGTTAATTTTATCGCAAGTTTTTTATAAGTTAATATTTTTGCCGCAGAAACTTTGGCTACCCTCAGGCACATTTTGCTACCAAGGGACATTTTGTGAAGGAGACATTATGAGAAAGGGACATTTTGCGAAAGGGTCGTTTTGATAAAGAGACATTTTGCGAAAAAGACGTTTTGATAAAAATACATTTTGCAAAAGGGACGTTTTGCGATAAAGCCTCTTAGTAATATGGCATTAAAAATCCATAGAAAACGATCTGAATGAATATACACAGTGAAAAATAAACGTTTTCTCTCTAAATAATAACAAATTTCACAAGGTCATAAATTAATCGTGGGCTTAGTTCTGCATTAAGCAACAGAAAAATCAGGCTTAGGCCTTATTGCTAGGGCAACCTTCTGTTTATTAATTTAGGCCTGTCCTCTATATTAATGGACTAGACGCAATAAGCCGTGAAATACGGGGCACATAGCACTGCGTAAGAATGCTGGAAGTGGCAGTGTATAAATATCAGACAGATTGAGACAGATGAAAGAACAGCGTGAAAACACGAAAAAATATTGCTGAGGAACATAAGATAGTGGATGGAAGTTGCTGAAGCCGAGGAACTTTTTTGCTCGGCAAAGGATCGGAAGAAGTTTGCAGAGCTGACGACTAACCTCCAGTAATTAATGGAGTGCCAGTGTCAAACAAGAAGAAGGACAGTGTACCTGTTGTGTTGCACGACTTTTCAAAATTGCAACACATTTTCTTAGATTCCCAAATTTCTAGAATAATTATTTCGTTTGGACATCATATTCAGCTTATAAAACAATCAAATGAACTCGCTAAATTTTTAGATTTTGCGACCCCTCTAAGACTTTGCAAACCCTTAAATGGGATAGCGATTCAAACTTCGAGAAGCACTGACCTATACTAACTAGTCGCGAAGTATCGTAGCTCATGAATATTTAGATTGTTTGCGATCAATTTGATGGCTTAACCCACAATAATATCTTTACTTTACTCTACATTGCTCAGTAGAACCTATCAAATAGTTCAGTGTTGGCTTTTTTGGGTAAACAAACGTTTTTAGGCAAAATGCGACCTTGATTTTGGGATTTTAAAGTCCAAAACACTTCCAAAAAAATACGTCATATACCTATATACTTAAGCATATCTAAAATACTTTATCTATTATTCCTTCTACACATATACACACTTTCTAAATAAATATGGCATTAGTTATAATCACCCGGCATTATTTTAATTATTGCTTGTCTTAAGCGAACCCTCATTGAGAATGCTATTGTATTTGGAATCCACCACCAGTCAGACAGGGGTACAATTTATTTCCTTAGTCACCAACCGGACTCATTGGAAGGGAAGGGGTAGCTTAATCTTTTACTAAAGACCATACTGTTTTAAGTGGACGTATATCCTCTTTAATAGTATAAGTATTGTACTTCTATCCGCCTTACAAGCATCTTCTCTCTCACTCTCTGGTTAACTGTAAGAGATCCCTTCCTGGGTTAAGTCCGCCATTGTACTTCTGTTATTAATTGTATTCTTTTGTATTTACTTTCAATTTTTTGGTACAATAAAGTATCAATACAAACAAACTGTAACCTTTAACTTTTGGTGTAGTGTCTATTGCCACCGAACTTAGCCATTCATTCGATGCGTTCATTCAGGCCACGCGGCGCGGCGTCTCTAGTGCCCTTGTATTCATTCATTCAGTTACAATTTTAGCGGGAAATTGGACAACAAACGTTGAATGATTAATAACCTTTGGTTTGTACCACGGAATCAAATACATTCATACCCTACTTGATACCAATTCTTGGTAAGTGGTCCACTGGTTATGGTGTTTGTCCGTAGACCTGAGTGTCGTGGGTTCGATTCCGGGAAGCATACTTTGTTTAGTTGTTTCCAGTTTAATCCGAGGAGCAAGACCAAGGAAATCTGCCACCAGAGCGTGCATGGGTGATTGACCGTGACAACCTACACGAAATGATAATGGTAATGATGATAACCAGAACACAACGACAACAGAACACGGTTTTCCCAAAGGACTAAGATTTTTGAATGATCGGCATCGCGCACCTGACACCCCTGGTGTTTCATGCGTCCATAGGCTACGGTATCCACTTCCCATCAGGTGGGTCCTATGCATATTTGCCTACTAAATTGTATGAAAAAACAACAATGCAAGCACTTTTGTTTGGGGGCAGAAATAAGTGATATTGAGGAACCCAAGCAGACTACCTTCGTACAAAGCTATACCTCCGGTAAAAAATGCAAGAAGTCATCAAATTTTGTGTTCTATAAATATCTCAATAAGACACATAATACAAAAACCCATTAGAGGCAAAATAATAAAGTTCCTTCACTCACTTCCTAATTCAACTATGCATCATAAAAACATACTCGTATAACTCAGGGATAATACAAACCTTACTGTCGTGTAATACGGTTGAATCTTCATTACCAGTCTGGTGTGTAGGTCTGGTACTTACCTGAAATGAGAAAAGTTGGTATAATAAGCAAGTTTGATGACACATACTTTGTGCTAGTTTTGGGAACTTAATGAATTAACTATGACAAAGAAATAGATTCCTAATTGAAACAAATTGTCAGAAAATGATAAAATATATTAGATTAAACAAACATTTTTTTCTGAGGGTAGTATGGTTTTATTACGGTCTTTAGTTGGGCCTCCATTACGCTTAGATCTCTATTAAGCTCTTTCGTATTTCGGAGGTTGGGTTTAAATCAATACTTATTTTATTTTTTGTAAAAATACATTTATCATAATTACCTATGTAATGTATGATGTATAGAAAATGAATTAGCTTTATAGTACTTTATTATATTTATGCTTTTATTTTATGGCAATATCAAACTTTGTGGGATGTCTTAAGGCAGCCTAACAATATGTCAGTGATTGCCACTAATACGTCCAGGTTATAATCGTATTGGTCTATATCCTAATGTTATTCTAACTAATATTAAAAATGCGAAAGTGAGTTTGTTTGTTTGTTTGTTAGCTTTCACGCTCTATCTACTGCACAAATATTAATGAAAATTTGCATACACATAGATAGAAGTATAAAAAAGGACATAAGATACCTTTCATCCCGGAAAAAGCATTGCTCCCGAGGGAAATACACGCGGGCGAAGACGCTGGCTAAAGCTAGATTCCTATAAAAATTGTCTTAGAGGTTAGACGGCATTCGCTTATCTAATATAATACCAACTCTTACATGATTAAAGCATTTTTCATCATTTTTGATCAAGCAAGTTTTTAAGTGTACCTAATAATCTATATATATAAAAGCGAAAAACACTCACTCACTCATCACGAAATCTCCAAAACTGCTGAGCCGATGAAGATGAAATTTGGCAGGAAGGTAGATTGTGACTAAGAGACGTCCGCTAAGAAAGGAATTTTGGGAATTTTATCCCTAAAGGGGTGAAAAGGGGGTTGCCAGTTTGTATGAAACTTCGTCATTTTTGAAGTGAGATACATGAAATTATTAATTTACATTTGAAGTTGGTAAAAAATAATAATGCACCAATCAGATTTTGAAAATAACATCTCTAAAGGGGTGAAATAGGGGTTGCCATTTTGTATGAAACTTTGTCATTATTGAAGTGAGACACATGAAATTTTTAATTTGAATTTGTAATTGGTAAAAGATAATAATGCATCAATCTGATTTTGAAAATTACATCCCTATAGGGGTAAAATAGGGGTTGCCAGTTTGTATGAAACTTTGTCATTTTTGAAGTGAGATACATGGAATTAAAATTGAAAATGTCTTTTGGTATAATATTTTGTATTGTATTGAATTGTATTGTATGTACACAACATATTATAATAGGATACAATACATAATAGAAGACAGAGTGCAAAGGTTTATATTATGAGTTCAGTAATGTGTCAATAGATGGCGCCACCATACATTTTAAAAGTCGATATGGTTTGTCGTTCGCATTTAATCATCATGACAATGTGTAGTAATTGAGATCTCAAAATAAATATAATATTTTTTTTTTCTTTTCTAACGATTTGATTGTGTGTTTAGACGATTTGGTACCTGCTTAAAATAAAATAATATAATTAAATTGGAATTGATTGGAGTATGGAGTGGTAATTGCAGCATTATATTGTATGTATAGTTTAATGTCTGCGTTTTGGGCTACTCATTGATTCGTTTAATTTAAGTTTGAAAAGTATTTTTCCGGATTCCGGATTTCGAATAGTAGTTTAAAAATACGTAAATCTTTGTGTTATTTTCCATAAGTTAGTTGCATATCAATACATATAATAAGACACTAAAATGCGAGTGTCTGTACTGTTAATATTTTTCAAAAAAACTTATTGAGTGCGATTAAAAAAGAGTAACAGAAACCAAAAAGACAGTTTTTGGAATTTTTGTCTGTCTGTATGTATGTCTGTCTGGTACGTTATAACTTCGAAAACACTCAACGGATTTAAACGCGGTTTTTACAGTTGGATTACATATAATTAGGAGCGTTGTCGAAACTTTGTTTCGTCAAAATCGGTTAAGGGAAAAAAAAGTTATGGTCGATTGAAAATTTACTTCAAACACTGCTTTAAAACTTTTAATGCGTTAATTTGCGTACCTATAGACAAAACCCATTTGAAATTTCGGCAGTAACAAGCAAAGCATGTTGGCCTATCGGTAGAGGTCGCGGATCATTTTTTTAAGTAGAGGGTTCGAATCCTGCTAGACATCACTTCTTATGTTTTTACCCTTTTTTTGTTTTGTATTAATTTTTTAGAAGTCTATTTTTTTTAAATATTTTAGTAAAAAAATATTTCTAGAAAGTAGCTGGATCGAATCCTGCCACAAACAATAATTTTCTGTTTTCGTTTTTTATTTGTTTTCTAGAATTATTTTCTTACTTAGAGAAAGCTCTTAGGGTTAATTCCGTTAATATAAAAGTATTTTGTACTTATCTATCTATGCATATAATAAGACAGTAAAAATCGAGTGTCTGTACATTAAATATTTTTCTAAAAAACCTCTACGGCGCAATTAAAGAAGAGTAATAAAAACAAAAAAAAAAAACAATTTTTGCAATTTTTGTCTGTCTGTCTTTCTGTCTGTGTGGTGCGTTATAATTTCAAAACTACTCAACAGATTTAAACGCTGTTTTCACAGGTGAATTACATATAATTAGGAGCGTTGTAAAATCTTTGTTTCATCAAAATCTGTTAAGGGAAATAGAAGTTATGGTCATTTAAAGTTTACTACAAGCACTGCTTCAAAACTTTTAAATAGTTGAATGCGATTTACATAAACATATTTAATTTAGATAGAGCTAGAATTTCTACTTATATCAATAAAGACAAAAACACACTGCAGTCTCTATTAAATTTTAATAAATAACACATTGAATGTTTGTGGGCGTATGATTTAGTTACATAAAATATCAATAGATGGCGCTGACTTTATTTTAATAGCAGATTGAAATTTTTCCTTACGGCAGCAATTAATTCTAATTATTAAAAAAAATTTGGCTGTTGATTTAGTACTATTGGTTGGTTTGTTTATCGGTCGTTTTTTGTGTTGTATTGTAAGCTATTCGAATTGATTGGTTGGTTTGGTTTGGCTTTGGTTTAAAAAATAATCAAATCAGTGTTTGACGGAACATACGGTCGTGTCGTAAGGACTAATTTATCTGATTTATCACTATTTATTGAGATTTTCTCCACTTTTTACGCCCACTAAAACTTTGGGAGTGGATTTTAGGTCCTAATAACTCTGTAATAGGCTGCGTCTACTCTTTTAGAGACAAAGATTGATAGTATGAATGTTAAGGGCTCCTTCTTCTAAAGGTCCGTTGTCCGTAAGCCGCGTAGTCGCGGCGCTCACTCATTTTGTAGGCATTTAGACATCATATTTGGGAAAATAACACTACAATATCTACTTCAGCGATTTTCACTATATAAATACTTTATCTAAAGGCTGGTATAAAAAGCAGGACAATAAGTTTATTATTTTAGGCATAGTATTGAAAATAAACTTCCAAAGGAGGCAACTTAGATTTTTCTATCGAGCGAATTTTGTCTGAAATTGTTACTGTTACTGTAAGCGAATTTCACTCTGCTAGATCCTCAACTAAAAACATATATTTTTTTCAGAATTTTACGACTGTTTAATACTGATTCCTATTGATTTTAAAAACGGTATTTGAGAAAGAAGTGGCCCTAATATTTAATGATATCGTAGCAATGTAATGGCTTTATAAAATTGGCACGGGAAAAGGATACAATATAGTTGTAGTTTCCACAGGTTACGCGAAAAGCGACCTACACGCGGGCGGAGCCGCGGGCAACAGCTAGTACTCGTATATAACTAAAAAACACACTTAAATGAAGATGCAAGAATAAAGATTAAAGAAAAGGAAATATGTATATTAAATTAAAATATACCTGTACTTGGAAATAACCTTATAATAGACACCCGGGTGTCCGCGTCAGCGGGCTGTAATTATCCGGTTAACCGGGCGGGCGCTGCCCTGAATAAATTATAATTTAGCTGTTGCGAGCCTTCTGGGAATTTGTTGCTTTTATAAATAAAAATCTTCACTGTGACGTTTCATTTTTTAACCCCTATCTACATCTGAAATTAGAACCTTAGAAGTCGGTCGGAAATACTGTTTCAGTTTATGTACTTACCCCCTTATCTATCTTTATATATATACCTCTTAAATATAAATTCTTTAGTTATAAATTGTTTAACTAACACATCACACTAAAAGTCGTGTTAGTTAGACAATTTATAACTCAAGAACGGCTGAACTGATTTGGCTGAAAATTGGTGGGAAGGTAGCTTTAAACCAGGAAAAGGACATAGGGCACCTATCATCCCGGGAAAAAGGCACTGTTCCCGAGGGAAGTTCACAGGGGCGAAGCCGCGAGCAAATGCTAGTTTATGATAATTTTGAAACATTTGTAAAGCCCGTTTAAACTAAAATGTGTTCTGACTCTTTCTTTCACGGTAAATTTCATACAAAAAAACATATTTTAGTTGAAATGTGCTTAAAAAATATATTTTCAGGTTACTATTTGACCCATAACAAATTTTACATTCTTTACAAACCTTTGTTATTTTTAAGGTTTCGTACCTTAAAATGGAACCCTTATAAGATTACTTTGTCGTCCGTCTGCTTGTCAAACTTTTTTTCTGAAAGACTACGTTCCCTTTCGGCTGTAAAATAATGAAAATTAAACGTCGACGCAATCAAAATATGTGATCGTAAATATTGCAAACTTTCGTAAATTTTGCTGTTTCAGATGGGAATCAATACCTGCGGGGTCGAACCGTTTTTTATGAATTAGGGGGTTAAAAACAGCACTTTAGTAACCTAACTACTCAAGACCGCTACTTAAGAACGCTACGAAGGTCCCGGGTTCGATCCCCGGTCAGGTCAAGATAAAAAAATGGCATTTTTCTGATTGTCTGATTGGTGGTTCTTGGATGTTTATCTATATATGTATTTGTTATAAAATATAGTATCCTAAGTATCCCATAACACAAGTATATATATATATATAGAGAGAGACAAATCACACAACTTGAGTTAGCCCCAAAGTAAGTTGGAGACTTGTGTTATGGGATTCCTACGATACTATATATATCTAGCGACCCACCCCGGCTTTGCATGGACTTAAAACCTTCCTCTTGAATCACTATCTATTATAAAAAACCGCATCAAAATCCGTTGCGTAGTTTTAAAGATTTAAGCATACAAAGGGACATAGGGACAGAGAAAGCGACTTTTTTTTATACTATGTAGTGAAGTACCTAAATATTGGCGTAAATTGTAACACTCCAGTTAGGTAAACTTGTAGAAGACAAATAGCGTTAAATGTAGGGAGAGGTCAAAGACATACATAGACATAGATCACGCATCTTCTATATTTTTTAATGTAAAGCTAACATTTCATATTTTTTTCAATAAGGAAACTTTTTTTGCCAATCTTTACAAATTTGGTTTTTTCGACATGATATCTTTGTTCTAAAAGTTATTACAAAATATAAATACAAAAACAAAAGTGTTTGGAAGTTGATAAGGTATCTTACGCATTTCTATGACAAATCAAAGTTCTTAGCCGTTTATTCTAGTTGAAAGTAGATAATACCCACTTTTGTATCCCAGTTTAACATAATGTTACTATGTTTAGCTATGCGGGTGCGGTGTGCAGGTGAAAGTGTACTCACAGCGTGCAGGATGATATGATGGTGAGAAGAATGAAATTGTCCAAGAGCACAGCAACACACAACGTTTATTTAACACAAAGCAAACACAGTCACAGCATAAAGTTAGAAGGGCACAAGAGTAAGCGTAAGATAGAAGAATGAAAGAAGTGCGAAAAGAAATGAAATTATTTAAATGCGTAAGCGCAGCGCGACAGTAAATAGCGGGCGAGTATGATGGCAACGGACATGCGATCGGCGCAGAGTAGATTTGGAGACTGAGGCGGCGACCGAGCGCAAGCGGTTTTGAATGACCGGCCGCCGTCAAGGTCAGTGGCCAGCGTTGCTACGCGCAAAATCTACTATAATAAATTGAGTTCGCTTGTCCGCGTCAACGTACAAACTCGCAGTACTAAATAATAATAAATTATTATAATTAATAATATACATTTATACTAAACCATATTTGATTTAATATTTATTTATTTATGTTTATATAATACTACATTTATGTAATAAGTTTATGTAGTATAATATTTATCTATACAATGTTATATTTTTATGTATGCAAATATATTTGTAAGCTAATATAATTTACACAATAATTTTAACAATGCAATATATGTGGGTCTGAAAAGGAAAGGTATTTTTCAGACAAAGAATACTTGTTTTAAAGACACATAATTAAATTACACAAAATAAAACTTTCTTACAATAAGTGGAGGTACGCCACATCACTCCCCTCCAGAGACCGTCAAGGGCGATAATAAGCGGGAAAACGCACAACACGGCCTGAACGTGTCCTTCGGATATCATTTCTTCGGGGCTCAGGGACTGTATCGTGATCTGACAACCGGACTTGTGTATCTTTGTGTGTGTTACAGTTTAAGGGACTATTAGGTGTGGTATCAGTAGCAAGTACGTAGGCTGGTTTAATACGGTCTATCGTTACTGTTACGGGTTTACCACGAAAAGAAATTTTAAAATTTTTATCACCTCTTTCCAAAACTGGATGGGGTCCGGAATACACAGGTGTAAGGGCTCCTCGGACGGTATCATCGCGAAGTAAGATATGAGTGCAGGTGGCCAAATCTTTAAATATAAAAATTGACTTTTTTCCATGCCGAGATGCTGGTGTCGGTGTAATTTTATTTACCAACGATCTCAGACGTGCCAGAAAATCGGTGACGTCAACCTCATCTTGCTTTCCGGCATGAACAAACTCACCTGGCAGTCGAAGTGGCTCACCGTACGTAAGTTCAGCTGACGATGTTGACATGTCCTCTTTGTACGCGCTTCTTACTCCTAATAAGACTAGGGGAAGTGAGTCAACCCAGTTCGAGGTAGCATGGCATGTAATTGCAGCCTTTAACTGCCGGTGGAATCTCTCCACTAGACCATTACATGCTGGATGATAGGCCGTAGTCCGCTTGTGTTGAAAACCTACTAGCTGGGACAACTGCCTAAACAACGCAGATTCAAATTGTTTACCCCTGTCAGTAACAATTGTGAGGGGGCAGCCGAATCTCGAGATCCATCCACTCAGTAAGGCTCTTGCTACTGTCTCAGCTGTTATATCTGGGATCGGTACTACCTCAGGCCATCGTGTGAACCTGTCGATTGCTGTGAGGCAGTAACGAAATCCTTGACACAAAGGCAATGGCCAATAAGGTCAATGTGAATATGAGCAAACCTGCAGCTTGGAAGGCGGTACGAACTTAAAGGGGATGAGACGTGTCGAGTGACCTTTGCTCGTTGACAAGCAAGGCAGGTCCTTGTCCACTCTCGACAGTCTCTTCGCATACCCGGCCAGACATACCTGTCAGACACTAACTTAACAGAAGCATTGGCCCCCGGATGGCTGAAAGAATGAAGACAATTAAATACTCCCTGACGAAAAATTTTCGGGACGTATGGTCTCACGCTGCCATCTCTCTCCTCGCAGTACAGCTCCGACTGGACACCAGGTAATCTCATCTTTTTGAGATGCAATGACGTGGCGTTATCTAATAGAATTCGCAATTCCGGATCCGACTTCTGTGCATCTGCTATCTGGTTCAGGTCTACAGGTTGTGCGACTTCTTCAATTCTTGATAGGGTATCAGCCACGACGTTATCTCTACCTGATATATGACGAATGTCAGAGGTGAACTGTGAAATAAAGTCCAGATGTCGGAACTGACGTGGGGAGCAGTTCTCCTTGCGAGAGTGAAAGGCGAAACATAATGGCTTATGGTCTGTATAAACCACAAAGTCTCTAGCCTCAACCATATGCCTAAAGTACTTAATTGCCTCATATATAGCCAAAAGCTCGCGATCGTAGGGGGAATACTTTTGCTGCGTAGTATTCAGTTTCCTAGAAAAGAACGCGAGAGGCTGCCATCCCTTACCATCCCTAAATTGTTGCAACGCAGCACCTATAGCTGTATCTGAAGCGTCAGTTACAACGGCGAGTTTAGCGCTGCAATCTGGGTGGGCGAGCAAAGCTGCTGAACATAGGCCTTCTTTACAGTCTTCAAAGGCTTTCATCTGTTGAGAGGTAAAATGGACGGGATGTGAGCCCTTCACAGAACCTTCCAAGAGTGCATTTAGGGGTGCTTGGTGCTTTGCTGCATCTGGGATAAACCTTCTATAGAAATTGAGCATTCCGAGGAATCGGCGAAGTTCACGTACCGTTTTTGGCGCGGGAAACGTCCGAATGGCATCAACCTTCGCAGGCAGTGGCTTTGTACCTTCTGCTGAGATCAGGTAACCTAAGAAAACTACCTCTGTAGCACCAAAAACGCACTTAGAAGTGTTTATTACCATGCTGTATTCCTGCAGCCTGGTGAACAGAATCCGTAGATGTTGACGGTGTTCCTCTGGATCTTTTGAGAAGACCAAAAAATCGTCTAAATAAGCATAACAGAAGTCCAAGCCCCGCAGCATTTCATCCACGAAACGCTGAAATGTCTGTCCAGCATTACGTAGCCCGAATGTCATAAACGGGAATTCATATAGCCCGAACGGCGTAGAAATCGCAGTTTTATAAATATCCCCTCCACTTACCGGAATCTGATGGTAGGCCTTCATCAGGTCAATGGTAGAGAAGACCTTGCAACCAGAGAGGTTGTGGGAAAAATCCTGGATATGCCGGATAGGATACCTATCCGGTATGGTCCTTGCGTTGAGCATCCTGTAATCCCCGCAGGGGCGCCATCCATTGTCCTTCTTAGGGACGAGGTGCAGGGGAGAAGCCCAGGAAGACTCGGAGGGTCTGGCTATACCGGCCTGCAGCATAGATGCAAACTCCTCCTTTGCAATTTTTAATTTATCCGGGGCGAGCCTGCGTGGGGTACAAAAAATGGGTGGACCAGGTGTGGTACGAATATGGTGGACTGTATTGTGGTTAGGTGGGCGATGTATACCATGGGGACGAGTGATGTCAGGATATTCTCTCAGTATGTTGTGAAAGTCAGACTCACCAGATACACACTTTACCGAAGAAATGATATCCGACGGTCGTGCAAGCGAAGCCACGGTCGAAAGGCTTGTATGATTGTCAATGAGACGTTGGTTCCTGCAATCTACAATCAAATGAAAAAAAGATAAGAAATCAACGCCTATTATCGCCTTCGTCACATCGGCCACAATAAATTGCCACGCAAAGTCGCGGCGCAAGCCTAAGTTTAAAATAAGATTTACTTGGCCGTAGGTAGATATCGGCGTGCCGTTTGCGGCGCACAAATTAAAGTCACTGCGAGCCCGGCGCTCTTTAAAATAACTACGTGGATAAACACAAATGTCACTACCAGTGTCCACTAAAAACTGGATTTTAGTCCGTTGGTCCGTGACGAATAGGCGACCAGTATTGATGCAATCGTTAGTCGCCATTACCGATTGCCGCTGAAGTTTTCCGATGATCCGTAATCGCAGGGTTTTATGCACATATCAGCCTTATCCCCAAATTTTGCGTGGTACCAACACTTAGGAAACTTGCGATAGTTCGAATGGGACCGGGTTCTAGAACGAGAGCGGGAACGGCTACGGTTACGGCCGGCACAACGACGATAGCCATCTCTCGACGATGACATCTGGTTAATTTTGGTAGTCAAAGCAGCTACTTGCCTAGTCAGCTCGGCTATTTGTGCGTTCACTGGATCACTGCACCTACCAGCTGCTGGTGCACCTGACGTGGAGGCTACTTGAAGACTGGGCGAGACGACATCGTGCACTCGATCGGCTAACTCTGCTAACTCCTCCAAATTGGCCTTCGCTTGAGAGGCTACGATGGTCTGGGTCCCGGCAGGTAATCGACTGGTCCATATAGTCCTTAAAAATTCTTCAGGCACTCCAGGACCAGCCAAGTTTTGCAGGTGGCGCAGGAACTGTGATGGTTTTCGGTCTCCTAGTTCTTCGTGAACCAGAAGTTGCTTCACCTTGCGCTCCCTGGATGCCGATAACCGCTTGATAAGCTCCGTCTTTAGCTTCTCATATTTATTGGTCGCTGGTGGCGAGGTAATGACATCCTCGACTTCCGAAGCATACTGCGGCTCCAACTGACCCGTCGCGTAATAAAATTTCGTTTCATCTGCGGTAATTTTGGCCAGCTGAAATTGGCCCTCAAGCTGGGCAAACCACAGTGCCGGTTTCTCCGGGTAAAATGGAGGTACCCGTACTCCAACTCGAAACGTCTAAGCCGCCATTTTGCCGTCGTCATTCTCCAAATTTATACTCATCTTGAGTGTTCTAGGGGGTCACCAGTTTAGCTATGCGGGTGCGGTGTGCAGGTGAAAGTGTACTCACAGCGTGCAGGATGATATGATGGTGAGAAGAATGAAATTGTCCAAGAGCACAGCAACACACAACGTTTATTTAGCACAAAGCAAACACAGTCACAGCATAAAGTTAGAAAGGCACAAGAGTAAGCGTAAGATAGAAGAATGAAAGAAGTGCGAAAAGAAATGAAATTATTTAAATGCGTAAGCGCAGCGCGACAGTAAATAGCGGGCGAGTATGATGGCAACGGACATGCGATCGGCGCAGAGTAGATTTGGAGACTGAGGCGGCGACCGAGCGCAAGCGGTTTTGAATGACCGGCCGCCGTCAAGGTCAGTGGCCAGCGTTGCTACGCGCAAAATCTACTATAATAAATTGAGTTCGCTTGTCCGCGTCAACGTACAAACTCGCAGTACTAAATAATAATAAATTATTATAATTAATAATATACATTTATACTAAACCATATTTGATTTAATATTTATTTATTTATGTTTATATAATACTACATTTATGTAATAAGTTTATGTAGTATAATATTTATCTATACAATGTTATATTTTTATGTATGCAAATATATTTGTAAGCTAATATAATTTACACAATAATTTTAACAATGCAATATATGTGGGTCTGAAAAGGAAAGGTATTTTTCAGACAAAGAATACTTGTTTTAAAGACACATAATTAAATTACACAAAATAAAACTTTCTTACAATAAGTGGAGGTACGCCACATATGTAAGTACTAGAAATATGGCAGCTTTGAAAGATCTGAAAACATTCGATGAGACAGAATAAAAGAAAATTTCATCTTTAATATCAAATATTGAATCATCAAAAAGTATGTAAGTATACAGATAACTTTAGAAACACACTCGTTACCGTTATCGTGGGAATTTCGGGAATTGCTCCCGAAATTCCGAATTCCCCGGGAATCCCCCTTTTCTTTTATACAAAGTTTGTCATGGCAAACCAACACAAAAAAAAGAATTATCCAATTTGGTGCATTCGTTCGAAATCAAACATACCTTGAGTTCATTCCAATTACGATAACTTTATTTTAATGAACCGGTTTTGATGAAACAAACTTAAGATGTTCTTCCAAACAAGACAATTGGTGAAAGTTTTAAGCAAATCGGTTTAGTACTTTCGGAGATACGCGTGTTCATAGATACATACAGATAGACACACTTCCCTCCACTTCCCATGGCTCTACCAACCTCTCGGTTATACGAGCCGAATCTCGGAAGAGTGCGCTGTACTAGCATTTCGCATCTCTTTCCAGTCGCACTTGCTTGACCTCCCTACAAGTTCTCTATAGTGTCGCCTCTCTATGCAATCATTGCATTTTAATAACTCTCCCCCATCCTTAGGGGGCATACAGATAGACAAACAAAAAATTAATAATAAATATTATTTGCTTTCTATTATTCATTTTAAATGTCCCTCTATCCCATACCAGTCAAAATTACTACAGCCAAAATATTTTTACTATTTTATTATATGTATAGATAGATTTTATTTGTTGAGTTCGTTATAGTCAAGAGAATGTTTATACATATATATAAAAAAAAACCGACCAAGTGCGAGTCGGACTCGCGCACCGAGGGTTCCGTACAAACCTGCAAGGTTTACAAAGTTCGTTCATTACGACAATCGAGTCATAACTATGGTATTTTTATTGCAAAATGAAATTCATAACATTACAATGGGGAAAGATGGAGGAGCATAAATTTAAGACAAAGATCTCTTTATCGTTTAAGTAATCCTTTTAGTGCGTGTAGTTGCGAGTTTCAAAATATGCGGTATCAATGGTTGTACTTTTGCGTTTTCCTTTTTCGCGTTGACTTGTAATTTTTTTTTTTTTCACGGGTTAAAGGCAATTAGATCTAAGTATTTGATATGAATTTCAACTTGATAGCTCTACGCGTTCATGAGGAAAAAAGTAATAAGTTTATATTTATTAAAAAATATATATTTTGTAATGTAACTAAAAATTTAAGGTTTTCGGAATTTTTCCTTTATGTGTGCTATAAGACGTTGCTTCATGCCAAATTTCAAGATTCTAGGTCGACTGGAAGTACCCTTTAGGTTTTGATTCCCTTGCGAGTACTTGCGAGTTTCAAAATATGCAGCTTAAATTGCTGTTTCTTTTGATTGCGTTGACATAGAAGTTTGATTTTACTACAGCTTAAAGGTATTATAGACCTGAGTATTTGGTATGAATTTCAATTTAATACCTCTACGCGTTTATGAGGAAATGGGTTGTAAGTTTAAAATTATTAAAAAAAATATATTATGTGATGTAACTAAAAATTTATGGTTTTCGTAATTTTTCCTTTATCTATGCTATAAGACGTTGCTTCGTACCAAATTTCAAGATTCTGAGTTCACGGGAAGCACCCTGTAGGTTTTGATTCCCTTGCAAGTGTCGAAAATTTGCGGCATAAACGGCTGTATCTTTTGATTGCGTTGGCTTAGAAGTTTGATTTTTTCACAGCTTCAAGGGACAGTAGACCTGAGTAATTGATATAAATTTCAGCTTCATACCTCCACGCGTTCCTGAGAAAAAGGGTCTTGACAGACGGACGGACAGACGGACAACAAAGTGATCCTATAAGGGTTCCGTTTTTTCCTTTTGAGGTACGGAACCCTAAAAACACCAATCTTGCGAGCCTAAACAAACGCTATTTTATAACATTTCCCAAACAATTTCATTATGTTATCTATTTAATTGTGTACCTGTGGTACTTGCACACCTGACGCAAACAACTTCTGGGGTCCCGGGTGTGTGCATTCAGACTTAGCGAGGTTTCTGTTTACATAGCCAGATGTTTTGAAGTTTACGGAGGACTTAGTAATGTTTAAGTGAACGTTGTTCATCAAATTATACTTACGTACCAGCTTTTGCGTGAAATTTCAAGAATTTTAGTGTTGAAAACGTTTTCAACCTAAGTTTACATGTATGGCAAAGAAATTTATTGTACAACTAGCTTTTGCTTGCGGCTTCACCCGCGTGTTATTTCCTCGGGTAAAGTGCATTTTCTCGGAACGAAAGGTACCCTATGTGCTTCTCTATATTCCTAACTAAGTGTATGCAAAATTTCAAGAAGATTGGTACAGTAGGTAGGACGTGGAAGCGCAAACTAACTCACTTTCGCATCTTAGTTGAGAAGTTGAGATAACAATGAGACCTTTGTAAATATAAATGAAGACAGGATGTGACAGATGCATTGACCATTTAGATAATAATGATCTATGTAGTGGTCTTCGACTTTGCAATAGATAACCCCTTTTATCCCGTGAGTTTCATTAAAGGCGACTTGAGAAGAATTAGAGGTCTTAATTTACTTTAATTGTGATCTGACTGGTTTTTACAGTCGGATAAAATTTCCACCAATAAAGTATTCCTAAGGCTCGACATGATCAAATGTTAAAAATAAAACTTACACAAAAGACATATCTATCTATTTATTTAAAATTTAAGAACTTTGCTCTTGTCGATGGAGTCTTTTCCATGTGCTTTTACCTTCCGCTAACCTTTACACATTCTGATACGACACGAAAGACATAGGTATATAGAAATATTTAAAAAAATACAATATAACAAAGGCAGTCTTATTACTAGGCCACCGACTATTCGTATATAAAAAGAATTTTAGAATGCTGTGATCAAATCAAAACATTTTTTTTTCACTTTCAGTTTGTACAAGGGCTTATAGTTATTTTTTCCATTCAACCTTTAAGGTAGACAAGAACTTAATTAGAATCAGAACCAGTTCTTAAACATAGACCTGGACAAAGCCTACATCTACAAATATACGTACATACACATATTTAGAAGTATTAAGAAAGACATAGAATACCTTTTATTCCGGGAAAAAGCACTGTTTCCGAGGAAATTTAACGCGGGCGGGACCGCGGGCAAAAGTAACTAAGTTCTGGCAACACAACATGTCCTCTACCATTAGCTCCGTAATTATAGTAGAGTCTAGTATTAACATCCTTGCCCCAGTTTCAGACGCATCTTAAACTTCTGGGTACAAAATAAGCCTGTTAGTTTGTCCTTATTTACTAGTTGTGGCCTTAGTTTCACTCGTCATAATCTAAAATTTTCTTGCAAAATCAGGCTATCATAAATAATTTTCTTCTATTTATATATCTATCCTTTTTCTTCTTCTTCTTTCTTATATAAAAATCAATTACTGTTCGTTAGTATGGCTAAAACTCGAGAATGGCCCGATTTGGCTAAAATATTTGCGGAAGTTCAGGGAAGGTTAAACGGTGAGAAAAGTGCGTTCAGGCGGTACGGAGTTCGCCGGGTCGGCTAGTATTTAATAATCTTTGCGGAAAATGGCTGTTTTAAATATGCTTATTATCAGCTTAACTCAGCTTCTACCCTTAAATTAGGCGCGGGTTAATCACTATTTGAGAACTCATCAATATGCCGCATAGATTATAATTTGCTGACAAATTATTCAGCCATCGAGAATAAATTTGCATTTTATGAAAGGGGCGATTAGGAAGTGTCATCTGAATAAAGAAAATATTCTCAATAAAATGAAAGTTTTTAATACATTTTTGGGTAAATAAGTTGTGTGATGGACAAGAATAAATATAGAGCTTAGCACTTAATTTTTCAAATAATAGCTGCTGTCTATTTCCTATCGTTTTTTATTCGATATTAAATGTTTTTTTTTGTTTTCTTTTTTTATTGAATAAAAATTATTGTACACTCCTACGTAGCTGTTCATTGCTCATTAATAGACTTATAGTTATAGAATCATAGAATTTGAAATCGGTATTTGGATCGGAAACGTTGGCTTACAAGCCAAAATAGTGAAATGCTTTTCGTGCGCTATGCTACTTCTTGTTAATATTTTTCTAAATTCTGTGATGCGTAGACTTAGATATAGAGTACTCGGTTAAATAAATAACGCTTAAAAAACATGCTAGTATCGATATATTAAAATTACTGTTAAATGCTCACTCTATATTGTATCTTAGCTCCTTGTAAAGGCATTCACCTATTTTAATATTCTTGAATATCTCCGTGAAATTCACACGGAGCCGAATTTCTCTCTTACTTGTATGTATGCTAATGTGGACGCCTGCCTATTTACCATTGTAAAACCTAACGGCGAAGGCTCTTTATTCTGATAGTTACTGAATATATGAAACTTATAGGAATAAGAACATTTCTATGTTTGGTTGTGAAAAATTGCGTTTTATAAAGTACAACTTCCTTTTAACCGACTTCAGAAAAAGAAGGAGGTTCTCAATTTGTCGGAAGATTATACGAAGACGATTGGGCCGATATGCTTTTCAATTGGTCCCAAATTTATCAGGTCAGGATCTGATGGTAGGATCATAAAGAAATCGAGGGAAATCTTTAAGTTATTTACCTCTGGACCGTTTTATTGCAATTTGTTTCGGGGATCAGATATAGGATACTAGTATTTAGCCTGATATAACCGAGTACCACGCGGGCGGAGCCGTAGATAGAAGTTAGTTAATAAAAATAAGACTGCAAATATAGGATTTTATTTCAGAAGTAAAACAAAACGAATAAAAATAATTTTTATATTAATTATCCTTAGAAAAATACTCCAATTAGTAGTGTTACATAAGCACTTTCTTAGTACAGATATTCAATCCAATTAAAAAACGTACCAATTTATAATATACTTTTAAAAACTGCCTGAGGCGTTCGCCTGAGACCCGAGAATCATACATATAATGTAGCATGGGTTTCAGGGCGTTTGAGGAGGAAAAGCAACACGACGGTAAGTAGACCGCGCTTCCCAGAAACCAATCACAAAGATTACAATCCAATCCGATCAGGCTGCAGCGAGTGATTGAAACCACAACATGTCCATGTGTATGACCCCTCAAATGCGTAGGGTTGGCACAAAATCCAGAAAGGTTTACCAGAAAAATAACAATTCCCGGATTCGAATTGGTGATATATTCGCATCCTTTATAGTTTTTAGAATCTTCCAATTTTCAACACATATTTAGGGAGTGATTAAAAGCATTATACTTGTTCCGCCGCTGCGCTGTATGAAGTATAATTTTATGAAAAAAAAAATGTGTATAAATGAGTCAACTTGACCAATCGTTCAAAAACCTATCGTCTTTGGCAACTGAATGAGTAGGACAATAAATTTTTCAATTTTGATGATTTCAAAAATAGAGCTTTATTTACTAAACGCGAGGAGTACAAACCGTCTACCGTTTTTTCGGAACATAAAATATTTTTTTCAATTATACTTACCAATTAATTGAAAACAAAAAAATAATCAATTTTTCAAGTTCTACAATACAGTGTGGAATGCACTGCCTGTTGAAATTTGTAAGGGACAGACAATATTGTCTTTTAAAAATCTGTTAAAAACCATTATCTCTCATTGGCCAGAAGCTGATCACTGGTAGCAGTAATTTCATTCACTAGGTTCTATATTACACTGGTTAATATATAAGTTTGTATGTATATGAATGTATGTATGCAGGTATGTTAGCGCCCGGTAACATCACGTGACAGGTATCGCCCCACTACAGGTAAACCCCTCTTGGCAGTAGTAGTGTCGGGGTGAGTATGAGTGTAATGCTCTCTTCTCCTTGGGTTCGCCAAGCGGTGCACACGTGAATTGTGCTCTAGTGATTTAACATGGCCTTTATTAGTATTGGATATTGATATGATATTGCTGTTGATAATTTTAATATGTGTTTAAATGTAACTGTAGTTTAACATAGGTAGGCACGGACGAGGGATTGATACGCTTCAGGCTGGATCCCAGTGATAGGAGCGGGGTTGGTGCTCCTATCTTTACCGTGATTAGTGCCAAAGCTTAGACACGAATGCGTAATTCGGTCGGATAGCTAATAGGTATGTATATGTATTTGTGTATGTTTATTTCATTCATAGTTTATTATATTATTTATTTCATATTTATTTCTGTACCGCCTACCCACATATTTTCCACGTTGTTCCTATCCACCCTAAGGTTGGCTGGAAGTAATTTCATTAGCGACAAGTCCACTTTTGTACTGTTTATATTTGTAACTATTAAATAATGTTGTCCCGCTCGGGGTGGGCCCGGTCTACTATTGCGATCTCGTGGGATCTGAGGCGAACTTTAAGCGGCTAAAAGAATTCTCGCATCGGTGGCATAAAATTCGAAGCGGCCTCGAGAGGGGCATAACTTGAAAAGTAGGAGCACATCAAGAATACTGCCACAAGCAAAAAAGGAAACCGAGGAGAAGAAACTGAAACTGTGACAAACTCAAAGACCTAGAAGACAGAAGCTGGCCTCTGGCCGAGAAGGCAAGCGAGGCGTACGTGTGAACGTAAGGCCCCTAAGGATGGGGGAGAGTTATTAAAATGCAATGATTGCAAAGATAGGCGACACTATAGAGAACTTGTAGGGAGATCAAGCAGGTGCGACTGGAAAGAGATGCGAAATGCTAGTACAGCGCACTCTCCCGAGATTCGGCTCGTATAACCGGGAGGTTGGCAGAGCCATGGGAGGTGGAGGGAAGTGTGTTTATATTTGTATCAAAATGTCTAATTTGTATGTTAATAGTACAATAAAGAGTATATCTATCTATCTACATTTCAAAGGTGACAACCCTACGAGAACTCGGTACGTCATACGGTGGGGTTCCAATAAGCATATTGTGTTTTATTATGGTGGTATATGGTTTTCTGTTTCGTGTACTGAATAAACGTTTCCGTTTTAGCAGTTTAGTTTCCGGGTTTTGAATATTGCCAGAATTTGTACACTTGTATTCTGCGGACCAGTTTCACGCTAAGATTGTATGGGCATTGCGGTTCCAATATAATACTACCTTCACAGCCTTATTTCAGCTCCCCGCTTCTATAGTGCTATTAGTATGTTTGCGGATGCTGCAACAGATGACTTCTATGCAATGATGCCCAAAAAGTCTCTGTCACTGGTGAGCAGAAACATGGTCCTGGGGATAATAGCTGACAGGATGGATGAGAACATCTTTGGCAGGTTTACTGACTTGCATGTAGTGACGGCATTGAGCCAGCTGAGAGGCCAAAACAAGATCATGAACTATGATATTTTTTTCGAAAAAAAAAACCGGAACCGCGTTAATATAATGCTAAAGTGTACTCAACCATAAAGAAAGAAATAATAAATAAGTTGTTGTTTATTAAATATGTTTCATTTACAATAGCACATTAAAATACTTGATGAAAAAGTTAACAAACATACTAGACGCCCCTACAATTTCAAAAGATCCCCTGGATTTCTCTGAGATGCCATCATCAGATCCTAGTTTCAAATTCAAATTGTTTATTTTCAATATAGGATATTCTTATCACTTATTGACGTCAATTGTTACTTATTTTAAGTTTACCACCACTTCCAAAGCGCAAGTGGAGAAGAAGTGGCGCCACAAACTCCACAGCAGCATTTTCTTCAAAAACGTCAATTCACAAAATTTGAGTCAAATCAGACGCGTGTACATTTGAATATTTTTATAATTACCATAAGTTTATTAATAAATAAATATTGAGGATTATTGAAATAGTTTAATAAAAATGTCAAGTAATAAAAGATGTCATGATATAATAAAAATAAAAAAAAATAATGTACTGAATGTACATATGATCAATTTTTAGCTATAGTTTGGAGGACTCCGCACCAAGCTTAAGTTACACATCCTTGTCATTGAGAAAATCATGAGCGCTATAATAGGCTTTTTTACAAAGTAAATTCTTAACATATGCTTTGAATTTTCGGATAGTATTTATTTCACTTGCCCTTCCCCAAAGCAATAGTCCATACGACAATAAGCTATGAAATGCTTTCCTTATCATGGTCCCATCTTTGAGATAATCTCCATTTCAACAAAAAAATAATCATCAAAATCGATTCTAAAACGACGAAGTTATCCCCGAACACAAATAAAAAAATACATTATTCTTTTTGTGGCCGGTTAAAAATGTTTGAAAGTTAAACGAATAATGCAAAAACTATATTTTTTCCTATTAAACGACATCGTATTTAATTCAAACTAAATATCATACGTGGAATATATACTTCCAACAGCCCAAGAGCCGCCAGCCTCCCGTTTTGCATGTAACATAATATCCCGGTAATATAATTTGGCAGAGCGCCAGCCCGAGCTCATATTACCTGGACGCCGGTAGTCTAGATTGATTCATTAAAGCACCTGTTATATTAATCTTGACTTTATTGCCATTTGAATACGGATGATGACTGTTTGAAAAATATAATAAAAGACTTAAGATATGAATGATGTAATATTATAAAAATGCCGGATTATTTTTTAACTCGTGCACTACAGAACATGGAAAAATATTCATTTAGCTAGGACGCTATTTTGATAGTCCCCTAGCTAAATGAATATTTTAATGAATATAATATGAATATTTGCTGTAAGAAATAAGAAATCGGTTAAAGAATATCTAAGTTATGGAAAAGGGGGTCTGTGACGTCATAGTTGATGGGTAAAAATAATTGCTAATAAGAATATAATATGAATATTTGCTGGTTGACTGTAAGAGATCCCTTTCTGGGATAAGTCCGCTATTGTACTTTTTTTTTATTTCTATGCTATTGTATTTACTTTTGTTTTGGTACAATAAAGTTATTACCAATAAACAAAATTGCTTACTATGTGGGCTGACAGAATTACTCAAATCTTGTACAGCGGAAGTGGATAACCGGAAATAAGAAATCGAATATAGAATATCTAAGTTATGGAAAAGGGGGTCTGTGACGTCATAGTTGACGGGTAAAAATTTTACCTAAAATGTGTCTGTCTTAAATGTCTTAAATTTTGTAAACACTTTGTACTGTGTATCTTTGCAATCACTTGTACATATGAGAAAAGAAAAAAACGTGTACTGTTTTGTATAAAGTCTATGAAAACGATGAAACCAAAATACCTTTGAATCCCAACTAAGTAATTTATAAAAGCGATTTTTGTTTGTTACGCTTTCACGCTATATCTACTGAACTAATCCCCCACAATTTCGCATACACATAGAAGTATTGATAAAGACATAGTATACATTTCATCCCTGGAAAAAGCACTGTTCTCGTGGGAAATTCATGCGGGCAAAGCCTCGGACAAAAGCTAGTAATCCATTAAGCGCCCTTAGCGTAGTAAGATACCAGAATTATTATACTGTATCCTAACTCAGTATCTAGCAGCTGCGTTTGCAAAATCTCGTTGTACATTTTTTCACTAAATCGCCTCTTACGAAACTCTACGAAAAAAGGGCATGCTCTATTCTAAGCTCATCTTTCGTGGACGTTCTATATTCCTTATATATTCGTGGACCTATTATATTATATACACCAGTTGGTCGGTTTAGTTGGTCGGAGTGGAAATACAGGTTTAAACGTAACTGGTTTTCTCAAAAATTGAATCTTTTGTCTTTAAAAGAAGAGAAAGAAGATTACAAAGCCTTTAGCAACATAAAAAATCAATGAAAGGTAAACAAACCCTAGTCTTTAATCATTAAAGCCTTTGAGACCTTTTTCTATTTTCTCTTTATGTGTCCAACGGGATGGAAAATAAGACGAGCCATGGATTTACATATTACAGAGTATTAAACGTTTACTAGTTTATTTTAAAAAGCCTTCAAGCTTAACCTTTGATAACCTGCCGTGCTGTTAAAATGGTAGCAGCTCGAAATCCATATCCATCCATACTAATATTATAAATGCGAAAGTCTGTCTGTCTGTCTGTCACCTCTTCACGGCTAAACTGCTGGACCGAATGTGATGAAATTTGGTAGGGATGTAGTTAACGACCTGAGGTCAAACATAGGCTACTTTTGGGCGCGATATAACCGAGTCCCACGCGGGGCGGAGCCGCGGGGAACAGCTAGTAACAAATAAATAAAAGGGCAAAACAAGCGTTTTCACGCTTTCTGGTATCCGCAAAATCCTTCAGGTCATATTACATAGCATATTTTTCATAATAATAAAAAGAGTAGAACGGGGAACGGATTTTAATGAAATTTTGAAAGATTATGAACTGGGTTAACATATAAATAAATAAACAGACAAATCGCACGGATTGGGTTGGCCCCAAGTTGCAACGATACTATTCGATATAAAGTAGTTAGTATAGTAACAAAACATGACTTAAATGTATAAATAGTTATATCAGTTTAAAAGTAGGTGGAAGATTCTAACTTAAGAAGAAAGAGGTACTTACTTAGTTGTAAACTACTCTTGTGGAAGTAAATATTATCATTTTCTTTCGTGTTAGTTGTTTAATTAAGAATTTTTGTTTTTAGTTCCACGAGAACACTGCCGACAAACTGTCTTGCAGTTTGGCAGATTATGTATCAATAAAATTGTATAGTTGTAGTTATAAAAATAAATTAAAAAAAAAAAAAAAAGTTTTGAGATTCGTTGCGGTAACTTGTCTCTCTTGTTATAATTAACTTTCTTTAAAAGTATATTTTCATTTAATTTTTAGATATTAGATTTTTTTTTAAAACGAATCCTGACCCACTCTGCAACAGTGCCCTAGCTGCTCTATCTCTATCTTTCACAATATTATGGACCTAAATAGACATAGAATAGAATAGAATAGAAAAACTCTTTATTGCACCAAACAAATGTATACATAATTTTGTCAAAAACTAGGTAAGGTACAAAGGCGGACTTATCGCTAATGCAATCTCTTCCAGTCAACCTTAGGCCTCCCCCATGGATATCCAAATTGGAAGCGGCCTGCATACAGCGTCTAATAATGCGCGCGCGCAAAATAATGATAAACTCAAAGAAATAAGCACAGAATGAATGCAGAATGCAACTGACTTGACGCTTTCTGTATCGGGTCTCTAAGGGCCACTTGAAATGTCTCGACCGTTCCGCGACATATGCACTCGTAGGGTTGGCACTACTGGTAAATTAAAAAAATTACAATCATAATGAACCCTAAGATTTATCCAAGCTCTATAGAATATCACCCTCTATTATCTATGTAACAATTGAATATTTTATTCACCTACTCATTATGATAATACATATCGCTTCGATTAATATTGTTCTACTATATATACCTACATAGAATAAGGTATATCGTTCATTTTTTAAATTACCTAGGACACAGTTGTTTTTATTTTTAACCTAATTGTACAGAATAAGCCGTGTTTTTTATGTGCCTTCTGTGTGTAAAATAAATTTCCTATATGTACCATAATGCCTACAGATATTAATATACTAATGATCTCGCAAAATTCAGATATATTAAAAAGCTTAATTTTTAATTATTCCTTACTAAAAACCGATCCAAAGCACAAGTTTTTTGAAACGGGATAACAATCGGATGGGTGTCGAAAGTACGGCGGTAGGTAAACGATATTTGCTAACACACTAGTCCAATAATCTGGAGATTCAGGATTCGATTTTCAGTTGGGAATAATTAGAAAAAAAAAAAAATTCTAATATTTCTGTGTCTGAAGAACCTTATATCAACTTCTTTAAGAATTATAAGAAAACATAAAGGAATCTTATTTAATGCACCTAACCCTAATCCAACTCCAATTTTACCATAAGTTTTTTTTAAAGTAAGAATTATTTTGTAAAGGTTGGCAGCCCTGTGAAAGTCGAATGCCGAAGCAATTCCCACCCTGCGCTCCGTTAAGTGCAGACTGTAAAATCGAGCTAACTTTTATTGAGTTCGATATATCGATACAGTACTCTTTAAGACATATTTATTTTGTAGTCATAATACTCATAAATCTAATGTTTTAACTCATAATCATAACAGTAGCCGTAGAATATCATCATTTCGTGTAGAGGACACTAATAACGACCATGTATATCCTGGTGTCAGAGTTCTTCAGAACTGCCACTGGGCTTCTGAAGTGGTTCCTTTAATGACAACCTGATGGCAACCATCTAACGTGCTTTCCGAAGCACGAAATCATCTTTATAATCAGACAATCCTAACCAAACTATAATCAACTTAACAAAGTATGCCTTCCGCAGGAGTCAAACCCACGACACGGGTCTAAATGCAAACGCCTTAACCCTGGACCACCAAGGCAGCCTGGAAATGAAGCAGCTTTTGAAGCACATAGAATTTAAGGTTGAAGGGAATTACAGAAGATACATAAAAATTATGTCAGCATAAAGTTTTACAAGTTTTCAGATATTTCAACGAAGTTTGGAGATTCCTCACGTGCTGAGCTGAGGGTCGGAGTCTTTGACAAATATGACTTAGACTATTCTTTTCAAATACATGTTATCAAAAGAACGTTTTTTCAATGCTAGCTACGTTTTCTCTTAACTTTTTTATTGAGCAAAAATAAATTGAAGAATTGAATTTACCATGGCTCTTGCACTAGGCACAGGAATGTGTCGCCCGCAACTGAAAAAGAAACTACTCGAATTACTAAATTTATGCGGAAACCTTATAAATTTTTTACATTTGTATTACAAGGTGTTGCTCGTGGCTTCTCACAATAACATATTAGTAAGTTTTAGTAGTAGAGTTTATATCTATGTATTTTGCCAGAGGCAACTCGCTAAGAAGAGTATATCGTTAGATATGGCCTTTATAAATATGCAATTTCGCGATACTTCGGGCACCCAATCGTTCACTTATTCCATTAGGTTCGAACAAACAACTTCCAATAAAATGCACTGAATCCATTCCAAGCTGGAGCTTAAGCTGCCAGGGCCGTATTTGGGAGAAAAACTGGAGATGTTTCATCAAAATCGTATGAATATCTCGACGTAAGACTCGTTTTTTTAAGCCCAAAGCAGACAACATTTTGCCCGATCGAGTCTCTGGCACACACAATTTTCTATAACATGGGCGCCGGACGGAATTATGTTCTATTTTCACAGTAGAAGTTCGTCACGGGTAGTATGTTATCTGGGTTAGGCCTTAATTTAATAGAATTATTATAGGTATAAATAGGTTATATAAAAACCAATACCTATAAAGTATTGTAGCGTCGATAGAAGTGACTAAGATTGACTAAATAAATACGTTTCTCAATGAATCTCTTATATATTTTATCAAACAATGTGCTCACTAACGCAATTCGTTGATGCTCACCAAAGGCTTACATTTAACTTGGTGGGGCATGTGACAGATTAAATTAGCTTTCCGAAACCAGTTACTAAATTTAGCTTGTATAGATAATACCTTTATTGAAAAAATATTCCTTTGTACCCATTCTCGTTGAAATCATGTAAAAATGTCCTCTCTATGCAAGCAAATGACCACTTTTTAAAATTAACCATAAAATTTCATTAATCTATATTTGCATTAGCTATAAGTCCGCCTCTGTACTAATTTTATCTCCGATCCTGTACAATCCAATGATGTATTTATATAATTAGTGCAATAATTCATTCATTCATTTCATTGTTTAATTTGCTTATTAAATATTCCGAATGCAGCCCTGTCCGAGAGATGTTCAGACCCAGATATCTGGAAACTAGGACGGCTGTAGATCACAGCTGTTGCAGATCTTGCGATTGTTGCAACTTTGAGAAGCATTGTTTGAATAACATTGTCATTGATGCGCATTATTACTTAGGAATCATTAGATTCACTTCTAACTATATGTACTACTTTATTTTTAACGAGACGCTCTTGAAGGTCATGATGGTCGTCCGAAAATATTTAGAAACGAATTAAATTTTATTTCGATTTTCTAAGTATTTAATTTTTATTTCTGTTTCTTATTATAAGCTGTACATATTTTTGTTAGAAGCTAGCATACGCATAACATCGCATTGGCATGTAAGCTGTAAAGTTGTTATTGTTTCTTTATTAAAATAAATAATAAATGTAGCTAACGTAGAGAGAATCTTACATATAGAAGCGATACTACATAAGTATCGCTTCGGAACAGATAGGTAGTTAGTAACCTGATTTTTGGCAAAAATAAAGAGATATTTGAAACTAGATTACGACCATGATCATTGTAGAGAACACGCCAGCGATTTATAATTATTGTTTCCCAATTTATAATTAACTAGCTGTTCCCCGCGGCTCCACCTGCGTGGGACTCGGTTTTATCGCACCCAAAAGTAGCCTATGTTTGACCTCAGATCGTTAACTACATCCCTACCAAATTTCATCACAATCGGTCCAGCAGTTTAGCCGTGAAGAGGTGACAGACAGACAGACAGACTTTCGCATTTATAATATTAGTATGGATGTTTCTTCAGCTTACGCTTTAGAGCCCAGGGTATGCTGTTAATCATGATCAAACATGATTCATGTTTGTAAGTAGCCAACACTGTCAGTTTTTTCAGGCCGCCTAAAGGCATCTGACATAGCATAACAGCTGGGACAGCACGAAGAAGCTCAAGATAGAAATGCCACTATAATGGTCATCAATCCAAACATGGCCGCGCACTTGCCGTCACTTGACGCATGCTACCGTTACGAACACACGCCCCTGCTAGGCTATAAAGCCCTTATAAAGCTTCACCTCAAAGCCTACCCTATTCTCTAAACGTAAACAGAAGATGCATCATGCTCGCATAATGATAATCAAATTTATTTCTGCGATTATATTATATGTGTTCTGTTACTCGGTACAATCACGCAAGATTTACCTCAAAATCCTTCATATGAGCCCAAATCGACACACTCAAAGTTGCCAGGTGATAAATAAAAAAGGTTTTTACGTCAGAATGACAAACGGTTGTGTCGTCACATACGTCACTGTCATGGCTTGAGAAAGGATCACCCATGGCGTGAAAACATGAGAATATATGGGGCATTTTCTAGTTAAATAAACATTTTATATCTAAAGTGTTTGAGAATATGTGGTTTTTCAATTATTAAGACGATACCTCGGTGAACACTAGCGCCACCATCAAAAAAATCATTATTCACTGAAAACACAAGCTACCAAAAATCCGTGTTATGGAAATAAGGTTCTGGATCTGAAGTTAATTTAATCATATTGAATTATTAAATTAGAGTTACAAATTGCAAAACTGTTAAAAGTGGCCGTTTTAATCAATATTGCAATTTGTAACTATAAGGAACTATAATTTAATATGATTAAAATTAACTTCAGATCCAGAATCTTAATTACATAACACGTATTTTTGATAACTTGTGTTTTCAGTGAATTTTAACTGATAGTGGCGCTAGTGTTCACCCAGGATATGCTAACGGCTGGATAGGTACGGAAGAGACGGAAATTGAAGTAAATACAGGAGGCCTACGTCTTATGGAGATATTATCGTAAGGGCTGCTATGAATGGATAAATGGCAATCCATTTTTATATTCATAGCAGCCCTTTTCTATTATTTATCTATAATAAAGAAAACAAAATATTGACAGTGGTACTACTTGATTAATTATAGTGATACTCATGAAGCTTTCATACAAATTAATTATATTAATGTCATCTTAGTATGTTATTGTTTTATAAATCAAATAGCGGAATAAATGAAGCACTGAATCAGGTTTCGTTACTTATTGAAGTTAAAAAATCGGTTTCATATTTCAGCAACAAAATGCAAGAGCATTAATTGATTAAATTTGTAGGCTGTAGGTGTAATACGCCATCTATTAACACTAAGACAAACTATAGTTTTTTTCTAAGACAATAGCACGATAGAGCTAAAAGCATTTTAAATGTAGAAAGAAAGAAACAAATATACTTATCCAGATAGTTTTGAAAACAAAACTTATTTCAAATATCATAAAGATCAAATTGTATTGCTGCGAAGTTGTATTGAAGTGTTCCGAGGGTAATAAAAGAAGAAACATGAAATTGCTCAAAAGGAAAATTTAGTTGACTGTGGGAGGGACTGATACTTATTTCGTTCTGACTTTTTGTTTGACACAGTAATACGATTTTGTTAGGTGGAGCTCACTTAGCTGGCCATTTGTGTTCGTAACGATCGTGCATGTCAAGTAACACCTAACTTGGATTGGTCGCTACCACAGAATTTAGAAATAAACAAAAAGTGGCATAGCGCACGAAAATCGTGTCACTAGTTTGGCTTGCAAGCCAACGTTTCACACAGATAAAATGGGCGGGGAATTTGATTGCGTCATTTATTGCCACTGTTATTGGTCGATAATATTAGGTGGCTTTGTTGTAAACTACTTAATATATTTCTAATAACATGGGTTTACATGGATCAATTGAAAATAAAAAGAGACAATACGCTGCCACACTTATCCTGGAACAAAATCCGCGTCAAAACATTTCTATTCGGATAATTTGTCTATTCTGTGGTCGCTACTAATTGGTATCTTGTAAGTGGTAAATTTAGGACCATGATCATAAAGAGTAATCTAAGATTACGAAACACGATCGGATGAACACGTAGCATATTCTATCTTGAGCTCTTCCGGACTTTGAATGGGACATTAAGTCGTTTGTACCGGCTGTTATCGCCAGATGGCAGCGCTATGGTCGATAATCGCACACTTACTTATCTTTTTAACCCCCGACGCAAAAAGAGGGGTGTTTCAAGTTTGACGTGTCTGTCTGACTGTCTCTGGCATCATAGCTCCTGAACGGATGAAGCGATTTCAATTTAGTTTTTTTTTGTGTTAAAGCTGATTTATAGGCGAGTGTTCTTAGACATATTTGATGAAAATCAGTTGAGCCGTTTTGAAGTTGTGGGGGTGAAAGTGTAACCGAATTTCTGCAAATATACTCGAGTAATAAAAACAAAATGTGTAGTGAGTTTTTTTAAAATTTTTAATTTAATGTTATTATTGTCTGTAAAGTATGTAGTGCCAAATTTAAAAGCCCACAAACTAACAAACTCTTCATCTGTATTACATATTAGTAGACATTTATTTGTTGCCTCTCCAAGGTAGATTAATGGCTTTTGCGCCCAATTACAAAATTGCCAATTTATTAAAATTAATCGAAAGCTCCAACGAAAGCTTGTAAAAATTCTAATAAGTCGACAAGAAGTTAATTTGTCGAAGACTTGTTCTTCGGGTCGAAGCTAACTTTGTCATGTTTTAAGGGGAAAAAAATTAAAATGTTCACATTTATTTTTGTTTTCAGAGTTCCGTATTTCTAAAGGCAAAATCGGAGCCCTTATAAGATCACTTTGTTTTCCGTTCGCCTGTCGGTCTGTCTGTCTATCATAAAATTATAGGAAAACATTGTGTAGTGGTACGGAATTCTCAGGATGCGAGTCCTACTCGCACTTGGCCGATTTTTTGATTGATCATCTTCGAATCAGTTCTTCGGCTTATATACTTCGGTTTTTAATAAATTATTCCTTTAAATTACGCTCGCCTTTTATACGTAGAAGTAATATACATTAAAACATAATGGCTTAACATAAAAAGTCGGATATAACCATGATTGCACATAAAAGTGTTAATATAATGGACAGGACAATGACAGTCCGGACATTATTTCTTTGGGGCTATAAAGACAGCGGAAATGAGTAGAGGCATAGAAGCGATGAAGACGTGCGACTACGGAGCTACGTAAGTACGTATTCGTAAGTAGAGTATAGGGCAGATAAATTTGAGCTAAAGTCACTATTGCAGAGACTGTAAAAGGATCACTTTTATCTCTCTCCGACTGTGCCATCCTCCTCTATTCAATACAATCAAGTCAATTGAGCCTTAACGTATCCATATTGTGTGTATGTATATTTGCAGCTAGAATAGGGTACGTCAGCCATTTCAAAACACACCATCGAAGCCTTAATTAGCCTTAAACTAAGTCCGGCAGCATATCTACACAATGTTTTATATTACGCTTTTCCGTGCTTCGAAAGCAATTTTGATGAATTTGATGACTTGGGTTTATAAATCAACATTTACCACTAACACGGCTGAAACATAATCTTATTGGTCTGGTTTCCATGTTGTAAGGGTTACGGAGGGTCGACATTGCTGCTTTAAAAATACTATTAAAAGTGTACTCTGGAGAATTTTGATCAGTTGGGAAGTAAAGGGGCCAACCAAACTTACAGATGGATGAAAATGCAAACGTTTAACATTTTAATCTCCTAATTTCGACACGGTATAAAAAAAGAGCATATAATTGAGCGATTTCAATTAATACAGATTATTAAAGTAATGTTAACGCGGTTTTCCTAGCCACACATTGGCTTCAAAGGTGCCAATTGACCTGAATAGGTACAGAATGCTTCGGAATGCCCTCGAATTCCAGCACAATAGTCAAAAGATCGTCAGATTGACTTTATTGTAAGCTAAAACCGCTGGAGGGATGTTCTGGGAAATGTGTAGGTTGAGGTCGGGACGAAAATCAGGCGTTGGATAGGCTTGTCCGTAATACTATTAGCATAAAAACTTAAAACCTTATTCATGGCAAATAAACTATTTTGAATTTTCATAGTTTACATAGCCATTTTTTTATACCTTTAACTCAGAGTAGGTAAGAAGAAAGCTGAATAATTCTTGATTGCAAAGACCAAATCTTTTGCTACTATTTTTAACTAAATTGTTTCCTTCAATTGCTTCAGGCAATTGGCTGGAAGAGATCATTTAATAGCATGTAATGTCGCATCGACATTGCAATGTCCCCTTTTAAATATTTTAACATCTATGAAAAAAATTGCTAAATAATTTTATTAATATAACATACCAGTAATAATAATGTCCATTTTGATACAGCAATCACTTACCTGTAAATAAAATAATGAAGAACTTTAGAGAATAGTAGTAGAGTACGGAATCCTAAAAAGGTATAAGAAAGATTAAGTATTGTTAAAAGTCGCTTATTCTTAGTCATAACAATAATTTCTATGCTATTTTCGGAGTAAAAGTTAAGGCTGTTTCTTCGGTCTCACTAGCGCCACTTTCCAAAAAAAAAAAAATAATCTTTGTGTAAGTGAGATTATCAGAAATCCTCGCGCAACTTTTTTGCTAGTATCCTTAACTTACATTACAACTTTGACAGACATTGAAATACATCCGCTTTAGAAACCTTTACAAAGAGTGTCAAAAGTGGCCGTTTTTAGCAAATGTTTACAAAGGAATCTAAAGAGGAATAGTATTTCAATGACTTCCGAGGTTATAATGTAAGTTAAGGATAGTGCAAAACAGTTGCGCGAGGATTTCTGATGAGCTCACTAACAGAAAGATAAATTATTTTTTTTGGGAAGTGGCCCTAGTGAGACCGAAGGAACGGCCTTAAGTACTTTTAGTCTCAATAGCGCTCCGGCCCGCAGTCTCGTCACGTCTTCACCATGACTCTCTCACATTAGGGTATCGCTGCTGATTTGCATAATTTTGATATATTTACGACAACAGTTCCGGAGTACTTACTTTTTACATTTCCTTTCCTTCATCGAATGTGTTTCCTAGATACAAACTTAGTTTGTTTGTTTGTAATACCTTTATTGTTTTAAAATACACAGTTAGTACAAAGTTATAAAAAAAAATGGCAGGCATATCCCAGAAAACACACACATCATGCATTATTTATTTTCTGACCGGCCTGGGTCTTGAATGTTTATCTATATAAGTACTAGCTGTTCCCCGCGGCTTCGCCCCGCGTGGGTTTCGGTTATATCGCACCCAAAAGTAGCCTATGTTTGACCTCAGGTCATTAACTACATCCCTACCAAATTTCATCACAATCGGTCCAGCAGTTTAGCCGTGAAGAGGTGACAGACAGACAGACAGACAGACAGACAGACAGACGTTCGCATTTATAATATTAGTATGGATTTGTTATAAAATATAGTATCGTTGAGTAAGTATCCCATAACACAACTTGATCTGCGAGTGACTTGTCCCTATATATTTATTTATTTATTTATTTGTCGTCGCACTACGCACACAATTGATAAAATTATCAAACACAAGTAAAAAAATACACGCACACACTTACAAGTAGTATCAGTGACGGTCTTATACATATGACAGAGTGGGTCGCTTGTCTGTGTGTCTTCGTTTAGTTAATGCTCTAAAACGAAGGCAGACAATCACTCATTTCACTTAGCAGTAATTAGCTCATGAAAAACTAAGGATTCATCACTTAAATGGAGCCATTATCACTTGACGGGTTATTCTGCAAATAGTCTCAGTTTGTCTCACAAATTGAAACGAATAACCCGCTTAGGGATTAATGCTGAAAAATGTGGATGATTTAGCTAAAGCTGACGCGATTTTATGAAGTAGACTGGAACAATGATAGACGAGTTTACAAACAGGTGGGCCGTATGCTTTTTTGTCTACTAAATTGTATTAAAAATGAGCATTTTTGTATACCTAGCATACCAAGGTAGGCACGGTAAATTGACATTACTCTTCACTCGATAAACAAGCAAAAAACATACCTATGCAAAGCTTGTCCGCATTTGAGTTACTAGGAGCGCTGAATAAACAGGAGTTGGAATTAACTTCGTTACGTTTGAGTATTTGTCAAGACTTGAGCGCTACATTTTGTTGGTACAAATACGTCTTTGAACCTATAGCTGTTAGTGTTCTATTTGAATAAATCCTGTATTTTTTATAACATACCAAATTTTTATAACATGTAGTTGAATATACTTGGACATAAGTAAGCATAAACAGATTAATTACATCCCTTAGGGGAAAGTAGAGAGTGGAGGATCGTGATAATATTTTTTTTTTCAACATAAGGAAATTAGGATATTACTTTATATCAAGATAACCAACCATACATGCTGCTTAGTGTTAACTACCAACACTTATTTCATACTAATTCCTATTCCACGACTTCCATCGATGCTCCAGGTAAACTGGAACACTTTTTCGAAAAATACAAATTTTGTAAGTATGTGGCACCACAACAACTACAAAGACGCGCAACAGATGGCGGTAAAAACAGGAAAGTCCAAATTGCATAGAAAACAGCAAACTACTACGAAAGATAGCGCTTGCAGAGTTTCTGCGGATTGGAGCTAATATACCTATACAACCTCCGACAAGACATCGTTGGAGCCCTGGTTCCGCAGGCACAATACCCAGCGAGTATATATCAAATTCTTGCTTGCGGGTGCTTTCACCACCCGTTAGTTCATGCATACTACTGTTAGCCGGCGCCCACCCACTACTGTTACAGTTAGTTCATGAAAAATTATGGTGGCTGGCATGCTGGAACTAAAAGTAATTTGGTAAGTACTTGTAACTTTGACTTCCGCAAACGTGAATCTATTAAATACAAATTTTGTATTTTCCGAATACTCTTACTTAAAACTAAACTCGCTAACACACACTGTCCAGTATGATACACAAAGTCTATTAGAATATGTTTACCCACATAGCATACAATAAAAAAGGAGTCTAGTGAGCAAAATTGATCGTCATCATCAGAAGTTATGATACCTTTAAGTTTTTATATTAAGACAGGGAGAACAATAAAATTATTAAACAAAGTACTAAATATATGTACAATATTTTGTATTTAGTAAAAGCTCAAGCCAATATCAAGATAAAATAGCGGGCGAGAGCAATTTATATAATGACCGTGAATCCCAGCCGCGATGTCCCAAATTAGGCTGTTGTATGAATATTTATGATGTGAGAAATGACTTTGTAAACGATCACTTACAGAGTCATGGTCTTGCATTATGAAAATAGGATTTGAAGCCTCTCTGTTAGCTTTTATGCGACACATTAGATCATGTATTGGAACATTTGGAACTACATACGATAGGTCAGAAATATAAATGTACAGTAAAGTTATTAACCAACAAAAACTGGTTCCTGAGATGAAAATTGATATCCTTGAAATTAATTTAACGGATTTTAGGGAATTATATACCGTTATATTTTATTAAATACCGTTCGACTGAAACGGTATCTACCAAAATAAAAGTAAAAATAAAGGACTAGCCATTGCCCGCGGCTCCGCCTACATAGGACTCGGTTATATAGCGCCCAAAAGTAGCCTATGTCAGACCCCTGGTCCTTCAGAGATATACATCTATACCAACATTCATCAACATTGGTCTATTGTTTAACCGTGAAAATTTAATAAACAGTCAGACTTTGTATTTTTAAGTATGGACAGTATGGATGCTGTTAAAAATATATCTTAGGGCAGAAACATAATATAATATATCGTTGACCTGTACAAAGCCAATGACAACGCCTTGTCGGTGGCGGAGTTTTGGTCCTTGCAAGAGGACCGCTAAGAAAAATAAAGAAAAATAGGCCGATCTATTGTTTTAACCAGGTAATGTGTATCAGACGCATAGGCAGCAAAAATTATTCATCATTTAAGTACACAACACAACCCTCAGTACTAAAGTCTAATGTTACAACGTAGGCATTTTCAGTAATTTTCCTCGAGCCCCTGAGCTACGAAGCTACATCATTTAATTTGATACTGCGTCGTACTTTTTCGAGATTATTGTTTGGACTTACCGGGGATGAGTGAAAAAGGGAGATATGGCAAGAGAGGGGCAGGATAAGCAATTTTGATGTTAATAATACGAAATTGCAAAATTTCATCTTTTTTGGGGTTCCGTACAAAAATTAATATTCGGAGCCCTTACAGGATCACTCGTGCGTCTATCTGTCTGTGCGTCTGTCACAGCCGGTTGCTCCGAATCAACTAGACCAAATCAGGTGGAATATGGAAGAATGGTGTTATCCTATGAGCCAAACACAAATGTAAACATATTTTTAATTAAAGGTCATTTACGGAGGACAAACAAATAAAGGAAAAAGTATGTCGTATCGTATCAGGATTAGAAAAAGCTAGTTAGAAAAAAATAGATAGGAAAATAGAGGAAAAACTATCTTTTTCAGAACAGGAATATCTCATTCATTTTAAGTCGGTGTACTCGAAAGTTCACATTAATTACCATCTTTTCCTTATTTATTAAAATTAAAAACGAGTAGCAGATTTCAGGGTCAAATATTGGTATTTTTATTTTTATCTATATAAGTAAAAAATTTACAAAAGAAATAAATGTGCCTAGATATATCTTCTAATTTCTGTGTTCTTTCATTAACTTGCCCCAAACTGCCCTAAAGTAAAATTTACCTAATAGTAACGTCATTAGGTCGACTTTACAATAGCATATGGTCAAGTTATACAATCTGTAAAGTTATTGAGGAAAATTTTCTAATCTAATCAAATAGAATTCAGTCAGAAAATTCTCTTTGAGTTATAATTATATCAAAGTTAAATAAGATTAGGTGACTTTATCATAGTGAAGCGAAATATCATGTTTTTCTACGTACAGTCGGCTGCAGAGAAATCTGACGCCATGTCACAAGTATCACTATTGAAAGGTCATATTTCTCTGCAGCTCACTGTACAACATAAATCAGTATTAATTAGATTGAACTGTCGTTGTGGTTCAGTAGTTAAGACTGTTCCTTAGGTAGACCGAAGGAGGAGTCTTAAAGCATTTGTTTGCCACTTGTTGGGTTGCAGAGTCAATTGACCTTACAAACCCTAGTGTCAGATTCCTTCGAAACCGCCTATTGGAATTCAAAGTGGTAACTCTAACGACCACCAGATGGCATCAGGTACCTTCCGAAGCACGGAATTATCTTAATTATCAGACAAATCTTCAATGTCCTAACCGAACAACTAAACAAAATGTGCTGTGGGAATCGAATCCACGAACTCTGGTTTTTCAGACAAATGCTTTTAACCTCTGGACCACAGTGGCAAATGGTCACTAAATAAATTTAAATTACGGACATTTAACATTCAAAAAAACATTTTCCATCTTGATCTGATCGGAGATCTAACCCAGAAACTCCTATTTCCTGTTCTATTATTCCCTTCGGAAGCTGAGTTATGAGCAAGCAATTATAGAAAAATAATCGATTTAACAATGGATTTGAATGGAGTCGGCATTAACTCGAGTTTTCCATAATCCGATCGAGGAATGTTCGTTTTAGATATACTTATCTTCAGGCCTTTGAGATTTCGTTGAGGATTATCTGAGCCAGAGCTTATTAATTTTTAGATGTAAAAATATCTAGAGGGAAATAATCTGACAAATTGCTTAATTATTATTTCATTCTGAAAGGACGTTAGTATAAAGGTTAAAATAAAATAATATATAAATAAAATAAGTTTTTTTTTACAAACATACACCTTACTCTTTTTACCCGAAAGCTAGAAGATAAAAACAATATTTTACTGAATTATTTGTTGACGATCTCCGTGGCGTAATAGTTAACAGACCTGCCTGCTACTAAGGAGGTCCCGAGTTCGATACCCAGTCAGTTAAATTATGTTATTTTTCTGATTGGCCATTGTCTTGTTCGTTTATCTATATGTGTATTTGTTATAAATTTAATTATAAGTTGAGTTAGCCTTCCATGCTGGTCTGGGAGAAAAAGAAAAACATAGAATGTACCAGCTGCTTCTCTTCCCGCGCAAGCCGTAAAAGTCGTCTGAGGGAATCGCCGAATGGGAAAATCATGACATAGGCGATGCGGCTAGCAACCCATCACTATTGATATCCTGTTTCAACTACCATTATGCTAAACGTGGCCTAAGGTCTTATGGCTCTAGGCTCTGTCTACCCCGTATGGGATAAAGACGTGATTATATGTATGTATGTTGAGTTAGCCCATAACACGAGTCTTGAACTTACTTTGGGGCCAACTCAATCTATGATATTTGTCCCTGTAAATATTTAAATGTATATATATATATTTATTATTAAAGATAGAATGGAATTTTAATCTCATGCTGCTAATCTCTCAGCCACAAGGGAACAATTGAATCCATAAAGTAACGCTGCGCCGGTGACCGCTTGGGAGCTGAGGCATAAAGCGTTAAGACGAGACCTTGGTGCACACTAGCGCCACCATCAACTAAAAATCATTATTCAATGAAAACACAAATTATAAAAAATCCCTGTTATGTAAATAAGGTTCTGGATCTAAAGTTAATTTTAATCAAATTAAATTATTACATTATAGCTCCATATAGTTACAAATTGCAAAACTGTTAAAAGTGACCGTTATAAGCAATTTGTAACTATAGGGAATTATAATTTAATAATTTAATATGTTTAAAATTAATTTCAAATCCAGAACCTTAATTACATAACAGGGGTTTTTGATAACTTGTGTTTTCAGTGATTAATGATTTTCAAATGATGGTGGCGCTGGTATTCACCGAGAATCTTAAGGCCCACAGATTTAAAACGGTGTTAATATAGCTCAGTTGGAGTTATTGGTAGTGACACCACCACCAGGGTGATTAGTGATAATCTGTAGTATCCTTTGAATATGTGACTGCTGATTACTTAAAGAATAAATTCAGGGAATATTAGTTAATTAATTGAGCATGTATGTATATTACATTAAAATGCTCGAGTGCGCAAGTAACCGAAAGTATAGTAGAGTAAGTATTACTCAAGAAAATTAGAGCTCTATCTGTATAAATTGTCCGTGAAAAAATAACTAAACACTAACGTTATTTCGTACCGTTTTTCCTTAGTTAACGTGATGGCTTGCGATCCATTAGAAGCCAACACGCTGTCACTTTGGCAAATATCGTCATGTCACGACATGTCTTGAAATGAGATATCATTTTCGTGGGAAGAAAATGTTTCATGGTTCCTTACGCAACTTTGATTAATTCTAGTTTTGTTCGAGTTTTTGTCAATTAACATTATTTTTGTAATAATTTAAAAAAAAATAACATAAATCACTACATAGTATAAAACAAAGTCTTAAATCTTCAAAACTACGCAACGGACTTTGATGGGTTTTTTTAATAGATAGAGTGATTCAAGAGGAAGGTTTTATGCCCATGCGAAGCCGGGGCGGGTCGCTTAGTACAGAAATAAAATGTACTTCATCTCAGTCTTAAGAAACAGTATTTCAAATACTAAGTAAGTAAAAATGGAAAAAATAAAATAAAAGTGGAACACTTAAAAGCTTGTTGACGGACACGTCGTCGACGTCTCGCGTCGTAGTATGCGCCGCAAAAAGAGGGGTGTTATAAGTTTGACACTTGTCTGTTTGTCTGAACGGATGAAGCGATTTCAAGTTAGTTTTTTTTTGTATTAAAAGTGATTTTGATGAAAATCTGTTGAGTCGTTTAGAAGTTGTGGAGGGTGAAAGTGGGGAAGAGTAACCGAATGTCTATAAATATACTGTAGGTAAGTGGGGTATAAAATAAAAGCGCATCACGTGCACAGTACAAAAAATATGTTCAATAAAATTCGATTTAGCTGTAAAAAGCTCTGAGAGTATAATTAGTGGGAAAAATACCTAATGTGCACAAATATATGTGGGGAAATCATTCGCCACTGAAGACAAAATGAATCGGATTTTTTTATTTAATTTTAAAGTTATCCTTTTTTGTTTCATAATTTACATGCACTTACCATCTATGCCCAAACGTTCCAAAGTCTCAACGGCTATAGTCACAAAAAAGTAGTGAGGCTCCTAAACCGCGTATTTTAATCTTCCGCGTCTCTTTGCTAAATCCTCAGCTACTTTCGATTTGATTAATTTATTTCATTCTGTAGCAAAGATGAAGAAGTATACCCAACAAAAACTAGTGCAACGTCCAATAATAGTACAAAATCAAATCCAATAACACTAACCGATCGAGTCCAATATATTTGCGAGCCGAGTTGGCATCAATCCAACCAAACAATCTTCATCCGACTGACATACGGATAAATAATACTTCTGTTATCTGTAGGTAAATGTCGTTGATTAATTCCACTATACTATCTCAATATCCACACAATTTAAAGGAGAGAGAGAATGCTGGAAGAGGAGCAGCTGATACATTATATTTTTCTCTTTCTCCCAGACCAGCGTGGGTGAAAGATATCTCTTCCGAGATTTGGGTCGTGTGGTAGAGCCTAAGAGATGGAGGGGAGGGTAAGTCCCGCTGCTCAAACTAATAAAAATGCGCCTCACAAAGTTGTGGTAATCGCCATGTCAGTTCCCGCGAGACAGACGATTTATCCCATCTGACAAATGACGTGTGGCGTATGACGTCAGGTGTACTGATGTATTTGGACATTATCTGATTTAGATATTCCATAGTATCAGGTACCTATTTATAAGTAAGTAATTTGAACGAAGCTGCTGTGGTTTAATTCTTATATTTTATTATTATTGATTATGTAATAAATAAATAACATTCAATAAAAAAAATCTTTGGCTGCTTACACACCCGGATCATGTTCCTATAGGTTTGGTTTCCCTAAAAAAGGGTTACGGAGGTCTGATGGCAATCGCTTCATTGTAATAACCAGAACCGCCAAATCAGGTTTATGATTAAATGCGTATTACGAAACACTTTCCGACGAAGAAGATTTAATAAAACATAATAATCCATACTATCAATATCCATACTTCCATACTTCCATATCCATACTTCCATATCCATACTAATATTATAAATGCAAAAGTCTGTCTGTCTGTTTGTCTGTCACCTCTTCACGGCTAAACTGTTGGACCGATTGTGATGTTATTTGGTAGGGATGTAGTTAACTACCTGAGGTCAAACATAGGCTACTTTTGGGCGCGATATAACCGAGTCCCACGCGGGGCGAAGCCGCGGGGAACAGCTAGTATACATATAAGTTCAACTCTACCTAAATACAAGTCTGGGCTATCATAGCTGCAAATCCTTACTACTACATACATGCAGTAGAAGTGCTCCGTCTTAGACCACATCTGCATTTAACATCAGGTGGGATCGTGATCAATAGCTGCACATCCAACTAATATTATAAATACGAAAGTGATTTTGTATATTTGTTTGTTATTTCTTCACGCCCTAAATACTGAACCAATCTTCCTGAAACTTCGCATACACATAGCTTGGAATATTGAGAAGGACAATCTTTCATCTCGGGAAAAAGTTCCCGAGGGAAATTCATGCGGGCGAAGCTGCAAGCGAAACCTAGTTGTGATGTATTTAAAAACATGTAATAATTATCTCGGATATCAGTGCTGTCTCAAGCTAAATTTCATTATCGTTCACATTGATTGGGTTTTAGAATGTATTGAATATAATTTTACACCCTGTATAATACATAACAAAGGATCACACATGACGTAACGCAGACGCCACAAAGCTAACGAACACACACAAACATTAATATACGTGTGTTTGTTTGTGTTGGGTAAAGCTGACGATTCGAGTTTATTGAGTATATAAAGGTTAGGTCAGACTAAAGTAGTAAGCGGTCCAATTTTTATTAGATACTCCAATACTTTATGCTAAAGTTTGGCTAGTTAGCCAAAAGCTTAGTTAGTTAGCATAAAGTATTGGAGTCTGTTGGAGAGAAATTCTCCGACAAGTGGCTCTCGTTGACAACATTGAAAATACTAAACAGACAAAAGAGCGGCTTATTGTTCTGGACAGATTGCCGTAAAGCAGAAAAAAAAAGAAAAACAAAGTATCTGATAAAAATCCCGTTAGGAGAAAATGAGGGGAGGTACGGATCATTAAAAATGAAAACGTGATGTGTATAGTTGTCTACCTACCATTACGAAAAAGAGGTGTGCGGATGCCAAAAGAAGCGACCAATCCAAAATTGGTTGCTTATGCGCTCGTTTGACACCCGCTATCGTTACGAACATACATGTCTAGCTATTTTATCGAATCATGCAAGTTTTGATTATTTACAACTAGCGACCCGCCCCGGCTTCGCATGGGCATAAAAACCTTCCTCTTGAGTCACTCTATCTATTAAAAACCGCATCAGAATACGTTGCGTAGTTTTAAAGATTTAAGTATACAAAGGGACATAGGAACACAGAAAGCGACTTTTTTTCATACTATGTAGTGATAGTGAAGCATGTAAGTTGATTGAATAATACTTATAGAGGTCTGTTTATTTTTTTATTATTTCTGTGAAAATGTTAGCTCGCTATAAGCACCTGGAAGAGACTCTACTGTCAAGAGCACAGCTCTTAAATTCAAGATAAATAGAAATAAACATATATAGACAAATCACACAGATTGAGTTAGCCCCAAAGTAAGCTCGACACTTGTGTTATGGGATACTAACTCAACGATACTATATTTTTATAACAAATACATAGATAAACACCCAAGACCCAGGCCAATCAGAAAAATACCATTTTTTATCTTGACCTGACCGGGGATCGACCCCGGGACCTCTTGAGTAGCGGTCAGGCATGTTTACCGTTACGCCACGGAGGTCGAAAATTTCTGTTTACACTTAGACTTCTCGTTCAAAACGCAGCTTTACATCGGCGCAATATCATGTGCACTCGACTATAGATACCTACAAATTGTTTCCAATAATGACGCAGACCGTACCGACGCGCAAATTATTTCCAGTATAATGACGCGCACTCGCGGATATTGGTCGCGGGTGCTTTGAGAATTATTTTCTTCTGAAGGTACCACAGAACAGAGAAATTATCCGAATAGAAATGTTTTGACGCGGATTTCCTGGCAAAAGATCTGCTGGCCATCCTCGACGAAAGTGGTTTGATGATATAAAAGATTGGACCGGACTTCGATACAATCAACTGAAAATAGCGGCCCATTGCCGGGAGGGTTTTCGTTTGCTGACCTCCAAACTTCAGTTCGAAGATGGCACCCATGATGATGATGACGCGGACTTAGTCCCAGGATCAGTATGGCAGCGTGTTCTCTCTTTTTATCTTCAACTAATACATGAAAACCCATGTAAACCACACCACGCCTTATTAGAAATGTATTACGTAGTTTACAACAAAGCCACCTAATATTATCGACCAATAACAGTGGCAATAAATGACGCAATCAAATTCCCCGCCCATTTTTTTTGTGAGAAACGTTGGTTTGCAAGCCAAACCAGTGACACGTTTTTCGTGCGCTATGCCACTTCATGTTAATACTCGTATTTCTAAATTCTGTGACGCAGACCGTACGGACGCGCAAATTGTTTCCAATATAATGACGCGCAATCGCGGATATTGGTCGCGTGTGCCTTGAGAATTATTTCCTTCTGAGTTTCCAGTGAGCTAGAAGCCGAGAGAAATAAATAAGGGTGGGATGCACCAAAGTACCAGTTATCGTAACAGTTAAGTCAAATGTAACAGTAACATTACTGCTTACTATAACCGTTAAAGAGACAGGTTGCACCGTCGTATTTTGTAGCATAGTAAGTTGCCAAGGTTACAAATTCAAATTCAAATTGTTTATTTTTCAATATAGGATATTCTTATCACTTATTGACGTCAATTGTTACTTACAAGTATAATGACGTCCATGGAGGTTAATTGACCCGTCTGACAGATAAATTAACAATAACAATAGTGTAGTCAAGTTTGGGCGGTTATGGTTAGTGTAAAAGTTATAACGTATTTTGACGATTGTCAAAATGGTGCACCCCATTTTTCACCTAACCGCTACTTTAACTACATAGTTATTGTTATAGTAAGTTGGTGCAACCCATCCTAAATGTAATTCAGATTATACCACCTATTTCGAAGTAACTTTGAACAGAAGAAAACCTTAATCAAATTGTCTTCAATTACCAGAAGCTACAGCCTCCTTCGATGGTATTTCTTATTAGAATCCGAATGCTAAGATTTATGTATCCCCGAGATCTTTTCCTCTTTACGAACAAAACAATGAACAGTACAGAAAAAAAACCTTTTACAAATCCTAAATATATACATAACATTTTTTTTTTTACATTATATAATGTACTAGCTTTCGGCCGCGGCTTCGCCTGCGTGAGATTCCCTCGGAAAAAGTGCTTATTCACGGGATAAAAGGTACCATATGACCTTCTTAATACTCCTAGCTATGTTTATGTGAAATTTCATGTAGATTGGTTCAGTAGATAGGGCGTGAAGTGGTAATAAACAAACAAATATACAAACTCACTTTCGCATTTATAATATTAGTTGGATTAATTATTTTTCCCTTACTGAGAATTCAAAAAAGGAATAAAGTTTCATTATTTTATAACTTTATCGCTTCCAAACGGTATGGCAATAAAACTAATAAATAATTTAACTGATTATTTACAATTAACGTACAAAATGCTTGTTTGCTCAGAAACAACGTTCCAGTTTCAACATAAACAACGATAAGCTAACGCTTTTATTAGATTGAGACAAAGGTTGAATGAATTTCTTTAAAAAAATATATCATTACCATTTTAAATGTTGCTTAACACCTGCTAACTATGAGATAGTTCAGCTTCAATGGTATTGAAATTTTGTTTTTATTAGGTACAGTCAGCTGCAAAAGTCCATATATAGCTTAAGGACTAAAACGGCGTGAACGCAAACCACACACACATTGTCATTAACTATAACTAATAAATATCAACCTTAATTCAAAGTGACAAGACTCAACATATTTCTTAAAAATAAAATAAGGTCTGTTTCGCTTCGCCAAACTATAAGTGCGATTATTTATTTCGTAAATTAATAACAGTTGCTGATGGTCTCGTGGTTGCTGCCTCGTGCCTCGGTGAAAAACGTCCTCGGTTAAAATCGCGTCCGGCACGCGAATACTTTATTGTAAGGAAAGATGTTCAATTTGTTCATTTATATTTTTTTTTAATTTTCGTTCATTTTTAAGTTTTGTTTCGTAAATAATAACCTTTAAAAACCTATTAAATGAATATGGAAAGGTAATAATGCTTAAAGGTTTTCTATTCAAATTAAAACTAAAAGAATATTAAATCAAGTTTTTAATTTAACGTTTAACATTACAAAGCGTTGTTGACACAATATATCATAGTAAAGTATATCTTACACCTATTTCTACCTTTTTAATATGGTTAATGATAGCTTAATGATACGTTTTCGTAAAGAAAAGAAAATTGAAGCTAGTAAGTAACCATAATAAACATAGGCTATCACTATAAGGCGGCGGCGCTGAATTTGTTTTCGATGTGAAGGTAATTGGAAATATTTAAATTTTAAACTAATTATTTAAAAAAATATAACTTATATTGTCAGTATTTAATATAACTTCCGTTGTTTTCAATAACATCAAGTAAGCGCCGCCGCATTGATCCAACTATGTTGGAACAAACATCTGTCCCTCTTAAATTTTCCCACACTTCCATGCAGTGGGCTTTCAAGGCCTCTGCAGTCCGTTCATTTCGCATGTCCCACCTCTAGACCATGAAGCCCCATAAATTTTCAATTGGATTTAAATCCGATGACTTTGCTGGCCAGGGAATGACGTCTATGTCGTTATGGTGTCTGAACCATTCGCGCACTACTTGAGCCCGATGCACAGGATAGTTATCATGCACGTATGATAAGTGTGTTATGTCTGTAGCTGGATACACACACCGCACGGTTGGCAGCATACAATCCTGCAGCAATTGCACATAATGGGCAGCCGTAGCCCGCCCTGATATAGACACTAATTCACCAGGTCCAGCGGCACTCATCCACCCCCACATATTCACGGAAATGCGTCCAGACTCCATGTTTGCGACGATGTTTTGTTCACTATAACGAGTTCTATCCCTGCGCCATAAGTGAAGTCTACAGTGTTGGGACGACATAAACGACTTGTGCGTTTGTCTCATATTGTTGCACCATGTAGCTCCGCTGTGATGCACTAATATGTTGCGGACGACCACTACGAGGTCGAGTGGCTACAACACCTTCTTCTTGGAAGCGAGTTATCCAGCGCTTCACTGTTATCCACTGTAACAAATCAACAAGTAGATATAAATACTTATAAATATCTTTAGGTATCAATTATTAAAATACACGCTATTTTTTCTATAACCTTATCATAAATAAAAATAATACTCACACTAAATCCAGTCTTATTAGCAATTTGAGAAATATTATAACCCATCTTAAGCATTTCGGTAATGCGTATCCTATCCTGCATATAAATATTAGCTTGCATAGTTGTAGAACGTAGTTAATCGACTTTATCACAAACAACAAAGCAAAGTTATATTCAATCGCAGTGTTCTTTCCTCACTTTTCATTTTTACCGTTCATGAGAAATGTTTAAATTGTCCTACCCTACAAAGAGCATTCTTAAGAAACATCAAAATAGTTTCCGAGTCGTATTTTTATCAATATGAAGTTTTGTTTGAGAATCTTTTAATAGTTTCTGTAAACAATAAAATAAAACTTAAAAAAAACGAAATTAGTCAGTACCGCGGGCAAAGAAAATAAAAAGAGCCGCGAGCGAGATTCGAACCAACGACATATTTGTTGTGAGTCTGAGTACGTCCCGTAGTGTCACCGACCCACTTGGATTTTCTCGCGAAATTGCAGATATGGTTAAATAAAACATCAATAATAGTTTACTTGGTTATTTGTAAATGTGTGAGTGAATATGAGCGCTTGATGCGATACTATTTGCTCACTCTATATGGACTTTTGCAGCTTACTGTACATGTGTTACTTTTCGCTTTCACAAATAAAACATCTATATTAATGAAAGCGAATAATCACTGCATTGCGGATTAATATGAATTGCAAGCTTTTAAACTGCTGTATGTTTATACTCTCCATATTTTGTACCAGCCACTCGAGTACCCAGTTGATTTGTACCATTTCGTTCAGTTGAGTAAATTTATTGCGCTCTCAATTGAGATGAAAGAGAAAAACCTATTCATTTACACCGTATATTAAGTATGTATTAAGAACACGGCTCGATTGTTAAGTACCTAATCAATAAATTGGAAGTCTCAGCATTATCATACAAACAGCCTAGTTAAGTACATTGTCAAGATCATGGTACGTATTTAATGGTCCTAGATTTTGTGATACTGGTTATTACAATTTAGCGACTACTGTCTGACCTCCGTAACCCGTTTTACATGACCAGACCAATACCCAATAGGATCATAATTAGAGTTTTTTACCTTCATCTAGACATAATTCATTTTTCATCTCATACCAAAATAAGTATGTTCGAAAATCTGTTCGCCAATTGTATATGTATCTGCACATGAGCAACAATAAATATTTAATAAATAAATAAATTTGTACAGGTTTTTATAACACTTTGTAATAAATATTGAGAGCCTTTATCACTTGAAGTTAAGGTCCAGTTTGCTTGCTATATGGCCTATTTAGAATTGTGTTGCTTTTACGAGAATCTATGTTTTACAGCCTTCTGTATTGTCCAATCATCTTAGCTTCAAATTGTATACAATGTAGCAGGGATTGACGTCAGTTTAAAGTAACTACAGCCTCAGGCCATAATTTTAGACATGTTCTTTTATATGGTAGCACTGGGGGGTTACTAAAAAACTCAGTGAGTAAGCGAGACAGCGCGATACATGATGTAAGACGACATCTCCCTTACTCACTAGATCTTGCATTGTTTTAAGAGATGATGGTGGGACACCTGGTACTTTCATTTAAGCGACTGCCGTCTGACCTCACCACCTTTATAAATGGAAACCAGACCATGATTCGGGTGTATTAGTAGCCAACACTTTCCGATTTATCCAGCTACCTTAAGTCATCTAACATCGCATACTGCCATCTAGCGATAACAGCCGGTAACGACATCTTCACGTACCTTCTAAAGCACGGAGGAGTAATGCCACTAATGGCGATTAAACTAAACTAGACTATCAAGCTACTCGAACTCATTACTTTACTTAGTTTACCTATCAATAAAACTAGAACCGTCATCAAATAAAACTAATATTTAATCTTCTCTCGTCGGCGATTGAAAATCAAAGAACAATTGAAAAGTAATGACAATTCAAAGTCAGAATAAGTTCAACTTAATTGGCAACTTGGGTCTAACTTGGGCCATTAGGTAACTTTCCGACGAATGTAACTTGTAACATAAGCATTTAACTTTCAATTGTGAACGAAAGTCGGCGTCCGTGAAATTGGTTACGATCGTCGAAAATAATATGTCATTTTGGGAGGTTAGCTAGCGGAGCTGGCTTGGTCAATTAGCACGAATTTAAATTTTTATATATGTTATGCTTGTTCTATGTTATGTTGTTGGCTGAGTTTCTAAAGTCCAGACTGAAGATTTGCCTAAGAGCTATGGAGCGAAGTACACTAGGTGTCACAAGGAGAGGCAAAATAAGCAACACAACACTTCGTTCCAAGACAGGAATCACTGATGTGGGACGCAAGCCTGCAAAAATTAAATGGGATTAAGCGCGTCATGTCTGCCACATGAAAAGCAACTGTTGGGCTCTAGTTGTCACTAAGTGGCACCCGGAGGGTGGTTGGCGAAGGAGGGAAAGACCACGGATGCGCTGAAGTGACGACCTGAGATGGTTCTAGAACAAGTGGCTCGATGTGGCGGAACAGAAAGAGGTTTGGAAGGAGATGTGGGAGACCTTTGCCCAGCAGTGGGACATTATAGGTAATTTAAAAAAATATATACTTGTGGAGTTGTGAGAGCGTACATGGGAAGACCGATTGGTAAACGGCCGGTGGATCCTCCTAGGTATGGCTGGAGGGATCAATGTGCAGAGACTTGCCCTCCAAAGAGCAGACTGGCAAGGAGTGGCGCAGAATACGGGGGAGTGGAGAACTCTTGTGTCGGAGGCCAGGATCCACTTCGGGTCGTCGAGCCATCGCAGTAAAGAAGTATGCTATGGAGGGCTTCCAGATCCATCATGACCATCAATCCAGCGGTATCTGGGGTCGTTAAAAGCAGGTATTGCCCGTGGCACACCCATCGACTTAGTTCACATGTGTAAACCAGGGCAGGGGTATTTTCTACCACCTCTTGTGAGTTGGGTGTACCAATGGTTTTTCTTTTATAGTTCATATTTTAATTCATTCTGTTTATATTGGACCGACTATCAAGAGGTGCGATGAGCAGAAAATACTAAGAGCTTTGTTATCGGAGAATAAGATCGTATTAAGACTGAGCCATCGCAGTAAATATTATTTAACTTTAATTTTCCATTCGTTGAGTCCCATAAAAGTGTTGATTCGCATACTTCAAACGTTTTGAAAGAGTATAAATCTTAATATATTACCTAAAAAATATTCTTTAAATAAGTACAAAAATGAAAATATAAACAAATAAAACAACATATAAAAATACTTTCATAACATAATAATTAGTGTATATTTAAATATGAGGACAAGCATTTGAAACAAGAGATTTTACATAAACCTTATCTCTAGCTGAAGTTTAGGGTCCGATCGATACTCAGCTATTTTTAAACTGTGAAAATACTGCATGTTGCCGACGACATATTTTTGGCCTGAAATAGTGAGAATAATTTGGTACCCGTACTGTTCCAAACCAAACTTTTTCTGTTTTCCATCCAACTTAAGGTTGATTAGAAGAAAATTCATGTGACGAAAAGAAGGCCAAGAAAGTGCTCCCACTTTTTCCATTATTTGTTAAACAAATAAATGGAAAAGAAAGCGGGAGTCGTATCGTAACAGGATGTGAAAAGGGTAGAAGAAGCACCTGGAAGCGAGTCCACCGACAAAAACACTCTTAAACTTAAGATTGATACAAGAACTAAAAGCAATTGATCAAAATAATGATGTTTTAAATCATAAATGAACAATAAAAAAATCTAATCTGCAGTTTACACAAGAACAAAAAATTATCTTATTAGGTACCACAAAAATACAATTCCCAAGGAGAATTGACATCGTCCAGGTAGCCGGTAAAAAATAATGACTAACGGATCCACTAGTGTATCAGATTTTAAGGATCTGACTGGAAGCACCCGAATGTTATAAATGCTTTTAGCAGAATCCAGGTTCCAAAGCTTATGAGATGCAATAAGGTAGATATTAATAAAAGTTAAATAGCAGCGAAGCTTATCAATGTCATGAATAACATAATATATACAACGCTAAAAAATGCTAAAAGAAAAAAATATGCAAATTGTTAGTCAAACACAAAAAGCAATTAATAAACATGAACACGAAACAAAAACAGTTAGTATACTGAACTAAAGTATGAATAATATCAAAGCTGGCAACCAAACTGCAATTAAAAAGCTAAAGAACAATCTCAAAGCAAAGCGTTAATATAGTTAGTATAAAACATACATACATTTCTCATGTACTGATCAAATGTCCTCACCGCTGTTCTTCCCAGCAACAGAGCGTCCATTTCGCTCTCCGGGACTGGTACCACCGCCACCGTTGGGGCTGGACCCCCTTTCATTGGCACGTTCATCTTGATCACTTAGATCTTTACGATCAATATCTTATTGTTGTAATCACAAGGCTCTTTTTTAAGTTATTAGTTGATTGTTTTTTAAGAACACTTCACTTGCTTTTACTTTTTGCATCGTTACTCCTATTCACACACGAAACCTTATTGTTGATATCACAAGGCTGAAATTTGTTTATTTAAGCATCATTTGATTTATTTTTAAAAATACATGATTTTCATTTTTAGTAATCGGTACAATTTGTTTTTGTCAATCTACGTTTCCACAGAATGTTTCACAATTTTTTGTACTAACGCACTTAATAGTTTTCCAATATTGTTTATATAAACACTGAATTGTTCAAAAGTACTGCAACCTCTATAATAAGTTTAATTAGTCACTATTCACTAATTTTAGCTACTATTTTCTGATCTATTTCCTCTACAGCAGCGGTTATGATATTTTCATTGTTTTTTATTTCACCAGTTATGGTAAGTTAATTAAGTTTATTATTAGTTTCTACAACTGTGTCTAGGTACCGTTAAAACGTTTTTGGTATTATTTCTAAATGTTATCACTTTATAGGAATGTAAAGTATAAAATCCATTGTTGTATCACGTAATTCACACCAGTATTTAAAATTCACTATAGTTCTTGTGACATTGGTAGCCAATTGAACATTTGAGTTTATTATTAAAATTTTAATGACGTCACTTATTCAATTGACACAATTTATAAATCAAATGATATGGATTAGGATTGTTATATTGTCATACATGTTTCTCTTAAAATTGTTTCGTTTTCTAATATCTATTATCTACTTAATAGGGATCATTAAAAAAATATCTTCTTCTAAAATGTTATTAACTTTTGATCTTATTTTACTTGTACGTTCTATTGCTTAAAAAGCGTAGTGTTTTGGGACCAAGTCATTCGTTGCTGTATCTTCTCCGTTATTTTCATTTATTGATCCCATTTCAGTCTTGGCTCCTTTCTTGGTTCAGGGATTTAAATAATAATTCGTTATTGGACCGTTGTTACCGATGATATTTCTTGATTCACTTGAAAAGTTGAAAAAAGGTATCTTATTATGGAATTTTAGTGAACCGTGTTATGTTATTTATTATAAACCAGCATTGACGTAAGAAACATTACTGTGAGTATTAAATATACGTATCGGAATAAAGTATTAATGAACCAGCGAGCTCTATCTTAGACCACATCTGCACTTACCATCAGGTGGGATTGTGGTCAATCGCTGTTCATTGACTACATAAAAAAATACACTAACTGTACTGAAGTGTGTTTACATGAGCGTCTTTTACAATGAAACTATCAAATTAACTTACATCATCATTATCATTTCGAGTAGGCCTCACGGTCAATTAACCATGCACACCCTGGTATCAGAGTTCTTCGGAACCGCCTTTCGGTCTCTTACTACTACTCTTACTAATGAACTTTCAGAAAAATATGCATTAAGACTTACAAAAAGGTTGGACGCATCCTTGAACAACCAATAGGATAGATCAGTCTATGAAGCAACCAGAGAATCTCCTCTAGTGGCTTCATTCCAGATAGCGCAAAGATGAGAGAAAGTAAGTTTTTAAAAAAAGTGAGCTCGTGTTTCCAAGTCCGTATTCGTAAAACGAGTCGTGGGAAACGACAGCTGTATTGCTAGAAACTATTTCAGCTTCGTTCAGAGACTTATTAATTCACATGGTTGTCTATACATGAAAGCTTTGGCAATAGACTGTTGCATGTCAGTTGTCAATTGCATTTTAATTGAAGTTAATCTCGTAATTTCATTTAAAAAACTAGGTACATCAATGGCGGAATATAAAAATGCAGATTATGTTTTAGTGTCATATGTTGTATTTTTATTACTTTGACAAAGCTTTTGCTGCTAACGCTGATGCTCTGTAATCTATTTAAAATATATAGGTATATATATTTTATAAATAAAAAATTTTAATAACAGACATATATATTTCCAATATGTACTAATTTTATCTTGCTTATACGTACCTATTGTATCATTTAATATTAAAATAAAGTTAAAATAAATAAATGCTGTAACGCTAAATAATAGCCTCTCGATTATTCAATGTTTGCGGCGAGTCCGATGTCACGGCACGTGCCATCGATAACTCAATTATCGACGCCCCGTCACTACGAGTGGAATCCGATGCTCCTAGAGCGATATATATTTTACATTATATAATATTTATATACCATAAACCCGCTCCGGGTGCAATATTATGGGTCTTTTTCTTCTATGGACCTCCGTGGCGTAACAATTAACATACCTGACTGCTACTCAAGAGGTCCCCCCGAGTTTGATCCCCGGTCAGGTCAAGATAAAAATATGTATTTTTCTGATTGGTCTGGGTCTTGGATGTTTATCTTTATATTTATTACAAAATATAGTATCGTTGTTAGTATCCCATAACACAAGTCTCGAACTTACTTTGGGGATAACTCAATCTATGTGATTGTCTCTATTTATTTATTTATCTTGTCAATGGCTGAAAACTATATCAAAACATAATATTTGTATTATAAGTAAGTATTTTATCATCACCAAAAAAAGTTTTTTGATAAACATTTAAGTTACTCTAAAGAGACCGAGGGGTGGTTCCGAAAAACTCTGATACCGGGGTGTGCATGGTCGATTGACCGTGTCACCTACACGAAATGATGATGATGATGAGTTACACCAATCAGAAAACACTGACAATAGAGACAATATTCAAAGACAAATATTAGACAACAGACTACCTAGACGACATTTATAAGTCATCCAACAACGCTTGGCTTAACATATCAGGTATGCAAACTAATACGATTATTGATTTTATGTCCGAACTCGACACCCAGCATCGATGTCGATAAATTCGTTATCGGGGAGCCGTCACCTCTGTAATAGATTTTCCGATGTCATTTTTGTAATTTATCATTTTCAGAGGTCTTGGGATATATCCTTATTTCTTATCACACTTCGGACACATAGCCAGGAGAACTGATGATCGCTGTCCTGTGGAATGGAGACCAAAATAATTTCGCTGCGTCAGATGCCTTTAAGAGGCCTGGACAATCTGACAGTATTGGCCACCAGCTCACCAGATCATATAGGTCTGGTTTCCCTGTTTAAAGGCATCTGACATAGCCTAACGACTGCCATCTATCGACAATAGCCGGGACCAACGGCATAAATAAATAACATGCCTTCCAAAAACGAAGGAACTCAAGATAGAAAGGCCAGTAATGTCGACCAATCCAAGCATGTAAGCTCTGCCTCCGTGGTCAAATGGTTAAGGCGTTTGCCTATAGACCCGGGGTCATGGGTTCGGTTCCCACGGGAAGCATACTTTGTTTAGTTGTTTCCAGTTTGGTTAGGATATTGCAGGCGTGAATCACCTGTCTGATAATAAAGATGATTCCGTGCTTCGGAAGGTAGTCGATAAAGGAACCACGTCGGAGGCGGAGAGGTGGTTCCGAAGAGCTCTGATCACGGTGTGTATGGTCGATTGACCGTGCCACCTCCACGAATCGATAATGAGCATGTAAGCGCTTAACGTGCGCTATCGTTACAAAAGTTTTGACGACCTCCGTGGCGTAATAGTTAACATGCCTGACCGCTACTCGGGAGGTCCTGGGTTCGATACCCGGTCAGGTCGTGATGAAAAATGATCTTTTTCTTATTGACCTGGGTCTTGGATGTTTATCTATATATGTATTTGTTATAAAATATATTATCGTTGAGTTAGTATCCCATAACACAAGTCTCGAACTTACTTTGGGGCTAACTCAATCTGTGTGATTTGTCCCTATATCTATATATATAAAAAAAAACACACGTCCCACTAGGCTATCGAGATGCTGAAATAAATTTTTAAAAAATACATACAATGGAAAACCAGCATAATTCTATTGTATTTTTTTAATCTCGGCCCTGGCTCTCGCCCTCAATCCGTCAAAGCAATACCGGCTTTGTGCCTAGAAATGCATTCGTAAATGTTATCGACGGATGCCAACTGCATTCAGTGCTGTTGGCTTTTTGAAGTTGGATAATATTTTTGTTGGCATTATTGTGGTGTACCTATACGGTTTAATGGAAAGCACTCCATTATCTATACATATAATAATAATTATACATATAATAAAACAGTAAAAATATTTTGTCTGTACATTTAGTAATTTTGACTGAAATGAATAGAGGGACACTTAAAAAAATGATAGAAAGCAATATATATTTTTTAATTTCTTGTTTGTCTTTCTGTCTCTCTGTCTGTCTGTATGTATGATCACGCTAATCTTCAAAAGTACTGAGCCGGTTGGCTTGAAATTTTATATGTAGGTACCTTATGTACCGGGTTAACATCTTAGATACATTTCATCCCGGAAGATTGTTAGGGTTCTTAGGAAAAAAAATCGATTTACTTAAAATGTTACTTGGAAAAAAATCATTGACTTGAAATTTTGTACGGAGGTACCTTATGTATCAGGTTACCTTAAATACATTTTATTCAGAAAGATTATTAAAAATGGAAATCAAAAAATAACTAAAATAAAACAAAAAAATAGTACGAATTGATTATCTCCTTCTTTTTGTGAAGTTGATTGAAAATCGTATTGTTACATTTACTTAAGAAATTATTTGCAAATAACGAGGTTGTCTATACATAATATCCCTTTCATATATCTAACTCCACGCGAACGAAGTCGCGGGCACAGCTAGTTTAATTCTAAAATTTTTATTTCCTTGGCTTTATACTCGTATTTGAAAGTGTTAATTGGTATGGCGCACATAGTTCATCATTGCCGGCGCATCTAACTGACCATATAAAGATTGCAAAAAAAAAGCTAATTTCTATATACTTACAGTTTTGAAACGTAATGCAAAAGTTATTTAGGTCTAAAATATTTTGCTTGTAAAGAGTTCTTCGACCGCATTGATTAATTACTCTCCTAAGTGCTGTTTGATTAGATCTCGATAATGTGTTGAAAATAATAGGGACTTGATAGATAGATAGATATACACTTTATTGTACCATTAACATACAAATTATACATGTTGATACAAATACAAACATGTACAAAGGCGGACTTATCGCTAATGCAATTACTTTCAGCCAACCTTAGGGTGGATAGGAACAACGTGGAAAAAAGTATTAGGGGACTAGAGAGTAGGTGTGAGACATTTTTGTATACAAGATAGCAGTGATAGACTGGCCCGCGGTTTCTGTAGCTTATGTACGCTAAAACTTCTATGGTGTCACTAGCGCACTGCTAACTAGCAGCCTATGTTTTTGTACCATCCTTATTTTTATATGTTTACAAAAAATAAATGATTATTGATTATCACTATCACTACATAGTATAAAATAAAGTCTCTTTCTCTGTCCCTATGTCCATTTGTATGCTTAAATCTTTAAAACTACGCAACGGATTTTGATGCGAGATTTTTTAATAGATAGTGATACAAGAGGAAGGTTTTTATGCCCATGCGAAGCCGGGGCGAGTCGCTAGTTGTTGATATGATGTGAATACAAGAATGCAAGCACTGCTAGTTAACGGCAGAAAAAGGTAACAGTGAGGTACAGAACCAGATGACCTTTGCCATAGCCGCATACTGCCTTAAGTCTTGTACATAATCAACACATTTGCCTAAATATAAATATTATACTAGCGACTCGCCCCGGCTTCGCATGAGCATAAAAACCTTCCTCTTGAATCACTCTATCTTTTAAAAAAAACCGCATCAAAATCCGTTGCGTAGTTTTAAAGATTTAAGCATACAAAGAGATATAAGGACAGAGAAAGCGACTTTGTTTTATTCTATGTAGTGATAGTGAAAGGTTTAAAAGAAATCTATTTTGGTATCTCTAAAACAATGCTACTTTGTTCCCGGCCTGAATATTTGATAATATCGTCGAGAGTTTGTTCCGTATCATCCCCATCAGTATTTATATAACCTTCACTGCTTTCTGTTTGCGGACGGTGGGCTTTTAAATATATGTTCTTTACATACGGTACACACAGTTTATTTATACCTATATATTGTGCCAGTGTTAGATATATAAAAACAGTCAAAAGAAAAAAGAGTTTATTCCAAATTCTAATTTAAAAAATTTACAATACAACACTTTTTCTAAAAAAAATTTTCCTAAAATGGACATTTACAAAATCAGAATAACTATAATATTATAATATAGTTTAGTATCATTTTAAATGTCAACTTAAAAGTTAAACAAGACAGCTGGTAGCAAGAAAAACTGCCACTATTTGCGGGACCTTAATCAGGTATCTAATTTTTAAAACACAAAAAGAATAGAAATATTAACAAGAAGTGGCATAGCACACGAAAAACGAGTCACTAGTTTGCCAACGTTTCACACAGAAAAAATGTGCGGGGAATTTGATTGCGTCATTTATTGCCACTGTTATTGGTCGATAATATTATGTGGCTTTATTATAAACTACGTAATACATTTCTAATAAGGTGTGGTCTGGTTTACATGGGTTTACATGTATTAATTGAAGATAAGAAGAGAGAATACGCTGCCACATTGATCCTGGAACTAAATCAGCGTCAAATTATTTCTATTCGGATAATTTTTCTAACTTTCGTTTGTTTTTGCATAAAACAAAACCCGTAACATGGAAGATGCTATCTTTTACGCCTTTATGTCACGCCAGCATGTCCGCAGACAAAAACTATCTTCACAACAATTTACAAAAAGGTGAATTTAAATCAACTGCAAATATTTTAAGGGCAGATTCAAACCACTAAACTGAACAAATTTCCCAAATAAACTTATGTCGAAATACGATAATTGTTTTTTTACCTCCCATACGAATTGACAATCAGCTGATCTAGTTTAGTATGGAGAGTGAAAAATAAAATTTCGTATTTCGATATAAGTTTATTTGGAAAAGTTGTTCAGTATGGTGGTCTGTATCTGCCCCTTTAAGGGCATATTTGCAGTTCATTTGTGTCCACCTTATATAAGATTTTAAAGACCGATGTCTGTTTACAAGTCATATGAAAATGATTTTCATTCATTCATCGATTTTCATTTGACATAACCGGTGACTCGAGTGTAAATTCTTCAACTCACCGGTTTTGAGTATGTCATACATTTCAAAAATAGAACTCCAGTGCCCCTAGTATGAGTTTTTCTTAACGCAGACGCTAGCGACTGCGTGAGCGATTTAGTATGGCAAACCTGTACAGCGCCTCTGACGGATAGTAAGGCAACTAATAAATTCCATACAAAATCTTAACGCAGTCGCTAGCGTCTGCGTTAAGAAAAACTCATACTAGGGGCACAGGCTCTTGTTACGTGGAGTACTAATAACAGGCAAATGACTGGATTAAAAAACCATTGAATATATCCTTCTGTTGGTATTAATAAGGTTCCTTATTTTCAGAAAACAATATCAGATTTTTAGATCCACCAATAATTTAAAAAAAAAATCTTATTTAACAAATATAGCCTGCTGTTATCGGTTTACTAGGTGGAAATTTAAATAAAAACAAATGTCATTTGACAGCTGATCTTCTTTTGTTTTGTTTGCAGTGTACTTTCAAAACAATTGTTTGATTTTTATTCTAATATCAATCTTCAAATTCAGTTGTTAAGACTTTTTTTGTAAGAACCATTTTGAGTTTTAATTAATAAACAAAAATAATTTCTTTATCTTTTTAATGCTAAAAATATGTCTACTTTTCTCTCACCTTTTCAAAATATTACTGAGGTAAACTTGCAGACAATCTTTTATACATAATCTGTTAAATGTTGCGTGCTAAATAATTAACTAATAACTGTTATTTTATCCTGAACATTCTAAATAATACTCGCATAAAAACAAGAAAATTCCCTTGTATACAAATAAAACGCTTACTATGTTGTACCAAACATCTTAACCGTCAATGCTGGCTCTAAAACAATCTATACTCACGGCTAAACAAAACAATCCCACAATAAGACACTAGTTGCTAACCTACGGGGGTTGTAAATAACAATTATAAAAAACAATCTTATAAAAATACAGCGATGCGCGAAAGGCGTTCGCGCGGCGTGATGCGCGATTGGTACTGACGGAGTGACGGACTTTCTGTTCCCCACTCCCTTTGTACCTGTTTAGGGATCGCCCTATGTCCTGTAGGATCTAGGGCATAGAGTTGTTACCTTCATTTAATCCCTCGACTACTGGAGGGAATAATTGAACCTATAATGCGGCTATTAGTGACCGATTGTCTGTAAGTTTACCTTAGGAATATTTTGAAAAGGTGAGAGGAAAGTAGTCATAATTTTAGCATTAAAAAGATAAAGAAATGATTTTTGTTTATTAATTAAAACTCAAAATGGTTCTTACAAAAAAAGTCTTAACAACTGAATTTGAAGATTGATATTAGAATAAAAATTAAACAATTCAACTAACTTATGTGTTTTGTAAATACATTTTTCTTTGCGCTGACGAACGTTGAATGGGCATTGTCCATTATTTCAAAGTAGTTCTGATTGAAAAACCATTTGGAGGAATAAGCTTAGTGTTTAATTTTCTGTTATCAAAATAAAAAAAAATGCAGTAAATAATATTATTTTAAAATAAATAATTTTGACTTTTATTTGCCTTCTATGACGTCACTGTTGGCTGTATGCGCTGTGTTATTTTTTTTTTACCTTTGCCTCAATATTGAGCGATAAGAAAAAATGTCACTGTTATGTTAAGTCAATGTCTATGTCTATCCACTCTGTTCAAATATTGCCTAAACAAAAAAATAACCTCATCGCTTGCTTGTGAATCTAAAGATGAATTATTACAGTAATTTTTTTTCCCAATATGTAAAAACGATTCGACAAATTCTCCTAATAAAATGTTTGTTTGGATTAGAGAAGATTTGCGTGAGAAATGGTGCCGAGAGGTAAAAGCAGAGTATTTTAAAGTTTATACAATGTATTATAGCGAAGATCACTTCTATGTAAGTAGTTTCACTGTTTTCGATTTTATTTACAAGTAGAAAGACAACTTTAGGTAAATTGCGTGAATCAGCTTTCTCAAAGTTGCTCATGTTGTACTTAATGAAAATTAAACCACATAACATGAAAGATAGGTAGGTAAATTTTTGTTTGAGGTTATTTGAAATGTTTCCAATGACCAAATGGGCATTGTCTTAAATTTTTCTCTTATTTTTTTATATTTTTTTCGGATAGCTTTCTACATTTTAAGATATTAAATTGAATATTTCTGATTTATTTACCTTAGATTAATTTATATTAATTTTTAAATTTTTTCACGCGTGACGTCACGCGTGGTTGTACAATGCAGTAGATAGTCAGACGGAAATTAAAAAAATATATACTCGTGTCAAAAAAAATATGTCAATGACACCTTTCTGAATTTGGTCATTGGAAATATTTCAAATAACCTCAAACAATAATTTATGCCTGTGGTTTTATTTTCATCTTTCATTTGGTTTAATTTTCATTAAGTAGGTACAACATGAGTAACTTTGAGAAAGCTGATTCACGCAACTTACCTAAAGTTGTCTTTCTACTTGTAAATCAAAATATCGAAAACAGTGAAACAACTTACATAGAAGTGATCTTCGCAACAATACATTGTATAAACTTTAAAATACTCTGCTTTCACTACTCGGCACCATTTCTCAGGCAAATCTTCTCTAATCCGAACAAACATTTTATTAGGAGAGTTTGTCGAATCGTTTTTACATAGTGGAACAAACATTTACTGTAATAATTCATCTTTAGATTCACAAGCAAGCACTTTTATTATTAATATGATTGAGATGAGGTTATGTTTTTGTTTAGGCAATATTTGAACAGAGCGGATAGACATTGACTTGACATAACAGTGACATTTTTCTCATCGCTCAATATTAAGGCAAAGGTAAAAAAAATGAACACAGCGCATACAGCCAACAGTGACGTCATAGAAGGCAAATAAAAGTCAAAATTATTTATTTTAAAATAATATTATTTACTGCATCTTTTTTTATTTTGATAACAGAAAATTAAACATTAAGCTTATTCCTCCAAATGGTTTTTCAATCAGAACTACTTTGAAATAATGGACAATGCCCATTCAGAAAGGTGACATTGACATATTTTAATTTTACACGAGTATATATATTTTTTTTTTAATTTCCGTCTGACTATCTACTGCATTGTACAACCACGCATGACGTCATGCGTGAAAAAATTTAAAAATTGATATAAATTAATCTAAGGTAAATAAATCTGAAATATTCAAATTAATATCTTAAAATATAGAAAGCTATCCGAAAAAAATATAAAAAAAATAAGATAAAAATTTAAGACAATGCCCATTGAATAAGTAAATAGGAACTAGTCACAAGATCAAGTTAGCCCCAAAGTAAGTTCAAGACTTGTGTTATGGGATACTAACTCAACGATACTTTATTTTATAACAAACTAGTTTTGCTCGCAGCTTCGGCGGCGTGAACTTCCCTCGAAAACAGTGCATTTTCCCGGAATGAAAGGTACCCTTTGTCCCTCTCCTGGTTCTAAGCTACCTCCCCACCAATTTTCAACCAAATCACAGCCGTTCTTGAGTTACAAATAGTGTAACTAACACGACTTTCTTTTAATTTTGTTTTTCCTTTTTTTTTTCTTTTTCTGTAGATAAACATCCATCCCAGACCCAAGCCAAACATAAAAAGTTAATTTTTTATTTAATAAATATAAGTTAAGGGCACGAAGGAGTAACACACTCTCATATAATTATTCATACTAATATTATAAATCCTAACTATATATATCCATACTTCCATACTAATATTATAAATGCGAAAGTCTGTCTGTCTGTCTGTCACCTCTTCACGGCTAAACTGCTGGACCGATTGTGATGAAATTTGGTATGGATATAGTTATGCACTAGGAGTCCAACATAGCCTACTTTCGGGCGCGATATAACCGAGGCGCACGCGGGCGGAGCCGCGTGCAACAGCTAGTAATATTATAAATGCGAAAGTGAGTTTGTATATTGGTTTGTTTGTTACCTCTTCACGTCCTATCTACTGAACAAATCTTCCTGAAATTTCGCATATACATAACTAAGAGTATTGAGAAAGACATAGGGTTCCTTTCATCCCGGGAAAAAGCATTGTTCCCGAGGAAATCTCACGCGGGCAAAGCCGCGTACGAAAGCTAGTACGAAGATAAAGTATTTAGTTGAGTTATGAAATAAAATGTTTTAATTTAAAACTGTCTGTAACGCTTTTACGGCAAAACCGCTTGACCGATTTTCATAAAATTTGGTATGGATATAGTTAAGAACTATGGGTCAAACATAAAATACTTTTGGATGCGATATCAGCGAGTCAACCGAGGCAACTGCTAGTACTCACATAAAGTTAGATATAATCATAGAATGAAGAAATGGCGCGCGGTCAAATTTTTTTTTATCAATGGATTTAATACAACGTAGATGTTACGCTCCAGTCCGAAGAACTCTGACACCAGGGTATGCATGCTCGTTTGACTGTTTCACCTACACGAAATGGTGATGATGTTGAAATAAATATTCTAAATATGAATTTGATTTGATGAATTTCGTCCTTCCTGGAGTGTCGGTAAAAAGTTAGCTCAAATGAAACTATTTTGTAGAACATATCCCAAGTGGAACGGGCTTAAGCCGCGGCTTTTTGGCTCGGACGTAACCCAACTCAATACTTATCTCCGAAATCCAGTAATTTCAGACTTTCATGTGTTATTTATTTGTATTTATTCACTTTCGTACTGTGACATATTTAACGGTATTATTTTTCATAGCATATAGAAACTTATATGTCGGATCATTTCTTGAGATAAGTTTGACGTGTGATGAATTTTTCACGTAGAAAAAAGAGCGTGCCGTCTCCGGTTGGTTTATACTCTAAATAAATCTCTCTGTCTTTGTCTAATACTACCTCAACAATAATTTACTTTTATCGGTCTACCAAATGGGGTGTTAAAAATCATTCAAGCAGACTAATTCTGTACTAAATCCATGTCACAATATTTAGGTCAATGTCTAAAACAGACAATCTTTGGCATGAGGCAGGATTTTTTAATAATAGAAATTAAATATCTTCATGTATCTCCTTTATGGATTAAATGTCTATCTATATATCCTGGATATTTGAGAGGCTTGCGCGGGGATTGATCCAATGCGTAAATGAAATTTGGAGAAGTTGGTGTTCTGTAGGACTCCTACTAAAACTTGTTCTAGGCTATACTTACCATAGATATATATCCACAAACTGGTCTCGGCAGGAGAAGACTGCCTCTGTAGTTCAGTGGTTAAGGCATTTGTCTGTAGACCCGGGGACCGTGGGTTCGATTCCAACGGGAATAGAGATGATTCCGTGCTTCGGAAGGCACAACAAAGTTAAGTCATTGGTCTCACAAGAACTCTGACACCAGAGTGTGCATAGTCGGTTGGCCGTATCTTCTACACGAAACGATGGTTATGGTAGAAAAAAAAACTATTTCTTTATGTATAACTAGCAACCCGTATATAAACCTTCCTCTTGAATCACTCTATCTATTAAAAAAACCGCATTAAGATCCGTTGAGTAGTTTTGAAGATATAAGCATACAAAGGGATATAGGGACACAGAAAGAAACTTTGTTTTATACTATGTAGTAATTCTATATGATAATAGTTATTACATTTTTGAAGCTAGTTTTGGATAGGTATTTTAACTAAATCAAAATGTTATTAACCGTTTTTAAAATCGTTTATGAAATAAATTAATAAATAAAATCAACTATGAGCAAAATATTCAAGCAGAGGTGGATACAGTGAAACAAAGCATTTTACGAGGCATTGTTTGTGGCGCTGTTTCATGAAATTTTAATTATAAAACATTCAACAATGCGGCCTGCAGTACTGAGGAAAACTTCATATTCTTTTATTCAGGTTTTTGCGTCTAAAAAATAATAAATTTGTGTGAAACTTTATTTATATCTATCTATACATATAATAAAACAGTAAAAGTATTTTGTCTGTTCATTTAGTAATTTTGATTGAAATGGATAGAGGGACATTCAAAAAGGATAATAGAAAGCAAAAAAAAAATGTTTTTTTAATTTTTTGTCTTTCTGTCTTTTTGCCTGTCTGTATGTAAAATCACGCTTATCTCCAAAAGCACTGAATCGATTTGCTTACAACTTTCACCAATTGTTTTGTATTAACTCGGAAGAATATCTACAGTAATCGTCATTTGAATGAACTCAAGGCATGTTTGCCTGCAAATATATAGCAATTCCGCATCAAATTGGATAATGCTTTTTTGTGTTGATTATTGTCATGACGAACTTTGTATAAAAGGAAAAGAAGGAATTCCGCGCAATTCCCGCGGGATTTTCAGGAGCAATTCTCGAAATTCCCACGATAACGAGATAATGCAATGTTTGTGTTGGTTATTGACTAGCAACTTCCTGGGTTTCGAAGGCCGTAGACCGCGCAATAGATGGCAAACGAACGAGTCGCATGAAAGACAAGAGGGAAGGCAGTCTGACACTTAAGCAGAAAATATACACTCAAAAACTATTTATTTTTATTCATCTAGCTAGAAAATAAAACAAAATTTCTAGTCTCTAAAGCACAGATTTAAAAAAATTGCCTGGCGCGATAACCCAATTCTATGCTTTAAAGTCATGCCTTCTGTAGTTAATTAGGACCTCTATAAATTGCAAATGCCGTTTGTGGCACATTTACGGGACCCTAAATAAATGGCGCGATAAAAGACCCAATCTCATCCGCAATTGTAGAAAAAAATCGTGATCCCTCTAATAGGGGTCGTATCTGAGCGTTAGATTGGGCATTTTTAAATCATGAAAAATGTATTTTGAGATAATGTCATAACTCCGATTCAGGTTTAATCGCACTTTATTTTTTATTTATTACTAGCGATCCGCCCCGGCTTCGCATGGGCATAAAAACCTTCCTCTTGAATCAATATCTATTAAAAAAAACCGCATCAAAATCCGTTGCGTAGTTTTAAAGATTTAAGCAAAAGGGACAGAGAAAGCGACTTTGTTATACAAGTGAAGTACCTACTTGCTTATATTATTCTAAAAAGGATTTTCTACCGCGTACATTGGCTGGTCTACTCATCTTGCACTCCCTGGTGTTTTTAAAAACACCGCTTGGCCTCTAATGTGATTTTTTTAACGATCACCTGATGGCAATCGGAAAAAACGGCTTAACGTGTCTTCCGAAGCACGAAACCATCTTTATTATAGGACAATCAGCTGATTCAAGCTGCATATTGAATATTATTATAAATTTTAACTTATAAAGTAACATTCACCCATCATGGAACGTTTGGTAAATCGATTCATAGATTACCTATTTGCATGTTATCTTGTTCAAGTGAGCTGAAATGCGCTAAATGGCTATAGTGATGAGACACTGACACTGGTTGTCGAAATGTTACGTATTTTTTTTTTTGAAAAACGATGAACCATCTTCTGTCGTATCTCAGCTTACTTAGAAATATATTACCGTTTTAAGCAATATTGCAAATTGTAACTATAGGGAACTATAACTTAAAAAGTAATATGTTTAAAATTAACTTCAGATCCAGAATTTTTGATAACTTGTGTTATCAATGAATAATAATTTTAACTGATGGTGGCGCTAGTGTTCACCGAGGAATCGTCGACACGACCATCTCACTAACCTACATTTTTGTTTACACAAAGATTTTTTATTGTCACCATTATTTCGTGTGGGTAACAAAATCAATCGACCATGCACACCCTTGTATCAAAGTTCTCGAGACTGCCACCGGCCTCTGAAATGATTCCTTTAATAACTACCTTCTAGATACAAATATGTTTACAAGAAACAAATAACGGATCATGCATGGATATATTTTTTGACTGTACTTACTGTCGAGACTCACTCGATAGTAAGTACAGTCAACTACTTAGTACCTATCGAGCTTATCGAAGCTAGCATGAACGATCACATACCAACTCCGGCTGCTATTTAATGCATCAAGATTATCTGGCACTCGACTGAGCCGAAACAATGCCTGAACTACATTAATCGACTGTAGTGTTGGGACACCGTCAATTAGTATCGATGTCGATATATTTCAGAAAAAAAATCCTGACTTTCTGCATTCGTGGTGTAATGATAATATTGTGACTTCTTTATTCCCCTACCACTACCCACTGCCGTTGTTGTTCATTGTTTATTTTTTGCCTGAAAACTAGAGGCACGCCAAGCCAGTCCCTGCTGCCACCTGCCGGACGTTATTGAAAAGCAGAGTTGCAGGCGTCCATATGTCCATATACTGTATAACTTACCATCAGGTATACGGTATGCTTGTTTGCCTGCTAAATTGTACAAAAAAAAGATACATACATATCATTACCCCCGTCTCCCGCAAGGGTAGGCAGAGACTAGAGATTTCCATTGGCTACGTTTCTTACATACCTCCCTCGCTTCCTCCATACTCATCACTATACAAAAAAGATGTAAGCAAAAATGTAATTTTAATAACAACTTAATTATAAATTAATGAGAATTTTACCTAAAAGTCTTTAATCATTATCTAATTTATTTCAAAATGTAATTCGTTCGAAAGTAATATCCCCGAGCGATACGTAATTACAAAACAGATAGAAACTGCTCACTGTTTAGGTTCTCATAATTGCTTTTGATAGCGTTTAATTAGGTCATAAATTAAAATTTCAGGTAGACAAATTTAATCGTTTGTGTTTGAGGTTTTGACACTAATCACGGTAGAGAGAGAACCCACCGCTCCTATCACTGAGATCCAGCCTGAAACATACCATTTGTACCATAATAGTCAAAATATATTTTAAAATACATAGCCCTGAACTCTGGGTCCATTGGCTCATTAGCTTATTCAGCTTTGGTTTACAGCTGGTTTTAATATACTTCAATGTACTGAAATAACTCAATAAAGATTTTTATTATTATTATAGCTTTTGTCGAAAAATCTGATAAAAGCAACGAGAGGACTGGTTATTACCCAGCATTGCTCCAATAGGGCAAGAAAACCGTCTCGGCAAATTACCGCAAGTGAAGTTAACGGGATTGTACATTTTAAGTTAAAATATTTTCTTTTCTTATTACTATTATTAATAATTAAAGTTTTAACGTTTATTATATGATTTAATTAGTATAGATAAGGAAAAATAACCTTTATCACTACATAGTATAAAACAAAGTCGCTCTCTCTGTCCCTATGTATGCTTAAATCTTTAAAACTACGCAACGGATTTTGATGTGGTTTTTTAAATAGATAGTGATTCAAAAGATAGGTTTTTACGCCCATGCGGAGCCGGACGGGTCGCTAGTACGAAATAATATTAAAAATACAGCCATTTCGACTCGAAAAGAGAAAGTATAACATGACAATGTAAAAAATAAAGCAATATCTACACTATACAGTCGTCAAGAACAAGCTGCCGGTTTTACGATCCTTGCGTTACGTGACCGCACGGTCAGCACAATAGACCGGACGACCGGACCGGAAACTGTACAATCAACAAAGGTAATAAATACGAGGGTATACCCTCAACCCAATTGGGCCTTAGTCTATAGACTAAGGTTAGATTGGATAGAGGAAATAAAGAGGAAGAGGTGTTCAATAGAAAAGCGGGGAGTCTTCTTCGTTTCCCGGCATCATCTTCAGCTTACGCCTGAGAGCCCAAAGAGAGGAAACAGGATGAAAAATAAAGATATTTAATTCTAAATTCCATGCGTACTAAGTCGCGGGCAAACGCTAATATAATATTAAATAATTTTATTGTGTTTTCATCAAAACAAATCCAACTTTAATATGTTTTCACACAAAACGTGTTTCGCTTTAAAACCATCTCGGGCAAAGAGGATTTATTAAAATATGTGGAGAGAAATAATGTCGTAGAGCGGCTACGGTATTCGTAGCACCTCGCTACGAGCTGCTACGACGTAGCTGTCTGTAATGTGTACTTTGTAAAGGATATTATTTTGTTATTACTCATTAGATAACAAAGTATCCCTTAGTTTTAGTAATTCGTAGGAAAATCTTTCCCGTGGGAATTCCGGGACATACAATTGATGTATTTATGTACATAATTATGTTAATTTTACAAATTTTGGAGAATGTCGTAAAAAGAGTATTAAATAACATTTCTGGTGAAAAAAATTTATATGAATTGAAGATAAAAATAAATAAAACCGGCCAAGTGTGAGTCGGACTTGCGCACGAAGAATTCCGAACCATTTTCAAAACGGCAAAAATCCTGTTTGTTGTATTTTTCTGTTTTTAGTATTTGTTCTTATGGCAGGAACATTATTTATATTTATTTTTTTATTATTTTAAATTGTATGTATGTATGTAACATACATACATATCATCACGCCTGTCTCCCGTAGGGGTAGGCAGAGACTAGAGATTTCTATTGGCTACGATCCTTACATACATTTTAAATTTTATGTTAATTATGATTATACTGTAAATTACTTGTTTCCGAAACAACGTATTTTGTTATGGAATAGATAAATAATAATAATATAACTATATATAATCTGTGAAAATTTCAACTGTCTAATTATCACGGTTTATGAGATACAGCCTATTGACAGTCAGACAGGCGGACATAAGTCTTAATAATGGAGTGCAGTTTTTACCCTATGGGTACGGAACTCTAAAAAAATTAAACAGAGTCGCAGTAAAGCTATAACAGTAATAAAGATTCGCTTTAGAAGGATTCGCGATGGCCTTGTAGGCTTTCAAGAGCTAATAAAGCTCAAAGAGGCTTATTTCTATGATACCAAATTGAAAGCTATTTTATATTTTCTTACTTTTATGTTAGAAATGGTAGAGTAACTCTGTTTTCTTGTCGTGCGCTATTGTTCAAATTATATCATTACTAGCTGTTGCCCAGGGCTGTGTTTTCGTGGGAAATATAGATATTAGCATACCCATACTTCTATATTACACAGTATCCCTAAGGCAAGCTGGTAGACAATGTAATAGCGTTAAGTTTTTATTTTTTGTAAACAATCTTTATATGATTGCGTGCAATAAAGTTAAATAAAATAAATAGACTATGTGTTGTTTAAACCATCTCCATTCTAAATTTCAGCCAAATCGGTTCAGCCGTTTTCCTGTAAAAGAGTAACAAACACACTCACAAACTTTCGCCTTTATATTATTAGTGAAATATAATGTTATAGTGTAATGTATATAATACCCGGCACATAAGTAAGTAGTAAGTTTACGAGTCGTGCGGGGCTGCGCACGGTAAAATTTATATGGAAATCGGCTACTGCGCATTCAAGGTCATTTCAGTGTGATGGCTTTGCATCAAAATAGGTATATTTTGTGCATCAAATTAATTTGGTTTCACTACATAGTACCTATAAAAAAGTCGCTTTCTCTGACCCTATGTTCCTTTGTATGCTTAAACCTTTAAAAATACGCAATAGATTTTGATGCGGTTTTTTTTATTAGATAGAGTGATTCAAGAGCAAGGTTTTTATGCCCATGCGAAGCCGGGGCGGGTCGCTAGTATTAAAATAAAAAAGTGTTTCTTGTTTCTTTAATTATTTTCCATATTTCTTTCCCCTTCTTTATCAGAGCGAGTTTCCCAGTTGCATCTTCCTTTAGATCACGTATGTCAATCGTTGGATGACGAAGACCTCTTGTCTTAAGGTTGGTTTCATGAGCCCAGCGGATAAGTTTAAAGTGGCAGTGGGCGGGGCACATAGTGCATACATCGGAGGGTAACATGATCTGAAGAAGGTCGCAAGCAGAGTTGGATGCAGGCCGCTTCCAATCTGTCATTCTGGTAATCCTCGGGGGAGGCCTATGTCCAGCAGTGGAAAGCCTGCCGCTGAAATCATGATGATAATGATTTTATGCAAATCGATTCAGTATTAAAGAAATATGTGTAGTGTATGTAGATATACGATATTTTTTATATCTTTTTGCTTATATTCGATTTTTTAGAAGCAACCAGTAACGCCATCTATCAAAGAACTCATACACTAAAAAAAAAGGGGTTCTAAAAAATTTAAACCCATTTCGTTTGAAACAAATTCAGGTTCATCGAACATCGAACCCCAGCACAGTAGCGCTTAAAGCTACAGCGGCGAGTAGCGGAACTGTCAACCTTGAAAAGTCGCTCGATGATAGCTGTTATCGGATTCCTCTCACGTTGCCATGACGACGATTTTAGGGGCGGAGCCCTAAGCAACAGTTGGTTACAAGCTTCTGGGAATTCGAGCGAAATTGAAGAGGTTTTGTAAACATCGTACTGAATATAATCATCGCTGTCCTATTTACATATAAAATGAGTATGTAAGCTACAAACGAGATAAAAATAAATAGATATATATAAGAAGCTTCTCTTGCGATTTTTATTTATTTACCAAATGTACACAAAAAAACAAAAACATAATCCCTACTAATATTATAAATGCGAAAGAGAGTTTGTTTGTTTGTTACCTCTTTACGCTTTATCTACTAAACCAATCTGCTGGAAACTTGGCATACACATAGTTAGGAGTACTGAGAAGGACATAGGGTACCTTTTATCCCGGTAAAAGGCACTGTTTCCGAAATTCACGCGGGTGAAGCCACGGGCGAATGTAAGTTAACCATAAAATAGAGAAAATTAATACGGTGTTTCTGAAATCTTTTTTAGCAGACCCAAGAACAGAATCAAGAAACAGTTTTTTTTTTAATCTTTTTTGCACCAATAAGTGAATTTACTATTTATTCATACTTTTGAAAGCGTTTTACTTTTATAGTGGCAATTCCGAAGAACTGACACCATGGTGCGCATGGTCTATCACAAAATGATGATGACAACTTAAAAGATGATATATACAAAAAATATGTTATTTTTTTCTCTGTATTTTTTCGTATTGTCTTATCTTTCAAGGTAAAAAGCTTTCGTTAATAATAAGACCCTGTGTCTAATGGCCACTCAAGTTATTTTCGCTTGAATAGCTTGTTTAGAATGTTTGTTTATTTATACTGCCTTGTTTAGGTTACAAGTTTCGTTTTCAGGATTTGGTATATTTTTTTTATGGTAATATCATGTGGCCCCATTTCCTAAAAAAAAGTTTGGTTATTTCTATGCTAATTGGTGGCGCTACAAGGGTAGAAAAAAAAAATTTAGTTATTTTTGATGTAAAAATGTGAATTATATTAAACTAGCCCGCCCCGGCTTTGCATGCAAAACCTGTTAGCGCCCGGTAACATCACGTGACAGATATCTCCCCACTACAGGTAAACCCCTCTTGGCAGTAGTAGTGTCGGGGTGAGTATGAGTGTAACGCTCTCTTCTCTTTGGGTTCGCCGAGCGGTGCAGACGTGTATTGTGCTCTAATGATTTAACATGGCCTTTATTAGTATTTGATATTGATATGATATTGCTGTTGATAATTTTAATATGTGTTCAAATGTAACTGTAGATTAACATAGGTAGGCACGGACGAGGGATTGGTACGCTTCAGGCTGGATCCCAGTGATAGGAGCGGGGTTGGTGCTCCTATCTTTACCGTGATTAGTGCCAAAGCTTAGACACGAATGGGTAATTCGGTCGGATAGCTAATAAACCTTCCTCTTGAATCACTCTATCTATTAATAAAAACCGCATTAAAATCCGTTGCATAGTTTTAAAGATGTAATTGTACAATATGAATTGCAATAAATGAATTGAAATTGAAGATTTAAGCATACTTGGGATATAGGGACAGATAAACTTTGTTTTATACTATGTAGTGAAGTATAATATACTGAAGATTTTTTTAATATCGTCATCCTATGACAAACTTATTTAGTGCTTTTTTAGAGATCTGATTTTGAATCACAGTGTCTCATGTGATAGATGACGATAATGTCTCAGTAAGAGAAGTACTCAGTTAGTATACTAAAGTCGACACGTTTATTTGTATAGCGGTTGAAAATCTGTACTAGTAGTATTTTGTAATCTGTAGTAATATTAATAAAATATTATGGACACAAATCACACAGATTAATAAAGTTTTATTTATTTATTTAACTTTATTACACAATTGTAAACGGCGGACTTAAAGCCTGAGGCTTTATTTACCAGTCAACCAAATGAGTGATGCAGAGAAAGGTTTATTCAATTATGTTTTGAGATACTTACCCAACGATTTAATTAAACGAGTGGTTTATCAATAAATTAATATTCAATTACAAATATAATAAACATCCAAAACCCAAGTCAAACTAAAAAAGATAATTTTCCATGTTGGCTTGACCTCGAACCCAAGACCTCCAATACTACAGCTTCATGATGACCACTAGGCCACAAAAGACGTTAAAATACTAGTGTAAAGAAATAATATAAAGACAGCTTAAGCCTAGGTCGCCATAAATCAAGACGTAACGTCCGAGGACCGCTAAGTTTTTTTCGAGATATTTTTATATCTCGAAAAAAACTTAGCGGTCCTGAAGCCGTAAAGCAATAAAACCGCGTTGGGTCCATTATTAACACCTCCTCAAGGGTTTTAGAATATCTTAAGGCGCCTCGCACACTGGTAAGTCGAGGTGGCGTCGACTACTGATACTAAAGGGTAGTATAGTATAGGCGCAGTATATAAATGTGCCAGCGAGCTCAATCTTAGACCACATCTGCATTTAACATCAGGTGGGATCGTGGGCAATCGCTGGTCATTGTGAATATTTAAAAAAAGTACAGTCGAGATGTGGTCATTATGTAGAAACAAGGAGCTTTGGCAGTCAAGGCCCGCGAAAGATGATGATTGTTTTATTTAAATGAATAAAAATAAGTTAATAAATGTTATAAGATTTTTGAGATTTTGTAATGGAAAAATTTTTTTTTGAGCTACTTAAATTTTTAGCTGAAAAGTATCCCGATATATTTAAAATCTACCAAAAATAGTTTTTAATTAAAAATAAAATATTATTAAGTTCCCATGTAAATTGTTTTATTTATTAAAATTATGTACTTCGTTACTATGACAAAAAGTTATTAGCAACATTCGTCAAAATTCAACAAACTTAGGTACATTCGTAAAACCGTGTAACCATGCCGCGACTCCGCCTCGACTTCCCAGTGTGCGACGCGCATTAAAGCCTCATGAAAAACTCTGAGCCCAGAATACGTTTCTGGCATTAAAGTAACAAAATAGATAAAAGAAAAAACCTTAAAAATGTTTCATGAACTTTTCCATCATGCTTTGAATAATCATAAAAACAATAAATAAAAATTTTCAGCAATATAATTATTTAACCTTTCGAAGGCACGTTAAGCCGACTGTTATAGGTAAATGGCAGTCGTTAGTCTATGTCAGATGTCTGTAGGCAGCCTGAAAAATCTGACAGTGTTGGCCACTAACACACCCGGATCATGTTTCTGTGGGTCTGGTTCCCCTGTAAAAAGGGTTAAGGTCAGACGGCAGTCGCTCCATTGTAATAACCAGTTCGGCCAAATTGTGGCGCTGCTGACACTAGCAGCCCCTGCAGCCGGACCACCTCCCTCGTCGCGTCCCCTAAGGGCCCTATAAATGGCTCGACTGCTAGTTGTTCGTCCTCTTTCGCTTGACATCTGCCAGTTGAGTACACTACTGCTTTTCTTACTTCAGTCACCAACTTTGTGCTTGTACTCCACGACCCTTACGTCATTGTATAACTATCGAATTAAATACTAGTATATATTTCTAGTATCATCTTTTATTTATCTCGATCTACTGTATAACAATAACGTTATAAAATGCAACAAGGAAACACGCTCGGACGAAGAAGAAGAAGATGAATGTCTTACCTCAGCAGTCGGCCGGTACGAGCCCTTCCCCTTCCCGTGCTCCGGCGAGTGACGCAACGTCTTCGCGTCGATCTGCACGTTCGTCTGCATTTTACACTAACACTGAACGCACTTACACTTGTAACATTTACACAAGTCACATATTTTTTTACACAAATGTCCAAAACATATTGCAAAGTTGATATTTATGCGCACTTGTCTTTTGTTGCCTCTGAACTGGCGTCCCGTAAGCTAGACTATACATATACCATTATATCAAAAGTTTTATATATGTATAGTTAACAATCATTCCAGTTTAAATGTTTTACAAAAAAAAAATCTTGATATCACTAAGCACGACATTATTAGAATTTAACTATATTTTTAAAGTTTCTTATACGTTCTTCTCATTGTGTAGCACGATGAAAATTCAGGGCCAAAGTTATTCAGCCATCATCATCTGAAACAAATGAAAATATATTTTTATTCAGATAAGTCTATCAGGGTAGATTAACTTTAAAACTTAGTCGCTAAGAAAAAGGAAAATGATGATATGAATGGCATAATCAAACAGTCATCCTTCGGGTAAAAAGAAAAAAAATATGTAATTAATTGATCTTTACAAATATAAAAAATAAATTAAACGTTTATTTTCCTCCATTACATGGTGAAAAAGTTTACATGTTTATATAGATAGATGGATTTGTATCAAGGAATAATATAACTCGCTTATAATAGACAATAATGAAAAAAAAATCCACAGACAAAACACGGCTCTTAATTTATTAAAATGATGAAGAATTTGGATGAACTCAAAACAATTTAAAAATATGTTATATCGAATTACCATTACCTGTATGCAGTCTATAAATTCCCATAATCTCTAAATATTAAACAACATTTCCATTTAAATATTAACCTGGATAACAACATTAAAAAGCAAACTCGACCTTATTTTTACAAGGAATAACGTACTAATTGCTCTAGCAAAGATTGTAATAACTAAGATATTTCCTTGTTTACTCCTGTTTCTTTATTATCACCGAAGTGAAGTACTTAATTAATATATCTGTCTTTTTCCCTCTCTTATTAATTGGAGAGATAGAAAGGGAGAAAGAACAACAAGTACGTGGTTATGGTACTAATGAATTGGCAGTTACAGTTCGCAGTATAAGACTTCAAATTGGGCGAGTTTACTGGAAGCAAATGCAATTTAAGGAAGAAACCTTGCCACATATGAAAATTCATTTTTACTAATGAATTATTTATTAGGTATAAATTATCGCTTTATGATTTTAATTTTTTCACACTGATGCATTTATTCTATAAATATGGTATCTGTCGTAATTTCTCAAATCACGAAAACATTTTTTTTAATCTTAGAGCTTAACAAATCTATTAAGGTGATACCTCGGTGAACACTAGCGCCACCGTCATTTAAAAATCATTATTCACTGAAAACACAAGTTATCAAAAATCCCTCTGCTGGTTATATATATGGTTATATATAAATTATGGTTCTGGATCTGAAGTTAATTTTAATCATATTCAATTTTTAAATTATAGTTCCATATAGTTACAAATTGTAAAACTGCTAAAAGTGGCCGTTTTAAGCAATAATGCAATTTGTAACTATAGGGAATTATAATTAAATATGTTTAAAATTAACTTCAGCTCCAGAACCTTAATTACATAACACGGATTGATTAAAACGGCCACTTTTAGCAGTTTTGCAATTTGTAACTATTTGGAATTATAATTTAATAACTGAATATGATTAAAATTAACTTCAGATCCAGAACCATAATTACAGCAGAGGGATTTTTGATAACTTGTGTTTTCAGTGAGTGATGATTTTTAAATGACGGTGGCGCTAGTGTTCACCGAGGTATCACCTTAAGGCTGACCAGTCTATAACCCGGAGCGGGCTCTCGCTACGGTAATCCATCGATGGAGAGTAGGCGATGCAGCGACTACAGACGTAGTGCCTGGCGATATTACAATCTAGAACCCTTCTTAAAACGTCCCAATTACCTTTTCTGTTGCCTATACATGTTAATTGGGACATTTTTGAAACATCCGATTTGGCTAATAAAATAGCATAACTTTTCTGATTCACCAAGGATAAGTCCAAATGAAAATTAAGTTCTAGAAATCCTCTTGGCATGACATTTTCTTCTACATAACTAGTATCAATATTACTCAAATCAATACACGACTGTAAACACACTTGTGGCTATTACTCGCCCAGTGTAATAAAGCTACAATGAACTTGTCTGAATCTAATAATTACTTGGCCTCTGTTATTTGTCGAGGTTGTTTAAGGGCTTATTGTGATGTGAAAGAGGAAAACAGAACAAATATTCTTTAAAATATACTTAATTTACATCTTTGCGTATTATTGTCAGTGTGTTTGGGGTTTATGGCGAGAGTGGTAAGGGTGGAGAAATCGAGAGAAGGCTGTTTAGTATCATAGCATGTGGAAATCTATACTCTGCCTACCCCTACGGGAGACAGATATGACAATATGTGCGTAGGAATGTGTTTTGGACACTTTAAAAAGCGGACCCTTGGCAACAGGGAAACTGTCGAATAATGTTCAATTCTTCTTTCAAGTCGTGTTCCTCATAGCTGAGGGTTGTGACCACTATAATCAAAATTGGCAGCTCAGTGCCTTCTAGTCAGATCTATCCTGGGCCCGATGTATTTCAATGCTGCAAGGAGAGAGTCGGTCCAGCGCGTTGGTGGTTTGCCCCTGGATATCGTTCCCGTCATACGGCCAACCATTATATGAATGTTGTTATCTTCTTTTAACTGGTTGTAACAGTTAGGTAAAGTTAGTTTATTATTAAAAGACAATTTGAAACTTTATCTCACAACTACCTCAATAAAAGTGTTACTGTTGCGAGGCAAGCGCTCGACGCTAGTAACGAAGAAAGTACGAGAAGCTAAGTTTAGCGGAAAGTTAGAGAGTTGATAACTTGAACTAACTTGATAAAAAGTACTTTACAGTTCAGAGAACTAATGAAAAGTAATACACTTATATAAAAGAGTAGGCAGCCTGTGGTGTTTCAATTATTTTATTACTAGCTGTTCCCCGCAGCTTCGCCCCGCGTGGGACTCGGTTATATCGCGCCCAAAAGTAGCTTATGTTTGACCTCAGGTCGTTAACTACATCCCTACCAAATTTCATCACAATCGGTCCAGCAGTTTGGCCGTGAAGAGGTGACAGACAGACAGATAGACAGACAGACTTTCGCATTTATAATATTAGTATAGAATTACAGGATACGTATGGATATTACAGGGATTTAAATTAACCATTTCGCTGAAACTAACACTTGATAGCAATAAAACCGAATATATTATACCATTCTTCTTCGTCTGAGTGTGTTTCCCAGTTGCATCTTCAGCTTACTCTTCAGAGCCCAGGGTACGCTATTAATCATGGTCTTATTTTGGCGGAACTGGTTATTACAATGGAGCGACTGCCGTCTGACCTCCGTAACCCTTTTTACAGGGAAACCAGACCCACAGGAACATGACCGGGTGTGTTATTGGCCAACACTGCCAGAGAAAACCGAATATATTATACTATTTATAATATACATATATGATATAATAAATGGTATAATATAGTCTGTCGTTATTTACGTCACATTAAATGTCAATGAAAGAATAGAAACCATTCATTTTTTTTGTAACAATATTATTTATATACATACAGACGGAACTTTGCCATTTTATGGAGAAATTTTGACAAAATCTTCAGCAAACGCAACAAACTATTTTGTCGTTTATAATGACGAAGATAACAATATGCCAGCTCATAACTTTCAAAAACCTTTTTAAGCAAATTATTTTGCAGAGTTCCACCAGGGTTATATTTTCGGCGTTGCGTCAAGGTTTCCCGCCAAAACAGCCATTTCTATGCATCCCTCGGCCCAGGATTCACAGATAAGCTATCCGCTTTGTTTCGCAGGATAAAATCTTACAGTGATCCTACGACGTCATTTATACAATGCAGGCCATTCAAATGGGGTTTTTTGTAGAATGAGATCTCGTACTTGTAATGGTAATGACGATGCAAATGAGAACAAAGCAGCAATATGTAATAGTTTTTGAAATGATTTATTAACTGTTTGCCTTTACATTGGTATAAAAAAACTATGTAACTGTACTGTGCTTGTGCCGATTTAATTAATAAACACTTATAAAATTGAGTCATTGGGTTTATTAATGCCAGCCATTTGTAAAAAAAAATTGTATCAGTCTAGATTTTTTTTCTGTATTCACTAGAAATAAAAAAACATATTACAAATAGTTAAAAATCTTAAGTCAAAAAAAAAACATAAATGATATTATCGTTTTAATAATGCAAAAATTAACCATTTATTCTAGTGGAAATGATCTTTTGAGACAGAAGAGCTTAATATAAATTATTAATCAACATTTTTATTATAGTTTACTTAATACATCAATTTTTAAAGAGCAGTCTAAAATTATTCGAATAATAGAAGAAACCCACCCTCGATACATGAAAATTTAACGACTTTATATATACAGTATATTACGTTTTCATGTTTGTACGACAGTAATGAATATTCGTTGTTATTAACACGAATAACATTTATAGCTTTGCTGAAGCTATTTTGAGATTCTCCTTAATAGCCTTTGTCTTAGATCTAAGAAAGTGAGAGGTATGTGAAATGTAGTGACCTAAATCATTTGAACAACGGTAGAAAACTTTCTTGGCCTAAAGTAAACAACGGTAGAAAATGGTTTAAAAAAAGAGTTTTTTACCATCCGTTCTAAATAGTCTGTCAAAAACGGCCCGGCAGAATATGCGGCTTGGTATTGTAGATCACAGCCACACTAGCCATATAGTTACAAATTGCAAAACTGCTAAAAGTGGCCATTTTAAGCAATAATGCAATTTGTAACTATAGGGAATTATAATTTTATAATTTAATATGTTTAAAATTAACTTCAGATCCGGAACCTTAATTACAGCAGAGGGATTTTTGATAACTTGTGTTTTCAGTGAGTAATGATTTTTAAATGACGGCGGCGCTAGTGTTCACCGAGGTATCACCTTAAATAGCCAACTTTAAAGTCAAGCAGAAACTTTTAGTTTATTGTTACTTATCTCCTTACTTTCCTCATCAAAGGTGGGGTTCACGTTCAACATGCAAATAACAGAACAATATCGTAACGTTGTCGATATTTCTAAATCGTTATCACGCGCCTACTTCGTGTATGCGCGTTTTTGAGCACGATTGTGTGTTTTGCTTTGATAGGGAAACTTAGAAATACCCACATTTTAACTATTTATTCAACTTTATTACAGTAATAAACTGTTAAATACGCTAAACAATCGGCAGAATCCACATTTAAGTCATTATTATACCTAGTATACAAAATTTTATTCAAGATTATTAAGCGCTTCCCCCAAGTAAAAATTGAGTGACAGCCAGCGCTGCTAAAAGGCATGATAACCTATTATATCTCCCATTCCATCTTTTTTTTATATAATAGTGGCTGCTGAATTAATTTCGCCAAATAAAATTATCCTGCCAATGTAAACAAAAAATAACTAACTTATATACTTCGAAGAGCTGGCGCTTTCCTCGGCCAACGAATAAGTTTGGCAATCCAACGAGGAAATGCTGCCAGCATCTTCGGAACATTGCCACATGGACCTTTTCTATGATTTTTGGTAAGTATTTTTGTTTTTATTTTATTTAGTATTATTTAAGTCTTTAGTTTTATTTTTTTAAGTTATTGTCTTTGTAATTGTCTTGTTAATAAATTCATTTAATATCTAAAAAAAAAACTTATATACTAGTTTTTTAATCACTTGCAATATAAAAAAAAGAAGAAAAACAACAAAGTCGTAAACATTCTTCATCGTAAAACCCTTTGTACACGATATAGTTGGAATGGGGTCGGTGTAAACTACGGTGGGATTAGGTGGATCCAATATGGGATGGAGATTCATGTTGTATGGATACTAGGATTTTTAAGTATAAAAATTAAACTTTTAAACTGTTATCATTATTTGAGTCTGTTTGGTAATCAGATTATCATCTTTGTATGTCATAATACCAAACACGTAGGAGTACCAATGAAATTAAAGGATCTCACGAGCAAGGCTTTAAACTATAATAAAATGGATTAAAATTTTGTACTAAACAGCAAACAAAAATGCCATACGATAAATAAAATAATTTATAATAAAGATAGTTGTTTTGCAGCCATATTCATTGTTATATGTATAGATAATTATTCTACAACCAGCGAATAATCAAGAACTTTAACGTCAAAGTATATTTGGTATTTTAAAAGTTTTTAAAAGAATAAGGTAAAACACAAAGCTAACATACAAATATCTTTACATGCATACTGGTAAAAATTAACTCTCATTTTGGCCACATTTATTTTACCCCAGTTATTAACACAAAGGCTTGTTTTTTAGGTTAATTAATGTCAGATTTAAAATCAACAATACTATCTACATCCCGACCTACGCCCCGCGTTTTGGGTGTTTCAGGGAGAGTAATGAGCTCCCGTGGGAAATGAAAATTTAAATCGCGGTCCGCGCTCCCGGCTGGCCGTGAGGTACTCCTCAAAGTAGAATGTACTCTCGGGTGTTATTGTTTAAATATTGCTGAGATATCAGTGTTATAAGAACATAGTATGGTTTTAGCTTTTAAGTCTTATCAACATAATATGTTTAAAACTCCTCAAACGAATTTCTTAATTAAAAGTTCGTAGAATAAAATAGAGTATCATTACATAGATTTATAACAAGAATTTATTAAACCATACTTTGTAGTTAATTGATAAAAAAGAAACTGGTCAAGCGCTAATTGGATTAACGCACCATGAGTTCTGTACTAGAAATTTATTATCCTGAATGTTAGGTAATTCAATTTGGTAAGAAGAAATACTATATCCTTCGCATGAGACCGCGCTTTCCCGAACTAAGTTAAAATTTTATTTCTAGGCAATTTTGTTTTGTTTAAGTTAATGCTAGCTTCCTTGTATGTATTTTGTTATATTTTAAGATATTCTTTGAAAGATTTAATTTGAACACCGCTCACTGTCAGATAGATGAGCCCCGTTTGTGCACTGAACCCTAAAAAACAAAAATCCATACTAATATTATAAATGCGAAAGTCTGTCTGTCTGTCACCTCTTCACGGCTAAACTGCTGGACCGATTGTGATAAAATTTGGTAGGGATGTAGTTAACGAACTGAGGTCAAACATAGGCTACTTTTGGGCGCGGTATAACCGAGTCCCACGCGGGGCGAAGCCGCGGGGAACAGCTAGTCTGTTATAAAGTAAAAAACTCTACCTATAACTTACAAAAGAGCCTGTGAAAGTCTATTCCTAAGATTTAATGGGTCACTAAAATATATAGCGCAAAATTTCTAGCGCGTCCTATAAAAGGCCGTATATACGAGTCGAAAGTTAATCAACTAGACCAATGACAATTTTGGGAACTTATTCTTTCCTAACTTTATGATCTTACAAATGTCTCCGCCACTACTTTTTATCCACTAGTTTATTTACTGAGGTAATAAAATACACAGATTGATTACCCACATTACACATATAATTTTACCCATAGATTTAAGTTAGTAATTTATTAGTTCTTTTTTTATTATTATTATTTTAAAATCTTACTTATAACATGTAACATTTTGTTTCTCATCATTACATAGTATAAAATAAAGTCGCTTTCTCTGTCCCTATACTCCTATGTATGCTTAAATCTTTAAAACTACGCAACGGATTTTGATGCGGTTTTTTTTAAATAGATAGAGTGATTCAAGTGGAAGGTTTTTATGCCCATGGAAAGCCGAGCGGGTCGCTAGTAGTATATAAGACTATAATTATGTACACTATTTAACAAAATTATTTTATATGCCTATTTGTTCCATTATAAAACCTCCTTTACTTTTGCGATTAGAAGGTTTATGGCGTGGAAAACGCAGATACTCGTGAATTGGAGTGCTGGAAATAATGGACTTCTTGGGACCTTGGGCCGAAGTCTGGTTAGTGAGAGCTCAGAATCAAATTTCGACGAGAAAAAGTTATTTGAAATTTTTTATGTTATGTTTGAAACTAGCGACCCGTCCCGGCTTCGCATGGGAATAAAACCTTCCTCTTGAATCACTCTATGTATTAAAAAAAAAACCGCATCAAAATCAGTTGCGTAGCTTTAAAGATTTAAGCATACAAAGGGACATATGGACAGAGAAAGCGACTTTGTTTTATACCTACTATGTAGTGATAGTGATTCGTAGTCAAGTTTCCATTTTTGTATTAAAACATTATCTGGTTTATTATATGTGTTGGTAACCAACACCGAGGTTATTCGGGCTTGCAATGTCCTAACCGAACTGGAAATAACTAAACAAAATATACTTCTCGTCGGTATCGTACTCACGACCCCCAAATCTACAGACAAATGCCTTAACCTCTAGACCACGGAGGCAGTTTCACTGCACCGCGAAGGCAGTCACGGCAGTTTTTACTTGTGGTAGTGTGGTTCTTATTATACTCAAGTAACCACCGCGGCCGTGAAATTTAGCGTGGCGTATCTATATTTGTGAGTCCCAGCCATTAGAAAACTTATAGAGGAAGAGAAGGTGTGACTTGAAAGAACCAAGCAAGTACAGCGCACTCTTCCGGGATTCAGATCTTAGAACCACCTTATAACGATAGTAGGCTGTTCACCGCGATTCCTACAGAATCTAATTGCTACATTATCAAAAAAATTATAATTTAATTCGCACCACCTTTAAGTTTACTTTTAGATAAAATTTTATGTCAATGTACAAAAATAAGGAGCAAAATAAGTAACAGCGCCACTGTTCTTTTCTTCCTAATTGAATTATTACTGAACTTCAAAGAATTCCCAGGAAAAGAATTGCACAGTAATGATCTTAAATACGTTAAGAAGTAATCCAAGTTTTATTATTATTAATAAGTCATATCATTAATCATTTCGCAATAAAATTCTTTTATAGACAATTAGACTTCTAAATGCACTAGATTTGTCACATATGAAATATAGGTTCGATTTTTTTTCTTTTTATAAATCCTAAATAAATGAATGATTAATTAGTATTGCGAACAAGCGAGGGAATGCTGCCAGCATTATTAGGCACGTTGCCTCAAATTGTCGATAGTTTTTAGGTTATTCTTTAAACCCTAGGTTTTCTTATTATTTTGTATCAATTTATTGTATAATTTTTTACCTGAAATAAATAAGTATGGAAACATAAGTATTTTAAATGAATGATTTATTTCGCAATTCATGAGTAAAAATACAGGTGTTAGTTTAAAAAAAACTACTGTCCTGTTTTGTTCATGTTTTATTTATTTGCTTCACTGTTCCTTATAAGTTTTAGTATAGTTTGATTTATTTACTATCTTCAATATCTATCTGTTTTTGTTTGATTTGATTTATTGTTATTGAACGCAACTGTAAAACTATCGGTAAAAATGTATGAATGGAAAAACGAGCTGTTTGTTTTAACTATTTTTCCGATCCCTGATGACTAGTCTAAGATTTGAAGTCTATGTCCCGACCCATTAAGATCGCATTAAGCTGAACAATACCGTTTATCGGGATGACGCTACAAGTCGGTAATTCGGAATATTTCCAAACTCTTCGATACACTTTTATCGGCTCTCATAAAATACGACTTTTAAATCTCTAAGTCTGAAAACAAGACGGAGATGGATGTAAGACAAGGGTACAAGGAAGAAAGTGGATCTAAAAAACTGGATGTGTGAGCAAAAAAAAAGTACACGGTAACATTACGTGACAGGTATCTCCCCACCACCGATAGACCCCTCTTAGCGGTATTAGTATCGGGGTCAGTATTAGTGTTACACTTCTTCTTGGATCCGCCGAGCGGTGTAGACGTGTATTGTGATCTAGTGATTTAACATAGCCTATTATATTAGTATCTGATATTGCTGTAGGTAATAATAAAATGTATACTAGTATATAGTATAGTGTAATTTTAGATTAACATAGGTAGGCACGGATGATGAATTGGTACGCTTAAAGCTGGATCTCAGTGATAGGAGCGGGGTTGGTGCTTTTATCATTACCGTAATCAGTGAATCAGTAAATCGATCTAAGCTAGACTAGACTTTAAATTGTCAATTCATTTGAATAAATAAATTATGATTAAATTGATATTTACATCAAGTTATATAAAATAAAAAATACTAACATGTCATTACCTATTTGTAAATAAAATCCATAAATACCTATCGGATTTCCCGTTTTGAAAAAGTGCTTCATCCCTTAAGACATTTCCTGATTCCTCACATTGTTGTTTGGAGGTTGTGATTGATTTTAGTGGTTATATCGCAATCGAGCAATAATTATGAACGAGTACATCTTTATTATTTGTGATTTCTATGAACTTAATTTTATTTTTAATTTCAATATTTTGTCTTTTTTATGTAGGTAATATGTTTCCATTTATTTAATTTATTTGTTTACAACTTAAAATATTTTATTATGGATGTAGACTTAAGTACTTCTCAGCCCTGCCCGCACTGTCCCTCTGAGTCTCATCGCCGCTTTACCAAACGTGGATTGGCTATCCATTTTACCCGCAAACACCGTTCAATCTTGTCTGATCTACCTTTATCCCGACCAGTAAGTGAACCCCCTTTGTCACCAGCTGGGTTCGACGGTCAGTCGAGGATGCCATCTCCCCCTTTCTTAGACAGAATAGGGACTTACAGATCTAACATTAAAGTTTTAAAACATATTCCTAAAGGTGCCAGAAACATGGTCGCTTGTAAATTATGTAGCATAATAAACAAATGCCTCCAGACTAATGCAGTTGACGACTGGTACAGTTTACTTTCATTTTCTTATGTCGCTCTCAAGGTTCCAGAGCCTAAAACTGAAACTAAATCTTTGACATATAAAGTAAAGAAAAACTTAGAGGACTACTCTCTCAATTATCTCCCCAGCGATAGACCTAATAAACCTTTTTCAGTGTTTAAAGCTATCGAAACAAAGGTGTATGACGGAGATCTTCGAGGAGCTATCAGACTCCTCACTTCAGATTGTAGTCTGGCACCCGCAAATTCTACGACCTTCGAGAGCCTGCTCGAGAAACATCCGGCTCCTTTACGACCCTTGTCTGGAAACACAGAGAGGTATGATAATATTCAAAATCAAACAGTTACTACAGAAGATGTTGTGGGTGCCATCGGTTCTTTCCACGCCAATACAGCAGCTGGTTTGGATGGTTTACGCCCGCAGCATTTAAAAGAATTGATTTCGATTTCGGCAGGAGATAATGGACGACTCTTATTGGAATCCCTGACTAAGTTATGCAACTTTCTCCTTGAGGGCAAGTTATGTGATGCCATTTGCCCTTTCTTCTATGGAGCCTCCCTTTGTGCGCTCACAAAGAATGGTAGCATTAGGCCGATAGCTGTGGGTAGTGTTTTACGCCGCCTAGTAGCAAAGTTAGGGTGCCGCGCTGTGGTTAAAGAAATGGCCGACCACCTGCGTCCATTTCAGCTCGGATTTGGCACGCCTCTTGGTTGTGAAGCTGCAATTCACTCTGTTCGCACCTTCGCATTGGACCCAGACCATTGCAATGACGTTATACTAAAAATTGATATAAAAAACGCCTTTAACAGTGTTGAGAGAGATGTGATGTTGGCTGAAGTAAGGGATAGAATACCTACATTATGGCCTTTTCTTAGTCAATGTTACGCCTCCCCCACCAATCTGTTTTATAATGGAAAAAATATATTGCCACAGGTCGGTGCACAACAAGGCGACCCACTTGGCCCTCTATTGTTTAGTTTAGCTATACATAAAGTTATAGTTTCGCTGGAGTCACCACTAAATTTGTGGTATTTAGATGATGGCACAATTGGTGGAGCTCCCAATGTTGTTGCCAAAGATTTGGGTCTTTTGATTCCAAGCCTGCGTGAGTTAGGGCTATCTATTCACAGCTCAAAGTGTGAGCTATTCCCATGTGGAGAAGCAGCCTCTCAAAGCATTGAGACGTTCCGTGAGTTACTGCCTAATATAAAAATTTTGAATCCCCAGTCGTTTTCACTCCTCGGAACCCCCGTCTTTGAGGACGCAATTTCTTTGGCTCTACAAAAAAAGCGCATCGTACTCGATTTGGCCCGCCAAAATTTACGTCTATTACCAGCACATGTTGCCCTCACACTCCTGCGTTTTTGTTTATCCTCACCAAAGTTAACGTACATTATGAGAACATGTCCAACTTGGTTATACCCTAACGACATTTTACAGATAGATAACGATTTAAAATCAATGTTGGAAACAATTCTTAATGTACAACTGGATGAGACACAATGGTTACAGGCTTCTCTCCCGGTACGTCACGGTGGACTCGGTATACGACGTATGCAGGACACCAATATTTTGGCTTTCTTGGCATCCTCCCACGGGGTTCGAGGATTAGTCGCTAATATTCTCCATATTCATGGCGACAACATCCGCGTCCCTTATATGGAGGATGCCTTGATTGCTTGGTCATTGGTTTGTCCTGTCACTGAGCTTCCCAAGGACAGATGCATTCAGCGTGGTTGGGACGACCAGTTTTGTAGAGCAAGATATGAACAGTTGCTCGGAGCTGTCGCAGGCGTCGATGTTGCTCGACTCAAGGCAGTAGTTTCTCCTGAGTCTGGAGCTTGGCTCCATGCTCTTCCATCGCCCTACCTGGGTACGTTTCTGGATGACGGTTCGCTTAGAGTGGCTGTAGCCCTCAGACTCGGGTGCACTGTATGTGAACCACACACTTGCGTATGTGGTGCGTGCGCGGACTCCAAAGGCCACCATGGGTTAAGCTGCAGTAAATCAGCGGGCCGCTTTCCTCGACACCACATGCTCAATGAGATTATCCGGCGAGCTTTGGTGTCGGCTAGCGTGCCCTGTACTCTGGAGCCCCCTGGTTTAAGCCGTTCGGACGGCAAGAGACCCGACGGCTTAACCTTAATACCTTGGGAGAGAGGCCGTTGCTTATTGTGGGACGCAACATGTGTCAGCACTTTTGCAGCCTCTCATCTAGGGCGTACTACCCGCGCGGCTGGTGCGGCTGCTGAATGGGCAGCCACCCAAAAACATAATAAATATGCAGCTCTTAATTCATATCTGTTTGTTCCTTTCGCTGTCGAGGTAAGCGGTGTATGGTGCAAAGAGGCTAAGGATTTTGTGCGGGAGCTAGGAAGACGCCTAAGAAATAATGGAGCAGACCACCGCGTTGAGTCTTATCTGGTGCAACACATTTCCCTCGCAATACAGCGAGGGAACGCAGCTAGTGTGTTGGGCACTTTCGTTCATGATACGTTGCGGCGTGATGGTCTGCTCGATTAGGTCCTTTTTATTATTATTATTTGTTTATTTTTATTTATTAAGTTAAATTGTAAAATAGTTTATGAATATATAATTACCATATTACTCTATCTAATAAAAAAAACCGCATCAAAATACGTTGCGTAGTTTTGAAGATTTGTAAATAGTTAATATCATGCATTATTTAGTTATTTACTAATTGATTGAAACTTTATTATTCCACAAGTTAATAATATTTATACTCGTACAGCTGGTAAAAACAATACTTAAAACATTCTCAACAATTTATTTCAGCATAATTCGAAACACAAATTGAAGTTTCTATTATGTTTTACTGGTATTTAAAACAGATATATTATTTAATTTTATTTTTGTCTCATCTATTTCGTTAGGTGTTTGTGACACATCGTAAATAATTTACAGCTGTCTATCTTCGCACGAAAACAATATCGGTTTCAAAGCCTTAAGTATCGAGAAATGCGGGGACTGATTTGTGTTAAAATTGGTCTTTCCCGTATTGCGCTTTGAATATTTAAGAGTTTTGAGAGAAGAGAAAAAAATCTTTAGAATTAAGAAAAGGAATATATAAAGAATATAAAAATACAATAAACGACAAAAATTCACACTCTAGATTGATTGATATTATCTTTATTGATTCCGCTTGTCTCAGAGCGACATACGACACCGACTTCCGGTTCCGGTCTTCTAATGGTGAGTGGTCAATGTCCTGAAAATGGTTTGGGAGTTAAACTTAGAATCTCCTTGGGAATAATATCGTTGATGGATTTTGTCGCCAGTAAATTATATCAGTAAATTGAGATCCCTCCTTTTTTACGAAAGAGAAGTGTAACCTTATCTTAAGCCGAGATTCATTCATTCATTTTGTGTTGGTATCACGGTCAATCGAGCATGCACACCCTGGTGTCAGAGTTCTTCGGAACTGCCTCTCGGCCTCTGACGTGGTTCCTTTAACGACTACCAGATGGCAGCCGGGACCAACGGCTTAACGTGCCTTTCGAAGCACGGAATCGTTTTTATTGTCAGACAATCAGGTGATTCAAGCCTCAATGTCCTAACCAAACTGGAAACAACTAGACAAAGTATGCTTCCTGTGGAAATCGAACCCTCGACCCCCGGGTCTAAAGGCAAACGCTTTGAGCACTGGACCACGGAGGCAGTTAAGCCGAGATCATATGCATTTTTTTATTTTTGGTCAATTAATAACTCAGAATACAGGAGTTTAATAACTATGTTTTTCAAAATTGTCCATGTCTAATTAAAATTTGATTATGCGATAAGTTGTCAAGTTTGGTTATAACATTGCAGGTATGAATCACTTATTGTCCGGTAATAAAGATGTTTCCGTGCTTCGGAAGACACTTCAATCTATCTTGGCTACCGAGAGACCAAAAGGCAGTCTAAAAAGAATGACAGCAAGACTTTTAGGGTCATTGATCTTGTAACTCGCAAAATACAAGTATGAATGAATCAAATAACTTAGAAGTCGTGAGTTCAAATCCCATAGGAAACATTGTGCAAAAGGTAGACTTTGCAATCAAAGCAAAGTGGATATAAATCATTTGAAGGTTTAGCTCTCTTGGTGGGCTGATCGTAATATGTCATGCCGCTCGACTGCCGGCGGTCTCTAATGGGGGGCAATACCACAGAATAATGGTACTTCACGAATATAACATCTGTAGATTATTATAGCCTTTAAAAACCTACATGTAGCTTACTTATCATATCATAAGTGAATTCATTTAGTGTAATTTATAATATTTTATTATATGTATAAAGTACTTAGCATGAAAATTGCGCGACTTGAGCTCAAGCCATCTTGATTACTACATAGTATAAAACAAAGTCGCTTCCCGCTGTCTGTCCCTATGTATGCTTAGATCTATGAAAATACTCAACGGATTTTGATGTGTTTTTTTTTTAAATAGATAGAGCGATTCAAGAAGAAGGTGTATATGTAATACATGTATTATGTAGCATTGCATCCGTGCAAAGCCGGGGAGAGTCGCTAGTTTATAATAATGATACTATCGCTTCATCAAGCTCCGCTTTTGCGGAGCTTGATGAAGCGATATTGGAGTTTTAGGAAATCAGTCGGAAATTTCGGAGAAATATAATAATAATAATTAATTTTATTTCAAATTAAATAATTCATATAATAAGTGCACAATGATATTTAACCATTCAGAAACAGAGAGAATCTCCCTGCGTCCCTGAGAAAGATATGTATACATGTTTTTTGATGCAATAAAGCTATAACGTAACAAACTTTTCGTCCACAAGGTAGGTAACTTTAGTATGATTCAGTTCGCTATGAAACTGTGCACATCAAACAAAACAAAAGTAATAAGGTCGCTACACGCCCCAGTGGGCAATGCTCGCGTAGTAATATTAAACTAATAATATTATTTATACCTTTCTTTAGTGTTTTGTACATAATAAGTCAGTGGTCCACATAGTAAGTACAAAGATAAGAGGTAAGAGTAGTAAAGTTACTCTTAAATCTTATCTGGAATACTATATCCATCCATACCGAATCTCATCAAAATCGGTTTAGTGTTTTGGCCGTAAAAGTTTTACAGGCAGGCAAACATTATAAGTAATTAAGTATATACAAATTAAGGATGTCTTAGTGCGGCCGAAATATAACCATAAAATGCAAGCCTTTAAAATCTAGAATGAATGAATAAACACTTTATTTCACCAATTACATAAATACATCATTAGATTGTACAGGAAAGAAGATGAAAATTAGTACAAAGGCGGACTTATCGCTAATGCAATTTCTTCCGGCCAACCTTAAGAAATTTTAATTCAGTGAAAATTCTCTGGTTTTTTTTACTCATTCGTAAGGACTCTCTAGTATTTATAAACAAGATTATTCATTTAAGCAACAGCGGGGGTCTTGACCGGAATCTGATGCATAATTTATTTTGCTTGTCGAATCACAAACGAATTTATGTTTCAACGGTAAGATTCATCTTTGACTCAGTTTATTCAGTTTGGGTTTCTCTGAAATATTTATTGTAGGTATTTAAGCCTATTTTTGAGGATGTGTTGGGAATAGCCGAGTGGGTTTTATAAGAGATAGACCTTCACACAAGCACTAAAAGGATAACATAAGTGTTAAAACTTTCCTACCAACTGATGGTAGATTCCAACGATAAAAGCATTGCCAAGGAATCATCAGTCAATCAAACTTTGCCAAATCAGATTTTATGTGTAACAATGAAAACTCAGGCTTCAAATACATACAAGCTTAGGACGCAACCGGAGATATTTTAAATTGAATTTTGGTAGTAAAACAATGTAGTTCGTGAGTTATTTTTTATTAAGCTAATGAACTACATTAAACTACATTTCATTACATTACCTTCCATGCTGGTCTGGGAAAAAAAGAAAAAACATAGAATGTACCATCTGCTTCACTTCCCGTGCAAGCCGTAGAAGTCGATTGCAAAGAGTATAATATAATCACTACGTGGTCGAGTGAGGGAATCGGCGAACTGGGGAATCATGACATAGGCGATGCGGCTAGCAACCCATCACTATTGATTTCCTGTTTCAACTGTCATCATGCTAAACGTGGTCTAAGTTCTTATGGCCCTAGGCTCTGTCTACCCCTTAAGGGATAAAGACGTGACTATTACATATAGTCACGTCTAATATCCCATTAGGGGTAGACAGTGTAGGTATGTACCTATGTAAACTACATTTTCTTACTAATGTTTCAGGTGTAGTATTTTATTTAAATTACCTATAATAAATGATTTAGCGCTTATTTCACAACGTGTATCTTCCCATATCCCTAAAATCCGGGCCGTTAAGTCGGATACTTCAGATACGCGAGCTATATCTCCCAAACGACCCAAGTTGGCGCACTTTATGACTAGGAATCGCTTAATAGCACATAAGTACAAACTGATACGATCGTATTTGCTATAATGTTTCACTTTTCTTTTAAATTATATTTTACAAGATCCATATTTACTAGTGTAGTTTTTATAAAATAGGTTAGTTAAATAAATACACTGGAGTACATTGCCAGGTTTGTAGTAAGTTTTGTAATAATTAAACATAATACCCAACACTCAGGACCACAGAACAGAGAAATTATCCGAATAGAAATGTTTTGACGCGGATTTAGTTCCAGGATCAGTGTGGCAGCGTATTATTTCTTCTTATCTTCAATTAATACATGAAAACCCATGTAAACTACATCACACCTTATTAGAAATTTATTACGTAGTTTACAACAAAGCCACCTAATAATATTATCGACCAATAACAGTGGCAATAAATGACGCAATCAAATTCCCCGCCCATTTTTTCTGTGTGAAACGTCGGCTTGCAAGTCAAACTAGTGACATGTTTTTCGTGCGCTAAGGGACCTCATGTTATATTATAATCCTAAATTACAGAATTTAGGCTGACCTGAGTACAGACTCAGGTCAGGTGTTTTTATATCAAACAATACGTGAGTTGTAAGGGAATCAGTAATTCAGTGGTAATAGAAATAAAGTCATCTGTTTTGATTTTAGAGATGCAGTTTGCTTACAGACGCTCATATAAACGAACGTCTTAAGAAGGCTTGTTAACAGGGTCCGATTGCACCTGTTAGGAATAGAACTAGTGTTGTGTTGCTGGAAATTCACAAAATTTACAGGAATTTTTCTTTTCTTTCTCAAGCTCTCAAGCTTCCGAAGACAGTTAAAAATTTTGGAAATATTTCCGAAATTCCCGAGAAATTTTCCGAAATTCCTTCGAACGGCGCATCGCTATTCCAGAATACTATAACGTCAATTTTCTAACTTGTCCCCATTTGATCTCCTTAAATCCTTTTCTAAAGTCGGGAACCACATGGTGATAAAATTTACTATCTATCTCTAAATTCCAGAGCCAGTATATTTAAATTCAGCCAAATTCGCTATCAGCAGAAACGGCGTACTAGCTCTACTATTTACGAGTCTGTTTACAAGCAGTGAATCAGATATGTCCCAAAATAAAAGAATGAGCGGAGTAAACCGAAAAATGAGCTGATAATTTACTGATAAACATGTAAGTATATAAAGTCATGGTGCGTTTGTTGTGTCAATCTTTCTTTTGTTTCTTTTGGATTAGCTTATAAGGTGCCATTCAGGCATTGAGCTTTTTATTCTTTATTAGATAAAATAAAATCGTAAAGAAGCTTATTTCATTTTGTCCTCCAATTTATTTATTTATATACTTAACTTCATTACACAAAATACAATTTATATCGCACAAAAGTCGAACTTAAAACAAGGAGCATTGTTTTACTTTGACAGTAAGACAATGCTCCTCCTTTGGCTTAAGTAGAGACCTGTTTGAGGGTCCATTTATCGCTTACTAGAACTATACTCCCTTTCAAAGCTAGAAATCACATGGCTAATAAACTTTAAAAAAATAACCTTCTCACCGTTAATTTTTTTTATAATTTACTCCGCTGGCCGAAGAACCTAACGAGAGAACTGACCCGAAGTGGATCTTGGCCTCCGAAACGAGAGCGCCACAGTATTCTATTCTACGCGATGGTTCGCCAGTTTAAAGCGCCCATCTCAAGCAGGTTGGCCTGCACAGCATCGCTCCAGCGATATTTGGGCGGCCGACTGGCCGTCTTCTTGATATCTTTCCCGGATAGGCTGCTTTTTTTATTTTTTCAATATTTTTGTTACGAATATGGAAACCAAATTCAACAAAACCCGTGAGTTCGCGTAATCTCGTGCCTTAATACACTCTTTCTCTCATTGAAAGGCCGCAGCGAGGCATTCAAGCCTCGTTTGTCAGTGAGATTGCTTCCGCGACCGCGGCGCCTGCTTTAAAGATCTCAAAGACTCGGAAAAGGTTAAGACTACATTTATACGCTAATACATAGTGCGTAGTTTGCTTACGTCAATAAAAAGAAGAAACTAAAGTAATATTGGCCTGTTCCGTAAAGATAAAAGGGAACTGTAAAAAACATCTACATAAATGAATCAATCATTCTCCCGCCAACTATTAAAGGAGGCGTAAGTCTGTGTCAAGAAAAAGAGCAAGGAGAGAATAACTTGTACAGTGTAATACAAATAATATATCATTTGAAAAATGATTTGAAAAATTACATATGAAAATGTGAAATTCCACAGTGAGTAAATTCCGTGAATTAAAATACAAAATAGCTCCATTATGAATTCCGAAAACTTGTCAAGAATGTAAACTGTTTGTGAAATGGACTGTACTACGAGAAATTGTTATTTAAACACCATAGCCCACCTTATAAAAATAATATTGTATTTTAATTCTTATTTTTTTCTTATTTACTTTAAAGAATACCTAAATTCCACAAGGACACAATCCCGCCGACAGAGCGGCGCCTAGCCACAAACCTCATCATATCTAGGCAAGTGTAGAAAATATTTTGAGGAATACAATAACTAATGTACTAACATAATTTGAATTATACAAAGAAACAGAAAAGATTCCATCTACAAACTACATGAACAAAATGTTTGTTTATTTTCGTCCTCCATTTTGGAGGACGTAAATAAGTCATCAATATAAGAGACTTAAATTTTTTTTTCACCTTTATCACTTTTAAACTTTAATTTATTATTGCTACATTTGTGACCATTTTCGTCACTATCAAATAATTGAATGACAACCGCTAATTAAGAATTTTCGCTACTGTATTATTCAGAACCGTAGTATGTTATTACATGATGTTGATTTGATGGTAATTAGAGGGCGTGCCTACTCAATCAATGGTGCAAGGTTACAAAATGTAATTTGTATCTTAACACTTTTGCGGACAGTAATCGAAATAACAATGGCAGTCAATTGTTATCTACGTTGAGAGGCGTTACTGTCAGCGAAAGTGTTTATATATATTTTTATAAGATGTTTTTATCTAATGAACGAATGTCCATTCCTTGTAAAGTTTGTGTGTGCAAATAAAATTATTTATATAAATAAGTATTTGTTACCTTCTTAAAGCAGGGTCTTATATTAAAACCATAATTCCACCTTCTTAATTACTGTTTATATTGTCAGTAACTTTACGTATGTTTAGGTCGCGACCTAAGTGGTTTTCGACCTCAGAGTAAACATTTAAGGTTAGTGCTGCTATGTTAAGTACCCAGTGAATTTATACGAGCGTAGAATGTGTATGACGATGGAAAAGCCTGCTTGAACGCGATGTCTTATTTTGTCTCTCTGCAAGAATTAGACAAATGATTTAGTTTTTAGTCGATCCCGTCATTTATTGGCGATTTGAAATAAAGAACAATACATGTAGAATATCCATTATTTTAATAATAAATAGTGTATTCATTAGAATCTTTTTGTTATCTGTTATGTTTTCCTTAAACAAATAATATACCTACCCTCAAATCACATGGACAGATGCTAGTAAACAATGCACCTGTTAATTATACATATTTTTTACGTTTGTAATGTAACTTTAATAATTTACTTCTTATTAGCATAGTCTTGCCATTACATGACGTTAACCATTCTTATTTTGCTATAAGATCTCATAAAGTAAATAATTAATGATGACGCCAGCAAAAATTGCTTAATTTTCATAATTAATATCTTAAAAGTACCTACTTCTGCCTTACAAGTGATACTTCAATAATACCTTCTTGCGATACCTTTTCCAACCATGTTGTATCTCTTTGATCGACACGACGCAAAGAACACTTATAATAACAGCGGTCAGCGAAAATTCTCGATTGTAAAGAGAATGAGCCGTAGTTATTACCTATTGCTTCATGAGACGATGAAAAAGTGTGCTCAGAACCTAAAATTTTTGGATAATATGAACTGTTGAGATAGCTCTTTATCTCCACCGACAAGAATCTGTCTCTTAAATCTATTCATTCTCAATCATTCAATCATCATCAGAATAAATTGTTTTTCATGCGAGCTTTTTTTTGTTGTTTTTGCATCTTTAGCTTAGTAGAGCCCAGCTTAATTATGGTATAGATTTGGCGGTACTAGTATAACAATGAAGCGAATACCAAGCGCTACCCCTACACGAAAACCAGACCAGTAGCAAAAGGAATATAATCCGGTTGTGTTAGTCTACACTGTCAGATCCAACTGTGTAGCACGTAATTGTAAATTGTATCTATTAATAAAATATTTCCACGCTTATTTTAGGTGATATATAAATTCAGAACAATGGCCAATTATTATTGTTAACAAACAATTTAATTAAATGACACGATATTTACATGTCGATCGTATCTATTTTATGTTTTTCCTCTATCTAAATGTCCAATATTGACATGTACAGTTCAAAATCTTTCATATATTATTTATTCATACAAAAAATCTTTTTTTATCATACAAAACGTATATCTCCTATAATAGTATAAGTATTGTACTTCTACCCTCCTTAAAAGCATCTCCTCTCTCACTCGCTGGTTGACTGAAAGAGATCCCTGTCTGGGATAAGTCCGCCATAAAGTTATTACAAAGAAACAAACAATCTTATAAGCGATGCAGGATCGAGGTCGTATCGAGTTCGCCGGTTGTTTGCGATTGAACTTGGATCGCTTCGAGAACTAAACGCTGGTACGTCTCAGTTACCTATTCAATTTCACTTTTATTATAGGTATTTACTATGTCGCTTATTTATCTACTAGCGACCTGCCTCGGCTTCGCATGGGCATAAAAACCTTCCTCTTGAATCGCTCTATCCATTGAAAAAAATTTCATCTAAATCCATTGCGTAGTTTTAAAGATTTAAGCATACAACGGGACATAGGGACAGAGAAGGCGACTTTGTTTTTTACTATGTAGTGATAGTGATGTCGCACACATGTCGCCGGGCAGCTCGCGAAGATTCGTTCTACCTCGACGATGCACGCCAACAAGTGGCAAAGAAAGATAGATCGAAATAGAGATTCATATCATCGGTGGCCAAGATTCACTTTGGGTCACTAATGCCATTTTAGTTATGTCACTTACAAGCCCAAGTTTCACTTTGACATCCAAGCGGTCACTGGGGAGCACTATCGTAACACTAAACCCCTAACTATTGTTCCCTGCAGCAGCTCAGGGATTAAACATGGTCCGGGATATGGCTGTACTTTATGGCCTATTTACTTTGTTCAGTAACTCTGACATTATTGGAGTCGGTTCGGTTTTCTTTTTTTGGCCAAGAACAATTATTGCAATAGAGTTATTGCCACCTTCTGAACTCTATTAATCTGTTTACAAAGAAACCAGAGCATTACTAACGGCAGTCTAGTGAAAACAGTCGCGAGTAGACTCTTGCCTGAAGCATAAGCTGAAGATATAACACACTGAGATATAAGCTTAGATATAAAAACACAACAAAAACTATTTCACTCGATTTACAACAATATTTCATCGGCCGATACGCCCACAGGCCCCATTCATCATCAACCTACCCGTATTTCGCTTCCTCATTGTCTATCTAGGGATACAATGAAAGGCTTGATTTGCAGCTACCACAGAACAGAGAAATTATTTGAATAGAAATGTTTTGACGCGGATTTAGTTCCAGTGTGGCTAGCGTATTCTCTTTTCTCATCCAATAGAAATGTATAACGTAGTTTACAACAAAGCCACCTAATATTCTCGAACAATAACAGTGGCAATAAATGACGCAATCAAGTTTTTTTAAATGAAACGTTGGCTTGCATGCCAAACCAGTAACACGCTTTTCGTGCGCTATGCCACTTCTTGTTAATATTTCTAAATTTTTTGGCAGCTAGTAATGTCTACCCACTCAACTTTCTTTCATTATAGCGTGTAACCGGTTGCATAAAAAGCACTATGCGATCTGATAGGGGGAAAAAAATTGCTTCTAAAACTAGTACTGCTGCTGCTGGTTAGATATTAGTTTCTCATGGAGACGGAATACCATAACATAGGACTGCTTCCGTAGTCTCATATTCCAGGCGTTTACCTTACAATCCAGAGGTGGTGGTTCAAATCCCATGGGAAGTTTAGTTATCATCATTTCGTGTAGGTATAGTAAATCGAGTGCACACACCCTGGTTAAATAGGACATCGGTGGCTTGAATCATCTAATTGTTCGATAAGAAATGATTCTGAGGAAGACACGTTAAGCTGTTAGTCCTGGCTGCCATTTGGTACTCATCGTAAACCTACGTCAGAGGCCATAACACATTTTTGAAAAAAAAATATATGCAGACCTTGCATTGCAGACCGACAAATTTGAATAAACAAAACTTATAAAATCATCTCTAGTTACTTCAGATAATTAATTGAGTATTCTTCAGAAATTTTATAATTTAGTTCTATATATATATATAGTTTATATTATGTATGTAGATATATATTAAGCAAATAAAAAGTGTATTATTGTGACTATGTATGTATGTAGATGTCTATGAATGTTTATGTTAATTTCATATATCCTTTATATCTTCGTTAGTCTTTGTTTGCACTTCTACTCTTTTCTTGTGCATTTCCTTTCGTCATTCGCCGGTTGACTGTAAGAGTCCTGGGATAAGTCCGCCATTATCTTCTGATTTTAATAATATTGTATTTACTATGTATTTTAAAGCAATAAAGATATTACAAACAAACAAACAAGCAATAGCACTATGTTTAAACAAATTTTAAAGCCTCCAAAGTCTTGAAACGCAACCGGGAAAACGCTATGATGATGATAACCAATTTGCGACGTAATTACGATGAGCGGCCGCCGGAATGCTGGGCATTTTAATTGAGTTCTGATAGGTATTCATTGAGACCTGAATGGAAGCGATATTAAACAGGGCTAGCTGTGTTAACCACTTCATTATGGTCTGCAATCGAGAGATATAACCAAATTATTTATAAATAAAAACGTCAAGCGCGAGTCAGATTTCTCCTCATACTTCGGACCCCAAAGTCTTACAAATGCACTTTTAAAAGGCTCTAAAATTTTCTCTTAAGTAGCCACGCTAGAGTTATGGCAAGTACATATGCTACGATAATGGAGTTACTTCAAACTAAATAGATATAACTGTTAAGGTCGGCAGCGTGCCAGTGATACTTTTTACCCGATTACGGCTAAGGTAATGATTTTGGCAGTTTATGTATCACGTCGGGTTCAGTATTTTTTGGGAATTTTATTGAAACAATTTCTACGACTGCAGTCATTTCAATAATTTGTTTTAATTTGTCACTAACAAAAATGTAAAACAATATATATAAAAGAGGTTTTGATGGCCCAATCTTTGTCGCTTGTCGACAGTTCCCATGCTAGCTGCATTTCTACGTTGTATTGAAATCGAAAGGCACCAAATTGTATAATTCTTTTTTTTTGTTGCGTTTGTTACTGTCAGGAGTGGGCTTGAACATTACGTTAAGTCCGCCATTATCCTTCTATTTTATTTCTATGCTTTGTTTAATACAATAAAGTAGTTACACACAAAAATAACAAACAATTATTTCATGTCATCTTGTTGAAATCCAAAAGTGTCAATTAATTGAAATAGTTATCAAGTTCCAACGCTAATTAAATTGAAACCTGTGACGGCTAATAAAACACCACTTGAAGCCCTTGCAGCCACGACGAGCGCTCTTTTGTTCGCTGCTCGGATAACGAGGCGACACGACGCGGATAATACGGATTTTGCAAAGTTTTCAGGGTCTTTTTCAGTGAAATACCCAGGTCAATCTCTAAAACATGATTGACCTGTGCCCCTAGTATGAGTTTTTCTTAACGCAGACGCTAGCGACTGCGTTAGCGATTTAGTATGGCAAACCTGTACAGCGCCTCTGGCGGATAGTAAGGCAACTAAGAAATTCCATAAAAAATAGAATAGATAGACAACTATGCACCGGCAAGCGCAGCGTGGGACACTTTCTTGCTGTCCAGATGATCAGATCACCTGAATAAGGTTGCAGAGAAGCGCTACATACAGGCCAGGGCATTCTGGAAAACCTGTTCCAGTCGTGGACTGCCCGCGGCTGTAATGATGATGACCCAATCTAAAGACTGCCAACTAAGTAGTTACAACAACCGGGACTAATGGCTTAGCGTGCCTTCCGAACTACAAAGAAACTCAAGATAGAAATGCCTCTAGTGGCGACCTACCCAAGGCAGACAAACATGCTTAAGTCTCGAAAGAAACAAAAATAAGTGTGTCCATTAAAGAAACTTGATTCTAAACTCGACGCGACCGACTCGAAGTCACAGGCAAAATTTTATAGTTTCAAATATACTACTGTAATTTTTATTATTGTGAATTTGAAACTTTGTAATCCGAAATAAATAAATGTTTTTTTTTTAAATTGTTATGTAAATTAATCGATTTCCCTACCTACAAGCTTACTACGTCACACATTGTCAAATATATTAATTCCCATGTCTCCCGTCTCCCGGGTGTAATAATTTTTGTTACATTATCCGTGGGCTTTGACGTGTCAGGGAAATTTTAGCAATATATCACGAAGCTATCAATAATTTATGATATTTACTTCATTATAAACCACGGTTTTTGTTGTTAAAAATAAGTAACATTCTAAATTAAACATTCTGTTATCATAACAAAGTCTTATTATTCTTTTAGTCATAATAGCTATACGAACTCTATATCGACTTTGCCCATTAGTTGGCCACCTCTACCCCGGCCGTTTGCTTCGTTCAAAACACAAAATGGCTATAAGTAATTATCAGAATAAAGTATAATCTTCTTTTTTTTGCAGCTCATTTTGTCCATTACAGTAGTGTTGCCGCTCGAGAGTCAACTATATTGTTCTTTATCAAACTTATCAATATAACATTTCGATAGATTATCAATAGTTTGATAAAAAACAATAAAATTTATAGTATTGTATGTAATATTGCAGAGCAATCCTATCGATACTATCGATAAGATTCCTATCCTTATTCGATTAAAACTATCGATAATCGAACTATCGGTAGTTCGGCAACACTGTATTGCAGGATATAAGCCTTTTTCTGCGGTCTTTTGCGATGTTTTTTTTATACAGAGAGCCCTCAATAATAAACTGTATAAATAAATATTTTTGTAATTAATCGTATAAAGATGATTTTATTCTTGTCACAATAGTCTTTTTCCTTTTAAATCAATATCAAGAAGACAATGTCTGCTATTGAATATATTGTTTATACTTTTATTTGTATATGATTTTTACAGTAAGTACAGTATAGAAATTACTAACAAACAGAAGTCAAAGAAAACTTGTTAATTCTGTTACGCTTTTCAACATAAAACATAGAGAAAAGCAAACATAAGCGTGTTAAAATTTCAAAGTCTATTATACTTTGCATTTTATAATACTAAACATGTTTTCAAATAGCGCTCGCGTGTTAAAGTTTCAAGCACAATCCAGTAACAATCTTCGCATTGCATGACTTGGTTCAGACACAGACTTAAAAGAACTACAGACAGGCTACCTATGTGCGTGTGCGGTGCGTATATCAAGATGATGTGTAATTGCGATTAGCGTCACTAGTTGGAATATTTCAATGAGTGAAAGCCGTATAATTCAAATTAAACGGCTATAGTCTTCAGTTCTTCACTCGTGTTGTACAAGAGACTACGTCTGAAGATTTTATGAGTCTATGGGTTCAGCCTAGTTTCAAGTGTATTTTGACTTAATTTGATCAATAAAGTTGAAGCAGGGTATGTGTTATTACATTGCCGAATAATTAAACGTGCGTCTCAATTCAAAGCGCGAAGCTATTAAACTCAGTAATTTGTCGACAGATATTCAAGTAAATAGTTTTCTGACATCTATATTGTAGATATGAATGCTTAATTAGTTATATTTGTGGGTATGTCTTTAAAGGTGGAATTCATAGATTAAAAAAAATTGCCGAGCGCTACTCCCATTTCTATGGCGGAAACAAACTGAATTTGGCACATGTGACTTCAATAGCAATGTATTGTTATGATAAGCAGGACCTAAAGGCATCTGTTGGTCCACTTTCAGTTTTAGTAAACTTTTATTGTTTTTTTCCGCAGTTACCAATATTTCAATTGACAATAAAAGATTGTGCCAAAAATGTTTTTTGTTTGTTAATAAATTGATTTTTGCATGCTAAGTAATATGCTTATATAGCATATCTACTATAGTACATACACAATAAGGGCTTTTGAAATCGTGGGGCATGGACATGGAGGGTCAGTCTATCTGTTCTCGACTGTACCAGTAGTATTTCATAATATGTTACGTTGGGAAGGGCGATGAATCCTGGCCGTGAAACTCACTGCACCCAGGAGACCATAGCCTAAAGATAATATCTGAATGTCCCCAACTCCGGATAGCACTAAAGAGGCTTATATACCGCGAATTTATTTATCCAAGAAACTAAGTCAGGGTAATAAGAAAGGAACCAACTAAACTAATATACTTTTGTAAATTAATCATTGGCAATATTATAATCAACCTCATCATTTGTGTCATTTATTTTAGTATGGTAATTTTTAATCAAACTTCGAAATATACAACTTACTTAATAAATAACCTTAAAAACAATTCTTAAAAAAAGAACTTAAAAGTTAAATGATTAAAAATCTATAAATAATCAAAATGTAAAATCTGGTGGTGTCCGTGAGGCATGGTACCAAGAGTACTGGCTGCATTCCCGCGCGAAATTGCAATTCCAATTTTGCGCAAGGAATGAGCCAGCCCTCTTGTCACCTGCGGCATCAACAAGCTTCGGAAATATCTTTAAAAAAACTAAAGCTTGTATTATATTTAATACACAAATTAATTTAAATTTTGTAATTTGTAACATATTCTAACCTAATAACGATTTTATTAGAAAAAAATATATAATTATGTATTATATTTAAATTATATTGCAAATTCAAAAATTAGAATTGACTTATTATAGTTTCGTTCTGTTCGGCTGTTTTGGCTCTCAAAGATCCATATCTTGTCTATTGCTTTTGTTTACTTTGGATACTAAGTTTAATTGCTTCCCGAACAGATAAAGGCGTTGTTGCTTAATATTGATTGCCTTTAGTTTACGGTATAATTTTTGGTGCATTATTTTGATCTGTTTGTTTTAGCAGAGGTGCGAATAGCCACTGTGCTCAGCGGGACGACATCTTTAAATTTTGGCATTTGGCAATAACAACAAAAACCCTGCAGCAGTACACCCAAATCAGGACCATGATTTAAAATCGTACCTTATAATCGTATATTGTTATAATAAGGTAAAACACGTTAATCATATTAATTTATTTCCTTACTATCTACAACTAATGAGCAACCCACACACGTTTAGCCTGATCATTGCGTTAGATCTAGTTTCGTTGTCTATAAATTAATTCAGTTCCCTATTCCAGCCGCTGAAGTTGCAAACAGTTTAGTTGATTCGCCTATCAGTTCTGAGTGGTTCGAATCGTGTTTCTCGTTGTTTAATAGGTCACTAATTGGATTTATTAAATGAAGTTTATAGCTCAATTACCGTTCTACTGCCTGTTTTGTTAGTGGTTGTTACAACTTGTGGGTGTATTGTGACCATGTGTTTCTGGGTTAATATCAGAAAGACAAGATTTTAGAATGGTCAAGTTGTTTATCTAGCCTATATCTTGGACCGGTCGTCGAATTGGGGGGATCCTGATATGACTAAGATCCCCATAATATGAATTTGGCAAATTATTTCACACTAGCTTTTACACAGAACTTCGTTTGCGTAAGTGCCATGAGAACGGATGAAAGGTATTCCCTATGTCCTTCTCAGTACTTCTAATTATGTGTCGAAAGAATTTCAAGTAAATTGGTTCAATTGATAATTATTGAGTTGGTAGTTGTTGATTGTAAAAAGAAACAAATATAGTTACAAACTTTCTCATATGTTATTATATCAGTAAAGATTACTTTAATTGAACCAGTGTTAATAGTCACTTAATGAAAAAATATACCTAAAATATAAGTACTGCGATCTAGCGAAGAAATGCTACCAGCATTGTGGGCACGTTGCCTCAAATTGTAGATAGTTTTTAGGTTATTCCTTAAAATAGGTTTTCTTGTTATTTTATTTCAACATATTGCTGTGAAAATAGAAAATAAAGTCATATTTACCATTTACCAAAGCTATACCGAATGGCCTGCCGGACTAAATGTAATTAAAGCTTCTCATACTGAAACCGTGTAATTTCCGCCAGCTGTTTCCTGTTGTTACTTATTGAATGGGTACAATAATTGGACACGTACACTCGGTAAATTTGTACAATAATATTTTCGGACAAAACCTTGTGAAGACCGGAGTCCATTAATGATCGACTAGCTTTGTCCCACGATTCTAATTACCATTGGAAAACTCTTGGACTCAGTTTATGACCACACCACTTTATTTATTTTCTTTTTAGTCACTGGTATGTGTCAAATTTTGTCAAGCCAGATAGAAGCGAACTCAGTGGTCATGTCAGACAGAAGATATTCGTAATACTGTGTTTTTTTTATCAATTTATCGTTCTAAAATGCAAATTCTAATTGTATTTATAATTAATTTCGATAAGCAAACCAATTTGCCTGTCAATCTATATAGTATCTCATTGATTGAAACTTGTTAATTTCCATTCTGTAATATTGGATTCCAAAAATCATCAGCATATCTCTGCCAAGAGCATCTCTGTGGCAGACAACGTCTCTCGACATTTGTCCAGACTGAAAACTTTCCCTCGAAAAATGAGAATTTTCATTATGTTCTCCGTGAATTTCACACCATTTCCACAAGAGCCGAGCAGGCTAATTGTACGGATCCGTTCAATCAGGAAATAACTGCGGAAATCTGTCGCGGGATTTGTCGAGAAATTGGCGGAGGTCTGCAGATGGCAGATGTCAGAAGTCGATCTGTATTGTTTTATTGCGGCTTTTATATGGTTAGCTGTGGCTTCAATTGAGTGGTTTCGTTTTATGCCATTAAGAATGACCTATAATCTTCATCATTCAAGCATTTTTTTCTCTCTCGAGGACAACGGAATATTTCAAAAGTAATAAATAGTACTTAATTCTTTCCCTAAAATTGTTATAATTTTATTTCTTTTTACCAGGTTAAGACCGTTTTTTTTTACTACTATAAAATATTACAAAGCTACGTTCATCGCCTAAGGTTTTAGTTATATGCGGGAATTTGATCTCGTTAGAAGATGGCTGTTCGCGGTTATATGGACAAGACGTGCGATGCGTGATCAAGTGCCGATCTTGAGTACACAAGAAAGTCGTCTATATAGGTAATTCATTGTTGTTTTTTCCACCAAATATCAATGCTTGTATTGTTGTGTTGTTTTTTATTATCGCGTATATGGTAGCTAATACTGTTGGCAAATTGTAAAAAATGGCGAACGATGATAACATTGGAACTTAAAGTGCCTCAAGGAGGGAAATAAGTCATCGCTTTAATGTTAACCCTGAGCTCTAAAGCTTGGGATTCATTTAGAATAACACTGAAATGATAAATTTCGGTAAGGTGATGCCCCAAGAATACATTCCTTTCATCTTTTTCCATTCTGCACAACCAACCAATTGGAAAAATTTCCCTCTGACTTCAATTCTGCACACCGAGTCGATCAGAGTGTAAATACAGATTTAAGATGCTCCATATGCTTTGTGGTCAAAGACGAGCGGAAGAAGAAAAGGTTTCGAAAGGATTTCATCGGGAAAGTTGTTTTTCGAGACTTGAATCATAAAAGTGTGAGAAAATAGGCAATATTTACGCGTTTCGTTCAACGCTACTAGTAATAAAAGCGGCTCGCTGTTTACGACTGCTTGTTTTATCGCACCACCCTTATTTACTTTCCCATGGGTATATTTGAAGGAATATTTTTCTTCAAGTTTTTATAAAATAACTTTGTCTTTTAAAGAAGTCATCTGAATTCTTTCTTATATGGTTGCATCCTAATTCTTCATGGCTTCGCAGACTGAACACGATATCACATTTACTTCCTTTAAGGTAAACTTATTACCTTATCATTTTCGATTCTATTTACCTTAAAATGTAGACCAAAATATTCTCATGAATACGAGAATTATAATTTAAGCTTGCCATAATTGCACAACAAGACTTACTTTTCAAACTATATTTCAATTTAAGAAGCACAAAATAAGCACTAAAATTTCAAAAGCAGAACCATGTACAGAATGAATCCTTACAATAAGCATCGTCGGAGGCAGCTAGCGAGAAACCGCGTCTTTTGTGTTCAGCGCCGTATTTCACACCAGAATACTGCATGCGACCCAGCGCAGGTAATCATACAGCTTTTGAAACACTCCTTTATGTGAGCGCACTGAAAGAGCTGTGAAATGCACCGTCCCTTGCAAAGAAGTTCGAATGGCGCTGTCTGACGCAATTTTTTTTTTTTAATCTATGGTCCCTTGTATCAGCTGAAAGAGTGTATACTACCTGAAACGTCTGATAAACTAAATTCATTTTCTAGCGAGCGTTTTAAATTCGTTTTCAATAATAAATATAGTGAATTGTAGCCAAAGGGATAATAAATAGATTAGTCCCGTCAGATTATCACACGACGCCAGTTTTGGTGAATGTCAATATAGAGTCCATATCATATCTACCTATATAAAGCATGGTGCCTAACACATATTTCTGGTGCCTACCTATTTCTACCAATATCGATCACAAGGCTTTGTAACATAACCGTTTAAGTACACACTTTTATTTACAGAACCCGATAATGTTAAAATTTGTTTGAGTGTGACGAAAATATGCTATATTTTTATGCCAGTTGAAAAATATATCATGTATTCAGCTAAGGTTGTACTTAGCTCTTGTAAGATTCAGACGGCGACACTGCCTTGAAAGGCGCTCTCAAGTCGCCCTCTTATATGTATTACGGTCTGCTTGTCTGACCATCGATCTGAACATAATTTGTAGTATCTTTTTCATCTTGCACTTCAAACTCTGATTCTTGACACAAGTGGTAAGAAACGTTTTTCTTCAAAAATTCGTCGTAATTACCCTGGCCGAAATTTTAGCCAATTTTTTACATATTCTGGTAAAAATTGCGATTTAGGCCAACTGAGTTTTAGACACAAAAATTTGAATTTGAATTTGAATTTTGAATATGATTAGCGAATTAAATATACAACGGGATAATGCTGTTAGTAATTTTATATAAACAACAGAAGTTACAAATATATTTAATCAAATATTTCAACTTATTCAATGTTTTCTGCATTTTATGTTAATAGATTTTCTTAGCTAAAATCACTAATTAGTGTTTTTTGTCTTTTTTTTTTCTTTAATCTGCTTTATCCTCACCTTATTCAATTTCATCTGGGATCTCATCGTATATTTAGATACAGAGGTATCTACTCTGGGTTGTCTGTATGTCTAGTCCTTTTTGGATATCTATTCACAGGTTGTTCTTCTGGACTCTCGAAATTTTTGTTTGGTTTTGTTTCTGCATACTGTGCTACATACCCACAGAAATATTAATTTTTCTGTGGTGAGTGATTTTAATATATGTTTGTCATAATAAGTAAATTATTAGTGTTATGCTCGTCGGAAAAATGTAATGTACATACTAGATATAGTTTCTCGGTAAGTGAATATTGTATATTCTTTTGAGAAATAAATTCTTTAAACCTATCTCTTTCTATGTTTTTTCCTTTAATAAAGAAGTAAATTGATTATTGTCGATACTATGCCAATTAATCTCTATGAAACAGCTATCAAACTGGACAGAGATTTCCCGCCCTCGTAAACCTTTATTAACTCGCAGATATTACGCTATAACGATGTTTACCCGACAGTTAATACAGTCAACATTTATCTAACGAAACTATAAGTAACGTTTGTCAAAGCCACCTTGCATGTTTTGTGACAACCCATTAACCGTATCATCTGACCATCTGGTGGCTATCCGACGCGCCGCGCTTGCCGGTGCGTGGTCGCCATTCAAGAACCTTTCTGCTCTCTCCTATTAAAAACTTTGGTTTTCCTTCAAATAACCTATTATATGATTAGGTCCTATAAGGAGACCACCTGACCTGAAGAAGGCCGAAGACTGGCGCTGGATGAAAGCCGCTTACAACTAGCCATTCTGAAAATCTTTGGGAGGCGGAGGCCGCACAATTTTTCTGTTTCTCCTTATAGTTGTCTGGTAGAGAATGCTTATAGAATTAAATCCGACAGGTTCAACTGACCATGCACACCGTTTCAAAGTTCATAGGAACCGCCTTTCGGCCTCTGATTTGTGGAGTATTAAAGTTTTCAATAAATAAATAGGATAGGAGAAAATCATTCTAATTTAATTATCCGAAAGTCAAACTCAGATCAAGCGGTTGCTACTCTATACAACAAACGTCCATCTTTATTTATTAAGATATTTGCTAGACACGTGACCAGACTCCGTACTTGAGCAAATTAAATCCAAGATTCTTGCACGCTTCAGTGGGCGTCATGGAACAGCGAAGGTGCAGATTTCAAGGTGCAAAATAAGGGATCATAAATGACTATCGCCTCGTTCTTTGAAGAGGAAATAAAAATATCCAAGAATATAGATTCGGGCTGTGAGCCGAGATAATAATGTAAATATCTACACAAAGAATTTTGTGTGCACAAAGGCAGTAATGGTAGTGGACATGCTGTTATTAACAGTAGTTAGTAGGCGCAGGCCGGCAGTAGTTAGCAAACAAAGTAATTTGGTAAGAACTTGTGTGATGAATTCTGTACTGGTGCTGTCGGTAGTCAACTAACCGTCCGCTCAGTCTGAGACTCTAACCAAGAATGTCCCTCGATCCCTTCTTGTTAGTACCATCTCCACTGCCTCCCCACCGCTATGCTTGTGGTGTCAAAGCGGGGAGTTGATCAACCAATGACAGACTCTCGTAAGATGGCGCCACGGTTGTTATTATTTAAGCCTATTATCACCATCATTGCGTAGTAAATCATAAAATATATAATATAAATAAGCATAACCATAAAAATCATGACATTCGGCCATCGGACAACGTGCAGACTCCGGCGCACGTTACAAAAATTGTACAATTGGATGATCAATACAAAATATACCTTATTCACCTTTTAAAACATATCTGAGTCTATTTACATAGTGTGACAAAGATATATAAGTATTATTAACATAGAACACAATAATATCAAAATTTAAATATTTACAATTATTTCCTCTAAACATTTTAAATAATAAGCCAAATCAAATGAACAAATCTTTTTTCAAGTATAAACTAAATCAAACACAATAAAATCATATCATGACATTCGGTTGTTTTTTGTTTGTTATTATTTAAATGTATATTCTATCTGAATCACCATGTCCAGTTTCAATCAACACGCAGAACAGCTTTAGTGGATTACCCATACACCCTACAGATGAAGAATCTGAAGATCAGCCAATGGTAAAATGACCAAGTAAACCACCATTACTCTTATAAGGTGTACAGGAAGTCAATAAGCTGGCAGAACTACTTCGTTCATCTGGCAGTGCGGATAGTTTCACCCAAGGATAATAAATAAAAATCAACTTCAAGTAATCAGTGCCGGTATAGAAACTTAAAAAAAAATATCTACTCGACATGGTTGGATTGGGTATAAATTCATCCAAGAAGATCAACGATGCTACAGAATCGTTATTTAAAAAAAATCTACACAGCACCTTCCAAAGCAATTGAAGCAGAGATAGAAAAAACCGGAAACATCATTCAAGGATAAATTATCAATGTGAAATTTGGACTAGAAAGAAAACCAACGTCAACTTTTTTTTTGGAAATATTGCTCCAGGTCCTAGCAATAGTGCAGTTAAAAATAACGAAAATTCACCACCAAGCAGTAAAAATAAAAGGTCCTCAAACGAGGCATACAATTCCTTAGTGTCAAAGATGCCAACAACTTTGTCATTCAAAAAAAATACTCATAATACTCATTTATTTTTACCCGTCAATACAATAGATTAATAAAAATAATGATAATAATTAACATCAAGTCAAATAGCAGCAGTCAAATTTAAAATAAAAATTAAAAATGAGAAATAAATCAAAAATTGATACACTGACATCATTAATACTGAAATATTACTACATTAATGTACATCGTACCTTTTGTACAATAAAACTAATATCAGTCCATTAATTCCTCGTTACTATAGTAAACTTTGTCATTGTCAATTAATTAGTAATAAGTTTTAATTTTACTATATCAGTGTGTGAAATGTGCTCAAGGTCATCAAGCTTCAGAATGCAAAAAAAAAGACAGTAGTACACCAGCACTATGCGCCCTTTTCCAAGGTGAGCATCCTGCAACTACTAGGAATGTAGTGTTTACAAGGAGATTCTAGCAAGTCGAAAGCCAAACCAATAAGGCTTGAATGCCCAACGAAAACTTCAAATGCATATATTATACAAAAATCTAACACTGATTTCATCAGATGCTACTCAAATGAAACTAAACTTTTTACACATGATATTAAAAAAAAAGAACTTTCTATGCCAAAATCCTAAAAGGCAATACTGAAGTGTCATCTAAGTTAACCAATAAAATTGAAGAATAAATAAAATAAAAAAACTGCTTAAAGCATCAACCTCAATAATTAGACATGCTCCTACAACATATGAGTGCACTTTATAAGCCTCTTCGCTCTACTTAATTGTCAGAAGAATAGAATGACTACTGATTAAGAATTAGAAGACATTAAGAATTACTACCTGGAACATAAATGGCTAGCTCCAAATAAATCTGAACTTGAAGTACTTATTGCAACTCACAAACTAGATGTGACCTTAATCTCAAAAGCACACTGCATCAAGCAAAGTAACGTTCCATCAAGGACTACAACACTTATATCACACACCACCCTGATGGAATGAGTCATGTAAGTCCATAAGCATTACCTGCTGCCAGAGTATAAACACTCCGAATCCTAGCAACCGCCATAGCTATTAAAGGTAAGCTTGGAAGTCTTAATCTGTCTGCAGTTTAATGCCATCCGAGGCACAAGAGTAACTGTTCTACTTACAGTAAGTACGTTTTGACGCTAGGAGGCAGACTTATTTCAAGTGGAGATTGGGGTGCCAAACATTCTGGGGATTAAGGTTGACCTCAACCAAAGGTACACTGCTCAAACTGTGTCTTGGCAATAACAATCTTAATGTAATCACGACTTGTGAACCAACATACTGGCGATATGTTAAAATTCTCTGAATATTTTTTTTTTTGCAAAAGGGCCAGAAGTACACTATCTGAAAGCAGAAACTTGCTATGATAGCGGCTCTGATCATAGCCCTATACTGTTGACAATTAGTTCCACTATTATCTGCTATAATGAAATATAGTACAGAGACGGTGATTGTTTAAATGATCAAAATTTGATTGATTGCTGTGAAAGACGTCCAGAACAAAACAATTGGACACCAGCTAGAATACCTTACTGCGATACCATCCACCAACTATTCACTGTGGAAAACTACTAAAGGTCCATTTAAACCACAGGCATGAAGTTTCCATTTAAAACTAATACTGGGTGGACACATACTGGAAAAGAGAAAGCTGATATATTTGCAAGACATTTAGCTGACGTGTTTGCACCAAATGAAGGCTATGAAGACGTGGAAACTGAAATAGATAGAAGAGCTGAACCAAGTCTTCCAACTATCTGTTCCACTTAACCCAGTGATAGTACAAAAAGTTAAACAGGTCATCTCTAATTTCCAAAGACATAAGTCACTTGGTTTTGACTTGATCATCAAAGAAGTTCTAGAAGAGTTTATCAAATCAAATCTCTTTATTTGCATGAATGTATGTACAAAATGATGGTGTAAAAATATGAATGTGCAAATACATTTTACCTTAGTAAGGCGTGCAAATATATCATGTATAAAAATACTCAATTATAAAGATACACCATTTAAAACAATGTCAAATTTAAAAAGATATAGTCAACATGGTATTTTATCATAATTTCCAACTTGCAATGATTCCAATAAAAGTATAATAATCTGAGTAGTCATAATGTGTTAGTAAAATAAATGTTTATCTATTAGCAGTGTTCGTAACTTTTCTTTAAATGCTCTATATCTTAACTCTTACATACTGTCAGGTAATTTGTTAAATAATTTCGGTTCCAAAACATATATTGTCCTACTTTACGACGCAAGATTAGATTCATATACAATCCAATGATGTATTCATTAATTGATGCAACAAAGTGTTTATTCATTCATTCATTCATGTTGAGGAAGTATTTGTACCATAATTCTTGTTGGTTTTGGTCGTCTATTAACAATTTGCTTAAAACTATTTATATTTTGCCTCACATACAATCATGCCTCAAAAATGAACAGTGAGGGTAAAGTCTAAGTTCAATTTTCTAAAATCTGATACACAAATCTCTTTGTTATCTCTAAACATGGCTCGGATACATTTTTTTGTACCCTAAATGTGCAGCAGAATGTGTATCGTTGCAGCATTTCCCCAAAAAAGTATACCATATCTCAATTTAGAGGCAACACAATAATAGTCAGCAAGAAAGGCCATAGTCTATCTCACTACTCTATTCAACAGAATATTGAGAGTCCAATTCATTCTATGCCTGTGAAAAGTATCAGTTATAACAATGCTCTACGAGGCAGGCAAACCACCTCATTCTGCAAGCTCTTACAGTTAATTCGTTTCTTACCAACCTTGTCTAAAATCTTCCGAAAGATTTCTAATTAGAATTTTGCGTATCCTCTCGGAACCTGATGCAATACCAAAACACCAATTGGGCTTTAGTAAATATCACTCTACAATATAACAGGTTCACAGAGTATGCGATGCTATTAGAAAATCTACTAAGCAGCTTTCTTGGACAATTAGCGGGCATTTTACAAAGTGTGGCACAAGAACTACTTTACAAAATCAGGAAAGTGTATCCTCACAGTAACTTTTTGCTAGTGGATGCATAGCCGAAATACATTATTCCAGGTTCAAATAGATGAAGAGACATCAGACTTCTATGAAATTAAAGCGATGTTTCTAAGGGATTAGCCTTAGATCCCAAATTGTTCACGATCTATATATCTGATCTCCCTGAAGCCGATAATATCACCAACCACCGTTACTAAATTTGCCGATGTTACGGCTATATTAGCAGGTAACAAAAATCCAGGTTTGGCGTCAACTATTGGCATCACAAGATTGCCTTGATAAGATTGATGAAAAGCTCCACAAATGGCGATCATAGCAAGTGACTCAAAATTGTACCCATATTATCTTTGCTTAAAAAAAGAGAAACTGCCCACCATCAAACTAAGGGACATGAGCTTACCACAGAATGACTCCGTCAAGTATCTCGGAATGCATTTGGATCGCAAACTAACATGGAAGAAGCACATCAAAACAAAAAAAGATGACATCTATCTCCAGTATCGAGGACTGGCTGATGGCACGCAACTCTGTTCTATTTATAGATAACAAGCTCCTCATATACAAAACAATCTTGAAACTCATTTGAACATACTGCCTCCAATTGTAGGGCAGTGCTTGTAATAAAAACATAACCATCATGGTTCCTCACCAATGCTAAAATCCACGACACACTGCAGATCAACACTTAGGAAACTACAGAAATCGATTCTTGAACCACCCAAATGAGCTGGCACTTAATCTTATAAATTATGATATGATATTCAAGGACTCGCTTCAAGATTCTAAGAGAAGGCTACTTCTACTGAGCCTTTACAAGGGACACATATTTTTATCTTATTGCTCATAGTCCAGAGAACTGATTGTAGATAAAACCAGAAAAAAAATGTATGCATAAGAAAATACATTAGCTCTTTTCACTAATTTCATAAATATAATTAATTAGATGGACTTCATCTGTACATAACAAGACATTTTTACCCATAACTTTTAACATGCAGCTCGTCAGAACTTTAAGGATGTACGATTCCATCTATATATAAAATAAAGCACGCTCTTGCTAATAGCAAACTCAAAAGATGCACATTAACATCTAACATGATCTAGCGCACGCTCGCGCTAATAACGAACTTAAAGGATGCTAACTTTCATCTAATATAATCTAACGCACGCTCACGTTATTACAGAACTCAAAAAGATGCACTCTCACATCAACATAATCAAACGCACGCTCACGTTATTACAGAACTCAAAAAGATGCACTCTCACATCTAACATAATCAAACGCACGCTCACGTTATTACAGAACTCAAAAGATGTACTCTCACATCCAACATAATCAAACGCACGCTCACGTTATTACAGAACTCAAAAAGATGCACTCTCACATCTAACATAATCAAACGCACGCTCACGTTATTACAGAACTCAAAAGATGTACTCTCACATCCAACATAATCAAACGCACGCTCACGTTATTACAGAACTCAAAAAGATGCACTCTCACATCTAACATAATCAAACGCACGCTCACGTTATTACAGAACTCAAAAAGATGCACTCTCACATCTAACATAATCTAACGCACGCTCACGTTAGTACATGACTCAAAAGATGTAGACTCACATCTACATTATCTAACGCACGCTCACGTTAGTACATGACTCAAAAGATGTAGACTCACATCTACAGTATTTTCTGGGCCAGCCCAGAAAATCGAAATACATCGAATAATAACTACTAAAAGCAATTAGTTAATTGTGTAAGTATTAACATTCAACAAAACACTAGGCTAAAAAAAATTTGTCTGTACATTTAGGAATTTTGACTGAAATAGATAGAGGGGCATGAATAATAGAAAGGGATTTTTTTTTGTGTGTGTCTGTCTTTACGTATGATCACGCTTATCACTCAAAGTACCGAACCGATTTACTCAAAACTTTCACCAATTGTTCCATTCTAACTCGGAAGAACATCCAAAGTTGTTTCATAAAAAAAAAGTTCATTAAAAAAAAGTTATCGTCATTGAATGAGCTCAAGGCATCTTTGCCTGCAAATATATTTAAAGCAATTTCGAACGAATGCACCAATAATTCTTTTTCTTTGTGTTGGTTGGTTAATGTCATGACAAATCTTGTATAAAAACAAACGCGGATTCACGGGAAATTTCCGAAGCCCACGCGCACGAAGTCATGGGCTACAGCTAGTTATCAATTTTACCAAAAATATTATAAACCACTAACAATCTTAAATCAACCATATTAACCGCTCACTACTTTATTCGGTCGGACATGAAAAATCCTTTTGTTCATGATAGCATGATTACTGGGGAAAGCCATCGTCATCATTATCATCGATACGATCTATAAGCATCATATCTGGCCTTACAAAACTTTAAATTTTCATAAAAGTAACGCCCCTTGTACAACAAATAATAAAAACAATAAAAAAATAAAGGCTAAGCAAATTAATATTTTAACCACAATGTATTAGCAAGAATGAAATGAAAGCAGAAAAACAAGCATAATAAAATGAGTGTGTGTTCTGTGGGCCCGGCCAGAAGCAGGCCTGGCTGGCTGGCTGGCCACGCAACCTTAGTCACAATTCATGTGATGTATGTATGATGTGAGTATTTCATTATTTCACACAAAAGCGACACTTTAACAATGTCTACTTAAAAAGTACGATAAGTTTAAATTCGAAAATTATAAAAACCCTTACTTTTTTAAAATTATTCTTACTGTATTAATAATTAAATTAAATTTATTAAATTAAACTTTACACTACATAAATGTAAAATTAGAATAATTGTTCCATCAAAAAAACGAAACCACTCTTTAATAAAAAGGGCTTACCGCAACCACACGACTGGGCAATTCGAACAAGATTTTTTTTTTTCTTGTGATAAACATACGTTAACTAACACATGATTAAAACACTATCATCAATAAATTTGCACTTTACTTATCTTTAAGCTAACCAATCTCACTATTATCAGCCCAGAAGAATAGAAACAAGGTTCCACCATTAAGGCCTCAAAACAAGTTAATGTAGGTAGGACGTACTAACAAAACTGAGGGTAGCAATCATTAACAACAAATCTAATCATGAAGCAAACCAAAAATATAACTTGTCAGCCTGTACTGATGGCTTGAAATAAAAACATTAACGCGACACACATATTATTATAACTTAGTAAAAATAAAAAAAAGTCTGAATTTTAACTTCTATCTGTAATGCTTGTAAGCAAAAACTCATTATATTTATTTAAAACATTAAAGTACTTACAATTTCTATCTTTTTTCCACTTCTGCGGGCGAGATAAGAGCACTTCTGAAATGTGATGAATTCTGTACTGGTGCTGTCGGTAGTCAACTAACCGTCCGCTCAGTCTGAGACTCTAACCAAGAATGTCCCTCGATCCCTTCTTGTTAGTACCATCTCCACTGCCTCCCCACCGCTATGCTTGTGGTGTCAAAGCGGGGAGTTGATCAACCAATGACAGACTCTCGTAAGATGGCGCCACGGTTGTTATTATTTAAGCCTATTATCACCATCATTGCGTAGTAAATCATAAAATATATAATATAAATAAGCATAACCATAAAAATCATGACACTTGTAAAGAATTTAAAGATATTTAATGTCGAAAATAAGATGATATATTTTACTAAGTAATATGTAAAAGAAAAAGAAAAAAATATATGTAAAAGCTAATAACATAATTTCTTCTCTTGTGATTTCCATCTTTTTAAGTAAAATCTCTTTGGCCCTGTCTATAGTAAATGTAGATAAACAATTAAAAAAAGACATTAGTATTTTTGTTTCTTTCCGATAGGCAGAATTTTACTAATTAAAGGATTACTGTGTGATACTGTACCTTCGCTTTATATCTTTGAGGTTAGTGTATTTGTAAAATCGACTCCTCGTCTCTTTACAAGACTAGCTGATGCCAATAATAGAATTAGAAGAAATCCTTCTACATTGCTGATGCCAAAGTACAAAACGAAGCTTATGAGTAACAGTATCTATAGCATGGCACCAAAAGTGCTTAATAAACTGCCTCGGAATTTGAAAGAGTTACCTCTAAATAAATTTAAAGCTCATCTGAAAGAGTTGTTGGTATCTAAATGTTATTATGACTTGCATGAATTCTTTTCTGACAAAATGTTGATTGTGACTTTGAAGGACAGCTGATCTAAATTCTGTAAGATTAACTAGTAACTCAACCTTACAAGGGATTTATACAAAATACACCACAATTCATTTTTTGGAGTGATTTAGATTTTTAGTTGTAGGATTTCTTTTGTTTATTTAGCATTATACATAAATATACTAAAACGTAATTAATGAATAATAGTTCTGTATCTGATGATCAATAAGATGACGTGGCCATTGTGCCTACTAATTCTTGTATGCCATAGAGGTTAAGCATGTTTGTTTCCTACTTAATTATATTTATAAGACCTTACTGTACAACATGTTTACAGGAAATAAATGATTATGATTATGATTATTAAGGACTGCTAACGTGATAAAAATCATGTCAAATGTTGTAACCTATAAAATTCAACATTGTTCTACTGACACGGCTTATTCTCTGTACACTGTTTGATTTGCACGGTAGCCGCTTCATTTCATTAGCACTAGGAATTGGAGCCTTCTTTAATATTAATTGGGGATAGACAGCAACCTTCTCGGCTCATGAAAGGAAAATAAGGTGGATTTCTCAGCTTATGCAACGTATAACACCTGTATTGTATTTAATGTGTTTGATGTATTGATTGTGGGAAGATGACATAGCGCAGGTTGCTGAAAAAACGTGACAAATGACAGACGGGAGTGGAAAATGTTAGAGGAGGCCTTAGCCGACTGGCAAACAGATTTAAAAAAAATAAATACGCAGATATTATATTTAATTAACAGGAAATCTTTATATATCACCACAATAAATAAGAAAATATAACACTATTAACAGGTGTTTATTTAAGTGAATATGTAGGTCTGGATAAAGGCTACTTTATTTTAATTTATGTTATCATGTATTGATTGTATTTTCCTCTCAGTAATATGTATTAATAAATAAATAAAAAAAACTATAAATAAATAAATAAAGTAGAATTACATTACTGAGTAATTAGGATTAAGTTAAAAATAAATGTGTACACGATTAAGATGAATATGATAATAACTATCCCACATTCAAATAACATGTTTAGTACTTACATAGGTACAAAAAGAAATGATGTGGATCAAGTTTTCAACCCAACTTTGCATATTTTGTGAAACGATGCTCGTAAACCAAAACGACACAAAACATGACAACATGTTTATACAGGCTTTGAAGCTGATTGCTGTAGCGGACGCTACTTTTTGTTAGAAATTTATCATGTCTAGTGTGCTGACTTACAAACGTATCAGGATTGTATATTTAAATAAAATAGAAGATGAGACCGCGATCTCTATAGGAAGGCGAAATATTTACGCAAACTCATGGCCTAGGATGTATGCCAAAGTAGTACCCAGTAGTTCACTGCGGAAATGACAAAAAATACTATCCGTGCAGTTACTACCCTTGTTGGGATACCCGAATCTGGGTTATTAATCAGGTCATAATTTCATAATAATGTATTATCATCGGAACTAAAGCCACGTGTAACATTTGACTTAAATACTAAACTGCAACCCATGGAACATTCCAACTTTGTATTGCAAGCGGGAATAGGTCAAATTATACTTGTAAGATTTGATTACAGACACCAAATCAGACACTTAATAAAAATTGTTTATTAAAAAATTTATTCTACTTAATTTTATTGCTAATTAGTAAAATTCAGTAAGTAGTGACAATCACGTAGCCTCGTGTCTATCGCTTTCGATCGATCCCAGCTACTTGTAGATGTAGAGATCTAATGGAAACAAACCGCCGTTCTCAGACAAACACGCTGTAGTGGCGAATGGAGAATTAATTTACTTGTTTGTTTTGTCTAGCTCTGTGGCTAGGTTGTTTGGATAAGAGATGTTGATGTATATGTTACATTTAAAAAAGGAAAGTAGTTTTTTCTCTTTCACTTCAAGAACAAAATAAACAAAGGCCAAACCCCATCTATACTAATATAATAATGCTGAAGAGTTTGTTTGTTTGTTTGTTTGAACGCTTATAACTTGAAAACTACTGGTCGGATTTGCAAAATTATTTTTGTATATGAAAGCCTGATTCTTGGGGAAGGTTATAGGCTATAGTACATGCAGACTAATGGCGAGCGAAACCGCGGGGAACAGCTAGTAGTATCTGAAAGTTATGAAGAAGAGCCAACTGCCTCCGTGGTCCAGTGGTTAAGGCGTTTGCCTGTAGACCCGGGGGTCAAGGGTTCGATTCCCACGGGAAGCATACTTTGTTTAGTTGTTTCCAGTTTGGTTAGGACATTGCAGGCTTGAATCACCTGATTGTCTGACAAAAAAGATGATTCCGTGCTTCGGAAGGCACGTTAAGCCGTTGGTCCCGGCTGCCATCTGGTAGTCGTTAAAGGAACCACGTCAGAGGCCGAGAGACGATTCCGAAGAACTCTGACACCAGGGTGTGCATGTTCGATTGACTATGACACCTACACGAAATGAATGAATGAATGAGACGAGCAGTAAGATCAACAATAGAGATTTCAATTCATTTGGTGTGTTGAAATTGAGATCCATAAAAAAGACATGTATATATATACTTCGACAAACACGGCTTTCGTACCGGAAGGTGGCCGTGTTGCTCGAAGCATATAGAATAGAATAGAAAAACTCTTTATTGCACCAAACAAATGTATACAGAAATGTATAAACAACCCGTAGTAGACGAACTAGGATAAGGGACAGACAAAGAACAATGGACTATCTTAAGAATCTTGTGGCATCTTTATAATAAATTAGCTGATACCCGTGGCTTCGCCCGTGTGTATTTCTCTCGGAAATAATTCTTTTTCCCGGGATGAAAGGTACCTTCTCAGTACGTACTTCTAACTATTTCTGTATGTAAAATTTCAAGAAGATTGGTTCAGTATATAATGTGTGAAGAGGTAACAAACAAACGAACTCAGTTTTATATGTATTTATAATATTAGTTAGGATTAGGATAACTGTCCGTGTAGTGCAAAAGACCTGTACCTTAATCCGTAGGTCATATGAATACCAAGGTAAGGTACTTTGGATCGTATGCTTGGCTATTGTAAAAAAAAAAAAAAATTTTGGTTGAAAAATAAAATTTCGTACGCACAAGCTTTGTAGAGGTTTAGTTGTTGGAATCGCGTGGTTAACTCGTATCAGTTTACCTTAGGGACAATTTGAGAACGTATTTGGGGTAAAGCAACTCTTATCCTAACTTTTTATAACTACTGTTTGTTGTTTGTTTACTGCACTAAAAGATATGAATATTATTACAATGTTATTTATATATAAAGTGAAGAAGAATAATACAATATGTCTTTTTAAATATTTGCATTACGAGTATGTTTTATGGTAATTTGTATATCTTCTATTATTAAAATAAAGTCGTGTAGTTACACTATTTATAACTCAAGCACGGCTGAACTGATTTGGTTGAAAATTGGTGGGGAGGTAGCTTAGAACCAGGGTAAGGACATAGGTTGATAAAATTCCAAGAAAACGCACTTTTCCCGAGGGAAATTCACAGGATCGAAGCCGTGGACAAAATTTAAGCTAGTTTTTGATAAAATTGACACTTTTGAAATAAACATCATACTTCAAATGATATTAAAACTATCAGAAAGTAAAATTTAATTGTACAAAAGCTATCATTTAACTCAAATAACCTATTTATTATTCAGTCGATTTACTCAGCAGGGATTCACAGGTGTGGCCACCTGTGGAGCTCTGGCGCGGCATACGCCAACTGGTTTAGTAACATCTAGCATATCATTTATTTATCTTTATTTATTGAAAGAGGGTCTTTTCAAAAATAAAAATGCCACATTCATAGATGCAGCGATACTTCAAAATTAACATCAATCTCCGTTTAATTGCAACACTTGCCACTTGCTAATTTATAAATCATTCGTGCCTCATCCGATAGTGTAGCAAGTGAACTATTAAATATCTCTTAACATACATAACATTTATTTATTTTACAAACCACTAGATGTTGGCCGCGGCTCCGCCCGCGTACGTAACTTCAAATTTAAAATGTTTGTTAATGAAGCATATTGAAACAAAAATTTATTAATTATTTCTTCCTTTTTAGTTCAATAATTGGAGATGGTTGTGATTTTTTGCAAAAACAATTATTTTTAAACTGGTAAATCTACAGCAAAAGTACCAAGCGCGATCGTTCATCAAGTGTTTCGAACCATTTTTCATTCCACCCTATCAACGGAAACATAAAACAAAAGGCGGGAAAGAGAATACAAACGGATACAATCGAATACAATCACTATATTGTTTATACCTCTACAAAACATTCAAACAACATATTACGTTGGTATGATACATTTCCTCGTCAGTCTAGTCCAGTCCTATTGATTAATATCTATTTCTAAGGCAAAACTGTCGCTTGGGCTTAGCCAGCAGAATAAGCGACTATGAACTGTCTATCTAACGAATTTTAGCTCTTAAGATAATGTTCGTTCGAATGAATGAATGAACTATTACGTTCGTCAATATTTTGTTAACAAACACAGACTTCAACCAAGAATTTTTAACTATGACTATGCTTGGAGTATTAAACAGTCCGGACTGGCCACTAATACGTGACCCCCTCTGCCAAAAGTATAATACCTCCGGCAAAGCCTCCGGTCATAGTACTTATACTTGTGTGTGTGTGTGTGTATTTTTTGTTAGTGTTGGATAATTTTGTCATGTGTGTGCGTAGCGTCGAGGTTGAATAGTGTTAATACTTATTATATGTGTTTCCTCACGCCCCGCGCAGAATGTGACAGACTTTTTATGAGCTTTGTAACAAGAAAATCTGTCAGAAACTACAAAGACCTTGTCAAAAGACTTCAATGTGGCCACGAGATTGCAAACATGATTGCTTTAGCTCCAAAGCAGAACAGGAATATAAGGTTATAACGTCATAATGCTTTGACTTCATGCTAAACAGGTTATTCTTTCAAAGGGACGCCACAATTACATAAACAAGGCACGGAAGGAAATTCTTTGCTCGTAACTTATAAGGAAAAAAATATAGACGCCGCGACCTATGCATACCTTTTTTATAATTTTTCCGTATATTTTTAATTAATTTCAAAGTAAGTCTTTAGTAAAAGTAGATTTCTAATTATTTTAAATTATTAGTTGTTATTGTATTTTTCTTGTCTTTTGATTAAACAAAGAAAACAATACAATTTTAATATATATTACAGTTAATGTTTTTAACTTCTGCATCAAATAACTTAGGCGCAAGTTACAACTTTTATAAACACGTTAACCGATTTGTTGTCTTCTTTTATACAACCGATGGACTGACGTTGCTTTCGAATTTGAATCCAAAAAAGAATTTCTAAAATGAAATGTGTACCAATTATTTAATTTGTGCATTTAATTGTGTTCTAATTTGTTTATAAAAATGTGACTATTATTGATCTTTTCTTTTACACATTACATGATTTTCATGTTAAAAAAACGGCAATGGCTACTACAAAAGGTCATGAACACTTTTATTTATGCATTAGGTTTGAAAGTTTCCTTAGCTAACATATACCATAATCGTTTTAGCCTCTCGACAGCGGCGCGGCGTCTGACCTTTTTCCCGAGCGATAGGCTTGCTAACCGTCGCTCGATAGCATCTATAAGGCTGTAGGGCGGCCGTAACTCAGCATGATTATTTATGATTACACAACCCGAGTTTATTTCAGAAAAGTATACAAGGAAGAAAACTATTTGTAGTGTTTTCTTTGCAAAAGAACCAGTAATTGTTCAGAATGTCATCATATTTCTGTCATCTTTTTGATTTATGACATAAATACGCTTGTTTTCCACAAGTTTAGATAGACAAAAAAATTCCACTTGCTACAATCTTTATAAATCTTTACAGAATCGCTCCGCCATACTCATCACTCTCGTCATACACACTAACCGATTTCGGATGCTTCTAATATAAAAGTCTGTGATTTGTTTGCCGTATGAGTTTTCGAGTAAGTGAGTTTTTAGGTAAGTTACTACCTTGAGCGACTCCCAAAGTCAACTCTGCTTCGTTGATACCTTTTGTTCTTATATCTCTTCTCATCTATCTTCGTTGCATGTTTTTTAAGTAAAATAATAGTCCGGTCTTATATCAAATCGCAAGACCATCACTTTTTATTATATTTAAAAAAATTAAACATTATTCAAACCATAAGTATATAAAATTTATTAGTGTATTAAAATTAGATCTCTTATTTTTTTATTTAATTTTTTTAGTTTAAGTGATTAGCTTATGATTTTTTAATTATGTAATTACTTATGTTTATTTTCTTCCCAAAGTTTAACCGTTAGATAATTCTTTTAACATTAAGTCCGCCTATTGTGATTTAAATTAGGTTTAGATATAACTGTAATGTAACAATTAAGTCATAATTTTAAGAAAAAAATTATCACGTGAATAATTCCCAATAATGGTGGTGTAACCAATAACACTTAATAACAGACAAAACATTAAAAAAAATAATAAAATACCTAGCTGTGCCCGCGGTTTTACTCGCAGTTTATTAAGTTAAAGGTAAATTTAGTATTCCCGCAGTAAAACGTAGTCTATATGTGTTAATCCAGGGTGTCAGCTAACTCCATACCGTATTTTTTTTAATATTTATTATATAGTTATAATCCACCGCACTTCTACAGTAAGTTTCGTATCCACTAGATCGGGTAACTAAGCTGGCTTAAAACATCAATCACTCCAAACGAACAAAAACAGCCTTATTTCGTCATGGTTAAAAAATATAAACTTTTTTCCTCTCCAAAACTTGCAAAGCTTCAGATTTAAGCTCGTCGCTAATTTGTTTTTACAATTAACGAGCTTTGTCTTTACAACAGACGAGCAATTACAGTACAGGGAAGATATTTTGAGTTACATTGTTTGCTAAAGTGCCTAAAATTGTCTTACAGAAAAATATACACCCGCCTACGCTGGGGTGTTAAGATAGGTTTTATTAGGTTTAATTTAAAAGTACAGGAGGATGCAGCTGAAAAGAAGCGACAAAACTACGCGGCTCTGGAGCAGCAATATTTTTTTGTGCCACTTGCCTTTGAGACCATGGGTTGCTGGGGTGCCGATGCTATGTGTCTCATTAAGGAGATAGGGCACCGCATACAAGAAAGAAGTGGTGATACCCGCTCATTTTCGTTTCTGGTGCAGAGGATTTGCCTTAGCAATTCAACGTGGTAATGCCGCCAGTGTTTTGGGCACCTTTGCACCGGAAACGCTAATGAGTGGGTGATCTCTTCTTTTTATTATTTTTATTTAGTTTTATTTTTAATTTAGTTTAGTTTTATTTAGTTTTATTTTTAATTAAGTTGTAATATTTAGGTTTTATTTATTAGTTTATATCGTTTATAGTTCAGTTTTTATATTAAGCTTGTTTTTATATTAAGTTTGTCTTTAGTTTAGTTTATTATTATAAAAAATTCTGTTTTAATAAAAGTTTCTTTAAAGTACAGTAAAATTATTTATGTCTCCAATATTTAACGTAAGGTTTATGTTAACTACTTCTTATTATAGACGGGAAGGCTGTATGACTGAAAAATAGTCCAAAAGATGATCGTATAATTTTTTTCTTTTATTGTACCAATAACATAAAAATTAATGAATGAAACAATGTGTAAAAAGCTTGTGGTAAAATTTGTTAATATTAAATGTAGTTACCTATGTAGTATACACTTAGTAAAGTTTAGTTGCTAACTAAAGGCTCATTAACTTGTTTACTAAACGTTCACATCAAAAGGGAACTTGTTAGATGTATTGAAAACTATCAGTATTGAACAACTTTCCTGTGGTAACGTAATATCTATTACTCCTATCAAATTAATCAATCTTATCACTTATTTGCATAAAATAAGATCAATGTACAATGCATGGACACACAAACGTAAGCAGCAAGCCTATTTTGCCATGTTAAATCGAATGCAAATTTTAAATTTTACGGAAATCTATCTTAGTTAGATAGAAATCTATCTAACTAGTAAGTACATATTATTAAATGTTCAAACAGTAGGCTGTTTAATGTTATTACAAAAAAAATAAATAATTTAATATATTCAGTTATTACTTTGCGGAAATCAAAGTTACAAGTACTTACCAAATTACTTTGCGTACTTCCGCCACCAGTTAGTTCACGCAAACTACTGCCGGCCGGCGCCCACCCACTACTGTTAGTCCCCGCATGCCCGCCACCATTGGTTTGCACACACATTCCTTGCAATACGTGTTTCACCTCTACGCGAGGTATCAGGCACCAAGGCACTAAGTTAAGTTCTAAATTGTTCGCCGCACAAGCGAAGAATGACACAAAACCAACATCGCACCGCTGCCCGTCCTCCCACTTTTCACAAATGTGGTGGGGATCAGATTTAATGTTGAAATGCAGAGCAAGTGTTACCTATTTTTTATCAAATTCATTTTCATTTAATTTAGTTTTCAATTGCTATGTTTGTACCGGAAGCCGGCACCGCTCCCACTAACCAGTAGTTACAGCGCGCCGAGAGTTAACAGCATAATGTACAGTCGCACATAAAATGTTTTGAGAAGGGAATACCAACAAAATAAATTTGAATTAAGAATTCTTTTTCTGTTTTCTTCTTCTTAGCGAGACGACTTTGGCTAATTTATATTTGTGAGGACCAGACCTTTGCCACAGACAAGGAGTTGTCAGTGCTGAACGTAAGAACATTAATTGTAAAAATAACAAGCCTGTCCTAAGGTCTCTTATCTGATTCTCTATTTATGGCATGAAAATATCTTATTCTCTCTGTTTTAAATCGTACAAAGTAGGAAATCAAGTGAATGCAAAAAATTACTACCTAATGTGAAAATATTTTAATCAAAATAATATTTCGAAATTCACAAACAATTAAATCACTTATTTGTTCATTCAATCAAGTGATTGTCCTCTTTTTGCTATCAAATGTGGCACGTGCTAGATCCACAAAACCGACAAAGAAGTGACTGAATGGGTTGACGGTTTCTTTTTTACTCTCTAATTTTGCTACAACATACGCAAATAATCAAATAAAAAATATTAAATAAATCGCAGTATGTAAGTATACTCAAATAATAATAACGCTGCACTTGTTGGCATAAATAAATTACCAATATATTAACATTCATAATTTATTTTATAAGACAAAAATCACCATCTTAAAAACAAGAAAAGATTATTTTCTCGACTGTATTGTAGCTACGATCTTCGTAGCGTCGTGGAATCGTAGCTCGTAAACTCGTAGCAGTGCTACAGACTTGCGAACGACCACTAAAAATGATATGCTTGCTCTAAATAGTTCTAGTTAACGTTTGTTCGAACGGCCTGACAGTTTTATAAGGAAAGCTGCTGTAATCAGGTAAGTGCAGTAATGGCTTGAAAACAACAATAAAGTTGTGACTTTAAACTCTTAACATTGTAGTTACAAAAATCTTTCTAACAATGTTGATTGATGTCAACTTAGAAGCTAGATTGTCTCGTGACAATATTCATTTACTTTTCACTTTTTAATGAATTAATTTAACACGATCGTGTATGTCAAGCTACAGCGATTGTGGCCTGATTAAGAGTGGTCATCATTAGTGGCATTGCAATCTTGATCTTCAAATTAAGTTTTAAAAAAAACTAATTAAGTTTTTAGTTAGATGCCTTTAGGCAACCTGAAGTATAAGTATCACTATTGAAAGGGGGTCATATTTCTCTGCAGCTCACTGTACAATAGAATTGCATACATGGATTACAGTCTGTGACAAGATATACAATAACAATTAATGGTTATCTACGTCGAGTGGCGTTACTGCCAGCGAAACTGTTAATCGGGGATTATATGTAAAAAAAACAGTCAATTAAAACAAGTTTTTTTTTTTATTATTTTGTATTCACCTAACCGGTCAGTGACGTGCATAGATTTGCCATAGATTAAAAACAAGTGAACTTCTATTCATTTTCACAGGCAGCTGCTCGCCGCTGTTTCCACCTCGTCGCACTTCCAATGGTTCATTCGTTTTGGAATCAACTCGACACTGGAGGTGGTCATGTGGAAAATAAACTATTTAAGTTTTTTATAAAAAAAAAACTTATCAAAGATTTACGTGTGCATTGCTTGAAATCAAAGATTCAAGAAGTCAACGAACAGATTGTATTGAGATAAGTTTATAAATGAATATCCATTCATATGTATGGATGTATGGAATGACGAAGAAGAAGTTGTTCGTCCTCATTTTTTTTCGTTCCTGGTTCAAATTCAAATTGTTTATTCTCAATATAGGACATTCTTATCACTTATTGACGTCAATCATTACTTAAATTAAGTTTACCACCACTTCCAAAAGTTGCATCTTCAGCTTACGCTTCAGAGCCCAGGGTATGCTTTTAATCATCGTCCTGATTCAACTTATATAAGTATAACCTTCGTAACACTTTCTACAGGGAAACTTGACCAATATTACCATGATCCGGGAGTATTAGTATCCAAATCTGTCTAATTTTTAGGCTGCCTAAAAGGCTTTTGACATAGCTTAACGATTGTATCAATAACAGCCGGGACTAACGGTTCAACGTGCCTTTCAAAGCACGGAGAAGCTGCACAAGCAAGATAGAAATGCCACTAATGGCGCACGCCATCGTTACTAACACGGACACCGCGATAGGCTATCGAGCTCCTGTTGTTCCTATCCACCCTAAGGTTGGCTGGAAGAAATTGCATCAGCGATAAGTCCGCCTTTGTACACATTGTTTGTATTTGTATTCAACATGTATAATTTGTATGATAATGGTACAATAAAGCGTATATCTATCTATCTATCTCCTCAAATATCCATCCATATTATTCATACTACTATTAATATATATATATATATATTTAATTGGAAGTAATGTAGTTATTTAATAACAGTTTAATAAAAGTCATTACAAATAGAATAAAAAATACAGGCTATAGTACGTGCATACATTAGGCGAGTGAAACCGATGAAAACAGCTAGTATTTTATAAAATGTTTTTTTTTTTTGCACATGTCCAATAAACATCATTACAACCACTTGCATGTAAAGGTTATACATAGACCTCCCTCAACGATCCTTTTGCGAAAAAGCCAAAGCTTATTTAAAACGTCCGTTCTTATCCATAATAATATATTAGTTTTTCTCACAACAAATTTAAAGGTGACCTTGATCCGCGTAATCACTTTTCTCAGAAAGTTCATAAGTAATTGGCGCAGTTTCTCTGAACTAACTAAAAGCAAAGAGCTGAGAAATATATTGAGGAAATATAGAAATATACGAGTCAATAAACATTTAATCCTAACTAATATTATAAATGCGAAAGTGAGTTTGTATATTTATTTGTTTTATTATATTTAAACTATTGCGTAACTGTACCTATGTAGTTATATTGAACTACATAGGTACAGTAAATTTTTAAGTTAATTTTGGTTTAAAGTGATGTATTAAAAAAAAGACAATAGTCACTTCCATGAGTACATAATAATTGACAACTTGACTTTCATTACTACATATATCTAATCGAACGAAGTCAAACTTAAATAATAAATGAAGAATTTATATAAGGATAAGATTTCGAAGAGTTACGGTACAACCATCAAACCCTTCATAATCTATGGATATATATCTCCAAATCTCCAGCAGTGGAACTTATTTTGCCGTGATGACTTTTCAAAATACCTCTCTCAACAGCTCTGTTGTGTCAAAGAAATTATACTACTGTGTTTCTTTTTTTTTGTGTATATGCTAGATTGGAGAAGTAAAAGGGCTATTTTCCCCCGTCATCGGCTTACCTACCACAAGCAGAGAAACTCACTCTTGGCAGTGACCTTCCCTGGGCAACCTGGAGTCACTCAACAGACTTCGGGCTGGTGTTGGAACATGCTGGGAGAGCCGTGCTAGGTGGGGTTTCTCTGACAGCAGCCTGTGTGACTGCGGCGCGGTGCAGTCGATGGCTTGCCTTCTCTCGTGCCCTAGCTACCCCATCTCCTGCACAATAGACTTATAAAAAACTGTTTACAAAACACTGTTTAAAAAAGAGAAAAATACTCTATTATCGCTGCTTTTACGCAAATATTATTAAGTTTTAAATTGTAAACAGTCAACTACATATTTTTCTGATGGGCCGCACCAGGAGTGCGTTATTGAAATCCATTTGCTACTGAATTACAATATAGGGACGAGCCCGTTAGTGCCCCGCGGACGCACACACCGATCTTAGCATAGTTGTATGGAGTTTTCTCTCTACTCCTATATTTATTCATGTGCTTGAATACCTGAATAGAAGACGTAGGATAGCTTTTAGAGTCACAAGTGTTGCCCTTTTACTCAAAGCAAGAGGTTTTGAATCTCGTAAAGGGAATGCAAAATATTTGACTTTTTCATGTCTGTGCCAGCTTTATAACATGGCATTAATGTAGTAACAACGGATAACTTAATTTGTAGACGATGATTCTAAAAGTAGCCTCTGCTTACCCCTGCGGGAGAAAGGTATGTATACATATATACTGAAAGAACACTAGAAGTTTTTACATTTTCATTGTATGTATAAGGCTTTTCCATCTTGTCTATGCCTTAAAAATAAAGGATAATATATTTAAATCAAAAACTAAATTTATTCAAAGGTAGTTTCGGATTGAGATTCTATTCCCCATGCGGTGTTCCACCTTTTTCTCCTTTGCCTAGCGCTTTTCCGGTTGCATCCTCGGTTAATTCCTTCGTTTGGTACCCAGGGTTCATTTACCAAATTTTTCTGCTCCAATTTTCTCGGTTTTCAGCATATTTTGTGTTGAGATCATTAGCATGTGCTAATGGTTTCCTTTTTAATGTTGTAATAAGCGTTTCATGGTCTCACCCACCAAAAACCATACAAAATCGTTGTATTTTCTGTAACATATGTACAAAAATCGTGACATAATATATACCCGACTGCAAGTTGTAGGTATTTCTGACTGGATTTACAATATGGTAAATGGCATACATTCGCTTCGCTGCACACATAGTCGAGGTAATACGCTGACAATATTAAATCATGCTACATTCTGCAGCCCCACAAGTTGCCATTTTAGAGATTTACTAACAATACTGGTGCTTTAATTCACTCTTTTTTTAACGATAGTTCAAGCAAAAATAGGGTTCAATACAGTTCTTTAAGCGCCAACAAAAAGAAAAAGTCTAATAGGTTATAGCCACAGGTTATAGCTAAGAACAAGTCAGTTTTCAAACATAAAAAAACCGGTCAAGTGCGAGTTGAACTCGCGTGGAGAGGGTTCCGTAAAATGTCAATAGTAGTTTTTATGTTCAATTGTGGTATTTAACTACTACTATCGCTATCTAGTGGTGTTTTAGTGAACTATTTTCCGTAAGTGAACGTTTTATATTGAATTTAGCACTAAATTGACAATTGATAATATTCTTGTAGAATTTCCTGTAATCTACAGACAATGAACTATATTTTGTATTTATTTTTTTTTTCAAAACTTTAGGGCCAATAGTTTCAGAGATCAGGGAATCGTCAATTTTGTCTTCTTTCATAAATAAAATCAAAACTATTTTTGTTACAATAATAACAAAATATCTAAAGTCTAAATAAATTAGACGCAAATAACTATCGCCCAATATCAGTACTACCAATTATATCAAAAATTTTCGAGAGAGTGCTTTACGATAGGTTAGAAAAGTTCTTGGCTTCACAAAATTTTCTTTACAATCAGCAATATGGTTTTCGAGGTAAATCAAACACTACCAGTGCCACGATTGATCTTATAACTAAAATCAAAATGAACATTGATGGCAAAAAAATAGTACTGGGAATATTTATCGACCTCAAAAAGGCGTTCGACACTATAAGTCATAATCTATTTCTTCAAAAATTGCGAGATATTGGTATTACGGGTAAGGCATATGATATGTTTCATTCATATTTGACAAATAGACGTCAAGTAGTGAAAATTGGTTCCACACAGAGTACTTCGAAACCAATTACTTGCGGGGTCCCTCAGGGATCCATTTTAGGGCCATTGTTGTTCTTGATATACATAAATTGCATACATAAAATAGGCCTAAAAGGTGACGTCACAATGTATGCAGATGACACCTGTTTATTTTATTATGGCTCTTCCATAGATAGTTTAATGTCTGACGCACAAGGTGACCTAACATTACTGAATACTTGGTTTGAATCTAATCTCCTAACTATTAATGTTTCTAAAACTAATTTCATGATTTTTGCTCCAAAGAACAAAAAAATTCAAGACATTCCAACGTTAAACATAAATAACGAAGAAATTCAGAAAGTAAAAACAGAAAAATACCTGGGTTTAATACTCGATTCACATCTTACTTGGAAACCACATATAGAAAAAGTCAAATCAAAACTTGTGTCGCTATCAGGCCTAGTAAGAAGTATTTCCAAATTTATACCCCTCGAAATTCGATACACTATCTATAACACCCTTGCAAAGCCGCACTTAGACTACTTAATTGAAGTCTGGGGCAGCGCAGCCAAAACCAATCTTAAAATAATACAAATAGCTCAGAACAAACTCATTAAATCTCTGTTTCATTTAGATTACTTAACACCTAGCAAAACAGTATATACAAAAACAAAAATTATGAATATAAAACAAACATATATTTACTACACGTGCATATTTATACGTAAAATACTTCGCAAAGACATTCACTCACAAATAACCTTTACAAAAAAGAAGGAATATTCAAAAATGAAACTCCGGCGTGCCAGTGACATCAACCTACACGTACCTAGAACAAATTACGGTAAAGCAAACATCTTGTATGAAGGCGCTCAGCTATATAATAAACTACCCAAAGATATAAAAGACTGCAAAACCCTTACTACTTTCAAAAAAACTGTGAAGCACTATTTAATGAATAAAATACATACAACTATTTAAATGATTTATCTTTAATATTAAACGTATTAATTAGAATAGAAAAAAATAAATATAAAACGTACCTATATCTGAACTATAATAAATAGACTATTCTAAATAACCGAATAAATATATGTAAAAACTAAGTAACTAATAACTACAAACATACATACGCTAAACAATAAAAAAAAAAAAGGAAAAAAAAAAAACATATTTAAAAATAATCATATCCATAACGCGAGCCGCATCTAGTTGCGCTTACTCCGTTCATAGCATAGCACACGCACAGTCGCACACATCGACACATTCTATTGTGTTGAGTATTGAAGATGACCGATGACAAACTAGTTCCGCACAAGTAGCCAGCACGGAGCGAATATTTGTTATTGTTTACCTACCGACCTTTTGTACGCGTCCACTGATTGTAATATTTTTTAAGTTCTCATTATAAGTGAATTTGTAGATTCTTTTATGAGAATAAATTTCTTTCTTTAACCATATAAAGTCCTCATAACGAGCCCTTTCATTTGATATATAACACGGTAAGGTTTGCAAAACTATTTTTTTTAAATTCCAAATTGTCCCCCGAAAACCCCTGACACAAATATTTATATACTTTGCACATCTGTGTTTGGGTCACATTATTACGCCATCCTACCAAATTTCATCAGTTTTGGTCCAGTAGGTTCGGAGAAAATTGGCTGTGACAGACGGACGGACAGATAGACAGACGTACGAGTGATCCTATAAGGGTTCCGTTTATACATTTTTGTACGGAACCCGAAACCCGGAAGAAAAGTAACCAAATCCCCCCATTAATTTTGCCACAAGACACATTAAACATATAATACACTCAATACAACTTTGTCATCGGAAAAATTGGTTTGAAATCATTCTTCATTATTAATTTCATCAAGAAATACATCAGAGCCCATCTAAAAACAGATGTATTTATGTCAAACATCATTCAAGAAAGGTTGGCGAAACAGAGGCGTCCCATGCATATTGTATGTCTGGGAGATTGGGACCGGAATTTCATAAATATTGATAGATGGCGATCAAAGTAAAGAGAGTTTATACTCTAGTGTTAGCTTGTCTAAATATACGTAGTGTCATTTCTGTATTGCCATTGAATGCCAATTACATGTAATATTTCTGTCAATGTCATTGTTATGTCATTCGCATAGTTTCGTTCATTTCATTCATCATGGTGGGGATACGGGTGAGTGGCGTGGCAGGGCGCTGCTTTACATCGCACTCTTGTTTGGGTCGCGATACAGATCGAACGTGAAATTTATATCTGAAGAACTGATTATTGATTATATTTGGAATATTTCGATTGGATTGGATTTGATTGATGTTAAAAGCTGAATGATGAAGTGAATATTACGTTCGACGTGCCCGGTGAGTTTATTCCAGTTTATTTATAATTTATATTGATTAATAATTACTTGTTATTTATTATCTTTTTTAATTATATTTTGTAATATCAAACCTTTCACATCACGTACTAAATATTTGATAGTGAGCAAGTACAACAATGTAATTAGTTAGTGTTAGTACGGTGGACGTCCAGTAGACTTGGACTTGGATGTGACGTAAAGTTCCATGCAGGGAGGGGCCCGCCCAACTAACATTTTGGTTATAAGAATAAGTGCTACATGAGCTGCTTAAGAGAATTTTCAGAACCCAAGGTTCTGCAAAGGCACTAACCATTTGGCGATAAAGCGTGCTATATCTCTCTTATAAACCTTATTTGGGCCTATTCCTGCTATAGCTTGAAGTGACAATGGTTATAGAGTAGTGATAAATGAGTGATAAAGCAGAAATAGAACAGTGCTATTGAAGCAGTGATTACCACTTCAAGTGTTTTATAAGCCATACACAGGTTATATCTGCAAGCTAAAGTAGTAAACGAGTTGTGGAAACCACTTTAATGAATCTTTTGGTTACATATGGTTACTTCTTGTAACCAATAAATAACTTAAGAATATAATCGGACTTCTTTAGTAGCAACTAATATCACCGAAAGCAGTATTATTTAAACTATATTCATACATTTTAACATTCTTAGTGATTATGATAATTTTGCAGTAAGTATTTTCATGGTGGTGAGCGGTGTTGTATGTAATAAAATAATTAATGTAAGTCAAGTGTTTTAAGTAACTGGGTGTTATATTACCTATGCATTAAATCTCATGCGGAGGTAACTTTACGGTAGCAATATATACTAGTTTTCATCTCAATTTTGAAGCGCTCTAAAATAAACTACTTCTGATAATAAAATGATGTAAAAATTATGCCCAACAATTATTTTTTTCTTTATTTATCGTATTTATCATATTCTGGTGGTACACTTTTAAACATTTTAATTGAAAAATATGAACAACGTGAGTAAATAAGTGGACCAGTAACATTTAATAAGCTTTTTCTTTCACATTTTTTTATAGGTTATCTTACTTAAATGGCGTCTTACTTCTTATTACCTAAGGATCCTGATAACTCTTTTAGTCCTCCCATAGTGATAAAATTCTAAAAGTAAGCACTTCCATGGCACTTGAAGTTCTAAAACATGTTTATAAAAGTGAAAAATAACAGAGTTTATAGATTTAACTTGTATAATAGTTGTACGTGGAACTGTAAGCTGATCATATTTGGAGATCTAACTCTTGCTGAAGCTAGCTCTATAGGACTTATAATCAACACTTTTATGTCACTTCCAGCTTTCTTACTAACTCTTAATGATCGAAAAAGCTCGTTTGGTGGTACAAAGTATTTATCTGACTCTTTTTTACAATACTAGTAGATAGTAAGTTTTAGTACACACCCGACTATCACTTATAGCGTTTAATACTTCTTAAAGTTATTAGGGTAAGCCTTAAGGTGTTACAAGACATCTTGCTACCTCAATAATAGAATATCAGCAGTTAGTAAGTGTTAATAGACACCTTACAATTGCCTTTATTGGTTGATGTAGTTAGTAAGTGTTAATAGACACCTTACAATTGCCTTTATTGGTTGATGCCTCTTAAAGCTGTAAGAATCATTTATACAATGGTTTCGATAAACTCCATGCTACCGCCTTAAGTTATATTTTTTTCCTTTATTACTCTTATCCCTCTGGGAGGTTTAATTATTTATAGCTAACCCCACTTTAGAGTCAGATGTTGCTTTCGGACTTCTTATATATTTTATATAATACTAAAAGCTCTTAAAAAAGGTTGCCGTTAGCACTATTTTGTTTGTTGGGCGGAACCTAATATTTATCGATTCAAGTTGATGAAGTAGTAGCATATAACATTTAAAGAAAACACTGGAATATTAGTCGTAAATAAAGACCGTCAAAAATAGCTATAAAAAGTTTCTTACTTACTAGCTGTTCCCCGCAGTTTCACTCGCTCGTGATTTGGAAATCCGAAATAAACAAACACTTCAGCTTTATCATAATAGTTCTGATATTATTTTCATTTATATATATATATATAAATTAGTAAAAATATTTTATCTGTATATTTAGAAATTTTGACTGAAATAAAAAAAATAGGGGAATTCAAAATGAATAAGAAACAAAAAAAAATGAATTTTTTATCTGTTTGTTTGTCTGTATGTCTGTATGTATGTATGATCACGCTTATCTCCGAAAGTGCTAAACCTATTTGCTTAAAACTTTCACTAATCGTTTTGTTTAATACGGAAGAACATCTCAAGTTTGTTTATCAAAAAAAAATATCGTCATTTTAATGAACTCAAGGCATGTTTGCCTGCAAATAATTTCTAGTTAATCCGCCTTAGCTAAAATATCCCATCTTAATAGATAAACTGTCTGGGCCCGTTTATGATAACCCATATAAAACAGGCCCCAAAACTTGGAGCTTTCAAAGCGTCTATCAAGCTCCAGCCTATCAGTGGCATAATGACATCAATTAGAGGCTCGGAGCTTTCGACAATGCCGCTTCATCAAGATCCTAAAGTTTGTTGTTATAGATTAGGGAAACTGAGAAATATGTTTCGAACAAGATGTGGTAAAAGGAGTTAATCCGCGCTAATGGCGCGAATCTGTTCCCTCTATAAGCTATAACGGATTGCCAAATATTAGCATCGGTTCCATAGTTTAAAAAAATATTTATGATCTGTTCTTAAGATATCATATTTGCTACACGAGTAACGACGTCCAGCGGCTAGATAGGTCGATGATAATGGGAAGGTTGCTGGCAACAACTGGGACTCATGCCCAATGCCTAGCAGTGGGTTGTAAACAGCTGATGATGATAATGATGATTATGATACTAGTAACTGACATTTAGCTTTAATAAAAATGCGACATCTCTGCCTCTGTGGTCCAGTGGTTAGGGAGCATACTTTGTTTAGTTGTTTACAGTTTGGTTAGGACATTGCAGGCTTGAATCACCTAATCGTCTGATAATAAAGATGATTCCGTGCTTTGGAAGTCACGTTAAGCCGTTGGTCCCGGCTGCCATCTGGTAGTCGTTAAAGGAACCACGTCAGAGGCCGAAAGGCGGTTTCAAAGAACTTCGAAACCAATGGGTGGGCAATGCATACTCGATTCACATCGACATTGACCGTAGTGATTATGATTATGGTACATCTCTAAAGTAACAAAATATTTTTGTTCATTATCAACAAAAAAGTCATTTTTATAAAATCAATATGAATAAAAGATATAGCTACTAATACCTACAATCCAGATCTCCTTATTTCTATTATTCAAGATGACTATCCTTCCTTCCTCGCACTGACCTCAGATTGGTCACCACGGTACTGTAACATCATCTGATAACTGGCGAAATAATAATCTTGACAGTTCTAAACCTTGATTTCGAAGGAACTTGAAGCGTTCTATACAATTTTGTAGAAGACAGACAAAGTCAGGTTAGAGAGGAGCTGTGCCCCTTGTGTGAGTTTTTCTTAAGGTGATACCTCGGTGAACACTAGCGCCACCGTCATTTAAAAATCATTACTCACTGAAAACACAAGTTATCAAAAATCCCTCTGCTGTAATTATGGTTCTGGATCTGAAGTTAATTTTAATCATATTCAATTATTAAATTATAGGTCCATATAGTTACAAATTGCAAAACTGCTAAAAGTGGCCGTTTGAAGCAATAATGCAATTTGTAACTATAGGGAATTATAATTTAATATGCGTTAGCGATTTTGTACGGCAGACCTGTAAAGCGCCTCTGGTGGATAGTAAGGCAACTAAGAAATTCCATACAAAATCCTAACGCAGTCGCTAGCGTCTGCGTTAAGAAAAACTCACACTAAGGGCACTGTAGCCGAGAGGGGCATGCATTTTTATTACGATAGTGCATGTCAAGCTAGAGCGAGCCCCACCAGACCATCTGTACTATTAGGCAGTACCATCAATGGTACAAATGGCACTAAGCGACGTTGGCTACTTCTCTTCTAATTAAACCTTAGGATAGGACTAAACAGAAAATCGTACAGGGTAGTATTTTATTGATGCCTAAAACCCTAGAAGTTTAAAGAGATATATATATTTTTTTAAATCGATAACCACTTGCAACTGTATTGATTGACATTATTTTAGTAGGATGGCAAATCAACCCGCATAAACATGTCCAACCATCTTAAGAAGTTCATATAGATTTATTCCTGTAATATAACACTAAGATGCCGATAAAATGAAACCCTTATTACGACGTCCCGGAGGTAAGCCAGGATCTCAACTAATCCTTGGACGACGGTCGTTCGTTTAACAGGACCCTATTTGCCGTATAATCAACAAGCATTATCTAAAACTAATAAAAACTCAAATATCTCTGATACCAGGGTGTACAGGGTCAATGACCTTTGTAACCCACTCAATGAGAATCAAAAGCGAATTCTTCTCTTTGATGCTATCGATGATCTAGTGATAACAGAGGGATTCTAACGAAAGTGCTCAATATATGTATATAAATGCACAAGTGACGACCGATCCAATTCAGACCACGCTCGCGGTTGCTTGACACGATCGTTACGAACACGCGTACCTCACTAGGATATCCAGCTACTTTCCAGCGTGTTCTGTACACATTTGTTATTTTTAATTACACCTTAATAAGCTGTGCTTAGTATTTTTTCTTTTATAGTTACAAGTACTTACCAATACTTCACATGCTTCCGCCGCCAGTTAGTTCATACAAACTACTGCCGGCCGGTGCCCGCCCACTACTACTACTCCCGCATGTCCGTCACCATAAGTTTGCACACACATTCCATGCGACACATGTTTTACCTCTATACAAAGCATCCTCAGTTACCAAAGAACTAACTTAGCACGCAATGTAATTTGATAAGTACTTGTAACTTTGACTTCCGCAAAGTAACGCCTGAATCTGTTAAATATTCTTTTATAGCATTACATGAACTACTTATTCACAATATAAGAAGCTTGGTCTACAAATTACAAGACGCAAATTAAGTTACGCTTTTCTTTCCCCAAGAAAAACGCGCCTTGGTCATTTTTCTACATTCTCTCAGGCAGGAACTTTCTGTTTAATCATTATTATTCATCCACAAGTGTCCCTGAAGGAAACTCGATTTAAGTCACTGCGAAGACGGTTGGCTAGGTAAAGTTTATTTTACCTTAAATATAAAATCAACCTTCTTACAAATAAATAGCGATGGGCTGAAACGTTAAAAAATATTAACACTGCTAAATGATAATGCTAACAATTGGCAGTTGTTTTTAGCAATTGCTAAATTTTTAATTTTATATTTTAGTAGTTATCAGTCTTCAGAATTCTTTCTTTCAAATATATTAATTTCAAAATTCAACAATTAATTGTATTTAATAATTTGTACATATTTATTATATGATACCTTAAATAAAATTATCTGTATGTTGATATAAAGGAAGCAATTTGAATCTTCAGGTTTTTTTAAATATAATAAATAAACTGTCCCGTAGTTTTAAATAAATAAAAACTTTACCATTTCAATAACTGAAAAAAAGAAGGAGGGGACGCATTAGCATAAAGTTACGACAATATTTTAATCAGACTCCCAATCAGACCTGAGCTTGCTTTAGCTGCATTATCGTTGGGATTATTTCAACTAACGCCAAGTAGCAGTGCTTGCTATTGTATTCCGGTTTAAAGGATAAGAGTGACAATAAAATTACTGGGTACTGTGGCGAAACTATTTAAACCAAAACATACCTGGAATGGCTTCTGACAGTTGAACCCCTCTGCCAAAAGTGAAAGACCGCCGGTCTTACTTTTTTTTGTGTGCGTGTATTTTTTGCTTGTTTGATAATTTTGTCAAGTGCGTAGCGACGTGTTTAAATAATGCATTAATGTTATTACTTATTTTGTGTTTTTCCTTGCCCCGCGCGCAAAATGTGAAAGACTTTTTCACGCAGAAATAACAGCGCGTGGCGTCTCCAGTTGGATTATTGCTCTTATGCGATATGCGAGATTTACAATTTTGCCGACAAACTGCCAAGCAGTTAAGCAAAGTAAAAAATATCTAACTATTCATTTGGTGTTGGAAATAAATAAAATTATACCCATGATTTGCTCATTCACAGACGATTTGTGTCTTTAGAGGTGATATTGGTATACCTGAAGGTCTCATAGCGTCTCCTGGCGATAACAAAATACTTTATTTCGCCCATAAACATCTTCACTGAGGCAGAATAATCCGTATAAAAATTTTAGTATCATTATCCAATGAAATGGAAATATTATCACAGTGTGGTTCAGCGAATCGACAAATAAACAATATTTGTCCAAAAACGTTGTATCGGTAGTCGTTATTATCAATTTATTGAGCACAAACGATAAAATATATGTATTTAGACAACAGGCACATTGGTCGAGTGGACTGGACAGTGGGGCGAGTGGTTCGCGGTGTGGTGACATCTCGCTACAGATACATTTAAGAGCTAGGCTCTTGTCAAAGGTTCCTCCATTTTTATTTATCACTAGCTGTTCCCCGCGGTTACACTCGCCAGTAATGTTATTAACTATAGATTAACCTTCCAGCGTAATCTCTTAAATTTTAATTAGGATTAATATAATAAGTTGGTAGTTGTCTATTTATACTATTGTTGACCGCTGTCCATCCTTATTATTAAAACAACTAGCTCTTATGGCTGCCTCAAAGACCTAGTTAACATTTATTAATGAAGTCCTATTTATTTATTTACTATTTTTTTCTCAATTTTAAAGGGTAGCATTTTACTATCTATAGAATTCTAAGACTTTAAATATTTGAAATGAATAATTTCACTCTTTGCGACTGAAATAGTCAACTCGCCCAATGTGAAAAAACGAGTATCTTAGACAGGTGCTCGTAAATATTTAAAGGCACATAGGTATACCAAAATAAACTAAAACACAGTGTCGGTTCAAAAGGAGGTTATTACGAGTACATATTATTTATTAAAAAGCTAATTTTTAGAAAGATATATATTTTTTGTAAAAAACCTAACTATATTTTGTAAATTTAATATATCATAAAGATAAATGACATATTAAGTCAATAAGGTTTATGACGAAAAATAAATCAATAATATTGATATTATTAACTGCTGAAAATGTTTTGAATTTGATTAAATTGTCTAACTCAAATTAAGGCTTAAATTGTTGGCAAATTTCAGTGTTTAATTAGTATGAAAAAAAAAAAACAGAAGCAAACAAAAAAAACTAAATTCAAATTTTCAAGCACGGCTAACACCACTCGTATAATACTATCCGTATTTCTCATATTTATTTCCGTCTCGGACCACGTTATTTGATTCAATTCCGACACGTTTTGCGGCGGCTCCGCTGCACTGAATCCCATTACTCCTCATTACGTTTTATCACGTACGACTGTACTTAACATGCTCACTGCAAACTGGACCTTAACAGCTGTTCCATAAGATTTGCAGTTGTTTAGTTTGAGCTGAATTTGTATGCAAATAGAATCGTGCGACGATTTATGAATGGTATTGATAAGGGTATGATGTATTATAGGCGTCGTAGGCACTCGTAACGGTAAACTTCGTAGCGGCTACGAAGTAGCTACGTAATGCTACGACGTCAGAATAGGGCGTCATAATGTCGTGTATAGCACGCACGTTTTTTTTCCTCATATTTAACTTTTATGTTTATTGTAATTAAAATCTTATTTTATTTTCGTTGTCAAAATAGACATTATCTTTATTTTAGTCTGCATTAAACTATAAATGTGTCAGTTTATGAAAAACCTTAATCTTTTTTATCTTATCTTATTTGGTATGCATGTTTTCTTATAATTAATAGAATAAAAACATTGGGAAGAGTTAAAAGCTATTTATTAATTATTGATTTTCGTATATTTTACAGAAAAATGTTAAAAATACAATGCAAACATTTCTAACCGAACTCTACGAGCCTTACACAAATTTATTAGGAGTATCGTCGTCCAGGGATAGAGCAAACTCGGACGTGATTGTTTGTTTCCTTTCCACTGAGAGGTGCGTGTCCACTGGTCATGACGCACATTATAATCATTGACATGATGAAGTGTGACTTTTACTTTTAATAGTGTGACCAGTGCTGCCATATATACAGATTTATCTGTATCTATACAGATTTTTCATCACCAATACAGATTACAGATTTAGCATAACTTTTATACAGATTTTCGTAATTTTCGTATTTTTTTTAGTGTATAATAATTTAGTGTTTATTTATTGCCTTCAACATTTTTTTCCCTGGGTTCTGTGTAAATCGTTGTCCCTGGCAACATTCATAGCGTACTCCCCGAAACTTTTCAACTTGTTAAAAAAATGATTGTTAAAATGAATAAAAATATGTACAAAAAATAATAAATATTGTTTTCTTAAACAGATTTTATACAGATTTTATTACAGTTTTACAGATTTTATACAGATTTTATGTTCATACAGATTTTGTACAGATTTTTCGACCGTTCTATCCAGATTACTTGATCTGGCGTGTGGCAACACTGAGTGTGACTTCACTACATAGTATTAAACAAAGTCGCTTTCTCTGTCCCTATATCCCTATGTATTTAAAATCTTTAAAACTACGCAAGGATTTTGATGCGGTTTTTTTAATAGATAGTGATTCAAGATTTTTATGCCCATGCGAATCCGGGGGGGGGGGGGGGGGGAGTCGCTAGTTTACTTATATATTACAAAATTGTACTATCCGGCTTCTATTGCCTTAGAAAAATAATTTGTTCTTTTTCTTGCTAATAGGTTTCTGCATAAAACGAATAATTGCTGTTAAAAATCTTGTAAATTATAAATACCTATTTTTTTAAGTCTTTATCCGAAAAATTGGCTTAGCACCATTAGGCGCATTTTATTGTACATTTTATTTTCTCGTTTGTACTTGTTATAAGCTAAAAAAATCAGTTTTAATATATATATGAAAGTACATGCACAAATGGAGCATCTTTAATTTTAATGTTGTAAAAAGACGATTAGACGCTGGATGGATGGCCACTTTACATGCGTCAGATTGAAAAATTATGAGAAATATCTATCCAGTCCATGCGGCTGCTGAGATGAACCTATCAACAGTTTCATCTCAAATTTGGTAGAAGCATACCTTTATTCTGTAATACGGCGACACAAAACTTATCTCGTAAGACGGGACGGGCCATTGGTACCGTCCAATCAAATCAGTACATTGAAGCACCCTACGATATCTGAGCAATCAACCAATAATATACAATTTTCGTCTCTAAACCAATATCGTAAATAGCAGATCTGATTGGCAAAGGCCATGGAGGCAACTTTGCTCTGGATAAGTCAGGACTATTATCTGTGCTCTGGGCTAACATATAAAAAATACAAAGAGTAAGTACTTTGTTTTATATTACATCACAAAAAAAATTACAAAAACTACTCAAAATAGTAAGGTACATAAAAATATACAATAGATATAATTTAAAACATACCTAAAAACATAACCTAAACAAAACTCAGTAAGTGATTCCATTGGCGAAATATTCCATTAGTATTTTATTCTTGTTACATAGAGTTTCAAAAGCCAAGCGAAGTAGAGATGTTTTCCGCTAAATTAACTTTCGGTAAGGGCGCTTACCCACAAAATCTTAGAAAATGGGAATCAACACAGACACAGAGTGATGTTATATTTTTATCCGGGCACTGGAAAACCACCGGTACGGTTTAAGAGGCGGCGCATGCTCCGAAGCTAGCAACAGGTAAAACGATTAGATGAACAGCTAAGATTAGAGATAGAAAATCAAAACTTTATTGGTTCACGAGCTGCATAGGTAAACTTAATGCTATTAGCATTCTCTGCCAGTCAACCTTTCGGAATAACAAAATGTCTTTCATAAAGAATCATGGCGAAACTCCATACATCATTTGTACGAATAAAAAATTGAAATACAGAGAACATAAAATAAATCGCATTAGTAAGAATACATAACTAGTAACATGTTTACCACCACAAAATATTTTTAAACCCCGGGGTTTTTTAGATATTTTATTTTTTTAAAGTCGACCTTTCGCTTCGTTTTCATTCGCCATTTTTGTCGCAACTGAAATATTATGTCATCCTGACATGTTGTTACCATTGTCAAAATCCTACACCAAACTAACAGTGAAATTATTATTTTTTGTAATAAGAAAAATATTCATTTTACGAAGTAGAATTTGTACGAAAGATTTATAAAAAATAAGGGCATTTATTTTGTTACGAAAGATGTCGCCTTACATCATGTATTGCGCCGCTCGCTTACTCACTGGATCTTGCATGGTTTTAAGAGACTGTATATAGTAACCCCCCTGGTGGCATACTACCATCTCTAATAACCATGCAAGAACGATTAAGTAAGGGAGATGTCGCTTTACATCATGTATTGCGCTGTCTCGCTTACTCACTCGTTCTTGCATGGTTATTAGAGATGGTAGTAAGCCACCAGGTGGCTTATCACCATCTCTTAAAGCGTAATACATGATGAAAGGAGATGACGTCTTACTGTGTTACTCTGTCTCGCCTACTCACTCGTTCTTGTATGGTTTTAAGAGATGGTAGTAAACCATCTGATAGTAAGCCTGCTACTTAAACATAAATATCTTTGGTCCTTTTCTTTGTAATGGAATTTCCTATTTTGCCATCTCACTTGCACCAAATGAAAATTCATTGCTTAAACTACAGGTGGCCTACTATCATCTCTTAAAACCATGCAAGATCCAGTGAGTGAGGGAGATATCGCCTTACATCATGTATTGCGCTGTCTCGTTTACTCACTGGAACTTGAATGGTTTTAAGAGATAGTAGTAGGCCACCAGGTACTAAATCGATGAATCTAACCTACCATAATAAACTATGAATATCACTTTGACAATACTAACAACTGTCAGGGTGACATAATGTTTCATTTGCGTTAAAAATGGCGAATGAAAACGAAACTAAAGGTCGACTTTTATAAAATGGAATATTTAAATATCCCCGGGGTTTTAAATTTTTTTGTGGTGGTAAACATGTTACTAGTGAAGTATTCTTACTAGTGAGATTTATTTTAAGTTCTCCATATTTAATTTTTTTATTCGTAAAAATTCCGCCATCTTTCTTTGAAAAAAACATCGAAGTTTTGGTTTTACTTATGCTATATATAAATTTACTTATTTGAGATTATATTTATGACTAAATCAACCTTTCTTGGAAACTATTTTATCGTGGAATCCTGTCCACCAATCAGATGATTGAGAGTGTTAGTTGGTCTTGTTATTCGTTCAGCAGAACGTCTGCGAAAGTGTGCGCCAGCTTTAACCATGAAGATGTCAACATAAGCGAACGAAGGAAACCCATTAGCCCTTCTAATAACACGTCGCGTTCTTACGAAATATAGGCTGGCTTGGCTAACGGCACAAGAGTAGGTAGCAGAACAGAGGGAAACGTCTATACAATAGCACTATTTAAATATCGTTTAGGGTTCAAGGTCAATCGACACTGCATATTTTGGTGTCAGACATTTTCGAAACTGCAGCGTCCAGGCCTCTGTCATGATTTCTTTACCTACCACCAGATGTTAGACAGGCTAGATGGCTTAACGCGCCTTTCCAAATACAGAATCACATTTTTACGAGACAATCAAGATGTTTTTATTTTACTTCATTACAAATGTAAATGGTGGACTTTAATGCTTTAAAAGTGCTATTTGTAAAGAAATCCCTTTCAGTTATAATTAGCAAACCGGGGCCCGCTCCAACGCCAATTCTAATTATAGGCTGACGCAACTTTCACTATGTTCCTTATTTACTTCGGTGGTAATGGCAGCATTTTCCCATTTAAACGTATGCATTAAATCCTAATAGCACATGAGTAAATAAAATAATACGTAAGCGTATACTCACTCGTATATTGTAAGACGAAATGTTGTTTGTCGTCTTTTAAAATAAACAGGTAACAAAATTGAGGCAATAAGAGTAAAACTCGAAAAAACTTTTTTTTATTAACTGGTATTGTCACACTGCTGGGCAAAGGTCTCCCCCATCTCCTTCCAAACCTCTTTCTGTTCCGCCACATCCAAAAAAAGAGCTATGAAAACTTAAAACAATTTATTAACTAATGATTTCTTATGTTTTCGCGATTGTTACACATTAAATTAAATAAATAATTAATATAAACGCGATAGAAAACCGTATAAAATAGTTTAATTTAATTTATTAACTACTCAAAAATTTATTGCAAACTATTATGCTAAGGAATGAAAAGACAGTTAGGACCTGTGGGCATAGCAACTAAGAGTAGACAATTAATACACCTTTAATTTAGCTTAGAACGTGTTAATTTTCAAGGTCTTGTAGTCTGAATGGCTATAGACTCATATTGAATTTGCCTAATACTTGGCCACCTCTTTTTCGTTAGAGCGTGTTTCCCGGTCGCATCTTCAGTTTACGCTTCAGATCATTTTATACAGGAAATCAGACGAATAGGAACAGAATCCGGGTGTTTTAGTGGCCGACGCTGTCAGATGATTCAGGCTCTGCATCTGGCATAACCTAACGACTGTCATCTATCGATAATAGCCTGGACCAATGGCTTAACGTGCCTTTCAAAGCACGGAGGGGCGCAAATCCAAATATGGCCACACACTCAAGGTGAAACCTAGTTACCTAGTTAGTACCTATATCGGTAGCGAAAATTAATTAGTTTAAGCTACCCGATGTTTGACCCCTAAACCAACCACCTTGAACCACATAGCGACAAATAACACGGCAACCCCATAACAATATTTTACACCTTGGTCAACCTACCGCAAACCTAGCTATTTTTACATCTTGTTTTGTTTTGACTGTCTATCTTCCTGTCACGAAGAATCGTTAAATCCAAAACAACAACAAATTTTCAGAAAATTACATTAAACTATCAGAACAACAGTTTAACGGCAAAATAACATTTTTGTATGTTGATTGCATAAACAATTATGTATATCATGTATAAAATACATAAAATAAATACTGAAAATTAATCAAACTGCTAGATTAAATAACATTCGATTGTGGTGCTGATAGACCTCTTTGACTCTTACGTGACTTACCAGTTTTTTATATCTTCACTCAGCATATTTTCATAAAAACCTTTAGAATTCCATTTTTTTTTAAACGCGCCATACAGACATAGTCACTGTTCACCTCCTCACTTCACCATTTTGCACTAAACGTATGCAGAAATAAGAGAAAATTCAAAAATCATTACAAACTTTAACCAACAATAATTCATCAGATTTTTTTCAAATCATAAATCGTAGCACACGTACTCACGTGTCGTATAACTTTCGTAGCTAGTTCGTAGCACACGTAGCGGATTCTGCGTACAAACACGCCGGCGACGCAATGTCGACTGCCGCGTGGCCGATGGATATCACGCAGACAAAGGATGTGGAGGACTTCTCAAAACCCAGGATGACGTTATTTTATGGGATTATGGGAGAAAATGTAACCTAACTTGTGTTTATTTACAGTTCAAGAGAGAATATAACAATGTCTTATTTGTGTTTACTTAAAATTTCAATTGCAATTGCTTAGCAATTATTCCGCCTTGGCTCCTGTTATTGGTTTTTGTTTGTAATGTTTTGTTTTTATATGAGGACAATAGAGATGTTTAAAAAAACCTAGAGAAACGGTAAAGTGTAAACTTTTTGTTGATGTCTTTCTTCCTGGTTAATAATTTCACCATAGAAATATGAAATCTGGAACCATTGGAACTGATTCCATTGATTCTGACACCAGGGTGTGCATAGCCTATTGACCGAATCACTTCTTTTTCTTTTTATTTATAGTAAGCAAATTTTATAAGGTCAACGTCAATAACCTTAGCTCTCTGCTCACGACCTATTTTTAACATAGATAATTTTCTATTACTGCTTTTCCATTACATTTCTAGAAATTTAATAAATAAAATCCAAGAAATGGAATTGAAAGTTACAATCCAGCTACATATTAATTTATTACATTTAACGAGTCGCCTCAAAGTAGTTTTATATAATTGGCTAGAATCAACTTGCTAAGGAGAAAAAGCTAGGTACACAATATTAAAACAAATTTGACAATAGGCTCTCTTGTAATAAATAAAAAAATATATATGAAAATATAGATTTTTTGTTTAGACATAATTTAACAGCTATTCTCTTCACGAAACATGAGCTGAATCTGTACAAGAAATACCACGAAGCAAATACAGAGAGAAATACCTACCTTCCTGTACACGCGTACAGGGTCGGCAATGCTCTCGTAACGCTCCTGGTGTTGCAGGCATCTCCTAAACTACGGTAACTTTTCACTTATAATCCAGGCACGTGGGCCCAAAGAAAAAGATTTAGTTCATTTTCTTGCCAATAGAACGCTACAAGAATTGAAAAAAATGAATTTAGTTAAGAACCCGCGTGATTATGGCGAAATACGATACTTTAAAAAAATATTTTTTAAAGTATCGTCATCCTAACACAAACTTATTTTGTGTTTTATTTAATAAGTTAAAGGATTTAGAATTCTAGTATCTCAAGTAATCGATAGATGGCGTCAATATGGGCAGGACATAATATAAGGTGTGGTGTGGTTTATAGTTTACATAAGAAGAGAGAAAACGCTGCCACACTGATCCTGGAACTTAATCCGCGTCATAATATTTCTGTTCCATTAGAAGCCTTCGGACATCCAGTCGATGCCGACCAGACAATGGACCCACTCTGATCCCACTCACAAGCACACAAAGGAAATGTGGCGCGGGAACATTACTCATGTACCGAGAGCCGGAGAATTATGCTTTATTTATGATACTAAATAATTCTATGTTTAATTTATTTATTTATTAAAACTTTATTGTTCCATAAGTACAAAATACTTATACAATTGGCGGACTTAATGCTAAAAGCATTCTCTACCAGTCAACCATTGGGAGAAACAGAAAAACTGTGCGGCGAAAAAAAGTTACAAGGGAAATAGGTACTTAAAAATAAACAAATTTACCACGATGGGTATTTTAATGCATATCATACTAAACTACGTAAACATACATACACAATACATAAATATACATACTTATACCCTTACTTGTATATCTACATATATTAAATATATATATATACATATATATCTATGCACATACATACGAGTATATAAATATACATTATATAAGACTACATAAATACTTTTACGAAAACTTTCACAAAGAACTTTCACACGCAGAAGTGAGCATGAACTCTTTTTTTAAAGGTAAATTTAGAAGAAATTTATTTAAATATATCGGCAGGCAAAGCATTCCAGAGTCGGATGGAGTGTAATGTGTAGGAATTTGCCATAAAACTACTGCGAAATAAAGGAATAAACAGCAAATGAGAGTTAGAAGAACGAAGCTGTCGGTCGTGAGAGTCTGCAAGAAATTTGAACTTACATTTTAAGTATATTGTTCTCAATAAAAAATAATTACAAGTTTTTAACGCTCAAAATAAAAATATCCATATGGATAAGCGTGCTTGCGCTTAACTATACTACTAATATATTAGAAGAAAACCAATATAACCGTACTAAATAGTTTTCGTTTTCATCCGTGTATTTATGTCCCACTGCTGGGCAAAGGCCTCCCCCCACTTTCTCCACTCATCCCTATTCATGGCAATTTCTAGCTTACTATACTATAAATAAATTATTAGTTTTAATTTTTTTTTAAATATTTATTCAGTAAGTAGCATTGTAATTCTAAAGATCAATAAACCGCACTAAAACGACCTAGAAACTTAAACATAGCATAAAATTTTTATGCGATACTAATACTTTATACAAAAAGTATAAATAAATAGCTGGGTTTAATAATAAAAAAATATGTTTATCATAGATTAAAAAAAAATTCCTGGTGCGCGCGATAATTAATCCTACGATGTTTATGGCCAAAATAATAAAATTTCTTTAACTTTAAAACTACTGGTTGGAATTGAAAAATAATTCCTGCATAGCTATGAAAGCCTGATTCTCGGGGAAACTTCTAGGCTATATAGGTATAGCACATCCGCCAAAGACGAGTGAAACCGCAGGGAATAGCTAGTCTATGATAAAACTGCTAAATATTTTTTAATATTTTATTTACTCTCTTGTCTATGTGAAATTTATTGCATCAACACCCATTGTATTCTTCAAAAGAAATTTCAGTTACAATTTCCACGAAAATTGAATCAATCTAAATTTAATTATTTTCACTGTGGGATACATTCATAAAATTTTGTGATTGGAATATCTTGTTACCTAAAATTTTCAATGAAAAATATAGCGCCTGATAATGTTTATTTTTGTATTGTATTATCTATGTTTCTAATTTCCTCATTTTTTATATTTTATATTTACTAGCTGTTCCCGGCGATTTTGCTCGCCTGTGATGTGTATGTACTCTAGCCTATAACCTTCTCCAAGAACCAGGCTAAGTATCATAATGCAGAAAATATTCAAACCGGATCAGTATTTCTAGTTATAATTTTTAATTTCAAATAAACAACAAACTCTTGATTGTTATTGATTGCGCGTGGAGCAGTGGGCAATTGCTGGTAAAAAATAAGTCACTAGAACAGACAAACTTGGAACTAGCAGGGCTTTTGTATACCGAAAAATTTAGTACGGATCCCTAAAAATTATTTTGTCGTCTCTCCAATCTGTAATTCTATCAATGTCAAGCCTCATTTGACTCAATTTTTTCATTTTCTCTGATTGACATATTTTAATTTTAAGCCGGGCTACGTTTTTCGTTGAAGAGATATTACTAAGGCTAATTAAGTGACGAATTTACAAATTAAATTCTCTAGTAAATTCAATTTATAATGATGGTTTCGAAATAAGAAAGAAAACGTTGATTTTTCTTTCTTATGACTTTAATATCTCAAAATAAGTCCATTATCATCAATATCTAAATAGTATCTAAATTATAAATTATGTATGACAAATAACTCCATCGTTGTGTTGGGACAAAATTAAAGTACCTTAGGCGTAAGGCTGTGACATTGTGTACATTTCTTTTTAAATTCTTTAATATGTTCTACATGCAGCTTAACAATAACTTTACAATAATTTAAAATAATTTCATTAGAACTACTTATAAGCGATTATGGTGAAGCAAAACCAAAATTTTGAGAACTATCAATATATCTTTTTAGTTTAAGTATTCATCATTATCATTTGAGCCGCAATCTGTCCCGTTTACATCTGCCTTTTTTTTAATACCATTAAGTAGGCAAACAGAAACGGTTACACTCATCAACCTCAACAAAATAACAAACCTCCAAACAGTGTTATTACGTGTCCTTGACTTTAAAATGTCACCAGTTTCCATTGTATGTAAACTATATTATAAAACCACATGGTATATACGTAAACTGGCGAGCCAGGACACCTCGTCCGGCAGTCCAGCATCCGGCGTGGTCGGATGTAATACTTGTGTACATAGATCCCTGTCTTGCGAGCCAGCAGACCCCGTCCGCTAGTCTGGCGTGTAGATGCATGCCCCGGATCTGTCTGGCGAGCCAGCAGACCCGGTCCGCTAATCTGGCATTATCCGAACAATTACTTGTGGTGTAGATGCATGTCCCGGATCTGTCTGGCGAGCCAGCAGACCCCGTCCGCTAGTCCGGCGCCGGACACCGCGTTGGACGCGCAGATGTGCCACGGCTTGTCAGTGATGCGCTCCAGGCATAACGCTGAAATGAAATGTTGAGTTTGATTTAAATACTGTTTAACTTACTACGTTGGCTCAACGGCCCAAAGATAATCTTGGCTTTGAAGGTCTACTTATGAAAAACGTATAGTTATCTTCTTAAGTCCGTCTAGTAGTACCAGAGTAAAAGTAAATAAATAAACTTTAGCAATCTTCTCTTATACATATAAAAATCAATTGCTGTAAGACTCGCTAAAACTCGAGTCGCTAGACCGATTTGGTTAAGTTTGGTCTTGAAATATTTGTGGGAATTCAGGGATGGTTTAAACGGTGAGAAGAGTTCAGGCGTACGGAGATCGCTGGGTCAGCTAGTATTATATAAAATCCAGGTCAATCGAAGTAGAGATGAAATCAGTAAGAAGTTTGCATAAATTTATTTATTTTTATTAATTTATTGTGATGAACTAAAGCGCATCTCTGGGTGCCTAAACGCCTGCACCCTAAACAACCTACTGACGAAGCCGTTGAGATCGCTTCATTCTGGGCTGACGAAATTTTACACGTTTCAAAACAATGTCTATACAACACGTGTCATCGGAAAATTTCGGTCTATACATTCTCCGTTCCCCAGGGTGAAGTGATTTTTAGCCGTACCTATTTAAAATGTGACATTTTTACATATACCGAGCGCGTGTGTCGGAGACAGCTGTCCCCGCCTTCGAGCAAGGTGCACCACAGTCGCATATAAGTGCCGCTGTCACTTTGCTTGTCGTATTTCGTAGGAGCTTCGTTTGGTATTTAATTTTGTCTACTATATTCTATATATACTATAATAATGCATTCAAGTGATTCTACCATCAGATCTTTTAATTAATTATATTACAATTTGAATGGAAATTATAATTTTCAAATGTTTTTCATTCGATTCGAGGGTTGACATTTTTAAGTGAGTCATAGAGATAATAAATAAGCAAACAAAAATAGCATCCTTACAAAACAAAAATAGCATCCTTACAGTAGTTATTTACGTTATTATAACTTGTACTGTATTTCAAATGTATGTCAGTCACCCGGCTAGTTAAAAATGTTATAATTCTGAATAAAAGTTAGCGTTACCAGTAGTTAACAACTTTTATTTTAATAAGAGAGTCGCGAATATTTTGGATCAATGATAAAAATGGTTAGCCCAGTGCGAGGCCACCAGAATGGCCTTCCGATTTGCCTCTACCAAGTCGTCCACTGAACAGGATTCAGAAGAGGCGGGGCGTGACAGCAAGTGTACCATGGTTTGTGTAATCCCACAGCGAAACTTTTCGTCATCAGTATATCTCCACGTCACACACGCTTGTATATTCTACCTGATGCTATTTGCATGGGCGAGAGGGCGAGCGGCGCGTCGCACTTGTTGGCGAACACCAGTAACGGAATGCGCCGCCCGGCCATGTCGGGGTGCGCCAGCATCAGCTCCAGCTCCTCGCGAGCAACAACTGTAACATAATTTGATATGTTTAAGTACTATTACCTTGCGTAGATTAGTTTTGGTCTTGTGGCGCTGCTGCCACGACCTTCTCCTGCAGCCCGGACCAGCCTCCCCTCACCGCGGCGTCCGCAGTGCCATATAAAAGAATTCGACTGGTGGTTGATCGCTCTCTTTCGCTCGACATCTGCCAGTTAAGTACTTTACAATTGTCTTCATACCCCAACTTTGTGCTTGAACTAATCCACGACCCAACTTTAACACGTCCGCTTTGTTATTTTTTCTACTCCACTTCACCATTTCTTTGGCATTTTTGGTGGTGAAACCAATAGCACGCATATCCTGCGCTGCGACAATGTACAAGTATTAAAGTCAATATAAGCTGCTAATGCATAATAAAGAACCACCTACGATGGCACGGCCACGTTTACGGAAACCGGCAAGTTACGTTGGGAACAAGTGTCTAGACATGCCGCCTCTGCCAGGGCTGGATAGAAGGGGCAAGCCTAAAAACCGCGATATATTAATGATACCAAAGAACAGGCAAAGTGGAGGAATAAAATTAGGAAAGCGGATCCTGGGCTTTAATCGGGTAAGCGCTTAGATGCGAGAGTGAGAGAGAATGCATCTAAAAATAATGCCAGTACCAAGTCTGAGGTGGTCAGCACAGTCGACCACGAAGATAACCGCGTGCGCGCGCCGGTAGTGGCGCTCCCACAGCGCGCGGTGCCGCGGCGCGCCCGACACGTCCCATGCGCTGAATGTCACGCCACCACCTGCAATCATACACATCTTGTCATTACTACCCGGAGGGATTTCATGATAACCAGAATATGTTGAAGTACAACATATAATAACTTCTTCATCCCATACTGGGCAGACTGAGCCTAGGGTCTTAAGACCTAAGGCCACGTTTAGCATAATGGTAGTTGAAACAATAATCAGACATGGCGCCTAGCCTATGTATGATTCCCTCAGTTGGCGCGGAAAGAGAAACAGCTGGTACATTCTATGTTTTTATTTTTCTCCCAGACGAGCATGAAAGTACCTCATCTCCAATTCTGGTAATTCCTATTTCAGTAAAATTAAGGCAAAGAAACAGATGGCCACGGCGTTGCGGCTGCAGTTAACTCATTTTATTAGCTGTTTCAGTTGTCTATTTTACTATGATAGCGCAGTGACTTAGTTATGGCCTATCGAAGCTTGCGTGCTCCACTTTGACCTTTTCTGCGCCTCCCATTGCCTATCCTTCTTAATTTCATCACTCGACGGCCAACCAGACGCCTTACCCACGGCCTTCCCACATACGCCCTTATAGTTGTCTACAATAGCTACTAGCAGTACAATAGCGAATGGAACGTTTTGGAGCAGCTTACCCTGACCTAGAGGACTATAGGCACTTCGCTTCATATTCTGAAGGTTATGCAATTCTTCAGAAATCCCAGTGTGGGTGAGTAATGACCCAAAGGTTTGACATGCTTCTTTTAATTTAGGACCCATAAGAGATTAGTACCTGGACGACCGAGCTTCGCTCGTTTTTTGCAGAGAATCTTTTTACGTGAAAATATGGGTAAAGTTAATTTTCCCAGACATGGAACCTATAGCTAGATTATCTTTTTGACTACGTAAGATCGATAGAGCAGTTTTCGAAAACGCGAGTACAAATAAATTTGTTGCTAGTTTAATAGTATAGGATAATCATAATTAATACTAACTCTGGAAGGTCTCCTGGTGGTTGGCGACGGTGGGCACGACGGGCGCGCGCTGCTCGGGCGCCCGCAGCGAGTTCAGCAGCGTGCTCTTGCCGCTGTTGTCCAAGCCCAGCACCAGCACCGTCACCTCGGTGCGCCCGCGCCCCAGCCATACTGACAGCTTGTCTAGGAGACCCATCACTCCTGATATGGATACACCTGGAATGTTACAAACATATCATTACAGAATTCATGTATATATTAACAATTTATTAATTGAAGTCAGATAGTCTATATGATTCTGTGTTTAAGACATATTCCTAAAGACCTAGAGGTCGTGCATTCGATCCCCACGGAAAATTAACTTTTTTTATTTTTTTACAGTCTGATTGGGACATTGAAGACTTGAATTTTCTGATATGCATTGAATTTCAGACATTGTCTGATAATAAAGATGGTTCCGTGCTTCGGCAAGCTGTCATCTGCTTGTCGTTATAATAACCACGTCACAGGCCGAGAGGCGGTTTCGAAGCACTCTGACACCAAGGTGTACATGGTTAATTGACTCTGTAACCCAAAAAATTGAGTTTTTTTATTAAGTCGTCAACGATTTAATTAAAAACTCCATTAAAGCAAAGGTACTTACGCTTATTATTTTCGGTCTACATTTTGACGCACTATGTACTTCGCAATAATACTTTTCTTATCAGATTATTTGGCTTGATTGGCTAATTAAGCCTTAGGTTTACGAGTTTGCTATTGACCAGCCGTGGGACAAAGTAGATAAGAAAAAATCACACTAACTTCATTCAGATTATAAATTTATGCCTTTTATAAGCAGCTTTCACTAATTAATCAATTGTAAGCAAATGTCCATGACTAAATAATATAATGCGTAAATAGTGAGGTAAACGGTTAATTGTTGTCACTGCACTCATACTCTATTCTATTCTATTTTTATTTTTATGGCTCCATCGTTTAGCCAAACGATGATTCTGCCAATGTCAAAGTTTGAGAAGCACAGGTGTATGACGTCAAAAAAAATCTAGCTGAGACAGATGACCGGTTGAGGAGCTCTGTGTGATCTAAAACAAAACAAACAAATACTTGTTAGTTTATTAAGGAGTTAGTAGAACGTTTACATAATATACAACACAGACAGCACTCATACTCGTACAAGTTTATATTACCACGTGAACTGACGACTTCGCATCGACATTGTAGTATTGACGACTTAACGCGTTGCCATGGTGACTGAAACCCAACATTACCATGCCAAAATATTGTTTAGAAAGCTATTACCCTAATAAATTCCATGGTAAGCCATGGTGTCCAGTATAATAACTCGTGGATAATATCAAAACTAAAAAGAGTAAATTTAAAAGAGGCCTTTTTTAATCTGATCTTTCCCGTTCTTGCTTCGAATGGCAAAGGCGTTGTTGACGGCATTATCACTAGATAGCATTCGTTAGGTTAGAAGCTTTTTGGTAGCCTGAAAACTGTCAGTGCCGGCCACTAATACAGATCTTAATCTGGTTTAGAAAAAGAGCTGTGGCTGTAATAACTGTTAACTTTAAATAAAATATTCAAAAAAGTTTACTGCTTGACCCAAATGTTGACTTAGATAAAATAAATAGTGTTCCATTTCTGCCCGACTTATCGCGTAATCTACGAACAACATTTCCATGAAAAGTTGATATCGGGCAGACAGGCGACAGGTGTGTGGTACACCATATGTGGGTACTCCCGCAGAAATACCTGTCATCATCAGAAAATCCCCACTTCTTCCGCAACTCCTGACATCTGTCGAACCCTACGTAAAATCTGTTTAGTGACCTCCAGAGACCAGAGCAGGTTGTGGCCCGGTGGAAGCATAAGACGATACGACGAACAATAGTTAAAGGAGGCATCAGAGGCCGAGAGTCGGTTCCGATGAACTTGACACCAGTGCATGGTCGATGGATCTACACAAAATGATAATGAAAAAAATTATCTAAATTTTATAATGGAAACCAAAAATAGACGGGATGCATGGGACTGACGATTATTGAAGCTTTGAGGGCTAGTTGTTAAAAATAGGTCGGGTCGTGTCCACGGTTATTTGGGAACAGATTGGTACAAGTATATTTTTATACTTAGTACATAAAGTAAGTTAAACAGGATGAAATCCTTTTTTACTTTTAGGGTTTCGTACACTCGTAAAAATTTAACTGTTTTCATCCTTAGTTGCATAGTTTCGCCCGGGGTCGTACTATATAGGTTACATTATCTTTTTTATTCTTTGGAATTCGTAGACAAAGTGAAAAACCGGTACCAGCTCCAAGAAAACCTGGTGATCTAAGATACAAGCTTCGGCCTAAAAGTCTCTAAAATGTGTGTTTTACTGTGAATTGATTTTATAACTTGAGGAGTTAAGAAAAACGAAATTTTATTTTTTATCAAGGACCACGAATACTCGTAAAGTGTACCCTAAGCTCTAAAGCGTAATTGAGGATGTAACTGAGAAACACGTTTGGATGATAATCGTTTCAGATTGAGATGTTATTGTATTCATTTCAATTGTTATTAAAAATATGCCAAAAAGTAGTGCACAAAAATTGTTTTTTTCTTCAATATTTTATGTAGGTATACTCGTACTAACTACATAACGCTTGGAACACAGAAAATCGAATGCGTCGTTACGTTTTATGGCTATTGATAAAGGAGAGAACAAAATACTTGGCATCGAAGTCGTGTGATGGTTTATGTGTTTTCTTAACGATGTCCACATTCATGTAATGTTACACCACAACCGTGACGAATTCTTATTGCATGTGCAATCTCGTATATATTACCTTTTGTTAGCTTCTATATTATCACGGGATATTCAAGGCCAAATATTGCTCTTGCGGTCGTAAAATCATCATCAAAGCGTTTCGAGGTTCATCTACAGCTTTCGCTTCAGAGCCCAGGGTACGATTTAATCATGGTCTTGATTTCGCATTACTGGTTCTTATTTAATTTTAATGCAGCGAGTAACTGCCATAGATATACTTATTTTAGTTCTAATTTGCAGCCTTTACTGCAGTTTTTGGTAACTTTCGTTCACTACTCCTAATTCCGTGGATATAGATCACAGCTAGTTTGGGACAAAGAGACGTACCTAACTCAAGCATTTTGATATCGGTAGCGGGTAATTAAATGTCAGGATTAAATGCAGGGCCTTCATGAGTTATTATAAATGCAGCCACGAGCGAGTACGTTCAGATATTATGTGTAATTTCTTATTTATTTTCTTACTAATTTTGATAAAATAAATTAAAAGTTAATATTTTGTAACAAGTAAAAACTGTACTGTAAACATCACGTTAACGTTACATCTTGCGGCACACTGTATTCTAAATAAAAATAAAACAAGATCAGGATAAATAAAAAAATAGTCGTATATTCTAAGACACTGGTGGCAAAATTCCTACACATTACAATCCATCCGACTCTGGAATGCTTTGCCTGCCGATATATTTAAAGAAATTTCTTCTAAATTTACCTTTAAAAAAAGAGTTCATGCTCACTTCTGCGTGTGAAAGCTCTTTGTGAAAGTTTTCGTAAAAGTATTTATGTAGGCTTATATAATGTATATTTATATACTCGTATGTATGTGCATAGATGTATGTATATATATATATTTTTAATATATGTAGATATATAAGTAAGGGTATAAGTATGTATATTTATGTATTGTGTATGTATGTTACGTATTTTAATATGATATGCATTAAAATACCCATCGTGGTAAATTTGTTTATTTTTAAGTACCTATTTTCCCTTTTAACTTTTTTGCGCCGCACAGTTTTTCTGTTTCTCCCAATGGTTGACTGGTAGAGAATGCTTTTAGCATTAAGTCCGCCAATTGTATAAGTATTTTGTACTTATGGAACAATAAAGTTTTAATAAATAAATAAATAAAAATACAACAAAATCCAAAATCTCAAACCAATCAGCATCATCGTCAAGTTCTATCACAGACAATCCTATCAAAAATGCTATGGTACATATGCTATGCATTTATTTTCATGAAAAAATAAACAAACAGTTGGTGTGTATCATTTTACTTTAAGCTCAGTAGAGTATCTGAATCCATGAAAAAGCACCTGATAAAATGTCGACTAAGATATCGTATATTTAGACCCAGGGTCTAGAAGAGAATAAATAAAAGTCTAAAGACATGTTTGTGACTATGATTAGGTACATCACTATTCCTCTCTTGTAACAGCTATGAATTAAGATGTGAATGGTAGGCGGGATGATGCCCTTAAATTAAGTCTAAATATATCTCTACTGTCTGAAGAAATGGCCTCTTTCACATTTTCTGCTACCATTTTTTTGTATAAAATGAAAACCAATTCAGTCTAGTGACTGGTTTTCTAAGGTACCTTTATTTGAAAATATTGATTTGCCCAATTGTCCGACTTAAAAACGCATGACAGCGTCCACAGCCAGAAGCGACACTATTCAACTTATTATTCCTACTTAAAAACCAATCTGACATGGCAACCCTGCCATTATTCACAACACGGCAAACACACCAACTGCTGTTATAATAATCTTCCTATTTTCAACATTTCACATTCCGCACAGAATCACTAGACACCGGTATCCACCGTCTCTTTACGCGGTTTCGCGAAGCACACGAGGGGCGATAGCGCCATGTCGGCGTATATTTGATCGGGCGTTTTGCCCCTGGTCTCGGGCACGGCGGCCAGCGCGAACAGCGCGAACAGCAGCGTGAGCGCCGCGGACGCCGCGAGCGCCGCCCACAGCCCGCCGCGCGCCGCCAGCGCCGGGAACACCGCCACCTCCAGCGCGTTGCCGAGGCACGACCCGCTCGTGGCTACCATCAGCGCGGTGCTGCGAAACTGGAAACGAGGAAACATCATGACGCTTAAGAAATCATTTTTATGACAAGAAAAAAGATCCTCAGAATGAACCTGCCTGTTACATACATGCATATCCTCACGACTATCGTCCGCAGGGATATCCTTATCCTTAAGGACCTCCCTCGCTTAATCCACACTCATTACTCTTGTAAGGCGTTTGCCTGTAGACCCGGGGGTCATGGGTTTGAATCCCATGGGAAGCATACTTTGTTTAGATGTTTCCATCTTTAATTAGAGAACCAATAATCAAAGGTTTCCAGTCATTAAGACAATGCAGGCGTGAATCACCTGATTATCTGTTAATAATAATAATTCCGTGCTTCGGAAGGCACGTTAAGCCGATGGTCCTACCACAAACCACGTCAGAGGCCGAGAGGTGGTTCCGGAGAATTCTGACACCAGGGTTTACCATGAACGACTACACGAAATTATGATGATGACTCTTGTCATAAATGCTCGTCAATTTCGGGTACTCCCATCAAGAGGTCTGCATTTTTATCGCAGTATTCAGACTCTCCGAGCCAACTCCGCTTTGTATAAACTCGTCTACTACCTGATAGTGGAACATGTCTGCCAATAAAGCGTAAGGTGCCGGCTGCAAGCCACCGCTATCGAAGGCGACGGCTGCAGCCAACATGGCGGCCGTGCTGAGCTGAGGCGCCTCCAGCTTGATGCACAGAGAGGCGGAGAGGAGGCACAGCCCGGTCATCCACGCTGTGAACACGATCAGCGGCTGGAAGGGAACAGGAAGCTAATTAGATACAGAATTACATCTTGGTAGAAAGAATAGTTAGTGTCGCTTAATATGCAGTGTGTCTCAAGTATTGGTACTTACTTTATTTTGAATTGATTTGTGTTTTGGATGTCTTTCGTATGTTTTGATTGTAAAGTGTTGATGTGTTCTTTGGCAATAAACGTAGTCTATTCTACTGGAGTGAAAATAATTTGTCAAACTGGATTAGGTGGTCACAACCCACAGCTATGAAGAACACGACTTAAAAGAATAAGAAGAATGATACTATTCATTATTTTTATGTCATACTGTAATTGCTCTTGTAACAAAACTACAAAGCTACATTATTTGGCTACCTAAGGATATAGAAATAAAAGTTAAAAAAAAGAAAAGTTAGAAGTTTGACTACATGATATTTGATATATTTTCGACCGTACAAACCAAATGGCATGGCTTAGCATTTCTAAATAGAAATATTTTGGTGTGTTTTTATATTCTTTTTCTTTTCTACGTAGTCAAATATTGCAATCATCAAAACACAAAAATTATTGAGTAAATATGTACACAAATTCACTTACCCTTCTCCCAACCCTCTCCACCAAATATAGCGCTATAGCAGAAGTCACGAACTGCACGCTGCCGAGCCACAGCGCGTACCTCGCCGGGGAGACGAGCTCGTGCTCGTGCTCGGCGTGCTCAGCGTGCTCGGCGAGCTGGTCGCGCGCGAGCACGAACGTGCGCTCGGCGAACTGGATCAGCGTGAAGATACCACACGTCTCTTGGCCGACTACTGCCATTATAGCTATGAGCAGCGCCCGGCGTCGCGTGCGGTCTTTTACTGTTGGTAATTATTTTAAGATAAGATGAAAAGAATGTAAATTAGTGTTCATGTAGTAGTGGGAGTGACGGCGATATGCTTGACTGCCACAAAAAAAGCTCTTCCAGCCAGGACGAGTTATGTCTAGCGAACCACGGTAAAAATAATGCAAAATCTTATAAAGGTGTCCTGTTTAAACGGATTGTGGACTCTTGATTCAGGTGTTACTCTGTAAAAGTCGAAGGAAAATGTCTGTTGTAAAGGTAAAACACATGTCGCAATGGTCTAACTATTGGTGGCCAGCATAATAGGACTACCGAAGTGGATGGGCACCGGCCGACATAACATGAACTAAAGAAAGCGAGCAGAGATTAAGTAAGTGTAATGTTATACCGAGCTCTTTCAGGGTTTGGAAGACGGAGCTGTGGTCTGGTGGAGGCAGCGCAGCCAGCTCCTCAGTCAGCATGGGGTCGTCCGCCTGCGCGCCGCGCAGCCACGCCAGCGAGCAGCGCGCCTCCTGATCACAAAATACAAGTTTATATAACCAGCGGTCCGAGATACAACTCTCTTTCCAATGGGAATTTCAGTAAAATAATTTTCAGGCGACGGCGTTTACGGAGCCTACCTAAATACCTGAATCATTTTAATTTAATAGGTTCAGCATTTTTTAGGACTTCGTGTATTTTAACTATTGTTTTAATGATACAAACAAAATACCTACTTACACAGTGTAAGTAGTACAGTGTAAGTTACACTTGTCTTATTTGTTGTGCTTTTCAATATTGATTTAAAAATTATATATAAATAGCTTCATATTTATTTATTTGGTAAGAGAGATCATACATCACAATACACAACAAGCGGCGTTTTGATCCATAGGAGACAGAATAAATTTATTTTTCATATTGACCATTAACTGAACATGCAAAATCGTAAACCTCCTTGTTTTGCTCTATACCACTGTACACCATTCTAACAGTGCCTAATGAAAAGTTAGTTAGAAAAGTATTCCATATTTCCATTGCATGGTAGGTATTGGTTTAAAAACATCATCTAACCCATAGTTCAGTCGTCGTTTTTTAATTCCTTTTCTAGACCAACTCCTACTATTTACTGACTTAGGACGACAAAATATAACTTGATTTTTATTATCGTTGGTCCATGTTTTAAACCGATGCTGATAATTACCTCATGCTTTCCATTGGCGGCTAGGTAGGCGGGTGATTCGGGCACGAACATGAACACCGCGCAATGTATCACTGACAGCGCCAGGCAGCACCATAAAACTGTTCTGGAACGTGGAGAGCGATCAAGACTAGTTCAGTGGACAGCTGCCTCTGATGTCCACTGGTTAAGGTATTCGAAGTAATGGTAAATGGTCGTTGGGGTCGATTTTAGGGAACTAAATACCTGTGAGTTACTTGGTCATTTGCACTCACTGATGTCAGAGTTCTTTGAAACCATTGCTCGGTTTCTGCCGACAAACAATAGAATAAGTAACTATTGTCTGCGGCTTCCAAAGTGTTTAACGACTACAATAGGGTAAAATTATTTTAGAGTAAATACTGGTCGAGCTTACTACTTAACAGTTGCAGTAAATATGTATGGGCAGAAAAATGACTTTGTTTTCAGTTCGCCGGCTATCGAGCTTTTCTTCGGTGTGTAAAATGAAAATATATTTTATTTTATTATGTAATCACAGACTTAAAAAAACTACAGACGTAGTTTTACATACAACGCGAAAGACGAGTTTCGTTGGTCATTTACGGCTTTCACACACAAACATAGGCGGTTATTTTCGAGCTTCACTGTCAATTTGACCACGATGTCTGTAGTTCTTTTGTCTATATGTAATGAGACCTGTGCGGTATCCCCTGGTCGGCCGCGACGTACATGAGCAGGATGCCGAGGTTGTGAGCCAGCACTAGCGCTGACACAGCCGCGCCTGCCACCGCACGCTCGCACATCTGAGTACATAAGGTACAGTGGGACACATAGTAAAGTGTACCACCTTAGAAGTAAGTCTAAGGTTACAGTGGTATCAGTTTCTATGTGGCCCTATATTTACTTACAAGTTCGTATCATGTGAATTACAAGGCCAACCGACTAATGCAGAAAGCATTTTTCAAATTCGACTAGTAGGTCTAGTTATATTTTTTATTGGTTCACTTAACTGACGTGACACAATTACACAACATTATGCGTTAAATCCAACAAACTTTTCAGCTTTATTATATAAGTATAGGCTATTTACTTATTCAGCAAGCTCCAACTAGAATAACTTTATTTTGTATCCGCCACCAGTTAAGCAACCATCCACTACCAATCCTCAATCCTGCAACCAATAGTGTTTCACCTCTAAACCAAAGTAATTCGTACAAACTTCATGTTTAACGTTTCGTAGACACCTTCTTTTGTGTCGATAAGGATAAGCAAACTCAGCCACGTTAGTGGTGACACCTGAATCAAATAACTAGCCTAACGCAATACCTCCCGAGCTAGTAGCGGTGGTATGGAGTATGCTCCGGCGCCGCCCAGCCCGGCTGCCACCCGCGCCACCACCACCCACCACCCGCCGTCCTCTTCTCGCAGGCTGGCGAGCTTCAGGGACCAACACACCTGCACATGTACAATTTTTAATTCAGATTTTATTAGACAGATGATCAAAAATGCTGAAAATACTGGTAAAAATGATTCTTATTCTGAGGACCTCAAAGTTATTTGCTGTTCTAGTTTTCTCGAATAAGTATTTCGATAAATCTTCATAAGAAGAAAGGAATATAGAAGGTAGTATACTTACCACTATTAAATAAAAGGATTTTTTTTTTGAAAATATTAAATCTTTTCTAGATAAATTTGAAAACAAAAAAAAATTGAGCAGGGCAGGCGCCAAAGCTCAACACCACGAACGCCAACGAGATGTTTCAACAGTCGCACACTTCCTACCCGCTGTTAACGACCTTGGCGCTTAGCAGGATGTCCACTAGAAATACCTCGAAAGTACTAGTCATTTAGGACCAAAATAAGTTCTTATCGTAGCCAACTTACCACAAAAGCGAGAGATGTAGCAACTGTCGCAAATTTCCTGCCCAGAGATAGCGCCCTCGCGCTCAGAGGGACGCCCGCCAGCGACGCGGCGAAGGTGGTGGCGGCTGCGATCACGAGCTTTGTATCTGAACTCCCCCCGGCTTCACTCTCCCCACTGGCCAGGGACACCCAGCCCATCGCCAGGCCCAGTGATACTGTCGGCACGTTTACTGAAAGGAAACTTTTGTAATAGAGGTAAGAACATTAACACGGAGTCTCATATTTTTGTTGTCCTGCCTATTAATTTTGCACGATGAGGAGGTATATACGGAGAAGCTTGTTAGCTTAGCGGAGAGTAACGATTGTGCGTGTTAAGCGAAGGAGAGCGTGACCTGACTTGGATTAGTTGCCGTAGTGGTCTTTTCTATCTTGATCTCCTCCGTGCTTTAGAATGCACGTTTTCATTGGTTTCGGGTATTTTTTTCCATTAAAGTTCATGTTCCGTTGATCTGATATCGCTTTATAAAGGGGACAACGATTACCTATTGTAATAATAAAGTGTGCTCCAGGCTCTAAAGTGTAATATCTAGTTGTTACTGGGAAAGCGTTCGCTATAATATGAAATCTCTGGAATTAGTTTTATAAATATCCGCTAAGGCTACGGCTTTAAGTCCGCCATTTATATCTAATAAAGTTAAATAAATAAATGAAAAGTATAATAAAGGAGTACTTGCCAAAACAAGATTAAATATAAAAGGACCTTGCAGGCCATTGCATCTCGTTGTCCTAGAATCTTGAAAGAGTCATGGCGAAACTCCATACATCGTTTGTACGAATAAAAAATTGAAATACAGATAACATAAAATAAATCGAATTAGTAAAGATACATAACTAGTAACATGTTTACCACCACAAAAAAAAATTAAACCCCGGGGTTTTTTTAATATTTAATTTTTTTAAAGTCGACCTTTAGCTTCGTTTTCATTCGCCATTATTGTCGCAACTGAAACATTATGTCATCCTGACAGTTGTTAGCATTGTCAAAACGGTATTGACAGTTCATTATGGTAGGTTAGGTTCATAGATTAAGTAGTTGTACCTGTGATTAAGCAATTAGTTTTTACTTGGTGAAAAAGTGAGATGGCGAAATAGGGAAGTCCATGAGTAAGAAAAGGACCAACGATATTTTTTATGTTTTGTTTCTGGCAACGTGGCAATTTTTTCTTTGTTTGGCCATTTCGACGCCAAACAAAATCTTACACCAAACTAACAGTGAAATTATTTATTTTTTGTACCTATTAAGAAAAATATTCATTTTAAGTAGTAGAATTTGTACGAAAGATATACAAAAAATAAGGGCATTTGTTACATAAATTGGTGGCTCAAGAACACATTCCAGGGTGCCTACCACCATCTCTTAAAACCATGCAAGATCCAGTGAGTAAGTGAGACAGCGCAATACATGATGTAAGGCGACATCTCCCTTACTCAGTCATTCTTGCATGGTTATTAGAGATGGTGGAAGGCACCATCTCTTAAATCTCGTAATACATGATGAAAGGAGATGACGTCTTACTGTGTTACTCTGTCTCGCCTACTCACTCGTTCTTGTATGGTTTTAAGAGATGGTAGTAAACCATTTGATAGTGAGCCTGCTACTTAAAAAGTTGATGGTAACCCCCCCAGGTGGCTTAATACCATCTCTTTAAACCACGCAAGATCCAGTGAGTAAGCGGGACAACGCAATACATCATGTAAGGCAACATCTCATTCATTCACTGGATCTTGCATGGTTTTAAGAGATGGTATAGCCCCCCAGGTACTAAATCAATGAATCTAACCTACCATAATGAACTGTCAATATCGCTTTGACATTGCTAATAACTGTCAGGGTGACATAATGTTTCAGTTGCATTAAAAATGGCGAATGAAAACCAAATTAAAGGTCGACTTTTATAAAATGGAATATTAAAATAACCCTGGGGTTTAAATTTTTTTTGTGGTTGTAAACATGTTACTAGTGAAGTATACTTACTAATGCGATTTACTTTAAGTTATCTATATTTAAATTTTTATTCGTACAAATTTCGCCATCATTCTTTGGCATCGTAGTGAGGTCGGCCAAGAGAAGGAAAAGGAGGAAGTCGTTCATTTGTAATTAAAGTATAAAAGTATAATTATAAAATTTCTCATTTAATTTTTATTAATTTTAGTTTACCTTACTTATTTTAGTTTACTTTTACCGGAGAGCCAAAATCCCCCACGAAACTTATTCAGATGAGATTGTAATGTGCAATCTTCGAATTATACGTTTGAAACACAAAATAACAATAAATTGTTTCAGCCCCATAAATAAAAAACATGCTGAAAACATGGTGAAAACAAGCTGAAAAGTACCTATGATAGGTAAATAAAGCCCGGGCAATTTGATTATTTCAATAGTTTTTGTCACACGGCTCTTGGGTATTTTTCAAACTGCGTGGGAACATAATATGATTTGCATTATTAGTTATGGTTAAATTTTATACCTTATAGTGGACTTATATGTAACGCGTATCTAGTATGTATAAATGACGTGCATGAATTAAACAAATCGATGCAAACTATTGAGAAATAATTTATGAGTGAGTAATAGGTACCTAACTTATTTTTAAATGGTCTAAGTAAGCCCTTGCGAGTTAGATATTTCGACAAGAAGAAAACACCCATCATGACCACTTTCAAAGAAACTCAGTTTATACTTTTATGGTATAGGTACTTTTAAAACCCACAAGTATGTAGGTGGTTGCACAATATACATTTTTTTTACATTTGTTTATTATTATGCAAAGTTTTTGTAAACAAAAAACTATCAACTTTTATTTCGTGGTCCACCTTGGCTTTATTTTCTTAAACACAAGCATCACGTCCGCTCTTCTCAAATTTTTTGTTAATTCTTAATTAGAATGTAGTAAAAAATTCGCGCGCGACTTGTTTGGTGTTTTTGAGTCGTTACATCCATCATTCTACTCGACCTGCAGGTATCACAAACTTGATTAGCGGTATTTCCAAAGTAAATACGTTTTTTAATGTGTCTACAGTATTTATAGATTTTCAAGCCTGCAGCAGTACAGACAAAAAATTAGGGTGATGTGGCTCTTGTATTTTTTGGTATTAATTGATCGGCTGCATGTATGTGGCATTTAACCTACGTTTCTGATAATGTAAACGTATAGTAATAGTAGTTGGGTTGCCTGTGCCCACAAAATTTAGAAATATAATTTCTCTGTTCTGTGCCCGTGCCTAATGCACGAGCTCATTGCATTGCAAAATAAATGATTATTGATTATTGCAAGTCTTTTTTTTATTTTTTTTCTTAAATATTTTGTTGCAGGTCGTGTGTTCTAATCACATGGTATATTATTTAATCTGATGCTGATTATGATCCTAGATGCAGATTTTTTTTTGAAAACGGATTTTCTTATGGTGGTTCTTAGATATGTTACGATATGAAATTTAGTTAACATTTATGCTAATCGTGTCGGTGTATTTCTAAACTATCCCATGGTGTACGAGTATGATGAAGAAGTCTTGAATACACAACTCAAAAACTAACAGCAGATGAAGCGGTTTTCGGATCAAAGGAATGTAAATTTCCCCCACCTTGTTTTAAACTGCCAGAAATCGTGTTTTTTATTAATAACTGGTTATTAAAATTGCTTATGATATAAAATAAAAATCTGCAGTCACTAAAATTGTAGCTAAAAATAGGTTTAATAATTGTGTCGGCCTTTGACTTGTCGGCCTCTGTGGTGCAATGGTAGTGTACTTGACTCTCAGCAAGGTCCCGAGTTCGATGCCCGGTAAGGTCAAGTTAAAGTTCTGCGTGGTGGCTTCCTACCATCCTTAATGTAGACAAATAAAGCGTTTAACCCGCTACGGCGAATCCATTTTTTGCTTGTTGTTGAGTTATGTTATGTGTTTGACCTATACTACGTAGTACTATTATTAATTCTGTGCCTATACTATGTGTACCTGTGTATGTAGGCTTGTACGTAATGTATCCATACTTCTATATACTAATATTATAAATTTAACACTTTCACTGACAATAACGCCTCTCGACGTAGATATTAACTGTTATTGTTATCTCGTTTATTGTCAGCGAAAGTGTTAAGTCTGTCTGTCTGTATACACGGCTAAACTGCTGGACCTCTTTTCATGAAATTTGGTATAGACTGGGGGTCAACAAAGGCTATAAGTACCTACTTTTTGGCGCGATATAACAGAGTAACAAGCGAGCGGAGCAGCGGTAACAGCTAGTACCTATCTATATTAAAAAACTGCTTAACTAATTTACAGGGTAATTAAGTTAAGTACCTACTTTCTGCATAAAATCGTGAAGAATAACAACAACATTATACGTAATTATTGTTTATGTATGAACATAATCAATTAAGACTAGTTTCCCTGTATACTTAATTAATTTTCATTCAGGCTTGAATCACCTGATTGTCCGATAAGAGAGATGAACAGTCCGTGCACGAGGCAAGCCGTTGGGCGCGGCTAGTATCACGGTGGCTGACGGTGGCAGTCGCCATGTCAGAGGTGGGATCGAAAATCTAACACCAGGGTGTGCAGAATTATTGGCCTTGTAACACACCATATTAATTAACTAATAAATGATTTATATGAGTACTAACTATTCCCGCGGCTTTACACGCCCGTGGTGTTTATGTTCTACGAGTAGGTATATACCTAATTAACACTTCTTCAAGAATCATGCTATCATATGCACAAATACATACTAGCGCCATCTTCTTTATATCTATCAGACTTTTTAACCGAATCTAAGGGAATCGCGTACTTTTCGGGATAAAAAGTACCCTATCAGCATATCAAATTTCATAAAAATTGGCCCAGCCGTTTGAGCGTGAAGAAGTAACAACATACAAACTTTCGCCTTAATAATATTATAATAATAACTAATATAACTATCTACTTAGTGGAATTTAACTATTATAGGTACAGTGCATGCCTCGTGTTGTGTTCTATGATTCGTGACAGTACTCGTTCCCAGTTATAACTGGCAAACATCTTAAGCCAAGAGTTGGCAGCGCGCTAGTGTTACTCAAAGGATCACGAGCGTTAATAGGCTACGGTAACCACTCGCCCATCTTTGGCGGGCCGTGTGATTCACTACCAAAAAAAATACTGTAAGTGATAGACGGAATGACAGATCTAAAAAGGTGTTGCAATTTATATCAGGCTTATACGGCTTTACGATACTTCAGTAGCATCTACTCACTTAGTATGACCATCATGAGCTGCCGACATAGTCCAAGAGCTCGCGACGCAGAAACCTTCGTCACGGGGGCCACCGCCGGAATCACACTCATCGCGAATGTTTCACAAGAATTTATCTTCTTATTTTCACTAACGCACGAAGCACACCGCACTATATCATGTCACTTATGTGTCAATAAATTCAATGTCGATAGAAGAGTCTCTAAAATAAACAATGTCCCTACGTAACCATTTGATTCAAAATACAGCGGGCTATTTAGACCGGCGCGGCCCATGTGAACGAGTCAAATAAAACGCTAACTTATCAAACGATAAAGTTTTCAGATTGATCGAATCGGAAAATTGCTAGCGAAATTTACGAAATTATAGGTAAGTATACGTCCTAGAACTATTTTATTACAATATTTTTTATTGTAGTGCACGGTCCGGAAGTATTTTTGACATAAGGTTAATTTTAAACCAGCAATCGTCACATTATTCGTATATATTTTTTGGAGTTTATAAGAAGACGGTAGCTAGGACACTGCGCGCGCGCCGCTACTACCCAGCGTTTTAACTGCGACATCGCGACGGAGTAATATTATGAGGTAGGCACTGGCTGGTGTGATTTTATTTACGAATCAAGTCTGAAATTTGGTGAGAAGCGATGCGCTTGAAGCTTTGCCGTATTGATCGAAGGCTAAAAGTTTTTTAAAGCTAAGAATGCAACCAGGAGTATCTGCGTTCTAAGTTCAAAGGGTGGGTAGGAAAATCCACGGAGCGGTTTATCGTATTCTACTTACTTACCTACATGGTAAATTTGTTTATTTGAACGGCACTTGGCCGATTTTGCGCGGCCCAGATGTCCCATAACTCATAATTTTAGACATGATTTTTAATACAACGCCAAAATTTATTTTAAAATTCGTCCTACCGCTTAAGGACACAGAAGTGGCATCGGAAATGGTTCCGAATGAGACTTTCTAGCACCACAGCACAAACATATAGTTACATCACGCGCGAGTGAAACCGCGGGGCACAATTATATAAAATAACAAGAGAATAAATAATCAAAGGCAGCTACATACCAATGGATGTTCTTTTCGATCCCTTGTAAACTGTGGGCATCATCATCATGCAAGGTCAATCGACCCTGTATGCCCTGGTATTAGCTTATTATAACTTCCTTATGTTACGGTTTATACTCGTACTACTTGACGTTCAATTCGATTTCCTTGTTGACAACAAGCACTGTGGTGTCAGAGTGGTCAATCGAGCCTGTATGCCTTGGTATCATTGTTTCAAAATGGGGCACTGCCACTGCTAACTTTTAATTGTAGTTCATGTGAGTAGGTTAATAGACCTTGTATACCTAGGTGCTTCAGCTAGCTAAGTTCAACTTGGCCTCAGTAAACAAATGGAAGTCGGTTTTTTTGGAAAAAAAGATTATTACTTACTGCTTGAATCTCCATTCTCTCATGTCCGAGATATAATTATATAGTTCTCTCGCCAATACTTTGGTTCTGTGTCTCCGGCCTTCCATATTTTTCCAAATCAGGTAACTAACTAGTGTATGTTAGCTCTGGTTTCCTTATGAAAGGCATTCCCCACTTGAGATAATCTCAATGATTTACATACATGTTATCGTGCAATGAGAATAGGCAAAACAGAGAACTGCGCGCACTTTAAACTTATACTTTAGGTTTTCCTCATGAAAAAGTTAATGGTACAAGTACTACTTCAAGTAAACATTGTGACAAACGAGACTAGTCATGCCATCATTCTAGCGTTTACCCGGTTGCGTCTCAAGCTTCGGAGCATGGTGTCTGCTTACACACGGTCTACGGTACTTGACACCGACAAGAGCACATCTCTTTAAATTTAGATAGATAGATGGAGGTATCATCGTTCATACGAATGAGGCTTTAATGTCTAATTTGCCTTGTTTTTTGCGGCTAAGGACCACGGTGTGATGTGTGAATCTAATCACTGTGACTCTTCATAATTTGGCGACTTCTCCGTTCATTGTCTCCGCACCTCTCGTCATACTTCGCCGCCATCTATTGGCAATAAATGTCACGTTATACTTGTTAATTTATTTTCTATTTTGTTATCTATGTGATAAATGTCTTAATAAATTCTATTCTAATCACGACGCGCCGCATTCGATGTGTATGCTCCTTAAAAACATTCATCAGTCGAGCACGTGACAGCCATCTTTGAAAACAGGATAATAACAACACAATTTTTATCTAAACGTTTATTAATGAAAGAAACATAAACAATAAGAATGGCTGGACGAATCTTAACTTAGTGTCTTTTATTGAGTTCACTATAAAGTATCAATACCGCTAACAGAGAGGCGGCGAGCGGGCGCGGACACGAACCGTCCCTATTGAAGTACTTATTGCTTTAGTTCCAGAAACATCCACTGGACCGTTCAAAGGCAAATATTTAACCATGTCACGTGACAACATTCCCTACAGATTTAAAAAAAAAAGAATACTGAACCTAATAAATACTGACACCATCATATAAACCCTTTTTTGCTCACAGCTGAGCATCAAGTTTTATCGTGTATACCAAATTGTATAAGATTTTAAGAGTACGATACACGGTCTAAAAGTCGCAAAATAAAAATCTTAGATAGAAAAGTAAATGCATTTCAAGGCAGGGTTCCCACCCGACTACGACGAGACCAAAAGGGAGGTTATGATTACACGTCAATTTCATTTTAAAACACCACGCCCGCCTCGGTGTTAAAATAGTGTATTGCGTTATATTACAATATATCTAATATACTCTCATTATCCACGTGACGCTAACATTAATTATCTAAAATACACATACAAAAGGCCGATATATACAGACTCCAATAATATAAAAATGCGAGTAAAGGCATCAAACAATTTTGAGGTAGGTGATCCGCGGAGATCCGGTGCGGCCTTCTATCAATTCATTCTATTTATTTGCAGTATAAGCTGGTTTTTACGATTTCAGTGAAGTTCGGAAGCTTAAAAACTACAATAGGACCATGTTTATAAGTCATGATGTACAACAATAATTTAATAAAACAATAAAAATTGTTTTCCATTTTAGACCTTATTAAGTTGGCTTTAGAGCCGATGGTTGTACACAATATGGTCGTGACTAGATCCAGTATTATTTTTGAACGACGTGAAAATACCTCGTCCAATCGAAGCGCGGTACTTGTACGCGCGAATTTGCCCGTTGCCCGTATGCTATTGGTAGCGCAGTCTCGCCAGAAAATACAAAAATAGACAAATTCTTACTATGTAAAGCAATAATGAGATATCAATAAATATCCGCATAGGCTTAAGTTGGGTATAGCGCTACAATGAGAAGACAAATTTCGCAAATACGACTTACAAACATGGTAATACTGTATATCTCGGAGAAGAAATCGAATCGTTCCTCCTTGGAATATCTAATACGCAGTGAGTAATATCTTGTGAAATGATTGTAAGAATTAGGGTTTTTAATTTTTCTACCGTCAGACGGCTTTTTTTATACAATTAAATAGGCTAACAGGCATACGGCTCACCTCATGGTAAGTAGGAAAGCGTTAACTCAATCTGAAATTTAAACTTTACAAACATTAAGAGCCTTATACCGTTTGCTGCTTTGGGCCCTTAACACTTGTTGGACACTAACACTTCTTGAAAACAATTAACTATTGTGTCTCGTTTAGTATCCACCAATGAGTTGACTAGCGCCATCTACAATGTCCAAAAATTAAATCTTTATTAGGAAGTACTATAGGCCGGTTACAGAAGCAGCTTTACGCTTAATTCGAGCCTACCTGACGGTGCCTCTGTCAGTCAGAATGATAAATGCTAAAGCAATTTACTGGCTGCATTTAAAAAAAGAACCGTATAACTAAAACCTATGTCGCGATCTGTCGAGGGAAGATGCGAGCCGACTATCGATATTCATATATACTTTTTTTTTACTTTAGGCTTTGGTAATACGGTTCTTATTTCATTGGTGACATTTTACTGTTGTCTGAACTGACCTACTACATTGGGATCAATATGGTTTGATATGTTCAACACAAGAAACAATATTTATACAAATCACGTTAAAATTTTAGTAGAAAAGGTTACATGAAATTTCATTACAAATAAATATTTTACACATAAATTTCATTATAAAATTCAAGTAGCTCTGTTAAATTAGTCTCGTGAATTCGGAATAAGTCTATAAAAAGTCAGTTTAATATAAATAAGCAGGTGAATCCTGCACCAATCCTATGACCGCATCGGTAACAAGGGGTACTACCCCTTTACCCTTAGGGGTAGCCAGTTGGTCGATTGCGATGTTTCAGGAGCTAAATCTATTTTGAACTGTATCAATCTATGGATTCTCATCAAGTTCGCCATGGTTTTGTCTTTACTTACCTAGACGCGAATTTAGCCTGCCGACGCTGTACTTTGTGTCTTTATAAACTTATATCTCTAACCCACGGCTAAATTATATCCTATAACTAAATATATTTCTTTCTCACAATATCAAGCGTTTTCTTTACTAAGACTCGAATAAATTTTATCAAAAATCTTTAGAATCTACAGTGATTCTACATTATATCAATGTAGCACCAAAACATATCAAACGATCAACTGGCATCCCTTACTAGACACTCAGCGATGAAAACGCGGAAGTTAACGAATGATACGACGCACACAACAAAAGGCTATAAAAATATACTCTCGTGCTGCTGTGTGTGTGTCCTCGGGTCACAGGGACGAGGAGATGTGGCACGCGGTGTCGCGCTTAGCATAGCGTCGTTATACTTGCTTGCATCTATTAACATGTTGGCAAATAACTTCAAGTGCAAGAAGGGCAAAGGTATTTCTTTATGTTTTTGTCCCGCTTGTATTTTAAGTTATCGCTATATTATTACTATCGCTAAAAATCCCATATAGCTAACTTTTTAAAATAGGTTATCACAATCAGCTAATGCATTGCAAAAAATGAAGATAGAACACAAAATAATGTCGTTTTTTAGTTTATTGATATAATTTTGTAGGTTTCGTCATTGAAACCTTATAAATTGTAATTGAGAAAATTATCACCAAGGTTTTTCGAGTATAAAATAAAAGGCAATACTTGGTTATTTTTTCTTCTTTTAAATGATGGCTTCCACCGATATTACAGTGATCCTGCCATTGTCATGGTCTGAAGAGACAAGTTGGGTTGTACTGTCGGTAAAATACTTAGTAAATAAGTATGACCACACAAACGTCATACATAGTTAACGAAGTCATCACGTAATGTGTACAATATTACACCAGATTCAATCGTACAATATAAATTGCAATAAATGAATTGAAATTGAGATTGCGGTAGTGAGACTTCAAATTCAGGCGGGTGTAAAATATTACAAATGTGTCAGTTAATTTTGACAAATAACTGTCAAAATTTCAACCAATCAAAGCATATAGTGAAGGTTGATTGGAAGAGATTGCATTAGCAATAAGGCTAATTATGTATCTTTGTTTTTGTTTTAAATCTTTTTAAATTGTGCGAGCTTAAAATTTACTGCATGCTGTGTTGTATAAATTTACTACTTCGATATTCGCGGCATTCTTTTCTCAAAGTTTTATAACAACCTATTTGTAAACCAATTAAAAAACAAAGTCTGCATTTGTTTTAGACATTTTTGTTATAATTTGTTTAATGTAATCATCATTGTTATATTTTGACAAATTGGCATTAATGCTACATGGATCAAAATAAAGTGGGAATTGTACATATTGTTTGGTGCAATAAAGAGTACTATTTTGTAATATGAGCAATGTAAATGTTGATCACCTTCAACATTTGCAACGGAACGAAACCATATCTCCCTCGCCCTGTGACCCACATACAGTGAGTGTCGTGACAACAATTAGTCTACAGTTACAGTTCAGGCCGTCACTGCGCGACCACGCCAGACCCGTTCTCGCGAGCCTCCTGAAAATATACAAACTTATTATATCAAGCGATTCTATGTTTTTTAAGCTTTTGCTTTAGTTATTTTGATGACAGGTATGAGACTTATTTATTTCGATGTAATGTCGACTTTTGTGGGGTCCTGTCTATGAATGAGAGAACCGAGGGAATATTATAGTCGAGACACGTTTTTTTATACATTTCTTTAAATCATTATAAAGGAAAACGCGTAGGGGTGTATTAAATGAAACACATTCGGTGTAGGTTCGTAGGTAACTGATGATAAACTGCTCTTAGACTGTTCAAAATGAAGCTTACTAAAATACACTTGTATTGCGTAAATTGAGTATTGTACCAACCTGTAGTTCCTTCCCCGCTGCATCGGCGTCGTGAGTGATGTGAGTGAGTGTGGGAGTGGGAGTGAGTGTGGGGGTGAGTGTGGGAGTGAGTGTGGGCGCTAGTGTGGGCGAGGGCGGCGCACACAGCGTGGTCCACTCGCCGTCCGGTGAGTACAGGCACTCCACGCACCACAGGAACTCCTAGAATGGACAATGTATTATAAAAACTATTAAGCGGAAGACTTCGAACACAAGTTTTTTTACCAATATAAAATATATTTTTTACACAAATTTACAAGACTTAAAGACTTTTAGACATTGTTCACCTTGTGTGGTTCGTAGTAAGTTATAATGTGAATAATATTTTCATTTATTAAACAAAGTTTTCAAATGCTAGTGACACTGTTTAGGGATCACGAGTGTAAATAGGCTGCGGCGTTCGCGCGCCCAAACCGTATGCCGACTGGCAATGTCATTGTATTAAAACGACTATAACTGCCGGGCATAAGCCTCTCTGTCTACGCCGTCCTTCCCTATTCTGAGCCACCGTTACCCAGTTATCGCCAGTGACTTATCTAATATAATCGACCCTTCAAATCGCCAGACGTCCAGTACATCACTCTTCAGCTTTATCTGCCTCTGTGGTCCAGTGGTTAAGGCATTTGCCCGTAGACCCGACCGACCTGTTGGTCCCGGCTGCCACCTGGTAGAGGTTACCTTCCCGTCGAACCCGCCGGCCGCGTACAGCACGTGCCCGAGCACGGCCAGCCCGAGCGCGGCCCGGCTCCAGCCACTGCCACCGACCGTGTCGTTACCTTCCCGTCGAACCCGCCGGCCGCGTACAGCACGTGCCCGAGCACGGCCAGCCCGAGCGCGGCCCGGCTCCAGCCACTGCCACCGACCGTGTCGTTACCTTCCCGTCGAACCCGCCGGCCGCGTACAGCACGTGCCCGAGCACGGCCAGCCCGAGCGCGGCCCGGCTCCAGCCACTGCCACCGACCGTGTCGTTACCTTCCCGTCGAACCCGCCGGCCGCGTACAGCACGTGCCCGAGCACGGCCAGCCCGAGCGCGGCCCGGCTCCAGCCACTGCCACCGACCGTGTCGTTACCTTCCCGTCGAACCCGCCGGCCGCGTACAGCACGTGCCCGAGCACGGCCAGCCCGAGCGCGGCCCGCGCGCGCCGCAGCGCCGGCCCCGCCACCCACGCCTGCCCGCCCGGCTCCAGCCACTGCAACACCACGATACGACCGATGGCATTACGGTATTTCCCCAAAAACAACGTAAGTTACATTTGGGAATTAGCTTTCGCCCGCGTGAATTTCCCTCAAGAACAGTGCTATTTCCCGGGATGAAAGGCCCCTATGTCCTTATCAATACTTTACACCAGATAGGCAAAAAATAATCAGATTAATAACTAAGGATTGCGATGACACTTTGTTATCTTCAATCGTGATTGCAAGTTTTTGGAGGGAAAGTAAACCGTCGCTATGTCCGCGCTGTATTTAATTTCCAAAACTTAGGTTTTTTCGAGTATTTGTGTATAATATTGGCGGATTATTATTCGCAAAATGTTCATGAACAAGCGTGAGTGTTGGGAAGTGGTACAGTGTTGATTGCGTGACTTTTTATCTTTGTCACCAAAATCTCCAAGTTATATAGCTAAGTGAAATTTTTCTTCCGCTTCACTTATCTATCTGACTAGATTACTTACTTGACTGGACTAGATTACTGACTTGACTTTTTGACTTGATTTGACTAAAAGTAGGATTGAAGAACATTAATCAATTCAAGAAAGGCCTTAAAGGACTAGTTTCCATGGCCGTATAAAGTATTATAAAAAAAAAACGTAATTGCAGATTACACAAAGTAATCTTGTAATCGTAAATTTTTCATAAAATCAAGTGTCCCAACATTTTTCATTTTCTGTTCTCAATCACTTTTAAAACTATTCTTTGTACTCCTATTCTAATAAAATCTTATTTTTTCTAATTTACTTTATATAGAGCAATACGAAGTAGGGATGCAAATAATACATGATGTTAAAACATCGATGTTTCAAGTTTCAAAATATCGATGTTCTAACATCGATGTGAGAGATGTCGCATCCCTAATACGAAGTAGAACGTAGTGTTGTGCACCGACCTCCGTCTTCCTGAGCGAGGCGGCGCCGTCGGAGCCGCCGACGGACACGAGCCGCCCGCACCACTCCGCGCCGCCCATGGAGCGCCGCGCGGTCGGCAGCGGCGGCCCGGGCTGCCACTCGCCCGCCACTCCCGCCACTCCCGCCACTCCCGCCACTCCCGCCACTAGCGACAGCCGCTCCGTGCTCGCCAGGCAGCGCCACGCGTCGCAGCCGCCCAGCGCCCACAGCGCGCGCTCCCACACCACGCACGCGCATTGAGAACGACCTGCGCATCGCAAACACCGCGACGTTTGTGATACTACTCCTTAAGCCGACTAGCGCCACCAATCATCTTATTTCTTTTACTTTAAAATCAGATCAAATTGAAAAAAAGGCAGGTCGCTAGTAAATAACTTCTAATATTTTTGATATTACTTTTCATTATTTTATTCTTAATACAAAGTAAAAGTATCTAATAACCGCCAAAAATGGCCGCTATGGCGGTTATGAGTTTTTTTAAATTAACAAAATTAAAAATAATCTATCCATATAGCGTATAAACCGCTGTAAGTCTCTGAGAAATTGAATGTCCCGTTGTCTTTCTCATGCTACAACATCAATTGAAAGTTCCGTGAATAGTAAAAACTAAATAATATACCAATAGGGAAATTAACAGACTACCATCAAATGGACAAACCCTTGCTAAAATGACGATGAAAATATATTAACTCACTAGTAGTAAGAGGCGGCGCGTCAGTCCAAACATCTTCCTGAGGGTTGTACTTGTGTACCAGCTTCAAGCTGCGCCCGCCCGCCCACCCCCCCACCACGTACAGCACCCCGCTGTGCTCGTCGGCGGCAGCGGCAGCGTGCGACCTCGCCAGCGGCAGGCGCGCCACGGGCTTCCACGCGCCGCCGCCATCCTGGTCCGGCCGGAACACGTCCACGGAATCCAACTCCACGTGGCCGTCGCTGCCGCCTATTATGTATACTTCGTCACCGAGCCGCGCCGCAGGGAATCTATGGAGGAAATAAATAGGTACATGTCGCGTCATGCGAGATGAACGCTTGCGGCGATTTATCAATGTATGCGGTGAGCGCGGTGGCAGGTGTCTTCCGGTGCACGCGATTGGTTCGTTAGCTTCTCGTGTTGCGCAAGTTTATACCTCCGCTCTCCTCCATCTTTTTTTTTAATGACGCGACCTGTATGTAATGTAAAAATTATTTTATTTTATCTGTGTGAGTGAGTTTCGGACCATTTCGGTAAGAGCATGGTCGCCATTAGTGAAACTTCGTGATCTTAATGTTTTGGAAGGCAAGTAAAGCTGTTATTAGTCCTGTATGTTATCGCTAAATAAAATATTATCTCTAAGGCGCTATCTCGCTAGGCTAGGATGATGTGCGTACCTGGCGCGCGCGCTGCGCATGCGCGGCACCTCGCTCCAGGCGTTGGCGGCGGGGTCGTAGGCGGCGGCGTCCTGCAGCACGCGCGCGCGGTCGTACCCGCCGCACGCCAGCAGCCGCCCGCGCAGCGTTGCCGCGCCGAGCGCGCACCGCCCGAGCGGCAACCGCGCGCGCCGCTCGCCGCCCGCCGGCTCGCCGCCCAGCACGCCGCCGCGCGCCACGCCCGCGCCGCCCGCGTCCCGCCACGCCGTGTGCGCCAGCACCAGCGCGCCGCGCAGCGCGATCAGCGCGTGCGACGTGCGCTGCGCTGCGCCGCCGCTCAGCTTGCGCGCCGCCAGCACCGACCACTCCGACACGCCTCCGACACGCGCTGTCCTGTTGCAAAATAAATAACGCTTTTGAGATGCAGTCACATTGCTATTCTCATCTAATGAAATAACAAACTATAATCCTTGTTCCGATCATATCTGGTGTTACACACCTGGCAGGCCGCTCCCTGCCGTCGCGGTCGTCCCGCCGCCGCTGGCAGTCGCGCTGCGCCGCCTCCCGCCGATACTCCTGTAACTCGGGCAGATCCGCGCCATGCTCGGGCAGCTCGCCGCAGTCCCGCAGCGACCCGCCGCCGTCCACGAACAGCAGGTGTGTGCGCGAACAGAGCTCCTCCAGCTGGGAAGGGAATCATACATTGTCACAATTACATGTAAGTGTTTCGTATCATCATTGATCAGACAGCTTATGACGAAACTCACGTCTCGGTGCGCGTTGTCCTTCAGCCAAGATAGCGCGGCGTCGGCGACGGCCACGGGCGTCTCCTCGCCGCCCTCCGCGCTGCTCTCGCGCAGCATCTCGATGCGGATCACGGGCAGCGTGCCCACCGCGCCCGTCGAGCACAGCTCCTCGAACTGCAGACGGAGACACACATGAGTCGCGGGCCGCTAGAGCGGGCGGTGTCGTGCGTCGGTCGTGTGTACTCACGTTCTGCGCGATGTACTGGTCGAGCGTGGCGAGGTGTTCGGGCGCGAGGTCCGGCAACGCCCGCAGCTCCAGCGCGCGGTGCGGCGCCAGCGAGCGCAGCAGGCGCGCGGCCAACGCGGCGCGCAGCGGCTCCACGCGCAGCCGCCACGCGGCCACGTACAGACGACGCGCCAGCGCCGCCTCGCGCAACACCACTCTATACAACGATACCATCATTGTGTCTGTACTACCCAACCCCCAGACGACAAGTTTGTGGCGGCGGCCATCTTGGACCGACCGACCGAATTTTAATTATTATTTCCACATTTTAGAGTAGTTTACCTGAATACGAGTGAGTAGTTTTATGTCGTACATAGGTACGTAAATGAGTAGTAAATGAGTTATTCTGTCGAACTAGAGATCCGCCGAACGAGTGGATATCGAATAAGACTTCGTCGAAATAGGGTTTTTTAGGGTGTGTTTTGTAGAAACATATTGTCGGACTAGTGTAAGGCGATTGTATGTTTTTTTCAGACCAATGGGTCGTCAAAATATTGTTTACTACTCACTTGCCGGTGTAAGCATATTCGACGAGCTCCTTCAAGGCATCGGGCTCCACATCGTCCACTCTGAACGCCGGCGCGGCGTGCGAGGCGGAGGGCGGCGCGGCGAGCGGCGCGGCCAGCGACTCCAGCAAGTACGGCGACGCCGCGGCCAACACCGCGCGGTGCGCCGCTATCTCCGCGCCACCCGCCACTAACAACACGTCGTAGTATTGCCGGGACTTGCGTAACGCGTTCAGTGCAGCGAGCGCCCGCGCCGGCGCACCTTCGTCGATCACCGATAGCTCCTCCTCTAGTGCGGATGCTGCTTCTTCGCCCTCGCTGTCGTCACCCGTGGCCACTGTTCAACGAATGTTTATTTCATTCCTTAATGATATGTCATCACATCACGTATCCCAAAACGTATTTAGTTGGTTCGGATCCCGGACAAATAAAACAGTGCTTATACGTACTTATTACGTGTCTGAAATCCCTAAAAAGGATAATCAAAACAAAACAGAAATAGCTAAATATTTCTAAAGGTTGCCTTGAAGAAATTGCTGTTAGCGATAGGGTCGCTTTTTGCGCGACGGACGGATAAAGGAGACTTAGAACTAACAGGGTCTTGCTTTCGTGAGATTTTTGTTAGGGATTTGGATAGGTACGAATCCCAAAAAAGTGATAAATGAGCATGCCTTTATTACAGGTTAAATACCTAATTCTTATGAGGAAGAATAATGCCTATCAAACTTAAATCAATTTAATGAAATTGGGTACAGAGATAAATTTGACCTTGGAGAAGACATGTTATAGCAAGGTTGAATATTCGGTGGTTCGATACTACGTCAACACGTAAATATAGGAATAAGATTTGAGAAATAAACTGCGGTTTCTTCCAAATTGTAACGAATAAACGGTCTGTTACAAAAATACAAGTGTATTATTAATAGAAATAAAAAGAACTGTGAAATAGAAAATAATAATATGTAAAAATTACGTTTGAGGACGGGATTGATATTCTTAGTTTTTCCAGCGTTGTATGCCCCTTGATAGTCCTACACTGGCGGATCTGCGGGCAACAGCTGCTAGTCAACAATGATTCTTAACAACTAAAATAAGGATAGCTCATTGGTTTTCTCAATAAAATGAGCATTAACAACAGCCCGGAATTCGCTTTGCTAAGATTAAAAGGCGATAATTTAGTTAAATGGCTGTTGTACTCTATTTATATTGTGTTCGCGCAAAATGTTGATGGTTTTACGTCAATGGATGCTAGGACTCAACTCGGAGCCAAATAAATCACATATAGTACCTACAGCTTTTAAGCATTTTAAACCATGGGTCGTCTGTATATCGCAAATGATATTTGTAGATATTGCGTGTGTATTTCATTCCATTTTAAATTGCCAAAGAATATTGTCGGACAGGCGGATTATATTTATGCTTAAAACCTTACGTCCTAAAGTAGTACGAAGCTATAAACTAACTAGTTTTATGAACAAAAGACCTCGTGAAGAAGAGCCCATCAAAAATATCATTATTTTCGTGTAGGGGTTCTTCGGAAACGCCTCTCGGCCTCAGACGTGGCTCCTTTAACCACTACCAGATGGCAGCCGGGACTTCCGAAGCACGGGATCATCTATTTTATCAGACAATCAGGTGTTCACGCCAGCAATGTCCAAACTAAATCACTGGAGCAGTAGCCAGTTCGCCGAAAAAAATCTAAATTGGGCGGTCTCGAAATTGAGGCTTTCAAAGAATTTAGCAACGCAACAAATAAACAAAAGAAAGTTTACATATGGGGAGCTGTATCGGTAGGTATGCATGTGATTATGATAACCGAGAGGCATTAGCGACGATAGATAACAATGATAAAATTGTCGCAACGACGAAAATAAGCAATGTAATAGTAAAATGCAGGAACGCAATAGCACTACCACGAAAAATATAAATTAACATGCAGTGTTGAGGTTCTAAAATGTTTAAACGAACGACACGCATGCTAAAAGCATACTGATACGAGATGTCGTGGTGAGCAGTGAGCACGAAAATGGTACTTATTTTTTTTTAATAATTCTTTAGCATGGGGCAAGGGCATATCTAAACACAATAAAACATTTTTGTTACCGCGAGCGTCTGCGACCATCGCAATACTGTGTGCGACTGTACAACGGAGGAATCTCGAGAGTTCGCATTACAAATCAGGTGATAGACTGCAAAAAAACTTGTAGAAAATGCTAAGTCACCGCAACAGCCTCGATTGTTGATGAAGTAGTGACGTCGCGAGGAGGCGCGGGGCGGGGCGGGGGCCGGGGAGGGGCACAACACGCCGATTAATTCATTCGCAAGGACGCCCGGTAAAAAGCTGACAAGACAAAAATAAAACCGGACAAGCGCGAAACGGATTCGCACGCCCCGGTACTATAACAATTAGTGTTTTCTTGTACAATGTCAAAGTACAAATAAAGGGTTTTCAAGTTCTTTGCACCTACTTTTATCATTGCGACGGCTGGTGGCTTTTAAAAACAACTTTAGCCGCTTCTTCTCCACTTGCGCTTTGAAAGTGGCGGTAAACCTAAAATAAGTAACAATTGACGTCAATTAGTTGTTATACGGCTTGGGTTGGGAAGCAACCGGGACAACGCTTAGAAAAAGAGACATCGGCGATGACCGGTTTCGATGACGACGGCCATCCGGTCCCTAATCGTGGAATTTTTAAACGATTACGTGGCAGTCAAGCCTACGGCTATTGGGTATTCTGTGCTACGGCCAGAGAAAGACAGGCTCACCATAGCCCATTTACGATCGTGATAGTGTCGCTACCGCGCTGATAATACTCATGACCTAGGATGTTTCGCGACAGTACCTAGTATAGTCATTTTCTCTGCCTCTCACACTTCAAACCGGAACACAACAACGCAATTTGTTCAAAGGTGAAAAATGTTTTCTCAAGCCGACCTTGACCGTGTAGCGGATATATATCTAACAAGCTAGGCTGCGAGCGAAGGCGTACCTACAATCAATAAGCGAGATGGGTCGTTCAAGGTATAACTACCGCAATCAATATTACCTACGTCAGCAAGAAAAAAAACTATATTTGAACGATTTAACTTTAACTCGAATGGGGCAGCGAGGTTTGCCTCCGATAATAAAGGTCTCCACAAACCAAAAAAATGTCCTAGGATGCTAGAATATAAATGCTCGATGGTCCGAGGCACTTGGGCACATAGCATCAAACGATGGTCATTGGGGCAGAATATAAAAGATTGGCTCTCGCGCTAGTAAAAATAAGTCTGTCTACAAGATTCAAACCACCATAAACAAACGTGTGTTAGTGGAGACAAACAAACTCCGTTTCAACATTACTACACCAATATTTCATAGATACTGTAGTACAAACAGATGACATGATCTGTAAGCATAATGACATCAAATAGTGTATGTGTGAGTGACCAGTCCCATTCTCATATGACAACAACACCATATTATTGTAGTAGTTAACAACTGCTGAGTGTCATCATAACTAAAGCAAATAGCATTTTCCTCAAGTCAGCTGATTTAGTATTGTCACATAACAAGTATAGTCGGTCGTCGGAAGATTATTGCAAGTGTTCAATGTGATAGTCACATCCCTCACTCATACGACGACAAGGAAGACAACATGGTTTCCCAATTAAGAACACAACACCCCCTCCATTCCTCACCTTGAAATATTAAAATTTAATTTAGGTATTAAAGAAAGGTCTAAACTAGGTAGGTACACAGAAATTCTTTCTGGCTGGTATTGAATTCCACCATTAGACGTGATTTATCATTCTGAATTAAAATCGTTGGACAGCTTGACTTAGTGCCTGAGGATGTCTCGTCGTCAATGCAAGGATATCGTGTGTGACTCTGCAACCTATTGGTGGCCAGCATTGCTGGGATTGACATTGGAGTTGGCGCCGGCCGGCGCAGGAATATGTTTAGATATAAGTATGCACCTATTTATATGTTGGTCGGACATATCTCCACCTTAACCCTAACCAATACATGTTAACCATACCTATCTGCACATTAACTGGTTTGATATGAATCACGTTTTCTATGCTTATGGCTATTATTGATGTATTAGTAATGCTTCTTTATGCACAATGAACATTATTATTGTGTTGTAATGCAAAACTATGCGATATACTATCAGCAGGTATTTTATAAATATAATTTAAAGTGCATTTAATTAATAACAACACACAGGTCTCTGTGGTGATCTGTTAATTATGTTCCATATTCCACAAATACATTTACTGTCATTGTTCTAGAGTTCTACTGATTGTATTCCTAAATATATGGCTTCGAAGCCACAGATAAGTTGATCTGTGCTTCAAAGCCCAGGTATCAATGCAATATCTAATTGAATATTGTTCATTCATTCGTATAGTGTAAATTACAAGGTCATTTTGCACTGCCCACCCTGTCAGACAATTAGGAACCACAGAACTTTTAACAACCACTAGGTGGCAGAATGGCTTAATGTGCCTTTGAAAGCCCAATCTGACAATTTGGGAAATTCATTCATGAAAGCCTATTTAAATATTGTTAAATTAACATTTGCCATAATTTTATGCCATCTAGATTCCAATATTTTTTGTGCCAGATTTAACTCTCGGCTACCAAGAGCTTAGTTTCTTCTTTTTGTGTCAGTGTCAAGCTTCACAGCCATACATAAACTAAACAGACGGTGAGTTGTCCCAGATATTTTAAATAGTAACAAGTTTATCTTACAAAACTGTGACAGTCCACCCTTACACATTAGTACTGATAACTGCTTACATAAAATAATACCTTTGAAAAAAATTAAATTTACTTCAAAGTATGTGCGAACCCGTTAGTATTTGTAAGTTGTGTTTACTTTGTCAAGGTTATACTGAATTGTTTTATTAAATGTTGTGATTTTTCATACTAATCTTAAACAAAAGACAATATGTACCTAGTATAAATAAATATATAGGGATAAGTCACACAGATCAAGTTAGCCCCAAAGTAAGTTCAAGACTTGTGTTATGGGACACTAACTCAACGATACTATATTTTATAATAAATACATATATAGATAAACATAATAATGGTGCCGATAGTATTTGTTTCTGAATAAATACAGATTAATATTTTATTACTTATATGAAGTTAAGGTTGACATCGTCCAGGTTAGTCACTTGCACTCCAGTAATGTATGTACTGAACCAACACAACCACATTATGTTATGTTCATGTCACACATAAACACTTGTAAGTATCCTGTGTCTGTTCACTGATTGAAGTCAATTGTCAATATTGGAAACAATCATTTGATGGCCACTGTAAGATTCAATCGAGCCAATGAAATTATGCACCTAATTAACATAGCAACAGGGTAGATAAGTGAAGAAAAACGGTACTCACCATCTCCGTTGCGATAGTCTTCCTGAGGTTTCATGTCGGCCGGAGCGCGTCGTTTTGTCTTTCACGACCGCACCTGCACAGAAAGCGGCATGGTCAAGGATGTCACTCACGGTCAGATCCATAACCAGATCAAGGCATGCACGTGGATGATGCCGAAGGCCGCGACGCAGTTTTGGGGCAGTCACATGGCCGACGTAAACAAACGGGGCGACCCACCTGATGCGCGCCTGCCGCTGCTGCTGCACTATCCGTCCTCACCGGCGACACTGACAGACAACGCCTTCTACTTTAATCAAATTAAACTCATTACGCGGCCGCTCGCTCGCCAGATAAATGCGGACGCGACGAGAATTCACCAAACCATACAACACCTTGTTTTGAAATTGAACTTAGTAAATTGTGACATTGACAGATCGATCTAGTAGAGCAACACGACAGCACGCTGCACGAGTCACGACCGACGGCAACGGCACATTTTTGGATGCGTTCAGGAAAAGCAAATTAGCTCGAAATGTCTAGTCTGGCTTTTAGCGTTTTATATACATTTATATGTGCTTTTAGTATGAATAAATAAAGATGATTATTAAGAGATTTTTTTTACATCGTCGCCTACTTATTGCGAGAGAAATAATGTGTTTTTAACCGACTTCAAAAAAGGAAAAGGTTTCTCAAATTCTACCGTATAGTATTGTATATTAACTTGCCCAGTTCAAACTTATCTTAATAATCTTAATAATGTGAATCAGGTTGATGAAGATGATTATGATTGATTTTAAAGTGCATCTAAACTTGGCATTGGATTGGATTTCAACCCATTTTTAGGCGAACAATTAGCCGATAGGACCTTGCCCTTTATTAGCAGGCTGATTTTGGTGGGCTTTCAATCCTTTTTTTAAGAAATTGTATCTATTTATATACAAGCTTTTATTTACTTTCACCTGTCCCGTTGTCTGTAATCAAATCTTGCAAGTTAAATATGACCCACTTCCCGGTTTCCGATTGAGCTAAAATTTTGTTTGCATGTATAAATCGAATGACAATGCAATATTATTATGACATAGAGCTGATAATGGAGCTGGAGCTGGTGGCCATAGGATCTCCGTAATTAAATGATGCAACCCCATCGAGTTTGGGCTTATTTGTTTCGTCTTGACGAGTACTTTGATACTATAAGGTAATCAGGGTCTGATGATGGAGCTGGAAGGTGGCCATAGGAACTCCGTAATTAACCGACGCAACCCCATCGAGCTTGGGCTCGTTTGATTTGTCTTGACGAGTACTTTGATACTATAAAGTAACCAGGGTCTGATGATGGAATTGGAAGGTGGGTTCAGGTCAGTGAGTGAGTGAGCCAGTCAGTGCTAAAATTTGCTGTTTTCACAGGGTCATATTTCAGGACCTACTGAAGCTATATCTATGAAATTTGGCATTCTACATTAATACTAGTATATGATTACATAGGTACAATTTTATCTTTGTACCTATTTGCAATAGGCACTGAGCTACAGAGGGGTCAAAAATGGCTCGAAACGGTTCATGTAAATAGTGCACGGCATGCGCGCGGCCTGTTACTGGATCTTGGCCTGCGCACTACCGTGCGCTTAGATAAGGAATATTCAAAGGAGTTAAAAATCACAAATAAATATTTAGGTAAGGAATCTCATAACTAAGTAAATAAAAGATAATTTGGTGCATACATTTATTTAATACATAATTAATTGTTTTTATATATTATGCTAAAATATAACTAAAATAAATACTTTCTTACCTACATTTGTAATTTACTGTAATATTCCAAAAGTAAGCTGTTTTTACTTATAGATAGGAATTTTAATATTATAAATGCGAATAAGAGTTTTTCCGTTACGTTTTTAAACGTGAATAACAATCGATTCAGGTGGCCTACTACCATCTCTTATAACCATGCAAGAACGAGTGAGTAAGCGAGACAGCGCAATACATGATGTAAAGCGACATCTCCCTTACTATATCGTTCTTGTATGGTTTTAAGAGATGGTGGCAAGCCAGCTGATAAAATCTGGTATGGAGAAGATAGCCAAACGGGGTTGGCAAGCTCGAAACTAGTGAGTACGCGAGATGGTGCAATACATGATGCAAGGAGACATCTCTCTTACTTGATCAATCGCTTTTGCATTGTTTTCAAAGATGATAGTAAGAAGGCAGGCCTCAAAACAACGAACCACAAGTACTTAAGTAGGTAGTTATCATTGGCGACGAGAGTGAATCTTTTTGTGTCCGGATAATGTACTGTTATCAGCAAAACGCTTGTGGCATATGTCACATTCATAAGGTTTCTCACCAGTGTGAGTTCTTTTGTGTCTTGATAAACTACTAGTATTATAGAAGCGCCTGTTGCAAACATCACATCCATAGGGCTTCTCGCCAGTATGAGTTCTAAAGTGAACCACTAAGTTAGTCTTTTGGTTAAACTGTTGTTGACACACTTCACATTTATAGGGTTTCTCACCAGTGTGAGTTCTTTTGTGTCTAGATAATGTACTGTTGTCAGCAAAACGCCGGTGACACACTATACATTCATAAGGTTTCTCACCAGTGTGAGTTCTCTTGTGTTTTGCTAAACTAGTTTTATTAACAAAACGCCAATAACACACGTCACATTCATAAGGTTTCTCGCCAGTGTGAGTTCTAATGTGAATTAGCAAGTTATTCTTTTGATTAAACTGATGTTGACACACTCCACATTCATAAGGTTTTTCGCCAGTCCGAGATTTTATTACTAACTTACTCTGATGAGTTATTTCAAGCTGGCACACATTACATATATAAGGTATCTCACTAGTGTGAGTTTCCATATCAAACCGTCGCTGACAAACGCTACATTCGTGCTGAACTGACTCTTGTCGACACTCGCGCTGTTTCCTGTTGGTTACACTTCCCATAGCTTGCTTCAGTTTGCTAGCCCTCGGTGTCTGAGATGGAGCGACATCTGTGGATATGTCATATTTTATTAAAAATATATTAATTAAAACTTACTTAATAAAATACTTATAATAGGTGGACTTAAATCATAGAATTTGGAAGCGCGCGGCTTTAAGGCATTTTTTTAAATCTATGACTTAAATGCATTTATTTTATTTCGAAAGACAAAAAGTTTCTTTTTTATCGGGTCTGTTAGTGGCTAACACTGACTGAATTTATAAGCTGAATCGAGTTGACTTAGCTTGCGACAAACCATCTAGCAATAGCGGCCGGGATCATTTTACACGCATCGTAGCACGCAGAACCTCATAACAACAATAATCAAAGATAATAACATGTCATTAGTGGCCAGTCTAAGTCACGTTGTTTTACGTGCAAACATTTCACAGGCTCACCAGGGGGCCCATCGTGCTCCTTGACAATAAAGATGAAGGTAGAGACACTATAGTTTTATAGAAAAGATCTTTGACTCGATGCGGTTAGTTTCGTTTACTGGAAAATTATGGAAATGAAAGAGAATGTGTTGCGAACTTTCCGTCTGTGCTATATACCTAAATGTGAAAGTCTGTTTGTAACAGGCGGTTGAGCCGTAAAAGCTTACAGCTCAACCGCTGGATCGATTTTCATGAAATTTGGTATGGATATAGTTGAAGACCGGGGGGTCAAACATAGGCTACTTATTGGCGCGATATAAGCGAATAACATGCGGGCGGAGACGCGGACAACAACTAGTCTGATATAAAAATTATAAATCGATTTAGGGGTTTAAGCTTGATACTGGCTGACTTTACGTAAAAAAATTAAGATATAAATCGATTCATCAAGGGTAATAGATAGGCAGTTCTTTTTCTCATTTATAATATTACTTAGTAGGGATGGGAGGGATTTAAAGATTGAAAAAATAAAAAATTAAAGGAATAATAGTTTATTTTGAGCATTGCTCTTAATAAAATATACAATTTACATTAGAAATTAGAATGATTTATATAAAAAATAAATAAACTTATTAAATATAATTCAAAATCTAAATGACAAAAAATTAAATACAAAATAATGTTAGTTAAAATTAAAATCTGTACAAGTCAAAATAAAATAATTAAAAAAATAATAATAACAAAATCAACTGATTAAAACTGTTTGTGAATTTCTGGAACGACTAGATCATGGATAAATGCAATAGAAAAAAAATACTTGACAATTGTAAAATGATTAATTTGAATTACATGATTAGGCTAATGTGTTTGTACTAAATGTATTATAACAACCTATGTTACAACATTTATGCAAATAAAATGATTTGATTTGTAAACTGTAAATACATGTAATACTATTTTAAAGAATACGTCAGTCCTTTTTTGTCACTGTGGAAATTCATTACGCAATAAACTTGATGAAACAAAATAATTAAAAATTGTAGAATGACAAATACATAAAAAAATTGTAAAAAACCTTATTAGCTCGATTCATCAGTTTGACCGTCGTATTTATTTTAAGAGAAACAGAAAACAGTAACATATTAAATGCTTGTTTCTTTAAAAAGGTTAATAATTGTAGCGATTTGAGCAACAGGTGAAAAAAGGGTAATAAATGATTGCCGGTTATCAAAAACACACCCAGGTGAATAAAGGTATAAACCAATTTTAGAGCAATCTTGCAGATCTCCGAGCTCTACACTCGCCGCCATGGGTTTTAATGTGCTTTATTAAAATCAGTTTGGTACGGAAACGACGTCGACACGAATCACATTCCGGTTTGTCACCGGCGTGCCCTCGCAAATGACAACTTAAACTATACCTTTTACTGAACCCCCGCTGGCAAACATTACATTCGTAAGGTTTCTTGCCAGTGTGAGTGTTTAAATGTTCTTTCAAAATTGAGATTCGCGTGTATTGTTTTTGACAAATATTACACTCGTATGGCTTCTCGCCAGTATGACTTTTAGCGTGGCGTAATAAAGTAGACCTTTGAGTAAAGCGCCGTCGACACACGTCACATTTGTATGGTTTCTCACCCGTGTGAGTAATGATGTGACGCAATAAAGAATACTTTTGAGAAAATCGACGTTGGCATACATCACATTGATAAGGTTTCTCACCTGAATGAGATTTTACATGAGCATTCAAAATTTCGATTCGCGTGTAGTGCTTTTGACAAATGTAGCATTCGAACGGTTTCTCGTCAGTGTGAGTTTTAATGTGACGTAATAAATGGGACTTTTGACAAAACCGACGTTGACACCGATCACACCCATGAGGTTTCTCACCGCCGTGAGTTCTAAAGTGTATCTCCATGTCTCTCATATTTCTGAACCGTCGCTGACAAACGCTACACTCGTGCCGCCTCTGAGCAGGCCGTGAGCTCGATCGTCGACGCGCGCGCTTGGTCCTGCTTGTATTTCCTTCAGGTTGTTTTAGTTTGTCAGCGCCCGGTGTTATAGCTGGCGCGACAACTGCGAATATTTTTAAATGGATATAAATCTTTTATGGAGGCAACTTTAAATTGATGCTGCACCATGAGGAAGTATGCGAGACATTCTACTCTTCAGTAACTACATGCCATACTATTGGCGAAACTTGCAGGTATCAAATTAACAATGTAACATCTTATTGTTCCATGATTCATGTAAATAAATAATTTGATTTCATTTCAGCAAATGAAGCGTGTTTGGGGCCCAGAAACTACTTACTATATTTATACAAGTCAACGGACCTTCATTCAACGCTTTTAAAAATATATTAGACAATGAATAAAATCTTCAAACTTAAGATGCACACGCATCAGCTTCATATACTGCTAGTGTGTTTAAGAACATAAATAAATAAAGGGTTCACGCTAAAAGCGAGAATCTTGAAATTGCATACAAGACAGCAAATAAATATGAAAATCGGTATTAAAATCGGGTACACAAACGGCCCTATCGCTCCCGCCTCTCTTATATATTAATAATAATTTTACCAGGGGGAGACTTTTGCTACTGAGGCATCCAGACCACAAGTACTAAGGTTGTCCACTTGGATGCGTTACTATCACATATTTTTGCCACCAAACAGCACTATGTTGTGTTCCAGTTTGAGAGACAGTAAAATTACTGAGTAGGTACTGTCGCAAAACATCCTAGGCCACGAGTTGACAGCGCACTATCTTGTCGGTAAATAGGGAACAGTGACTGCCATCATCATCATCAACATCACATGTAGTTCTGTATGTCTATCAGTTTCAATCATTTGGGAAGTTTTCAATTAATACTTATTAAACAACTGCAAAAGTCTCACAACATAATCACAGCAAATAATAATAATAAATCACCCTTTATGATAAAAATACTGAAACAGTTAAGACAAATTTGATATAGAGGTGGTTGGGTACAAACAGAGTTATTATTGGCATCATATAACAAAATGTCATACTTTTAATTTAAGAGTCCTAACTTGGAGTAGGGGCATGCATGTTCATAACAATAGCACAGAATTAGTAATATGTAGTACTACGTAACAATAGTGTGTGACGAGTGTGGATTGACTTGGATTAGCTATTATCACAAGATGGCAGTAGCTAGGCTGTGTCAAATTCCTTTAGGTGGCCTGAAAAATCTAACAGTGTTGGCCACTAACATACCCGGATCCTGATTTCCCTGTCGACAATATCTCGCACCATGATTGTATACGCTGGGCTCTGAAGCCTCAGCTCATGATAGGAGAGGATGTAACAAAGAGCAATGAATAAATATATATATAAATAATCTGTTTCATTTATATAATATGAATCGTACAATTAAACTAGTTCAATCTTAACTATACTTACTTGTATTTGGGCTACCTCAATTTGTGTGATTTATTGTAAGTTTGAGAGTTATACATATACTATGGGATAATAACTCAACAATAGTATATAGTAGATATTTAATAGAACACCGAAGAAAGTCTTATTCTATGTTGACCTGACTGGGGTTGGATTACAGGACCTCCAGTGTGACAGTTGGGTATGATGAACATTAGGTTACAGAGGTTATAATATGAAAAAGCAAGGAAAGTGTTATACATCAGTCTCTCATGCCTCCTTAAGCAACAAACACACTGGAGGTCAGAATAAGTTCACATTCTGGTACTGCATGAAGATCGCGGCGGTGGTGTGACCACCTTTGTGTGTATGAAACAATATCACCACATACATTACAGAGATAGTGAAAAGCAGAACTCAGAAATTAAGAGTCCATAAAGGCTCCTTTACTCACCTGTCTTGAGCTGTGGCTCTTCCACATTTGCCTCTGTATTGTGCTGTGCTGCGCCCACGAGGCCATCTTCATCGATGTCCAGTTTCATGTCAAACATGTTGAAGTAATTCACATCTGGTGACTGCTGAGAGCCTGCAAATATGCAGTATTTATTACATTATTGTTAAGTTACTCAGCTGTGTTACTGCACTGGCTAAAACAAGTGTGTTGCCCTCTGTGTCTACCAAGTAGTTAGTTGTCACTGTAAAGAAAACTAATTCTATTCATAAATCTTTTGCTAATCTGTCATTCTTCTAGTTCTTTAAATTACTCGTGATAATAATAATCATCTAGGTATGCCCAAGCTACATTTGCTGGCTAAAAGAATATTGGCACATCATGTATAAATATTATGTTGAATGTACATACAATTGTATGTTGGTTTGAAAATTTATAATTTACCCTGTAAATGTGCAGAGATAAACAATAATGACATTGTTACCGTCAGACTCCTCATGATCGGAGTGAAAGTCATCAACTTCAGTTTTGACTTCAGCAGCACTCGGTTGCAGACTGGCCACACATTCACCTCTGACGCTGCTCAGCAATCCATTCGGAGCACTCTCCTGACGCTCCATGGCACTACCTGGTCTGACCTGCAGTGTTACCAATTACAATTATTATATTGATCCAGTGACTATATGTTAAAGTATAGCAAACACAAATTAGAAAGAATATATCGGAAATAAGCTCCATTCATAATATTATTACCTAAAATATGTGTTTGGTAGTAGCCAAAGTAGCCAGCTCACCCACTCGCTTGCAAAGCTAGCGTTACTCCAGCGGTAACTAAGAACTGGAAGGTAGAAGATAATGTTCTTAAACTGGTCCTCTGGTTTAATCTGTAAATAAAATCCAAAATTGTAAGTCACGGGCACGAAAATTAAAATCACAAATTAGAAATAATGTAAATCGAATAAACAGTTTTTTCATACCACGTACCACCACCAAAGAAAGAAAGAAGTAGAAATTAAAGTATGTTAATCACATGTAAATCATTGCAAAAGGTAAAGTTATTATATATCAATTTTAGTCGAAACTATTTATCCAAAAAAATAAACAAGAAATTAAAGTAAGTATTACTTTAATTTATTACCATAAAAACTATGCTTGGTAAGGTAAGAATGGTTTATTTATTCAACCTTTTCAACTGTTATAATTATAACAAACAAACTAAATAAATAAACACTACACTACGGTCACAGATAGTACTACGGTTACTGTAATGTAAAATTGTATGTAATTATCAAGAAATGAAATGTAAGATTAATCTGTCAAAGTCAAATGTCAAATAGCTGACACTGCTTTTTTAAAATTATGTTTAAGAAACGTTCAAGGAATCCGATCCTTTAAACCATCAACTTTTTAATAGACCCAAAACGAGCTAGTAAGCGAGTTGGCGCAATAGTCATGATGACATTTTTTTTATTTTATATTCATTTGAAAAAACCCATAGTTATAGAAACATCAGTGAAAGAATAACACATATAACCAAAATACTTCCCAAGAGACTTACAACAAATTCAAATTCAATTTTTTTATTTTCAATATAGGATACTAGCTGTTCCCCGCGGCTTCGCCCCGCGTGGGACTCTGTTTTATCGCGCCCAAAAGTAGCCTATGTTTGACCTCAGGTCGTTAACTACATCCCTACCAAATTTTATCACAATCGGTCCAGCAGTATAGCCGTGAAGAGGTGACAGACAGACAGACAGACAGACAGACAGACTTTCGCATTTATAATATTAGTATGGATTCTTATATCACTTATTGACGTCAATTGTTATTATTTGTTACTATTTTAAGTTTACCACCACTTCCAAAACGCAAGTGCAGAAGAAGCGGCGCCACAAACTCCACTGCAGCATTTTCTCCAAAGACGTCAATTGACATTTGAGTCAATACAGACGAATTTACATTTGCGTAAAGGTTTTTACAATAACAATAAGTTTATCATTGATTATTGAAATTAAAAAAAAAAACAAATTTACATTTTCTTATCATTTCTTGGAATTTCTTGAACGATACCAAACCACTTTTATCTAATACTGAGCGGGTGTGGTCCACATCTAGGTGTCAAAAACTGGGTGTGGTCTAAATCTCGATGGCAAACACTGGGTGTTGTCTACATCTCGGTGTCAAACACTAGGCGTGGTTTACATTTCGGTGTCAGACATTGGGTGTGGTCTACATCACGGTGTCAGGCACTGGGTGCGGTCTACACTGGGTGTGGTCAACATCTAGGTGTCAAAAACTGAGTGTGGTCTACAATTCGATGTCAGGCATTGGGTGTGGTCTACATCTCGATGGCATACACTGGGTGTTTTCTACATTTCGGTGTTAGACACTAGGTGTGGTCTACATCTCAACGGCAAACACTGGGTGTGGTCCACATCTAGGTGTCAGACACTGGGTGTGGTCTACATCTCGATGGCAAACACTAGGTGTGGTCTACATCACGGTGTCATACACTGGGTGTGGTCTTCTCGATATCAAACACTGGGTGTGGTCTACATCTCGATGGCAAAACTGGGTGTTGTCTACATCTCGATGGCAAGCACTGGCTGGGTCTACATCTCGGTTTTAAAACACTGGGTTTGGTCTACATTTCGATATCAAACACTAGGTGTGGTCTAAATCTCGATGGCAAACACTAGGTGTGGTCTACATCTCGATGGCAAACACTGTCTCAGCGGACACTCTGGGGCTGTTAATTAAAACCCAAATTTGCTGGATAACTTGGTTTATTGAATATTTACAATTAATTTTAGCTAGCACGATTAGCACTTGTACGGCTCGGTCGGTAGAGAGAATATTAAAAATGTAGGTAGTAGAATTATAAAAGTTCACTCGCGGGAAATAGCAACGATTTCAAATATCACAATGGGCGCGCCGCAACATCTTCCGGCCTCGTTGAAAGGTGAAGGCTTTCAACCCGTAGACTCATCTTCAATGGGAAGAGGACAAAGGCGAACCAATGGACGCTTCACATTTCCTCTTATTGTGTGAATATCAGCAACACGTGCAATGCCATCTGGTCCAGGGTATAACCGGATCACCCGTCCAAGACGCCAATTGAGTGGGGGTACGTTGTCCTCTTGCAAAAGAACTAGATCATTAATTTTGAGTTTAGCATTATTAGTCTTCCATTTTGTTCTTTGTTGCAATTCTGATATATACTCCGTTTGCCATCTATTCCAAAAGTGTTGTCGCATTTTCTCGATCCTCTGGTATCTCTTAAGACTAATTTCTTTGTGATTTTGTAAATTTGGCGAAGGCAACGCACTCAGAGGTCTCCCAATAATAAAGTGCCCAGGTGTGAGACAATGGAAATCATCAGGAGAAGAAGATAAAGGATAAAGGGGACGGCTATTCAAAATCGCCTCGATTTGCGCAAAAAGAGTTAAAATTTCCTCAAAAGTTAGGTGACTATTTCCAACTACTCTTTTTAAATGAAATTTTGCCGACTTGATGCCAGCTTCAAAGATACCACCAAAATGAGGACTTCGTGGGGGTGAGAATCTGAATTGAATTCCCTCTTGAATGGCAAAATGACTTAAAGGGTCTTTATTGTTATTGATAAAATCCGCAATTTCTCTAGAAGCAGCCACAAAATTTCCGCCATTGTCGCAGAATATTTCCACTGGCTTGCCTCGACGAGCTATAAATCGTCGTAGTGTCATTATGAACGCATCCTTTGACAAGTCGCTAACGGCTTCGAGATGTATGCATTTATATCGTAGGCACACAAACAAACATAAATAACACTTGATTATTTGCTGCCACGACCTTTGCGATTCAAAATATGAAACGGACCAGCGAAATCTATTCCAACCGACAAATAAGGAAAGTCAAGCGTTACTCTTTGAGGTGGCAACTCTCCCATTTTTGGGCGAAGAGTATCACCTCTAAACCTTTTGCATACAACACATTTATTGACCGTCCTTCTAGCCAATAACCTACCGCCTATTGGCCAGACTCTTTCTCTGATTGTTGCCAAGAGCAATTGTGGGCCAGCGTGCATATTTTGCAAGTGTTCCTTTTCAAAGTAAAGTTTTGTAAGATAGTGTGTTGACTGCAAAAGAATCGGGTGCTTCTTTTCATAATTATATTCAGAGGAAACTATTCTTCCGCCCACCCTTACTACATTATTTTCGTCCATGAATGGGGATAGAGATAAAATCTTAGAGCGAGAACTCAAATGTTTTCCCTTTGACAGCAAGTCATATTCAGCAGGGAATGACTGTTTTTGTGCAGCAATACATAAAAAATTAAAAGATGCATTAAGTTCATCCAGAGTTAATTCATTTAAAATTTTATTTTTTGGATTTTTTAGGTTGTGAATAAACCTATACACGTATGCTGTAGACCTTTGGAGTCTGTTCAATTTAGAAAATCTTTCAAACCTTATTATGGGTTCATATACAACTGCAGTACTGGATTTTATCTCTGGTGTGTCTGCAGCTAAACTTTCAAATATTTTATTATTATTTAATTTAGGCCATTTTGTTTTATTTTCGTATAAAAAATCTGGACCAGACCACCACATTTTTAAAGCCACTAGCCTACATGCATCAACACCTCTAGATATGAGATCGGCTGGATTTACAGCAGTTGGAACATAGCGCCACACACCAGTCTGTGTTTTTTCATTTATTTCTATAACACGATTTGCTACAAATGTCTTTAATTTAGAAGCTTCGCTACTGATCCATGCAAGCACGATGCTGGAATCGCACCAGTGAAATGTACGGTTAGGTTTATATCGTAAAGACTCTAAGACAGTGTCGCAAAGCCTGGCAGCAAGTAGGGCAGCGCATAATTCCAATCGGGGCATGGTCGTAGGTTTTATTGGTGACACCTTGGATTTAGAACACAATAAATGAACAGAGATCTCATTTTTTGAATTAATTGATCGCATATATACGCAAGCGCCATATGCCGATTGAGACGCATCACTAAAGGTATGTAGTTCTATTTCTATCGGGTTATTAGAGAGAACTAATCTAGGCACTTGAAAATTTTTAAGGTAAGTAAAATTTTGGGAAATTTTTAACCATTCTTCTTTAATATCATGTGGAACCGGCTGATCCCAATCCAGCCCTTCCTTCCACAACTTTTGCATCATTATTTTGGGCTGTATGATACAAGGACTAAGAAGTCCTAGTGGGTCGAAAACTTTAGATCCTGACAATATAATTCGTTTGGTGATTTTTTCATGGCAACCGAAATCCTTTTGAGGAAAATTTAGATTATCACTAATAGGATCCCAGCCTAGACCAAGGGTACTAGAGGAATGACTAATTGTCAATTGATCTTGCGAATTTTGTTTTTCGTTTTCTAGAACTTTAGATGAATTACTTTTAAATTTTCTTAAATCGAAACAATATTTTTTCAAAGCATTAATTACTGCCCTTTTAATATAAATCAATTGTTGCTCATCATCACTGCCCGTGATTAAATCATCGACATAAAAATCCCTTTTAATTATTGTTTCGATAAGTTCATCAGTTTGCTCTTCTCCTACCTGCCATAAGCATCGAGTACTCAAATAACTTGCACTTGCAGTTCCGTAAGTATTTAACCTCAATGTTTTGATGGGTTCAGACTCGTCTCCTCTCCATAGTATCAATTGCAGATCACGGTCGTCATTATGTACTTGCACCTGTCGATACATTTTTGCAATATCGCCGCATAAAATATATTTGTATTGTCTGCTTCTGATCAAAATGGAAAAGAGCGAGTCCTGCATATTTGGACCCACCATTAAATTATATTTTGGCTTCGTCCTTCGAGATTAGCATTATATTACTTGTAGTACCGCTAGGACTCGCCACTAACACTTGAGGGTAGGTTTTTTTTTTTTTTTTATTTGCGGTTCGATACACCGGCGCTGCACTTCAGTCGCATTTTAGTGCTCGACCACTATACACGTTATCTCAGCTCCTTTAAATTATATTTATAACAATGCCTAAAAGAAATTCTAAACATTTAGAAGAATACATTGAGAAAAAATTTAAGGAGTTGGAAAATAAACTATCACGTAAAAGACGTCGTAGACTTCCGTCGTCGTCATCATCATCGCGCTCGACATCAACATCACGCTCATCATCTCCTGCCTCAGTAGTTCGCCGGTCGGATTCTACGGGTAAGTGCTTTTAACTATTTGGTGAAAAGTGATAAATAATGAACTAATTCAATAATGCCTAATGATTTTTGCAATTTGTATTGCGGGTATGCCTGTGGGGCTACTTCGTACCATAAAATGGTGTTCCGGGTAACCAGCAGGGTTATCTGTTCACCTTTATGCTCATTCACTGAGTATGCAAAATAATCATTTTGACATTATCGCGTCCTTTATGGCTTATGCGCTATATAAAATGGAATTCCGGATAACTTGCGGGGTTATCTGTCTACCATGTAGCTGTTGCTTCGTATTTATTACACATCCTGAATACTGTAATTTGCTTACAGATCGCAACCAGGATGAGGCAGCGACGCCAGCACCAGCTGATGTTAATATTCAGTTAGAAACTGAGCCAACTGCAACGCCTATCAGTGAGCCAGTTGCCGGAACCTCGACCAGTGCAAACCAGTTAGAGGAGGCCGAAGCCGAGTCTCCTCTAGATGCACAGATTTTAGAGATTTTAGGAGTTGATCCTACAAATCCCATTAAATACAGCCAAGGCATCCAAAAAGATCTGGCTATACGTCTAGAGCATGGAGTAACGCAGGGCCTACAAAATCCTGATCGTAAAACTCTTTTAGACAAATATCTCATACCCGATAATTGTCAAGTCATTGGCGCGCCATCATTAAACCCTGAGCTTAAAGGCGCCCTTTCAGAGTTTATGCTTAAGAGAGATAAGGTGATGGAAGCCCAGCAAAAAATTACTGCAGCAGCTATATCAAGTCTAGGTCAGACTATCTCAAATTTGCTATCTAGCAAAAATAAAAACCCTGAACTATTAAGCTCGCTCATGGACACGGCGCGTTTACTCTGTGATCGGCAACATGCTGATTCGAAAACTAGGCGGCTTTTTATAATTAACGCTGTTAAAAAAGATATGAGAGAGTCACTTGAAAATTCAAAAATTGATAATTTTTTGTTCGGTCAAAATCTGTCTGACATATTAAAAACTGCTAAGGCAGTAAATAAAACTAGTTCGGATCTTGCAGTCAAAACATTAAAAACGGCACCTGCAAATAAACCGGCTCCAAAAAACTGGAAAGGTTCGCATGCGGCTCGCAAGCCGCATGCAACAGCCAATCAAAAGACGAAGGAAACTTCTGCTTCGACAAAGAATCTGCGCTCCAGCTCCTCAAAACGGTCACCGAGTCGTCGTCAGCATCGCGCTCGTCGATAGAAACCTCGGTAAAATATGCCGCCGGTAGATTAGTTAATTTTTACGATCAATGGTGCCTTATAACTGAGAATCCGATTATACTTTCATATATAAACGGGTATAAAATACCCTTTTCTAAATTAGTAGTTCAACATTGCGTTCCACCCGCTACAAATTATTCTAGCTCAGAAAAAACTAAATATTACTCTGCTATTAATAACCTTATTTCAATTGGTGCAGTAACAGAGTGTAAACCATGTAAGGGTCAATTTATATCTGGTATTTTTCTTGTACCAAAACCAAATGGCAAAACGAGGTTAATTTTAAATTTAAAGAAATTAAATGAATTCATCGACACAAACCATTTTAAATTGGAAGATTTTCGAACAGTTTTGAAGTTGGTAACTAGAAACTGTTTTCTAGCAAAAATTGATCTTAAAGACGCTTGTTTTTGTATTAAAATACATTCAGATTATAAAAAATTCTTACGTTTTCAATTTGACAATAAGATATACGAATTTAATGTTTTGCCGTTTGGTCTCAATACGGCACCTTATGTATTTACTAAAGTAATGAAGCCGGTCGCAAAACTCCTGCGCAGCGCAGGCTATTTATCTACCATTTATTTGGACGACTGGTGTCTTCTGGGCCAATCTTATGAGCAATGTCTAGAAAATGTTGTCCAAACAAGAAAACTGCTAACTGCGCTCGGTTTTATCATAAACGAGCAAAAAAGTTCCATGAGCCCAATGCAATCTTGTTTGTTTCTTGGTAATAACATTGATACAAAGGAAATGCAAGTCAGCTTACCTCTAGACAAAGTACAACGTTTAAAAAACGAAATACAACGTTTTTTAACAATAAGATCTTGCAAAATAAGAGATTTTGCTCATTTGGTCGGCCTACTTATTTCCGCCTGTCCAGCAGTTGAATATGGTTGGCTTTATACTAAGTTTTTTGAACGTATTAAATTTTTAAATCTTAATAACAATAATAATTATTATGACCATTGGATGAGGTTACCTAGTTCCATTATCCCTGATTTGAAATGGTGGGAAAATGCTATAGATAATTCCGTATGTAAAATCAAGCACGATACCTATGTTATCGAAATATTCTCTGACGCCTCAAAATCGGGATGGGGTATAGCTTGTGAGGGAGAACGAGCTAGTGGCCAGTGGAATGATGAGGAACGCAAAGAACACATTAATTATCTGGAACTTTTAGCTGCCTATTTTGGGTTAAAAATTTTCGCTAATAATTATAAAAATTGCCAAATTTTACTCAGAATCGATAATACAACTGCCATTTCTTACATAAATAGAATGGGTGGTATTCAATTCCCACACCTTAATAATGTAACAAAAATGATATGGCAGTGGTGCGAAATGCGGAACATATTTGTTTATGCTTCGTATATACGCTCATCTGAGAATATCGAAGCGGACTTTGAATCAAGACGCATACATCCAGATATTGAATGGCAATTATCTGACAAATCCTTTCAAAAAATTACAAATACATTTGGCAACCCGGACATTGACTTATTTGCAAATAGAATCAATCATAAATGTAAAAAATTCATCGCCTGGCAGCGAGATCCAGATGCTTATGCTATCAATGCGTTCACAGTTTCCTGGTCTAAATTTTATTTCTACGCCTTTCCTCCATTCTCAATAATTCTCAAAGTCTTAAGAAAAATTAGTAATGATCAAGCTAAAGGTATTATTGTAGTGCCCTGGTGGCCCAGTCAACCGTGGTTCCCACTATTTCAAAGCCTCATTTCTTCTGAAATCTTAATACTGAAACCTTATGAAAATGCTATTGTATCACCTTGTTCCAGCAAGAACAGTATCCACTCGAAGATTACCCTGGCAGTCGCAATATTATCAGGACGGCATACCTAAATAGAAATATAACACCTGCGGCAGCTGAGGTTATGCTCGCTTCGCTATCAAATAATACTCACAGACAATATAAGTAGTGTTTATTTACAAAAGTGGTACATATACTGTAACCAACACAATGTTGATTTATATAATGCATGTATTCCAGATATTATGAATTTTCTTACCCAACTGTTCAATGAGGTGCGCAATATAATACTTTAAATACATGTCGCTCAGCACTATCTCTTATTTTAGGTGATTCGTTAGGTCAAAATGATACAGTTAAAAGATTTTTTAAAGGCATATTTAGACTTAAACCAACTGTACCTAAATATGAGGCAACCTGGGATACTTCTATTGTCATTAACTTTTTAAGTACAAAATATCCTAATGAAAATTTAAGTCTAAATTTGATTTCTAAAAAATTGGCTACTCTTTTAGCATTAGTTACAGCACACAGAGTGCAGACATTATCTAAAATTAATATTAAAAATATTTGTATCACATCTAACAGAGTAACAATTAAAATCACAGAAATTATTAAAACTTCCCGTCCTAACGAGAATTATCCAATGTTGATTATACCTTTTTATAATCAAAATGTTAAGTATTTGCCCTGGAAAGACCCTCGTTGATTATCTAGCAATGACTAAAGTCAAACGTCAAAATATAAGTAATTTGTTTATAAGTGTTAGAAGTCCCTACAAAGCGGTGTGTGCACAGACTATCAGTCGGTGGATAAAAGACACGTTAAAAGACAGTGGTATTGACGTGTCCGTTTTTAGTGCACACAGCACGCGCCACGCCGCTACTTCGGCAGCGCATCGCTCTGGCGTAAATATCGATGTCATTAGAAAAACGGCAGGTTGGTCAGGGACTTCAAACACCTTTTTTAAGTTTTACAATAAACCTTTAAATGATACATTAGATGAGTCTTTCGCTAATGCCATTATTAGCAAGACAAATTGATTTTTAGTTAAATTATGTTCTGTTAATAAGTTTTTGTTTCTGTCTGAATGTAGGTGTAATATCAAAATAAAAAATTGTATCCTACACTAACAACTTTCTTTTATTGCACATACTTACGTGTGTAAAATTTACTTTTTGAGTGAACATTTCACAAAACTACAAGAACTCTAAAGATCTACAAGTAATATAATGCTAATCTCGAAGGACGAAGCCAAAATATAATTAACGATTAAACGAACTTACCTGTACGTGAAGTTCAATCATAATTATATGAAGGCTTCGTCCGAAGAGATTAGCATCCCACCCTCCCAAATCTCTCTGTAGCTTTCCCCATTATTTGTGAAATGTTACTTGTCTTAACTCTCAAATAACTGAAGTGCAGCGCCGGTGTGTCGAACCGCAAATAAAAAAAAAAAAAAAAACCTACCCTCAAGTGTTAGTGGCGAGTCCTAGCGGTACTACAAGTAATATAATGCTAATCTCTTCGGACGAAGCCTTCATATAATTATGATTGAACTTCACGTACAGGTAAGTTCGTTTAATCATTAAATGTCATTTAGTGCATAACCGGAAGAGCTGCGAGAAGATCCATCGAATACAACACGGATTTGAGTAGATTCACTTTCATGTTTGAAAACTGCATGATGACAAAGAAAATAAGAGTTATATGGTTTTGTTACATTTGACTCGGAGAGATGGCCTAATTCGGCGTACTCGTCTATAAACTACAAAGTTTATATACAAATATTGTAATTTTAGAGATGGATTGCGTCTAAATCGTTTTTCTAAATTAAGGAATCTTGTTTTAGCTATATTATATGAATCTCCCAAACATTCCGGAGAATTAATTAATGGAAGTCGGACACAAAACCGTCCATTATCTAGCCGAGTTGTAGTTTGTTTAAAAAGCTTTTCGCATATTTTTTCGTTTTGACTGAGAATAGGCCTTTTAGGAAGCTCTTCGATTTCCCAGAATTTGGTTAGAATATTATCTATATTATTTTGTGATAGGTTTTGTGTAGTAGTATGATTACAATTAATAGTGCCCTTTTCTTTAGAGTAAAATGGCACTGGACCGGCTATCAACCAGCCAAATTTTGAATTTCTTAGAGTAGGACCCATTGATCCAATAGTTTGAGTTTCATTGCCAATAACTTCCCAGAAGATGTCTGCTCCAATCAGTACATCAATGCAGGAAGGTTGATTAAATATAGGATCAGCCAAAGGTAAGTTTTTTGGTAAGTTGATATTGCGTAAATCTACGGGAGCTTTAGGGATCTCACTTGTTAGATTTTCTAATACATGACAAGATAGTGTTACATTGTAGAAACTATTAATTGAATTTAGTTGAGCAGTACAAGTTTCAATTATTTGATTGGCACATACATTACCGATGCCTATAACTTTTATCGGGTCTATCTTTTTTGTTTTTAATGATAATTTTTCTTTTAAACGTTTGCTGATAAAAGAAGACTGACTTCCAGAATCTAAAAGAGCTCTGACCCTTTTTACTTGTTTTGTGATGGGGTTGGACACTTCAATAAGTGCAGTAGATAATAAAACTTGATTTGGAGTCTGATTAGAAATATTGACTACGAATTCAGATTCGTTTAAGATTGTATTGCTGTTAGACTGTTGTTTATATTCATGAATAAGACTATTGTGTCTCTCTTTACAGATACGACAGGGACCCATTCGGCAGTCACTTCGATAATGTCCTTGTCTTAAACAATTAAAGCATAATTTAAACTTGGAAACTTCAGCCCTTCTCTCCTCAACACTCTTTGACTTGAATACAGGACAGTCGTATATTTTATGGTTGTCATCGCAAACAATACAAGAAAATTTAGCGTTCCTTTGATTGGTGCTAGCCAAAGATTTGGTTTGTGAGACTCGATTATTTTGATAATGTTTTGTATTATCTTGTTTTAATGAATTATTATTATTAGAAATAAAATTTCTTGAAGGAGTGGTCACATTTTTTGAAGAACCATGGTCACCCTTGTTACGAGCTAATGCCTCTAAGACATCAGCACGATCATTTAGAAATTTGTGAAATTGAATCAATGTAGGTATATCATCGAGAGTACTTCGATACTCTTCCCACTTAGCCAATGTATGACTGTCTAATTTTGTAGATAACATATATATGAGCAAAATGTCCCATTTATCTGTCGGTTGGCCTAGGCTCGCTAAGGCACGCAAGTTCTTTGTGACGTGATCAACTAAAAATCTAAGTGATCTATCAGATTCACGTGCGATGGGTTGAATGTTGAATAATGATTTGAGGTGATGATTAATCAACGACCTTTTGTTATTGTATCGTTCACAAATTATTTGCCATGCCTCAGGATAGTTCGCGGATGACACTTCGAGATTGGCAATAAGTCTAGATGCATCCCCTTCAAGGTAGGAGTTAAGATAATGGAATTTATGAATGGGTGAAATACGATCATTATTATGAATAAGACTTTCGAACGTATCGCGGAACTCTAGCCAGCGAAAATACCCACCATCGAATTTTGAAATCTGTATTAGTGGTAATTTAAATCCAAAATCCTTGTGTTCGTGAAAACATTGAGACTGATCCTTGTCGTTATCAGTATGAGTATGAGCGTCGACTAATGTTTTTGCAGTCGCTATGCTAACAATAATTTCGCCTTCAATATAGTCACGCTCATCAATCTCAGAGTCAATGTTTTCTGAATTCAACACTTTTATCTCGCTTTGCAAATTATCAAATTTTATCGACAATGACTCAAATTTTGTGAATTTTAGATTTAATTCAGCAAGTTCTAAATTAGTCAATTGCTCTTGTCTTTTCAAATGAGATAAATAATTCTTGAACTTCGTTATCTGTCCCTTAATAGAACTTCGCTTGGTAAATAATTCTTTTAATTTAGAAGAAGAAGACAAGACACTTGATTTCTTTTCGGTCATTTTGCAAAACAAGAGAAAATATTAAGTAAATAAACCAAAATAAACTTTACAGTCCACCCACTAACTACGAAATTATACAAATAAATTCTCACGTTCCTCGTTCTGATGGACACCCTAGCAGCGGCGGCCGCGCGACTGATAACGCTGATAGTTGATAACAACTTGTACGTAGCCTGGGCGTGCGACAGCGCAACGCACCAACGCGATTTCCTGGAATTAGTCAGCGAAATCGTGTGAAAATAAAGAAATAATGTGTGTATTGTTTTTTGATGTGGTAAGAGCGTTGACAATATTAAAGATCTGAATATTTAGGTAATTCTATTTAATAGGCTCTGTAAACCACGTACCTAATGATGTAGAAAAATACTAATCTGTTTAATTTATAACCGACCGTTGTTTAATAATTTTGACAACCAAGCATACGGCCCGCGCAATATGTGCCTGCGGTCACCGTAGTCACAGCTTGTGGCTTAAGATCTTTTACCACAGTACCCAGTAAATTATAACTGTCTCTCTCGCCCTTCAACCGGAACGCAACAATGCAAACACTGCTGTTTAGCGATAGAAATAGGCGAGAGCGAGGTACCCATGCAGACGACCTCTGTACAATGGTCTACCTCTGGTTTAGCCGGTTAAATAAGAGATAATTTTGATTATGACAAATTTGACCAAATAAAATTTTATTCAATTGCAGGTGACACAAAAAAAAATATTTTTTATATTGTGGATGTGAATTTCTAGAAACTTTTTTGTACAATGTAATCGATATTTTGGGATATTAGTCAAATAAATCGATAAATGATCCGTTCCTATATAGTACAAAATAATTTATTTAACTATTCTGCAATGATGTATTTGCATAGAACCGACAATATGAATTGGAAATAGAAAAACAAACTTTCTGTAGGAAAGTATGTATAAAGTAATATGTTTTAACACAAAAAACAATGAATTTAATATATTCCTTAGCGATTTTAAGGAAAAAATATGGATTTAGACAGGAAGAAGGGGGGCACTTATCTTTTAGTTGGGCTGCGTTGTCCGGTTGCTGCTTTAGATGCCTCAATGTCCGGTTTATTGATATTCCGCTGGTTCCCAGATAATATGATGCACTCCACTCCAGTTCCAATTATGGTTTTAAGGATGAATTGTAGCTTGCCACGACGACTGCAATGTCCGTCCATGACGTCGAATTTGATCTTTTGTTATCTTCGTGAATTTTATGTTCCCCTCATGGGCCACCAAAAAATGTCTCAGCGGACACTCTGGGGCTGTTAATTAAAACCCAAAGAGTCATGGCGAACCTCCATACATCGTTTGTACGAATAAAAAATTGAAATACAGATAACATAAAATAAATCGAATTAGTAAGAATACATAACTAGTAACATGTTTACCACCACAAAAAATTTTTAAACCCCGGGGTTTTTTTAATATTAAATTTTTTTAAAGTCGACCTTTTGCTTCGTTTTCATTCGCCATTATTGTTGCAACTGTAACATTATGTCATCCTGACATTGTTGTTAGCATTGTCATAACGGTATTGACAGTTCATTATGGTAGGTTAGGTTCATAGATTAAGTAGTTGTACCTGTGATTAAGCATGTCCATGAGTAAAAAAAGGACCAACGATATTTTTTATATTTTTGTCTCTGTCAACGTGGCAATTTTTTCTTTGTTTGGCCAATTCGACGCCAAACAAAATCTTACACCAAACTAACAGTGAAATTATTTATTTTTTGTATTAAGAAAAATATTCATTTTAAGTAGTAGAATTTGTACGAAAGATATACAAAAATATTTTTTGTATATCTTTCGTACAAATTCTTTCCCTTATGGGCATTTGTTACATAAATTGTGTGGCTCAGGAACACATTCCAGGGTGCCTACCACCATCTCTTAAAACCATGCAAGATCCAGTGAGTAAGGGAGATGTCGCCTTACATCATGTATTGCGCTGTCTCACTTACTCACTGGATCTTGCATGGTTTTAAGAGACTGTATATAGTAACCCCCCTGGGGGCTTACTACTATCTCTTAAAACCATGCAAGAACGATTGAGTAAGAGAGATGTCGCCTTACATCATGTATTACGCTGTCCAGATCCAATGAGTAAGTGAGACAGCGCAACACATGATGTAAGGCGACATCTCGCTTCGACAGTCGTTCTTGCATGGTTACTAGAGATTATATAGATCTAGAGGTGGTAGGCACCATCTCTTAAAGCGTAATACATGATGAAAGGAGATGACGTCTTACTGTGTTACTCTGTCTCGCCTACTCACTCGTTCTTGTATGGTTTTAAGAGATGGTAGTATACCATTTGATAGTGAGCCTGCTACTTAAAAAGTTGATGGTGACACCCCCCAGGTGGCTTACTACCATCTCTTAAAACCATGCAAGATCAAGTGAGTGAATGAGATGTCGCCTTACATGATGTATTGCGCTGTCCCGCTTTCTCACTGGATCTTGCATGGTTTTAAGAGATGGTAGTAAGCCACCTGGGGGGTGTCACCATCAACTTTTACAGGACAGCGTAATACATGATGTAAGGCGACATCTCTCTTACTCAATCGTTCTTGCATGGTTTTAAGAGATAGTAGTAAGCCCCCAGGGGGGTTACTATATACAGTCTCTTAAAACCATGCAAGATCCAGTGAGTAAGTGAGACAGCGCAATACATGATGTAAGGCGACATCTCCCTTACTCACTGGATCTTGCATGGTTTTAAGAGATGGTGGTAGGCACCCTGGAATGTGTTCCTGAGCCACACAATTTATGTAACAAATGCCCATAAGGGAAAGAATTTGTACGAAAGATATACAAAAAATATTTTTGTATATCTTTCGTACAAATTCTACTACTTAAAATGAATATTTTTCTTAATACAAAAAATAAATAATTTCACTGTTAGTTTGGTGTAAGATTTTGTTTGGCGTCGAATTGGCCAAACAAAGAAAAAATTGCCACGTTGACAGAGACAAAAATATAAAAAATATCGTTGGTCCTTTTTTTACTCATGGACATGCTTAATCACAGGTACAACTACTTAATCTATGAACCTAACCTACCATAATGAACTGTCAATACCGTTATGACAATGCTAACAACAATGTCAGGATGACATAATGTTACAGTTGCAACAATAATGGCGAATGAAAACGAAGCAAAAGGTCGACTTTAAAAAAATTTAATATTAAAAAAACCCCGGGGTTTAAAAATTTTTTGTGGTGGTAAACATGTTACTAGTTATGTATTCTTACTAATTCGATTTATTTTATGTTATCTGTATTTCAATTTTTTATTCGTACAAACGATGTATGGAGGTTCGCCATGACTCTTTGGGTTTTAATTAACAGCCCCAGAGTGTCCGCTGAGACATTTTTTGGTGGCCCATGAGGGGAACATAAAATTCACGAAGATAACAAAAGATCAAATTCGACGTCATGGACGGACATTGCAGTCGTCGTGGCAAGCTACAATTCATCCTTAAAACCATAATTGGAACTGGAGTGGAGTGCATCATATTATCTGGGAACCAGCGGAATATCAATAAACCGGACATTGAGGCATCTAAAGCAGCAACCGGACAACGCAGCCCAACTAAAAGATAAGTGCCCCCCTTCTTCCTGTCTAAATCCATATTTTTTCCTTAAAATCGCTAAGGAATATATTAAATTCATTGTTTTTTGTGTTAAAACATATTACTTTATACATACTTTCCTACAGAAAGTTTGTTTTTCTATTTCCAATTCATATTGTCGGTTCTATGCAAATACATCATTGCAGAATAGTTAAATAAATTATTTTGTACTATATAGGAACGGATCATTTATCGATTTATTTGACTAATATCCCAAAATATCGATTACATTGTACAAAAAAGTTTCTAGAAATTCACATCCACAATATAAAAAATATTTTTTTTTGTGTCACCTGCAATTGAATAAAATTTTATTTGGTCAAATTTGTCATAATCAAAATTATCTCTTATTTAACCGGCTAAACCAGAGGTAGACCATTGTACAGAGGTCGTCTGCATGGGTACCTCGCTCTCGCCTATTTCTATCGCTAAACAGCAGTGTTTGCATTGTTGCAAACAAAATCTTACACCAAACTAACAGTGAAATTATTTATTTTTTGTATTAAGAAAAATATTCATTTTAAGTAGTAGAATTTGTACGAAAGATATACAAAAATATTTTTTGTATATCTTTCGTACAAATTCTTTCCCTTATGGGCATTTGTTACATAAATTGTGTGGCTCAGGAACACATTCCAGGGTGCCTACCACCATCTCTTAAAACCATGCAAGATCCAGTGAGTAAGGGAGATGTCGCCTTACATCATGTATTGCGCTGTCTCACTTACTCACTGGATCTTGCATGGTTTTAAGAGACTGTATATAGTAACCCCCCTGGGGGCTTACTACTATCTCTTAAAACCATGCAAGAACGATTGAGTAAGAGAGATGTCGCCTTACATCATGTATTACGCTGTCCAGATCCAATGAGTAAGTGAGACAGCGCAACACATGATGTAAGGCGACATCTCGCTTCGACAGTCGTTCTTGCATGGTTACTAGAGATTATATAGATCTAGAGGTGGTAGGCACCATCTCTTAAAGCGTAATACATGATGAAAGGAGATGACGTCTTACTGTGTTACTCTGTCTCGCCTACTCACTCGTTCTTGTATGGTTTTAAGAGATGGTAGTATACCATTTGATAGTGAGCCTGCTACTTAAAAAGTTGATGGTGACACCCCCCAGGTGGCTTACTACCATCTCTTAAAACCATGCAAGATCCAGTGAGAAAGCGGGACAGCGCAATACATCATGTAAGGCGACATCTCATTCACTCACTTGATCTTGCATGGTTTTAAGAGATGGTATAGCCCTCCAGGTACTAAATCGATGAATGTAACCTACCATATTGAACTGTCAATATCGCTTTGACAATGCTAACAACTGTCAGGGTGACATAATGTTTCAGTTGCGTTCAAAATGGCGAATGAAAACGAAACAAAAGGTCGACTTTTATAAAATGGAATATTAAAATAACCCCGGGGTTTAAAATTTTTTTGTGGTGGTAAACATGTTACTAGTGAAGTATTCTCACTAATGCGATTTATTTTAAGTTCTCTATATTTAAATTTTTTATTCGTACAAATTCCGCCATCATTCTTTGCTGGATAACTTGGTTTATTGAATATTTACAATTAATTTTAGCTAGCACGATTAGCACTTGTACGGCTCGGTCGGTAGAGAGAATATTAAAAATATAGGTAGTAGAATTACAAAAGTTCACTCGCGGGAAATAGCAACGATTTCAAATATCACAATGGGCGCGCCGCAACAAACACTAGGTGTGGTCTACATCAAGGTGTCAAATACTGGGTGTGGTCTACATCTCGATGGCAAAACTGGGTGTTGTCTACATCTCGATGGCAAACACTGGGTGGGGTCTTAATCTCGATGGCAAACATTGGGTGGGGTCTACATCACTTTTTATGAAGGCACACTGAAATTTAATGTCATTCAGCTTCCAATAGTTTTTCAATAATTCGTTTCTTAATCCTTTACCTAGTTGTGGTTGTAGTTACTTGTTGTGGCAGAAGAGTCAATACATGTGGGAATGAAAGAGACGCAAAATTTATGTAATCCTGTTATAACTCGTTTTTGATAAACCAGACTATAGATTTTTTTACGCTGAGTCGTTTCATGTATATAACTCAATTTACCACAATTTCGAATAAGGTCACTTTCATTCTCACGGTGCGATATGAGAGACGTTCGAGCATGTGTACATATTAGGATCATGGGCTCGCACCATTACGTTCCTGTTATCTGTAAAGTCAACAAAGGGAAACCTAGTTTAAGTGGTACATTGGTATTATATTAGAAGATTTAAACTAGTTTACAATGAAAATTGACTGATTTTAATTTCCATGATAAATAAGTGAAATTCTTTCTCAACTTCACCGCAGAATATATACTAGAATCACTTATTTATTACATCACCCCTTCCCTCATCATAAAAGTAAGCAAATCTCTCACATTTGCTTATGTAAACATTAGTGCAATAAGTTAATTATAGCATTAAATTTTTCTTGCATTAAAAAGAATAAAAATATAATTAAGAAACGAAAAAAGTGATGACTTGTCAATTCATCGAATTGTTATCAAAACCAGCTCAATAGATGGCGTTGAGAAAAAGTAAAACGCGCTATGGTTTTGTTTTATTAAAAATGTATAAAATATCTTGCTGAAATAAATTCCCGGGTTCAGGGTTCAGGGTTCAGGGTTCAGGGTTCAGGGTTCAGGGTTCAGGGTTCAGGGTTCAGGGTTCAGGGTTCAGGGTTCAGGGTTCAGGGTTCAGGGTTCAGGGTTCAGGGTTCAGGGTTCAGGGTTTGTTAGGTTTGTTAGGTTTGTTAGGTTTGTTAGGTTTGTTAGGTTTGTTAGGTTTGTTAGGTTTGTTAGGTTTGTTAGGTTTGTTAGGTTTGTTAGGTTTGTTAGGTTTGTTAGGTTTGTTAGGTTTGTTAGGTTTGTTAGGTTTGTTAGGTTTGTTAGGTTTGTTAGGTTTGTTAGGTTTGTTAGGTTTGTTAGGTTTGTTAGGTTTGTTAGGTTTGTTAGGTTTGTTAGGTTTGTTAGGTTTGTTAGGTTTGTTAGGTTTGTTAGGTTTGTTAGGTTTGTTAGGTTTGTTAGGTTTGTTAGGTTTGTTAGGTTTGTTAGGTTTGTTAGGTTTGTTAGGTTTGTTAGGTTTGTTAGGTTTGTTAGGTTTGTTAGGTTTGTTAGGTTTGTTAGGTTTGTTAGGTTTGTTAGGTTTGTTAGGTTTGTTAGGTTTGTTAGGTTTGTTAGGTTTGTTAGGTTTGTTAGGTTTGTTAGGTTTGTTAGGTTTGTTAGGTTTGTTAGGTTTGTTAGGTTTGTTAGGTTTGTTAGGTTTGTTAGGTTTGTTAGGTTTGTTAGGTTTGTTAGGTTTGTTAGGTTTGTTAGGTTTGTTAGGTTTGTTAGGTTTGTTAGGTTTGTTAGGTTTGTTAGGTTTGTTAGGTTTGTTAGGTTTGTTAGGTTTGTTAGGTTTGTTAGGTTTGTTAGGTTTGTTAGGTTTGTTAGGTTTGTTAGGTTTGTTAGGTTTGTTAGGTTTGTTAGGTTTGTTAGGTTTGTTAGGTTTGTTAGGTTTGTTAGGTTTGTTAGGTTTGTTAGGTTTGTTAGGTTTGTTAGGTTTGTTAGGTTTGTTAGGTTTGTTAGGTTTGTTAGGTTTGTTAGGTTTGTTAGGTTTGTTAGGTTTGTTAGGTTTGTTAGGTTTGTTAGGTTTGTTAGGTTTGTTAGGTTTGTTAGGTTTGTTAGGTTTGTTAGGTTTGTTAGGTTTGTTAGGTTTGTTAGGTTTGTTAGGTTTGTTAGGTTTGTTAGGTTTGTTAGGTTTGTTAGGTTTGTTAGGTTTGTTAGGTTTGTTAGGTTAGGTTAGGTTGGGGTGCTAAGTGCAGGAAACCTCCTCGAGTGCCCAGTCACTTGAAAACTTTGCGTTCTCGCTTGATCCAAACGGATCCGGTGAGAGAGCAGGTTGACAAGTGATTTGGGACGGTGCACCCTGGGCGGCAGTTAATAACTCCCTGATATTCGGGGTCTTATTGACTGTCGGCCAATGTCCTGCTAACTGTGGGGCACTCCCCCCATCTTTTAGTAGATGGTGAGCGGATGCCCCACCCCGAGGTGGGGGCCTCCTTCTGTGGAATATTTATTTCACAGAGGGAGGCCATCGTTAGGGAGCGCTGGGCTCTTGCCCAGCGCACTGGACGGGGCCGAAAGGCCAGGCTGGAGGGCGTCGTGGTAGAATGCTAACGCGACCCCATGGCGCCCTCAACGGCCAAGTGCGGAAACGCCGGAGGGGTTTTAGTGGGTAGTCTGGGCTGACTAGCAGCTCAGGAGTCCCACACTTTGTGCGTAAATGCATTTCCCCTCCGTTACCAAAAAAAAAAAAAAAAAAGGTTAGGTTAGGTTAGGTTAGGTTAGGTTAGGTTAGGTTAGGTTAGGTTACGTGGAGGATGGCCCGGGACTGCGTCTCTCTGACGCGCAGTATGGGTTCCGGGCCGAGAGGTCCACCATCGATGCCCTTAGGCGTCTACGATCGGTGACGGAGGAGGCGGATCGGGAGGGTGAGGTGACCCTGGCGACGTCCCTCGACATCGCCAACGCCTTCAACAGCATTCCGCACAGTGTAATACGGGAGGCACTCGAGTATTTCAGAGTGCCCCTGTATCTGCGGAGGCTGTTGGGGGCGTACCTGGAGGAGCGCATCGTCCTGTTCGAGGACAGGGGGGGACGGATGGTTCGGCGGAGCGTCGGGTGCGGTGTCCCGCAGGGGTCGATACTCGGCCCTATTCTGTGGGACATCGCTTACGATTGGGTCCTGCGGTGCCGGCTTCCCCCTGGGACGGGTGTCATCTGCTACGCGGATGACACTCTCTTCACGTCCCGGGGTGCGAATTTCGGTGAGGCGGCGCGGTTGGCTGAAACGGGCCTTGCCCTATTGGTCGACCGCATAAAAAGGCTTGGGCTTCGGGTCCGTTTGGACAAGACCGAAGTCCTCCTTTTCCGCGGGGCCCGTACGCGGGGTCCCCCCCCAGGAGCGCGCCTCCGGGTGGGTCAGGAGGAGTTGAGGGTGAGCACCCAGATGAAGTATCTGGGCCTCATCCTCGACGGACGATGGTCTTTCGGCCCCCACTTTCGGGAACTGGGGCCGAAAATCATCAGGACGGCTGCTTCGCTCGGTCGACTCCTCCCCAACCTGGGTGGGCCGAGCGAAGCAGTAAGGCGGCTCTATTCTGGCGTCTGCCGGAGCATGGCGATGTACGGTGCCCCCATCTGGGTGGACGCCCTCACCGCGACGAACAAACGCCTTCTAAGACAGGCGCAGAAGGTGATCGCGGTGAGGGTGATACGGGGGTACCGTACAGTGGCCTTCTCTGCGGCCACGGCCCTCGCGGGCGACCCGCCGTGGGAATTGGTGGCTGAGGTGCTCGCCGAAGTGTACCACTTTGTGGCTAGAAGGAGGGAAATCGGCGAGCGCCCCCGGTGGAGGTTGTCCGGCGGGTGCGCCTGCGAGGGCAAGCGGAACTCATGCGGAGGTGGGAGGCGGACCTGGCGCAGGCAGCGTACGGTGTACGCACAGCGGAGGCCCTGCGCCCGGTCCTGGAGAGGTGGATGTTGCGGCGACGCAAACCTCTCACCTTCCGCATGACGCAGGTGCTCACCGGGCATGGCTGCTTCGGTGAGTACCTGCACCGCGTGGCCCAGAGAGAGGCCGAGCCACGTTGCCATGACTGTGGCGAGGCTCGGGACACCGCTCAACATGTCCTAGAGTGGTGTCCTAGGTGGATCCGGCAGCGCCAGGAGCTGGCCGCCGCGCTTGGCGGGACGGACCTGTCGCTCCCGAGTGTCGTCAACGCGATGCTCGAGAGCGACAGAGCTTGGACGGCAATGGCCTCCTTCTGCGAGACCGTTATGTCGCAGAGGGAGGCCGAGGAAAGGGACCGCGAGGACGACCCCCTCGCGGACCCGATCCGTAGACGAAGAGCGGGGGTGCGACGCAGGCGCTACCTAGCGCGCCTGGAAGCGCCCCCATAAGAGTGGGACTAGTAAATAGTCCCACCCGGTGGCAGAGGTCCTCCAGGTGTCGGAGGGTCTCTGAGAGTGGTGAGCCCGGTCTCTGATGAGAGACCGGCCAGTCGCTGAGGCGTCTTGTGCTAGCTAGATCCGAGGCGCCTCCATGCAAAGCGGCCGACGGCACCCGCAGGGGTTTAGTGGGTAGTCTGGGCCGACTAGCGGCCCAGGAGTCCCACACTCTGTGCGTAAAAGCATTCCCCTGCGAAATCAAAAAAAAAAAAAAAAAAGGTTAGGTTAGGTTAGGTTAGGTTGGTGCTAAGTGCAGGAAACCTCCTCGAGTGCCCAGTCACTTGAAAACTTTGCGTTCTCACTTGATCCAAACGGATCCGGTGAGAGAGCGGGTTGACAAGTGATTTGGGACGGTGCACCCTGGGCGGCAGTTAATAACTTCCTGATATTCGGGGTCTTATTGACTGTCGGCCAATGTCCTGCAAACTGTGGGGCACTCCCCCCATCTTTTAGTAGATGGTGAGCGGATGCCCCACCCCGAGGTGGGGGCCTCCTTCTGTGGAATAATTATTTCACAGAGGGAGGCCATCGTTAGGGAGCGCTGGGCTCTTGCCCAGCGCACTGGACGGGGCCGAAAGGCCAGGCTGGAGGGCGTCGTGGTAGAATGCTAACGCGACCCCATGGCGCCCTCAACGGCCAAGTGCGGAAACGCCGGAGGGGTTTTAGTGGGTAGTCTGGGCTGACTAGCAGCTCAGGAGTCCCACACTCTGTGCGTAAATGCATTTCCCCTCCGTTAACAAAAAAAAAAAAAAAAAAAAAAAAAGGTTAGGTTAGGTTAGGTTAGGTTGGGGTGCTAAGTGCAGGAAACCTCCTCGAGTGCCCAGTCACTTGAAAACTTTGCGTTCTCGCTTGATCCCAACGGATCCGGTGAGAGAGCGGGTTGACAAGTGAATTGGGACGGTGCACCCTGGGCGGCAGTTAATAACTCCCTGATATTCGGGGTCTTATTGACTGTCGGCCAATGTCCTGCAAACTGTGGGGCACTCCCCCCATCTTTTAGTAGATGGTGAGCGGATGCCCCACCCCGAGGTGGGGGCCTCCTTCTGTGGAATAATTATTTCACAGAGGGAGGCCATCGTTAGGGAGCGCTGGGCTCTTGCCCAGCGCACTGGACGGGGCCGAAAGGCCAGGCTGGAGGGCGTCGTGGTAGAATGCTAACGCGACCCCATGGCGCCCTCAACGGCCAAGTGCGGAAACGCCGGAGGGGTTTTAGTGGGTAGTCTGGGCTGACTAGCAGCTCAGGAGTCCCACACTTTGTGCGTAAATGCATTTCCCCTCCGTTACCAAAAAAAAAAAAAAAAAAGGTTAGGTTAGGTTAGGTTAGGTTAGGTTAGGTTAGGTTAGGTTACGTGGAGGATGGCCCGGGACTGCGTCTCTCTGACGCGCAGTATGGGTTCCGGGCCGAGAGGTCCACCATCGATGCCCTTAGGCGTCTACGATCGGTGACGGAGGAGGCGGATCGGGAGGGTGAGGTGACCCTGGCGACGTCCCTCGACATCGCCAACGCCTTCAACAGCATTCCGCACAGTGTAATACGGGAGGCACTCGAGTATTTCAGAGTGCCCCTGTATCTGCGGAGGCTGTTGGGGGCGTACCTGGAGGAGCGCATCGTCCTGTTCGAGGACAGGGGGGGACGGATGGTTCGGCGGAGCGTCGGGTGCGGTGTCCCGCAGGGGTCGATACTCGGCCCTATTCTGTGGGACATCGCTTACGATTGGGTCCTGCGGTGCCGGCTTCCCCCTGGGACGGGTGTCATCTGCTACGCGGATGACACTCTCTTCACGTCCCGGGGTGCGAATTTCGGTGAGGCGGCGCGGTTGGCTGAAACGGGCCTTGCCCTATTGGTCGACCGCATAAAAAGGCTTGGGCTTCGGGTCCGTTTGGACAAGACCGAAGTCCTCCTTTTCCGCGGGGCCCGTACGCGGGGTCCCCCCCCAGGAGCGCGCCTCCGGGTGGGTCAGGAGGAGTTGAGGGTGAGCACCCAGATGAAGTATCTGGGCCTCATCCTCGACGGACGATGGTCTTTCGGCCCCCACTTTCGGGAACTGGGGCCGAAAATCATCAGGACGGCTGCTTCGCTCGGTCGACTCCTCCCCAACCTGGGTGGGCCGAGCGAAGCAGTAAGGCGGCTCTATTCTGGCGTCTGCCGGAGCATGGCGATGTACGGTGCCCCCATCTGGGTGGACGCCCTCACCGCGACGAACAAACGCCTTCTAAGACAGGCGCAGAAGGTGATCGCGGTGAGGGTGATACGGGGGTACCGTACAGTGGCCTTCTCTGCGGCCACGGCCCTCGCGGGCGACCCGCCGTGGGAATTGGTGGCTGAGGTGCTCGCCGAAGTGTACCACTTTGTGGCTAGAAGGAGGGAAATCGGCGAGCGCCCCCGGTGGAGGTTGTCCGGCGGGTGCGCCTGCGAGGGCAAGCGGAACTCATGCGGAGGTGGGAGGCGGACCTGGCGCAGGCAGCGTACGGTGTACGCACAGCGGAGGCCCTGCGCCCGGTCCTGGAGAGGTGGATGTTGCGGCGACGCAAACCTCTCACCTTCCGCATGACGCAGGTGCTCACCGGGCATGGCTGCTTCGGTGAGTACCTGCACCGCGTGGCCCAGAGAGAGGCCGAGCCACGTTGCCATGACTGTGGCGAGGCTCGGGACACCGCTCAACATGTCCTAGAGTGGTGTCCTAGGTGGATCCGGCAGCGCCAGGAGCTGGCCGCCGCGCTTGGCGGGACGGACCTGTCGCTCCCGAGTGTCGTCAACGCGATGCTCGAGAGCGACAGAGCTTGGACGGCAATGGCCTCCTTCTGCGAGACCGTTATGTCGCAGAGGGAGGCCGAGGAAAGGGACCGCGAGGACGACCCCCTCGCGGACCCGATCCGTAGACGAAGAGCGGGGGTGCGACGCAGGCGCTACCTAGCGCGCCTGGAAGCGCCCCCATAAGAGTGGGACTAGTAAATAGTCCCACCCGGTGGCAGAGGTCCTCCAGGTGTCGGAGGGTCTCTGAGAGTGGTGAGCCCGGTCTCTGATGAGAGACCGGCCAGTCGCTGAGGCGTCTTGTGCTAGCTAGATCCGAGGCGCCTCCATGCAAAGCGGCCGACGGCACCCGCAGGGGTTTAGTGGGTAGTCTGGGCCGACTAGCGGCCCAGGAGTCCCACACTCTGTGCGTAAAAGCATTCCCCTGCGAAATCAAAAAAAAAAAAAAAAAAAAAGGTTAGGTTAGGTTAGGTTAGGTTGGTGCTAAGTGCAGGAAACCTCCTCGAGTGCCCAGTCACTTGAAAACTTTGCGTTCTCACTTGATCCAAACGGATCCGGTGAGAGAGCGGGTTGACAAGTGATTTGGGACGGTGCACCCTGGGCGGCAGTTAATAACTTCCTGATATTCGGGGTCTTATTGACTGTCGGCCAATGTCCTGCAAACTGTGGGGCACTCCCCCCATCTTTTAGTAGATGGTGAGCGGATGCCCCACCCCGAGGTGGGGGCCTCCTTCTGTGGAATAATTATTTCACAGAGGGAGGCCATCGTTAGGGAGCGCTGGGCTCTTGCCCAGCGCACTGGACGGGGCCGAAAGGCCAGGCTGGAGGGCGTCGTGGTAGAATGCTAACGCGACCCCATGGCGCCCTCAACGGCCAAGTGCGGAAACGCCGGAGGGGTTTTAGTGGGTAGTCTGGGCTGACTAGCAGCTCAGGAGTCCCACACTCTGTGCGTAAATGCATTTCCCCTCCGTTAACAAAAAAAAAAAAAAAAAAAAAAGGTTAGGTTAGGTTAGGTTAGGTTGGGGTGCTAAGTGCAGGAAACCTCCTCGAGTGCCCAGTCACTTGAAAACTTTGCGTTCTCGCTTGATCCCAACGGATCCGGTGAGAGAGCGGGTTGACAAGTGAATTGGGACGGTGCACCCTGGGCGGCAGTTAATAACTCCCTGATATTCGGGGTCTTATTGACTGTCGGCCAATGTCCTGCAAACTGTGGGGCACTCCCCCCATCTTTTAGTAGATGGTGAGCGGATGCCCCACCCCGAGGTGGGGGCCTCCTTCTGTGGAATAATTATTTCACAGAGGGAGGCCATCGTTAGGGAGCGCTGGGCTCTTGCCCAGCGCACTGGACGGGGCCGAAAGGCCAGGCTGGAGGGCGTCGTGGTAGAATGCTAACGCGACCCCATGGCGCCCTCAACGGCCAAGTGCGGAAACGCCGGAGGGGTTTTAGTGGGTAGTCTGGGCTGACTAGCAGCTCAGGAGTCCCACACTTTGTGCGTAAATGCATTTCCCCTCCTAAAAAAAAAAAAAAAAAAAAAAAAAAAAAAAAAAAAAAAAAAAAAAAAAAAAAGGTTAGGTTAGGTTAGGTTAGGTTAGGTTAGGTTAGGTTAGGTTAGGTTAGGTTAGGTTTTTTTTTTTTTTTTTAAATGAAGTTTACAACTACAGACTCTTGGTCCGTACTTTTTTTCTTTTGATTTTATTTTTGTTATTGTGCTTATATTCTAGTTCCGTGCAACTTAAAAACTTAAAAACGTCGACGACATGTACATATAGAGAATATTAATTTTTTTATTTATTTTTTTTTTTTTTTGTTTTATTAATTTTTTTTTTTTTTTTTTTTTTTTTTTTTTTTTTTTTTTTTTTTTAATGGTTTTTTAATTTTTTTTTTTTTTTTATTTTTTTTTTTTTTTAAATGAAAATATAAAAAATTTTGATGTTTGCTTATACATTTTGTGTGCTTAATACAAAGTTTTCTAATTCTTATTCTATTACTACTATTACTTAGGTATTATTTATTATTATTCTTATTGTATTACTACTACTTAGGTTTTTTTTTTTTTTTTTTTTTTTTTTTTTTATTACTTGTCAGTCCAGTGGTTGGATAGCGCTAGCGGGTTGACTGCTCCTCCTGGGACCTGATGATCTGGTCCCTAACGGCATCGTCGCCATTCCGCATCGCCATCCGAAGGTTGTAATCCGTGATTTTGCAGTCGGTAGCCATCTCTGCGCGCAATATGAATCGAGCGACTGCGTCGTCTTGCGTACAATCTGTGTAGTACACACAGGTTTGTGTATGTCTGGAGATGGCTACTACTGCATGTGGGACACTGAGCAACAGGTTTGCTTTTTTGGTTGTTGTACGTACTATTACCACTGTCTCGTAAGTCAGTCCCTGAGCTTCGTGTATGGTTAGGGTGCGAGATTCCGAGTTTGTGCCAAATCCCCGGCTGATAAGCAAAGCTTTTTCAGCTTGGGTGTGGACCAAGTATAAAGTTTTGTCCAACTTCGGAATGTCCGCCCCCGTGTACCTCTTCAGCGTCAGGGAACGTACGAGAGACTTGGATGAGTATATACCGCTGTAAATTTCGTTGAGGGCATATGCTACGTCCTGCGGGTTTCTGTACGTACACAACAGCTCTTTTGATATATGTGTAACCTTGTTTGGCCTGTTGTAGGATAAGGGGAACAGGTTGTTTCTGTCGATGTACGGTAGTTGGTTATTGTCTCCGATCAAGAGTGCTTCGCCGGCTCCTGAGATCTGAGTGGCCATTACTATGGCTCCGAAATGATTCATTAGGGCTTCGTCCACCATTAGGCGTGTACACGATTCTCCCCTCATCATTCCGTTTACCAAAAGTGATGCCATGGTCCGAACGCGTCTTTTGGCGAGTTCCTCTCCGATCCGCAGTGCTAGCTTTGCTCTTAGATCTTTGACGGCTTCCGTTGTGGTGGTCACTATCAGGTCTTTGTTGGGATCGACCTGCGCAACGATCCAGGTGGTTTTGCCACATCCGGGGACCCCGTTCACCCATGAGAACTTTGGTGTCGTCAAGTGCTTCGGCATTTTGCCTCCAGATAAGTCCCCGAAGATGGTTTCGGCCATTTCGAGGATCCTACCGTCAAGCATCACCTTCGTGCACTTGGCTACCACCACAATGGTCTCTTCGGATGGGGTCCGGAAGCGGAGCTCTCCCTCAGCCCCCTCTTCCCGTTCCACGAAACCTACGGCGTTGCAGTAGGCTGCCATATATTCCCCCGACATAGTTCCTCGCAATACGCGACCCTTGTCGTTGTCGTATACCGCAGCCTCCGCCTCGTCCAACTTCACCTGGAGCAGTCCTAGATTTCCACGCTTGTAAGTTTGCAAGATTGACTTGCAAATATCTTCATTGACTTTGCGCGTGGCTGTCGTGACTGCCAGATATTCAGTTAGGGCGTTTGCCAAGTGGTCTCGTAGGGTGTTCGCTGGTTTGAGTTGGGGCTGTGTCACCTGTCCCATGGCCGCCCGGGTTCGGGGCTCGGTTTGCTGCCTCGCCGGACTTGGTGTTTGGGGGGCTGTAAACCTTTCTACCGCTGTTTCTTTGGACAGAGTTCCCCTTATCCTCTGTATTTTAGTTTTAACCGGTTCGGGGATTGCCTGCGTGATCCGATTGAGCATTGAAGTGAACAGGGACTTGGGCCCTTCCCTGCTCCTTCCACTTGGCCCTTGCTTCGTCGGGCTGCGTTCTGCCTCCACTCTCTGCTGGAGCCGTTCCGAGCCGCTGATGTTCGGGTTCAGAACTGGGTGTCCCCAGCTGTCAGTCTGTTCAGTCGGGGAGCCCTGGTCGCGACGCTGTGGTATAAGATAACCAAGGTTTTCACCTCGGTTCTCATACACCACCACCTCGTGATGTTTAGAGGCTGCGAGGGCACCTGCGTAGTCTCTGGTGTTGCCCTTCATATACGCTACGACCATTGCGTCCACACTGATCTTTCTAGGAGTGGAGGATTCCCCCTGGTCCCGTCCCCCCATCGCCGACAGCATCCTACAAGCCTGTTGAAACTCCGTCATTTCGTCACTGGCGCTGAACAGTGCAACGATTTTATTTTTCGCTCTCACTATTCGGCACCGCTGACCCTCTACTGTGACGGTAGGCATTGTGTCATAGACTTTACGACGCAATGTGGTTTTAAAGGTGCTGCCGTTCAACAGGAGGCCGAGACCCGGCGAGATTCTGACGTTTGTTTTTGCTCCGGCGTTGCAGAAGGCTATGCCCAGCCTCTCCGAGTTATTGTCCATGAACAGGGCAACTCCTCGGAGGCGGATCCCTGGCTTCCCCGTTTCGCCGCAGCTGAGGAATGCGAATGTTTGCGGCCCTGTTTGTGGTGTTTGTAATGTTGTCTGTGTTTGTGTCGTGGTTTGTGTGTGTGGTTGTGTGTGTGTTTGTGTTGGCGTTTGGAGAGTGCTGTTTCTTTTTGACGCTTTTTGTGCGACCTCTTCCAGGAAGTTTAGTAGGTGAGGTCTGGTCTTTTTTGCGTGCAACAGCTCCTTCATGTTATTTATGGTTAGTTTCATGTTTGTTTTACACTCCAAATTGTACCGGGTTGTTTGGAATCTAGGGCATTCGAGCAACAAGTGGTTCACCGACTCGGTGATGTTCGGGTCGCACTCACATCCAGGGTTTTCTTTCAACCTGAACCGGTGTAAATACTCTCCGAACCCGCCGTGTCCCGTCAGAACTTGGGTTTGATAATGGGTCATCTTCGTTTCCCTTATGACGCTGTAAGCTTTGCTTACATCCGGAAAGAAGATTTTTGTGACCGCACCCTTTGGTGAGGAATCGTACCTGGCTTGCCATTTATGTATTGATTCCTCCCTGATCTTTTTCTTGACGTAGGATAGCGGCACTGCCGCGTAGTCGGGTGATTGGGCTGGTTTTAGTGCCCCTTCTTTTGCTAACTCGTCTGCCCTTTCGTTTCCCTCCGTGCCGACATGCGCTCTGAGCCAGAACAGGCGTACCTGTCTCCCTTGTGCTTGGATTTCCGCTATGCACTCTTTGATGGATTTTGCCAGTGGGTGAAGGAGCTTTGGGCTACTCAGCATTTCCAGTGAGGATCTTGAGTCGCTTAATATGTTTATCTTTGCCACTCCGCTTTCCTTAGCCCTGGCGACTGCTCTGTGGAGTGCATATAATTCCGACTGGAATACCGTGCATGAGGGGTCTAGCGTGAAGGTCTCGCTGTGGGTCTCTGACCCGTTCTCCCACCATGTTAGAGCAGCTCCCACCTTGCCCTCCATCTTACTGCCGTCAGTGTAGACTTGCGGACCTGTAATGTGGAGCGCATTCTGGGTTGCTTGGGTCATATCCTCGAGGAGGTCATATTCGATAGTGACCTGTGTTGAGGGATGTGGCAGAGAAGTTGTCTGCACCTTTTCCTCTAGTGTACGACCAGGCGGGAGGTAGTCTTGCGAGTATCCCTTTTTCGCTTCGTACAGGGACGCTGTCTCTTGTATGCGCAGATCTAGGGGGAGAATACCCGCCAGAACCAGTGCCGCGTTCAGCGATGTTGTTCTATACGCTTTACTGATTCTTTGCGCGAAGCCCCTTTGGAGTGAATTTATTAATTTCAGGTTCATCTGAAGCTCAGTTGCCCTTGCCCACGCGCATGCCCCGTAGGTCATTATGGGCTCTATCACTGCAACGTAGATAGTTCTGATGATCTCTTTATTCAGCCCCCAGGTAACCTTCGCTGCGCACGTCAGTTGCTTATATATGTTTGTGGATCTTTTGCATATATCCTGGACGTGCTTGTTAAAGTTAAGGTTCCTGTCGATGGTGAGTCCGAGAACTTTGATCTCATCCACTAGGGCCAACGGGGTTCCAGACATTGTTATTTGTGGGTAATTGAACTTCAGTTTCTTTGTTAACAGCATTGCATGTGTTTTATGTGCCGCAAAGTTTAACTTGTTGTCCTTACCCCAATTAACTGTCTCTCCCAGTACCCTGTTGATGGGATCGACCATGTCTTCAATGGACTTTCCAGAGAACACCAGTATACCATCATCTGCGAACGCTTGGCAGTAGACTTCCTCGACCGATAGTTTTTGCAGGAGGGGGTCCAGGATGATATTCCAAAAAGTGGGGCCTCCTATTGAGCCTTGGACGCATCCTTTGGTTGTTTCCCTTTCGCTGGTTTCTCCTGCATAGTTTACGACTATCTTCCGGTCTTTGAGGTATGAGTCCACCGCGAGGTATAAATTCCTCGGGCATTTTCTGAGCAACAGTTGTCGTTTTAGAGCCGGCCACCACGCGTTGTCGAAGGCCCCCTCTATGTCCAGTGAGACAATGATGACGGACTTTTTTTGCTCCATCTCGGTTCTGACGTGTCTCATAAGGTCGTAGAGGGCGTCCTCGGTACCACGCTGTGGCATGAACCCGTACTGCTTTTTGCTGAGAGTTGGAAGTAGGTGCCATTGCAGTCTTCCCACCAAGAGCTTTTCTACTATCTTCCCGAGTACTGATAATAGTCCTATGGGGCGATAGGATTTCGGGTGAGTGTAGTCTTCTTTTCCCGGTTTGGTGAGGATGACTACGTGGGCGATTTTCCAAAGCTTGGGGAAATAAGATAAAGCCAGGCATTTGTTTGCTATTGCCATGAATATTTCCCTTTCGCAGCGGATTGCCCGGGCGCATATGTCCGAGGTTAACCCATCTGGTCCAGGTGCCTTTTTGGGATTCTGTGCTTTCAACACCGACTCCAATTCGGCCTCCGTGAACGGGGGCTCATCCTCTTTCAATTCTTCCAACTGTTCGGGATTTCTGCTCACTATGGTACGGATGTTTGTGTGATGTGGTGTATCGGTTGTTACCGTGTCATCGGGGTAGAAGGTTTGTGCTAAGAGATCGGCGGACTTTTTCGGATCTAGCGTATGGCCTTCCGGTCCCCTTAAAAGCACTTCCTCTTTTCTACTGGATGTTTTCCTGATGACTCGGTAAATTCCGTCCCACATGCTTTCCTTTTCCTGTGTGGTGCAGAACTCCTTCCAGCTTGTTGTTTGGGCTTCGGATACCGTTTCGGCGTAGTGAGCTTTTGCCTCGCGGTATTCCTGCAGCACGTGGTTCACTCGGTGGGGGGCAGCGTTACGTATCCTTCTCTTTTTACGGATTACGTCTTTTTTGAGCTGCTCTATCTCATTGTTCCACCACGGGAGGGTAGCTTTCCTTTTCTTTGAGCCTATCTTAGGGATTGCGGCGTCGCATGCTTCCCTAATTGCTGTCGTGTAGGCTTCGACGAGAACGTCCATTTCCTCTCCGGTCTTCGCCATTTTTATCCTGCTAGGTGTTAAGTCCTTCTCCTTCAGGGACCGCCGTAGGTGCCCATCAAACGCCGGCCAGTCAGCCTTCTTGGTGTTGTACACCCTGGTTCCCGATTTGGATGCTGATTGAAGCCTTTCTCCGAGTTCCAGTGAGTACGTCACGGCATGATGATCTGAACTTGGTGTCAGCGTTTGATCGACCCTCCACGACTTGATTTTCCCTAGAAGAGAAGTACTGCAGGCGGTTACGTCCACTATACTTTGTCTAAGCCTGTCTTTGTACGGGGCTTCGAACGTCGGCGTTGATCCGGTGTTTAGAATGTGGAAATCCATTTCGCCAAGAAAGTTATTGTACGCTTCCCCTCGCTCGTTGTTGTCGGAACTGCCCCACCATTGGCTCCAGGCGTTCACGTCTCCTCCCACTATTAGTTTGTCTGTACCGAGCTTTTGACATACCGCTTTGGTTCTCTCGATATACGGCTCTATATCGACTTCCCCGTCGTAGTAGACTGAGACTACTCCAAGTTTCAAGTTTCCCGCCATAATGATTGCTGCCGATTCCGTTTCGGTCACCAGCTGGGGGTCATTAATAACTCTCAGCCGGTCATCGAAGACAATTATCGCAGCTTTTACATTTGTCTGCCTGTCGAGAGTGCACTGGATGACTTTTGTGCCGGGGTACTGCTTTAGCGTGCCTCTGGATCCCACATAGGGCTCTTGCACCAGTGCTATAGCTGTTCCCCGTTCTCCTGCTGTTTTTAGCAGTTCGGCAGTGGCTTGCTTGGAGCGTCCGAGGTTAGCTTGGATGAATCCCAACCTCGTTCCCGCTGCTACGGGGGATGTGTCCGAGCCGTGACTGTCTTGGGTGCCTTTAGCAGTATGCTATCTTGGAACGAGCTATCCTGTCCCACGCGAGTCTTTCAGGGCATTCTTCGCTGAATGCCATGTGTGGGAATTGGTTATCGCCCTTTGCCTTTTTGCAGTTTCTGCAGTTGGGTGCCCCTCGCTCTTTTCGGACGTTGCATTCCTGCCATGAGTGTTCGCCTCCGCAAAAGTTGCAGAATTGCTTCGTCTCACGGCAGTGTGCTTTCGTATGGCCGAAACCTAAGCATTTGGGGCATTGTACGAGCGGGGAGTGGTCCTCCACATCTCTCCTCTGGAGATCTATGTGGACCGATCCCGCTTCGAGCATGCGGCGATGTATTTCGGGTGATACTTCTAGGATAGGATGACATTGAAGCTCGTTCCGTGCTCGTTTTCTATACCTCACTCTTATGGATGACTGGTCTCCCTTCAGCCCTTCAAGAAGCTTCTTGTTTTGGGCTTTGAGGTTTTCTACTATTTCGTCATCTTTGAGGTACGCCATGACGTTACTAATTTTTATCTGTGGGTTCGACGGTTTGGCCTCATGAACCTGAAGATTTTTGTTCTTTTTTATTTGGCTGTGTAATTTTGCGAGCTCATCCCTGCCCTCACAGCTCAACAGGACCCTGCTGTTTTTGGCCTTGCGTATTCGGTCCACCTTTAGCCCCGTGTTTTTTAGATCAAGGGTTGTTCTGATTGTCTCGATCACTTTTTCCCCAGTATTTTGGGGGTCGGTGCTCGAGACAATCAGGGTATGATTGGAGGCTTTCGGGGGGGCCATGCTCGCTACTGCCGCATAGGTCCTGAGAGGCTGCGCTGGCATGGAAGCGCTTTTCCTTGTGAAGGAGCTGTTGTACCACTCCATCTTTTTGTTTAGGGCCCTTGACTGGTCCGCCATTACCGCGACGTCGGCCCTCAGAGGTTTTATAATACCCTCGATTTGGGCCGCGGCGTCGGCAACAACGATCTCTGAGCTTAAGGGCCTGTCTGTTCCTGGGTTCGATCCTAGCACTGTGGCGTCCTTTACCTCTTCTAATCCCTCTAGTATCCTAGATGTTTTCGATATTAGGGGGGCCGTTGCCTCCTTTATTTCTTCCGCAATCTCCTCCTTGGAGGGCGGCTGCCTGCTCAGGAGGCCCTGGCTTAGGTGGATTATTTCCTGCCTAAGATGGTTTATCTCGTCCCTCAGTTTTTCTGAGGTTTCGCAGGCTTCCGTTGTTGGTGGTGGTGGCGGAGATTGCGGGGAGCGGGCCCTTGATGTAACTTCATCCTTCAGTTCCATTTTAAGGTAATGGATGTCTGTTACAAGGGCGCTAACGGTGTTGTTGAGGTTGGTTATCGTTTCTGCCATTTTGTTATTAGTTTTTTTCCTGTTGAAGATGCTCCTCCTCACTGGTCTACGCCTCGGTTTAGCCTTTTCCTGTGCCGCCGGCGGCTCCTTTGGCTTAAGTGTTTCGCGATGGATGGCTCTCACCATCTTGATGGTGTCATCCATTTCGAAATTCAGCCAGCTTTGGACACCGGTTACTGACTTGTGACAGTCCGACAGGGCTTCCCTGTTCTCCTGAAGTCTCCTGTCGAACTCTTCCCTCTGTTTTTTTAGCTCCCTCGAGTGGGCTCTCTCGACGCGAACCAGTTCTCTAGCGGCTCGTGTTTTTTCGGTCTCCAGGCTGAGCTTCGCTCTATTTCTGGAATCCGCCAGTGAAAGGACCATCTCGTAGAAGCTACCGAGGCATCCAACGGCAATGGCTTTAAGCTCTCTTTTGAGAGTCTTGGAGCTTTCGAGAGCATCCTTGCCAGTGTGGAGGAGCTGCCTTGCCTTTTCGGTCGCGAGATCTTTGCAGACTCCTATTGGTGATCCGAAGATAGGGGGGAGCATACTGTCTCTTCTGCTGGTGACGCTTTCCAGGTCCGACCAGTTATCCTCTGAGTCCAGATCGGATGCGTGTCCGATGTAGCCCTTTTCCTCTTCGCGGTCTTTGTCGAACTCAACATCTTCTCCCCCCGCCTCCGCGGTTGAGATCACTATGGAATAGTGGTCTGCTCGGGCTTTCGCAGGGGTGGTCTGGGAGACGGTTGTCGAATCTTCCTCAGGCGCTATTAAGGTAGTAGGGAGGAGGGGGATGGTGGGTTCCTCTTCGGGGGCTATTGAAGTGATAGGGAGGGACGGGATGTTTGGTTCCTCCTCGAGGACTTCTGCGGTATTGGGGAGTGTGGTGGTGGTAGGGTCCTCCTCGGGCTCTCTTGTGTTGGTGGGGAGAGAGGGCGTGCTTGGTTCCTCATTGGGTGCTACGGTCGTTATGGACTCATCTATGGTTTTGTCCAGCATAGAGACATCCGCAATTTTCCGTGTTTCGTCTAGTTGCGTTCGTCTTGCGGCCGATTGGGCGTTTTGAATTGTGGCGGCCCTCCTTAGGCTACCGGTTTTGATTTTTTTTGTTTTGTGTTGGTGGGCCGCAATCGTCCGGCAGAGTTCAGATGGACCTCTGCCGGTACTAATAGCGGCCTTATGTTGTGTTCGGACCGAGCATTTTAGCTTCTGCGAGAGTTGAGATCTCGCTTGGTCCGATTTTGTGTTTGTGGTGGTTGGTTTGTGTTGGACTGTAGGTGTTTGGTTGCTTACCTGTGTGTCCTTTTTCGGATACGGGGCCTCCTTCTGGCTGTTGCAGTCCTCCGGCGACGCCGGTGTGAGGTCGCGAGGCCCTTCCGCTACCGCTGAGGTTCCCGATCCGGTGGCAACTGCCTCCTTCTCGGTCTCCTTGAGGGGTGAGGTCACTGGGCTGACTGTATTTTTTGAGGACATTTTTTTTTTTTTTTTTTTTTTTTTTTTTTTTTTTTTTTTTTTTTTTTTTTTTTTTTTTTTTTTAAATCAATACAATATACTAAAATATATATAAACAATTAATATTTGTCGTCGACGTACTGCCGCAGCTACGCTGTGATGTTGGTGCGCGGTGGAAGTGCTGCTCTCGGTGGTTCTTCCGACTTTTCTTCCGCTTCTCCGGTGTTCCCGTGCCCTTTTCTTCAAATCCTCCGGGGCCAATCTCTTTGGTTTATAGAGACGAATCCAAAGAGTCGTCTCGCTACTTTGTAGCTCCAAGGGTGTCGGAGATAGCCCTAGGGGGGGTGAAGACGGTGTCTTGGGGGGAGTGCGCGGATCCCGATCTAAAACCTCGATGGTGTTTGGTTTATGGATATGACCCGCGCGGTCGGTGTCGCTTAGTGTATCCCGTGTGCTCCCGGTGTCCCGGCTCTCCCGGATCATAAATCGGGAATCGGTTGGGGCCAAGTGTTAGATCTTCTCTTGCCCTTTAATTTGAGCCGTCTCTCGGGTCTCTAGCTTCAGCCGTTCCAGAGATATGATCAGGGGGGGTGAGGTAACTCGAGGGGGTGAGGGAGGGGAGGTAAAATTATTTTGGTCTGAAACGGATAGATCCGATGTCAGATCAAAATAAGTTGGAGGGGGGTTGGGGGGTGATGGGGGGAGGGGGGTTGATAGTGCCTGTGGGATGCTTTTCTTCCCAAGTCGAGTAGAAGTAGGCGTGGGGGCTTTTGCAGTCCCAGGTCTATGTTGTCAGGGAGAATTTGGGGGGATGAGGGGGGTAAAAAGGGGGGGAGGAAGATGGGGGGGTGCTTGTTGAAGGGGTGCAATGATCGTTTCCTCCCGTGTTATTTGAGTCCAAACACGGGTCTTCTACGATTTCTTGTTCCAGAGATCCCTCGTGTGTGGCCTGCTTCCTGATGATGGCTGATCTTCAAGGGGGCGAAGTCTCTGAGCCGACTTCGAAGTCTCCACAAGCGGTGCAGTGATCCGCTGGCCAGCTGTTATGACGGCTGTGTGACGCGCTTTACGTATGCCTCAGCCTTGCCGCGGGTTTGCCGAGACGTCACTGTGGTCGACGTTCCCTCTATGTGTATGGAGATATGTAGATGTTTGGATGCCTGTATCTCCCGCAATTCTCGTCCGATTCTAGAGCTCTAAAAAGCGTTTTGTAGCGTCGGGCGGAGACTACGCGGCTATACAGACAATAAAATTGCACCACTTGCCTTTTGGGAGTTATTTTGCTTCTAAGTTCAGCTGCTTCCCCTCTGGAATCCTGGATGGCGAAGTTGCTGCAAACACGACTTCCGGTAGGCCAGACACCAAGGAACACACAGAACACACTTTAAACACCGTATCGCCGAAAAAACCTATTTTTACGAATTTTTTGCGCGGAGCTAGATGTTAAAGCTGTCGCAAAGTGGCGAGTACTAGGTTAGGTTAGGTTAGGTTAGGTTAGGTTAGGTTAGGTTAGGTTAGGTTAGGTTAGGTTAGGTTAGGTTAGGTTAGGTTAGGTTAGGTTAGGTTAGGTTAGGTTAGGTTAGGTTAGGTTAGGTTAAAGCATGTTGGCCTATCGGTAGAGGTTGCGGATCATTTCTTTAAGTAGAGGGTTCGAATCCTGCTAGACATTACTTCTTTGGGGTGCTAAGTGCAGGAAACCTCCTCGAGTGCCCAGTCACTTGAAAACTTTGCGTTCTCGCTTGATCCAAACGGATCCGGTGAGAGAGCGGGTTGACAAGTGAATAGGGACGGTGCACCCTGGGCGGCAGTTAATAACTCCCTGATATTCGGGGTCTTATTGACTGTCGGCCAATGTCCTGCTAACTGTGGGGCACTCCCCCCATCTTTTAGTAGATGGTGAGCGGATGCCCCACCCCGAGGTGGGGGCCTCCTTCTGTGGAATATTTATTTCACAGAGGGAGGTCATCGTTAGGGAGCGCTGGGCTCTTGCCCAGCGCACTGGTTGGGGCCGAAAGGCCAGGCTGGAGGGCGTCGTGGTAGAATGCTAACGCGACCCCATGGCGCCCTCAACGGCCAAGTGCGGAAACGCCGGAGGGGTTTTAGTAGGTAGTCTGGGCTGACTAGCAGCTCAGGAGTCCCACACTTTGTGCGTAAATGCATTTCCCCTCCGTTAACAAAAAAAAAAAAAAAAAGGTTAGGTTAGGTTAGGTTAGGTTAGGTTAGGTTAGGTTAGGTTAGGTTAGGTTAGGTTAGGTTAGGTTAGGTTAGGTTAGGTTAGGTTAGGTTTGGGAGGCGGACCTGGCGCAGGCAGCGTACGGTGTACGCACAGCGGAGGCCCTGCGCCCGGTCCTGGAGAGGTGGATGCTGAGACGGCGCAAACCTCTCACCTTCCGCATGACGCAGGTGCTCACCGGGCACGGTTGCTTCGGTGAGTACCTGCACCGCGTGGCCCAGAGGGAGGCCGAGCCCAAATGCCACGATTGTGGTGGGGCTCAGGACACCGCTCAACATGTCCTGGAGCGGTGTCCTAGGTGGAACCGGCAGCGCCAAGAGTTGGCCGCCGCGCTAGGCGGAGTGGACCTGTCGCTCCCGAGTGTCGTCAACGCGATGCTCGAGAGCGGCAGAGCTTGGACGGCAATGGCCTCCTTCTGCGAGACCGTTATGTCGCAGAGGGAGGCCGAGGAAAGGGACCGCGAGGATGACCCCCTCGCGGACCCGATCCGGAGGCGGAGAGGGGGGGTGCGACGCAGGCGCTACCTAGCGCGCCTGGAAGCGCCCCCATAAGAGTGGGACTAGTAAATAGTCCCACCCGGTGGCAGAGGTCCTCCAGGTGTCGGAGGGCCTCTGAGAGTGGTGAGCCCGGTCTCTGATGAGAGACCGGCCAGTCGCTGAGGCGTCTTGTGCTAGTTAGATCCGAGGCGCCTCCATGCAAAGCGGCCGACGGCACCCGCAGGGGTTTAGTGGGTAGTCTGGGCCGACTAGCGGCCCAGGAGTCCCACACTCCGTGCGTAAAAGCATTCCCCTGCGAAATCAAAAAAAAAAAAAAAAAAAAAAAAGGTTAGGTTAGGTTAGGTTAGGTTAGGTTCCCCCCCCAGGAGCGCGCCTCCGGGTGGGTCAGGTGGAGTTGAGGGTGAGCACCCAGATGAAGTATCTGGGCCTCATCCTCGACGGACGATGGTCTTTCGGCCCCCACTTTCGGGAACTGGGGCCGAAGATCATCAGAACGGCTGCTTCGCTCGGCCGACTCCTCCCCAATCTGGGTGGGCCGAGCGAAGCAGTGAGGCGGCTTTACTCTGGCGTCTGCCGGAGCATGGCTATGTACGGTGCCCCCATCTGGGTGGACGCCCTCACCGCGACGAACAAACGCCTTCTTAGGCAGGCGCAGAAGGTGATCGCGGTGAGGGTGATACGGGGGTACCGTACAGTGGCCTTCTCTGCGGCCACGGCCCTCGCGGGCGACCCGCCGTGGGAATTGGTGGCGGAGGTGCTCGCCGAAGTGTACCACTTTGTGGCTAGAAGGAGGGAAATCGGCGAGCGCCCCACGGTGGAGGTTGTCCGGCGGGTGCGCCTGCGAGGGCAAGCGGAACTCGTGCGGAGGTGGGAGGCGGACCTGGCGCAGGCAGCGTACGGTGTACGCACAGCGGAGGCCCTGCGCCCGGTCCTGGAGAGGTGGATGTTGAGGCGTCGCAAACCTCTCACCTTCCGCATGACGCAGGTGCTCACCGGGCACGGCTGCTTCGGTGAGTACCTGCACCGCGTGGCCCAGAGGGAGGCCGAGCCCAAATGCCACGATTGTGGCGGGGCTCAGGACACCGCTCAACATGTCCTGGAGCGGTGTCCTAGGTGGAACCGGCAGCGCCATGAGTTGGCCGCCGCGCTAGGCGGGGTGGACCTGTCGCTCCCGAGTGTCGTCAACGCGATGCTCGAGAGCGACAGAGCTTGGACGGCAATGGCCTCCTTCTGCGAGACCGTTATGTCGCAGAGGGAGGCCGAGGAAAGGGACCGCGAGGACGATCCCCTTGCGGACCCGATCCGGAGGCGTAGAGGGGGGGTGCGACGCAGGCGCTACCTAGCGCGCCTGGAAGCGCCCCCATAAGAGTGGGACTAAAAATTAGTCCCACCCGGTGGCAGAGGTCCTCCAGGTGTCGGAGGGCCTCTGAGAGTGGAGAGTCCGGTCTCTGATGAGAGACCGGCCAGTCGCTGAGGCGTCTTGTGCTAGTTAGATCCGAGGCGCCTCCATGCAAAGCGGCCGACGGCACCCGCAGGGGTTTAGTGGGTAGTCTGGGCCGAGTAGCGGCCCAGGAGTCCCACACTCCGTGCGTAAAAGCATTCCCCTGCGAAATCAAAAAAAAAAAAAAAAAAAAAGGTTAGGTTAGGTTTTTTTTTTTTTTTTTTTTTTTTTTTTTTTTTTTTTTTTTTTTTTTTTTTTTTTTTTTTTTTTTTTTTAATTTAATTCCCCCAGATGTTATACGACATCACAGAGGGACTTTATTCACGTGATAACTTCCGACTGAATCAGAACCTTTAGTGTACATATTTAAGAGTTTCTTACAGTTACATTATTTGTTTTTATATACTGGTTTTATGCTTTTCGTATTTTTTACATTAGTGATTGCTAGATTACTTGTACGTTTTTTTTTTTTTTTTTTTTTTTTTTTTTTTTTTTTTTTTTTTTTTTTTTACTTTTTATATTATTGCATGTATTGTGATTTTACGTTTTTAATATTTGTTATTTACATTTTGTTTTTATCTTAAGTTCGTTATACAGATTAAAATTTTTGATTATTCTTTGTTTACGCGATTATTTTACGTTCTATGGTTATAATCCTTCCAATTTAGATCTAAATGATATCAATGATAGTTATTTACTTAGCATTTTTATCTTAAGTTCGTTATACAGATTAGATTTTTAACTATTCTTTATACACAATTGTTTTGCATTCTACGATTATATATTTTTAAATTCAGATTTACGTATTATTTATGTTTGTTATTTACTTTGTTGTTTTATATTACTTAATAATATTAGACCGTTATTATTTTAAATATTTTATACACAGTTTTAACTATGTGATTTATTATTATTATTTTTTACAAATTGTATTTTTACTTTAGCAATCCTGTTACATTATTATTCTATTTATGCACTCTGGTAGACTCAGTTTTTCAATACTCAGCATACAGGTGCGATTTTTGCTTCCTGTTTTCAAATTTTCAGAAGACACGTTATTACGAATAATTTTGCAGTAAAGTTTTACTAGTACTACCAATGTAGTAAGTTATGTATTTTAAATTGTTGTAATTATTTAAATCAATTGCAAAATTGTATTGAAGCTTTATCAATTAAACAAAAACGTTGATTTAAAACTGACCTATGTTCCTTTTTTCCTGGGTTGCACAATTTGGCACTACTCTACACTAATGTTATCGATGGTATTTACACCTGCAATATATTCAATTCAGTTCTCTACCTAATGTTGAGCCGTCTGGATAGTTTTATCCGCCGGATCAACCCTTCTTGGTATATTTTTTAGCACAACCGGATTCGGGGCTGTGCACCTGTTCGTAACACTCATTGCGCTTGGGATACATTATCCTGTACTACAATGGCTGATCAAGCGCTCAGCTCCGGACCCAGCTCCACTGTACAGCCTTATTGATATGCTACCCGGGTGCGCGCCAGGGCGTCCCATCTCTGCCTGACCTTACATTCCATGCTGAATGCATTGTGATCTGTGGACTCATTTTTCTCAGTTATGCAGTTCAGGCATGACGGGGCCGTTCCGGCGCGCCAGTCCGGGCACACATCCCTCTTGTGAGCGCCACCGCAGTGGCTACACTTTTCTTCCTTCTGTTTGCAGTATCTTCTGCCATGGCCATAGCCCAGGCACATTGAGCATTGGATGAGTGGGGAATAGTCTTCCATGAGGACTCTCTGTATGCCCAAGTGCGCTGAACCGGCCGTTGCCATCTTAGACCATACTTCGGGAGATGCAGATAACACAACATGGTTAAGTATCGCATTGCGGGCTCTCTTTCTGAACTTAACTTCTAATCTAAATTTATTTTCGTCGATATCTTTAAAAATTTTGTTGTTCTGTTTTTTAAGCCCCGTTATAATCTCTTCGTTGGTGTTTTTAGTGATAACATTTTTTAATATTATCAACGGGTCTTTGTTCTGCATCTCCTTCACATGGAGTTGGTCAGTTTGCTGCATTTTTTCTTTAAATCTCTGTCTCTCTTCTATTGTTCTGCAACCCACTATGATTTTCTGGTCCTTCGCCTTCCGCACTTTCTCGACCCGGATCCAGCCCTCCTCCTCCTCTGCAACCGCCACTCTTATTTTATCCAGAACATTCTCTCCAGTGTCCTGGCTGTCCGTTGAGGTAACGACTACTGAGTGAAGGGTGGGTGGAGTCACTGGGGCTTTTTTATTAGTTGATGCGGCTTTTTCCGCGTATGTAGGAGCGTTCCCGGTGACCACTTGCAGGGCTATTTTTTCGGTCAAATGATCCAATTTGTCGGTATTACTCTTTAAAATGTTTTGGTTCTCGGACAAGACTTTTAAGAGGACCTCGTCGTCTCTTACTGCATTCGTTGCTGTCTTGTCCGAGCCAATGATTTCCTTTACCTCGTCAATTTTCCTGCCGTTTGCTTCCAAAATCTCCCTCTTAAGGTCATCCATTTTTGTGTTGTTTTCGTCTAAGAGTTTCTTGATTACATCAAGATCGTCCACCCTTTCTGTCTGTTCTTTAGAAGCAATCGGCGGTGAGGAAGAGGGGTCAGACACGGATACCGACGCTGCTGGGTACGTGCTGTCGTCTGTACTACACAGGATACCGAACAACTTGTGCAGCCTCGTCAGGTTTTTCGTGACGCCCTCCTTCAACGTGCCTTTGAGGTTCCTTGCCTCGTTGAGGTTAAAAAGCGCGCACTCATAATATTCAGCCGCTTCTCTTTTAAAATCACGCAATTCATAGCTAGGGATCAATTTAATCAGTTTCTCGTGTTCGAGTTCTGGTGGAGGTGACTCCTGCATCCGGGAGTCATAGACAGCAGGATTTTCCTTGCTTTTCGTGGGCGGCGAGTGAAACATGGTCAGGTCAAGAATATAAAATTAAAATTGTATAAGTGTTATATAGAGACAAAAATAAAATTATAAAATAAAAGGGGGACAACACAATGGGCTACGCCAGTCGGGGTCAAAGTTTAAAAACGTATATTAAGATTACTGGGTCGATGGAGTCAGGTGGCCTTACTCAGCGCCTATTCTAACTACGTTGCCGTATACAATAGGCTCGAGTGTTTACAGCGAGATTATTATTTTCGCTGTTATTCCGTCGATATCCAGATGTTAATTTAGGTTTAAAGGTCCGAGTGTATTCTTATTCCTAATCAATAGCCAATAGGGCTTGAAATATACAGTTTGCAGCTTAAAAATAAGTTGCACTATCAATTGAATTTTTTAATATATAAGCACCGGGCCTTGTCAATTATTATAAAAAGTTAAAAATATGAGTTCAATTTGAGATATACCTCGTATAAGTTAAAAAGTGTGGCTCTATAGCCGAGTCGTCTATAAAAATAATAAATTAACAAAAATTTCTTTAGAATTATTATTAGTCAAAGGATTTGTGCAATTTGTTCGCGCTCTGCTCCACACCTGGCCCATTTATCGAATTTTTCAGTCGAGACAAAAATATATTATAAAAACGGTATCAGAATTGGGGCACTTCCCCTAAATTTTGCAATAATTATTATAAATTAATGTGTATTTTTCTGTTACAGGTTCCCCTATCGGCGCGAGCTTCAGTAGGTGAGTATCTCAACCAGACCGACAACCCACGCTCGGTAAGGAAGATCCTGCACCAGTTCTGCTAAAAATGACTTTGAGCTATTAACCAATTTATTTATTTGATGATAGGCTGGAAAGTCGATATACCCGACTATAAAAGGGTGGGCGGGCGGGCGAATTTTTTGATTTCTATGCGACCGATCCGCACAAATGAGGTGTCTACGGACTCGTCTCAGCAAGACGGATATGGATATGTAAAAATCAAAAAATGTTTAGTACAAAAATTTTAAATTTTCTAAGAAAATGTGTTTTTTGAAATTTTCAAAATGCTATACAAAGTTCCAAAATTGATGCAGAAGACCGAGAAGCGGCTCTTTCTACGCGGATTAATGAGTTCTACAATGTTAGATCAAAATATGAACAACCTGTGCTCGTGGAAAATTTGGAAAAATCAAAAAGTCAAAATTTGTATGTTTTTCGAAAAAATTTGTATGGGGCGCGGAAAGAAAATTCTCTCAGACACACTCCTTTAAATTGGCGCTAATTTTCCGAGTCCAATGATGTGCGACACTCGTATATAGATGTAAAATTTTCGAAAATCCAATCGGTTAGGTTAGGTTAGGTTAGGTTAGGTTAGGTTAGGTTAGGTTAGGTTCTTCTAAATAGGGGGACAGCCCAGACGTGCGTGCGGCGGACGGGGGGTTCGGTGGTGGACTTGACGTTTGCCACCCCCGCTGTCGCGCGCACAGTCACGGACTGGAGGGTGGAAGTGGGGGTGGAGACACTCTCGGACCACCTGTATATACGGTTCGAGGTGTCTGCCACCCCCGAAGGTCAGGCGGCAACATCGTCGCGGGTGCGCAGTCGATTTCCGCGCTGGGCGCTCACGCGGCTCGACTTGGAGCTGGCGGAAGAGGCGGCTATCGTCGGCCGCTGGAGCCTCCCGTCTCTCGTGGGAATGGAGGTAGACGAAGCGGCTGGCCGCTTCAGCGACACCTGCACTGCAGTGTGCAGGGCGGCCATGCCTAGCGTCCGTCGCCCCCCCCCTAGACGGGCGGTGTACTGGTGGTCAACGGAGATTGCCGCTCTTCGAACCGCCTGCAACGGGGCCCGAAGAGCGTACTGCCGGAGTCGACGGCGCAGCCCCCGCGACGAGGAGAGGGATGACCAGCTGTATGCGGTGTATGTGGAGAAACGGTTGGAGCTGCAGCTGGCCATCAGTCGGGCCAAGGAGGAAGCCTTCGAGGAGCTGGTGGAGGGCATAGAAAGTGACCCGTGGGGTCGCCCGTACAAGTGGGCGCGAGACAAGTTGCGTCCACTGGCGGCCCCACTGACGGAGACTCTCCAGCCAGCTCTCCTGGAGGAGATTGTCGGGGATCTATTCCCCGGCAATCCGCGAGGGTTTTCTCCGCCGAGAATGGCCCGACAGCCGCCTGACGGAGTAGAGGCCGATGGGGTGGAGGCTGATCCGCCTTCCGTCACCGACGTCGAAATGGAGTCGGTCCTGGACCGCCTCCGGACAAAGAAAAGGGCACCGGGTCCAGACGGGGTGCACGGGAAGATGCTTGCGCTGATTCTCGTGCATCTCGGAGACAGGTTTCGGGAGCTGCTCAACCGCTGTTTGCGGGAGGGGCGGTTTCCGAAACTCTGGAAGGAGGGTCGGCTCTGCCTTATCCCGAAGGGGAGCCGGCCCCTGGACTCGGCCTCGGCGGTGCGACCTCTGGTCCTGCTGAGCGAGGCTGCGAAGGCCTTGGAGAGTGTCGTGGCTTCGCGGCTCGTTCGGCACGTGGAGGATGGCCCGGGACTGCGTCTCTCTGACGCGCAGTATGGGTTCCGGGCCGAGAGGTCCACCATCGATGCCCTTAGGCGTCTGCGATCGGTGACGGAGGAGGCGGATCGGGATGGAGAGGTGACCCTGGCGACGTCCCTCGACATCGCCAACGCCTTCAACAGCATTCCGCACAGTGTAATACGGGAGGCACTCGAGTATTTCAGGGTGCCCCCGTATCTGCGGATGCTGTTGGGGGCGTACCTGGAGGAGCGCGTCGTCCTGTTTGAGGACAGGGGGGGACGAATGGTTCGGCGGAGCGTCGGGTGCGGTGTCCCGCAGGGGTCGATACTCGGCCCTATCCTGTGGGACATCGCTTACGACTGGGTCCTGCGGTGCCGGCTTCTCCCCGGGACGGGCGTCATCTGCTATGCGGATGACACTCTCTTCACGTCCCGGGGTGCGAATTTCGGTGAGGCGGCGCGGTTGGCCGAAACGGGCCTTGCCCTATTGGTCGACCGCATAGAAAGGCTTGGGCTTCGGGTCCGCTTGGACAAGACCGAAGTCCTCCTTTTCCGCGGGGCCCGTACGCGGGGTCCCCCCCCAGGAGCGCGCCTCCGGGTGGGTCAGGTGGAGTTGAGGGTGAGCACCCAGATGAAGTATCTGGGCCTCATCCTCGACGGACGATGGTCTTTCGGCCCCCACTTTCGGGAACTGGGGCCGAAGATCATCAGAACGGCTGCTTCGCTCGGCCGACTCCTCCCCAATCTGGGTGGGCCGAGCGAAGCAGTGAGGCGGCTTTACTCTGGCGTCTGCCGGAGCATGGCTATGTACGGTGCCCCCATCTGGGTGGACGCCCTCACCGCGACGAACAAACGCCTTCTTAGGCAGGCGCAGAAGGTGATCGCGGTGAGGGTGATACGGGGGTACCGTACAGTGGCCTTCTCTGCGGCCACGGCCCTCGCGGGCGACCCGCCGTGGGAATTGGTGGCGGAGGTGCTCGCCGAAGTGTACCACTTTGTGGCTATAAGGAGGGAAATCGGCGAGCGCCCCACGGTGGAGGTTGTCCGGCGGGTGCGCCTGCGAGGGCAAGCGGAACTCGTGCGGAGATGGGAGGCGGACCTGGCGCAGGCAGCGTACGGTGTACGCACAGCGGAGGCCCTGCGCCCGGTCCTGGAGAGGTGGATGTTGAGGCGTCGCAAACCTCTCACCTTCCGCATGACGCAGGTGCTCACCGGGCACGGCTGCTTCGGTGAGTACCTGCACCGCGTGGCCCAGAGGGAGGCCGAGCCCAAATGCCACGATTGTGGCGGGGCTCAGGACACCGCTCAACATGCCCTGGAGCGGTGTCCTAGGTGGAACCGGCAGCGCCATGAGTTGGCCGCCGCGCTAGGCGGGGTGGACCTGTCGCTCCCGAGTGTCGTCAACGCGATGCTCGAGAGCGACAGAGCTTGGACGGCAATGGCCTCCTTCTGCGAGACCGTTATGTCGCAGAGGGAGGCCGAGGAAAGGGACCGCGAGGACGATCCCCTTGCGGACCCGATCCGGAGGCGTAGAGGGGGGGTGCGACGCAGGCGCTACCTAGCGCGCCTGGAAGCGCCCCCATAAGAGTGGGACTAAAAATTAGTCCCACCCGGTGGCAGAGGTCCTCCAGGTGTCGGAGGGCCTCTGAGAGTGGAGAGTCCGGTCTCTGATGAGAGACCGGCCAGTCGCTGAGGCGTCTTGTGCTAGTTAGATCCGAGGCGCCTCCATGCAAAGCGGCCGACGGCACCCGCAGGGGTTTAGTGGGTAGTCTGGGCCGAGTAGCGGCCCAGGAGTCCCACACTCCGTGCGTAAAAGCATTCCCCTGCGAAATCAAAAAAAAAAAAAAAAAAAAAAAAAAAAAAAAAAAAAAAAAAAAAAAAAAAAAAAAAAGGTTAGGTTAGGTTAGGTTAGGTTGGGGTGCTAAGTGCAGGAAACCTCCTCGAGTGCCCAGTCACTTGAAAACTTTGCGTTCTCGCTTGATCCAAACGGATCCGGTGAGAGAGCAGGTTGACAAGTGATTTGGGACGGTGCACCCTGGGCGGCAGTTAATAACTCCCTGATATTCGGGGTCTTATTGACTGTCGGCCAATGTCCTGCTAACTGTGGGGCACTCCCCCCATCTTTTAGTAGATGGTGAGCGGATGCCCCACCCCGAGGTGGGGGCCTCCTTCTGTGGAATATTTATTTCACAGAGGGAGGCCATCGTTAGGGAGCGCTGGGCTCTTGCCCAGCGCACTGGACGGGGCCGAAAGGCCAGGCTGGAGGGCGTCGTGGTAGAATGCTAACGCGACCCCATGGCGCCCTCAACGGCCAAGTGCGGAAACGCCGGAGGGGTTTTAGTGGGTAGTCTGGGCTGACTAGCAGCTCAGGAGTCCCACACTTTGTGCGTAAATGCATTTCCCCTCCGTTACCAAAAAAAAAAAAAAAAAAAAAAGGTTAGGTTAGGTTTTTTTTTTTTTTTTTTTTTTTAAAATTAATGTCTTATATTTCGATTAAGTTAATATTATTTGGGAACAAATTATATTTTTATTTGGGTTCTCTTTATGTTTATGCACCTGCGATTTGATACAGGTGAAGTTATATTTGTTGATTATATATTTGAACTAATAATTATGTGTTGTTTACTTTTTTCAACCTGTTTACAATATTTTCTACATGCGTAATTAATGTTGCGGATGTGGATACATGCTTGATGGAGTGTAACATATTGAAAGGCTCCACTTTTGCTTGATCGCAAGCCATAATGTAGTCTTGTCTGGTTCGATAAAATATTGGGCAATCTTTTAAAATGTGCTCAATAGTTTGTGATGACTGACCATCACAGGGACAGTAATCATTGATGGTTATTTTAAATCTGTGAAGATAATGTTTGTGGTACCCATGTCCAGTTAGTATTTGGGTGACAGCGAAGGAGGGCTGTATTACACTCCGGAAGTCAGCTATGTCAGAGATGTTTTTAAAATATGTTTTAGTAGCTGCTCCCTGAGGGGCGGACTCGTAGTCCTCCTGCCAGGCTTCAAGTAGACGCTGTTTTAGAAATCTTTTGGCGTGGGATAGAGGGAAAACATTTATTGCCGCTGCTGTCTTCTTGGCAGCTGCCTCCTTGGCGGCAATATCTGCTATTTCGTTCCCTACTATCCCCACGTGCGCTTTAGTCCAAACGAAGTTAACTGTTGTGTTGGCGCTATGCAATTGGCTGAGGAGGCAATGGATCCGCCACACCAGGGGGTCTGTGTTACTGCGATCCTGAAGGGCTTTGAGGGAAGAAAGAGAGTCCGAAAAGATAGTCGCAGAAGGAAAGTTGTATTTATTGAGCCAGATTAATGATTGATAGATGGCGAAAAGTTCGCAAATAAAAACCGATGCTGTTCGACATAACTTAAACTTCCGTATTGCTGGATGACCTTGCATTATAACCACAAACGAAGCACCAGTTTCCCCGTCCGCTGTCTTACTACCATCTGTGAAGATATTGGGAGCATCGGGGTCTATAAGAGCAGTGGTCTCATCCTGAGTGGAGACCTCCTTGTACTCGATGCTAATGCGTTTAGCTGGATGTAGGAGCTCTCTCACTTTTACTCTTTTGTAGAGTTCAATATCATCAGGAAGATCTTCAACTGTTCCTGTCTTTTTAATGGTATAAAGTTGCTGCGCTTCATTAACTACCAAGTGGAGTGGCGGAAATTGTGCCAGGGCCTCCGCCGCCACCGCCGACACCGTGTGGAACCCGCGAATGGCTCTTATTGCGAATCCTCTTTGGAATGATCTTAAAGCACGTCGCACCGAGTAAAACCTGGTGGCCGAGCCCCAAATTCCAGCCGCGTATGTGATTATAGGAGTGATAACTTGTCTATAGATACACTCTACATTCCCAGGGTGAACACCCCAAGTAGGACGAACGAATTTACACAGGCTGTTAAATATTTTTGTAGCTTTTTTAATGATGTAATTGGCATGCTGAATAAAGTTTAATTTACTATCTATTATGACTCCTAGGATTTTTATCTGATCTAAAATTGGAATGTCTGTATCGTTCATTTTTATAACTGCACGTTTGGTTTGTGCTGTAAAGGATATAGCCTGTGTTTTTTCCGGTCCAAACTGGAGCTTCACCCGATCACCCCAAGAATTTATGATCTTCAGACAAGTGTCCGCAATTTCTTCCACCTCAGCCTGCGTTCTACCTTCCACAATCACCAGAACATCATCGGCGAAGGCCTGCACATGAGCCCCCTGCGGCAACTGCAAATTGAGTAACTCATCTAAAATTACATTCCAGAAAACTGGACCACAAGCCGAGCCCTGTACGCAGCCTTTCGACATTGTCTTTGAAGCCGTACAATTGGCGTAATCAAGAGTGACTATTCTCTCTGAAATGTAACTCTGGACAAGTCGGTAAATGTTTTTAGGGCACTTTATGTATTTCAGGCGCGAAAAAAGTGCCGGCCACCAAGCATTGTCAAACGCAGCCTTTATGTCAAGGGATATAGCTACGACTTGCCGTCCCTCTGATTTAGCGCTTCTGACAATACCAAGTGCCCTGTCTAGAGCCTCTGTGGTCGACGTTTGTTCCTTGAAGCCGTATTGTTCTCTACTTAGGGTATTATCTAGTTCGGCCTTGTATGTAATTCTTTTGATGATTAACTTCTCGAGAATCTTCGCAAAAACTGGGATGAGTCCGATCGGTCTGTATGAACCTAATGATTCTCTGTCCGTTTTATTCGGTTTCGGGAGAATCCTGACTACAGCTCTTTTCCATGATTTAGGGAAATAACCCGTAACGAGGCACCTATTGTACAGAGCGGTCATAAAGTCTGGTTGAGCCTCAAATACGGCACGACAGATGTCCGCGGTCAGATGGTCCGCTCCAGGGGCCTTTTTAGAGTTAATGTGAGCCAGGCACTCTCGAATTTCACCGACCGAGAATGGCAGGTCATCTTCCGTATCCGGCAACTCGCACATCTTGCTACGCAGCTCATGTTGACAGTCGAGCGTATCCGGGGTGTCGTCAGGGTAGAAGTGATGGAGAAGGGCGGAGGCCGTATTGGAGCCGCTGTCAGTGTACACGTTATTAGATTTTAAAGTTTGTGGGGGTCGCCTAGACGGAGACTCTTTTATAATGCGGTTCGTAACCGCCCACACGTCCTCCTTGCCCTGTGCATTGCAAAATTGACGGAAGTGCTCGGTGGAGGTCTTCGAGAGAGACTGAGCGTATTCCTTTTTGGCTTCTTTGTATGCCTTTATAATTTCCTCTAACGGCTTTTTCTGCTTTTTAAGGTCGTGGAGCCGATGATGTAGTTTTATACACTCCTTTTTCTTACTTTCCAAGGCATCCGACCACCATGGGTTGAAAAACTTGGGCCCTGGCTTGTGATGGAGTACTCTGTTACAGGTTTCTTGTACAATGTTGGTGAGCCGGTCAACCACACGGTCTAGCCCGCTATTTGAAAGAGTGTCAAACGCCGTCCGCTCGACCAGCGAACCCATTCTCTCACTTAGTCGATCTTTAAATTCATTCCAATCTGCTCTATACGTGGAGTATTTGAAAGTTGTACTACTTTTGACCTTTTCCGCGCGTTGTGGTGTCACTAGTTGGTAATCGACAGCGTTATGATCAGAAGTCGGGCATGCGTCATTGTTGACCCGCCAATTGTGCACGGCATCTGCTAGAGTGTGCGATGTGTATGTAACGTCGACTATTGACGAGCATGGAGCGCCGTGCCTGATGGCCTCGAAAGTAGGCTCCTTTCCCATGTTACAAACAACCAAGTCGTTGGAAGCCATTACAGCAGCAAAATCATCGCTGCGAGAGTCCGCTGATGCCTCACCCCACTCCTGATGACTGCCATTTGCATCTCCACCAACTAAGCGTAGCGAAGAACCAGATGTCCGTAGAAACCAATCTAGTTTACCGATGGTGTCGAAATTGTCGACGTTAGGCTCTATATAAAATGACGCTATATCCAAATTTTTAAGTCCTAAATTGACACGAATAACAGCTAAATTTGCGGTTGAGAACTGTGTAATGCCAAGGGCGGCCACCGTTGCAGTTGTAGCAATGCACGCTTTGACCCGTGAGCCTTTTGAAAACTGATAAATGTTGATTCCCGTCGGTGGTTTAACTTCCAGTGACGCGCCGACGTAGGGTTCAGAAATCAACGCTATATCATATTTGTTATTATGGAAGTATGTAAAGAACTCCTGCTGCGAAACAAAACAGTGTTGTAGGTTGCATTGTATAATTTTTAATGACTTAATATCCATAATCAGTGCTATCTTCTAGGGCTTTAATGGCTTTGATTATTTTGGGACATGAATTTTTATCTAAAGCAGTATGGTTGGTATCAACACTGTTTGATTCTTTGCAATTAAAGCAGCACTTCTTTGAGGAGTCAGTTTTGACGGGGCAATTGGTAATATGATGCGCAGAGGAGCCGCAGTGGCCGCAAGGATAGTAATCAGCGGTGCACTTATTGTTGGTGTGTCCGAATTGCAGGCACTTATAGCACTGCACAAAACGGCTGAAGTCGGCCACATGTACTCGCTGGTGCTCAACATTGACTCTCTCTCCTTCAACCAATCGGCGACGCACCGCCGGAGCCACTTCAAGCACCGCATTGTAAAATCGATCGTTCCGATTCTTAAGTAAGAAGCACAAGCGGATGTCCTCAACTGAGATTTGGTTTTGATGACTAATAACGTCTAGCAAATCCTCTCTCTGCACCTCTTTGCTAACGCCTTTCAGAATAATGAGGGGGCGCCTGAGTCTAGACTCTTCTGCCACTATGCCAGGAATGTTGTTAACCCTCTTAAGAGTTTCATCCCGCTGCTCATTGGTGTCGAATTCGACTTTGAGCATGTTCTGCCTAAGGGATCTTACTTTAGAGGGGGCGAAGTTAGAGTTGCGGAATGAAATGTTTTTCCGCCATTCGTCATAGACCACCGGCTGCTGCTTATCACCGGTCTCCTTCGCTTTCACAATGATGGAAGGTAGTGTGCGAGTAGGTGGTCGCTTCGGCGGAGGAGACGCAGCAGCCGCGGCAAAAGACCTGACGAGAGGCGGTGGTGCGGGCAAGGAGGCTGGAACCAAACCTTTGATCTCCTCGCGAATGGTCTCCTTAATTGCGGAAATTATCGTTGCAGTTTCCGGGGTCGCCTTGGTAGATGGACCGGGCACAGCAGCAGCACCGATTTTCACAAAAGCCTGGGTCGATCGCTGGATCTCCTGCGCGGCCGAAGCAATGAACCGCTTATTGGTAGCGGTCACACTTTTGCCCTCATTGACGGCCTTGTTTATGGCGTAAGTTAGCTTTGTGATGACCGCTGCATACGAGTCCAAATCGCATACATCTTCGGAGTGGGCCGGGAGCTCAACAAAAGCGGTTGTCTTAGCCCTTGTCTTGGAAGGAGGCGGCACATTCGATTTCTGCGAGTCAGTGGGTTGTTGAGTTGGGGCGGAGGTGGGAGCAGAAGTGAAGGTGGGGGTGGGAGTGGAAGCTGGAGCTGGAGTGCAGGGAATAACGGGAGTGGGAAGAGGAAGGGGAGTGAGCACAACCAAAGGTTGACGGCCGCTCAAGCCCGGAATAATGGGAGCTAATTGGGTGGTGGATTCTATTTGTGGTTGCGCCGGAGACTGGCTGTACACCAGCTCGGCCATACCGGCAGATGAATCAAATGAGATATCAACGGGGATTAAGTTGGACGTCTCCACGTCTACCCCATTCCCAGGTACGTCCGCGTCCATCAGCGACGAACCAACAGTAAACGTTATATCCGCCGGAGAAGGAGTGACGAACAAATCCTGGGGGTTTCCGACATCATAGACCCTTGGGATGATGGAAGGTGATTGATTCCCTTGAGATAAGGCTGCAGATTGCGAGGGGATTGTGAGCTCGTGCTTGTGCCTAGCTCTGACGCAATCGATAACCGCCTCAGCCAAAGTGATCGGCGCAGGGGCGGTCGGACGACTTTCAAAGTCAGAACTAGCTTGAGTGCTTGTAGAGGGGGGTAAATGGGGAACCGAGAGAGGGGCAGAAGGCCTTTGAGATCTCTTTCGAGTAGGCGAACGCGTCAGACCCATTTTTAAGACAAATCAGAACGAAAATAAAATAAATTCCAAACCTCCCTTTAAAAGTCGGCTAAAAAGTCGATATACCCAATTGAAATAAGGGTGGGTGGGAGGGCAAATTTTTCAGAAATTTGTCAGCCGATCGTCGCGATTTTGGTGTCAATCGACGCGGGCGGTCGAGCTGCACTATAAAAAGTAAAAATGAAGTAGATGTGGCGAGTAGAAAAATTTTTATGAACAAAAAAGTGATATTCTTATGAATTTTAACAGGAGAAGATTTTTTCGGAGACGAAGACAAGGTGCGGAACCACGCTAAACGGTCACGAACGATGCAGGCAGATGGAACACACCGGATTAGGACGAGAAAACAGAGCAAGGTAAGTGAAATATTTTATTTGAAAATTTTTATATGTAATTTACTGACTCTACAATGAAATATTAAAGATTTTAGATATAACTATTGAAATATTGTGCTGAACCGATTGAATTTCTACTTTTAGAGTGTAATTAAATACGCAAAAGGTTAATAGGGCAAGTTGGCAGATACTATATGAACTTAAAGATATTGTCCTGTAGTGGTATCGGATAGCTAAGGTGGATTTTTTAGTATGAAAATTCAAAAATTTCAAATTTTTCAGAAATTTGTCAGCCGATCGTCGCGATTTTGGTGTCAATCGACGCGGGCGGTCGAGCTGCACTATAAAAAGTAAAAATGAAGTAGATGTGGCGAGTAGAAAAATTTTTATGAACAAAAAAGTGATATTCTTATGAATTTTAACAGGAGAAGATTTTTTCGGAGACGAAGACAAGGTGCGGAACCACGCTAAACGGTCACGAACGATGCAGGCAGATGGAACACACCGGATTAGGACGAGAAAACAGAGCAAGGTAAGTGAAATATTTTATTTGAAAATTTTTATATGTAATTTACTGACTCTACAATGAAATATTAAAGATTTTAGATATAACTATTGAAATATTGTGCTGAACCGATTGAATTTCTACTTTTAGAGTGTAATTAAATACGCAAAAGGTTAATAGGGCAAGTTGGCAGATACTATATGAACTTAAAGATATTGTCCTGTAGTGGTATCGGATAGCTAAGGTGGATTTTTTAGTATGAAAATTCAAAAATTTCAAATTTTTCAGAAATTTGTCAGCCGATCGTCGCGATTTTGGTGTCAATCGACGCGGGCGGTCGAGCTGCACTATAAAAAGTAAAAATGAAGTAGATGTGGCGAGTAGAAAAATTTTTATGAACAAAAAAGTGATATTCTTATGAATTTTAACAGGAGAAGATTTTTTCGGAGACGAAGACAAGGTGCGGAACCACGCCAAACGGTCACGAACGATGCAGGCAGATGGAACACACCGGATTAGGACGAGAAAACAGAGCAAGGTAAGTGAAATATTTTATTTGAAAATTTTTATATGTAATTTACTGACTCTACAATGAAATATTAAAGATTTTAGATATAACTATTGAAATATTGTGCTGAACCGATTGAATTTCTACTTTTAGAGTGTAATTAAATACGCAAAAGGTTAATAGGGCAAGTTGGCAGATACTATATGAACTTAAAGATATTGGTTAGGTTAGGTTAGGTTAGGTTAGGTTAGGTTAGGTTAGGTTAGGTTAGGTTAGGTTAGGTTAGGTTAGGTTAGGTTAGGTTAGGTTAGGTTAGGTTAGGTTAGGTTAGGTTAGGTTAGGTTAGGTTAGGTTTAAATGTCCTGCTAACTGTGGGGCACTCTCCCCATCTTTTAGTAGATGGTGAGCGGATGCCCCACCCCGAGGTGGGGGCCTCCTTCTGTGGAATATTTATTTCACAGAGGGAGGTCATCGTTAGGGAGCGCTGGGCTCTTGCCCAGCGCACTGGTTGGGGCCGAAAGGCCAGGCTGGAGGGCGTCGTGGTAGAATGCTAACGCGACCCCATGGCGCGGCGCCCTCAACGGCCAAGTGCGGAAACGCCGGAGGGGTTTTAGTGGGTAGTCTGGGCTGACTAGCAGCTCAGGAGTCCCACACTTTGTGCGTAAATGCATTTCCCCTCCGTTAACAAAAAAAAAAAAAAAAAAAAGGTTAGGTTAGGTTAGGTTAGGTTAGGTTAGGTTAGGTTAGGTTAGGTTAGGTTAGGTTAGGTTAGGTTAGGTTAGGTTAGGTTAGGTTAGGTTGAGGCCCTGCGCCCGGTCCTGGAGAGGTGGATGTTGCGGCGACGCAAACCTCTCACCTTCCGCATGACGCAGGTGCTCACCGGGCATGGCTGCTTCGGTGAGTACCTGCACCGCGTGGCCCAGAGAGAGGCCGAGCCACGTTGCCATGACTGTGGCGAGGCTCGGGACACCGCTCAACATGTCCTAGAGTGGTGTCCTAGGTGGATCCGGCAGCGCCAGGAGCTGGCCGCCGCGCTTGGCGGGACGGACCTGTCGCTCCCGAGTGTCGTCAACGCGATACTCGAGAGCGACAGAGCTTGGACGGCAATGGCCTCCTTCTGCGAGACCGTTATGTCGCAGAGGGAGGCCGAGGAAAGGGACCGCGAGGACGACCCCCTCGCGGACCCGATCCGTAGACGGAGAGCGGGGGTGCGACGCAGGCGCTACCTAGCGCGCCTGGAAGCGCCCCCATAAGAGTGGGACTAGTAAATAGTCCCACCCGGTGGCAGAGGTCCTCCAGGTGTCGGAGGGCCTCTGAGAGTGGTGAGCCCGGTCTCTGATGAGAGACCGGCCAGTCGCTGAGGCGTCTTGTGCTAGCTAGATCCGAGGCGCCTCCATGCAAAGCGGCCGACGGCACCCGCAGGGGTTTAGTGGGTAGTCTGGGCCGACTAGCGGCCCAGGAGTCCCACACTTCGTGCGTAAAAGCATTCCCCTGCGAAATCAAAAAAAAAAAAAAAAAAAGGTTAGGTTAGGTTAGGTTAGGTTAGGTTAGGTTAGGTTAGGTTAGGTTAGGTTAGGTTAGGTTAGGTTAGGTTAGGTTAGGTTAGGTTAGGTTAGGTTAGGTTAGGTTAGGTTAGGTTAGGTTAGGTTAGGTTAGGTTAGGTTAGGTTAGGTTAGGTTAGGTTAGGTTTTTTTTTTTTTTTTTTTTATTGTTGCGCTGATGTGCGCGCAACTGTTTTAGCTGTACAGATGGTCGTACAGCTCGAGAGATAATCTTACACACCTGCTATTTGATACAGGTATGTAAGTATCTTTAGTTAGGGAATGAACGGGGTTTTTAGTTTAAATTACTGAATTAGGTGCCATTTATTACCTTTAATTTGGATACTATTGTCAAAAGAAGTTTATCTAGCTTTTCAGTAAGCTCTTGGTATTTAATAATTTCTGTTAGTTTTAGAGGATTGATTTGTCTGAGTGCGCAGTAATTTAAATATGGGTCACTATAATTACGGAAAATAGGGCAGTCAAAGATCAAGTGACGGAAGTCCTGCACCGATTTATTGTCGCACGGACAAGTGTCCTCCGTAACAATCTTGAACCGATGCAGGTAGGCTTTGGTGTATGCGTGGCCTGTAAGGAACTGTGTCAGATGGAAGGACGATTTGAAGTTTTCGCGAAACTTGGCGATGTCGGATATCTTTGGGAAGAAGTTCCTGGTTACAGCTCCTTGTGTGGTGGATTCGTATTCCTGTTGCCATAGCTCCATCGTTCGTGCTTTTAGGGCTCGCTTGGCATAAGATAGCGGAAAGACATTTAGCTCAGCGGCTGTCTTCTTTGCAGCCGCCTGCTTGGCGGTCAAGTCCGCCATCTCATTCCCCACGATACCAACATGGGCCTTGGTCCATACGAACTCAATAACGGAGTTCTGGGTGTCAAGTTGGTGTATGTTCTTGTGGATTGCATTCACAAGGGGGTCCGTGTTGCTTCTGTCTTGGATGGCGAGCAAGGCCGACTTCGAGTCGGAAAAGATGATGGCCCTGGGATGACCTCTATTTAGAAGCCATTCCAGAGCTCGCGCGATGGCGTACAACTCGCTCATGAACACCGACGCGGTGCGGCACAATTTGAATTTGCGAACCGCTGTGGCTCGCCCTCTGTGCATCACCACAAATGCGGCGCCGGTGTCGCCGTTCGGTTAGGTTAGGTTAGGTTAGGTTAGGTTAGGTTAGGTTAGGTTAGGTTAGGTTAGGTTAGGTTAGGTTAGGTTAGGTTAGGTTAGGTTAGGTTAGGTTAGGTTAGGTTAGGTTAGGTTAGGTTAGGTTAGGTTAGGTTAGGTTAGGTTAGGTTAGGTTAGGTTAGGTTAGGTTAGGTTAGGTTAGGTTAGGTTAGGTTAGGTTAGGTTAGGTTAGGTTAGGTTAGGTTAGGTTAGGTTAGGTTAGGTTAGGTTAGGTTAGGTTAGGTTAGGTTAGGTTAGGTTAGGTTAGGTTAGGTTAGGTTAGGTTAGGTTAGGTTAGGTTTGGGGTGCTAAGTGCAGGAAACCTCCTCGAGTGCCCAGTCACTTGAAAACTTTGCGTTCTCGCTTGATCCAAACGGATCCGGTGAGAGAGCGGGTTGACAAGTGATTTGGGACGGTGCACCCTGGGCGGCAGTTAATAACTCCCTGATATTCGGGGTCTTATTAACTGTCGGCCAATGTCCTGCAAACTGTGGGGCACTCCCCCCATCTTTTAGTAGATGGTGAGCGGATGCCCCACCCCGAGGTGGGGGCCTCCTTCTGTGAAATATTTGTTTCACAGAGGGAGGCCATCGTTAGGGAGCGCTGGGCTCTTGCCCAGCGCATTGGACGGGGCCGAAAGGCCAGGCTGGAGGGCGTCGTGGTAGAATGCTAACGCGACCCCATGGCGCCCTCAACGGCCAAGTGCGGAAACGCCGGAGGGGTTTTAGTGGGTAGTCTGGGCTGACTAGCAGCTCAGGAGTCCCACACTTTGTGCGTAAATGCATTTCCCCTCCGTTAACAAAAAAAAAAAAAAAAAAAAAAAAAAAAAAAAAAAAAAAAAAAGGTTAGGTTAGGTTAGGTTAGGTTAGGTTAGGTTAGGTTAGGTTAGGTTAGGTTAGGTTAGGTTAGGTTAGGTTAGGTTAGGTTAGGTTAGGTTAGGTTAGGTTAGGTTAGGTTAGGTTAGGTTAGGTTAGGTTAGGTTAGGTTAGGTTAGGTTAGGTTAGGTTAGGTTAGGTTAGGTTCTCCTGCAATCCATGGCGCAGTGGGACATTGACGTCGCGGTGGTGTCGGAGCCGTACGCGGTTCCCTCCCTACCCCACTGGGCTGGGGACCTGGATGGCTCCGTGGCCATCGTGGCCAAGTCTGGCGCTGCCTCTCCCCTCACGCTCCGGAGGAGAGGGAACGGTTTTGTGGTGGCGGTCCGGGGAGAGTACGCTATAATTGGCGTTTACTTCTCCCCGAACCGGGATTTGCCGGCCCTGGAGCGGCTTCTGGACGCTCTGGGGTCTGAGGTAAGGCGGCTAGCGCCCCTTAAGGTGCTCGTGGCCGGTGACTTCAACGCCAAATCCACGGCGTGGGGGAACCCGGCCACTGAGCCCAAGGGGCGAAAAGTTGAAGAATGGGCGCTAGCCGCGGGGCTGTCTCTTCTGAATAGGGGGACAGCCCAAACGTGCGTGCGGCGGACGGGGGGTTCGGTGGTGGACTTGACGTTTGCCACCCCCGCCGTCGCGCGCATAGTGACAGACTGGAGGGTGGAAGTGGGGGTGGAGACACTCTCGGACCACCTGTATATACGGTTCGAGGTGTCTGCCACCCCCGAAAGTCAGGCGGCAACATCGTCGCGGGTGCGCAGTCGATTTCCGCGCTGGGCGCTCACGCGGCTCGACTTGGAGCTGGCGGAAGAGGCGGCTATCGTCGGCCGCTGGAGCCTCCCGTCTCTTGTGGGAATTGGGGTAGACGAAGCGGCTGGCCGTTTCAGCGACACCTGCACTGCAGTGTGCAGGGCGGCCATGCCTAGCGTCAGTCGCCCCCCCCCTAGACGGGCGGTGTACTGGTGGTCGACGGAGATTGCCGCTCTTCGAACCGCCTGCAACGGGGCCCGAAGAGCGTACTGCCGGAGTCGACGGCGCAGCCCCCGCGACGAGGAGAGGGATGACCAGCTGTATGCGGTGTATGTGGAGAAACGGTTGGAGCTGCAGCTGGCCATCAGTCGGGCCAAGGAGGAAGCCTTCGAGGAGCTGGTGGAGGGCATAGAAAGTGACCCGTGGGGTCGCCCGTACAAGTGGGCGCGAGACAAGTTGCGTCCACTGGCGGCCCCACTGACGGAGACTCTCCAGCCAGCTCTCCTGGAGGAGATTGTCGGGGATCTATTCCCCGGCAATCCGCGAGGGTTTTCTCCGCCGAGAATGGCCCGACAGCCGCCTGACGGAGAGGAGGCCGATGGGGTGGAGGCTGATCCGCCTTCCGTCACCGACGTCGAAATGGAGGTGGTCCTCGACCGCCTCCGGACGAAGAAAAGGGCACCGGGTCCAGACGGGGTGCACGGGAAGATGCTTGCGCTGATTCTCGTGCATCTCGGAGAGAGGTTTCGGGAGCTGCTCAACCGCTGTTTGCGGGAGGGGCGGTTTCCGAAACTCTGGAAGGAGGGTCGGCTCTGCCTTATTCCGAAGGGCAGCCGGCCCCTGGACTCGGCCTCGGCGGTGCGACCTCTGGTCCTGCTGAGCGAGGCTGCGAAGGCCCTGGAGAGTGTCGTGGCTTCGCGGCTCGTTCGGCACGTGGAGGATGGCCCGGGACTGCGTCTCTCTGACGCGCAGTATGGGTTCCGGGCCGAGAGGTCCACCATCGATGCCCTTAGGCGTCTGCGATCGGTGACGGAGGAGGCGGATCGGGAAGGAGAGGTGACCCTGGCGACGTCTCTCGACATCGCCAACGCCTTCAACAGCATTCCGCACAGTGTAATACGGGAGGCACTCGAATATTTCAGGGTGCCCCCGTATCTGCGGATGCTGTTGAGGGCGTACCTGGAGGAGCGCGTCGTCCTGTTTGAGGACAGGGGGGGACGAATGGTTCGGCGAAGCGTCGGGTGCGGTGTCCCGCAGGGGTCGATACTCGGCCCTATCCTGTGGGACATCGCTTACGACTGGGTCCTGCGGTGCCGGCTTCCCCCTGGGACGGGTGTCATCTGCTATGCGGATGACACTCTCTTCACGTCCCGGGGTGCGAATTTCGGTGAGGCGGCGCGGTTGGCCGAAACGGGCCTTGCCCTATTGGTCGACCGCATAGAAAGGCTTGGGCTTCGGGTCCGCTTGGACAAGACCGAAGTCCTCCTTTTCCGCGGGGCCCGTACGCGGGGTCCCCCCCCCAGGAGCGCGCCTCCGGGTGGGTCAGGAGGAGTTGAGGGTGAGCACCCAGATGAAGTATCTGGGCCTCATCCTCGACGGACGATGGTCTTTCGGCCCCCACTTTCGGGAACTGGGGCCGAAGATCATCAGGACGGCTGCTTCGCTCGGCCGACTCCTCCCCAACCTGGGTGGGCCGAGCGAAGCAGTAAGGCGGCTCT